>OX940966.1:17989240-22789240 GCA_954870475.1 Euphrasia confusa
AATGTTAAACCCTAAATTTTACGACACTAAACCCTAAGTCATAATACTCTAAACACTAAAACCTAAAAACAATACCATAAACTCTAAAGACTAAAACCCTAATCTTTAATAAACTAAAACCCTAGACTTTAAAACTAAACATTAAACCCTAAATTTCAAAACCCTAAACCCTAAAACCAAAACCCTAAAAACTAAAACCTAAAACCTTATACTTGAATACACTAAAACTGAAATTACGCCTTCAGCGTAGGATACCAATTTTTCGTGAAATTGGTCTTGAACACACAGACAGCAGCTTGCGTCAAAGTAAACACTCGCACAAATTTGAAGTACAAAAAGTGGAGACAAAGTTATGTAATAGTTTTCATTTCATTGAACACAAAACTTGAACTATTACACTTGTAGAGTATGGTAGGCAAAACGTTTACAAGAAGTTTCCCGAGTGTCGCAACAACTCCCACTAACTTGCAAACTAGCACACGAGTACCTAAAGCTATATCTCCTAGCTCTAATTTTGGCACACGGCGCAAAAGCTAATACACAAACTCGAAGCTCGACTATGATTCTAAAAATCAGATTTCGTTCTCTCAAAATCGTCAAATAATGAAATGAACATCCATGGGTATTTATAGTAGAGCCGCACATGTGAGAGTGATGACGTGGCACGTTCTCATTCGTCGCATGCTTGGCCTATGTCACTTTTCCATGGATGACATCATCTTTGTAGAACTTGGATTCTTGAATCTTGGAATCTTGAATCTTTGATTCTTGAATCCTTGAATCTGTTGGAAATCGACTCTCCGGGATGCGTTCGTTCGATTGCTCGAACATCCGAACGATCCCAGTCGACATCCGGTGTCGCTACTTCGTTCGCCTTTCCAGCCCGTGCCCCGATTCACGCCCAGCCATTGCCCCGAAGGACAACCGCGCGAACCTAGCGGGCTGCCAGAAAAAGACCAAAACGGCGGTCGCCGTTTCTCCGCGAACAGCAACGCGATGTTGCTGTTCCGGGCTCGTTTCCGGGTCGTTTTTCCTCATCCGACTACCGATCCTGAGTTCCTAGAACCCCCAGTAGTCGAGGAATACAACCCACAACCCCGGAACCCGATCTACGTTCAAAGTATGATCAACGAGGAAAAGTGAGATCGAAATAACGCGGAATTAAAAGTTCCGATCTCATACCTTATCGGTCGATTGTTGAGACCTTAGCGATTGCTAGTGTATGCCTCTTCCCTTGACTCCAACCGTTGTGTGGGCAACGATCCGTTGGGTCTCCTTCTCTGCCTTCTCCTTTTCTACCAGCGCTATATTTCTTTTCTCTGATGAGAGAAAAATATTTGCGCTGCACTGTATTATTTTTGCAGAGAAAACTTAATTGCGCTAACGCAATAATAATTCTCAGAAAAATAAAAAGCTGTGGAATGTAGGTTTAGGATAGGCAAGGTAGGGATATTTATAGAGTTACACTAGGGACCCCTTAGGTAAATAAATCCCGGGCTAAATTTCAATTTAATTAAACCGGTGTCCTTAAAAGAAAACCTTTAATTAAATTGAATTTTAATTATAATTAATTCCACTATAAAATTATAATTGAATTCCCGAAATAAATTTAATATTATTTCAACAATAATAATTCCGCCGAAATTACATATACGACTTTCCCCGTGTTTAAGATATCGAACGTCCACGAATTTATTTAATTACTAATAATTAAATTAATTCGTTTCTTATTATCCGAGACTAGTACCACTCATCCTTATTATCATGTGGAACAAATCCACCTGCAGGGTTTACATGATAAACTTTATGAGCTCATCTCGGGGACGTTATCAACCCGATAAACGGGACACGGTTTCCTGTCTATAATCTATAGCATGCCGTGTGTACAATTCTGATTCCCAATTTACCGAGTATCTCGACTAATCAAATAGTCTCACTCATTGGCAAGTTAAAGAATCGAGAATTGGACATACGCACCTATAATTATATAGGGATTAAGAATTCGTATATCCGTAATTCTGAGGTCTAGTTCGATTACGTCGATTAGTATAAATCGAACGCCCTCCCGTGGTCCTGCTCAATACACCAAGTGTACAAGTGTAACATAATAGTCAAGACCAACTATTACCCAGTCACACTACGACGTACCGATGGATTGTCCCTGTCCATCTAAGTCGTGAGCTTCTGTTCGATAGTATACGAGTAACCGACAGTATGATCTTCCGCGTGTCTCCTCACGCCATACTGTCTACAACGTATATATCTAGGACTATTGCATTCAAGTACAAGATAGACAAAATGCCGACAGTTTGATTAATAGATAATGTAAAACACAGTCCATATTGTCACTAAACTAGACATTTAGAATATAACTCCATCAATCTCCCACTTATACTAAATCTCTAGTTGCCCTCTACCATACATCCGATACCCATCCCCTTCACGTGTCTCTTGAACGCTTCCGCTGGAAGTGCCTTCGTAAAGGGGTCAGCCAGGTTATCCGCTGATGCAATCTTGGTGACAACCGCATCGCCTCTCCTGACGATGTCTCTAATCAGGTGGTACTTGAGATCTATGTGTTTACTCGCATTGTGGGCTCGTGGTTCCTTTGCATTAGCCACTGCACCGCTATTATCACAATAAATTGTGATAGCTCTAGGCATCTTAGGAACCACATCCAAGTCCATAAGGAAGTTCCGGAGCCACACCGATTCTTTAGCTGCCTCAGAGGCTGCTACATATTCGGCTTCCATGGTAGAGTCCGAAATGCATTTCTGCTTAACACTCTTCCATGAGACTGCTCCACCTCCCAATGTGAACACATAGCCTGATGTAGACTTTCGCTGATCCTTATCAGATTGGAAATCCGAGTCTGTGTAACCAATAGGAATCAACTCGGACGCTTTGTAACTCAGAACATAATTCCTAGTCCTTCGCATGTACTTAAGTATGTTCTTTACAGCAGTCCAGTGACCCTGTCCAGGGTTACTCTGATATCTAGCTACCATGCCCACGGCATAGCAGATATCAGGTCTCGTGCACAACATGACATACATTAGACTTCCTACTGCCGAAGCATAAGGAACCTTCTTCATGTAATCTATCTCCTTCTGTGTTTTGGGACACATGTCTTTAGATAGATGAATTCCATGGCAGAAAGGTTGAGCACCTCTCTTGGAATTCTGCATGTTGAAACGAGCCAGAATCGTATCAATATATGAAGCCTGGGACAAGCTTAATGTTCTTTTCCGGCGATCCCTTATAACCTTGATCCCAAGAACATGCCCAACTTGTCCTAAGTCTTTCATATCGAATTGCTTGGACAACCATCCCTTTATGTCCGACAACATCTTCACATTGTTGCCAATTAGAAGGATGTCGTCTACATAAAGCACGAGAAACGCCACACTGTTTCCGTCACTTCTCCGGTATACACACGACTCGTCCATGCTTTGAATGAATCCATAAGACTGGATAACCTCATCAAACCGCATGTTCCAAGATCTAGAAGCTTGCTTCAATCCATAAATGGATCGGTTTAGCTTACACACTAGATGCTCTTGGCCTTTCTTGATGAAACTTTCTGGCTGTCTCATGTAAATGGTCTCGTCAAGATTCCCATTCAAGAATGCTGTCTTGACGTCCATTTGCCACACCTCATAATCCATATGAGATGCTATAGACAAAAGAATCCGGATCGACTTTAGCATAGCTACCGGCGAAAAGGTTTCCTCATAATCGATCCCTTCTTTCTGAGTATACCCTTTCGCAACAAGCCTAGCCTTGAAGGTTTCAACCTTCCCGTCAGACCCTCTTTTTCTCTTGTACACCCACTTGCAACCAATGGCTTTTACACCTTTGGGCGGTGCTACAAGATTCCAGACCTGATTTGAATCCATTGATTCAATCTCAGATTTCATCGCCTTTTGCCAAGACTGAGCATCTTGATCTTTAAGCGCCTCGCCATAGGTCCAGGGATCGGCTTCATGTTCTCCAGGTAACAAGTCCGAAGACTCACCTATAAACATGAACCTATCGGGTTGTCGAACAACCCTCCCACTACGACGAGGCTCCAGTGTAACCTCAGTAACTACAGGTGCAGACTGTGGTGGCGTATCACCCGGTTCAGTTGGATCTAAGCCTTGATCGTCCCCTCTCAGTTCGTTAAGTATTATCTCACTCTTGGGCTTGTGGTCAATTATATAATCCTCTTCCAAGAACCGAGCGTTGGTGCTAACAACGATCTTCTGGTCCTTAGTGAAGGTACCGGTATACCGATCCAATCGATATACCGTGTGTGCGGAAGCGTGTAAAGCAATAGATCTACTATGCCATGATCTTAGTGCACACTTAATGTGTATAAGAACACATATAAACATATATATATACACATCCAATATATATATATATAAGGTTCAACGATTACTTACTTTTGTGACGAAGTGATTCGTTGATGTCATTGAGGTGGTGTTGAGTCGATTGAACCACCTCAAATGGATCAGCCTCTCGAAGCTCTCCTTGTGAATGACCTCGTCACTCCTTTAGATCGTCCGGATGTGGAAGCCGCACAAATGGCCCGGCCTCTACGTGTTGCACACGAACCCGGATAATGAACACCTTGCTTGCTTGAGAATGAATCTCCAAGATCATCTCTTTTCTCTCTATTTGAGTGAAATTTCGTGGCTGATCCTATTGTATGATGAAAATCTGATTTTCATCCATATAAGTGCATCATTATGCATACCATTACACCCCTTTGTAACCTACAACATAATGGGCATCATAATGCACCATAATCATGCAAAGGGGTTACAAAGGAGGTGAAAGGTCATGCCACATACACATGCCACTATGCATTGTATGTGGTCCCACTTGCTTGTGTGGCATGCCATGTCACACTATGTGACATGCATCCATGCAAGCCATGCATCCCATGCATGTTAATTAATTCCACGTAAATATTGATTCTAAATCAATATATTTATCAAGCATTGTACATCATCTTTGAGTCCGTGTGTGACCCTGTAGGTATGATTTATTGATCAATATTATATTGTTCCCAACAATATAATATTATCAAATAATCATTTAACATCCATAGACGACCTTATGACTTCATCGATTGCACACGTAGGATCGAAGGACATATCCCAACAATCTCCCACTTGGCCTTCAGAGCCAGTGTGCTGCCAATTTCCTGTTGTCACTTTATGTCTAAGTTTGAACTTGAGGCAAGACTCGAGTCATCCTCAATCGGTTCAAACCTTTCTTGGACTTTGAGACAGACTGTAAAACCAGATTTATCACTATGATACGAATCTGGACGTGGCCACGTATTTTCCACAGTCTCGACTCTCCAAGTGGCCGGTAAGACATGTATCCCATTATAAAATGGAGGACAATCCCATCTTGTCAATCCAAGCTCTCCCACTTGCTTCCTGATATACCCAATAACAAGTTTTATAACCTCCTTTTACGAAAGGCGTTTACTTGTATCAAAGTACATCATTTCACAATGGAATCACTCTGGACTACTCAGGTCAGAGGAAATTGCTCGACAGTCAATGAAATAGTATTATGACTCGAAATCTTAAATACTATTCCAGTCGGGTCTGTTCGATCATTAGCTCCCAGCTAATATCTATGTAATTGTACTTGATGTCCCACATCACTAGCCCATGAAGCGGCGCTATAGTACACATTACAATCTAGTTCTTTGTATTATCGGTTTGTCCGTACTCGATTATACGAACCAGGAACAGCTATATGATTCAAGTATATCAGTTCAACCATTGGGACTTCATTATGCGGTAAGTCGACCTCATAACCCAATTGATATAACTTAATCATTTGGACAATTCATATAAATTAAACCATATTTATATGAAGAATTATGTATTATACATATGAGTGAATGCTTACCAAATCTCCAAAAGTATCTAATACAGTAATAGAAATCACAACCCATCTCTAAGATGTCTGATATCTATTGCAGTCGTGAAAGTCTCAAGCTTAAACTGCTGGAGAGGTTTAGAAAGCGGGTTTGCAACCTTATAAAAAGTTGCAACTTTATTATCTCGATGTCTCCACAAAATTATCTCCTAGATAATGTGGAACTTTCTGAGCACCAGTTTTAGACTTGTGGTGCTTCCTAGCTCATTGGCTTGCGCGATAACTCTACTATAAATAGAGAACTATCGGATGGGCTGAGCTAGTTATGCCACCTAGTTCATTCAAGAACTTTCAAATCCTAACTGTCAACATTACTGCATCCAATGCAATATTGTGCTCAGCTTTTGTAGTTTAATCAGCTATATTGCATTGCATGGAACTATTCCAGCAAATATCACCTCTAACCAGACAAAAGATATAACCAGATTAAAATCGGAAATTATCTTAGTCTGTTTTGAAGTTAGCATCCAATCAGGTTGTTAATATCAACTCTTTTTGTCTTCCAAAGACAACAAAATATTCTTTAGTACATCTAAGGTACATAAGAATATTCTCGGTCGCAGTCTAACGCGCCTCACCTGGATTTCCTTGAAACTGACTCGTCATGCTCAAAGCATACGATACGTCCGGTCGTGTACATATCATGGCGTACATTATAGACCCCATTGCCGAAGCATAAGGAATGTTTTCCATCCTCTTTTGCTCATCAAGTCCCTGTAGGGCCTTGAATCTTGCTAAGAGATGTGCCATGAGTAATTGGAATGAGACCCTTTTTGGCGTCTTTCATTCTGAACTTATCAAGTACCTTATCAATATAGGTCACTTGACTAAGCCCAAACATCATTTTCGATCTGTTCCGACAGATCTTGATGCCCAATATGTACTGTGCTTCTCCAAGATCCTTCATTGAAAAACAATTCCCAAGCCATTCTTTAATAGAATTAAGCATAGAAACAGTGTTTCCAATAAGGAGTATGTCACCGACATACAACACAATTAATACAACGTAACTCCCACTGATCTTCTTGTAAAACAAGACTCTTCCGAGTTCCTCTGAAATCCAAATCCCAGTATGGATTCATTGAACTGAAGATTGCTACTCCTATATGCATTCTTTATTCCATAAATAGAACTATAAGTTTGCATAATTTCTCAGCCTTATTAAGATCGATAAAACTCTTTGGCTGTGTTAAAACACAGCCTCTTCTAGAATCCAATTCAAGAAGTTAGTTTTAACATCCAATATTACCATAACTCATTATCAAGATGAGTAGTAATGGCTAAGATAATCTGAATGATTTAATCAAAGCAATTGGTGAAAGTTTTTCCATAATCCACCTCGTGAATAAAACTTTTACCATCAACCTTGCTTTGAAAACCCTAGGTTTTCCATCTGTCTGTTTAGATCTTAAAGATCTATTAGCATTCATTGGGTCTAACCCTGTGATGCAAATATACCAAACTTGATTATCAGATATTGATATCATCTCAGATTTCATGGCACCATGCCAATTTTTAGTAGCTGGACTCGTCATAGCTTGGAATTAGGTCGAAGGTTCACCGCTTTCCAAAAGCATGAATTCATATCTCTCATTGGTCACAATATCTAAGTATTTGAATAATAGAGATAGATTTATGCCTTTCGGACCTACGAGGGCTGGTACGGCTTCCAAAACCATAAGAATACTCTCAACCCAGTCTTGAGTATTCATCGTTAGTTGTTTCACTTGAACCTCGTTCAAGACAACCGAGCTCCCACTGAATTTCTAGGAAAGATAACTCTTTTCAAGAAAATCACTATCTCGAGCAACAAAATATTGTTCTCAGATAGATCGTAGAAGTTGTACCCTCGAGTTTCTTATGGATACCATAAAAAACTTTTATCCCATTTGAGTTCAAGCTCTATAGAGATAAATCTCGTCAGAGAAGCTTTTAGAACCTCAAATTTTGATGAAAACAATTTAGGGACCCTCCCTTTCCATACCTAGTATGGTGTCTTATCAACAGCTTTTGACAGCTTCCTATTCAGTGTATAAGTTGAAGTCTAGAATTGTGTGTTCCCAAAAGAGACCAGTAGTTCATTTAGACCTCTCATCGAATGGTCGAACTATATCTAATATAGTTTGTTTTCTCTTTTCCGAAACATAACCTTCATGTGCTTGTGAACTAATAGGTTCCACATACATCAGTATGTATCATCCCTAATTACTCACATGTTCTCCTTTCTCCAAGAAAGATGACATTGTTATCATTTCAATCACACATCATTCACATGTATCAAATGACTCCAAGTCAAATGATTCTAAAATTCCTTCTAAAAGAAGTTTCGTTACATGTTTAGATTTTGATTTGATCTAATCAACAATGTTTCAGTTATGTCTCATCGATACTTATTCGATTTGGCCTTTGGTCTTAATGATATATATGATTTGTCAAGTTTAAAGTATACATAAACAATATAATAATCGTACCAAAACAAAGAATAATTCACAATTAAAATAGTTACCAAACTATTTAATAGTGAAAAACTAATCCATCAGTATCTAATACTGAACCAATATTCATTGTTTATTGAAGGTACGAAATTACATAGTTATAATACTCAAACAAGGCCCTAAGGCAAAACAACATCATATGATCATACGGCTAATGCATCGACCTTCGCTCCATTTCTTGCCCGTAGATCGACATCTCTATTCACCAAACTTATACTTCTATGTAGTTCCTCCACATAAAAATTGTGAGAACCACATTTGGCATCCAATACCCAAGAAGTAGAATTTGTGAAGTTTAATGTCTATATCATTAATACTTGAAGATGAAGCAACCCCGTTCTTCACATCTTCTTTGAACTTTGGGCAAATTCAATTATTCCCAATAATTGAGTCTCATTCAAATTTCCCATTCAAAATTATCTCAATGTCAAAACGTGATAAATCGTAAGTGAAAAATCGAAGTTTTCTAACCAGCGATATTATCATGCAATTGAAGCCCTATCTCTCATAAAATATGAGGGAGCCAACCAGACAATCGATTCACGCCATCCAATGGCTCGAAAGTCTCTAATTTGTGTCATTGATGAACTTAAGTGTTTTGGATTAAATCACTCCCCGAGGTGTAAATAATCATAACCTTAGAATCCATCATATGAAAGACAAATTAGGCATTTGTTTTGAAATTGAATAAAATATGAACTTTTATATGTTTGCAAGTAGTGTCCAACACTTTTGCAAAGACGCATTGAGATTCCCTAGGAACCCTAGTAGCCTTCTTGCCCCTGCTCTTTTGAATACCCTATCCCATATCATAAGAATTTCCCTCTTAGGGTCCTTCTCTATCGCCGGCTCAGCAGCCTTGAGCATCCCGTGGAGCTCACGAAGCGATTTCTTCAAACCATTCATATGGAAAATTTAGCCTAAAGGCATTATAACCATCATGAGATTGAAGTATGAAATCGGTTGCCAAATAATCATCATAGGAAAAATCTAGGCGGTCACTTGAAACAAATAATCCAATCATTTGTTGCACATGTGATTCCATAGATTTCCATTTTTCCAGCCTAGCTGAAGCGATGACCCTGGTCATACCGAACCGCTCAATCATAGTATGTTCCCCGAACATGCTATTGAGTTGTTCAATGATATCATAGGAATTGGTAATCTAACACATTCTCTTTGTATTCGTATTTGAGGACCATCCTCAAATTACGTTGTCAAAAAAAGAAAATTTGTGTTGTTCAATTTTTCACAATCAAGAATTGAACCAAACTTGAATTGAGTTGATATTTAACATGATAAACTACAAAAGAAAGATAACTAAAGTATGTAAACATTCACAAAGCGGTAAACAAATAAGGTTGTCTAACAAGCTACTTATTTATTTCATTTTGTTCAATCGATATCTAATATCTTTGTTCCCTTGAACAAAATAATCCCAAGACCCTCATCTTGCAAATTCTTAAGCCGACTGAGTCCGCACTTAAGAAGTCTAAGATAGGTAGACATCCCATGTCAATGACATCTAATGTCACTCTCGGTCGATGAGAGTCCCATTCTCATCTCATGTCTCGATAGCCACGCCTCCAGTGGATCTATCGATGAGAAAACCAAACTCACGTGTAAGGGTCTAACCCTTACTCCCACTTATCCCAAGATAACAAGTAGTACCCCGCTGAGGCGGACCTACCAACTTATGATCGAGGGCTTTATGGGTGTGATGTTTTGGACAAGACATTATACTCATTATTTTGGAACTTGCATGCATAGGTTTGTTTATATGTAAGTTGAACATTTATAACATAAAACAACCTATAACTAGCAAAGCAAATAAATACGAAATCGAAAGGCCCCTAGAACCTCACAACTCTCAAACGAAAAGATTAAAAGCAACAAAATAGGCCTTGAACATCTTCTGGACTGGTCCTCGCCCTCCGTTTTAGTTCCGTGCCCTCCGATTTTGGTCAAATCTATTCCGTACCCATAAAACCACGAACAGCGCCCGCCGTTTCACAACCAGCGGTCGCTGAACACCACCGGCGGTCGCCGTTTCCAAAACGGCGCCCGCCGAAAGGGTTCGGAAAAATCTGCCCCAAAAACAGGTCATTCGGCGGTCGCCGTTTCCAAAACGGCGCCCGCCGAATCAAAACGGCGCCCGCCGGAGCTCAAACGGCGACCGCCGTTTGGCTCCAGCAGCCCGATTTGCTTCGTTTTGCTTCGTTTGGCTTCGTTTCTTCTCGTTTTCGCCGGAGAGCCGAGATCCTCCATCGAACCATGGACTAAGTCCATCGCTTACAAGTAGTACAATACAAATATAATAGAAAAACCTATCTATTACAAATGATTCCAAGGGACGAAGCCCTCCAAAACTATGGCCAATCGAAACGTAAAAAACGACGAATTCATTCACCCGACCACTAACGGTGGCCGGCCTTACATCTAATCACATAATCACAATTAAACAATTAATCCAATTATGTTGATTAAACTTCTTGTGTCCAACACAAAAGTGTGCACGAGCCCTAGGCTCTGATACCAATTGAAGGTATCGGTATACCGATCCAATCGATATACCGTGTGTGCGGAAGCGTGTAAAGCAATAGATCTACTATGCCATGATCTTAGTGCACACTTAATGTGTATAAGAACACATATAAACATATATATATACACATCCAATATATATATATATAAGGTTCAACGATTACTTACTTTTGTGACGAAGTGATTCGTTGATGTCATTGAGGTGGTGTTGAGTCGATTGAACCACCTCAAATGGATCAGCCTCTCGAAGCTCTCCTTGTGAATGACCTCGTCACTCCTTTAGATCGTCCGGATGTGGAAGCCGCACAAATGGCCCGGCCTCTACGTGTTGCACACGAACCCGGATAATGAACACCTTGCTTGCTTGAGAATGAATCTCCAAGATCATCTCTTTTCTCTCTATTTGAGTGAAATTTCGTGGCTGATCCTATTGTATGATGAAAATCTGATTTTCATCCATATAAGTGCATCATTATGCATACCATTACACCCCTTTGTAACCTACAACATAATGGGCATCATAATGCACCATAATCATGCAAAGGGGTTACAAAGGAGGTGAAAGGTCATGCCACATACACATGCCACTATGCATTGTATGTGGTCCCACTTGCTTGTGTGGCATGCCATGTCACACTATGTGACATGCATCCATGCAAGCCATGCATCCCATGCATGTTAATTAATTCCACGTAAATATTGATTCTAAATCAATATATTTATCAAGCATTGTACATCATCTTTGAGTCCGTGTGTGACCCTGTAGGTATGATTTATTGATCAATATTATATTGTTCCCAACAATATAATATTATCAAATAATCATTTAACATCCATAGACGACCTTATGACTTCATCGATTGCACACGTAGGATCGAAGGACATATCCCAACACTTAGGACTATAAAATAGACCACCTTTCGTTCCTCTAGGATATCCTATAAACAACCGAATATCTGAACGAGATTCCAACTTATCAGCCCCATGCTTCAGCACATGTGCTGGACAACCCCAGACCCGAATGTGTTTTAAATTTGGCTTTCGCCCGGTCCACAATTCCGAGGGCGTCTTAGGGACTGATTTAGAAGGAACTAAGTTCAGGATATACGCCGCTGTTTCCAAGGCATATCCCCAGAACGAAACTGGTAGTTCTGAATAACTCATCATAGATCTTACCATTTCCATAAGAGTCCTATTCCTTCTTTCTGCTACACCATTCTGCTGGGGCGTGTATGGTGCAGTCATCTGGGAGTCAATCCCATTCTCTAATAAGTACGACTTAAACTCTCCCGAGAGGTACTCTCCTCCACGATCAGATCGTAGAGTCTTTATGGTTTTACCATGAAGGTTCTCCACAAGAGCTTTGTACTCCTTGAACTTGTCAAAGCACTCGCTCTTGCGGCGCATCAGGTATATAAAACCATACCTTGAGTAATCATCAGTGAAGGTTACGAAATATTCATAACCTCCTCTCGCTTGGACAGATAAAGGCCCGCACAAATCAGAGTGAATCAATTCCAGTACTTCCTTGGATCTATACCCCTTATCACTAAAGGGTCGCTTGGTCATTTTTCCTTCCAGGCATGATTCGCAGGTTGGAAAGTCCTCATCTTTCACACCACTGAGTATTCCATCAGTTATCAACCTTTGAATCCTGCCCATGTTAATATGACCTAGCCTATGATGCCATAAGTACTTTTGATTCATCCTAGAAGGCTCCTTTCTCTTATTGGTACTAGATGTATTATTTGACTCTACTCGTTGCATCGTGGAATAATCAGGATTCAGTATATATAAGTTGCCTATCAATGTACCAGAACAGATATACTCACCATTCTTTTTGATAATAACAGAACTATCAAAAGAAACAGAATATTTATTCAAAACCAATTTACAAACCGAAACAAGGTTCTTTCTAAAATTCGGTACATAAAGACAATTATTCAATACCAAAACTTTATTATTAAAAGACAAATAAATATCTCCCACTGCAACTGCCGCCACTTTCGTAGCGTTGCCCATGTAGATAGTGATCTCTCCCTCTCTAAGCCGCCGGGTTTCCTGGAACCCCTGCAAAGAATTGCAGACATGATCAGTGGCTCCCGTATCCACACACCAGGTACCGGTGGATAACACCGCTAAACATGTTTCAGTGACTAAGGAAAAGTTCGTACCTCCTTGTCTGAGAGGACAATTAGACTTCCAATGTCCAGACTGCTTGCAACGGAAACACTTGCCCTTGGGCTTGTTCACTCCATTCCGTGGTCCACCATTGCTGGGTCCACTGGGTTTCCGTCCTTGTTTCTTCTTCCTCTTAGTCCCCGGAGGGCCAGGAAGTTTCACAGCCACAAGTGCATGAGATTTCTTAAAGATTCCCTCTGCCGCCTGGAGTTCAGTCAGGAGCTCCGCCAACGAATATAACCTCTTGTTCATGTTATAGTTCAGGCGGAACTGCTCAAAACTCCTAGGCAGAGACTGGAGCACTATATCGATCTGGGTTTCCCCATCGATAGCTCCTCCCATAATCTCTATCTGATTCAGATAGCCTATCATCCTAAGAACGTGATCCCTCACGGGCGTTCCTTCGGACATAGTGGCCGTCATGAGTTTTCTCATGGCATCTTGCCTGGCTGCCCTATCCTTACTACCAAACATCTCCTTGAGGTTAAGCATCATATCATAGGCAGTGGTCATGGCCTCATGCTGATGTTGCAGCACATTTGACATAGAAGCCAAAATGTAGCACCGCGCCATCTGATCAGCCTTGACCCACTTCCGATGAGCTTCCTTTTCCTCAGGAGTGGAGGTATCAATAGGTTCATCAGGACAAACCTCATGGAGTACATATTTGTACTCCTCAGCAGTTAGGACAATGTCCAAGTTTCGTTTCCAATCAACATAGTTCGGACCAGTGAGTTTGTTTTCTTTTAGTATAATGGACAGCGGGTTGAGTGCCATATCTATAAAAGAGACAAATCAAACTGTCAAATTTAATTCGATATTAACTCCCTTAATTAATATCATTAAATTTACCAATTAATCCTAAAATCCCATCAGACTAGCATGCCACGTTCATGTGGACGTATACTAGTCCAAACGATTTTATAACTGGACTTTTACTTTGGTCGTACATCATTACAGCAGTGACTCCGATGGGGAGGATACTGTAAAGCGTACCTAAGTGTATACCATTTATCAGTACTTAGTTAACCGCTCGGAAACTACACGCCCACCGCAAGCCACGTTAGTGTGGACGTTTACGTTGACATGCGGTCCCTTTACGATTTTCTATAACTGTCGAGCCTCAATTAACCCAAAGTTCCGTTTCCGTCTAGTAAGCCACGATAGTGTGGACGTTTACTAAACAAACAACTTTGTTAATTGAATTCCATTTAATAAATTTCACAATTTCGTTAATCAAAGCTTGATATCTCGTAAGTGAAACTCGAAGTTTCTAACCAGCGATCAATCATGCAATTGAGCCCTATCTCTCACAAAGTGAGGGAGCCAACCATACAATCGATCTAGTCATCAAATGACTCGAATGTCTCTAATCTGTGTCATCGACATAACCAAGCGCTTTGGCTCCATTCCACTCCTCGGGGTGAGAATGAGTCGAGTTGAAATTAGTCTTTGAAAGACAGATTAGGCATTGCTTTGAAAAACTTAAGTGTTCAATTCTATAAATGGAATTGAATTCGAATTTTGATCCAGTGATATCCGTGTGTCAACTTTATCCGATAGGGAGGATGACACTAAAGCCAACTCGTAAGCGACACACATCACCATCAAAACAGAGAATGGAGACCGCGGGATTGTTTCCAATCCCTCTCCCACTTAGTTTTTACGAAAGGGATAACAAGCATGCATATAGAGTTAAAGCATAATAAAAACGCACGTAAACACACAATAAGCATTTAACGTGGCCCGATTATTATGGCCTTCAAATCTTCGATGCACGTCTTCTCGGATCTTCGTCTCGTTGCTCGTCTCGGTCTCGGTCCATCACCGACTCGTCTAAGGACCAAGAGACGAACCCCTCCCACTGGAGTATCATCCCGGGCCCTCGACAAGCGATCCGTGATGTCCGTCGAACCCCCGCAAGCTGCTGCCAAGAAAACACCGAAACGGCGACCGCCGTTTGAGAAACGGCGACCGCCGTTTGCCCTTCAGCAGCCGCGGGTTTGACTTCTCGACCCTCGTTCGTCCGGCCCTCGATCTCGTCTCGATTCACCAAGCAGCAGCAACATTACAAAAGTAAAAGGTACTACTTCCGGCATCGATCCTATACATATCGATCGATCCTATACACCCGGATAAACGAAAAACGAAATAGAAAACCCTAAACGACTCAACCCGTCGTTTTAACTATTACAAACAAGCAACGTTAAAACCAAAAGATCTCGACAAACCCGAGAGTTTAACACACCACAACGTACAGTACAATAAACAATGACCATAATAATCGGGTGACCTGCAAAACAAACTCGCAAACAATACAAGAACGTATAACCGGCTCTGATACCAATTGTTGGAAATCGACTCTCCGGGATGCGTTCGTTCGATTGCTCGAACATCCGAACGATCCCAGTCGACATCCGGTGTCGCTACTTCGTTCGCCTTTCCAGCCCGTGACCCGATTCACGCCCAGCCATTGCCCCGAAGGACAACCGCGCGAACCTAGCGGGCTGCCAGAAAAAGACCAAAACGGCGGTCGCCGTTTGGAAACGGCGGTCGCCGTTTCTCCGCGAACAGCAACGCGATGTTGCTGTTCCGGGCTCGTTTCCGGGTCGTTTTTCCTCATCCGACTACCGATCCGGAGTTCCTAGAACCCCCAGTAGTCGAGGAATACAACCCACAACCCCGGAACCCGATCTACGTTCAAAGTATGATCAACGAGGAAAAGGGAGATCGAAATAACGCGGAATTAAAAGTTCCGATCTCATACCTTATCGGTCGATTGTTGAGACCTTAGCGATTGCTAGTGTATGCCTCTTCCCTTGACTCCAACCGTTGTGTGGGCAACGATCCGTTGGGTCTCCTTCTCTGCCTTCTCCTTTTCTACCAGCGCTATATTTCTTTTCTCTGATGAGAGAAAAATATTTGCGCTGCACTGTATTATTTCTGCAGAGAAAACTTAATTGCGCTAACGCAATAATAATTCTCAGAAAAATAAAAAGCTGCGGAATGTAGGTTTAGGATAGGCAAGGTAGGGATATTTATAGAGTTACACTAGGGACCCCTTAGGTAAATAAATCCCGGGCTAAATTGCAATTTAATTAAACCGGTGTCCTTAAAAGAAAACCTTTAATTAAATTGAATTTTAATTATAATTAATTCCACTATAAAATTATAATTGAATTCCTGAAATAAATTTAATATTATTTCAACAATAATAATTCCGCCGAAATTACATATACGACTTTCCCCGTGTTTAAGATATCGAACGTCCACGAATTTATTTAATTACTAATAATTAAATTAATTCGTTTCTTATTATCCGAGACTAGTACCACTCATCCTTATTATCATGTGGAACAAATCCACCTGCAGGGTTTACATGATAAACTTTATGAGCTCATCTCGGGGACGTTATCAACCCGATAAACGGGACACGGTTTCCTGTCTATAATCTATAGCATGCCGTGTGTACAATTCCGATTCCCAATTTACCGAGTATCTCGACTAATCAAATAGTCTCACTCATTGGCAAGTTAAAGAACCGAGAATTGGACATACGCACCTATAATTATATAGGGATTAAGAATTCGTATATCCGTAATTCTGAGGTCTAGTTCGATTACGTCGATTAGTATAAATCGAACGCCCTCCCGTGGTCCTGCTCAATACACCAAGTGTACAAGTGTAACATAATAGTCAAGACCAACTATTACCCAGTCACACTACGACGTACCGATGGATTGTCCCTGTCCATCTAAGTCGTGAGCTTCTATTCGATAGTATACGAGTAACCGACAGTATGATCTTCCGCGTGTCTCCTCACGCCATACTGTCTACAACGTATATATCTAGGACTATTGCATTCAAGTACAAGATAGACAAAATGCCGACAGTTTGATTAATAGATAATGTAAAACACAGATAAGGAGTTCCATATTGTCACTAAACTAGACATTTAGAATATAACTCCATCAGAATCTTGAATCTTCAATTTCAAAAACAAACTTCAATTTCAATCTTGACTCCATCGATCTCAATTCTTCATCTTCAATTTCTTGTGAAAAAATCTAAGTGTTGAAGCCTCAGAATTTCATCATCTTCATGGTCGTCGATCTTGTTGAAGTTGCAAACTTGGAACAATTCTTCATTTCCTTAAACTGAGTACCTGGTGAAAGAAAACACGTAGTAAGTACTTAGTCTTAGAATTAAAAACACAAAATCTAGAGTCGCTGTTTTTCAAGTACACCAAAACCGGCGACTCCATTCTCCGGAAAAATGACATGAGCATGAGTCGTCGTTTTCATGACCAGACCCCAAAACCGGCGACTTCAGTCGCTGGAAATTCCCAAGCACCAAAAACGGCGACTGGATTCGCCGTTTCTTCAACACATCAAAAACAGCGACTCTTGTCGCTGGAAATTTTCCATGTCACAAAACCGGCGACTCGAGTCGCCGTTTCCATGCACATCAGCCTTGAACCAAAAGCGCCGACACGAGTCGCCGTTTTCCTCGCATCACCAAAAGCGGCGACTGCTGTCGCCGTTTCCATGTCACTTCACCTTTGCACCAAAACCGGCGACAGGAGTCGCCGTTTCCTTGCATCACCAAAAGCGGCGACTCTGGTCGCCGTTTTCATGTAAATCCAAAAGTGGAGACTCAAGTCTCCATTTCCATGCGCAAGGTAGTTGACTTCGGATTCTTAACCTGTAACCCTGAAAATCAACAAAAACAAAAATACAAGGAAAAATACGTTGTCGCCAAAATCAACATTTACAATCTCCCCCTTTTTGGCACAACTCATAAAAACAAGTTAAGTAAAAACGTGATACACATATCTCCCCCTCAAACAAACAACCATACAAAATAACTAAGTAAAAATATGGAAAAACATCAATCATACAATCAATGAAAAACCATAAAAATACTTAGACAAAACTTCACACCAAACATCAAAACATAGATAGAGAATTCAAACCAAATTCAAAAACCAGAATTCCAGAGTTAAGCAAATATGAAAAACAATGCATGGACGAATAAGTTTAGAGTAGAATGCATGCAAAACAAGACAAGAAAAACGAGTTCAGAAGTTCATAAAAAAAAACAGAAATTAAAAAAAGACTTGAACTTGAACTTGTAACTTCAGTCTTGAGGCGAAGCTGTGGGAGTTGGATCACGCTCCGGACTTCCAATCAACTCTTCTTCGTCGTCTTCGTAACTGAAGCCGTCGTCAGAACTGGAGTCGTCACTTTCATCGGAGTCGGTTTCTGGATCTCCGAAAATTTCTCGCTCGCCCAATCCATCACCATCAGCTTCGTCAACGTCCACAACGTTGACATCATCCTCATCTCTCAGACCATCAGACGGCATCGCGAACGACGCCTCTGGATTTGTAGTATCCTCCATCTTCTTCTTTCCTTTATCACGAGCAGCAAAGACACCTTCAAAAATATCGTCATCAGTTTTCTCGGCATCATCCGATTTCTCAGCATCATCCTTCACAACTTCTATCAGCTTGCTTTTTGACAGCTGCGAGTGATCTTCCTGAATAGCGTCACGCACCATTTTCAAAATAAAAGTGTCTTTCAAACTCGCATCAGGGGCTCCAACATCTCCAAGTCCTCCCCCTTGTTGGATCTCCCGTTGCAGTTTCCGGAAAGATTTTTTCTGCTTGTCCTGCGCCTCGATCATCCTGTTGTACGCAACAACATGTTCAGCTTGACGTTTTTCAAGAGCCAGGGAATCGACATAGAATTCTTGAACCACAGCCGAAGGAACCACATCACGGTGACTATGGATCGGATGATAAGGATTCTGATGAGAAGGAATTCCAGAAGTTGGACCAAAACCTTGGGGCACAACTCTTGGTGACTTAGCACCATCAGCTTCAGTTTCATCGACAGCAGCTGTCGTCTGTGATTTCTAGCGCTTAGCAGCTGGTGACTTAGTTTTCGGAGTTGCAGGCTTGCGCTTTCGTGAAGACTTAGGAGTTGGGGGCGGTGTTAAGATTTCTGGTAGCGCATCTCGGTTGACAAGTCCGTGCCAGGGTAAGTCAATTACGCGCTTCGCAGGGTTCAAATATTTTCCGGTTATTTTGACAGTCCCATTTTTCTTCATCTTTTTCTCGGGGCCGGGGTTCGGAAGAAAGTCTTGGGCATGGAGCATCCCATATATCAGACACGGATGTGTAAGATGGATTCTCTTTTCTTCGGGCAAGTCAGCTTGCTGAATAATTCTTTCATCCGAAGTTTTGGCGATTTTGCACAAGTCATTAAAAATGATTTGGCCGAGATCAACCTGTTCGCCGCAGCCGAGGCAAAAGATCAGTTGCATCAACTCAGGAGTCAAGACTGAAGAATCTCTGTTCGCAATCCAGTTGGACATCCCCAAACGATGAAGAATGCCATAAAAAGCAGACAGCTTGGAGGGCGGTGGCAGTTCAGACTTGACTTTCTTTTGTGTGATGAAAGTCCCAATTTTCAGGTCCTCAGCTCTCTCAGCAGCTGATGGTGTCGTACAAGTGCCATCAACATCAAGTCTCTTCAGAAAAGAGTTAATGTGGTAGGGACGAAACTTGTAAAGCGAGTTGCGAAAGATAAAGCAACCATACAACCGACTCTTCGGATTGGCAAAAACAGGCGTCAGGCTAGCGTAAAATTTGTGAATGATAGGAATCGAGTAACGATAGGTTAGATGCACAGAATCAAACAAGTTCATCTGAGTCAGAAAATCCGTGATTCCATGGTTTATATAATCCTCTTTCAGGATAGTGCGGTCAGTGTGGATTGGAAGTTTGACTATCAGTTTATGGCGACGCTCAGCAGTCGCCGTAAAAAATTCCTCAGAATGAGCTTTAGGACATTCTTCAAACCTTCGAATATATTGGAAGGTGTCAGTCGATTTTTGGGATCCAGCTGATCCCGAAGAAGGCGCCAGGGGCGGTTTCTGAGAGCTGTGGGTTTTGGATTTTGCAGCTGACCCACCAGCCGAAGTTTTTGGAGTTGCAGGTTTAGCCCCACTGCCACTCACAACAGTCTTCTTTCCAGAACCACTTCCAGTTGGAAGCGATGATTTTGGTGTCTTTGGATCTTTTCCAGCAGACACAGTTACGGTCGATGGAACTTTAACCACCTTCTTTCCATCCTTAGTTATCTCGCCAGCTGCGAGTAACTTGTTATATTCTTCTCTGGACACAATGCCCTTGTAGATACGAAAAGAAGTATCTCTCTCTTTCATTTTTCCAGACTTGGGTTCTTTGCCCGACTGACGGGCAGTTGAGAGTTCGGGAGTAGCTGATCTAGTCAAGTCAGGCTCGACAGACACAGTCTTGCCAGATCGTCACTCAACTTTGTCCAAGTGAGCTTTCAGTTCTTCATAGGCCGCTTTCTTGGATTTTGGAGACTCGGCTTTCTCAAACTGTTCGTTCAGGTAGACAGACATGTCAGCCATCATATCATCAATGTTCTTGGCCATTTCGAAGTTAAGGTAAGTGACTGAGAGTTGGTAGTTGCGAGAATAGTGAACCACGAAAACGAAGTTCAACTTCAGAAACAAGGACAGGGCGTCGGTTGCGCAAAGCTAGAGTTTCCGGATGCAACGGAAAAGTAAGAACTTAGAACTAAGAGTTTCGGATGCCGAACTTGCAGTTGAGAGTTGAGAGTTCGAGAGCTTGAGAGTTACAAAATTCTGATGTAAGCGTAAATGAAATAGGTTTTCATCAAGGCCTATTTATAGGAAAAATTTGGGCCGCCCGTCGGAATGAAAAAAGCCCAGTCCAAGACCTGCAAACAGCTCATCTCAAGAAGAAAATTAGGTCTAAAAAGACGAGCAAAAAATTATTAATTTGAAAATATTATTAAAATAATAATTTTCAAAAATAATAAATAATAATAAAAAAAAATAAAAAATAAAAAATAAAATTAGAAACGAAAAACAAACCAAGGCATGAAAACCGAAGTTGAGAGCTATCGGTTGAGAAACGAAGTTGAGGGCCATTGGTTGAGAAACTTGAGTTGTCAATTTTTTGATGACACAGAAAATCGGCTAAGGCAAAGATGAGAGTCGCCATTTTTGTGGCATAGGTTGGGTCGCCACTTTTTCGGCGACTGGAGTCTCCGGAATTTTGCAAAGTCAGGATTGCCACGAAAATGGGGACACGAGTCTCCGGTTTTGAGTATTTGGCTGAGTCTCCGGTTTTTGTCCAACTTCAAAATTTCTGAAAATCCGGCGACAGCAATCGCCGGTTTTGTGCACGGTTGAGTCTCTGAAACTTTGAGTCTACGTTTTTGAGGCGTGTCTCCGATTTTGTGGATTCTCCGTTTTTGATGCAGTCTCCGAAATTTACATTTTCTGAACTTAGTTTATTTTGCGTGTCCAAGTTTCCGTGTCCATTGTCACTTGAATTTTGCGAGTTGGCCGTCGCTACACTCAAAATTTAGACTTCAGAGATGGTAAACCACGTAGCGCTGGATATGAACTACAAAAATGCAAAATCAAAACAACACATCCTGAGTTAGTCATTCAAGTGTTCAACACACTACAAACATTCAAAACCATTTTAGTGGAGATTCGAGGGGTGATATTAGGCAATGAAGAGGAAATATTTTCCCAGAAAAGAATCCACATTTTCATCAGTTTCGAAAACCAAACATTTTTCACACGAGGTGATAGCAACTTTGAGGTATATGAAAAATCTCTCATATTAAAAACCGGTGGAATAGACCGAAGTATTTGATAGATATTGAACTTGTCCTTCGTCACAATCACAAGAATACATGCCGTGTTTCGTCGGAACACATTTGATGAGTTTGCACCGCACAAGAGATTTTAATTCATGAGTACAAGGTGAACTTTTAAGGCACTCCACTTGGGACTAGCTTTTTACTTCAATCAGAGGGGAGCCGGGGGAACCGGCGACCTCCAGACGAGTTTATAGCTTTAAATGAAATGCAACAGACACTCATTACAGCAGTCAGAGGGGAGCAAGGTGTACTTGCATCCTCCAAAGTGCGAGGTAGAGTGTCTTAAAGATCAGCGTCCATGTGCTACCTTTCGAAGAGGGGAGCCGGCGGACAAATGATCCGGCGTCCTCCGTTACTTGGTATTATGGATCTATGCAAATGATAGGTTATGGGAGTTATATGCCAACTTCACATGTTCGCACTCAGAGGAATAAATGCACTTGGGTCCGAAGACTAAAGCGGCCTCGAATCCATGTTCAACTTTATTAGACTAATCCACGATGATTCGGCGTGCATATTCAGAAGTAAAGAAAATAATCTTTCAGACTTCAAAATTTTCGTGAACTTTTAAAGAGAACACATGCAGAGAGAATTTCTTAGAGTTTGAAATCTCTCAAAGTCTAGAGGTTTGGTAAAGATGTCAGCGAGTTGTTTTTCTGTTGAAATATGCTGTAGACTGACTATATCACGATCAACCAAATCTCTAATGAAATGATGTCGAATGTCGATGTGTTTAGTTCTTGAATGCTGGACAGGATTTTCGCTGATTTTGATAGCACTCTGATTATCACAAAACAGCACCAATGGAGCACTCTCGATGAGATAGTCATTCAACATTTGTTTCAACCAAAGCATTTGAGTGCAACAACTTCCAGCTGCAACATATTCAGATTCGGCAGTCGAGAGAGCTATGCAATTTTGTTTGCGACTATGCCAAGAGACAATATTATTTCCAAGGAAGCAGCAGCATCCAGAAGTGCTTTTACGTTCATCAGTATCGCTTGCCCAATCTGCATCGGAGTAACCGACAAGATTTGATGAAGTGTCACATGCATACCAAAGGCCAAGTTCAGAAGTCCCAGATGATGGAGTTATATTCTAAATGTCTAGTTTAGTGACAATATGGAACTCCTTATCTGTGTTTTACATTATCTAATAATCAAACTGTCGGCATTTTTGTCTATCTTGTACTTGAATGCAATAGTCCTAGATATATACGTTGTAGACAGTATGGCGTGAGGAGACACGCGGAAGATCATACTGTCGGTTACTCGTATATTATCAAACAGAGGCTCACGACTTAGATGGACAGGGACAATCCATCGGTATGTCGTAGTGTGACTGGGTAATAGTTGGTCTTGACTATTATGTTACACTTGTACACTTGGTGTATTGAGCAGGACCACGGGAGGGCGTTCGATTTATACTAATCGACGTAATCGAACTAGACCTCAGAGATTACGGATATACGAATTCCTAATCCCTATATAATTATAGGTGCGTGTGTCCAATTCT
This sequence comes from Euphrasia confusa, assembly GCA_954870475.1. NCBI lineage: Eukaryota > Viridiplantae > Streptophyta > Magnoliopsida > Lamiales > Orobanchaceae > Euphrasia > Euphrasia confusa. Next base: position 18,012,666 of record OX940966.1, read on the forward strand.
CGGTTCTTTAATATGCCAATGAGTGAGACTAATTGATTAGTCGAGATACTCGGTAAATTGGGAATTGGAATTGTACACACGGCATGCTATAGATTATAGACAGGAAACCGTGTCCCGTTTATCGGGTTGATGACGTCCCCGAGATGAGCTCATAAAGTTTATCATGTAAACCCTGCAGGTGGATTTGTTCCACATGATAATAAGGATGAGTGGTACTAGTCTCGGATAATAAGAAACGAATTAATTTAATTATTAGTAATTAAATAAATTCGTGGACGTTCGATATCTTAAACACGGGGAAAGTCGTATATGTAATTTCGGCGGAATTATTATTGTTGAAATAATATTAAATTTATTTCGGGAATTCGATTATTATTATTTAGTGGAATTAATAATAATTAGAATTGTAATTAATTAAGGGTTTTCTTTTAAGGACTCCTAGTTAATTAATATTGCAGTTCAGCCCGGAATTTATTTACCTAAGGGGTCCCTAGTGTAGCTCTATTTAAAACCCCCCCTTGCCCTCTCCTAAACCTAACATTCGCCGCATTTATTTTTGCAGCAGAAATTAATTGCGTTAACGCAAATATAATTTCTTCTGTAAAAATCAATAAAGCTTTGCGCAATTATTTTACACAGAAAAGTAAAAGGGATATTGCGGTGGTTTATCAGAGAAGCAGAAAAGGTGAGACCAACAGATCGTTGCCCACACAACGGTTGGGATCGGGGCAGAGACATACACTAGCAATCGCTAAGGTCTCAACAATCGACCGAGAAGGGATGAGATTGGTTCTTATTCCGCACTTTTAATTCGATCTCATATTTCTCGTTGATCATACTTTGAATGTAAGATCGGGTTCCGTGGTTTGGATGTGACGTTCTCGGACTGCTGGGAGGTTTCTGACCTCCGGCATGGCAGTCGGATCGAGAAAATCGCATCGGAACAGCCAGAACGGGCGAAACCCGCCGCTGTTCGCGACGGGTCTCGGACGACAGGTATTACTGTCGGCCGACAGGCTTGTCGGACGACACCTTCTGGTGTCGGACGACAGTGGACCGTCTTGTCGGACGACACCTTCTGGTGTCGGACGACAGAGAGGCCAGAAGCCTCTCGTTTTGCGCGGTCGTGCCTCGGGTGCGATGGCTGGGTGCATTTCGGGTCAGGGGCTTCGTCGTGAACACCTTGGGCATACTGGATGTCGACTGGGCTTGTCCGGATGTTCGAGTAGTCGAACGGACATGTCTCGGGTAGTCGATTTCCAACAATTGGTATCAGAGCCGGTTTATACGTTCTTTATATTGTTTGCGAGAATTGTTTTGCAGGATCACCCGATTATTATGGCCAATTTATTTTTGGTATTTTGTGCTATATGTGTGTGTGGTTTTGATTAAACTCTCGGGATTGTCGAGATCGGTTTTTTGGAAAGTTGCTTGTTTGTAATAGATAAAAACGACGGGTTGAGTCGTTAGGTTTATTTATTTTTTCGTTGCATCCGGGACTTGTATAGGGTCGATCAAAATGTATAGGATCGATACCGGACTTAGTAGAATAATTTTGTAATTAATTTCTGCTATTGGATCGAGACGAGATCGAAGCCCGGAGGAACGAGAATTGAAGTCGAGACGAGCAACGAGTTCGAGTTCCAAGAGACGTGCATTCAAGATTTTAAGGCCATAATAATCGGGCCACGTTAATTGCTTTCTTATGTGATTTACGTGTTTTATTATGCTTATTATTTTATGCATGTATATCCCTAAATCGTAAAATACTAAGTGGGAGAGGGATTGGAAACAATCCCGCGGTCTCCATTCTCTGTTTCGAGAGTGATGTGTATTGACTTACGAGTTGGCTTTAGTGTCATCCTCCCTATCGGATAAAGTCGATACACGGAAATCACTTTGATCGAAATTCGAATGAAATTCCAATTTTAAAATTGAACAATTAAGTTTTTCAAAGCAATGCCTAATCTGTCTTTCAAAGACTAATTTCAACTCGACTCATTCTCACCCCGGGGAGTGGAATGGAGCCAAAGCGCTTGGTTATGTCGATGACACAGATTAGAGACATTCGAGTCATTTGATGACTAGATCGATTGACTGGTTGGCTCCCTCACTTTGTGAGAGATAGGGCTCAATTGCATGATTGATCGCTGGTTAGAAACTTCGAGTTTCACTTACGAGATATCAAGCTTTGATTAACGAAATTGTGAAATTTATTAAATGGAATTCAATTAACAAAGTTGTTTGTTTAGTAAACGTCCACACTATCGTGGCTTACTAGACGGAAACGGAACTTTGGGTTAATTGAGGCTCGACAGTTATAGGAAATCGTAAAGGGACCACATGTCAACGTAAACGTCCACACCAACGTGGCTTGCGGTGGGCGTGTAGTTTCCGAGCGGTTAACTTAGTACTGAGAAATGGTATACACTTAGGTACGCTTTACAGTATCCTCCCCATCGGAGTCACTGCTGTAATGATGTACGACCGAAGTAAAAGTCCAGTTATAAAATCATTTGGACTAGTATACGTCCACATGAACGTGGCATGCTAGTCTAATGGGATTTTAGGATTGATTGGTAGATTTAATGATATTAATTAAGGGAGTTAATATCGAATTAAATTTGACAGTTTGATTTGTCTCTTTTATAGATATGGCACTCAACCCGCTATCCATGATACTAAAAGAGAACAAACTCACTGGTCCGAACTATATTGACTGGAAACGAAACTTGGACATTGTCCTGACTGCTGAGGAGTACAAATATGTACTCCATGAGGATTGTCCTGACGAACCTATTGACACCTCCACTCCTGAGGAAAAGGAAGCTCATCGGAAGTGGGTCAAGGCTAATCAGATGGCGCGGTGCTACATTTTGGCTTCTATGTCAAATGTGCTGCAACATCAGCATGAAGCCATGACCACTGCCTATGATATGATGCTTAACCTCAAGGAGATGTTTGGTAGTCAGGATAGGGCAGCCAGGCAAGATGCCATGAGGCAACTCATGACGGCCACTATGTCCGAAGGAACGCCCGTGAGGGATCACGTTCTTAGGATGATAGGCTATCTGAATGAGATAGAGATTATGGGAGGATCTATCGATGGGGAAACCCAGATCGATATAGTGCTCCAGTCTCTGCCTAAGAGTTATGAGCAGTTTCGCCTGAACTATAACATGAACAAGAGGTTATATACGTTGGCGGAACTCCTGACTGAACTACAGGCGGCAGAGGGAATCTTTAAGAAGTCTCAGGCACTTGTGGCTGTGAAACTTCCTGGCCCTCCGGGGACTAAGAGGAAGAAGAAGCAAGGACGGAAACCCAGTGGACCCAGCAATGGTGGACCACGGAATGGAGTGAACAAGCCCAAGGGCAAGTGTTTCCGTTGCAAGCAGTCTGGACATTGGAAGTCTAATTGTCCTCTCAGACAAGGAGGTATGAACTTTTCCTTAGTCACTGAAACATGTTTAGCGGTGTTATCCACCGGTACCTGGTGTGTGGATACGGGAGCCACTGATCATGTCTGCAATTCTTTGCAGGGGTTCCAGGAAACCCGACGGCTTAGAGAGGGAGAGATCACCATCTACATGGGCAATGCTACGAAAGTGGCGGCAGTTGCAGTGGGAGATGTTCATTTATCTTTTAATAATAAAGTTTTAGTATTGAATGATTGTCTTTATGTACCGAACTTTAGAAAGAACCTTGTTTCGGTTTCTAAGTTGGTTTTGAATAAATATTCTGTTTCTTTTGATAGTTCTGTTATTATCAAAAAGAATGGTGAGTATATCTGTTCTGGTACATTGATAGGCAACTTATATATACTGAATCCTGATTATTCCACGATGCAACGAGTAGAGTCTTTTAACACATCTAGTACCAATAAGAGAAAGGAGCCTTCTAGAATGAATCAAAAGTACTTGTGGCATCTTAGGCTAGGTCATATTAACTTGGGTAGGATTCAAAGGTTGATAACTGATGGAATACTCAGTAGTGTGAAAGATGAGGACTTTCCAACCTGCGAATCATGCCTGGAAGGAAAAATGACCAAGCGACCCTTTAGTGATAAAGGGTATAGATCCAAGGAAGTACTAGAGTTGATTCACTCTGATTTGTGCGGGCCTTTATCTGTCCAAGCGAGAGGAGGTTATGAATATTTCGTAACCTTCACTGATGATTACTCAAGGTATGGTTTTATATACCTGATGCGCCGCAAGAGCGAGTGCTTTGACAAGTTCAAGGAGTACAAAGCTCTTGTGGAGAACCTTCAGGGTAAAACCATAAAGACTCTACGATCTGATCGTGGAGGAGAGTACCTCTCGGGAGAGTTTAAGGCGTACTTATTAGAGAATGGGATTGACTCCCAGATGACTGCACCATACACGCCCCAGCAGAATGGTGTAGCAGAAAGAAGGAATAGGACTCTTATGGAAATGGTAAGATCTATGATGAGTTACTCAGACCTACCAGTTTCGTTCTGGGGATATGCCTTGGAAACAGCGGCGTATATCCTGAACTTAGTTCCTTCTAAATCAGTCCCTAAGACGCCCTCGGAATTGTGGACCGGGCGAAAGCCGAACTTGAAACACATTCGGATCTGGGGTTGTCCAGCACATGTGCTGAAGCATGGGGCTGATAAATTGGAATCTCGTTCAGATATTCGGTTGTTTATAGGATATCCTAGAGGAACGAAAGGTGGTCTATTTTATAGTCCTCAGGACCAGAAGATCGTTGTTAGCACCAACGCTCGGTTCTTGGAAGAGGATTATATAATGGACCACAAGCCCAAGAGTGAGATAATACTAAACGAACTGAGAGGGGACGATCAAGGCTTAGATCCAACCGAACCGGGTGATACGCCACCACAGTCTGCACCTGTAGTTACTGAGGTTACACCGGAGCCTCGTCATAGTGGGAGGGTTGTTCGACAACCCGATAGGTTCATGTTCATAGGTGAGTCTTCGGACTTGTTACCTGGAGAACATGAAGCCGATCCCTGGACCTACGACGAGGCGCTTAAAGATCAAGATGCTCAGTCTTGGCAAAAGGCGATGAAATCTGAGATTGAATCAATGGATTCAAATCAGGTCTGGAATCTTGTAACACCGCCCAAAGGTGTAAAAGCCATTGGTTGCAAGTGGGTGTACAAGAGAAAAAGAGGGTCTGACGGGAAGGTTGAAACCTTCAAGGCTAGGCTTGTTGCGAAAGGGTATACTCAGAAAGAAGGGATCGATTATGAGGAAACTTTTTCGCCGGTAGCTATGCTAAAGTCGATCCGGATTCTTTTGTCTATAGCATCTTATATGGATTATGAGGTGTGGCAAATGGACGTCAAGACAGCATTCTTGAATGGGAATCTTGACGAGACCATTTACATGAGACAGCCAGAAGGTTTCATTAAGAAAGGCCAAGAGCATCTAGTGTGTAAGCTAAACCGATCCATTTATGGATTGAAGCAAGCTTCTAGATCTTGGAACATGCGGTTTGATGAGGTTATTCAGTCTTATGGATTCATTCAAAGCATGGACGAGTCGTGTGTATACCGGAGAAGTGACGGAAACAGTGTGGCGTTTCTCGTGCTTTATGTAGACGACATCCTTCTAATTGGCAACAATGTCAAGATGTTGTCGGACATAAAGGGATGGTTGTCCAAGCAATTCGATATGAAAGACTTAGGACAAGTTGGGCATGTTCTCGGGATCAAGGTTATAAGGGATCGCCGGAAAAGAACATTAAGCTTGTCCCAGGCTTCATATATTGATACGATTCTGGCTCGTTTTAACATGCAGAATTCCAAGAGAGGTGCTCAACCTTTCTGCCATGGAATTCATCTATCTAAAGACATGTGTCCCAAAACACAAAAGGAGATAGATTACATGAAGAAGGTTCCTTATGCTTCGGCAGTAGGAAGTCTAATGTATGCCATGTTGTGCACGAGACCTGATATCTGCTATGCCGTGGGCATGGTAGCTAGATATCAGAGTAACCCTGGACAGGGTCACTGGACTGCTGTAAAGAACATACTTAAGTACCTGCGAAGGACTAGGAATTATGTTCTGAGTTACAAAGCGTCCGAGTTGATTCCTATTGGTTACACAGACTCGGATTTCCAATCTGATAAGGATCAGCGAAAGTCTACATCAGGCTATGTGTTCACATTGGGAGGTGGAGCAGTCTCATGGAAGAGTGTTAAGCAGAAATGCATTTCGGACTCTACCATGGAAGCCGAATATGTAGCAGCCTCTGAGGCAGCTAAAGAATCGGTGTGGCTCCGGAACTTCCTTATGGACTTGGATGTGGTTCCTAAGATGCCTAGATCTATCACAATTTATTGTGACAATAGCGGTGCAGTGGCAAATGCAAAGGAACCACGAGCCCACAATGCGAGTAAACACATAGATCGCAAGTACCACCTGATTAGAGACATCGTCAGGAGAGGCGATGCGGTTGTCACCAAGATTGCATCAGCGGATAACCTGGCTGACCCCTTTACGAAGGCACTTCCAGCGGAAGCGTTCAAGAGACACGTGAAGGGGATGGGTATCGGATGAATGGTAGAGGGCAACTAGACTTTTTAGTATAAGTGGGAGATTGATGGAGTTATATTCTAAATGTCTAGTTTAGTGACAATATGGAACTCCTTATCTGTGTTTTACATTATCTAATAATCAAACTGTCGGCATTTTTGTCTATCTTGTACTTGAATGCAATAGTCCTAGATATATACGTTGTAGACAGTATGGCGTGAGGAGACATGCGGAAGATCATACTGTCGGTTACTCGTATATTTTCAAACAGAGGCTCACGACTTAGATGGACAGGGACAATCCATCGGTATGTCGTAGTGTGACTGGGTAATAGTTGGTCTTGACTATTATGTTACACTTGTACACTTGGTGTATTGAGCAGGACCACGGGAGGGCGTTCGATTTATACTAATCGACGTAATCGAACTAGACCTCAGAGATTACGGATATACGAATTCCTAATCCCTATATAATTATAGGTGCGTGTGTCCAATTCTCGGTTCTTTAATATGCCAATGAGTGAGACTAATTGATTAGTCGAGATACTCGGTAAATTGGGAATTGGAATTGTACACACGGCATGCTATAGATTATAGACAGGAAACCGTGTCCCGTTTATCGGGTTGATGACGTCCCCGAGATGAGCTCATAAAGTTTATCATGTAAACCCTGCAGGTGGATTTGTTCCACATGATAATAAGGATGAATGGTACTAGTCTCGGATAATAAGAAACGAATTAATTTAATTATTAGTAATTAAATAAATTCGTGGACGTTCGATATCTTAAACACGGGGAAAGTCGTATATGTAATTTCGGCGGAATTATTATTGTTGAAATAATATTAAATTTATTTCGAGAATTCAATTATTATTATTTAGTGGAATTAATAATAATTAGAATTGTAATTAATTAAGGGTTTTCTTTTAAGGACTCCTAGTTAATTAATATTGCAGTTCAACACGGAATTTATTTACCTAAGGGGTCCCTAGTGTAGCTCTATTTAAACCCCCCCCTTGCCCTCTCCTAAACCTAACATTCGCCGCATTTATTTTTGCAGCAGAAATTAATTGCGTTAACGCAAATATAATTTCTTCTGTAAAAATCAATAAAGCTTTGCGCAATTATTTTACACAGAAAAGTAAAAGGGATATTGCGGTGGTTTATCAGAGAAGCAGAAAAGGTGAGACCAACAGATCGTTGCCCACACAACGGTTGGGATCGGGGCAGAGACATACACTAGCAATCGCTAAGGTCTCAACAATCGACCGAGAAGGTATGAGATCGGTTCTTATTCCGCACTTTTAATTCGATCTCATATTTCTCGTTGATCATACTTTGAATGTAATATCGGGTTCCGTGGTTTGGATGTGACGTTCTCGGACTGCTGGGAGGTTTCTGACCTCCGGCATGGCAGTTGGATCGAGAAAATCGCATCGGAACAGCCAGAACGGGCGAAACCCGCCGCTGTTCGCGACGGGTGTCGGACGACACCTTCTGGTGTCGGACGACAGTGGACCGTCTTGTCGGACGACACCTTCTGGTGTCGGACGACAGAGAGAAATCAAGAGACGCCGATTTCATTATAAATTGCAGAAGTGCAGATGTTGTAGAGTTCATTTGGAGAATTTGTCGGTTTCTTCGAGCGTATTGTTCGCTCATCTAAGTTTCCAATCATTTGGGTCGGCGGATGCTTCTTTCGAATAAGTCTGGGTGCCTCTCTAGGAGCATTTGCCGGGTTTTCAATGTCCAGCTCAGTTTCTTCACCATCAGACGATGAAGTATCATGTTCTCGATTACTAGAATCTCCAACTTCAGGTGAAGTGTTTGGAGGAAAATTTTCTGGAGACACAGTCTCAGGAACAGCAGTTGTGGGTGTTGATGGAAAGTTTTGATAATCCAAAATTCCTTCTTTTACCTAGTCTTCATCTACATCTTTTCCAAGGAAGTCTTGTTCATCAAAATTTATGTTGACAGTTTCGATGACTTTCTTAGTTCGAAGATTGTAAGCACGATAGGCATGGCTATTTTGACTATAACCAACAAAAATTCCACGATCTGCTTTGGCTTCAAATTTTTTCAGAGGATCACGATCCTTCAAAATATAGCAAGTACAGCCAAAAACACGAAAGTGTGCAACTGAAGGTTTCTTGCCATTTACCAGTTCATAGGCAGTTGCGGTCGTCCCAGATCGAATACTTATCCGATTTAAAATATATCCAGCAGTTGAGACAGCTTATGCCCAAAAAGTTCGTGCAAGATTTTTCGAGAGAAGCATTACACGTGCCATTTCTTGCAGCGTTCGATTTTTACGTTCGGCAATCCCATTTTGTTGAGGAGTTTTTGGGGCCGAGTATTCATGGTGAATTCCCTTCATCATACAGAACTTATTGAAGCTAGCATTTTGAAATTCAGTTCCGTGATCACTTCTGATCCTTTTAACTTTAGCTTCATGATTTGTCTTAATCCATTTCACAATGCCTTTGAAGGCATCAAAAGTTTCATCTTTGGTGGCCAAAAATCTCGTCCACGTGTAACGAGAAAAATCATCAACTACAACCAACACATATTCTTTCTTTGTTATGCTTTTGACTTCCATTGGACCCATTAAGTCCATATGCAACAATTCAAATGGAGCCGAAGTGCTCATTAATGTTGGCAGTGCAGGATGAGAGGTTCTAGTTAGCTTCCCTTTTTGACAGTCACCGCACACTCGTTTTTCAATTTTGGGGAGTTGAGAGATTCCTCGAACTATCTCCCCCTTAACCAGTTTACTCAGATTTCGAGTGCCAGTGTGGCCAAGCCGTTGATGCCACAAATCAACTTCATCAGGAACGGTCACAGAAAAACAACTATACTCAGTTGTATAGCAATTATTTTTAGCTCGTGGACCTTCCATTATACACTTTCCTTCAACATCAAAAACTCTGCAAGACTCCTTATCAAAACTCACGTTCAGTCCTTCATCAGACAGTTGACTGAGGGAGATAAGATTAGCAACTAGTCCCTTTACATGGACAACATTTCTGATAGGAGGTAAACCTTTGATTTGTAGAGTCCCCTTTCCCTTTACGACGCCTTTCGCTCCCCCTCCAAACACTACGGGAGCTCCAGTCATAGGCTCGTAATTTTTTAGAAACTTTTTCGTGCCAGTCATATGGCGGGAACAACCACTATCAAAATACCAAATTCCTTTGGTTCCAGTTTCAGATGCATTGAGTGCAACATTGCAGAAAATGAGTTCTCTTGGTTGCCAACAACTTTTGGAGTTAGAGTTAAGTTCAACTTTACTCTTTTGAGTCTTAGGCACCCATCTCTTCTTGTCTTTAGAAGTTTGGACATTTCTCTCAGTCACAGTCTTTAGATTCGTCTTAGTTTTCAAGTTTGGAGAAATGGGTTTCTTCATGTCTTTAGCAACCTCAGCCTTCTTCACATCAATATTTCGTGAGTTTGTCATATTTTTCTCAACTTTCAGTTTTTGAGAAATTTGTGTTTTTGCATCCTTCGTCATCAACTCACAGTTCATGTCAGCTTTAAGTTTATAGCAAAACGGTCTTATGTGTCCGAGCACATTGCAGCAGTGACAGACATATTCTCGTTTTTGACGAGTTTCGACTTTCGTTGGCGTTTTAACAGGAACAATTTTAGAGTGAGAAGTTTTTCGGTTCAGTTTCAAGTTCTGAGAATTTTCCAACTTCTTCATCAGCGTCTTCTCATAAGGCAGGATTCCTCGAGGATGTTTCACAATATTTTTGGGAAATTGATATGTCTCAGATTCAGAGTTCAAAGTCGAGACTGACTTTTGAGGTTTAGATTCAGGAGACTTAACAATCTTTTTCCCTTCAGCAATATCCTTCCGTTTAGATGATTCGGCATCATCCTTACTTTTATCCTCAGGTTGATCATTCAATGCCTTAACAAAAGTCACATCTTTCTTCTTTTCTGGTGTTGAGTATATAGACTCACAAACTTTCTGAAAATCCAATACCATAACGATTAGGATTCATATATGAAGCAGCATTGTCAAACACAGAAGAGTTCGTGTTCATTTTCCGCAATAGCTCATCAGTCATATGAAGTTTTTCTTTCAAGACATATCGTTCCTTGTCAGTCATGGCAAGGTCAGTTTGAGCTTTCACCAGTGATGACTTCAGTTCATCATTTTCAGCATCCGAGTTCTTAAACAGAGTCTGCAGTTTCTTAACTTCAGTTGACTCCTTTTTCAGCAACATCTTCAGTTTTGAGTTTTCAGAACTCACCCTCTCACATACTTCTCTTAATTCGACAAGTTCTTTGTAATACTTATGCTTTTCTTCGAACAGATCATCAAATTTGGTTTTCAGAATTGTCAGAGAATTGTTCAACCTCTTTTTCTCATCATTCGTTCTTTCAACTGAGTTTTTCAACTCAACAACTTCATCATACATTTTTCGGTTCGCAGTAGAGAGTTCATTACAAGATTCTGTAAGAACTTTCAGAGACACCTCTAGAGTGCTATTCTCAGTGATAGCAGTGTCGTAAAAAGTTTTGAGTTCAGAAAGACTCTCTCTTAGAGTGAGTAACTCAACACATCCATCTTCAGTTGGAGATACTTCTGAAGTTTTCACAATCTCCTCTGTCTCAGAAACGGATTCAACATCCGAGAAAATATCATCATCACAGAAGTTTCTGTTCGCTGAAGTTACACAAAAGATGTTGTCTGCAGTTGCAGTGTCTTTCAGAAAACCATCAAAAACAAAGTTCTCAACCTCCAAGTTCGAGAGGTTAGAATTTTCATCAAAAGTGACAACTAGAGCGTTGTCCTCCTCATCATCAGAATTTTCATTCTCAGTCTCCTCGCTTTCTGAGATTACATTTTCATCATCGAACACAACATAGCTCACGGGCAGTTTCTTTTTGCGATGCAAGTTGGGACACTCATTTTTGACATGTCCGAATCCCTTACATTCAAAACACTGCATTTTAGAAACATCCTTGCTAGTTGAAGAATATGGAGATAGTTTCGTCCCCTTAAATTTTTTGTCAGAGAATGAAGTTTGATTTCGGTTGTCTGAGTTTTTCTGAAATGAGTTAGAATTCTTCTGAAATTTCCGAAAATTTCGGGCTTGATTCTTTCTCTTAAACTCTTGCTTCACAAGATATGTGACGATTTCAGTCAGTGCAGCAAGTTTGTCCGGATTATTTGAGTTCATCAAACGTTCAATGTCTTCTGCTTCATCGTCATCAGATTCATTCACATCTGATGCAGCCCCAGAGTCGTCCATGATACAAGACCTGGTGCATGTTCCAACTGGACCAGTGACGCGCTCGAGAGCCAAGAAGTTCAAGGCAAGATTGATGGTGATGATCCAAGAAGTATGGGCGCAAGAGCTATTGAGGAAACCCATCGGTGATGTGGAGAAGCCAAGCCTTATCAACCTTATTACGTACGAGGAGACCGAACCAACTGAAGGTGATGAGTTTCAAGCTGGAACCGAGAAGACGAAGCTGGAACGGAGGTCAGACGAGTGCCGAGGACGCGCCGCGAAGTTCGGGTCAGAAATTGGCTTGGTGTCGGCCGACACCAAGGCCTGTCGGCCGACACCTTCACAAAAAGGGTTGGCGATACAGCAGGTTCAGACCGCGACCGAAGAATTTCCCGCGGGCGCAGGGTAAATGTCGGCCGACAGAGTTTACTGTCGGACGACAAGGGGAATGTCGGCCGACACCCCATTTTGTCGGCCGACACGGAGTTTAGAAAGCGGAACTTTTCAGCGTCGCGACTCTTGTGGCGAATTTTCATGTTTTGTTTCCTTTTCCTTCATATTTTAGGTCAGCCTATATAAAGGCTTGGAACCCTTGTTATTAGAACACAACTTTGATATTAATTAATTTAATTCGTGAGATTATTCTCCCTTCTTTTCGTTCTCTTTCGATTGTGCCAAAAGAGTTCAACCCGACGAATCAACGAAGCATACATACTTCGTTCGTGTGTCATACATCGATTACCGAGTTGCTGCATCGATCTCGAGTTGGGGGTTAGGGTTCCGTCCTTAATTGATTTCTCGATTTCAGATTCAGAGGTTTGGGATCATCCGCCAGGTATCCAATTTATCGTTTCTTTTTCTTCCGCTCAATCCATCAACGAGGTACGTATCAACATCAGCTGAGAAGCTACTTTCAGATCTCTCATTTCTCGACTGAGTTTTCTGAGGTTTTGGACTTCTTGAACTTTTACCCTTCTCAGAAATTTTTAGAGCAGTCATCGGTTCGTAGACAAGTGACATATCTGGGTTGTTTCGAACTTTGAGAGTCAAGTCATAGTTTCTCAAATCAGCCATCAAGTCAGCATAATCCCAGTTTTGATTCTCGTCGTTGCGCGCTTCGATAGTTAACACTTTGCTTTCGAATCTAGTACTCACACTGGATAGCACCTTTTCATAGACCATGGGAGCAGGGAAGATTTCTCCAAGTTCATGTGCCTCATTCACATATCTCATAATCTTGTCCAAGTAGTCATTTATATCTTCATCTTCTCTCATCCGGAGTTGATGGAATTGGGCAGTGATAGTTCGGATTTTCGATCGCTTAACTGCATGACTTCCCTCACACGTTCTTTGTAGAGTCTCCCATGCATCTCTGGCAGATGTGCAATTTTTGACCAGCTGATACATACTGAGGTCCAGCCATTCACATATAAGAAGTAACGCTTTGCTATTTGCCGTGGACAAGTCATGTTCCTCTCTTGTCCAACTACGTTCCGGTTTCGGAATCCTTACACCATCGGCATCTTCAGTATATGGGCGTTCCCATCCTTCCAACACTGCCATCCAAGATCTAGAGTCAAACCCTTTAATCCTAGCAGAAACTTTGGCCTTCCAGTTTGAGTAGTTCTGATGAGTAAGCATAATCGGTTTCTGGACAAACATAGACGACTCCATTGTAGCGGAAATATGAAGTCAAGTAACGGATCACGTCTTATACGTATGACGTCCTGCTCTGATACCAATTGAAATTACGCCTTCAGCGTAGGATACCAATTTTTCGTGAAATTGGTCTTGAACACACAGACAGCAGCTTGCGTCAAAGTAAACACTCGCACAAATTTGAAGTACAAAAAGTGGAGACAAAGTTATGTAATAGTTTTCATTTCATTGAACACAAAACATGAACTATTACACTTGTAGAGTATGGTAGGCAAAACGTTTACAAGAAGTTTCCCGAGTGTCGCAACAACTCCCACTAACTTGCAAACTAGCACACGAGTACCTAAAGCTATATCTCCTAGCTCTAATTTTGGCACACGGCGCAAAAGCTAATACACAAACTCGAAGCTCGACTATGATTCTAAAAATCAGATTTCGTTCTCTCAAAATCGTCAAATGATGAAATGAACATCCATGGGTATTTATAGTAGAGCCGCACATGTGAGAGTGATGACGTGGCACGTTCTCATTCGTCGCATGCTTGGCCTATGTCACTTTTCCATGGATGACATCATCTTTGTAGAACTTGGATTCTTGAATCTTGGAATCTTGAATCTTTGATTCTTGAATCCTTGAATCTTGAATCTTCAATTTCAAAAACAAACTTCAATTTCAATCTTGACTCCATCGATCTCAATTCTTCATCTTCAATTTCTTGTGAAAAACTCTAAGTGTTGAAGCCTCAGAATTTCATCGTCTTCATGGTCGTCGATCTTGTTGAAATTGCAAACTTGGAACAATTCTTCATTTCCTTGAACTGAGTACCTGGTGAAAGAAAACACGTAGTAAGTAGTTAGTCTTAGAATTAAAAACACAAAATCTTGAGTCGCCGTTTTTCAAGTACACCAAAACCGGCGACTCCATTCTCCGGAAAAATGACATGAGCATGAGTCGCCGTTTTCATGACCAGACCCCAAAACCGGCGACTCCAGTCGCTGGAAATTCCCAAGCACCAAAAACGGCGACTGGAGTCGCCGTTTCTTCAACACATCAAAAACAGCGACTCTTGTCGCTGGAAATTTTCCATGTCACAAAACCGGCGACTCGAGTCGCCGTTTCCATGCACATCAGCCTTGAACCAAAAGCGGCGACACGAGTCGCCGTTTTCCTCGCATCACCAAAAGCGGCGACTGCTGTCGCCGTTTCCATGTCACTTCACCTTTGCACCAAAACCGGCGACAGGAGTCGCCGTTTCCTTGCATCACCAAAAGCGGCGACTCTGGTCGCCGTTTTCATGTAAATCCAAAAGTGGAGACTCAAGTCTCCATTTCCATGCGCAAGGTAGTTGACTTCGGATTCTTAACCTGTAACCCTGAAAATCAACAAAAACAAAAACACAAGGAAAAATACGTTGTCGCCAAAATCAACATTTACAAAAACCCTAAACCCTAAACCTTAAAATTAAACCCTAAAACTAAGCAAATAACCCTAAAACTCAAAACCCTAAAATTGAAAACAAAAACAATAAACCCCAAACCCTAAAAACAAAATCTAAAACCCTAAATTTTAATACACTAAACCCTAAATCCTAATACTCAAAACACTAAAACATAAAAACAAAACCCTAAACCCTAAAAACTAAAACCCTAATCTTTAATACACTAAAACCCTAAACCCTAAAACAAAAAATAAACCCTAAAATTCTAAACCCTAAAACCTAAAACCAAAACCCTAAAAAATAAAACCTAAAACCCTAAACTTGAATACAACAAAACCCTAAAACCTAAAATTAAACCCTAAAACCAAGCACATAACCCAAAAACTCAAAACCCTAAAATTGAAAACAAAAACCCTAAATCCTAAAACCTAAAAACTAAATCTAAAACCCTAAATTTTTATACACTAAACCATAAATCCTAATACTCTAAACAATAAAACATAAAAACAAAACCATAAACCCTAAAAACTAAAACCCTAATCATTAATACACTAAAACCCTAAACCCTAAAACTAAAAATTAAACCCTAAAATTCTAAACCCTAAAACCTAAAACCAAAACCCTAAAAAATAAAACCTAAAACCCTAAATTTGAATACAAAAAAACCCTAAAACCTAAAATTAAACCTTTAAACTAAACATTAAACCCAAAAACTCTAAACCCTAAAACCTAAAACCAATACCCTAAACCCTTAATCTTAAAAACTAAATCTTAAACCCTAAATTTTACGACACTAAACCCTAAGTCCTAATACTCAAAACACTAAAACATAAAAACAAAACCCTAAACTCTAAAGACTAAAACCCTAATCTTTAATACACTAAAACCCTAGACTTTAAAACTAAGCATTAAACCCTACACTACTAAAAACAGAGCCATAGACATCACTTCATTTAAATCATATATCCAAATGCGCCTGATGTCATTGTATATATTCTAATCGGCTTAAAAATAATTGATTTAAATTTTAATAAAAATATCGCTATTAAATGATATAGATTTAAATAAGGTCGTTTTAAAAAACAATTAAATCAGTTGTATTGTTTAAGTGATTTAATTGATATTTTAAAAAAAAAAATCCTACTTTGTATGATCAGTTGTTAAAGTAAAACCGATTTAACTGCGATTAAAAATATTAAAAAAATTATAAGTTAAGATTTTCGTTCATCTCTCTCAAACACTCTCTCGCACTTAAATCTTTTCACTTCACGCTCAGGTTCGTCTTTTGAGTGCTCCAAGGTCGCCAAGCAGGTCGAACACCTCTGCCAGATGCTCTCGCCACCTCCTCCGTCAGGTACACGCTCCAGGACTACGCCTCCGCCGTCGTCCAGACCATCCGCGCGGCCTACGATCTGAAGTTCGCACGCTCAACTCAGGTTCGTCTCTCTTTCGCTCACAATCTCTCATAAGTCATCAGCCCTAACAATTTCGCCCTGTGTATTCCCTTCGTTCGTTATTAACTCTGAAGCCCTAATTTCTAGAAATCCATTAACGTCTGTTCGTGTTGCCCTAAACCCTAATTTTCTTGTATTTTCCACAGTTCGTTCAGCACGCGTTCGCGGAGGTCGTAAGGTTGTTGGCTTCGATAGTAGAGTGTAAGGTTGTTGGCTTCAACTTCATTGAAGATATTTCTTCAGGTATGTCGCAAATCCTGCTTGCTAGGGTTGTTGGCTTCGACTCTATCTGTTCGTGACTTCATCTATTTAGTTTTTTCATATCAGGGTGCTAGGGTTTACGTGTTATTGATTTTGTTGTAAATTTCAATTTTACTGTGTGAATTTCTTTGGATTTCAATGATGATTATATTAATTTGTGAATTTTTGCAAAGCCCCAATTCGAAAGCTTACGATTACATTAGTTTGCAGTTTTCACCAGAGGAGGGCATTCATTGGGCACCAAATAATGATGCTTACGGTTTATACGGCGACCGTTACGAAAATCAGCACAACCTTAACACAGGGAGTAATGTGATTTATCATCAGGAGCCTGCTTTAATCCCTACGTGGATGCATTGCCAGCAAACACCTCAAAACTATGTTGTGTTTCTCCCCGAGAGTGGGTACCCTGAATTCCAGAAACAAATTCCATATGAAATTTCCACTCAAACGCCTATGATGGGACTAGCAGATTCTTCTCAGTTGATAAGCTGGCATCAGCAGATTAATATGCATGTGATGCTCAAATACGTAAATTAATTTATGTGTTTTCCTTCTATATAGGAGGAACATACGAGTTTCCTAATGTAGGAAACTTTATTTTCATTTTCATGGTCATTCTATATATTTTTTTTTCATCTCCTTTTTTACTTCTCTGTTTGAGTGGTGGAACTTGTCATTATCAGTTGAAATTGTTGAAAAAAGCACGGTACTCTATGCCAAGGTTCAAAGGAGAACGGATTGTGGTTCTTTCACAGGTATGCCCACATGATTATTCACTTCCTCACCCACGAGCTTTGCAATTTAAAAATGGAATGTAGTTACTTACAAAAAATTAAAAATATTCCTTGTTCACTTAATTTACAAATTTTATTTTATTTTGAAATAGTTTTTTTTTAATAAACATTTACCACATTGATATTTGTATTTTTTTTCAATGTCATGGCATATTACACATGTGCTTTGTGGTGGTACAGGTTCTCGCCAATGAAGTGAACATTGGATATGAAGATATGAGCAACGAACAGGCAAGTGAAACCTTGGCTAAATTTGGATGCAAATGTTCTTATGAAGCCCGTCGAATACAATCAAAAGAGAGTACGCTGCTGACCGTGTAAGTATTAGTCCTTCAGTAAGTTGTGTGTGCATATTGATGACCGCGTTAGTTTCTGAATGTCTTTGTTTATTCTTTTAGTGTCGCAGACAGAGAATATCATATTGGGTCGATCATTGCCGAAGGATTAACTCTTTTTTCGTTATCAGATTTGTTTTCTTATTAAGAATGTTGACATGTTCTAAGAGGCTGGAGTCTATATATCCTTCATGAATGGAAATACAAAGCTGATTTTTCAGATTTTTGTATTTTTATCTTACCATTTCAAGTTATATTTAGTTGGAGCTAATTATTTAATCATAGATCACCGTGTGATGAAAGTTGTTACTAATAGTAGGTAATTATGAGCCTACAGCCACTTAGAAGTTGTGGGTGACTTTCCAGGTCGAGGTTAGTAAAGGAACTTTGTTGGATACTGTAATTGATCATGTCAAGAATTTGCAAAATCAAGTGAAGGTAAATTTCAATCCTGGTGATTTCAGCCCTTTAGATTTCATTTTCTCCAAATCTGATGATTGGTAATTGACAAGTATTTTTCTTAAATTGCCATTCCATTGATTTCTTAGAGAAACTAGAGTTTCACATAATGTTATCCAAGAATAAAAAAAACCAGAAATGGCAATATTGTTTTTCTAACCATGATATCATATGACAATATTGTTTTCTTGATGCCTACACACTAACACTGTCAAATTGGTTTTTATAATTTAATTGGTTAGGAATTTGTTCCTTATCTTGTTGATCGATTGAAAGAGGGAAAGGCTGATTGCTTGTTTCTTCTTCCGTATAATCCAGGGTATCATCTTATATTTATTTTGTTAGAACCTTGTTTTACTCTCATTTTGATTTACCGAAAAGTTCTATAATCGTTTCTACTATACTGACATAGGAGCAAGGGAATTTCGATGGCAAAATGATCAATTATCAGTGTCGGTGCTCGTTCCTTGAGGTGATTCGTAGCGACTAATGTGAGTTATCGTTGTATGGCATAATCATATATGGTTGCTTATGTGCAGGTGTATGATGAGAAAATAAGCGACCTGCTTGATCCTACACAACGTGATTTAGAGGTTAATATTACTCTTCTTCTTTTAAAAATCAATCACCTTTCCAATGTTGAACTTGTTTTTGCTTAAACCTTTACAGATATTTTATGATACCAAAAATGGATTTTGTGTGGAGAATTTGACTGAAGAGCAACCTACTAATTATATAATTTCATTTTTCATGTGTGCAGCAGCATATATTCCGTTGTGTTTTGGGCTATTCATACTTCAAGCGGCTGTTGGAACTGCAATGGCACGCTCTTATAATTCTGAATATGTTTTGGATATTTATCGACTATTATGATGTTTATTTTCGATCATGTTTTGGATTTATATCGGTGTTTGATCGATGTCTTGGATATTGGTTAACTTTGACAATGTTTAGGATGTTATTGAAGCAAATATTATGGTATTTATGTTTTTAATAATATATTTATATATTTGGTGTGATTATAGTGATAAGGACATCACTTGTAAAAGAGTAAAAGGATGTATCAAACTGTAAAAGACATCACTTTTTGTAAATTAAATGAAATTTACGATTAATATAGAAATCACAATGTGGAGTACATAAATCAATTTTAAATCGGGTAATAACCGATTTAACTACTATGTTCCACTGATGTGTATGGGTCGCTATATCTATAATCGGCATATTTCTGATATCGGGTTCCTGTGCTCACAACGAAATCGGTTAATACTCGATTTCTTAAGTTCACAATTATATCGCTTTTCCTAGTTAACACCGATTTAAATGTTAATACAGATATCGGTTAATAACCGATGTCTGAAATATGGCGAGTATAGACATCGGCTCCATACACATCGGTCGCACAAATCATTTACATCGGGTATTACCCGATTTGTATGACTGTTTTTTTAGTAGTGCTAAAATTTAAAACCCTAAAACCGAAAACCAAAACTCTAAAAACTAAAACCTAAAACCCTAAATTTGAATACAAAAAAACCCTAAAACCTAAAATTAAACACTAAAACTAAGCACATAACCCAAAAACTCAAAACCCTAAAATTGAAAACAAAAACCCTAAAAACTAAATCTAAAACCCTAAATTTTAATACACTAAACCCTAAATCCTAATACTCTAAATACTAAAACATAAAAACAAAATCCTAAACCCTAGAAACTAAAACCCTAATCTTTAATACACTAAAACCTTAAACCCTAAAACTAAACATTAAACCGTAAAATTTAAAACCCTAAAACCTAAAACCAAAACCCTAAAAACTTAAACCTAAAACCCTAAATTTGAATACAACAAAACCCTAAAACCTAAAATTAAACACTAAAACTAAGCACATAACCCAAAAACTCAAAACCCTAAACCCTAAACCCTAAAAACAAAATCTAAAACCCTAAATTTTAATACACTAAACCCTAAATCCTAATACTCTAAACACTAAAACATAAAAACAAAATCCTAAACCCTACCCTAATCTTTAATACACTAAAACCCTTAACCCTAAAACTAAACATTAAACCCTAAAATTTAAAACCCTAAAACCTAAAACCAAAACCCTAAAAACTAAAACCTAAAACCCTAAATTTGAATACAAAAAAACCCTAAAACCTAAAATTAAACCCTAAAACTAAGCACATAACCCAAAATCTCAAAACCCTAAAATTGAAAACAAAAACACTAAACCCCAAACCCTAAAAACAAAATCTAAAACCCTAAATTTTAATACACTAAACCCTAAATCCTAATACTCAGAACACTAAAACATTAAAACTAAAACCCTAAACGCTAAAAACTAAAACCCTAATCTTTAATACACTAAAACCCTAAATGCTAAAACTAAACATTAAACCCTAAAATTTAAAACCCTAAAACCGAAAACCAAAACCCTAAAAACTAAAACCTAAAACCCTAAATTTGAATACAACAAAACCCTAAAACCTAAAATTAAACACTAAAACTAAGCACATAACCCAAAAACTCAAAACCCTAAAATTGAAAACAAAAACTCTAAACCCTAAACCCTAAAAACTAAATCTAAAACCCTAATTATTAATACACTAAACCCTAAATCCTAATACTCAAAACACTAAAACATAAAAACAAAACCCTAAACCCTAAAAACTAAAACCCTAATCTTTAATACACTAAAACCCTAAACCCTAAAAGTAAACATTAAACCGTAAAATTTAAAACCCTAAAACCGAAAACCAAAACCCTAAAAACTAAAACCTAAAACCCTAAATTTGTATACAACAGAACCCTAAAACCTAAAATTAAACTGTAAAACTAAGCACATAACCCCAAAACTCAAAACCCTAAACCCTAAACCCTAAAAACAAAATCTAAAACCCTAAATTTTAATACACTAAACCCTAAATCCTAATACTCTAAACACTAAAACATAAAAACAAAATCCTAAACCCTACCCTAATCTTTAATACACTAAAACCCTAAACCCCAAAACTAAACATTAAACCCTAAAATTTAAAACCCTAAAACCTAAAACCAAAACCCTAAAAACTAAAACCTAAAACCCTAAATTTGAATACAAAAAAACCCTAAAACCTAAAATTAAACCCTAAAACTAAGCACATAACCCAAAAACTCAGAACCCTCAAATTGAAAACAAAAACCCTAAATCCTAAAACCTAAAAACTAAATCTAATACCCTAAATTTGAATACACTAAACCATAAATCCTAATACTCTAAACACTAAAACATAAAAACAAAACCCTAAACCCTAAAAACTAAAACCCTAATCATTAATACACTAAAACCCTTAACTCTAAAACTAAAAATTAAACCCTAAAATTCTAAACCCTAAAACCTAAAACCAAAACCCTAAAAAATAAAACCTAAAACCCTAAACTTGAATACAACAAAACCTTAAAACCTAAAATTAAACATTAAAACTAAACATTAAACTCAAAAACTCTAAACCCTAAAACCTAAAACCAAAACCCTAAACCCTAAATCTTAAAAACTAAATCTTAAACCCTAAATTTTACGACACTAAACCCTAAGTCATAATACTCTAAACACTAAAACCTAAAAAGAATACCATAAACTCTAAAGACTAAAACCTTATCTTTAATAAACTAAAACCCTAGACTTTAAAACTAAACATTAAACCCTAAATTTCAAAACCCTAAACCCTAAAACCAAAACCCTAAAAACTAAAACCTAAAACCTTATACTTGAATACACTAAAACCCTAAACCCTAAACCTTAAAATTAAACCCTAAAACTAAGCACATAACCCAAAAACTCAAAACCCTAAAATTGAAAACAAAAACCCTAAAAATTAAATACTCTAAACACTAAAACATAAAAACAAAATCCTAAACCCTAGAAACTAAAACCCTAATCTTTAATACACTAAAACCTTAAACCCTAAAACTAAACATTAAACCGTAAAATTTAAAACCATAAAACCTAAAACCAAAACCCTAAAAACTTAAACCTAAAACCCTAAATTTGAATACAACAAAACCCTAAAACCTAAAATTAAACACTAAAACTAAGCACATAACCCAAAAACTCAAAACCCTAAACCCTAAACCCTAAAAACAAAATCTAAAACCCTAAATTTTAATACACTAAACCCTAAATCCTAATACTCTAAACACTAAAACATAAAAACAAAATCCTAAACCCTACCCTAATCTTTAATACACTAAAACCCTTAACCCTAAAACTAAACATTAAACCCTAAAATTTAAAACCCTAAAACCTAAAACCAAAACCCTAAAAACTAAAACCTAAAACCCTAAATTTGAATACAAAAAAACCCTAAAACCTAAAATTAAACCCTAAAACTAAGCACATAACCCAAAATCTCAAAACCCTAAAATTGAAAACAAAAACACTAAACCCCAAACCCTAAAAACAAAATCTAAAACCCTAAATTTTAATACACTAAACCCTAAATCCTAATACTCAGAACACTAAAACATTAAAACTAAAACCCTAAACGCTAAAAACTAAAACCCTAATCTTTAATACACTAAAACCCTAAATGCTAAAACTAAACATTAAACCCTAAAATTTAAAACCCTAAAACCGAAAACCAAAACCCTAAAAACTAAAACCTAAAACCCTAAATTTGAATACAACAAAACCCTAAAACCTAAAATTAAACACTAAAACTAAGCACATAACCCAAAAACTCAAAACCCTAAAATTGAAAACAAAAACTCTAAACCCTAAACCCTAAAAACTAAATCTAAAACCCTAAATTTTAATACACTAAACCCTAAATCCTAATACTCAAAACACTAAAACATAAAAACAAAACCCTAAACCCTAAAAACTAAAACCCTAATCTTTAATACACTAAAACCCTAAACCCTAAAAGTAAACATTAAACCGTAAAATTTAAAACCCTAAAACCGAAAACCAAAACCCTAAAAACTAAAACCTAAAACCCTAAATTTGAATACAACAGAACCCTAAAACCTAAAATTAAACTGTAAAACTAAGCACATAACCCCAAAACTCAAAACCCTAAACCCTAAACCCTAAAAACAAAATCTAAAACCCTAAATTTTAATACACTAAACCCTAAATCCTAATACTCTAAACACTAAAACATAAAAACAAAATCCTAAACCCTACCCTAATCTTTAATACGCTAAAACCCTAAACCCCAAAACTAAACATTAAACCCTAAAATTTAAAACCCTAAAACCTAAAACCAAAACCCTAAAAACTAAAACCTAAAACCCTAAATTTGAATACAAAAAAACCCTAAAACCTAAAATTAAACCCTAAAACTAAGCACATAACCCAAAAACTCAGAACCCTCAAATTGAAAACAAAAACCCTAAATCCTAAAACCTAAAAACTAAATCTAATACCCTAAATTTGAATACACTAAACCATAAATCCTAATACTCTAAACACTAAAACATAAAAACAAAACCCTAAACCCTAAAAACTAAAACCCTAATCATTAATACACTAAAACCCTTAACTCTAAAACTAAAAATTAAACCCTAAAATTCTAAACCCTAAAACCTAAAACCAAAACCCTAAAAAATAAAACCTAAAACCCTAAACTTGAATACAACAAAACCTTAAAACCTAAAATTAAACATTAAAACTAAACATTAAACTCAAAAACTCTAAACCCTAAAACCTAAAACCAAAACCCTAAACCCTAAATCTTAAAAACTAAATCTTAAACCCTAAATTTTACGACACTAAACCCTAAGTCATAATACTCTAAACACTAAAACCTAAAAAGAATACCATAAACTCTAAAGACTAAAACCTTATCTTTAATAAACTAAAACCCTAGACTTTAAAACTAAACATTAAACCCTAAATTTCAAAACCCTAAACCCTAAAACCAAAACCCTAAAAACTAAAACCTAAAACCTTATACTTGAATACACTAAAACCCTAAACCCTAAACCTTAAAATTAAACCCTAAAACTAAGCACATAACCCAAAAACTCAAAACCCTAAAATTGAAAACAAAAACCCTAAAAATTAAATACTCTAAACACTAAAACATAAAAACAAAATCCTAAACCCTAGAAACTAAAACCCTAATCTTTAATACACTAAAACCTTAAACCCTAAAACTAAACATTAAACCGTAAAATTTAAAACCATAAAACCTAAAACCAAAACCCTAAAAACTTAAACCTAAAACCCTAAATTTGAATACAACAAAACCCTAAAACCTAAAATTAAACACTAAAACTAAGCACATAACCCAAAAACTCAAAACCCTAAACCCTAAACCCTAAAAACAAAATCTAAAACCCTAAATTTTAATACACTAAACCCTAAATCCTAATACTCTAAACACTAAAACATAAAAACAAAATCCTAAACCCTACCCTAATCTTTAATACACTAAAACCCTTAACCCTAAAACTAAACATTAAACCCTAAAATTTAAAACCCTAAAACCTAAAACCAAAACCCTAAAAACTAAAACCTAAAACCCTAAATTTGAATACAAAAAAACCCTAAAACCTAAAATTAAACCCTAAAACTAAGCACATAACCCAAAATCTCAAAACCCTAAAATTGAAAACAAAAACACTAAACCCCAAACCCTAAAAACAAAATCTAAAACCCTAAATTTTAATACACTAAACCCTAAATCCTAATACTCAGAACACTAAAACATTAAAACTAAAACCCTAAACGCTAAAAACTAAAACCCTAATCTTTAATACACTAAAACCCTAAATGCTAAAACTAAACATTAAACCCTAAAATTTAAAACCCTAAAACCGAAAACCAAAACCCTAAAAACTAAAACCTAAAACCCTAAATTTGAATACAACAAAACCCTAAAACCTAAAATTAAACACTAAAACTAAGCACATAACCCAAAAACTCAAAACCCTAAAATTGAAAACAAAAACACTAAACCCCAAACCCTAAAAACAAAATCTAAAACCCTAAATTTTAATACACTAAACCCTAAATCCTAATACTCAGAACACTAAAACATTAAAACTAAAACCCTAAACGCTAAAAACTAAAACCCTAATCTTTAATACACTAAAACCCTAAATGCTAAAACTAAACATTAAACCCTAAAATTTAAAACCCTAAAACCGAAAACCAAAACCCTAAAAACTAAAACCTAAAACCCTAAATTTGAATACAACAAAACCCTAAAACCTAAAATTAAACACTAAAACTAAGCACATAACCCAAAAACTCAAAACCCTAAAATTGAAAACAAAAACTCTAAACCCTAAACCCTAAAAACTAAATCTAAAACCCTAAATATTAATACACTAAACCCTAAATCCTAATACTCAAAACACTAAAACATAAAAACAAAACCCTAAACCCTAAAAACTAAAACCCTAATCTTTAATACACTAAAACCCTAAACCCTAAAAGTAAACATTAAACCGTAAAATTTAAAACCCTAAAACCGAAAACCAAAACCCTAAAAACTAAAACCTAAAACCCTAAATTTGAATACAACAGAACCCTAAAACCTAAAATTAAACTGTAAAACTAAGCACATAACCCCAAAACTCAAAACCCTAAACCCTAAACCCTAAAAACAAAATCTAAAACCCTAAATTTTAATACACTAAACCCTAAATCCTAATACTCTAAACACTAAAACATAAAAACAAAATCCTAAACCCTACCCTAATCTTTAATACACTAAAACCCTAAACCCCAAAACTAAACATTAAACCCTAAAATTTAAAACCCTAAAACCTAAAACCAAAACCCTAAAAACTAAAACCTAAAACCCTAAATTTGAATACAAAAAAACCCTAAAACCTAAAATTAAACCCTAAAACTAAGCACATAACCCAAAAACTCAGAACCCTCAAATTGAAAACAAAAACCCTAAATCCTAAAACCTAAAAACTAAATCTAATACCCTAAATTTGAATACACTAAACCATAAATCCTAATACTCTAAACACTAAAACATAAAAACAAAACCCTAAACCCTAAAAACTAAAACCCTAATCATTAATACACTAAAACCCTTAACTCTAAAACTAAAAATTAAACCCTAAAATTCTAAACCCTAAAACCTAAAACCAAAACCCTAAAAAATAAAACCTAAAACCCTAAACTTGAATACAACAAAACCTTAAAACCTAAAATTAAACATTAAAACTAAACATTAAACTCAAAAACTCTAAACCCTAAAACCTAAAACCAAAACCCTAAACCCTAAATCTTAAAAACTAAATCTTAAACCCTAAATTTTACGACACTAAACCCTAAGTCATAATACTCTAAACACTAAAACCTAAAAAGAATACCATAAACTCTAAAGACTAAAACCTTATCTTTAATAAACTAAAACCCTAGACTTTAAAACTAAACATTAAACCCTAAATTTCAAAACCCTAAACCCTAAAACCAAAACCCTAAAAACTAAAACCTAAAACCTTATACTTGAATACACTAAAACCCTAAACCCTAAACCTTAAAATTAAACCCTAAAACTAAGCACATAACCCAAAAACTCAAAACCCTAAAATTGAAAACAAAAACCCTAAAAATTAAATACTCTAAACACTAAAACATAAAAACAAAATCCTAAACCCTAGAAACTAAAACCCTAATCTTTAATACACTAAAACCTTAAACCCTAAAACTAAACATTAAACCGTAAAATTTAAAACCATAAAACCTAAAACCAAAACCCTAAAAACTTAAACCTAAAACCCTAAATTTGAATACAACAAAACCCTAAAACCTAAAATTAAACACTAAAACTAAGCACATAACCCAAAAACTCAAAACCCTAAACCCTAAACCCTAAAAACAAAATCTAAAACCCTAAATTTTAATACACTAAACCCTAAATCCTAATACTCTAAACACTAAAACATAAAAACAAAATCCTAAACCCTACCCTAATCTTTAATACACTAAAACCCTTAACCCTAAAACTAAACATTAAACCCTAAAATTTAAAACCCTAAAACCTAAAACCAAAACCCTAAAAACTAAAACCTAAAACCCTAAATTTGAATACAAAAAAACCCTAAAACCTAAAATTAAACCCTAAAACTAAGCACATAACCCAAAATCTCAAAACCCTAAAATTGAAAACAAAAACACTAAACCCCAAACCCTAAAAACAAAATCTAAAACCCTAAATTTTAATACACTAAACCCTAAATCCTAATACTCAGAACACTAAAACATTAAAACTAAAACCCTAAACGCTAAAAACTAAAACCCTAATCTTTAATACACTAAAACCCTAAATGCTAAAACTAAACATTAAACCCTAAAATTTAAAACCCTAAAACCGAAAACCAAAACCCTAAAAACTAAAACCTAAAACCCTAAATTTGAATACAACAAAACCCTAAAACCTAAAATTAAACACTAAAACTAAGCACATAACCCAAAAACTCAAAACCCTAAAATTGAAAACAAAAACACTAAACCCCAAACCCTAAAAACAAAATCTAAAACCCTAAATTTTAATACACTAAACCCTAAATCCTAATACTCAGAACACTAAAACATTAAAACTAAAACCCTAAACGCTAAAAACTAAAACCCTAATCTTTAATACACTAAAACCCTAAATGCTAAAACTAAACATTAAACCCTAAAATTTAAAACCCTAAAACCGAAAACCAAAACCCTAAAAACTAAAACCTAAAACCCTAAATTTGAATACAACAAAACCCTAAAACCTAAAATTAAACACTAAAACTAAGCACATAACCCAAAAACTCAAAACCCTAAAATTGAAAACAAAAACTCTAAACCCTAAACCCTAAAAACTAAATCTAAAACCCTAAATATTAATACACTAAACCCTAAATCCTAATACTCAAAACACTAAAACATAAAAACAAAACCCTAAACCCTAAAAACTAAAACCCTAATCTTTAATACACTAAAACCCTAAACCCTAAAAGTAAACATTAAACCGTAAAATTTAAAACCCTAAAACCGAAAACCAAAACCCTAAAAACTAAAACCTAAAACCCTAAATTTGAATACAACAGAACCCTAAAACCTAAAATTAAACTGTAAAACTAAGCACATAACCCCAAAACTCAAAACCCTAAACCCTAAACCCTAAAAACAAAATCTAAAACCCTAAATTTTAATACACTAAACCCTAAATCCTAATACTCTAAACACTAAAACATAAAAACAAAATCCTAAACCCTACCCTAATCTTTAATACACTAAAACCCTAAACCCCAAAACTAAACATTAAACCCTAAAATTTAAAACCCTAAAACCTAAAACCAAAACCCTAAAAACTAAAACCTAAAACCCTAAATTTGAATACAAAAAAACCCTAAAACCTAAAATTAAACCCTAAAACTAAGCACATAACCCAAAAACTCAGAACCCTCAAATTGAAAACAAAAACCCTAAATCCTAAAACCTAAAAACTAAATCTAATACCCTAAATTTGAATACACTAAACCATAAATCCTAATACTCTAAACACTAAAACATAAAAACAAAACCCTAAACCCTAAAAACTAAAACCCTAATCATTAATACACTAAAACCCTTAACTCTAAAACTAAAAATTAAACCCTAAAATTCTAAACCCTAAAACCTAAAACCAAAACCCTAAAAAATAAAACCTAAAACCCTAAACTTGAATACAACAAAACCTTAAAACCTAAAATTAAACATTAAAACTAAACATTAAACTCAAAAACTCTAAACCCTAAAACCTAAAACCAAAACCCTAAACCCTAAATCTTAAAAACTAAATCTTAAACCCTAAATTTTACGACACTAAACCCTAAGTCATAATACTCTAAACACTAAAACCTAAAAAGAATACCATAAACTCTAAAGACTAAAACCTTATCTTTAATAAACTAAAACCCTAGACTTTAAAACTAAACATTAAACCCTAAATTTCAAAACCCTAAACCCTAAAACCAAAACCCTAAAAACTAAAACCTAAAACCTTATACTTGAATACACTAAAACCCTAAACCCTAAACCTTAAAATTAAACCCTAAAACTAAGCACATAACCCAAAAACTCAAAACCCTAAAATTGAAAACAAAAACCCTAAAAATTAAATACTCTAAACACTAAAACATAAAAACAAAATCCTAAACCCTAGAAACTAAAACCCTAATCTTTAATACACTAAAACCTTAAACCCTAAAACTAAACATTAAACCGTAAAATTTAAAACCATAAAACCTAAAACCAAAACCCTAAAAACTTAAACCTAAAACCCTAAATTTGAATACAACAAAACCCTAAAACCTAAAATTAAACACTAAAACTAAGCACATAACCCAAAAACTCAAAACCCTAAACCCTAAACCCTAAAAACAAAATCTAAAACCCTAAATTTTAATACACTAAACCCTAAATCCTAATACTCTAAACACTAAAACATAAAAACAAAATCCTAAACCCTACCCTAATCTTTAATACACTAAAACCCTTAACCCTAAAACTAAACATTAAACCCTAAAATTTAAAACCCTAAAACCTAAAACCAAAACCCTAAAAACTAAAACCTAAAACCCTAAATTTGAATACAAAAAAACCCTAAAACCTAAAATTAAACCCTAAAACTAAGCACATAACCCAAAATCTCAAAACCCTAAAATTGAAAACAAAAACACTAAACCCCAAACCCTAAAAACAAAATCTAAAACCCTAAATTTTAATACACTAAACCCTAAATCCTAATACTCAGAACACTAAAACATTAAAACTAAAACCCTAAACGCTAAAAACTAAAACCCTAATCTTTAATACACTAAAACCCTAAATGCTAAAACTAAACATTAAACCCTAAAATTTAAAACCCTAAAACCGAAAACCAAAACCCTAAAAACTAAAACCTAAAACCCTAAATTTGAATACAACAAAACCCTAAAACCTAAAATTAAACACTAAAACTAAGCACATAACCCAAAAACTCAAAACCCTAAAATTGAAAACAAAAACTCTAAACCCTAAACCCTAAAAACTAAATCTAAAACCCTAAATTTTAATACACTAAACCCTAAATCCTAATACTCAAAACACTAAAACATAAAAACAAAACCCTAAACCCTAAAAACTAAAACCCTAATCTTTAATACACTAAAACCCTAAACCCTAAAAGTAAACATTAAACCGTAAAATTTAAAACCCTAAAACCGAAAACCAAAACCCTAAAAACTAAAACCTAAAACCCTAAATTTGAATACAACAGAACCCTAAAACCTAAAATTAAACTGTAAAACTAAGCACATAACCCCAAAACTCAAAACCCTAAACCCTAAACCCTAAAAACAAAATCTAAAACCCTAAATTTTAATACACTAAACCCTAAATCCTAATACTCTAAACACTAAAACATAAAAACAAAATCCTAAACCCTACCCTAATCTTTAATACGCTAAAACCCTAAACCCCAAAACTAAACATTAAACCCTAAAATTTAAAACCCTAAAACCTAAAACCAAAACCCTAAAAACTAAAACCTAAAACCCTAAATTTGAATACAAAAAAACCCTAAAACCTAAAATTAAACCCTAAAACTAAGCACACAACCCAAAAACTCAGAACCCTCAAATTGAAAACAAAAACCCTAAATCCTAAAACCTAAAAACTAAATCTAATACCCTAAATTTTAATACACTAAACCATAAATCCTAATACTCTAAACACTAAAACATAAAAACAAAACCCTAAACCCTAAAAACTAAAACCCTAATCATTAATACACTAAAACCCTTAACTCTAAAACTAAAAATTAAACCCTAAAATTCTAAACCCTAAAACCTAAAACCAAAACCCTAAAAAATAAAACCTAAAACCCTAAACTTGAATACAACAAAACCTTAAAACCTAAAATTAAACATTAAAACTAAACATTAAACTCAAAAACTCTAAACCCTAAAACCTAAAACCAAAACCCAAAACCCTAAATCTTAAAAACTAAATCTTAAACCCTAAATTTTACGACACTAAACCCTAAGTCATAATACTCTAAACACTAAAACCTAAAAAGAATACCATAAACTCTAAAGACTAAAACCCTAATCTTTAATAAACTAAAACCCTAGACTTTAAAACTAAACATTAAACCCTAAATTTCAAAACCCTAAACCCTAAAACCAAAACCCTAAAAACTAAAACCTAAAACCTTATACTTGAATACACTAAAACCCTAAACCCTAAACCTTAAAATTAAACCCTAAAACTAAGCAAATAACCCTAAAACTCAAAACCCTAAAATTGAAAACAAAAACACTAAACCCCAAACCCTAAAAACAAAATCTAAAACCCTAAATTTTAATACACTAAACCCTAAATCCTAATACTCAAAACACTAAAACATTAAAACTAAAACCCTAAACGCTAAAAACTAAAACGCTAATCTTTAATACACTAAAACCCTAAACGCTAAAACTAAACATTAAACCCTAAAATTTAAAACCCTAAACCCGAAAACCAAAACCCTAAAAACTAAGACCTAAAACCCTAAATTTGAATACAACAAAACCCTAAAACATAAAATTAAACACTAAAACTAAGCACATAACCCAAAAACTCAAAACCCTAAAATTGAAAACAAAAACTCTAAACCCTAAACCCTAAAAACTAAATCTAAAACCCTAAATTTTAATACACTAAACCCTAAATCCTAATACTCAAAACACTAAAACATAAAAACAAAACCCTAAACCCTAAAAACTAAAACCCTAATCTTTAATACACTAAAACCCTAAACCCTAAAAGTAAACATTAAACAGTAAAATTTAAAACCCTAAAACCGAAAACCAAAACCCTAAAAACTAAAATCTAAAACCCTAAATTTGAATACAACAGAACCCTAAAACCTAAAATTAAACACTAAAACAAACACATAACCCAAAAACTCAAAACCCTAAACCCTAAACCCTAAAAACAAAATCTAAAACCCTAAATTTTAATACACTAAACCCTAAATCCTAATACTCTAAACACTAAAACATAAAAACAAAATCCTAAACCCTACCCTAATCTTTAATACACTAAACCCTAAACCCCAAAACTAAACATTAAACCCTAAAATTTAAAACCCTAAAACCTAAAACCAAAACCCTAAAAACTAAAACCTAAACCATAAATTTGAATACAAAAAAACCTTAAAACCTAAAATTAAACCCTAAAACTAAGCAAATAACCCTAAAACTCAAAACCCTAAAATTGAAAACAAAAACACTAAACCCCAAACCCTAAAAACAAAATCTAAAACCCTAAATTCTAATACACTAAACCCTAAATCCTAATACTCAAAACACTAAAACATAAAAACAAAACCCTAAAAACTAAAACCCTAAACCCTAAAAACTAAAACCCTAATCTTTAATACACTAAAACCCTAAACGCTAAAACTAAACATTAAACCCTAAAATTTAAAACCGTAAAACCGAAAACCAAAACCCTAAAAACTAAAACCTAAAACCCTAAATTTGAATACTACAAAACCCTAAAACCTAAAATTAAACACTAAAACTAAGCACATAACCTAAAAACTCAAAACCCTAAACCCTAAACCCTAAAAACAAAATCTAAAACCCTAAATTTTAATACACTAAACCCTAAATCCTAATACTCTAAACACTAAAACATAAAAACAAAATCCTAAACCCTAAAAACTTAAACCCTGATCTTTAATACACTAAAACCCTAAACCGTAAAACTAAACATTTAACCCTAAAATTTAAAACCCTAAAACCTAAAACCAAAACCCTAAAAACTAAAACCCTAAATTTGAATACAACAAAACCCTAAAACCTAAAATTAAACACTAAAACTAAGCACATAACCCAAAAACTCAAAACCCTAAACCCTAAACCCTAAAAACAAAATCTAAAACCCTAAATTTTAATACACTAAACCCTAAATCCAAATACTCTAAAAACTAAAACATAAAAACAAAATCCTAAACCCTAAATCCTCAAATTGAAAACAAAAACCCTAAATCCTAAAACCTAAAAACTAGAATTAAAACCCTAAATTTTAATACACTAAACCATAAATCCTAATACTCTAAACACTAAAACATAAAAACAAAACCCTAAACCCTAAAATTAAACCTTAAAACTAAACATTAAACCCAAAAACTCTAAACCCTAAAACCTAAAACCAAAACCCTAAACCCTAAATCTTAAAAACTAAATCTTAAACCCTAAATTTTACGACACTAAACCCTAAGTCATAATACTCTAAACACTAAAACCTAAAAACAATACCATAAACTCTAAAGACTAAAACCCTAATCTTTAATAAACTAAAACCCTAGACTTTAAAACTAAACATTAAACCCTAAAATTCGAAACCCTAAACCCTAAAACCAAAACCCTAAAAACTAAAACCTAAAACCTTATACTTGAATACACTAAAACCCTAAACCCTAAACCTTAAAATTAAACCCTAAAACTAAGCAAATAACCCTAAAACTCAAAACCCTAAAATTGAAAATAAAAACACTAAACCCTAAACCCTAAAAACAAAATCTAAAACCCTAAATTTTAATACACTAAACCCTAAATCCTAATACTCTAAACACTAAAACATAAAAACAAAATCCTAAACCCTAAAAACTTAAACCCTAATCTTTAATACACTAAAACCCTAAACCGTAAAACTAAACATTAAACCCTAAAATTTAAAACCCTTAAACCTAAAACCAAAACCCTAAAAACTAAAACCTAAAACCCTAAATTTGAATACAACAAAACCCTAAAACCTAAAATTAAACACTAAAACTAAGCACATAACCCAAAAACTCAAAACCCTAAACCCTAAAAACAAAATCTAAAACCCTAAATTTTAATACACTAAACCCTAAATCCAAATACTCTAAACACTAAAACATAAAAACAAAATCCTAAACCCTAAATCCTCAAATTGAAAACAAAAACCCTAAATCCTAAAACCTAAAAACTAGATTTAAAACCCTAAATTTTAATACACTAAACCATAAATCCTAATACTCTAAACACTAAAACATAAAAACAAAACCCTAAACCCTAAAATTAAACCTTAAAACTAAACATTAAACCCAAAAACTCTAAACCCTAAAACCTAAAACCAAAACCCTAAACCCTAAATGTTAAACCCTAAATTTTACGACACTAAACCCTAAGTCATAATACTCTAAACACTAAAACCTAAAAACAATACCATAAACTCTAAAGACTAAAACCTTAATCTTTAATAAACTAAAACCCTAGACTTTAAAACTAAACATTAAACCCTAAAATTCGAAACCCTAAACCCTAAAACCAAAACCCTAAAAACTAAAACCTAAAACCTTATACTTGAATACACTAAAACCCTAAACCCTAAACCTTAAAATTAAACCCTAAAACTAAGCAAATAACCCTAAAACTCAAAACCCTAAAATTGAAAACAAAAACACTAAACCCTAAACCCTAAAAACAAAATCTAAAACCCTAAATTTTAATACACTAAACCCTAAATCCTAATACTCTAAACACTAAAACATAAAAACAAAATCCTAAACCATAAAAACTTAAACCCTAATCATTAATACACTAAAACCCTAAACCGTAAAACTAAACATTAAACCCTAAAATTTATAACCCTAAAACCTAAAACCAAAACCCTAAAAACTAAAACCTAAAACCCTAAATTTGAATACAACAAAACCCTAAAACCTAAAATTAAACACTAAAACTAAGCACATAACCCAAAAACTCAAAACCCTAAACCCTAAACCCTAAAAACAAAATCTAAAACCCTAAATTTTAATACACTAAACCCTAAATCCAAATACCCTAAACACTAAAACATAAAAACAAAATCCTAAACCCTAAATCCTCAAATTGAAAACAAAAACCCTAAATCCTAAAACCTAAAAACTAGATTTAAAACCCTAAATTTTAATACACTAAACCATAAATCCTAATACTCTAAACACTAAAACATAAAAACAAAACCCTAAACCCTAAAATTAAACCTTAAAACTAAACATTAAACCCAAAAACTCTAAACCCTAAAACCTAAAACCAAAACCCTAAACCCTAAATGTTAAACCCTAAATTTTACAACACTAAACCCTAAGTCATAATACTCTAAACACTAAAACCTTAAAACAATACCATAAACTCTAAAGACTAAAACCCTAATCTTTAATAAACTAAAACCCTATACTTTAAAACTAAACATTAAACCCTAAAATTCGAAACCCTAAACCCTAAAACCAAAACCCTAAAAACTAAAACCTAAAACCTTATACTTGAATACACTAAAACCCTAAACCCTAAATCTTAAAATTAAACCCTAAAACTAAGCAAATAACCCTAAAACTCAAAACCCTAAAATTGAAAACAAAAACACTAAACCCCAAACCCTAAAAACAAAATCTAAAACCCTAAATTTTAATACACTAAACCCTAAATCCTAATACTCAAAACACTAAAACAAACAAAACCCTAAACCCTAAAAACTAAAACCCTAATCTTTAATACACTAAAACCCTAAACGCTAAAACTAAACATTAAACCCTAAAATTTAAAACCCTAAAATCTTAAACCAAAACCCTAAAAATTAAAACCTAAAACCCTAAATTTGAATACAACAAAACCCTAAAACCTAAAATTAAACACTAAAACTAAGCACATAACCCAAAAACTCAAATCCCTAAAATTGAAAACAAAAACCCTAATCCCTAAACCCTAAAAACTAAATCTAAAACCCTAAATTTTAATACACTAAACCCTAAATCCTAATACTCTAAACACTAAAACATTAAAACAAAATCCTAAACCCTAAAAACTAAAACCCTAATCTTTAATACACTAAAACCCTACACCCTAAAACTAAACATTAAACCTTAAAATTTAAAACCCTAAAACCTAAAACCAAAACCCTAAAAATTAAAACCTAAAACCCTAAATTTGAATACAACAAAACCCTAAAACCTAAAATTAAACCCTAAAACCAAGCACATAACCCAAAAACTCAAAACCCTAAAATTGAAAACAAAAACCCTAAATCCTAAAACCTAAAAACTAAATCCTAAATCCTAAATTTTAATACACTAAACCCTAAATCCTAATACTCAAAACACTAAAACATAAAAACCAAACCCTAAACCCTAAAAACTAAAACCCTAATCTTTTATACACTAAAACCCTAAACCCTAAAAGTAAACATTAAACCGTAAAATTTAAAACCCTAAAACCGAAAACCAAAACCCTAAAAACTAAAACCTGAAACCCTATATTTGAATACAATAGAACCCTGAAACCTAAAATTAAACTGTAAAACTAAGCACATAACCCAAAAACTCAAAACCCTAAACCCTAAACCCTAAAAACAAAATCTAAAACCCTAAATTTTAATACACTAAACCCTAAATCCTAATACTCTAAACACTAAAACATAAAAACAAAATCCTAAACCCTACACTAATCTTTAATACACTAAAACCTTAAACTGTAAAACTAAACATTAAACCCTAAAATTTAAAACCCTAAAACCTAAAACCAAAACCCTAAAAACTAAAACCTAAAACCCTAAATTTGAATACAACAAAACCCTAAAACCTAAAATTAAACTCTAAAACTAAGCACATAAACCCTAAATCCTAAAACCTAAAAACTAAATTTAAAACCCTAAATTTTAATACACTAAACCATAAATCCTAATACTCTAAACACTAAAACATAAAAACAAAACCCTAAACCCTAAAATTAAACCTTAAAACTAAACATTAAACCCAAAAACTCTAAACCCTAAAACCTAAAACCAAAACCCTAAACCCTAAATCTTAAACCCTAAATTTTACGACACTAAACCCTAAGTCATAATTCTCTAAACACTAAAACCTTAAAACAATACCATAAACTCTAAAGACTAAAACCCTAATCTTTAATAAACTAAAACCCTAGACTTTAAAACTAAACATTAAACCCTAAAATTCGAAACCCTAAACCCTAAAACCAAAACCCTAAAAACTAAAACCTAAAACCTTATACTTGAATACACTAAAACCCTAAACCCTAAACCTTAAAATTAAACCCTAAAACTAAGCAAATAACCCTAAAACTCAAAACCCTAAAATTGAAAACAAAAACACTAAACCCCAAACCCTAAAAACAAAATCTAAAACCCTAAATTTTAATACACTAAACCCTAAATCCTAATACTCAAAACACTAAAACATAAAAACAAAACCCTAAACCCTAAAAACTAAAACCCTAATCTTTAATACACTAAAACCCTAAACCCTAAAACTAACAATTAAACCTTAAAATTTAAAACCCTAAAACCGAAAACCAAAACCCTAAAAACTAAAACCTAAAACCCTAAATTTGAATACAACAAAACCCTAAAACCTAAAATTAAACACTAAAACTAAGCACATAACCCAAAAACTCAAAACCCTAAAATTGAAAACAAAAACCCTAATCCCTAAACCCTAAATTTTAATACACAAAACCCTAAATCCTAATTCTCTAAACACTAAAACATAAAAACAAAATCCTAAACCCTACCCTAATCTTTAATACACTAAAACCCTAAACCCCAAAACTAAACATTAAACCCTAAAATTTAAAACCCTAAAACCTAAAACCAAAACCCTAAAACCTAAAACCCTAAATTTGAATACAAAAAAACCCTAAAACCTAAAATTAAACCCTAAAACTAAGCACACAACCCAAAAACTCAGAACCCTCAAATTGAAAACAAAAACCCTAAATCCTAAAACCTAAAAACTAAATCTAAAACCCTAAATTTTAATACACTAAACCATAAATCCTAATACTCTAAACACTAAAACATAAAAACAAAACCCTAAACCCTAAAAACTAAAACCCTAATCATTAATACACTAAAACCCTTAACTCTAAAACTAAAAATTAAACCCTAAAATTCTAAACCCTAAAACCTAAAACCAAAACCCTAAAAAATAAAACCTAAAACCCTAAACTTGAATACAACAAAACCTTAAAACCTAAAATTAAACCTTAAAACTAAACATTAAACTCAAAAACTCTAAACCCTAAAACCTAAAACCAAAACCCTAAACCCTAAATCTAAAAAACTAAATCTTAAACCCTAAATTTTACGACACTAAACCCTATGTCATAATACTCTAAACACTAAAACCTATAAACAATACCATAAACTCTAAAGACTAAAACTCTAATCTTTAATAAACTAAAACCCTAGACTTTAAAACTAAACATTAAACCCTAAATTTCAAAACCCTAAACCCTAAAACCAAAACCCTAAAAACTAAAACCTAAAACCTTATACTTGAATACAATAAAACCCTAAACCCTAAACCCTAAACCTTAAAATTAAACCCTAAAACTAAGCAAATAACCCTAAAACTCAAAACCCGAAAATTGAAAACAAAAACACTAAACCCCAAACCCTAAAAACAAAATCTAAAACCCTAAATTTTAATACACTAAACCCTAAATCCTAATACTCAAAACACTAAAACATTAAAACTAAAACCCTAAACGCTAAAAACTAAAACCCTAATCTTTAATACACTAAAACCCTAAACGCTAAAACTAAACATTAAACCCGAAAATTTAAAATCCTAAAACCGAAAACCAAAACCCTAAAAACTAAAACCTAAAACCCTAAATTTGAAT
This sequence comes from Euphrasia confusa, assembly GCA_954870475.1. Classification (NCBI taxonomy): domain Eukaryota; kingdom Viridiplantae; phylum Streptophyta; class Magnoliopsida; order Lamiales; family Orobanchaceae; genus Euphrasia; species Euphrasia confusa. The sequence goes on from OX940966.1 coordinate 18,051,497, forward strand.
ACAACAAAACCCTAAAACCTAAAATTAAACACTAAAACTAAGCACATAACCCAAAAACTCAAAACCCTAAAATTGAAAACAAAAACTCTAAACCCTAAACCCTAAAAACTAAATCTAAAACCCTAAATTTTAATACACTAAACCCTAAATCCTAATACTCAAAACACTAAAACATAAAAACAAAACCCTAAACCCTAAAAACTAAATACCTAATCTTTAATACACTAAAACCCTAAACCCTAAAAGTAAACATTAAACCGTAAAATTTAAAACCCAAAAACCGAAAACAAAAACCCTAAAAACTAAAACCTAAAACCCTAAATTTGAATACAACAGAACCCTAAAACCTAAAATTAAACTATAAAACTAAGCACATAACCCAAAAACTCAAAACCCTAAACCCTAAACCCTAAAAACCAAATCTAAAACCCTAAATTTTAATACACTAAACCCTAAATCCTAATACTCTAAACACTAAAACATAAAAACAAAATCCTAAACCCTACCATAATCTTTAATACACTAAAACCCTAAACCCCAAAACTAAACATTAAACCCTAAAATTTAAAACCCAAAAACCTAAAACCAAAACCCTAAAAACTAAAACCTAAAACCCTAAATTTGAATACAAAAAAACCCTAAAACCTAAAATTAAACCCTAAAACTAAGCACACAACCCAAAAACTCAGAACCCTCAAATTGAAAACAAAAACCCTAAATCCTAAAACCTAAAAACTAAATCTAAAACCCTAAATTTTAATACACTAAACCATAAATCCTAATACTCTAAACACTAAAACATAAAAACAAAACCCTAAACCCTAAAAACTAAAACCCTAATCATTAATACACTAAAACCCTTAACTCTAAAACTAAAAATTAAACCCTAAAATTCTAAACCCTAAAACCTAAAACCAAAACCCTAAAAAATAAAACCTAAAACCCTAAACTTGAATACAACAAAACCTTAAAACCTAAAATTAAACCTTAAAACTAAACATTAAACTCAAAAACTCTAAACCCTAAAACCTAAAACCAAAACCCTAAACCCTAAATCTTAAAAACTAAATCTTAAACCCTAAATTTTACGACACTAAACCCTAAGTCATAATACTCTAAACACTAAAACCTAAAAACAATACCATAAACTCTAAAGACTAAAACTCTAATCTTTAATAAACTAAAACCCTAGACTTTAAAACTAAACATTAAACCCTAAATTTCAAAACCCTAAACCCTAAAACCAAAACCCTAAAAACTAAAACCTAAAACCTTATACTTGAATACACTAAAACCCTAAACCCTAAACCTTAAAATTAAACCCTAAAACTAAGCAAATAACCCTAAAACTCAAAACCCTAAAATTGAAAACAAAAACACTAAACCCCAAACCCTAAAAACAAAATCTAAAACCCTAAATTTTAATACACTAAACCCTAAATCCTAATACTCAAAACACTAAAACATTAAAACTAAAACCCTAAACGCTAAAAACTAAAACCCTAATCTTTAATACACTAAAACCCTAAACGCTAAAACTAAACATTAAACCCGAAAATTTAAAACCTTAAAACCGAAAACCAAAACCCTAAAAACTAAAACCTAAAACACTAAATTTGAATACAACAAAACCCTAAAACCTAAAATTAAACACTAAAACTAAGCACATAACCCAAAAACTCAAAACCCTAAAATTGAAAACAAAAACTCTAAACCCTAAACCCTAAAAACTAAATCTAAAACCCTAAATTTTAATACACTAAACCCTAAATCCTAATACTCAAAACACTAAAACATAAAAACAAAACCCTAAACCCTAAAAACTAAATACCTAATCTTTAATACACTAAAACCCTAAACCCTAAAAGTAAACATTAAACCGTAAAATTTAAAACCCAAAAACCGAAAACAAAAACCCTAAAAACTAAAACCTAAAACCCTAAATTTGAATACAACAGAACCCTAAAACCTAAAATTAAACTATAAAACTAAGCACATAACCCAAAAACTCAAAACCCTAAACCCTAAACCCTAAAAACCAAATCTAAAACCCTAAATTTTAATACACTAAACCCTAAATCCTAATACTCTAAACACTAAAACATAAAAACAAAATCCTAAACCCTACCATAATCTTTAATACACTAAAACCCTAAACCCCAAAACTAAACATTAAACCCTAAAATTTAAAACCCAAAAACCTAAAACCAAAACCCTAAAAACTAAAACCTAAAACCCTAAATTTGAATACAAAAAAACCCTAAAACCTAAAATTAAACCCTAAAACTAAGCACACAACCCAAAAACTCAGAACCCTCAAATTGAAAACAAAAACCCTAAATCCTAAAACCTAAAAACTAAATCTAAAACCCTAAATTTTAATACACTAAACCATAAATCCTAATACTCTAAACACTAAAACATAAAAACAAAACCCTAAACCCTAAAAACTAAAACCCTAATCATTAATACACTAAAACCCTTAACTCTAAAACTAAAAATTAAACCCTAAAATTCTAAACCCTAAAACCTAAAACCAAAACCCTAAAAAATAAAACCTAAAACCCTAAACTTGAATACAACAAAACCTTAAAACCTAAAATTAAACCTTAAAACTAAACATTAAACTCAAAAACTCTAAACCCTAAAACCTAAAACCAAAACCCTAAACCCTAAATCTTAAAAACTAAATCTTAAACCCTAAATTTTACGACACTAAACCCTAAGTCATAATACTCTAAACACTAAAACCTAAAAACAATACCATAAACTCTAAAGACTAAAACTCTAATCTTTAATAAACTAAAACCCTAGACTTTAAAACTAAACATTAAACCCTAAATTTCAAAACCCTAAACCCTAAAACCAAAACCCTAAAAACTAAAACCTAAAACCTTATACTTGAATACACTAAAACCCTAAACCCTAAACCTTAAAATTAAACCCTAAAACTAAGCAAATAACCCTAAAACTCAAAACCCTAAAATTGAAAACAAAAACACTAAACCCCAAACCCTAAAAACAAAATCTAAAACCCTAAATTTTAATACACTAAACCCTAAATCCTAATACTCAAAACACTAAAACATTAAAACTAAAACCCTAAACGCTAAAAACTAAAACCCTAATCTTTAATACACTAAAACCCTAAACGCTAAAACTAAACATTAAACCCGAAAATTTAAAACCTTAAAACCGAAAACCAAAACCCTAAAAACTAAAACCTAAAACACTAAATTTGAATACAACAAAACCCTAAAACCTAAAATTAAACACTAAAACTAAGCACATAACCCAAAAACTCAAAACCCTAAAATTGAAAACAAAAACTCTAAACCCTAAACCCTAAAAACTAAATCTAAAACCCTAAATTTTAATACACTAAACCCTAAATCCTAATACTCAAAACACTAAAACATAAAAACAAAACCCTAAACCCTAAAAACTAAATCCCTAATCTTTAATACACTAAAACCCTAAACCCTAAAAGTAAACATTAAACCGTAAAATTTAAAACCCAAAAACCGAAAACAAAAACCCTAAAAACTAAAACCTAAAACCCTAAATTTGAATACAACAGAACCCTAAAACCTAAAATTAAACTGTAAAACTAAGCACATAACCCAAAAACTCAAAACCCTAAACCCTAAACCCTAAAAACCAAATCTAAAACCCTAAATTTTAATACACTAAACCCTAAATCCTAATACTCTAAACACTAAAACATAAAAACAAAATCCTAAACCCTACCCTAATCTTTAATACACTAAAACCCTAAACCCCAAAACTAAACATTAAACCCTAAAATTTAAAACCCTAAAACCTAAAACCAAAACCCTAAAAACTAAAACCTAAAACCCTAAATTTGAATACAAAAAAACCCTAAAACCTAAAATTAAACCCTAAAACTAAGCACACAACCCAAAAACTCAGAACCCTCATATTGAAAACAAAAACCCTAAATCCTAAAACCTAAAAACTAAATCTAAAACCCTAAATTTTAATACACTAAACCATAAATCCTAATACTCTAAACACTAAAACATAAAAACAAAACCCTAAACCCTAAAAACTAAAACCCTAATCATTAATACACTAAAACCCTTAACTCTAAAACTAAAAATTAAACCCTAAAATTCTAAACCCTAAAACCTAAAACCAAAACCCTAAAAAAAAACCTAAAACCCTAAACTTGAATACAACAAAACCTTAAAACCTAAAATTAAACCTTAAAACTAAACATTAAACTCAAAAACTCTAAACCCTAAAACCTAAAACCAAAACCCTAAACCCTAAATCTTAAAAACTAAATCTTAAACCCTAAATTTTACGACACTAAACCCTAAGTCATAATACTCTAAACACTAAAACCTAAAAACAATACCATAAACTCTAAAGACTAAAACCCTAATCTTTAATAAACTAAAACCCTAGACTTTAAAACTAAATATTAAACCCTAAATTTCAAAACCCTAAACCCTAAAACCAAAACCCTAAAAACTAAAACCTAAAACCTTATTCTTGAATACACTAAAACCCTAAACCCTAAACCTTAAAATTAAACCCTAAAACTAAGCAAATAACCCTAAAACTCAAAACCCTAAAATTGAAAACAAAAACACTAAACCCCAAACCCTAAAAACAAAATCTAAAACCCTAAATTTTAATACACTAAACCCTAAATCCTAATACTCAAAACACTAAAACATTAAAACTAAAACCCTAAACGCTAAAAACTAAAACCCTAATCTTTAATACACTAAAACCCTAAACGCTAAAACTAAACATTAAACCCGAAAATTTAAAACCCTAAAACCTAAAACCAAAACTCTAAAAATTAAAACCTAAAACCCTAAATTTGAATACAACAAAACCCTAAAACCTAAAATTAAACACTAAAACTAAGCACCTAACCCAAAAACTCAAAACCCTAAAATTGAAAACAAAAACTCTAAACCCTAAACCCTAAAAACTAAATCTAAAACCCTAAATTTTAATACACTAAACCCTAAATCCTAATACTCAAAACACTAAAACATAAAAACCAAACCCTAAACCCTAAAAACTAAATCCCTAATCTTTAATACACTAAAACCCTAAACCCTAAAAGTAAACATTAAACCGTAAAATTTAAAACCCTAAAACCGAAAACCAAAACCCTAAAAAATAAAACCTGAAACCCTATATTTGAATACAATAGAACCCTGAAACCTAAAATTAAACTGTAAAACTAAGCACATAACCCAAAAACTCAAAACCCTAAACCCTAAACCCTAAAAACAAAATCTAAAACCCTAAATTTTAATACACTAAACCCTAAATCCTAATACTCTAAACACTAAAACATAAAAACAAAATCCTAAACCCTACACTAATCTTTAATACACTAAAACCTTAAACTGTAAAACTAAACATTAAACCCTAAAATTTAAAACCCTAAAACCTAAAACCAAAACCCTAAAAACTAAAACCTAAAACCCTAAATTTGAATACAACAAAACCCTAAAACCTAAAATTAAACTCTAAAATTAAGCACATAAACCCTAAATCCTAAAACCTAAAAACTAAATTTAAAACCCTAAATTTTAATACACTAAACCATAAATCCTAATACTCTAAACACTAAAACATAAAAACAAAACCCTAAACCCTAAAATTAAACCTTAAAACTAAACATTAAACCCAAAAACTCTAAACCCTAAAACCTAAAACCAAAATCCTAAACCCTAAATCTTAAACCCTAAATTTTACGACACTAAACCCTAAGTCATAATTCTCTAAACACTAAAACCTTAAAACAATACCATAAACTCTAAAGACTAAAACCCTAATCTTTAATAAACTAAAACCCTAGACTTTAAAACTAAACATTAAACCCTAAAATTCGAAACCCTAAACCCTAAAACCAAAACCCTAAAAACTAAAACCTAAAACCTTATACTTGAATACACTAAAACCCTGAACCCTAAACCTTAAAATTAAACCCTAAAACTAAGCAAATAACCCTAAAACTCAAAACCCTAAAATTGAAAACAAAAACACTAAACCCCAAACCCTAAAAACAAAATCTAAAACCCTAAATTTTAATACACTAAACCCTAAATCCTAATACTCAAAACACTAAAACATAAAAACAAAACCCTAAACCCTAAAAACTAAAACCCTAATCTTTAATACACTAAAACCCTAAACCCTAAAATTAACAATTAAACCCTAAAATTTAAAACCCTAAAACCGAAAACCAAAACCCTAAAAACTAAAACCTAAAACCCTAAATTTGAATACAACAAAACCCTAAAACCTAAAATTAAACACTAAAACGAAGCACATAACCCAAAAACTCAAAACCCTAAAATTGAAAACAAAAACCCTAATCCCTAAACCCTAAATTTTAATACACTAAACCCTAAATCTTAATACTCTAAACACTAAAACATAAAAACAAAATCCTAAACCCTACCCTAATCTTTAATACACTAAAACCCTAAACCCCAAAACTAAACATTAAACCCTAAAATTTAAAACCCTAAAACCTAAAACCAAAACCCTAAAAACTAAAACCTAAAACCCTAAATTTGAATACAAAAAAACCCTAAAACCTAAAATTAAACCCTAAAACTAAGCACACAACCCAAAAACTCAGAACCCTCAAATTGAAAACAAAAACCCTAAATCCTAAAACCTAAAAACTAAATCTAAAACCCTAAATTTTAATACACTAAACCATAAATCCTAATACTCTAAACACTAAAACATAAAAACAAAACCCTAAACCCTAAAAACTAAAACCCTAATCATTAATACACTAAAACCCTTAACTCTAAAACTAAAAATTAAACCCTAAAATTCTAAACCCTAGAACCTAAAACCAAAACCCTAAAAAATAAAACCTAAAACCCTAAACTTGAATACAACAAAACCTTAAAACCTAAAATTAAACCTTAAAACTAAACATTAAACTCAAAAACTCTAAACCCTAAAACCTAAAACCAAAACCCTAAACCCTAAATCTTAAAAACTAAATCTTAAACCCTAAATTTTACGACACTAAACCCTAAGTCATAATACTCTAAACACTAAAACCTAAAAACAATACCATAAACTCTAAAGACTAAAACTCTAATCTTTAATAAACTAAAACCCTAGACTTTAAAACTAAACATTAAACCCTAAATTTCAAAACCCTAAACCCTAAAACCAAAACCCTAAAAACTAAAACCTAAAACCTTATACTTGAATACACTAAAACCCTAAACCCTAAACCTTAAAATTAAACCCTAAAACTAAGCAAATAACCCTAAAACTCAAAACCCTAAAATTGAAAACAAAAACACTAAACCCCAAACCCTAAAAACAAAATCTAAAACCCTAAATTTTAATACACTATACCCTAAATCCCTATACTCAAAACACTAAAACATTAAAACTAAAACCCTAAACGCTAAAAACTAAAACCCTAATCTTTAATACACTAAAACCCTAAACGCTAAAACTAAACATTAAACCCGAAAATTTAAAACCCTAAAACCGAAAACCAAAACCCTAAAAACTAAAACCTAAAACCCTAAATTTGAATACAACAAAACCCTAAAACCTAAAATTAAACACTAAAACTAATCACATAACCCAAAAACTCAAAACCCTAAAATTGAAAACAAAAACTCTAAACCCTAAACCCTAAAAACTAAATCTAAAACCCTAAATTTTAATACACTAAACCCTAAATCCTAATACTCAAAACACTAAAACATAAAAACCAAACCCTAAACCCTAAAAACTAAATCCCTAATCTTTAATACACTAAAACCCTAAACCCTAAAAGTAAACATTAAACCGTAAAATTTAAAACCCTAAAACCGAAAACCAAAACCCTAAAAACTAAAACCTAAAACCCTAAATTTGAATACAACAGAACCCTAAAACCTAAAATTAAACTGTAAAACTAAGCACATAACCCAAAAACTCAAAACCCTAAACCCTAAACCCTAAAAACCAAATCTAAAACCCTAAATTTTAATACACTAAACCCTAAATCCTAATACTCTAAACACTAAAACATAAAAAAAAAATCCTAAACCCTACCCTAATCTTTAATACACTAAAACCCTAAACCCCAAAACTAAACATTAAACCCTAAAATTTAAAACCCTAAAACCTAAAACCAAAACCCTAAAAACTAAAACCTAAAACCCTAAATTTGAATACAAAAAAAACCCTAAAACCTAAAATTAAACCCTAAAACTAAGCACACAACCCAAAAACTCAGAACCCTCATATTGAAAACAAAAACCCTAAATCCTAAAACCTAAAAACTAAATCTAAAACCCTAAATTTTAATACACTAAACCATAAATCCTAATACTCTAAACACTAAAACATAAAAACAAAACCCTAAACCCTAAAAACTAAAACCCTAATCATTAATACACTAAAACCCTTAACTCTAAAACTAAAAATTAAACCCTAAAATTCTAAACCCTAAAACCTAAAACCAAAACCCTAAAAAAAAACCTAAAACCCTAAACTTGAATACAACAAAACCTTAAAACCTAAAATTAAACCTTAAAACTAAACATTAAACTCAAAAACTCTAAACCCTAAAACCTAAAACCAAAACCCTAAACCCTAAATCTTAAAAACTAAATCTTAAACCCTAAATTTTAATACACTAAACCCTAAATCCTAATACTCTAAACACTAAAACATTAAAACTAAAACCCTAAACGCTAAAAACTAAAACCCTAATATTTAATACACTAAAACCCTAAACCGTAAAACTAAACATTAAACCCTAAAATTTAAAACCCTAAAACCGAAAACCAAAACCCTAAAAACTAAAACCTAAAACCCTAAATTTGAATACAACAAAACCCTAAAACCTAAAATTAAACACTAAAACTAAGCACATAACCCAAAAACTCAAAACCCTAAACCCTAAACCCTAAAAACAAAATCTAAAACCCTAAATTTTAATACAGTAAACCATAAATCCAAATACTCTAAACACTAAAACATAAAAACAAAATCCTAAACCATAAATCCTCAAATTGAAAACAAAAACCCTAAATCCTAAAACCTAAAAACTAGATTTAAAACCCTAAATTTTAATACACTAAACCATAAATCCTAATACTCTAAACACTAAAACATAAAAACAAAACCCTAAACCCTAAAATTAAACCTTAAAACTAAACATTAAACCCAAAAACTCTAAACCCTAAAACCTAAAACCAAAACCCTAAACCCTAAATGTTAAACCCTAAATTTTACGACACTAAACCCTAAGTCATAATACTCTAAACACTAAAACCTAAAAACAATACCATAAACTCTAAAGACTAAAACTCTAATCTTTAATAAACTAAAACCCTAGACTTTAAAACTAAACATTAAACCCTAAATTTCAAAACCCTAAACCCTAAAACCAAAACCCTAAAAACTAAAACCTAAAACCTTATACTTGAATACACTAAAACCCTAAACCCTAAACCTTAAAATTAAACCCTAAAACTAAGCAAATAACCCTAAAACTCAAAACCCTAAAATTGAAAACAAAAACACTAAACCCCAAACCCTAAAAACAAAATCTAAAACCCTAAATTTTAATACACTATACCCTAAATCCCTATACTCAAAACACTAAAACATTAAAACTAAAACCCTAAACGCTAAAAACTAAAACCCTAATCTTTAATACACTAAAACCCTAAACGCTAAAACTAAACATTAAACCCGAAAATTTAAAACCCTAAAACCGAAAACCAAAACCCTAAAAACTAAAACCTAAAACCCTAAATTTGAATACAACAAAACCCTAAAACCTAAAATTAAACACTAAAACTAATCACATAACCCAAAAACTCAAAACCCTAAAATTGAAAACAAAAACTCTAAACCCTAAACCCTAAAAACTAAATCTAAAACCCTAAATTTTAATACACTAAACCCTAAATCCTAATACTCAAAACACTAAAACATAAAAACCAAACCCTAAACCCTAAAAACTAAATCCCTAATCTTTAATACACTAAAACCCTAAACCCTAAAAGTAAACATTAAACCGTAAAATTTAAAACCCTAAAACCGAAAACCAAAACCCTAAAAACTAAAACCTAAAACCCTAAATTTGAATACAACAGAACCCTAAAACCTAAAATTAAACTGTAAAACTAAGCACATAACCCAAAAACTCAAAACCCTAAACCCTAAACCCTAAAAAACAAATCTAAAACCCTAAATTTTAATACACTAAACCCTAAATCCTAATACTCTAAACACTAAAACATAAAAAAAAAATCCTAAACCCTACCCTAATCTTTAATACACTAAAACCCTAAACCCCAAAACTAAACATTAAACCCTAAAATTTAAAACCCTAAAACCTAAAACCAAAACCCTAAAAACTAAAACCTAAAACCCTAAATTTGAATACAAAAAAAACCCTAAAACCTAAAATTAAACCCTAAAACTAAGCACACAACCCAAAAACTCAGAACCCTCATATTGAAAACAAAAACCCTAAATCCTAAAACCTAAAAACTAAATCTAAAACCCTAAATTTTAATACACTAAACCATAAATCCTAATACTCTAAACACTAAAACATAAAAACAAAACCCTAAACCCTAAAAACTAAAACCCTAATCATTAATACACTAAAACCCTTAACTCTAAAACTAAAAATTAAACCCTAAAATTCTAAACCCTAAAACCTAAAACCAAAACCCTAAAAAAAAACCTAAAACCCTAAACTTGAATACAACAAAACCTTAAAACCTAAAATTAAACCTTAATCTAAACATTAAACTCAAAAACTCTAAACCCTAAAACCTAAAACCAAAACCCTAAACCCTAAATCTTAAAAACTAAATCTTAAACCCTAAATTTTAATACACTAAACCCTAAATCCTAATACTCTAAACACTAAAACATTAAAACTAAAACCCTAAACGCTAAAAACTAAAACCCTAATATTTAATACACTAAAACCCTAAACCGTAAAACTAAACATTAAACCCTAAAATTTAAAACCCTAAAACCGAAAACCAAAACCCTAAAAACTAAAACCTAAAACCCTAAATTTGAATACAACAAAACCCTAAAACCTAAAATTAAACACTAAAACTAAGCACATAACCCAAAAACTCAAAACCCTAAACCCTAAACCCTAAAAACAAAATCTAAAACCCTAAATTTTAATACAGTAAACCATAAATCCAAATACTCTAAACACTAAAACATAAAAACAAAATCCTAAACCATAAATCCTCAAATTGAAAACAAAAACCCTAAATCCTAAAACCTAAAAACTAGATTTAAAACCCTAAATTTTAATACACTAAACCATAAATCCTAATACTCTAAACACTAAAACATAAAAACAAAACCCTAAACCCTAAAATTAAACCTTAAAACTAAACATTAAACCCAAAAACTCTAAACCCTAAAACCTAAAACCAAAACCATAAACCCTAAATGTTAAACCCTAAATTTTACAACACTAAACCCTAAGTCATAATACTCTAAACACTAAAACCTTAAAACAATACCATAAACTCTAAAGACTAAAACCCTAATCTTTAATAAACTAAAACCCTAGACTTTAAAACTAAACATTAAACCCTAAAATTCGAAACCCTAAACCCTAAAACCAAAACCCTAAAAACTAAAACCTAAAACCTTATACTTGAATACACTAAAACCCTAAACCCTAAACCTTAAAATTAAACCCTAAAACTAAGAAAATAACCCTAAAAATCAAAACCCTAAAATTGAAAACAAAAACACTAAACCCCAAACCCTAAAAACAAAATCTAAAACCCTAAATTTTAATACACTAAACCCTAAATCCTAATACTCAAAACACTAAAACATAAAAACAAAACCCTAAACCCTAAAAACTAAAACCCTAATCTTTAATACACTAAAACCCTAAACGCTAAAACTAAACATTAAACCCTAAAATTTAAAACCCTAAAATCTTAAACCAAAACCCTAAAAATTAAAACATAAAACCCTAAATTTGAATACAACAAAACCCTAAAACCTAAAATTAAACACTAAAACTAAGCACATAACCCAAAAACTCAAAACCCTAAACCCTAAACCCTAAAAACAAAATCTAAAACCCTAAATTTTAATACACTAAACCCTAAATCCTAATACTTAAACACTAAAACATAAAAACAAAATCCTAAACCCTACACTAATCTTTAATACACTAAAACCCTAAACCCCAAAACTAAACATTAAACCCTAAAATTTAAAACCCTAAAACCTAAAACCAAAACCCTAAAAACTAAAACCTAAACCATAAATTTGAATACAAAAAAACCCTAAAACCTAAAATTAAACCCTAAAACTAAGCAAATAACCCTAAAACTCAAAACCCTAAAATTGAAAACAAAAACACTAAACCCCAAACCCTAAAAACAAAATCTAAAACCCTAAATTCTAATACACTAAACCCTAAATCCTAATACTCAAAACACTAAAACATAAAAACAAAACCCTAAACCCTAAAAACTAAAACCCTAAACCCTAAAAACTAAAACCCTAATCTTTAATACACTAAAACCCTAAACGCTAAAACTAAACATTAAACCCTAAAATTTAAAACCGTAAAACCGAAAACCAAAACCCTAAAAACTAAAACCTAAAACCATAAATTTGAATACAACAAAACCCTAAAACCTAAAATTAAACACTAAAACTAAGCACATAACCTAAAAACTCAAAACCCTAAAATTGAAAACAAAAACTCTAAACCCTAAACCCTAAAAACTAAATCTAAAACCCTAAATTTTCATACACTAAACCCTAAATCCTAATACTCAAAACACTAAAACATAAAAACAAAACCCTAAACCCTAAAAACTAAAACCCTAATCTTTAATACACTAAAACCCTAAACCCTAAAACTAACAATTAAACTCTAAAATTTAAAACCCTAAAACCGAAAACCAAAACCCTAAAAACTAAAACCTAAAACCCTAAATTTGAATACAACAAAACCCTAAAACCTAAAATTAAACACTAAAACTAAGCACATAACCCAAAAACTCAAAACCCTAAACCCTAAACCCTAAAAACAAAATCTAAAACCCTAAATTTTAATACACTAAACCCTAAATCCTTATACTCTAAACACTAAAACATTAAAACTAAAACCCTAAACACTAAAAACTAAAACCCTAATATTTAATACACTAAAACCCTAAACCGTAAAACTAAACATTAAACCCTAAAATTTAAAACCCTAAAACCGAAAACCAAAACCCTAAAAACTAAAACCTAAAACCCTAAATTTGAATACAACAAAACCCTAAAACCTAAAATTAAACACTAAAACTAAGCACATAACCCAAAAACTCAAAACCCTAAACCCTAAACCCTAAAAACAAAATCTAAAACCCTAAATTTTAATACACTAAACCCTAAATCCAAATACTCTAAACACTAAAACATAAAAACAAAATCCTAAACCCTAAATCCTCAAATTGAAAACAAAAACCCTAAATCCTAAAACCTAAAAACTAGATTTAAAACCCTAAATTTTAATACACTAAACCATAAATCCTAATACTCTAAACACTAAAACATAAAAACAAAACCCTAAACCCTAAAAACTAAAACCCTAATCATTAATACACTAAAACCCTTAACTTTAAAACTAAAAATTAAACCCTAAAATTCTAAACCCTAAAACCTAAAACCAAAACCCTAAAAAATAAAACCTAAAACCCTAAACTTGAATACAACAAAACCTTAAAACCTAAAATTAAACCTTAAAACTAAACATTAAACTCAAAAACTCTAAACCCTAAAACCTAAAACCAAAACCCTAAACCCTAAATCTTAAAAACTAAATCTTAAACCCTAAATTTTACGACACTAAACCCTAAGTCATAATACTCTAAACACTAAAACCTAAAAACAATACCATAAACTCTAAAGACTAAAACTCTAATCTTTAATAAACTAAAACCCTAGACTTTAAAACTAAACATTAAACCCTAAATTTCAAAACCCTAAACCCTAAAACCAAAACCCTAAAAACTAAAACCTAAAACCTTATACTTGAATACACTAAAACCCTAAACCCTAAACCTTAAAATTAAACCCTAAAACTAAGCAAATAACCCTAAAACTCAAAACCCTAAAATTGAAAACAAAAACACTAAACCCCAAACCCTAAAAACAAAATCTAAAACCCTAAATTTTAATACACTATACCCTAAATCCTAATACTCAAAACACTAAAACATTAAAACTAAAACCCTAAACGCTAAAAACTAAAACCCTAATCTTTAATACACTAAAACCCTAAACGCTAAAACTAAACATTAAACCCGAAAATTTAAAACCCTAAAACCGAAAACCAAAACCCTAAAAACTAAAACCTAAAACCCTAAATTTGAATACAACAAAACCCTAAAACCTAAAATTAAACACTAAAACTAATCACATAACCCAAAAACTCAAAACCCTAAAATTGAAAACAAAAACTCTAAACCCTAAACCCTAAAAACTAAATCTAAAACCCTAAATTTTAATACACTAAACCCTAAATCCTAATACTCAAAACACTAAAACATAAAAACAAAACCCTAAACCCTAAAAACTAAATCCCTAATCTTTAATACACTAAAACCCTAAACCCTAAAAGTAAACATTAAACCGTAAAATTTAAAACCCTAAAACCGAAAACCAAAACCCTAAAAACTAAAACCTAAAACCCTAAATTTGAATACAACAGAACCCTAAAACCTAAAATTAAACTGTAAAACTAAGCACATAACCCAAAAACTCAAAACCCTAAACCCTAAACCCTAAAAACCAAATCTAAAACCCTAAATTTTAATACACTAAACCCTAAATCCTAATACTCTAAACACTAAAACATAAAAAAAAAATCCTAAACCCTACCCTAATCTTTAATACACTAAAACCCTAAACCCCAAAACTAAACATTAAACCCTAAAATTTAAAACCCTAAAACCTAAAACCAAAACCCTAAAAACTAAAACCTAAAACCCTAAATTTGAATACAAAAAAAACCTTAAAACCTAAAATTAAACCCTAAAACTAAGCACACAACCCAAAAACTCAGAACCCTCATATTGAAAACAAAAACCCTAAATCCTAAAACCTAAAAACTAAATCTAAAACCCTAAATTTTAATACACTAAACCATAAATCCTAATACTCTAAACACTAAAACATAAAAACAAAACCCTAAACCCTAAAAACTAAAACCCTAATCATTAATACACTAAAACCCTTAACTCTAAAACTAAAAATTAAACCCTAAAATTCTAAACCCTAAAACCTAAAACCAAAACCCTAAAAAAAAACCTAAAACCCTAAACTTGAATACAACAAAACCTTAAAACCTAAAATTAAACCTTAAAACTAAACATTAAACTCAAAAACTCTAAACCCTAAAACCTAAAACCAAAACCCTAAACCCTAAATCTTAAAAACTAAATCTTAAACCCTAAATTTTAATACACTAAACCCTAAATCCTAATACTCTAAACACTAAAACATTAAAACTAAAACCCTAAACGCTAAAAACTAAAACCCTAATATTTAATACACTAAAACCCTAAACCGTAAAACTAAACATTAAACCCTAAAATTTAAAACCCTAAAACCGAAAACCAAAACCCTAAAAACTAAAACCTAAAACCCTAAATTTGAATACAACAAAACCCTAAAACCTAAAATTAAACACTAAAACTAAGCACATAACCCAAAAACTCAAAACCCTAAACCCTAAACCCTAAAAACAAAATCTAAAACCCTAAATTTTAATACAGTAAACCATAAATCCAAATACTCTAAACACTAAAACATAAAAACAAAATCCTAAACCATAAATCCTCAAATTGAAAACAAAAACCCTAAATCCTAAAACCTAAAAACTAGATTTAAAACCCTAAATTTTAATACACTAAACCATAAATCCTAATACTCTAAACACTAAAACATAAAAACAAAACCCTAAACCCTAAAATTAAACCTTAAAACTAAACATTAAACCCAAAAACTCTAAACCCTAAAACCTAAAACCAAAACCCTAAACCCTAAATGTTAAACCCTAAATTTTACAACACTAAACCCTAAGTCATAATACTCTAAACAATAAAACCTTAAAACAATACCATAAACTCTAAAGACTAAAACCCTAATCTTTAATAAACTAAAACCCTAGACTTTAAAACTAAACATTAAACCCTAAAATTCGAAACCCTAAACCCTAAAACCAAAACCCTAAAAACTAAAACCTAAAACCTTATACTTGAATACACTAAAACCCTAAACCCTAAACCTTAAAATTAAACCCTAAAACTAAGAAAATAACCCTAAAAATCAAAACCCTAAAATTGAAAACAAAAACACTAAACCCCAAACCCTAAAAACAAAATCTAAAACCCTAAATTTTAATACACTAAACCCTAAATCCTAATACTCAAAACACTAAAACATAAAAACAAAACCCTAAACCCTAAAAACTAAAACCCTAATCTTTAATACACTAAAACCCTAAACGCTAAAACTAAACATTAAACCCTAAAATTTAAAACCCTAAAATCTTAAACCAAAACCCTAAAAATTAAAACATAAAACCCTAAATTTGAATACAACAAAACCCTAAAACCTAAAATTAAACACTAAAACTAAGCAAATAACCCTAAAACCCTAAACCCTAAAAACAAAATCTAAAACCCTAAATTTTAATACACTAAACCCTAAATCCTAATACTTAAACACTAAAACATAAAAACAAAATCCTAAACCCTACACTAATCTTTAATACACTAAAACCCTAAACCCCAAAACTAAACATTAAACCCTAAAATTTAAAACCCTAAAACTTAAAACCAAAACCCTAAAAACTAAAACCTAAACCATAAATTTGAATACAAAAAAACCCTAAAACCTAAAATTAAACCCTAAAACTAAGCAAATAACCCTAAAACTCAAAACCCTAAAATTGAAAACAAAAACACTAAACCCCAAACCCTAAAAACAAAATCTAAAACCCTAAATTCTAATACACTAAACCCTAAATCCTAATACTCAAAACACTAAAACATAAAAACAAAACCCTAAACCCTAAAAACTAAAACCCTAAACCCTAAAAACTAAAACCCTAATCTTTAATACACTAAAACCCTAAACGCTAAAACTAAACATTAAACCCTAAAATTTAAAACCGTAAAACCGAAAACCAAAACCCTAAAAACTAAAACCTAAAACCATAAATTTGAATACAACAAAACCCTAAAACCTAAAATTAAACACTAAAACTAAGCACATAACCTAAAAACTCAAAACCCTAAAATTGAAAACAAAAACTCTAAACCCTAAACCCTAAAAACTAAATCTAAAACCCTAAATTTTCATACACTAAACCCTAAATCCTAATACTCAAAACACTAAAACATAAAAACAAAACCCTAAACCCTAAAAACTAAAACCCTAATCTTTAATACACTAAAACCCTAAACCCTAAAACTAACAATTAAACTCTAAAATTTAAAACCCTAAAACCGAAAACCAAAACCCTAAAAACTAAAACCTAAAACCCTAAATTTGAATACAACAAAACCCTAAAACCTAAAATTAAACACTAAAACTAAGCACATAACCCAAAAACTCAAAACCCTAAACCCTAAACCCTAAAAACAAAATCTAAAACCCTAAATTTTAATACACTAAACCCTAAATCCTTATACTCTAAACACTAAAACATTAAAACTAAAACCCTAAACACTAAAAACTAAAACCCTAATATTTAATACACTAAAACCCTAAACCGTAAAACTAAACATTAAACCCTAAAATTTAAAACCCTAAAACCGAAAACCAAAACCCTAAAAACTAAAACCTAAAACCCTAAATTTGAATACAACAAAACCCTAAAACCTAAAATTAAACACTAAAACTAAGCACATAACCCAAAAACTCAAAACCCTAAACCCTAAACCCTAAAAACAAAATCTAAAACCCTAAATTTTAATACACTAAACCCTAAATCCAAATACTCTAAACACTAAAACATAAAAACAAAATCCTAAACCCTAAATCCTCAAATTGAAAACAAAAACCCTAAATCCTAAAACCTAAAAACTAGATTTAAAACCCTAAATTTTAATACACTAAACCATAAATCCTAATACTCTAAACACTAAAACATAAAAACAAAACCCTAAACCCTAAAAACTAAAACCCTAATCATTAATACACTAAAACCCTTAACTCTAAAACTCAAAATTAAACCCTAAAATTCTAAACCCTAAAACCTAAAACCAAAACCCTAAAAAAAAACCTAAAACCCTAAACTTGAATACAACAAAACCTTAAAACCTAAAATTAAACCTTAAAACTAAACATTAAACTCAAAAACTCTAAACCCTAAAACCTAAAACCAAAACCCTAAACCTTAATCTTAAAAACTAAATCTTAAACCCTAAATTTTACGACACTAAACCCTAAGTCATAATACTCTAAACACTAAAACCTAAAAACAATACCATAAACTCTAAAGACTAAAACCCTAATCTTTAATAAACTAAAACCCTAGACTTTAAAACTAAACATTAAACCCTAAATTTCAAAACCCTAAACCCTAAAACCAAAACCCTAAAAACTAAAACCTAAAACCTTATACTTGAATACACTAAAACCCTAAACCCTAAACCTTAAAATTAAACCCTAAAACTAAGCAAATAACCCTAAAACTCAAAATCCTAAAATTGAAAACAAAAACACTAAACCCCAAACCCTAAAAACAAAATCTAAAACCCTAAATTTTAATACACTAAACCCTAAATCCTAATACTCTAAACACTAAAACATTAAAACTAAAACCCTAAACGCTAAAAACTAAAACCCTAATATTTAATACACTAAAACCCTAAACCGTAAAACTAAACATTAAACCCTAAAATTTAAAACCCTAAAACCGAAAACCAAAACCCTAAAAACTAAAACCTAAAACCCTAAATTTGAATACAACAAAACCCTAAAACCTAAAATTAAACACTAAAACTAAGCACATAACCCAAAAACTCAAAACCCTAAACCCTAAACCCTAAAAACAAAATCTAAAACCCTAAATTTTAATACAGTAAACCATAAATCCAAATACTCTAAACACTAAAACATAAAAACAAAATCCTAAACCATAAATCCTCAAATTGAAAACAAAAACCCTAAATCCTAAAACCTAAAAACTAGATTTAAAACCCTAAATTTTAATACACTAAACCATAAATCCTAATACTCTAAACACTAAAACATAAAAACAAAACCCTAAACCCTAAAATTAAACCTTAAAACTAAACATTAAACCCAAAAACTCTAAACCCTAAAACCTAAAACCAAAACCCTAAACCCTAAATGTTAAACCCTAAATTTACAACACTAAACCCTAAGTCATAATACTCTAAACACTAAAACCTTAAAACAATACCATAAACTCTAAAGACTAAAACCCTAATCTTTAATAAACTAAAACCCTAGACTTTAAAACTAAACATTAAACCCTAAAATTCGAAACCCTAAACCCTAAAACCAAAACCCTAAAAACTAAAACCTAAAACCTTATACTTGAATACACTAAAACCCTAAACCCTAAACCTTAAAATTAAACCCTAAAACTAAGCAAATAACCCTAAAAATCAAAACCCTAAAATTGAAAACAAAAACACTAAACCCCAAACCCTAAAAACAAAATCTAAAACCCTAAATTTTAATACACTAAACCCTAAATCCTAATACTCAAAACACTAAAACATAAAAACAAAACCCTAAACCCTAAAAACTAAAACCCTAATCTTTAATACACTAAAACCCTAAACGCTAAAACTAAACATTAAACCCTAAAATTTAAAACCCTAAAATCTTAAACCAAAACCCTAAAAATTAAAACATAAAACCCTAAATTTGAATACAACAAAACCCTAAAACCTAAAATTAAACACTAAAACTAAGCACATAACCCAAAAACTCAAAACCCTAAACCCTAAACCCTAAAAACAAAATCTAAAACCCTAAATTTTAATACACTAAACCCTAAATCCTAATACTTAAACACTAAAACATAAAAACAAAATCCTAAACCCTACACTAATCTTTAATACACTAAAACCCTAAACCCCAAAACTAAACATTAAACCCTAAAATTTAAAACCCTAAAACCTAAAACCAAAACTCTAAAAACTAAAACCTAAACCATAAATTTGAATACAAAAAAACCCTAAAACCTAAAATTAAACCCTAAAACTAAGCAAATAACCCTAAAACTCAAAACCCTAAAATTGAAAACAAAAACACTAAACCCCAAACCCTAAAAACAAAATCTAAAACCCTAAATTCTAATACACTAAACCCTAAATCCTAATACTCAAAACACTAAAACATAAAAACAAAACCCTAAACCCTAAAAACTAAAACCCTAAACCCTAAAAACTAAAACCCTAATCTTTAATACACTAAAACCCTAAACGCTAAAACTAAACATTAAACCCTAAAATTTAAAACCGTAAAACCGAAAACCAAAACCCTAAAAACTAAAACCTAAAACCATAAATTTGAATACAACAAAACCCTAAAACCTAAAATTAAACACTAAAACTAAGCACATAACCTAAAAACTCAAAACCCTAAAATTGAAAACAAAAACTCTAAACCCTAAACCCTAAAAACTAAATCTAAAACCCTAAATTTTCATACACTAAACCCTAAATCCTAATACTCAAAACACTAAAACATAAAAACAAAACCCTAAACCCTAAAAACTAAAACCCTAATCTTTAATACACTAAAACCCTAAACCCTAAAACTAACAATTAAACTCAAAAATTTAAAACCCTAAAACCGAAAACCAAAACCCTAAAAACTAAAACCTAAAACCCTAAATTTGAATACAACAAAACCCTAAAACCTAAAATTAAACACTAAAACTAAGCACATAACCCAAAAACTCAAAACCCTAAACCCTAAACCCTAAAAACAAAATCTAAAACCCTAAATTTTAATACACTAAACCCTAAATCCTAATACTCTAAACACTAAAACATAAAAACAAAATCCTAAACCCTAAAAACTTAAACCCTAATCTTTAATACACTAAAACCCTAAACCGTAAAATTAAACATTAAACCCTAAAATTTAAAACCCTAAAACCTAAAACCAAAACCCTAAAAACTAAAACCCTAAATTTGAATACAACAAAACCCTAAAACCTAAAATTAAACACTAAAACTAAGCACATAACCCAAAAACTCAAAACCCTAAACCCTAAACCCTAAAAACAAAATCTAAAACCCTAAATTTTAATACACTAAACCCTAAATCCAAATACTCTAAACACTAAAACATAAAAACAAAATCCTAAACCCTAAATCCTCAAATTGAAAACAAAAACCCTAAATCCTAAAACCTAAAAACTAGATTTAAAACCCTAAATTTTAATACACTAAACCATAAATCCTAATACTCTAAACACTAAAACATAAAAACAAAACCCTAAACCCTAAAAACTAAAACCCTAATCATTAATACACTAAAACCCTTAACTCTAAAACTAAAAATTAAACCCTAAAATTCTAAACCCTAAAACCTAAAACCAAAACCCTAAACCCTAAATGTTAAACCCTAAATTTTACAACACTAAACCCTAAGTCATAATACTCTAAACACTAAAACCTAAAAACAATACCATAAACTCTAAAGACTAAAACCCTAATCTTTAATAAACTAAAACCCTAGACTTTAAAACTAAACATTAAACCCTAAAATTCGAAACCCTAAACCCTAAAACCAAATCCCTAAAAACTAAAACCAAAAACCTTATACTTGAATACACTAAAACCCTAAACCCTAAACCTTAAAATTAAACCCTAAAACTAAGCAAATAACCCTAAAACTCAAAACCCTAAAATTGAAAACAAAAACACTAAACCCTAAACCCTAAAAACAAAATCTAAAACCCTAAATTTTAATACACTAAACCCTAAATCCTAATACTCTAAACACTAAAACATAAAAACAAAATCCTAAACCATAAAAACTTAAACCCTAATCATTAATACACTAAAACCCTAAACCGTAAAACTAAACATTAAACCCTAAAATTTAAAACCCTAAAACCTAAAACCAAAACCCTAAAAACTAAAACCTAAAACCCTAAATTTGAATACAACAAAACCCTAAAACCTAAAATTAAACACTAAAACTAAGCACATAACCCAAAAACTCAAAACCCTAAACCCTAAACCCTAAAAACAAAATCTAAAACCCTAAATTTTAATACACTAAACCCTAAATCCAAATACCCTAAACACGAAAACATAAAAACAAAATCCTAAACCCTAAATCCTCAAATTGAAAACAAAAACCCTAAATCCTAAAACCTAAAAACTAGATTTAAAACCCTAAATTTTAATACACTAAACCATAAATCCTAATACTCTAAACACTAAAACATAAAAACAAAACCCTAAACCCTAAAATTAAACCTTAAAACTAAACATTAAACCCAAAAACTCTAAACCCTAAAACCTAAAACCAAAACCCTAAACCCTAAATGTTAAACCCTAAATTTTACAACACTAAACCCTAAGTCATAATACTCTAAACACTAAAACCTTAAAACAATACCATAAACTCTAAAGACTAAAACCCTAATCTTTAATAAACTAAAACCCTAGACTTTAAAACTAAACATTAAACCCTAAAATTCGAAACCCTAAACCCTAAAACCAAAACCCTAAAAACTAAAACCTAAAACCTTATACTTGAATACACTAAAACCCTAAACCCTAAACCTTAAAATTAAACCCTAAAACTAAGCAAATAACCCTAAAACTCAAAACCCTAAAATTGAAAACAAAAACACTAAACCCCAAACCCTAAAAACAAAATCTAAAACCCTAAATTTTAGTACACTAAACCCTAAATCCTAATACTCAAAACACTAAAACATAAAAACAAAACCCTAAACCCTAAAAACTAAAACCCTAATCTTTAATACACTAAAACCCTAAACGCTAAAACTAAACATTAAACCCTAAAATTTAAAACCCTAAAATCTTAAACCAAAACCCTAAAAATTAAAACCTAAAACCCTAACTTTGAATACAACAAAACCCTAAAACCTAAAATTAAACACTAAAACTAAGCACATAACCCAAAAACTCAAAACCCTAAAATTGAAAACAAAAACCCTAATCCCTAAACCCTAAAAACTAAATCTAAAACCCTAAATTTTAATACACTAAACCCTAAATCCTAATACTCTAAACACTAAAACATTAAAAGAAAATCCTAAACCCTAAAAACTAAAACCCTAATCTTTAATACACTAAAACCCTACACCCTAAAACTAAACATTAAACCTTAAAATTGAAAACCCTAAAACCTAAAACCAAAACCCTAAAAATTAAAACCTAAAACCCTAAATTTGAATACAACAAAACCCTAAAACCTAAAATTAAACCCTAAAACCAAGCACATAACCCAAAAACTCAAAACCCTAGAATTGAAAACAAAAACCCTAAATCCTAAAACCTAATAACTAAATCCTAAATCCTAAATTTTAATACACTAAACCCTAAATCCTAATACTCAAAACACTAAAACATAAAAACAAAACCCTAAACCCTAAAAACTAAAACCCTAATCTTTAACACACTAAAACCCTAAACCCTAAAAGTAAACATTAAACCGTAAAATTTAAAACCCTAAAACCGAAAACCAAAACCCTAAAAACTAAAACCTGAAACCCTATATTTGAATACAATAGAACCCTGAAACCTAAAATTAAACTGTAAAACTAAGCACATAACCCAAAAACTCAAAACCCTAAACCCTAAACCCTAAAAACAAAATCTAAAACCCTAAATTTTAATACACTAAACCCTAAATCCTAATACTCTAAACACTAAAACATAAAAACAAAATCTTAAACCCTACCCTAATCTTTAATACACTAAAACCCTAAACTGTAAAACTAAACATTAAACCCTAAAATTTAAAACCCTAAAACCTAAAACCAAAACCCTAAAAACTAAAACCTAAAACCCTAAATTTGAATACAACAAAACCGTAAAACCTAAAATTAAACTCTAAAACTAAGCACATAACCCAAAAACTCAAAACCCTCAAATTGAAAACAAAAACCCTAAATCCTAAAACCTAAAAACTAAATTTAAAACCCTAAATTTTAATACACTAAACCATAAATCCTAATACTCTAAACACTAAAACATAAAAACAAAACCCTAAACCCTAAAATTAAACCTTAAAACTAAACATTAAACCCAAAAACTCTAAACCCTAAAACCTAAAACCAAAACCCTAAACCCTAAATGTTAAACCCTAAATTTTACGACACTAAACCCTAAGTCATAATACTATAAACACTAAAACCTAAAAACAATACCATAAACTCTAAAGACTAAAACCCTAATCTTTAATAAACTAAAACCCTAGACTTTAAAACTAAACATTAAACCCTAAAATTCGAAACCCTAAACCCTAAAACCAAAACCCTAAAAACTAAAACCTAAAACCTTATACTTGAATACACTAAAACCCTAAACCCTAAACCTTAAAATTAAACCCTAAAACTAAGCAAATAACCCTAAAACTCAAAACCCTAAAATTGAAAATAAAAACACTAAACCCTAAACCCTAAAAACAAAATCTAAAACCCTAAATTTTAATACACTAAACCCTAAATCCTAATACTCTAAACACTAAAACATAAAAACAAAATCCTAAACCCTAAAAACTTAAACCCTAATCTTTAATACACTAAAACCCTAAACGCTAAAACTAAACATTAAACCCTAAAATTTAAAACCCTTAAACCTAAAACCAAAACCCTAAAAACTAAAACCTAAAACCCTAAATTTGAATACAACAAAACCCTAAAACCTAAAATTAAACACTAAAATTAAGCACATAACCCAAAAACTCAAAACCCTAAACCCTAAACCCTAAAAACAAAATCTAAAACCCTAAATTTTAATACAGTAAACCCTAAATCCAAATACTCTAAACACTAAAACATAAAAACAAAATCCTAAACCCTAAATCCTCAAATTGAAAACAAAAACCCTAAATCCTAAAACCTAAAAACTAGATTTAAAACCCTAAATTTTAATACACTAAACCATAAATCCTAATACTCTAAACACTAAAACATAAAAACAAAACCCTAAACCCTAAAATTAAACCTTAAAACTAAACATTAAACCCAAAAACTCTAAACCCTAAACCCTAAAACCAAAACCCTAAACCCTAAATGTTAAACCCTAAATTTTACAACACTAAACCCTAAGTCATAATACTCTAAACACTAAAACCTTAAAACAATACCATAAACTCTAAAGACTAAAACCCTAATCTTTAATAAACTAAAACCCTAGACTTTAAAACTAAACATTAAACCCTAAAATTCGAAACCCTAAACCCTAAAACCAAAACCCTAAAAACTAAAACCTAAAACCTTATACTTGAATACACTAAAACCCTAAACCCTAAACCTTAAAATTAAACCCTAAAACTAAGCAAATAACCCTAAAAATCAAAACCCTAAAATTGAAAACAAAAACACTAAACCCCAAACCCTAAAAACAAAATCTAAAACCCTAAATTTTAATACACTAAACCCTAAATCCTAATACTCAAAACACTAAAACATAAAAACAAAACCCTAAACCCTAAAAACTAAAACCCTAATCTTTAATACACTAAAACCCTAAACGCTAAAACTAAACATTAAACCCTAAAATTTAAAACCCTAAAATCTTAAACCAAAACCCTAAAAATTAAAACATAAAACCCTAAATTTGAATACAACAAAACCCTAAAACCTAAAATTAAACACTAAAACTAAGCACATAACCCAAAAACTCAAAACCCTAAACCCTAAACCCTAAAAACAAAATCTAAAACCCTAAATTTTAATACAGTAAACCCTAAATCCAAATACTCTAAACACTAAAACATAAAAACAAAATCCTAAACCCTACCCTAATCTTTAATACACTAAAACCCTAAACCCCAAAACTAAACATTAAACCCTAAAATTTAAAACCCTAAAACCTAAAACCAAAACCCTAAAAACTAAAACCTAAACCATAAATTTGAATACAAAAAAACCCTAAAACCTAAAATTAAACCCTAAAACTAAGCAAATAACCCTAAAACTCAAAACCCTAAAATTGAAAACAAAAACACTAAACCCCAAACCCTAAAAACAAAATCTAAAACCCTAAATTCTAATACACTAAACCCTAAATCCTAATACTCAAAACACTAAAACATAAAAACAAAACCCTAAACCCTAAAAACTAAAACCCTAAACCCTAAAAACTAAAACCCTAATCTTTAATACACTAAAACCCTAAACGCTAAAACTAAACATTAAACCCTAAAATTTAAAACCGTAAAACCGAAAACCAAAACCCTAAAAACTAAAACCTAAAACCATAAATTTGAATACAACAAAACCCTAAATCCTAAAATTAAACACTAAAACTAAGCACATAACCTAAAAACTCAAAACCCTAAAATTGAAAACAAAAACTCTAAACCCTAAACCCTAAAAACTAAATCTAAAACCCTAAATTTTCATACACTAAACCCTATATCCTAATACTCAAAACACTAAAACATAAAAACAAAACCCTAAACCCTAAAAACTAAAACCCTAATCTTTAATACACTAAAACCCTAAACCCTAAAACTAACAATTAAACTCTAAAATTTAAAACCCTAAAACCGAAAACCAAAACCCTAAAAACTAAAACCTAAAACCCTAAATTTGAATACAACAAAACCCTAAAAACTAAAATTAAACACTAAAACTAAGCACATAACCCAAAAACTCAAAACCCTAAACCCTAAACCCTAAAAACAAAATCTAAAACCCTAAATTTTAATACACTAAACCCTAAATCCTAATACTCTAAACACTAAAACATAAAAACAAAATCCTAAACCCTAAAAACTTAAACCCTAATCTTTAATACACTAAAACCCTAAACCGTAAAATTAAACATTAAACCCTAAAATTTAAAACCCTAAAACCTAAAACCAAAACCCTAAAAACTAAAACCCTAAATTTGAATACAACAAAACCCTAAAACCTAAAATTAAACACTAAAACTAAGCACATAACCCAAAAACTCAAAACCCTAAACCCTAAACCCTAAAAACAAAATCTAAAACCCTAAATTTTAATACACTAAACCCTAAATCCAAATACTCTAAACACTAAAACATAAAAACAAAATCCTAAACCCTAAATACTCAAATTGAAAACAAAAACCCTAAATCCTAAAACCTAAAAACTAGATTTAAAACCCTAAATTTTAATACACTAAACCATAAATCCTAATACTCTAAACACTAAAACATAAAAACAAAACCCTAAACCCTAAAATTAAACCTTAAAACTAAACATTAAACCCAAAAACTCTAAACCCTAAAACCTAAAACCAAAACCCTAAACCCTAAATGTTAAACCCTAAATTTTACGACACTAAACCCTAAGTCATAATACTCTAAACACTAAAACCTAAAAACAATACCATAAACTCTAAAGACTAAAACACTAATCTTTAATAAACTAAAACCCTAGACTTTAAAACTAAACATTAAACCCTAAAATTCAAAACCCTAAACCCTAAAACCAAATCCCTAAAAACTAAAACCAAAAACCTTATACTTGAATACACTAAAACCCTAAACCCTAAACCTTAAAATTAAACCCTAAAACTAAGCAAATAACCCTAAAACTCAAAACCCTAAAATTGAAAACAAAAACACTAAACCCTAAACCCTAAAAACAAAATCTAAAACCCTAAATTTTAATACACTAAACCCTAAATCCTAATACTGTAAACACTAAAACATAAAAACAAAATCCTAAACCATAAAAACTTAAACCCTAATCATTAATACACTAAAACCCTAAACCGTAAAACTAAACATTAAACCCTAAAATTTAAAACCCTAAAACCTAAAACCAAAACCCTAAAAACTAAAACCTAAAACCCTAAATTTGAATACAACAAAACCCTAAAAACTAAAATTAAACACTAAAACTAAGCACATAACCCAAAAACTCAAAACCCTAAACCCTAAACCCTAAAAACAAAATCTAAAACCCTAAATTTTAATACACTAAACCCTAAATCCAAATACCCTAAACACTAAAACATAAAAACAAAATCCTAAACCCTAAATCCTCAAATTGAAAACAAAAACCCTAAATCCTAAAACCTAAAAACTAGATTTAAAACCCTAAATTTTAATACACTAAACCATAAATCCTAATACTCTAAACACTAAAACATAAAAACAAAACCCTAAACCCTAAAATTAAACCTTAAAACTAAACATTAAACCCAAAAACTCTAAACCCTAAAACCTAAAACCAAAACCCTAAACCCTAAATGTTAAACCCTAAATTTTACAACACTAAACCCTAAGTCATAATACTCTAAACACTAAAACCTTAAAACAATACCATAAACTCTAAAGACTAAAACCCTAATCTTTAATAAACTAAAACCCTAGACTTTAAAACTAAACATTAAACCCTAAAATTCGAAACCCTAAACCCTAAAACCAAAACCCTAAAAACTAAAACCTAAAACCTTATACTTGAATACACTAAAACCCTAAACCCTAAACCTTAAAATTAAACCCTAAAACTAAGCAAATAACCCTAAAACTCAAAACCCTAAAATTGAAAACAAAAACACTAAACCCCAAACCCTAAAAACAAAATCTAAAACCCTAAATTTTAATACACTAAACCCTAAATCCTAATACTCAAAACACTATAACATAAAAACAAAACCCTAAACCCTAAAAACTAAAACCCTAATCTTTAATACACTAAAACCCTAAACGCTAAAACTAAACATTAAACCCTAAAATTTAAAACCCTAAAATCTTAAACCAAAACCCTAAAAATTAAAACCTAAAACCCTAACTTTGAATACAACAAAACCCTAAAACCTAAAATTAAACACTAAAACTAAGCACATAACCCAAAAACTCAAAACCCTAAAATTGAAAACAAAAACCCTAATCCCTAAACCCTAAAAACTAAATCTAAAACCCTAAATTTTAATACACTAAACCCTAAATCCTAATACTCTAAACACTAAAACATTAAAAGAAAATCCTAAACCCTAAAAACTAAAACCCTAATCTTTAATACACTAAAACCCTACACCCTAAAACTAAACATTAAACCTTAAAATTGAAAACCCTAAAACCTAAAACCAAAACCCTAAAAATTAAAACCTAAAACCCTAAATTTGAATACAACAAAACCCTAAAACCTAAAATTAAACCCTAAAACCAAGCACATAACCCAAAAACTCAAAACCCTAGAATTGAAAACAAAAACCCTAAATCCTAAAACCTAATAACTAAATCCTAAATCCTAAATTTTAATACACTAAACCCTAAATCCTAATACTCAAAACACTAAAACATAAAAACAAAACCCTAAACCCTAAAAACTAAAACCCTAATCTTTAATACACTAAAAACCTAAACCCTAAAAGTAAACATTAAACCGTAAAATTTAAAACCCTAAAACCGAAAACCAAAACCCTAAAAACTAAAACCTGAAACCCTATATTTGAATACAATAGAACCCTGAAACCTAAAATTAAACTGTAAAACTAAGCACATAACCCAAAAACTCAAAACCCTAAACCCTAAACCCTAAAAACAAAATCTAAAACCCTAAATTTTAATACACTAAACCCTAAATCCTAATACTCTAAACACTAAAACATAAAAACAAAATCTTAAACCCTACCCTAATCTTTAATACACTAAAACCCTAAACTGTAAAACTAAACATTAAACCCTAAAATTTAAAACCCTAAAACCTAAAACCAAAACCCTAAAAACTAAAACCTAAAACCCTAAATTTGAATACAACAAAACCCTAAAACCTAAAATTAAACTCTAAAACTAAGCACATAACCCAAAAACTCAAAACCCTCAAATTGAAAACAAAAACCCTAAATCCTAAAACCTAAAAACTAAATTTAAAACCCTAAATTTTAATACACTAAACCATAAATCCTAATACTCTAAACACTAAAACATAAAAACAAAACCCTAAACCCTAAAATTAAACCTTAAAACTAAACATTAAACCCAAAAACTCTAAACCCTAAAACCTAAAACCAAAACCCTAAACCCTAAATGTTAAACCCTAAATTTTACGACACTAAACCCTAAGTCATAATACTATAAACACTAAAACCTAAAAACAATACCATAAACTCTAAAGACTAAAACCCTAATCTTTAATAAACTAAAACCCTAGACTTTAAAACTAAACATTAAACCCTAAAATTCGAAACCCTAAACCCTAAAACCAAAACCCTAAAAACTAAAACCTAAAACCTTATACTTGAATACACTAAAACCCTAAACCCTAAACCTTAAAATTAAACCCT
The DNA here is from genome assembly GCA_954870475.1 of Euphrasia confusa. NCBI lineage: Eukaryota > Viridiplantae > Streptophyta > Magnoliopsida > Lamiales > Orobanchaceae > Euphrasia > Euphrasia confusa. The sequence continues at coordinate 18,082,024 of OX940966.1, forward strand.
AAAACTAAGCAAATAACCCTAAAACTCAAAACCCTAAAATTGAAAATAAAAACACTAAACCCTAAACCCTAAAAACAAAATCTAAAACCCTAAATTTTAATACACTAAACCCTAAATCCTAATACTCTAAACACTAAAACATAAAAACAAAATCCTAAACCCTAAAAACTTAAACCCTAATCTTTAATACACTAAAACCCTAAACGCTAAAACTAAACATTAAACCCTAAAATTTAAAACCCTTAAACCTAAAACCAAAACCCTAAAAACTAAAACCTAAAACCCTAAATTTGAATACAACAAAACCCTAAAACCTAAAATTAAACACTAAAACTAAGCACATAACCCAAAAACTCAAAACCCTAAACCCTAAACCCTAAAAACAAAATCTAAAACCCTAAATTTTAATACACTAAACCCTAAATCCAAATACTCTAAACACTAAAACATAAAAACAAAATCCTAAACCCTAAATACTCAAATTGAAAACAAAAACCCTAAATCCTAAAACCTAAAAACTAGATTTAAAACCCTAAATTTTAATACACTAAACCATAAATCCTAATACTCTAAACACTAAAACATAAAAACAAAACCCTAAACCCTAAAATTAAACCTTAAAACTAAACATTAAACCCAAAAACTCTAAACCCTAAAACCTAAAACCAAAACCCTAAACCCTAAATGTTAAACCCTAAATTTTACGACACTAAACCCTAAGTCATAATACTCTAAACACTAAAACCTAAAAACAATACCATAAACTCTAAAGACTAAAACACTAATCTTTAATAAACTAAAACCCTAGACTTTAAAACTAAACATTAAACCCTAAAATTCAAAACCCTAAACCCTAAAACCAAATCCCTAAAAACTAAAACCAAAAACCTTATACTTGAATACACTAAAACCCTAAACCCTAAACCTTAAAATTAAACCCTAAAACTAAGCAAATAACCCTAAAACTCAAAACCCTAAAATTGAAAACAAAAACACTAAACCCTAAACCCTAAAAACAAAATCTAAAACCCTAAATTTTAATACACTAAACCCTAAATCCTAATACTCTAAACACTAAAACATAAAAACAAAATCCTAAACCATAAAAACTTAAACCCTAATCATTAATACACTAAAACCCTAAACCGTAAAACTAAACATTAAACCCTAAAATTTAAAACCCTAAAACCTAAAACCAAAACCCTAAAAACTAAAACCTAAAACCCTAAATTTGAATACAACAAAACCCTAAAAACTAAAATTAAACACTAAAACTAAGCACATAACCCAAAAACTCAAAACCCTAAACCCTAAACCCTAAAAACAAAATCTAAAACCCTAAATTTTAATACACTAAACCCTAAATCCAAATACCCTAAACACTAAAACATAAAAACAAAATCCTAAACCCTAAATCCTCAAATTGAAAACAAAAACCCTAAATCCTAAAACCTAAAAACTAGATTTAAAACCCTAAATTTTAATACACTAAACCATAAATCCTAATACTCTAAACACTAAAACATAAAAACAAAACCCTAAACCCTAAAATTAAACCTTAAAACTAAACATTAAACCCAAAAACTCTAAACCCTAAAACCTAAAACCAAAACCCTAAACCCTAAATGTTAAACCCTAAATTTTACAACACTAAACCCTAAGTCATAATACTCTAAACACTAAAACCTTAAAACAATACCATAAACTCTAAAGACTAAAACCCTAATCTTTAATAAACTAAAACCCTAGACTTTAAAACTAAACATTAAACCCTAAAATTCGAAACCCTAAACCCTAAAACCAAAACCCTAAAAACTAAAACCTAAAACCTTATACTTGAATACACTAAAACCCTAAACCCTAAACCTTAAAATTAAACCCTAAACTAAGCAAATAACCCTAAAACTCAAAACCCTAAAATTGAAAACAAAAACACTAAACCCCAAACCCTAAAAACAAAATCTAAAACCCTAAATTTTAATACACTAAACCCTAAATCCTAATACTCAAAACACTATAACATAAAAACAAAACCCTAAACCCTAAAAACTAAAACCCTAATCTTTAATACACTAAAACCCTAAACGCTAAAACTAAACATTAAACCCTAAAATTTAAAACCCTAAAATCTTAAACCAAAACCCTAAAAATTAAAACCTAAAACCCTAACTTTGAATACAACAAAACCCTAAAACCTAAAATTAAACACTAAAACTAAGCACATAACCCAAAAACTCAAAACCCTAAAATTGAAAACAAAAACCCTAATCCCTAAACCCTAAAAACTAAATCTAAAACCCTAAATTTTAATACACTAAACCCTAAATCCTAATACTCTAAACACTAAAACATTAAAAGAAAATCCTAAACCCTAAAAACTAAAACCCTAATCTTTAATACACTAAAACCCTACACCCTAAAACTAAACATTAAACCTTAAAATTGAAAACCCTAAAACCTAAAACCAAAACCCTAAAAATTAAAACCTAAAACCCTAAATTTGAATACAACAAAACCCTAAAACCTAAAATTAAACCCTAAAACCAAGCACATAACCCAAAAACTCAAAACCCTAGAATTGAAAACAAAAACCCTAAATCCTAAAACCTAATAACTAAATCCTAAATCCTAAATTTTAATACACTAAACCCTAAATCCTAATACTCAAAACACTAAAACATAAAAACAAAACCCTAAACCCTAAAAACTAAAACCCTAATCTTTAATACACTAAAAACCTAAACCCTAAAAGTAAACATTAAACCGTAAAATTTAAAACCCTAAAACCGAAAACCAAAACCCTAAAAACTAAAACCTGAAACCCTATATTTGAATACAATAGAACCCTGAAACCTAAAATTAAACTGTAAAACTAAGCACATAACCCAAAAACTCAAAACCCTAAACCCTAAACCCTAAAAACAAAATCTAAAACCCTAAATTTTAATACACTAAACCCTAAATCCTAATACTCTAAACACTAAAACATAAAAACAAAATCTTAAACCCTACCCTAATCTTTAATACACTAAAACCCTAAACTGTAAAACTAAACATTAAACCCTAAAATTTAAAACCCTAAAACCTAAAACCAAAACCCTAAAAACTAAAACCTAAAACCCTAAATTTGAATACAACAAAACCCTAAAACCAAAAATAAAACTCTAAAACTAAGCACATAACCCAAAAACTCAAAACCCTCAAATTGAAAACAAAAACCCTAAATCCTAAAACCTAAAAACTAAATTTAAAACCCTAAATTTTAATACACTAAACCATAAATCCTAATACTCTAAACACTAAAACATAAAAACAAAACCCTAAACCCTAAAATTAAACCTTAAAACTAAACATTAAACCCAAAAACTCTAAACCCTAAAACCTAAAACCAAAACCCTAAACCCTAAATGTTAAACCCTAAATTTTACGACACTAAACCCTAAGTCATAATACTATAAACACTAAAACCTAAAAACAATACCATAAACTCTAAAGACTAAAACCCTAATCTTTAATAAACTAAAACCCTAGACTTTAAAACTAAACATTAAACCCTAAAATTCGAAACCCTAAACCCTAAAACCAAAACCCTAAAAACTAAAACCTAAAACCTTATACTTGAATACACTAAAACCCTAAACCCTAAACCTTAAAATTAAACCCTAAAACTAAGCAAATAACCCTAAAACTCAAAACCCTAAAATTGAAAATAAAAACACTAAACCCTAAACCCTAAAAACAAAATCTAAAACCCTAAATTTTAATACACTAAACCCTAAATCCTAATACTCTAAACACTAAAACATAAAAACAAAATCCTAAACCCTAAAAACTTAAACCCTAATCTTTAATACACTAAAACCCTAAACGCTAAAACTAAACATTAAACCCTAAAATTTAAAACCCTTAAACCTAAAACCAAAACCCTAAAAACTAAAACCTAAAACCCTAAATTTGAATACAACAAAACCCTAAAACCTAAAATTAAACACTAAAACTAAGCACATAACCCAAAAACTCAAAACCCTAAACCCTAAACCCTAAAAACAAAATCTAAAACCCTAAATTTTAATACAGTAAACCCTAAATCCAAATACTCTAAACACTAAAACATAAAAACAAAATCCTAAACCCTAAATCCTCAAATTGAAAACAAAAACCCTAAATCCTAAAACCTAAAAACTAGATTTAAAACCCTAAATTTTAATACACTAAACCATAAATCCTAATACTCTAAACACTAAAACATAAAAACAAAACCCTAAACCCTAAAATTAAACCTTAAAACTAAACATTAAACCCAAAAACTCTAAACCCTAAAACCTAAAACCAAAACCCTAAACCCTAAATGTTAAACCCTAAATTTTACAACACTAAACCCTAAGTCATAATACTCTAAACACTAAAACCTTAAAACAATACCATAAACTCTAAAGACTAAAACCCTAATCTTTAATAAACTAAAACCCTAGACTTTAAAACTAAACATTAAACCCTAAAATTCGAAACCCTAAACCCTAAAACCAAAACCCTAAAAACTAAAACCTAAAACCTTATACTTGAATACACTAAAACCCTAAACCCTAAACCTTAAAATTAAACCCTAAAACTAAGCAAATAACCCTAAAACTCAAAACCCTAAAATTGAAAACAAAAACACTAAACCCCAAACCCTAAAAACAAAATCTAAAACCCTAAATTTTAATACACTAAACCCTAAATCCTAATACTCAAAACACTAAAACATAAAAACAAAACCCTAAACCCTAAAAACTAAAACCCTAATCTTTAATACACTAAAACCCTAAACGCTAAAACTAAACATTAAACCCTAAAATCTTAAACCAAAACCCTAAAAATTAAAACCTAAAACCCTAACTTTGAATACAACAAAACCCTAAAACCTAAAATTAAACACTAAAACTAAGCACATAACCCAAAAACTCAAAACCCTAAAATTGAAAACAAAAACCCTAATCCCTAAACCCTAAAAACTAAATCTAAAACCCTAAATTTTAATACACTAAACCCTAAATCCTAATACTCTAAACACTAAAACATTAAAACAAAATCCTAAACCCTAAAAACTAAAACCCTAATCTTTAATACACTAAAACCCTACACCCTAAAACTAAACATTAAACCTTAAAATTTAAAACCCTAAAACCTAAAACCAAAACCCTAAAAATTAAAACCTAAAACCCTAAATTTGAATACAACAAAACCTTAAAACCTAAAATTAAACCCTAAAACCAAGCACATAACCCAAAAACTCAAAACCCTAAAATTGAAAACAAAAACCCTAAATCCTAAAACCTAATAACTAAATCCTAAATCCTAAATTTTAATACACTAAACCCTAAATCTTAATACTCAAAACACTAAAACATAAAAACAAAACCCTAAACCCTAAAAACTAAAACCCTAATCTTTAATACACTAAAACCCTAAACCCTAAAAGTAAACATTAAACCGTAAAATTTAAAACCCTAAAACCGAAAACCAAAACCCTAAAAACTAAACCCTGAAACCCTATATTTGAATACAATAGAACCCTGAAACCTAAAATTAAACTGTAAAACTAAGCACATAACCCAAAAACTCAAAACCCTAAACCCTAAAAACAAAATCTAAAACCCTAAATTTTAATACACTAAACCCTAAATCCTAATACTCTAAACACTAAAACATAAAAACAAAATCCTAAACCCTACCCTAATCTTTAATACACTAAAACCCTAAACTGTAAAACTAAACATTAAACCCTAAAATTTAAAACCCTAAAACCTAAAACCAAAACCCTAAAAACTAAAACCTAAAACCCTAAATTTGAATACAACAAAACCCTAAAACCTAAAATTAAACTCTAAAACTAAGCACATAACCCAAAAACTCAAAACCCTCAAATTGAAAACAAAAACCCTAAATCCTAAAACCTAAAAACTAAATTTAAAACCCTAAATTTTAATACACTAAACCATAAATCCAAATACTCTAAACACTAAAACATAAAAACAACACCCTAATCCCTAAAATTAAACCTTAAAACTAAACATTAAACCCAAAAACTCTAAACCCTAAAACCTAAAACCAAAACCCTAAACCCTAAATGTTAAACCCTAAATTTTACGACACTAAACCCTAAGTCATAATACTCTAAACACTAAAACCTAAAAACAATACCATAAACTCTAAAGACTAAAACCCTAATCTTTAATAAACTAAAACCCTAGACTTTAAAACTAAACATTAAACCCTAAAATTTGAAACCCTAAACCCTAAAACCAAAACCCTAAAAACTAAAACCTAAAACCTTATACTTGAATACACTAAAACCCTAAACCCTAAACCTTAAAATTAAACCCTAAAACTAAGCAAATAACCCTTAAACTCAAAACCCTAAAATTGAAAACAAAAACACTAAACCCTAAACCCTAAAAACAAAATCTAAAACCCTAAATTTTAATACACTTAACCCTAAATCCTAATACTCTAAACACTAAAACATAAAAACAAAATCCTAAACCATAAAAACTTAAACCCTAATCATTAATACACTAAAACCCTAAACTGTAAAACTAAACATTAAACCCTAAAATTTAAAACCCTAAAACCTAAAACCAAAACCCTAAAAACTAAAACCTAAAACCCTAAATTTGAATACAACAAAACCCTAAAACCTAAAATTAAACACTAAAACTAAGCACATATCCCAAAAACTCAAAACCCTAAACCCTAAACCCTAAAAACAAAATCTAAAACCCTAAATTTTAATACACTAAACCCTAAATCCAAATACCCTAAACACTAAAACATAAAAACAAAATCCTAAACCCTAAATCCTCAAATTGAAAACAAAAACCCTAAATCCTAAAACCTAAAAACTAGATTTAAAACCCTAAATTTTAATACACTAAACCATAAATCCTAATACTCTAAACACTAAAACATAAAAACAAAACCCTAAACCCTAAAATTAAACCTTAAAACTAAACATTAAACCCAAAAACTCTAAACCCTAAAACCTAAAACCAAAACCTTAAACCCTAAATGTTAAACCCTAAATTTTACAACACTAAACCCTAAGTCATAATACTCTAAACACTAAAACCTTAAAACAATACCATAAACTCTAAAGACTAAAACCCTAATCTTTAATAAACTAAAACCCTAGACTTTAAAACTAAACATTAAACCCTAAAATTCGAAACCCTAAACCCTAAAACCAAAACCCTAAAAACTAAAACCTAAAACCTTATACTTGAATACACTAAAACCCTAAACCCTAAACCTTAAAATTAAACCCTAAAACTAAGCAAATAACCCTAAAATTCAAAACCCTAAAATTGAAAACAAAAACACTAAACCCCAAACCCTAAAAACAAAATCTAAAACCCTAAATTTTAATACACTAAACCCTAAATCCTAATACTCAAAACACTAAAACATAAAAACAAAACCCTAAACCCTAAAAACTAAAACCCTAATCTTTAATACACTAAAACCCTAAACGCTAAAACTACACATTAAACCCTAAAATTTAAAACCCTAAAATCTTAAACCAAAACCCTAAAAATTAAAACCTAAAACCCTAACTTTGAATACAACAAAACCCTAAAACCTAAAATTAAACACTAAAACTAAGCACATAACCCAAAAACTCAAAACCCTAAAATTGAAAACAAAAACCCTAATCCCTAAACCCTAAAAACTAAATCTAAAACCCTAAATTTTAATACACTAAACCCTAAATCCTAATACTCTAAACACTAAAACATTAAAACAAAATCCTAAACCCTAAAAACTAAAACCCTAATCTTTAATACACTAAAACCCTACACCCTAAAACTAAACATTAAACCTTAAAATTTAAAACCCTAAAACCTAAAACCAAAACCCTAAAAATTAAAACCTAAAACCCTAAATTTGAATACAACAAAACCCTAAAACCTAAAATTAAACCCTAAAACCAAGCACATAACCCAAAAACTCAAAACCCTAAAATTGAAAACAAAAACCCTAAATCCTAAAACCTAAAAACTAAATCCTAAATCCTAAATTTTAATACACTAAACCCTAAATCCTAATACTCAAAACACTAAAACATAAAAACAAAACCCTAAACCCTAAAAACTAAAACCCTAATCTTTAATACACTAAAACCCTAAACCCTAAAAGTAAACATTAAACCGTAAAATTTAAAACCCTAAAACCGAAAACCAAAACCCTAAAAACTAAAACCTGAAACCCTATATTTGAATACAATAGAACCCTGAAACCTAAAATTAAATTGTAAAACTAAGCACATAACCCAAAAACTCAAAACCCTAAACCCTAAACCCTAAAAACAAAATCTAAAACCCTAAATTTTAATACACTAAACCCTAAATCCTAATACTCTAAACACTAAAACATAAAAACAAAATCCTAAACCCTACCCTTATCTTTAATACACTAAAACCCTAAACTGCAAAACTAAACATTAAACCCTAAAATTTAAAACCCTAAAACCTAAAACCAAAACCCTAAAAACTAAAACCTAAAACCCTAAATTTGAATACAACAAAACCCTAAAACCTAAAATTAAACTCTAAAACGAAGCACATAACCCAAAAACTCAAAACCCTCAAATTGAAAACAAAAACCCTAAATCCTAAAACCTAAAAACTAAATTTAAAACCCTAAATTTTAATACACTAAACCATAAATCCTAATACTCTAAACACTAAAACATAAAAACAAAACCCTAAACCCTAAAATTAAACCTTAAAACTAAACATTAAACCCAAAAACTCTAAACCCTAAAACCCAAAACCAAAACCCTAAACCCTAAATCTTAAATCCTAAATTTTACGACACTAAACCCTAAGTCATAATACTATAAACACTAAAACCTAAAAACAATACCATAAACTCTAAAGACTAAAACCCTAATCTTTAATAAACTAAAACCCTAGACTTTAAAACTAAACATTAAACCCTAAAATTCGAAACCCTAAACCCTAAAACCAAAACCCTAAAAACTAAAACCTAAAACCTTATACTTGAATACACTAAAACCCTAAACCCTAAACCTTAAAATTAAACCCTAAAACTAAGCAAATAACCCTAAAACTCAAAACCCTAAAATTGAAAATAAAAACACTAAACCCTAAACCCTAAACGCTAAAACTACACATTAAACCCTAAAATTTAAAACCCTAAAATATTAAACCAAAACCCTAAAAATTAAAACCTAAAACCCTAACTTTGAATACAACAAAACCCTAAAACCTAAAATTAAACACTAAAACTAAGCACATAACCCAAAAACTCAAAACCCTAAAATTGAAAACAAAAACCCTAATCCCTAAACCCTAAAAACTAAATCTAAAACCCTAAATTTTAATACACTAAACCCTAAATCCTAATACTCTAAACACTAAAACATTAAAACAAAATCCTAAACCCTAAAAACTAAAACCCTAATCTTTAATACACTAAAACCCTACACCCTAAAACTAAACATTAAACCTTAAAATTTAAAACCCTAAAACCTAAAACCAAAACCCTAAAAATTAAAACCTAAAACCCTAAATTTGAATACAACAAAACCCTAAAACCTAAAATTAAACCCTAAAACCAAGCACATAACCCAAAAACTCAAAACCCTAAAATTGAAAACAAAAACCCTAAATCCTAAAACCTAAAAACTAAATCCTAAATCCTAAATTTTAATACACTAAACCCTAAATCCTAATACTCAAAACACTAAAACATAAAAACAAAACCCTAAACCCTAAAAACTAAAACCCTAATCTTTAATACACTAAAACCCTAAACCCTAAAAGTAAACATTAAACCGTAAAATTTAAAACCCTAAAACCGAAAACCAAAACCCTAAAAACTAAAACCTGAAACCCTATATTTGAATACAATAGAACCCTGAAACCTAAAATTAAATTGTAAAACTAAGCACATAACCCAAAAACTCAAAACCCTAAACCCTAAACCCTAAAAACAAAATCTAAAACCCTAAATTTTAATACACTAAACCCTAAATCCTAATACTCTAAACACTAAAACATAAAAACAAAATCCTAAACCCTACCCTTATCTTTAATACACTAAAACCCTAAACTGCAAAACTAAACATTAAACCCTAAAATTTAAAACCCTAAAACCTAAAACCAAAACCCTAAAAACTAAAACCTAAAACCCTAAATTTGAATACAACAAAACCCTAAAACCTAAAATTAAACTCTAAAACGAAGCACATAACCCAAAAACTCAAAACCCTCAAATTGAAAACAAAAACCCTAAATCCTAAAACCTAAAAACTAAATTTAAAACCCTAAATTTTAATACACTAAACCATAAATCCTAATACTGTAAACACTAAAACATAAAAACAAAACCCTAAACCCTAAAATTAAACCTTAAAACTAAACATTAAACCCAAAAACTCTAAACCCTAAAACCCAAAACCAAAACCCTAAACCCTAAATCTTAAATCCTAAATTTTACGACACTAAACCCTAAGTCATAATACTATAAACACTAAAACCTAAAAACAATACCATAAACTCTAAAGACTAAAACCCTAATATTTAATAAACTAAAACCCTAGACTTTAAAACTAAACATTAAACCCTAAAATTCGAAACCCTAAACCCTAAAACCAAAACCCTAAAACCTAAAACCTAAAACCTTATACTTGAATACACTAAAACCCTAAACCCTAATCCTTAAATTAAACCCTAAAACTAAGCAAATAACCCTAAAACTCAAAACCCTAAAATTGAAAACAAAAACACTAAACCCCAAACCCTAAAAACAAAATCTAAAACCCTAAATTTTAATACACTAAACCCTAAATCCTAATACTCAAAACACTAAAACATAAAAACAAAACCCAAAACCCTAAAAACTAAAACCCTAATCTTTAATACACTAAAACCCTAAACCCTAAAACTAACAATTAAACCCTAAAATTTAAAACCCTAAAACCGAAAACCAAAACCCTAAAAACTAAAACCTAAAACCCTAAATTTGAATACAACAAAACCCTAAAACCTAAAATTAAACACTAAAACTAAGCACATAACCCAAAAACTCAAAACCCTAAAATTGAAAACAAAAACCCTAATCCCTAAACCCTAAATTTTAATACACTAAACCCTAAATCCTAATACTCTAAACACTAAAACATAAAAACAAAATCCTAAACCCTACCCTAATCTTTAATACACTAAAACCCTAAACCCCAAAACTAAACATTAAACCCTAAAATTTAAAACCCTAAAACCTAAAACTAAAACCCTAAAAACTAAAACCTAAAACCCTAAATTTGAATACAAAAAACCCTAAAACCTAAAATTAAACCCTAAAACTAAGCACACAACCCAAAAACTCAGAACCCTCAAATTGAAAACAAAAACCCTAAATCCTAAAACCTAAAAACTAAATCTAAAACCCTAAATTTTAATACACTAAACCATAAATCCTAATACTCTAAACACTAAAACATAAAAACAAAACCCTAAACCCAAAAATTAAACCTTAAAACTAAACATTAAACCCAAAAACTCTAAACCCTAAAACCTAAAACCAAAACCCTAAACCCTAAATGTTAAACCCTAAATTTTACAACACTAAACCCTAAGTCATAATACTCTAAACACTAAAACCTTAAAACAATACCATAAACTCTAAAGACTAAAACCCTAATCTTTAATAAACTAAAACCCTAGACTTTAAAACTAAACATTAAACCCTAAAATTCGAAACCCTAAACCCTAAAACCAAAACCCTAAAAACTAAAACCTAAAACCTTATACTTGAATACACTAAAACCCTAAACCATAAACCTTAAAATTAAACCCTAAAACTAAGCAAATAACCCTAAAACTCAAAACCCTAAAATTGAAAACAAAAACACTAAACCCCAAACCCTAAAAACAAAATCTAAAACCCTAAATTTTAATACACTAAACCCTAAATCCTAATACTCAAAACACTAAAACATTAAAAAAAAACCCTAAACCCTAAAAACTAAAACCCTAATCTTTAATACACTAAAACCCTAAACGCTAAAACTAAACATTAAACCCTAAAATTTAAAACCCTAAAATCTTAAACCAAAACCCTAAAAATTAAAACCTAAAACCCTAACTTTGAATACAACAAAACCCTAAAACCTAAAATTAAACACTAAAACTAAGCACATAACCCAAAAACTCAAAACCCAAAAATTGAAAACAAAAACCCTAATCCCTTAACCCTAAAAATTAAATCTAAAACCCTAAATTTTAATACACTAAATCCTAAATCCTAATACTCTAAACACTAAAACATTAAAACAAAATCCTAAACCCTAAAAACTAAAACCCTAATCTTTAATACACTAAAACCCTACACCCTAAAACTAAACATTAAACCTTAAAATTTAAAACCCTAAAACCTAAAACCAAAACCCTAAAAATTAAAACCTAAAACCCTAAATTTGAATACAACAAAACCCTAAAACCTAAAATTAAACCCTAAAACCAAGCACATAACCCAAAACTCAAAACCCTAAAATTGAAAACAAAAACCCTAAATCCTAAAACCTAAAAACTAAATCCTAAATCCTAAATTTTAATACACTAAACCCTAAATCCTAATACTCAAAACACTAAAACATAAAAACAAAACCCTAAACCCTAAAAACTAAAACCTTAATCTTTAATACACTAAAACCCTAAACCCTAAAAGTAAACATTAAACCGTAAAATTTAAAACCCTAAAACCGAAAACCAAAACCCTAAAAACTAAAACCTGAAACCCTATATTTGAATACAATAGAACCCTGAAACCTAAAATTAAACTGTAAAACTAAGCACATAACCCAAAAACTCAAAACCCTAAACCCTAAACCCTAAAAACAAAATCTAAAACCCTAAATTTTAATACACTAAACCCTAAATCCTAATACTCTAAACACTAAAACATAAAAACAAAATCCTAAACCCTACCCTAATCTTTAATACACTAAAACCCTAAACTGTAAAACTAAACATTAAACCCTAAAATTTAAAACCCTAAAACCTAAAACCAAAACCCTAAAAACTAAAACCTAAAACCCTAAATTTGAATACAACAAAAACCTAAAACCTAAAATTAAACTCTAAAACTAAGCACATAACCCAAAAACTCAAAACCCTCAAATTGAAAACAAAAACCCTAAATCCTAAAACCTAAAAACTAAATTTAAAACCCTAAATTTTAATACACTAAACCATAAATCCTAATACTCTAAACACTAAAACATAAAAACAAAACCCTAAACCCTAAAATTAAACCTTAAAACTAAACATTAAACACAAAAACTCTAAACCCTAAAACCTAAAACCAAAACCCTAAACCCTAAATCTTAAACCCTAAATTTTACGACACTAAACCCTAAGTCATAATACTCTAAACACTAAAACCTAAAAACAATACCATAAACTCTAAAGACTAAAACCCTAATCTTTAATAAACTAAAACCCTAGACTTTAAAACTAAACATTAACCCTAAAATTCGAAACCCTAAACCCTAAAACCAAAACCCTAAAAACTAAAACCTAAAACCTTATACTTGAATACACTAAAACCCTAAACCCTAAACCTTAAAATTAAACCCTAAAACTAAGCAAATAACCCTAAAACTCAAAACCCTAAAATTGAAAACAAAAACACTAAACCCCAAACCCTAAAAACAAAATCTAAAACCCTAAATTTTAATACACTAAACCCTAAATCCTAATACTCAAAACACTAAAACATAAAAACAAAACCATAAACCCTAAAAACTAAAACCCTAATCTTTAATACACTAAAACCCTAAACCCTAAAACTAACAATTAAACCCTAAAATTTAAAACCCTAAAACCGAAAACCAAAACCCTAAGAACTAAAACCTAAAACCCTAAATTTGAATACAACAAAACCCTAAAACCTAAAATTAAACACTAAAACTAAGCACATAACCCAAAAACTCAAAACCCTAAAATTGAAAACAAAAACCCCAATCCTTAAACCCTAAATTTTAATACACTAAACCTTAAATCCTAATACTCTAAACACTAAAACATAAAAACAAAATCCTAAACCCTACCCTAATCTTTAATACACTAAAACCCTAAACCCCAAAACTAAACATTAAACCCTAAAATTTAAAACCCTAAAACCTAAAACCAAAACCCTAAAAACTAAAACCTAAAACCCTAAATTTGAATACAAAAAAACCCTAAAACCTAAAATTAAACCCTAAAACTAAGCACACAACCCAAAAACTCAGAACCCTCAAATTGAAAACAAAAACCCTAAATCCTAAAACCTAAAAACTAAATCTAAAACCCTAAATTTTAATACACTAAACCATAAATCCTAATACTCTAAACACTAAAACATAAAAACAAAACCCTAAACCCAAAAATTAAACCTTAAAAATAAACATTAAACCCAAAAACTCTAAACCCTAAAACCTAAAACCAAAACCCTAAACCCTAAATGTTAAACCCTAAATTTTACAACACTAAACCCTAAGTCATAATACTCTAAACACTAAAACCTTAAAACAATACCATAAACTCTAAAGACTAAAACCCTAATCTTTAATAAACTAAAACCCTAGACCTTAAAACTAAACATTAAACCCTAAAATTCGAAACCCTAAACCCTAAAACCAAAACCCTAAAAACTAAAACCTAAAACCTTATACTTGAATACACTAAAACCCTAAACCCTAAACCTTAAAATTAAACCCTAAAACTAAGCAAATAACCCTAAAACTCAAAACCCTAAAATTGAAAACAAAAACACTAAACCCCAAACCCTAAAAACAAAATCTAAAACCCTAAATTTTAATACACTAAACCCTAAATCCTAATACTCAAAACACTAAAACATAAAAACAAATCCCTAAACCCTAAAAACTAAAACCCTAATCTTTAATACACTAAAACCCTAAACCCTAAAACTAACAATTAAACCCTAAAATTTAAAACCCTAAAACCGAAAACCAAAACCCTAAAAACTAAAACCTAAAACCCTAAATTTGAATACAACAAAACCCTAAAACCTAAAATTAAACACTAAAACTAAGCACATAACCCAAAAACTCAAAACCCTAAAATTGAAAACAAAAACCCTAATCCCTAAACCCTAAATTTTAATACACTAAACCCTAAATCCTAATACTCTAAACACTAAAACATAAAAACAAAATCCTAAACCCTACCCTAATCTTTAATACACTAAAACCCTAAACCCCAAAACTAAACATTAAACCCTAAAATTTAAAACCTAAAACCTAAAACCAAAACCCTAAAAACTAAAACCTAAAACCCTAAATTTGAATACAAAAAAACCCTAAAACCTAAAATTAAACCCTAAAACTAAGCACACAACCCAAAAACTCAGAACCCTCAAATTGAAAACAAAAACCTTAAATCCTAAAACCTAAAACCTAAATCTAAAACCCTAAATTTTAATACACTAAACCATAAATCCTAATACTCTAAACACTAAAACATAAAAACAGAACCCTAAACCCTAAAATTAAACCCTAAAACTAAACATTAAACCCAAAAACTCTAAACCCTAAAACCTAAAACCAAAACCCTAAACCCTAAATGTTAAACCCTAAATTTTACAACACTAAACCCTAAGTCATAATACTCTAAACACTAAAACCTTAAAACAATACCATAAACTCTAAAGACTAAAACCCTAATCTTTAATAAACTAAAACCCTAGACTTTAAAACTAAAAATTAAACCCTAAAATTCGAAACCCTAAACCCTAAAACCAAAACCCTAAAAACTAAAACCTAAAACCTTATACTTGAATACACTAAAACCCTAAACCCTAAACCTTAAAATTAAACCCTAAAACTAAGCAAATAACCCTAAAACTCAAAACCCTAAAATTGAAAACAAAAACACTAAACCCCAAACCCTAAAAACAAAATCTAAAACCCTAAATTTTAATACACTAAACCCTAAATCCTAATACTCAAAACACTAAAACATAAAAACAAAACCCTAAACCCTAAAAACTAAAACCCTAATCTTTAATACACTAAAACCCTAAACGCTAAAACTAAACATTAAACCCTAAAATTTAAAACCCTAAAATCTTAAACCAAAACCCTAAAAATTAAAACCTAAAACCCTAACTTTGAATACAACAAAACCCTAAAACCTAAAATTAAACACTAAAACTAAGCACATAACCCAAAAACTCAAAACCCTAAAATTGAAAACAAAAACCCTAATCCCTAAACCCTAAAAACTAAATCTAAAACCCTAAATTTTAATACACTAAACCCTAAATCCTAATACTCTAAACACTAAAACATTAAAACAAAATCCTAAACCCTAAAAACTAAAACCCTAATCTTTAATACACTAAAACCCTACACCCTAAAACTAAACATTAAACCTTAAAATTTAAAACCCTAAAACCTAAAACCAAAACCCTAAAAATTAAAACCTAAAACCCTAAATTTGAATACAACAAAACCCTAAAACCTAAAATAAACCCTAAAACCAAGCACATAACCCAAAAACTCAAAACCCTAAAATTGAAAACAAAAACCCTAAATCCTAAAACCTAAAAACTAAATCCTAAATCCTAAATTTTAATACACTAAACCCTAAATCCTAATACTCAAAACACTAAAACATAAAAACAAAACCCTAAACCCTAAAAACTAAAACCCTAATCTTTAATACACTAAAACCCTAAACCCTAAAAATAAACATTAAACCGTAAAATTTAAAACCCTAAAACCGAAAACCAAAACCCTAAAAACTAAAACCTGAAACCCTATATTTGAATACAATAGAACCCTGAAACCTAAAATTAAACTGTAAAACTAAGCACATAACCCAAAAACTCAAAACCCTAAACCCTAAACCCTAAAAACAAAATCTAAAACCCTAAATTTTAATACACTAAACCCTAAATCCTAATACTCTAAACACTAAAACATAAAAACAAAATCCTAAACCCTACCCTAATCTTTAATACACTAAAACCCTAAACTGTAAAACTAAACATTAAACCCTAAAATTTAAAACCCTAAAACCTAAAACCAAAACCCTAAAAACTAAAACCTAAAACCCTAAATTTGAATACAACAAAACCTTAAAACCTAAAATTAAACTCTAAAACTAAGCACATAACCCAAAAACTCAAAACCCTCAAATTGAAAACAAAAACCCTAAATCCTAAAACCTAAAAACTGTAACATCCCATTTTTCATAATATAAACTAAAGAGGATCTTTCATAATTTAAAAAAAATAAATTTGAAACACTTGAAAGAAACAAACATCAAATACCTTTTCCATAAACTTAAAATCAACCTCATTAGTAAAAATAAAATACATTAAAGTGATATTTTTCAAAAGCGGAAAACGTAATAAAATAAAGTCCAGAAAATAGACATTTTAATACTACTATCGGTGCCATCCTCGTCGCCTCGCTCCGAATTCGCTTGACCTGAAAAGATGGGGTTTTTAAAAAGGGGTGAGTTATCAACAACTCAATAGGGATAACAGTTCATATAACTATACGATACAGTGTTCATCGGATGATTCATAACTTAGACCATCTTGAACTTGATAGACGGTGGGATAAACCCAAGGACATGAATTTCCGAACGATTAAACGTTCCTATCACTTGCTTGCTTGATTTATTACCGTGAACACGTCACACGTCTACGTGAACACGGCCATGAGTTTTGTCGCGCGACTAATATGTGCACATAACATGAATAGAATATAAAGTCCTCGATATCGAACAATTACCTGCGTACCATACACTGATATGAACTGTATTTGAAAAGGTTTTGGAAATACCCCTACCTTGAAAATGCAGACTCTGAAAGAAACCATGCTTGAATGTATGCTCGTGCAATCCTAATCCTCAGTATCCATAAATCCTACGTAATATTAATATGAAATTAATATATGTATAAATATGTATGTGTATATACTGTATAAGTAATAAGCTAATATTTATTAATCTTTTACTAAAGGCAATTAGGATTTCCATATAAAAGAGTGGGCTTAGGATTTAATTAAATTAATAGTTTGCGTATAAAATTTCAATGTGGTGAAGCAATATAAAACTAGGTAGAGATATAAGGAACTATGGTTAAGATGGTATCGGACTGAGATATATATACAAAGGGGAAAGCACTCTTAATCATCTCCTCCTAACTTACAAAACGTGGGCTTAATTATAAAAGGAATAAGGGATAGTTCATTTTCTTCAAATTGACTTGTAGAGATAGCTAGACAGAGAGGGAAACAAAAAGAGCTTACATGGCGGTGAATGAAAATTGACCATGACTGAGTACTGAGATCTCGGCGGACTCTTCGGGAATGGGAGGAGGCAGCAAGATCTTTTAACAGTGTATCTCGCAACGTCGATGTCCAGGGGAATTGAACGAGTAAGGGTGGGCCAATTTTAAGGGTAACACCAGTTGCGGCCGTGACTAAGTGCATCGGCAAATCGTCTTCTCCGACGGCTTGGTAATAGGAGATGAGCAGCGGCGTAAGGAGAATACAGGTCCGCCCTTCAGGCAACGATATCTCGACGTAGATCAGGGCCACGCGGAAAGAGAAGCGAGGCTCACCGATCGGCCTATAGCTCATCCTGACGTTTCTCCACGGGTGGGCTCTGTCGACTTCTCATCGGGGCAACCCAAAGGGACGAGAATGTGGTTCTCAAAAGAAGCCGAAATATAAATATAATTGTGGGCTATTGAAAACTTATAGATGGGGCTGGGAAGATGAGGTCGGGTGGCTTAAGGTTTAATTATTTCTTTTAGGGTTTGAAGGTAAGGTAAGGATACAGTTAATATATATATCCCAGGTAACTAGTGTTTGTTTTGGATACTAAAGGTTGGCTTGGGCTTTAAGTAAGATGTACTCAGCCTAAATAATGTATAAAATTTATTTACCTCATAAATATGCTAGTAGCCCAACGTAATAATAATAATAATAATAATAATAATAATAATAATAATAATAATAATAATAATAATAATAATAGTGGTAGGATATTTTAAAGTTTAGTGTATTCGATTGTTTTTCTTTCAAGAATGTTACTTTAAATGTAAAATAGTATTAATAAGATTGTTGGAATTTGAGGATCTCTAAATGCTAAATGAAATGTCAATATAATGATGAATAAATTAAATCGTGAATCTAAATGCATGATATGACTTAACATGAAAATTAACATGAACTTCAAATGATTAGAGATAATGCATAGTATAATTATTTCGTTAGTAAATTATTAATTGGGCCCAAAATACTTAATTAGTTAATACGAATTTTGTGGTTGTTACAACCTACCCTACTTATTAAAATTTCGTCCTCGAAATTCGTTATACACCTCTTGTAAAGGATTCCATTTAAGTGACTTCGTTTTTTGCTCGTGCTCTCTAGTTTATCTTCCCTCCACATGGCGTATCCACGTAACATATATTAATGACATGTTATTTCTGAATATGTGATTTTTTTTAAAAAAAAAAAAACATTTCACACCTCTCGTAATAAGGTAACTCATTATGCTTTCGTAACCTCTTCATTGTCAAGAACACATGTCCTAACATTTCTTCCCATGTTCGTCTTGTCCTTTCATCCTAACGGTCTGTATTTGGATAACGCGCAGTCTAAGTTTCAGCTTCTTCCTATAACATCTTGTAATATCTCCATAATCTTGAAGTGAATCTCAGATCTCTATCTGGCACGATTGATCCTGGAGTGCCATGTAACCTCATTATCTCGCGAATGTACAACTGTGCGAGCTGATCCATACTAGATGTCATCTCCACCAGTAGAAAATCTGCAGATCTCGTTAATCGATCAACAATTTAGTCACGTGCTCACATTCTCACTCGGGGGCTTCCAATTGCTGAAGTAAACTGGAAGGTCGTTGGTGTTCAGCTTTAACTTGTTAAGACACCGAACACTTGTACACGAATAACCCAATGTCTCTTTTCATAGTTCTCCACCAGAATGACTCTCACAAGTCGTGATACATCCTTTACCTCTCGGATGGGAAGTATATGGCGTACAATGTGCTTCTTCTACAATTTCATTCCTCAAGGTATCGTCTTTCGACTCACACAATATTCTGTTAAATACTATGACTCAATCTTTCGTTTTCGGAAAACCCCTCAATGTTCTCTTCACGAACTTGAGTCCTTATCCTTAATAGGAAACCATCCTTCTCCTGGGCTTCTTTAATTCTTTCCACCAGAGTGGGACTAATCGTCAATGCAGATAACATTGCTTCTGTACTATGAGACTGAGAAATTACTTCAATTCTCACGTTCTCAAATTCTTTCTGAAGTTGCTCTTGACTCGTCAGTAAACTTGCTACATGCCCTGTGACTTTTCGGCTTAAAGCATCTGCCACCAAATTCGCCTTTCCAGGATGATAATGAATTGAACAGTCAAAATCCTTGACAAGCTCTAACCATCTTCGCTGTCGCATATTCAACTCTCTCTGCGCGAAAATATACTTCAAACTCTTGTGATCGGTGTATATATCGCATTTCACTCCGTATAAGTAGTGTCTCCAAATCTTCAGTGTGTGGATTACAGCAGCTAGCTCCAGGTCGTGTGTAGGGTAATTTATTTCGTGTGTCTTCAATTGTCGAGAAGCATAGGCTATCACTTTCCCATGCTGCATTAACACACAACCCAATCCTTGTTTGGATACATCACTGTACACTACAAAACCGTCTGTACCACTTGGAATGGTCAGAACTGGAGCTGTAGTCAACTTCTTCTTGAGTTCTTGGAAGCTCTCTTCACACTTCTCTGTCCATACAAATTTCACACCTTTCCTCGTTAACTGCGTCATCGGTAAAGCGATCTTGGAGAAAGCTTCTATGAATCTTCGATAATAACCATCCAAACCAAGAAAGCTTCGTATCTCTCCAACGTTCTTAGGTGAACTCAAATCGTTGACCGCTTCAATCTTAGCGGGGTCAACCTCAATACCTTGAGCAGTAACAACATGACCGAGAAAAGCTACACGATTGAGCCAAAACTCACATTTCGAAAATTTAGCATACAACTTCTCTCGCCTCAATGTTTCCAAAATAGACCTCAGGTGTTCCTCGTGCTGAGCTTCATCATTCGAGTAGATCAATATGTCATCTATGAATACAATGACAAACTGATCCAAAAAGGGTTGAAAACTATGTTCATGAGGTCCATAAACACTGCAGGTGCATTCGTTAGACCAAAAGGCATCACTGTAGACCATGAAACCTTCTGTACAGTTGGAAATGGTCAGAATTGGGGTTGTGGTCAAATTCCTCTCGAGTTGCTGAAAAACTTTGCTCATCAACTACGTCAGCAGTTGTGCTATCTTTGAAACACCTTCAATGAATATTTGACAGCAATCAACGAACATCAAGAAGCTACATATATATATCTCTTTAACTTTATTAGTGAACCCTTGACTGACCTCTTCAATCTTAGAAAGATCACTTTAATTATACGAGCCATAACAACTTGCTCGAGGAATTATACATGATTTAGCTAAAACTCACACTTCGAGAATTTTGCAAAGAGTTCTCTATGCTCAATGTCTCCAAGGAAAACCTCAATTTTTATTCTTGAGTTAAGCCTCTTCTTCGAGTAGAACAATATTTCATCAATGAACAGGATTACATACTGTCTGAGTTCAAAAAGTTGACTTTGAGATATCAACTCACTCTTAGTGATATCCCGCCTCAAGTCAATCTACGAGAACACACTTGCCCCTTTTTAATTGATCACAAACATCGTCAATTTTAAGGTAGTGAATACTTGTTCTTAATTGTGCGCCTATTCAACTCAATGTAATCGGTGCACCTCCTTCATTATCATTACCATTATCTCTTGGTAATATACTATAACGATCATTCAATGAACAGTCAAATTCTATTATGTCATCGAAGCACTTCGTTTCAATACGTAATTCTATCAGGATAACAGTGCCATAGTTTCGCTACTACGCTCTTACATAGGCGATTGGTCTCATTCATTTCATTTTACTTGAGGCTTTACTAACCTCTAAAGTGTCACTTACTACACCACATGTGCATCACTTGCTTGAGCAACATACTTAGTAGATACGAAATCGAAAGTCCAAAGCAACACCATAAGTTCAACAAATATATCAAGTCTTCAACATTACCGTAGGTTAACTACAAGATTTATATCATTATTCTTAACCATTTTAATTCCTAAGGCCACAATTAACTTAATATTTGCATATATATATATATATATATATATAATTATATAATTTTTGTAAATCATGCAACATGTAACTATATATATTTTTTAAACATATGCATCATATTTTTGCAATAAATTGCGCACATCTTGAAATAATAATCATGAACTGGAATTTTAACATGAACTTGAACTTGAACTTAAATAAAGTGCGTAATTTAAGCAACATAAAAATTTCGCTTGAAAACTTAAACATGCAATGCACTTTGAAAATCATGAATCTGAAAACTATGAACTTGAGTATGCATTTTACTTGAAAATCATGAACATAACGTGCAATTTACTTTGAAAAATAATGAGTCTAGACATGCATACTAATTGAAAATATGAACTTGATATGCGTTGTACTTGAAACTCATGAATGTAATATGCATGCGACTTCAACATCATGAAACTAGACACGCAACTTAAGTGAAATATCATGAATGTAGAATGCACTTACTTGCGAAGTCGGCGCGAACGGCGGTGGTGGACGATAGTAGCTAATTTTGAAAATTGTTTTAGGTCCGTAAAGAGAACCGTAATGCTCTGATACCAAGTTGTAACATCCCATTTTTCATAATATAAACTAAAGAGGATCTTTCATAATTTTAAAAAAATAAATTTGAAACACTTGAAAGAAACAAACATCAAATACCTTTTCCATAAACTTAAAATCATCCTCATTAGTAAAAATAAAATACATTAAAGTGATATTTTTCAAAAGCGGAAAACGTAATAAAATAAAGTCCAGAAAATAGACATTTTAATACTACTATCGGTGCCATCCTCGTCGCCTCGCTCCGAATTCGCTTAACCTGAAAAGATGGGGTTTTTAAAAAGGGGTGAGTTATCAACAACTCAATAGGGATAACAGTTCATATAACTATACGATACAGTGTTCACCGGATGATTCATAACTTAGACCATCTTGAACTTGATAGACGGTGGGATAAACCCAATGACATGAATTTCCGAACGATTAAACGTTCCTATCACTTGCTTGCTTGATTTATTACCGTGAACACGTCACACGTCTACGTGAACACGGCCATGAGTTTCGTCGCGCGACTAATATGTGCACATAACATGAATAGAATATAAAGTCCTCGATATCGAACAATTACCTGCGTACCATACACTGATATGAACTGTATTTGAAAAGGTTTTGGAAATACCCCTACCTTGAAAATGCAGACTCTGAAAGAAACCATGCTTGAATGTATGCTCGTGCAATCCTAATCCTCAGTATCCATAAATCCTACGTAATATTAATATGAAATTAATATATGTATAAATATGTATGTGTATATACTGTATAAGTAATAAGCTAATATTTATTAATCTTTTACTAAAGGCAATTAGGATTTCCATATAAAAGAGTGGGCTTAGGATTTAATTAAATTAATAGTTTGCGTATAAAATTTCAATGTGGTGAAGCAATATAAAACTAGGTAGAGATATAAGGAACTATGGTTAAGATGGTATCGGACTGAGATATATATACAAAGGGGAAAGCACTCTTAATCATCTCCTCCTAACTTACAAAACGTGGGCTTAATTATAAAAGGAATAAGGGATAGTTCATTTTCTTCAAATTGACTAGTAGAGACAGCTAGACAGAGAGGGAAACAAAAAGAGCTTACATGGCGGTGAATGAAAATTGACCATGACTGAGTACTGAGATCTCGGCGGACTCTTCGGGAATGGGAGGAGGCAGCAAGATCTTTTAACAGTGTATCTCGCAACGTCGATGTCCAGGGGAATTGAACGAGTAAGGGTGGGCCAATTTTAAGGGTAACACCAGTTGCGGCCGTGACTAAGTGCATCGGCAAATCGTCTTCTCCGACGGCTTGGTAATAGGAGATGAGCAGCGGCGTAAGGAGAATACAGGTCCGCCCTTCAGGCAACGATATCTCGACGTAGATCAGGGCCACGCGGAAAGAGAAGCGAGGCTCACCGATCGGCCTATAGCTCATCCTGACGTTTCTCCACGGGTGGGCTCTGTCGACTTCTCATCGGGGCAACCCAAAGGGACGAGAATGTGGTTCTCAAAAGAAGCCGAAATATAAATATAATTGTGGGCTATTGAAAACTTATAGATGGGGCTGGGAAGATGAGGTCGGGTGGCTTAAGGTTTAATTATTTCTTTTAGGGTTTGAAGGTAAGGTAAGGATACAGTTAATATATATATCCCACGTAACTAGTGTTTGTTTTGGATACTAAAGGTTGGCTTGGGCTTTAAGTAAGATGTACTCAGCCTAAATAATGTATAAAATTTATTTACCTCATAAATATGCTAGTAGCCCAACGTAATAATAATAATAATAATAATAATAATAATAATAATAATAATAATAATAAAAACAAAACCCTAAACCCTAAAATTAAACCTTAAAACTAAACATTAAACCCAAAAACTCTAAACCCTAAAACCTAAAAACAAAACCCTAAACCCTAAATCTTAAACCCTAAATTTTACGACACTAAACCCTAAGTCATAATACTATAAACACTAAAACCTAAAAACAATACCATAAACTCTAAAGACTAAAACCCTAATATTTAATAAACTAAAACCCTAGACTTTAAAACTAAACATTAAACCCTAAAATTCGAAACCCTAAACCCTAAAACCAAAACCCTAAAACCTAAAACCTAAAACCTTATACTTGAATACACTAAAACCCTAAACCCTAATCCTTAAATTAAACCCTAAAACTAAGCAAATAACCCTAAAACTCAAAACCCTAAAATTGAAAACAAAAACACTAAACCCCAAACCCTAAAAACAAAATCTAAAACCCTAAATTTTAATACACTAAACCCTAAATCCTAATACTCAAAACACTAAAACATAAAAACAAAACCCAAAACCCTAAAAACTAAAACCCTAATCTTTAATACACTAAAACCCTAAACCCTAAAACTAACAATTAAACCCTAAAATTTAAAACCCTAAAACCGAAAACCAAAACCATAAAAACTAAAACCTAAAACCCTAAATTTGAATACAACAAAACCCTAAAACCTAAAATTAAACACTAAAACTAAGCACATAACCCAAAAACTCAAAACCCTAAAATTGAAAACAAAAACCCTAATCCCTAAACCCTAAATTTTAATACACTAAACCCTAAATCCTAATACTCTAAACACTAAAACATAAAAACAAAATCCTAAACCCTACCCTAATCATTAATACACTAAAACCCTAAACCCCAAAACTAAACATTAAACCCTAAAATTTAAAACCCTAAAACCTAAAACTAAAACCCTAAAAACTAAAACCTAAAACCCTAAATTTGAATACAAAAAACCCTAAAACCTAAAATTAAACCCTAAAACTAAGCACACAACCCGAAAACTCAGAACCCTCAAATTGAAAACAAAAACCCTAAATCCTAAAACCTAAAAACTAAATCTAAAACCCTAAATTTTAATACACTAAACCATAAATCCTAATACTCTAAACACTAAAACATAAAAACAAAACCCTAAACCCAAAAATTAAACCTTAAAACTAAACATTAAACCCAAAAACTCTAAACCCTAAAACCTAAAACCAAAACCCTAAACCCTAAATGTTAAACCCTAAATTTTACAACACTAAACCCTAAGTCATAATACTCTAAACACTAAAACCTTAAAACAATACCATAAACTCTAAAGACTAAAACCCTAATCTTTAATAAACTAAAACCCTAGACTTTAAAACTAAACATTAAACCCTAAAATTCGAAACCCTAAACCCTAAAACCAAAACCCTAAAAACTAAAACCTAAAACCTTATACTTGAATACACTAAAACCCTAAACCATAAACCTTAAAATTAAACCCTAAAACTAAGCAAATAACCCTAAAACTCAAAACCCTAAAATTGAAAACAAAAACACTAAACCCCAAACCCTAAAAACAAAATCTAAAATCCTAAATTTTAATACACTAAACCCTAAATCCTAATACTCAAAACACTAAAACATAAAAAAAAAACCCTAAACCCTAAAAACTAAAACCCTAATCTTTAATACACTAAAACCCTAAACGCTAAAACTAAACATTAAACCCTAAAATTTAAAACCCTAAAATCTTAAACCAAAACCCTAAAAATTAAAACCTAAAACCCTAACTTTGAATACAACAAAACCCTAAAACCTAAAATTAAACACTAAAACTAAGCACATAACCCAAAAACTCAAAACCCAAAAATTGAAAACAAAAACCCTAATCCCTAAACCCTAAAAATTAAATCTAAAACCCTAAATTTTAATACACTAAACCCTAAATCCTAATACTCTAAACACTAAAACATTAAAACAAAATCCTAAACCCTAAAAACTAAAACCCTAATCTTTAATACACTAAAACCCTACACCCTAAAACTAAACATTAAACCTTAAAATTTAAAACCCTAAAACCTAAAACCAAAACCCTAAAAATTAAAACCTAAAACCCTAAATTTGAATACAACAAAACCCTAAAACCTAAAATTAAACCCTAAAACCAAGCACATAACCCAAAACTCAAAACCCTAAAATTGAAAACAAAAACCCTAAATCCTAAAACCTAAAAACTAAATCCTAAATCCTAAATTTTAATACACTAAACCCTAAATCCTAATACTCAAAACACTAAAACATAAAAACAAAACCCTAAACCCTAAAAACTAAAACCTTAATCTTTAATACACTAAAACCCTAAACCCTAAAAGTAAACATTAAACCGTAAAATTTAAAACCCTAAAACCGAAAACCAAAACCCTAAAAACTAAAACCTGAAACCCTATATTTGAATACAATAGAACCCTGAAACCTAAAATTAAACTGTAAAACTAAGCACATAACCCAAAAACTCAAAACCCTAAACCCTAAACCCTAAAAACAAAATCTAAAACCCTAAATTTTAATACACTAAACCCTAAATCCTAATACTCTAAACACTAAAACATAAAAATAAAACCCTAAACCCTACCCTAATCTTTAATACACTAAAACCCTAAACTGTAAAACTAAACATTAAACCCTAAAATTTAAAACCCTAAAACCTAAAACCAAAACCCGAAAAACTAAAACCTAAAACCCTAAATTTGAATACAACAAAACCCTAAAACCTAAAATTAAACTCTAAAACTAAGCACATAACCCAAAAACTCAAAACCCTCAAATTGAAAACAAAAACCCTAAATCCTAAAACCTAAAAACTAAATTTAAAACCCTAAATTTTAATACACTAAACCATAAATCCTAATACTCTAAACACTAAAACATAAAAACAAAACCCTAAACCCTAAAATTAAACCTTAAAACTAAACATTAAACACAAAAACTCTAAACCCTAAAACCTAAAACCAAAACCCTAAACCCTAAATCTTAAACCCTAAATTTTACGACACTAAACCCTAAGTCATAATACTCTAAACACTAAAACCTAAAAACAATACCATAAACTCTAAAGACTAAAACCCTAATCTTTAATAAACTAAAACCCTAGACTTTAAAACTAAACATTAAACCCTAAAATTCGAAACCCTAAACCCTAAAACCAAAACCCTAAAAACTAAAACCTAAAACCTTATACTTGAATACACTAAAACCCTAAACCCTAAACCTTAAAATTAAACCCTAAAACTAAGCAAATAACCCTAAAACTCAAAACCCTAAAATTGAAAACAAAAACACTAAACCCCAAACCCTAAAAACAAAATCTAAAACCCTAAATTTTAATACACTAAACCCTAAATCCTAATACTCAAAACACTAAAACATAAAAACAAAACCATAAACCCTAAAAACTAAAACCCCAATCTTTAATACACTAAAACCCTAAACCCTAAAACTAACAATTAAACCCTAAAATTTAAAACCCTAAAACCGAAAACCAAAACCCTAAGAACTAAAACCTAAAACCCTAAATTTGAATACAACAAAACCCTAAAACCTAAAATTAAACACTAAAACTAAGCACATAACCCAAAAACTCAAAACCCTAAAATTGAAAACAAAAACCCCAATCCTTAAACCCGAAATTTTAATACACTAAACCTTAAATCCTAATACTCTAAACACTAAAACATAAAAACAAAATCCTAAACCCTACCCTAATCTTTAATACACTAAAACCCTAAACCCCAAAACTAAACATTAAACCCTAAAATTTAAAACCCTAAAACCTAAAACCAAAACCCTAAAAACTAAAACCTAAAACCCTAAATTTGAATACAAAAAAACCCTAAAACCTAAAATTAAACCCTAAAACTAAGCACACAACCCAAAAACTCAGAACCCTCAAATTGAAAACAAAAACCCTAAATCCTAAAACCTAAAAACTAAATCTAAAACCCTAAATTTTAATACACTAAACCATAAATCCTAATACTCTAAACACTAAAACATAAAACCAAAACCCTAAACCCTAAAATTAAACCTTAAAACTAAACATTAAACCCAAAAACTATAAACCCTAAACCCTAAAACCAAAACCCTAAACCCTAAATGTTAAACCCTAAATTTTACAACACTAAACCCTAAGTCATAATACTCTAAACACTAAAACCTTAAAACAATACCATAAACTCTAAAGACTAAAACCCTAATCTTTAATAAACTAAAACCCTAGACTTTAAAACTAAACATTAAACCCTAAAATTCGAAACCCTAAACCCTAAAACCAAAACCCTAAAAACTAAAACCTAAAACCTTATACTTGAATACACTAAAACCCTAAACCCTAAACCTTAAAATTAAACCCTAAAACTAAGCAAATAACCCTAAAACTCAAAACCCTAAAATTGAAAACAAAAACACTAAACCCCAAACCCTAAAAACAAAATCTAAAACCCTAAATTTTAATACATTAAACCCTAAATCCTAATACTCAAAACACTACAACATAAAAACAAAACCATAAACCCTAAAAACTAAAACCCTAATCTTTAATACACTAAAACCCTAAACCCTAAAACTAACAATTAAACCCTAAAATTTAAAACCCTAAAACCGAAAACCAAAACCCTAAAAACTAAAACCTAAAACCCTAAATTTGAATACAACAAAACCTTAAAACCTAAAATTAAACACTAAAACTAAGCACATAACCCAAAAACTCAAAACCCTAAAATTGAAAACAAAAACCCTAATCCCTAAACCCTAAATTTTAATACACTAAACCCTAAATCCTAATACTCTAAACACTAAAACATAAAAACAAAATCCTAAACCCTACCCTAATCTTTAATACACTAAAACCCTAAACCCCAAAACTAAACATTAAACCCTAAAATTTAAAACCTAAAACCTAAAACCAAAACCCTAAAAACTAAAACCTAAAACCCTAAATTTGAATACAAAAAAACCCTAAAACCTAAAATTAAACCCTAAAACTAAGCACACAACCCAAAAACTCAGAACCCTCAAATTGAAAACAAAAACCCTAAATCCTAAAACCTAAAAACTAAATCTAAAACCCTAAATTTTAATACACTAAACCATAAATCCTAATACTCTAAACACTAAAACATAAAACCAAAACCCTAAACCCTAAAATTAAACCTTAAAACTAAACATTAAACCCAAAAACTATAAACCCTAAACCCTAAAACCAAAACCCTAAACCCTAAATGTTAAACCCTAAATTTTACAACACTAAACCCTAAGTCATAATACTCTAAACACTAAAACCTTAAAACAATACCATAAACTCTAAAGACTAAAACCCTAATCTTTAATAAACTAAAACCCTAGACTTTAAAACTAAACATTAAACCCTAAAATTCGAAACCCTAAACCCTAAAACCAAAACCCTAAAAACTAAAACCTAAAACCTTATACTTGAATACACTAAAACCCTAAACCCTAAACCTTAAAATTAAACCCTAAAACTAAGCAAATAACCCTAAAACTCAAAACCCTAAAATTGAAAACAAAAACACTAAACCCCAAACCCTAAAAACAAAATCTAAAACCCTAAATTTTAATACATTAAACCCTAAATCCTAATACTCAAAACACTACAACATAAAAACAAAACCATAAACCCTAAAAACTAAAACCCTAATCTTTAATACACTAAAACCCTAAACCCTAAAACTAACAATTAAACCCTAAAATTTAAAACCCTAAAACCGAAAACCAAAACCCTAAAAACTAAAACCTAAAACCCTAAATTTGAATACAACAAAACCTTAAAACCTAAAATTAAACACTAAAACTAAGCACATAACCCAAAAACTCAAAACCCTAAAATTGAAAACAAAAACCCTAATCCCTAAACCCTAAATTTTAATACACTAAACCCTAAATCCTAATACTCTAAACACTAAAACATAAAAACAAAATCCTAAACCCTACCCTAATCTTTAATACACTAAAA
Organism: Euphrasia confusa; assembly: GCA_954870475.1. Taxonomy (NCBI): domain Eukaryota; kingdom Viridiplantae; phylum Streptophyta; class Magnoliopsida; order Lamiales; family Orobanchaceae; genus Euphrasia; species Euphrasia confusa. The sequence goes on from OX940966.1 coordinate 18,112,694, forward strand.
CCCTAAACCCCAAAACTAAACATTAAACCCTAAAATTTAAAACCTAAAACCTAAAACCAAAACCCTAAAAACTAAAACCTAAAACCCTAAATTTGAATACAAAAAAACCCTAAAACCTAAAATTAAACCCTAAAACTAAGCACACAACCCAAAAACTCAGAACCCTCAAATTGAAAACAAAAACCCTAAATCCTAAAACCTAAAAACTAAATCTAAAACCCTAAATTTTAATACACTAAACCATAAATCCTAATACTCTAAACACTAAAACATAAAAACAAAACCCTAAACCCAAAAATTAAACCTTAAAAATAAACATTAAACCCAAAAACTCTAAACCATAAAACCTAAAACCAAAACCCTAAACCCTAAATGTTAAACCCTAAATTTTACAACACTAAACCCTAAGTCATAATACTCTAAACACTAAAACCTTAAAACAATACCATAAACTCTAAAGACTAAAACCCTAATCTTTAATAAACTAAAACCCTAGACCTTAAAACTAAACATTAAACCCTAAAATTCGAAACCCTAAACCCTAAAACCAAAACCCTAAAAACTAAAACCTAAAACCTTATACTTGAATACACTAAAACCCTAAACCCTAAACCTTAAAATTAAACCCTAAAACTAAGCAAATAACCCTAAAACTCAAAACCCTAAAATTGAAAACAAAAACACTAAACCCCAAACCCTAAAAACAAAATCTAAAACCCTAAATTTTAATACACTAAACCCTAAATCCTAATACTCAAAACACTAAAACATAAAAACAAATCCCTAAACCCTAAAAACTAAAACCCTAATCTTTAATACACTAAAACCCTAAACCCTAAAACTAACAATTAAACCCTAAAATTTAAAACCCTAAAACCAAAAACCAAAACCCTAAAAACTAAAACCAAAAACCCTAAATTTGAATACAACAAAACCCTAAAACCTAAAATTAAACACTAAAACTAAGCACATAACCCAAAAACTCAAAACCCTAAAATTGAAAACAAAAACCCTAATCCCTAAACCCTAAATTTTAATACACTAAACCCTAAATCCTAATACTCTAAACACTAAAACATAAAAACAAAATCCTAAACCCTACCCTAATCTTTAATACACTAAAACCCTAAACCCCAAAACTAAACATTAAACCCTAAAATTTAAAACCTAAAACCTAAAACCAAAACCCTAAAAACTAAAACCTAAAACCCTAAATTTGAATACAAAAAAACCCTAAAACCTAAAATTAAACCCTAAAACTAAGCACACAACCCAAAAACTCAGAACCCTCAAATTGAAAACAAAAACCTTAAATCCTAAAACCTAAAAACTAAATCTAAAACCCTAAATTTTAATACACTAAACCATAAATCCTAATACTCTAAACACTAAAACATAAAAACAGAACCCTAAACCCTAAAATTAAACCCTAAAACTAAACATTAAACCCAAAAACTCTAAACCCTAAAACCTAAAACCAAAACCCTAAACCCTAAATGTTAAACCCTAAATTTTACAACACTAAACCCTAAGTCATAATACTCTAAACACTAAAACCTTAAAACAATACCATAAACTCTAAAGACTAAAACCCTAATCTTTAATAAACTAAAACCCTAGACTTTAAAACTAAACATTAAACCCTAAAATTCGAAACCCTAAACCCTAAAACCAAAACCCTAAAAACTAAAACCTAAAACCTTATACTTGAATACACTAAAACCCTAAACCCTAAACCTTAAAATTAAACCCTAAAACTAAGCAAATAACCCTAAAACTCAAAACCCTAAAATTGAAAACAAAAACACTAAACCCCAAACCCTAAAAACAAAATCTAAAACCCTAAATTTTAATACACTAAACCCTAAATCCTAATACTCAAAACACTAAAACATAAAAACAAAACCCTAAACCCTAAAAACTAAAACCCTAATCTTTAATACACTAAAACCCTAAACGCTAAAACTAAACATTAAACCCTAAAATTTAAAACCCTAAAATCTTAAACCAAAACCCTAAAAATTAAAACCTAAAACCCTAACTTTGAATACAACAAAACCCTAAAACCTAAAATTAAACACTAAAACTAAGCACATAACCCAAAAACTCAAAACCCTAAAATTGAAAACAAAAACCCTAATCCCTAAACCCTAAAAACTAAATCTAAAACCCTAAATTTTAATACACTAAACCCTAAATCCTAATACTCTAAACACTAAAACATTAAAACAAAATCCTAAACCCTAAAAACTAAAACCCTAATCTTTAATACACTAAAACCCTACACCCTAAAACTAAACATTAAACCTTAAAATTTAAAACCCTAAAACCTAAAACCAAAACCCTAAAAATTAAAACCTAAAACCCTAAATTTGAATACAACAAAACCCTAAAACCTAAAATTAAACCCTAAAACCAAGCACATAACCCAAAAACTCAAAACCCTAAAATTGAAAACAAAAACCCTAAATCCTAAAACCTAAAAACTAAATCCTAAATCCTAAATTTTAATACACTAAACCCTAAATCCTAATACTCAAAACACTAAAACATAAAAACAAAACCCTAAACCCTAAAAACTAAAACCCTAATCTTTAATACACTAAAACCCTAAACCCTAAAAATAAACATTAAACCGTAAAATTTAAAACCCTAAAACCGAAAACCAAAACCCTAAAAACTAAAACCTGAAACCCTATATTTGAATACAATAGAACCCTGAAACCTAAAATTAAACTGTAAAACTAAGCACATAACCCAAAAACTCAAAACCCTAAACCCTAAACCCTAAAAACAAAATCTAAAACCCTAAATTTTAATACACTAAACCCTAAATCCTAATACTCTAAACACTAAAACATAAAAACAAAATCCTAAACCCTACCCTAATCTTTAATACACTAAAACCCTAAACTGTAAAACTAAACATTAAACCCTAAAATTTAAAACCCTAAAACCTAAAACCAAAACCCTAAAAACTAAAACCTAAAACCCTAAATTTGAATACAACAAAACCTTAAAACCTAAAATTAAACTCTAAAACTAAGCACATAACCCAAAAACTCAAAACCCTCAAATTGAAAACAAAAACCCTAAATCCTAAAACCTAAAAACTGTAACATCCCATTTTTCATAATATAAACTAAAGAGGATCTTTCATAATTTAAAAAAAATAAATTTGAAACACTTGAAAGAAACAAACATCAAATACCTTTTCCATAAACTTAAAATCATCCTCATTAGTAAAAATAAAATACATTAAAGTGATATTTTTCAAAAGCGGAAAACGTAATAAAATAAAGTCCAGAAAATAGACATTTTAATACTACTATCGGTGCCATCCTCGTCGCCTCGCTCCGAATTCGCTTGACCTGAAAAGATGGGGTTTTTAAAAAGGGGTGAGTTATCAACAACTCAATAGGGATAACAGTTCATATAACTATACGATACAGTGTTCATCGGATGATTCATAACTTAGACCATCTTGAACTTGATAGACGGTGGGATAAACCCAAGGACATGAATTTCCGAACGATTAAACGTTCCTATCACTTGCTTGCTTGATTTATTACCGTGAACACGTCACACGTCTACGTGAACACGGCCATGAGTTTTGTCGCGCGACTAATATGTGCACATAACATGAATAGAATATAAAGTCCTCGATATCGAACAATTACCTGCGTACCATACACTGATATGAACTGTATTTGAAAAGGTTTTGGAAATACCCCTACCTTGAAAATGCAGACTCTGAAAGAAACCATGCTTGAATGTATGCTCGTGCAATCCTAATCCTCAGTATCCATAAATCCTACGTAATATTAATATGAAATTAATATATGTATAAATATGTATGTGTATATACTGTATAAGTAATAAGCTAATATTTATTAATCTTTTACTAAAGGCAATTAGGATTTCCATATAAAAGAGTGGGCTTAGGATTTAATTAAATTAATAGTTTGCGTATAAAATTTCAATGTGGTGAAGCAATATAAAACTAGGTAGAGATATAAGGAACTATGGTTAAGATGGTATCGGACTGAGATATATATACAAAGGGGAAAGCACTCTTAATCATCTCCTCCTAACTTACAAAACGTGGGCTTAATTATAAAAGGAATAAGGGATAGTTCATTTTCTTCAAATTGACTTGTAGAGATAGCTAGACAGAGAGGGAAACAAAAAGAGCTTACATGGCGGTGAATGAAAATTGACCATGACTGAGTACTGAGATCTCGGCGGACTCTTCGGGAATGGGAGGAGGCAGCAAGATCTTTTAACAGTGTATCTCGCAACGTCGATGTCCAGGGGAATTGAACGAGTAAGGGTGGGCCAATTTTAAGGGTAACACCCGTTGCGGCCGTGACTAAGTGCATCGGCAAATCGTCTTCTCCGACGGCTTGGTAATAGGAGATGAGCAGCGGCGTAAGGAGAATACAGGTCCGCCCTTCAGGCAACGATATCTCGACGTAGATCAGGGCCACGCGGAAAGAGAAGCGAGGCTCACCGATCGGCCTATAGCTCATCCTGACGTTTCTCCACGGGTGGGCTCTGTCGACTTCTCATCGGGGCAACCCAAAGGGACGAGAATGTGGTTCTCAAAAGAAGCCGAAATATAAATATAATTGTGGGCTATTGAAAACTTATAGATGGGGCTGGGAAGATGAGGTCGGGTGGCTTAAGGTTTAATTATTTCTTTTAGGGTTTGAAGGTAAGGTAAGGATACAGTTAATATATATATCCCACGTAACTAGTGTTTGTTTTGGATACTAAAGGTTGGCTTGGGCTTTAAGTAAGATGTACTCAGCCTAAATAATGTATAAAATTTATTTACCTCATAAATATGCTAGTAGCCCAACGTAATAATAATAATAATAATAATAATAATAATAATAATAATAATAATAATAATAATAATAATAATAATAATAATAATAATAATAATAATAATAATAGTGGTAGGATATTTTAAAGTTTAGTGTATTCGATTGTTTTTCTTTCAAGAATGTTACTTTAAATGTAAAATAGTATTAATAAGATTGTTGGAATTTGAGGATCTCTAAATGCTAAATGAAATGTCAATATAATGATGAATAAATTAAATCGTGAATCTAAATGCATGATATGACTTAACATGAAAATTAACATGAACTTCAAATGATTAGAGATAATGCATAGTATAATTATTTCGTTAGTAAATTATTAATTGGGCCCAAAATACTTAATTAGTTAATACGAATTTTGTGGTTTTTACAACCTACCCTACTTATTAAAATTTCGTCCTCGAAATTCGTTATACACCTCTTGTAAAGGATTCCATTTAAGTGACTTCGTTTTTTGCTCGTGCTCTCTAGTTTATCTTCCCTCCACATGGCGTATCCACGTAACATATATTAATGACATGTTATTTCTGAATATGTGATTTTTTTTTTTTAAAAAAAAACATTTCACACCTCTCGTAATAAGGTAACTCATTATGCTTTCGTAACCTCTTCATTGTCAAGAACACATGTCCTAACATTTCTTCCCATGTTCGTCTTGTCCTTTCATCCTAACGGTCTGTATTTGGATAACGCGCAGTCTAAGTTTCAGCTTCTTCCTATAACATCTTGTAATATCTCCATAATCTTGAAGTGAATCTCAGATCTCTATCTGGCACGATTGATCCTGGAGTGCCATGTAACCTCATTATCTCGCGAATGTACAACTGTGCGAGCTGATCCATACTAGATGTCATCTCCACCAGTAGAAAATCTGCAGATCTCGTTAATCGATCAACAATTTAGTCACGTGCTCACATTCTCACTCGGGGGCTTCCAATTGCTGAAGTAAACTGGAAGGTCGTTGGTGTTCAGCTTTAACTTGTTAAGACACCGAACACTTGTACACGAATAACCCAATGTCTCTTTTCATAGTTCTCCCCCAGAATGACTCTCACAAGTCGTGATACATCCTTTACCTCTCGGATGGGAAGTATATGGCGTACAATGTGCTTCTTCTACAATTTCATTCCTCAAGGTATCGTCTTTCGACTCACACAATATTCTGTTAAATACTATGACTCAATCTTTCGTTTTCGGAAAAACCCTCAATGTTCTCTTCACGAACTTGAGTCCTTATCCTTAATAGGAAACCATCCTTCTCCTGGGCTTCTTTAATTCTTTCCACCAGAGTGGTACTAATCGTCAATGCAGATAACATTGCTTCTGTACTATGAGACTGAGAAATTACTTCAATTCTCACGTTCTCAAATTCTTTCTGAAGTTGCTCTTGACTCGTCAGTAAACTTGCTACATGCCCTGTGACTTTTCGGCTTAAAGCATCTGCCACCAAATTCGCCTTTCCAGGATGATAATGAATTGAACAGTCAAAATCCTTGACAAGCTCTAACCATCTTCGCTGTCGCATATTCAACTCTTTCTGCGCGAAAATATACTTCAAACTCTTGTGATCGGTGTATATATCGCATTTCACTCCGTATAAGTAGTGTCTCCAAATCTTCAGTGTGTGGATTACAGCAGCTAGCTCCAGGTCGTGTGTAGGGTAATTTATTTCGTGTGTCTTCAATTGTCGAGAAGCATAGGCTATCACTTTCCCATGCTGCATTAACACACAACCCAATCCTTGTTTGGATACATCACTGTACACTACAAAACCGTCTGTACCACTTGGAATGGTCAGAACTGGAGCTGTAGTCAACTTCTTCTTGAGTTCTTGGAAGCTCTCTTCACACTTCTCTGTCCATACAAATTTCACACCTTTCCTCGTTAACTGCGTCATCGGTAAAGCGATCTTGGAGAAAGCTTCTATGAATCTTCGATAATAACCAGCCAAACCAAGAAAGCTTCGTATCTCTCCAACGTTCTTAGGTGAACTCAAATCGTTGACCGCTTCAATCTTAGCGGGGTCAACCTCAATACCTTGAGCAGTAACAACATGACCGAGAAAAGCTACACGATTGAGCCAAAACTCACATTTCGAAAATTTAGCATACAACTTCTCTCGCCTCAATGTTTCCAAAATAGACCTCAGGTGTTCCTCGTGCTGAGCTTCATCATTCGAGTAGATCAATATGTCATCTATGAATACAATGACAAACTGATCCAAAAAGGGTTGAAAACTATGTTCATGAGGTCCATAAACACTGCAGGTGCATTCGTTAGACCAAAAGGCATCACTGTAGACCATGAAACCTTCTGTACAGTTGGAAATGGTCAGAATTGGGGTTGTGGTCAAATTCCTCTCGAGTTGCTGAAAAACTTTGCTCATCAACTACGTCAGCAGTTGTGCTATCTTTGAAACACCTTCAATGAATATTTGACAGCAATCAACGAACATCAAGAAGCTACATATATATATCTCTTTAACTTTATTAGTGAACCCTTGACTGACCTCTTCAATCTTAGAAAGATCACTTTAATTATACGAGCCATAACAACTTGCTCGAGGAATTATACATGATTTAGCTAAAACTCACACTTCGAGAATTTTGCAAAGAGTTCTCTATGCTCAATGTCTCCAAGGAAAACCTCAATTTTTATTCTTGAGTTAAGCCTCTTCTTCGAGTAGAACAATATTTCATCAATGAACAGGATTACATACTGTCTGAGTTCAAAAAGTTGACTTTGAGATATCAACTCACTCTTAGTGATATCCCGCCTCAAGTCAATCTACGAGAACACACTTGCCCCTTTTTAATTGATCACAAACATCGTCAATTTTAAGGTAGTGAATACTTGTTCTTAATTGTGCGCCTATTCAACTCAATGTAATCGGTGCACCTCCTTCATTATCATTACCATTATCTCTTGGTAATATACTATAACGATCATTCAATGAACAGTCAAATTCTATTATGTCATCGAAGCACTTCGTTTCAATACGTAATTCTATCAGGATAACAGTGCCATAGTTTCGCTACTACGCTCTTACATAGGCGATTGGTCTCATTCATTTCATTTTACTTGAGGCTTTACTAACCTCTAAAGTGTCACTTACTACACCACATGTGCATCACTTGCTTGAGCAACATACTTAGTAGATACGAAATCGAAAGTCCAAAGCAACACCATAAGTTCAACAAATATATCAAGTCTTCAACATTACCGTAGGTTAACTACAAGATTTATATCATTATTCTTAACCATTTTAATTCCTAAGGCCACAATTAACTTAATATTTGCATATATATATATATATATATATATATATATATATATATATATATAATTATATAATTTTTGTAAATCATGCAACATGTAACTATATATATTTTTTAAACATATGCATCATATTTTTGCAATAAATTGCGCACATCTTGAAATAATAATCATGAACTGGAATTTTAACATGAACTTGAACTTGAACTTAAATAAAGTGCGTAATTTAAGCAACATAAAAATTTCGCTTGAAAACTTAAACATGCAATGCACTTTGAAAATCATGAATCTGAAAACTATGAACTTGAGTATGCATTTTACTTGAAAATCATGAACATAACGTGCAATTTACTTTGAAAAATAATGAGTCTAGACATGCATACTAATTGAAAATATGAACTTGATATGCGTTGTACTTGAAACTCATGAATGTAATATGCATGCGACTTCAACATCATGAAACTAGACACGCAACTTAAGTGAAATATCATGAATGTAGAATGCACTTACTTGCGAAGTCGGCGCGAACGGCGGTGGTGGACGATAGTAGCTAATTTTGAAAATTGTTTTAGGTCCGTAAAGAGAACCGTAATGCTCTGATACCAAGTTGTAACATCCCATTTTTCATAATATAAACTAAAGAGGATCTTTCATAATTTTAAAAAAATAAATTTGAAACACTTGAAAGAAACAAACATCAAATACCTTTTCCATAAACTTAAAATCATCCTCATTAGTAAAAATAAAATACATTAAAGTGATATTTTTCAAAAGCGGAAAACGTAATAAAATAAAGTCCAGAAAATAGACATTTTAATACTACTATCGGTGCCATCCTCGTCGCCTCGCTCCGAATTCGCTTAACCTGAAAAGATGGGGTTTTTAAAAAGGGGTGAGTTATCAACAACTCAATAGGGATAACAGTTCATATAACTATACGATACAGTGTTCACCGGATGATTCATAACTTAGACCATCTTGAACTTGATAGACGGTGGGATAAACCCAATGACATGAATTTCCGAACGATTAAACGTTCCTATCACTTGCTTGCTTGATTTATTACCGTGAACACGTCACACGTCTACGTGAACACGGCCATGAGTTTCGTCGCGCGACTAATATGTGCACATAACATGAATAGAATATAAAGTCCTCGATATCGAACAATTACCTGCGTACCATACACTGATATGAACTGTATTTGAAAAGGTTTTGGAAATACCCCTACCTTGAAAATGCAGACTCTGAAAGAAACCATGCTTGAATGTATGCTCGTGCAATCCTAATCCTCAGTATCCATAAATCCTACGTAATATTAATATGAAATTAATATATGTATAAATATGTATGTGTATATACTGTATAAGTAATAAGCTAATATTTATTAATCTTTTACTAAAGGCAATTAGGATTTCCATATAAAAGAGTGGGCTTAGGATTTAATTAAATTAATAGTTTGCGTATAAAATTTCAATGTGGTGAAGCAATATAAAACTAGGTAGAGATATAAGGAACTATGGTTAAGATGGTATCGGACTGAGATATATATACAAAGGGGAAAGCACTCTTAATCATCTCCTCCTAACTTACAAAACGTGGGCTTAATTATAAAAGGAATAAGGGATAGTTCATTTTCTTCAAATTGACTAGTAGAGACAGCTAGACAGAGAGGGAAACAAAAAGAGCTTACATGGCGGTGAATGAAAATTGACCATGACTGAGTACTGAGATCTCGGCGGACTCTTCGGGAATGGGAGGAGGCAGCAAGATCTTTTAACAGTGTATCTCGCAACGTCGATGTCCAGGGGAATTGAACGAGTAAGGGTGGGCCAATTTTAAGGGTAACACCAGTTGCGGCCGTGACTAAGTGCATCGGCAAATCGTCTTCTCCGACGGCTTGGTAATAGGTGATGAGCAGCGGCGTAAGGAGAATACAGGTCCGCCCTTCAGGCAACGATATCTCGACGTAGATCAGGGCCACGCGGAAAGAGAAGCGAGGCTCACCGATCGGCCTATAGCTCATCCTGACGTTTCTCCACGGGTGGGCTCTGTCGACTTCTCATCGGGGCAACCCAAAGGGACGAGAATGTGGTTCTCAAAAGAAGCCGAAATATAAATATAATTGTGGGCTATTGAAAACTTATAGATGGGGCTGGGAAGATGAGGTCGGGTGGCTTAAGGTTTAATTATTTCTTTTAGGGTTTGAAGGTAAGGTAAGGATACAGTTAATATATATATCCCACGTAACTAGTGTTTGATTTGGATACTAAAGGTTGGCTTGGGCTTTAAGTAAGATGTACTCAGCCTAAATAATGTATAAAATTTATTTACCTCATAAATATGCTAGTAGCCCAACGTAATAATAATAATAATAATAATAATAATAATAATAATAATAATAATAATAATAATAATAATAGTGGTAGGATATTTTAAAGTTTAGTGTATTCGATTGTTTTTCTTTCAAGAATGTTACTTTAAATGTAAAATAGTATTAATAAGATTGTTGGAATTTGAGGATCTCTAAATGCTAAATGAAATGTCAATATAATGATGAATAAATTAAATCGTGAATCTAAATGCATGATATGACTTAACATGAAAATTAACATGAACTTCAAATGATTAGAGATAATGCATAGTATAATTATTTCGTTAGTAAATTATTAATTGGGCCCAAAATACTTAATTAGTTAATACGAATTTTGTGGTTGTTACAACCTACCCTACTTATTAAAATTTCGTCCTCGAAATTCGTTATACACCTCTTGTAAAGGATTCCATTTAAGTGACTTCGTTTTTTGCTCGTGCTCTCTAGTTTATCTTCCCTCCACATGGCGTATCCACGTAACATATATTAATGACATGTTATTTCTGAATATGTGATTTTTTTTTTTAAAAAAAAAAACATTTCACACCTCTCGTACTAAGGTAACTCATTATGCTTTCGTAACCTCTTCATTGTCAAGAACACATGTCCTAACATTTCTTCCCATGTTCGTCTTGTCCTTTCATCCTAACGGTCTGTATTTGGATAACGCGCAGTCTAAGTTTCAGCTTCTTCCTATAACATCTTGTAATATCTCCATAATCTTGAAGTGAATCTCAGATCTCTATCTGGCACGATTGATCCTGGAGTGCCATGTAACCTCATTATCTCGCGAATGTACAACTGTGCGAGCTGATCCATACTAGATGTCATCTCCACCAGTAGAAAATCTGCAGATCTCGTTAATCGATCAACAATTTAGTCACGTGCTCACATTCTCACTCGGGGGCTTCCAATTGCTGAAGTAAACTGGAAGGTCGTTGGTGTTCAGCTTTAACTTGTTAAGACACCGAACACTTGTACACGAATAACCCAATGTCTCTTTTCATAGTTCTCCACCAAATTGAAAACAAAAACCCTAAATCCTAAAACCTAAAAACTAAATTTAAAACCCTAAATTTTAATACACTAAACCATAAATTCTAATACTCTAGACACTAAAACATAAAAACAAAACCCTAAACCCTAAAATTAAACCTTAAAACTAAACATTAAACCCAAAAACTCTAAACCCTAAAACCTAAAAACAAAACCCTAAACCCTAAATCTTAAACCCTAAATTTTACGACACTAAACCCTAAGTCATAATACTCTAAACACTAAAACCTAAAAACAATACCATAAACTCTAAAGACTAAAACCCTAATCTTTAATAAACTAAAACCCTAGACTTTAAAACTAAACATTAAACCCTAAAATTCGAAACCCTAAACCCTAAAACCAAAACCCTAAAAACTAAAACCTAAAACCTTATACTTGAATACACTAAACCCTAAACCCTAAACCTTAAAATTAAACCCTAAAACTAAGCAAATAACCCTAAAACTCAAAACCCTAAAATTGAAAACAAAAACACTAAACCCCAAACCCTAAAAACAAAATCTAAAACCCTAAATTTTAATACACTAAACCCTAAATCCTAATACTCAAAACACTAAAACATAAAAACAAAACCCTAAACCCTAAAAACTAAAACCCTAATCTTTAATACACTAAAACCCTAAACCCTAAAACTAACAATTAAACCCTAAAATTTAAAACCCTAAAACCGAAAACCAAAACCCTAAAAACTAAAACCTAAAACCCTAAATTTGAATACAACAAAACCCTAAAACCTAAAATTAAACACTAAAACTAAGCACATAACCCAAAAACTCAAAACCCTAAAATTGAAAACAAAAACCCTAATCCCTAAACCCTAAATTTTAATACACTAAACCCTAAATCCTAATACTCTAAACACTAAAACATAAAAACAAAATCCTAAACCCTACCCTAATCTTTAATACACTAAAACCCTAAACCCCAAAACTAAACATTAAACCCTAAAATTTAAAACCCTAAAACCTAAAACCAAAACCCTAAAAACTAAAACCTAAAACCCTAAATTTGAATACAAAAAAACCCTAAAACCTAAAATTAAACCCTATAACTAAGCACACAACCCAAAAACTCAGAACCCTCAAATTGAAAACAAAAACCCTAAATCCTAAAACCTAAAAACTAAATCTAAAACCCTAAATTTTAATACACTAAACCATAAATCCTAATACTCTAAACACTAAAACATAAAAACAAAACCCTAAACCCTAAAAACTAAAACCCTAATCATTAATACACTAAAACCCTTAACTCTAAAACTAAAAATTAAACCCTAAAATTCTAAACCCTAAAACCTAAAACCAAAACCCTAAAAAATAAAACCTAAAACCCTAAACTTGAATACAACAAAACCTTAAAACCTAAAATTAAATCTTAAAACTAAACATTAAACTCAAAAACTCTAAACCCTAAAACCTAAAACCAAAACCCTAAACCCTAAATCTTAAAAACTAAATCTTAAACCCTGAATTTTACGACACTAAACCCTAAGTCATAATACTCTAAACACTAAAACCTAAAAACAATACCATAAACTCTAAAGACTAAAACCCTAATCTTTAATAAACTAAAACCCTAGACTTTAAAACTAAACATTAAACCCTAAATTTCAAAACCCTAAACCCTAAAACCAAAACCCTAAAAACTAAAACCTAAAACCTTATACTTGAATACACTAAAACCCTAAACCCTAAACCTTAAAATTAAACCCTAAAACTAAGCAAATAACCCTAAAACTCAAAACCCTAAAATTGAAAACAAAAACACTAAACCCCAAACCCTAAAAACAAAATCTAAAACCCTAAATTTTAATACACTAAACCCTAAATCCTAATACTCAAAACACTAAAACATTAAAACTAAAACCCTAAACGCTAAAAACTAAAACCCTAATCTTTAATACACTAAAACCCTAAACGCTAAAACTAAACATTAAACCCTAAAATTTAAAACCCTAAAACCGAAAACCAAAACCCTAAAAACTAAAACCTAAAACCCTAAATTTGAATACAACAAAACCCTAAAACCTAAAATTAAACACTAAAACTAAGCACATAACCCAAAAACTCAAAACCCTAAAATTGAAAACAAAAACTCTAAACCCTAAACCCTAAAAACTAAATCTAAAACCCTAAATTTTAATACACTAAACCCTAAATCCTAATACTCAAAACACTAAAACATAAAAACAAAACCCTAAACCCTAAAAACTAAAACCCTAATCTTTAATACACTAAAACCCTAAACCCTAAAAGTAAACATTAAACCGTAAAATTTAAAACCCTAAAACCGAAAACCAAAACCCTAAAAACTAAAACCTAAAACCCTAAATTTGAATACAACAGAACCCTAAAACCTAAAATTAAACTGTAAAACTAAGCACATAACCCAAAAACTCAAAACCCTAAACCCTAAACCGTAAAAACAAAATCTAAAACCCTAAATTTTAATACACTAAACCCTAAATCCTAATACTCTAAACACTAAAACATAAAAACAAAATCCTAAACCCTACCCTAATCATTAATACACTAAAACCCTAAACCCCAAAACTAAACATTAAACCCTAAAATTTAAAACCCTAAAACCTAAAACCAAAACCCTAAAAACTAAAACCTAAAACCCTAAATTTGAATACAAAAAAACCCTAAAACCTAAAATTAAAGCCTAAAACTAAGCACACAACCCAAAAACTCAGAACCCTCAAATTTAAAACAAAAACCCTAAATCCTAAAACCTAAAAACTAAATCTAAAACCCTAAATTTTAATACACTAAACCATAAATCCTAATACTCTAAACACTAAAACATAAAAACAAAACCCAAAACCCTAAAAACTAAAAGCCTAATCATTAATACACTAAAACCCTTAACTCTAAAACTAAAAATTAAACCCTAAAATTCTAAACCCTAAAACCTAAAACCAAAACCCTAAAAAAGAAAGCCTAAAACCCTAAACTTGAATACAACAAAACCTTAAAACCTAAAATTAAACCTTAAAACTAAACATTAAACTCAAAAACTCTAAACCCTAAAACCTAAAACCAAAACCCTAAACCCTAAATCTTAAAAACTAAATCTTAAACCCTAAATTTTACGACACTAAACCCTAAGTCATAATACTCTAAACACTAAAACCTAAAAACAATAACATAAACTCTAAAGACTAAAACCCTAATCTTTAATAAACTAAAACCCTAGACTTTAAAACTAAACATTAAACCCTAAATTTCAAAACCCTAAACCCTAAAACCAAAACCCTAAAAACTAAAACCTAAAACCTTATTCTTGAATACACTAAAACCCTAAACCCTAAACCTTAAAATTAAACCCTAAAACTAAGCAAATAACCCTAAAACTCAAAACCCTAAAATTGAAAACAAAAAACTAAACCCCAAACCCTAAAAACAAAATCTAAAACCCTAAATTTTAATACACTAAACCCTAAATCCTAATACTCAAAACACTAAAACATTAAAACTAAAACCCTAAACACTAAAAACTAAAACCCTAATATTTAATAAACTAAAACCCTAAACGCTAAAACTAAACATTAAACCCTAAAATTTAAAACCCTAAAACCGAAAACCAAAACCCTAAAAACTAAAACCTAAAACCCTAAATTTGAATACAACAAAACCCTAAAACCTAAAATTAAACACTAAAACTAAGCACATAACCCAAAAACTCAAAACCCTAAAATTGAAAACAAAAACTCTAAACCCTAAATCCTAAAAACTAAATCTAAAACCCTAAATTTTAATACACTAAACCCTAAATCCTAATACTCAAAACACTAAAACATAAAAACAAAACCCTAAACCCTAAAAACTAAAACCCTAATCTTTAATACACTAAAACCCTAAACCCTAAAAGTAAACATTAAACCGTAAAATTTAAAACCCTAAAACCGAAAACCAAAACCCTAAAAACTAAAACCTAAAACCCTAAATTTGAATACAACAGAACCCTAAAACCTAAAATTAAACTGTAAAACTAAGCACATAACCCAAAAACTCAAAACCCTAAACCCTAAACCCTAAAAACAAAATCTAAAACCCTAAATTTTAATACACTAAACCCTAAATCCTAATACTCTAAACACTAAAACATAAAAACAAAATCCTAAACCCTACCCTAATCTTTAATACACTAAAACCCTAAACCCCAAAACTAAACATTAAACCCTAAAATTTAAAACCCTAAAACCTAAAACCAGAACCCTAAAAACTAAAACCTAAAACCCTAAATTTGAATACAAAAAAACCCTAAAACCTAAAATTAAACCCTAAAACTAAGCACACAACCCAAAAACTCAGAACCCTCAAATTGAAAACAAAAACCCTAAATCCTAAAACCTAAAAACTAAATCTAAAACCCTAAATTTTAATACACTAAACCATAAATCCTAATACTCTAAACACTAAAACATAAAAACAAAACCCTAAACCCTAAAAACTAAAACCCTAATCATTAATACACTAAAACCCTTAACTCTAAAACTAAAAATTAAACCCTAAAATTCTAAACCCTAAAACCTAAAACCAAAACCCTAAAAAATAAAGCCTAAAACCCTAAACTTGAATACAACAAAACCTTAAAACCTAAAATTAAACCTTAAAACTAAACATTAAACTCAAAAACTCTAAACCCTAAAACCTAAAACCAAAACCCTAAACCCTAAATCTTAAAAACTAAATCTTAAACCCTAAATTTTACGACACTAAACCCTAAGTCATAATACTCTAAACACTAAAACCTAAAAACAATACCATAAACTCTAAAGACTAAAACCCTAATCTTTAATAAACTAAAACCCTAGACTTTAAAACTAAACATTAAACCCTAAATTTCAAAACCCTAAACCCTAAAACCAAAACCCTAAAAACTAAAACCTAAAACCTTATACTTGAATACACTAAAACCTTAAACCCTAAACCTTAAAATTAAACCCTAAAACTAAGCAAATAACCCTAAAACTCAAAACCCTAAAATTGAAAACAAAAACACTAAACCCCAAACCCTAAAAATAAAATCTAAAACCCTAAATTTTAATACACTAAACCCTAAATCCTAATACTCAAAACACTAAAACATTAAAACTAAAACCCTAAACACTAAAAACTAAAACCCTAATCTTTAATACACTAAAACCCTAAACGCTAAAACTAAACATTAAACCCTAAAATTTAAAACCCTAAAACCGAAAACCAAAACCCTAAAAACTAAAACCTAAAACCCTAAATTTGAATACAACAAAACCCTAAAACCTAAAATTAAACACTAAAACTAAGCACATAACCCAAAAACTCAAAACCCTAAAATTGAAAACAAAAACTCTAAACCCTAAACCCTAAAAACTAAATCTAAAACCCTAAATTTTAATACACTAAACCCTAAATCCTAATACTCAAAACACTAAAACATAAAAACAAAACCCTAAACCCTAAAAACTAAAACCCTAATCTTTAATACACTAAAACCCTAAACCCTAAAAGTAAACATTAAACCGTAAAATTTAAAACCCTAAAACCGAAAACCAAAACCCTAAAAACTAAAACCTAAAACCCTAAATTTGAATACAACAGAACCCTAAAACCTAAAATTAAACTGTAAAACTAAGCACATAACCCAAAAACTCAAAACCCTAAACCCTAAACCCTAAAAACAAAATCTAAAACCCTAAATTTTAATACACTAAACCCTAAATCCTAATACTCTAAACACTAAAACATAAAAACAAAATCCTAAACCCTACCCTAATCTTTAATACACTAAAACACTAAACCCCAAAACTAAACATTAAACCCTAAAATTTAAAACCCTAAAACCTAAAACCAGAACCCTAAAAACTAAAACCTAAAACCCTAAATTTGAATACAAAAAAACCCTAAAACCTAAAATTAAACCCTAAAACTAAGCACACAACCCAAAAACTCAGAACCCTCAAATTGAAAACAAAAACCCTAAATCCTAAAACCTAAAAACTAAATCTAAAACCCTAAATTTTAATACACTAAACCATAAATCCTAATACTCTAAACACTAAAACATAAAAACAAAACCCTAAACCCTAAAAACTAAAACCCTAATCATTAATACACTAAAACCCTTAACTCTAAAACTAAAAATTAAACCCTAAAATTCTAAACCCTAAAACCTAAAACCAAAACCCTAAAAAATAAAGCCTAAAACCCTAAACTTGAATATAACAAAACCTTAAAACCTAAAATTAAACCTTAAAACTAAACATTAAACTCAAAAACTCTAAACCCTAAAACCTAAAACCAAAACCCTAAACCCTAAATCTTAAAAACTAAATCTTAAACCCTAAATTTTACGACACTAAACCCTAAGTCATAATACTCTAAACACTAAAACCTAAAAACAATACCATAAACTCTAAAGACTAAAACCCTAATCTTTAATAAACTAAAACCCTAGACTTTAAAACTAAACATTAAACCCTAAATTTCAAAACCCTAAACCCTAAAACCAAAACCCTAAAAACTAAAACCTAAAACCTTATACTTGAATACACTAAAACCTTAAACCCTAAACCTTAAAATTAAACCCTAAAACTAAGCAAATAACCCTAAAACTCAAAACCCTAAAATTGAAAACAAAAACACTAAACCCCAAACCCTAAAAATAAAATCTAAAACCCTAAATTTTAATACACTAAACCCTAAATCCTAATACTCAAAACACTAAAACATTAAAACTAAAACCCTAAACGCTAAAAACTAAAACCCTAATCTTTAATACACTAAAACCCTAAACGCTAAAACTAAACATTAAACCCTAAAATTTAAAACCCTAAAACCGAAAACCAAAACCCTAAAAACTAAAACCTAAAACCCTAAATTTGAATACAACAAAACCCTAAAACCTAAAATTAAACACTAAAACTAAGCACATAACCCAAAAACTCAAAACCCTAAAATTGAAAACAAAAACTCTAAACCCTAAACCCTAAGAACTAAATCTAAAACCCTAAATTTTAATACACTAAACCCTAAATCCTAATACTCAAAACACTAAAACATAAAAAAAAAACCTAAACCCTAAAAACTAAAACCCTAATCTTTAATACACTAAAACCCTAAACCCTAAAAGTAAACATTAAACCGTAAAATTTAAAACCCTAAAACCGAAAACCAAAACCCTAAAAACTAAAACCTAAAACCCTAAACTTGAATACAACAAAACCTTAAAACCTAAAATTAAACCTTAAAACTAAACATTAAACTCAAAAACTCTAAACCCTAAAACCTAAAACCAAAACCCTAAACCCTAAATCTTAAAAACTAAATCTTAAACCCTAAATTTTACAACATTAAACCCTAAGTCATAATACTCTAAACACTAAAACCTAAAAACAATACCATAAACTCTAAAGACTAAAACCCTAATATTTAATAAACTAAAACCCTAGACTTTAAAACTAAACATTAAACCCTAAATTTCAAAACCCTAAACCCTAAAACCAAAACCCTAAAAACTAAAACCTAAAACCTTATTCTTGAATACACTAAAACCCTAAACCCTAAACCTTAAAATTAAACCCTAAAACTAAGCAAATAACCCTAAAACTCAAAACCCTAAAATTGAAAACAAAAAACTAAACCCCAAACCCTAAAAACAAAATCTAAAACCCTAAATTTTAATACACTAAACCCTAAATCCTTATACTCTAAACACTAAAACATTAAAACTAAAACCCTAAACACTAAAAACTAAAACCCTAATATTTAATACACTAAAACCCTAAACCGTAAAACTAAACATTAAACCCTAAAATTTAAAACCCTAAAACCGAAAACCAAAACCCTAAAAACTAAAACCTAAAACCCTAAATTTGAATACAACAAAACCCTAAAACCTAAAATTAAACACTAAAACTAAGCACATAACCCAAAAACTCAAAACCCTAAACCCTAAACCCTAAAAACAAAATCTAAAACCCTAAATTTTAATACACTAAACCCTAAATCCAAATACTCTAAACACTAAAACATAAAAACAAAATCCTAAACCCTAAATCCTCAAATTGAAAACAAAAACCCTAAATCCTAAAACCTAAAAACTAGATTTAAAACCCTAAATTTTAATACACTAAACCATAAATCCTAATACTCTAAACACTAAAACATAAAAACAAAACCCTAAACCCTAAAATTAAACCTTAAAACTAAACATTAAACCCAAAAACTCTAAACCCTAAAACCTAAAACCGAAACCCTAAACCCTAAATGTTAAACCCTAAATTTTACAACACTAAACCCTAAGTCATAATACTCTAAACACTAAAACCTTAAAACAATACCATAAACTCTAAAGACTAAAACCCTAATCTTTAATAAACTAAAACCCTAGACTTTAAAACTAAACATTAAACCCTAAAATTCGAAACCCTAAACCCTAAAACCAAAACCCTAAAAACTAAAACCTAAAACCTTATACTTGAATACACTAAAACCCTAAACCCTAAACCTTAAAATTAAACCCTAAAACTAAGCAAATAACCCTAAAACTCAAAACCCTAAAATTGAAAACAAAAACACTAAAATCCAAACCCTAAAAACAAAATCTAAAACCCTAAATTTTAATACACTAAACCCTAAATCCTAATACTCAAAACACTAAAACATAAAAACAAAACCCTAAACCCTAAAAACTAAAACCCTAATCTTTAATACACTAAAACCCTAAACGCTAAAACTAAACATTAAACCCTAAAATTTAAAACCCTAAAATCTTAAACCAAAACCCTAAAAATTAAAACCTAAAACCCTAAATTTGAATACAACAAAACCCTAAAACCTAAAATTAAACACTAAAACTAAGCACATAACCCAAAAACTCAAAACCCTAAAATTGAAAACAAAAACCCTAATCCCTAAACCCTAAAAACTAAATCTAAAACCCTAAATTTTAATACACTAAACCCTAAATCCTAATACTCTAAACACTAAAACATTAAAACAAAATCCTAAACCCTAAAAACTAAAACCCTAATCTTTAATACACTAAAACCCTACACACTAAAACTAAACATTAAACCCTAAAATTTAAAACCTAAAACCTAAAACCAAAACCCTAAAAATTAAAACCTAAAACCCTAAATTTGAATACAACAAAACCCTAAAACCTAAAATTAAACCCTAAAACCAAGCACATAACCCAAAAACTCAAAACCCTAAAATTGAAAACAAAAACCCTAAATCCTAAAACCTAAAAACTAAATCTAAAACCCTAAATTTTAATACACTAAACCCTAAATCCTAATACTCAAAACACTAAAACATAAAAACAAAACCATAAACCCTAAAAACTAAAACCCTAATCTTTAATACACTAAAACCCTAAACCCTAAAAGTAAACATTAAACCGTAAAATTTAAAACCCTAAAACCGAAAACCAAAACCCTAAAAACTAAAACCTAAAACCCTAAATTTGAATACAACAGAACCCTAAAACCTAAAATTAAACACTAAAACTAAGCACATAACCCAAAAACTCAAAACCCTAAACCCTAAACCCTAAACCCTAAAAACAAAATCTAAAACCCTAAATTTTAATACAATAAACCCTAAATCCTAATACTTAAACACTAAAACATAAAAACAAAATCCTAAACCCTACCCTAATCTTTAATACACTAAAACCCTAAACCCCAAAACTAAACATTAAACCCTAAAATTTAAAACCCTAAAACCTAAAACCAAAACCCTAAAAACTAAAACCTAAACCATAAATTTGAATACAAAAAAACCCTAAAACCTAAAATTAAACCCTAAAACTAAGCAAATAACCCTAAAACTAGAAACCCTAAAATTGAAAACAAAAACACTAAACCCCAAACCCTAAAAACAAAATCTAAAACCCTAAATTCTAATACACTAAACCCTAAATCCTAATACTCAAAACACTAAAACATAAAAACAAAACCCTAAACCCTAAAAACTAAAACCCTAAACCCTAAAAACTAAAACCCTAATCTTTAATACACTAAAATCCTAAACGCTAAAACTAAACATTAAACCCTAAAATTTAAAACCGTAAAACCGAAAACCAAAACCCTAAAAACTAAAATTAAACACTAAAACTAAGCACATAACCCAAAAACTCAAAACCCTAAACCCTAAACCCTAAACCCTAAAAACAAAATCTAAAACCCTAAATTTTAATACAATAAACCCTAAATCCTAATACTTAAACACTAAAACATAAAAACAAAATCCTAAACCCTACCCTAATCATTAATACACTAAAACCCTAAACCCCAAAACTAAACATTAAACCCTAAAATTTAAAACCCTAAAACCTAAAACCAAAACCCTAAAAACTAAAACCTAAACCATAAATTTGAATACAAAAAAACCCTAATACCTAAAATTAAACCCTAAAACTAAGCAAATAACCCTAAAACTCAAAACCCTAAAATTGAAAACAAAAACACTAAACCCCAAACCCTAAAAACAAAATCTAAAACCCTAAATTCTAATACACTAAACCCTAAATCCTAATACTCAAAACACTAAAACATAAAAACAAAACCCTAAACCCTAAAAACTAAAACCCTAAACCCTAAAAACTAAAACCCTAATCTTTAATACACTAAAACCCTAAACGCTAAAACTAAACATTAAACCCTAAAATTTAAAACCCTAAAATCTTAAACCAAAACCCTAAAAATTAAAACCTAAAACCCTAAATTTGAATACAACAAAACCCTAAAACCTAAAATTAAACACTAAAACTAAGCACATAACCCAAAAACTCAAAACCCTAAAATTGAAAACAAAAACCCTAATCCCTAAACCCTAAAAACTAAATCTAAAACCCTAAATTTTAATACACAAAACCCTAAATCCTAATACTCTAAACACTAAAACATTAAAACAAAATCCTAAACCCTAAAAACTAAAACCCTAATCTTTAATACACTAAAACCCTACACCCTAAAACTAAACATTAAACCCTAAAATTTAAAACCTAAAACCTAAAACCAAAACCCTAAAAATTAAAACCTAAAACCCTAAATTTGAATACAACAAAACCCTAAAACCTAAAATTAAACCCTAAAACCAAGCACATAACCCAAAAACTCAAAACCCTAAAATTGAAAACAAAAACCCTAAATCCTAAAACCTAAAAACTAAATCTAAAACCCTAAATTTTAATACACTAAACCCTAAATCCTAATACTCAAAACACTAAAACATAAAAACAAAACCATAAACCCTAAAAACTAAAACCCTAATCTTTAATACACTAAAACCCTAAACCCTAAAAGTAAACATTAAACCGTAAAATTTAAAACCCTAAAACCGAAAACCAAAACCCTAAAAACTAAAACCTAAAACCCTAAATTTGAATACAATAGAACCCTAAAACCTAAAATTAAACACTAAAACTAAGCACATAACCCAAAAACTCAAAACCCTAAACCCTAAACCCTAAACCCTAAAAACAAAATCTAAAACCCTAAATTTTAATACAATAAACCCTAAATCCTAATACTTAAACACTAAAACATAAAAACAAAATCCTAAACCCTACCCTAATCTTTAATACACTAAAACCCTAAACCCCAAAACTAAACATTAAACCCTAAAATTTAAAACCCTAAAACCTAAAACCAAAACCCTAAAAACTAAAACCTAAACCATAAATTTGAATACAAAAAAACCCTAAAACCTAAAATTAAACCCTAAAACTAAGCAAATAACCCTAAAACTCAAAACCCTAAAATTGAAAACAAAAACACTAAACCCCAAACCCTAAAAACAAAATCTAAAACCCTAAATTCTAATACACTAAAACATGTAAGTTATTGGAAATGTAAGTTATTTTTTGAAAGTGTAAGTTATTGGAAATGTAAGTTATTTTTTGAAATTTTGAAACTTATAATTTTAAAATGGTAGTGTCCCTCTTTTTGAAGTAGTAGTAATGTTTTGATTTTTTGAAGTAATAGTAATGTTTTCATTATTTGTTTTTATTTTTTGAAGTAATCGTAATGTTTTGATTTACATGAATTAAAAGCTTAGACCCGTTTGAGATTTAATATCGAACTTACCATTCGATATTGAATCTTGAATTGTCCCATTTTTGGACAGTTTGAGAATGTGATTATGATGTTCTTTGTTAGTTGATATGTGTTTCGATTATGGACTTATTTTAAGATTTGGTTAGTTATTTCTCTACGTTCTCGGGTACATTGAAACACGTGTACTTAGAGAACTGTAGGGAAGTGCTGCCAAATTTTTTAAGTCCATTCGAGACACTAACTAACAAAGAACATCATATCACATTCTTGAATGGGATAGGACCCTTACCAATAAAGCAATTGCAACGCATATGTGCTGTCGAATTCATGTCAAAATCTCATTAACTTTTTTAAATGTGTGATTGTTTACTATACTTTCTTAAATGTGTATGATTGTTTACTATATATTTTTAAATGTGTATGAATGTTTATTTTGTTTAAAGATTATCGTTTTAATTCTATAGAATGAACTCTGATCGTAATTGGATGTACAAACGGAGGGTTGGCGGTTATCTGTCTAAAGAGTTTTTGGATGGAATCGAGTCATTCATTGAGTTCGCAAGAAAAAATGCTGAATGGAAAGACGGTGATAAGTTGAAATGTCCTTGTAGTCGAAAGAGGTGTAGCAATATTAATTACTTGGACACTGAGACAATCACGCGGCATCTGCTGAAGCATGGGTTTGTTCCGGGTTATCACACATGGTTATTCCACGGCGAAGGCCATCTTTATGAACAAGTTCTGAATCAGAATGTGATCCCTGTTCCAAGCCAATCAAACATTCCGGCCGATCCAAATCCATACATCGATATGATTCGTGATGCTGCTGGTCCTTCATTTAATCAGTCTGAAACAGTTGAAGAACCACCCAATCCAGAGGCTCAAAAGTTTTACGATATGTTGAAAGCAGCGAATGAACCATTGTACGAAGGATGTGAAACTCATTCGAAGTTGTCTTTTGTTGCTAGAACGATGAATATAAAGTCCGAGTGTCACATCTCAGAGAAAGGTTACGACCTATACGGATCGTTGTTCAAAGAAGTGTTGCCCAAAGGTAACTTGGTAACTGAAAACTTCTACAAGAGCAAGCAACTACTTCGAGGCATGGGTTTACCGGTTGAGAAAATTGACACGTGTATCAATAACTGTATGATATACTGGGGAAGCGAAGACCGTGACAGAAAGAGTTGTAAGATTTGTGATCATCCGCGATTCAAACCAGTGAACTCGAATAATAACAAACGGAAGAAGACAAGCATACCGTACAAGAGAATGCATTATTTTCCTTTGACGCCCCGTCTGCAACGTTTGTATGCATCTAATGCCACAGCTGCGGACATGAGGTGGCATGCCGAACATGTTGTCAAAGATGTTATTATGCATCATCCATCAGATTCTATGGCTTGGAAGCATTTGAACAAAGAATATCCAGACTTCGCAGCTGATTCTCGAAATGTCAGATTAGGTTTATGTACCGATGGGTTTCAACCGTTTGGAAGTTTCGGTCAACAGTACTGTTCATGGCCCGTAATAGTCACACCTTACAATTTGCCACCGCATATGTGCATGAAAGACCAATACATGTTTTTAACCGTATTGATCCCAGGACCGAAAAACCCGAAGGACAAAATTGACGTGTTCCTACAGCCGTTGATAGCTGAATTGCTTAATTTGTGGGAAACCGGTGTTGTATCCTATGACATATCCAGAAAACAAAATTTCGTGCTTCGTGCTGCATTGTTGTGGACAATTAGTGATTTTCCAGCTTATTCGATGTTATCGGGTAGAAGTACTGCAGGTAAAGAAGCATGTCCCTACTGTATGGAACGTTCTGAAGCGTTCAGCTTACGATGCAGTGGAAAACAATCGTGGTTTGATAACCACCGGAAGTTTCTTGAAGCCGATCACCCTTTCCGAAGGAATAAGGTAAATTTTAGGAAAAACAAAGTTGTCACTACTATCCCCCCTGCTCCGCGATCCGGGACTGAAATTCTTGCCGAGATTGATCGACTAGGTCTTCTGAAGGTGACTGAACCAGATGCAGCTCTAGTTAATGCTAATATTTTCAAGACTACCGGTTGGAAAAAAAGAAGCATCTTCTGGGATTTACCGTATTGGAGCACTAATCTCATTCGACATAATCTTGATGTAATGCACATTGAGAAAAATGTTTTCGATAATGTCTTTAACACAGTCATGAATGTGAAGGGGAAAACGAAAGACACACCGAAATCGAGAGAGGAGTTAAATGATTATTGCAGACGACCTGAGTTACAAAAGAATCCTGTAACTGGAAAATATCCTGCAGCGTGTTACTGTTTGGATAAAGCTTCCAAAACACAGTTGTGCGAATGGTTGAAGGGACTAAAATTCCCAGATGGGTATGCAAGTAATCTTGGGCGATGTGTCGACATGATACAGTTGAGATTGATCGGTATGAAAAGTCATGATTGTCACGTATTTATGCAGAGATTGATTCCAATTGCTTTTCGTGATTTGCTACCGTAACCAGTCTGGAAGGCGCTAACAGAGTTGAGTTTGTTCTTTAAAGAACTGTGCTCAAGGTCGGTAGGCACTCATGATATGATCAGATTGGAGCGCGAAATACCGATAATATTGTGCAATTTGGAAAGGATCTTTCCCCCGAGTTTCTTCGATTCGATGGAGCATTTACCTGTTCACCTGCCACACGAAGCCAGAATTGGTGGCCCAGTCCAATACAGATGGATGTATCCATTCGAGAGGTACCTTCGAAAATTGAAAAATAATGTAAGAAACAAGGCTAGAGTAGAGGGTTCGATCGCGAATGCTTATCTGATTGAAGAGACTGCTACATTCATGTCATTTTACTTTGAAGATCATGTGCCTACCAGAATTAACAGTTTGGGCAGAAATGAAACACATAATGACATTGAAGGAGAGCATGTTCGTGTCGATCGACTTTCGTGCTTCATAGAACGGGGAGAACATTTTGGGGGAGCACAAAAAAGGTTTCTAAACACGAAAGAGGTCGATGCAGCTACAATCTATGTGTTGTTGAATACCCCTGAAGTCGAAGAGTATGTGAAGTAAGTTTCAAACTACAAATCGCACCTGTAGTATTACTCAATATGCTCTTTCACTATTAACTTATTAATCTTTACTATGTCTATGTGTGTAAAAGTATATACACAGAGATGGTGAAGCAACAGGACCCGAGAATCTCAGATGCGAGGCTCAATGAAAGGCTAGACAAAGAATTTGCCAGCTGGTTTCGAGAATATGTAAGTTTGTAACTTGTTACATTTTCAGATAATGAACTTTAATTACCCGCTAATTTGATCTTTAATCAAATTTGTAGGTTGCAGACCCGTCAAACAATGTTTTAAACGAAGACATTCGAAATTTAGCAATAGGACCATCTCCTTGCGTGACAGTATATCCCGGCTGTAAGGTCAACGGATATAAGTTTCACACTGTTGAATACGGGTCTAACAGAAAGTCGTCAAATATGGGTGTTTGTATTCGAGGAAGTAGCTACTCCTCTGAAGATGATGACTACTATGGACTTCTAAAAGAAGTTTTATATCTCGACTACACGGGAATGGTTCAAAATAGAGTCCTGATGTTCAAATGTGAATGGTTTGACCCTACACCAGCAGGCACGAGACTAGATCGGCGATACAGACTGGTCGATATCAACCACAATCGACGTTTCAGAGGCTACGAGCCATTCGTTCTGGCATCACAAGCTGAGCAAGTTTATTACTCAGCTTACCCAAGTACTCGTAGAGAGAATAAAGACTGGTGGGCAACATATAAGATAAAACCAAGGGCTTCCATAGAATATATTGAACATTTGTCAGACTCTTTTCAAGAGGAAATAATTAAAGATCACGTCCCGGTACAAGCAGACGATGTGTTGCTTTTGTTAACAAATCCAAATATCAATCAAGAAGACACTGAGATGCTAGAGGATGATGATGCACTAAATGATGATAGTGATGATCTAGGATCGTTTGATGAGGATGATGATAATATAGTGTCATCCTCAGGTAATATTGGAATGATGTGTAATATTGTTGTTAAATATGTTTGTAAATTAATATTATTGTTGTTATTGTATATGCAGATGGCGGGTCGAGGTAAACGTAGAGTTGGAGGTGGAGGTGGAGGTGTTCGTAGACTGAGTGATCGTGATGGCGATGACGACACCCTCATGCAGTCTCCTTCTTCTGGGAGTGTTCCTCCGACTCCTTCTTCTGGGAGTGTTCCTCCTACTCCTGATGCTGGTCTGTCTCCTGTTGCTACTCCTCCGAGTGCAGATGCATCTTCTTCAGCTGCTCCCCCTCCTATCGAGATTTATCCAGAGGGAGGGACGTAAGTATAATTTTATTTGAATGTTAGTAACTGTTGATTTTATCTTTTGTTAATCATGTCTTTTTAATGTAGTTTTGTGGCTCGCAATAAGACGATCATTGCATCGGTGCTCCGAGAGATCATTGAGGCTCGTATCCACCCAGATGGATACACTCTTTCTAAGGTCCCTAAGAGTCACCAGGAGATTTATTGGACCGAGTTTCAGGTACGTGTGTTGATATTTTATTGTAGCTCGTATATATTTTATCTAACGCTTTGATTTTACTAACTGTATTTATTTTGTCTGTTTTGAAGCGTCGCTTTACTTGGGATAGGAGCAGGTTCACTATTGCTGAGATCTATAAATGGTTCAGAGCAGTGTTGATGAGGAGGTACAGCAGCCGCGTGAGCGAGTGGCGTCAGACCTGGAGGGAGAGTAAGAGGAAGCCGAGCTGTGTGCCCGATGAAGTGTGGAAGAGTTGGTTGGTGATATTCGACTCAGCCGAGTATAAAGAGAGGTCTGAGCGTAACACGAAGAACCGGATGAGTGAGCCAGATGGGCCGGGCACCGGCATTTCAAAGGCCGCTGGAGGATCTCGATCGGGCGTCTGATATGCTTTGGACATTGTAAGTTTTGTAGTTATATATATTTTCATATTTTAAATTATATATGTACTTAATTATATATGTTTTCATATTTTGAAGGCTGAGGAGTTAGGTCGACCTGCGACAGCTTTGGACGTTGCAAAACGTCTGCACACGAAGAAGGACGGGACCCCGACATCTCAGCGAGCACATCAGCTCATTGTAAGTTTATAACGTTATTCTTTCGACTATTTCTAAATTTTTGTTTTAATTATTTTTAACTAATTAAAGATTTTCCTTTTAGGCTTCGGTGGAGCAGGCTCTTGAGGAGCGTCGAGCCTCTACGCAGGAGGAGCCCGATGTGGACGAGGTCTACCTGAGCGTCGCCCCGAAAAAGAAGAATAGGATCTTCGGGACGGGCACCTTAGCGAAGGTTTGGATGTTAATTTTTTCTTTATTCATAGAATCAACAAGTTATAATTGTTTACTTACGCTTCCGTCTGCTTCAGGTCTTTAGCAGCGGCTCCTCCTCATTTTCTGTGTCCTCCTCGTCTGGCCCGTCAGAGTCGGAGGAGCGCATCAGGCAGACTTTGAGAGAGGAGTTCGAGCAGAGGCAGAAGGAGACCGAGGAACGTCTTGCTCGAGAGCGAGAGGCTGAGCGCGAGGCACTTGCTCGAGAGCGAGAGGCTGAGCGCGCTGCTGATCGTGCCGAGTTACAGAGGGGGTTCGCTGCGAGCTTGAAAGAGATGGAGCAGCGTTTGCGAGATGAGATGCTGGGTCGACCGCCTCCCTGATTGTATTTCATTATGATTTGTTTATGTTTAACTTCATATTTTAGCTGTGTTTGAATTATTTTGGATGTTTTTGAATGTTGTTGAATGATGTTGAATGCTTCTGAATGATTTTGTATGATTCAGAATGATTTTGTGTTGTTAAATGAATTTGTATGTTTCTGAAAATTGAGTGCAGGTTTGGGGTAAAAAAACAGGATTCGCCCTGCCCCTTTTTTTTGAAATTCCCTACGGGAGGAGCCGTAGGGAAGTATGACAGACGTCCCCTACGGGAGTAGCCGTAGGGGACACTCCTCCACGGTCCCCTACGGGAGTAGCCGTAGGGGACACTCCTTCACGGTCCCCTACGGGAGGAGCCGTAGGGGACAGCCTCACATGGTCCCCTACGGGAGCAGTCGTAGGGGACACCCCTACGTCCGCCCCCTACGGCGTCGGCGTCGGCCTGCCCTACGGGAAGGACGGGCGGGGAAAATGAATCTCCCTACGGGGTCCCCTACGAGCTTCCCGTAGGGGATGTCCCCTACGGCTATTATTTCCCGTAGGGATGGAGCTCCCTACGAGGCTAACCCCTACGTCCAAATCCCCTAGGGGATGCCGTAGGGGATGGGCTTCCCTACGGGGATCCCTACGGGAAGTGCCGTAGGGATTTCGCTGTTTTTTTGTAGTGTAAACCCTAAAAACTAAAACCCTAATCTTTAATACACTAAAACCCTAAACGCTAAAACTAAACATTAAACCCTAAAATTTAAAACCGTAAAACCGAAAACAAAAACCCTAAAAACTAAAACCTAAAACCCTAAATTTGAATACAACAAAACCTTAAAACCTAAAATTAAACACTAAAACTAAGCACATAACCTAAAAACTCAAAACCCTAAAATTGAAAACAAAAACTCTAAACCTAAACCCTAAAAACTAAATCTAAAACCCTAAATTTTCATACACTAAACCCTAAATCCTAATACTCAAAACACTAAAACATAAAAACAAAACCCTAAACCCTAAAAACTAAAACCCTAATCTTTAATACACTAAAACCCTAAACCCTAAAACTAACAATTAAACTCTAAAATTTAAAACCCTAAAACCGAAAACCAAAACCCTAAAAACTAAAACCTAAAACCCTAAATTTGAATACAACAAAACCCTAAAACCTAAAATTAAACACTAAAACTAAGCACATAACCCAAAAACTCAAAACCCTTAACCCTAAACCCTAAAAAAAATCTAAAACCCTAAATTTTAATACACTAAACCCTAAATCCTAATACTCTAAACACTAAAACATAAAAACAAAATCCTAAACCCTAAAAACTTAAACCCTAATCTTTAATACACTAAAACCCTAAACCGTAAAATTAAACATTAAACCCTAAAATTTAAAACCCTAAAACCTAAAACCAAAACCCTAAAAACTAAAACCCTAAATTTGAATACAACAAAACCCTAGACTTTAAAACTAAACATTAAACCCTAAAATTCGAAACCCTAAACCCTAAAACCAAAACCCTAAAAACTAAAACCTAAAACCTTATACTTGAATACACTAAAACCCTAAACCCTAAACCTTAAAATTAAACCCTAAAACTAAGCAAATAACCCTAAAACTCAAAACCCTAAAATTGAAAACAAAAATACTAAACCCCAAACCCTAAAAACAAAATCTAAAACCCTAAATCCTAATACTCTAAACACTAAAACATAAAAACAAAATCCTAAACCCTAAAAACTTAAACCCTAATCTTTAATACACTAAAACCCTAAACCGTAAAATTAAACATTAAACCCTAAAATTTAAAACCCTAAAACCTAAAACCAAAACCCTAAAAACTAAAACCCTAAATTTGAATACAACAAAACCCTAGACTTTAAAACTAAACATTAAACCCTAAAATTCGAAACCCTAAACCCTAAAAACTAAAACCTAAAACCTTATACTTGAATACACTAAAACCCTAAACCCTAAACCTTAAAATTAAACCCTAAAACTAAGCAAATAACCCTAAAACTCAAAACCCTAAAATTGAAAACAAAAACACTAAACCCCAAACACTGAAAACAAAATCTAAAACCCTAAATTTTAATACACTAAACCCTAAATCCTAATACTCAAAACACTAAACCATAAAAACAAAACCCTAAACCCTAAAAACTAAAACCCTAATCTTTAATACACTAAAACCCTAAACGCTAAAACTAAACATTAAACCCTAAAATTTAAAACCCTAAAATCTTAAACCAAAACCCTAAAAATTAAAACCTAAAACCCTAAATTTGAATACAACAAAACCCTAAAACCTAAAATTAAACACTAAAACTAAGCACATAACCCAAAAACTCAAAACCCTAAAATTGAAAACAAAAACCCTAATCCCTAAACCCTAAAAACTAAATCTAAAACCCTAAATTTTAATACACTAAACCCTAAATCCTAATACTCTAAACACTAAAACATTAAAACAAAATCCTAAACCCTAAAAACTAAAACCCTAATCTTTAATACACTAAAACCCTACACCCTAAAACTAAACATTAAACCTTAAAATTTAAAACCCTAAAACCTAAAACCAAAACCCTAAAAATTAAAACCTAAAACCCTAAATTTGAATACAACAAAACCCTAAAACCTAAAATTAAACCCTAAAACCAAGCACATAACCCAAAAACTCAAAACCCTAAAATTGAAAACAAAAACCCTAAATCCTAAAACCTAAAAACTAAATCCTAAATCCTAAATTTTAATACACTAAACCCTAAATCCTAATACTCAAAACACTAAAACATAAAAACAAAACCCTAAACCCTAAAAACTAAAACCCTAATCTTTAATACACTAAAACCCTAAACCCTAAAATTAAACATTAAACCGTAAAATTTAAAACCCTAAAACCGAAAACCAAAACCCTAAAAACTAAAACCTGAAACCCTATATTTGAATACAATAGAACCCTGAAACCTAAAATTAAACTGTAAAACTAAGCACATAACCCAAAAACTCAAAACCCTAAACCCTAAACCCTAAAAACAAAATCTAAAACCCTAAATTTTAATACACTAAACCCTAAATCCTAATACTCTAAACACTAAAACATAAAAACAAAATCCTAAACCCTACCCTAATCTTTAATACACTAAAACCCTAAACTGTAAAACTAAACATTAAACCCTAAAATTTAAAACCCTAAAACCTAAAACCAAAACCCTAAAAACTAAAACCTAAAACCCTAAATTTGAATACAACAAAACCCTAAAACCTAAAATTAAAATCTAAAACTAAGAACATAACCCAA
The DNA here is from genome assembly GCA_954870475.1 of Euphrasia confusa. Lineage (NCBI taxonomy): Eukaryota > Viridiplantae > Streptophyta > Magnoliopsida > Lamiales > Orobanchaceae > Euphrasia > Euphrasia confusa. Next base: position 18,145,351 of record OX940966.1, read on the forward strand.
AAACTCAAAACCCTCAAATTGAAAACAAAAACCCTAAATCCTAAAACCTAAAAACTAAATTTAAAACCCTAAATTTTAATACACTAAACCATAAATCCTAATATTCTAAACACTAAAACATAAAAATAAAACCCTAAACCCTAAAATTAAACCTTAAAACTAAACATTAAACCCAAAAACTCTAAACCCTAAAACCTAAAACCAAAACCCTAAACCCTAAATCTTAAACCCTAAATTTTACGACACTAAACCCTAAGTCATAATACTCTAAACACTAAAACCTAAAAACAATACCATAAACTCTAAAGACTAAAACCCTAATCTTTAATAAACTAAAACCCTAGACTTTAAAACTAAACATTAAACCCTAAAATTCGAAACCCTAAACCCTAAAACCAAAACCCTAAAAACTAAAACCTAAAACCTTATACTTGAATACACTAAAACCCTAAACCCTAAACCTTAAAATTAAACCCTAAAACTAAGCAAATAACCCTAAAACTCAAAACCCTAAAATTGAAAACAAAAACACTAAACCCCAAACCCTAAAAACAAAATCTAAAACCCTAAATTTTAATACACTAAACCCTAAATCCTAATACTCAAAACACTAAAACATAAAAACAAAACCCTAAACCCTAAAAACTAAAACCCTAATCTTTAATACACTAAAACCCTAAACCCTAAAACTAACAATTAAACCCTAAAATTTAAAACCCTAAAACCGAAAACCAAAACCCTAAAAACTAAAACCTAAAACCCTAAATTTGAATACAACAAAACCTTAAAACCTAAAATTAAACACTAAAACTAAGCACATAACCCAAAAACTCAAAACCCTAAAATTGAAAACAAAAACCCTAATCCCTAAACCCTAAATTTTAATACACTAAACCCTAAATCCTAATACCCTAAACACTAAAACATAAAAACAAAATCCTAAACCCTACCCTAATCTTTAATACACTAAAACCCTAAACCCCAAAACTAAACATTAAACCCTAAAATTTAAAACCCTAAAACCTAAAACCAAAACCCTAAAAACTAAAACCTAAAACCCTAAATTTGAATACAAAAAAACCCTAAAACCTAAAATTAAACCCTAAAACTAAGCACACAACCCAAAAACTCAGAACCCTCAAATTGAAAACAAAAACCCTAAATCCTAAAACCTAAAAACTAAATCTAAAACCCTAAATTTTAATACACTAAACCATAAATCCTAATACTCTAAACACTAAAACATAAAAACAAAACCCTAAACCCTAAAAACTAAAACCCTAATCATTAATACACTAAAACCCTTAACTCTAAAACTAAAAATTAAACCCTAAAATTCTAAACCCAAAAACCTAAAACCAAAACCCTAAAAAATAAAACCTAAAACCCTAAAATTGAATACAACAAAACCTTAAAACCTAAAATTAAACCTTAAAACTAAACATTAAACTCAAAAACTCTAAACCCTAAAACCTAAAACCAAAACCCTAAACCCTAAATCTTAAAAACTAAATCTTAAACCCTAAATTTTACGACACTAAACCCTAAGTCATAATACTCTAAACACTAAAACCTAAAAACAATACCATAAACTCTAAAGACTAAAACCCTAATCTTTAATAAACTAAAACCCTAGACTTTAAAACTAAACATTAAACCCTAAATTTCAAAACCCTAAACCCTAAAACCAAAACCCTAAAAACTAAAACCTAAAACCTTATACTTGAATACACTAAAACCCTAAACCCTAAACCTTAAAATTAAACCCTAAAACTAAGCAAATAACCCTAAAACTCAAAACCCTAAAATTGAAAACAAAAACACTAAACCCCAAACCCTAAAAACAAAATCTAAAACCCTAAATTTTAATACACTAAACCCTAAATCCTAATACTCAAAACACTAAAACATTAAAACTAAAACCCTAAACGCTAAAAACTATAACCCTAATCTTTAATACACTAAAACCCTAAACGCTAAAACTAAACATTAAACCCTAAAATTTAAAACCCTAAAACCGAAAACCAAAACCCTAAAAACTAAAACCTAAAACCCTAAATTTGAATACAACAAAACCCTAAAACCTAAAATTAAACACTAAAACTAAGCACATAACCCAAAAACTCAAAACCCTAAACCCTAAACCCTAAAAACAAAATCTAAAACCCTAAATTTTAATACACTAAACCCTAAATCCTAATACTCTAAACACTAAAACATAAAAACAAAATCCTAAACCCTAAAAACTTAAACCCTAATCTTTAATACACTAAAACCCTAAACCGTAAAATTAAACATTAAACCCTAAAATTTAAAACCCTAAAACCTAAAACCAAAACCCTAAAAACTAAAACCCTAAATTTGAATACAACAAAACCCTAAAACCTAAAATTAAACACTAAAACTAAGCACATAACCCAAAAACACAAATTCCTAAACCCTAAACCCTAAAAACAAAATCTAAAACCCTAAATTTTAATACACTAAACCCTAAATCCAAATACTCTAAACACTAAAACATAAAAACAAAATCCTAAACCCTAAATCCTCAAATTGAAAACAAAAACCCTAAATCCTAAAACCTAAAAACTAGATTTAAAACCCTAAATTTTAATACACTAATCCATAAATCCTAATACTATAAACACTAAAACATAAAAACAAAACCCTAAACCCTAAAATTAAACCTTAAAACTAAACATTAAACCCAAAAACTCTAAACCCTAAAACCTAAAACCAAAACCCTAAACCCTAAATGTTAAACCCTAAATTTTACGACACTAAACCCTAAGTCATAATACTCTAAACACTAAAACCTAAAAACAATACCATAAAATCTAAAGACTAAAACCCTAATCTTTAATAAACTAAAACCCTAGACTTTAAAACTAAACATTAAACCCTAAAATTCGAAACCCTAAACCCTAAAACCAAAACCCTAAAAACTAAAACCTAAAACCTTATACTTGAATACACTAAAACCCTAAACCCTAAACCTTAAAATTAAACCCTAAAACTAAGCAAATAACCCTAAAACTTAAAACCCTAAAATTGAAAATAAAAACACTAAACCCTAAACCCTAAAATCAAAATCTAAAACCCTAAATTTTAATACACTAAACCCTAAATCCTAATACTCTAAACACTAAAACATAAAAACAAAATCCTAAACCCTAAAAACTTAAACCCTAATCTTTAATACACTAAAACCCTAAACCGTAAAACTAAACATTAAACCCTAAAATTTAAAACCCTTAAACCTAAAACCAAAACCCTAAAAACTAAAACCTAAAACCCTTAATTTGAATACAACAAAACCCTAAAACCTAAAATTAAACACTAAAACTAAGCACATAACCCAAAAACTCAAAACCCTAAACCCTAAACCCTAAAAACAAAATCTAAAACCCTAAATTTTAATACACTAAACCCTAAATCCAAATACTCTAAACACTAAAACATAAAAACAAAATCCTAAACCCTAAATCCTCAAATTGAAAACAAAAACCCTAAATCCTAAAACCTAAAAACTAGATTTAAAACCCTAAATTTTAATACACTAAACCCTAAATCCTAATACTCTAAACACTAAAACATAAAAACAAAATCCTAAACCCTAAAAACTTAAACCCTAATCTTTAATACACTAAAACCCTAAACCGTAAAATTAAACATTAAACCCTAAAATTTAAAACCCTAAAACCTAAAACCAAAACCCTAAAAACTAAAACCCTAAATTTGAATACAACAAAACCCTAGACTTTAAAACTAAACATTAAACCCTAAAATTCGAAACCCTAAACCCTAAAACCAAAACCCTAAAAACTAAAACCTAAAACCTTATACTTGAATACACTAAAACCCTAAACCCTAAACCTTAAAATTAAACCCTAAAACTAAGCAAATAACCCTAAAACTCAAAACCCTAAAATTGAAAACAAAAATACTAAACCCCAAACCCTAAAAACAAAATCTAAAACCCTAAATCCTAATACTCTAAACACTAAAACATAAAAACAAAATCCTAAACCCTAAAAACTTAAACCCTAATCTTTAATACACTAAAACCCTAAACCGTAAAATTAAACATTAAACCCTAAAATTTAAAACCCTAAAACCTAAAACCAAAACCCTAAAAACTAAAACCCTAAATTTGAATACAACAAAACCCTAGACTTTAAAACTAAACATTAAACCCTAAAATTCGAAACCCTAAACCCTAAAAACTAAAACCTAAAACCTTATACTTGAATACACTAAAACCCTAAACCATAAACCTTAAAATTAAACCCTAAAACTAAGCAAATAACCCTAAAACTCAAAACCCTAAAATTGAAAACAAAAACACTAAACCCCAAACACTAAAAACAAAATCTAAAACCCTAAATTTTAATACACTAAACCCTAAATCCTAATACTCAAAACACTAAACCATAAAAACAAAACCCTAAACCCTAAAAACTAAAACCCTAATCTTTAATACACTAAAACCCTAAACGCTAAAACTAAACATTAAACCCTAAAATTTAAAACCCTAAAATCTTAAACCAAAACCCTAAAAATTAAAACCTAAAACCCTAAATTTGAATACAACAAAACCCTAAAACCTAAAATTAAACACTAAAACTAAGCACATAACCCAAAAACTCAAAACCCTAAAATTGAAAACAAAAACCCTAATCCCTAAACCCTAAAAACTAAATCTAAAACCCTAAATTTTAATACACTAAACCCTAAATCCTAATACTCTAAACACTAAAACATTAAAACAAAATCCTAAACCCTAAAAACTAAAACCCTAATCTTTAATACACTAAAACCCTACACCCTAAAACTAAACATTAAACCTTAAAATTTAAAACCCTAAAACCTAAAACCAAAACCCTAAAAATTAAAACCTAAAACCCTAAATTTGAATACAACAAAACCCTAAAACCTAAAATTAAACCCTAAAACCAAGCACATAACCCAAAAACTCAAAACCCTAAAATTGAAAACAAAAACCCTAAATCCTAAAACCTAAAAACTAAATCCTAAATCCTAAATTTTAATACACTAAACCCTAAATCCTAATACTCAAAACACTAAAACATAAAAACAAAACCCTAAACCCTAAAAACTAAAACCCTAATCTTTAATACACTAAAACCCTAAACCCTAAAATTAAACATTAAACCGTAAAATTTAAAACCCTAAAACCGAAAACCAAAACCCTAAAAACTAAAACCTGAAACCCTATATTTGAATACAATAGAACCCTGAAACCTAAAATTAAACTGTAAAACTAAGCACATAACCCAAAAACTCAAAACCCTAAACCCTAAACCCTAAAAACAAAATCTAAAACCCTAAATTTTAATACACTAAACCCTAAATCCTAATACTCTAAACACTAAAACATAAAAACAAAATCCTAAACCCTACCCTAATCTTTAATACACTAAAACCCTAAACTGTAAAACTAAACATTAAACCCTAAAATTTAAAACCCTAAAACCTAAAACCAAAACCCTAAAAACTAAAACCTAAAACCCTAAATTTGAATACAACAAAACCCTAAAACCTAAAATTAAAATCTAAAACTAAGAACATAACCCAAAAACTCAAAACCCTCAAATTGAAAACAAAAACCCTAAATCCTAAAACCTAAAAACTAAATTTAAAACCCTAAATTTTAATACACTAAACCATAAATCCTAATATTCTAAACACTAAAACATAAAAATAAAACCCTAAACCCTAAAATTAAACCTTGAAACTAAACATTAAACCCAAAAACTCTAAACCCTAAAACCTAAAACCAAAACCCTAAACCCTAAATCTTAAACCCTAAATTTTACGACACTAAACCCTAAGTCATAATACTCTAAACACTAAAACCTAAAAACAATACCATAAACTCTAAAGACTAAAACCCTAATCTTTAATAAACTAAAACCCTAGACTTTAAAACTAAACATTAAACCCTAAAATTCGAAACCCTAAACCCTAAAACCAAAACCCTAAAAACTAAAACCTAAAACCTTATACTTGAATACACTAAAACCCTAAACCCTAAACCTTAAAATTAAACCCTAAAACTAAGCAAATAACCCTAAAACTCAAAACCCTAAAATTGAAAACAAAAACACTAAACCCCAAACCCTAAAAACAAAATCTAAAACCCTAAATTTTAATACACTAAACCCTAAATCCTAATACTCAAAACACTAAAACATAAAAACAAAACCCTAAACCCTAAAAACTAAAACCCTAATCTTTAATACACTAAAACCCTAAACCCTAAAACTAACAATTAAACCCTAAAATTTAAAACCCTAAAACCGAAAACCAAAACCCTAAAAACTAAAACCTAAAACCCTAAATTTGAATACAACAAAACCTTAAAACCTAAAATTAAACACTAAAACTAAGCACATAACCCAAAAACTCAAAACCCTAAAATTGAAAACAAAAACCCTAATCCCTAAACCCTAAATTTTAATACACTAAACCCTAAATCCTAATACCCTAAACACTAAAACATAAAAACAAAATCCTAAACCCTACCCTTATCTTTAATACACTAAAACCCTAAACCCCAAAACTAAACATTAAACCCTAAAATTTAAAACCCTAAAACCTAAAACCAAAACCCTAAAAACTAAAACCTAAAACCCTAAATTTGAATACAAAAAAACCCTAAAACCTAAAATTAAACCCTAAAACTAAGCACACAACCCAAAAACTCAGAACCCTCAAATTGAAAACAAAAACCCTAAATCCTAAAACCTAAAAACTAAATCTAAAACCCTAAATTTTAATACACTAAACCATAAATCCTAATACTCTAAACACTAAAACATAAAAACAAAACCCTAAACCCTAAAAACTAAAACCCTAATCATTAATACACTAAAACCCTTAACTCTAAAACTAAAAATTAAACCCTAAAATTCTAAACCCTAAAACCTAAAACCAAAACCCTAAAAAATAAAACCTAAAACCCTAAAATTGAATACAACAAAACCTTAAAACCTAAAATTAAACCTTAAAACTAAACATTAAACTCAAAAACTCTAAACCCTAAAACCTAAAACCAAAACCCTAAACCCTAAATCTTAAAAACTAAATCTTAAACCCTAAATTTTACGACACTAAACCCTAAGTCATAATACTCTAAACACTAAAACCTAAAAACAATACCATAAACTCTAAAGACTAAAACCCTAATCTTTAATAAACTAAAACCCTAGACTTTAAAACTAAACATTAAACCCTAAATTTAAAAACCCTAAACCCTAAAACCAAAACCCTAAAAACTAAAACCTAAAACCTTATACTTGAATACACTAAAACCCTAAACCCTAAACCTTAAAATTAAACCCTAAAACTAAGCAAATAACCCTAAAACTCAAAACCCTAAAATTGAAAACAAAAACACTAAACCCCAAACCCTAAAAACAAAATCTAAAACCCTAAATTTTAATACACTAAACCCTAAATCCTAATACTCAAAACACTAAAACATTAAAACTAAAACCCTAAACGCTAAAAACTAAAACCCTAATCTTTAATACACTAAAACCCTAAACGCTAAAACTAAACATTAAACCCTAAAATTTAAAACCCTAAAACCGAAAACCAAAACCCTAAAAACTAAAACCTAAAACCCTAAATTTGAATACAACAAAACCCTAAAACCTAAAATTAAACACTAAAACTAAGCACATAACCCAAAAACTCAAAACCCTAAACCCTAAACCCTAAAAACAAAATCTAAAACCCTAAATTTTAATACACTAAACCCTAAATCCTAATACTCTAAACACTAAAACATAAAAACAAAATCCTAAACCCTAAAAACTTAAACCCTAATCTTTAATACACTAAAACCCTAAACCGTAAAATTAAACATTAAACCCTAAAATTTAAAACCCTAAAACCTAAAACCAAAACCCTAAAAACTAAAACCCTAAATTTGAATACAACAAAACCCTAAAACCTAAAATTAAACACTAAAACTAAGCACATAACCCAAAAACACAAATTCCTAAACCCTAAACCCTAAAAACAAAATCTAAAACCCTAAATTTTAATACACTAAACCCTAAATCCAAATACTCTAAACACTAAAACATAAAAACAAAATCCTAAACCCTAAATCCTCAAATTGAAAACAAAAACCCTAAATCCTAAAACCTAAAAACTAGATTTAAAACCCTAAATTTTAATACACTAATCCATAAATCCTAATACTATAAACACTAAAACATAAAAACAAAACCCTAAACCCTAAAATTAAACCTTAAAACTAAACATTAAACCCAAAAACTCTAAACCCTAAAACCTAAAACCAAAACCCTAAACCCTAAATGTTAAACCCTAAATTTTACGACACTAAACCCTAAGTCATAATACTCTAAACACTAAAACCTAAAAACAATACCATAAAATCTAAAGACTAAAACCCTAATCTTTAATAAACTAAAACCCTAGACTTTAAAACTAAACATTAAACCCTAAAATTCGAAACCCTAAACCCTAAAACCAAAACCCTAAAAACTAAAACCTAAAACCTTATACTTGAATACACTAAAACCCTAAACCCTAAACCTTAAAATTAAACCCTAAAACTAAGCAAATAACCCTAAAACTTAAAACCCTAAAATTGAAAATAAAAACACTAAACCCTAAACCCTAAAATCAAAATCTAAAACCCTAAATTTTAATACACTAAACCCTAAATCCTAATACTCTAAACACTAAAACATAAAAACAAAATCCTAAACCCTAAAAACTTAAACCCTAATCTTTAATACACTAAAACCCTAAACCGTAAAACTAAACATTAAACCCTAAAATTTAAAACCCTTAAACCTAAAACCAAAACCCTAAAAACTAAAACCTAAAACCCTTAATTTGAATACAACAAAACCCTAAAACCTAAAATTAAACACTAAAACTAAGCACATAACCCAAAAACTCAAAACCCTAAACCCTAAACCCTAAAAACAAAATCTAAAACCCTAAATTTTAATACACTAAACCCTAAATCCAAATACTCTAAACACTAAAACATAAAAACAAAATCCTAAACCCTAAATCCTCAAATTGAAAACAAAAACCCTAAATCCTAAAACCTAAAAACTAGATTTAAAACCCTAAATTTTAATACACTAAACCATAAATCCTAATACTCTAAATACTAAAACATAAAAACAAAACCCTAAACCCTAAAATTAAACCTTAAAACTAAACATTAAACCCAAAAACTCTAAACCCTAAAACCTAAAACCAAAACCCTAAACCCTAAATGTTAAACCCTAAATTTTACGACACTAAACCCTAAGTCATAATACTCTAAACACTAAAACCTAAAAACAATACCATAAAATCTAAAGACTAAAACCCTAATCTTTAATAAACTAAAACCCTAGACTTTAAAACTAAACATTAAACCCTAAAATTCGAAACCCTAAACCCTAAAACCAAAACCCTAAAAACTAAAACCTAAAACCTTATACTTGAATACACTAAAACCCTAAACCCTAAACCTTAAAATTAAACCCTAAAACTAAGCAAATAACCCTAAAACTTAAAACCCTAAAATTGAAAATAAAAACACTAAACCCTAAACCCTAAAATCAAAATCTAAAACCCTAAATTTTAATACACTAAACCCTAAATCCTAATACTCTAAACACTAAAACATAAAAACAAAATCCTAAACCCTAAAAACTTAAACCCTAATCTTTAATACACTAAAACCCTAAACCGTAAAACTAAACATTAAACCCTAAAATTTAAAACCCTTAAACCTAAAACCAAAACCCTAAAAACTAAAACCTAAAACCCTAAATTTGAATACAACAAAACCCTAAAACCTAAAATTAAACACTAAAACTAAGCACATAACCCAAAAACTCAAAACCCTAAACCCTAAACCCTAAAAACAAAATCTAAAACCCTAAATTTTAATACACTAAACCCTAAATCCAAATACTCTAAACACTAAAACATAAAAACAAAATCCTAAACCCTAAATCCTCAAATTGAAAACAAAAACCCTAAATCCTAAAACCTAAAAACTAGATTTAAAACCCTAAATTTTAATACACTAAACCATAAATCCTAATACTCTAAATACTAAAACATAAAAACAAAACCCTAAACCCTAAAATTAAACCTTAAAACTAAACATTAAACCCAAAAACTCTAAACCCTAAAACCTAAAACCAAAACCCTAAACCCTAAATGTTAAACCCTAAATTTTACGACACTAAACCCTGAGTTATAATACTCTAAACACTAAAACCTAAAAACAATACCATAAACTCTAAAGACTAAAACCCTAATCTTTAATAAACTAAAACCCTAGACTTTAAAACTAAACATTAAACCCTAAAATTCGAAACCCTAAACCCTAAAACCAAAACCCTAAAAACTAAAACCTAAAACCTTATACTTGAATACACTAAAACCCTAAACCCTAAACCTTAAAATTAAACCCTAAAACTAAGCAAATAACCCTAAAACTTAAAACCCTAAAATTGAAAATAAAAACACTAAACCCTAAACCCTAAAATCAAAATCTAAAACCCTAAATTTTAATACACTAAACCCTAAATCCTAATACTCTAAACACTAAAACATAAAAACAAAATCCTAAACCCTAAAAACTTAAACCCTAATCTTTAATACACTAAAACCCTAAACCGTAAAACTAAACATTAAACCCTAAAATTTAAAACCCTTAAACCTAAAACCAAAACCCTAAAAACTAAAACCTAAAACCCTTAATTTGAATACAACAAAACCCTAAAACCTAAAATTAAACACTAAAACTAAGCACATAACCCAAAAACTCAAAACCCTAAACCCTAAACCCTAAAAACAAAATCTAAAACCCTAAATTTTAATACACTAAACCCTAAATCCAAATACTCTAAACACTAAAACATAAAAACAAAATCCTAAACCCTAAATCCTCAAATTGAAAACAAAAACCCTAAATCCTAAAACCTAAAAACTAGATTTAAAACCCTAAATTTTAATACACTAAACCATAAATCCTAATACTCTAAATACTAAAACATAAAAACAAAACCCTAAACCCTAAAATTAAACCTTAAAACTAAACATTAAACCCAAAAACTCTAAACCCTAAAACCTAAAACCAAAACCCTAAACCCTAAATGTTAAACCCTAAATTTTACGACACTAAACCCTAAGTCATAATACTCTAAACACTAAAACCTAAAAACAATACCATAAAATCTAAAGACTAAAACCCTAATCTTTAATAAACTAAAACCCTAGACTTTAAAACTAAACATTAAACCCTAAAATTCGAAACCCTAAACCCTAAAACCAAAACCCTAAAAACTAAAACCTAAAACCTTATACTTGAATACACTAAAACCCTAAACCCTAAACCTTAAAATTAAACCCTAAAACTAAGCAAATAACCCTAAAACTTAAAACCCTAAAATTGAAAATAAAAACACTAAACCCTAAACCCTAAAATCAAAATCTAAAACCCTAAATTTTAATACACTAAACCCTAAATCCTAATACTCTAAACACTAAAACATAAAAACAAAATCCTAAACCCTAAAAACTTAAACCCTAATCTTTAATACACTAAAACCCTAAACCGTAAAACTAAACATTAAACCCTAAAATTTAAAACCCTTAAACCTAAAACCAAAACCCTAAAAACTAAAACCTAAAACCCTAAATTTGAATACAACAAAACCCTAAAACCTAAAATTAAACACTAAAACTAAGCACATAACCCAAAAACTCAAAACCCTAAACCCTAAACCCTAAAAACAAAATCTAAAACCCTAAATTTTAATACACTAAACCCTAAATCCAAATACTCTAAACACTAAAACATAAAAACAAAATCCTAAACCCTAAATCCTCAAATTGAAAACAAAAACCCTAAATCCTAAAACCTAAAAACTAGATTTAAAACCCTAAATTTTAATACACTAAACCATAAATCCTAATACTCTAAATACTAAAACATAAAAACAAAACCCTAAACCCTAAAATTAAACCTTAAAACTAAACATTAAACCCAAAAACTCTAAACCCTAAAACCTAAAACCAAAACCCTAAACCCTAAATGTTAAACCCTAAATTTTACGACACTAAACCCTGAGTTATAATACTCTAAACACTAAAACCTAAAAACAATACCATAAACTCTAAAGACTAAAACCCTAATCTTTAATAAACTAAAACCCTAGACTTTAAAACTAAACATTAAACCCTAAAATTCGAAACCCTAAACCCTAAAACCAAAACCCTAAAAACTAAAACCAAAAACCTTATACTTGAATACACTAAAACCCTAAACCCTAAACTTTAAAATTAAACCCTAAAACTAAGCAAATAACCCTAAAACTCAAAACCCTAAAATAGAAAACAAAAACACTAAACCCTAAACCCTAAAAACAAAATCTAAAACCCTAAATTTTAATACACTAAACCCTAAATCCTAATACTCAAAACACTAAAACATAAAAACAAAACCCTAAACCCTAAAATTAAACCTTAAAACTAAACATTAAACCCAAAAACTCTAAACCCTAAAACCTAAAACCAAAACCCTAAACCCTAAATGTTAAACCCTAAATTTTACAACACTAAACCCTAACTCATAATACTCTAAACACTAAAACCTTAAAACAATACCATAAACTCTAAAGACTAAAACCCTAATCTTTAATAAACTAAAACCCTAGACTTTAAAACTAAACATTAAACCCTAAAATTCGAAACCCTAAACCCTAAAACCAAAACCCTAAAAACTAAAACCTAAAACCTTATACTTGAATACACTAAAACCCTAAACCCTAAACCTTAAAATTAAACCCTAAAACTAAGCAAATAACCCTAAAACTCAAAACCCTAAAATTGAAAACAAAAACACTAAACCCCAAACCCTAAAAACAAAATCTAAAACCCTAAATTTTAATACACTAAACCCTAAATCCTAATACTCAAAACACTAAAACATAAAAACAAAGCCCTAAACCCTAAAAACTAAAACCCTAATCTTTAATACACTAAAACCCTAAACGCTAAAACTAAACATTAAACCCTAAAATTTAAAACAAAAACCCTAATCCCTAAACTGTTGGAAATCGATATCCCGGAATTAGTAAATTTAAATAAATAAATTATCTAATTAATTCTGACCGAAATCCTTCGGAGATCGAATATCCGGAGTTGTCAAATTGCGGAACGACAACTCCAATCGACTCCCGGTTGCCGGAACAATCCGCCACGAACCACCACGAAGCGCCGGACTCAACCAAAACCCTAACCGCGGCAAAGCCGCGGCTGTTCAGTCGAGTCCCCTCATGGGACTCGCGGCTGTTCAAGGCAGCCTCATAGGGCTGCCCTTGGCAGCCCCCTATGCACGCCCAGCCGCCCCCGGTGATCGCACGACCAGCCACGGCGAACCGTGGCTTGCGATCACCACCAGCCACCGCCGCTCGAGCGGCGGTCCAGTCGCGTGAGCGGGGCTGCTCCAGCAGCCCGCTGGTTGTGCACGGGCGATCGAGCTCGCCCTCGATCGAGTCTCGGCGTCCAGCCGAGGCTCGCCCCTCTCGACCCTCTCTTGTTCGAGCCGTTGAGCCGCCGCCGGTCCGGTGATCTACGATCACCACCGCCCGGTTCAACCTCGACAAAGGTCGCGTTCTCGGATCTTGGTTCACGATATTTTTACGATAATTAAACGATAAAATCATAAAGAGGGTTTTACGATTTACCTCGTTCTCGTTGTTCGATAAAACGAAGAACTCAATTTGACGACCTTGAGATCTTCCCACGTATTCCTTGCACTAGCTTGGACGTCGTGTGGGCGACGATCTACCGAACTCCATGGATCTCCTTCACGAACTCTCTAGACTAATCAAGTATGATTATCTTGTCTTCTCAAATTGTGAAGACCATGTAGTGCTTTTATAGGCTACGTAGGGGATCTTAAGGAGGTGGAATATTGGGCTTCCAATAATAGTGATTAAATTGAGCCCAAGCCCAAATCTATTAATCCTTACTATTATTAATTAATTCTATTTTCCACTATATAAAATTAATTGCACTCCCAATATTAAACCATATTATATCAAATAATATTTCTCCGGTAGTATTATTTATTCCGTGTATTTAAAATATAAATATCCATGAATAAAATTAATTTATTGCTAATTAATTTATTCATCTCTTATATCCGAGACTAGTACCATTCAACCTTAATTATTATGCGGAACGAATCCACCTGCAGGGTTTACATAATAATTCCTTATGAACTCATCTCGGGGATATTATCAACCCTTCCGGGATACACTTTCCCGTCAAGTATTCACGGCATGTCATATATAAAATATAGTGACCCAACTTAACCGGTAATTAACCCAATAATTAAATCGGTTAATTCCTTTGGTAAATCAAAGTCACTTATATTAAATATATACACCCGCAATAGTTTCGGGGATTAAGAATAAAATACACTGAGACTCGAATCGATTATCGCCGGCAATCCTAATCGATGAATCTGAACGATCCGCTCAATACACCAAGTGTACAAGTGTGATAAAATAATTAAGATAAATTATTTTCTCTCTCACACAACGACTATACCGATGGATTGGTCCGTGTCCATCTAGGTCGTGAGCAACTGTTCGATTAAATACGAGTAACCGATAGTATGATCTTCTGTGCGCCCATGCAACACCATACTAACTACAACGTATAAAATCCAGGACTATGATTTGCATATATTTAATTATAAATAATTAAACGCAAATAATTGTTTATTTAATTAAATAGATTAGTGGCAATGGATCGTGAGTTTCCGTTACATAAATCTAGACATTAAGTACACAACTCCAACAATCTCCCACTTGTACTAAGGTCTAGTCATTTCCTCCAAACTCCCGACTCCCATACTCATCACGTGCTTAAGGTGTACTTCCAAGAAGTACTATGTGAATGAGCACTCTAGGTTGCCGCTCTGGAGTTATCTTGGTGACTACAGCGTCGTCTCCCTCGACGATGACTCGTATCAAGTGGTACTTGCACTATGTGTTATCTTACACTTATGGACTAGTGATTTCTTCCCATTTGCCATTGCACCGCTATTTACATAGCCTTTGGGAAATTAAGAATCACATCTAAGTCCCAGAGATTATCCCGGAGTTATACCAAAACTTCCGCTGCCTCTGAGGCTGCTATTTGGTTACCCATGGCAGAGTCCGAAAAGCATCGTGCTTATCACTCTTCCATGTTAAAACTCCTTCTCCTTCAATAGTGAAACACATAGCCTGATATCGACTTACACCGGTCCTCGTTCGATTAGAAATCTAAGAGAATGTAATCCAAAGGAAAAACTCGTCTGCTTCGTAGTCTAGAACAGTACTTCGAAAGTACTTTTACGGCAGTCGAATATTCCTTTCCAGGATTACCTTGATATCCTCCCACTATGCTAACCGCATAGCCGATATCAGGTTCTTGTTTTCAACAATGCATTTATTAAGCTTTCCACACTCAAAGTGTAGGAAACTGCTTTCATTGCTTCTATCTCCTTTTGTGTTCCAAAACACATATCCTTTGATAGATGCATTCCGTCTCTGAAAGGTAACGAACCGTTCTCGGAATCTTGCATGTTAAAACGAACCATAATCATATATGTAAGATGTCCAGGAAAAGTACAATGTTCTTTCTAGAGATCCAAGATCTCAAGAACATGTCCAACTTCTTCCTTTATCTTTCATAATGATTCATCTAGACAACCATCATTTTATGTCTGATAACATCTTTACATTGTTGCCAATGATAAGAGTGTCATCTACATAAAACCTCCGAGAAACACCACCTTGTTTTCCATCACGTTTCCAATATACACAATTCGTCTATGCCTTTGATGAATCCATAAAATGGACTATCTCATCAATTTGCAAGTACCACGAACTCAATGCTTTGTTTCAATCCATAAATGGATCAACTAAGCTTGTACTCTAAATGATCTCGCCTCTTAGCAATAATCCTTATTGCTCTCCAAGAAGGCACATTTAGATCTAGTACGGCCTTCATGTAGATCTAGGGATCGATTTCATGTATACTAGGTCCAGAGTTTGAAGACTCTCCTAGTCTTATGAATATCTCCGGTTGTCCCACAACCTCCCACTACAATGGCATTCCGGTGTATAAACAGTGATAACAGTAGGTGCAGTTAGTGGTGTACCGCTACTCGGTTCGGCTGGTTCTCAGTCTTCTTCGTTCTCTCTTATTTCAAAGTTTCACGTCACTTTGGGCTTGTGGTTCATTACATAGTCTTCCTCCAAGAACCGGGCGTCAGAACTTATAACGTCCCTCTGGTTCATAGTACTATTGAAAACACAACTTTTGTTCTTCCAGGATATTCTACAACCGCATTTGAATGCGCCGTTGTTTCCAGACATATCCATAGAACATAGGTAGTTCCGTATAACTCATAATTTTACTATTTCTATAAGAGTTCCATTTCTTGTTTAAGACACACCATTTCTACACAACAGTGCATGGTGTAGTCATTTGGGATCAAATCCCAATTTCTGATCAGTATGCCATGCATTCCTCAGACAGGTACTTGCCTCCGCGATCAAATCGCAGGCTACAAATGGATATACCTTGATGGTTCTCCACAATTTCTTAGTGTCCATTGACTTGTCAAAACACTTGCTTTTGTGGCACATCAGGTACTCTAATCCATTTCTCGAGTAATCATCAAATGAAGTACTCGTACCTTATTGTCTGAGTAGACATAGGTCTGCATACATCAGAGTTAATCAATTCTTATACTTGTCCGGATCTTATATCTTATATCCATAAAGGATTGCTTAGTCATATTATCTTCCAAATTAGATTCTTAGGTCGGAAGGTCCATTCCTTCAACTTAATTGATCAAATATCAATTTTCGACCTTTGAACTTCTTATTTGAATAAACATGACTCAGCATAAGAATCCACAAGTATAATTGATTTGTTAAAGAAATCTCTTATTAGTAAAACGAGTTTCATAAAACGGTTCGTTGCATCGTGGTGGACTCAGGATTCATCATTTATATATTGCTAGCCAATGTACCAGAATAGATAATATCATTATTTCTTCTTATAACCATCAAATGATTAAAAGAAATAAAATATCTATTAATTAGAAATCCAGAACAAAGTTCTTTCTAAAATGAAAGGTACATAAAAGCAATAACTCAAAATGAAATCCTATAAAATGTCCTCCACTGCAACTGCTGCCTCCTCCACAGCATTGCCCATGTAGACTACGATTTTTTCTTTTCCAATTCGTTAGGTTTCCTGGAACCTCTTGCATTTAAAATGCACATACCGTCAGTGGTTCCATATCTACACACCAGGTTCCGGTAGATAATACCACTGACTATGTTTTACGACTAAAGAAAATTTTGTACTTTCTTTGAGAGGATAATCAGACTTCTAGTACCCAGACTGTTTGCATCGAGAATACTTCTCGTCCCATCTCGTGGTTCATGTAACTTATGACCACTGGGTTTCTTTGCTTGCTTTTCCTTTCCCCCGATTTTGCCCTTGGCATTGGCTACAAGAGCTTGCGATTTCCTCATCGCTTCTTGTCTAGCCGCCTATGTCATGTCTAAACACCTTGAGTTTGAACATGATACCATAATCAGTGGTTATTGCAAAAGCATTTTTCCACTTCTTAAAATCAGTCCTTTCCTCATTAGTTAAGACATTTGTAGGCTCGAGAGGACAAAGCTCACTGAGTACAAACTTGTACTCTTTAACAGTTTGGGTAATGTCTAGATCTCTATTCCAATCATTACATTTAGGGACCAGTGAGTTTAAAAGCCTTAAGTATCACATAAAGTGGGTTCAAAGCCATATCCTAATCTATGGCACATATAACAATAAACAATCGATTTAATCTCCGATATTATCTCCCTTAAATAATATCATTAAATCACTAATCGCCTCTAAAATCCCATCAGATATGGCAAGCGACGTGGTGTGGACGTTTACCAATCCAAATGATTTAGCAATTAGATTTGCTTCGGTCATACATCACTTATAGCGGAACTTCGTGGGGAAGAATACTATAATGCGTATCTAAGTGTAAACCATTACTCAGCAGTAAAGTAAATCGTTTGGAATTGCTACATCATTGCAAGCCACGTGGTGTGGACGTTTACGACAACTTCACAACTCTTCACAATTCCTTATAACTGTCTACATCAATTAATCCAAAATCCGTTAGTATAGCAAGCCACGTGGTGTGGACTTTTACTACACCAAGAGACTTTTATAATTGACTCCCAATTACTTGATTCATTCAATCTTGTAAATCAAGACGCGGAGAATCATAAGTGAAACTCGAAGTTTCTTACCAGTGATTCACCATGCGAACGACCCTATCTCTCATAAAATGAGGGAGCCGAGCAGACAATCGATCCACCTTCAAAAGGATGGTACGAAGGTCTCTAATTTGTGTCCTCGACATGACCAAGTGGCTTTGGCTCCATTCCACTCCCCGGGGTGAGAATGAGTCGACTTGAAATCAGTTTTGGAAAGACAAATTAGGCATTGTTTGATAAACTTAATCAATGTTTCTCGTAAAAGGAATTACAAGAATTCTCCTCCAATGGCTTATCTATACGAACTTCAAAAGTCCATAAAAGTCACCAAGAGAACAGCAATGGAGACCATGGATATGTTTCCATACCCTCTCCCACTTAGCTTTTTATAACAAAGGGATACACTATCTAATGCATAATTAAATACACATAAGCATGCATACATGAAATAAAGCACATAGAATATTATCACATAATCAAAATAATACTAGAATATTATTTTCCGACTATTATGGCTTTATCGCATCCCCGTACGCATCTTCTAGTCTTCAGTCTTCGTTCTTGAATGCTCCATGTGACGGGAATATTAATTCCAATATTTAAATCTATTTATTTTCAATTAATCCAAAAGTTACTTAATTCGAAAGTTAAGTCAATCGAATATATCAAAAATAAAATTAAATATTATTAATATTTTTATTATTTTTATTTTCCCTTTCTACTTCATTAAATCTCTAGAATAATCTATCCAAGACCCACTTGGAATATTCTAGAAGACTTCTATAATGAAATAAGGAAATAAAATAATTTATTTTATTTTCCCTTTCTACTTCATTAAATCTCTAGAATAATCTATCCAAGACCCACTTGGAATATTCTAGATGATTTCCATAATGAAATAAGGAAATAAAATAATTTAGGACTCCTAGTCCTTCCAAATTAATTCCTTTCCTAATCCATTAAAAATTCCATAAAGGAATAATTAAATAAGGAAAAATTAATTTAGGACTCCTAAACTTTCCAAATTAATTATTTTCCTAATCTATTAAAAAATTCCATAAAGGAATAATTAAATAGGAAAAATAAATTAATTCCAAATTTATTCTTTTCCAATTCCATGAGAATTCTCAAAAATAGGAATACTCAAAATAGGAAAACCGAATAATTTTAGGAAAAATAATTCTTTTCCTAATCCATAAAAATTCCCATAAAATAGGAATAATTATATTAGGAAAACCGAATTATATTAGGAATAGGATCTTTACCGGGATTAACACGGAATGGGGATTTCCGGTCTATCCCCGAGCTCAGCCGAGGAGCACGCCCACCACCGCCACCACCCAACCGGCGCGCCACCACCGCCGGTGACATCGCACGGCCGAGGGTGCGGTCGAGTGCCCCCCACGCGCTCGATCCATGGTTCGGCTACGGGGATAGCCGAACCGAGCCCTAACCCTCTCTTCGTCTCCTCCGTCACAATTTTCCGGTCGTCGTTTCGTCCTCGATCCAACGTAAAATAAATTACAAATTTATTACTACGCTATCCGGTATCGATTCTCTACAAAACGACCTCATACAATTTCCGGAAAAATAAGAACAAGCATTCACCACACAAGAACAAATATCGACATCACCGAGAGTTTAATAATCAAGAGAAATATTATGACATTAATTAACAATAATTAAATCTAGCCATAATAATCGGAAACCCTGCAAGGTAGAACAATTTATCGAAAAATACCATGAACTAAAACCAACGCTCTGATACCAATTGTTGGAAATCGATATCCCGGAATTAGTAAATTTAAATAAATAAATTATCTAATTGTTGGAAATCGATATCCCGGAATATCCGGAGTTGTCAAATTGCGGAACGACAACTCCAATCGACTCCCGGTTGCCGGAACAATCCGCCACGAACCACCACGAAGCGCCGGACTCAACCAAAACCCTAACCGCGGCAAAGCCGCGGCTGTTCGGTCGAGTCCCCTCGTGGGACTCGCGGCTGTTCAAGGCAGCCGCCTAGGGCTGCCCTTGGCAGCCCCCTATGCACGCCCAGCCGCCCCCGGTGATCGCACGACCAGCCACGGCGAACCGTGGCTTGCGATCACCACCAGCCACCGCCGCTCGAGCGGCGGTCCAGTCGCGTGAGCGGGGCTGCTCCAGCAGCCCGCTGGTTGTGCACGGGCGATCGAGCTCGCCCTCGATCGAGTCTCGGCGTCCAGCCGAGGCTCGCCCCTCTCGACCCTCTCTTGTTCGAGCCGTTGAGCCGCCGGCGGTCCGGTGATCTACGATCACCACCGCCCGGTTCAACCTCGACAAAGGTCGCGTTCTCGGATCTTGGTTCACGATATTTTTACGATAATTAAACGATAAAATCATAAAGAGGGTTTTACGATTTACCTCGTTCTCGTTGTTCGAAAAAATGAAGAACTCAATTTGACGACCTTGAGATCTTCCCACGTATTCCTTGCACTAGCTCGGACGTCGTGTGGGCGACGATCTACCGAACTCCATGGATCTCCTTCACGAACTCTCTAGACTAATCAAGTATGATTATCTTGTCTTCTCAAATTGTGAAGACCATGTAGTGCTTTTATAGGCTACGTAGGGGATCTTAAGGAGGTGGAATATTGGGCTTCCAATAATAGTGATTAAATTGAGCCCAAGCCCAAATCTATTAATCCTTACTATTATTAATTAATTCTATTTTCCACTATATAAAATTAATTGCACTCCCAATATTAAACCATATTATATCAAATAATATTTCTCCGGTAGTATTATTTATTCCGTGTATTTAAGATATAAATATCCATGAATAAAATTAATTTATTGCTAATTAATTTATTCATCTCTTATATCCGAGACTAGTACCATTCAACCTTAATTATTATGCGGAACGAATCCACCTGCAGGGTTTACATAATAATTCCTTATGAACTCATCTCGGGGATATTATCAACCCTTCCGGGATACACTTTCCCGTCAAGTATTCACGGCATGTCATATATAAAATATAGTGACCCAACTTAACCGGTAATTAACCCAATAATTAAATCGGTTAATTCCTTTGGTAAATCAAAGTCATTTATATTAAATATATACACCCGCAATAGTTTCGGGGATTAAGAATAAAATACACTGAGACTCGAATCGATTATCGCCGGCAATCCTAATCGATGAATCTCAACGATCCGCTCAATACACCAAGTGTACAAGTGTGATAAAATTATTAAGATAAATTATTTTCTCTCTCACACAACGACTATACCGATGGATTGGTCCGTGTCCATCTAGGTCGTAAGCAACTGTTCGATTAAATACGAGTAACCGATAGTATGATCTTCTGTGCGCCCATGCAACACCATACTAACTACAACGTATAAAATCCAGGACTATGATTTGCATATATTTAATTATAAATAATTAAACGCAAATAATTGTTTATTTAATTAAATAGATTAGTGGCAATGGATCGTGAGTTTCCGTTACTTAAATCTAGACATTAAGTACACAACTCCAACATAAACCCTAAATTTTAATACACTAAACCCTAAATCCTAATACTCTAAACACTAAAACATAAAAACAAAATCCTAAACCCTAAAGACTATAACCCTAATCTTTAATAAACTAAAACCCTAGACTTTAAAACTAAACATTAAACCCTAAAATTCGAAACCCTAAACCCTAAAACCAAAACCCTAAAAACTAAAACCTAAAACCTTATACTTGAATACACTAAAACCCTAAACCCTAAACCTTAAAATTAAACCCTAAAACTAAGCAAATAACCCTAAAACTTAAAACCCTAAAATTGAAAATAAAAACACTAAACCCTAAACCCTAAAAACAAAATCTAAAACCCTAAATTTTAATACACTAAACCCTAAATCCTAATACTCTAAACACTAAAACATAAAAACAAAATCCTAAACCCTACCCTAATCTTTAATACACTAAAACCCTAAACCCCAAAACTAAACATTAAACCCTAAAATTTAAAACCCTAAAACCTAAAACCAAAACCCTAAAAACTTAAACCTAAAACCCTAAATTTGAATACAAAAAAACCCTAAAACCTAAAATTAAACCCTAAAACTAAGCACACAACCCAAAAACTCAGAACCCTAAAATTGAAAACAAAAACCCTAAATCCTAAAACCTAAAAACTAAATCTAAAACCCTAAATTTTAATACACTAAACCATATATCCTAATACTCTAAACACTAAAACATAAAAACAAAACCCTAAACCCTAAAAACTAAAACCCTAATCATTAATACACTAAAACCCTTAACTCTAAAACTAAAAATTAAACCCTAAACTTCTAAACCCTAAAACCTAAAACCAAAACCCTAAAAAATAAAACCTAAAACCCTAAACTTGAATACAACAAAACCTTAAAACCTAAAATTAAACCTTAAAACTAAACATTAAACTCAAAAACTCTAAACCCTAAAACCTAAAACCAAAACCCTAAACCCTAACTCTTAAAAACTAAATCATAAACCCTAAATTTTACGACACTAAACCCTAAGTCATAATACTCTAAACACTAAAACCTAAAAACAATACCATAAACTCTAAAGACTAAAACCCTAATCTTTAATAAACTAAAACCCTAGACTTTAAAACTAAACATTAAACCCTAAATTTCAAAACCCTATACCCTAAAACCAAAACCCTAAAAACTAAAACCTAAAACCTTATACTTGAATACACTAAAACCCTAAACCCTAAACCTTAAAATTAAACCCTAAAACTAAGCAAATAACCCTAAAACTCAAAACCCTAAAATTGAAAACAAAAACACTAATCCCCAAACCCTAAAAACAAAATCTAAAACCCTAAATTTTAATACACTAAACCCTAAATCCTAATACTCAAAACACTAAAACATTAAAACTAAAACCCTAAACGCTAAAAACTAAAACCCTAATCTTTAATACACTAAAACCCTAAACGCTAAAACTAAACATTAAACCCTAAAATTTAAAACCCTAAAACCTAAAACCAAAACCCTAAAAACTAAAACCCTAAATTTGAATATAACAAAACCCTAAAACCTAAAATTAAACACTAAAACTAAGCACATAACCCAAAAACTCAAAACCCTAAACCCTAAACCCTAAAAACAAAATCTAAAATCCTAAATTTTAATACACTAAACCCTAAATCCAAATACTCTAAACACTAAAACATAAAAACAAAATCCTAAACCCTAAATCCTCAAATTGAAAACAAAAACCCTAAATCCTAAAACCTAAAAACTAGATTTAAAACCCTAAATTTTAATACACTAAACCATAAATCCTAATACTCTAAACACTAAAACATAAAAACAAAACCCTAAACCGTAAAATTAAACCTTAAAACTAAACATTAAACCCAAAAACTCTAAACCCTAAAACCTAAAACCAAAACCCTAAACCCTAAATGTTAAACCCTAAATTTTACGACACTAAACCCTAAGTCATAATACTCTAAACACTAAAACCTAAAAACAATACCATAAACTCTAAAGACTATAACCCTAATCTTTAATAAACTAAAACCCTAGACTTTAAAACTAAACATTAAACCCTAAAATTCGAAACCCTAAACCCTAAAACCAAAACCCTAAAAACTAAAACCTAAAACCTTATACTTGAATACACTAAAACCCTAAACCCTAAACCTTAAAATTAAACCCTAAAACTAAGCAAATAACCCTAAAACTTAAAACCCTAAAATTGAAAATAAAAACACTAAACCCTAAACCCTAAAAACAAAATCTAAAACCCTAAATTTTAATACACTAAACCCTAAATCCTAATACTCTAAACACTAAAACATAAAAACAAAATCCTGAACCCTACCCTAATCTTTAATACACTAAAACCCTAAACCCCAAAACTAAACATTAAACCCTAAAATTTAAAACCCTAAAACCTAAAACCAAAACCCTAAAAACTTAAACCTAAAACCCTAAATTTGAATACAAAAAAACCCTAAAACCTAAAATTAAACCCTAAAACTAAGCACACAACCCAAAAACTCAGAACCCTCAAATTGAAAACAAAAACCCTAAATCCTAAAACCTAAAAACTAAATCTAAAACCCTAAATTTTAATACACTAAACCATATATCCTAATACTCTAAACACTAAAACATAAAAACAAAACCCTAAACCCTAAAAACTAAAACCCTAATCATTAATACACTAAAACCCTTAACTCTAAAACTAAAAATTAAACCCTAAACTTCTAAACCCTAAAACCTAAAACCAAAACCCTAAAAAATAAAACCTAAAACCCTAAACTTGAATACAACAAAACCTTAAAACCTAAAATTAAACCTTAAAACTAAACATTAAACTAAAAAACTCTAAACCCTAAAACCTAAAACCAAAACCCTAAACCCTAAATCTTAAAAACTAATTCTTAAACCCTAAATTTTACGACACTAAACCCTAAGTCATAATACTCTAAACACTAAAACCTAAAAACAATACCGTAAACTCTAAAGACTAAAACCCTAATCTTTAATAAACTAAAACCCTAGACTTTAAAACTAAACATTAAACCCTAAATTTCAAAACCCTAAACCCTAAAACCAAATCCCTAAAAACTAAAACCTAAAACCTTATACTTGAATACACTAAAACCCTAAACCCTAAACCTTAAAATTAAACCCTAAAACTAAGCAAATAACCCTAAAACTCAAAACCCTAAAATTGAAAACAAAAACACTAAACCCCAAACCCTAAAAACAAAATCTAAAACCCTAAATTTTAATACACTAAACCCTAAATCCTAATACTCAAAACACTAAAACATTAAAACTAAAACCCTAAACGCTAAAAACTAAAACCCTAATCTTTAATACACTAAAACCCTAAACGCTAAAACTAAACATTAAACCCTAAAATTTAAAACCCTAAAACCGAAAACTAAAACCCTAAAAACTAAAACCTAAAACCCTAAATTTGAATACAACAAAACCCTAAAACCTAAAATTAAACACTAAAACTAAGCACATAACCCAAAAACTCAAAACCCTAAACCCTAAACCCTAAAAACAAAATCTAAAACCCTAAATTTTAATACACTAAACCCTAAATCCTAATACTCTAAACACTAAAACATAAAAACAAAATCCTAAACCCTAAAAACTTAAACCCTAATCTTTAATACACTAAAACCCTAAACCGTAAAATTAAACATTAAACCCTAAAATTTAAAACCCTAAAACCTAAAACCAAAACCCTAAAAACTAAAACCCTAAATTTGAATATTACAAAACCCTAAAACCTAAAATTAAACACTAAAACTAAGCACATAACCCAAAAACTCAAAACCCTAAACCCTAAACCCTAAAAACAAAATCTAAAATCCTAAATTTTAATACACTAAACCCTAAATCCAAATACTCTAAACACTAAAACATAAAAACAAAATCCTAAACCCTAAATCCTCAAATTGAAAACAAAAACCCTAAATCCTAAAACCTAAAAACTAGATTTAAAACCCTAAATTTTAATACACTAAACCATAAATCCTAATACTCTAATCACTAAAACATAAAAACAAAACCCTAAACCCTAAAATTAAACCTTAAAACTAAACATTAAACCCAAAAACTCTAAACCCTAAAACCTAAAACCAAAACCCTAAACCCTAAATGTTAAACCCTAAATTTTACGACACTAAACCCTAAGTCATATTACTCTAAACACTAAAACCTAAAAACAATACCATAAACTCTAAAGACTAAAACCCTAATCTTTAATAAACTAAAACCCTAGACTTTAAAACTAAACATTAAAACCTAAAATTCGAAACCCTAAACCCTAAAACCAAAACCCTAATAACTAAAACCAAAAACCTTATACTTGAATACACTAAAACCCTAAACCCTAAACCTTAAAATTAAACCCTAAAACTAAGCAAATAACCCTAAAACTCAAAACCCTAAAATTGAAAACAAAAACACTAAACCCTAAACCCTAAAAACAAAATCTAAAACCCTAAATTTTAATACACTAAACCCTAAATCCTAATACTCAAAACACTAAAACATAAAAACAAAACCCTAAACCCTAAAATTAAACCTTAAAACTAAACATTAAACCCAAAAACTCTAAACCCTAAAACCTAAAACCAAAACCCTAAACCCTAAATGTTAAACCCTAAATTTTACAACACTAAACCCTAAGTCATAATACTCTAAATACTAAAACCTTAAAACAATACCATAAACTCTAAAGACTAAAAACCTAATCTTTAATAAACTAAAACCCTAGACTTTAAAACTAAACATTAAACCCTAAAATTCGAAACCTTAAACCCTAAAACCAAAACCCTAAAAACTAAAACCTAAAACCTTATACTTGAATACACTAAAACCCTAAACCCTAAACCTTAAAATTAAACCCTAAAACTAAGCAAATAACCCTAAAACTCAAAACCCTAAAATTGAGAACAAAAACACTAAACCCCAAACCCTAAAAACAAAATCTAAAACCCTAAATTTTAATACACTAAACCCTAAATCCTAATACTCAAAACACTAAAACATAAAAACAAAACCCTAAACCCTAAAAACTAAAACCCTAATCTTTAATACACTAAAACCCTAAACGCTAAAACTAAACATTAAACCCTAAAATTTAAAACCCTAAAATCTTAAACCAAAACCCTCAAAATTAAAACCTAAAACCCTAAATTTGAATACAACAAAACCCTAAAACCTAAAATTAAACACTAAAACTAAGCACATAACCCAAAAACTCAAAACCCTAAAATTGAAAACAAAAACCCTAATCCCTAAACCCTAAAAACTAAATCTAAAACCCTAAATTTTAATACACTAAACCCTAAATCCTAATACTCTAAACACTAAAACATTAAAACAAAATCCTAAACCCTAAAAACTAAAACCCTAATCTTTAATACACTAAAACCCTACACCCTAAAACTAAACATTAAACCTTAAAATTTAAAACCCTAAAACCTAAAACCAAAACCCTAAAAATTAAAACCTAAAACCCTAAATTTGAATACAACAAAACCCTAAAACCTAAAATTAAACCCTAAAACCAAGCACATAACCCAAAAACTCAAAACCCTAAAATTGAAAACAAAAACCCTAAATCCTAAAACCTAAAAACTAAATCCTAAATCCTAAATTTTAATACACTAAACCCTAAATCCTAATACTCAAAACACTAAAACATAAAAACAAAACCCTAAACCCTAAAAACTAAAACCCTAATCTTTAATACACTAAAACCCTAAACCCTAAAAGTAAACATTAAACCGTAAAATTTAAAACCCTAAAACCGAAAACCAAAACCCTAAAAACTAAAACCTGAAACCCTATATTTGAATACAATAGAACCCTGAAACCTAAAATTAAACTGTAAAACTAAGCACATAACCCAAAAACTCAAAACCCTAAACCCTAAACCCTAAAAACAAAATCTAAAACCCTAAATTTTAATACACTAAACCCTAAATCCTAATACTCTAAACACTAAAACATAAAAACAAAATCCTAAACCCTACCCTAATCTTTAATACACTAAAACCCTAAACTGTAAAACTAAACATTAAACCCTAAAATTTAAAACCCTAAAACCTAAAACCAAAACCCTAAAAACTAAAACCTAAAACCCTAAATTTGAATACAACAAAACCCTAAAACCTAAAATTAAACTCTAAAACTAAGCACATAACCCAAAAACTCAAAACCCTCAAATTGAAAACAAAAACCCTAAATCCTAAAACCTAAAAACTAAATTTAAAACCCTAAATTTTAATACACTAAACCATAAATCCTAATACTCTAAACACTAAAACATAAAAATAATACCCTAAACCCTAAAATTAAACCTTAAAACTAAACATTAAACCCAAAAACTCTAAACCCTGAAACCTAAAACCAAAACCCTAAACCCTAAATCTTAAACCCTAAATTTTACGACACTAAACCCTAAGTCATAATACTCTAAACACTAAAACCTAAAAACAATACCATAAACTCTAAAGACTAAAACCCTAATCTTTAATAAACTAAAACCCTAGACTTTAAAACTAAACATTAAACCCTAAAATTCGAAACCCTAAACCCTAAGACCAAAACCCTAAAAACTAAAACCTAAAACATTATACTTGAATACACTAAAACCCTAAACCCTAAACCTTAAAATTAAACCCTAAAACTAAGCAAATAACCCTAAAATTGAAAACAAAAACACTAAACCCCAAACCCTAAAAACAAAATCTAAAACCCTAAATTTTAATACACTAAACCCTAAATCCTAATACTCAAAACACTAAAACATAAAAACAAAACCCTAAACCCTAAAAACTAAAACCCTAATCTTTAATACACTAAAACCCTAAACCCTAAAACTAACAATTAAACCCTAAAATTTAAAACCCTAAAACCGAAAACCAAAACCCTAAAAACTAAAACCTAAAACCCTAAATTTGAATACAACAAAACCCTAAAACCTAAAATTAAACACTAAAACTAAGCACATAACCCAAAAACTCAAAACCCTAAAATTGAAAACAAAAACCCTAATCCCTAAACCCTAAATTTTAATACACTAAACCCTAAATCCTAATACTCTAAACACTAAAACATAAAAACAAAATCCTAAACCCTACCCTAATCTTTAATACACTAAAACCCTAAACCCCAAAACTAAACATTAAACCCTAAAATTTAAAACCCTAAAACCTAAAACCAAAACCCTAAAAACTAAAACCTAAAACCCTAAATTTGAATACAAAAAAACCCTAAAACCTAAAATTAAACCCTAAAACTAAGCACACAACCCAAAAACTCAGAACCCTCAAATTGAAAACAAAAACCCTAAATCCTAAAACCTAAAAACTAAATCTAAAACCCTAAATTTTAATACACTAAACCATAAATCCTAATACTCTAAACACTAAAACATAAAAACAAAACCCTAAACCCTAAAAACTAAAACCCTAATCATTAATACACTAAAACCCTTAACTCTAAAACTAAAAATTAAACCCTAAACTTCTAAACCCTAAAACCTAAAACCAAAACCCTAAAAAATAAAACCTAAAACCCTAAACTTGAATACAACAAAACCTTAAAACCTAAAATTAAACCTTAAAACTAAACATTAAACTAAAAAACTCTAAACCCTAAAACCTAAAACCAAAACCCTAAACCCTAAATCTTAAAAACTAATTCTTAAACCCTAAATTTTACGACACTAAACCCTAAGTCATAATACTCTAAACACTAAAACCTAAAAACAATACCGTAAACTCTAAAGACTAAAACCCTAATCTTTAATAAACTAAAACCCTAGACTTTAAAACTAAACATTAAACCCTAAATTTCAAAACCCTAAACCCTAAAACCAAATCCCTAAAAACTAAAACCTAAAACCTTATACTTGAATACACTAAAACCCTAAACCCTAAACCTTAAAATTAAACCCTAAAACTAAGCAAATAACCCTAAAACTCAAAACCCTAAAATTGAAAACAAAAACACTAAACCCCAAACCCTAAAAACAAAATCTAAAACCCTAAATTTTAATACACTAAACCCTAAATCCTAATACTCAAAACACTAAAACATTAAAACTAAAACCCTAAACGCTAAAAACTAAAACCCTAATCTTTAATACACTAAAACCCTAAACGCTAAAACTAAACATTAAACCCTAAAATTTAAAACCCTAAAACCGAAAACTAAAACCCTAAAAACTAAAACCTAAAACCCTAAATTTGAATACAACAAAACCCTAAAACCTAAAATTAAACACTAAAACTAAGCACATAACCCAAAAACTCAAAACCCTAAACCCTAAACCCTAAAAACAAAATCTAAAACCCTAAATTTTAATACACTAAACCCTAAATCCTAATACTCTAAACACTAAAACATAAAAACAAAATCCTAAACCCTAAAAACTTAAACCCTAATCTTTAATACACTAAAACCCTAAACCGTAAAATTAAACATTAAACCCTAAAATTTAAAACCCTAAAACCTAAAACCAAAACCCTAAAAACTAAAACCCTAAATTTGAATATTACAAAACCCTAAAACCTAAAATTAAACACTAAAACTAAGCACATAACCCAAAAACTCAAAACCCTAAACCCTAAACCCTAAAAACAAAATCTAAAATCCTAAATTTTAATACACTAAACCCTAAATCCAAATACTCTAAACACTAAAACATAAAAACAAAATCCTAAACCCTAAATCCTCAAATTGAAAACAAAAACCCTAAATCCTAAAACCTAAAAACTAGATTTAAAACCCTAAATTTTAATACACTAAACCATAAATCCTAATACTCTAATCACTAAAACATAAAAACAAAACCCTAAACCCTAAAATTAAACCTTAAAACTAAACATTAAACCCAAAAACTCTAAACCCTAAAACCTAAAACCAAAACCCTAAACCCTAAATGTTAAACCCTAAATTTTACGACACTAAACCCTAAGTCATATTACTCTAAACACTAAAACCTAAAAACAATACCATAAACTCTAAAGACTAAAACCCTAATCTTTAATAAACTAAAACCCTAGACTTTAAAACTAAACATTAAAACCTAAAATTCGAAACCCTAAACCCTAAAACCAAAACCCTAATAACTAAAACCAAAAACCTTATACTTGAATACACTAAAACCCTAAACCCTAAACCTTAAAATTAAACCCTAAAACTAAGCAAATAACCCTAAAACTCAAAACCCTAAAATTGAAAACAAAAACACTAAACCCTAAACCCTAAAAACAAAATCTAAAACCCTAAATTTTAATACACTAAACCCTAAATCCTAATACTCAAAACACTAAAACATAAAAACAAAACCCTAAACCCTAAAATTAAACCTTAAAACTAAACATTAAACCCAAAAACTCTAAACCCTAAAACCTAAAACCAAAACCCTAAACCCTAAATGTTAAACCCTAAATTTTACAACACTAAACCCTAAGTCATAATACTCTAAATACTAAAACCTTAAAACAATACCATAAACTCTAAAGACTAAAAACCTAATCTTTAATAAACTAAAACCCTAGACTTTAAAACTAAACATTAAACCCTAAAATTCGAAACCTTAAACCCTAAAACCAAAACCCTAAAAACTAAAACCTAAAACCTTATACTTGAATACACTAAAACCCTAAACCCTAAACCTTAAAATTAAACCCTAAAACTAAGCAAATAACCCTAAAACTCAAAACCCTAAAATTGAAAACAAAAACACTAAACCCCAAACCCTAAAAACAAAATCTAAAACCCTAAATTTTAATACACTAAACCCTAAATCCTAATACTCAAAACACTAAAACATAAAAACAAAACCCTAAACCCTAAAAACTAAAACCCTAATCTTTAATACACTAAAACCCTAAACGCTAAAACTAAACATTAAACCCTAAAATTTAAAACCCTAAAATCTTAAACCAAAACCCTCAAAATTAAAACCTAAAACCCTAAATTTGAATACAACAAAACCCTAAAACCTAAAATTAAACACTAAAACTAAGCACATAACCCAAAAACTCAAAACCCTAAAATTGAAAACAAAAACCCTAATCCCTAAACCCTAAAAACTAAATCTAAAACCCTAAATTTTAATACACTAAACCCTAAATCCTAATACTCTAAACACTAAAACATTAAAACAAAATCCTAAACCCTAAAAACTAAAACCCTAATCTTTAATACACTAAAACCCTACACCCTAAAACTAAACATTAAACCTTAAAATTTAAAACCCTAAAACCTAAAACCAAAACCCTAAAAATTAAAACCTAAAACCCTAAATTTGAATACAACAAAACCCTAAAACCTAAAATTAAACCCTAAAACCAAGCACATAACCCAAAAACTCAAAACCCTAAAATTGAAAACAAAAACACTAAACCCCAAACCCTAAAAACAAAATCTAAAACCCTAAATTTTAATACACTAAACCCTAAATCCTAATACTCAAAACACTAAAACATTAAAACTAAAACCCTAAACGCTAAAAACTAAAACCCTAATCTTTAATACACTAAAACCCTAAACGCTAAAACTAAACATTAAACCCTAAAATTTAAAACCCTAAAACCGAAAACCAAAACCCTAAAAACTAAAACCTAAAACCCTAAATTTGAATACAACAAAACCCTAAAACCTAAAATTAAACACTAAAACTAAGCACATAACCCAAAAACTCAAAACCCTAAACCCTAAACCCTAAAAACAAAATCTAAAACCCTAAATTTTAATACACTAAACCCTAAATCCTAATACTCTAAACACTAAAACATAAAAACAAAATCCTAAACCCTAAAAACTTAAACCCTAATCTTTAATACACTAAAACCCTAAACCGTAAAATTAAACATTAAACCCTAAAATTTAAAACCCTAAAACCTAAAACCAAAACCCTAAAAACTAAAACCCTAAATTTGAATACAACAAAACCCTAAAACCTAAAATTAAACACTAAAACTAAGCACATAACCCAAAAACACAAAACCCTAAACCCTAAACCCTAAAAACAAAATCTAAAACCCTAAATTTTAATACACTAAACCCTAAACCCAAATACTCTAAACACTAAAACATAAAAACAAAATCCTAAACCCTAAATCCTCAAATTGAAAACAAAAACCCTAAATCCTAAAACCTAAAAACTAGATTTAAAACCCTAAATTTTAATACACTAATCCATAAATCCTAATACTATAAACACTAAAACATAAAAACAAAACCCTAAACCCTAAAATTAAACCTTAAAACTAAACATTAAACCCAAAAACTCTAAACCCTAAAACCTAAAACCAAAACCCTAAACCCTAAATGTTAAACCCTAAATTTTACGACACTAAACCCTAAGTCATAATACTCTAAACACTAAAACCTAAAAACAATACCATAAACTCTAAAGACTAAAACCCTAATCTTTAATAAACTAAAACCCTAGACTTTAAAACTAAACATTAAACCCTAAAATTCGAAACCCTAAACCCTAAAACCAAAACCCTAAAAACTAAAACCTAAAACCTTATACTTGAATACACTAAAACCCTAAACCCTAAACCTTAAAATTAAACCCTAAAACTAAGCAAATAACCCTAAAACTCAAAACCCTAAAATTGAAAATAAAAACACTAAACCCTAAACCCTAAAATCAAAATCTAAAACCCTAAATTTTAATACACTAAACCCTAAATCCTAATACTCTAAACACTAAAACATAAAAACAAAATCCTAAACCTTAAAAACTTAAACCCTAATCTTTAATACACTAAAACCCTAAACCGTAAAACTAAACATTAAACCCTAAAATTTAAAACCCTTAAACCTAAAACCAAAACCCTAAAAACTAAAACCTAAAACCCTAAATTTGAATACAACAAAACCCTAAAACCTAAAATTAAACACTAAAACTAAGCACATAACCCAAAAACTCAAAACCCTAAACCCTAAACCCTAAAAACAAAATCTCAAACCCTAAATTTTAATACACTAAACCCTAAATCCAAATACTCTAAACACTAAAACATAAAAACAAAATCCTAAACCCTAAATCCTCAAATTGAAAACAAAAACCCTAAATCCTAAAACCTAAAAACTAGATTTAAAACCCTAAATTTTAATACACTAAACCATAAATCCTAATACTCTAAATACTAAAACATAAAAACAAAACCCTAAACCCTAAAATTAAACCTTAAAACTAAACATTAAACCCAAAAACTCTAAACCCTAAAACCTAAAACCAAAACCCTAAACCCTAAATGTTAAACCCTAAATTTTACGACACTAAACCCTGAGTTATAATACTCTAAACACTAAAACCTAAAAACAATACCATAAACTCTAAAGACTAAAACCCTAATCTTTAATAAACTAAAACCCTAGACTTTAAAACTAAACATTAAACCCTAAAATTCGAAACCCTAAACCCTAAAACCAAAACCCTAAAAACTAAAACCAAAAACCTTATACTTGAATACACTAAAACCCTAAACCCTAAACTTTAAAATTAAACCCTAAAACTAAGCAAATAACCCTAAAACTCAAAACCCTAAAATTGAAAACAAAAACACTAAACCCTAAACCCTAAAAACAAAATCTAAAACCCTAAATTTTAATACACTAAACCCTAAATCCTAATACTCAAAACACTAAAACATAAAAACAAAACCCTAAACCCTAAAATTAAACCTTAAAACTAAACATTAAACCCAAAAACTCTAAACCCTAAAACCTAAAACCAAAACCCTAAACCCTAAATGTTAAACCCTAAATTTTACAACACTAAACCCTAACTCATAATACTCTAAACACTAAAACCTTAAAACAATACCATAAACTCTAAAGACTAAAACCCTAATCTTTAATAAACTAAAACCCTAGACTTTAAAACTAAACATTAAACCCTAAAATTCGAAACCCTAAACCCTAAAACCAAAACCCTAAAAACTAAAACCTAAAACCTTATACTTGAATACACTAAAACCCTAAACCCTAAACCTTAAAATTAAACCCTAAAACTAAGCAAATAACCCTAAAACTCAAAACCCTAAAATTGAAAACAAAAACACTAAACCCCAAACCCTAAAAACAAAATCTAAAACCCTAAATTTTAATACACTAAACCCTAAATCCTAATACTCAAAACACTAAAACATAAAAACAAAACCCTAAACCCTAAAAACTAAAACCCTAATCTTTAATACACTAAAACCCTAAACGCTAAAACTAAACATTAAACCCTAAAATTTAAAACAAAAACCCTAATCCCTAAACTGTTGGAAATCGATATCCCGGAATTAGTAAATTTAAATAAATAAATTATCTAATTAATTCTGACCGAAATCCTTCGGAGATCGAATATCCGGAGTTGTCAAATTGCGGAACGACAACTCCAATCGACTCCCGGTTGCCGGAACAATCCGCCACGAACCACCACGAAGCGCCGGACTCAACCAAAACCCTAACCGCGGCAAAGCCGCGGCTGTTCGGTCGAGTCCCCTCATGGGACTCGCGGCTGTTCAAGGCAGCCTCATAGGGCTGCCCTTGGCAGCCCCCTATGCACGCCCAGCCGCCCCCGGTGATCGCACGACCAGCCACGGCGAACCGTGGCTTGCGATCACCACCAGCCACCGCCGCTCGAGCGGCGGTCCAGTCGCGTGAGCGGGGCTGCTCCAGCAGCCCGCTGGTTGTGCACGGGCGATCGAGCTCGCCCTCGATCGAGTCTCGGCGTCCAGCCGAGGCTCGCCCCTCTCGACCCTCTCTTGTTCGAGCCGTTGAGCCGCCGGCGGCACAGTGATCTACGATCACCACCGCCCGGTTCAACCTCGACAAAGGTCGCGTTCTCGGATCTTGGTTCACGATATTTTTACGATAATTAAACGATAAAATCATAAAGAGGGTTTTACGATTTACCTCGTTCTCGTTGTTCGAAAAAACGAAGAACTCAATTTGACGACCTTGAGATCTTCCCACGTATTCCTTGCACTAGCTCGGACGTCGTGTGGGCGACGATCTACCGAACTCCATGGATCTCCTTCACGAACTCTCTAGACTAATCAAGTATGATTATCTTGTCTTCTCAAATTGTGAAGACCATGTAGTGCTTTTATAGGCTACGTAGGGGATCTTAAGGAGGTGGAATATTGGGCTTCCAATAATAGTGATTGAATTGAGCCCAAGCCCAAATCTATTAATCCTTACTATTATTAATTAATTCTATTTTCCACTATATAAAATTAATTGCACTCCCAATATTAAACCATATTATATCAAATAATATTTCTCCGGTAGTATTATTTATTCCGTGTATTTAAAATATAAATATCCATGAATAAAATTAATTTATTGCTAATTAATTTATTCATCTCTTATATCCGAGACTAGTACCATTCAACCTTAATTATTATGCGGAACGAATCCACCTGCAGGGTTTACATAATAATTCCTTATGAACTCATCTCGGGGATATTATCAACCCTTCCGGGATACACTTTCCCGTCAAGTATTCACGGCATGTCATATATAAAATATAGTGACCCAACTTAACCGGTAATTAACCCAATAATTAAATCGGTTAATTCCTTTGGTAAATCAAAGTCACTTATATTAAATATATACACCCGCAATAGTTTCGGGGATTAAGAATAAAATACACTGAGACTCGAATCGATTATCGCCGGCAATCCTAATCGATGAATCTGAACGATCCGCTCAATACACCAAGTGTACAAGTGTGATAAAATAATTAAGATAAATTATTTTCTCTCTCACACAACGACTATACCGATGGATTGGTCCGTGTCCATCTAGGTCGTGAGCAACTATTCGATTAAATACGAGTAACCGATAGTATGATCTTCTGTGCGCCCATGCAACACCATACTAACTACAACGTATAAAATCCAGGACTATGATTTGCATATATTTAATTATAAATAATTAAACGCAAATAATTGTTTATTTAATTAAATAGATTAGTGGCAATGGATCGTGAGTTTCCGTTACTTAAATCTAGACATTAAGTACACAACTCCAACAATCTCCCACTTGTACTAAGGTCTAATCATTTCCTCCAAACTCCCGACTCCCATACTCATCACGTGCTTAAGGTGTACTTCCAAGAAGTACTATGTGAATGAGCACTCTAGGTTGCCGCTCTGGAGTTATCTTGGTGACTACAGCGTCGTCTCCCTCGACGATGACTCGTATCAAGTGGTACTTGCACTATGTGTTATCTTACACTTATGGACTAGTGATTTCTTCCCATTTGCCATTGCACCGCTATTTACATAGCCTTTGGCAAATTAAGAATCACATCTAAGTCCCAGAGATTATCCCTGAGTTATACCAAAACTTCCGCTGCCTCTGAGGCTGCTATTTGGTTACCCATGGCAGAGTCCGAAAAGCATCGTGCTTATCACTCTTCCATGTTAAAACTCCTTCTCCTTCAATAGTGAAACACATAGCCTGATATCGACTTATACCGGTCCTCGTTCGATTAGAAATCTAAGAGAATGTAATCCAAAGGAAAAACTCGTCTGCTTCGTAGTCTAGAACAGTACTACGAAAGTACTTTTACGGCAGTCGAATATTCCTTTCCAGGATTACCTTGATATCCTCCCACTATGCTAACCGCATAGCCGATATCAGGTTCTTGTTTTCAACAATGCATTTATTAAGCTTTCCACACTCAAAGTGTAGGAAACTGCTTTCATTGCTTCTATCTCCTTTTGTGTTCCAAAACACATATCCTTTGATAGATGCATTCCGTCTCTGAAAGGTAACGAACCGTTCTCGGAATCTTGCATGTTAAAACGAACCATAATCATATATGTAAGATGTCCAGGAAAAGTACAATGTTCTTTCTAGAGATCCAAGATCTCAAGAACATGTCCAACTTCTTCCTTTATCTTTCATAATGATTCTTCTAGACAACCATCATTTTATGTCTGATAACATCTTTACATTGTTGCCAATGATAAGAGTGTCATCTACATAAAACCTCCGAGAAACACCACCTTGTTTTCCATCACGTTTCCAATATACACAATTCGTCTATGCCTTTGATGAATCCATAAAATGGACTATCTCATCAATTTGCAAGTACCACGAACTCAATGCTTTGTTTCAATCCATTAATGGATCAACTAAGCTTGTACTCTAAATGATCTCGCCTCTTAGCAATAATCCTTATTGCTCTCCAAGAAGGCACATTTAGATCTAGTACGGCCTTCATGTAGATCTAGGGATCGATTTCATGTATACTAGGTCCAGAGTTTGAAGACTCTCCTAGTCTTATGAATATCTCCGGTTGTCCCACAACCTCCCACTACAATGGCATTCCGGTGTATAAACAGTGATAACAGTAGGTGCAGTTAGTGGTGTACCGCTACTCGGTTCGGCTGGTTCTCAGTCTTCTTCGTTCTCTCTTATTTCAAAGTTTCACGTCACTTTGGGCTTGTGGTTCATTACATAGTCTTCCTCCAAGAACCGGGCGTCAGAACTTATAACGTCCCTCTGGTTCATAGTACTATTGAACACACAACTTTTGTTCTTCCAGGATATTCTACAACCGCATTTGAATGCGCCGTTGTTTCCAGACATATCCATAGAACATAGGTAGTTCCGTATAACTCATAATTTTACTATTTTTATAAGAGTTCCATTTCTTGTTTAAGACACACCATTTCTACACAACAGTGCATGGTGTAGTCATTTGGGATCAAATCCCAATTTCTGATCAGTATGCCATGCATTCCTCAGACAGGTACTTGCCTCCGCGATCAAATCGCAGGCTACAAATGGATATACCTTGATGGTTCTCCACAATTTCTTAGTGTCCATTGACTTGTCAAAACACTTGCTTTTGTGGCACATCAGGTACTCTAATCCATTTCTCGAGTAATCATCAAATGAAGTACTCGTACCTTATTGTCTGAGTAGACATAGGTCTGCATACATCAGAGTTAATCAATTCTTATACTTGTCCGGATCTTATATCTTATATCCATAAAGGATTGCTTAGTCATATTATCTTCCAAATTAGATTCTTAGGTCGGAAGGTCCATTCCTTCAACTTAATTGATCAAATATCAATTTTCGACCTTTGAACTTCTTATTTGAATAAACATGACTCAGCATAAGAATCCACAAGTATAATTGATTTGATAAAGAAATCTCTTATTAGTAAAACGAGTTTCATAAAACGGTTCGTTGCATCGTGGTGGACTCAGGATTCATCATTTATATATTGCTAGCCAATGTACCAGAATAGATAATATCATTATTTCTTCTTATAACCATCAAATGATTAAAAGAAATAAAATATCTATTAATTAGAAATCCAAAACAAAGTTCTTTCTAAAATGAAAGGTACATAAAAGCAATAACTCAAAATGAAATCCTATAAAATGTCCTCCACTGCAACTGCTGCCTCCTCCACAGCATTGCCCATGTAGACTACGATCTTTTCTTTTCCAATTCGTTAGGTTTCCTGGAACCTCTTGCATTTAAAATGCACATACCGTCAGTGGTTCCATATCTACACACCAGGTTCCGGTAGATAATACCACTGACTATGTTTTACGACTAAAGAAAATTTTGTACTTTCTTTGAGAGGATAATCAGACTTCTAGTACCCAGACTGTTTGCATCGAGAATACTTCTCGTCCCATCTCGTGGTTCATGTAACTTATGACCACTGGGTTTCTTTGCTTGCTTTTCCTTTCCCCCGATTTTGCCCTTGGCATTGGCTACAAGAGCTTGCGATTTCCTCATCGCTTCTTGTCTAGCCGCCTATGTCATGTCTAAACACCTTGAGTTTGAACATGATACCATAATCAGTGGTTATTGCAAAAGCATTTTTCCACTTCTTAAAATCAGTCCTTTCCTCATTAGTTAAGACATTTGTAGGCTCGAGAGGACAAAGCTCACTGAGTACAAACTTGTACTCTTTAACAGTTTGGGTAATGTCTAGATCTCTATTCCAATCATTACATTTAGGGACCAGTGAGTTTAAAATCCTTAAGTATCACATAAAGTGGGTTCAAAGCCATATCCTAATCTATGAGCACATATAACAATAAACAATCGATTTAATCTCCGATATTATCTCCCTTAAATAATATCATTAAATCACTAATCGCCTCTAAAATCCCATCAGATATGGCAAGCGACGTGGTGTGGACGTTTACCAATCCAAATGATTTAGCAATTAGATTTGCTTCGGTCATACATCACTTATAGCGGAACTTCGTGGGGAAGAATACTATAATGCGTATCTAAGTGTAAACCATTACTCAGCAGTAAAGTAAATCGTTTGGAATTGCTAC
The DNA here is from genome assembly GCA_954870475.1 of Euphrasia confusa. Lineage (NCBI taxonomy): Eukaryota > Viridiplantae > Streptophyta > Magnoliopsida > Lamiales > Orobanchaceae > Euphrasia > Euphrasia confusa. The sequence goes on from OX940966.1 coordinate 18,185,617, forward strand.
ATCATTGCAAGCCACGTGGTGTGGACGTTTACGACAACTTCACAACTCTTCAAAATTCCTTATAACTGTCTACATCAATTAATCCAAAATCCGTTAGTATAGCAAGCCACGTGGTGTGGACGTTTACTACACCAAGAGACTTTTATAATTGACTCCCAATTACTTGATTCATTCAATCTTGTAAATCAAGACGCGGAGAATCATAAGTGAAACTCGAAGTTTCTTACCAGTGATTCACCATGCGAACGACCCTATCTCTCATAAAATGAGGGAGCCGAGCAGACAATCGATCCACCTTCAAAAGGATGGTACGAAGGTCTCTAATTTGTGTCCTCGACATGACCAAGTGGCTTTGGCTCCATTCCACTCCCCGGGGTGAGAATGAGTCGACTTGAAATCAGTTTTGGAAAGACAAATTAGGCATTGTTTGATAAACTTAATCAATGTTTCTCGTAAAAGGAATTACAAGAATTCTCCTCCAATGGCTTATCTATACGAACTTCAAAAGTCCATAAAAGTCACCAAGAGAACAGCAATGGAGACCATGGATATGTTTCCATACCCTCTCCCACTTAGCTTTTTATAACAAAGGGATACACTATCTAATGCATAATTAAATACACATAAGCATGCATACATGAAATAAAGCACATAGAATATTATCACATAATCAAAATAATACTAGAATATTATTTTCCGACTATTATGGCTTTATCGCATCCCCGTACGCATCTTCTAGTCTTCAGTCTTCGTTCTTGAATGCTCCATGTGACGGGAATATTAATTCCAATATTTAAATCTATTTATTTTCAATTAATCCAAAAGTTACTTAATTCGAAAGTTAAGTCAATCGAATATATCAAAAATAAAATTAAATATTATTAATATTTTTATTATTTTTATTTTCCATTTCTACTTCATTAAATCTCTAGAATAATCTATCCAAGACCCACTTGGAATATTCTAGAAGACTTCTATAATGAAATAAGGAAATAAAATAATTTATTTTATTTTCCCTTTCTACTTCATTAAATCTCTAGAATAATCTATCCAAGACCCACTTGGAATATTCTAGATGATTTCCATAATGAAATAAGGAAATAAAATAATTTAGGACTCCTAGTCCTTCCAAATTAATTCCTTTCCTAATCCATTAAAAATTCCATAAAGGAATAATTAAATAAGGAAAAATTAATTTAGGACTCCTAAACTTTCCAAATTAATTATTTTCCTAATCTATTAAAAAATTCCATAAAGGAATAATTAAATAGGAAAAATAAATTAATTCCAAATTTATTCTTTTCCAATTCCATGAGAATTCTCAAAAATAGGAATACTCAAAATAGGAAAACCGAATAATTTTAGGAAAAATAATTCTTTTCCTAATCCATAAAAATTCCCATAAAATAGGAATAATTATATTAGGAAAACCGAATTATATTAGGAATAGGATCTTTACCGTGATTAACACGGAATGGGGATTTCCGGTCTATCCCCGAGCTCGGCCGAGGAGCACGCCCACCACCGCCACCACCCAACCGGCGCGCCACCACCGCCGGTGACATCGCACGGCCGAGGGTGCGGTCGAGTGCCCCCCACGCGCTCGATCCATGGTTCGGCTACGGGGATAGCCGAACCGAGCCCTAACCCTCTCTTCGTCTCCTCCGTCACAATTTTCCGGTCGTCGTTTCGTCCTCGATCCAACGTAAAATAAATTACAAATTTATTACTACGCTATCCGGTATCGATTCTCTACAAAACGACCTCATACAATTTCCGGAAAAATAAGAACAAGCATTCACCACACAAGAACAAATATCGACATCACCGAGAGTTTAATAATCAAGAGAAATATTATGACATTAATTAACAATAATTAAATCTAGCCATAATAATCGGAAACCCTGCAAGGTAGAACAATTTATCGAAAAATACCATGAACTAAAACCAACGCTCTGATACCAATTGTTGGAAATCGATATCCCGGAATTAGTAAATTTAAATAAATAAATTATCTAATTGTTGGAAATCGATATCCCGGAATATCCGGAGTTGTCAAATTGCGGAACGACAACTCCAATCGACTCCCGGTTGCCGGAACAATCCGCCACGAACCACCACGAAGCGCAGGACTCAACCAAAACCCTAACCGCGGCAAAGCCGCGGCTGTTCGGTCGAGTCCCCTCGTGGGACTCGCGGCTGTTCAAGGCAGCCGCCTAGGGCTGCCCTTGGCAGCCCCCTATGCACGCCCAGCCGCCCCCGGTGATCGCACGACCAGCCACGGCGAACCGTGGCTTGCGATCACCACCAGCCACCGCCGCTCGAGCGGCGGTCCAGTCGCGTGAGCGGGGCTGCTCCAGCAGCCCGCTGGTTGTGCACGGGCGATCGAGCTCGCCCTCGATCGAGTCTCGGCGTCCAGCCGAGGCTCGCCCCTCTCGACCCTCTCTTGTTCGAGCCGTTGAGCCGCCGGCGGTCCGGTGATCTACGATCACCACCGCCCGGTTCAACCTCGACAAAGGTCGCGTTCTCGGATCTTGGTTCACGATATTTTTACGATAATTAAACGATAAAATCATAAAGAGGGTTTTACGATTTACCTCGTTCTCGTTGTTCGAAAAAATGAAGAACTCAATTTGACGACCTTGAGATCTTCCCACGTATTCCTTGCACTAGCTCGGACGTCGTGTGGGCGACGATCTACCGAACTCCATGGATCTCCTTCACGAACTCTCTAGACTAATCAAGTATGATTATCTTGTCTTCTCAAATTGTGAAGACCATGTAGTGCTTTTATAGGCTACGTAGGGGATCTTAAGGAGGTGGAATATTGGGCTTCCAATAATAGTGATTAAATTGAGCCCAAGCCCAAATCTATTAATCCTTACTATTATTAATTAATTCTATTTTCCACTATATAAAATTAATTGCACTCCCAATATTAAACCATATTATATCAAATAATATTTCTCCGGTAGTATTATTTATTCCGTGTATTTAAGATATAAATATCCATGAATAAAATTAATTTATTGCTAATTAATTTATTCATCTCTTATATCCGAGACTAGTACCATTCAACCTTAATTATTATGCGGAACGAATCCACCTGCAGGGTTTACATAATAATTCCTTATGAACTCATCTCGGGGATATTATCAACCCTTCCGGGATACACTTTCCCGTCAAGTATTCACGGCATGTCATATATAAAATATAGTGACCCAACTTAACCGGTAATTAACCCAATAATTAAATCGGTTAATTCCTTTGGTAAATCAAAGTCATTTATATTAAATATATACACCCGCAATAGTTTCGGGGATTAAGAATAAAATACACTGAGACTCGAATCGATTATCGCCGGCAATCCTAATCGATGAATCTCAACGATCCGCTCAATACACCAAGTGTACAAGTGTGATAAAATTATTAAGATAAATTATTTTCTCTCTCACACAACGACTATACCGATGGATTGGTCCGTGTCCATCTAGGTCGTAAGCAACTGTTCGATTAAATACGAGTAACCGATAGTATGATCTTCTGTGCGCCCATGCAACACCATACTAACTACAACGTATAAAATCCAGGACTATGATTTGCATATATTTAATTATAAATAATTAAACGCAAATAATTGTTTATTTAATTAAATAGATTAGTGGCAATGGATCGTGAGTTTCCGTTACTTAAATCTAGACATTAAGTACACAACTCCAACATAAACCCTAAATTTTAATACACTAAACCCTAAATCCTAATACTCTAAACACTAAAACATAAAAACAAAATCCTAAACCCTACCCTAATCTTTAATACACTAAAACCCTAAACCCCAAAACTAAACATTAAACCCTAAAATTTAAAACCCTAAAACCTAAAACCAAAACCCTAAAAACTAAAACCTAAAACCCTAAATTTGAATACAAAAAAACCCTAAAACCTAAAATTAAACCCTAAAACTAAGCACACAACCCAAAAACTCAGAACCCTCAAATTGAAAACAAAAACCCTAAATCCTAAAACCTAAAAACTAAATCTAAAACCCTAAATTTTAATACACTAAACCATAAATCCTAATACTCTAAACACTAAAACATAAAAACAAAACCCTAAACCCTAAAAACTAAAACCCTAATCATTAATACACTAAAACCCTTAACTCTAAAACTAAAAATTAAACCCTAAACTTCTAAACCCTAAAACCTAAAACCAAAACCCTAAAAAATAAAACCTAAAACCCTAAACTTGAATACAACAAAACCTTAAAACCTAAAATTAAACCTTAAAACTAAACATTAAACTCAAAAACTCTAAACCCTAAAACCTAAAACCAAAACCCTAAACCCTAACTCTTAAAAACTAAATCATAAACCCTAAATTTTACGACACTAAACCCTAAGTCATAATACTCTAAACACTAAAACCTAAAAACAATACCATAAACTCTAAAGACTAAAACCCTAATCTTTAATAAACTAAAACCCTAGACTTTAAAACTAAACATTAAACCCTAAATTTCAAAACCCTAAACCCTAAAACCAAAACCCTAAAAACTAAAACCTAAAACCTTATACTTGAATACACTAAAACCCTAAACCCTAAACCTTAAAATTAAACCCTAAAACTAAGCAAATAACCCTAAAACTCAAAACCCTAAAATTGAAAACAAAAACACTAAACCCCAAACCCTAAAAACAAAATCTAAAACCCTAAATTTTAATACACTAAACCCTAAATCCTAATACTCAAAACACAAAAACATTAAAACTAAAACCCTAAACGCTAAAAACTAAAACCCTAATCTTTAATACACTAAAACCCTAAACGCTAAAACTAAACATTAAACCCTAAAATTTAAAACCCTAAAACCGAAAACTAAAACCCTAAAAACTAAAACCTAAAACCCTAAATTTGAATACAACAAAACCCTAAAACCTAAAATTAAACACTAAAACTAAGCACATAACCCAAAAACTCAAAACCCTAAACCCTAAACCCTAAAAACAAAATCTAAAACCCTAAATTTTAATACACTAAACCCTAAATCCTAATACTCTAAACACTAAAACATAAAAACAAAATCCTAAACCCTAAAAACTTAAACCCTAATCTTTAATACACTAAAACCCTAAACCGTAAAATTAAACATTAAACCCTAAAATTTAAAACCCTAAAACCTAAAACCAAAACCCTAAAAACTAAAACCCTAAATTTGAATATAACAAAACCCTAAAACCTAAAATTAAACACTAAAACTAAGCACATAACCCAAAAACTCAAAACCCTAAACCCTAAACCCTAAAAACAAAATCTAAAATCCTAAATTTTAATACACTAAACCCTAAATCCAAATACTCTAAACACTAAAACATAAAAACAAAATCCTAAACCCTAAATCCTCAAATTGAAAACAAAAACCCTAAATCCTAAAACCTAAAAACTAGATTTAAAACCCTAAATTTTAATACACTAAACTATAAATCCTAATACTCTAAACACTAAAACATAAAAACAAAACCCTAAACCGTAAAATTAAACCTTAAAACTAAACATTAAACCCAAAAACTCTAAACCCTAAAACCTAAAACCAAAACCCTAAACCCTAAATGTTAAACCCTAAATTTTACGACACTAAACCCTAAGTCATAATACTCTAAACACTAAAACCTAAAAACAATACCATAAACTCTAAAGACTAAAACCCTAATCTTTAATAAACTAAAACCCTAGACTTTAAAACTAAACATTAAACCCTAAAATTCGAAACCCTAAACCCTAAAACCAAAACCCTAAAAACTAAAACCTAAAACCTTATACTTGAATACACTAAAACCCTAAACCCTAAACCTTAAAATTAAACCCTAAAACTAAGCAAATAACCCTAAAACTTAAAACCCTAAAATTGAAAATAAAAACACTAAAACCTAAACCCTAAAAACAAAATCTAAAACCCTAAATTTTAATACACTAAACCCTAAATCCTAATACTCTAAACACTAAAACATAAAAACAAAATCCTAAACCCTAAAAACTTAAACCCTAATCTTTAATACACTAAAACCCTAAACCGTAAAACTAAACATTAAACCCTAAAATTTAAAACCCTTAAACCTAAAACCAAAACCCTAAAAACTAATACCTAAAACCCTAAATTTGAATACAACAAAACCCTAAAACCTAAAATTAAACACTAAAACTAAGCACATAACCCAAAAACTCAAAACCGTAAACCCTAAACCCTAAAAACAAAATCTAAAACCCTAAATTTTAATACACTAAACCCTAAATCCAAATACTCTAAACACTAAAACATAAAAACAAAATCCTAAACCCTAAATCCTCAAATTGAAAACAAAAACCCTAAATCCTAAAACCTAAAAACTAGATTTAAAACCCTAAATTTTAATACACTAAACCATAAATCCTAATACTCTAATCACTAAAACATAAAAACAAAACCCTAAACCCTAAAATTAAACCTTAAAACTAAACATTAAACCCAAAAACTCTAAACCCTAAAACCTAAAACCAAAACCCTAAACCCTAAATGTTAAACCCTAAATTTTACGACACTAAACCCTAAGTCATATTACTCTAAACACTAAAACCTAAAAACAATACCATAAACTCTAAAGACTAAAACCCTAATCTTTAATAAACTAAAACCCTAGACTTTAAAACTAAACATTAAACCCTAAAATTCGAAACCCTAAACCCTAAAACCAAAACCCTAAAAACTAAAACCAAAAACCTTATACTTGAATACACTAAAACCCTAAACCCTAAACCTTAAAATTAAACCCTAAAACTAAGCAAATAACCCTAAAACTCAAAACCCTAAAATTGAAAACAAAAACACTAAACCCTAAACCCTAAAAACAAAATCTAAAACCCTAAATTTTAATACACTAAACCCTAAATCCTAATACTCAAAACACTAAAACATAAAAACAAAACCCTAAACCCTAAAATTAAACCTTAAAACTAAACATTAAACCCAAAAACTCTAAACCCTAAAACCTAAAACCAAAACCCTAAACCCTAAATGTTAAACCCTAAATTTTACAACACTAAACCCTAAGTCATAATACTCTAAATACTAAAACCTTAAAACAATACCATAAACTCTAAAGACTAAAAACCTAATCTTTAATAAACTAAAACCCTAGACTTTAAAACTAAACATTAAACCCTAAAATTCGAAACCCTAAACCCTAAAACCAAAACCCTAAAAACTAAAACCTAAAACCTTATACTTGAATACACTAAAACCCTAAACCCTAAACCTTAAAATTAAACCCTAAAACTAAGCAAATAACCCTAAAACTCAAAACCCTAAAATTGAAAACAAAAACACTAAACCCCAAACCCTAAAAACAAAATCTAAAACCCTAAATTTTAATACACTAAACCCTAAATCCTAATACTCAAAACACTAAAACACAAAAACAAAACCCTAAACCCTAAAAACTAAAACCCTAATCTTTAATACACTAAAACCCTAAACGCTAAAACTAAACATTAAACCCTAAAATTTAAAACCCTAAAATCTTAAACCAAAACCCTCAAAATTAAAACCTAAAACCCTAAATTTGAATACAACAAAACCCTAAAACCTAAAATTAAACACTAAAACTAAGCACATAACCCAAAAACTCAAAACCCTAAAATTGAAAACAAAAACCCTAATCCCTAAACCCTAAAAACTAAATCTAAAACCCTAAATTTTAATACACTAAACCCTAAATCCTAATACTCTAAACACTAAAACATTAAAACAAAATCCTAAACCCTAAAAACTAAAACCCTAATCTTTAATACACTAAAACCCTACACCCTAAAACTAAACATTAAACCTTAAAATTTAAAACCCTAAAACCTAAAACCAAAACCCTAAAAATTAAAACCTAAAACCCTAAATTTGAATACAACAAAACCCTAAAACCTAAAATTAAACCCTAAAACCAAGCACATAACCCAAAAACTCAAAACCCTAAAATTGAAAACAAAAACCCTAAATCCTAAAACCTAAAAACTAAATCCTAAATCCTAAATTTTAATACACTAAACCCTAAATCCTAATACTCAAAACACTAAAACATAAAAACAAAACCCTAAACCCTAAAAACTAAAACCCTAATCTTTAATAAACTAAAACCCTAGACTTTAAAACTAAACATTAAACCCTAAATTTCAAAACCCTAAACCCTAAAACCAAATCCCTAAAAACTAAAACCTAAAACCTTATACTTGAATACACTAAAACCCTAAACCCTAAACCTTAAAATTAAACCCTAAAACTAAGCAAATAACCCTAAAACTCAAAACCCTAAAATTGAAAACAAAAACACTAAACCCCAAACCCTAAAAACAAAATCTAAAACCCTAAATTTTAATACACTAAACCCTATATCCTAATACTCAAAACACTAAAACATTAAAACTAAAACCCTAAACGCTAAAAACTAAAACCCTAATCTTTAATACACTAAAACCCTAAACGCTAAAACTAAACATTAAACCCTAAAATTTAAAACCCTAAAACCGAAAACTAAAACCCTAAAAACTAAAACCTAAAACCCTAAATTTGAATACAACAAAACCCTAAAACCTAAAATTAAACACTAAAACTAAGCACATAACCCAAAAACTCAAAACCCTAAACCCTAAACCCTAAAAACAAAATCTAAAACCCTAAATTTTAATACACTAAACCCTAAATCCTAATACTCTAAACACTAAAACATAAAAACAAAATCCTAAACCCTAAAAACTTAAACCCTAATCTTTAATACACTAAAACCCTAAACCGTAAAATTAAACATTAAACCCTAAAATTTAAAACCCTAAAACCTAAAACCAAAACCCTAAAAACTAAAACCCTAAATTTGAATACAACAAAACCCTAAAACCTAAAATTAAACACTAAAACTAAGCACATAACCCAAAAACTCAAAACCCTAAACCCTAAACCCTAAAAACAAAATCTAAAATCCTAAATTTTAATACACTAAACCCTAAATCCAAATACTCTAAACACTAAAACATAAAAACAAAATCCTAAACCCTAAATCCTCAAATTGAAAACAAAAACCCTAAATCCTAAAACCTAAAAACTAGATTTAAAACCCTAAATTTTAATACACTAAACCATAAATCCTAATACTCTAAACACTAAAACATAAAAACAAAACCCTAAACCGTAAAATTAAACCTTAAAACTAAACATTAAACCCAAAAACTCTAAACCCTAAAACCTAAAACCAAAACCCTAAACCCTAAATGTTAAACCCTAAATTTTACGACACTAAACCCTAAGTCATAATACTCTAAACACTAAAACCTAAAAACAATACCATAAACTCTAAAGACTAAAACCCTAATCTTTAATAAACTAAAACCCTAGACTTTAAAACTAAACATTAAACCCTAAAATTCGAAACCCTAAACCCTAAAACCAAAACCCTAAAAACTAAAACCTAAAACCTTATACTTGAATACACTAAAACCCTAAACCCTAAACCTTAAAATTAAACCCTAAAACTAAGCAAATAACCCTAAAACTTAAAACCCTAAAATTGAAAATAAAAACACTAAACCCGAAACCCTAAAAACAAAATCTAAAACCCTAAATTTTAATACACTAAACCCTAAATCCTAATACTCTAAACACTAAAACATAAAAACAAAATCCTAAACCCTAAAAACTTAAACCCTAATCTTTAATACACTAAAACCCTAAACCGTAAAACTAAACATTAAACCCTAAAATTTAAAACCCTTAAACCTAAATCCAAAACCCTAAAAACTAATACCTAAAACCCTAAATTTGAATACAACAAAACCCTAAAACCTAAAATTAAACACTAAAACTAAGCACATAACCCAAAAAACTCAAAACCCTAAACCCTAAACCCTAAAAACAAAATCTAAAACCCTAAATTTTAATACACTAAACCCTAAATCCAAATACTCTAAACACTAAAACATAAAAACAAAATCCTAAACCCTAAATCCTCAAATTGAAAACAAAAACCCTAAATCCTAAAACCTAAAAACTAGATTTAAAACCCTAAATTTTAATACACTAAACCATAAATCCTAATACTCTAATCACTAAAACATAAAAACAAAACCCTAAACCCTAAAATTAAACCTTAAAACTAAACATTAAACCCAAAAACTCTAAACCCTAAAACCTAATACCAAAACCCTAAACCCTAAATGTTAAACCCTAAATTTTACGACACTAAACCCTAAGTCATAATACTCTAAACACTAAAACCTAAAAACAATACCATAAACTCTAAAGACTAAAACCCTAATCTTTAATAAACTAAAACCCTAGACTTTAAAACTAAACATTAAACCCTAAAATTCGAAACCCTAAACCCTAAAACCAAAACCCTAAAAACTAAAACCAAAAACCTTATACTTGAATACACTAAAACCCTAAACCCCAAACCTTAAAATTAAACCCTAAAACTAAGCAAATAACCCTAAAACTCAAAACCCTAAAATTGAAAACAAAAACACTAAACCCTAAACCCTAAAAACAAAATCTAAAACCCTAAATTTTAATACACTAAACCCTAAATCCTAATACTCAAAACACTAAAACATAAAAACAAAACCCTAAACCCTAAAATTAAACCTTAAAACTAAACATTAAACCCAAAAACTCTAAACCCTAAAACCTAAAACCAAAACCCTAAACCCTAAATGTTAAACCCTAAATTTTACAACACTAAACCCTAAGTCATAATACACTAAATACTAAAACCTTAAAACAATACCATAAACTCTAAAGACTAAAAACCTAATCTTTAATAAACTAAAACCCTAGACTTTAAAACTAAACATTAAACCCTAAAATTCGAAACCCTAAACCCTAAAACCAAAACCCTAAAAACTAAAACCTAAAACCTTATACTTGAATACACTAAAACCCTAAACCCTAAACCTTAAAATTAAACCCTAAAACTAAGCAAATAACCCTAAAACTCAAAACCCTAAAATTGAAAACAAAAACACTATACCCCAAACCCTAAAAACAAAATCTAAAACCCTAAATTTTAATACACTAAACCCTAAATCCTAATACTCAAAACACTAAAACATAAAAACAAAACCCTAAACCCTAAAAACTAAAACCCTAATCTTTAATACACTAAAACCCTAAACGCTAAAACTAAACATTAAACCCTAAAATTTAAAACCCTAAAATCTTAAACCAAAACCCTCAAAATTAAAACCTAAAACCCTAAATTTGAATACAACAAAACCCTAAAACCTAAAATTAAACACTAAAACTAAGCACATAACCCAAAAACTCAAAACCCTAAAATTGAAAACAAAAACCCTAATCCCTAAACCCTAAAAACTAAATCTAAAACCCTAAATTTTAATACACTAAACCCTAAATCCTAATACTCTAAACACTAAAACATTAAAACAAAATCCTAAACCCTAAAAACTAAAACCCTAATCTTTAATACACTAAAACCCTACACCCTAAAACTAAACATTAAACCTTAAAATTTAAAACCCTAAAACCTAAAACCAAAACCCTAAAAATTAAAACCTAAAACCCTAAATTTGAATACAACAAAACCCTAAAACCTAAAATTAAACCCTAAAACCAAGCACATAACCCAAAAACTCAAAACCCTAAAATTGAAAACAAAAACCCTAAATCCTAAAACCTAAAAACTAAATCCTAAATCCTAAATTTTAATACACTAAACCCTAAATCCTAATACTCAAAACACTAAAACATAAAAACAAAACCCTAAACCCTAAAAACTAAAACCCTAATCTTTAATACACTAAAACCCTAAACCCTAAAAGTAAACATTAAACCGTAAAATTTAAAACCCTAAAACCGAAAACCAAAACCCTAAAAACTAAAACCTGAAACCCTATATTTGAATACAATAGAACCCTGAAACCTAAAATTAAACTGTAAAACTAAGCACATAACCCAAAAACTCAAAACCCTAAACCCTAAACCCTAAAAACAAAATCTAAAACCCTAAATTTTAATACACTAAACCCTAAATCCTAATACTCTAAACACTAAAACATAAAAACAAAATCCTAAACCCTACCCTAATCTTTAATACACTAAAACCCTAAACTGTAAAACTAAACATTAAACCCTAAAATTTAAAACCCTAAAACCTAAAACCAAAACCCTAAAAACTAAAACCTAAAACCCTAAATTTGAATACAACAAAACCCTAAAACCTAAAATTAAACTCTAAAACTAAGCACATAACCCAAAAACTCAAAACCCTCAAATTGAAAACAAAAAACCCTAAATCCTAAAACCTAAAAACTAAATTTAAAACCCTAAATTTTAATACACTAAACCATAAATCCTAATACTCTAAACACTAAAACATAAAAATAATACACTAAACCATAAAATTAAACCTTAAAACTAAACATTAAACCCAAAAACTCTAAACCCTAAAACCTAAAACCACAACCCTAAACCCTAAATCTTAAACCCTAAATTTTACGACACTAAACCCTAAGTCATAATACTCTAAACACTAAAACCTAAAAACAATACCATAAACTCTAAAGACTAAAACCCTAATCTTTAATAAACTAAAACCCTAGACTTTAAAACTAAACATTAAACCCTAAAATTCGAAACCCTAAACCCTAAGACCAAAACCCTAAAAACTAAAACCTAAAACCTTATACTTGAATACACTAAAACCCTAAACCCTAAACCTTAAAATTAAACCCTAAAACTAAGCAAATAACCCTAAAACTCAAAACCCTAAAATTGAAAACAAAAACACTAAACCCCAAACCCTAAAAACAAAATCTAAAACCCTAAATTTTAATACACTAAACCCTAAATCCTAATACTCAAAACACTAAAACATAAAAACAAAACCCTAAACCCTAAAAACTAAAACCCTAATCTTTAATACACTAAAACCCTAAACCCTAAAACTAACAATTAAACCCTAAAATTTAAAACCCTAAAACCGAAAACCAAAACCCTAAAAACTAAAACCTAAAACCCTAAATTTTAATACAACAAAACCTTAAAACCTAAAATTAAACCTTAAAACTAAACATTAAACTCAAAAACTCTAAACCCTAAAACCTAAAATTAAACACTAAAACTAAGCACATAACCCAAAAACTCAAAACCCTAAAATTGAAAACAAAAACCCTAATCCCTAAACCCTAAATTTTAATACACTAAACCCTAAATCCTAATACTCTAAACACTAAAACATAAAAACAAAATCCTAAACCCTACCCTAATCTTTAATACACTAAAACCCTAAACCCCAAAACTAAACATTAAACCCTAAAATTTAAAACCCTAAAACCTAAAACCAAAACCCTAAAAACTAAAACCTAAAACCCTAAATTTGAATACAAAAAAACCCTAAAACCTAAAATTAAACCCTAAAACTAAGCACACAACCCAAAAACTCAGAACCCTCAAATTGAAAACAAAAACCCGAAATCCTAAAACCTAAAAACTAAATCTAAAACCCTAAATTTTAATACACTAAACCATAAATCCTAATACTCTAAACACTAAAACATAAAAACAAAACCCTAAACCCTAAAAACTAAAACCCTAATCATTAATACACTAAAACCCTTAACTCTAAAACTAAAAATTAAACCCTAAAATTCTAAACCCTAAAACCTAAAACCAAAACCCTAAAAAATAAAACCTAAAACCCTAAACTTGAATACAACAAAACCTTAAAACCTAAAATTAAACCTTAAAACTAAACATTAAACCCTAAAATTCGAAACCCTAAACCCTAAAACCAAAACCCTAAAAACTAAAACCTAAAACCTTATACTTGAATACACTAAAACCCTAAACCCTAAACCTTAAAATTAAACCCTAAAACTAAGCAAATAACCCTAAAACTCAAAACCCTAAAATTGAAAACAAAAACACTAAACCCCAAACCCTAAAAACAAAATCTAAAACCCTAAATTTTAATACACTAAACCCTAAATCCTAATACTCAAAACACTAAAACATAAAAACAAAACCCTAAACCCTAAAAACTAAAACCCTAATCTTTAATACACTAAAACCCTAAACGCTAAAACTAAACATTAAACCCTAAAATTTAAAACCCTAAAATCTTAAACCAAAACCCTCAAAATTAAAACCTAAAACCCTAAATTTGAATACAACAAAACCCTAAAACCTAAAATTAAACACTAAAACTAAGCACATAACCCAAAAACTCAAAACCCTAAAATTGAAAACAAAAACCCTAATCCCTAAACCCTAAAAACTAAATCTAAAACCCTAAATTTTAATACACTAAACCCTAAATCCTAATACTCTAAACACTAAAACATTAAAACAAAATCCTAAACCCTAAAAACTATAACACTAATCTTTAATACACTAAAACCCTACACCCTAAAACTAGACATTAAACCTTAAAATTTAAAACCCTAAAACCTAAAACCAAAACCCTAAAAATTAAAACCTAAAACCCTAAATTTGAATACAACAAAACCCTAAAACCTAAAATTAAACCCTAAAACCAAGCACATATCCCAAAAACTCAAAACCCTAAAATTGAAAACAAAAACCCTAAATCCTAAAACCTAAAAACTAAATCCTAAATCCTAAATTTTAATACACTAAACCCTAAATCCTAATACTCAAAACACTAAAACATAAAAACAAAACCCTAAACCCTAAAAACTAAAACCCTAATCTTTAATACACTAAAACCCTAAACCCTAAAAGTAAACATTAAACCGTAAAATTTAAAACCCTAAAACCGAAAACCAAAACCCTAAAAACTAAAACCTAAAACCCTATATTTGAATACAATAGAACCCTGAAACCTAAAATTAAACTGTAAAACTAAGCACATAACCCAAAAACTCAAAACCCTAAACCCTAAACCCTAAAAACAAAATCTAAAACCCTAAATTTTAATACACTAAACCCTAAATCCTAATACTCTAAACACTAAAACATAAAAACAAAATCCTAAACCCTACCCTAATCTTTAATACACTAAAACCCTAAACTGTAAAACTAAACATTAAACCCTAAAATTTAAAACCCTAAAACCTAAAACCAAAACCCTAAAAACTAAAACCTAAAACCCTAAATTTGAATACAACAAAACCCTAAAACCTAAAATTAAACTCTAAAACTAAGCACATAACCCAAAAACTCAAAACCCTCAAATTGAAAACAAAAACCCTAAATCGTAAAACCTAAAAACTAAATTTAAAACCCTAAATTTTAATACACTAAACCATAAATCCTAATACTCTAAACACTAAAACATAAAAATAATACCCTAAACCCTAAAATTAAACCTTAAAACTAAACATTAAACCCAAAAACTCTAAACCCTAAAACCTAAAACCAAAACCCTAAACCCTAAATCTTAAACCCTAAATTTTACGACACTAAACCCTAAGTCATAATACTCTAAACACTAAAACCTAAAAACAATACCATAAACTCTAAAGACTAAAACCCTAATCTTTAATAAACTAAAACCCTAGACTTTAAAACTAAACATTAAACCCTAAAATTCGAAACCCTAAACCCTAAGACCAAAACCCTAAAAACTAAAACCTAAAACATTATACTTGAATACACTAAAACCCTAAACCCTAAACCTTAAAATTAAACCCTAAAACTAAGCAAATAACCCTAAAATTGAAAACAAAAACACTAAACCCCAAACCCTAAAAACAAAATCTAAAACCCTAAATTTTAATACACTAAACCCTAAATCCTAATACTCAAAACACTAAAACATAAAAACAAAACCCTAAACCCTAAAAACTAAAACCCTAATCTTTAATACACTAAAACACTAAACCCTAAAACTAACAATTAAACCCTAAAATTTAAAACCCTAAAACCGAAAACCAAAACCCTAAAAACTAAAACCTAAAACCCTAAATTTGAATACAACAAAACCCTAAAACCTAAAATTAAACACTAAAACTAAGCACATAACCCAAAAACTCAAAACCCTAAAATTGAAAACAAAAACCCTAATCCCTAAACCCTAAATTTTAATACACTAAACCCTAAATCCTAATACTCTAAACACTAAAACATAAAAACAAAATCCTAAACCCTACCCTAATCTTTAATACACTAAAACCCTAAACCCCAAAACTAAACATTAAACCCTAAAATTTAAAACCCTAAAACCTAAAACCAAAACCCTAAAAACTAAAACCTAAAACCCTAAATTTGAATACAAAAAAACCCTAAAACCTAAAATTAAACCCTAAAACTAAGCACACAACCCAAAAACTCAGAACCCTCAAATTGAAAACAAAAACCCTAAATCCTAAAACCTAAAAACTAAATCTAAAACCCTAAATTTTAATACACTAAACCATAAATCCTAATACTCTAAACACTAAAACATAAAAACAAAACCCTAAACCCTAAAAACTAAAACCCTAATCATTAATACACTAAAACCCTTAACTCTAAAACTAAAAATTAAACCCTAAACTTCTAAACCCTAAAACCTAAAACCAAAACCCTAAAAAATAAAACCTAAAACCCTAAACTGGAATACAACAAAACCTTAAAACCTAAAATTAAACCTTAAAACTAAACATTAAACTAAAAAACTCTAAACCCTAAAACCTAAAACCAAAACCCTAAACCCTAAATCTTAAAAACTAAATCTTAAACCCTAAATTTTACGACACTAAACCCTAAGTCATAATACTCTAAACACTAAAACCTAAAAACAATACCGTAAACTCTAAAGACTAAAACCCTAATCTTTAATAAACTAAAACCCTAGACTTTAAAACTAAACATTAAACCCTAAATTTCAAAACCCTAAACCCTAAAACCAAATCCCTAAAAACTAAAACCTAAAACCTTATACTTGAATACACTAAAACCCTAAACCCTAAACCTTAAAATTAAACCCTAAAACTAAGCAAATAACCCTAAAACTCAAAACCCTAAAATTGAAAACAAAAACACTAAATCCCAAACCCTAAAAACAAAATCTAAAACCCTAAATTTTAATACACTAAACCCTAAATCCTAATACTCAAAACACTAAAACATTAAAACTAAAACCCTAAACGCTAAAAACTAAAACCCTAATCTTTAATACACTAAAACCCTAAACGCTAAAACTAAACATTAAACCCTAAAATTTAAAACCCTAAAACCGAAAACTAAAACCCTAAAAACTAAAACCTAAAACCCTAAATTTGAATACAACAAAACCCTAAAACCTAAAATTAAACACTAAAACTAAGCACATAACCCAAAAACTCAAAACCCTAAACCCTAAACGCTAAAAACAAAATCTAAAACCCTAAATTTTAATACACTAAACCCTAAATCCTAATACTCTAAACACTAAAACATAAAAACAAAATCCTAAACCCTAAAAACTTAAACCCTAATCTTTAATACACTAAAACCCTAAACCGTAAAATTAAACATTAAACCCTAAAATTTAAAACCCTAAAACCTAAAACCAAAACCCTAAAAACTAAAACCCTAAATTTGAATACAACAAAACCCTAAAACCTAAAATTAAACACTAAAACTAAGCACATAACCCAAAAACTCAAAACCCTAAACCCTAAACCCTAAAAACAAAATCTAAAATCCTAAATTTTAATACACTAAACCCTAAATCCAAATACTCTAAACACTAAAACATAAAAACAAAATCCTAAACCCTAAATCCTCAAATTGAAAACAAAAACCCTAAATCCTAAAACCTAAAAACTAGATTTAAAACCCTAAATTTTAATACACTAAACCATAAATCCTAATACTCTAAACACTAAAACATAAAAACAAAACCCTAAACCGTAAAATTAAACCTTAAAACTAAACATTAAACCCAAAAACTCTAAACCCTAAAACCTAAAACCAAAACCCTAAACCCTAAATGTTAAACCCTAAATTTTACGACACTAAACCCTAAGTCATAATACTCTAAACACTAAAACCTAAAAACAATACCATAAACTCTAAAGACTAAAACCCTAATCTTTAATAAACTAAAACCCTAGACTTTAAAACTAAACATTAAACCCTAAAATTCGAAACCCTAAACCCTAAAACCAAAACCCTAAAAACTAAAACCTAAAACCTTATACTTGAATACACTAAAACCCTAAACCCTAAACCTTAAAATTAAACCCTAAAACTAAGCAAATAACCCTAAAACTTAAAACCCTAAAATTGAAAATAAAAACACTAAACCCTAAACCCTAAAAACAAAATCTAAAACCCTAAATTTTAATACACTAAACCCTAAATCCTAATACTCTAAACACTAAAACATAAAAACAAAATCCTAAACCCTAAAAACTTAAACCCTAATCTTTAATACACTAAAACCCTAAACCGTAAAACTAAACATTAAACCCTAAAATTTAAAACCCTTAAACCTAAATCCAAAACCCTAAAAACTAATACCTAAAACCCTAAATTTGAATACAACAAAACCCTAAAACCTAAAATTAAACACTAAAACTAAGCACATAACCCAAAAACTCAAAACCCTAAACCCTAAACCCTAAAAACAAAATCTAAAACCCTAAATTTTAATACACTAAACCCTAAATCCAAATACTCTAAACACTAAAACATAAAAACAAAATCCTAAACCCTAAATCCTCAAATTGAAAACAAAAACCCTAAATCCTAAAACCTAAAAACTAGATTTAAAACCCTAAATTTTAATACACTAAACCATACATCCTAATACTCTAATCACTAAAACATAAAAACAAAACCCTAAACCCTAAAATTAAACCTTAAAACTAAACATTAAACCCAAAAACTCTAAACCCTAAAACCTAAAACCAAAACCCTAAACCCTAAATGTTAAACCCTAAATTTTACGACACTAAACCCTAAGTCATAATACTCTAAACACTAAAACCTAAAAACAATACCATAAACTCTAAAGACTAAAACCCTAATCTTTAATAAACTAAAACCCTAGACTTTAAAATTAAACATTAAACCCTAAAATTCGAAACCCTAAACCCTAAAACCAAAACCCTAAAAACTAAAACCAAAAACCTTATATTTGAATACACTAAAACCCTAAACCCCAAACCTTAAAATTAAACCCTAAAACTAAGCAAATAACCCTAAAACTCAAAACCCTAAAATTGAAAACAAAAACACTAAACCCTAAACCCTAAAAACAAAATCTAAAACCCTAAATTTTAATACACTAAACCCTAAATCCTAATACTCAAAACACTAAAACATAAAAACAAAACCCTAAACCCTAAAATTAAACCTTAAAACTAAACATTAAACCCAAAAACTCTAAACCCTAAAACCTAAAACCAAAACCCTAAACCCTAAATGTTAAACCCTAAATTTTACAACACTAAACCCTAAGTCATAATACTCTAAATACTAAAACCTTAAAACAATACCATAAACTCTAAAGACTAAAAACCTAATCTTTAATAAACTAAAACCCTAGACTTTAAAACTAAACATTAAACCCTAAAATTCGAAACCCTAAACCCTAAAACCAAAACCCTAAAAACTAAAACCTAAAACCTTATACTTGAATACACTAAAACCCTAAACCCTAAACCTTAAAATTAAACCCTAAAACTAAGCAAATAACCCTAAAACTCAAAACCCTAAAATTGAAAACAAAAACACTATACCCCAAACCCTAAAAACAAAATCTAAAACCCTAAATTTTAATACACTAAACCCTAAATCCTAATACTCAAAACACTAAAACATAAAAACAAAACCCTAAACCCTAAAAACTAAAACCCTAATCTTTAATACACTAAAACCCTAAATGCTAAAACTAAACATTAAACCCTAAAATTTAAAACCCTAAAATCTTAAACCAAAACCCTCAAAATTAAAACCTAAAACCCTAAATTTGAATACAACAAAACCCTAAAACCTAAAATTAAACACTAAAACTAAGCACATAACCCAAAAACTCAAAACCCTAAAATTGAAAACAAAAACCCTAATCCCTAAACCCTAAAAACTAAATCTAAAACCCTAAATTTTAATACACTAAACCCTAAATCCTAATACTCTAAACACTAAAACATTAAAACAAAATCCTAAACCCTAAAAACTAAAACCCTAATCTTTAATACACTAAAACCCTACACCCTAAAACTAAACATTAAACCTTAAAATTTAAAACCCTAAAACCTAAAACCAAAACCCTAAAAATTAAAACCTAAAACCCTAAATTTGAATACAACAAAACCCTAAAACCTAAAATTAAACCCTAAAACCAAGCACATAACCCAAAAACTCAAAACCCTAAAATTGAAAACAAAAACCCTAAATCCTAAAACCTAAAAACTAAATCCTAAATCCTAAATTTTAATACACTAAACCCTAAATCCTAATACTCAAAACACTAAAACATAAAAACAAAACCCTAAACCCTAAAAACTAAAACCCTAATCTTTAATACACTAAAACCCTAAACCCTAAAAGTAAACATTAAACCGTAAAATTTAAAACCCTAAAACCGAAAACCAAAACCCTAAAAACTAAAACCTGAAACCCTATATTTGAATACAATAGAACCCTGAAACCTAAAATTAAACTGTAAAACTAAGCACATAACCCAAAAACTCAAAACCCTAAACCCTAAACCCTAAAAACAAAATCTAAAACCCTAAATTTTAATACACTAAACCCTAAATCCTAATACTCTAAACACTAAAACATAAAAACAAAATCCTAAACCCTACCCTAATCTTTAATACACTAAAACCCTAAACTGTAAAACTAAACATTAAACCCTAAAATTTAAAACCCTAAAACCTAAAACCAAAACCCTAAAAACTAAAACCTAAAACCCTAAATTTGAATACAACAAAACCCTAAAACCTAAAATTAAACTCTAAAACTAAGCACATAACCCAAAAACTCAAAACCCTCAAATTGAAAACAAAAAACCCTAAATCCTAAAACCTAAAAACTAAATTTAAAACCCTAAATTTTAATACACTAAACCATAAATCCTAATACTCTAAACACTAAAACATAAAAATAATACCCTAAACCATAAAATTAAACCTTAAAACTAAACATTAAACCCAAAAACTCTAAACCCTAAAACCTAAAACCAAAACCCTAAACCCTAAATCTTAAACCCTAAATTTTACGACACTAAACCCTAAGTCATAATACTCTAAACACTAAAACCTAAAAACAATACCATAAACTCTAAAGACTAAAACCCTAATCTTTAATAAACTAAAACCCTAGACTTTAAAACTAAACATTAAACCCTAAAATTCGAAACCCTAAACCCTAAGACCAAAACCCTAAAAACTAAAACCTAAAACATTATACTTGAATACACTAAAACCCTAAACCCTAAACCTTAAAATTAAACCCTAAAACTAAGCAAATAACCCTAAAATTGAAAACAAAAACACTAAACCCCAAACCCTAAAAACAAAATCTAAAACCCTAAATTTTAATACACTAAACCCTAAATCCTAATACTCAAAACACTAAAACATAAAAACAAAACCCTAAACCCTAAAAACTAAAACCCTAATCTTTAATACACTAAAACACTAAACCCTAAAACTAACAATTAAACCCTAAAATTTAAAACCCTAAAACCGAAAACCAAAACCCTAAAAACTAAAACCTAAAACCCTAAATTTTAATACAACAAAACCTTAAAACCTAAAATTAAACCTTAAAACTAAACATTAAACTCAAAAACTCTAAACCCTAAAACCTAAAATTAAACACTAAAACTAAGCACATAACCCAAAAACTCAAAACCCTAAAATTGAAAACAAAAACCCTAATCCCTAAACCCTAAATTTTAATACACTAAACCCTAAATCCTAATACTCTAAACACTAAAACATAAAAACAAAATCCTAAACCCTACCCTAATCTTTAATACACTAAAACCCTAAACCCCAAAACTAAACATTAAACCCTAAAATTTAAAACCCTAAAACCTAAAACCAAAACCCTAAAAACTAAAACCTAAAACCCTAAATTTGAATACAAAAAAACCCTAAAACCTAAAATTAAACCCTAAAACTAAGCACACAACCCAAAAACTCAGAACCCTCAAATTGAAAACAAAAACCCTAAATCCTAAAACCTAAAAACTAAATCCTAAATCCTAAATTTTAATACACTAAACCCTAAATCCTAATACTCAAAACACTAAAACATAAAAACAAAACCCTAAACCCTAAAAACTAAAACCCTAATCTTTAATACACTAAAACCCTAAACCCTAAAAGTAAACATTAAACCGTAAAATTTAAAACCCTAAAACCGAAAACCAAAACCCTAAAAACTAAAACCTGAAACCCTATATTTGAATACAATAGAACCCTGAAACCTAAAATTAAACTGTAAAACTAAGCACATAACCCAAAAACTCAAAACCCTAAACCCTAAACCCTAAAAACAAAATCTAAAACCCTAAATTTTAATACACTAAACCCTAAATCCTAATACTCTAAACACTAAAACATAAAAACAAAATCCTAAACCCTACCCTAATCTTTAATACACTAAAACCCTAAACTGTAAAACTAAACATTAAACCCTAAAATTTAAAACCCTAAAACCTAAAACCAAAACCCTAAAAACTAAAACCTAAAACCCTAAATTTGAATACAACAAAACCCTAAAACCTAAAATTAAACTCTAAAACTAAGCACATAACCCAAAAACTCAAAACCCTCAAATTGAAAACAAAAAACCCTAAATCCTAAAACCTAAAAACTAAATTTAAAACCCTAAATTTTAATACACTAAACCATAAATCCTAATACTCTAAACACTAAAACATAAAAATAATACACTAAACCATAAAATTAAACCTTAAAACTAAACATTAAACCCAAAAACTCTAAACCCTAAAACCTAAAACCAAAACCCTAAACCCTAAATCTTAAACCCTAAATTTTACGACACTAAACCCTAAGTCATAATACTCTAAACACTAAAACCTAAAAACAATACCATAAACTCTAAAGACTAAAACCCTAATCTTTAATAAACTAAAACCCTAGACTTTAAAACTAAACATGAAACCCTAAAATTCGAAACCCTAAACCCTAAGACCAAAACCCTAAAAACTAAAACCTAAAACCTTATACTTGAATACACTAAAACCCTAAACCCTAAACCTTAAAATTAAACCCTAAAACTAAGCAAATAACCCTAAAACTCAAAACCCTAAAATTGAAAACAAAAACACTAAACCCCAAACCCTAAAAACAAAATCTAAAACCCTAAATTTTAATACACTAAACCCTAAATCCTAATACTCAAAACACTAAAACATAAAAACAAAACCCTAAACCCTAAAAACTAAAACCCTAATCTTTAATACACTAAAACCCTAAACCCTAAAACTAACAATTAAACCCTAAAATTTAAAACCCTAAAACCGAAAACCAAAACCCTAAAAACTAAAACCTAAAACCCTAAATTTTAATACAACAAAACCTTAAAACCTAAAATTAAACCTTAAAACTAAACATTAAACTCAAAAACTCTAAACCCTAAAACCTAAAATTAAACACTAAAACTAAGCACATAACCCAAAAACTCAAAACCCTAAAATTGAAAACAAAAACCCTAATCCCTAAACCCTAAATTTTAATACACTAAACCCTAAATCCTAATACTCTAAACACTAAAACATAAAAACAAAATCCTAAACCCTACCCTAATCTTTAATACACTAAAACCCTAAACCCCAAAACTAAACATTAAACCCTAAAATTTAAAACCCTAAAACCTAAAACCAAAACCCTAAAAACTAAAACCTAAAACCCTAAATTTGAATACAAAAAAACCCTAAAACCTAAAATTAAACCCTAAAACTAAGCACACAACCCAAAAACTCAGAACCCTCAAATTGAAAACAAAAACCCGAAATCCTAAAACCTAAAAACTAAATCTAAAACCCTAAATTTTAATACACTAAACCATAAATCCTAATACTCTAAACACTAAAACATAAAAACAAAACCCTAAACCCTAAAAACTAAAACCCTAATCATTAATACACTAAAACCCTTAACTCTAAAACTAAAAATTAAACCCTAAAATTCTAAACCCTAAAACCTAAAACCAAAACCCTAAAAAATAAAACCTAAAACCCTAAACTTGAATACAACAAAACCTTAAAACCTAAAATTAAACCTTAAAACTAAACATTAAACCCTAAAATTCGAAACCCTAAACCCTAAAACCAAAACCCTAAAAACTAAAACCTAAAACCTTATACTTGAATACACTAAAACCCTAAACCCTAAACCTTAAAATTAAACCCTAAAACTAAGCAAATAACCCTAAAACTCAAAACCCTAAAATTGAAAACAAAAACACTAAACCCCAAACCCTAAAAACAAAATCTAAAACCCTAAATTTTAATACACTAAACCCTAAATCCTAATACTCAAAACACTAAAACATAAAAACAAAACCCTAAACCCTAAAAACTAAAACCCTAATCTTTAATACACTAAAACCCTAAACGCTAAAACTAAACATTAAACCCTAAAATTTAAAACCCTAAAATCTTAAACCAAAACCCTCAAAATTAAAACCTAAAACCCTAAATTTGAATACAACAAAACCCTAAAACCTAAAATTAAACACTAAAACTAAGCACATAACCCAAAAACTCAAAACCCTAAAATTGAAAACAAAAACCCTAATCCCTAAACCCTAAAAACTAAATCTAAAACCCTAAATTTTAATACACTAAACCCTAAATCCTAATACTCTAAACACTAAAACATTAAAACAAAATCCTAAACCCTAAAAACTAAAACACTAATCTTTAATACACTAAAACCCTACACCCTAAAACTAGACATTAAACCTTAAAATTTAAAACCCTAAAACCTAAAACCAAAACCCTAAAAATTAAAACCTAAAACCCTAAATTTGAATACAACAAAACCCTAAAACCTAAAATTAAACCCTAAAACCAAGCACATATCCCAAAAACTCAAAACCCTAAAATTGAAAACAAAAACCCTAAATCCTAAAACCTAAAAACTAAATCCTAAATCCTAAATTTTAATACACTAAACCCTAAATCCTAATACTCAAAACACTAAAACATAAAAACAAAACCCTAAACCCTAAAAACTAAAACCCTAATCTTTAATACACTAAAACCCTAAACCCTAAAAGTAAACATTAAACCGTAAAATTTAAAACCCTAAAACCGAAAACCAAAACCCTAAAAACTAAAACCTAAAACCCTATATTTGAATACAATAGAACCCTGAAACCTAAAATTAAACTGTAAAACTAAGCACATAACCCAAAAACTCAAAACCCTAAACCCTAAACCCTAAAAACAAAATCTAAAACCCTAAATTTTAATACACTAAACCCTAAATCCTAATACTCTAAACACTAAAACATAAAAACAAAATCCTAAACCCTACCCTAATCTTTAATACACTAAAACCCTAAACTGTAAAACTAAACATTAAACCCTAAAATTTAAAACCCTAAAACCTAAAACCAAAACCCTAAAAACTAAAACCTAAAACCCTAAATTTGAATACAACAAAACCCTAAAACCTAAAATTAAACTCTAAAACTAAGCACATAACCCAAAAACTCAAAACCCTCAAATTGAAAACAAAAACCCTAAATCCTAAAACCTAAAAACTAAATTTAAAACCCTAAATTTTAATACACTAAACCATAAATCCTAATACTCTAAACACTAAAACATAAAAATAATACCCTAAACCCTAAAATTAAACCTTAAAACTAAACATTAAACCCAAAAACTCTAAACCCTAAAACCTAAAACCAAAACCCTAAACCCTAAATCTTAAACCCTAAATTTTACGACACTAAACCCTAAGTCATAATACTCTAAACACTAAAACCTAAAAACAATACCATAAACTCTAAAGACTAAAACCCTAATCTTTAATAAACTAAAACCCTAGACTTTAAAACTAAACATTAAACCCTAAAATTCGAAACCCTAAACCCTAAGACCAAAACCCTAAAAACTAAAACCTAAAACATTATACTTGAATACACTAAAACCCTAAACCCTAAACCTTAAAATTAAACCCTAAAACTAAGCAAATAACCCTAAAATTGAAAACAAAAACACTAAACCCCAAACCCTAAAAACAAAATCTAAAACCCTAAATTTTAATACACTAAACCCTAAATCCTAATACTCAAAACACTAAAACATAAAAACAAAACCCTAAACCCTAAAAACTAAAACCCTAATCTTTAATACACTAAAACACTAAACCCTAAAACTAACAATTAAACCCTAAAATTTAAAACCCTAAAACCGAAAACCAAAACCCTAAAAACTAAAACCTAAAACCCTAAATTTTAATACAACAAAACCTTAAAACCTAAAATTAAACCTTAAAACTAAACATTAAACTCAAAAACTCTAAACCCTAAAACCTAAAATTAAACACTAAAACTAAGCACATAACCCAAAAACTCAAAACCCTAAAATTGAAAACAAAAACCCTAATCCCTAAACCCTAAATTTTAATACACTAAACCCTAAATCCTAATACTCTAAACACTAAAACATAAAAACAAAATCCTAAACCCTACCCTAATCTTTAATACACTAAAACCCTAAACCCCAAAACTAAACATTAAACCCTAAAATTTAAAACCCTAAAACCTAAAACCAAAACCCTAAAAACTAAAACCTAAAACCCTAAATTTGAATACAAAAAAACCCTAAAACCTAAAATTAAACCCTAAAACTAAGCACACAACCCAAAAACTCAGAACCCTCAAATTGAAAACAAAAACCCGAAATCCTAAAACCTAAAAACTAAATCTAAAACCCTAAATTTTAATACACTAAACCATAAATCCTAATACTCTAAACACTAAAACATAAAAACAAAACCCTAAACCCTAAAAACTAAAACCCTAATCATTAATACACTAAAACCCTTAACTCTAAAACTAAAAATTAAACCCTAAAATTCTAAACCCTAAAACCTAAAACCAAAACCCTAAAAAATAAAACCTAAAACCCTAAACTTGAATACAACAAAACCTTAAAACCTAAAATTAAACCTTAAAACTAAACATTAAACCCTAAAATTCGAAACCCTAAACCCTAAAACCAAAACCCTAAAAACTAAAACCTAAAACCTTATACTTGAATACACTAAAACCCTAAACCCTAAACCTTAAAATTAAACCCTAAAACTAAGCAAATAACCCTAAAACTCAAAACCCTAAAATTGAAAACAAAAACACTAAACCCCAAACCCTAAAAACAAAATCTAAAACCCTAAATTTTAATACACTAAACCCTAAATCCTAATACTCAAAACACTAAAACATAAAAACAAAACCCTAAACCCTAAAAACTAAAACCCTAATCTTTAATACACTAAAACCCTAAACGCTAAAACTAAACATTAAACCCTAAAATTTAAAACCCTAAAATCTTAAACCAAAACCCTCAAAATTAAAACCTAAAACCCTAAATTTGAATACAACAAAACCCTAAAACCTAAAATTAAACACTAAAACTAAGCACATAACCCAAAAACTCAAAACCCTAAAATTGAAAACAAAAACCCTAATCCCTAAACCCTAAAAACTAAATCTAAAACCCTAAATTTTAATACACTAAACCCTAAATCCTAATACTCTAAACACTAAAACATTAAAACAAAATCCTAAACCCTAAAAACTAAAACACTAATCTTTAATACACTAAAACACTACACCCTAAAACTAGACATTAAACCTTAAAATTTAAAACCCTAAAACCTAAAACCAAAACCCTAAAAATTAAAACCTAAAACCCTAAATTTGAATACAACAAAACCCTAAAACCTAAAATTAAACCCTAAAACCAAGCACATATCCCAAAAACTCAAAACCCTAAAATTGAAAACAAAAACCCTAAATCCTAAAACCTAAAAACTAAATCCTAAATCCTAAATTTTAATACACTAAACCCTAAATCCTAATACTCAAAACACTAAAACATAAAAACAAAACCCTAAACCCTAAAAACTAAAACCCTAATCTTTAATACACTAAAACCCTAAACCCTAAAAGTAAACATTAAACCGTAAAATTTAAAACCCTAAAACCGAAAACCAAAACCCTAAAAACTAAAACCTAAAACCCTATATTTGAATACAATAGAACCCTGAAACCTAAAATTAAACTGTAAAACTAAGCACATAACCCAAAAACTCAAAACCCTAAACCCTAAACCCTAAAAACAAAATCTAAAACCCTAAATTTTAATACACTAAACCCTAAATCCTAATACTCTAAACACTAAAACATAAAAACAAAATCCTAAACCCTACCCTAATCTTTAATACACTAAAACCCTAAACTGTAAAACTAAACATTAAACCCTAAAATTTAAAACCCTAAAACCTAAAACCAAAACCCTAAAAACTAAAACCTAAAACCCTAAATTTGAATACAACAAAACCCTAAAACCTAAAATTAAACTCTAAAACTAAGCACATAACCCAAAAACTCAAAACCCTCAAATTGAAAACAAAAACCCTAAATCCTAAAACCTAAAAACTAAATTTAAAACCCTAAATTTTAATACACTAAACCATAAATCCTAATACTCTAAACACTAAAACATAAAAATAATACCCTAAACCCTAAAATTAAACCTTAAAACTAAACATTAAACCCAAAAACTCTAAACCCTAAAACCTAAAACCAAAACCCTAAACCCTAAATCTTAAACCCTAAATTTTACGACACTAAACCCTAAGTCATAATACTCTAAACACTAAAACCTAAAAACAATACCATAAACTCTAAAGACTAAAACCCTAATCTTTAATAAACTAAAACCCTAGACTTTAAAACTAAACATTAAACCCTAAAATTCGAAACCCTAAACCCTAAGACCAAAACCCTAAAAACTAAAACCTAAAACATTATACTTGAATACACTAAAACCCTAAACCCTAAACCTTAAAATTAAACCCTAAAACTAAGCAAATAACCCTAAAATTGAAAACAAAAACACTAAACCCCAAACCCTAAAAACAAAATCTAAAACCCTAAATTTTAATACACTAAACCCTAAATCCTAATACTCAAAACACTAAAACATAAAAACAAAACCCTAAACCCTAAAAACTAAAACCCTAATCTTTAATACACTAAAACACTAAACCCTAAAACTAACAATTAAACCCTAAAATTTAAAACCCTAAAACCGAAAACCAAAACCCTAAAAACTAAAACCTAAAACCCTAAATTTGAATACAACAAAACCCTAAAACCTAAAATTAAACACTAAAACTAAGCACATAACCCAAAAACTCAAAACCCTAAAATTGAAAACAAAAACCCTAATCCCTAAACCCTAAATTTTAATACACTAAACCCTAAATCCTAATACTCTAAACACTAAAACATAAAAACAAAATCCTAAACCCTACCCTAATCTTTAATACACTAAAACCCTAAACCCCAAAACTAAACATTAAACCCTAAAATTTAAAACCCTAAAACCTAAAACCAAAACCCTAAAAACTAAAACCTAAAACCCTAAATTTGAATACAAAAAAACCCTAAAACCTAAAATTAAACCCTAAAACTAAGCACACAACCCAAAAACTCAGAACCCTCAAATTGAAAACAAAAACCCTAAATCCTAAAACCTAAAAACTAAATCTAAAACCCTAAATTTTAATACACTAAACCATAAATCCTAATACTCTAAACACTAAAACATAAAAACAAAACCCTAAACCCTAAAAACTAAAACCCTAATCATTAATACACTAAAACCCTTAACTCTAAAACTAAAAATTAAACCCTAAACTTCTAAACCCTAAAACCTAAAACCAAAACCCTAAAAAATAAAACCTAAAACCCTAAACTGGAATACAACAAAACCTTAAAACCTAAAATTAAACCTTAAAACTAAACATTAAACTAAAAAACTCTAAACCCTAAAACCTAAAACCAAAACCCTAAACCCTAAATCTTAAAAACTAAATCTTAAACCCTAAATTTTACGACACTAAACCCTAAGTCATAATACTCTAAACACTAAAACCTAAAAACAATACCGTAAACTCTAAAGACTAAAACCCTAATCTTTAATAAACTAAAACCCTAGACTTTAAAACTAAACATTAAACCCTAAATTTCAAAACCCTAAACCCTAAAACCAAATCCCTAAAAACTAAAACCTAAAACCTTATACTTGAATACACTAAAACCCTAAACCCTAAACCTTAAAATTAAACCCTAAAACTAAGCAAATAACCCTAAAACTCAAAACCCTAAAATTGAAAACAAAAACACTAAATCCCAAACCCTAAAAACAAAATCTAAAACCCTAAATTTTAATACACTAAACCCTAAATCCTAATACTCAAAACACTAAAACATTAAAACTAAAACCCTAAACGCTAAAAACTAAAACCCTAATCTTTAATACACTAAAACCCTAAACGCTAAAACTAAACATTAAACCCTAAAATTTAAAACCCTAAAACCGAAAACTAAAACCCTAAAAACTAAAACCTAAAACCCTAAATTTGAATACAACAAAACCCTAAAACCTAAAATTAAACACTAAAACTAAGCACATAACCCAAAAACTCAAAAACCTAAACCCTAAACCCTAAAAACAAAATCTAAAACCCTAAATTTTAATACACTAAACCCTAAATCCTAATACTCTAAACACTAAAACATAAAAACAAAATCCTAAACCCTAAAAACTTAAACCCTAATCTTTAATACACTAAAACCCTAAACCGTAAAATTAAACATTAAACCCTAAAATTTAAAACCCTAAAACCTAAAACCAAAACCCTAAAAACTAAAACCCTAAATTTGAATACAACAAAACCCTAAAACCTAAAATTAAACACTAAAACTAAGCACATAACCCAAAAACTCAAAACCCTAAACCCTAAACCCTAAAAACAAAATCTAAAATCCTAAATTTTAATACACTAAACCCTAAATCCAAATACTCTAAACACTAAAACATAAAAACAAAATCCTAAACCCTAAATCCTCAAATTGAAAACAAAAACCCTAAATCCTAAAACCTAAAAACTAGATTTAAAACCCTAAATTTTAATACACTAAACCATAAATCCTAATACTCTAAACACTAAAACATAAAAACAAAACCCTAAACCGTAAAATTAAACCTTAAAACTAAACATTAAACCCAAAAACTCTAAACCCTAAAACCTAAAACCAAAACCCTAAACCCTAAATGTTAAACCCTAAATTTTACGACACTAAACCCTAAGTCATAATACTCTAAACACTAAAACCTAAAAACAATACCATAAACTCTAAAGACTAAAACCCTAATCTTTAATAAACTAAAACCCTAGACTTTAAAACTAAACATTAAACCCTAAAATTCGAAACCCTAAACCCTAAAACCAAAACCCTAAAAACTAAAACCTAAAACCTTATACTTGAATACACTAAAACCCTAAACCCTAAACCTTAAAATTAAACCCTAAAACTAAGCAAATAACCCTAAAACTTAAAACCCTAAAATTGAAAATAAAAACACTAAACCCTAAACCCTAAAAACAAAATCTAAAACCCTAAATTTTAATACACTAAACCCTAAATCCTAATACTCTAAACACTAAAACATAAAAACAAAATCCTAAACCCTAAAAACTTAAACCCTAATCTTTAATACACTAAAACCCTAAACCGTAAAACTAAACATTAAACCCTAAAATTTAAAACCCTTAAACCTAAATCCAAAACCCTAAAAACTAATACCTAAAACCCTAAATTTGAATACAACAAAACCCTAAAACCTAAAATTAAACACTAAAACTAAGCACATAACCCAAAAACTCAAAACCCTAAACCCTAAACCCTAAAAACAAAATCTAAAACCCTAAATTTTAATACACTAAACCCTAAATCCAAATACTCTAAACACTAAAACATAAAAACAAAATCCTAAACCCTAAATCCTCAAATTGAAAACAAAAACCCTAAATCCTAAAACCTAAAAACTAGATTTAAAACCCTAAATTTTAATACACTAAACCATAAATCCTAATACTCTAATCACTAAAACATAAAAACAAAACCCTAAACCCTAAAATTAAACCTTAAAACTAAACATTAAACCCAAAAACTCTAAACCCTAAAACCTAAAACCAAAACCCTAAACCCTAAATTTTACGACACTAAACCCTAAGTCATAATACTCTAAACACTAAAACCTAAAAACAATACCATAAACTCTAAAGACTAAAACCCTAATCTTTAATAAACTAAAACCCTAGACTTTAAAATTAAACATTAAACCCTAAAATTCGAAACCCTAAACCCTAAAACCAAAACCCTAAAAACTAAAACCAAAAACCTTATACTTGAATACACTAAAACCCTAAACCCCAAACCTTAAAATTAAACCCTAAAACTAAGCAAATAACCCTAAAACTCAAAACCCTAAAATTGAAAACAAAAACACTAAACCCTAAACCCTAAAAACAAAATCTAAAACCCTAAATTTTAATACACTAAACCCTAAATCCTAATACTCAAAACACTAAAACATAAAAACAAAACCCTAAACCCTAAAATTAAACCTTAAAACTAAACATTAAACCCAAAAACTCTAAACCCTAAAACCTAAAACCAAAACCCTAAACCCTAAATGTTAAACCCTAAATTTTACAACACTAAACCCTAAGTCATAATACTCTAAATACTAAAACCTTAAAACAATACCATAAACTCTAAAGACTAAAAACCTAATCTTTAATAAACTAAAACCCTAGACTTTAAAACTAAACATTAAACCCTAAAATTCGAAACCCTAAACCCTAAAACCAAAACCCTAAAAACTAAAACCTAAAACCTTATACTTGAATACACTAAAACCCTAAACCCTAAACCTTAAAATTAAACCCTAAAACTAAGCAAATAACCCTAAAACTCAAAACCCTAAAATTGAAAACAAAAACACTATACCCCAAACCCTAAAAACAAAATCTAAAACCCTAAATTTTAATACACTAAACCCTAAATCCTAATACTCAAAACACTAAAACATAAAAACAAAACCCTAAACCCTAAAAACTAAAACCCTAATCTTTAATACACTAAAACCCTAAATGCTAAAACTAAACATTAAACCCTAAAATTTAAAACCCTAAAATCTTAAACCAAAACCCTCAAAATTAAAACCTAAAACCCTAAATTTGAATACAACAAAACCCTAAAACCTAAAATTAAACACTAAAACTAAGCACATAACCCAAAAACTCAAAACCCTAAAATTGAAAACAAAAACCCTAATCCCTAAACCCTAAAAACTAAATCTAAAACCCTAAATTTTAATACACTAAACCCTAAATCCTAATACTCTAAACACTAAAACATTAAAACAAAATCCTAAACCCTAAAAACTAAAACCCTAATCTTTAATACACTAAAACCCTACACCCTAAAACTAAACATTAAACCTTAAAATTTAAAACCCTAAAACCTAAAACCAAAACCCTAAAAA
The DNA here is from genome assembly GCA_954870475.1 of Euphrasia confusa. Taxonomy (NCBI): domain Eukaryota; kingdom Viridiplantae; phylum Streptophyta; class Magnoliopsida; order Lamiales; family Orobanchaceae; genus Euphrasia; species Euphrasia confusa. The sequence continues at coordinate 18,219,213 of OX940966.1, forward strand.
TTAAAACCTAAAACCCTAAATTTGAATACAACAAAACCCTAAAACCTAAAATTAAACCCTAAAACCAAGCACATAACCCAAAAACTCAAAACCCTAAAATTGAAAACAAAAACCCTAAATCCTAAAACCTAAAAACTAAATCCTAAATCCTAAATTTTAATACACTAAACCCTAAATCCTAATACTCAAAACACTAAAACATAAAAACAAAACCCTAAACCCTAAAAACTAAAACCCTAATCTTTAATACACTAAAACCCTAAACCCTAAAAGTAAACATTAAACCGTAAAATTTAAAACCCTAAAACCGAAAACCAAAACCCTAAAAACTAAAACCTGAAACCCTATATTTGAATACAATAGAACCCTGAAACCTAAAATTAAACTGTAAAACTAAGCACATAACCCAAAAACTCAAAACCCTAAACCCTAAACCCTAAAAACAAAATCTAAAACCCTAAATTTTAATACACTAAACCCTAAATCCTAATACTCTAAACACTAAAACATAAAAACAAAATCCTAAACCCTACCCTAATCTTTAATACACTAAAACCCTAAACTGTAAAACTAAACATTAAACCCTAAAATTTAAAACCCTAAAACCTAAAACCAAAACCCTAAAAACTAAAACCTAAAACCCTAAATTTGAATACAACAAAACCCTAAAACCTAAAATTAAACTCTAAAACTAAGCACATAACCCAAAAACTCAAAACCCTCAAATTGAAAACAAAAAACCCTAAATCCTAAAACCTAAAAACTAAATTTAAAACCCTAAATTTTAATACACTAAACCATAAATCCTAATACTCTAAACACTAAAACATAAAAATAATACCCTAAACCATAAAATTAAACCTTAAAACTAAACATTAAACCCAAAAACTCTAAACCCTAAAACCTAAAACCAAAACCCTAAACCCTAAATCTTAAACCCTAAATTTTACGACACTAAACCCTAAGTCATAATACTCTAAACACTAAAACCTAAAAACAATACCATAAACTCTAAAGACTAAAACCCTAATCTTTAATAAACTAAAACCCTAGACTTTAAAACTAAACATTAAACCCTAAAATTCGAAACCCTAAACCCTAAGACCAAAACCCTAAAAACTAAAACCTAAAACCTTATACTTGAATACACTAAAACCCTAAACCCTAAACCTTAAAATTAAACCCTAAAACTAAGCAAATAACCCTAAAACTCAAAACCCTAAAATTGAAAACAAAAACACTAAACCCCAAACCCTAAAAACAAAATCTAAAACCCTAAATTTTAATACACTAAACCCTAAATCCTAATACTCAAAACACTAAAACATAAAAACAAAACCCTAAACCCTAAAAACTAAAACCCTAATCTTTATTACACTAAAACCCTAAACCCTAAAACTAACAATTAAACCCTAAAATTTAAAACCCTAAAACCGAAAACCAAAACCCTAAAAACTAAAACCTAAAACCCTAAATTTGAATACAACAAAACCCTAAAACCTAAAATTAAACACTAAAACTAAGCACATAACCCAAAAACTCAAAACCCTAAAATTGAAAACAAAAACCCTAATCCCTAAACCCTAAATTTTAATACACTAAACCCTAAATCCTAATACTCTAAACACTAAAACATAAAAACAAAATCCTAAACCCTACCCTAATCTTTAATACACTAAAACCCTAAACCCCAAAACTAAACATTAAACCCTAAAATTTAAAACCCTAAAACCTAAAACCAAAACCCTAAAAACTAAAACCTAAAACCCTAAATTTGAATACAAAAAAACCCTAAAACCTAAAATTAAACCCTAAAACTAAGCACACAACCCAAAAACTCAGAACCCTCAAATTGAAAACAAAAACCCGAAATCCTAAAACCTAAAAACTAAATCTAAAACCCTAAATTTTAATACACTAAACCATAAATCCTAATACTCTAAACACTAAAACATAAAAACAAAACCCTAAACCCTAAAAACTAAAACCCTAATCATTAATACACTAAAACCCTTAACTCTAAAACTAAAAATTAAACCCTAAAATTCTAAACCCTAAAACCTAAAACCAAAACCCTAAAAAATAAAACCTAAAACCCTAAACTTGAATACAACAAAACCTTAAAACCTAAAATTAAACCTTAAAACTAAACATTAAACCCTAAAATTCGAAACCCTAAACCCTAAAACCAAAACCCTAAAAACTAAAACCTAAAACCTTATACTTGAATACACTAAAACCCTAAACCCTAAACCTTAAAATTAAACCCTAAAACTAAGCAAATAACCCTAAAACTTAAAACCCTAAAATTGAAAATAAAAACACTAAACCCTAAACCCTAAAAACAAAATCTAAAACCCTAAATTTTAATACACTAAACCCTAAATCCTAATACTCTAAACACTAAAACATAAAAACAAAATCCTAAACCCTAAAAACTTAAACCCTAATCTTTAATACACTAAAACCCTAAACCGTAAAACTAAACATTAAACCCTAAAATTTAAAACCCTTAAACCTAAAACCAAAACCCTAAAAACTAAAACCTAAAACCCTAAATTTGAATACAACAAAACCCTAAAACCTAAAATTAAACACTAAAACTAAGCACATAACCCAAAAACTCAAAACCCTAAACCCTAAACCCTAAAAACAAAATCTAAAACCCTAAATTTTAATACACTAAACCCTAAATCCAAATACTCTAAACACTAAAACATAAAAACAAAATCCTAAACCCTAAATCCTCAAATTGAAAACAAAAACCCTAAATCCTAAAACCTAAAAACTAGATTTAAAACCCTAAATTTTAATACACTAAACCATAAATCCTAATACTCTAAACACTAAAACATAAAAACAAAACCCTAAACCCTAAAATTAAACCTTAAACCTAAACATTAAACCCAAAAACTATAAACCCTAAAACCTAAAACCAAAACCCTAAACCCTAAATGTTAAACCCTAAATTTTACGACACTAAACCCTAAGTCATAATACTCTAAACACTAAAACCTAAAAACAATACCATAAACTCTAAAGACTAAAACCCTAATCTTTAATAAACTAAAACCCTAGACTTTAAAACTAAACATTAAACCCTAAAATTCGAAACCCTAAACCCTAAAACCAAAACCCTAAAAACTAAAACCAAAAACCTTATACTTGAATACACTAAAACCCTAAACCCTAAACCTTAAAATTAAACCCTAAAACTAAGCAAATAACCCTAAAACTCAAAACCCTAAAATTGAAAACAAAAACACTAAACCCTAAACCCTAAAAACAAAATCTAAAACCCTAAATTTTAATACATTAAACCCTAAATCCTAATACTCAAAACACTAAAACATAAAAACAAAACCCTAAACCCTAAAATTAAACCTTAAAACTAAACATTAAACCCAAAAACTCTAAACCCTAAAACCTTAAACCAAAACCCTAAACCCTAAATGTTAAACCCTAAATTATACAACACTAAACCCTAAGTCATAATACTCTAAACACTAAAACCTAAAAACAATACCATAAACTCTAAAGACTAAAACCCTAATCTTTAATAAACTAAAACCCTAGACTTTAAAACTAAACATTAAACCCTAAAATTCGAAACCCTAAACCCTAAAACCAAAACCCTAAAAACTAAAACCTAAAACCTTATACTTGAATACACTAAAACCCTAAACCCTAAACCTTAAAATTAAACCCTAAAACTAAGCAAATAACCCTAAAACTCAAAACCCTAAAATTGAAAACAAAAACACTAAACCCCAAACCCTAAAAACAAAATCTAAAACCCTAAATTTTAATACACTAAACCCTAAATCCTAATACTCAAAACACTAAAACATAAAAACAAAACCCTAAACCCTAAAAACTAAAACCCTAATCATTAATACACTAAAACCCTTAACTCTAAAACTAAAAATTAAACCCTAAAATTCTAAACCCTAAAACCTAAAACCAAAACCCTAAAAAATAAAACCTAAAACCCTAAACTTGAATACAACAAAACCTTAAAACCTAAAATTAAACCTTAAAACTAAACATTAAACCCTAAAATTCGAAACCCTAAACCCTAAAACCAAAACCCTAAAAACTAAAACCTAAAACCTTATACTTGAATACACTAAAACCCTAAACCCTAAACCTTAAAATTAAACCCTAAAACTAAGCAAATAACCCTAAAACTTAAAACCCTAAAATTGAAAATAAAAACACTAAACCCTAAACCCTAAAAACAAAATCTAAAACCCTAAATTTTAATACACTAAACCCTAAATCCTAATACTCTAAACACTAAAACATAAAAACAAAATCCTAAACCCTAAAAACTTAAACCCTAATCTTTAATACACTAAAACCCTAAACCGTAAAACTAAACATTAAACCCTAAAATTTAAAACCCTTAAACCTAAAACCAAAACCCTAAAAACTAAAACCTAAAACCCTAAATTTGAATACAACAAAACCCTAAAACCTAAAATTAAACACTAAAACTAAGCACATAACCCAAAAACTCAAAACCCTAAACCCTAAACCCTAAAAACAAAATCTAAAACCCTAAATTTTAATACACTAAACCCTAAATCCAAATACTCTAAACACTAAAACATAAAAACAAAATCCTAAACCCTAAATCCTCAAATTGAAAACAAAAACCCTAAATCCTAAAACCTAAAAACTAGATTTAAAACCCTAAATTTTAATACACTAAACCATAAATCCTAATACTCTAAACACTAAAACATAAAAACAAAACCCTAAACCCTAAAATTAAACCTTAAACCTAAATATTAAACCCAAAAACTATAAACCCTAAAACCTAAAACCAAAACCCTAAACCCTAAATGTTAAACCCTAAATTTTACGACACTAAACCCTAAGTCATAATACTCTAAACACTAAAACCTAAAAACAATACCATAAACTCTAAAGACTAAAACCCTAATCTTTAATAAACTAAAACCCTAGACTTTAAAACTAAACATTAAACCCTAAAATTCGAAACCCTAAACCCTAAAACCAAAACCCTAAAAACTAAAACCAAAAACCTTATACTTGAATACACTAAAACCCTAAACCCTAAACCTTAAAATTAAACCCTAAAACTAAGCAAATAACCCTAAAACTCAAAACCCTAAAATTGAAAACAAAAACACTAAACCCTAAACCCTAAAAACAAAATCTAAAACCCTAAATTTTAATACATTAAACCCTAAATCCTAATACTCAAAACACTAAAACATAAAAACAAAACCCTAAACCCTAAAATTAAACCTTAAAACTAAACATTAAACCCAAAAACTCTAAACCCTAAAACCTTAAACCAAAACCCTAAACCCTAAATGTTAAACCCTAAATTTTACAACACTAAACCCTAAGTCATAATACTCTAAACACTAAAACCTAAAAACAATACCATAAACTCTAAAGACTAAAACCCTAATCTTTAATAAACTAAAACCCTAGACTTTAAAACTAAACATTAAACCCTAAAATTCGAAACCCTAAACCCTAAAACCAAAACCCTAAAAACTAAAACCTAAAACCTTATACTTGAATACACTAAAACCCTAAACCCTAAACCTTAAAATTAAACCCTAAAACTAAGCAAATAACCCTAAAACTCAAAACCCTAAAATTGAAAACAAAAACACTAAACCCCAAACCCTAAAAACAAAATCTAAAACCCTAAATTTTAATACACTAAACCCTAAATCCTAATACTCAAAACACTAAAACATAAAAACAAAACCCTAAACCCTAAAAACTAAAACCCTAATCTTTAATACACTAAAACCCTAAACCCTAAAACTAACAATTAAACCCTAAAATTTAAAACCCTAAAACCGAAAACCAAAACCCTAAAAACTAAAACCTAAAACCCTAAATTTTAATACAACAAAACCTTAAAACCTAAAATTAAACCTTAAAACTAAACATTAAACTCAAAAACTCTAAACCCTAAAACCTAAAATTAAACACTAAAACTAAGCACATAACCCAAAAACTCAAAACCCTAAAATTGAAAACAAAAACCCTAATCCCTAAACCCTAAATTTTAATACACTAAACCCTAAATCCTAATACTCTAAACACTAAAACATAAAAACAAAATCCTTAACCCTACCCTAATCTTTAATACACTAAAACCCTAAACCCCAAAACTAAACATTAAACCCTAAAATTTAAAACCCTAAAACCTAAAACCAAAACCCTAAAAACTAAAACCTAAAACCCTAAATTTGAATACAAAAAAACCCTAAAACCTAAAATTAAACCCTAAAACTAAGCACACAACCCAAAAACTCAAAACCCTCAAATTGAAAACAAAAACCCTAAATCCTAAAACCTGAAAACTAAATCTAAAACCCTAAATTTTAATACACTAAACCATAAATCCTAATACTCTAAACACTAAAACATAAAAACAAAACCCTAAACCCTAAAAACTAAAACCCTAATCATTAATACACTAAAACCCTTAACTCTAAAACTAAAAATTAAACCCTAAACTTCTAAACCCTAAAACCTAAAACCAAAACCCTAAAAAATAAAACCTAAAACCCTAAACATGAATACAACAAAACCTTAAAACCTAAAATTAAACCTTAAAACTAAACATTAAACTCAAAAACTCTAAACCCTAAAACCTAAAACCAAAACCCTAAACCCTAAATCTTAAAAACTAAATCTTAAACCCTAAATTTTACGACACTAAACCCTAAGTCATAATACTCTAAACACTAAAACCTAAAAACAATACCATAAACTCTAAAGACTAAAACCCTAATCTTTAATAAACTAAAACCCTAGACTTTAAAACTAAACATTAAACCCTAAATTTCAAAACCCTAAACCCTAAAACCAAAACCCTAAAAACTAAAACCTAAAACCTTATACTTGAATACACTAAAACCCTAAACCCTAAACCTTAAAATTAAACCCTAAAACTAAGCAAATAACCCTAAAACTCAAAACCCTAAAATTGAAAACAAAAACACTAAACCCCAAACCCTAAAAACACAATCTAAAACCCTAAATTTTAATACACTAAACCCTAAATCCTAATACTCAAAACACTAAAACATTAAAACTAAAACCCTAAACGCTAAAAACTAAAACCCTAATCTTTAATACACTAAAACCCTAAACGCTAAAACTAAACATTAAACCCTAAAATTTAAAACCCTAAAACCGAAAACTAAAACCCTAAAAACTAAAACCTAAAACCCTAAATTTGAATACAACAAAACCCTAAAACCTAAAATTAAACACTAAAACTAAGCACATAACCCAAAAACTCAAAACCCTAAACCCTAAACCCTAAAAACAAAATCTAAAACCCTAAATTTTAATACACTAAACCCTAAATCCTAATACTCTAAACACTAAAACATAAAAACAAAATCCTAAACCCTAAAAACTTAAACCCTAATCTTTAATACACTAAAACCCTAAACCGTAAAATTAAACATTAAACCGTAAAATTTAAAACCCTAAAACCTAAAACCAAAACCTTAAAAACTAAAACCCTAAATTTGAATACAACAAAACCCTAAAACCTAAAATTAAACACTAAAACTAAGCACATAACCCAAAAACTCAAAACCCTAAACCCTAAACCCTAAAAACAAAATCTAAAACCCTAAATTTTAATACACTAAACCCTAAATCCAAATACTCTAAACACTAAAACATAAAAACAAAATCCTAAACCCTAAATCCTCAAATTGAAAACAAAAACCCTAAATCCTAAAACCTAAAAACTAGATTTAAAACCCTAAATTTTAATACACTAAACCATAAATCCTAATACTCTAATCACTAAAACATAAAAACAAAACCCTAAACCCTAAAATTAAACCTTAAAACTAAACATTAAACCCAAAAACTCTAAACCCTAAAACCTAAAACCAAAACCCTAAACCCTAAATGTTAAACCCTAAATTTTACGACACTAAACCCTAAGTCATAATACTCTAAACACTAAAACCTAAAAACAATACCATAAACTCTAAAGACTAAAACCCTAATCTTTAATAAACTAAAACCCTAGACTTTAAAACTAAACATTAAACCCTAAAATTCGAAACCCTAAACCCTAAAACCAAAACCCTAAAAACTAAAACCAAAAACCTTATACTTGAATACACTAAAACCCTAAACCCCAAACCTTAAAATTAAACCCTAAAACTAAGCAAATAACCCTAAAACTCAAAACCCTAAAATTGAAAACAAAAACACTAAACCCTAAACCCTAAAAACAAAATCTAAAACCCTAAATTTTAATACACTAAACCCTAAATCCTAATACTCAAAACACTAAAACATAAAAACAAAACCCTAAACCCTAAAATTAAACCTTAAAACTAAACATTAAACCCAAAAACTCTAAACCCTAAAACCTAAAACCAAAACCCTAAACCCTAAATGTTAAACCCTAAATTTTACAACACTAAACCCTAAGTCATAATACTCTAAATACTAAAACCTTAAAACAATACCATAAACTCTAAAGACTAAAAACCTAATCTTTAATAAACTAAAACCCTAGACTTTAAAACTAAACATTAAACCCTAAAATTCGAAACCCTAAACCCTAAAACCAAAACCCTAAAAACTAAAACCTAAAACCTTATACTTGAATACACTAAAACCCTAAACCCTAAACCTTAAAATTAAACCCTAAAACTAAGCAAATAACCCTAAAACTCAAAACCCTAAAATTGAAAACAAAAACACTATACCCCAAACCCTAAAAACAAAATCTAAAACCCTAAATTTTAATACACTAAACCCTAAATCCTAATACTCAAAACACTAAAACATAAAAACAAAACCCTAAACCCTAAAAACTAAAACCCTAATCTTTAATACACTAAAACCCTAAATGCTAAAACTAAACATTAAACCCTAAAATTTAAAACCCTAAAATCTTAAACCAAAACCCTCAAAATTAAAACCTAAAACCCTAAATTTGAATACAACAAAACCCTAAAACCTAAAATTAAACACTAAAACTAAGCACATAACCCAAAAACTCAAAACCCTAAAATTGAAAACAAAAACCCTAATCCCTAAACCCTAAAAACTAAATCTAAAACCCTAAATTTTAATACACTAAACCCTAAATCCTAATACTCTAAACACTAAAACATTAAAACAAAATCCTAAACCCTAAAAACTAAAACCCTAATCTTTAATACACTAAAACCCTACACCCTAAAACTAAACATTAAACCTTAAAATTTAAAACCCTAAAACCTAAAACCAAAACCCTAAAAATTAAAACCTAAAACCCTAAATTTGAATACAACAAAACCCTAAAACCTAAAATTAAACCCTAAAACCAAGCACATAACCCAAAAACTCAAAACCCTAAAATTGAAAACAAAAACCCTAAATCCTAAAACCTAAAAACTAAATCCTAAATCCTAAATTTTAATACACTAAACCCTAAATCCTAATACTCAAAACACTAAAACATAAAAACAAAACCCTAAACCCTAAAAACTAAAACCCTAATCTTTAATACACTAAAACCCTAAACCCTAAAAGTAAACATTAAACCGTAAAATTAAAAACCCTAAAACCGAAAACCAAAACCCTAAAAACTAAAACCTGAAACCCTATATTTGAATACAATAGAACCCTGAAACCTAAAATTAAACTGTAAAACTAAGCACATAACCCAAAAACTCAAAACCCTAAACCCTAAACCCTAAAAACAAAATCTAAAACCCTAAATTTTAATACACTAAACCCTAAATCCTAATACTCTAAACACTAAAACATAAAAACAAAATCCTAAACCCTACCCTAATCTTTAATACACTAAAACCCTAAACTGTAAAACTAAACATTAAACCCTAAAATTTAAAACCCTAAAACCTAAAACCAAAACCCTAAAAACTAAAACCTAAAACCCTAAATTTGAATACAACAAAACCCTAAAACCTAAAATTAAACTCTAAAACTAAGCACATAACCCAAAAACTCAAAACCCTCAAATTGAAAACAAAAAACCCTAAATCCTAAAACCTAAAAACTAAATTTAAAACCCTAAATTTTAATACACTAAACCATAAATCCTAATACTCTAAACACTAAAACATAAAAATAATACCCTAAACCATAAAATTAAACCTTAAAACTAAACATTAAACCCAAAAACTCTAAACCCTAAAACCTAAAACCAAAACCCTAAACCCTAAATCTTAAACCCTAAATTTTACGACACTAAACCCTAAGTCATAATACTCTAAACACTAAAACCTAAAAACAATACCATAAACTCTAAAGACTAAAACCCTAATCTTTAATAAACTAAAACCCTAGACTTTAAAACTAAACATTAAACCCTAAAATTCGAAACCCTAAACCCTAAGACCAAAACCCTAAAAACTAAAACCTAAAACCTTATACTTGAATACACTAAAACCCTAAACCCTAAACCTTAAAATTAAACCCTAAAACTAAGCAAATAACCCTAAAACTCAAAACCCTAAAATTGAAAACAAAAACACTAAACCCCAAACCCTAAAAACAAAATCTAAAACCCTAAATTTTAATACACTAAACCCTAAATCCTAATACTCAAAACATTAAAACATAAAAACAAAACCCTAAACCCTAAAAACTAAAACCCTAATCTTTATTACACTAAAACCCTAAACCCTAAAACTAACAATTAAACCCTAAAATTTAAAACCCTAAAACCGAAAACCAAAACCCTAAAAACTAAAACCTAAAACCCTAAATTTGAATACAACAAAACCCTAAAACCTAAAATTAAACACTAAAACTAAGCACATAACCCAAAAACTCAAAACCCTAAAATTGAAAACAAAAACCCTAATCCCTAAACCCTAAATTTTAATACACTAAACCCTAAATCCTAATACTCTAAACACTAAAACATAAAAACAAAATCCTAAACCCTACCCTAATCTTTAATACACTAAAACCCTAAACCCCAAAACTAAACATTAAACCCTAAAATTTAAAACCCTAAAACCTAAAACCAAAACCCTAAAAACTAAAACCTAAAACCCTAAATTTGAATACAAAAAAACCCTAAAACCTAAAATTAAACCCTAAAACTAAGCACACAACCCAAAAACTCAGAACCCTCAAATTGAAAACAAAAACCCGAAATCCTAAAACCTAAAAACTAAATCTAAAACCCTAAATTTTAATACACTAAACCATAAATCCTAATACTCTAAACACTAAAACATAAAAACAAAACCCTAAACCCTAAAAACTAAAACCCTAATCATTAATACACTAAAACCCTTAACTCTAAAACTAAAAATTAAACCCTAAAATTCTAAACCCTAAAACCTAAAACCAAAACCCTAAAAAATAAAACCTAAAACCCTAAACTTGAATACAACAAAACCTTAAAACCTAAAATTAAACCTTAAAACTAAACATTAAACCCTAAAATTCGAAACCCTAAACCCTAAAACCAAAACCCTAAAAACTAAAACCTAAAACCTTATACTTGAATACACTAAAACCCTAAACCCTAAACCTTAAAATTAAACCCTAAAACTAAGCAAATAACCCTAAAACTTAAAACCCTAAAATTGAAAATAAAAACACTAAACCCTAAACCCTAAAAACAAAATCTAAAACCCTAAATTTTAATACACTAAACCCTAAATCCTAATACTCTAAACACTAAAACATAAAAACAAAATCCTAAACCCTAAAAACTTAAACCCTAATCTTTAATACACTAAAACCCTAAACCGTAAAACTAAACATTAAACCCTAAAATTTAAAACCCTTAAACCTAAAACCAAAACCCTAAAAACTAAAACCTAAAACCCTAAATTTGAATACAACAAAACCCTAAAACCTAAAATTAAACACTAAAACTAAGCACATAACCCAAAAACTCAAAACCCTAAACCCTAAACCCTAAAAACAAAATCTAAAACCCTAAATTTTAATACACTAAACCCTAAATCCAAATACTCTAAACACTAAAACATAAAAACAAAATCCTAAACCCTAAATCCTCAAATTGAAAACAAAAACCCTAAATCCTAAAACCTAAAAACTAGATTTAAAACCCTAAATTTTAATACACTAAACCATAAATCCTAATACTCTAAACACTAAAACATAAAAACAAAACCCTAAACCCTAAAATTAAACCTTAAACCTAAACATTAAACCCAAAAACTATAAACCCTAAAACCTAAAACCAAAACCCTAAACCCTAAATGTTAAACCCTAAATTTTACGACACTAAACCCTAAGTCATAATACTCTAAACACTAAAACCTAAAAACAATACCATAAACTCTAAAGACTAAAACCCTAATCTTTAATAAACTAAAACCCTAGACTTTAAAACTAAACATTAAACCCTAAAATTCGAAACCCTAAACCCTAAAACCAAAACCCTAAAAACTAAAACCAAAAACCTTATACTTGAATACACTAAAACCCTAAACCCTAAACCTTAAAATTAAACCCTAAAACTAAGCAAATAACCCTAAAACTCAAAACCCTAAAATTGAAAACAAAAACACTAAACCCTAAACCCTAAAAACAAAATCTAAAACCCTAAATTTTAATACATTAAACCCTAAATCCTAATACTCAAAACACTAAAACATAAAAACAAAACCCTAAACCCTAAAATTAAACCTTAAAACTAAACATTAAACCCAAAAACTCTAAACCCTAAAACCTTAAACCAAAACCCTAAACCCTAAATGTTAAACCCTAAATTTTACAACACTAAACCCTAAGTCATAATACTCTAAACACTAAAACCTAAAAACAATACCATAAACTCTAAAGACTAAAACCCTAATCTTTAATAAACTAAAACCCTAGACTTTAAAACTAAACATTAAACCCTAAAATTCGAAACCCTAAACCCTAAAACCAAAACCCTAAAAACTAAAACCTAAAACCTTATACTTGAATACACTAAAACCCTAAACCCTAAACCTTAAAATTAAACCCTAAAACTAAGCAAATAACCCTAAAACTCAAAACCCTAAAATTGAAAACAAAAACACTAAACCCCAAACCCTAAAAACAAAATCTAAAACCCTAAATTTTAATACACTAAACCCTAAATCCTAATACTCAAAACACTAAAACATAAAAACAAAACCCTAAACCCTAAAAACTAAAACCCTAATCTTTAATACACTAAAACCCTAAACCCTAAAACTAACAATTAAACCCTAAAATTTAAAACCCTAAAACCGAAAACCAAAACCCTAAAAACTAAAACCTAAAACCCTAAATTTGAATACAACAAAACCCTAAAACCTAAAATTAAACACTAAAACTAAGCACATAACCCAAAAACTCAAAACCCTAAAATTGAAAACAAAAACCCTAATCCCTAAACCCTAAATTTTAATACACTAAACCCTAAATCCTAATACTCTAAACACTAAAACATAAAAACAAAATCCTAAACCCTACCCTAATCTTTAATACACTAAAACCCTAAACCCCAAAACTAAACATTAAACCCTAAAATTTAAAACCCTAAAACCTAAAACCAAAACCCTAAAAACTAAAACCTAAAACCCTAAATTTGAATACAAAAAAACCCTAAAACCTAAAATTAAACCCTAAAACTAAGCACACAACCCAAAAACTCAGAACCCTCAAATTGAAAACAAAAACCCGAAATCCTAAAACCTAAAAACTAAATCTAAAACCCTAAATTTTAATACACTAAACCATAAATCCTAATACTCTAAACACTAAAACATAAAAACAAAACCCTAAACCCTAAAAACTAAAACCCTAATCATTAATACACTAAAACCCTTAACTCTAAAACTAAAAATTAAACCCTAAAATTCTAAACCCTAAAACCTAAAACCAAAACCCTAAAAAATAAAACCTAAAACCCTAAACTTGAATACAACAAAACCTTAAAACCTAAAATTAAACCTTAAAACTAAACATTAAACCCTAAAATTCGAAACCCTAAACCCTAAAACCAAAACCCTAAAAACTAAAACCTAAAACCTTATACTTGAATACACTAAAACCCTAAACCCTAAACCTTAAAATTAAACCCTAAAACTAAGCAAATAACCCTAAAACTTAAAACCCTAAAATTGAAAATAAAAACACTAAACCCTAAACCCTAAAAACAAAATCTAAAACCCTAAATTTTAATACACTAAACCCTAAATCCTAATACTCTAAACACTAAAACATAAAAACAAAATCCTAAACCCTAAAAACTTAAACCCTAATCTTTAATACACTAAAACCCTAAACCGTAAAACTAAACATTAAACCCTAAAATTTAAAACCCTTAAACCTAAAACCAAAACCCTAAAAACTAAAACCTAAAACCCTAAATTTGAATACAACAAAACCCTAAAACCTAAAATTAAACACTAAAACTAAGCACATAACCCAAAAACTCAAAACCCTAAACCCTAAACCCTAAAAACAAAATCTAAAACCCTAAATTTTAATACACTAAACCCTAAATCCAAATACTCTAAACACTAAAACATAAAAACAAAATCCTAAACCCTAAATCCTCAAATTGAAAACAAAAACCCTAAATCCTAAAACCTAAAAACTAGATTTAAAACCCTAAATTTTAATACACTAAACCATAAATCCTAATACTCTAAACACTAAAACATAAAAACAAAACCCTAAACCCTAAAATTAAACCTTAAACCTAAACATTAAACCCAAAAACTATAAACCCTAAAACCTAAAACCAAAACCCTAAACCCTAAATGTTAAACCCTAAATTTTACGACACTAAACCCTAAGTCATAATACTCTAAACACTAAAACCTAAAAACAATACCATAAACTCTAAAGACTAAAACCCTAATCTTTAATAAACTAAAACCCTAGACTTTAAAACTAAACATTAAACCCTAAAATTCGAAACCCTAAACCCTAAAACCAAAACCCTAAAAACTAAAACCAAAAACCTTATACTTGAATACACTAAAACCCTAAACCCTAAACCTTAAAATTAAACCCTAAAACTAAGCAAATAACCCTAAAACTCAAAACCCTAAAATTGAAAACAAAAACACTAAACCCTAAACCCTAAAAACAAAATCTAAAACCCTAAATTTTAATACATTAAACCCTAAATCCTAATACTCAAAACACTAAAACATAAAAACAAAACCCTAAACCCTAAAATTAAACCTTAAAACTAAACATTAAACCCAAAAACTCTAAACCCTAAAACCTTAAACCAAAACCCTAAACCCTAAATGTTAAACCCTAAATTTTACAACACTAAACCCTAAGTCATAATACTCTAAACACTAAAACCTAAAAACAATACCATAAACTCTAAAGACTAAAACCCTAATCTTTAATAAACTAAAACCCTAGACTTTAAAACTAAACATTAAACCCTAAAATTCGAAACCCTAAACCCTAAAACCAAAACCCTAAAAACTAAAACCTAAAACCTTATACTTGAATACACTAAAACCCTAAACCCTAAACCTTAAAATTAAACCCTAAAACTAAGCAAATAACCCTAAAACTCAAAACCCTAAAATTGAAAACAAAAACACTAAACCCCAAACCCTAAAAACAAAATCTAAAACCCTAAATTTTAATACACTAAACCCTAAATCCTAATACTCAAAACACTAAAACATAAAAACAAAACCCTAAACCCTAAAAACTAAAACCCTAATCTTTAATACACTAAAACCCTAAACCCTAAAACTAACAATTAAACCCTAAAATTTAAAACCCTAAAACCGAAAACCAAAACCCTAAAAACTAAAACCTAAAACCCTAAATTTTAATACAACAAAACCTTAAAACCTAAAATTAAACCTTAAAACTAAACATTAAACTCAAAAACTCTAAACCCTAAAACCTAAAATTAAACACTAAAACTAAGCACATAACCCAAAAACTCAAAACCCTAAAATTGAAAACAAAAACCCTAATCCCTAAACCCTAAATTTTAATACACTAAACCCTAAATCCTAATACTCTAAACACTAAAACATAAAAACAAAATCCTTAACCCTACCCTAATCTTTAATACACTAAAACCCTAAACCCCAAAACTAAACATTAAACCCTAAAATTTAAAACCCTAAAACCTAAAACCAAAACCCTAAAAACTAAAACCTAAAACCCTAAATTTGAATACAAAAAAACCCTAAAACCTAAAATTAAACCCTAAAACTAAGCACACAACCCAAAAACTCAGAACCCTCAAATTGAAAACAAAAACCCTAAATCCTAAAACCTGAAAACTAAATCTAAAACCCTAAATTTTAATACACTAAACCATAAATCCTAATACTCTAAACACTAAAACATAAAAACAAAACCCTAAACCCTAAAAACTAAAACCCTAATCATTAATACACTAAAACCCTTAACTCTAAAACTAAAAATTAAACCCTAAACTTCTAAACCCTAAAACCTAAAACCAAAACCCTAAAAAATAAAACCTAAAACCCTAAACATGAATACAACAAAACCTTAAAACCTAAAATTAAACCTTAAAACTAAACATTAAACTCAAAAACTCTAAACCCTAAAACCTAAAACCAAAACCCTAAACCCTAAATCTTAAAAACTAAATCTTAAACCCTAAATTTTACGACACTAAACCCTAAGTCATAATACTCTAAACACTAAAACCTAAAAACAATACCATAAACTCTAAAGACTAAAACCCTAATCTTTAATAAACTAAAACCCTAGACTTTAAAACTAAACATTAAACCCTAAATTTCAAAACCCTAAACCCTAAAACCAAAACCCTAAAAACTAAAACCTAAAACCTTATACTTGAATACACTAAAACCCTAAACCCTAAACCTTAAAATTAAACCCTAAAACTAAGCAAATAACCCTAAAACTCAAAACCCTAAAATTGAAAACAAAAACACTAAACCCCAAACCCTAAAAACAAAATCTAAAACCCTAAATTTTAATACACTAAACCCTAAATCCTAATACTCAAAACACTAAAACATTAAAACTAAAACCCTAAACGCTAAAAACTAAAACCCTAATCTTTAATACACTAAAACCCTAAACGCTAAAACTAAACATTAAACCCTAAAATTTAAAACCCTAAAACCGAAAACTAAAACCCTAAAAACTAAAACCTAAAACCCTAAATTTGAATACAACAAAACCCTAAAACCTAAAATTAAACACTAAAACTAAGCACATAACCCAAAAACTCAAAACCCTAAACCCTAAACCCTAAAAACAAAATCTAAAACCCTAAATTTTAATACACTAAACCCTAAATCCTAATACTCTAAACACTAAAACATAAAAACAAAATCCTAAACCCTAAAAACTTAAACCCTAATCTTTAATACACTAAAACCCTAAACCGTAAAATTAAACATTAAACCGTAAAATTTAAAACCCTAAAACCTAAAACCAAAACCTTAAAAACTAAAACCCTAAATTTGAATACAACAAAACCCTAAAACCTAAAATTAAACACTAAAACTAAGCACATAACCCAAAAACTCAAAACCCTAAACCCTAAACCCTAAAAACAAAATCTAAAACCCTAAATTTTAATACACTAAACCCTAAATCCAAATACTCTAAACACTAAAACATAAAAACAAAATCCTAAACCCTAAATCCTCAAATTGAAAACAAAAACCCTAAATCCTAAAACCTAAAAACTAGATTTAAAACCCTAAATTTTAATACACTAAACCATAAATCCTAATACTCTAAACACTAAAACATAAAAACAAAACCCTAAACCGTAAAATTAAACCTTAAAACTAAACATTAAACCCAAAAACTCTAAACCCTAAAACCTAAAACCAAAACCCTAAACCCTAAATGTTAAACCCTAAATTTTACGACAATAAACCCTAAGTCATAATACTCTAAACACTAAAACCTAAAAACAATACCATAAACTCTAAAGACTAAAACCCTAATCTTTAATAAACTAAAACCCTAGACTTTAAAACTAAACATTAAACCCTAAAATTCGAAACCCTAAACCCTAAAACCAAAACCCTAAAAACTAAAACCTAAAACCTTATACTTGAATACACTAAAACCCTAAACCCTAAACCTTAAAATTAAACCCTAAAACTAAGCAAATAACCCTAAAACTTAAAACCCTAAAATTGAAAATAAAAACACTAAACCCTAAACCCTAAAAACAAAATCTAAAACCCTAAATTTTAATACACTAAACCCTAAATCCTAATACTCTAAACACTAAAACATAAAAACAAAATCCTAAACCCTAAAAACTTAAACCCTAATCTTTAATACACTAAAACCCTAAACCGTAAAACTAAACATTAAACCCTAAAATTTAAAACCCTTAAACCTAAAACCAAAACCCTAAAAACTAATACCTAAAACCCTAAATTTGAATACAACAAAACCCTAAAACCTAAAATTAAACACTAAAACTAAGCACATAACCCAAAAACTCAAAACCCTAAACCCTAAACCCTAAAAACAAAATCTAAAACCCTAAATTTTAATACACTAAACCCTAAATCCAAATACTCTAAACACTAAAACATAAAAACAAAATCCTAAACCCTAAATCCTCAAATTGAAAACAAAAACCCTAAATCCTAAAACCTAAAAACTAGATTTAAAACCCTAAATTTTAATACACTAAACCATAAATCCTAATACTCTAATCACTAAAACATAAAAACAAAACCCTAAACCCTAAAATTAAACCTTAAAACTAAACATTAAACCCAAAAACTCTAAACCCTAAAACCTAAAACCAAAACCCTAAACCCTAAATGTTAAACCCTAAATTTTACGACACTAAACCCTAAGTCATATTACTCTAAACACTAAAACCTAAAAACAATACCATAAACTCTAAAGACTAAAACCCTAATCTTTAATAAACTAAAACCCTAGACTTTAAAACTAAACATTAAACCCTAAAATTCGAAACCCTAAACCCTAAAACCAAAACCCTAAAAACTAAAACCAAAAACCTTATACTTGAATACACTAAAACCCTAAACCCTAAACCTTAAAATTAAACCCTAAAACTAAGCAAATAACCCTAAAACTCAAAACCCTAAAATTGAAAACAAAAACACTAAACCCCAAACCCTAAAAACAAAATCTAAAACCCTAAATTTTAATACACTAAACCCTAAATCCTAATACTCAAAACACTAAAACATAAAAACAAAACCCTAAACCCTAAAAACTAAAACCCTAATCTTTAATACACTAAAACCCTAAACCCTAAAACTAACAATTAAACCCTAAAATTTAAAACCCTAAAACCGAAAACCAAAACCATAAAAACTAAAATCTAAAACCCTAAATTTTAATACAACAAAACCTTAAAACCTAAAATTAAACCTTAAAACTAAACATTAAACTCAAAAACTCTAAACCCTAAAACCTAAAATTAAACACTAAAACTAAGCACATAACCCAAAAACTCAAAACCCTAAAATTGAAAACAAAAACCCTAATCCCTAAACCCTAAATTTTAATACACTAAACCCTAAATCCTAATACTCTAAACACTAAAACATAAAAACAAAATCCTAAACCCTACCCTAATCTTTAATACACTAAAACCCTAAACCCCAAAACTAAACATTAAACCCTAAAATTTAAAACCCTAAAACCTAAAACCAAAACCCTAAAAACTAAAACCTAAAACCCTAAATTTGAATACAAAAAAACCCTAAAACCTAAAATTAAACCCTAAAACTAAGCACACAACCCAAAAACTCAGAACCCTCAAATTGAAAACAAAAACCCTAAATCCTAAAACCTAAAAACTAAATCTAAAACTCTAAATTTTAATACACTAAACCATAAATCCTAATACTCTAAACACTAAAACATAAAAACAAAACCCTAAACCCTAAAAACTAAAACCCTAATCATTAATACACTAAAACCCTTAACTCTAAAACTAAAAATTAAACCCTAAAATTCTAAACCCTAAAACCTAAAACCAAAACCCTAAAAAATAAAACCTAAAACCCTAAACTTGAATACAACAAAACCTTAAAACCTAAAATTAAACCTGAAAACTAAACATTAAACTCAAAAACTCTAAACCCTAAAACCTAAAACCAAAACCCTAAACCCTAAATCTTAAAAACTAAATCATAAACCCTAAATTTTACGACACTAAACCCTAAGTCATAATACTCTAAACACTAAAACCTAAAAACAATACCATAAACTCTAAAGACTAAAACCCTAATCTTTAATAAACTAAAACCCTAGACTTTAAAACTAAACATTAAACCCTAAATTTCAAAACCCTAAACCCTAAAACCAAAACCCTAAAAACTAAAACCTAAAACCTTATACTTGAATACACTAAAACCCTAAACCCTAAACCTTAAAATTAAACCCTAAAACTAAGCAAATAACCCTAAAACTCAAAACCCTAAAATTGAAAACAAAAACACTAAACCCCAAACCCTAAAAACAAAATCTAAAACCCTAAATTTTAATACACTAAACCCTAAATCCTAATACTCAAAACACTAAAACATAAAAACAAAACCCTAAACCCTAAAAACTAAAACCCTAATCTTTAATACACTAAAACCCTAAACCCTAAAACTAACAATTAAACCCTAAAATTTAAAACCCTAAAACCGAAAACCAAAACCCTAAAAACTAAAACCTAAAACCCTAAATTTTAATACAACAAAACCTTAAAACCTAAAATTAAACCTTAAAACTAAACATTAAACTCAAAAACTCTAAACCCTAAAACCTAAAATTAAACACTAAAACTAAGCACATAACCCAAAAACTCAAAACCCTAAAATTGAAAACAAAAACCCTAATCCCTAAACCCTAAATTTTAATACACTAAACCCTAAATCCTAATACTCTAAACACTAAAACATAAAAACAAAATCCTAAACCCTACCCTAATCTTTAATACACTAAAACCCTAAACCCCAAAACTAAACATTAAACCCTAAAATTTAAAACCCTAAAACCTAAAACCAAAACCCTAAAAACTAAAACCTAAAACCCTAAATTTGAATACAAAAAAACCCTAAACCCTAAAATTAAACCCTAAAACTAAGCACACAACCCAAAAACTCAGAACCCTCAAATTGAAAACAAAAACCCTAAACCCTAAACCCTAAAAACAAAATCTAAAACCCTAAATTTTAATACACTAAACCCTAAATCCTAATACTCTAATCACTAAAACATAAAAACAAAACCCTAAACCCTAAAAACTAAAACCCTAATCATTAATACACTAAAACCCTTAACTCTAAAACTAAAAATTAAACCCTAAAATTCTAAACCCTAAAACCTAAAACCAAAACCCTAAAAAATAAAACCTATAACCCTAAACTTGAATACAACAAAACCTTAAAACCTAAAATTAAACCTTAAAACTAAACATTAAAGTCAAAAACTCTAAACCCTAAAACCTAAAACCAAAACCCTAAACCCTAAATCTTAAAAACTAAATCTTAAACCCTAAATTTTACGACACTAAACCCTAAGTCATAATACTCTAAACACTAAAACCTAAAAACAATACCATAAACTCTAAAGACTAAAACCCTAATCTTTAATAAACTAAAACCCTAGACTTTAAAACTAAACATTAAACCCTAAATTTCAAAACCCTAAACCCTAAAACCAAAACCCTAAAAACTAAAACCTAAAACCTTATACTTGAATACACTAAAACCCTAAACCCTAAACCTTAAAATTAAACCCTAAAACTAAGCAAATAACACTAAAACTCAAAACCCTAAAATTGAAAACAAAAACACTAAACCCCAAACCCTAAAAACAAAATCTAAAACCTTAAATTTTAATACACTAAACCCTAAATCCTAATACTCAAAACACTAAAACATTAAAACTAAAACCCTAAACGCTAAAAACTAAAACCCTAATCTTTAATACACTAAAACCCTAAACGCTAAAACTAAACATTAAACCCTAAAATTTAAAACCCTAAAACCTAAAACCAAAACCCTAAAAACTAGAACCTAAAACCCTAAATTTGAATACAACAAAACCCTAAAACCTAAAATTAAACCCTAAAACCAAGCACATAACCCAAAAACTCAAAACCCTGAAATTGAAAACAAAAACTCTAAACCCTAAACCCTAAAAACTAAATCTAAAACCCTAAATTTTAATACACTAAACCCTAAATCCTAATACTCAAAACACTAAAACATAAAAACAAAACCCTAAACCCTAATCTTTAATACACTAAAACCCTAAACCCTAAAAGTAAACATTAAACCGTAAAATTTAAAACCCTAAAACCGAAAACCAAAACCCTTAAAACTAAAACCTAAAACCCTAAATTATAATACAACAGAACCCTAAAACCTAAAATTAAACTGTAAAACTAAGCACATAACCCAAAAACTCAAAACCCTAAACCCTAAACCCTAAAAACAAAATCTAAAACCCTAAATTTTAATACACTAAACCCTAAATCCTAATACTCTAAGCACTAAAACATAAAAACAAAATCCTAAACCCTACCGTAATATTTAATACACTAAAACCCTAAACCCCAAAACTAAACATTAAACCCTAAAATTTAAAACCCTAAAACCTAAAACCAAAACCCTAAAAACTAAAACCTAAAACCCTAAATTTGAATACAAAAAAACCCTAAAACCTAAAATTAAACCCTAAAACTAAGCACACAACCCAAAAACTCAGAACCCTCAAATTGAAAACAAAAACCCTAAACCCTAAACCCTAAAAACAAAATCTAAAACCCTAAATTTTAATACACTAAACCCTAAATCCTAATACTCTAAACACTAAAACATAAAAACAAAATCCTAAACCCTACCCTAATCTTTAATACACTAAAACCCTAAACCCCAAAACTAAACATTAAACCCTAAAATTTAAAACCCTAAAACCTAAAACCAAAACCCTAAAAACTAAAACCTAAAACCCTAAATTTGAATACAAAAAAACCCTAAAACCTAAAATTAAACCCTAAAACTAAGCACACAACCCAAAAACTCAGAACCCTCAAATTGAAAACAAAAACCCTAAATCCTAAAACCTAAAAACTAAATCTAAAACCCTAAATTTTAATACACTAAACCATAAATCCTAATACTCTAAACACTAAAACATAAAAACAAAACCCTAAACCCTAAAAACTAAAACCCTAATCATTAATACACTAAAACTCTTAACTCTAAAACTAAAAATTAAACCCTAAAATTCTAAACCCTAAAACCTAAAACCAAAACTCTAAAAAATAAAACCTAAAACCCTAAACATGAATACAACAAAACCTTAAAACCTAAAATTAAACCTTAAAACTAAACATTAAACTCAAAAACTCTAAACCCTAAAACCTAAAACTAAAACCCTAAACCCTAAATCTTAAAAACTAAATCTTAAACCCTAAATTTTACGACACTAAACCCTAAGTCATAATACTCTAAACACTAAAACCTAAAAACAATACCATAAACTCTAAAGACTAAAACCCTAATCTTTAATAAACTAAAACCCTAGACTTTAAAACTAAACATTAAACCCTAAATTTCAAAACCCTAAACCCTAAAACCAAAACCCTAAAAACTAAAACCTAAAACCTTATACTTGAATACACTAAAACCCTAAACCTTAAAATTAAACCCTAAAACTAAGCAAATAACCCTAAAACTCAAAACCCTAAAATTGAAAACAAAAACACTAAACCCCAAACCCTAAAAACAAAATCTAAAACCCTAAATTTTAATACACTAAACCCTAAATCCTAATACTCAAAACACTAAAACATTAAAACTAAAACCCTAAACGCTAAAAACTAAAACCCTAATCTTTAATACACTAAAACCCTAAACGCTAAAACTAAACATTAAACCCTAAAATTTAAAACCCTAAAACCGAAAACCAAAACCCTAAAAACTAAAACCTAAAACCCTAAATTTGAATACAACAAAACCCTAAAACCTAAAATTAAACACTAAAACTAAGCACATAACCCAAAAACTCAAAACCCTAAAATTGAAAACAAAAACTCTAACCCTAAACCCTAAAAACTAAATCTAAAACCCTAAATTTTAATACACTAAACCATAAATCCTAATACTCTAAACACTAAAACATAAAAACAAAACCCTAAACCCTAAAAACTAAAACCCTAATCATTAATACACTAAAACCCTTAACTCTAAACCTTAAAATTAAACCCTAAAACTAAGCAAATAACCCTAAAACTCAAAACCCTAAAATTGAAAACAAAAACACTAAACCCCAAACCCTAAAAACAAAATCTAAAACCCTAAATTTTAATACACTAAACCCTAAATCCTAATACTCAAAACACTAAAACATAAAAACAAAACCCTAAACCCTAAAAACTAAAACCCTAATCTTTAATACACTAAAACCCTAAACCCTAAAAACTAAACATTAAACCCTAAAAACTAAAACCTAAAACCCTAAATTTGAATACAACAAAAACCTAAAACCTAAAATTAAACACTAAAACTAAGCACATAACCCAAAAACTCAAAACCCTAAAATTGAAAACAAAAACCCTAAAAACTAAATCTAAAACCCTAAATTTTAATACACTAAACCCTAAATCCTAATACTCAAAACACTAAAACATAAAAACAAAACCCTAAACCCTAAAAACTAAAACCCTAATCATTAATACACTAAAACCCTTAACTCTAAACCCTAAAATTAAACCCTAAAACTAAGCAAATAACCCTAAAACTCAAAACCCTAAAATTGAAAACAAAAACACTAAACCCCAAACCCTAAAAACAAAATCTAAAACCCTAAATTTTAATACACTAAACCCTAAATCCTAATACTCAAAACACTAAAACATAAAAACAAAACCCTAAACCCTAAAAACTAAAACCCTAATCTTTAATACACTAAAACCCTAAACGCTAAAACTAAACATTAAACCCTAAAATTTAAAACCCTAAAACCGAAAACCAAAACTCTAAAAACTAAAACCTAAAACCCTAAATTTGAATACAAAAAAAACCTAAAACCTAAAATTAAACACTAAAACTAAGCACATAACCCAAAAACTCAAAACCCTAAAATTGAAAACAAAAACCCTAAAAACTAAATCTAAAACCCTAAATTTTAATACACTAAACCCTAAATCCTAATACTCAAAACACTAAAACATAAAAACAAAACCCTAAACCCTAAAAACTAAAACCCTAATCTTTAATACACTAAAACCCTAAACGCTAAAACTAAACATTAAACCCTAAAATTTAAAACCCTAAAATCTTAAACCAAAACCCTAAAAATTAAAACCTAAAACCCTAAATTTGAATACAACAAAACCCTAAAACCTAAAATTAAACACTAAAACTAAGCACAAAACCCAAAAACTCAAAACCCTAAAATTGAAAACAAAAACCCTAATCCCTAAACCCTAAAAACTAAATCTAAAACCCTAAATTTTAATACACTAAACCCTAAATCCTAATACTCTAAACACTAAAAAATTAAAACAAAATCCTAAACCCTAAAAACTAAAACCCTAATCTTTAATACACTAAAACCCTACACCCTAAAACTAAACATTAAACCCTAAAATTTAAAACCCTAAAACCTAAAACCAAAACCCTAAAAACTAAAACCTAAAACCCTAAATTTGAATACAACAAAACTCTAAAACCTAAAATTAAACCCTAAAACCAAGCACATAACCCAAAAACTCAAAACCCTAAAATTGAAAACAAAAACCCTAAATCCTAAAACCTAAAAACTAAATCCTAAATCCTAAATTTTAATACACTAAACCCAAAATCCTAATACTCAAAACACTAAAACATAAAAACAAAACCCTAAACCCTAAAAACTAAAACCCTAATCTTTAATACACTAAAACCCTAAACCCTAAAAGTAAACATTAAACCGTAAAATTTAAAACCCTAAAACCGAAAACCAAAACCCTAAAAACTAAAACCTGAAACCCTATATTTGAATACAATAGAACCCTAAAACCTAAAATTAAACTGTAAAACTAAGCACATAACCCAAAAACTCAAAACCCTAAACCCTAAACCCTAAAAACAAAATCTAAAACCCTAAATTTTAATACACTAAACCCTAAATCCTAATACTCTAAACACTAAAACATAAAAACAAAATCCTAAACCCTACCCTAATCTTTAATACACTAAAACCCTAAACCCCAAAACTAAACATTAAACCCTAAAATTTAAAACCCTAAAACCTAAAACCAAAACCCTAAAAACTAAAACCTAAAACCCTAAATTTGAATACAAAAAAACCCTAAAACCTAAAATTAAACCCTAAAACTAAGCACACAACCCAAAAACTCATAACCCTCAAATTGAAAACAAAAACCCTAAATCCTAAAACCTAAAAACTAAATCTAAAACCCTAAATTTTAATACACTAAACCATAAATCCTAATACTCTAAACACTAAAACATAAAAACAAAACCATAAACCCTAAAAACTAAAACCCTAATCATTAATACACTAAAACCCTTAACTCTAAAACTAAAAATTAAACCCTAATATTCTAAACCCTAAAACCTAAAACCAAAACCCTAAAAAATAAAACCTAAAAAACCCTAAACTTGAATACAACAAAACCTTAAAACCTAAAATTAAACCTTAAAACTAAACATTAAACTCAAAAACTCTAAACCCTAAAACCTAAAACCAAAACCCTAAACCCTAAATCTTAAAAACTAAATCTTAAACCCTAAATTTTATGACACTAAACCCTAAGTCATAATACTCTAAACACTAAAACCTAAAAACAATACCATAAACTCTAAAGACTAAAACCCTAATCTTTAATAAACTAAAACCCTAGACTTTAAAACTAAACATTAAACCCTAAATTTCAAAACCCTAAACCCTAAAACCAAAACCCTAAAAACTAAAACCTAAAACCTTATACTTGAATACACTAAAACCCTAAACCCTAAACCTTAAAATTAATCCCTAAAACTAAGCAAATAACCCTAAAACTCAAAACCCTAAAATTGAAAACAAAAACACTAAACCCCAAACCCTAAAAACAAAATCTAAAACCCTAAATTTTAATACACTAAACCCTAAATCCTAATACTCAAAACACTAAAACATTAAAACTAAAACCCTAAACGCTAAAAACTAAAACCCTAATCTTTAATACACTAAAACCCTAAACGCTAAAACTAAACATTAAACCCTAAAATTTAAAACCCTAAAACCGAAAACCAAAACCCTAAAAACTAAAACCTAAAACCCTAAATTTGAATACAACAAAACCCTAAAACCTAAAATTAAACACTAAAACTAAGCACATAACCCAAAAACTCAAAACCCTAAAATTGAAAACAAAAACTCTAAACCCTAAACCCTAAAAACTAAATCTAAAATCCTAAATTTTAATACACTAAACCCTAAATCCTAATACTCTAAACACTAAAACATAAAAACAAAACCCTAAACCCTAAAAACTAAAACCCTAATCTTTAATACACTAAAACCCTAAACCCTAAAAGTAAACATTAAACCGTAAAATTTAAAACCCTAAAACCGAAAACCAAAACCCTAAAAACTAAAACCTGAAACCCTAAATTTGAATACAACAGAACACTAAAACCTAAAATTAAACTGTAAAACTAAGCACATAACCCAAAAACTCAAAACCCTAAACCCTAAACCCTAAAAACAAAATCTAAAACCCTAAATTTTAATACACTAAACCCTAAATCCTAATACTCTAAACACTAAAACATAAAAACAAAATCCTAAACCCTACCCTAATCTTTAATACACTAAAACCCTAAACCCCAAAACTAAACATTAAACCCTAAAATTTAAAACCCTAAAACCTAAAACCAAAACCCTAAAAACTAAAACCTAAAACCCTAAATTTGAATACAAAAAAACCCTAAAACCTAAAATTAAACCCTAAAACTAAGCACACAACCCAAAAACTCAGAACCCTCAAATTGAGAAGAAAAACCCTAAATCCTAAAACCTAAAAACTAAATCTAAAACCCTAAATTTTAATACACTAAACCATAAATCCTAATACTCTAAACACTAAAACATAAAAACAAAACCCTAAACCCTAAAAACTAAAATCCTAATCATTAATACACTAAAACCCTTAACTCTAAACCTTAAAATTAAACCCTAAAACTAAGCAAATAACCCTAAAACTCAAAACCCTAAAATTGAAAACAAAAACACTAAACCCCAAACCCTAAAAACAAAATCTAAAACCCTAAATTTTAATACACTAAACCCTAAATCCTAATACTCAAAACACTAAAACATAAAAACAAAACCCTAAACCCTAAAAACTAAAACCCTAATCTTTAATACACTAAAACCCTAAACGCTAAAACTAAACATTAAACCCTAAAATTTAAAACCCTAAAACCGAAAACCAAAACTCTAAAAACTAAAACCTAAAACCCTAAATTTGAATACAAAAAAAACCTAAAACCTAAAATTAAACACTAAAACTAAGCACATAACCCAAAAACTCAAAACCCTAAAATTGAAAACAAAAACCCTAAAAACTAAATCTAAAACCCTAAATTTTAATACACTAAACCCTAAATCCTAATACTCAAAACACTAAAGCATAAAAACAAAACCCTAAACCCTAAAAACTAAAACCCTAATCTTTAATACACTAAAACCCTAAACGCTAAAACTAAACATTAAACCCTAAAATTTAAAACCCTAAAATCTTAAACCAAAACCCTAAAAATTAAAACCTAAAACCCTAAATTTGAATACTACAAAACCCTAAAACCTAAAATTAAACACTAAAACTAAGCACAAAACCCAAAAACTCAAAACCCTAAAATTGAAAACAAAAACCCTAATCCCTAAACCCTAAAAACTAAATCTAAAACCCTAAATTTTAATACACTAAACCCTAAATCCTAATAATCTAAACACTAAAACATTAAAACAAAATCCTAAACCCTAAAAACTAAAACCCTAATCTTTAATACACTAAAACCCTACACCCTAAAACTAAACATTAAACCCTAAAACTTAAAACCCTAAAACCTAAAACCAAAACCCTTAAAACTAAAACCTAAAACCCTAAATTTGAATACAACAAAACTCTAAAACCTAAAATTAAACCCTAAAACCAAGCACATAACCCAAAAACTCAAAACCCTAAAATTGAAAACAAAAACCCTAAATCCTAAAACCTAAAAACTAAATCCTAAATCCTAAATTTTAATACACTAAACCCAAAATCCTAATACTCAAAACACTAAAACATAAAAACAAAACCCTAAACCCTAAAAACTAAAACCCTAATCTTTAATACACTAAAACCCTAAACCCTAAAAGTAAATATTAAACCGTAAAATTTAAAACCCTAAAACCGAAAACCAAAACCCTAAAAACTAAAACCTGAAACCCTATATTTGAATACAATAGAACCCTAAAACCTAAAATTAAACTGTAAAACTAAGCACATAACCCAAAAAACTCAAAACCCTAAACCCTAAACCCTAAAAACAAAATCTAAAACCCTAAATTTTAATACACTAAACCCTAAATCCTAATACTCTAAACACTAAAACATAAAAACAAAATCCTAAACCCTACCCTAATCTTTAATACACTAAACCCCAAAACTAAACATTAAACCCTAAAATTTAAAACCCTAAAACCTAAAACCAAAACCCTAAAAACTAAAACCTAAAACCCTAAATTTGAATACAACAAAACCCTAAAACCTAAAATTAAACACTAAAACTAAGCACATAACCCAAAAACTCAAAACCCTAAAATTGAAAACAAAAACTCTAAACCCTAAACCCTAAAAACTAAATCTAAAACCCTAAATTTTAATACACTAAACCCTAAATCCTAATACTCAAAACACTAAAACATAAAAACAAAACCCTAAACCCTAAAAACTAAAACCCTAATCTTTAATACACTAAAACCCTAAACCCTAAAAGTAAACATTAAACCGTAAAATTTAAAACCCTAAAACCGAAAACCAAAACCCTAAAAACTAAAACCTGAAACCCTAAATTTGAATACAACAGAACCCTAAAACCTAAAATTAAACTGTAAAACTAAGCACATAACCCAAAAACTCAAAACCCTAAACCCTAAACCCTAAAAACAAAATCTAAAACCCTAAATTTTAATACACTAAACCCTAAATCCTAATACTCTAAACACTAAAACATAAAAACAAAATCCTAAACCCTACCCTAATCTTTAATACACTAAAACCCTAAACCCCAAAACTAAACATTAAACCCTAAAATTTAAAACCCTAAAACCTAAAACCAAAACCCTAAAAACTAAAACCTAAAACCCTAAATTTGAATACAAAAAAACCCTAAAACCTAAAATTAAACCCTAAAACTAAGCACACAACCCAAAAACTCAGAACCCTCAAATTGAGAAGAAAAACCCTAAATCCTAAAACCTAAAAACTAAATCTAAAACCCTAAATTTTAATACACTAAACCATAAATCCTAATACTCTAAACACTAAAACATAAAAACAAAACCCTAAACCCTAAAAACTAAAACCCTAATCATTAATACACTAAAACCCTTAACTCTAAACCTTAAAATTAAACCCTAAAACTAAGCAAATAACCCTAAAACTCAAAACCCTAAAATTGAAAACAAAAACACTAAACCCTAAACCCTAAAAACAAAATCTAAAACCCTAAATTTTAATACACTAAACCCTAAATCCTAATACTCAAAACACTAAAACATAAAAACAAAACCCTAAACCCTAAAAACTAAAACCCTAATCTTTAATACACTAAAACCCTAAACGCTAAAACTAAACATTAAACCCTAAAATTTAAAACCCTAAAACCGAAAACCAAAACTCTAAAAACTAAAACCTAAAACCCTAAATTTGAATACAAAAAAAACCTAAAACCTAAAATTAAACACTAAAACTAAGCACATAACCCAAAAACTCAAAACCCTAAAATTGAAAACAAAAACCCTAAAAACTAAATCTAAAACCATAAATTTTAATACACTAAACCCTAAATCCTAATACTCAAAACACTAAAACATAAAAACAAAACCCTAAACCCTAAAAACTAAAACCCTAATCTTTAATACACTAAAACACTAAACGCTAAAACTAAACATTAAACCCTAAAATTTAAAACCCTAAAATCTTAAACCAAAACCCTAAAAATTAAAACCTAAAACCCTAAATTTGAATACTACAAAACCCTAAAACCTAAAATTAAACACTAAAACTAAGCACAAAACCCAAAAACTCAAAACCCTAAAATTGAAAACAAAAACCCTAATCCCTAAACCCTAAAAACTAAATCTAAAACCCTAAATTTTAATACACTAAACCCTAAATCCTAATAATCTAAACACTAAAACATTAAAACAAAATCCTAAACCCTAAAAACTAAAACCCTAATCTTTAATACACTAAAACCCTACACCCTAAAACTAAACATTAAACCCTAAAATTTAAAACCCTAAAACCTAAAACCAAAACCCTTAAAACTAAAACCTAAAACCCTAAACTTGAATACAACAAAACCTTAAAACCTAAAATTAAACCTTAAAACTAAACATTAAACTCAAAAACTCTAAACCCTAAAACCTAAAACCAAAACCCTAAACCCTAAATCTTAAAAAATAAATCTTAAACCCTAAATTTTACGACACTAAACCCTAAGTCATAATACTCTAAACACTAAAACCTAAAAACAATACCATAAACTCTAAAGACTAAAACCGTAATCTTTAATAAACTAAAACCCTAGACTTTAAAACTAAACATTAAACCCTAAATTTCAAAACCCTAAACCCTAAAACCAAAACCCTAAAAACTAAAACCTAAAACCTTATACTTGAATACACTAAAACCCTAAACCCTAAACCTTAAAATTAAACCCTAAAACTAAGCAAATAACCCTAAAACTCAAAACCGTAAAATTGAAAACAAAAACACTAAACCCCAAACCCTAAAAACAAAATCTAAAACCCTAAATTTTAATACACTAAACCCTAAATCCTAATACTCAAAACACTAAAACATTAAAACTAAAACCCTAAACGCTAAAAACTAAAACACTAATCTTTAATACACTAAAACCCTAAACGCTAAAACTAAACATTAAACCCTAAAATTTAAAACCCTAAAACCGAAAACCAAAACCCTAAAAACTAAAATCTAAAACCCTAAATTTGAATACAACAAAACCCTAAAACATAAAATTAAACACTAAAACTAAGCACATAACCCAAAAACTCAAAACCCTAAAATTGAAAACAAAAACTCTAAACCCTAAACCCTAAAAACTAAATCTAAAACCCTAAATTTTAATACACTAAACCCTAAATCCTAATACTCAAAACACTAAAACATAAAAACAAAAACCTAAACCCTAAAAACTAAAACCCTAATCTTTAATACACTAAAACCCTAAACCCTAAAAGTAAACATTAAACCGTAAAATTTAAAACCCTAAAACCGAAAACCAAAACCCTAAAAACTAAAACCTGAAACCCTAAATTTGAATACAACAGAACCCTAAAACCTAAAATTAAACTGTAAAACTAAGCACATAACCCAAAAACTCAAAACCCTAAACCCTAAACCCTAAAAACAAAATATAAAACCCTAAATTTTAATACACTAAACCCTAAATCCTAATACTCTAAACACTAAAACATAAAAACAAAATCCTAAACCCTACCCTAATCTTTAATACACTAAAACCCTAAACCCCAAAACTAAACATTAAACCCTAAAATTTAAAACCCTAAAACCTAAAACAAAACCCTAAAAACTAAAACCTAAAACCCTAAATTTGAATACAAAAAAACCCTAAAATCTAAAATTAAACCCTAAAACTAAGAAGACAACCCAAAAACTCAGAACCCTCAAATTGAGAAGAAAAACCCTAAATCCTAAAACCTAAAAACTAAATCTAAAACCCTAAATTTTAATACACTAAACCATAAATCCTAATACTCTAAACACTAAAACCCTTAACTCTAAACCTTAAAATTAAACCCTAAAACTAAGCAAATAACCCTAAAACTCAAAACCCTAAAATTGAAAACAAAAACACTAAACCCCAAACCCTAAAAACAAAATCTAAAACCCTAAATTTTAATACACTAAACCCTAAATCCTAATACTCAAAACACTAAAACATAAAAACAAAACCCTAAACCCTAAAAACTAAAACCCTAATCTTTAATACACTAAAACCCTAAACCCTAAAACTAAAAATTAAACCCTAAAATTCTAAACCCTAAAACCTAAAACCAAAACCCTAAAAAATAAAACCTAAAACCCTAAACTTGAATACAACAAAACCCTAAAACCTAAAATTAAACCCTAAAACCAAGCACATAACCCAAAAACTCAAAACCCTAAAATTGAAAACAAAAACCATAAATCCTAAAACCTAAAAACTAAATCTAAAACCCTAAATTTTAATACACTAAACCCTAAATCCTAATACTCAAAACACTAAAACATAAAAACAAAACCCTAAACCCTAAAAACTAAAACCCTAATCTTTAATAGACTAAAACCCTAAACGCTAAAACTAAACATTAAACCCTAAAATTTAAAACCCTAAAATCTTAAACCAAAACCCTAAAAATTAAAACCTAAAACCCTAAATTTGAATACTACAAAACCCTAAAACCTAAAATTAAACACTAAAACTAAGCACAAAACCCAAAAACTCAAAACCCTAAAATTGAAAACAAAAACCCTAATCCCTAAACCCTAAAAACTAAATCTAAAACCCTAAATTTTAATACACTAAACCCTAAATCCTAATACTCTAAACACTAAAACATTAAAACAAAATCCTAAACCCTAAAAACTAAAACCCTAATCTTTAATACACTAAAACCCTACACCCTAAAACTAAACATTAAACCCTAAAATTTAAAACCCTAAAACCTAAAACCAAAACCCTTAAAACTAAAACCTAAAACCCTAAATTTGAATACAACAAAACTCTAAAACCTAAAATTAAACCCTAAAACCAAGCACATAACCCAAAAACTCAAAACCCTAAAATTGAAAACAAAAACCCTAAATCATAAAACCTAAAAACTAAATCCTAAATCCTAAATTTTAATACACTAAACCCAAAATCCTAATACTCAAAACACTAAAACATAAAAACAAAACCCTAAACCCTAAAAACTAAAACCCTAATCTTTAATACACTAAAACCCTAAACCCTAAAAGTAAACATTAAACCGTAAAATTTAAAACCCTAAAACCGAAAACCAAAACCCTAAAAACTAAAACCTGAAACCCTATATTTGAATACAATAGAACCCTAAAACCTAAAATTAAACTGTAAAACTAAGCACATAACCCAAAAACTCAAAACCCTAAACCCTAAACCCTAAAAACAAAATCTAAAACCCTAAATTTTAATACACTAAACCCTAAATCCTAATACTCTAAACACTAAAACATAAAAACAAAATCCTAAACCCTACCATAATCTTTAATACACTAAAACCCTAAACCCCAAAACTAAACATTAAACCCTAAAATTTAAAACCCTAAAACCTAAAACCAAAACCCTAAAAACTAAAACCTAAAACCCTAAATTTGAATACAAAAAAACCCTAAAACCTAAAATTAAACCCTAAAACTAAGCACACAACCCAAAAACTCAGAACCCTCAAATTGAAAACAAAAACCCTAAATCCTAAAACCTAAAAACTAAATCTAAAACCCTAAATTTTAATACACTAAACCATAAATCCTAATACTCTAAACACTAAAACATAAAAACAAAACCCTAAACCCTAAAAACTAAAACCCTAATCATTAATACACTAAAACCCTTAACTCTAAAACTAAAAATTAAACCCTAAAATTCTAAACCCTAAAACCTAAAACCAAAACCCTAAAAAATAAAACCTAAAACCCTAAACTTGAATACAACAAAACCCTAAAACCTAAAATTAAACCCTAAAACCAAGCACATAACCCAAAAACTCAAAACCCTAAAATTGAAAACAAAAACCATAAATCCTAAAACCTAAAAACTAAATCTAAAACCCTAAATTTTAATACACTAAACCATAAATCCTAATACTCTAAACAATAAAACATAAAAACAAAACCATAAACCCTAAAAACTAAAACCCTAATCATTAATACACTAAAACCCTAAACCCTAAAACTAAAAATTAAACCTAAAATTCTAAACCCTAAAACCTAAAACTAAAACCCTAAAAAATAAAACCTAAAACCCTAAACTTGAATACAAAAAAACCCTAAAACCTAAAATTAAACCATTAAACTAAACATTAAACCCAAAAACTCAAAACCCTAAAATTGAAAACAAAAACCCTAAATCATAAAACCTAAAAACTAAATCCTAAATCCTAAATTTTAATACACTAAACCCAAAATCCTAATACTCAAAACACTAAAACATAAAAACAAAACCCTAAACCCTAAAAACTAAAACCCTAATCTTTAATACACTAAAACCCTAAACCCTAAAAGTAAACATTAAACCGTAAAATTTAAAACCCTAAAACCGAAAACCAAAACCCTAAAAACTAAAACCTGAAACCCTATATTTGAATACAATAGAACCCTAAAACCTAAAATTAAACTGTAAAACTAAGCACATAACCCAAAAACTCAAAACCCTAAACCCTAAACCCTAAAAACAAAATCTAAAACCCTAAATTTTAATACACTAAACCCTAAATCCTAATACTCTAAACACTAAAACATAAAAACAAAATCCTAAACCCTACCATAATCTTTAATACACTAAAACCCTAAACCCCAAAACTAAACATTAAACCCTAAAATTTAAAACCCTAAAACCTAAAACCAAAACCCTAAAAACTAAAACCTAAAACCCTAAATTTGAATACAAAAAAACCCTAAAACCTAAAATTAAACCCTAAAACTAAGCACACAACCCAAAAACTCAGAACCCTCAAATTGAAAACAAAAACCCTAAATCCTAAAACCTAAAAACTAAATCTAAAACCCTAAATTTTAATACACTAAACCATAAATCCTAATACTCTAAACACTAAAACATAAAAACAAAACCCTAAACCCTAAAAACTAAAACCCTAATCATTAATACACTAAAACCCTTAACTCTAAAACTAAAAATTAAACCCTAAAATTCTAAACCCTAAAACCTAAAACCAAAACCCTAAAAAATAAAACCTAAAACCCTAAACTCGAATACAACAAAACCCTAAAACCTAAAATTAAACCCTAAAACCAAGCACATAACCCAAAAACTCAAAACCCTAAAATTGAAAACAAAAACCATAAATCCTAAAACCTAAAAACTAAATCTAAAACCCTAAATTTTAATACACTAAACCATAAATCCTAATACTCTAAACAATAAAACATAAAAACAAAACCATAAACCCTAAAAACTAAAACCCTAATCATTAATACACTAAAACCCTAAACCCTAAAACTAAAAATTAAACCCTAAAATTCTAAACCCTAAAACCTAAAACTAAAACCCTAAAAAATAAAACCTAAAACCCTAAACTTGAATACAAAAAAAACCTAAAACCTAAAATTAAACCTTTAAACTAAACATTAAACCCAAAAACTCTAAACCCTAAAACCTAAAACCAATACCCTAAACCCTAAATCTTAAAAACTAAATCTTAAACCCTAAATTTTACGACACTAAACCCTAAGTCCTAATACTCAAAACACTAAAACATAAAAACAAAACCCTAAACTCTAAAGACTAAAACCCTAATCTTTAATACACTAAAACCCTAAACCCTAAAAGTAAACATTAAACCGTAAAATTTAAAACCCTAAAACCGAAAACCAAAACCCTAAAAACTAAAACCTGAAACCCTAAATTTGAATACAACAGAACCCTAAAACCTAAAATTAAACTGTAAAACTAAGCACATAACCCAAAAACTCAAAACCCTAAACCCTAAACCCTAAAAACAAAATCTAAAACCCTAAATTTTAATACACTAAACCCTAAATCCTAATACTCTAAACACTAAAACATAAAAACAAAATCCTAAACCCTACCCTAATCTTTAATACACTAAAACCCTAAACCCCAAAACTAAACATTAAACCCTAAAATTTAAAACCCTAAAACCTAAAACCAAAACCCTAAAAACTAAAACCTAAAACCCTAAATTTGAATACAAAAAAACCCTAAAACCTAAAATTAAACCCTAAAACTAAGCACACAACCCAAAAACTCAGAACCCTCAAATTGAGAAGAAAAACCCTAAATCCTAAAACCTAAAAACTAAATCTAAAACCCTAAATTTTAATACACTAAACCATAAATCCTAATACTCTAAACAATAAAACATAAAAACAAAACCCTAAACCGTAAAAACTAAAACCCTAATCATTAATACACTAAAACCCTTAACTCTAAACCTTAAAATTAAACCCTAAAACTAAGCAAATAACCCTAAAACTCAAAACCCTAAAATTGAAAACAAAAACACTAAACCCCAAACCCTAAAAACAAAATCTAAAACCCTAAATTTTAATACACTAAACCCTAAATCCTAATACTCAAAACACTAAAACATAAAAACAAAACCCTAAACCCTAAAAACTAAAACCCTAATCTTTAATACACTAAAACCCTAAACGCTAAAACTAAACATTAAACCCTAAAATTTAAAACCCTAAAACTGAAAACCAAAACTCTAAAAACTAAAACCTAAAACCCTAAATTTGAATACAAAAAAAACCTAAAACCTAAAATTAAACACTAAAACTAAGCACATAACCCAAAAACTCAAAACCCTAAAATTGAAAACAAAAACCATAAATCCTAAAACCTAAAAACTAAATCTAAAACCCTAAATTTTAATACACTAAACCATAAATCCTAATACTCTAAACAATAAAACATAAAAACAAAACCATAAACCCTAAAAACTAAAACCCTAATCATTAATACACTAAAACCCTAAACCCTAAAACTAAAAATTAAACCCTAAAATTCTAAACCCTAAAACCTAAAACTAAAACCCTAAAAAATAAAACCTAAAACCCTAAACTTGAATACAAAAAAACCCTAAAACCTAAAATTAAACCTTTAAACTAAACATTAAACCCAAAAACTCTAAACCCTAAAACCTAAAACCAATACCCTAAACCCTAAATCTTAAAAACTAAATCTTAAACCCTAAATTTTACGACACTAAACCCTAAGTCCTAATACTCAAAACACTAAAACATAAAAACAAAACCCTAAACTCTAAAGACTAAAACCCTAATCTTTAATACACTAAAACCCTAAACCCTAAAAGTAAACATTAAACCGTAAAATTTAAAACCCTAAAACCGAAAACCAAAACCCTAAAAACTAAAACCTGAAACCCTAAATTTGAATACAACAGAACCCTAAAACCTAAAATTAAACTGTAAAACTAAGCACATAACCCAAAAACTCAAAACCCTAAACCCTAAACACTAAAAACAAAATCTAAAACCCTAAATTTTAATACACTAAACCCTAAATCCTAATACTCTAAACACTAAAACATAAAAACAAAATCCTAAACCCTACCCTAATCTTTAATACACTAAAACCCTAAACCCCAAAACTAAACATTAAACCCTAAAATTTAAAACCCTAAAACCTAAAACCAAAACCCTAAAAACTAAAACCTAAAACCCTAAATTTGAATACAAAAAAACCCTAAAACCTAAAATTAAACCCTAAAACTAAGCACACAACCCAAAAACTCAGAACCCTCAAATTGAGAAGAAAAACCCTAAATCCTAAAACCTAAAAACTAAATCTAAAACCCTAAATTTTAATACACTAAACCATAAATCCTAATACTCTAAACACTAAAACATAAAAACAAAACCCTAAACCCTAAAAACTAAAACCCTAATCATTAATACACTAAAACCCTTAACTCTAAACCTTAAAATTAAACCCTAAAACTATGCAAATAACCCTAAAACTCAAAACCCTAAAATTTAAAACAAAAACACTAAACCCCAAACCCTAAAAACAAAATCTAAAACCCTAAATTTTAATACACTAAACCCTAAATCCTAATACTCAAAACACTAAAACATAAAAACAAAACCCTAAACCCTAAAAACTAAAACCCTAATCTTTAATACACTAAAACCCTAAACGCTAAAACTAAACATTAAACCCTAAAATTTAAAACCCTAAAACTGAAAACCAAAACTCTAAAAACTAAAACCTAAAACCCTAAATTTGAATACAAAAAAAACCTAAAACCTAAAATTAAACACTAAAACTAAGCACATAACCCAAAAACTCAAAACCCTAAAATTGAAAACAAAAACCCTAAAAACTAAATCTAAAACCCTAAATTTTAATACACTAAACCCTAAATCCTAATACTCAAAACACTAAAACATAAAAACAAAACCCTAAACCCTAAAAACTAAAACCCTAATCTTTAATACACTAAAACCCTAAACGCTAAAACTAAACATTAAACCCTAAAATTTAAAACCCTAAAATCTTAAACCAAAACCCTAAAAATTAAAACCTAAAACCCTAAATTTGAATACTACAAAACCCTAAAACCTAAAATTAAACACTAAAACTAAGCACAAAACCCAAAAACTCAAAACCCTAAAATTGAAAACAAAAACCCTAATCCCTAAACCCTAAAAACTAAATCTAAAACCCTAAATTTTAATACACTAAACCCTAAATCCTAATACTCTAAACACTAAAACATTAAAACAAAATCCTAAACCCTAAAAACTAAAACCCTAATCTTTAATACACTAAAACCCTACACCCTAAAACTAAACATTAAACCCTAAAATTTAAAACCCTAAAACCTAAAACCAAAACCCTTAAAACAAAAACCTAAAACCCTAAATTTGAATACAACAAAACTCTAAAACCTAAAATTAAACCCTAAAACCAAGCAAATAACCCAAAAACTCAAAACCCTAAAATTGAAAACAAAAACCCTAAATCATAAAACCTAAAAACTAAATCCTAAATCCTAAATTTTAATACACTAAACCCAAAATCCTAATACTCAAAACACTAAAACATAAAAACAAAACCCTAAACCCTAAAAACTAAAACCCTAATCTTTAATACACTAAAACCCTAAACCCTAAAAGTAAACATTAAACCGTAAAATTTAAAACCCTAAAACCGAAAACCAAAACTCTAAAAACTAAAACCTGAAACCCTATATTTGAATACAATAGATCCCTAAAACCTAAAATTAAACTGTAAAACTAAGCACATAACCCAAAAACTCAAAACCCTAAACCCTAAACCCTAAAAACAAAATCTAAAACCCTAAATTTTAATACACTAAACCCTAAATCCTAATACTCTAAACACTAAAACATAAAAACAAAATCCTAAACCCTACCATAATCTTTAATACACTAAAACCCTAAACCCCAAAACTAAACATTAAACCCTAAAATTTAAAACCCTAAAACCTAAAACCAAAACCCTAAAAACTAAAACCTAAAACCCTAAATTTGAATACAAAAAAACCCTAAAACCTAAAATTAAACCCTAAAACTAAGCACACAACCCAAAAACTCAGAACCCTCAAATTGAAAACAAAAACCCTAAATCCTAAAACCTAAAAACTAAATCTAAAACCCTAAATTTTAATACACTAAACCATAAATCCTAATACTCTAAACACTAAAACATAAAAACAAAACCCTAAACCCTAATCATTAATACACTAAAACCCTTAACTCTAAAACTAAAAATTAAACCCTAATATTCTAAACCCTAAAACCTAAAACCAAAACCCTAAAAAATAAAACCTAAAACCCTAAACTTGAATACAACAAAACCTTAAAACCTAAAATTAAACCTTAAAACAAAACATTAAACTCAAAAA
Source organism: Euphrasia confusa (assembly GCA_954870475.1). NCBI lineage: Eukaryota > Viridiplantae > Streptophyta > Magnoliopsida > Lamiales > Orobanchaceae > Euphrasia > Euphrasia confusa. The sequence goes on from OX940966.1 coordinate 18,260,142, forward strand.
CTCTAAACCCTAAAACCTAAAACCAAAACACTAAACCCTAAATCTTAAAAACTAAATCTTAAACCCTAAATTTTACGACACTAAACCCTAAGTCATAATACTCTAAACACTAAAACCTAAAAACAATACCATAAACTCTAAAGACTAAAACCCTAATCTTTAATAAACTAAAACCCTAGACTTTAAAACTAAACATTAAACCCTAAATTTCAAAACCCTAAACCCTAAAACCAAAACCCTAAAAACTAAAACCTAAAACCTTATACTTGAATACACTAAAACCCTAAACCCTAAACCTTAAAATTAAACCCTAAAACTAAGCAAATAACCCTAAAACTCAAAACCGTAAAATTGAAAACAAAAACACTAAACCCCAAACCCTAAAAACAAAATCTAAAACCCTAAATTTTAATACACTAAACCCTAAATCCTGTAACATCCTATTTTTCATAAAATAGACTAAAGAGAAGTTTTTCTTATTTTTCAAATTAATTGAAGCATTTAATATAACAAAATATCCAAAAACGCTTTTAACACAAAATACTCATTAGTTAAAAATAAATCCTCAATAGTCAAATTTAAATAAAATACTAATGTGCATAGTTTCAAAAGCGGAAAGCATAAAAAGGAAAAATAATGTCTTTAAAATAGTTGTTGCTACTACTATCGACGCCACATCCCCGTCTCGCTCCGATTTCGCTTAACCTGAAAAGTTGGGTTTTTAAAAGGGGTGAGTTATCAACAACTCAGTAGGGAGACAGTTCATCTAATATACAATACGATATTCACCGGACAATCCATAACATAGACCATTGACCCTGTGGGATGACCCAAAGATAATTAAATCTTGGCGCCTTGAATGACGCGCCTGGCCGTAACATGAGGTACTGTGGGACGACCCAAAGGTATTACTACCTCGGCACCTTAAATGATGCACCGGACCTAAACACAATCATGCGGTACTGTAGGACGACCCAAAGGTATTACTACCTCGGCACCTTAAATGATGCGCCTGACCAAACATAATCATGCGTCGCGCGACTAATATGTGCACATAACATAAATAGATCATCCATCATAAACCATGACACAGCTAGTACACATACGATATATTAAATGAACTGTAAAAGAAAAGGTTTTAGTAATCCCTACCTTGACAATGCAGAACTTGACTTGACGAAAAAGATGCGTGAATGAATGCCCATGCAATCCTAATCCTCGAAATCCATAAATCCTAGTAATAATATTAATATGAAATTAATATATGTATAAATATGTGTGTGTATCTACTGTATAAGTAATAAGCTAATATTTATTAATCTTTTAATAAAAGAAATTAGGATTTCCATAATAAAAGAGTGGGCTTAGGATTTAATTAATTTAGTTGTATACAAGAATTGAGTGAATATGTTAAAGAGAGATGAGCTGAAGGAAATTGAAATTCGGCCGAGACATTTATTTGAGTTTGGCCAGTAATTAAATTGGGCCAAGATAATTAGTGTATGAAATGAGGACGACCCATTTCTTTTCCCAAATTACAAACGAGAAACCTAAATCTAAAACAAACAGTATTATTCTTCTTCAATCCAATGTGCAGGGAGAAGGAAGGAACAGATAGGGAGAGAGCTTACATAGTAGAGACCAAACAACAACGGGGTCAGGACCGAGGTCTCGACGAACACATCAGGAACGAGAATAGGAGGATTCAGAAGCCTTGACGTCCATGGGCTCATAGATCGGCTGTGACGATCTGGCTCACGATAGGATGCGAAGACGATTCGATCTCAGTGGTTTGGCGTGCAGCAGCTCGTCAACGGTTCAAGGGCAGTCTCGATTGGTAGTACTTCACTTTGCGGGTCCTACGACTCACTTATTCCTTGGATTCCCACACCTGCTCCATCTTTTACAGCGAATCACGACGGTAGTGGCCGGGGAGAGGTTTGCCGGCAGCAGAGAGTCGGGCTCGGTAAACGTATGAATTGTGGTTTGTGTTTGAGGAGGTTCGGATACGAACTAAAACTAGGGGCTAATCGACCGAGCTTGGTGATATGCATATATATAAATATTTGTTAAACAAACAACTGGTTTGCTGTTAGTTGTATGTGAAAATAAGGGTGAACGAAGGGACGATGATGAAATTGGAGCAGCGGTCTAATACTTATAGATGATAGATGCACGCACGCACTAGGGTTTTGGTAGGCAGACGGATTATTCAATAGGATTTTTGGAAGTGGGCTTAAGGGCTTAACATGTTCTACTAGATTCTAATTATTCAAAATACTGTATAGCACTAATAATAATAATAATAATAATAATAATAATAATAATAATAATAATAATAATAATAATAATTAGTAAGTAGTGTTCGTAATATTATTTTAATTTGAGGATCTCTACATGACTTAAATACTAAATAAAATTAATCGTGAATCTAAATGCAAAATGTGACTCAATATGTAAATTAATATGAACTTCAAATAATTCGAATTCATGCATAGTATAATTATTTCATATGGTTAATTAATTGGGCCCCAAATTACTTAATTTATTTGTTTAAATTTTGCGGTTGTTACAACCTACCCTACTTATAAAAATTTCGTCCTCGAAATTCATTATTTACTTCTTGTAAAGGATTCTATTTAAGTGATTTCATTTCTTGCTCGTGCTCTCAAGTGCAGTTTCCCCTCTATAGCGTATACACTTAACATATACTAGTATTAAGGACGCGTCGTTGTTCTTGAACATGATCCAAAATCATTTCACACATCTCATAATAAGATGACTATTTATGCATTCGTAACTCTTCATGGTCAGGAACACATGTTCTAATATTATATTTCTCCTCGTTCGTCTTGTTCTTTCATATTGGCCTTTTGTCCAAAGATAACACGCGGTGCTAAACTTCAGCTTCGTTCTCATCGTATCGCACAAACTTCTCCCAAGTCTTGAAAATAATTTAGGATCTTTATATTACACAATTCATATTAGAGTACCATGAAACCTCATTCTCTAGCGAATGTACAAGTGTGCGAGCTGATCCATTCTAAATGTCAACTTCACAGGTAGAAACTGTGCAGATTTTCTTAATCGATCAACAATTATCCAAATTGCATTATTTCCTCTTGATGATTGCGGTAAACTTATCACAAAGTCAATGCCCACGTGCTTAATTTTCCACTCGGGTACTTCCAATGGTTGAATTAAACTCAAAGGTCGCTGGTGTTAAGCCTTAACTTGCTGACACACCAAATATTTCTGCATGAATAACTCGATGTATCTTTACATACTTATCCACCAGAATGACTCTCACAAGTCGTGATACATCTTTGTACCTCTCGAATGGGAAGTATATGGCGTACAATGTGCTTCTTCTACGATTTAATTCCTTAAGATCTCGTTTTTCGACTCACACAACATTTTGTTAAATACTATGACTCAATCTTTCGTTTTCGGAAAAACCCTCAATGTTCTCTTCACGAACTTGAGTCCTTATCTTCAACAGGAAACATCATTCTCTCGCGCTTCCTTAATTCTTTTGCATAGGGTAAGAAGAATCGTCAACGCAGATAATATTGCTTCTGTACCACGAGGTTGGGAAATCACTTCGATTTTCATATTCTTGAACTCTATTTGAAGTTCATCTTGATTCGTCAACATAATGGCTATATGCCCGGTTGTATTTCGGCTTAAGGACGAAATTAGCCTTTTCAGGTTGATAAAGAATTGGCATTCATAATTCATAACGAGCTCCAACCATTTTCCCCGACGCGTATCAAACTCGTTATGCGAGAAAATATACTCCATCTCTTATGATACCAATAATGTCTCAAAATCTTCAATGCACAGATTACCTCAGTTGGCTCTGAGTCGCGTGTAGGATTATTCACTTCGTGTATTTTTAGTTGTCGGGAAGCATATGTTATCACTTCCTCATGCTGCATCCACAAACAACCGACCCTTTGGTTGGGGGAATCTATATAGACCATGAAACCGACTATACCTTTTAAAATGGTCAGAAGTGGAGTTGTAGTCTACTTCCTCTCGAGTTGCTGAACAAACTTTCCTCTTCAACTATGTCATCGATTGTGCTATCTTTGAAACACTTTAAATGAATCTTCGATAGCAACCCGCAGAATTCAAGAAGTTAAGTATCTCTTTAACATTCTTAGGTGAAAAATTGATTGGACTCTTCAATCTTAGAAGGATCAACTTTAATTCAACGAGTTGTGACAACTTGTCCAAGAAATAACACGTGAATTAGGTAAAACTCACACCTTGAGATTTTTTTTTTCCATAGACTTCTCTATGCTAAATGTCTCCAATGAGAACCTCAAATGTTCCTTGAGTTTAGTATCGTGTTTCCAGTAGAACAATAGTTCATCAATGAACATGATCACATCCTGACCGAGTTCAGAAAGTTCGACTTTGAGATATCTAACTCCCTCCTGGTGATATCCCGATCTTAAGTCAATCTTGGAGAACACACCTGCCCCTTTTAATTGATCACAAACATCGTCAATTTTGGGGTAGTGGATACTTGTTCTTAATTGTGCGCTGATTCAACTCTCTGTAATTGGTGCACCTCCTTCAATATCATTACCATTATCTCTTGGCATGATACTATTACGATCATCTAATGAACAGTCAAATTCTATTATGACACCGAAGCACTTCATTTTAATATGTAGTTCTATCATGATAATCGTGCCATAGTTTCGCTACTACGCTCTTAAATAGGTGATTAGTCTCATTCATTTCATTTTAATTGGGGCTTTACTAATCTCCAAAGTGTCACTTACTACATCACGTGTGCATCACTTGCTTGAGTAACATACTTATTAGATACGAAATCTAAAGTCCAACGCAACACCATAGTTCAACAACTTAGTTCTACATCAAGTCTTCAACATCACTGTAGGTTAACTACAATATTTATATCATTCTTCTTAATCATATTAAGTTCTTAAGGCCACAACTAACTTAATATTCACATACATATAATTATTTAATAACTTGGAAATATATCCATCATGGAAATAACTTTTTTTTTTTCAAAAATTTTATGCAGCATATTTTGCAATAAATTGCGCACATCTTAACATAATAATCATGAACTTGAATTTTAACATGAACTTGAACTTGGACTTAAATATAGTGCGCAATTTAAGCAACATAAAATTTTAACTTGAAAACTTTGACATGCAATGCACATGAAAAATCATAAATTTGAAAACCATGCATGAACTTGAGTATGCATCTTACTTGAAAATCATGAACATGACGTGCAATTTACATGGAAAATAATGAGACTAGACATGCATCCTAATTGAAAAACATGAACTTGATATGCATTGTACTTGAAACTCATGAATGTAATATGCATGCGACCTCAACATCATGAAACTAGACATGCGACTTAAATGAAACATCATGATTGTAGAATGCACTTACTTACGAAGTCGGCACGAGCGGCGGAGGAGGACGATAGTAACTAATTTAAAAAAAAAATATATATTTTTGGTCCGTAAAGAGAACCGTAATGCTCTGATATCAAGTTGTAACATCCTATTTTTCATAAAATAGACTAAAGAGAAGTTTTTCTTATTTTTCAAATTAATTGAAGCATTTAATATAACAAAATATCCAAAAACGCTTTTAACACAAAATACTCATTAGTTAAAAATAAATCCTCAATAGTCAAATTTAAATAAAATACTAATGTGCATAGTTTCAAAAGCGGAAAGCATAAAAAGGAAAAATAATGTCTTTAAAATAGTTGTTGCTACTACTATCGACGCCACATCCCCGTCTCGCTCCGATTTCGCTTAACCTGAAAAGTTGGGTTTTTAAAAGGGGTGAGTTATCAACAACTCAGTAGGGAGACAGTTCATCTAATATACAATACGATATTCACCGGACAATCCATAACATAGACCATTGACCCTGTGGGATGACCCAAAGATAATTAAATCTCGGCGCCTTGAATGACGCGCCTGGCCGTAACATGAGGTACTGTGGGACGACCCAAAGGTATTACTACCTCGGCACCTTAAATGATGCACCGGACCTAAACACAATCATGCGGTACTGTAGGACGACCCAAAGGTATTACTACCTCGGCACCTTAAATGATGCGCCTGACCAAACATAATCATGCGTCGCGCAACTAATATGTGCACATAACATAAATAGATCATCCATCATAAACCATCACACAGCTAGTACACATACGATATATTAAATGAACTGTAAAAGAAAAGGTTTTAGTAATCCCTACCTTGACAATGCAGAACTTGACTTGACGAAAAAGATGCGTGAATGAATGCCCATGCAATCCTAATCCTCGAAATCCATAAATCCTAGTAATAATATTAATATGAAATTAATATATGTATAAATATGTGTGTGTATCTACTGTATAAGTAATAAGCTAATATTTATTAATCTTTTAATAAAAGAAATTAGGATTTCCATAATAAAAGAGTGGGCTTAGGATTTAATTAATTTAGTTGTATACAAGAATTGAGTGAATATGTTAAAGAGAGATGAGCTGAAGGAAATTGAAATTCGGCCGAGACATTTATTTGAGTTTGGCCAGTAATTAAATTGGGCCAAGATAATTAGTGTATGAAATGAGGACGACCCATTTCTTTTCCCAAATTACAAACGAGAAACCTAAATCTAAAACAAACAGTATTATTCTTCTTCAATCCAATGTGCAGGGAGAAGGAAGGAACAGATAGGGAGAGAGCTTACATAGTAGAGACCAAACAACAACGGGGTCAGGACCGAGGTCTCGACGAACACATCAGGAACGAGAATAGGAGGATTCAGAAGCCTTGACGTCCATGGGCTCATAGATCGGCTGTGACGATCTGGCTCACGATAGGATGCGAAGACGATTCGATCTCAGTGGTTTGGCGTGCAGCAGCTCGTCAAGGGTTCAAGGGCAGTCTCGATTGGTAGTACTTCACTTTGCGGGTCCTACGACTCACTTATTCCTTGGATTCCCACACCTGCTCCATCTTTTACAGCGAATCACGACGGTAGTGGCCGGGGAGAGGTTTGCCGGCAGCAGAGAGTCGGGCTCGGTAAACGTATGAATTGTGGTTTGTGTTTGAGGAGGTTCGGATACGAACTAAAACTAGGGGCTAATCGACCGAGCTTGGTGATATGCATATATATAAATATTTGTTAAACAAACAACTGGTTTGTTGTTAGTTGTATGTGAAAATAAGGGTGAACGAAGGGACGATGATGAAATTGGAGCAGCGGTCTAATACTTATAGATGATAGATGCACGCACGCACTAGGGTTTTGGTAGGCAGACGGATTATTCAATAGGATTTTTGGAAGTGGGCTTAAGGGCTTAACATGTTCTACTAGATTCTAATTATTCAAAATACTGTATAGCACTAATAATAATAATAATAATAATAATAATAATAATAATAATAATAATAATAATAATAATAATAATAATAATAATAATAATAATAATAATAATAATAATTAGTAAGTAGTGTTCGTAATATTATTTTAATTTGAGGATCTCTACATGACTTAAATACTAAATAAAATTAATCGTGAATCTAAATGCAAAATGTGACTCAATATGTAAATTAATATGAACTTCAAATAATTCGAATTCATGCATAGTATAATTATTTCATATGGTTAATTAATTGGGCCCCAAATTACTTAAATTATTTGTTTAAATTTTGCGGTTGTTACAAATCCTAATACTCAAAACACTAAAACATTAAAACTAAAACCTTAAACGCTAAAAACTAAAACCCTAATCTTTAATACACTAAAACCCTAAACGCTAAAACTAAACATTAAACCCTAAAATTTAAAACCCTAAAACCGAAAACCAAAACCCTAAAAACTAAAACCTAAAACCCTAAATTTGAATACAACAAAACCCTAAAACATAAAATTAAACACTAAAACTAAGCACATAACCCAAAAACTCAAAACCCTAGAATTGAAAACAAAAACTCTAAACCCTAAACCTTAAAAACTAAATCTAAAACCCTAAATTTTAATACACTAAACCCTAAATCCTAATACTCAAAACACTAAAACATAAAAACAAAACCCTAAACCCTAAAAACTAAAACCCTAATCTTTAATACACTAAAACCCTAAACCCTAAAAGTAAACATTAAACAGTAAAATTTAAAACCCTAAAACCGAAAACCAAAACCCTAAAAACTAAAACCTAAAACCCTAAATTTGAATACAAAAAAACCCTAAAACCTAAAATTAAACCCTAAAACTAAGCACACAACCCAAAAACTCAGAACCCTCAAATTGAAAACAAAAACCCTAAATCCTAAACCCTAAAAACTAAATCTAAAACCCTAAATTTTAATACACTAAACCCTAAATCCTAATACTCAAAACACTAAAACATAAAAACAAAACCCTAAACCCTAAAAACTAAAACCCTAATCTTTAATACACTAAAACCCTAAACCCTAAAAGTAAACATTAAACCGTAAAATTTAAAACCCTAAAACCGAAAACCAAAACCCTAAAAACTAAAACCTGAAACCCTAAATTTGAATACAACAGAACCCTAAAACCTAAAATTAAACTGTAAAACTAAGCACATAACCCAAAAACTCAAAACCCTAAACCCTAAACCCTAAAAACAAAATCTAAAACCCTAAATTCTAATACACTAAACCCTAAATCCTAATACTCTAAACACTAAAACATAAAAACAAAATCCTAAACCCTACCCTAATCTTTAATACACTAAAACCCTAAACCCCAAAACTAAACATTAAACCCTAAAATTTAAAACCCTAAAACCTAAAACCAAAACCCTAAAAACTAAAACCTAAAACCCAAAATTTGAATACAAAAAAACCCTAAAACCTAAAATTAAACCCTAAAACTAAGCACACAACCCAAAAACTCAGAACCCTCAAATTGAGAAGAAAAACCCTGTTGGAATTCGCTATCCCGGGTTATCAAAATTGCGGAACCGATAACCCGAACGAACCCTTCGCCGGAGATCATACGAACGCCGACTCATCCGCCGGAGTCCGGGCTTTGGAGACCATGCATCCGAAGATGCACAACCCGCCCCCACCCGAACCCCCGCGAGTCGGGGTTCATACGATCGAGCGATCGATCGCGCGCCGGCGATCGATCGGGGTGGGGCTGTTCCGACAGCCCCCGCGGCGGGTCCGGCGACCCGCCGCCACCAGGAAGCCCCCGCCTTCACGGCGGGGTAGGGCACGGCTCCATCCCGTGCCCAACGATCGACCATCGTGGTCGATCGCACACCCTCGGTCGAACCGAGGGTTCGCCCCCATGCCCCACGGCCGAAACCCTAGCCGGGCGATCCGCGGTCCGGTGGCTTCGCCACCACCGCGTGATCGTTCGTCTAATCCGGGCTTCGATTTTCGGATCTTCATCCTACGGTATTCTCGATAAAAACCAAATCGAACAATTAACAAGGGGGTTGAGAATTGTACCTACGATTCGTTGTTCGGAGAAACGAAATCGACGACCTCGTGACCTTCCCGCGTATTCCTTGCACTCCGTTCGAACGTCGGGTGGGCGACGAACTATCGAACTTGTGGATCCTCTTCACTCTCAGAACTTTATTGTTGGCGTAACGTAGGTTAGTAAAAGTGAAGACCACGTAGTGCTTTTATAGGCTACGAAGGGGATCAAAAGGAGAATAAATATTGGGCTTCAATATTGAAAATTAAATTGGGTCCAACCCAAATCCATTAATTCTTATCAATATTAATTTTATTTATTTTCCACTATATAAATAAAATTGAACTCCCAATATTATTCATATTATATCAAATAATATTTCTCCAACTTAGTATTATTTATTCCGTGTATTTAAGATTTAAATATCCATGAATAAAATTTATTTATTGCTTAATAAATTTATTCATCTCTTATATCCGAGACTAGTACCACTCAACCTTATTTATTATGCGGAACAAGTCCACTCGCGAGGTTTACATAATAAATCCTTATGAGCTCATCTCGGGGATATTATCAACCCTTACGGGATACACTGCCCCTTCAAGAATTCACGGCATGCCATATATAAAATATAGTGACCCAACTTAACCGGTAATTAACCCAATAATTAAATCGGTTAATTCTTTTGGTAAATCAAAGTCACTTATATTAAGTATACACACCCGCAATTGTTTCAGGGATTAAGAATAAAATACTCCGAGACTTAAATCAATTATCACAGAGCAATCCTAATTGATAAGTCTCAAGCGATCCGCTCAATACACCAAGTGTACAAGTGTGATAAAATAATTAAGATAAATTATTTTCTCTCTCACACAACGACTATACCGATGGATTGGTCCGTGTCCATCTAGGTCGTGAGCAACTGTTCGATTAAATACGAGTAACCGATAGTATGATCTTCTGTGTGCCCATGCAACACCATACTAACTACAACGTATAAAATCCAGGACTATAATTTGCATAAATTTAATTAACAATAATTAAAAGCAAATGAATGTCTGTAATTAATAGGTAAATGAAAGTGAATACAGAGTTCAGAATACTCAAATCTAGACATTAAGTATACTACTCCATTAATCTCCCACTTATACTAAGGTCTAGTCTTATCCTCCAAACTTCTGACTCCCAAACCCTCCAAGTGCTTGAAATATACTTCCTTAGGAAGTATCTTGGTGAAAGGGTCCGCTAGGTTGTCCTCCGAAGCTATCTTGGTGACTATCGCATCGCCCCTCTTGACGATGTCTCGAATCAGGTGGTACTTGCGCTCTATGTGTTTCATAGCACTATGGGACCGTGGTTCCTTACTGTTTGCCACTGCACCGCTTTTATCACAATAAATTGTCATAGCCTTGGGCAAACTCGGAATCACATCTAAGTCCTGGAGGAAATTAAGGAACCAAACTGACTCTTTCGCTGCCTCTGAGGCTGCAACGTATTCAGCTTCCATGGTAGAGTCTGAAATGCACTTTTGCTTAAAACTCCTCCATGATACGGCTCCACCTCCCATAGTGTACACATAGCCTGATGTCGACTTTCGCCGGTCCTTATCAGCTTGGAAATCTGAATCCGTATAACCCAAAGGAATCAGATTGTCTGCTCCGTAACTTAGAACATAATCCTTAGTATTTCGCAAATACTTGAAAATGCTCTTTACGGCAGTCCAATGAGCCTTTCCAGGGTTACTCTGATATCTCGCTACTACGCCAACTGCATAGCAGATATCAGGCCTCGTACATAACATTGCATACATTAAGCTTCCCACAGCCGAAGCGTAGGGAACTGCTTTCATTTCATCTTTCTCCTTTTGTGTCCGAGGACACATATCCTTAGAAAGATAAGTTCCTTTACTGAAGGGTAGTTCACCCTTCTTGGAATCTTGCATGTTAAAACGAGCCAGAATCGTGTCTATGTAAGATTGCTGGGATAGGTACAATGTTCTATTCCGGCGATCCCTTATAACCTTGATCCCTAGAACATGCCCGAATTCTCCCAAATCTTTCATATCGAATTGTCTAGACAACCATCCCTTTATGTCTGATAACATTTTCACACTGTTGCCAATGAGAAGAATGTCGTCTACATAAAGCACGAGAAACACCACCTTCTTTCCATCACGCTTCCAATACACACACGATTCGTCCATGCTTTGACTAAATCCAAAGGATTGGACCACTTCGTCAAACCGCAGGTTCCACGATCTCGAGGCTTGTTTCAATCCATAAATGGATCGATTAAGCTTGCACACTAGATGATCTCGCCCCTTAGCAATAAATCCTTCTGGTTGTTTCATATAAATCGTCTCGTCAAGACTTCCATTAAGGAAAGCTGTCTTGACATCCATTTGCCACACCTCATAATCCATATGAGCTGCTATGGATAAGAGAATCCGGATTGACTTTATCTTGGCTACCGGCGAGAAGGTCTCCTCATAATCGATTCCCTCTTTCTGAGTATATCCTTTCGCAACAAGCCGAGCTTTAAAGGTTTCAACCTTTCCGTCAGATCCTCTCTTTCTCTTGTAGACCCAATTACACCCAATTGGCTTCACGCCGTTTGGTGGTTCTACAAGATCCTAGACTTTATTAGAATCCATAGATTCTATTTCGGATTTCATTGCTTTCTTCCAAGAAGGCGCATCTATATCTTGTACCGCCTCATCATAGGTCCAGGGATCGATTTCATGAACTCCAGGTCCAGAGTCCGAAGACTCACCCAGTCCAATCCATCTATCTGGTTGTTTAACAACCCTCCCACTACGACGGCGTTCCGGTGTATTAACAGTGACAGTATTAGGTGCAGGTTCTAGTGGTGTATCTATACTCGGTTCGGCTGTATCCAGGTCTTCCTCGTTACCTCTCAACTCATCAAGTATTATGTCACTTTTGGGCTTGTGGTCTATGACATAGTCTTCCTCTAGGAACCGAGCGTTAGTACTTATAACGATCTTCTGGTCCGTAGGACTATAGAACATGCCACCCTTAGTTCCTTTCGGGTATCCTACAAACAGCCGTATTTCTGATCTAGGTTCTAACTTATCGGCGCCTTGTCGCAACACATGTGCTGGACATCCCCAGATCCGAATGTGTTTCAAGTTAGGCTTACGCCCACTCCACAATTCCATGGGTGTGGTTGGTACCGTTTTGGTCGGAACCCTATTCAGAATGTACGCCGCTGTTTCCAAGGCAAGTCCCCAGAACATAACAGGTAAATCCGAGTAACTCATCATCGATCGCACCATCTCCATAAGAGTCCTATTCCTTCTTTCTGACACACCATTCTGCTGAGGAGTATATGGTGAGGTCAGCTGGGATTCAATCCCATTCTCTGCCAAGTATGCCTTGAATTCTCCTGACAGGTACTCGCCTCCGCGATCCGATCGCAGGCATTTTATGGATTTACCACGAAGGTTCTCCACAAGAGCCTTGAACTCTTTGAACTTGCCAAAGGATTCGCTCTTGCGGCTCATCAGGTATACATATCCATATCTTGAGTAATCATCAGTAAAGGTGATGAAATACTCGTACCCTCCCCTTGCCTGAGTAGACATAGGTCCGCATACATCAGAGTGAATCAAATCCAATACTTGCTCAGCTCTTCGTCCTTTACCAGAAAAAGGACGCTTAGTCATTTTTCCCTCTAAACAGGATTCGCAGGTTGGAAGGTCCTCTCCTTCAACGCCAGTGATTAAATCATCAGCTTTCAACCTTTGAAGCCTATTTGAGTTTATATGACCTAGCCTTAGATGCCACAAGTATAATTGATTCATCTTAGAAGGTTCCTTTCTCTTATTGGTGTTCGTAGATGTGTTATTACTCTCGGTTAGTTGCATCGTGTTAGACTCAGGATTTAGCACATACAAATCGTCTATCAATGTACCAGAACAGATAATTTCACTATTTCTTCTTATGATCACAGAGTGGTCAAAAGAAACAGAATATCCATTCATAATAAGTTTAGAAACTGAAATTAAATTCTTTCTAAAGTTGGGTACATAAAGACAATTACGTAAAACTAAAACCCTATCACTACTGAAACGTAAGTGAACGTCTCCCACTGCAACAGCCGCCACCTTCGCGGCATTGCCCATGTAGACCACGATTTCTCCCTCTCTAAGTCTCCGGGTTTCCTGGAACCCCTGCAATGAATTGCAGACATGGTCAGTGGCACCCGTATCTACACACCAGGTGCTGGTAGATATCACCGCTGACAATGTTTCAGTGACTAAGGAAAATTTCGTACCTTTGATGAGAGGACAATCAGACCTCCAGTGCCCAAACTGCTTGCATCGATAGCACTTGCCTCGCGGCTTGCTTTTCCCACTCCGTGGTTTGAAACCACTGGGCTTCTTTGCTTGCACTTCCATCTTAGCCACAAGAGCTTGTGATTTTCTGACCATACTTATAAGTTCAGCTCTTTTCAAATCGTTTTTAAGCGATTCTCTAAGAGGACTGAATTTATAGAGTATGTCAATCACTTCTTGTCCGGCTTCCACGCTATGTCTCAACATCATTCTGAGGTCATTCCAAATGTCCTCATGAGTTGGGTCATCAGTGGTTTCAGAAGGCTCAACAGTTTGGACAGTGTCCAGATTTCGTTCCCAATCATCACCATATGGAACCGGTGAGTTTTCATCTTTAAGTATATCACAAAGTGGGGTCACAGTCATTCCTAACCTATAAGCACATAAAACAAACAAACAATTTAATATCCGATATTATCTCCCTCAAATAATATCATTAAATCACTAATCACATCTAAAATCCCATCAGGTAAGGCAAGCCACGTGGTGTGGACGTTTACCCACCCAAATGATTTAGCAATTAGATTTTCTTTGGTCATACATCGCTTATAGCGGAACCTCGTGGGGAGGAATACTATAAGGCGTATCTAAGTGTAAACCATTACTCAGTACCAAAATAAATTACTTGGAATCGCTACATCACCGCAAGCCACGTGGTGTGGACGTTTACGATAACTTCACAATTCTTCATAATTATTTACAACTGTCTACATCAATTAATCCAAAATCCGTCAGTATAGCAAGCCACGTGGTGTGGACGTTTACTACACTAAGAGACTTTTATAATTGACTCCCAATTACTTGATCCATTTAATCTCGTAAATCAAGACGTGGAGAATCATAAGTGAAACTCGAAGTTTCTAACCAGTGATTTACCATGCGAACGACCCTATCTCTCATAAATGAGGGAGCCGAGCAGACAAACGACCCATCTATAAAAGTATGGCACGAAAGTCTCTAATTTGTGTCCTCTACATGACCAAGTGGCTCTGGCTCCATTCCACTCCCCGGGGTGAGAATGAGTCGACTTGAAATCAGCTTTGGAAAGACAAATTAGGCATTGTTTGATAAATTTAATCAATGTTTCTCGTAAGAGGAATTACAAGAACTCTCCTCCAATAACTTATCTATATAAACTTCAAAAGTTTATAAAAGTCACCAAGAGAGCAGCAATGGAGACCATGGGTATGTTTCCATACCCTCTCCCACTTAGCTTTTTATAATAAAGGGATACGCTATCTAGTGCATAAAAGTAAACACATATAGCATGCATACATGTAATAAAGCACATAGTATTATCACATAGTCAAAATAATACTAGAATATTATTTTTCGACTATTATGGCTTCATCACATCCCCGTACGCATCTTCTAGTCTTCAGTCTTCGTTTCTTGAATGCCCCATGTGACGAGGATATTAATATCCAATATTTAAATCTATTTATTTTCAATTAATCCAAAAGTTACTTAATTCGAAAATTAAGTCAATTGAATATATCAAAAATAAAATTAAATATTATTAATATTTTTATTTATTTTATTTTCTTTTTCCACTTCATTAAATCTCTAGAATAATCTATCCAAGATACTCTTGGAATATTCTAGATGATATCCATAATGAAATAAAGAAATAAAATAATTTAGGACTATTATACTTTTCCAAATTTATTTTATTCCTAATCCATGAATATTCCCATGAGTAGGAATAATCAAATAGGAAAAATAAATTTAGTACTAAATTAATTCTTTTTCTATTTTTCTAGAATATTCCATAAAGAAATAATCAAAATGGGAAAAAAATGAATTAATTAGGAAAGTATATTTCTGGTAGGAGTAGCCCGGGTTGGGGAACCCCGAACCACCCCCACCACGTCCGACCGCCGCCTAGCCCACGCGCCACCGCCGCCCAGCCCACGCGCCACCACCACTGGTGGCCGGCGTGGCCGAGTCTCCCACGGACAGCCCGCCTAGGGCCGCGGGTCGATCGACCCCCTCGGGATCGATCATGGGGATTGATCGATCCCGGTCCTTCGTCTCCTCGTCACTTCGTCTTCTCCGGCGGTCTTCGATTCGTCGATCCAATCGCAAAATAAATTTACAAAAATCTAAATTACAATTCCGGTATCGATTCTATACACGAAATCGACCCTATACATTTTCCGGAAAAACAACGAACATAATAATAAACCCTAAATTCGGTCAACCCCCGAATTTTTACTATTACAAGCATTCACCACCAAAAACGAATCTCGACATGTCCGAGAGTTTAATAAAACCAACAAACACATGACAAAATAATTAAACGAATAATCATCAAGCCATAATAGTCGGATCCCTGCAAGGTAGAACAATTTTATCGAAAATACCGCGAACGTAAACCACGCTCTGATACCAATTGTTGGAATTCGCTATCCCGGGTTATCAAAATTGCGGAACCGATAACCCGAACGAACCCTTCGCCGGAGATCATACGAACGCCGACTCATCCGCCGGAGTCCGGGCTTTGGAGACCATGCATCCGAAGATGCACAGCCCGCCCCCACCCGAACCCCCGCGAGCCGGGGTTCATACGATCGAGCGATCGATCGCGCGCCGGCGATCGATCGGGGTGGGGCTGTTCCGACAGCCCCCGCGGCGGGTCCGGCGACCCGCCGCCACCAGGAAGCCCCCGCCTTCACGGCGGGGTAGGGCACGGCTCCAGCCCGTGCCCAGCGATCGACCATCGTGGTCGATCGCACACCCTCGGTCGAACCGAGGGTTCGCCCCCATGCCCCACGGCCGAAACCCTAGCCGGGCGATCCGCGGTCCGGTGGCTACGCCACCACCGCGTGATCGTTCGTCTAATCCGGGCTTCGATTTTCGGATCTTCATCCTACGGTATTCTCGATAAAAACCAAATCGAACAATTAACAAGGGGGTTGAGAATTGTACCTACGATTCGTTGTTCGGAGAAACGAAATCGACGACCTCGTGACCTTCCCGCGTATTCCTTGCACTCCGTTCGAACGTCGGGTGGGCGACGAACTATCGAACTTGTGGATCCTCTTCACTCTCAGAACTTTATTGTTGGCGTAACGTAGGTTAGTAAAAGTGAAGACCACGTAGTGCTTTTATAGGCTACGAAGGGGATCAAAAGGAGAATAAATATTGGGCTTCAATATTGAAAATTAAATTGGGTCCAACCCAAATCCATTAATTCTTATCAATATTAATTTTATTTATTTTCCACTATATAAATAAAATTGAACTCCCAATATTATTCATATTATATCAAATAATATTTCTCCAACTTAGTATTATTTATTCCGTGTATTTAAGATTTAAATATCCATGAATAAAATTTATTTATTGCTTAATAAATTTATTCATCTCTTATATCCGAGACTAGTACCACTCAACCTTATTTATTATGCGGAACAAGTCCACTCGCGAGGTTTACATAATAAATCCTTATGAGCTCATCTCGGGGATATTATCAACCCTTACGGGATACACTGCCCCTTCAAGTATTCACGGCATGCCATATATAAAATATAGTGACCCAACTTAACCGGTAATTAACCCAATAATTAAATCGGTTAATTCTTTTGGTAAATCAAAGTCACTTATATTAAGTATACACACCCGCAATTGTTTCAGGGATTAAGAATAAAATACTCCGAGACTTAAATCAATTATCACAGAGCAATCCTAATTGATAAGTCTCAAGCGATCCGCTCAATACACCAAGTGTACAAGTGTAATAAAATAATTAAGATAAATTATTTTCTCTCTCACACAACGACTATACCGATGGATTGGTCCGTGTCCATCTAGGTCGTGAGCAACTGTTCGATTAAATACGAGTAATTGATAGTATGATCTTCTGTGTGCCCATGCAACACCATACTAACTACAACGTATAAAATCCAGGACTATAATTTGCATAAATTTAATTAACAATAATTAAAAGCAAATGAATGTCTGTAATTAATAGGTAAATGAAAGTGAATACAGAGTTCAGAATACTCAAATCTAGACATTAAGTATACTACTCCATCAAACCCTAAATCCTAAAACCTAAAAACTAAATCTAAAACCCTAAATTTTAATACACTAAACCATAAATCCTAATACTCTAAACACTAAAACATAAAAACAAAACCCTAAACCCTAAAAACTAAAACCCTAATCATTAATACACTAAAACCCTTAACTCTAAACCTTAAAATTAAACCCTAAAACTAAGCAAATAACCCTAAAACTCAAAACCCTAAAATTGAAAACAAAAACACTAAACCCCAAACCCTAAAAACAAAATCTAAAACCCTAAATTTTAATACACTAAACCCTAAATCCTAATACTCAAAACACTAAAACATAAAAACAAAACCCTAAACCCTAAAAACTAAAAACTAAAACCCTAATCTTTAATACACTAAAACCCTAAACGCTAAAACTAAACACTAAACCCTAAAATTTAAAACCCTAAAACCGAAAACCAAAACTCTAAAAACTAAAACCTAAAACCCTAAATTTGAATACAAAAAAAACCTAAAACCTAAAATTAAACACTAAAACTAAGCACATAACCCAAAAACTCAAAACCCTAAAATTGAAAACAAAAACCCTAAAAACTAAATCTAAAACCCTAAATTTTAATACACTAAACCCTAAATCCTAATACTCAAAACACTAAAACATAAAAACAAAACCCTAAACCCTAAAAACTAAAACCCTAATCTTTAATACACTAAAACCCTAAACGCTAAAACTAAACATTAAACCCTAAAATTCAAAACCCTAAAATCTTAAACCAAAACCCTAAAAATTAAAACCTAAAACCCTAAATTTGAATACTACAAAACCCTAAAACCTAAAATTAAACACTAAAACTAAGCACAAAACCCAAAAACTCAAAACCCTAAAATTGAAAACAAAAACCCTAATCCCTAAACCCTAAAAACTAAATCTAAAACCCTAAATTTTAATACACTAAACCCTAAATCCTAATACTCTAAACACTAAAACATTAAAACAAAATCCTAAACCCTAAAAACTAAAACCCTAATCTTTAATACACTAAAACCTTACACCCTAAAACTAAACATTAAACCCTAAAACCTAAAACCAAAACCCTTAAAACTAAAACCTAAAACCCTAAATTTGAATACAACAAAACTCTAAAACCTAAAATTAAACCCTAAAACCAAGCACATAACCCAAAAACTCAAAACCCTAAAATTGAAAACAAAAACCCTAAATCCTAAAACCTAAAAACTAAATCCTAAATCCTAAATTTTAATACACTAAACCCAAAATCCTAATACTCAAAACACTAAAACATAAAAACAAAACCCTAAACCCTAAAAACTAAAACCCTAATCTTTAATACACTAAAACCCTAAAACCTAAAAGTTAACATTAAACCGTAAAATTTAAAACCCTAAAACCGAAAACCAAAACCCTAAAAACTAAAACCTGAAACCCTAAATTTGAATACAACAGAACCCTAAAACCTAAAATTAAACTGTAAAACTAAGCACATAACCCAAAAACTCAAAACCCTAAACCCTAAACCCTAAAAACAAAATCTAAAACCCTAAATTTTAATAGACTAAACCCTAAATCCTAATACTCTAAACACTAAAACATAAAAACAAAATCCTAAACCCTACCCTAATCTTTAATACACTAAAACCCTAAACCCCAAAACTAAACATTAAACCCTAAAATTTAAAACCCTAAAACCTAAAACCAAAACCCTAAAAACTAAAACCTAAAACCCTAAATTTGAATACAAAAAAACCCTAAAACCAAAAATTAAACCCTAAAACTAAGCACACAACCCAAAAACTCAGAACCCTCAAATTGAAAACAAAAAACCTAAATCCTAAAACCTAAAAACTAAATCTAAAACCCTAAATTTTAATACACTAAACCATAAATCCTAATACTCTAAACACTAAAACATAAAAACAAAACCCTAAACCCTAAAAACTAAAACCCTAATCATTAATACACTAAAACCCTTAACTCTAAAACTAAAAATTAAACCCTAATATTCTAAACCCTAAAACCTAAAACCAAAACCCTAAAAAATAAAACCTAAAACCGAATATAACAAAACCTTAAAACCTAAAATTAAACCTTAAAACTAAACATTAAACTCAAAAACTCTAAACCCTAAAACCTAAAACCAAAACCCTAAACCCTAAATCTTAAAAACTAAATCTTAAACCCTAAATTTTACGACACTAAACCCTAAGTCATAATACTCTAAACACTAAAACCTAAAAACAATACCATAAACTCTAAAGACTAAAACCCTAATCTTTAATAAACTAAAACCCTAGACTTTAAAACTAAACATTAAACCCTAAATTTCAAAACCCTAAACCCTAAAACCAAAACCCTAAAAACTAAAACCTAAAACCTTATACTTGAATACACTAAAACCCTAAACCCTAAACCTTAAAATTAAACCCTAAAACTAAGCAAATAACCCTAAAACTCAAAACCCTAAAATTAAAAACAAAAACACTAAACCCCAAACCCTAAAAACAAAATCTAA
Source organism: Euphrasia confusa (assembly GCA_954870475.1). Taxonomy (NCBI): domain Eukaryota; kingdom Viridiplantae; phylum Streptophyta; class Magnoliopsida; order Lamiales; family Orobanchaceae; genus Euphrasia; species Euphrasia confusa. Next base: position 18,280,526 of record OX940966.1, read on the forward strand.
AACCCTAAATTTTAATACACTAAACCCTAAATCCTAATACTCAAAACACTAAAACATTAAAACTAAAACCCTAAACGCTAAAAACTAAAACCCTAATCTTTAATACACTAAAACCCTAAACGCTAAAACTAAACATTAAACCCTAAAATTTATTACCCTAAAACCGAAAACCAAAACCCTAAAAACTAAAACCTAAAACCCTAAATTTGAATAGAACAAAACCCTAAAACCTAAAATTAAACACTAAAACTAAGCACATAACCCAAAAACTCAAAACCCTAAAATTGAAAACAAAAACTCTAAACCCTAAACCCTAAAAACTAAATCTAAAACCCTAAATTTTAATACACTAAACCCTAAATCCTAATACTCAAAACACTAAAACATAAAAACAAAACCCTAAACCCTAAAAACTAAAACCCTAATCTTTAATACACTAAAACCCTAAAACCTAAAAGTAAACATTAAACCGTAAAATTTAAAACCCTAAAACCGAAAACCAAAACCCTAAAAACTAAAACCTGAAACCCTAAATTTGAATACAACAGAACCCTAAAACCTAAAATTAAACTGTAAAACTAAGCACATAACCCAAAAACTCAAAACCCTAAACCCTAAACCCTAAAAACAAAATCTAAAACCCTAAATTTTAATAGACTAAACCCTAAATCCTAATACTCTAAACACTAAAACATAAAAACAAAATCCTAAACCCTACCCTAATCTTTAATACACTAAAACCCTAAACCCCAAAACTAAACATTAAACCCTAAAATTTAAAACCCTAAAACCTAAAACCAAAACCCTAAAAACTAAAACCTAAAACCCTAAATTTGAATACAAAAAAACCCTAAAACCTAAAATTAAACCCTAAAACTAAGCACACAACCCAAAAACTCAGAACCCTCAAATTGAAAACAAAAACCCTAAATCCTAAAACCTAAAAACTAAATCTAAAACCCTAAATTTTAATACACTAAACCATAAATCCTAATACTCTAAACACTAAAACATAAAAACAAAACCCTAAACCCTAAAAACTAAAACCCTAATCATTAATACACTAAAACCCTTAACTCTAAAACTAAAAATTAAACCCTAAAATTCTAAACCCTAAAACCTAAAACCAAAACCCTAAAAGATAAAACCTAAAACCCTAAACTTGAATACAACAAAACCTTAAAACCTAAAATTAAACCTTAAAACTAACCATTAAACTCAAAAACTCTAAACCCTAAAACCTAAAACCAAAACCCTAAACCCTAAATCTTAAAAAATAAATCTTAAACCCTAAATTTTACGACACTAAACCCTAAGTCATAATACTCTAAACACTAAAACCTAAAAACAATACCATAAACTCTAAAGACTAAAACCCTAATCTTTAATAAACTAAAACCCTAGACTTTAAAACTAAACATTAAACCCTAAACTTCAAAACCCTAAACCCTAAAACCAAAACCCTAAAAACTAAAACCTAAAACCTTATACTTGAATACACTAAAACCCTAAACCCTAAACCTTAAAATTAAACCCTAAAACTAAGCAAATAACCTTAAAACTCAAAACCGTAAAATTGAAAACAAAAACACTAAACCCCAAACCCTAAAAACAAAATCTAAAACCCTAAATTTTAATACACTAAACCCTAAATCCTAATACTCAAAACACTAAAACATTAAAACTAAAACCCTAAACGCTAAAAACTAAAACCCTAATCTTTAATACACTAAAACCCTAAACGCTAAAACTAAACATTAAACCCTAAAATTTAAAACCCTAAAACCGAAAACCAAAACCCTAAAAACTAAAACCTAAAACCCTAAATTTGAATAGAACAAAACCCTAAAACCTAAAATTAAACACTAAAACTAAGCACATAACCCAAAAACTCAAAACCCTAAAATTGAAAACAAAAACTCTAAACCCTAAACCCTAAAAACTAAATCTAAAACCCTAAATTTTAATACACTAAACCCTAAATCCTAATGCTCAAAACACTAAAACATAAAAACAAAACCCTAAACCCTAAAAACTAAAACCCTAATCTTTAATACACTAAAACCCTAAACCCTAAAAGTAAACATTAAACAGTAAAATTAAAAACCCTAAAACCGAAAACCAAAACCTTAAAAACTAAAACCTAAAACCCTAAATTTGAATACAACAGAACCCTAAAACCTAAAATTAAACACTAAAACTAAGCACATAACCCAAAAACTCAAAACGCTAAACCCTAAACCCTAAAAACAAAATCTAAAACCCTAAATTTTAATAGACTAAACCCTAAATCCTAATACTCTAAACACTAAAACATAAAAACAAAATCCTAAACCTTACCCTAATCTTTAATACACTAAAACCATAAACCCCAAAACTAAACATTAAACCCTAAAATTTAAAAACCTAAAACCTAAAACCAAAACCCTAAAAACTAAAACCTAAACCATAAATTTGAATACAAAAAAACCCTAAAACCTAAAATTAAACCCTAAAACTAAGCAAATAACCCTAAAACTCAAAACCCTAAAATTGAAAACAAAAACACTAAACCCCAAACCCTAAAAACAAAATCTAAAACCCTAAATTCTAATACACTAAACCCTAAATCCTAATACTGAAAACACTAAAACATAAAAACAAAACCCTAAACCCTAAAAACTAAAACCCTAATCATTAATACACTAAAACCCTAATCTTTAATACACTAAAACCCTAAACGCTAAAACTAAACATTAAACCCTAAAATTTAAAACCGTAAAACCGAAAACAGAAACCCTAAAAACTAAAACCTAAAACCCTAAATTTGAATACAACAAAACCCTAAAACCTAAAATTAAACACTAAAACTAAGCACATAACCCTAAAAACTAAATCTAAAACCCTAAATTTTCATACACTAAACCCTAAATCCTAATACTCAAAACACTAAAACATAAAAACAAAACCCTAAACCCTAAAAACTAAAACCCTAATCTTTAATACACTAAAACCCTAAACCCTAAAACTAACAATTAAACTCTAAAATTTAAAACCCTAAAACCGAAAACCAAAACCCTAAAAACTAAAAACTAAAACCCTAAATTTGAATACAACAAAACCCTAAAACCTAAAATTAAACACTAAAACTAAGCACATAACCCAAAAACTCAAAACCCTAAACCCTAAACCCTCAAAACAAAATCTAAAACCCTAAATTTTAATACACTAAACCATAAATCCTAATACTCTAAACACTAAAACATAAAAACAAAACCCTAAACCCTAAAATTAAACCTTAAAACTAAACATTAAACCCAAAAACTCTAAACCCTAAAACCTAAAACCAAAACCCTAAACCCTAAATGTTAAACCCTAAATTTTACGACACTAAACCCTAAGTCATAATACTCTAAACACTAAAACCTAAAAACAATACCATAAACTCTAAAGACTAAAACCCTAATCTTTAATAAACTAAAACCCTAGACTTTAAAACTAAACATTAAACCCTATAATTCGAAACCCTAAACCCTAAAACCAAAACCCTAAAAACTAAAACCTAAAACCTTATACTTGAATACACTAAAACCCTAAACCCTAAACCTTAAAATTAAACCCTAAAACTAAGCAAATAACCCTAAAACTCAAAACCCTAAAATTGAAAATAAAAACACTAAACCCTAAACCCTAAAAACAAAATCTAAAACCCTAAATTTTAATACCCTAAACCCTAAATCCTAATACTCTAAACACTAAAACATAAAAACAAAATCCTAAACCCTAAAAACTTAAACCCTAATCTTTAATACACTAAAACCCTAAACCGTAAAACTAAACATTAAACCCTAAAATTTAAAACCCTAAAACCTAAAACCAAAACCCTAAAAACTAAAACCTAAAACCCTAAATTTGAATACAACAAAACCCTAAAACCTAAAATTAAACACTAAAACTAAGCACATAACCCAAAAACTCAAAACCCTAAACCCTAAAAAAAAAATCTAAAACCCTAAATTTTAATACACTAAACCCTAAATCCAAATACTCTAAACACTAAAACATAAAAACAAAATCCTAAACCCTAAATCCTCAAATTGAAACCAAAAACCCTAAATCTAAAACCTAAAAACTAGATTTAAAACCCTAAATTTTAATACACTAAACCATAAATCCTAATACTCTAAACACTAAAACATAAAAACAAAACCCTAAACCCTAAAATTAAACCTTAAAACTAAACATTAAACCCAAAAACTCTAAACCCTAAAACCTAAAACCAAAACCCTAAATCCTAATACTCAAAACACTAAAACATTAAAACTAAAACCTTAAACGCTAAAAACTAAAACCCTTATCTTTAATACACTAAAACCCTAAACGCTAAAACTAAACATTAAACCCTAAAATTTAAAACCCTAAAACCGAAAACCAAAACCCTAAAAACTAAAACCTAAAACCCTAAATTTGAATACAACAAAACCCTAAAACCTAAAATTAAACACTAAAACTAAGCACATAACCCAAAAACTCAAAACCCTAAAATTGAAAACAAAAACTCTAAACCCTAAACCCTAAAAACTAACTCTAAAACCCTAAATTTTAATACACTAAACCCTAAATCCTAATACTCAAAACACTAAAACATAAAAACAAAACCCTAAACCCTAAAAACTAAAACCCTAATCTTTAATACACTAAAACCCTAAACCCTAAAAGTAAACATTAAACCGTAAAATTTAAAACCCTAAAACCGAAAACCAAAACCCTAAAAACTAAAACCTGAAACCCTAAATTTGAATACAACAGAACCCTAAAACCTAAAATTAAACTGTAAAACTAAGCACATAACCCAAAAACTCAAAACCCTAAACCCTAAACCCTAAAAACAAAATCTAAAACCCTAAATTTTAATACACTAAACCCTAAATCCTAATACTCTAAACACTAAAACATAAAAACAAAATCCTAAACCCTACCCTAATCTTTAATACACTAAAACCCTAAACCCCAAAACTAAACATTAAACCCTAAAATTTAAAACCCTAAAACCTAAAACCAAAACCCTAAAAACTAAAACCTAAAACCCTAAATTTGAATACAAAAAAACCCTAAAACCTAAAATTAAACCCTAAAACTAAGCACACAACCTAAAAACTCAGAACCCTCAAATTGAAAACAAAAACCCTAAATCCTAAAACCTAAAAACTAAATCTAAAACCCTAAATTTTAATACACTAAACCATAAATCCTAATACTCTAAACACTAAAACATAAAAACAAAACCCTAAACCCTAAAAACTAAAACCCTAATCATTAATACACTAAAACCCTTAACTCTAAAACTAAAAATTAAACCCTAAAATTCTAAACCCTAAAACCTAAAACCAAAACCCTAAAAAATAAAACCTAAAACCCTAAACTTGAATACAACAAAACCTTAAAACCTAAAATTAAACCTTAAAACTAACCATTAAACTCAAAAACTCTAAACCCTAAAACCTAAAACCAAAACCCTAAACCCTAAATCTTAAAAACTAAATCTTAAACCCTAAATTTTACGACACTAAACCCTAAGTCATAATACTCTAAACACTAAAACCTAAAAACAATACCATAAACTCTAAAGACTAAAACCCTAATCTTTAATAAACTAAAACCCTAGACTTTAAAACTAAACATTAAACCCTAAATTTCAAAACCCTAAACCCTAAAACCAAAACCCTAAAAACTAAAACCTAAAACCTTATACTTGAATACACTAAAACCCTAAACCCTAAACCTTAAAATTAAACCCTAAAACTAAGCAAATAACCCTAAAACTCAAAACCGTAAAATTGAAAACAAAAACACTAAACCCCAAACCCTAAAAACAAAATCTAAAACCCTAAATTTTAATACACTAAACCCTAAATCCTAATACTCAAAACACTAAAACATTAAAATTAAAACCCTAAACGCTAAAAACTAAAACCCTAATCTTTAATACACTAAAACCCTAAACGCTAAAACTAAACATTAAACCCTAAAATTTAAAACCCTAAAACCGAAAACCAAAACCCTAAAAACTAAAACCTAAAACCCTAAATTTGAATACAACAAAACCCTAAAACATAAAATTAAACACTAAAACTAAGCACATAACCCAAAAACTCAAAACCCTAAAATTGAAAACAAAAACTCTAAACCCTAAACCCTAAAAACTAAATCTAAAACCCTAAATTTTAATACACTAAACCCTAAATCCTAATACTCAAAACACTAAAACATAAAAACAAAACCCTAAACCCTAAAAACTAAAACCCTAATCTTTAATACACTAAAACCCTAAACCCTAAAAGTAAACATTAAACAGTAAAATTTAAAACCCTAAAACTGAAAACCAAAACCTTAAAAACTAAAACCTAAAACCCTAAATTTGAATACAACAGAACCCTAAAACCTAAAATTAAACACTAAAACTAAGCACATAACCCAAAAACTCAAAACGCTAAACCCTAAACCCTAAAAACAAAATCTAAAAGCCTAAATTTTAATACACTAAACCCTAAATCCTAATACTCTAAACACTAAAACATAAAAACAAAATCCTAAACCTTACCCTAATCTTTAATACACTAAAACCCTAAACCCCAAAACTAAACATTAAACCCTAAAATTTAAAAACCTAAAACCTAAAACCAAAACCCTAAAAACTAAAACCTAAACCATAAATTTGAATACAAAAAAACCCTAAAACCTAAAATTAAACCCTAAAACTAAGCAAATAACCCTAAAACTCAAAACCCTAAAATTGAAAACAAAAACACTAAACCCCAAACCCTAAAAACAAAATCTAAAACCCTAAATTCTAATACACTAAACCCTAAATCCTAATACTGAAAACACTAAAACATAAAAACAAAACCCTAAACCCTAAAAACTAAAACCCTAAACCCTAAAAACTAAAACCCTAATCTTTAATACACTAAAACCCTAAACGCTAAAACTAAACATTAAACCCTAAAATTTAAAACCGTAAAACCGAAAACAGAAACCCTAAAAACTAAAACCTAAAACCCTAAATTTGAATACAACAAAACCCTAAAACCTAAAATTAAACACTAAAACTAAGCACATAACCCTAAAAACTAAATCTAAAACCCTAAATTTTCATACACTAAACCCTAAATCCTAATACTCAAAACACTAAAACATAAAAACAAAACCCTAAACCCTAAAAACTAAAACCCTAATCTTTAATACACTAAAACCCTAAACCCTAAAACTAACAATTAAACTCTAAAATTTAAAACCCTAAAACCGAAAACCAAAACCCTAAAAACTAAAAACTAAAACCCTAAATTTGAATATAACAAAACCCTAAAACCTAAAATTAAACACTAAAACTAAGCACATAACCCAAAAACTCAAAACCCTAAACCCTAAACCCTCAAAACAAAATCTAAAACCCTAAATTTTAATACACTAAACCCTAAATCCAAATACTCTAAACACTAAAACATAAAAACAAAATCCTAACCCTAAATCCTCAAATTGAAAACAAAAACCCTAAATCCTAACACCTAAAAACTAGATTTAAAACCCTAAATTTTAATACACTAAACCATAAATCCTAATACTCTAAACACTAAAACATAAAAAAAAACCCTAAACCCTAAAATTAAACCTTAAAACTAAACATTAAACCCAAAAACTCTAAACCCTAAAACCTAAAACCAAAACCCTAAACCCTAAATGTTAAACCCTAAATTTTACGACACTAAACCCTAAGTCATAATACTCTAAACACTAAAACCTAAAAACAATACCATAAACTCTAAAGACTAAAACCCTAATCTTTAATAAACTAAAACCCTAGACTTTAAAACTAAACATTAAACCCTAAAATTCGAAACCCTAAACCCTAAAACCAAAACCCTAAAAACTAAAACCTAAAACCTTATACTTGAATACACTAAAACCCTAAACCCTAAACCTTAAAATTAAACCCTAAAACTAAGCAAATAACCCTAAAACTCAAAACCCTAAAATTGAAAATAAAAACACTAAACCCTAAACCCTAAAAACAAAACCTAAAACCCTAAATTTTAATACACTAAACCCTAAATCCTAATACTCTAAACACTAAAACATAAAAACAAAATCCTAAACCCTAAAAACTTAAACCCTAATCTTTAATACACTAAAACCCTAAACCGTAAAACTAAACATTAAACCCTAAAATTTAAAACCCTAAAACCTAAAACCAAAACCTTAAAAACTAAAACCTAAAACCCTAAATTTGAATACAACAAAACCCTAAAACCTAAAATTAAACACTAAAACTAAGCACATAACCCAAAAACTCAAAACCCTAAACCCTAAAAACAAAATCTAAAACCCTAAATTTTAATACACTAAACCCTAAATCCAAATACTCTAAACACTAAAACATAAAAACAAAATCCTAAACCCTAAATCCTCAAATTGAAACCAAAAACCCTAAATCTAAAACCTAAAAACTAGATTTAAAACCCTAAATTTTAATACACTAAACCATAAATCCTAATACTCTAAACACTAAAACATAAAAACAAAACCCTAAACCCTAAAATTAAACCTTAAAACTAAACATTAAACCCAAAAACTCTAAACCCTAAAACCTAAAACCAAAACCCTAAATCCTAATACTCAAAACACTAAAACATTAAAACTAAAACCCTAAACGCTAAAAACTAAAACCCTAATCTTTAATACACTAAAACCCTAAACGCTAAAACTAAACATTAAACCCTAAAATTTAAAACCCTAAAACCGAAAACCAAAACCCTAAAAACTAAAACCTAAAACCCTAAATTTGAATACAACAAAACCCTAAAACATAAAATTAAACACTAAAACTAAGCACATAACCCAAAAACTCAAAACCCTAAAATTGAAAACAAAAACTCTAAACCCTAAACCCTAAAAACTAAATCTAAAACCCTAAATTTTAATACACTAAACCCTAAATCCTAATACTCAAAACACTAAAACATAAAAACAAAACCCTAAACCCTAAAAACTAAAACCCTAATCTTTAATACACTAAAACCCTAAACCCTAAAAGTAAACATTAAACAGTAAAATTTAAAACCCTAAAACCGAAAACCAAAACCTTAAAAACTAAAACCTAAAACCCTAAATTTGAATACAACAGAACCCTAAAACCTAAAATTAAACACTAAAACTAAGCACATAACCCAAAAACTCAAAACGCTAAACCCTAAACCCTAAAAACAAAATCTAAAACCCTAAATTTTAATACACTAAACCCTAAATCCTAATACTCTAAACACTAAAACATAAAAACAAAATCCTAAACCTTACCCTAATCTTTAATACACTAAAACCCTAAACCCCAAAACTAAACATTAAACCCTAAAATTTAAAAACCTAAAACCTAAAACCAAAACCCTAAAAACTAAAACCTAAACCATAAATTTGAATACAAAAAAACCCTAAAACCTAAAATTAAACCCTAAAACTAAGCAAATAACCCTAAAACTCAAAACCCTAAAATTGAAAACAAAAACACTAAACCCCAAACCCTAAAAACAAAATCTAAAACCCTAAATTCTAATACACTAAACCCTAAATCCTAATACTGAAAACACTAAAACATAAAAACAAAACCCTAAACCCTAAAAACTAAAACCCTAAACCCTAAAAACTAAAACCCTAATCTTTAATACACTAAAACCCTAAACGCTAAAACTAAACATTAAACCCTAAAATTTAAAACCGTAAAACCGAAAACAGAAACCCTAAAAACTAAAACCTAAAACCCTAAATTTGAATACAACAAAACCCTAAAACCTAAAATTAAACACTAAAACTAAGCACATAACCCTAAAAACTAAATCTAAAACCCTAAATTTTCATACACTAAACCCTAAATCCTAATACTCAAAACACTAAAACATAAAAACAAAACCCTAAACCCTAAAAACTAAAACCATAATCTTTAATACACTAAAACCCTAAACCCTAAAACTAACAATTAAACTCTAAAATTTAAAACCCTAAAACCGAAAACCAAAACCCTAAAAACTAAAAACTAAAACCCTAAATTTGAATATAACAAAACCCTAAAACCTAAAATTAAACACTAAAACTAAGCACATAACCCAAAAACTCAAAACCCTAAACCCTAAACCCTCAAAACAAAATCTAAAACCCTAAATTTTAATACACTAAACCCTAAATCCAAATACTCTAAACACTAAAACATAAAAACAAAATCCTAACCCTAAATCCTCAAATTGAAAACAAAAACCCTAAATCCTAACACCTAAAAACTAGATTTAAAACCCTAAATTTTAATACACTAAACCATAAATCCTAATACTCTAAACACTAAAACATAAAAAAAAAACCTAAACCCTAAAATTAAACCTTAAAACTAAACATTAAACCCAAAAACTCTAAACCCTAAAACCTAAAACCAAAACCCTAAACCCTAAATGTTAAACCCTAAATTTTACGACACTAAACCCTAAGTCATAATACTCTAAACACTAAAACCTAAAAACAATACCATAAACTCTAAAGACTAAAACCCTAATCTTTAATAAACTAAAACCCTAGACTTTAAAACTAAACATTAAACCCTAAAATTCGAAACCCTAAACCCTAAAACCAAAACCCTAAAAACTAAAACCTAAAACCTTATACTTGAATACACTAAAACCCTAAACCCTAAACCTTAAAATTAAACCCTAAAACTAAGCAAATAACCCTAAAACTCAAAACCCTAAAATTGAAAATAAAAACACTAAACCCTAAACCCTAAAAACAAAATCTAAAACCCTAAATTTTAATACACTAAACCCTAAATCCTAATACTCTAAACACTAAAACATAAAAACAAAATCCTAAACCCTAAAAACTTAAACCCTAATCTTTAATACACTAAAACCCTAAACCGTAAAACTAAACATTAAACCCTAAAATTTAAAACCCTAAAACCTAAAACCAAAACCTTAAAAACTAAAACCTAAAACCCTAAATTTGAATACAACAAAACCCTAAAACCTAAAATTAAACACTAAAACTAAGCACATAACCCAAAAACTCAAAACCCTAAACCCTAAAAACAAAATCTAAAACCCTAAATTTTAATACACTAAACCCTAAATCCAAATACTCTAAACACTAAAACATAAAAACAAAATCCTAAACCCTAAATCCTCAAATTGAAACCAAAAACCCTAAATCTAAAACCTAAAAACTAGATTTAAAACCCTAAATTTTAATACACTAAACCATAAATCCTAATACTCTAAACACTAAAACATAAAAACAAAACCCTAAACCCTAAAATTAAACCTTAAAACTAAACATTAAACCCAAAAACTCTAAACCCTAAAACCTAAAACCAAAACCCTAAATCCTAATACTCAAAACACTAAAACATTAAAACTAAAACCCTAAACGCTAAAAACTAAAACCCTAATCTTTAATACACTAAAACCCTAAACGCTAAAACTAAACATTAAACCCTAAAATTTAAAACCCTAAAACCGAAAACCAAAACCCTAAAAACTAAAACCTAAAACCCTAAATTTGAATACAACAAAACCCTAAAACATAAAATTAAACACTAAAACTAAGCACATAACCCAAAAACTCAAAACCCTAAAATTGAAAACAAAAACTCTAAACCCTAAACCCTAAAAACTAAATCTAAAACCCTAAATTTTAATACACTAAACCCTAAATCCTAATACTCAAAACACTAAAACATAAAAACAAAACCCTAAACCCTAAAAACTAAAACCCTAATCTTTAATACACTAAAACCCTAAACCTTAAAAGTAAACATTAAACAGTAAAATTTAAAACCCTAAAACCGAAAACCAAAACCTTAAAAACTAAAACCTAAAACCCTAAATTTGAATACAACAGAACCCTAAAACCTAAAATTAAACACTAAAACTAAGCACATAACCCAAAAACTGAAAACGCTAAACCCTAAACCCTAAAAACAAAATCTAAAACCCTAAATTTTAATACACTAAACCCTAAATCCTAATACTCTAAACACTAAAACATAAAAACAAAATCCTAAACCTTACCCTAATCTTTAATACACTAAAACCCTAAACCCCAAAACTAAACATTAAACCCTAAAATTTAAAAACCTAAAACCTAAAACCAAAACCCTAAAAACTAAAACCTAAACCATAAATTTGAATACAAAAAAACCCTAAAACCTAAAATTAAACCCTAAAACTAAGCAAATAACCCTAAAACTCAAAACCCTAAAATTGAAAACAAAAACACTAAACCCCAAACCCTAAAACCAAAATCTAAAACCCTAAATTCTAATACACTAAACCCTAAATCCTAATACTGAAAACACTAAAACATAAAAACAAAACCCTAAACCCTAAAAACTAAAACCCTAAACCCTAAAAACTAAAACCCTAATCTTTAATACACTAAAACCCTAAACGCTAAAACTAAACATTAAACCCTAAAATTTAAAACCGTAAAACCGAAAACAGAAACCCTAAAAACTAAAACCTAAAACCCTAAATTTGAATACAACAAAACCCTAAAACCTAAAATTAAACACTAAAACTAAGCACATAGCCCTAAAAACTAAATCTAAAACCCTAAATTTTCATACACTAAACCCTAAATCCTAATACTCAAAACACTAAAACATAAAAACAAAACCCTAAACCCTAAAAACTAAAACCCTAATCTTTAATACACTAAAACCCTAAACCCTAAAACTAACAATTAAACTCTAAAATTTAAAACCCTAAAACCGAAAACCAAAACCCTAAAAACTAAAAACTAAAACCCTAAATTTGAATATAACAAAACCCTAAAACCTAAAATTAAACACTAAAACTAAGCACATAACCAGAAAACTCAAAACCCTAAACCCTAAACCCTCAAAACAAAATCTAAAACCCTAAATTTTAATACACTAAACCCTAAATCCAAATACTCTAAACACTAAAACATAAAAACAAAATCCTAAACCCTAAATCCTCAAATTGAAAACAAAAACCCTAAATCCTAACACCTAAAAACTAGATTTAAAACCCTAAATTTTAATACACTAAACCATAAATCCTAATACTCTAAACACTAAAACATAAAAAAAAAACCCTAAACCCTAAAATTAAACCTTAAAACTAAACATTAAACCCAAAAACTCTAAACCCTAAAACCTAAAACCAAAACCCTAAACCCTAAATGTTAAACCCTAAATTTTACGACACTAAACCCTAAGTCATAATACTCTAAACACTAAAACCTAAAAACAATACCATAAACTCTAAAGACTAAAACCCTAATCTTTAATAAACTAAAACCCTAGAATTTAAAACTAAACATTAAACCCTAAAATTCGAAACCCTAAAACCAAAACCCTAAAAACTAAAACCTAAAACCTTATACTTGAATACACTAAAACCCTAAACCCTAAACCTTAAAATTAAACCCTAAAACTAAGCAAATAACCCTAAAACTCAAAACCCTAAAATTGAAAACAAAAACACTAAACCCCAAACCCTAAAAACAAAATCTAAAACCCTAAATTTTAATACACTAAACCCTAAATCCTAATACTCAAAACACAAAAACATTAAAACTAAAACCCTAAACGCTAAAAACTAAAACCCTAATCTTTAATACACTAAAACCCTAAACGCTAAAACTAAACATTAAACCCTAAAATTTAAAACCCTAAAACCGAAAACCAAAACCCTAAAAACTAAAACCTAAAACCCTAAATTTGAATACAACAAAACCCTAAAACATAAAATTAAACACTAAAACTAAGCACATAACCCAAAAACTCAAAACCCTAAAATTGAAAACAAAAACTCTAAACCCTAAACCCTAAAAACTAAATCTAAAACCCTAAATTTTAATACACTAAACCCTAAATCCTAATACTCAAAACACTAAAACATAAAAACAAAACCCTAAACCCTAAAAACTAAAACCCTAATCTTTAATACACTAAAACCCTAAACCCTAAAAGTAAACATTAAACAGTAAAATTTAAAACCCTAAAACCGAAAACCAAAACCTTAAAAACTAAAACCTAAAACCCTAAATTTGAATACAACAGAACCCTAAAACCTAAAATTAAACACTAAAACTAAGCAAATAACCCAAAAACTCAAAACGCTAAACCCTAAACCCTAAAAACAAAATCTAAAACCCTAAATTTTAATACACTAAACCCTAAATCCTAATACTCTAAACACTAAAACATAAAAACAAAATCCTAAACCTTACCCTAATCTTTAATACACTAAAACCATAAACCCCAAAACTAAACATTAAACCCTAAAACTAAGCACATAACCCTAAAAACTAAATCTAAAACCCTAAATTTTCATACACTAAACCCTAAATCCTAATACTCAAAACACTAAAACATAAAAACAAAACCCTAAACCCTAAAAACTAAAACCCTAATCTTTAATACACTAAAACCCTAAACCCTAAAACTAACAATTAAACTCTAAAATTTAAAACCCTAAAACCGAAAACCAAAACCCTAAAAACTAAAAACTAAAACCCTAAATTTGAATACAACAAAACCCTAAAACCTAAAATTAAACACTAAAACTAAGCACATAACCCAAAAACTCAAAACCCTAAACCCTAAACCCTCAAAACAAAATCTAAAACCCTAAATTTTAATACACTAAACCATAAATCCTAATACTCTAAACACTAAAACATAAAAACAAAACCCTAAACCCTAAAATTAAACCTTAAAACTAAACATTAAACCCAAAAACTCTAAACCCTAAAACCTAAAACCAAAACCCTAAACCTTAAATGTTAAACCCTAAATTTTACGACACTAAACCCTAAGTCATAATACTCTAAACACTAAAACCTAAAAACAATACCATAAACTCTAAAGACTAAAACCCTAATCTTTAATAAACTAAAACCCTAGACTTTAAAACTAAACATTAAACCCTAAAATTCGAAACCCTAAACCCTAAAACCAAAACCCTAAAAACTAAAACCTAAAACCTTATACTTGAATACACTAAAACCCTAAACCCTAAACCTTAAAATTAAACCCTAAAACTGAGCAAATAACCCTAAAACTCAAAACCCTAAAATTGAAAATAAAAACACTAAACCCTAAACCCTAAAAACAAAATCTAAAACCCTAAATTTTAATACACTAAACCCTAAATCCTAATACTCTAAACACTAAAACATAAAAACAAAATCCTAAACCCTAAAAACTTAAACCCTAATCTTTAATACACTAAAACCCTAAACCGTAAAACTAAACATTAAACCCTAAAATTTAAAACCCTAAAACCTAAAACCAAAACCCTAAAAACTAAAACCTAAAACCCTAAATTTGAATACAACAAAACCCTAAAACCTAAAATTAAACACTAAAACTAAGCACATAACCCAAAAACTCAAAACCCTAAACCCTAAAAACAAAATCTAAAACCCTAAATTTTAATACACTAAACCCTAAATCCAAATACTCTAAACACTAAAACATAAAAACAAAATCCTAAACCCTAAATCCTCAAATTGAAACCAAAAACCCTAAATCTAAAACCTAAAAACTAGATTTAAAACCCTAAATTTTAATACACTAAACCATAAATCCTAATACTCTAAACACTAAAACATAAAAACAAAACCCTAAACCCTAAAATTAAACCTTAAAACTAAACATTAAACCCAAAAACTCTAAACCCTAAAACCTAAAACCAAAACCCTAAATCCTAATACTCAAAACACTAAAACATTAAAACTAAAACCCTAAACGCTAAAAACTAAAACCCTAATCTTTAATACACTAAAACCCTAAACGCTAAAACTAAACATTAAACCCTAAAATTTAAAACCCTAAAACCGAAAACCAAAACCCTAAAAACTAAAACCTAAAACCCTAAATTTGAATACAACAAAACCCTAAAACCTAAAATTAAACACTAAAACTAAGCACATAACCCAAAAACTCAAAACCCTAAAATTGAAAACAAAAACTCTAAACCCTAAACCCTAAAAACTAAATCTAAAACCCTAAATTTTAATACACTAAACCCTAAATCCTAATACTCAAAACACTAAAACATAAAAACAAAACCCTAAACCCTAAAAACTAAAACCCTAATCTTTAATACACTAAAACCCTAAACCCTAAAAGTAAACATTAAACCGTAAAATTTAAAACCCTAAAACCGAAAACCAAAACCCTAAAAACTAAAACCTGAAACCCTAAATTTGAATACAACAGAACCCTAAAACCTAAAATTAAACTGTAAAACTAAGCACATAACCCAAAAACTCAAAACCCTAAACCCTAAACCCTAAAAACAAAATCTAAAACCCTAAATTTTAATACACTAAACCCTAAATCCTAATACTCTAAACACTAAAACATAAAAACAAAATCCTAAACCCTACCCTAATCTTTAATACACTAAAACCCTAAACCCCAAAACTAAACATTAAACCCTAAAATTTGAAACCCTAAAACCTAAAACCAAAACCCTAAAAACTAAAACCTAAAACCCTAAATTTGAATACAAAAAATCCCTAAAACCTAAAATTAAACCCTAAAACTAAGCACACAACCCAAAAACTCAGAACCCTCAAATTGAAAACAAAAACCCTAAATCCTAAAACCTAAAAACTAAATCTAAAACCCTAAATTTTAATACACTAAACCATAAATCCTAATACTCTAAACACTAAAACATAAAAACAAAACCCTAAACCCTAAAAACTAAAACCCTAATCATTAATACACTAAAACCCTTAACTCTAAAACTAAAAATTAAACCCTAAACTTCTAAACCCTAAAACCTAAAACCAAAACCCTAAAAAATAAAACCTAAAACCCTAAACATGAATACAACAAAACCTTAAAACCTAAAATTAAACCTTAAAACTAAACATTAAACTCAAAAACTCTAAACCCTAAAACCTAAAACCAAAACCCTAAACCCTAAATCTTAAAAACTAAATCTTAAACCCTAAATTTTACGACACTAAACCCTAAGTCATAATACTCTAAACACTAAACCCTAAAAACAATACCATAAACTCTAAAGACTAAAACCCTAATCTTTAATAAACTAAAACCCTAGACTTTAAAACTAAACATTAAACCCTAAATTTCAAAACCCTAAACCCTAAAACCAAAACCCTAAAAACTAAAACCTAAAACCTTATACTTGAATACACTAAAACCCTAAACCCTAAACCTTAAAATTAAACCCTAAAACTAAGCAAATAACCCTAAAACTCAAAACCGTAAAATTGAAAACAAAAACACTAAACCCCAAACCCTAAAAACAAAATCTAAAACCCTAAATTTTAATACACTAAACCCTAAATCCTAATACTCAAAACACTAAAACATTAAAACTAAAACCCTAAACGCTAAAAACTAAAACCCTAATCTTTAATACACTAAAACCCTAAACGCTAAAACTAAACATTAAACCCTAAAATTTAAAACCCTAAAACCGAAAACCAAAACCCTAAAAACTAAAACCTAAAACCCTAAATTTGAATACAACAAAACCCTAAAACCTAAAATTAAACACTAAAACTAAGCACATAACCCAAAAACTCAAAACCCTAAAATTGAAAACAAAAACTCTAAACCCTAAACCCTAAAAACTAAATCTAAAACCCTAAATTTTAATACACTAAACCCTAAATCCTAATACTCAAAACACTAAAACATAAAAACAAAACCCTAAACCCTAAAAACTAAAACCCTAATCTTTAATACACTAAAACCCTAAACCCTAAAAGTAAACATTAAACCGTAAAATTTAAAACCCTAAAACCGAAAACCAAAACCCTAAAAACTAAAACATGAAACCCTAAATTTGAATACAACAGAACCCTAAAACCTAAAATTAAACTGTAAAACTAAGCACATAACCCAAAAACTCAAAACCCTAAACCCTAAACCCTAAAAACAAAATCTAAAACCCTAAATTTTAATACACTAAACCCTAAATCCTAATACTCTAAACACTAAAACATAAAAACAAAATCCTAAACCCTACCCTAATCTTTAATACACTAAAACCCTAAACCCCAAAACTAAACATTAAACCCTAAAATTTAAAACCCTAAAACCTAAAACCAAAACCCTAAAAACTAAAACCTAAAACCCTAAATTTGAATACAAAAAAACCCTAAAACCTAAAATTAAACCCTAAAACTAAGCACACAACCCAAAAACTCAGAACCCTCAAATTGAAAACAAAAACCCTAAATCCTAAAACCTAAAAACTAAATCTAAAACCCTAAATTTTAATACACTAAACCATAAATCCTAATACTCTAAACACTAAAACATAAAAACAAAACCCTAAACCCTAAAAACTAAAACCCTAATCATTAATACACTAAAACCCTTAACTCTAAAACTAAAAATTAAACCCTAAAATTCTAAACCCTAAAACCTAAAACCAAAACCCTAAAAAATAAAACCTAAAACCCTAAACTTGAATACAACAAAACCTTAAAACCTAAAATTAAACCTTAAAACTAACCATTAAACTCAAAAACTCTAAACCCTAAAACCTAAAACCAAAACCCTAAACCCTAAATCTTAAAAACTAAATCTTAAACCCTAAATTTTACGACACTGAACCCTAAGTCATAATACTCTAAACACTAAACCCTAAAAACAATACCATAAACTCTAAAGACTAAAACCCTAATCTTTAATAAACTAAAACCCTAGACTTTAAAACTAAACATTAAACCCTAAATTTCAAAACCCTAAACCCTAAAACCAAAACCCTAAAAACTAAAACCTAAAACCTTATACTTGAATACACTAAAACCCTAAACCCTAAACCTTAAAATTAAACCCTAAAACTAAGCAAATAACCCTAAAACTCAAAACCGTAAAATTGAAAACAAAAACACTAAACCCCAAACCCTAAAAACAAAATCTAAAACCCTAAATTTTAATACACTAAACCCTAAATCCTAATACTCAAAACACTAAAACATTAAAACTAAAACCCTAAACGCTAAAAACTAAAACCCTAATCTTTAATACACTAAAACCCTAAACGCTAAAACTAAACATTAAACCCTAAAATTTAAAACCCTAAAACCGAAAACCAAAACCCTAAAAACTAAAACCTAAAACCCTAAATTTGAATACAACAAAACCCTAAAACATAAAATTAAACACTAAAACTAAGCACATAACCCAAAAACTCAAAACCCTAAAATTGAAAACAAAAACTCTAAACCCTAAACCCTAAAAACTAAATCTAAAACCCTAAATTTTAATACACTAAACCCTAAATCCTAATACTCAAAACACTAAAACATAAAAACAAAACCCTAAACCCTAAAAACTAAAACCCTAATCTTTAATACACTAAAACCCTAAACCCTAAAAGTAAACATTAAACAGTAAAATTTAAAACCCTAAAACCGAAAACCAAAACCTTAAAAACTAAAACCTAAAACCCTAAATTTGAATACAACAGAACCCT
Organism: Euphrasia confusa; assembly: GCA_954870475.1. Lineage (NCBI taxonomy): Eukaryota > Viridiplantae > Streptophyta > Magnoliopsida > Lamiales > Orobanchaceae > Euphrasia > Euphrasia confusa. The sequence continues at coordinate 18,300,043 of OX940966.1, forward strand.
AAAACCTAAAATTAAACACTAAAACTAAGCAAATAACCCAAAAACTCAAAACGCTAAACCCTAAACCCTAAAAACAAAATCTAAAACCCTAAATTTTAATACACTAAACCCTAAATCCTAATACTCTAAACACTAAAACATAAAAACAAAATCCTAAACCTTACCCTAATCTTTAATACACTAAAACCATAAACCCCAAAACTAAACATTAAACCCTAAAACTAAGCACATAACCCTAAAAACTAAATCTAAAACCCTAAATTTTCATACACTAAACCCTAAATCCTAATACTCAAAACACTAAAACATAAAAACAAAACCCTAAACCCTAAAAACTAAAACCCTAATCTTTAATACACTAAAACCCTAAACCCTAAAACTAACAATTAAACTCTAAAATTTAAAACCCTAAAACCGAAAACCAAAACCCTAAAAACTAAAAACTAAAACCCTAAATTTGAATACAACAAAACCCTAAAACCTAAAATTAAACACTAAAACTAAGCACATAACCCAAAAACTCAAAACCCTAAACCCTAAACCCTCAAAACAAAATCTAAAACCCTAAATTTTAATACACTAAACCATAAATCCTAATACTCTAAACACTAAAACATAAAAACAAAACCCTAAACCCTAAAATTAAACCTTAAAACTAAACATTAAACCCAAAAACTCTAAACCCTAAAACCTAAAACCAAAACCCTAAACCTTAAATGTTAAACCCTAAATTTTACGACACTAAACCCTAAGTCATAATACTCTAAACACTAAAACCTAAAAACAATACCATAAACTCTAAAGACTAAAACCCTAATCTTTAATAAACTAAAACCCTAGACTTTAAAACTAAACATTAAACCCTAAAATTCGAAACCCTAAACCCTAAAACCAAAACCCTAAAAACTAAAACCTAAAACCTTATACTTGAATACACTAAAACCCTAAACCCTAAACCTTAAAATTAAACCCTAAAACTAAGCAAATAACCCTAAAACTCAAAACCCTAAAATAGAAAATAAAAACACTAAACCCTAAACCCTAAAAACAAAATCTAAAACCCTAAATTTTAATACACTAAACCCTAAATCCTAATACTCTAAACACTAAAACATAAAAACAAAATCCTAAACCCTAAAAACTTAAACCCTAATCTTTAATACACTAAAACCCTAAACCGTAAAACTAAACATTAAACCCTAAAATTTAAAACCCTAAAACCTAAAACCAAAACCCTAAAAACTAAAACCTAAAACCCTAAATTTGAATACAACAAAACCCTAAAACCTAAAATTAAACACTAAAACTAAGCACATAACCCAAAAACTCAAAACCCTAAACCCTAAAAACAAAATCTAAAACCCTAAATTTTAATACACTAAACCCTAAATCCAAATACTCTAAACACTAAAACATAAAAACAAAATCCTAAACCCTAAATCCTCAAATTGAAACCAAAAACCCTAAATCTAAAACCTAAAAACTAGATTCAAAACCCTAAATTTTAATACACTAAACCATAAATCCTAATACTCTAAACACTAAAACATAAAAACAAAACCCTAAACCCTAAAATTAAACCTTAAAACTAAACATTAAACCCCAAAACTCTAAACCCTAAAACCTAAAACCAAAACCCTAAATCCTAATACTCAAAACACTAAAACATTAAAACTAAAACCCTAAACGCTAAAAACTAAAACCCTAATCTTTAATACACTAAAACCCTAAACGCTAAAACTAAACATTAAACCCTAAAATTTAAAACCCTAAAACCGAAAACCAAAACCCTAAAAACTAAAACCTAAAACCCTAAATTTGAATACAACAAAACCCTAAAACCTAAAATTAAACACTAAAACTAAGCACATAACCCAAAAACTCAAAACCCTAAAATTGAAAACAAAAACTCTAAACCCTAAACCCTAAAAACTAAATCTAAAACCCTAAATTTTAATACACTAAACCCTAAATCCTAATACTCAAAACACTAAAACATAAAAACAAAACCCTAAACCCTAAAAACTAAAACCCTAATCTTTAATACACTAAAACCCTAAACCCTAAAAGTAAACATTAAACCGTAAAATTTAAAACCCTAAAACCGAAAACCAAAACCCTAAAAACTAAAACCTGAAACCCTAAATTTGAATACAACAGAACCCTAAAACCTAAAATTAAACTGTAAAACTAAGCACATATCCCAAAAACTCAAAACCCTAAACCCTAAACCCTAAAAACAAAATCTAAAACCCTAAATTTTAATACACTAAACCCTAAATCCTAATACTCTAAACACTAAAACATAAAAACAAAATCCTAAACCCTACCCTAATCTTTAATACACTAAAACCCTAAACCCCAAAACTAAACATTAAACCCTAAAATTTAAAACCCTAAAACCTAAAACCAAAACCCTAAAACCTAAAACCTAAAACCCTAAATTTGAATACAAAAAAACCCTAAAACCTAAAATTAAACCCTAAAACTAAGCACACAACCCAAAAACTCAGAACCCTCAAATTGAAAACAAAAACCCTAAATCCTAAAACCTAAAAACTAAATCTAAAACCCTAAATTTTAATACACTAAACCATAAATCCTAATACTCTAAACACTAAAACATAAAAACAAAACCCTAAACCCTAAAAACTAAAACCCTAATCATTAATACACTAAAACCCTTAACTCTAAAACTAAAAATTAAACCCTAAAATTCTAAACCCTAAAACCTAAAACCAAAACCCTAAAAAATAAAACCTAAAACCCTAAACTTGAATACAACAAAACCTTAAAACCTAAAATTAAACCTTAAAACTAACCATTAAACTCAAAAACTCTAAACCCTAAAACCTAAAACCAAAACCCTAAACCCTAAATCTTAAAAACTAAATCTTAAACCCTAAATTTTACGACACTAAACCCTAAGTCATAATACTCTAAACAATAAAACCTAAAAACAATACCATAAACTCTAAAGACTAAAACCCTAATCTTTAATAAACTAAAACCCTAGACTTTAAAACTAAACATTAAACCCTAAAATTCGAAACCCTAAACCCTAAAACCAAAACCCTAAAAACTAAAACCTAAAACCTTATACTTGAATACACTAAAACCCTAAACCCTAAACCTTAAAATTAAACCCTAAAACTAAGCAAATAACCCTAAAACTCAAAACCCTAAAATTGAAAATAAAAACACTAAACCCTAAACCCTAAAAACAAAATCTAAAACCCTAAATTTTAATACACTAAACCCTAAATCCTAATACTCTAAACACTAAAACATAAAAACAAAATCCTAAACCCTAAAAACTTAAACCCTAATCTTTAATACACTAAAACCCTAAACCGTAAAACTAAACATTAAACCCTAAAATTTAAAACCCTAAAACCTAAAACCAAAACCCTAAAAACTAAAACCTAAAACCCTAAATTTGAATACAACAAAACCCTAAAACCTAAAATTAAACACTAAAACTAAGCACATAACCCAAAAACTCAAAACCCTAAACCCTAAAAACAAAATCTAAAACCCTAAATTTTAATACACTAAACCCTAAATCCAAATACTCTAAACACTAAAACATAAAAACAAAATCCTAAACCCTAAATCCTCAAATTGAAACCAAAAACCCTAAATCTAAAACCTAAAAACTAGATTTAAAACCCTAAATTTTAATACACTAAACCATAAATCCTAATACTCTAAACACTAAAACATAAAAACAAAACCCTAAACCCTAAAATTAAACCTTAAAACTAAACATTAAACCCAAAAACTCTAAACCCTAAAACCTAAAACCAAAACCCTAAATCCTAATACTCAAAACACTAAAACATTAAAACTAAAACCCTAAACGCTAAAAACTAAAACCCTAATCTTTAATACACTAAAACCCTAAACGCTAAAACTAAACATTAAACCCTAAAATTTAAAACCCTAAAACCGAAAACCAAAACCCTAAAAACTAAAACCTAAAACCCTAAATTTGAATACAACAAAACCCTAAAACTTAAAATTAAACACTAAAACTAAGCACATAACCCAAAAACTCAAAACCCTAAAATTGAAAACAAAAACTCTAAACCCTAAACCCTAAACCCTAAAAACTAAATCTAAAACCCTAAATTTTAATACACTAAACCCTAAATCCTAATACTCAAAACACTAAAACATAAAAACAAAACCCTAAACCCTAAAAACTAAAACCCTAATCTTTAATACACTAAAACCCTAAACCCTAAAAGTAAACATTAAACCGTAAAACTTAAAACCCTAAAACCGAAAACCAAAACCCTAAAAACTAAAACCTGAAACCTTGAATACAACAGAACCCTAAAACCTAAAATTAAACTGTAAAACTAAGCACATAACCCAAAAACTCAAAACCCTAAACCCTAAACCCTAAAAACAAAATCTAAAACCCTAAATTTTAATACACTAAACCCTAAATCCTAATACTCTAAACACTAAAACATAAAAACAAAATCCTAAACCCTACCCTAATCTTTAATACACTAAAACCCTAAACCCCAAAACTAAACATTAAACCCTAAAATTTAAAACCCTAAAACCTAAAACCAAAACCCTAAAACCTAAAACCTAAAACCCTAAATTTGAATACAAAAAAACCCTAAAACCTAAAATTAAACCCTAAAACTAAGCACACAACCCAAAAACTCAGAACCCTCAAATTGAAAACAAAAACCCTAAATCCTAAAACCTAAAAACTAAATCTAAAACCCTAAATTTTAATACACTAAACCATAAATCCTAATACTCTAAACACTAAAACATAAAAACAAAACCCTAAACCCTAAAAACTAAAACCCTAATCATTAATACACTAAAACCCTTAACTCTAAAACTAAAAATTAAACCCTAAAATTCTAAACCCTAAAACCTAAAACCAAAACCCTAAAAAATAAAACCTAAAACCCTAAACTTGAATACAACAAAACCTTAAAACCTAAAATTAAACCTTAAAACTAACCATTAAACTCAAAAACTCTAAACCCTAAAACCTAAAACCAAAACCCTAAACCCTAAATCTTAAAAACTAAATCTTAAACCCTAAATTTTACGACACTAAACCCTAAGTCATAATACTCTAAACAATAAAACCTAAAAACAATACCATAAACTCTAAAGACTAAAACCCTAATCTTTAATAAACTAAAACCCTAGACTTTAAAACTAAACATTAAACCCTAAAATTCGAAACCCTAAACCCTAAAACCAAAACCCTAAAAACTAAAACCTAAAACCTTATACTTGAATACACTAAAACCCTAAACCCTAAACCTTAAAATTAAACCCTAAAACTAAGCAAATAACCCTAAAACTCAAAACCCTAAAATTGAAAATAAAAACACTAAACCCTAAACCCTAAAAACAAAATCTAAAACCCTAAATTTTAATACACTAAACCCTAAATCCTAATACTCTAAACACTAAAACATAAAAACAAAATCCTAAACCCTAAAAACTTAAACCCTAATCTTTAATACACTAAAACCCTAAACCGTAAAACTAAACATTAAACCCTAAAATTTAAAACCCTAAAACCTAAAACCAAAACCCTAAAAACTAAAACCTAAAACCCTAAATTTGAATACAACAAAACCCTAAAACCTAAAATTAAACACTAAAACTAAGCACATAACCCAAAAACTCAAAACCCTAAACCCTAAAAACAAAATCTAAAACCCTAAATTTTAATACACTAAACCCTAAATCCAAATACTCTAAACACTAAAACATAAAAACAAAATCCTAAACCCTAAATCCTCAAATTGAAACCAAAAACCCTAAATCTAAAACCTAAAAACTAGATTTAAAACCCTAAATTTTAATACACTAAACCATAAATCCTAATACTCTAAACACTAAAACATAAAAACAAAACCCTAAACCCTAAAATTAAACCTTAAAACTAAACATTAAACCCAAAAACTCTAAACCCTAAAACCTAAAACCAAAACCCTAAATCCTAATACTCAAAACACTAAAACATTAAAACTAAAACCCTAAACGCTAAAAACTAAAACCCTAATCTTTAATACACTAAAACCCTAAACGCTAAAACTAAACATTAAACCCTAAAATTTAAAACCCTAAAACCGAAAACCAAAACCCTAAAAACTAAAACCTAAAACCCTAAATTTGAATACAACAAAACCCTAAAACTTAAAATTAAACACTAAAACTAAGCACATAACCCAAAAACTCAAAACCCTAAAATTGAAAACAAAAACTCTAAACCCTAAACCCTAAACCCTAAAAACTAAATCTAAAACCCTAAATTTTAATACACTAAACCCTAAATCCTAATACTCAAAACACTAAAACATAAAAACAAAACCCTAAACCCTAAAAACTAAAACCCTAATCTTTAATACACTAAAACCCTAAACCCTAAAAGTAAACATTAAACCGTAAAATTTAAAACCCTAAAACCGAAAACCAAAACCCTAAAAACTAAAACCTGAAACCTTGAATACAACAGAACCCTAAAACCTAAAATTAAACTGTAAAACTAAGCACATAACCCAAAAACTCAAAACCCTAAACCCTAAACCCTAAAAACAAAATCTAAAACCCTAAATTTTAATACACTAAACCCTAAATCCTAATACTCTAAACACTAAAACATAAAAACAAAATCCTAAACCCTACCCTAATCTTTAATACACTAAAACCCTAAACCCCAAAACTAAACATTAAACCCTAAAATTTAAAACCCTAAAACCTAAAACCAAAACCCAAAAAACTAAAACCTAAAACCCTAAATTTGAATACAAAAAAACCCTAAAACCTAAAATTAAACCCTAAAACTAAGCACACAACCCAAAAACTCAGAACCCTCAAATTGAAAACAAAAACCCTAAATCCTAAAACCTAAAAACTAAATCTAAAACCCTAAATTTTAATACACTAAACCATAAATCCTAATACTCTAAACACTAAAACATAAAAACAAAACCCTAAACCCTAAAAACTAAAACCCTAATCATTAATACACTAAAACCCTTAACTCTAAAACTAAAAATTAAACCCTAAAATTCTAAACCCTAAAACCTAAAACCAAAACCCTAAAAAATAAAACCTAAAACCCTAAACTTGAATACAAAAAAACCTTAAAACCTAAAATTAAACCTTAAAAACTAACCATTAAACTCAAAAACTCTAAACCCTAAAACCTAAAACCAAAACCCTAAACCCTAAATCTTAAAAACTAAATCTTAAACCCTAAATTTTACGACACTAAACCCTAAGTCATAATACTCTAAACACTAAACCCTAAAAACAATACCATAAACTCTAAAGACTAAAACCCTAATCTTTAGTAAACTAAAACCCTAGACTTTAAAACTAAACATTAAACCCTAAATTTCAAAACCCTAAACCCTAAAACCAAAACCCTAAAAACTAAAACCTAAAACCTTATACTTGAATACACTAAAACCCTAAACCCTAAACCTTAAAATTAAACCCTAAAACTAAGCAAATAACCCTAAAACTCAAAACCGTAAAATTGAAAACAAAAACACTAAACCCCAAACCCTAAAAACAAAATCTAAAACCCTAAATTTTAATACACTAAACCCTAAATCCTAATACTCAAAACACTAAAACATTAAAACTAAAACCCTAAACGCTAAAAACTAAAACCCTAATCTTTAATACACTAAAACCCTAAACGCTAAAACTAAACATTAAACCCTAAAATTTAAAACCCTAAAACCGAAAACCAAAACCCTAAAAACTAAAACCTAAAACCCTAAATTTGAATACAACAAAACTCTAAAACATAAAATTAAACACTAAAACTAAGCACATAAACCAAAAACTCAAAACCCTAAAATTGAAAACAAAAACTCTAAACCCTAAACCCTAAAAACTAAATCTAAAACCCTAAATTTTAATACACTAAACCCTAAATCCTAATACTCAAAACACTAAAACATAAAAACAAAACCCTAAACCCTAAAAACTAAAACCCTAATCTTTAATACACTAAAACCCTAAACCGTAAAACTAAACATTAAACCCTAAAATTTAAAACCCTAAAACCTAAAACCAAAACCCTAAAAACTAAAACCTAAAACCCTAAATTTGAATACAACAAAACCCTAAAACCTAAAATTAAACACTAAAACTAAGCACATAACCCAAAAACTCAAAACCCTAAACCCTAAAAACAAAATCTAAAACCCTAAATTTTAATACACTAAACCCTAAATCCAAATACTCTAAACACTAAAACATAAAAACAAAATCCTAAACCCTAAATCCTCAAATTGAAACCAAAAACCCTAAATCTAAAACCTAAAAACTAGATTTAAAACCCTAAATTTTAATACACTAAACCATAAATCCTAATACTCTAAACACTAAAACATAAAAACAAAACCCTAAACCCTAAAATTAAACCTTAAAACTAAACATTAAACCCAAAAACTCTAAACCCTAAAACCTAAAACCAAAACCCTAAATCCTAATACTCAAAACACTAAAACATTAAAACTAAAACCCTAAACGCTAAAAACTAAAACCCTAATCTTTAATACACTAAAACCCTAAACGCTAAAACTAAACATTAAACCCTAAAATTTAAAACCCTAAAACCTAAAACCAAAACCCTAAAAACTAAAACCTAAAACCCTAAATTTGAATACAACAAAACCCTAAAACCTAAAATTAAACACTAAAACTAAGCACATAACCCAAAAACTCAAAACCCTAAACCCTAAAAACAAAATCTAAAACCCTAAATTTTAATACACTAAACCCTAAATCCAAATACTCTAAACACTAAAACATAAAAACAAAATCCTAAACCCTAAATCCTCAAATTGAAACCAAAAACCCTAAATCTAAAACCTAAAAACTAGATTTAAAACCCTAAATTTTAATACACTAAACCATAAATCCTAATACTCTAAACACTAAAACATAAAAACAAAACCCTAAACCCTAAAATTAAACCTTAAAACTAAACATTAAACCCAAAAACTCTAAACCCTAAAACCTAAAACCAAAACCCTAAATCCTAATACTCAAAACACTAAAACATTAAAACTAAAACCCTAAACGCTAAAAACTAAAACCCTAATCTTTAATACACTAAAACCCTAAACGCTAAAACTAAACATTAAACCCTAAAATTTAAAACCCTAAAACCGAAAACCAAAACCCTAAAAACTAAAACCTAAAACCCTAAATTTGAATACAACAAAACCCTAAAACTTAAAATTAAACACTAAAACTAAGCACATAACCCAAAAACTCAAAACCCTAAAATTGAAAACAAAAACTCTAAACCCTAAACCCTAAAAACTAAATCTAAAACCCTAAATTTTAATACACTAAACCCTAAATCCTAATACTCAAAACACTAAAACATAAAAACAAAACCCTAAACCCTAAAAACTAAAACCCTAATCTTTAATACACTAAAACCCTAAACCCTAAAAGTAAACATTAAACCGTAAAATTTAAAACCCTAAAACCGAAAACCAAAACCCTAAAAACTAAAACCTGAAACCCTAAATTTGAATACAACAGAACCCTAAAACCTAAAATTAAACTGTAAAACTAAGCACATAACCCAAAAACTCAAAACCCTAAACCCTAAACCCTAAAAACAAAATCTAAAACCCTAAATTTTAATACACTAAACCCTAAATCCTAATACTCTAAACACTAAAACATAAAAACAAAATCCTAAACCCTACCCTAATCTTTAATACACTAAAACCCTAAACCCCAAAACTAAACATTAAACCCTAAAATTTAAAACCCTAAAACCTAAAACCAAAACCCAAAAAACTAAAACCTAAAACCCTAAATTTGAATACAAAAAAACCCTAAAACCTAAAATTAAACCCTAAAACTAAGCACACAACCCAAAAACTCAGAACCCTCAAATTGAAAACAAAAACCCTAAATCCTAAAACCTAAAAACTAAATCTAAAACCCTAAATTTTAATACACTAAACCATAAATCCTAATACTCTAAACACTAAAACATAAAAACAAAACCCTAAACCCTAAAAACTAAAACCCTAATCATTAATACACTAAAACCCTTAACTCTAAAACTAAAAATTAAACCCTAAAATTCTAAACCCTAAAACCTAAAACCAAAACCCTAAAAAATAAAACCTAAAACCCTAAACTTGAATACAACAAAACCTTAAAACCTAAAATTAAACCTTAAAACTAACCATTAAACTCAAAAACTCTAAACCCTAAAACCTAAAACCAAAACCCTAAACCCTAAATCTTAAAAACTAAATCTTAAACCCTAAATTTTACGACACTATACCCTAAGTCATAATACTCTAAACACTAAACCCTAAAAACAATACCATAAACTCTAAAGACTAAAACCCTAATCTTTAATAAACTAAAACCCTAGACTTTAAAACTAAACATTAAACCCTAAATTTCAAAACCCTAAACCCTAAAACCAAAACCCTAAAAACTAAAACCTAAAACCTTATACTTGAATACACTAAAACCCTAAACCCTAAACCTTAAAATTAAACCCTAAAACTAAGCAAATAACCCTAAAACTCAAAACCGTAAAATTGAAAACAAAAACACTAAACCCCAAACCCTAAAAACAAAATCTAAAACCCTAAATTTTAATACACTAAACCCTAAATCCTAATACTCAAAACACTAAAACATTAAAACTAAAACCCTAAACGCTAAAAACTAAAACCCTAATCTTTAATACACTAAAACCCTAAACGCTAAAACTAAACATTAAACCCTAAAATTTAAAACCCTAAAACCGAAAACCAAAACCCTAAAAACTAAAACCTAAAACCCTAAATTTGAATACAACAAAACTCTAAAACATAAAATTAAACACTAAAACTAAGCACATAAACCAAAAACTCAAAACCCTAAAATTGAAAACAAAAACTCTAAACCCTAAACCCTAAAAACTAAATCTAAAACCCTAAATTTTAATACACTAAACCCTAAATCCTAATACTCAAAACACTAAAACATAAAAACAAAACCCTAAACCCTAAAAACTAAAACCCTAATCTTTAATACACTAAAACCCTAAACCGTAAAACTAAACATTAAACCCTAAAATTTAAAACCCTAAAACCTAAAACCAAAACCCTAAAAACTAAAACCTAAAACCCTAAATTTGAATACAACAAAACCCTAAAACCTAAAATTAAACACTAAAACTAAGCACATAACCCAAAAACTCAAAACCCTAAACCCTAAAAACAAAATCTAAAACCCTAAATTTTAATACACTAAACCCTAAATCCAAATACTCTAAACACTAAAACATAAAAACAAAATCCTAAACCCTAAATCCTCAAATTGAAACCAAAAACCCTAAATCTAAAACCTAAAAACTAGATTTAAAACCCTAAATTTTAATACACTAAACCATAAATCCTAATACTCTAAACACTAAAACATAAAAACAAAACCCTAAACCCTAAAATTAAACCTTAAAACTAAACATTAAACCCAAAAACTCTAAACCCTAAAACCTAAAACCAAAACCCTAAATCCTAATACTCAAAACACTAAAACATTAAAACTAAAACCCTAAACGCTAAAAACTAAAACCCTAATCTTTAATACACTAAAACCCTAAACGCTAAAACTAAACATTAAACCCTAAAATTTAAAACCCTAAAACCGAAAACCAAAACCCTAAAAACTAAAACCTAAAACCCTAAATTTGAATACAACAAAACCCTAAAACCTAAAATTAAAAACTCTAAAACTAAGCACATAACCCAAAAACTCAAAACCCTAAAATTGAAAACAAAAACTCTAAACCCTAAACCCTAAAAACTAAATCTAAAACCCTAAATTTTAATACACTAAACCCTAAATCCTAATACTCAAAACACTAAAACATAAAAACAAAACCCTAAACCCTAAAAACTAAAACCCTAATCTTTAATACACTAAAACCCTAAACCCTAAAAGTAAACATTAAACCGTAAAATTTAAAACCCTAAAACCGAAAACCAAAACCCTAAAAACTAAAACCTGAAACCCTAAATTTGAATACAACAGAACCCTAAAACCTAAAATTAAACTGTAAAACTAAGCACATAACCCAAAAACTCAAAACCCTAAACCCTAAACCCTAAAAACAAAATCTAAAACCCTAAATTTTAATACACTAAACCCTAAATCCTAATACTCTAAACACTAAAACATAAAAACAAAATCCTAAACCCTACCCTAATCTTTAATACACTAAAACCCTAAACCCCAAAACTAAACATTAAACCCTAAAATTTAAAACCCTAAAACCTAAAACCAAAACCCTAAAAACTAAAACCTAAAACCCTAAATTTGAATACAAAAAAACCCTAAAACCTAAAATTAAACCCTAAAACTAAGCACACAACCCAAAAACTCAGAACCCTCAAATTGAAAACAAAAACCCTAAATCCTAAAACCTAAAAACTAAATCTAAAACCCTAAATTTTAATACAGTAAACCATAAATCCTAATACTCTAAACACTAAAACATAAAAACAAAACCCTAAACCCTAAAAACTAAAACCCTAATCATTAATACACTAAAACCCTTAACTCTAAAACTAAAAATTAAACCCTAAAATTCTAAACCCTAAAACCTAAAACCAAAACCCTAAAAAATAAAACCTAAAACCCTAAACTTGAATACAACAAAACCTTAAAACCTAAAATTAAACCTTAAAACTAACCATTAAACTCAAAAACTCTAAACCCTAAAACCTAAAACCAAAACCCTAAACCCTAAATCTTAAAAACTAAATCTTAAACCCTAAATTTTACGACACTATACCCTAAGTCATAATACTCTAAACACTAAACCCTAAAAACAATACCATAAACTCTAAAGACTAAAACCCTAATCTTTAATAAACTAAAACCCTAGACTTTAAAACTAAACATTAAACCCTAAATTTCAAAACCCTAAACCCTAAAACCAAAACCCTAAAAACTAAAACCTAAAACCTTATACTTGAATACACTAAAACCCTAAACCCTAAACCTTAAAATTAAACCCTAAAACTAAGCAAATAACCCTAAAACTCAAAACCGTAAAATTGAAAACAAAAACACTAAACCCCAAACCCTAAAAACAAAATCTAAAACCCTAAATTTTAATACACTAAACCCTAAATCCTAATACTCAAAACACTAAAACATTAAAACTAAAACCCTAAACGCTAAAAACTAAAACCCTAATCTTTAATACACTAAAACCCTAAACGCTAAAACTAAACATTAAACCCTAAAATTTAAAACCCTAAAACCGAAAACCAAAACCCTAAAAACTAAAACCTAAAACCCTAAATTTGAATACAACAAAACTCTAAAACATAAAATTAAACACTAAAACTAAGCACATAAACCAAAAACTCAAAACCCTAAAATTGAAAACAAAAACTCTAAACCCTAAACCCTAAAAACTAAATCTAAAACCCTAAATTTTAATACACTAAACCCTAAATCCTAATACTCAAAACACTAAAACATAAAAACAAAACCCTAAACCCTAAAAACTAAAACCCTAATCTTTAATACACTAAAACCCTAAACCGTAAAACTAAACATTAAACCCTAAAATTTAAAACCCTAAAACCTAAAACCAAAACCCTAAAAACTAAAACCTAAAACCCTAAATTTGAATACAACAAAACCCTAAAACCTAAAATTAAACACTAAAACTAAGCACATAACCCAAAAACTCAAAACCCTAAACCCTAAAAACAAAATCTAAAACCCTAAATTTTAATACACTAAACCCTAAATCCAAATACTCTAAACACTAAAACATAAAAACAAAATCCTAAACCCTAAATCCTCAAATTGAAACCAAAAACCCTAAATCTAAAACCTAAAAACTAGATTTAAAACCCTAAATTTTAATACACTAAACCATAAATCCTAATACTCTAAACACTAAAACATAAAAACAAAACCCTAAACCCTAAAATTAAACCTTAAAACTAAACATTAAACCCAAAAACTCTAAACCCTAAAACCTAAAACCAAAACCCTAAATCCTAATACTCAAAACACTAAAACATTAAAACTAAAACCCTAAACGCTAAAAACTAAAACCCTAATCTTTAATACACTAAAACCCTAAACGCTAAAACTAAACATTAAACCCTAAAATTTAAAACCCTAAAACCGAAAACCAAAACCCTAAAAACTAAAACCTAAAACCCTAAATTTGAATACAACAAAACCCTAAAACCTAAAATTAAAAACTCTAAAACTAAGCACATAACCCAAAAACTCAAAACCCTAAAATTGAAAACAAAAACTCTAAACCCTAAACCCTAAAAACTAAATCTAAAACCCTAAATTTTAATACACTAAACCCTAAATCCTAATACTCAAAACACTAAAACATAAAAACAAAACCCTAAACCCTAAAAACTAAAACCCTAATCTTTAATACACTAAAACCCTAAACCCTAAAAGTAAACATTAAACCGTAAAATTTAAAACCCTAAAACCGAAAACCAAAACCCTAAAAACTAAAACCTGAAACCCTAAATTTGAATACAACAGAACCCTAAAACCTAAAATTAAACTGTAAAACTAAGCACATAACCCAAAAACTCAAAACCCTAAACCCTAAACCCTAAAAACAAAATCTAAAACCCTAAATTTTAATACACTAAACCCTAAATCCTAATACTCTAAACACTAAAACATAAAAACAAAATCCTAAACCCTACCCTAATCTTTAATACACTAAAACCCTAAACCCCAAAACTAAACATTAAACCCTAAAATTTAAAACCCTAAAACCTAAAACCAAAACCCTAAAAACTAAAACCTAAAACCCTAAATTTGAATACAAAAAAACCCTAAAACCTAAAATTAAACCCTAAAACTAAGCACACAACCCAAAAACTCAGAACCCTCAAATTGAAAACAAAAACCCTAAATCCTAAAACCTAAAAACTAAATCTAAAACCCTAAATTTTAATACACTAAACCATAAATCCTAATACTCTAAACACTAAAACATAAAAACAAAACCCTAAACCCTAAAAACTAAAACCCTAATCATTAATACACTAAAACCCTTAACTCTAAAACTAAAAATTAAACCCTAAAATTCTAAACCCTAAAACCTAAAACCAAAACCCTAAAAAATAAAACCTAAAACCCTAAACTTGAATACAACAAAACCTTAAAACCTAAAATTAAACCTTAAAACTAACCATTAAACTCAAAAACTCTAAACCCTAAAACCTAAAACCAAAACCCTAAACCCTAAATCTTAAAAACTAAATCTTAAACCCTAAATTTTACGACACTAAACCCTAAGTCATAATACTCTAAACACTAAACCCTAAAAACAATACCATAAACTCTAAAGACTAAAACCCTAATCTTTAATAAACTAAAACCCTAGACTTTAAAACTAAACATTAAACCCTAAATTTCAAAACCCTAAACCCTAAAACCAAAACCCTAAAAACTAAAACCTAAAACCTTATACTTGAATACACTAAAACCCTAAACCCTAAACCTTAAAATTAAACCCTAAAACTAAGCAAATAACCCTAAAACTCAAAACCGTAAAATTGAAAACAAAAACACTAAACCCCAAACCCTAAAAACAAAATCTAAAACCCTAAATTTTAATACACTAAACCCTAAATCCTAATACTCAAAACACTAAAACATTAAAACTAAAACCCTAAACGCTAAAAACTAAAACCCTAATCTTTAATACACTAAAACCCTAAACGCTAAAACTAAACATTAAACCCTAAAATTTAAAACCCTAAAACCGAAAACCAAAACCCTAAAAACTAAAACCTAAAACCCTAAATTTGAATACAACAAAACTCTAAAACATAAAATTAAACACTAAAACTAAGCACATAACCCAAAAACTCAAAACCCTAAAATTGAAAACAAAAACTCTAAACCCTAAACCCTAAAAACTAAATCTAAAACCCTAAATTTTAATACACTAAACCCTAAATCCTAATACTCAAAACACTAAAACATAAAAACAAAACCCTAAACCCTAAAAACTAAAACCCTAATCTTTAATACACTAAAACCCTAAACCCTAAAAGTAAACATTAAACAGTAAAATTTAAAACCCTAAAACCGAAAACCAAAACCTTAAAAACTAAAACCTAAAACCCTAAATTTGAATACAACAGAACCCTAAAACCTAAAATTAAACACTAAAACTAAGCACATAACCCAAAAACTCAAAACGCTAAACCCTAAACCCTAAAAACAAAATCTAAAACCCTAAATTTTAATACACTAAACCCTAAATCCTAATACTCTAAACACTAAAACATAAAAACAAAATCCTAAACCTTACCCTAATCTTTAATACACTAAAACCCTAAACCCCAAAACTAAACATTAAACCCTAAAATTTAAAACCCTAAAAACTAAAACCTAAACCATAAATTTGAATACAAAAAAACCCTAAAACCTAAAATTAAACCCTAAAACTAAGCAAATAACCCTAAAACTCAAAACCCTAAAATTGAAAACAAAAACACTAAACCCCAAACCCTAAAAACAAAATCTAAAACCCTAAATTCTAATACACTAAACCCTAAATCCTAATACTGAAAACACTAAAACATAAAAACAAAACCCTAAACCCTAAAAACTAAAACCCTAAACCCTAAAAACTAAAACCCTAATCTTTAATACACTAAAACCCTAAACGCTAAAACTAAACATTAAACCCTAAAATTTAAAACCGTAAAACCGAAAACAGAAACCCTAAAAACTAAAACCTAAAACCCTAAATTTGAATACAACAAAACCCTAAAACCTAAAATTAAACACTAAAACTAAGCACATAACCCTAAAAACTAAATCTAAAACCCTAAATTTTCATACACTAAACCCTAAATCCTAATACTCAAAACACTAAAACATAAAAACAAAACCCTAAACCCTAAAAACTAAAACCCTAATCTTTAATACACTAAAACCCTAAACCCTAAAACTAACAATTAAACTCTAAAATTTAAAACCCTAAAACCGAAAACCAAAACCCTAAAAACTAAAAACTAAAACCCTAAATTTGAATACAACAAAACCCTGAAACCTAAAATTAAACACTAAAACTAAGCACATAACCCAAAAACTCAAAACCCTAAACCCTAAACCCTCAAAACAAAATCTAAAACCCTAAATTTTAATACACTAAACCCTAAATCCAAATACTCTAAACACTAAAACATAAAAACAAAATCCTAAACCCTAAATCCTCAAATTGAAAACAAAAACCCTAAATCCTAAAACCTAAAAACTAGATTTAAAACCCTAAATTTTAATACACTAAACCATAAATCCTAATACTCTAAACACTAAAACATAAAAACAAAACCCTAAACCCTAAAATTAAACCTTAAAACTAAACATTAAACCCAAAAACTCTAAACCCTAAAACCTAAAACCAAAACCCTAAATCCTAATACTCAAAACACTAAAACATTAAAACTAAAACCCTAAACGCTAAAAACTAAAACCCTAATCTTTAATACACTAAAACCCTAAACGCTAAAACTAAACATTAAACCCTAAAATTTAAAACCCTAAAACCGAAAACCAAAACCCTAAAAACTAAAACCTAAAACCCTAAATTTGAATACAACAAAACCCTAAAACCTAAAATTAAACACTAAAACTAAGCACATAACCCAAAAACTCAAAACCCTAAAATTGAAAACAAAAACTCTAAACCCTAAACCCTAAAAACTAAATCTAAAACCCTAAATTTTAATACACTAAACCCTAAATCCTAATACTCAAAACACTAAAACATAAAAACAAAACCCTAAACCCTAAAAACTAAAACCCTAATCTTTAATACACTAAAACCCTAAACCCTAAAAGTAAACATTAAACCGTAAAATTTAAAACCCTAAAACCGAAAACCAAAACCCTAAAAACTAAAACCTGAAACCCTAAATTTGAATACAACAGAACCCTAAAACCTAAAATTAAACTGTAAAACTAAGCACATAACCCAAAAACTCAAAACCCTAAACCCTAAACCCTAAAAACAAAATCTAAAACCCTAAATTTTAATACACTAAACCCTAAATCCTAATACTCTAAACACTAAAACATAAAAACAAAATCCTAAACCCTACCCTAATCTTTAATACACTAAAACCCTAAACCCCAAAACTAAACATTAAACCCTAAAATTTAAAACCCTAAAACCTAAAACCAAAACCCTAAAAACTAAAACCTAAAACCCTAAATTTGAATACAAAAAAACCCTAAAACCTAAAATTAAACCCTAAAACTAAGCACACAACCCAAAAACTCAGAACCCTCAAATTGAAAACAAAAACCCTAAATCCTAAAACCTAAAAACTAAATCTAAAACCCTAAATTTTAATACACTAAACCATAAATCCTAATACTCTAAACACTAAAACATAAAAACAAAACCCTAAACCCTAAAAACTAAAACCCTAATCATTAATACTCTAAAACCCTTAACTCTAAAACTAAAAATTAAACCCTAAAATTCTAAACCCTAAAACCTAAAACCAAAACCCTAAAAAATAAAACCTAAAACCCTAAACTTGAATACAACAAAACCTTAAAACCTAAAATTAAACCTTAAAACTAACCATTAAACTCAAAAACTCTAAACCCTAAAACCTAAAACCAAAACCCTAAACCCTAAATCTTAAAAACTAAATCTTAAACCCTAAATTTTACGACACTAAACCCTAAGTCATAATACTCTAAACACTAAACCCTAAAAACAATACCATAAACTCTAAAGACTAAAACCCTAATCTTTAATAAACTAAAACCCTAGACTTTAAAACTAAACATTAAACCCTAAATTTCAAAACCCTAAACCCTAAAACCAAAACCCTAAAAACTAAAACCTAAAACCTTATACTTGAATACACTAAAACCCTAAACCCTAAACCTTAAAATTAAACCCTAAAACTAAGCAAATAACCCTAAAACTCAAAACCGTAAAATTGAAAACAAAAACACTAAACCCCAAACCCTAAAAACAAAATCTAAAACCCTAAATTTTAATACACTAAACCCTAAATCCTAATACTCAAAACACTAAAACATAAAAACAAAACCCTAAACCCTAAAAACTAAAACCCTAATCTTTAATACACTAAAACCCTAAACCCTAAAAGTAAACATTAAACAGTAAAATTTAAAACCCTAAAACCGAAAACCAAAACCTTAAAAACTAAAACCTAAAACCCTAAATTTGAATACAACAGAACCCTAAAACCTAAAATTAAACACTAAAACTAAGCACATAACCCAAAAACTCAAAACGCTAAACCCTAAACCCTAAAAACAAAATCTAAAACCCTAAATTTTAATACACTAAACCCTAAATCCTAATACTCTAAACACTAAAACATAAAAACAAAATCCTAAACCTTACCCTAATCTTTAATACACTAAAACCCTAAACCCCAAAACTAAACATTAAACCCTAAAATTTAAAACCCTAAAAACTAAAACCTAAACCATAAATTTGAATACAAAAAAACCCTAAAACCTAAAATTAAACCCTAAAACTAAGCAAATAACCCTAAAACTCAAAACCCTAAAATTGAAAACAAAAACACTAAACCCCAAACCCTAAAAACAAAATCTAAAACCCTAAATTCTAATACACTAAACCCTAAATCCTAATACTGAAAACACTAAAACATAAAAACAAAACCCTAAACCCTAAAAACTAAAACCCTAAACCCTAAAAACTAAAACCCTAATCTTTAATACACTAAAACCCTAAACGCTAAAACTAAACATTAAACCCTAAAATTTAAAACCGTAAAACCGAAAACAGAAACCCTAAAAACTAAAACCTAAAACCCTAAATTTGAATACAACAAAACCCTAAAACCTAAAATTAAACACTAAAACTAAGCACATAACCCTAAAAACTAAATCTAAAACCCTAAATTTTCATACACTAAACCCTAAATCCTAATACTCAAAACACTAAAACATAAAAACAAAACCCTAAACCCTAAAAACTAAAACCCTAATCTTTAATACACTAAAACCCTAAACCGTAAAACTAAACATTAAACCCTAAAATTTAAAACCCTAAAACCTAAAACCAAAACCCTAAAAACTAAAACCTAAAACCCTAAATTTGAATACAACAAAACCCTAAAACCTAAAATTAAACACTAAAACTAAGCACATAACCCAAAAACTCAAAACCCTAAACCCTCAAAACAAAATCTAAAACCCTAAATTTTAATACACTAAACCCTAAATCCAAATACTCTAAACACTAAAACATAAAAACAAAATCCTAAACCCTAAATCCTCAAATTGAAACCAAAAACCCTAAATCTAAAACCTAAAAACTAGATTTAAAACCCTAAATTTTAATACACTAAACCATAAATCCTAATACTCTAAACACTAAAACATAAAAACAAAACCCTAAACCCTAAAATTAAACCTTAAAACTAAACATTAAACCCAAAAACTCTAAACCCTAAAACCTAAAACCAAAACCCTAAATCCTAATACTCAAAACACTAAAACATTAAAACTAAAACCCTAAACGCTAAAAACTAAAACCCTAATCTTTAATACACTAAAACCCTAAACGCTAAAACTAAACATTAAACCCTAAAATTTAAAACCCTAAAACCGAAAACCAAAACCCTAAAAACTAAAACCTAAAACCCTAAATTTGAATACAACAAAACCCTAAAACCTAAAATTAAACACTAAAACTAAGCACATAACCCAAAAACTCAAAACCCTAAAATTGAAAACAAAAACTCTAAACCCTAAACCCTAAAAACTAAATCTAAAACCCTAAATTTTAATACACTAAACCCTAAATCCTAATACTCAAAACACTAAAACATAAAAACAAAACCCTAAACCCTAAAAACTAAAACCCTAATCTTTAATACACTAAAACCCTAAACCCTAAAAGTAAACATTAAACCGTAAAATTTAAAACCCTAAAACCGAAAACCAAAACCCTAAAAACTAAAACCTGAAACCCTAAATTTGAATACAACAGAACCCTAAAACCTAAAATTAAACTGTAAAACTAAGCACATAACCCAAAAACTCAAAACCCTAAACCCTAAACCCTAAAAACAAAATCTAAAACCCTAAATTTTAATACACTAAACCCTAAATCCTAATACTCTAAACACTAAAACATAAAAACAAAATCCTAAACCCTACCCTAATCTTTAATACACTAAAACCCTAAACCCCAAAACTAAACATTAAACCCTAAAATTTAAAACCCTAAAACCTAAAACCAAAACCCTAAAAACTAAAACCTAAAACCCTAAATTTGAATACAAAAAAACCCTAAAACCTAAAATTAAACCCTAAAACTAAGCACACAACCCAAAAACTCAGAACCCTCAAATTGAAAACAAAAACCCTAAATCCTAAAACCTAAAAACTAAATCTAAAACCCTAAATTTTAATACACTAAACCATAAATCCTAATACTCTAAACACTAAAACATAAAAACAAAACCCTAAACCCTAAAAACTAAAACCCTAATCATTAATACACTAAAACCCTTAACTCTAAAACTAAAAATTAAACCCTAAAATTCTAAACCCTAAAACCTAAAACCAAAACCCTAAAAAATAAAACCTAAAACCCTAAACTTGAATACAACAAAACCTTAAAACCTAAAATTAAACCTTAAAACTAACCATTAAACTCAAAAACTCTAAACCCTAAAACCTAAAACCAAAACCCTAAACCCTAAATCTTAAAAACTAAATCTTAAACCCTAAATTTTACGACACTAAACCCTAAGTCATAATACTCTAAACACTAAACCCTAAAAACAATACCATAAACTCTAAAGACTAAAACCCTAATCTTTAATAAACTAAAACCCTAATCTTTAATAAACTAAAACCCTAGACTTTAAAACTAAACATTAAACCCTAAATTTCAAAACCCTAAACCCTAAAACCAAAACCCTAAAAACTAAAACCTAAAACCTTATACTTGAATACACTAAAACCCTAAACCCTAAACCTTAAAATTAAACCCTAAAACTAAGCAAATAACCCTAAAACTCAAAACCGTAAAATTGAAAACAAAAACACTAAACCCCAAACCCTAAAAACAAAATCTAAAACCCTAAATTTTAATACACTAAACCCTAAATCCTAATACTCAAAACACTAAAACATTAAAACTAAAACCCTAAACGCTAAAAACTAAAACCCTAATCTTTAATACACTAAAACCCTAAACGCTAAAACTAAACATTAAACCCTAAAATTTAAAACCCTAAAACCGAAAACCAAAACCCTAAAAACTAAAACCTAAAACCCTAAATTTGAATACAACAAAACTCTAAAACATAAAATTAAACACTAAAACTAAGCACATAACCCAAAAACTCAAAACCCTAAAATTGAAAACAAAAACTCTAAACCCTAAACCCTAAAAACTAAATCTAAAACCCTAAATTTTAATACACTAAACCCTAAATCCTAATACTCAAAACACTAAAACATAAAAACAAAACCCTAAACCCTAAAAACTAAAACCCTAATCTTTAATACACTAAAACCCTAAACCCTAAAAGTAAACATTAAACAGTAAAATTTAAAACCCTAAAACCGAAAACCAAAACCTTAAAAACTAAAACCTAAAACCCTAAATTTGAATACAACAGAACCCTAAAACCTAAAATTAAACACTAAAACTAAGCACATAACCCAAAAACTCAAAACGCTAAACCCTAAACCCTAAAAACAAAATCTAAAACCCTAAATTTTAATACACTAAACCCTAAATCCTAATACTCTAAACACTAAAACATAAAAACAAAATCCTAAACCTTACCCTAATCTTTAATACACTAAAACCCTAAACCCCAAAACTAAACATTAAACCCTAAAATTTAAAACCCTAAAAACTAAAACCTAAACCATAAATTTGAATACAAAAA
Organism: Euphrasia confusa; assembly: GCA_954870475.1. Classification (NCBI taxonomy): domain Eukaryota; kingdom Viridiplantae; phylum Streptophyta; class Magnoliopsida; order Lamiales; family Orobanchaceae; genus Euphrasia; species Euphrasia confusa. Next base: position 18,323,058 of record OX940966.1, read on the forward strand.
AACCCTAAAACCTAAAATTAAACCCTAAAACTAAGCAAATAACCCTAAAACTCAAAACCCTAAAATTGAAAACAAAAACACTAAACCCCAAACCCTAAAAACAAAATCTAAAACCCTAAATTCTAATACACTAAACCCTAAATCCTAATACTGAAAACACTAAAACATAAAAACAAAACCCTAAACCCTAAAAACTAAAACCCTAAACCCTAAAAACTAAAACCCTAATCTTTAATACACTAAAACCCTAAACCCTATAACTAAACATTAAACCCTAAAATTTAAAACCGTAAAACCGAAAACAGAAACCCTAAAAACTAAAACCTAAAACCCTAAATTTGAATACAACAAAACCCTAAAACCTAAAATTAAACACTAAAACTAAGCACATAACCCTAAAAACTAAATCTAAAACCCTAAATTTTCATACACTAAACCCTAAATCCTAATACTCAAAACACTAAAACATAAAAACAAAACCCTAAACCCTAAAAACTAAAACCCTAATCTTTAATACACTAAAACCCTAAACCCTAAAACTAACAATTAAACTCTAAAATTTAAAACCCTAAAACCGAAAACCAAAACCCTAAAAACTAAAAACTAAAACCCTAAATTTGAATACAACAAAACCCTAAAACCTAAAATTAAACACTAAAACTAAGCACATAACCCAAAAACTCAAAACCCTAAACCCTAAACCCTCAAAACAAAATCTAAAACCCTAAATTTTAATACACTAAACCCTAAATCCAAATACTCTAAACACTAAAACATAAAAACAAAATCCTAAACCCTAAATCCTCAAATTGAAAACAAAAACCCTAAATCCTAAAACCTAAAAACTAGATTTAAAACCCTAAATTTTAATACACTAAACCATAAATCCTAATACTCTAAACACTAAAACATAAAAACAAAACCCTAAACCCTAAAATTAAACCTTAAAACTAAACATTAAACCCAAAAACTCTAAACCCTAAAACCTAAAACCAAAACCCTAAACCCTAAATGTTAAACCCTAAATTTTACGACACTAAACCCTAAGTCATAATACTCTAAACACTAAAACCTAAAAACAATACCATAAACTCTAAAGACTAAAACCCTAATCTTTAATAAACTAAAACCCTAGACTTTAAAACTAAACATTAAACCCTAAAATTCGAAACCCTAAACCCTAAAACCAAAACCCTAAAAACTAAAACCTAAAACCTTATACTTGAATACACTAAAACCCTAAACCCTAAACCTTAAAATTAAACCCTAAAACTAAGCAAATAACCCTAAAACTCAAAACCCTAAAATTGAAAATAAAAACACTAAACCCTAAACCCTAAAAACAAAATCTAAAACCCTAAATTTTAATACACTAAACCCTAAATCCTAATACTCTAAACACTAAAACATAAAAACAAAAACCCTAAACGCTAAAAACTAAAACCCTAATCTTTAATACACTAAAACCCTAAACGCTAAAACTAAACATTAAACCCTAAAATTTAAAACCCTAAAACCGAAAACCAAAACCCTAAAAACTAAAACCTAAAACCCTAAATTTGAATACAACAAAACCCTAAAACCTAAAATTAAACACTAAAACTAAGCACATAACCCAAAAACTCAAAACCCTAAACCCTAAAAACAAAATCTAAAACCCTAAATTTTAATACACTAAACCCTAAATCCAAATACTCTAAACACTAAAACATAAAAACAAAATCCTAAACCCTAAATCCTCAAATTGAAACCAAAAACCCTAAATCCTAAAACCTAAAAACTAGATTTAAAACCCTAAATTTTAATACACTAAACCATAAATCCTAATACTCTAAACACTAAAACATAAAAACAAAACCCTAAACCCTAAAATTAAACCTTAAAACTAAACATTAAACCCAAAAACTCTAAACCCTAAAACCTAAAACCAAAACCCTAAACCCTAAATGTTAAACCCTAAATTTTACGACACTAAACCCTAAGTCATAATACTCTAAACACTAAAACCTAAAAACAATACCATAAACTCTAAAGACTAAAACCCTAATCTTTAATAAACTAAAACCCTAGACTTTAAAACTAAACATTAAACCCTAAAATTCGAAACCCTAAACCCTAAAACCAAAACCCTAAAAACTAAAACCTAAAACCTTATACTTGAATACACTAAAACCCTAAACCCTAAACCTTAAAATTAAACCCTAAAACTAAGCAAATAACCCTAAAACTCAAAACCCTAAAATTGAAAACAAAAACACTAAACCCTAAACCCTAAAAACGAAATCTAAAACCCTAAATTTTAATACGCTAAACCCTAAATCCTAATACTCTAAACACTAAAACATAAAAACAAAATCCTAAACCATAAAAACTTAAACCCTAATCATTAATACACTAAAACCCTAAACCGTAAAACTAAATATTAAACCCTAAAATTTAAAACCCTAAAACCTAAAACCAAAACCCTAAAAACTAAAACCTAAAACCCTAAATTTGAATACAACAAAACCCTAAAACCTAAAATTAAAGACTAAAACTAAGCACATAACCCAAAAACTCAAAACCCTAAACCCTAAACCCTAAAAACAAAATCTAAATCCCTAAATTTTAATACACTAAACCCTAAATTCAAATACTCTAAACACTAAAACATAAAAACAAAATCCTAAACCCTAAATCCTCAAATTGAAAACAAAAACCCTAAATCCTAAAACCTAAAAACTAGATTTAAAACCCTAAATTTTAATACACTAAACCATAAATCCTAATACTCTAAACACTAAAACATAAAAACAAAACCCTAAACCCTAAAATTAAACCTTAAAACTAAACATTAAACCCAAAAACTCTAAACCCTAAAACCTAAAACCAAAACCCTAAACCCTAAATGTTAAACCCTAAATTTTACAACACTAAACCCTAAGTCATAATACTCTAAACACTAAAACCTTAAAACAATACCATAAACTCTAAAGACTAAAACCCTAATCTTTAATAAACTAAAACCCTAGACTTTAAAACTAAACATTAAACCCTAAAATTCGAAACCCTAAACCCTAAAACCAAAACCCTAAAAACTAAAACCTAAAACCTTATACTTGAATACACTAAAACCCTAAACCCTAAACCTTAAAATTAAACCCTAAAACTAAGTAAATAACCCTAAAACTCAAAACCCTAAAATTGAAAACAAAAACACTAAACCCCAAACCCTAAAAACAAAATCTAAAACCCTAAATTTTAATACACTAAACCCTAAATCCTAATACTCAAAACACTAAAACATTAAAACTAAAACCCTAAACGCTAAAAACTAAAACCCTAATCTTTAATACACTAAAACCCTAAACGCTAAAACTAAACATTAAACCCTAAAATTTAAAACCCTAAAACCGAAAACCAAAACCCTAAAAACTAAAACCTAAAACCCTAAATTTGAATACAACAAAACTCTAAAACATAAAATTAAACACTAAAACTAAGCACATAAACCAAAAACTCAAAACCCTAAAATTGAAAACAAAAACTCTAAACCCTAAACCCTAAAAACTAAATCTAAAACCCTAAATTTTAATACACTAAACCCTAAATCCTAATACTCAAAACACTAAAACATAAAAACAAAACCCTAAACCCTAAAAACTAAAACCCTAATATTTAATACACTAAAACCCTAAACCGTAAAACTAAACATTAAACCCTAAAATTTAAAACCCTAAAACCTAAAACCAAAACCCTAAAAACTAAAACCTAAAACCCTAAATTTGAATACAACAAAACCCTAAAACCTAAAATTAAACACTAAAACTAAGCACATAACCCAAAAACTCAAAACCCTAAACCCTAAAAACAAAATCTAAAACCCTAAATTTTAATACACTAAACCCTAAATCCAAATACTCTAAACACTAAAACATAAAAACAAAATCCTAAACCCTAAATCCTCAAATTGAAACCAAAAACCCTAAATCTAAAACCTAAAAACTAGATTTAAAACCCTAAATTTTAATACACTAAACCATAAATCCTAATACTCTAAACACTAAAACATAAAAACAAAACCCTAAACCCTAAAATTAAACCTTAAAACTAAACATTAAACCCAAAAACTCTAAACCCTAAAACCTAAAACCAAAACCCTAAATCCTAATACTCAAAACACTAAAACATTAAAACTAAAACCCTAAACGCTAAAAACTAAAACCCTAATCTTTAATACACTAAAACCCTAAACGCTAAAACTAAACATTAAACCCTAAAATTTAAAACCCTAAAACCGAAAACCAAAACCCTAAAAACTAAAACCTAAAACCCTAAATTTGAATACAACAAAACCCTAAAACCTAAAATTAAACACTAAAACTAAGCACATAACCCAAAAACTCAAAACCCTAAAATTGAAAACAAAAACTCTAAACCCTAAACCCTAAAAACTAAATCTAAAACCCTAAATTTTAATACACTAAACCCTAAATCCTAATACTCAAAACACTAAAACATAAAAACAAAACCCTAAACCCTAAAAACTAAAACCCTAATCTTTAATACACTAAAACCCTAAACCCTAAAAGTAAACATTAAACCGTAAAATTTAAAACCCTAAAACCGAAAACCAAAACCCTAAAAACTAAAACCTGAAACCCTAAATTTGAATACAACAGAACCCTAAAACCTAAAATTAAACTGTAAAACTAAGCACATAACCCAAAAACTCAAAACCCTAAACCCTAAACCCTAAAAACAAAATCTAAAACCCTAAATTTTAATACACTAAACCCTAAATCCTAATACTCTAAACACTAAAACATAAAAACAAAATCCTAAACCCTACCCTAATCTTTAATACACTAAAACCCTAAACCCCAAAACTAAACATTAAACCCTAAAATTTAAAACCCTAAAACCTAAAACCAAAACCCTAAAAACTAAAACCTAAAACCCTAAATTTGAATACAAAAAAACCCTAAAACCTAAAATTAAACCCTAAAACTAAGCACACAACCCAAAAACTCAGAACCCTCAAATTGAAAACAAAAACCCTAAATCCTAAAACCTAAAAACTAAATCTAAAACCCTAAATTTTAATACACTAAACCATAAATCCTAATACTCTAAACACTAAAACATAAAAACAAAACCCTAAACCCTAAAAACTAAAACCCTAATCATTAATACACTAAAACCCTTAACTCTAAAACTAAAAATTAAACCCTAAAATTCTAAACCCTAAAACCTAAAACCAAAACCCTAAAAAATAAAACCTAAAACCCTAAACTTGAATACAACAAAACCTTAAAACCTAAAATTAAACCTTAAAACTAACCATTAAACTCAAAAACTCTAAACCCTAAAACCTAAAACCAAAACCCTAAACCCTAAATCTTAAAAACTAAATCTTAAACCCTAAATTTTACGACACTAAACCCTAAGTCATAATACTCTAAACACTAAACCCTAAAAACAATACCATAAACTCTAAAGACTAAAACCCTAATCTTTAATAAACTAACACCCTAGACTTTAAAACTAAACATTAAACCCTAAATTTCAAAACCCTAAACCCTAAAACCAAAACCCTAAAAACTAAAACCTAAAACCTTATACTTGAATACACTAAAACCCTAAACCCTAAACCTTAAAATTAAACCCTAAAACTAAGCAAATAACCCTAAAACTCAAAACCGTAAAATTGAAAACAAAAACACTAAACCCCAAACCCTAAAAACAAAATCTAAAACCCTAAATTTTAATACACTAAACCCTAAATCCTAATACTCAAAACACTAAAACATTAAAACTAAAACCCTAAACGCTAAAAACTAAAACCCTAATCTTTAATACACTAAAACCCTAAACGCTAAAACTAAACATTAAACCCTAAAATTTAAAACCCTAAAACCGAAAACCAAAACCCTAAAAACTAAAACCTAAAACCCTAAATTTGAATACAACAAAACTCTAAAACATAAAATTAAACACTAAAACTAAGCACATAACCCAAAAACTCAAAACCCTAAAATTGAAAACAAAAACTCTAAACCCTAAACCCTAAAAACTAAATCTAAAACCCTAAATTTTAATACACTAAACCCTAAATCCTAATACTCAAAACACTAAAACATAAAAACAAAACCCTAAACCCTAAAAACTAAAACCCTAATCTTTAATACACTAAAACCCTAAACCCTAAAAGTAAACATTAAACAGTAAAATTTAAAACCCTAAAACCGAAAACCAAAACCTTAAAAACTAAAACCTAAAACCCTAAATTTGAATACAACAGAACCCTAAAACCTAAAATTAAACACTAAAACTAAGCACATAACCCAAAAACTCAAAACGCTAAACCCTAAACCCTAAAAACAAAATCTAAAACCCTAAATTTTAATACACTAAACCCTAAATCCTAATACTCTAAACACTAAAACATAAAAACAAAATCCTAAACCTTACCCTAATCTTTAATACACTAAAACCCTAAACCCCAAAACTAAACATTAAACCCTAAAATTTAAAACCCTAAAAACTAAAACCTAAACCATAAATTTGAATACAAAAAAACCCTAAAACCTAAAATTAAACCCTAAAACTAAGCAAATAACCCTAAAACTCAAAACCCTAAAATTGAAAACAAAAACACTAAACCCCAAACCCTAAAAACAAAATCTAAAACCCTAAATTCTAATACACTAAACCCTAAATCCTAATACTGAAAACACTAAAACATAAAAACAAAACCCTAAACCCTAAAAACTAAAACCCTAAACCCTAAAAACTAAAACCCTAATCTTTAATACACTAAAACCCTAAACGCTAAAACTAAACATTAAACCCTAAAATTTAAAACCGTAAAACCGAAAACAGAAACCCTAAAAACTAAAACCTAAAACCCTAAATTTGAATACAACAAAACCCTAAAACCTAAAATTAAACACTAAAACTAAGCACATAACCCTAAAAACTAAATCTAAAACCCTAAATTTTCATACACTAAACCCTAAATCCTAATACTCAAAACACTAAAACATAAAAACAAAACCCTAAACCCTAAAAACTAAAACCCTAATCTTTAATACACTAAAACCCTAAACCCTAAAACTAACAATTAAACTCTAAAATTTAAAACCCTAAAACCGAAAACCAAAACCCTAAAAACTAAAAACTAAAACCCTAAATTTGAATACAACAAAACCCTAAAACCTAAAATTAAACACTAAAACTAAGCACATAACCCAAAAACTCAAAACCCTAAACCCTAAACCCTCAAAACAAAATCTAAAACCCTAAATTTTAATACACTAAACCCTAAATCCAAATACTCTAAACACTAAAACATAAAAACAAAATCCTAAACCCTAAATCCTCAAATTGAAAACAAAAACCCTAAATCCTAAAACCTAAAAACTAGATTTAAAACCCTAAATTTTAATACACTAAACCATAAATCCTAATACTCTAAACACTAAAACATAAAAACAAAACCCTAAACCCTAAAATTAAACCTTAAAACTAAACATTAAACCCAAAAACTCTAAACCCTAAAACCTAAAACCAAAACCCTAAATCCTAATACTCAAAACACTAAAACATTAAAACTAAAACCCTAAACGCTAAAAACTAAAACCCTAATCTTTAATACACTAAAACCCTAAACGCTAAAACTAAACATTAAACCCTAAAATTTAAAACCCTAAAACCGAAAACCAAAACCCTAAAAACTAAAACCTAAAACCCTAAATTTGAATACAACAAAACCCTAAAACCTAAAATTAAACACTAAAACTAAGCACATAACCCAAAAACTCAAAACCCTAAAATTGAAAACAAAAACTCTAAACCCTAAACCCTAAAAACTAAATCTAAAACCCTAAATTTTAATACACTAAACCCTAAATCCTAATACTCAAAACACTAAAACATAAAAACAAAACCCTAAACCCTAAAAACTAAAACCCTAATCTTTAATACACTAAAACCCTAAACCCTAAAAGTAAACATTAAACCGTAAAATTTAAAACCCTAAAACCGAAAACCAAAACCCTAAAAACTAAAACCTGAAACCCTAAATTTGAATACAACAGAACCCTAAAACCTAAAATTAAACTGTAAAACTAAGCACATAACCCAAAAACTCAAAACCCTAAACCCTAAACCCTAAAAACAAAATCTAAAACCCTAAATTTTAATACACTAAACCCTAAATCCTAATACTCTAAACACTAAAACATAAAAACAAAATCCTAAACCCTACCCTAATCTTTAATACACTAAAACCCTAAACCCCAAAACTAAACATTAAACCCTAAAATTTAAAACCCTAAACCCTAAAACCAAAACCCTAAAAACTAAAACCTAAAACCCTAAATTTGAATACAAAAAAACCCTAAAACCTAAAATTAAACCCTAAAACTAAGCACACAACCCAAAAACTCAGAACCCTCAAATTGAAAACAAAAACCCTAAATCCTAAAACCTAAAAACTAAATCTAAAACCCTAAATTTTAATACACTAAACCATAAATCCTAATACTCTAAACACTAAAACATAAAAACAAAACCCTAAACCCTAAAAACTAAAACCCTAATCATTAATACACTAAAACCCTTAACTCTAAAACTAAAAATTAAACCCTAAAATTCTAAACCCTAAAACCTAAAACCAAAACCCTAAAAAATAAAACCTAAAACCCTAAACTTGAATACAACAAAACCTTAAAACCTAAAATTAAACCTTAAAACTAACCATTAAACTCAAAAACTCTAAACCCTAAAACCTAAAACCAAAACCCTAAACCCTAAATCTTAAAAACTAAATCTTAAACCCTAAATTTTACGACACTAAACCCTAAGTCATAATACTCTAAACACTAAACCCTAAAAACAATACCATAAACTCTAAAGACTAAAACCCTAATCTTTAATAAACTAAAACCCTAGACTTTAAAACTAAACATTAAACCCTAAATTTCAAAACCCTAAACCCTAAAACCAAAACCCAAAAAACTAAAACCTAAAACCTTATACTTGAATACACTAAAACCCTAAACCCTAAACCTTAAAATTAAACCCTAAAACTAAGCAAATAACCCTAAAACTCAAAACCGTAAAATTGAAAACAAAAACACTAAACCCCAAACCCTAAAAACAAAATCTAAAACCCTAAATTTTAATACACTAAACCCTAAATCCTAATACTCAAAACACTAAAACATTAAAACTAAAACCCTAAACGCTAAAAACTAAAACCCTAATCTTTAATACACTAAAACCCTAAACGCTAAAACTAAACATTAAACCCTAAAATTTAAAACCCTAAAACCAAAAACCAAAACCCTAAAAACTAAAACCTAAAACCCTAAATTTGAATACAACAAAACTCTAAAACATAAAATTAAACACTAAAACTAAGCACATAACCCAAAAACTCAAAACCCTAAAATTGAAAACAAAAACTCTAAACCCTAAACCCTAAAAACTAAATCTAAAACCCTAAATTTTAATACACTAAACCCTAAATCCTAATACTCAAAACACTAAAACATAAAAACAAAACCCTAAACCCTAAAAACTAAAACCCTAATCTTTAATACACTAAAACCCTAAACCCTAAAAGTAAACATTAAACAGTAAAATTTAAAACCCTAAAACCGAAAACCAAAACCTTAAAAACTAAAACCTAAAACCCTAAATTTGAATACAACAGAACCCTAAAACCTAAAATTAAACACTAAAACTAAGCACATAACCCAAAAACTCAAAACGCTAAACCCTAAACCCTAAAAACAAAATCTAAAACCCTAAATTTTAATACACTAAACCCTAAATCCTAATACTCTAAACACTAAAACATAAAAACAAAATCCTAAACCTTACCCTAATCTTTAATACACTAAAACCCTAAACCCCAAAACTAAACATTAAACCCTAAAATTTAAAACCCTAAAAACTAAAACCTAAACCATAAATTTGAATACAAAAAAACCCTAAAACCTAAAATTAAACCCTAAAACTAAGCAAATAACCCTAAAACTCAAAACCCTAAAATTGAAAACAAAAACACTAAACCCCAAACCCTAAAAACAAAATCTAAAACCCTAAATTCTAATACACTAAACCCTAAATCCTAATACTGAAAACACTAAAACATAAAAACAAAACCCTAAACCCTAAAAACTAAAACCCTAAACCCTAAAAACTAAAACCCTAATCTTTAATACACTAAAACCCTAAACGCTAAAACTAAACATTAAACCCTAAAATTTAAAACCGTAAAACCGAAAACAGAAACCCTAAAAACTAAAACCTAAAACCCTAAATTTGAATACAACAAAACCCTAAAACCTAAAATTAAACACTAAAACTAAGCACATAACCCTAAAAACTAAATCTAAAACCCTAAATTTTCATACACTAAACCCTAAATCCTAATACTCAAAACACTAAAACATAAAAACAAAACCCTAAACCCTAAAAACTAAAACCCTAATCTTTAATACACTAAAACCCTAAACCCTAAAACTAACAATTAAACTCTAAAATTTAAAACCCTAAAACCGAAAACCAAAACCCTAAAAACTAAAAACTAAAACCCTAAATTTGAATACAACAAAACCCTAAAACCTAAAATTAAACACTAAAACTAAGCACATAACCCAAAAACTCAAAACCCTAAACCCTAAACCCTCAAAACAAAATCTAAAACCCTAAATTTTAATACACTAAACCCTAAATCCAAATACTCTAAACACTAAAACATAAAAACAAAATCCTAAACCCTAAATCCTCAAATTGAAAACAAAAACCCTAAATCCTAAAACCTAAAAACTAGATTTAAAACCCTAAATTTTAATACACTAAACCATAAATCCTAATACTCTAAACACTAAAACATAAAAACAAAACCCTAAACCCTAAAATTAAACCTTAAAACTAAACATTAAACCCAAAAACTCTAAACCCTAAAACCTAAAACCAAAACCCTAAACCCTAAATGTTAAACCCTAAATTTTACGACACTAAACCCTAAGTCATAATACTCTAAACACTAAAACCTAAAAACAATACCATAAACTCTAAAGACTAAAACCCTAATCTTTAATAAACTAAAACCCTAGACTTTAAAACTAAACATTAAACCCTAAAATTCGAAACCCTAAACCCTAAAACCAAAACCCTAAAAACTAAAACCTAAAACCTTATACTTGAATACACTAAAACCCTAAACCCTAAACCTTAAAATTAAACCCTAAAACTAAGCAAATAACCCTAAAACTCAAAACCCTAAAATTGAAAATAAAAACACTAAACCCTAAACCCTAAAAACAAAATCTAAAACCCTAAATTTTAATACACTAAACCCTAAATCCTAATACTCTAAACACTAAAACATAAAAACAAAATCCTAAACCCTAAAAACTTAAACCCTAATCTTTAATACACTAAAACCCTAAACCGTAAAACTAAACATTAAACCCTAAAATTTAAAACCCTAAAACCTAAAACCAAAACCCTAAAAACTAAAACCTAAAACCCTAAATTTGAATACAACAAAACCCTAAAACCTAAAATTAAACACTAAAACTAAGCACATAACCCAAAAACTCAAAACCCTAAACCCTAAAAACAAAATCTAAAACCCTAAATTTTAATACACTAAACCCTAAATCCAAATACTCTAAACACTAAAACATAAAAACAAAATCCTAAACCCTAAATCCTCAAATTGAAACCAAAAACCCTAAATCCTAAAACCTAAAAACTAGATTTAAAACCCTAAATTTTAATACACTAAACCATAAATCCTAATACTCTAAACACTAAAACATAAAAACAAAACCCTAAACCCTAAAATTAAACCTTAAAACTAAACATTAAACCCAAAAACTCTAAACCCTAAAACCTAAAACCAAAACCCTAAACCCTAAATGTTAAACCCTAAATTTTACGACACTAAACCCTAAGTCATAATACTCTAAACACTAAAACCTAAAAACAATACCATAAACTCTAAAGACTAAAACCCTAATCTTTAATAAACTAAAACCCTAGACTTTAAAACTAAACATTAAACCCTAAAATTCGAAACCCTAAACCCTAAAACCAAAACCCTAAAAACTAAAACCTAAAACCTTATACTTGAATACACTAAAACCCTAAACCCTAAACCTTAAAATTAAACCCTAAAACTAAGCAAATAACCCTAAAACTCAAAACCCTAAAATTGAAAACAAAAACACTAAACCCTAAACCCTAAAAACGAAATCTAAAACCCTAAATTTTAATACGCTAAACCCTAAATCCTAATACTCTAAACACTAAAACATAAAAACAAAATCCTAAACCATAAAAACTTAAACCCTAATCATTAATACACTAAAACCCTAAACCGTAAAACTAAACATTAAACCCTAAAATTTAAAACCCTAAAACCTAAAACCAAAACCCTAAAAACTAAAACCTAAAACCCTAAATTTGAATACAACAAAACCCTAAAACCTAAAATTAAAGACTAAAACTAAGCACATAACCCAAAAACTCAAAACCCTAAACCCTAAACCCTAAAAACAAAATCTAAATCCCTAAATTTTAATACACTAAACCCTAAATTCAAATACTCTAAACACTAAAACATAAAAACAAAATCCTAAACCCTAAATCCTCAAATTGAAAACAAAAACCCTAAATCCTAAAACCTAAAAACTAGATTTAAAACCCTAAATTTTAATACACTAAACCATAAATCCTAATACTCTAAACACTAAAACATAAAAACAAAACCCTAAACCCTAAAATTAAACCTTAAAACTAAACATTAAACCCAAAAACTCTAAACCCTAAAACCTAAAACCAAAACCCTAAACCCTAAATGTTAAACCCTAAATTTTACAACACTAAACCCTAAGTCATAATACTCTAAACACAAAAACCAAAGACTAAAACCCTAATCTTTAATAAACTAAAACCCTAGACTTTAAAACTAAACATTAAACCCTAAAATTCGAAACCCTAAACCCTAAAACCAAAACCCTAAAAACTAAAACCTAAAACCTTATACTTGAATACACTAAAACCCTAAACCCTAAACCTTAAAATTAAACCCTAAAACTAAGCAAATAACCCTAAAACTCAAAACCCTAAAATTGAAAACAAAAACACTAAACCCTAAACCCTAAAAACGAAATCTAAAACCCTAAATTTTAATACGCTAAACCCTAAATCCTAATACTCTAAACACTAAAACATAAAAACAAAATCCTAAACCATAAAAACTTAAACCCTAATCATTAATACACTAAAACCCTAAACCGTAAAACTAAACATTAAACCCTAAAATTTAAAACCCTAAAACCTAAAACCAAAACCCTAAAAACTAAAACCTAAAACCCTAAATTTGAATACAACAAAACCCTAAAACCTAAAATTAAAGACTAAAACTAAGCACATAACCCAAAAACTCAAAACCCTAAACCCTAAACCCTAAAAACAAAATCTAAATCCCTAAATTTTAATACACTAAACCCTAAATTCAAATACTCTAAACACTAAAACATAAAAACAAAATCCTAAACCCTAAATCCTCAAATTGAAAACAAAAACCCTAAATCCTAAAACCTAAAAACTAGATTTAAAACCCTAAATTTTAATACACTAAACCATAAATCCTAATACTCTAAACACTAAAACATAAAAACAAAACCCTAAACCCTAAAATTAAACCTTAAAACTAATCATTAAACCCAAAAACTCTAAACCCTAAAACCTAAAACCAAAACCCTAAACCCTAAATGTTAAACCCTAAATTTTACAACACTAAACCCTAAGTCATAATACTCTAAACACAAAAACCAAAGACTAAAACCCTAATCTTTAATAAACTAAAACCCTAGACTTTAAAACTAAACATTAAACCCTAAAATTCGAAACCCTAAACCCTAAAACCAAAACCCTAAAAACTAAAACCTAAAACCTTATACTTGAATACACTAAAACCCTAAACCCTAAACCTTAAAATTAAACCCTAAAACTAAGCAAATAACCCTAAAACTCAAAACCCTAAAATTGAAAACAAAAACACTAAACCCCAAACCCTAAAAACAAAATCTAAAACCCTAAATTTTAATACACTAAACCCTAAATCCTAATACTCAAAACACTAAAACATAAAAACAAAACCCTAAACCCTAAAAACTAAAACCCTAATCTTTAATACACTAAAACCCTAAACGCTAAAACTAAACATTAAACCCTAAAATTTAAAACCCTAAAATCTTAAACCAAAACCCTAAAAATTAAAACCTAAAACCCTAAATTTGAATACAACAAAACCCTAAAACCTAAAATTAAACACTAAAACTAAGCACATAACCCAAAAACTTAAAACCCTAAAATTGAAAACAAAAACCCTAATCCCTAAACCCTAAAAACTAAATCTAAAACCCTAAATTTTAATACACTAAACCCTAAATCCTAATACTCTAAACACTAAAACATTAAAACAAAATCCTAAACCCTAAAAACTAAAACCCTAATCTTTAATACACTAAAACCCTACACCCTAAAACTAAACATTAAACCCTAAAATTTAAAACCCTAAAACCTAAAACCAAAACCCTAAAAATTAAAAACTAAAACCCTAAATTTGAATACAACAAAACCCTAAAACCTAAAATTAAACCCTAAAACCAAGCACATAACCCAAAAACTCAAAACCCTAAAATTGAAAACAAAAACCCTAAATCCTAAAACCTAAAAACTAAATCTAAAACCCTAAATTTTAATACACTAAACCCTAAATCCTAATACTCAAAACACTAAAACATAAAAACAAAACCCTAAACCCTAAAAACTAAAACACTAATCTTTAATACACTAAAACCCTAAACGCTAAAACTAAACATTAAACCCTAAAATTTAAAACCCTAAAATCTTAAACCAAAACCCTAAAAATTAAAACCTAAAACCCTAAATTTGAATACAACAAAACCCTAAAACCTAAAATTAAACACTAAAACTAAGCACATAACCCAAAAACTCAAAACCCTAAACCCTAAACCCTAAAAACAAAATCTAAATCCCTAAATTTTAATACACTAAACCCTAAATTCAAATACTCTAAACACTAAAATATAAAAACAAAATCCTAAACCCTAAATCCTCAAATTGAAAACAAAAACCCTAAATCCTAAAACCTAAAAACTAGATTTAAAACCCTAAATTTTAATACACTAAACCATAAATCCTAATACTCTAAACACTAAAACATAAAAACAAAACCCTAAACCCTAAAATTAAACCTTAAAACTAAACATTAAACCCAAAAACTCTAAACCCTAAAACCTAAAACCAAAACCCTAAACCCTAAATGTTAAACCCTAAATTTTACAACACTAAACCCTAAGTCATAATACTCTAAATACTAAAACCTTAAAACAATACCATAAACTCTAAAGACTAAAAACCTAATCTTTAATAAACTAAAACCCTAGACTTTAAAACTAAACATTAAACCCTAAAATTCGAAACCCTAAAACCAAAACCCTAAAAACTAAAACCTAAAACCTTATACTTGAATACACTAAAACCCTAAACCCTAAACCTTAAAATTAAACCCTAAAACTAAGCAAATAACCCTAAAACTCAAAACCCTAAAATTGAAAACAAAAACACTAAACCCCAAACCCTAAAAACAAAATCTAAAACCCTAAATTTTAATACACTAAACCCTAAATCCTAATACTCAAAACACTAAAACATAAAAACAAAACCCTAAACCCTAAAAACTAAAACCCTAATCTTTAATACACTAAAACCCTAAACGCTAAAACTAAACATTAAACCCTAAAATTTAAAACCCTAAAATCTTAAACCAAAACCCTAAAAATTAAAACCTAAAACCCTAAATTTGAATACAACAAAACCCTAAAACCTAAAATTAAACACTAAAACTAAGCACATAACCCAAAAACATAAAACCCTAAAATTGAAAACAAAAACCCTAATCCCTAAACCCTAAAAACTAAATCTAAAACCCTAAATTTTAATACACTAAACCCTAAATCCTAATACTCTAAACACTAAAACATTAAAACAAAATCCTAAACCCTAAAAACTAAAACCCTAATCTTTAATACACTAAAACCCTACACCCTAAAACTAAACATTAAACCCTAAAATTTAAAACCCTAAAACCTAAAACCAAAACCCTAAAAATTAAAAACTAAAACCCTAAATTTGAATACAACAAAACCCTAAAACCTAAAATTAAACCCTAAAACCAAGCACATAACCCAAAAACTCAAAACCCTAAACCCTAAAACCTAAAACCAAAACCCTAAACCCTAAATCTTAAAAACTAAATCTTAAACCCTAAATTTTACGACACTAAACCCTAAGTCATAATACTCTAAACACTAAACCCTAAAAATAATACCATAAACTCTAAAGACTAAAACCCTAATCTTTAATAAACTAAAACCCTAGACTTTAAAACTAAACATTAAACCCTAAATTTCAAAACCCTAAACCCTAAAACCAAAACCCTAAAAACTAAAACCTAAAACCTTATACTTGAATACACTAAAACCCTAAACCCTAAACCTTAAAATTAAACCCTAAAACTAAGCAAATAACCCTAAAACTCAAAAACGTAAAATTGAAAACAAAAACACTAAACCCCAAACCCTAAAAACAAAATTTAAAACCCTAAATTTTAATACACTAAACCCTAAATCCTAATACTCAAAACACTAAAACATTAAAACTAAAACCCTAAACGCTAAAAACTAAAACCCTAATCTTTAATACACTAAAACCCTAAACGCTAAAACTAAACATTAAACCCTAAAATTTAAAACCCTAAAACCGAAAACCAAAACCCTAAAAACTAAAACCTAAAACCCTAAATTTGAATACAACAAAACTCTAAAACATAAAATTAAACACTAAAACTAAGCACATAACCCAAAAACTCAAAACCCTAAAATTGAAAACAAAAACTCTAAACCCTAAACCCTAAAAACTAAATCTAAAACCCTAAATTTTAATACACTAAACCCTAAATCCTAATACTCAAAACACTAAAACATAAAAACAAAACCCTAAACCCTAAAAACTAAAACCCTAATCTTTAATACACTAAAACCCTAAACCGTAAAACTAAACATTAAACCCTAAAATTTAAAACCCTAAAACCTAAAACCAAAACCCTAAAAACTAAAACCTAAAACCCTAAATTTGAATACAACAAAACCCTAAAACCTAAAATTAAACACTAAAACTAAGCACATAACCCAAAAACTCAAAACCCTAAACCCTAAAAACAAAATCTAAAACCCTAAATTTTAATACACTAAACCCTAAATCCAAATACTCTAAACACTAAAACATAAAAACAAAATCCTAAACCCTAAATCCTCAAATTGAAACCAAAAACCCTAAATCTAAAACCTAAAAACTAGATTTAAAACCCTAAATTTTAATACACTAAACCATAAATCCTAATACTCTAAACACTAAAACATAAAAACAAAACCCTAAACCCTAAAATTAAACCTTAAAACTAAACATTAAACCCAAAAACTCTAAACCCTAAAACCTAAAACCAAAACCCTAAATCCTAATACTCAAAACACTAAAATATTAAAACTAAAACCCTAAACGCTAAAAACTAAAACCCTAATCTTTAATACACTAAAACCCTAAACGCTAAAACTAAACATTAAACCCTAAAATTTAAAACCCTAAAACCGAAAACCAAAACCCTAAAAACTAAAACCTAAAACCCTAAATTTGAATACAACAAAACCCTAAAACCTAAAATTAAACACTAAAACTAAGCACATAACCCAAAAACTCAAAACCCTAAAATTGAAAACAAAAACTCTAAACCCTAAACCCTAAAAACTAAATCTAAAACCCTAAATTTTAATACACTAAACCCTAAATCCTAATACTCAAAACACTAAAACATAAAAACAAAACCCTAAACCCTAAAAACTAAAACCCTAATCTTTAATACACTAAAACCCTAAACCCTAAAAGTAAACATTAAACCGTAAAATTTAAAACCCTAAAACCGAAAACCAAAACCCTAAAAACTAAAACCTGAAACCCTAAATTTGAATACAACAGAACCCTAAAACCTAAAATTAAACTGTAAAACTAAGCACATAACCCAAAAACTCAAAACCCTAAACCCTAAACCCTAAAAACAAAATCTAAAACCCTAAATTTTAATACACTAAACCCTAAATCCTAATACTCTAAACACTAAAACATAAAAACAAAATCCTAAACCCTACCCTAATCTTTAATACACTAAAACCCTAAACGCTAAAACTAAACATTAAACCCTAAAATTTAAAACCCTAAAACCGAAAACCAAAACCCTAAAAACTAAAACCTAAAACCCTAAATTTGAATACAAAAAAACCCTAAAACCTAAAATTAAACCCTAAAACTAAGCACACAACCCAAAAACTCAGAACCCTCAAATTGAAAACAAAAACCCTAAATCCTAAAACCTAAAAACTAAATCTAAAACCCTAAATTTTAATACACTAAACCATAAATCCTAATACTCTAAACACTAAAACATAAAAACAAAACCCTAAACCCTAAAAACTAAAACCCTAATCATTAATACACTAAAACCCTTAACTCTAAAACTAAAAATTAAACCCTAAAATTCTAAACCCTAAAACCTAAAACCAAAACCCTAAAAAATAAAACCTAAAACCCTAAACTTGAATACAACAAAACCTTAAAACCTAAAATTAAACCTTAAAACTAACCATTAAACTCAAAAACTCTAAACCCTAAAACCTAAAACCAAAACCCTAAATCTTAAAAACTAAATCTTAAACCCTAAATTTTACGACACTAAACCCTAAGTCATAATACTCTAAACACTAAACCCTAAAAACAATACCATAAACTCTAAAGACTAAAACCCTAATCTTTAATAAACTAAAACCCTAGACTTTAAAACTAAACATTAAACCCTAAATTTCAAAACCCTAAACCCTAAAACCAAAACCCTAAAAACTAAAACCTAAAACCTTATACTTGAATACACTAAAACCCTAAACCCTAAACCTTAAAATTAAACCCTAAAACTAAGCAAATAACCCTAAAACTCAAAACCGTAAAATTGAAAACAAAAACACTAAACCCCAAACCCTAAAAACAAAATCTAAAACCCTAAATTTTAATACACTAAACCCTAAATCCTAATACTCAAAACACTAAAACATTAAAACTAAAACCCTAAACGCTAAACACTAAAACCCTAATCTTTAATACACTAAAACCCTAAACGCTAAAACTAAACATTAAACCCTAAAATTTAAAACCCTAAAACCGAAAACCAAAACCCTAAAAACTAAAACCTAAAACCCTAAATTTGAATACAACAAAACTCTAAAACATAAAATTAAACACTAAAACTAAGCACATAACCCAAAAACTCAAAACCCTAAAATTGAAAACAAAAACTCTAAACCCTAAACCCTAAAAACTAAATCTAAAACCCTAAATTTTAATACACTAAACCCTAAATCCTAATACTCAAAACACTAAAACATAAAAACAAAACCCTAAACCCTAAAAACTAAAACCCTAATCTTTAATACACTAAAACCCTAAATCCTAAAAGTAAACATTAAACAGTAAAATTTAAAACCCTAAAACCGAAAACCAAAACCTTAAAAACTAAAACCTAAAACCCTAAATTTGAATACAACAGAACCCTAAAACCTAAAATTAAACACTAAAACTAAGCACATAACCCAAAAACTCAAAACGCTAAACCCTAAACCCTAAAAACAAAATCTAAAACCCTAAATTTTAATACACTAAACCCTAAATCCTAATACTCTAAACACTAAAACATAAAAACAAAATCCTAAACCTTACCCTAATCTTTAATACACTAAAACCCTAAACCCCAAAACTAAACATTAAACCCTAAAATTTAAAACCCTAAAAACTAAAACCTAAACCATAAATTTGAATACAAAAAAACCCTAAAACCTAAAATTAAACCCTAAAACTAAGCAAATAACCCTAAAACTCAAAACCCTAAAATTGAAAACAAAAACACTAAACCCCAAACCCTAAAAACAAAATCTAAAACCCTAAATTCTAATACACTAAACCCTAAATCCTAATACTGAAAACACTAAAACATAAAAACAAAACCCTAAACCCTAAAAACTAAAACCCTAAACCCTAAAAACTAAAACCCTAATCTTTAATACACTAAAACCCTAAACGCTAAAACTAAACATTAAACCCTAAAATTTAAAACCGTAAAACCGAAAACAGAAACCCTAAAAACTAAAACCTAAAACCCTAAATTTGAATACAACAAAACCCTAAAACCTAAAATTAAACACTAAAACTAAGCACATAACCCTAAAAACTAAATCTAAAACCCTAAATTTTCATACACTAAACCCTAAATCCTAATACTCAAAACACTAAAACATAAAAACAAAACCCTAAACCCTAAAAACTAAAACCCTAATCTTTAATACACTAAAACCCTAAACCCTAAAACTAACAATTAAACTCTAAAATTTAAAACCCTAAAACCGAAAACCAAAACCCTAAAAACTAAAAACTAAAACCCTAAATTTGAATACAACAAAACCCTAAAACCTAAAATTAAACACTAAAACTAAGCACATAACCCAAAAACTCAAAACCCTAAACCCTAAACCCTCAAAACAAAATCTAAAACCCTAAATTTTAATACACTAAACCCTAAATCCAAATACTCTAAACACTAAAACATAAAAACAAAATCCTAAACCCTAAATCCTCAAATTGAAAACAAAAACCCTAAATCCTAAAACCTAAAAACTAGATTTAAAACCCTAAATTTTAATACACTAAACCATAAATCCTAATACTCTAAACACTAAAACATAAAAACAAAACCCTAAACCCTAAAATTAAACCTTAAAACTAAACATTAAACCCAAAAACTCTAAACCCTAAAACCTAAAACCAAAACCCTAAACCCTAAATGTTAAACCCTAAATTTTACGACACTAAACCCTAAGTCATAATACTCTAAACACTAAAACCTAAAAACAATACCATAAACTCTAAAGACTAAAACCCTAATCTTTAATAAACTAAAACCCTAGACTTTAAAACTAAACATTAAACCCTAAAATTCGAAACCCTAAACCCTAAAACCAAAACCCTAAAAACTAAAACCTAAAACCTTATACTTGAATACACTAAAACCCTAAACCCTAAACCTTAAAATTAAACCCTAAAACTAAGCAAATAACCCTAAAACTCAAAACCCTAAAATTGAAAATAAAAACACTAAACCCTAAACCCTAAAAACAAAATCTAAAACCCTAAATTTTAATACACTAAACCCTAAATCCTAATACTCTAAACACTAAAACATAAAAACAAAATCCTAAACCCTAAAAACTTAAACCCTAATCTTTAATACACTAAAACCCTAAACCGTAAAACTAAACATTAAACCCTAAAATTTAAAACCCTAAAACCTAAAACCAAAACCCTAAAAACTAAAACCTAAAACCCTAAATTTGAATACAACAAAACCCTAAAACCTAAAATTAAACACTAAAACTAAGCACATAACCCAAAAACTCAAAACCCTAAACCCTAAAAACAAAATCTAAAACCCTAAATTTTAATATACTAAACCCTAAATCCAAATACTCTAAACACTAAAACATAAAAACAAAATCCTAAACCCTAAATCCTCAAATTGAAACCAAAAACCCTAAATCCTAAAACCTAAAAACTAGATTTAAAACCCTAAATTTTAATACACTAAACCATAAATCCTAATACTCTAAACACTAAAACATAAAAACAAAACCCTAAACCCTAAAATTAAACCTTAAAACTAAACATTAAACCCAAAAACTCTAAACCCTAAAACCTAAAACCAAAACCCTAAACCCTAAATGTTAAACCCTAAATTTTACGACACTAAACCCTAAGTCATAATACTCTAAACACTAAAACCTAAAAACAATACCATAAACTCTAAAGACTAAAACCCTAATCTTTAATAAACTAAAACCCTAGACTTTAAAACTAAACATTAAACCCTAAAATTCGAAACCCTAAACCCTAAAACCAAAACCCTAAAAACTAAAACCTAAAACCTTATACTTGAATACACTAAAACCCTAAACCCTAAACCTTAAAATTAAACCCTAAAACTAAGCAAATAACCCTAAAACTCAAAACCCTAAAATTGAAAACAAAAACACTAAACCCTAAACCCTAAAAACGAAATCTAAAACCCTAAATTTTAATACGCTAAACCCTAAATCCTAATACTCTAAACACTAAAACATAAAAACAAAATCCTAAACCTTACCCTAATCTTTAATACACTAAAACCCTAAACCCCAAAACTAAACATTAAACCCTAAAATTTAAAACCCTAAAAACTAAAACCTAAACCATAAATTTGAATACAAAAAAACCCTAAAACCTAAAATTAAACCCTAAAACTAAGCAAATAACCCTAAAACTCAAAACCCTAAAATTGAAAACAAAAACACTAAACCCCAAACCCTAAAAACAAAATCTAAAACCCTAAATTCTAATACACTAAACCCTAAATCCTAATACTGAAAACACTAAAACATAAAAACAAAACCCTAAACCCTAAAAACTAAAACCCTAAACCCTAAAAACTAAAACCCTAATCTTTAATACACTAAAACCCTAAACGCTAAAACTAAACATTAAACCCTAAAATTTAAAACCGTA
Organism: Euphrasia confusa; assembly: GCA_954870475.1. Taxonomy (NCBI): domain Eukaryota; kingdom Viridiplantae; phylum Streptophyta; class Magnoliopsida; order Lamiales; family Orobanchaceae; genus Euphrasia; species Euphrasia confusa. The sequence continues at coordinate 18,345,843 of OX940966.1, forward strand.
AAACCGAAAACAGAAACCCTAAAAACTAAAACCTAAAACCCTAAATTTGAATACAACAAAACCCTAAAACCTAAAATTAAACACTAAAACTAAGCACATAACCCTAAAAACTAAATCTAAAACCCTAAATTTTCATACACTAAACCCTAAATCCTAATACTCAAAACACTAAAACATAAAAACAAAACCCTAAACCCTAAAAACTAAAACCCTAATCTTTAATACACTAAAACCCTAAACCCTAAAACTAACAATTAAACTCTAAAATTTAAAACCCTAAAACCGAAAACCAAAACCCTAAAAACTAAAAACTAAAACCCTAAATTTGAATACAACAAAACCCTAAAACCTAAAATTAAACACTAAAACTAAGCACATAACCCAAAAACTCAAAACCCTAAACCCTAAACCCTCAAAACAAAATCTAAAACCCTAAATTTTAATACACTAAACCCTAAATCCAAATACTCTAAACACTAAAACATAAAAACAAAATCCTAAACCCTAAATCCTCAAATTGAAAACAAAAACCCTAAATCCTAAAACCTAAAAACTAGATTTAAAACCCTAAATTTTAATACACTAAACCATAAATCCTAATACTCTAAACACTAAAACATAAAAACAAAACCCTAAACCCTAAAATTAAACCTTAAAACTAAACATTAAACCCAAAAACTCTAAACCCTAAAACCTAAAACCAAAACCCTAAACCCTAAATGTTAAACCCTAAATTTTACGACAGTAAACCCTAAGTCATAATACTCTAAACACTAAAACCTAAAAACAATACCATAAACTCTAAAGATTAAAACCCTAATCTTTAATAAACTAAAACCCTAGACTTTAAAACTAAACATTAAACCCTAAAATTCGAAACCCTAAACCCTAAAACCAAAACCCTAAAAACTAAAACCTAAAACCTTATACTTGAATACACTAAAACCCTAAACCCTAAACCTTAAAATTAAACCCTAAAACTAAGCAAATAACCCTAAAACTCAAAACCCTAAAATTGAAAATAAAAACACTAAACCCTAAACCCTAAAAACAAAATCTAAAACCCTAAATTTTAATACACTAAACCCTAAATCCTAATACTCTAAACACTAAAACATAAAAACAAAATCCTAAACCCTAAAAACTTAAACCCTAATCTTTAATACACTAAAACCCTAAACCGTAAAACTAAACATTAAACCCTAAAATTTAAAACCCTAAAACCTAAAACCAAAACCCTAAAAACTAAAACCTAAAACCCTAAATTTGAATACAACAAAACCCTAAAACCTAAAATTAAATACTAAAACTAAGCACATAACCCAAAAACTCAAAACCCTAAACCCTAAAAACAAAATCTAAAACCCTAAATTTTAATACACTAAACCCTAAATCCAAATACTCTAAACACTAAAACATAAAAACAAAATCCTAAACCCTAAATCCTCAAATTGAAACCAAAAACCCTAAATCCTAAAACCTAAAAACTAGATTTAAAACCCTAAATTTTAATACACTAAACCATAAATCCTAATACTCTAAACACTAAAACATAAAAACAAAACCCTAAACCCTAAAATTAAACCTTAAAACTAAACATTAAACCCAAAAACTCTAAACCCTAAAACCTAAAACCAAAACCCTAAACCCTAAATGTTAAACCCTAAATTTTACGACACTAAACCCTAAGTCATAATACTCTAAACACTAAAACCTAAAAACAATACCATAAACTCTAAAGACTAAAACCCTAATCTTTAATAAACTAAAACCCTAGACTTTAAAACTAAACATTAAACCCTAAAATTCGAAACCCTAAACCCTAAAACCAAAACCCTAAAAACTAAAACCTAAAACCTTATACTTGAATACACTAAAACCCTAAACCCTAAACCTTAAAATTAAACCCTAAAACTAAGCAAATAACCCTAAAACTCAAAACCCTAAAATTGAAAACAAAAACACTAAACCCTAAACCCTAAAAACGAAATCTAAAACCCTAAATTTTAATACGCTAAACCCTAAATCCTAATACTCTAAACACTAAAACATAAAAACAAAATCCTAAACCATAAAAACTTAAACCCTAATCATTAATACACTAAAACCCTAAACCGTAAAACTAAATATTAAACCCTAAAATTTAAAACCCTAAAACCTAAAACCAAAACCCTAAAAACTAAAACCTAAAACCCTAAATTTGAATACAACAAAACCCTAAAACCTAAAATTAAAGACTAAAACTAAGCACATAACCCAAAAACTCAAAACCCTAAACCCTAAACCCTAAAAACAAAATCTAAATCCCTAAATTTTAATACACTAAACCCTAAATTCAAATACTCTAAACACTAAAACATAAAAACAAAATCCTAAACCCTAAATCCTCAAATTGAAAACAAAAACCCTAAATCCTAAAACCTAAAAACTAGATTTAAAACCCTAAATTTTAATACACTAAACCATAAATCCTAATACTCTAAACACTAAAACATAAAAACAAAACCCTAAACCCTAAAATTAAACCTTAAAACTAAACATTAAACCCAAAAACTCTAAACCCTAAAACCTAAAACCAAAACCCTAAACCCTAAATGTTAAACCCTAAATTTTACAACACTAAACCCTAAGTCATAATACTCTAAACACTAAAACCTTAAAACAATACCATAAACTCTAAAGACTAAAACCCTAATCTTTAATAAACTAAAACCCTAGACTTTAAAACTAAACATTAAACCCTAAAATTCGAAACCCTAAACCCTAAAACCAAAACCCTAAAAACTAAAACCTAAAACCTTATACTTGAATACACTAAAACCCTAAACCCTAAACCTTAAAATTAAACCCTAAAACTAAGCAAATAACCCTAAAACTCAAAACCCTAAAATTGAAAACAAAAACACTAAACCCCAAACCCTAAAAACAAAATCTAAAACCCTAAATTTTAATACACTAAACCCTAAATCCTAATACTCAAAACACTAAAACATAAAAACAAAACCCTAAACCCTAAAAACTAAAACCCTAATCTTTAATACACTAAAACCCTAAACGCTAAAACTAAACATTAAACCCTAAAATTTAAAACCCTAAAATCTTAAACCAAAACCCTAAAAATTAAAACCTAAAACCCTAAATTTGAATACAACAAAACCCTAAAACCTAAAATTAAACACTAAAACTAAGCACATAACCCAAAAACTTAAAACCCTAAAATTGAAAACAAAAACCCTAATCCCTAAACCCTAAAAACTAAATCTAAAACCCTAAATTTTAATACACTAAACCCTAAATCCTAATACTCTAAACACTAAAACATTAAAACAAAATCCTAAACCCTAAAAACTAAAACCCTAATCTTTAATACACTAAAACCCTAAACCCTAAAAGTAAACATTAAACAGTAAAATTTAAAACCCTAAAACCGAAAACCAAAACCTTAAAAACTAAAACCTAAAACCCTAAATTTGAATACAACAGAACCCTAAAACCTAAAATTAAACACTAAAACTAAGCACATAACCCAAAAACTCAAAACGCTAAACCCTAAACCCTAAAAACAAAATCTAAAACCCTAAATTTTAATACACTAAACCCTAAATCCTAATACTCTAAACACTAAAACATAAAAACAAAATCCTAAACCTTACCCTAATCTTTAATACACTAAAACCCTAAACCCCAAAACTAAACATTAAACCCTAAAATTTAAAACCCTAAAAACTAAAACCTAAACCATAAATTTGAATACAAAAAAACCCTAAAACCTAAAATTAAACCCTAAAACTAAGCAAATAACCCTAAAACTCAAAACCCTAAAATTGAAAACAAAAACACTAAACCCCAAACCCTAAAAACAAAATCTAAAACCCTAAATTCTAATACACTAAACCCTAAATCCTAATACTGAAAACACTAAAACATAAAAACAAAACCCTAAACCCTAAAAACTAAAACCCTAAACCCTAAAAACTAAAACCCTAATCTTTAATACACTAAAACCCTAAACGCTAAAACTAAACATTAAACCCTAAAATTTAAAACCGTAAAACCGAAAACAGAAACCCTAAAAACTAAAACCTAAAACCCTAAATTTGAATACAACAAAACCCTAAAACCTAAAATTAAACACTAAAACTAAGCACATAACCCTAAAAACGAAATCTAAAACCCTAAATTTTCATACACTAAACCCTAAATCCTAATACTCAAAACACTAAAACATAAAAACAAAACCCTAAACCCTAAAAACTAAAACCCTAATCTTTAATACACTAAAACCCTAAACCCTAAAACTAACAATTAAACTCTAAAATTTAAAACCCTAAAACCGAAAACCAAAACCCTAAAAACTAAAAACTAAAACCCTAAATTTGAATACAACAAAACCCTAAAACCTAAAATTAAACACTAAAACTAAGCACATAACCCAAAAACTCAAAACCCTAAACCCTAAACCCTCAAAACAAAATCTAAAACCCTAAATTTTAATACACTAAACCCTAAATCCAAATACTCTAAACACTAAAACATAAAAACAAAATCCTAAACCCTAAATCCTCAAATTGAAAACAAAAACCCTAAATCCTAAAACCTAAAAACTAGATTTAAAACCCTAAATTTTAATACACTAAACCATAAATCCTAATACTCTAAACACTAAAACATAAAAACAAAACCCTAAACCCTAAAATTAAACCTTAAAACTAAACATTAAACCCAAAAACTCTAAACCCTAAAACCTAAAACCAAAACCCTAAATCCTAATACTCAAAACACTAAAACATTAAAACTAAAACCCTAAACGCTAAAAACTAAAACCCTAATCTTTAATACACTAAAACCCTAAACGCTAAAACTAAACATTAAACCCTAAAATTTAAAACCCTAAAACCGAAAACCAAAACCCTAAAAACTAAAACCTAAAACCCTAAATTTGAATACAACAAAACCCTAAAACCTAAAATTAAACACTAAAACTAAGCACATAACCCAAAAACTCAAAACCCTAAAATTGAAAACAAAAACTCTAAACCCTAAACCCTAAAAACTAAATCTAAAACCCTAAATTTTAATACACTAAACCCTAAATCCTAATACTCAAAACACTAAAACATAAAAACAAAACCCTAAACCCTAAAAACTAAAACCCTAATCTTTAATACACTAAAACCCTAAACCCTAAAAGTAAACATTAAACCGTAAAATTTAAAACCCTAAAACCGAAAACCAAAACCCTAAAAACTAAAACCTGAAACCCTAAATTTGAATACAACAGAACCCTAAAACCTAAAATTAAACTGTAAAACTAAGCACATAACCCAAAAACTCAAAACCCTAAACCCTAAACCCTAAAAACAAAATCTAAAACCCTAAATTTTAATACACTAAACCCTAAATCCTAATACTCTAAACACTAAAACATAAAAACAAAATCCTAAACCCTACCCTAATCTTTAATACACTAAAACCCTAAACCCCAAAACTAAACATTAAACCCTAAAATTTAAAACCCTAAAACCTAAAACCAAAACCCTAAAAACTAAAACCTAAAACCCTAAATTTGAATACAAAAAAACCCTAAAACCTAAAATTAAACCCTAAAACTAAGCACACAACCCAAAAACTCAGAACCCTCAAATTGAAAACAAAAACCCTAAATCCTAAAACCTAAAAACTAAATCTAAAACCCTAAATTTTAATACACTAAACCATAAATCCTAATACTCTAAACACTAAAACATAAAAACAAAACCCTAAACCCTAAAAACTAAAACCCTAATCATTAATACACTAAAACCCTTAACTCTAAAACTAAAAATTAAACCCTAAAATTCTAAACCCTAAAACCTAAAACCAAAACCCTATAAAATAAAACCTAAAACCCTAAACTTGAATACAACAAAACCTTAAAACCTAAAATTAAACCTTAAAACTAACCATTAAACTCAAAAACTCTAAACCCTAAAACCTAAAACCAAAACCCTAAACCCTAAATCTTAAAAACTAAATCTTAAACCCTAAATTTTACGACACTAAACCCTAAGTCATAATACTCTAAACACTAAACCCTAAAAACAATACCATAAACTCTAAAGACTAAAACCCTAATCTTTAATAAACTAAAACCCTAGACTTTAAAACTAAACATTAAACCCTAAATTTCAAAACCCTAAACCCTAAAACCAAAACCCTAAAAACTAAAACCTAAAACCTTATACTTGAATACACTAAAACCCTAAACCCTAAACCTTAAAATTAAACCCTAAAACTAAGTAAATAACCCTAAAACTCAAAACCGTAAAATTGAAAACAAAAACACTAAACCCCAAACCCTAAAAACAAAATCTAAAACCCTAAATTTTAATACACTAAACCCTAAATCCTAATACTCAAAACACTAAAACATTAAAACTAAAACCCTAAACGCTAAAAACTAAAACCCTAATCTTTAATACACTAAAACCCTAAACGCTAAAACTAAACATTAAACCCTAAAATTTAAAACCCTAAAACCGAAAACCAAAACCCTAAAAACTAAAACCTAAAACCCTAAATTTGAATACAACAAAACTCTAAAACATAAAATTAAACACTAAAACTAAGCACATAACCCAAAAACTCAAAACCCTAAAATTGAAAACAAAAACTCTAAACCCTAAACCCTAAAAACTAAATCTAAAACCCTAAATTTTAATACACTAAACCCTAAATCCTAATACTCAAAACACTAAAACATAAAAACAAAACCCTAAACCCTAAAAACTAAAACCCTAATCTTTAATACACTAAAACCCTAAACCCTAAAAGTAAACATTAAACAGTAAAATTTAAAACCCTAAAACCGAAAACCAAAACCTTAAAAACTAAAACCTAAAACCCTAAATTTGAATACAACAGAACCCTAAAACCTAAAATTAAACACTAAAACTAAGCACATAACCCAAAAACTCAAAACGCTAAACCCTAAACCCTAAAAACAAAATCTAAAACCCTAAATTTTAATACACTAAACCCTAAATCCTAATACTCTAAACACTAAAACATAAAAACAAAATCCTAAACCTTACCCTAATCTTTAATACACTAAAACCCTAAACCCCAAAACTAAACATTAAACCCTAAAATTTAAAACCCTAAAAACTAAAACCTAAACCATAAATTTGAATACAAAAAAACGCTAAAACCTAAAATTAAACCCTAAAACTAAGCAAATAACCCTAAAACTCAAAACCCTAAAATTGAAAACAAAAACACTAAACCCCAAACCCTAAAAACAAAATCTAAAACCCTAAATTCTAATACACTAAACCCTAAATCCTAATACTGAAAACACTAAAACATAAAAACAAAACCCTAAACCCTAAAAACTAAAACCCTAAACCCTAAAAACTAAAACCCTAATCTTTAATACACTAAAACCCTAAACGCTAAAACTAAACATTAAACCCTAAAATTTAAAACCGTAAAACCGAAAACAGAAACCCTAAAAACTAAAACCTAAAACCCTAAATTTGAATACAACAAAACCCTAAAACCTAAAATTAAACACTAAAACTAAGCACATAACCCTAAAAACTAAATCTAAAACCCTAAATTTTCATACACTAAACCCTAAATCCTAATACTCAACACACTAAAACATAAAAACAAAACCCTAAACCCTAAAAACTAAAACCCTAATCTTTAATACACTAAAACCCTAAACCCTAAAACTAACAATTAAACTCTAAAATTTAAAACCCTAAAACCGAAAACCAAAACCCTAAAAACTAAAAACTAAAACCCTAAATTTGAATACAACAAAACCCTAAAACCTAAAATTAAACACTAAAACTAAGCACATAACCCCAAAACTCAAAACCCTAAACCCTAAACCCTCAAAACAAAATCTAAAACCCTAAATTTTAATACACTAAACCCTAAATCCAAATACTCTAAACACTAAAACATAAAAACAAAATCCTAAACCCTAAATCCTCAAATTGAAAACAAAAACCCTAAATCCTAAAACCTAAAAACTAGATTTAAAACCCTAAATTTTAATACACTAAACCATAAATCCTAATACTCTAAACACTAAAACATAAAAACAAAACCCTAAACCCTAAAATTAAACCTTAAAACTAAACATTAAACCCAAAAACTCTAAACCCTAAAACCTAAAACCAAAACCCTAAACCCTAAATGTTAAACCCTAAATTTTACGACACTAAACCCTAAGTCATAATACTCTAAACACTAAAACCTAAAAACAATACCATAAACTCTAAAGACTAAAACCCTAATCTTTAATAAACTAAAACCCTAGACTTTAAAACTAAACATTAAACCCTAAAATTCGAAACCCTAAACCCTAAAACCAAAACCCTAAAAACTAAAACCTAAAACCTTATACTTGAATACACTAAAACCCTAAACCCTAAACCTTAAAATTAAACCCTAAAACTAAGTAAATAACCCTAAAACTCAAAACCGTAAAATTGAAAACAAAAACACTAAACCCCAAACCCTAAAAACAAAATCTAAAACCCTAAATTTTAATACACTAAACCCTAAATCCTAATACTCAAAACACTAAAACATTAAAACTAAAACCCTAAACGCTAAAAACTAAAACCCTAATCTTTAATACACTAAAACCCTAAACGCTAAAACTAAACATTAAACCCTAAAATTTAAAACCCTAAAACCGAAAACCAAAACCCTAAAAACTAAAACCTAAAACCCTAAATTTGAATACAACAAAACTCTAAAACATAAAATTAAACACTAAAACTAAGCACATAACCCAAAAACTCAAAACCCTAAAATTGAAAACAAAAACTCTAAACCCTAAACCCTAAAAACTAAATCTAAAACCCTAAATTTTAATACACTAAACCCTAAATCCTAATACTCAAAACACTAAAACATAAAAACAAAACCCTAAACCCTAAAAACTAAAACCCTAATCTTTAATACACTAAAACCCTAAACCCTAAAAGTAAACATTAAACAGTAAAATTTAAAACCCTAAAACCGAAAACCAAAACCTTAAAAACTAAAACCTAAAACCCTAAATTTGAATACAACAGAACCCTAAAACCTAAAATTAAACACTAAAACTAAGCACATAACCCAAAAACTCAAAACGCTAAACCCTAAACCCTAAAAACAAAATCTAAAACCCTAAATTTTAATACACTAAACCCTAAATCCTAATACTCTAAACACTAAAACATAAAAACAAAATCCTAAACCTTACCCTAATCTTTAATACACTAAAACCCTAAACCCCAAAACTAAACATTAAACCCTAAAATTTAAAACCCTAAAAACTAAAACCTAAACCATAAATTTGAATACAAAAAAACGCTAAAACCTAAAATTAAACCCTAAAACTAAGCAAATAACCCTAAAACTCAAAACCCTAAAATTGAAAACAAAAACACTAAACCCCAAACCCTAAAAACAAAATCTAAAACCCTAAATTCTAATACACTAAACCCTAAATCCTAATACTGAAAACACTAAAACATAAAAACAAAACCCTAAACCCTAAAAACTAAAACCCTAAACCCTAAAAACTAAAACCCTAATCTTTAATACACTAAAACCCTAAACGCTAAAACTAAACATTAAACCCTAAAATTTAAAACCGTAAAACCGAAAACAGAAACCCTAAAAACTAAAACCTAAAACCCTAAATTTGAATACAACAAAACCCTAAAACCTAAAATTAAACACTAAAACTAAGCACATAACCCTAAAAACTAAATCTAAAACCCTAAATTTTCATACACTAAACCCTAAATCCTAATACTCAACACACTAAAACATAAAAACAAAACCCTAAACCCTAAAAACTAAAACCCTAATCTTTAATACACTAAAACCCTAAACCCTAAAACTAACAATTAAACTCTAAAATTTAAAACCCTAAAACCGAAAACCAAAACCCTAAAAACTAAAAACTAAAACCCTAAATTTGAATACAACAAAACCCTAAAACCTAAAATTAAACACTAAAACTAAGCACATAACCCCAAAACTCAAAACCCTAAACCCTAAACCCTCAAAACAAAATCTAAAACCCTAAATTTTAATACACTAAACCCTAAATCCAAATACTCTAAACACTAAAACATAAAAACAAAATCCTAAACCCTAAATCCTCAAATTGAAAACAAAAACCCTAAATCCTAAAACCTAAAAACTAGATTTAAAACCCTAAATTTTAATACACTAAACCATAAATCCTAATACTCTAAACACTAAAACATAAAAACAAAACCCTAAACCCTAAAATTAAACCTTAAAACTAAACATTAAACCCAAAAACTCTAAACCCTAAAACCTAAAACCAAAACCCTAAACCCTAAATGTTAAACCCTAAATTTTACGACACTAAACCCTAAGTCATAATACTCTAAACACTAAAACCTAAAAACAATACCATAAACTCTAAAGACTAAAACCCTAATCTTTAATAAACTAAAACCCTAGACTTTAAAACTAAACATTAAACCCTAAAATTCGAAACCCTAAACCCTAAAACCAAAACCCTAAAAACTAAAACCTAAAACCTTATACTTGAATACACTAAAACCCTAAACCCTAAACCTTAAAATTAAACCCTAAAACTAAGCAAATAACCCTAAAACTCAAAACCCTAAAATTGAAAATAAAAACACTAAACCCTAAACCCTAAAAACAAAATCTAAAACCCTAAATTTTAATACACTAAACCCTAAATCCTAATACTCTAAACACTAAAACATAAAAACAAAATCCTAAACCCTAAAAACTTAAACCCTAATCTTTAATACACTAAAACCCTAAACCGTAAAACTAAACATTAAACCCTAAAATTTAAAACCCTAAAACCTAAAACCAAAACCCTAAAAACTAAAACCTAAAACCCTAAATTTGAATACAACAAAACCCTAAAACCTAAAATTAAACACTAAAACTAAGCACATAACCCAAAAACTCAAAACCCTAAACCCTAAAAACAAAATCTAAAACCCTAAATTTTAATACACTAAACCCTAAATCCAAATACTCTAAACACTAAAACATAAAAACAAAATCCTAAACCCTAAATCCTCAAATTGAAACCAAAAACCCTAAATCCTAAAACCTAAAAACTAGATTTAAAACCCTAAATTTTAATACACTAAACCATAAATCCTAATACTCTAAACACTAAAACATAAAAACAAAACCCTAAACCCTAAAATTAAACCTTAAAACTAAAGATTAAACCCAAAAACTCTAAACCCTAAAACCTAAAACCAAAACCCTAAACCCTAAATGTTAAACCCTAAATTTTACGACACTAAACCCTAAGTCATAATACTCTAAACACTAAAACCTAAAAACAATACCATAAACTCTAAAGACTAAAACCCTAATCTTTAATAAACTAAAACCCTAGACTTTAAAACTAAACATTAAACCCTAAAATTCGAAACCCTAAACCCTAAAACCAAAACCCTAAAAACTAAAACCTAAAACCTTATACTTGAATACACTAAAACCCTAAACCCTAAACCTTAAAATTAAACCCTAAAACTAAGCAAATAACCCTAAAACTCAAAACCCTAAAATTGAAAACAAAAACACTAAACCCTAAACCCTAAAAACGAAATCTAAAACCCTAAATTTTAATACGCTAAACCCTAAATCCTAATACTCTAAACACTAAAACATAAAAACAAAATCCTAAACCATAAAAACTTAAACCCTAATCATTAATACACTAAAACCCTAAACCGTAAAACTAAACATTAAACCCTAAAATTTAAAACCCTAAAACCTAAAACCAAAACCCTAAAAACTAAAACCTAAAACCCTAAATTTGAATACAACAAAACCCTAAAACCTAAAATTAAAGACTAAAACTAAGCACATAACCCAAAAACTCAAAACCCTAAACCCTAAACCCTAAAAACAAAATCTAAATCCCTAAATTTTAATACACTAAACCCTAAATTCAAATACTCTAAACACTAAAACATAAAAACAAAATCCTAAACCCTAAATCCTCAAATTGAAAACAAAAACCCTAAATCCTAAAACCTAAAAACTAGATTTAAAACCCTAAATTTTAATACACTAAACCATAAATCCTAATACTCTAAACACTAAAACATAAAAACAAAACCCTAAACCCTAAAATTAAACCTTAAAACTAAACATTAAACCCAAAAACTCTAAACCCTAAAACCTAAAACCAAAACCCTAAACCCTAAATGTTAAACCCTAAATTTTACAACACTAAACCCTAAGTCATAATACTCTAAACACAAAAACCAAAGACTAAAACCCTAATCTTTAATAAACTAAAACCCTAGACTTTAAAACTAAACATTAAACCCTAAAATTCGAAACCCTAAACCCTAAAACCAAAACCCTAAAAACTAAAACCTAAAACCTTATACTTGAATACACTAAAACCCTAAACCCTAAACCTTAAAATTAAACCCTAAAACTAAGCAAATAACCCTAAAACTCAAAACCCTAAAATTGAAAACAAAAACACTAAACCTCAAACCCTAAAAACAAAATCTAAAACCCTAAATTTTAATACACTAAACCCTAAATCCTAATACTCAAAACACTAAAACATAAAAACAAAACCCTAAACCCTAAAAACTAAAACCCTAATCTTTAATACACTAAAACCCTAAACGCTAAAACTAAACATTAAACCCTAAAATTTAAAACCCTAAAATCTTAAACCAAAACCCTAAAAATTAAAACCTAAAACCCTAAATTTGAATACAACAAAACCCTAAAACCTAAAATTAAACACTAAAACTAAGCACATAACCCAAAAACTTAAAACCCTAAAATTGAAAACAAAAACCCTAATCCCTAAACCCTAAAAACTAAATCTAAAACCCTAAATTTTAATACACTAAACCCTAAATCCTAATACTCTAAACACTAAAACATTAAAACAAAATCCTAAACCCTAAAAACTAAAACCCTAATCTTTAATACACTAAAACCCTACACCCTAAAACTAAACATTAAACCCTAAAATTTAAAACCCTAAAACCTAAAACCAAAACCCTAAAAATTAAAAACTAAAACCCTAAATTTGAATACAACAAAACCCTAAAACCTAAAATTAAACCCTAAAACCAAGCACATAACCCAAAAACTCAAAACCCTAAAATTGAAAACAAAAACCCTAAATCCTAAAACCTAAAAACTAAATCTAAAACCCTAAATTTTAATACACTAAACCCTAAATCCTAATACTCAAAACACTAAAACATAAAAACAAAACCCTAAACCCTAAAAACTAAAACACTAATCTTTAATACACTAAAACCCTAAACGCTAAAACTAAACATTAAACCCTAAAATTTAAAACCCTAAAATCTTAAACCAAAACCCTAAAAATTAAAACCTAAAACCCTAAATTTGAATACAACAAAACCCTAAAACCTAAAATTAAACACTAAAACTAAGCACATAACCCAAAAACTCAAAACCCTAAACCCTAAACCCTAAAAACAAAATCTAAATCCCTAAATTTTAATACACTAAACCCTAAATTCAAATACTCTAAACACTAAAATATAAAAACAAAATCCTAAACCCTAAATCCTCAAATTGAAAACAAAAACCCTAAATCCTAAAATCTAAAAACTAGATTTAAAACCCTAAATTTTAATACACTAAACCATAAATCCTAATACTCTAAACACTAAAACATAAAAACAAAACCCTAAACCCTAAAATTAAACCTTAAAACTAAACATTAAACCCAAAAACTCTAAACCCTAAAACCTAAAACCAAAACCCTAAACCCTAAATGTTAAACCCTAAATTTTACAACACTAAACCCTAAGTCATAATACTCTAAATACTAAAACCTTAAAACAATACCATAAACTCTAAAGACTAAAAACCTAATCTTTAATAAACTAAAACCCTAGACTTTAAAACTAAACATTAAACCCTAAAATTCGAAACCCTAAAACCAAAACCCTAAAAACTAAAACCTAAAACCTTATACTTGAATACACTAAAACCCTAAACCCTAAACCTTAAAATTAAACCCTAAAACTAAGCAAATAACCCTAAAACTCAAAACCCTAAAATTGAAAACAAAAACACTAAACCCCAAACCCTAAAAACAAAATCTAAAACCCTAAATTTTAATACACTAAACCCTAAATCCTAATACTCAAAACACTAAAACATAAAAACAAAACCCTAAACCCTAAAAACTAAAACCCTAATCTTTAATACACTAAAACCCTAAACGCTAAAACTAAACATTAAACCCTAAAATTTAAAACCCTAAAATCTTAAACCAAAACCCTAAAAATTAAAACCTAAAACCCTAAATTTGAATACAACAAAACCCTAAAACCTAAAATTAAACACTAAAACTAAGCACATAACCCAAAAACATAAAACCCTAAAATTGAAAACAAAAACCCTAATCCCTAAACCCTAAAAACTAAATCTAAAACCCTAAATTTTAATACACTAAACCCTAAATCCTAATACTCTAAACACTAAAACATTAAAACAAAATCCTAAACCCTAAAAACTAAAACCCTAATCTTTAATACACTAAAACCCTACACCCTAAAACTAAACATTAAACCCTAAAATTTAAAACCCTAAAACCTAAAACCAAAACCCTAAAAATTAAAAACTAAAACCCTAAATTTGAATACAACAAAACCCTAAAACCTAAAATTAAACCCTAAAACCAAGCACATAACCCAAAAACTCAAAACCCTAAACCCTAAAACCTAAAACCAAAACCCTAAACCCTAAATCTTAAAAACTAAATCTTAAACCCTAAATTTTACGACACTAAACCCTAAGTCATAATACTCTAAACACTAAACCCTAAAAACAATACCATAAACTCTAAAGACTAAAACCCTAATCTTTAATAAACTAAAACCCTAGACTTTAAAACTAAACATTAAACCCTAAATTTCAAAACCCTAAACCCTAAAACCAAAACCCTAAAAACTAAAACCTAAAACCTTATACTTGAATACACTAAAACCCTAAACCCTAAACCTTAAAATTAAACCCTAAAACTAAGCAAATAACCCTAAAACTCAAAAACGTAAAATTGAAAACAAAAACACTAAACCCCAAACCCTAAAAACAAAATCTAAAACCCTAAATTTTAATACACTAAACCCTAAATCCTAATACTCAAAACACTAAAACATTAAAACTAAAACCCTAAACGCTAAAAACTAAAACCCTAATCTTTAATACACTAAAACCCTAAACGCTAAAACTAAACATTAAACCCTAAAATTTAAAACCCTAAAACCGAAAACCAAAACCCTAAAAACTAAAACCTAAAACCCTAAATTTGAATACAACAAAACTCTAAAACATAAAATTAAACACTAAAACTAAGCACATAACCCAAAAACTCAAAACCCTAAAATTGAAAACAAAAACTCTAAACCCTAAACCCTAAAAACTAAATCTAAAACCCTAAATTTTAATACACTAAACCCTAAATCCTAATACTCAAAACACTAAAACATAAAAACAAAACCCTAAACCCTAAAAACTAAAACCCTAATCTTTAATACACTAAAACCCTAAACCGTAAAACTAAACATTAAACCCTAAAATTTAAAACCCTAAAACCTAAAACCAAAACCCTAAAAACTAAAACCTAAAACCCTAAATTTGAATACAACAAAACCCTAAAACCTAAAATTAAACACTAAAACTAAGCACATAACCCAAAAACTCAAAACCCTAAACCCTAAAAACAAAATCTAAAACCCTAAATTTTAATACACTAAACCCTAAATCCAAATACTCTAAACACTAAAACATAAAAACAAAATCCTAAACCCTAAATCCTCAAATTGAAACCAAAAACCCTAAATCTAAAACCTAAAAACTAGATTTAAAACCCTAAATTTTAATACACTAAACCATAAATCCTAATACTCTAAACACTAAAACATAAAAACAAAACCCTAAACCCTAAAATTAAACCTTAAAACTAAACATTAAACCCAAAAACTCTAAACCCTAAAACCTAAAACCAAAACCCTAAATCCTAATACTCAAAACACTAAAACATTAAAACTAAAACCCTAAACGCTAAAAACTAAAACCCTAATCTTTAATACACTAAAACCCTAAACGCTAAAACTAAACATTAAACCCTAAAATTTAAAACCCTAAAACCGAAAACCAAAACCCTAAAAACTAAAACCTAAAACCCTAAATTTGAATACAACAAAACCCTAAAACCTAAAATTAAACACTAAAACTAAGCACATAACCCAAAAACTCAAAACCCTAAAATTGAAAACAAAAACTCTAAACCCTAAACCCTAAAAACTAAATCTAAAACCCTAAATTTTAATACACTAAACCCTAAATCCTAATACTCAAAACACTAAAACATAAAAACAAAACCCTAAACCCTAAAAACTAAAACCCTAATCTTTAATACACTAAAACCCTAAACCCTAAAAGTAAACATTAAACCGTAAAATTTAAAACCCTAAAACCGAAAACCAAAACCCTAAAAACTAAAACCTGAAACCCTAAATTTGAATACAACAGAACCCTAAAACCTAAAATTAAACTGTAAAACTAAGCACATAACCCAAAAACTCAAAACCCTAAACCCTAAACCCTAAAAACAAAATCTAAAACCCTAAATTTTAATACACTAAACCCTAAATCCTAATACTCTAAACACTAAAACATAAAAACAAAATCCTAAACCCTACCCTAATCTTTAATACACTAAAACCCTAAACCCCAAAACTAAACATTAAACCCTAAAATTTAAAACCCTAAAACCTAAAACCAAAACCCTAAAAACTAAAACCTAAAACCCTAAATTTGAATACAAAAAAACCCTAAAACCTAAAATTAAACCCTAAAACTAAGCACACAACCCAAAAACTCAGAACCCTCAAATTGAAAACAAAAACCCTAAATCCTAAAACCTAAAAACTAAATCTAAAACCCTAAATTTTAATACACTAAACCATAAATCCTAATACTCTAAACACTAAAACATAAAAACAAAACCCTAAACCCTAAAAACTAAAACCCTAATCATTAATACACTAAAACCCTTAACTCTAAAACTAAAAATTAAACCCTAAAATTCTAAACCCTAAAACCTAAAACCAAAACCCTAAAAAATAAAACCTAAAACCCTAAACTTGAATACAACAAAACCTTAAAACCTAAAATTAAACCTTAAAACTAACCATTAAACTCAAAAACTCTAAACCCTAAAACCTAAAACCAAAACCCTAAACCCTAAATCTTAAAAACTAAATCTTAAACCCTAAATTTTACGACACTAAACCCTAAGTCATAATACTCTAAACACTAAACCCTAAAAACAATACCATAAACTCTAAAGACTAAAACCCTAATCTTTAATAAACTAAAACCCTAGACTTTAAAACTAAACATTAAACCCTAAATTTCAAAACCCTAAACCCTAAAACCAAAACCCTAAAAACTAAAACCTAAAACCTTATACTTGAATACACTAAAACCCTAAACCCTAAACCTTAAAATTAAACCCTAAAACTAAGCAAATAACCCTAAAACTCAAAACCGTAAAATTGAAAACAAAAACACTAAAACCCAAACCCTAAAAACAAAATCTAAAACCCTAAATTTTAATACACTAAACCCTAAATCCTAATACTCAAAACACTAAAACATTAAAACTAAAACCCTAAACGCTAAAAACTAAAACCCTAATCTTTAATACACTAAAACCCTAAACGCTAAAACTAAACATTAAACCCTAAAATTTAAAACCCTAAAACCGAAAACCAAAACCCTAAAAACTAAAACCTAAAACCCTAAATTTGAATACAACAAAACTCTAAAACATAAAATTAAACACTAAAACTAAGCACATAACCCAAAAACTCAAAACCCTAAAATTGAAAACAAAAACTCTAAACCCTAAACCCTAAAAACTAAATCTAAAACACTAAATTTTAATACACTAAACCCTAAATCCTAATACTCAAAACACTAAAACATAAAAACAAAACCCTAAACCCTAAAAACTAAAACCCTAATCTTTAATACACTAAAACCCTAAACCCTAAAAGTAAACATTAAACAGTAAAATTTAAAACCCTAAAACCGAAAACCAAAACCTTAAAAACTAAAACCTAAAACCCTAAATTTGAATACAACAGAACCCTAAAACCTAAAATTAAACACTAAAACTAAGCACATAACCCAAAAACTCAAAACGCTAAACCCTAAACCCTAAAAACAAAATCTAAAACCCTAAATTTTAATACACTAAACCCTAAATCCTAATACTCTAAACACTAAAACATAAAAACAAAATCCTAAACCTTACCCTAATCTTTAATACACTAAAACCCTAAACCCCAAAACTAAACATTAAACCCTAAAATTTAAAACCCTAAAAACTAAAACCTAAACCATAAATTTGAATACAAAAAAACCCTAAAACCTAAAATTAAACCCTAAAACTAAGCAAATAACCCTAAAACTCAAAACCCTAAAATTGAAAACAAAAACACTAAACCCCAAACCCTAAAAACAAAATCTAAAACCCTAAATTCTAATACACTAAACCCTAAATCCTAATACTGAAAACACTAAAACATAAAAACAAAACCCTAAACCCTAAAAACTAAAACCCTAAACCCTAAAAACTAAAACCCTAATCTTTAATACACTAAAACCCTAAACGCTAAAACTAAACATTAAACCCTAAAATTTAAAACCGTAAAACCGAAAACAGAAACCCTAAAAACTAAAACCTAAAACCCTAAATTTGAATACAACAAAACCCTAAAACCTAAAATTAAACACTAAAACTAAGCACATAACCCTAAAAACTAAATCTAAAACCCTAAATTTTCATACACTAAACCCTAAATCCTAATACTCAAAACACTAAAACATAAAAACAAAACCCTAAACCCTAAAAACTAAAACCCTAATCTTTAATACACTAAAACCCTAAACCCTAAAACTAACAATTAAACTCTAAAATTTAAAACCCTAAAACCGAAAACCAAAACCCTAAAAACTAAAAACTAAAACCCTAAATTTGAATACAACAAAACCCTAAAACCTAAAATTAAACACTAAAACTAAGCACATAACCCAAAAACTCAAAACCCTAAACCCTAAACCCTCAAAACAAAATCTAAAACCCTAAATTTTAATACACTAAACCCTAAATCCAAATACTCTAAACACTAAAACATAAAAACAAAATCCTAAACCCTAAATCCTCAAATTGAAAACAAAAACCCTAAATCCTAAAACCTAAAAACTAGATTTAAAACCCTAAATTTTAATACACTAAACCATAAATCCTAATACTCTAAACACTAAAACATAAAAACAAAACCCTAAACCCTAAAATTAAACCTTAAAACTAAACATTAAACCCAAAAACTCTAAACCCTAAAACCTAAAACCAAAACCCTAAACCCTAAATGTTAAACCCTAAATTTTACGACACTAAACCCTAAGTCATAATACTCTAAACACTAAAACCTAAAAACAATACCATAAACTCTAAAGACTAAAACCCTAATCTTTAATAAACTAAAACCCTAGACTTTAAAACTAAACATTAAACCCTAAAATTCGAAACCCTAAACCCTAAAACCAAAACCCTAAAAACTAAAACCTAAAACCTTATACTTGAATACACTAAAACCCTAAACCCTAAACCTTAAAATTAAACCCTAAAACTAAGCAAATAACCCTAAAACTCAAAACCCTAAAATTGAAAATAAAAACACTAAACCCTAAACCCTAAAAACAAAATCTAAAACCCTAAATTTTAATACACTAAACCCTAAATCCTAATACTCTAAACACTAAAACATAAAAACAAAATCCTAAACCCTAAAAACTTAAACCCTAATCTTTAATACACTAAAACCCTAAACCGTAAAACTAAACATTAAACCCTAAAATTTAAAACCCTAAAACCTAAAACCAAAACCCTAAAAACTAAAACCTAAAACCCTAAATTTGAATACAACAAAACCCTAAAACCTAAAATTAAACACTAAAACTAAGCACATAACCCAAAAACTCAAAACCCTAAACCCTAAAAACAAAATCTAAAACCCTAAATTTTAATACACTAAACCCTAAATCCAAATACTCTAAACACTAAAACATAAAAACAAAATCCTAAACCCTAAATCCTCAAATTGAAACCAAAAACCCTAAATCCTAAAACCTAAAAACTAGATTTAAAACCCTAAATTTTAATACACTAAACCATAAATCCTAATACTCTAAACACTAAAACATAAAAACAAAACCCTAAACCCTAAAATTAAACCTTAAAACTAAACATTAAACCCAAAAACTCTAAACCCTAAAACCTAAAACCAAAACCCTAAACCCTAAATGTTAAACCCTAAATTTTACGACACTAAACCCTAAGTCATAATACTCTAAACACTAAAACCTAAAAACAATACCATAAACTCTAAAGACTAAAACCCTAATCTTTAATAAACTAAAACCCTAGACTTTAAAACTAAACATTAAACCCTAAAATTCGAAACCCTAAACCCTAAAACCAAAACCCTAAAAACTAAAACCTAAAACCTTATACTTGAATACACTAAAACCCTAAACCCTAAACCTTAAAATTAAACCCTAAAACTAAGCAAATAACCCTAAAACTCAAAACCCTAAAATTGAAAACAAAAACACTAAACCCTAAACCCTAAAAACGAAATCTAAAACCCTAAATTTTAATACGCTAAACCCTAAATCCTAATACTCTAAACACTAAAACATAAAAACAAAATCCTAAACCATAAAAACTTAAACCCTAATCATTAATACACTAAAACCCTAAACCGTAAAACTAAATATTAAACCCTAAAATTTAAAACCCTAAAACCTAAAACCAAAACCCTAAAAACTAAAACCTAAAACCCTAAATTTGAATACAACAAAACCCTAAAACCTAAAATTAAAGACTAAAACTAAGCACATAACCCAAAAACTCAAAACCCTAAACCCTAAACCCTAAAAACAAAATCTAAATCCCTAAATTTTAATACACTAAACCCTAAATTCAAATACTCTAAACACTAAAACATAAAAACAAAATCCTAAACCCTAAATCCTCAAATTGAAAACAAAAACCCTAAATCCTAAAACCTAAAAACTAGATTTAAAACCCTAAATTTTATTACACTAAACCATAAATCCTAATACTCTAAACACTAAAACATAAAAACAAAACCCTAAACCCTAAAATTAAACCTTAAAACTAAACATTAAACCCAAAAACTCTAAACCCTAAAACCTAAAACCAAAACCCTAAACCCTAAATGTTAAACCCTAAATTTTACAACACTAAACCCTAAGTCATAATACTCTAAACACTAAAACCTTAAAACAATACCATAAACTCTAAAGACTAAAACCCTAATCTTTAATAAACTAAAACCCTAGACTTTAAAACTAAACATTAAACCCTAAAATTCGAAACCCTAAACCCTAAAACCAAAACCCTAAAAACTAAAACCTAAAACCTTATACTTGAATACACTAAAACCCTAAACCCTAAACCTTAAAATTAAACCCTAAAACTAAGCAAATAACCCTAAAACTCAAAACCCTAAAATTGAAAACAAAAACACTAAACCCCAAACCCTAAAAACAAAATCTAAAACCCTAAATTTTAATACACTAAACCCTAAATCCTAATACTCAAAACACTAAAACATAAAAACAAAACCCTAAACCCTAAAAACTAAAACCCTAATCTTTAATACACTAAAACCCTAAACGCTAAAACTAAACATTAAACCCTAAAATTTAAAACCCTAAAATCTTAAACCAAAACCCTAAAAATTAAAACCTAAAACCCTAAATTTGAATACAACAAAACCCTAAAACCTAAAATTAAACACTAAAACTAAGCACATAACCCAAAAACTTAAAACCCTAAAATTGAAAACAAAAACCCTAATCCCTAAACCCTAAAAACTAAATCTAAAACCCTAAATTTTAATACACTAAACCCTAAATCCTAATACTCTAAACACTAAAACATTAAAACAAAATCCTAAACCCTAAAAACTAAAACCCTAATCTTTAATACACTAAAACCCTACACCCTAAAACTAAACATTAAACCCTAAAATTTAAAACCCTAAAACCTAAAACCAAAACCCTAAATTTGAATACAACAAAACCCTAAAACCTAAAATTAAACCCTAAAACCAAGCACATAACCCAAAAACTCAAAACCCTAAAATTGAAAACAAAAACCCTAAATCCTAAAACCTAAAAACTAAATCTAAAACCCTAAATTTTAATACACTAAACCCTAAATCCTAATACTCAAAACACTAAAACATAAAAACAAAACCCTAAACCCTAAAAACTAAAACACTAATCTTTAATACACTAAAACCCTAAACGCTAAAACTAAACATTAAACCCTAAAATTTAAAACCCGAAAATCTTAAACCAAAACCCTAAAAATTAAAACCTAAAACCCTAAATTTGAATACAACAAAACCCTAAAACCTAAAATTAAACACTAAAACTAAGCACATAACCCAAAAACTCAAAACCCTAAACCCTAAACCCTAAAAAAAAAATCTAAATCCCTAAATTTTAATACACTAAACCCTAAATTCAAATACTCTAAACACTAAAATATAAAAACAAAATCCTAAACCCTAAATCCTCAAATTGAAAACAAAAACCCTAAATCCTAAAACCTAAAAACTAGATTTAAAACCCTAAATTTTAATACACTAAACCATAAATCCTAATACTCTAAACACTAAAACATAAAAACAAAACCCTAAACCCTAAAATTAAACCTTAAAACTAAACATTAAACCCAAAAACTCTAAACCCTAAAACCTAAAACCAAAACCCTAAACCCTAAATGTTAAACCCTAAATTTTACAACACTAAACCCTAAGTCATAATACTCTAAACACTAAAACCTTAAAACAATACCATAAACTCTAAAGACTAAAACCCTAATCTTTAATAAACTAAAACCCTAGACTTTAAAACTAAACATTAAACCCTAAAATTCGAAACCCTAAAACCAAAACCCTAAAAACTAAAACCTAAAACCTTATACTTGAATACACTAAAACCCTAAACCCTAAACCTTAAAATTAAACCCTAAAACTAAGCAAATAACCCTAAAACTCAAAACCCTAAAATTGAAAACAAAAACACTAAACCCCAAACCCTAAAAACAAAATCTAAAACCCTAAATTTTAATACACTAAACCCTAAATCCTAATACTCAAAACACTAAAACATAAAAACAAAACCCTAAACCCTAAAAACTAAAACCCTAATCTTTAATACACTAAAACCCTAAACGCTAAAACTAAACATTAAACCCTAAAATTTAAAACCCTAAAATCTTAAACCAAAACCCTAAAAATTAAAACCTAAAACCCTAAATTTGAATACAACAAAACCCTAAAACCTAAAACTAAACACTAAAACTAAGCACATAACCCAAAAACATAAAACCCTAAAATTGAAAACAAAAACCCTAATCCCTAAACCCTAAAAACTAAATCTAAAACCCTAAATTTTAATACACTAAACCCTAAATCCTAATACTCTAAACACTAAAACATTAAAACAAAATCCTAAACCCTAAAAACTAAAACCCTAATCTTTAATAGACTAAAACCCTACACCCTAAAACTAAACATTAAACCCTAAAATTTAAAACCCTAAAACCTAAAACCAAAACCCTAAAAATTAAAAAATAAAACCCTAAATTTGAATACAACAAAACCCTAAAACCTAAAATTAAACCCTAAAACCAAGCACATAACCCAAAAACTCAAAACCCTAAAATTGAAAACAAAAACCCTAAATCCTAAAACCTAAAAACTAAATCTAAAACCCTAAATTTTAATACACTAAACCCTAAATCCTAATACTGAAAACACTAAAACATAAAAACAAAACCCTAAACCCTAAAAACTAAAACACTAATCTTTAATACACTAAAACCCTAAACGCTAAAACTAAACATTAAACCCTAAAATTTAAAACCCTAAAATCTTAAACCAAAACCCTAAAAATTAAAACCTAAAACCCTAAATTTGAATACAACAAAACCCTAAAACCTAAAATTAAACACTAAAACTAAGCACATAACCCAAAAACTCAAAACCCTAAAATTGAAAACAAAAACCCTAAATCCTAAAACCTAAAAACTAAATCTAAAACCCTAAATTTTAATACACTAAACCATAAATCCTAATACTCTAAACACTAAAACATAAAAACAAAACCATAAACCCTAAACACTAAAACCCTAATCATTAATACACTAAACCCAAAATCCTAATACTCAAAACAGTAAAACATAAAAACAAAACCCTAAACCCTAAAAACTAAAAACTAAAACCCTAATCTTTAATACACTAAAACCCTAAACCCTAAAAGTAAACATTAAACCGTAAAATTTAAAACCCTAAAACCGAAAACCAAAACCCTAAAAACTAAAACCTAAAACACAAACCCTAAAAACTAAAACCTAAACCATAAATTTGAATACAAAAAAACCCTAAAACCTAAAATTAAACCCTAAAACTAAGCAAATAACCCTAAAACTCAAAACCCTAAAATTGAAAACAAAAACACTAAACCCCAAACCTTAAAAACAAAATCTAAAACCCTAAATTCTAATACACTAAACCCTAAATCCTAATACTGAAAACACTAAAACATAAAAACAAAACCCTAAACCCTAAAAACTTAAACCCTAAACCCTAAAAACTAAAACCCTAATCTTTAATACACTAAAACCCTAAACGCTAAAACTAAACATTAAACCCTAAAATTTAAAACCGTAAAACCGAAAACAGAAACCCTAAAAACTAAAACCTAAAACCCTAAATTTGAATACAACAAAACCCTAAAACCTAAAATTAAACACTAAAACTAAGCACATAACCCTAAAAACTAAATCTAAAACCCTAAATTTTCATACACTAAACCCTAAATCCTAATACTCAAAACACTAAAACATAAAAACAAAACCCTAAACCCTAAAAACTAAAACCCTAATCTTTAATACACTAAAACCCTAAACCCTAAAACTAACAATTAAACTCTAAAATTTAAAACCCTAAAACCGAAAACCAAAACCCTAAAAACTAAAAACTAAAACCCTAAATTTGAATACAACAAAACCCTAAAACCTAAAATTAAACACTAAAACTAAGCACATAACCCAAAAACTCAAAACCCTAAACCCTAAACCCTCAAAACAAAATCTAAAACCCTAAATTTTAATACACTAAACCCTAAATCCAAATACTCTAAACACTAAAACATAAAAACAAAATCCTAAACCCTAAATCCTCAAATTGAAAACAAAAACCCTAAATCCTAAAACCTAAAAACTAGATTTAAAACCCTAAATTTTAATACACTAAACCATAAATCCTAATACTCTAAACACTAAAACATAAAAACAAAACCCTAAACCCTAAAATTAAACCTTAAAACTAAACATTAAACCCAAAAACTCTAAACCCTAAAACCTAAAACCAAAACCCTAAACCCTAAATGTTAAACCCTAAATTTTACGACACTAAACCCTAAGTCATAATACTCTAAACACTAAAACCTAAAAACAATACCATAAACTCTAAAGACTAAAACCATAATCTTTAATAAACTAAAACCCTAGACTTTAAAACTAAACATTAAACCCTAAAATTCGAAACCCTAAACCCTAAAACCAAAACCCTAAAAACTAAAACCTAAAACCTTATACTTGAATACACTAAAACCCTAAACCCTAAACCTTAAAATTAAACCCTAAAACTAAGCAAATAACCCTAAAACTCAAAACCCTAAAATTGAAAATAAAAACACTAAACCCTAAACCCTAAAAACAAAATCTAAAACCCTAAATTTTAATACACTAAACCCTAAATCCTAATACTCTAAACACTAAAACATAAAAACAAAATCCTAAACCCTAAAAACTTAAACCCTAATCTTTAATACACTAAAACCCTAAACCGTAAAACTAAACATTAAACCCTAAAATTTAAAACCCTAAAACCTAAAACCAAAACCCTAAAAACTAAAACCTAAAACCCTAAATTTGAATACAACAAAACCCTAAAACCTAAAATTAAACACTAAAACTAAGCACATAACCCAAAAACTCAAAACCCTAAACCCTAAAAACAAAATCTAAAACCCTAAATTTTAATACACTAAACCCTAAATCCAAATACTCTAAACACTAAAACATAAAAACAAAATCCTAAACCCTAAATCCTCAAATTGAAACCAAAAACCCTAAATCCTAAAACCTAAAAACTAGATTTAAAACCCTAAATTTTAATACACTAAACCATAAATCCTAATACTCTAAACACTAAAACATAAAAACAAAACCCTAAACCCTAAAATTAAACCTTAAAACTAAACATTAAACCCAAAAACTCTAAACCCTAAAACCTAAAACCAAAACCCTAAACCCTAAATGTTAAACCCTAAATTTTACGACACTAAACCCTAAGTCATAATACTCTAAACACTAAAACCTAAAAACAATACCATAAACTCTAAAGACTAAAACCCTAATCTTTAATAAACTAAAACCCTAGACTTTAAAACTAAACATTAAACCCTAAAATTCGAAACCCTAAACCCTAAAACCAAAACCCTAAAAACTAAAACCTAAAACCTTATACTTGAATACACTAAAACCCTAAACCCTAAACCTTAAAATTAAACCCTAAAACTAAGCAAATAACCCTAAAACTCAAAACCCTAAAATTGAAAATAAAAACACTAAACCCTAAACCCTAAAAACAAAATCTAAAACCCTAAATTTTAATACACTAAACCCTAAATCCTAATACTCTAAACACTAAAACATAAAAACAAAATCCTAAACCCTAAAAACTTAAACCCTAATCTTTAATACACTAAAACCCTAAACCGTAAAACTAAACATTAAACCCTAAAATTTAAAACCCTAAAACCTAAAACCAAAACCCTAAAAACTAAAACCTAAAACCCTAAATTTGAATACAACAAAACCCTAAAACCTAAAATTAAACACTAAAACTAAGCACATAACCCAAAAACTCAAAACCCTAAACCCTAAAAACAAAATCTAAAACCCTAAATTTTAATACACTAAACCCTAAATCCAAATACTCTAAACACTAAAACATAAAAACAAAATCCTAAACCCTAAATCCTCAAATTGAAACCAAAAACCCTAAATCCTAAAACCTAAAAACTAGATTTAAAACCCTAAATTTTAATACACTAAACCATAAATCCTAATACTCTAAACACTAAAACATAAAAACAAAACCCTAAACCCTAAAATTAAACCTTAAAACTAAACATTAAACCCAAAAACTCTAAACCCTAAAACCTAAAACCAAAACCCTAAACCCTAAATGTTAAACCCTAAATTTTACGACACTAAACCCTAAGTCATAATACTCTAAACACTAAAACCTAAAAACAATACCATAAACTCTAAAGACTAAAACCCTAATCTTTAATAAACTAAAACCCTAGACTTTAAAACTAAACATTAAACCCTAAAATTCGAAACCCTAAACCCTAAAACCAAAACCCTAAAAACTAAAACCTAAAACCTTATACTTGAATACACTAAAACCCTAAACCCTAAACCTTAAAATTAAACCCTAAAACTAAGCAAATCACCCTAAAACTCAAAACCCTAAAATTGAAAACAAAAACACTAAACCCTAAACCCTAAAAACGAAATCTAAAACCCTAAATTTTAATACGCTAAACCCTAAATCATAATACTCTAAACACTAAAACATAAAAACAAAATCCTAAACCATAAAAACTTAAACCCTAATCATTAATACACTAAAACCCTAAACCGTAAAACTAAACATTAAACCCTAAAATTTAAAACCCTAAAACCTAAAACCAAAACCCTAAAAACTAAAACCTAAAACCCTAAATTTGAATACAACAAAACCCTAAAACCTAAAATTAAAGACTAAAACTAAGCACATAACCCAAAAACTCAAAACCCTAAACCCTAAACCCTAAAAACAAAATCTAAATCCCTAAATTTTAATACACTAAACCCTAAATTCAAATACTCTAAACACTAAAACATAAAAACAAAATCCTAAACCCTAAATCCTCAAATTGAAAACAAAAACCCTAAATCCTAAAACCTAAAAACTAGATTTAAAACCCTAAATTTTAATACACTAAACCATAAATCCTAATACTCTAAACACTAAAACATAAAAACAAAACCCTAAACCCTAAAATTAAACCTTAAAACTAAACATTAAACCCAAAAACTCTAAACCCTAAAACCTAAAACCAAAACCCTAAACCCTAAATGTTAAACCCTAAATTTTACAACACTAAACCCTAAGTCATAATACTCTAAACACTAAA
The DNA here is from genome assembly GCA_954870475.1 of Euphrasia confusa. Classification (NCBI taxonomy): domain Eukaryota; kingdom Viridiplantae; phylum Streptophyta; class Magnoliopsida; order Lamiales; family Orobanchaceae; genus Euphrasia; species Euphrasia confusa. The sequence goes on from OX940966.1 coordinate 18,374,331, forward strand.
ACCTTAAAACAATACCATAAACTCTAAAGACTAAAACCCTAATCTTTAATAAACTAAAACCCTAGACTTTAAAACTAAACATTAAACCCTAAAATTCGAAACCCTAAAACCCTAAAACCTAAAACCAAAACCCTAAAAACTAAAACCTAAAACCCTAAATTTGAATACAAAAAAACCCTAAAACCTAAAATTAAACCCTAAAACTAAGCACACAACCCAAAAACTCAGAACCCTCAAATTGAAAACAAAAACCCTAAATCCTAAAACCTAAAAACTAAATCTAAAACCCTAAATTTTAATACACTAAACCATAAATCCTAATACTCTAAACACTAAAACATAAAAACAAAACCCTAAACCCTAAAAACTAAAACCCTAATCATTAATACACTAAAACCCTTAACTCTAAAACTAAAAATTAAACCCTAAAATTCTAAACCCTAAAACCTAAAACCAAAACCCTAAAAAATAAAACCTAAAACCCTAAACTTGAATACAACAAAACCTTAAAACCTAAAATTAAACCTTAAAACTAACCATTAAACTCAAAAACTCTAAACCCTAAAACCTAAAACCAAAACCCTAAACCCTAAATCTTAAAAACTAAATCTTAAACCCTAAATTTTACGACACTAAACCCTAAGTCATAATACTCTAAACACTAAACCCTAAAAACAATACCATAAACTCTAAAGACTAAAACCCTAATCTTTAATAAACTAAAACCCTAGACTTTAAAACTAAACATTAAACCCTAAATTTCAAAACCCTAAACCCTAAAACCAAAACCCTAAAAACTAAAACCTAAAACCTTATACTTGAATACACTAAAACCCTAAACCCTAAACCTTAAAATTAAACCCTAAAACTAAGCAAATAACCCTAAAACTCAAAACCGTAAAATTGAAAACAAAAACACTAAACCCCAAACCCTAAAAACAAAATCTAAAACCCTAAATTTTAATACACTAAACCCTAAATCCTAATACTCAAAACACTAAAACATTAAAACTAAAACCCTAAACGCTAAAAACTAAAACCCTAATCTTTAATACACTAAAACCCTAAACGCTAAAACTAAACATTAAACCCTAAAATTTAAAACCCTAAAACCGAAAAACAAAACCCTAAAAACTAAAACCTAAAACCCTAAATTTGAATACAACAAAACTCTAAAACATAAAATTAAACACTAAAACTAAGCACATAACCCAAAAACTCAAAACCCTAAAATTGAAAACAAAAACTCTAAACCCTAAACCCTAAAAACTAAATCTAAAACCCTAAATTTTAATACACTAAACCCTAAATCCTAATACTCAAAACACTAAAACATAAAAACAAAACCCTAAACCCTAAAAACTAAAACCCTAATCTTTAATACACTAAAACCCTAAACCCTAAAAGTAAACATTAAACAGTAAAATTTAAAACCCTAAAACCGAAAACCAAAACCTTAAAAACTAAAACCTAAAACCCTAAATTTGAATACAACAGAACCCTAAAACCTAAAATTAAACACTAAAACTAAGCACATAACCCAAAAACTCAAAACGCTAAACCCTAAACCCTAAAAACAAAATCTAAAACCCTAAATTTTAATACACTAAACCCTAAATCCTAATACTCTAAACACTAAAACATAAAAACAAAATCCTAAACCTTACCCTAATCTTTAATACACTAAAACCCTAAACCCCAAAACTAAACATTAAACCCTAAAATTTAAAACCCTAAAAACTAAAACCTAAACCATAAATTTGAATACAAAAAAACCCTAAAACCTAAAATTAAACCCTAAAACTAAGCAAATAACCCTAAAACTCAAAACCCTAAAATTGAAAACAAAAACACTAAACCCCAAACCCTAAAAACAAAATCTAAAACCCTAAATTCTAATACACTAAACCCTAAATCCTAATACTGAAAACACTAAAACATAAAAACAAAACCCTAAACCCTAAAAACTAAAACCCTAAACCCTAAAAACTAAAACCCTAATCTTTAATACACTAAAACCCTAAACGCTAAAACTAAACATTAAACCCTAAAATTTAAAACCGTAAAACCGAAAACAGAAACCCTAAAAACTAAAACCTAAAACCCTAAATTTGAATACAACAAAACCCTAAAACCTAAAATTAAACACTAAAACTAAGCACATAACCCTAAAAACTAAATCTAAAACCCTAAATTTTCATACACTAAACCCTAAATCCTAATACTCAAAACACTAAAACATAAAAACAAAACCCTAAACCCTAAAAACTAAAACCCTAATCTTTAATACACTAAAACCCTAAACCCTAAAACTAACAATTAAACTCTAAAATTTAAAACCCTAAAACCGAAAACCAAAACCCTAAAAACTAAAAACTAAAACCCTAAATTTGAATACAACAAAACCCTAAAACCTAAAATTAAACACTAAAACTAAGCACATAACCCAAAAACTCAAAACCCTAAACCCTAAACCCTCAAAACAAAATCTAAAACCCTAAATTTTAATACACTAAACCCTAAATCCAAATACTCTAAACACTAAAACATAAAAACAAAATCCTAAACCCTAAATCCTCAAATTGAAAACAAAAACCCTAAATCCTAAAACCTAAAAACTAGATTTAAAACCCTAAATTTTAATACACTAAACCATAAATCCTAATACTCTAAACACTAAAACATAAAAACAAAACCCTAAACCCTAAAATTAAACCTTAAAACTAAACATTAAACCCAAAAACTGTAAACCCTAAAACCTAAAACCAAAACCCTAAATCCTAATACTCAAAACACTAAAACATTAAAACTAAAACCCTAAACGCTAAAAACTAAAACCCTAATCTTTAATACACTAAAACCCTAAACGCTAAAACTAAACATTAAACCCTAAAATTTAAAACCCTAAAACCGAAAACCAAAACCCTAAAAACTAAAACCTAAAACCCTAAATTTGAATACAACAAAACCCTAAAACCTAAAATTAAACACTAAAACTAAGCACATAACCCAAAAACTCAAAACCCTAAAATTGAAAACAAAAACTCTAAACCCTAAACCCTAAAAACTAAATCTAAAACCCTAAATTTTAATACACTAAACCCTAAATCCTAATACTCAAAACACTAAAACATAAAAACAAAACCCTAAACCCTAAAAACTAAAACCCTAATCTTTAATACACTAAAACCCTAAACCCTAAAAGTAAACATTAAACCGTAAAATTTAAAACCCTAAAACCGAAAACCAAAACCCTAAAAACTAAAACCTGAAACCCTAAATTTGAATACAACAGAACCCTAAAACCTAAAATTAAACTGTAAAACTAAGCACATAACCCAAAAACTCAAAACCCTAAACCCTAAACCCTAAAAACAAAATCTAAAACCCTAAATTTTAATACACTAAACCCTAAATCCTAATACTCTAAACACTAAAACATAAAAACAAAATCCTAAACCCTACCCTAATCTTTAATACACTAAAACCCTAAACCCCAAAACTAAACATTAAACCCTAAAATTTAAAACCCTAAAACCTAAAACCAAAACCCTAAAAACTAAAACCTAAAACCCTAAATTTGAATACAAAAAAACCCTAAAACCTAAAATTAAACCCTAAAACTAAGCACACAACCCAAAAACTCAGAACCCTCAAATTGAAAACAAAAACCCTAAATCCTAAAACCTAAAAACTAAATCTAAAACCCTAAATTTTAATACACTAAACCATAAATCCTAATACTCTAAACACTAAAACATAAAAACAAAACCCTAAACCCTAAAAACTAAAACCCTAATCATTAATACACTAAAACCCTTAACTCTAAAACTAAAAATTAAACCCTAAAATTCTAAACCCTAAAACCTAAAACCAAAACCCTAAAAAATAAAACCTAAAACCCTAAACTTGAATACAACAAAACCTTAAAACCTAAAATTAAACCTTAAAACTAACCATTAAACTCAAAAACTCTAAACCCTAAAACCTAAAACCAAAACCCTAAACCCTAAATCTTAAAAACTAAATCTTAAACCCTAAATTTTACGACACTAAACCCTAAGTCATAATACTCTAAACACTAAACCCTAAAAACAATACCATAAACTCTAAAGACTAAAACCCTAATCTTTAATAAACTAAAACCCTAGACTTTAAAACTAAACATTAAACCCTAAATTTCAAAACCCTAAACCCTAAAACCAAAACCCTAAAAACTAAAACCTAAAACCTTATACTTGAATACACTAAAACCCTAAACCCTAAACCTTAAAATTAAACCCTAAAACTAAGCAAATAACCCTAAAACTCAAAACCGTAAAATTGAAAACAAAAACACTAAACCCCAAACCCTAAAAACAAAATCTAAAACCCTAAATTTTAATACACTAAACCCTAAATCCTAATACTCAAAACACTAAAACATTAAAACTAAAACCCTAAACGCTAAAAACTAAAACCCTAATCTTTAATACACTAAAACCCTAAACGCTAAAACTAAACATTAAACCCTAAAATTTAAAACCCTAAAACCAAAAACCAAAACCCTAAAAACTAAAACCTAAAACCCTAAATTTGAATACAACAAAACTCTAAAACATAAAATTAAACACTAAAACTAAGCACATAACCCAAAAACTCAAAACCCTAAAATTGAAAACAAAAACTCTAAACCCTAAACCCTAAAAACTAAATCTAAAACCCTAAATTTTAATACACTAAACCCTAAATCCTAATACTCAAAACACTAAAACATAAAAACAAAACCCTAAACCCTAAAAACTAAAACCCTAATCTTTAATACACTAAAACCCTAAACCCTAAAAGTAAACATTAAACAGTAAAATTTAAAACCCTAAAACCGAAAACCAAAACCTTAAAAACTAAAACCTAAAACCCTAAATTTGAATACAACAGAACCCTAAAACCTAAAATTAAACACTAAAACTAAGCACATAACCCAAAAACTCAAAACGCTAAACCCTAAACCCTAAAAACAAAATCTAAAACCCTAAATTTTAATACACTAAACCCTAAATCCTAATACTCTAAACACTAAAACATAAAAACAAAATCCTAAACCTTACCCTAATCTTTAATACACTACAACCCTAAACCCCAAAACTAAACATTAAACCCTAAAATTTAAAACCCTAAAAACTAAAACCTAAACCATAAATTTGAATACAAAAAAACCCTAAAACCTAAAATTAAACCCTAAAACTAAGCAAATAACCCTAAAACTCAAAACCCTAAAATTGAAAACAAAAACACTAAACCCCAAACCCTAAAAACAAAATCTAAAACCCTAAATTCTAATACACTAAACCCTAAATCCTAATACTGAAAACACTAAAACATAAAAACAAAACCCTAAACCCTAAAAACAAAAACCCTAAACCCTAAAAACTAAAACCCTAATCTTTAATACACTAAAACCCTAAACGCTAAAACTAAACATTAAACCCTAAAATTTAAAACTGTAAAACCGAAAACAGAAACCCTAAAAACTAAAACCTAAAACCCTAAATTTGAATACAACAAAACCCTAAAACCTAAAATTAAACACTAAAACTAAGCACATAACCCTAAAAACTAAATCTAAAACCCTAAATTTTCATACACTAAACCCTAAATCCTAATACTCAAAACACTAAAACATAAAAACAAAACCCTAAACCCTAAAAACTAAAACCCTAATCTTTAATACACTAAAACCCTAAACCCTAAAACTAACAATTAAACTCTAAAATTTAAAACCCTAAAACCGAAAACCAAAACCCTAAAAACTAAAAACTAAAACCCTAAATTTGAATACAACAAAACCCTAAAACCTAAAATTAAACACTAAAACTAAGCACATAACCCAAAAACTCAAAACCCTAAACCCTAAACCCTCAAAACAAAATCTAAAACCCTAAATTTTAATACACTAAACCCTAAATCCAAATACTCTAAACACTAAAACATAAAAACAAAATCCTAAACCCTAAATCCTCAAATTGAAAACAAAAACCCTAAATCCTAAAACCTAAAAACTAGATTTAAAACCCTAAATTTTAATACACTAAACCATAAATCCTAATACTCTAAACACTAAAACATAAAAACAAAACCCTAAACCCTAAAATTAAAACTTAAAACTAAACATTAAACCCAAAAACTCTAAACCCTAAAACCTAAAACCAAAACCCTAAACCCTAAATGTTAAACCCTAAATTTTACGACACTAAACCCTAAGTCATAATACTCTAAACACTAAAACCTAAAAACAATACCATAAACTCTAAAGACTAAAACCCTAATCTTTAATAAACTAAAACCCTAGACTTTAAAACTAAACATTAAACCCTAAAATTCGAAACCCTAAACCCTAAAACCAAAACCCTAAAAACTAAAACCTAAAACCTTATACTTGAATACACTAAAACCCTAAACCCTAAACCTTAAAATTAAACCCTAAAACTAAGCAAATAACCCTAAAACTCAAAACCCTAAAATTGAAAATAAAAACACTAAACCCTAAACCCTAAAAACAAAATCTAAAACCCTAAATTTTAATACACTAAACCCTAAATCCTAATACTCTAAACACTAAAACATAAAAACAAAATCCTAAACCCTAAAAACTTAAACCCTAATCTTTAATACACTAAAACCCTAAACCGTAAAACTAAACATTAAACCCTAAAATTTAAAACCCTAAAACCTAAAACCAAAACCCTAAAAACTAAAACCTAAAACCCTAAATTTGAATACAACAAAACCCTAAAACCTAAAATTAAACACTAAAACTAAGCACATAACCCAAAAACTCAAAACCCTAAACCCTAAAAACAAAATCTAAAACCCTAAATTTTAATACACTAAACCCTAAATCCAAATACTCTAAACACTAAAACATAAAAACAAAATCCTAAACCCTAAATCCTCAAATTGAAACCAAAAACCCTAAATCCTAAAACCTAAAAACTAGATTTAAAACCCTAAATTTTAATACACTAAACCATAAATCCTAATACTCTAAACACTAAAACATAAAAACAAAACCCTAAACCCTAAAATTAAACCTTAAAACTAAACATTAAACCCAAAAACTCTAAACCCTAAAACCTAAAACCAAAACCCTAAACCCTAAATGTTAAACCCTAAATTTTACGACACTAAACCCTAAGTCATAATACTCTAAACACTAAAACCTAAAAACAATACCATAAACTCTAAAGACTAAAACCCTAATCTTTAATAAACTAAAACCCTAGACTTTAAAACTAAACATTAAACCCTAAAATTCGAAACCCTAAACCCTAAAACCAAAACCCTAAAAACTAAAACCTAAAACCTTATACTTGAATACACTAAAACCCTAAACCCTAAACCTTAAAATTAAACCCTAAAACTAAGCAAATAACCCTAAAACTCAAAACCCTAAAATTGAAAACAAAAACACTAAACCCTAAACCCTAAAAACGAAATCTAAAACCCTAAATTTTAATACGCTAAACCCTAAATCCTAATACTCTAAACACTAAAACATAAAAACAAAATCCTAAACCATAAAAACTTAAACCCTAATCATTAATACACTAAAACCCTAAACCGTAAAACTAAACATTAAACCCTAAAATTTAAAACCCTAAAACCTAAAACCAAAACCCTAAAAACTAAAACCTAAAACCCTAAATTTGAATACAACAAAACCCTAAAACCTAAAATTAAAGACTAAAACTAAGCACATAACCCAAAAACTCAAAACCCTAAACCCTAAACCCTAAAAACAAAATCTAAATCCCTAAATTTTAATACACTAAACCCTAAATTCAAATACTCTAAACACTAAAACATAAAAACAAAATCCTAAACCCTAAATCCTCAAATTGAAAACAAAAACCCTAAATCCTAAAACCTAAAAACTAGATTTAAAACCCTAAATTTTAATACACTAAACCATAAATCCTAATACTCTAAACACTAAAACATAAAAACAAAACCCTAAACCCTAAAATTAAACCTTAAAACTAAACATTAAACCCAAAAACTCTAAACCCTAAAACCTAAAACCAAAACCCTAAACCCTAAATGTTAAACCCTAAATTTTACAACACTAAACCCTAAGTCATAATACTCTAAACACAAAAACCAAAGACTAAAACCCTAATCTTTAATAAACTAAAACCCTAGACTTTAAAACTAAACATTAAACCCTAAAATTCGAAACCCTAAACCCTAAAACCAAAACCCTAAAAACTAAAACCTAAAACCTTATACTTGAATACACTAAAACCCTAAACCCTAAACCTTAAAATTAAACCCTAAAACTAAGCAAATAACCCTAAAACTCAAAACCCTAAAATTGAAAACAAAAACACTAAACCCCAAACCCTAAAAACAAAATCTAAAACCCTAAATTTTAATACACTAAACCCTAAATCCTAATACTCAAAACACTAAAACATAAAAACAAAACCCTAAACCCTAAAAACTAAAACCCTAATCTTTAATACACTAAAACCCTAAACGCTAAAACTAAACATTAAACCCTAAAATTTAAAACCCTAAAATCTTAAACCAAAACCCTAAAAATTAAAACCTAAAACCCTAAATTTGAATACAACAAAACCCTAAAACCTAAAATTAAACACTAAAACTAAGCACATAACCCAAAAACTTAAAACCCTAAAATTGAAAACAAAAACCCTAATCCCTAAACCCTAAAAACTAAATCTAAAACCCTAAATTTTAATACACTAAACCCTAAATCCTAATACTCTAAACACTAAAACATTAAAACAAAATCCTAAACCCTAAAAACTAAAACCCTAATCTTTAATACACTAAAACCCTACACCCTAAAACTAAACATTAAACCCTAAAACCTAAAACCAAAACCCTAAAAATTAAAAACTAAAACCCTAAATTTGAATACAACAAAACCCTAAAACCTAAAATTAAAGCCTAAAACCAAGCACATAACCCAAAAACTCAAAACCCTAAAATTGAAAACAAAAACCCTAAATCCTAAAACCTAAAAACTAAATCTAAAACCCTAAATTTTAATACACTAAACCCTAAATCCTAATACTCAAAACACTAAAACATAAAAACAAAACCCTAAACCCTAAAAACTAAAACACTAATCTTTAATACACTAAAACCCTAAACGCTAAAACTAAACATTAAACCCTAAAATTTAAAACCCTAAAATCTTAAACCAAAACCCTAAAAATTAAAACCTAAAACCCTAAATTTGAATACAACAAAACCCTAAAACCTAAAATTAAACACTAAAACTAAGCACATAACCCAAAAACTCAAAACCCTAAACCCTAAACCCTAAAAACAAAATCTAAATCCCTAAATTTTAATACACTAAACCCTAAATTCAAATACTCTAAACACTAAAATATAAAAACAAAATCCTAAACCCTAAATCCTCAAATTGAAAACAAAAACCCTAAATCCTAAAACCTAAAAACTAGATTTAAAACCCTAAATTTTAATACACTAAACCATAAATCCTAATACTCTAAACACTAAAACATAAAAACAAAACCCTAAACCCTAAAATTAAACCTTAAAACTAAACATTAAACCCAAAAACTCTAAACCCTAAAACCTAAAACCAAAACCCTAAACCCTAAATGTTAAACCCTAAATTTTACAACACTAAACCCTAAGTCATAATACTCTAAATACTAAAACCTTAAAACAATACCATAAACTCTAAAGACTAAAAACCTAATCTTTAATAAACTAAAACCCTAGACTTTAAAACTAAACATTAAACCCTAAAATTCGAAACCCTAAAACCAAAACCCTAAAAACTAAAACCTAAAACCTTATACTTGAATACACTAAAACCCTAAACCCTAAACCTTAAAATTAAACCCTAAAACTAAGCAAATAACCCTAAAACTCAAAACCCTAAAATTGAAAACAAAAACACTAAACCCCAAACCCTAAAAACAAAATCTAAAACCCTAAATTTTAATACACTAAACCCTAAATCCTAATACTCAAAACACTAAAACATAAAAACAAAACCCTAAACCCTAAAAACTAAAACCCTAATCTTTAATACACTAAAACCCTAAACCCTAAAAGTAAACATTAAACAGTAAAATTTAAAACCCTAAAACCGAAAACCAAAACCTTAAAAACTAAAACCTAAAACCCTAAATTTGAATACAACAGAACCCTAAAACCTAAAATTAATTACTAAAACTAAGCACATAACCCAAAAACTCAAAACGCTAAACCCTAAACCCTAAAAACAAAATCTAAAACCCTAAATTTTAATACACTAAACCCTAAATCCTAATACTCTAAACACTAAAACATAAAAACAAAATCCTAAACCTTACCCTAATCTTTAATACACTACAACCCTAAACCCCAAAACTAAACATTAAACCCTAAAATTTAAAACCCTAAAAACTAAAACCTAAACCATAAATTTGAATACAAAAAAACCCTAAAACCTAAAATTAAACCCTAAAACTAAGCAAATAACCCTAAAACTCAAAACCCTAAAATTGAAAACAAAAACACTAAACCCCAAACCCTAAAAACAAAATCTAAAACCCTAAATTCTAATACACTAAACCCTAAATCCTAATACTGAAAACACTAAAACATAAAAACAAAACCCTAAACCCTAAAAACTAAAACCCTAAACCCTAAAAACTAAAACCCTAATCTTTAATACACTAAAACCCTAAACGCTAAAACTAAACATTAAACCCTAAAATTTAAAACTGTAAAATCGAAAACAGAAACCCTAAAAACTAAAACCTAAAACCCTAAATTTGAATACAACAAAACCCTAAAACCTAAAATTAAACACTAAAACTAAGCACATAACCCTAAAAACTAAATCTAAAACCCTAAATTTTCATACACTAAACCCTAAATCCTAATACTCAAAACACTAAAACATAAAAACAAAACCCTAAACCCTAAAAACTAAAACCCTAATCTTTAATACACTAAAACCCTAAACCCTAAAACTAACAATTAAACTCTAAAATTTAAAACCCTAAAACCGAAAACCAAAACCCTAAAAACTAAAAACTAAAACCCTAAATTTGAATACAACAAAACCCTAAAACCTAAAATTAAACACTAAAACTAAGCACATAACCCAAAAACTCAAAACCCTAAACCCTAAACCCTCAAAACAAAATCTAAAACCCTAAATTTTAATACACTAAACCCTAAATCCAAATACTCTAAACACTAAAACATAAAAACAAAATCCTAAACCCTAAATCCTCAAATTGAAAACAAAAACCCTAAATCCTAAAACCTAAAAACTAGATTTAAAACCCTAAATTTTAATACACTAAACCATAAATCCTAATACTCTAAACACTAAAACATAAAAACAAAACCCTAAACCCTAAAATTAAACCTTAAAACTAAACATTAAACCCAAAAACTCTAAACCCTAAAACCTAAAACCAAAACCCTAAACCCTAAATGTTAAACCCTAAATTTTACGACACTAAACCCTAAGTCATAATACTCTAAACACTAAAACCTAAAAACAATACCATAAACTCTAAAGACTAAAACCCTAATCTTTAATAAACTAAAACCCTAGACTTTAAAACTAAACATTAAACCCTAAAATTCGAAACCCTAAACCCTAAAACCAAAACCCTAAAAACTAAAACCTAAAACCTTATACTTGAATACACTAAAACCCTAAACCCTAAACCTTAAAATTAAACCCTAAAACTAAGCAAATAACCCTAAAACTCAAAACCCTAAAATTGAAAATAAAAACACTAAACCCTAAACCCTAAAAACAAAATCTAAAACCCTAAATTTTAATACACTAAACCCTAAATCCTAATACTCTAAACACTAAAACATAAAAACAAAATCCTAAACCCTAAAAACTTAAACCCTAATCTTTAATACACTAAAACCCTAAACCGTAAAACTAAACATTAAACCCTAAAATTTAAAACCCTAAAACCTAAAACCAAAACCCTAAAAACTAAAACCTAAAACCCTAAATTTGAATACAACAAAACCCTAAAACCTAAAATTAAACACTAAAACTAAGCACATAACCCAAAAACTCAAAACCCTAAACCCTAAAAACAAAATCTAAAACCCTAAATTTTAATACACTAAACCCTAAATCCAAATACTCTAAACACTAAAACATAAAAACAAAATCCTAAACCCTAAATCCTCAAATTGAAACCAAAAACCCTAAATCCTAAAACCTAAAAACTAGATTTAAAACCCTAAATTTTAATACACTAAACCATAAATCCTAATACTCTAAACACTAAAACATAAAAACAAAACCCTAAACCCTAAAATTAAACCTTAAAACTAAACATTAAACCCAAAAACTCTAAACCCTAAAACCTAAAACCAAAACCCTAAACCCTAAATGTTAAACCCTAAATTTTACGACACTAAACCCTAAGTCATAATACTCTAAACACTAAAACCTAAAAACAATACCATAAACTCTAAAGACTAAAACCCTAATCTTTAATAAACTAAAACCCTAGACTTTAAAACTAAACATTAAACCCTAAAATTCGAAACCCTAAACCCTAAAACCAAAACCCTAAAAACTAAAACCTAAAACCTTATACTTGAATACACTAAAACCCTAAACCCTAAACCTTAAAATTAAACCCTAAAACTAAGCAAATAACCCTAAAACTCAAAACCCTAAAATTGAAAACAAAAACACTAAACCCTAAACCCTAAAAACGAAATCTAAAACCCTAAATTTTAATACGCTAAACCCTAAATCCTAATACTCTAAACACTAAAACATAAAAACAAAATCCTAAACCATAAAAACTTAAACCCTAATCATTAATACACTAAAACCCTAAACCGTAAAACTAAACATTAAACCCTAAAATTTAAAACCCTAAAACCTAAAACCAAAACCCTAAAAACTAAAACCTAAAACCCTAAATTTGAATACAACAAAACCCTAAAACCTAAAATTAAAGACTAAAACTAAGCACATAACCCAAAAACTCAAAACCCTAAACCCTAAACCCTAAAAACAAAATCTAAATCCCTAAATTTTAATACACTAAACCCTAAATTCAAATACTCTAAACACTAAAACATAAAAACAAAATCCTAAACCCTAAATCCTCAAATTGAAAACAAAAACCCTAAATCCTAAAACCTAAAAACTAGATTTAAAACCCTAAATTTTAATACACTAAACCATAAATCCTAATACTCTAAACACTAAAACATAAAAACAAAACCCTAAACCCTAAAATTAAACCTTAAAACTAAACATTAAACCCAAAAACTCTAAACCCTAAAACCTAAAACCAAAACCCTAAACCCTAAATGTTAAACCCTAAATTTTACAACACTAAACCCTAAGTCATAATACTCTAAACACAAAAACCAAAGACTAAAACCCTAATCTTTAATAAACTAAAACCCTAGACTTTAAAACTAAACATTAAACCCTAAAATTCGAAACCCTAAACCCTAAAACCAAAACCCTAAAAACTAAAACCTAAAACCTTATACTTGAATACACTAAAACCCTAAACCCTAAACCTTAAAATTAAACCCTAAAACTAAGCAAATAACCCTAAAACTCAAAACCCTAAAATTGAAAACAAAAACACTAAACCCCAAACCCTAAAAACAAAATCTAAAACCCTAAATTTTAATACACTAAACCCTAAATCCTAATACTCAAAACACTAAAACATAAAAACAAAACCCTAAACCCTAAAAACTAAAACCCTAATCTTTAATACACTAAAACCCTAAACGCTAAAACTAAACATTAAACCCTAAAATTTAAAACCCTAAAATCTTAAACCAAAACCCTAAAAATTAAAACCTAAAACCCTAAATTTGAATACAACAAAACCCTAAAACCTAAAATTAAACACTAAAACTAAGCACATAACCCAAAAACTTAAAACCCTAAAATTGAAAACAAAAACCCTAATCCCTAAACCCTAAAAACTAAATCTAAAACCCTAATTTTTAATACACTAAACCCTAAATCCTAATACTCTAAACACTAAAACATTAAAACAAAATCCTAAACCCTAAAAACTAAAACCCTAATCTTTAATACACTAAAACCCTACACCCTAAAACTAAACATTAAACCCTAAAATTTAAAACCCTAAAACCTAAAACCAAAACCCTAAAAATTAAAAACTAAAACCCTAAATTTGAATACAACAAAACCCTAAAACCTAAAATTAAACCCTAAAACCAAGCACATAACCCAAAAACTCAAAACCCTAAAATTGAAAACAAAAACCCTAAATCCTAAAACCTAAAAACTAAATCTAAAACCCTAAATTTTAATACACTAAACCCTAAATCCTAATACTCAAAACACTAAAACATAAAAACAAAACCCTAAACCCTAAAAACTAAAACACTAATCTTTAATACACTAAAACCCTAAACGCTAAAACTAAACATTAAACCCTAAAATTTAAAACCCTAAAATCTTAAACCAAAACCCTAAAAATTAAAACCTAAAACCCTAAATTTGAATACAACAAAACCCTAAAACCTAAAATTAAACACTAAAACTAAGCACATAACCCAAAAACTCAAAACCCTAAACCCTAAACCCTAAAAACAAAATCTAAATCCCTAAATTTTAATACACTAAACCCTAAATTCAAATACTCTAAACACTAAAATATAAAAACAAAATCCTAAACCCTAAATCCTCAAATTGAAAACAAAAACCCTAAATCCTAAAACCTAAAAACTAGATTTAAAACCCTAAATTTTAATACACTAAACCATAAATCCTAATACTCTAAACACTAAAACATAAAAACAAAACCCTAAACCCTAAAATTAAACCTTAAAACTAAACATTAAACCCAAAAACTCTAAACCCTAAAACCTAAAACCAAAACCCTAAACCCTAAATGTTAAACCCTAAATTTTACAACACTAAACCCTAAGTCATAATACTCTAAATACTAAAACCTTAAAACAATACCATAAACTCTAAAGACTAAAAACCTAATCTTTAATAAACTAAAACCCTAGACTTTAAAACTAAACATTAAACCCTAAAATTCGAAACCCTAAAACCAAAACCCTAAAAACTAAAACCTAAAACCTTATACTTGAATACACTAAAGCCCTAAACCCTAAACCTTAAAATTAAACCCTAAAACTAAGCAAATAACCCTAAAACTCAAAACCCTAAAATTGAAAACAAAAACACTAAACCCCAAACCCTAAAAACAAAATCTAAAACCCTAAATTTTAATACACTAAACCCTAAATCCTAATACTCAAAACACTAAAACATAAAAACAAAACCCTAAACCCTAAAAACTAAAACCCTAATCTTTAATACACTAAAACCCTAAACGCTAAAACTAAACATTAAACCCTAAAATTTAAAACCCTAAAATCTTAAACCAAAACCCTAAAAATTAAAACCTAAAACCCTAAATTTGAATACAACAAAACCCTAAAACCTAAAATTAAACACTAAAACTAAGCACATAACCCAAAAACATAAAACCCTAAAATTGAAAACAAAAACCCTAATCCCTAAACCCTAAAAACTAAATCTAAAACCCTAAATTTTAATACACTAAACCCTAAATCCTAATACTCTAAACACTAAAACATTAAAACAAAATCCTAAACCCTAAAAACTAAAACCCTAATCCTTAATACACTAAAACCCTACACCCTAAAACTAAACATTAAACCCTAAAATTTAAAACCCTAAAACCTAAAACCAAAACCCTAAAAATTAAAAACTAAAACCCTAAATTTGAATACAACAAAACCCTAAAACCTAAAATTAAACCCTAAAACCAAGCACATAACCCAAAAACTCAAAACCCTAAACCCTAAAACCTAAAACCAAAACCCTAAACCCTAAATCTTAAAAACTAAATCTTAAACCCTAAATTTTACGACACTAAACCCTAAGTCATAATACTCTAAACACTAAACCCTAAAAACAATACCATAAACTCTAAAGACTAAAACCCTAATCTTTAATAAACTAAAACCCTAGACTTTAAAACTAAACATTAAACCCTAAATTTCAAAACCCTAAACCCTAAAACCAAAACCCTAAAAACTAAAACCTAAAACCTTATACTTGAATACACTAAAACCCTAAACCCTAAACCTTAAAATTAAACCCTAAAACTAAGCAAATAACCCTAAAACTCAAAAACGTAAAATTGAAAACAAAAACACTAAACCCCAAACCCTAAAAACAAAATCTAAAACCCTAAATTTTAATACACTAAACCCTAAATCCTAATACTCAAAACACTAAAACATTAAAACTAAAACCCTAAACGCTAAAAACTAAAACCCTAATCTTTAATACACTAAAACCCTAAACGCTAAAACTAAACATTAAACCCTAAAATTTAAAACCCTAAAACCGAAAACCAAAACCCTAAAAACTAAAACCTAAAACCCTAAATTTGAATACAACAAAACTCTAAAACATAAAATTAAACACTAAAACTAAGCACATAACCCAAAAACTCAAAACCCTAAAATTGAAAACAAAAACTCTAAACCCTAAACCCTAAAAACTAAATCTAAAACCCTAAATTTTAATACACTAAACCCTAAATCCTAATACTCAAAACACTAAAACATAAAAACAAAACCCTAAACCCTAAAAACTAAAACCCTAATCTTTAATACACTAAAACCCTAAACCGTAAAACTAAACATTAAACCCTAAAATTTAAAACCCTAAAACCTAAAACCAAAACCCTAAAAACTAAAACCTAAAACCCTAAATTTGAATACAACAAAACCCTAAAACCTAAAATTAAACACTAAAACTAAGCACATAACCCAAAAACTCAAAACCCTAAACCCTCAAAACAAAATCTAAAACCCTAAATTTTAATACACTAAACCCTAAATCCAAATACTCTAAACACTAAAATATAAAAACAAAATCCTAAACCCTAAATCCTCAAATTGAAACCAAAAACCCTAAATCTAAAACCTAAAAACTAGATTTAAAACCCTAAATTTTAATACACTAAACCATAAATCCTAATACTCTAAACACTAAAACATAAAAACAAAACCCTAAACCCTAAAATTAAACCTTAAAACTAAACATTAAACCCAAAAACTCTAAACCCTAAAACCTAAAACCAAAACCCTAAATCCTAATACTCAAAACACTAAAACATTAAAACTAAAACCCTAAACGCTAAAAACTAAAACCCTAATCTTTAATACACTAAAACCCTAAACGCTAAAACTAAACATTAAACCCTAAAATTTAAAACCCTAAAACCGAAAACCAAAACCCTAAAAACTAAAACCTAAAACCCTAAATTTGAATACAACAAAACCCTAAAACCTAAAATTAAACACTAAAACTAAGCACATAACCCAAAAACTCAAAACCCTAAAATTGAAAACAAAAACTCTAAACCCTAAACCCTAAAAACTAAATCTAAAACCCTAAATTTTAATACACTAAACCCTAAATCCTAATACTCAAAACACTAAAACATAAAAACAAAACCCTAAACCCTAAAAACTAAAACCCTAATCTTTAATACACTAAAACCCTAAACCCTAAAAGTAAACATTAAACCGTAAAATTTAAAACCCTAAAACCGAAAACCAAAACCCTAAAAACTAAAACCTGAAACCCTAAATTTGAATACAACAGAACCCTAAAACCTAAAATTAAACTGTAAAACTAAGCACATAACCCAAAAACTCAAAACCCTAAACCCTAAACCCTAAAAACAAAATCTAAAACCCTAAATTTTAATACACTAAACCCTAAATCCTAATACTCTAAACACTAAAACATAAAAACAAAATCCTAAACCCTACCCTAATCTTTAATACACTAAAACCCTAAACCCCAAAACTAAACATTAAACCCTAAAATTTAAAACCCTAAAACCTAAAACCAAAACCCTAAAAACTAAAACCTAAAACCCTAAATTTGAATACAAAAAAACCCTAAAACCTAAAATTAAACCCTAAAACTAAGCACACAACCCAAAAACTCAGAACCCTCAAATTGAAAACAAAAACCCTAAATCCTAAAACCTAAAAACTAAATCTAAAACCCTAAATTTTAATACACTAAACCATAAATCCTAATACTCTAAACACTAAAACATAAAAACAAAACCCTAAAACATAAAAACTAAAACCCTAATCATTAATACACTAAAACCCTTAACTCTAAAACTAAAAATTAAACCCTAAAATTCTAAACCCTAAAACCTAAAACCAAAACCCTAAAAAATAAAACCTAAAACCCTAAACTTGAATACAACAAATCCTTAAAACCTAAAATTAAACCTTAAAACTAACCATTAAACTCAAAAACTCTAAACCCTAAAACCTAAAACCAAAACCCTAAACCCTAAATCTTAAAAACTAAATCTTAAACCCTAAATTTTACGACACTAAACCCTAAGTCATAATACTCTAAACACTAAACCCTAAAAACAATACCATAAACTCTAAAGACTAAAACCCTAATCTTTAATAAACTAAAACCCTAGACTTTAAAACTAAACATTAAACCCTAAATTTCAAAACCCTAAACCCTAAAACCAAAACCCTAAAAACTAAAACCTAAAACCTTATACTTGAATACACTAAAACCCTAAACCCTAAACCTTAAAATTAAACCCTAAAACTAAGCAAATAACCCTAAAACTCAAAACCGTAAAATTGAAAACAAAAACACTAAACCCCAAACCCTAAAAACAAAATCTAAAACCCTAAATTTTAATACACTAAACCCTAAATCCTAATACTCAAAACACTAAAACATTAAAACTAAAACCCTAAACGCTAAAAACTAAAACCCTAATCTTTAATACACTAAAACCCTAAACGCTAAAACTAAACATTAAACCCTAAAATTTAAAACCCTAAAACCGAAAACCAAAACCCTAAAAACTAAAACCTAAAACCCTAAATTTGAATACAACAAAACTCTAAAACATAAAATTAAACACTAAAACTAAGCACATAACCCAAAAACTCAAAACCCTAAAATTGAAAACAAAAACTCTAAACCCTAAACCCTAAAAACTAAATCTAAAACCCTAAATTTTAATACACTAAACCCTAAATCCTAATACTCAAAACACTAAAACATAAAAACAAAACCCTAAACCCTAAAAACTAAAACCCTAATCTTTAATACACTAAAACCCTAAACCCTAAAAGTAAACATTAAACAGTAAAATTTAAAACCCTAAAACCGAAAACCAAAACCTTAAAAACTAAAACCTAAAACCCTAAATTTGAATACAACAGAACCCTAAAACCTAAAATTAAACACTAAAACTAAGCACATAACCCAAAAACTCAAAACGCTAAACCCTAAACCCTAAAAACAAAATCTAAAACCCTAAATTTTAATACACTAAACCCTAAATCCTAATACTCTAAACACTAAAACATAAAAACAAAATCCTAAACCTTACCCTAATCTTTAATACACTAAAACCCTAAACCCCAAAACTAAACATTAAACCCTAAAATTTAAAACCCTAAAAACTAAAACCTAAACCATAAATTTGAATACAAAAAAACCCTAAAACCTAAAATTAAACCCTAAAACTAAGCAAATAACCCTAAAACTCAAAACCCTAAAATTGAAAACAAAAACACTAAACCCCAAACCCTAAAAACAAAATCTAAAACCCTAAATTCTAATACACTAAACCCTAAATCCTAATACTGAAAACACTAAAACATAAAAACAAAACCCTAAACCCTAAAAACTAAAACCCTAAACCCTAAAAACTAAAACCCTAATCTTTAATACACTAAAACCCTAAACGCTAAAACTAAACATTAAACCCTAAAATTTAAAACCGTAAAACCGAAAACAGAAACCCTAAAAACTAAAACCTAAAACCCTAAATTTGAATACAACAAAACCCTAAAACCTAAAATTAAACACTAAAACTAAGCACATAACCCTAAAAACTAAATCTAAAACCCTAAATTTTCATACACTAAACCCTAAATCCTAATACTCAAAACACTAAAACATAAAAACAAAACCCTAAACCCTAAAAACTAAAACCCTAATCTTTAATACACTAAAACCCTAAACCCTAAAACTAACAATTAAACTCTAAAATTTAAAACCCTAAAACCGAAAACCAAAACCCTAAAAACTAAAAACTAAAACCCTAAATTTGAATACAACAAAACCCTAAAACCTAAAATTAAACACTAAAACTAAGCACATAACCCAAAAACTCAAAACCCTAAACCCTAAACCCTCAAAACAAAATCTAAAACCCTAAATTTTAATACACTAAACCCTAAATCCAAATACTCTAAACACTAAAACATAAAAACAAAATCCTAAACCCTAAATCCTCAAATTGAAAACAAAAACCCTAAATCCTAAAACCTAAAAACTAGATTTAAAACCCTAAATTTTAATACACTAAACCATAAATCCTAATACTCTAAACACTAAAACATAAAAACAAAACCCTAAACCCTAAAATTAAACCTTAAAACTAAACATTAAACCCAAAAACTCTAAACCCTAAAACCTAAAACCAAAACCCTAAACCCTAAATGTTAAACCCTAAATTTTACGACACTAAACCCTAAGTCATAATACTCTAAACACTAAAACCTAAAAACAATACCATAAACTCTAAAGACTAAAACCCTAATCTTTAATAAACTAAAACCCTAGACTTTAAAACTAAACATTAAACCCTAAAATTCGAAACCCTAAACCCTAAAACCAAAACCCTAAAAACTAAAACCTAAAACCTTATACTTGAATACACTAAAACCCTAAACCCTAAACCTTAAAATTAAACCCTAAAACTAAGCAAATAACCCTAAAACTCAAAACCCTAAAATTGAAAATAAAAACACTAAACCCTAAACCCTAAAAACAAAATCTAAAACCCTAAATTTTAATACACTAAACCCTAAATCCTAATACTCTAAACACTAAAACATAAAAACAAAATCCTAAACCCTAAAAACTTAAACCCTAATCTTTAATACACTAAAACCCTAAACCGTAAAACTAAACATTAAACCCTAAAATTTAAAACCCTAAAACCTAAAACCAAAACCCTAAAAACTAAAACCTAAAACCCTAAATTTGAATACAACAAAACCCTAAAACCTAAAATTAAACACTAAAACTAAGCACATAACCCAAAAACTCAAAACCCTAAACCCTAAAAACAAAATCTAAAACCCTAAATTTTAATACACTAAACCCTAAATCCAAATACTCTAAACACTAAAACATAAAAACAAAATCCTAAACCCTAAATCCTCAAATTGAAACCAAAAACCCTAAATCCTAAAACCTAAAAACTAGATTTAAAACCCTAAATTTTAATACACTAAACCATAAATCCTAATACTCTAAACACTAAAACATAAAAACAAAACCCTAAACCCTAAAATTAAACCTTAAAACTAAACATTAAACCCAAAAACTCTAAACCCTAAAACCTAAAACCAAAACCCTAAACCCTAAATGTTAAACCCTAAATTTTACGACACTAAACCCTAAGTCATAATACTCTAAACACTAAAACCTAAAAACAATACCATAAACTCTAAAGACTAAAACCCTAATCTTTAATAAACTAAAACCCTAGACTTTAAAACTAAACATTAAACCCTAAAATTCGAAACCCTAAACCCTAAAACCAAAACCCTAAAAACTAAAACCTAAAACCTTATACTTGAATACACTAAAACCCTAAACCCTAAACCTTAAAATTAAACCCTAAAACTAAGCAAATAACCCTAAAACTCAAAACCCTAAAATTGAAAACAAAAACACTAAACCCTAAACCCTAAAAACGAAATCTAAAACCCTAAATTTTAATACGCTAAACCCTAAATCCTAATACTCTAAACACTAAAACATAAAAACAAAATCCTAAACCATAAAAACTTAAACCCTAATCATTAATACACTAAAACCCTAAACCGTAAAACTAAACATTAAACCCTAAAATTTAAAACCCTAAAACCTAAAACCAAAACCCTAAAAACTAAAACCTAAAACCCTAAATTTGAATACAACAAAACCCTAAAACCTAAAATTAAAGACTAAAACTAAGCACATAACCCAAAAACTCAAAACCCTAAACCCTAAACCCTAAAAACAAAATCTAAATCCCTAAATTTTAATACACTAAACCCTAAATTGAAATACTCTAAACACTAAAACATAAAAACAAAATCCTAAACCCTAAATCCTCAAATTGAAAACAAAAACCCTAAATCCTAAAACCTAAAAACTAGATTTAAAACCCTAAATTTTAATACACTAAACCATAAATCCTAATACTCTAAACACTAAAACATAAAAACAAAACCCTAAACCCTAAAATTAAACCTTAAAACTAAACATTAAACCCAAAAACTCTAAACCCTAAAACCTAAAACCAAAACCCTAAACCCTAAATGTTAAACCCTAAATTTTACAACACTAAACCCTAAGTCATAATACTCTAAACACAAAAACCAAAGACTAAAACCCTAATATTTAATAAACTAAAACCCTAGACTTTAAAACTAAACATTAAACCCTAAAATTCGAAACCCTAAACCCTAAAACCAAAACCCTAAAAACTAAAACCTAAAACCTTATACTTGAATACACTAAAACCCTAAACCCCAAACCTTAAAATTAAACCCTAAAACTAAGCAAATAACCCTAAAACTCAAAACCCTAAAATTGAAAACAAAAACACTAAACCCCAAACCCTAAAAACAAAATCTAAAACCCTAAATTTTAATACACTAAACCCTAAATCCTAATACTCAAAACACTAAAACATAAAAACAAAACCCTAAACCCTAAAAACTAAAACCCTAATCTTTAATACACTAAAACCCTAAACGCTAAAACTAAACATTAAACCCTAAAATTTAAAACCCTAAAATCTTAAACCAAAACCCTAAAAATTAAAACCTAAAACCCTAAATTTGAATACAACAAAACCCTAAAACCTAAAATTAAACACTAAAACTAAGCACATAACCCAAAAACTTAAAACCCTAAAATTGAAAACAAAAACCCTAATCCCTAAACCCTAAAAACTAAATCTAAAACCCTAAATTTTAATACACTAAACCCTAAATCCTAATACTCTAAACACTAAAACATTAAAACAAAATCCTAAACCCTAAAAACTAAAACCCTAATCTTTAATACACTAAAACCCTACACCCTAAAACTAAACATTAAACCCTAAAATTTAAAACCCTAAAACCTAAAACCAAAACCCTAAAAATTAAAAACTAAAACCCTAAATTTGAATACAACAAAACCCTAAAACCTAAAATTAAACCCTAAAACCAAGCACATAACCCAAAAACTCAAAACCCTAAAATTGAAAACAAAAACCCTAAATCCTAAAACCTAAAAACTAAATCTAAAACCCTAAATTTTAATACACTAAACCCTAAATCCTAATACTCAAAACACTAAAACATAAAAACAAAACCCTAAACCCTAAAAACTAAAACACTAATCTTTAATACACTAAAACCCTAAACGCTAAAACTAAACATTAAACCCTAAAATTTAAAACCCTAAAATCTTAAACCAAAACCCTAAAAATTAAAACCTAAAACCCTAAATTTGAATACAACAAAACCCTAAAACCTAAAATTAAACACTAAAACTAAGCACATAACCCAAAAACTCAAAACCCTAAACCCTAAACCCTAAAAACAAAATCTAAATCCCTAAATTTTAATACACTAAACCCTAAATTCAAATACTCTAAACACTAAAATATAAAAACAAAATCCTAAACCCTAAATCCTCAAATTGAAAACAAAAACCCTAAATCCTAAAACCTAAAAACTAGATTTAAAACCCTAAATTTTAATACACTAAACCATAAATCCTAATACTCTAAACACTAAAACATAAAAACAAAACCCTAAACCCTAAAATTAAACCTTAAAACTAAACATTAAACCCAAAAACTCTAAACCCTAAAACCTAAAACCAAAACCCTAAACCCTAAATGTTAAACCCTAAATTTTACAACACTAAACCCTAAGTCATAATACTCTAAATACTAAAACCTTAAAACAATACCATAAACTCTAAAGACTAAAAACCTAATCTTTAATAAACTAAAACCCTAGACTTTAAAACTAAACATTAAACCCTAAAATTCGAAACCCTAAAACCAAAACCCTAAAAACTAAAACCTAAAACCTTATACTTGAATACACTAAAACCCTAAACCCTAAACCTTAAAATTAAACCCTAAAACTAAGCAAATAACCCTAAAACTCAAAACCCTAAAATTGAAAACAAAAACACTAAACCCCAAACCCTAAAAACAAAATCTAAAACCCTAAATTTTAATACACTAAACCCTAAATCCTAATACTCAAAACACTAAAACATAAAAACAAAACCCTAAACCCTAAAAACTAAAACCCTAATCTTTAATACACTAAAACCCTAAACGCTAAAACTAAACATTAAACCCTAAAATTTAAAACCCTAAAATCTTAAACCAAAACCCTAAAAATTAAAACCTAAAACCCTAAATTTGAATACAACAAAACCCTAAAACCTAAAATTAAACACTAAAACTAAGCACATAACCCAAAAACATAAAACCCTAAAATTGAAAACAAAAACCCTAATCCCTAAACCCTAAAAACTAAATCTAAAACCCTAAATTTTAATACACTAAACCCTAAATCCTAATACTCTAAACACTAAAACATTAAAACAAAATCCTAAACCCTAAAAACTAAAACCCTAATCTTTAATACACTAAAACCCTACACCCTAAAACTAAACATTAAACCCTAAAATTTAAAACCCTAAAACCTAAAACCAAAACCCTAAAAATTAAAAACTAAAACCCTAAATTTGAATACAACAAAACCCTAAAACCTAAAATTAAACCCTAAAACCAAGCACATAACCCAAAAACTCAAAACCCTAAACCCTAAAACCTAAAACCAAAACCCTAAACCCTAAATCTTAAAAACTAAATCTTAAACCCTAAATTTTACGACACTAAACCCTAAGTCATAATACTCTAAACACTAAACCCTAAAAACAATACCATAAACTCTAAAGACTAAAACCCTAATCTTTAATAAACTAAAACCCTAGACTTTAAAACTAAACATTAAACCCTAAATTTCAAAACCCTAAACCCTAAAACCAAAACCCTAAAAACTAAAACCTAAAACCTTATACTTGAATACACTAAAACCCTAAACCCTAAACCTTAAAATTAAACCCTAAAACTAAGCAAATAACCCTAAAACTCAAAAACGTAAAATTGAAAACAAAAACACTAAACCCCAAACCCTAAAAACAAAATCTAAAACCCTAAATTTTAATACACTAAACCCTAAATCCTAATACTCAAAACACTAAAACATTAAAACTAAAACCCTAAACGCTAAAAACTAAAACCCTAATCTTTAATACACTAAAACCCTAAACGCTAAAACTAAACATTAAACCCTAAAATTTAAAACCCTAAAACCGAAAACCAAAACCCTAAAAACTAAAACCTAAAACCCTAAATTTGAATACAACAAAACTCTAAAACATAAAATTAAACACTAAAACTAAGCACATAACCCAAAAACTCAAAACCCTAAAATTGAAAACAAAAACTCTAAACCCTAAACCCTAAAAACTAAATCTAAAACCCTAAATTTTAATACACTAAACCCTAAATCCTAATACTCAAAACACTAAAACATAAAAACAAAACCCTAAACCCTAAAAACTAAAACCCTAATCTTTAATACACTAAAACCCTAAACCGTAAAACTAAACATTAAACCCTAAAATTTAAAACCCTAAAACCTAAAACCAAAACCCTAAAAACTAAAACCTAAAACCCTAAATTTGAATACAACAAAACCCTAAAACCTAAAATTAAACACTAAAACTAAGCACATAACCCAAAAACTCAAAACCCTAAACCCTAAAAACAAAATCTAAAACCCTAAATTTTAATACACTAAACCCTAAATCCAAATACTCTAAACACTAAAACATAAAAACAAAATCCTAAACCCTAAATCCTCAAATTGAAACCAAAAACCCTAAATCTAAAACCTAAAAACTAGATTTAAAACCCTAAATTTTAATACACTAAACCATAAATCCTAATACTCTAAACACTAAAACATAAAAACAAAACCCTAAACCCTAAAATTAAACCTTAAAACTAAACATTAAACCCAAAAACTCTAAACCCTAAAACCTAAAACCAAAACCCTAAATCCTAATACTCAAAACACTAAAACATTAAAACTAAAACCCTAAACGCTAAAAACTAAAACCCTAATCTTTAATACACTAAAACCCTAAACGCTAAAACTAAACATTAAACCCTAAAATTTAAAACCCTAAAACCGAAAACCAAAACCCTAAAAACTAAAACCTAAAACCCTAAATTTGAATACAACAAAACCCTAAAACCTAAAATTAAACACTAAAACTAAGCACATAACCCAAAAACTCAAAACCCTAAAATTGAAAACAAAAACTCTAAACCCTAAACCCTAAAAACTAAATCTAAAACCCTAAATTTTAATACACTAAACCCTAAATCCTAATACTCAAAACACTAAAACATAAAAACAAAACCCTAAACCCTAAAAACTAAAACCCTAATCTTTAATACACTAAAACCCTAAACCCTAAAAGTAAACATTAAACCGTAAAATTTAAAACCCTAAAACCGAAAACCAAAACCCTAAAAACTAAAACCTGAAACCCTAAATTTGAATACAACAGAACCCTAAAACCTAAAATTAAACTGTAAAACTAAGCACATAACCCAAAAACTCAAAACCCTAAACCCTAAACCCTAAAAACAAAATCTAAAACCCTAAATTTTAATACACTAAACCCTAAATCCTAATACTCTAAACACTAAAACATAAAAACAAAATCCTAAACCCTACCCTAATCTTTAATACACTAAAACCCTAAACCCCAAAACTAAACATTAAACCCTAAAATTTAAAACCCTAAAACCTAAAACCAAAACCCTAAAAACTAAAACCTAAAACCCTAAATTTGAATACAAAAAAACCCTAAAACCTAAAATTAAACCCTAAAACTAAGCACACAACCCAAAAACTCAGAACCCTCAAATTGAAAACAAAAACCCTAAATCCTAAAACCTAAAAACTAAATATAAAACCCTAAATTTTAATACACTAAACCATAAATCCTAATACTCTAAACACTAAAACATAAAAACAAAACCCTAAACCCTAAAAACTAAAACCCTAATCATTAATACACTAAAACCCTTAACTCTAAAACTAAAAATTAAACCCTAAAATTCTAAACCCTAAAACCTAAAACCAAAACCCTAAAAAATAAAACCTAAAACCCTAAACTTGAATACAACAAAACCTTAAAACCTAAAATTAAACCTTAAAACTAACCATTAAACTCAAAAACTCTAAACCCTAAAACCTAAAACCAAAACCCTAAACCCTAAATCTTAAAAACTAAATCTTAAACCCTAAATTTTACGACACTAAACCCTAAGTCATAATACTCTAAACACTAAACCCTAAAAACAATACCATAAACTCTAAAGACTAAAACCCTAATCTTTAATAAACTAAAACCCTAGACTTTAAAACTAAACATTAAACCCTAAATTTCAAAACCCTAAACCCTAAAACCAAAACCCTAAAAACTAAAACCTAAAACCTTATACTTGAATACACTAAAACCCTAAACCCTAAACCTTAAAATTAAACCCTAAAACTAAGCAAATAACCCTAAAACTCAAAACCGTAAAATTGAAAACAAAAACACTAAACCCCAAACCCTAAAAACAAAATCTAAAACCCTAAATTTTAATACACTAAACCCTAAATCCTAATACTCAAAACACTAAAACATTAAAACTAAAACCCTAAACGCTAAAAACTAAAACCCTAATCTTTAATACACTAAAACCCTAAACGCTAAAACTAAACATTAAACCCTAAAATTTAAAACCCTAAAACCGAAAACCAAAACCCTAAAAACTAAAACCTAAAACCCTAAATTTGAATACAACAAAACTCTAAAACATAAAATTAAACACTAAAACTAAGCACATAACCCAAAAACTCAAAACCCTAAAATTGAAAACAAAAACTCTAAACCCTAAACCCTAAAAACTAAATCTAAAACACTAAATTTTAATACACTAAACCCTAAATCCTAATACTCAAAACACTAAAACATAAAAACAAAACCCTAAACCCTAAAAACTAAAACCCTAATCTTTAATACACTAAAACCCTAAACCCTAAAAGTAAACATTAAACAGTAAAATTTAAAACCCTAAAACCGAAAACCAAAACCTTAAAAACTAAAACCTAAAACCCTAAATTTGAATACAACAGAACCCTAAAACCTAAAATTAAACACTAAAACTAAGCACATAACCCAAAAACTCAAAACGCTAAACCCTAAACCCTAAAAACAAAATCTAAAACCCTAAATTTTAATACACTAAACCCTAAATCCTAATACTCTAAACACTAAAACATAAAAACAAAATCCTAAACCCTAAATCCTCAAATTGAAACCAAAAACCCTAAATCCTAAAACCTAAAAACTAGATTTAAAACCCTAAATTTTAATACACTAAACCATAAATCCTAATACTCTAAACACTAAAACATAAAAACAAAACCCTAAACCCTAAAATTAAACCTTAAAACTAAACATTAAACCCAAAAACTCTAAACCCTAAAACCTAAAACCAAAACCCTAAACCCTAAATGTTAAACCCTAAATTTTACGACACTAAACCCTAAGTCATAATACTCTAAACACTAAAACCTAAAAACAATACCATAAACTCTAAAGACTAAAACCCTAATCTTTAATAAACTAAAACCCTAGACTTTAAAACTAAACATTAAACCCTAAAATTCGAAACCCTAAACCCTAAAACCAAAACCCTAAAAACTAAAACCTAAAACCTTATACTTGAATACACTAAAACCCTAAACCCTAAACCTTAAAATTAAACCCTAAAACTAAGCAAATAACCCTAAAACTCAAAACCCTAAAATTGAAAACAAAAACACTAAACCCTAAACCCTAAAAACGAAATCTAAAACCCTAAATTTTAATACGCTAAACCCTAAATCCTAATACTCTAAACACTAAAACATAAAAACAAAATCCTAAACCATAAAAACTTAAACCCTAATCATTAATACACTAAAACCCTAAACCGTAAAACTAAATATTAAACCCTAAAATTTAAAACCCTAAAACCTAAAACCAAAACCCTAAAAACTAAAACCTAAAACCCTAAATTTGAATACAACAAAACCCTAAAACCTAAAATTAAAGACTAAAACTAAGCACATAACCCAAAAACTCAAAACCCTAAACCCTAAACCCTAAAAACAAAATCTAAATCCCTAAATTTTAATACACTAAACCCTAAATTCAAATACTCTAAACACTAAAACATAAAAACAAAATCCTAAACCCTAAATCCTCAAATTGAAAACAAAAACCCTAAATCCTAAAACCTAAAAACTAGATTTAAAACCCTAAATTTTAATACACTAAACCATAAATCCTAATACTCTAAACACTAAAACATAAAAACAAAACCCTAAACCCTAAAATTAAACCTTAAAACTAAACATTAAACCCAAAAACTCTAAACCCTAAAACCTAAAACCAAAACCCTAAACCCTAAATGTTAAACCCTAAATTTTACAACACTAAACCCTAAGTCATAATACTCTAAACACTAAAACCTTAAAACAATACCATAAACTCTAAAGACTAAAACCCTAATCTTTAATAAACTAAAACCCTAGACTTTAAAACTAAACATTAAACCCTAAAATTCGAAACCCTAAACCCTAAAACCAAAACCCTAAAAACTAAAACCTAAAACCTTATACTTGAATACACTAAAACCCTAAACCCTAAACCTTAAAATTAAACCCTAAAACTAAGCAAATAACCCTAAAACTCAAAACCCTAAAATTGAAAACAAAAACACTAAACCCCAAACCCTAAAAACAAAATCTAAAACCCTAAATTTTAATACACTAAACCCTAAATCCTAATACTCAAAACACTAAAACATAAAAACAAAACCCTAAACCCTAAAAACTAAAACCCTAATCTTTAATACACTAAAACCCTAAACGCTAAAACTAAACATTAAACCCTAAAATTTAAAACCCTAAAATCTTAAACCAAAACCCTAAAAATTAAAACCTAAAACCCTAAATTTGAATACAACAAAACCCTAAAACCTAAAATTAAACACTAAAACTAAGCACATAACCCAAAAACTTAAAACCCTAAAATTGAAAACAAAAACCCTAATCCCTAAACCCTAAAAACTAAATCTAAAACCCTAAATTTTAATACACTAAACCCTAAATCCTAATACTCTAAACACTAAAACATTAAAACAAAATCCTAAACCCTAAAATCTAAAACCCTAATCTTTAATACACTAAAACCTACACCCTAAAACTAAACATTAAACCCTAAAATTTAAAACCCTAAAACCTAAAACCAAAACCCTAAAAATTAAAAACTAAAACCCTAAATTTGAATACAACAAAACCCTAAAACCTAAAATTAAACCCTAAAACCAAGCACATAACCCAAAAACTCAAAACCCTAAAATTGAAAACAAAAACCCTAAATCCTAAAACCTAAAAACTAAATCTAAAACCCTAAATTGTAATACACTAAACCCTAAATCCTAATACTCAAAACACTAAAACATAAAAAAAAAAACCTAAACCCTAAAAACTAAAACACTAATCTTTAATACACTAAAACCCTAAACGCTAAAACTAAACATTAAACCCTAAAATTTAAAACCCTAAAATCTTAAACCAAAACCCTAAAAATTAAAACCTAAAACCCTAAATTTGAATACAACAAAACCCTAAAACCTAAAATTAAACACTAAAACTAAGCACATAACCCAAAAACTCAAAACCCTAAAATTGAAAACAAAAACCCTAAATCCTAAAACCTAAAAACTAAATCTAAAACCCTAAATTTTAATACACTAAACCATAAATCCTAATACTCTAAACACTAAAACATAAAAACAAAACCATAAACCCTAAACACTAAAACCCTAATCATTAATACACTAAACCCAAAATCCTAATACTCAAAACACTAAAACATAAAAACAAAACCCTAAACCCTAAAAACTAAAACCCTAATCTTTAATACACTAAAACCCTAAACCCTAAAAGTAAACATTAAACCGTAAAATTTAAAACCCTAAAACCGAAAACCAAAACCCTAAAAACTAAAACCTAAAACCAAAACCCTAAAAACTAAAACCTAAACCATAAATTTGAATACAAAAAAACCCTAAAACCTAAAATTAAACCCTAAAACTAAGCAAATAACCCTAAAACTCAAAACCCTAAAATTGAAAACAAAAACACTAAACCCCAAACCTTAAAAACAAAATCTAAAACCCTAAATTCTAATACACTAAACCCTAAATCCTAATACTGAAAACACTAAAACATAAAAACAAAACCCTAAACCCTAAAAACTTAAACCCTAAACCCTAAAAACTAAAACCCTAATCTTTAATACACTAAAACCCTAAACGCTAAAACTAAACATTAAACCCTAAAATTTAAAACCGTAAAACCGAAAACAGAAACCCTAAAAACTAAAACCTAAAACCCTAAATTTGAATACAACAAAACCCTAAAACCTAAAATTAAACACTAAAACTAAGCACATAACCCTAAAAACTAAATCTAAAACCCTAAATTTTCATACACTAAACCCTAAATCCTAATACTCAAAACACTAAAACATAAAAACAAAACCCTAAACCCTAAAAACTAAAACCCTAATCTTTAATACACTAAAACCCTAAACCCTAAAACTAACAATTAAACTCTAAAATTTAAAACCCTAAAACCGAAAACCAAAACCCTAAAAACTAAAAACTAAAACCCTAAATTTGAATACAACAAAACCCTAAAACCTAAAATTAAACACTAAAACTAAGCACATAACCCAAAAACTCAAAACCCTAAACCCTAAACCCTCAAAACAAAATCTAAAACCCTAAATTTTAATACACTAAACCCTAAATCCAAATACTCTAAACACTAAAACATAAAAACAAAATCCTAAACCCTAAATCCTCAAATTGAAAACAAAAACCCTAAATCCTAAAACCTAAAAACTAGATTTAAAACCCTAAATTTTAATACACTAAACCATAAATCCTAATACTCTAAACACTAAAACATAAAAAAAAAACCCTAAACCCTAAAATTAAACCTTAAAACTAAACATTAAACCCAAAAACTCTAAACCCTAAAACCTAAAACCAAAACCCTAAACCCTAAATGTTAAACCCTAAATTTTACGACACTAAACCCTAAGTCATAATACTCTAAACACTAAAACCTAAAAACAATACCATAAACTCTAAAGACTAAAACCATAATCTTTAATAAACTAAAACCCTAGACTTTAAAACTAAACATTAAACCCTAAAATTCGAAACCCTAAACCCTAAAACCAAAACCCTAAAAACTAAAACCTAAAACCTTATACTTGAATACACTAAAACCCTAAACCCTAAACCTTAAAATTAAACCCTAAAACTAAGCAAATAACCCTAAAACTCAAAACCCTAAAATTGAAAATAAAAACACTAAACCCTAAACCCTAAAAACAAAATCTAAAACCCTGAATTTTAATACACTAAACCCTAAATCCTAATACTCTAAACACTAAAACATAAAAACAAAATCCTAAACCCTAAAAACTTAAACCCTAATCTTTAATACACTAAAACCCTAAACCGTAAAACTAAACATTAAACCCTAAAATTTAAAACCCTAAAACCTAAAACCAAAACCCTAAAAACTAAAACCTAAAACCCTAAATTTGAATACAACAAAACCCTAAAACCTAAAATTAAACACTAAAACTAAGCACATAACCCAAAAACTCAAAACCCTAAACCCTAAAAACAAAATCTAAAACCCTAAATTTTAATACACTAAACCCTAAATCCAAATACTCTAAACACTAAAACATAAAAACAAAATCCTAAACCCTAAATCCTCAAATTGAAACCAAAAACCCTAAATCCTAAAACCTAAAAACTAGATTTAAAACCCTAAATTTTAATACACTAAACCATAAATCCTAATACTCTAAACACTAAAACATAAAAACAAAACCCTAAACCCTAAAATTAAACCTTAAAACTAAACATTAAACCCAAAAACTCTAAACCCTAAAACCTAAAACCAAAACCCTAAACCCTAAATGTTAAACCCTAAATTTTACGACACTAAACCCTAAGTCATAATACTCTAAACACTAAAACCTAAAAACAATACCATAAACTCTAAAGACTAAAACCCTAATCTTTAATAAACTAAAACCCTAGACTTTAAAACTAAACATTAAACCCTAAAATTCGAAACCCAAAACCCTAAAACCAAAACCCTAAAAACTAAAACCTAAAACCTTATACTTGAATACACTAAAACCCTAAACCCTAAACCTTAAAATTAAACCCTAAAACTAAGCAAATCACCCTAAAACTCAAAACCCTAAAATTGAAAACAAAAACACTAAACCCTAAACCCTAAAAACGAAATCTAAAACCCTAAATTTTAATACGCTAAACCCTAAATCATAATACTCTAAACACTAAAACATAAAAACAAAATCCTAAACCATAAAAACTTAAACCCTAATCATTAATACACTAAAACCCTAAACCGTAAAACTAAACATTAAACCCTAAAATTTAAAACCCTAAAACCTAAAACCAAAACCCTAAAAACTAAAACCTAAAACCCTAAATTTGAATACAACAAAACCCTAAAACCTAAAATTAAAGACTAAAACTAAGCACATAACCCAAAAACTCAAAACCCTAAACCCTAAACCCTAAAAACAAAATCTAAATCCCTAAATTTTAATACACTAAACCCTAAATTCAAATACTCTAAACACTAAAACATAAAAACAAAATCCTAAACCCTAAATCCTCAAATTGAAAACAAAAACCCTAAATCCTAAAACCTAAAAACTAGATTTAAAACCCTAAATTTTAATACACTAAACCATAAATCCTAATACTCTAAACACTAAAACATAAAAACAAAACCCTAAACCCTAAAATTAAACCTTAAAACTAAACATTAAACCCAAAAACTCTAAACCCTAAAACCTAAAACCAAAACCCTAAACCCTAAATGTTAAACCCTAAATTTTACAACACTAAACCCTAAGTCATAATACTCTAAACACTAAAACCTTAAAACAATACCATAAACTCTAAAGACTAAAACCCTAATCTTTAATAAACTAAAACCCTAGACTTTAAAACTAAACATTAAACCCTAAAATTCGAAACCCTAAACCCTAAAACCAAAACCCTAAAAACTAAAACCTAAAACCTTATACTTGAATACACTAAAACCCTAAACCCTAAACCTTAAAATTAAACCCTAAAACTAAGCAAATAACCCTAAAACTCAAAACCCTAAAATTGAAAACAAAAACACTAAACCCCAAACCCTAAAAACAAAATCTAAAACCCTAAATTTTAATACACTAAACCCTAAATCCTAATACTCAAAACACTAAAACATAAAAACAAAACCCTAAACCCTAAAAACTAAAACCCTAATCTTTAATACACTAAAACCCTAAACGCTAAAACTAAACATTAAACCCTAAAATTTAAAACCCTAAAATCTTAAACCAAAACCCTAAAAATTAAAACCTAAAACCCTAAATTTGAATACAACAAAACCCTAAAACCTAAAATTAAACACTAAAACTAAGCACATAACCCAAAAACTTAAAACCCTAAAATTGAAAACAAAAACCCTAATCCCTAAACCCTAAAAACTAAATCTAAAACCCTAAATTTTAATACACTAAACCCTAAATCCTAATACTCTAAACACTAAAACATTAAAACAAAATCCTAAACCCTAAAATCTAAAACCCTAATCTTTAATACACTAAAACCTACACCCTAAAACTAAACATTAAACCCTAAAATTTAAAACCCTAAAACCTAAAACCAAAACCCTAAAAATTAAAAACTAAAACCCTAAATTTGAATACAACAAAACCCTAAAACCTAAAATTAAACCCTAAAACCAAGCACATAACCCAAAAACTCAAAACCCTAAAATTGAAAACAAAAACCCTAAATCCTAAAACCTAAAAACTAAATCTAAAACCCTAAATTGTAATACACTAAACCCTAAATCCTAATACTCAAAACACTAAAACATAAAAAAAAAAACCTAAACCCTAAAAACTAAAACACTAATCTTTAATACACTAAAACCCTAAACGCTAAAACTAAACATTAAACCCTAAAATTTAAAACCCTAAAATCTTAAACCAAAACCCTAAAAATTAAAACCTAAAACCCTAAATTTGAATACAACAAAACCCTAAAACCTAAAATTAAACACTAAAACTAAGCACATAACCCAAAAACTCAAAACCCTAAAATTGAAAACAAAAACCCTAAATCCTAAAACCTAAAAACTAAATCTAAAACCCTAAATTTTAATACACTAAACCATAAATCCTAATACTCTAAACACTAAAACATAAAAACAAAACCATAAACCCTAAACACTAAAACCCTAATCATTAATACACTAAACCCAAAATCCTAATACTCAAAACACTAAAACATAAAAACAAAACCCTAAACCCTAAAAACTAAAACCCTAATCTTTAATACACTAAAACCCTAAACCCTAAAAGTAAACATTAAACCGTAAAATTTAAAACCCTAAAACCGAAAACCAAAACCCTAAAAACTAAAACCTGAAACCCTATATTTGAATACAATAGAACCCTAAAACCTAAAATTAAACTGTAAAACTAAGCACATAACCCAAAAACTCAAAACCCTAAACCCTAAACCCTAAAAACAAAATCTAAAACCCTAAATTTAAATACACTAAACCCTAAATCCTAATACTCTAAACACTAAAACATAAAAACAAAATCCTAAACCCTACCCTAATCTTTAATACACTAAAACCCTAAACCCCAAAACTAAACATTAAACCCTAAAATTTAAAACCCTAAAACCTAAAACCAAAACCCTAAAAACTAAAACCTAAAACCCTAAATTTGAATACAACAAAACCCTAAAACCTAAAATTAAACCCTAAAACCAAGCACATAACCCAAAAACTCAAAACCCTAAAATTGAAAACAAAAACCCTAAATCCTAAAACCTAAAAACTAAATCTAAAACCCTAAATTTTAATACACTAAACCATAAATCCTAATACTCTAAACACTAAAACATAAAAACAAAACCATAAACCCTAAACACTAAAACCCTAATCATTAATACACTAAAACCCTAAACCCTAAAACTAAAAATTAAACCCTAAAATTCTAAACCCTAAAACCTAAAACCAAAACCCTAAAAAATAAAACCTAAAACCCTAAACTTGAATACAACAAAACCCTAAAACCTAAAATTAAACCTTAAAACTAAACATTAAACCCAAAAACTCTAAACCCTAAAACCTAAAACCAATACCCTAAACCCTAAATCTTAAAAACTAAATCTTAAACCCTAAATTTTACGACACTAAACCCTAAGTCTTAATACTCTAAACACTAAAACCTAAAAACAATACCATAAACTCTAAAGACTAAAACCCTAATCTTTAATACACTAAAACCCTATACTTTAAAACTAAACATTAAACCCTAAAATTCGAAACCCTAAACCCAAAAAAAAACCTAAAAACTAAAACCTAAAACCTTATACTTGAATACACTAAAACCCTAAACCCTAAACCTTAAAATTAAACCCTAAAACTAAGCAAATAACCCTAAAACTCAAAACCCTAAAATTGAAAACAAAAACACTAAACCCCAAACCCTAAAAACAAAATCTAAAACCCTAAATTTTAATACATTAAACCCTAAATCCTAATACTCAAAACACTAAAACATAAAAACAAAACCCTAAACCCTAAAAACTAAAACCCTAATCTTTAATACACTAAAACCCTAAACGCTAAAACTAAACATTAAACCTTAAAATTTAAAACCCTAAAACCGAAAACCAAAACTCTAAAAACTAAAACCTAAAACCCTAAATTTGAATACAAAAAAAACCTAAAACCTAAAATTAAACACTAAAACTAAGCACATAATCCAAAAACTCAAAACCCTAAAATTGAAAACAAAAACCCTAAAAACTAAATCTAAAACCCTAAATTTTAATACACTAAACCCTAAATCCTAATACTCAAAACACTAAAACATAAAAACAAAACCCTAAACCCTAAAAACTAAAACCCTAATCTTTAATACACTAAAACCCTAAACGCTAAAACTAAACATTAAACCCTAAAATTTAAAACCCTAAAATCTTAAACCAAAACCCTAAAAATTAAAACCTAAAACCCTAAATTTGAATACAACAAAACCCTAAAACCTAAAATTAAACACTAAAACTAAGCACATAACCCAAAAACTCAAAACCCTAAAATTGAAAACAAAAACCCTAATCCCTAAACCCTAAAAACTAAATCTAAAACCCTAAATTTTAATACACTAAACCCTAAATCCTAATACTCTAAACACTAAAACATTAAAACAAAATCCTAAACCCTAAAAACTAAAACCCTAATCTTTAATACACTAAAACCCTACACCCTAAAACTAAACATTAAACCCTAAAATTTAAAACCCTAAAACCTAAAACCAAAACCCTAAAAATTAAAAACTAAAACCCTAAATTTGAATACAACAAAACCCTAAAACCTAAAATTAAACCCTAAAACCAAGCACATAACCCAAAAACTCAAAACCCTAAAATTGAAAACAAAAACCCTAAATCCTAAAATCTAAAAACTAAATCTAAAACCCTAAATTTTAATACACTAAACCCTAAATCTTAATACTCAAAACACTAAAACATAAAAACAAAACCCTAAACCCTAAAAACTAAAACACTAATCTTTAATACACTAAAACCCTAAACGCTAAAACTAAACATTAAACCCTAAAATTTAAAACCCTAAAATCTTAAACCAAAATCCTAAAAATTAAAACCTAAAACCCTAAATTTGAATACAACAAAACCCTAAAACCTAAAATTAAACACTAAAACTAAGCACATAACCCAAAAACTCAAAACCCTAAAATTGAAAACAAAAAACCTAAATCCTAAAACCTAAAAACTAAATCTAAAACCCTAAATTTTAATACACTAAACCATAAATCCTAATACTCTAAACACTAAAACATAAAAACAAAACCATAAACCCTAAACACTAAAACCCTAATCATTAATACACTAAACCCAAAATCCTAA
The DNA here is from genome assembly GCA_954870475.1 of Euphrasia confusa. Taxonomy (NCBI): domain Eukaryota; kingdom Viridiplantae; phylum Streptophyta; class Magnoliopsida; order Lamiales; family Orobanchaceae; genus Euphrasia; species Euphrasia confusa. Next base: position 18,412,781 of record OX940966.1, read on the forward strand.
TACTCAAAACACTAAAACATAAAAACAAAACCCTAAACCCTAAAAACTAAAACCCTAATCTTTAATACACTAAAACCCTAAACCCTAAAAGTAAACATTAAACCGTAAAATTTAAAACCCTAAAACCGAAAACCAAAACCCTAAAAACTAAAACCTGAAACCCTATATTTGAATACAATAGAACCCTAAAACCTAAAATTAAACTGTAAAACTAAGCACATAACCCAAAAACTCAAAACCCTAAACCCTAAACCCTAAAAACAAAATCTAAAACCCTAAATTTTAATACACTAAACCCTAAATCCTAATACTCTAAACACTAAAACATAAAAACAAAATCCTAAACCCTACCCTAATCTTTAATACACTAAAACCCTAAACCCCAAAACTAAACATTAAACCCTAAAATTTAAAACCCTAAAACCTAAAACCAAAACCCTAAAAACTAAAACCTAAAACCCTAAATTTGAATACAACAAAACCCTAAAACCTAAAATTAAACCCTAAAACCAAGCACATAACCCAAAAACTCAAAACCCTAAAATTGAAAACAAAAACCCTAAATCCTAAAACCTAAAAACTAAATCTAAAACCCTAAATTTTAATACACTAAACCATAAATCCTAATACTCTAAACACTAAAACATAAAAACAAAACCATAAACCCTAAACACTAAAACCCTAATCATTAATACACTAAAACCCTAAACCCTAAAACTAAAAATTAAACCCTAAAATTCTAAACCCTAAAACCTAAAACCAAAACCCTAAAAAATAAAACCTAAAACCCTAAACTTGAATACAACAAAACCCTAAAACCTAAAATTAAACCTTAAAACTAAACATTAAACCCAAAAACTCTAAACCCTAAAACCTAAAACCAATACCCTAAACCCTAAATCTTAAAAACTAAATCTTAAACCCTAAATTTTACGACACTAAACCCTAAGTCTTAATACTCTAAACACTAAAACCTAAAAACAATACCATAAACTCTAAAGACTAAAACCCTAATCTTTAATACACTAAAACCCTATACTTTAAAACTAAACATTAAACCCTAAAATTCGAAACCCTAAACCCAAAAAAAAACCTAAAAACTAAAACCTAAAACCTTATACTTGAATACACTAAAACCCTAAACCCTAAACCTTAAAATTAAACCCTAAAACTAAGCAAATAACCCTAAAACTCAAAACCCTAAAATTGAAAACAAAAACACTAAACCCCAAACCCTAAAAACAAAATCTAAAACCCTAAATTTTAATACATTAAACCCTAAATCCTAATACTGAAAACACTAAAACATAAAAACAAAACCCTAAACCCTAAAAACTAAAACCCTAATCTTTAATACACTAAAACCCTAAACGCTAAAACTAAACATTAAACCTTAAAATTTAAAACCCTAAAACCGAAAACCAAAACTCTAAAAACTAAAACCTAAAACCCTAAATTTGAATACAAAAAAAACCTAAAACCTAAAATTAAACACTAAAACTAAGCACATAATCCAAAAACTCAAAACCCTAAAATTGAAATCAAAAACCCTAAAAACTAAATCTAAAACCCTAAATTTTAATACACTAAACCCTAAATCCTAATACTCAAAACACTAAAACATAAAAACAAAACCCTAAACCCTAAAAACTAAAACCCTAATCTTTAATACACTAAAACCCTAAACGCTAAAACTAAACATTAAACCCTAAAATTTAAAACCCTAAAATCTTAAACCAAAACCCTAAAAATTAAAACCTAAAACCCTAAATTTGAATACAACAAAACCCTAAAACCTAAAATTAAACACTAAAACTAAGCACATAACCCAAAAACTCAAAACCCTAAAATTGAAAACAAAAACCCTAATCCCTAAACCCTAAAAACTAAATCTAAAACCCTAAATTTTAATACACTAAACCCTAAATCCTAATACTCTAAACACTAAAACATTAAAACAAAATCCTAAACCCTAAAAACTAAAACCCTAATCTTTAATACACTAAAACCCTACACCCTAAAACTAAACATTAAACCCTAAAATTTAAAACCCTAAAACCTAAAACCAAAACCCTAAAAATTAAAAACTAAAACCCTAAATTTGAATACAACAAAACCCTAGAACCTAAAATTAAACCCTAAAACCAAGCACATAACCCAAAAACTCAAAACCCTAAAATTGAAAACAAAAACCCTAAATCCTAAAACCTAAAAACTAAATCTAAAACCCTAAATTTTAATACACTAAACCCTAAATCTTAATACTCAAAACACTAAAACATAAAAACAAAACCCTAAACCCTAAAAACTAAAACACTAATCTTTAATACACTAAAACCCTAAACGCTAAAACTAAACATTAAACCCTAAAATTTAAAACCCTAAAATCTTAAACCAAAATCCTAAAAATTAAAACCTAAAACCCTAAATTTGAATACAACAAAACCCTAAAACCTAAAATTAAACACTAAAACTAAGCACATAACCCAAAAACTCAAAACCCTAAAATTGAAAACAAAAAACCTAAATCCTAAAACCTAAAAACTAAATCTAAAACCCTAAATTTTAATACACTAAACCATAAATCCTAATACTCTAAACACTAAAACATAAAAACAAAACCATAAACCCTAAACACTAAAACCCTAATCATTAATACACTAAACCCAAAATCCTAATACTCAAAACACTAAAACATAAAAACAAAACCCTAAACCCTAAAAACTAAAACCCTAATCTTTAATACACTAAAACCCTAAACCCTAAAAGTAAACATTAAACCGTAAAATTTAAAACCCTAAAACCGAAAACCAAAACCCTAAAAACTAAAACCTGAAACCCTATATTTGAATACAATAGAACCCTAAAACCTAAAATTAAACTGTAAAACTAAGCACATAACCCAAAAACTCAAAACCCTAAACCCTAAACCCTAAAAACAAAATCTAAAACCCTAAATTTTAATACACTAAACCCTAAATCCTAATACTCTAAACACTAAAACATAAAAACAAAATCCTAAACCCTACCCTAATCTTTAATACACTAAAACCCTAAACCCCAAAACTAAACATTAAACCCTAAAATTTAAAACCCTAAAACCTAAAACCAAAACCCTAAAAACTAAAACCTAAAACCCTAAATTTGAATACAACAAAACCCTAAAACCTAAAATTAAACCCTAAAACCAAGCACATAACCCAAAAACTCAAAACCCTAAAATTGAAAACAAAAACCCTAAATCCTAAAACCTAAAAACTAAATCTAAAACCCTAAATTTTAATACACTAAACCATAAATCCTAATACTCTAAACACTAAAACATAAAAACAAAACCATAAACCCTAAAAACTAAAACCCTAATCATTAATACACTAAAACCCTAAACCCTAAAACTAAAAATTAAACCCTAAAATTCTAAACCCTAAAACCTAAAACCAAAACCCTAAAAAATAAAACCTAAAACCCTAAACTTGAATACAACAAAACCCTAAAACCTAAAATTAAACCTTAAAACTAAACATTAAACCCAAAAACTCTAAACCCTAAAACCTAAAACCAATACCCTAAACCCTAAATCTTAAAAACTAAATCTTAAACCCTAAATTTTACGACACTAAACCCTAAGTCTTAATACTCTAAACACTAAAACCTAAAAACAATACCATAAACTCTAAAGACTAAAACCCTAATCTTTAATACACTAAAACCCTATACTTTAAAACTAAACATTAAACCCTAAAATTCGAAACCCTAAACCCAAAAAAAAACCTAAAAACTAAACCCTAAAACCTTATACTTGAATACACTAAAACCCTAAACCCTAAACCTTAAAATTAAACCCTAAAACTAAGCAAATAACCCTAAAACTCAAAACCCTAAAATTGAAAACAAAAACACTAAACCCCAAACCCTAAAAACAAAATCTAAAACCCTAAATTTTAATACATTAAACCCTAAATCCTAATACTCAAAACACTAAAACATAAAAACAAAACCCTAAACCCTAAAAACTAAAACCCTAATCTTTAATACACTAAAACCCTAAACGCTAAAACTAAACATTAAACCTTAAAATTTAAAACCCTAAAACCGAAAACCAAAACTCTAAAAACTAAAACCTAAAACCCTAAATTTGAATACAAAAAAAACCTAAAACCTAAAATTAAACACTAAAACTAAGCACATAATCCAAAAACTCAAAACCCTAAAATTGAAAACAAAAACCCTAAAAACTAAATCTAAAACCCTAAATTTTAATACACTAAACCCTAAATCCTAATACTCAAAACACTAAAACATAAAAACAAAACCCTAAACCCTAAAAACTAAAACCCTAATCTTTAATACACTAAAACCCTAAACGCTAAACCCTAAAACTAAAAATTAAACCCTAAAATTTAAAACCCTAAAATCTTAAACCAAAACCCTAAAAATTAAAACCTAAAACCCAAAATTTGAATACAACAAAACCCTAAAACCTAAAATTAAACACTAAAACTAAGCACATAACCCAAAAACTCAAAACCCTAAAATTGAAAACAAAAACCCTAATCCCTAAACCATAAAAACTAAATCTAAAACCCTAAATTTTAATACACTAAACCCTAAATCCTAATACTCTAAACACTAAAACATTAAAACAAAATCCTAAACCCTAAAAACTAAAACCCTAATCTTTAATACACTAAAACCCTACACCCTAAAACTAAACATTAAACCCTAAAATTTAAAACCCTAAAACCTAAAACCAAAACCCTAAAAATTAAAAACTAAAACCCTAAATTTGAATACAACAAAACCCTAAAACCTAAAATTAAACCCTAAAACCAAGCACATAACCCAAAAACTCAAAACCCTAAAATTGAAAACAAAAACCCTAAATCCTAAAACCTAAAAACTAAATCTAAAACCCTAAATTTTAATACACTAAACCCTAAATCTTAATACTCAAAACACTAAAACATAAAAACAAAACCCTAAACCCTAAAAACTAAAACACTAATCTTTAATACACTAAAACCCTAAACGCTAAAACTAAACATTAAACCCTAAAATTTAAAACCCTAAAATCTTAAACCAAAATCCTAAAAATTAAAACCTAAAACCCTAAATTTGAATACAACAAAACCCTAAAACCTAAAATTAAATACTAAAACTAAGCACATAACCCAAAAACTCAAAACCCTAAAATTGAAAACAAAAAACCTAAATCCTAAAACCTAAAAACTAAATCTAAAACCCTAAATTTTAATACACTAAACCATAAATCCTAATACTCTAAACACTAAAACATAAAAACAAAACCATAAACCCTAAACACTAAAACCCTAATCATTAATACACTAAACCCAAAATCCTAATACTCAAAACACTAAAACATAAAAACAAAACCCTAAACCCTAAAAACTAAAACCCTAATCTTTAATACACTAAAACCCTAAACCCTAAAAGTAAACATTAAACCGTAAAATTTAAAACCCTAAAACCGAAAACCAAAACCCTAAAAACTAAAACCTGAAACCCTATATTTGAATACAATAGAACCCTAAAACCTAAAATTAAACTGTAAAACTAAGCACATAACCCAAAAACTCAAAACCCTAAACCCTAAACCCTAAAAACAAAATCTAAAACCCTAAATTTTAATACACTAAACCCTAAATCCTAATACTCTAAACACTAAAACATAAAAACAAAATCCTAAACCCTACCCTAATCTTTAATACACTAAAACCCTAAACCCCAAAACTAAACATTAAACCCTAAAATTTAAAACCCTAAAACCTAAAACCAAAACCCTAAAAACTAAAACCTAAAACCCTAAATTTGAATACAACAAAACCCTAAAACCTAAAATTAAACCCTAAAACCAAGCACATAACCCAAAAACTCAAAACCCTAAAATTGAAAACAAAAACCCTAAATCCTAAAACCTAAAAACTAAATCTAAAACCCTAAATTTTAATACACTAAACCATAAATCCTAATACTCTAAACACTAAAACATAAAAACAAAACCATAAACCCTAAAAACTAAAACCCTAATCATTAATACACTAAAACCCTAAACCCTAAAACTAAAAATTAAACCCTAAAATTCTAAACCCTAAAACCTAAAACCAAAACCCTAAAAAATAAAACCTAAAACCCTAAACTTGAATACAACAAAACCCTAAAACCTAAAATTAAACCTTAAAACTAAACATTAAACCCAAAAACTCTAAACCCTAAAACCTAAAACCAATACCCTAAACCCTAAATCTTAAAAACTAAATCTTAAACCCTAAATTTTACGACACTAAACCCTAAGTCTTAATACTCTAAACACTAAAACCTAAAAACAATACCATAAACTCTAAAGACTAAAACCCTAATCATTAATACACTAAAACCCTATACTTTAAAACTAAACATTAAACCCTAAAATTCGAAACCCTAAACCCAAAAAAAAACCTAAAAACTAAAACCTAAAACCTTATACTTGAATACACTAAAACCCTAAACCCTAAACCTTAAAATTAAACCCTAAAACTAAGCAAATAACCCTAAAACTCAAAACCCTAAAATTGAAAACAAAAACACTAAACCCCAAACCCTAAAAACAAAATCTAAAACCCTAAATTTTAATACATTAAACCCTAAATCCTAATACTCAAAACACTAAAACATAAAAACAAAACCCTAAACCCTAAAAACTAAAACCCTAATCTTTAATACACTAAAACCCTAAACGCTAAAACTAAACATTAAACCTTAAAATTTAAAACCCTAAAACCGAAAACCAAAACTCTAAAAACTAAAACCTAAAACCCTAAATTTGAATACAAAAAAAACCTAAAACCTAAAATTAAACACTAAAACTAAGCACATAATCCAAAAACTCAAAACCCTAAAATTGAAAACAAAAACCCTAAAAACTAAATCTAAAACCCTAAATTTTAATACACTAAACCCTAAATCCTAATACTCAAAACACTAAAACATAAAAACAAAACCCTAAACCCTAAAAACTAAAACCCTAATCTTTAATACACTAAAACCCTAAACGCTAAAACTAAACATTAAACCCTAAAATTTAAAACCCTAAAATCTTAAACCAAAACCCTAAAAATTAAAACCTAAAACCCAAAATTTGAATACAACAAAACCCTAAAACCTAAAATTAAACACTAAAACTAAGCACATAACCCAAAAACTCAAAACCCTAAAATTGAAAACAAAAACCCTAATCCCTAAACCATAAAAACTAAATCTAAAACCCTAAATTTTAATACACTAAACCCTAAATCCTAATACTCTAAACACTAAAACATTAAAACAAAATCCTAAACCCTAAAAACTAAAACCCTAATCTTTAATACACTAAAACCCTACACCCTAAAACTAAACATTAAACCCTAAAATTTAAAACCCTAAAACCTAAAACCAAAACTCTAAAAATTAAAAACTAAAACCATAAATTTGAATACAACAAAACCCTAAAACCTAAAATTAAACCCTAAAACCAAGCACATAACCCAAAAACTCAAAACCCTAAAATTGAAAACAAAAACCCTAAATCCTAAAACCTAAAAACTAAATCTAAAACCCTAAATTTTAATACACTAAACCCTAAATCTTAATACTCAAAACACTAAAACATAAAAACAAAACCCTAAACCCTAAAAACTAAAACACTAATCTTTAATACACTAAAACCCTAAACGCTAAAACTAAACATTAAACCCTAAAATTTAAAACCCTAAAATCTTAAACCAAAATCCTAAAAATTAAAACCTAAAACCCTAAATTTGAATACAACAAAACCCTAAAACCTAAAATTAAACACTAAAACTAAGCACATAACCCAAAAACTCAAAACCCTAAAATTGAAAACAAAAAACCTAAATCCTAAAACCTAAAAACTAAATCTAAAACCCTAAATTTTAATACACTAAACCATAAATCCTAATACTCTAAACACTAAAACATAAAAACAAAACCATAAACCCTAAACACTAAAACCCTAATCATTAATACACTAAACCCAAAATCCTAATACTCAAAACACTAAAACATAAAAACAAAACCCTAAACCCTAAAAACTAAAACCCTAATCTTTAATACACTAAAACCCTAAACCCTAAAAGTAAACATTAAACCGTAAAATTTAAAACCCTAAAACCGAAAACCAAAACCCTAAAAACTAAAACCTGAAACCCTATATTTGAATACAATAGAACCCTAAAACCTAAAATTAAACTGTAAAACTAAGCACATAACCCAAAAACTCAAAACCCTAAACCCTAAACCCTAAAAACAAAATCTAAAACCCTAAATTTTAATACACTAAACCCTAAATCCTAATACTCTAAACACTAAAACATAAAAACAAAATCCTAAACCCTACCCTAATCTTTAATACACTAAAACCCTAAACCCCAAAACTAAACATTAAACCCTAAAATTTAAAACCCTAAAACCTAAAACCAAAACCCTAAAAACTAAAACCTAAAACCCTAAATTTGAATACAACAAAACCCTAAAACCTAAAATTAAACCCTAAAACCAAGCACATAACCCAAAAACTCAAAACCCTAAAATTGAAAACAAAAACCCTAAATCCTAAAACCTAAAAACTAAATCTAAAACCCTAAATTTTAATACACTAAACCATAAATCCTAATACTCTAAACACTAAAACATAAAAACAAAACCATAAACCCTAAACACTAAAACCCTAATCATTAATACACTAAAACCCTAAACCCTAAAACTAAAAATTAAACCCTAAAATTCTAAACCCTAAAACCTAAAACCAAAACCCTAAAAAATAAAACCTAAAACCCTAAACTTGAATACAACAAAACCCTAAAACCTAAAATTAAACCTTAAAACTAAACATTAAACCCAAAAACTCTAAACCCTAAAACCTAAAACCAATACCCTAAACCCTAAATCTTAAAAACTAAATCTTAAACCCTAAATTTTACGACACTAAACCCTAAGTCTTAATACTCTAAACACTAAAACCTAAAAACAATACCATAAACTCTAAAGACTAAAACCCTAATCTTTAATACACTAAAACCCTATACTTTAAAACTAAACATTAAACCCTAAAATTCGAAACCCTAAACCCAAAAAAAAACCTAAAAACTAAAACCTAAAACCTTATACTTGAATACACTAAAACCCTAAACCCTAAACCTTAAAATTAAACCCTAAAACTAAGCAAATAACCCTAAAACTCAAAACCCTAAAATTGAAAACAAAAACACTAAACCCCAAACCCTAAAAACAAAATCTAAAACCCTAAATTTTAATACATTAAACCCTAAATCCTAATACTCAAAACACTAAAACATAAAAACAAAACCCTAAACCCTAAAAACTAAAACCCTAATCTTTAATACACTAAAACCCTAAACGCTAAAACTAAACATTAAACCTTAAAATTTAAAACCCTAAAACCGAAAACCAAAACTCTAAAAACTAAAACCTAAAACCCTAAATTTGAATACAAAAAAAACCTAAAACCTAAAATTAAACACTAAAACTAAGCACATAATCCAAAAACTCAAAACCCTAAAATTGAAAACAAAAACCCTAAAAACTAAATCTAAAACCCTAAATTTTAATACACTAAACCCTAAATCCTAATACTCAAAACACTAAAACATAAAAACAAAACCCTAAACCCTAAAAACTAAAACCCTAATCTTTAATACACTAAAACCCTAAACGCTAAAACTAAACATTAAACCCTAAAATTTAAAACCCTAAAATCTTAAACCAAAACCCTAAAAATTAAAACCTAAAACCCTAAATTTGAATACAACAAAACCCTAAAACCTAAAATTAAACACTAAAACTAAGCACATAACCCAAAAACTCAAAACCCTAAAATTGAAAACAAAAACCCTAATCCCTAAACCCTAAAAACTAAATCTAAAACCCTAAATTTTAATACACTAAACCCTAAATCCTAATACTCTAAACACTAAAACATTAAAACAAAATCCTAAACCCTAAAAACTAAAACCCTAATCTTTAATACACTAAAACCCTACACCCTAAAACTAAACATTAAACCCTAAAATTTAAAACCCTAAAACCTAAAACCAAAACCCTAAAAATTAAAAACTAAAACCCTAAATTTGAATACAACAAAACCCTAAAACCTAAAATTAAACCCTAAAACCAAGCACATAACCCAAAAACTCAAAACCCTAAAATTGAAAACAAAAACCCTAAATCCTAAAATCTAAAAACTAAATCTAAAACCCTAAATTTTAATACACTAAACCCTAAATCTTAATACTCAAAACACTAAAACATAAAAACAAAACCCTAAACCCTAAAAACTAAAACACTAATCTTTAATACACTAAAACCCTAAACGCTAAAACTAAACATTAAACCCTAAAATTTAAAACCCTAAAATCTTAAACCAAAATCCTAAAAATTAAAACCTAAAACCCTAAATTTGAATACAACAAAACCCTAAAACCTAAAATTAAACACTAAAACTAAGCACATAACCCAAAAACTCAAAACCCTAAAATTGAAAACAAAAAACCTAAATCCTAAAACCTAAAAACTAAATCTAAAACCCTAAATTTTAATACACTAAACCATAAATCCTAATACTCTAAACACTAAAACATAAAAACAAAACCATAAACCCTAAACACTAAAACCCTAATCATTAATACACTAAACCCAAAATCCTAATACTCAAAACACTAAAACATAAAAACAAAACCCTAAACCCTAAAAACTAAAACCCTAATCTTTAATACACTAAAACCCTAAACCCTAAAAGTAAACATTAAACCGTAAAATTTAAAACCCTAAAACCGAAAACCAAAACCCTAAAAACTAAAACCTGAAACCCTATATTTGAATACAATAGAACCCTAAAACCTAAAATTAAACTGTAAAACTAAGCACATAACCCAAAAACTCAAAACCCTAAACCCTAAACCCTAAAAACAAAATCTAAAACCCTAAATTTTAATACACTAAACCCTAAATCCTAATACTCTAAACACTAAAACATAAAAACAAAATCCTAAACCCTACCCTAATCTTTAATACACTAAAACCCTAAACCCCAAAACTAAACATTAAACCCTAAAATTTAAAACCCTAAAACCTAAAACCAAAACCCTAAAAACTAAAACCTAAAACCCTAAATTTGAATACAACAAAACCCTAAAACCTAAAATTAAACCCTAAAACCAAGCACATAACCCAAAAACTCAAAACCCTAAAATTGAAAACAAAAACCCTAAATCCTAAAACCTAAAAACTAAATCTAAAACCCTAAATTTTAATACACTAAACCATAAATCCTAATACTCTAAACACTAAAACATAAAAACAAAACCATAAACCCTAAACACTAAAACCCTAATCATTAATACACTAAAACCCTAAACCCTAAAACTAAAAATTAAACCCTAAAATTCTAAACCCTAAAACCTAAAACCAAAACCCTAAAAAATAAAACCTAAAACCCTAAACTTGAATACAACAAAACCCTAAAACCTAAAATTAAACCTTAAAACTAAACATTAAACCCAAAAACTCTAAACCCTAAAACCTAAAACCAATACCCTAAACCCTAAATCTTAAAAACTAAATCTTAAACCCTAAATTTTACGACACTAAACCCTAAGTCTTAATACTCTAAACACTAAAACCTAAAAACAATACCATAAACTCTAAAGACTAAAACCCTAATCTTTAATACACTAAAACCCTATACTTTAAAACTAAACATTAAACCCTAAAATTCGAAACCCTAAACCCAAAAAAAAACCTAAAAACTAAAACCTAAAACCTTATACTTGAATACACTAAAACCCTAAACCCTAAACCTTAAAATTAAACCCTAAAACTAAGCAAATAACCCTAAAACTCAAAACCCTAAAATTGAAAACAAAAACACTAAACCCCAAACCCTAAAAACAAAATCTAAAACCCTAAATTTTAATACATTAAACCCTAAATCCTAATACTCAAAACACTAAAACATAAAAACAAAACCCTAAACCCTAAAAACTAAAACCCTAATCTTTAATACACTAAAACCCTAAACGCTAAAACTAAACATTAAACCTTAAAATTTAAAACCCTAAAACCGAAAACCAAAACTCTAAAAACTAAAACCTAAAACCCTAAATTTGAATACAAAAAAAACCTAAAACCTAAAATTAAACACTAAAACTAAGCACATAATCCAAAAACTCAAAACCCTAAAATTGAAAACAAAAACCCTAAAAACTAAATCTAAAACCCTAAATTTTAATACACTAAACCCTAAATCCTAATACTCAAAACACTAAAACATAAAAACAAAACCCTAAACCCTAAAAACTAAAACCCTAATCTTTAATACACTAAAACCCTAAACGCTAAAACTAAACATTAAACCCTAAAATTTAAAACCCTAAAATCTTAAACCAAAACCCTAAAAATTAAAACCTAAAACCCTAAATTTGAATACAACAAAACCCTAAAACCTAAAATTAAACACTAAAACTAAGCACATAACCCAAAAACTCAAAACCCTAAAATTGAAAACAAAAACCCTAATCCCTAAACCCTAAAAACTAAATCTAAAACCCTAAATTTTAATACACTAAACCCTAAATCCTAATACTCTAAACACTAAAACATTAAAACAAAATCCTAAACCCTAAAAACTAAAACCCTAATCTTTAATACACTAAAACCCTACACCCTAAAACTAAACATTAAACCCTAAAATTTAAAACCCTAAAACCTAAAACCAAAACCCTAAAAATTAAAAACTAAAACCCTAAATTTGAATACAACAAAACCCTAAAACCTAAAATTAAACCCTAAAACCAAGCACATAACCCAAAAACTCAAAACCCTAAAATTGAAAACAAAAACCCTAAATCCTAAAATCTAAAAACTAAATCTAAAACCCTAAATTTTAATACACTAAACCCTAAATCTTAATACTCAAAACACTAAAACATAAAAACAAAACCCTAAACCCTAAAAACTAAAACACTAATCTTTAATACACTAAAACCCTAAACGCTAAAACTAAACATTAAACCCTAAAATTTAAAACCCTAAAATCTTAAACCAAAATCCTAAAAATTAAAACCTAAAACCCTAAATTTGAATACAACAAAACCCTAAAACCTAAAATTAAACACTAAAACTAAGCACATAACCCAAAAACTCAAAACCCTAAAATTGAAAACAAAAAACCTAAATCCTAAAACCTAAAAACTAAATCTAAAACCCTAAATTTTAATACACTAAACCATAAATCCTAATACTCTAAACACTAAAACATAAAAACAAAACCATAAACCCTAAACACTAAAACCCTAATCATTAATACACTAAACCCAAAATCCTAATACTCAAAACACTAAAACATAAAAACAAAACCCTAAACCCTAAAAACTAAAACCCTAATCTTTAATACACTAAAACCCTAAACCCTAAAAGTAAACATTAAACCGTAAAATTTAAAACCCTAAAACCGAAAACCAAAACCCTAAAAACTAAAACCTGAAACCCTATATTTGAATACAATAGAACCCTAAAACCTAAAATTAAACTGTAAAACTAAGCACATAACCCAAAAACTCAAAACCCTAAACCCTAAACCCTAAAAACAAAATCTAAAACCCTAAATTTTAATACACTTAACCCTAAATCCTAATACTCTAAACACTAAAACATAAAAACAAAATCCTAAACCCTACCCTAATCTTTAATACACTAAAACCCTAAACCCCAAAACTAAACATTAAACCCTAAAATTTAAAACCCTAAAACCTAAAACCAAAACCCTAAAAACTAAAACCTAAAACCCTAAATTTGAATACAACAAAACCCTAAAACCTAAAATTAAACCCTAAAACCAAGCACATAACCCAAAAACTCAAAACCCTAAAATTGAAAACAAAAACCCTAAATCCTAAAACCTAAAAACTAAATCTAAAACCCTAAATTTTAATACACTAAACCATAAATCCTAATACTCTAAACACTAAAACATAAAAACAAAACCATAAACCCTAAACACTAAAACCCTAATCATTAATACACTAAAACCCTAAACCCTAAAACTAAAAATTAAACCCTAAAATTCTAAACCCTAAAACCTAAAACCAAAACCCTAAAAAATAAAACCTAAAACCCTAAACTTGAATACAACAAAACCCTAAAACCTAAAATTAAACCTTAAAACTAAACATTAAACCCAAAAACTCTAAACCCTAAAACCTAAAACCAATACCCTAAACCCTAAATCTTAAAAACTAAATCTTAAACCCTAAATTTTACGACACTAAACCCTAAGTCTTAATACTCTAAACACTAAAACCTAAAAACAATACCATAAACTCTAAAGACTAAAACCCTAATCTTTAATACACTAAAACCCTATACTTTAAAACTAAACATTAAACCCTAATATTCGAAACCCTAAACCCAAAAAAAAACCTAAAAACTAAAACCTAAAACCTTATACTTGAATACACTAAAACCCTAAACCCTAAACCTTAAAATTAAACCCTAAAACTAAGCAAATAACCCTAAAACTCAAAACCCTAAAATTGAAAACAAAAACACTAAACCCCAAACCCTAAAAACAAAATCTAAAACCCTAAATTTTAATACATTAAACCCTAAATCCTAATACTCAAAACACTAAAACATAAAAACAAAACCCTAAACCCTAAAAACTAAAACCCTAATCTTTAATACACTAAAACCCTAAACGCTAAAACTAAACATTAAACCTTAAAATTTAAAACCCTAAAACCGAAAACCAAAACTCTAAAAACTAAAACCTAAAACCCTAAATTTGAATACAAAAAAAACCTAAAACCTAAAATTAAACACTAAAACTAAGCACATAATCCAAAAACTCAAAACCCTAAAATTGAAAACAAAAACCCTAAAAACTAAATCTAAAACCCTAAATTTTAATACACTAAACCCTAAATCCTAATACTCAAAACACTAAAACATAAAAACAAAACCCTAAACCCTAAAAACTAAAACCCTAATCTTTAATACACTAAAACCCTAAACGCTAAAACTAAACATTAAACCCTAAAATTTAAAACCCTAAAATCTTAAACCAAAACCCTAAAAATTAAAACCTAAAACCCAAAATTTGAATACAACAAAACCCTAAAACCTAAAATTAAACACTAAAACTAAGCACATAACCCAAAAACTCAAAACCCTAAAATTGAAAACAAAAACCCTAATCCTTA
This sequence comes from Euphrasia confusa, assembly GCA_954870475.1. Taxonomy (NCBI): domain Eukaryota; kingdom Viridiplantae; phylum Streptophyta; class Magnoliopsida; order Lamiales; family Orobanchaceae; genus Euphrasia; species Euphrasia confusa. The sequence goes on from OX940966.1 coordinate 18,428,053, forward strand.
AACCATAAAAACTAAATCTAAAACCCTAAATTTTAATACACTAAACCCTAAATCCTAATACTCTAAACACTAAAACATTAAAACAAAATCCTAAACCCTAAAAACTAAAACCCTAATCTTTAATACACTAAAACCCTACACCCTAAAACTAAACACTAAACCCTAAAATTTAAAACCCTAAAACCTAAAACCAAAACCCTAAAAATTAAAAACTAAAACCCTAAATTTGAATACAACAAAACCCTAAAACCTAAAATTAAACCCTAAAACCAAGCACATAACCCAAAAACTCAAAACCCTAAAATTGAAAACAAAAACCCTAAATCCTAAAACCTAAAAACTAAATCTAAAACCCTAAATTTTAATACACTAAACCCTAAATCTTAATACTCAAAACACTAAAACATAAAAACAAAACCCTAAACCCTAAAAACTAAAACACTAATCTTTAATACACTAAAACCCTAAACGCTAAAACTAAACATTAAACCCTAAAATTTAAAACCCTAAAATCTTAAACCAAAATCCTAAAAATTAAAACCTAAAACCCTAAATTTGAATACAACAAAACCCTAAAACCTAAAATTAAACACTAAAACTAAGCACATAACCCAAAAACTCAAAACCCTAAAATTGAAAACAAAAAACCTAAATCCTAAAACCTAAAAACTAAATCTAAAACCCTAAATTTTAATACACTAAACCATAAATCCTAATACTCTAAACACTAAAACATAAAAACAAAACCATAAACCCTAAACACTAAAACCCTAATCATTAATACACTAAACCCAAAATCCTAATACTCAAAACACTAAAACATAAAAACAAAACCCTAAACCCTAAAAACTAAAACCCTAATCTTGAATACACTAAAACCCTAAACCCTAAAAGTAAACATTAAACCGTAAAATTTAAAACCCTAAAACCGAAAACCAAAACCCTAAAAACTAAAACCTGAAACCCTATATTTGAATACAATAGAACCCTAAAACCTAAAATTAAACTGTAAAACTAAGCACATAACCCAAAAACTCAAAACCCTAAACCCTAAACCCTAAAAACAAAATCTAAAACCCTAAATTTTAATACACTAAACCCTAAATCCTAATACTCTAAACACTAAAACATAAAAACAAAATCCTAAACCCTACCCTAATCTTTAATACACTAAAACCCTAAACCCCAAAACTAAACATTAAACCCTAAAATTTAAAACCCTAAAACCTAAAACCAAAACCCTAAAAACTAAAACCTAAAACCCTAAATTTGAATACAACAAAACCCTAAAACCTAAAATTAAACCCTAAAACCAAGCACATAACCCAAAAACTCAAAACCCTAAAATTGAAAACAAAAACCCTAAATCCTAAAACCTAAAAACTAAATCTAAAACCCTAAATTTTAATACACTAAACCATAAATCCTAATACTCTAAACACTAAAACATAAAAACAAAACCATAAACCCTAAAAACTAAAACCCTAATCATTAATACACTAAAACCCTAAACCCTAAAACTAAAAATTAAACCCTAAAATTCTAAACCCTAAAACCTAAAACCAAAACCCTAAAAAATAAAACCTAAAACCCTAAACTTGAATACAACAAAACCCTAAAACCTAAAATTAAACCTTAAAACTAAACATTAAACCCAAAAACTCTAAACCCTAAAACCTAAAACCAATACCCTAAACCCTAAATCTTAAAAACTAAATCTTAAACCCTAAATTTTACGACACTAAACCCTAAGTCTTAATACTCTAAACACTAAAACCTAAAAACAATACCATAAACTCTAAAGACTAAAACCCTAATCTTTAATACACTAAAACCCTATACTTTAAAACTAAACATTAAACCCTAAAATTCGAAACCCTAAACCCAAAAAAAAAACTAAAAACTAAAACCTAAAACCTTATACTTGAATACACTAAAACCCTAAACCCTAAACCTTAAAATTAAACCCTAAAACTAAGCAAATAACCCTAAAACTCAAAACCCTAAAATTGAAAACAAAAACACTAAACCCCAAACCCTAAAAACAAAATCTAAAACCCTAAATTTTAATACATTAAACCCTAAATCCTAATACTCAAAACACTAAAACATAAAAACAAAACCCTAAACCCTAAAAACTAAAACCCTAATCTTTAATACACTAAAACCCTAAACGCTAAAACTAAACATTAAACCTTAAAATTTAAAACCCTAAAACCGAAAACCAAAACTCTAAAAACTAAAACCTAAAACCCTAAATTTGAATACAAAAAAAACCTAAAACCTAAAATTAAACACTAAAACTAAGCACATAATCCAAAAACTCAAAACCCTAAAATTGAAAACAAAAACCCTAAAAACTAAATCTAAAACCCTAAATTTTAATACACTAAACCCTAAATCCTAATACTCAAAACACTAAAACATAAAAACAAAACCCTAAACCCTAAAAACTAAAACCCTAATCTTTAATACACTAAAACCCTAAACGCTAAAACTAAACATTAAACCCTAAAATTTAAAACCCTAAAATCTTAAACCAAAACCCTAAAAATTAAAACCTAAAACCCAAAATTTGAATACAACAAAACCCTAAAACCTAAAATTAAACACTAAAACTAAGCACATAACCCAAAAACTCAAAACCCTAAAATTGAAAACAAAAACCCTAATCCCTAAACCATAAAAACTAAATCTAAAACCCTAAATTTTAATACACTAAACCCTAAATCCTAATACTCTAAACACTAAAACATTAAAACAAAATCCTAAACCCTAAAAACTAAAACCCTAATCTTTAATACACTAAAACCCTACACCCTAAAACTAAACATTAAACCCTAAAATTTAAAACCCTAAAACCTAAAACCAAAACCCTAAAAATTAAAAACTAAAACCCTAAATTTGAATACAACAAAACCCTAAAACCTAAAATTAAACACTAAAACTAAGCACATAACCCAAAAACTCAAAACCCTAAAATTGAAAACAAAAAACCTAAATCCTAAAACATAAAAACTAAATCTAAAACCCTAAATTTTAATACACTAAACCATAAATCCTAATACTCTAAACACTAAAACATAAAAACAAAACCATAAACCCTAAACACTAAAACCCTAATCATTAATACACTAAACCCAAAATCCTAATACTCAAAACACTAAAACATAAAAACAAAATCCTAAACCCTAAAAACTAAAACCCTAATCTTTAATACACTAAAACCCTAAACCCTAAAAGTAAACATTAAACCGTAAAATTTAAAACCCTAAAACCGAAAACCAAAACCCTAAAAACTAAAACCTGAAACCCTATATTTGAATACAATAGAACCCTAAAACCTAAAATTAAACTGTAAAACTAAGCACATAACCCAAAAACTCAAAACCCTAAACCCTAAACCCTAAAAACAAAATCTAAAACCCTAAATTTTAATACACTAAACCCTAAATCCTAATACTCTAAACACTAAAACATAAAAACAAAATCCTAAACCCTACCCTAATCTTTAATACACTAAAACCCTAAACCCCAAAACTAAACATTAAACCCTAAAATTTAAAACCCTAAAACCTAAAACCAAAACCCTAAAAACTAAAACCTAAAACCCTAAATTTGAATACAACAAAACCCTAAAACCTAAAATTAAACCCTAAAACCAAGCACATAACCCAAAAACTCAAAACCCTAAAATTGAAAACAAAAACCCTAAATCCTAAAACCTAAAAACTAAATCTAAAACCCTAAATTTTAATACACTAAACCATAAATCCTAATACTCTAAACACTAAAACATAAAAACAAAACCATAAACCCTAAAAACTAAAACCCTAATCATTAATACACTAAAACCCTAAACCCTAAAACTAAAAATTAAACCCTAAAATTCTAAACCCTAAAACCTAAAACCAAAACCCTAAAAAATAAAACCTAAAACCCTAAACTTGAATACAACAAAACCCTAAAACCTAAAATTAAACCTTAAAACTAAACATTAAACCCAAAAACTCTAAACCCTAAAACCTAAAACCAATACCCTAAACCCTAAATCTTAAAAACTAAATCTTAAACCCTAAATTTTACGACACTAAACCCTAAGTCTTAATACTCTAAACACTAAAACCTAAAAACAATACCATAAACTCTAAAGACTAAAACCCTAATCTTTAATACACTAAAACCCGATACTTTAAAACTAAACATTAAACCCTAAAATTCGAAACCCTAAACCCAAAAAAAAACCTAAAAACTAAAACCTAAAACCTTATACTTGAATACACTAAAACCCTAAACCCTAAACCTTAAAATTAAACCCTAAAACTAAGCAAATAACCCTAAAACTCAAAACCCTAAAATTGAAAACAAAAACACTAAACCCCAAACCCTAAAAACAAAATCTAAAACCCTAAATTTTAATACATTAAACCCTAAATCCTAATACTCAAAACACTAAAACATAAAAACAAAACCCTAAACCCTAAAAACTAAAACCCTAATCTTTAATACACTAAAACCCTAAACGCTAAAACTAAACATTAAACCCTAAAATTTAAAACCCTAAAACCGAAAACCAAAACTCGAAAAACTAAAACCTAAAACCCTAAATTTGAATACAAAAAAAACCTAAAACCTAAAATTAAACACTAAAACTAAGCACATAATCCAAAAACTCAAAACCCTAAAATTGAAAACAAAAACCCTAAAAACTAAATCTAAAACCCTAAATTTTAATACACTAAACCCTAAATCCTAATACTCAAAATCACTAAAACATAAAAACAAAACCCTAAACCCTAATAACTAAAACCCTAATCTTTAATACTGTAACATCCCATTTTTCATAATATAAACTAAAGAGGATTTTCTTACTTTTCAAAATAAATTGTAGTATTTAAAATAACAAAATGTCAAAACGACTTTTCATAATAAAATCTTTAACTAAAAATAATAACCCTCAATAGTCAAATTTAAATAAAAATACTAAAGTATGAAGTTTCAAAAACGGAAAGCATAAAAGAAAATAATGTCTTTGAAATAAACGCTGCTACTACTATCGCCGCCACATCCCCGTCTCGCTCCGATTTCGCTTAACCTGAAAAGATGGGGTTTTAAAGGGATCAAGACACAATGGATCGATTATTGAATTGGCCCAAAACTAACAAGTTAAGAGAATCGACAAATAAGAAATCCCTAATTAAAATCAATACCTTCTTCTTCTTCTTCTTCGTAACAAGTAGAAATAGAGACACAGGGGAATTGAGAGAGCGATGTGGCTTCAACAGGCGACGCAAAACAGATGGGCATTCAGTACATCACGTTCTCTCGAGCATCTAGATCTTGACAGAGACAACTATAGAGTTCTAGGACCTCTACGGTCTTGTCAGGAATGGTAGGAGACGGTGGCGGTCTTGGCAGCCGTAAGCAACTCGACGATGAATTGATGTTGACACTCTTCATCAGGGTACGACGATCCCTCGACGTCGTCCTCACGGCCAGGGGTGAAATCGGGTTTACAGAGATCGCTTAATACCGAGGGCTCCCTAGTATGGATGTTTAAGTCTCCGAGACGGGTTGTGGTCGAACACGACTTGGGTTGAACAACGGACATGGAAAAGGGTTTGTTTGCTTGGGATCTGTCCGAGGGTTGAAACGATTAAGGTGTGGGCTGTTAAATTTTGGGTGAATTATTGTGACGCGTTTCGGGCTTGGTTCAAGCGAAACAGAAAGCTGCTGTAATCTGTTGGAGGTGGTGAGATGTGATGGGATATACGAGGGGCGAAGTTACTTCTCATACATATAAATATACACGCTGAATTGTAAATAGGGTTTGAGGATTTGCAAGGAGACTAGTGCTAAAGGATTGCAAGGAGACTAGTGCTAAAGGACTGGGGCTTAAAATATAATAATAATAATAATAATAATAATAATAATAATAATATGTATTTTAGAGTTTAGGAATTTCGTCTTTCTTTATTAATAAGATTGATAAATTTAAGTGTTAATAATATTATTGGATTATTATGAGGATCTCTATATGACTTAAATACTAAATGAAATTAATCGTGAATCAAAATGCAAAATATGACTCAACATGAAAAATTAACATGAACTTCAAATAATTCAAACTCATGCATAGTTTAATTATCTCATATGGTTAATTAATTGGGCCCCAGATTAATTAATTAATATATTTAAATTTTGTGGTTGTTACAATCTACCCTACTTATAAAAATTTCGTCCTCGAAATTCGTTATTTACTTCTTGTAAATGATATCATTTAAGTGACTTCATTTCTTGCTCGTGCTCACAAAATATATTAAGGATGCGTCGTTGTTCTTGAACATGATCCAAAATCATTTCTCACATCTCATATTAAGATGACTCTTTATGAATTCGTAACTCTTCTTCGTTAATAACAGAGGTTCTAACATTTCTCCCCGAGTTCGTCTTGTTCTTTCAGATTGGCCTTCTGTCTTAAGATAACACGCGGTGCTAAACTTCAACTTCGGTCTTGTAGCATCAGCAAACTTCTCCAACATCTTGAAGTGAATCTCGAATCTCTATCGAACCAATCAATACTGGAGTATCATGCAACCACATTATCTCACGAATGCACAATTGTTCAAATTGATCCGTACTGAAGGTCACCTTCACCAGTAGAAAACATGCACTCTGTTAATCAATTGAGGATTACCCAAATCATGTTACTTCCTCTTACTGATATGTGGTAACCTTTCCAGAAAATCCATATCCAAGCACTCTCAGTTCCACTCAAGAATTTCTAATGGTTGAAGTAAGCTTGAAGGTGTTTGATGTTCGACATTTACTTGGTGACATGCCAAACAATCTTGCACGAACAACCCGATGTCTCTTTTCCTACTTCTCTACCAGAATAACTTTCTCATGTCATGATACATCTTGGTACCTCTCGGGTGGGAAGTATAATGCGTACAATTTTGCTTCTACTACGATTGCAGTACTCAAGATCTCGCTTTTCGACTCACACCACATTCTGTTAAATACTAGGACTCCATCTTTCGTTTTGAAAAACTATGAATGTTCCCTTCATGAACTCGAGTCCTTACCTTCAACAGGAAGCCATCTTTATCCAGAGCTTCTTTAATTCTTTTCACCAAAGTAGGACGAATCGTCAATGCAGATAACATTGCTTCTGTATTGCGAGGTTGAGAAATTACTTCGATTTTCATATTCTCAAACTCTTTTTGAAGCTTCTCTTGATTCATCAACATATAGGGGTATATGTCGTGTTATTTTTTGACATAAGCAGTGTGCCATGACATTATCCTTTCCAGGTTGATAATGAATTGAACAGTCACAACTTTTTAAAATCTCTGGTTATCTTCTCTCACGCATTTTCAACTCCTTTGCGCGAAGATATACGTCAAACTCTTGTGATCAATGTATGCAACACACTTCACTCCATACAAGTAATCTATATGAATTTCCAAGGTATGGATCACTACAGCTAGCTCCAAGTCGTGGGTATGGTAAGTCACTTCGTGTGTCTTCGGTTGTCGGGAAGCATAGGCTATCCCTTTCCCATGCTGCATCAACACACAACAAAATCCTTGTTTTGAGGCATCACTATAGACCACAAAATCGCCGGTACCATTAGGAAAGGCCAGAACTTGAGTTGTAGTCAACTTCCTCTTGAGTTTTAGAAAAACTTTTCTCTTCAACTATATTATCGGTTTTTCTATCTTTGAAACACCGACAATGAATCTCCGATAGCAATCCGCGAAACTCAAGAAGTTACGTATCACTTTAACATTCTTGGGTGAACAATTAATTGATCTCTTCAATCTTAGAAGGATCAACTTTAAATCCACGAGTTGTGACAACTTGCTCGAGAAATAACACGTGATTTAGCTAAAACTCACACTTCGAGAATTTTGCATAGACTTCTCTATGTTCAATGTCTCCAAGGGAAACCTCAAATGTTCCATGAGTTAAGCCTTGTCTTTCGAGTAGATTAATATTTCATCAATGAACATGATCACATACCGTTTGCGTTCAGAAAGTTGACTTTGAGGTATCAACTCACTCTTGGTGATATCCCGTCCTTAAGTCAATCTTCGAGAACACACTTGCCCATTTTAATTGATCACAACTATTGTGAATTTTTGGGTAGTTGTTACTTGTTCTTCATTGTGCGTCTATTCGAATCTCTGTAATCGATGCACCTACTTCCATATCGTTACTGCTGTCTCTTGGTAAGATATTGTATGCTTATCCACTGAACTGTCAAATTCTATTATGACATTGAAGTACTCCATTTCTAGTACGTGAGGATGAACTCTTAAGGCCTTCATGCCAGAGTTCACTACTAGCTCTTACATATAGGCAATTGGTCTCATTCATTTTACTTGGGGCTTTACTAACCTCCAAATTGTCACTTACTATACCACCTCGGCATCACTTGTTTCAGTAACATACATAGCAAATACGAAATCGAAAGTCCAACGCATCACCATAAGTTCAACAACTTAGTTTTGTATCTAGTCTTCAACATCACCGTAGTTTAACCACGAGATATATATCATTATTCTTAACCATTTTAAGTTTCTAAGGACCACAATTAACTTAATATTTGCATATATATATAATTATATAATTTTTGTAAATCATGCATCATGTAACACTTTTTTTTTTTTTTTTTTTTGGAACATATAAATCATATTTTTGCAATAAATTGCGCACATCTTGACATTATAATCATGAACTTGATTTTTAGCATGAACTTGAACTTGAACTTATATAAAGTGCGCAATTTAAGCAACATAAAATTTCAACTTGAAAACTTGAACATGCAATGAACTTGAAAAATCATGAATTTGAAAACTATAAGATTGAGTATGCATCTTACTTGAAAAGCTTGAACATGACGTGCAATTTACATGGAAAATAATGAGACTAGACATGTATCCTAATTGAAAAACATGAACTTGATATGCATTGTACTTGAAACTCATGAATGTAATATGCATGCGACCTCAACATCATGAAACTAGACATGCGACTTAAATGAAACATCATGATTGTAGAATGCACTTACTTACGAAGTCAGCACGAGCGGCGAAGGAGGACGATAGTAGCTAATTTTAAAAAAAAATTATTTTTGGTCCGTAAAGAGAACCGTAATGCTCTGATACCAAGTTGTAACATCCCATTTTTCATAATATAAACTAAAGAGGATTTTCTTACTTTTCAAAATAAATTGTAGTATTTAAAATAACAAAATGTCAAAACGACTTTTCATAATAAAATCTTTAACTAAAAATAATAACCCTCAATAGTCAAATTTAAATAAAAATACTAAAGTATGAAGTTTCAAAAACGGAAAGCATAAAAGAAAATAATGTCTTTGAAATAAACGCTGCTACTACTATCGCCGCCACATCCCCGTCTCGCTCCGATTTCGCTTAACCTGAAAAGATGGGGTTTTAAAGGGATCAAGACACAATGGATCGATTATTGAATTGGCCCAAAACTAACAAGTTAAGAGAATCGACAAATAAGAAATCCCTAATTAAAATCAATACCTTCTTCTTCTTCTTCTTCGTAACAAGTAGAAATAGAGACACAGGGGAATTGAGAGAGCGATGTGGCTTCAACAGGCGACGCAAAACAGATGGGCATTCAGTACATCACGTTCTCTCGAGCATCTAGATCTTGACAGAGACAGCTATAGAGTTCTAGGACCTCTACGGTCTTGTCAGGAATGGTAGGAGACGGTGGCGGTCTTGGCAGCCGTAAGCAACTCGACGATGAATTGATGTTGACACTCTTCATCAGGGTACGACGATCCCTCGACGTCGTCCTCACGGCCAGGGGTGAAATCGGGTTTACAGAGATCGCTTAATACCGAGGGCTCCCTAGTATGGATGTTTAAGTCTCCGAGACGGGTTGTGGTCGAACACGACTTGGGTTGAACAACGGACATGGAAAAGGGTTTGTTTGCTTGGGATCTGTCCGAGGGTTGAAACGATTAAGGTGTGGGCTGTTAAATTTTGGGTGAATTATTGTGACGCGTTTCGGGCTTGGTTCAAGCGAAACAGAAAGCTGCTGTAATCTGTTGGAGGTGGTGAGATGTGATGGGATATACGAGGGGCGAAGTTACTTCTCATACATATAAATATACACGCTGAATTGTAAATAGGGTTTGAGGATTTGCAAGGAGACTAGTGCTAAAGGATTGCAAGGAGACTAGTGCTAAAGGACTGGGGCTTAAAATATAATAATAATAATAATAATAATAATAATAATAATAATATGTATTTTAGAGTTTAGGAATTTCGTCTTTCTTTATTAATAAGATTGATAAATTTAAGTGTTAAAAATATTATTGGATTATTATGAGGATCTCTATATGACTTAAATACTAAATGAAATTAATCGTGAATCAAAATGCAAAATATGACTCAACATGAAAAATTAACATGAACTTCAAATAATTCAAACTCATGCATAGTTTAATTATCTCATATGGTTAATTAATTGGGCCCCAGATTAATTAATTAATATATTTAAATTTTGTGGTTGTTACAAATACACTAAAACCCTAAACGCTAAAACTAAACATTAAACCCTAAAATTTAAAACCCTAAAATCTTAAACCAAAACCCTAAAAATTAAAACCTAAAACCCTAAATTTGAATACAACAAAACCCTAAAACCTAAAATTAAACACTAAAACTAAGCACATAACCCAAAAACTCAAAACCCTAAAATTGAAAACAAAAACCCTAATCCCTAAACCCTAAAAACTAAATCTAAAACCCTAAATTTTAATACACTAAACCCTAAATCCTAATACTCTAAACACTAAAACATTAAAACAAAATCCTAAACCCTAAAAACTAAAACCCTAATCTTTAATACACTAAAACCCTACACCCTAAAACTAAACATTAAACCCTAAAATTTAAAACCCTAAAACCTAAAACCAAAACCCTAAAAATTAAAAACTAAAACCCTAAATTTGAATACAACAAAACCCTAAAACCTAAAATTAAACCCTAAAACCAAGCACATAACCCAAAAACTCAAAACCCTAAAATTGAAAACAAAAACCCTAAATCCTAAAACCTAAAAACTAAATCTAAAACCCTAAATTTTAATACACTAAACCCTAAATCTTAATACTCAAAACACTAAAACATAAAAACAAAACCCTAAACCCTAAAAACTAAAACACTAATCTTTAATACACTAAAACCCTAAACGCTAAAACTAAACATTAAACCCTAAAATTTAAAACCCTAAAATCTTAAACCAAAATCCTAAAAATTAAAACCTAAAACCCTAAATTTGAATACAAAAAAACCCTAAAACCTAAAATTAAACACTAAAACTAAGCACATAACCCAAAAACTCAAAACCCTAAAATTGAAAACAAAAAACCTAAATCCTAAAACCTAAAAACTAAATCTAAAACCCTAAATTTTAATACACTAAACCATAAATCCTAATACTCTAAACACTAAAACATAAAAACAAAACCATAAACCCTAAACACTAAAACCCTAATCATTAATACACTAAACCCAAAATCCTAATACTCAAAACACTAAAACATAAAAACAAAACCCTAAACCCTAAAAACTAAAACCCTAATCTTTAATACACTAAAACCCTAAACCCTAAAAGTAAACATTAAACCGTAAAATTTAAAACCCTAAAACCGAAAACCAAAACCCTAAAAACTAAAACCTGAAACCCTATATTTGAATACAATAGAACCCTAAAACCTAAAATTAAACTGTAAAACTAAGCACATAACCCAAAAACTCAAAACCCTAAACCCTAAACCCTAAAAACAAAATCTAAAACCCTAAATTTTAATACACTAAACCCTAAATCCTAATACTCTAAACACTAAAACATAAAAACAAAATCCTAAACCCTACCCTAATCTTTAATACACTAAATCCCTAAACCCCAAAACTAAACATTAAACCCTAAAATTTAAAACCCTAAAACCTAAAACCAAAACCCTAAAAACTAAAACCTAAAACCCTAAATTTGAATACAACAAAACCCTAAAACCTAAAATTAAACCCTAAAACCAAGCACATAACCCAAAAACTCAAAACCCTAAAATTGAAAACAAAAACCCTAAATCCTAAAACCTAAAAACTAAATCTAAAACCCTAAATTTTAATACACTAAACCATAAATCCTAATACTCTAAACACTAAAACATAAAAACAAAACCATAAACCCTAAAAACTAAAACCCTAATCATTAATACACTAAAACCCTAAACCCTAAAACTAAAAATTAAACCCTAAAATTCTAAACCCTAAAACCTAAAACCAAAACCCTAAAAAATAAAACCTAAAACCCTAAACTTGAATACAACAAAACCCTAAAACCTAAAATTAAACCTTAAAACTAAACATTAAACCCAAAAACTCTAAACCCTAAAACCTAAAACCAATACCCTAAACCCTAAATCTTAAAAACTAAATCTTAAACCCTAAATTTTACGACACTAAACCCTAAGTCTTAATACTCTAAACACTAAAACCTAAAAACAATACCATAAACTCTAAAGACTAAAACCCTAATCTTTAATACACTAAAACCCGATACTTTAAAACTAAACATTAAACCCTAAAATTCGAAACCCTAAACCCAAAAAAAAACCTAAAAACTAAAACCTAAAACCTTATACTTGAATACACTAAAACCCTAAACCCTAAACCTTAAAATTAAACCCTAAAACTAAGCAAATAACCCTAAAACTCAAAACCCTAAAATTGAAAACAAAAACACTAAACCCCAAACCCTAAAAACAAAATCTAAAACCCTAAATTTTAATACATTAAACCCTAAATCCTAATACTCAAAACACTAAAACATAAAAACAAAACCCTAAACCCTAAAAACTAAAACCCTAATCTTTAATACACTAAAACCCTAAACGCTAAAACTAAACATTAAACCCTAAAATTTAAAACCCTAAAACCGAAAACCAAAACTCTAAAAACTAAAACCTAAAACCCTAAATTTGAATACAAAAAAAACCTAAAATCTAAAATTAAACACTAAAACTAAGCACATAATCCAAAAACTCAAAACCCTAAAATTGAAAACAAAAACCCTAAAAACTAAATCTAAAACCCTAAATTTTAATACACTAAACCCTAAATCCTAATACTCAAAACACTAAAACATAAAAACAAAACCCTAAACCCTAAAAACTAAAACCCTAATCTTTAATACACTAAAACCCTAAACGCTAAAACTAAACATTAAACCCTAAAATTTAAAACCCTAAAATCTTAAACCAAAACCCTAAAAATTAAAACCTAAAACCCTAAATTTGAATACAACAAAACCCTAAAACCTAAAATTAAACACTAAAACTAAGCACATAACCCAAAAACTCAAAACCCTAAAATTGAAAACAAAAACCCTAATCCCTAAACCATAAAAACTAAATCTAAAACCCTAAATTTTAATACACTAAACCCTAAATCCTAATACTCTAAACACTAAAACATTAAAACAAAATCCTAAACCCTAAAAACTAAAACCCTAATCTTTAATACACTAAAACCCTACACCTTAAAACTAAACATTAAACCCTAAAATTTAAAACCCTAAAACCTAAAACCAAAACCCTAAAAATTAAAAACTAAAACCCTAAATTTGAATACAACAAAACCCTAAAACCTAAAATTAAACCCTAAAACCAAGCACATAACCCAAAAACTCAAAACCCTAAAATTGAAAACAAAAACCCTAAATCCTAAAAACTAAAAACTAAATCTAAAACCCTAAATTTTAATACACTAAACCCTAAATCTTAATACTCAAAACACTAAAACATAAAAACAAAACCCTAAACCCTAAAAACTAAAACACTAATCTTTAATACACTAAAACCCTAAACGCTAAAACTAAACATTAAACCCTAAAATTTAAAACCCTAAAATCTTAAACCAAAATCCTAAAAATTAAAACCTAAAACCCTAAATTTGAATACAACAAAACCCTAAAACCTAAAATTAAACACTAAAACTAAGCACATAACCCAAAAACTCAAAACCCTAAAATTGAAAACAAAAAACCTAAATCCTAAAACCTAAAAACTAAATCTAAAACCCTAAATTTTAATACACTAAACCATAAATCCTAATACTCTAAACACTAAAACATAAAAACAAAACCATAAACCCTAAACACTAAAACCCTAATCATTAATACACTAAACCCAAAATCCTAATACTCAAAACACTAAAACATAAAAACAAAACCCTAAACCCTAAAAACTAAAAACCTAATCTTTAATACACTAAAACCCTAAACCCTAAAAGTAAACATTAAACCGTAAAATTTAAAACCCTAAAACCGAAAACCAAAACCCTAAAAACTAAAACCTGAAACCCTATATTTGAATACAATAGAACCCTAAAACCTAAAATTAAACTGTAAAACTAAGCACATAACCCAAAAACTCAAAACCCTAAACCCTAAACCCTAAAAACAAAATCTAAAACCCTAAATTTTAATACACTAAACCCTAAATCCTAATACTCTAAACACTAAAACATAAAAACAAAATCCTAAACCCTACCCTAATCTTTAATACACTAAAACCCTAAACCCCAAAACTAAACATTAAACCCTAAAATTTAAAACCCTAAAACCTAAAACCAAAACCCTAAAAACTAAAACCTAAAACCCTAAATTTGAATACAACAAAACCCTAAAACCTAAAATTAAACCCTAAAACCAAGCACATAACCCAAAAACTCAAAACCCTAAAATTGAAAACAAAAACCCTAAATCCTAAAACCTAAAAACTAAATCTAAAACCCTAAATTTTAATACACTAAACCATAAATCCTAATACTCTAAACACTAAAACATAAAAACAAAACCATAAACCCTAAAAACTAAAACCCTAATCATTAATACACTAAAACCCTAAACCCTAAAACTAAAAATTAAACCCTAAAATTCTAAACCCTAAAACCTAAAACCAAAACCCTAAAAAATAAAACCTAAAACCCTAAACTTGAATACAACAAAACCCTAAAACCTAAAATTAAACCTTAAAACTAAACATTAAACCCAAAAACTCTAAACCCTAAAACCTAAAACCAATACCCTAAACCCTAAATCTTAAAAACTAAATCTTAAACCCTAAATTTTACGACACTAAACCCTAAGTCTTAATACTCTAAACACTAAAACCTAAAAACAATACCATAAACTCTAAAGACTAAAACCCTAATCTTTAATACACTAAAACCCTATACTTTAAAACTAAACATTAAACCCTAAAATTCGAAACCCAAAACCCAAAAAAAAACCTAAAAACTAAAACCTAAAACCTTATACTTGAATACACTAAAACCCTAAACCCTAAACCTTAAAATTAAACCCTAAAACTAAGCAAATAACCCTAAAACTCAAAACCCTAAAATTGAAAACAAAAACACTAAACCCCAAACCCTAAAAAAAAAATCTAAAACCCTAAATTTTAATACATTAAACCCTAAATCCTAATACTCAAAACACTAAAACATAAAAACAAAACCCTAAACCCTAAAAACTAAAACCCTAATCTTTAATACACTAAAACCCTAAACGCTAAAACTAAACATTAAACCCTAAAATTTAAAACCCTAAAACCGAAAACCAAAACTCTAAAAACTAAAACCTAAAACCCTAAATTTGAATACAAAAAAAACCTAAAACCTAAAATTAAACACTAAAACTAAGCACATAATCCAAAAACTCAAAACCCTAAAATTGAAAACAAAAACCCTAAAAACTAAATCTAAAACCCTAAATTTTAATACACTAAACCCTAAATCCTAATACTCAAAATCACTAAAACATAAAAACAAAATCCTAAACCCTAAAAACTAAAACCCTAATCTTTAATACACTAAAACCCTAAACGCTAAAACTAAACATTAAACCCTAAAATTTAAAACCCTAAAATCTTAAACCAAAACCCTAAAAATTAAAACCTAAAACCCTAAATTTGAATACAACAAAACCCTAAAACCTAAAATTAAACACTAAAACTAAGCACATAACCCAAAAACTCAAAACCCTAAAATTGAAAACAAAAACCCTAATCCCTAAACCCTAAAAACTAAATCTAAAACCCTAAATTTTAATACACTAAACCCTAAATCCTAATACTCTAAACACTAAAACATTAAAACAAAATCCTAAACCCTAAAAACTAAAACCCTAACCTTTAATACACTAAAACCCTACACCCTAAAACTAAACATTAAACCCTAAAATTTAAAACCCTAAAACCTAAAACCAAAACCCTAAAAATTAAAAACTAAAACCCTAAATTTGAATACAACAAAACCCTAAAACCTAAAATTAAACCCTAAAACCAAGCACATAACCCAAAAACTCAAAACCCTAAAATTGAAAACAAAAACCCTAAATCCTAAAACCTAAAAACTAAATCTAAAACCCTAAATTTTAATACACTAAACCCTAAATCTTAATACTCAAAACACTAAAACATAAAAACAAAACCCTAAACCCTAAAAACTAAAACACTAATCTTTAATACACTAAAACCCTAAACGCTAAAACTAAACATTAAACCCTAAAATTTAAAACCCTAAAATCTTAAACCAAAATCCTAAAAATTAAAACCTAAAACCCTAAATTTGAATACAACAAAACCCTAAAACCTAAAATTAAACACTAAAACTAAGCACATAACCCAAAAACTCAAAACCCTAAAATTGAAAACAAAAAACCTAAATCCTAAAACCTAAAAACTAAATCTAAAACCCTAAATTTTAATACACTAAACCATAAATCCTAATACTCTAAACACTAAAACATAAAAACAAAACCATAAACCCTAAACACTAAAACCCTAATCATTAATACACTAAAACCCTAAACCCTAAAACTAAAAATTAAACCCTAAAATTCTAAACCCTAAAACCTAAAACCAAAACCCTAAAAAATAAAACCTAAAACCCTAAACTTGAATACAACAAAACCCTAAAACCTAAAATTAAACCTTAAAACTAAACATTAAACCCAAAAACTCTAAACCCTAAAACCTAAAACCAATACCCTAAACCCTAAATCTTAAAAACTAAATCTTAAACCCTAAATTTTACGACACTAAACCCTAAGTCTTAATACTCTAAACACTAAAACCTAAAAACAATACCATAAACTCTAAAGACTAAAACCCTAATCTTTAATACACTAAAACCCTATACTTTAAAACTAAACATTAAACCCTAAAATTCGAAACCCTAAACCCAAAAAAAAACCTAAAACTAAAACCTAAAACCTTATACTTGAATACACTAAAACCCTAAACCCTAAACCTTAAAATTAAACCCTAAAACTAAGCAAATAACCCTAAAACTCAAAACCCTAAAATTGAAAACAAAAACACTAAACCCCAAACCCTAAAAACAAAATCTAAAACCCTAAATTTTAATACATTAAACCCAAAATCCTAATACTCAAAACACTAAAACATAAAAACAAAACCCTAAACCCTAAAAACTAAAACCCTAATCTTTAATACACTAAAACCCTAAACCCTAAAAGTAAACATTAAACCGTAAAATTTAAAACCCTAAAACCGAAAACCAAAACCCTAAAAACTAAAACCTGAAACCCTATATTTGAATACAATAGAACCCTAAAACCTAAAATTAAACTGTAAAACTAAGCACATAACCCAAAAACTCAAAACCCTAAACCCTAAACCCTAAAAACAAAATCTAAAACCCTAAATTTTAATACACTAAACCCTAAATCCTAATACTCTAAACACTAAAACATAAAAACAAAATCCTAAACCCTACCCTAATCTTTAATACACTAAAACCCTAAACCCCAAAACTAAACATTAAACCCTAAAATTTAAAACCCTAAAACCTAAAACCAAAACCCTAAAAACTAAAACCTAAAACCCTAAATTTGAATACAACAAAACCCTAAAACCTAAAATTAAACCCTAAAACCAAGCACATAACCCAAAAACTCAAAACCCTAAAATTGAAAACAAAAACCCTACATCCTAAAACCTAAAAACTAAATCTAAAACCCTAAATTTTAATACACTAAACCATAAATCCTAATACTCTAAACACTAAAACATAAAAACAAAACCATAAACCCTAAAAACTAAAACCCTAATCATTAATACACTAAAACCCTAAACCCTAAAACTAAAAATTAAACCCTAAAATTCTAAACCCTAAAACCTAAAACCAAAACCCTAAAAAATAAAACCTAAAACCCTAAACTTGAATACAACAAAACCCTAAAACCTAAAATTAAACCTTAAAAATAAACATTAAACCCAAAAACTCTAAACCCTAAAACCTAAAACCAATACCCTAAACCCTAAATCTTAAAAACTAAATCTTAAACCCTAAATTTTACGACACTAAACCCTAAGTCTTAATACTCTAAACACTAAAACCTAAAAACAATACCATAAACTCTAAAGACTAAAACCCTAATCTTTAATACACTAAAACCCTATACTTTAAAACTAAACATTAAACCCTAAAATTCGAAACCCTAAACCCAAAAAAAAAACCTAAAAACTAAAACCTAAAACCTTATACTTGAATACACTAAAACCCTAAACCCTAAACCTTAAAATTAAACCCTAAAACTAAGCAAATAACCCTAAAACTCAAAACCCTAAAATTGAAAACAAAAACACTAAACCCCAAACCCTAAAAACAAAATCTAAAACCCTAAATTTTAATACATTAAACCCTAAATCCTAATACTCAAAACACTAAAACATAAAAACAAAACCCTAAACCCTAAAAACTAAAACCCTAATCTTTAATACACTAAAACCCTAAACGCTAAAACTAAACATTAAACCCTAAAATTTAAAACCCTAAAACCGAAAACCAAAACTCTAAAAACTAAAACCTAAAACCCTAAATTTGAATACAAAAAAAACCTAAAACCTAAAATTAAACACTAAAACTAAGCACATAATCCAAAAACTCAAAACCCTAAAATTGAAAACAAAAACCCTAAAAACTAAATCTAAAACCCTAAATTTTAATACACTAAACCCTAAATCCTAATACTCAAAATCACTAAAACATAAAAACAAAACCCTAAACCCTAAAAACTAAAACCCTAATCTTTAATACACTAAAACCCTAAACGCTAAAACTAAACATTAAACCCTAAAATTTAAAACCCTAAAATCTTAAACCAAAACCCTAAAAATTAAAACCTAAAACCCTAAATTTGAATACAACAAAACCCTAAAACCTAAAATTAAACACTAAAACTAAGCACATAACCCAAAAACTCAAAACCCTAAAATTGAAAACATAAACCCTAATCCCTAAACCCTAAAA
This sequence comes from Euphrasia confusa, assembly GCA_954870475.1. NCBI lineage: Eukaryota > Viridiplantae > Streptophyta > Magnoliopsida > Lamiales > Orobanchaceae > Euphrasia > Euphrasia confusa. Next base: position 18,447,453 of record OX940966.1, read on the forward strand.
ACTAAATCTAAAACCCTAAATTTTAATACACTAAACCCTAAATCCTAATACTCTAAACACTAAAACATTAAAACAAAATCCTAAACCCTAAAAACTAAAACCCTAATCTTTAATACACTAAAACCCTACACCCTAAAACTAAACATTAAACCCTAAAATTTAAAACCCTAAAACCTAAAACCAAAACCCTAAAAATTAAAAACTAAAACCCTAAATTTGAATACAACAAAACCCTAAAACCTAAAATTAAACCCTAAAACCAAGCACATAACCCAAAAACTCAAAACCCTAAAATTGAAAACAAAAACCCTAAATCCTAAAACCTAAAAACTAAATCTAAAACCCTAAATTTTAATACACTAAACCCTAAATCTTAATACTCAAAACACTAAAACATAAAAACAAAACCCTAAACCCTAAAAACTAAAACACTAATCTTTAATACACTAAAACCCTAAACGCTAAAACTAAACATTAAACCCTAAAATTTAAAACCCTAAAATCTTAAACCAAAATCCTAAAAATTAAAACCTAAAACCCTAAATTTGAATACAACAAAACCCTAAAACCTAAAATTAAACACTAAAACTAAGCACATAACCCAAAAACTCAAAACCCTAAAATTGAAAACAAAAAACCTAAATCCTAAAACCTAAAAACTAAATCTAAAACCCTAAATTTTAATACACTAAACCATAAATCCTAATACTCTAAACACTAAAACATAAAAACAAAACCATAAACCCTAAACACTAAAACCCTAATCATTAATACACTAAACCCAAAATCCTAATACTCAAAACACTAAAACATAAAAACAAAACCCTAAACCCTAAAAACTAAAACCCTAATCTTTAATACACTAAAACCCTAAACCCTAAAAGTAAACATTAAACCGTAAAATTTAAAACCCTAAAACCGAAAACCAAAACCCTAAAAACTAAAACCTGAAACCCTATATTTGAATACAATAGAACCCTAAAACCTAAAATTAAACTGTAAAACTAAGCACATAACCCAAAAACTCAAAACCCTAAACCCTAAACCCTAAAAACAAAATCTAAAACCCTAAATTTTAATACACTAAACCCTAAATCCTAATACTCTAAACACTAAAACATAAAAACAAAATCCTAAACCCTACCCTAATCTTTAATACACTAAAACCCTAAACCCCAAAACTAAACATTAAACCCTAAAATTTAAAACCCTAAAACCTAAAACCAAAACCCTAAAAACTAAAACCTAAAACCCTAAATTTGAATACAACAAAACCCTAAAACCTAAAATTAAACCCTAAAACCAAGCACATAACCCAAAAACTCAAAACCCTAAAATTGAAAACAAAAACCCTAAATCCTAAAACCTAAAAACTAAATCTAAAACCCTAAATTTTAATACACTAAACCATAAATCCTAATACTCTAAACACTAAAACATAAAAACAAAACCATAAACCCTAAACACTAAAACCCTAATCATTAATACACTAAAACCCTAAACCCTAAAACTAAAAATTAAACCCTAAAATTCTAAACCCTAAAACCTAAAACCAAAACCCTAAAAAATAAAACCTAAAACCCTAAACTTGAATACAACAAAACCCTAAAAACTAAAATTAAACCTTAAAACTAAACATTAAACCCAAAAACTCTAAACCCTAAAACCTAAAACCAATACCCTAAACCTTAAATCTTAAAAACTAAATCTTAAACCCTAAATTTTACGACACTAAACCCTAAGTCCTAATACTCTAAACACTAAAACCTAAAAACAATACCATAAACTCTAATGACTAAAACCCTAATCTTTAATACACTAAAACCCTATACTTTAAAACTAAACATTAAACCCTAAAATTCGAAACCCTAAACCCCAAAAAAAACCTAAAACTAAAACCTAAAACCTTATACTTGAATACACTAAAACCCTAAACCCTAAACCTTAAAATTAAACCCTAAAACTAAGCAAATAACCCTAAAACTCAAAACCCTAAAATTGAAAACAAAAACACTAAACCCCAAACCCTAAAAACAAAATCTAAAACCCTAAATTTTAATACATTAAACCCTAAATCCTAATACTCAAAACACTAAAACATAAAAACAAAACCCTAAACCCTAAAAACTAAAACCCTAATCTTTAATACACTAAAACCCTAAACGCTAAAACTAAACATTAAACCCTAAAATTTAAAACACTAAAATCTTAAACCAAAACCCTAAAAATTAAAACCTAAAACCCTAAATTTGAATACAACAAAACCCTAAAACCTAAAATTAAACCCTAAAACCAAGCACATAACCCAAAAACTCAAAACCCTAAAATTGAAAACAAAAACCCTAAATCCTAAAACCTAAAAACTAAATCTAAAACCCTAAATTTTAATACACTAAACCCTAAATCCTAATACTCAAAACACTAAAACATAAAAACAAAACCCTAAACCCTAAAAACTAAAACACTAATCTTTAATACACTAAAACCCTAAACGCTAAAACTAAACATTAAACCCTAAAATTTAAAACCCTAAAATCTTAAACCAAAATCCTAAAAATTAAAACCTAAAACCCTAAATTTGAATACAACAAAACCCTAAAACCTAAAATTAAACACTAAAACTAAGCACATAACCCAAAAACTCAAAACCATAAAATTGAAAACAAAAACCCTAAATCCTAAAACCTAAAAACTAAATCTAAAACCCTAAATTTTAATACACTAAACCATAAATCCTAATACTCTAAACACTAAAACATAAAAACAAAACCATAAACCCTAAACACTAAAACCCTAATCATTAATACACTAAACCCAAAATCCTAATACTCAAAACACTAAAACATTAAAACAAAACCCTAAACCCTAAAAACTAAAACCCTAATCTTTAATACACTAAAACCCTAAACCCTAAAAGTAAACATTAAACCGTAAAATTTAAAACCCTAAAACCGAAAACCAAAACCCTAAAAACGAAAACCTGAAACCCTATATTTGAATACAATAGAACCCTAAAACCTAAAATTAAACTGTAAAACTAAGCACATAACCCAAAAACTCAAAACCCTAAACCCTAAACCCTAAAAACAAAATCTAAAACCCTAAATTTTAATACACTAAACCCTAAATCCTAATACTCTAAACACTAAAACATAAAAACAAAATCCTAAACCCTACCCTAATCTTTAATACACTAAAACCCTAAACCCCAAAACTAAACATTAAACCCTAAAATTTAAAACCCTAAAACCTAAAACCAAAACCCTAAAAACTAAAACCTAAAACCCTAAATTTGAATACAACAAAACCCTAAAACCTAAAATTAAACCCTAAAACCAAGCACATAACCCAAAAACTCAAAACCCTAAAATTGAAAACAAAAACCCTAAATCCTAAAACCTAAAAACTAAATCTAAAACCCTAAATTTTAATACACTAAACCATAAATCCTAGTACTCTAAACACTAAAACATAAAAACAAAACCATAAACCCTAAACACTAAAACCCTAATCATTAATACACTAAAACCCTAAACCCTAAAACTAAAAATTAAACCCTAAAATTCTAAACCCTAAAACCTAAAACCAAAACCCTAAAAAATAAAACCTAAAACCCTAAACTTGAATACAACAAAACCCTAAAAACTAAAATTAAACCTTAAAACTAAACATTAAACCCAAAAACTCTAAACCCTAAAACCTAAAACCAATACCCTAAACCCTAAATCTTAAAAACTAAATCTTAAACCCTAAATTTTACGACACTAAACCCTAAGTCCTAATACTCTAAACACTAAAACCTAAAAACAATACCATAAACTCTAAAGACTAAAACCCTAATCTTTAATACACTAAAACCCTATACTTTAAAACTAAACATTAAACCCTAAAATTCGAAACCCTAAACCCAAAAAAAAACCTAAAAACTAAAACCTAAAACCTTATACTTGAATACACTAAAACCCTAAACCCTAAACCTTAAAATTAAACCCTAAAACTAAGCAAATAACCCTAAAACTCAAAACCCTAAAATTGAAAACAAAAACACTAAACCCCAAACCCTAAAAACAAAATCTAAAACCCTAAATTTTAATACATTAAACCCTAAATCCTAATACTCAAAACACTAAAACATAAAAACAAAACCCTAAACCCTAAAAACTAAAACCCTAATCTTTAATACACTAAAACCCTAAACGCTAAAACTAAACATTAAACCCTAAAATTTAAAACCCTAAAACCGAAAACCAAAACTCTAAAAACTAAAACCTAAAACCCTAAATTTGAATACAAAAAAAACCTAAAACCTAAAATTAAACACTAAAACTAAGCACATAATCCAAAAACTCAAAACCCTAAAATTGAAAACAAAAACCCTAAAAACTAAATCTAAAACCCTAAATTTTAATACACTAAACCCTAAATCCTAATACTCAAAACACTAAAACATAAAAACAAAACCCTAAACCCTAAAAACTAAAACCCTAATCTTTAATACACTAAAACCCTAAACGCTAAAACTAAACATTAAACCCTAAAATTTAAAACCCTAAAATCTTAAACCAAAACCCTAAAAATTAAAACCTAAAACCCTAAATTTGAATACAACAAAACCCTAAAACCTAAAATTAAACACTAAAACTAAGCACATAACCCAAAAACTCAAAACCCTAAAATTGAAAACAAAAACCCTAATCCCTAATCCCTAAAAACTAAATCTAAAACCCTAAATTTTAATACACTAAACCCTAAATCCTAATACTCTAAACACTAAAACATTAAAACAAAATCCTAAACCCTAAAAACTAAAACCCTAATCTTTAATACACTAAAACCCTACACCCTAAAACTAAACATCAAACCCTAAAATTTAAAACCCTAAAACCTAAAACCAAAACCCTAAAAAGTAAAACCTAAAACCCTAAATTTGAATACAATAAAACTCTAAAACCTAAAATTAAACCCTAAAACCAAGCACATAACCCAAAAACTCAAAACCCTAAAATTGAAACCAAAAACCCTAAATCCTAAAACCTAAAAACTAAATCCTAAATCCTAAATTTTAATACACTAAACCCAAAATCCTAATACTCAAAACACTAAAACATAAAAAAATAAACCCTAAACCCTAAAAACTAAAACCCTAATCTTTAATACACTAAAACCCTAAACCCTAAAAGTAAACATTAAACCGTAAAATTTAAAACCCTAAAACCGAAAACCAAAACTTTAAAAACTAAAACGTGAAACCCTATATTTGAATACAATAGAACCCTAAAACCTAAAATTAAACTGTTAAACTAAGCACATAACCCAAAAACTCAAAACCCTAAACCCTAAACCCTAAAAACAAAATCTAAAACCCTAAATTTTAATACACTAAACCCTAAATCCTAATACTCTAAACACTAAAACATAAAAAAAAAATCCTAAACCCTACCCTAATCTTTAATACAATAAAACCCTAAACCCCAAAACTAAACATTAAACCCTAAAATTTAAAACCCTAAAACCTAAAACCAAAACCCTAAAAACTAAAACCTAAAACCCTAAATTTGAATACAACAAAACCCTAAAACCTAAAATTAAACCCTAAAACCAAGCACATAACCCAAAAACTCAAAACCCTAAAATTGAAAACAAAAACCCTAAATCCTAAAACCTAAAAACTAAATCTAAAACCCTAAATTTTAATACACTAAAACATAAATCCTAATACTCTAAACACTAAAACATAAAAACAAAACCATAAACCCTAAACACTAAAACCCTAATCATTAATACACTAAAACCCTAAACCCTAAAACTAAAAATTAAACCCTAAAATTCTAAACCCTAAAACCTAAAACCAAAACCCTAAAAAATAAAACCTAAAACCCTAAACTTGAATACAACAAATGTTGGAGTTGTGTACTTAATGTCTAGATTTAAGTAACGGAAACTCACGATCCATTGTCATTAATCTATTTAATTAAATAAACAATTATTTGCATTTAATTATTTATAATTAAATATATGCAAATCATAGTCCTGGATTTTATACGTTGTAGTTAGTATGGTGTTGCATGGGCGCACAGAAGATCATACTATCGGTTACTCGTATTTAATCGAACAGTTGCTCACGACCTAGATGGACACGGACCAATCCATCGGTATAGTCGTTGTGTGAGAGAGAAAATAATTTATCTTAATTATTTTATCACACTTGTACACTTGGTGTATTGAGCGGATCTGCTTGAGATTTATCGATTAGGATTGCCGGCGATAATCGATTTAAGTCTCTGTGTATTTTATTCTTAATACCCGATATTATTGCGGGTGTGTATATTTAATATAAGTGACTTTGATTTACCAAATGAATTAACCGATTTAATTATTGGGTTAATTACCGATTAAGTTGGGTCACTATATTTTATATATGGCATGCCGTGAATACTTGACGGGAAAGTGTATCCCGGAAGGGTTGATAATATCCCCGAGATGAGTTCATAAGGAATTATTATGTAAACCCTGCAGGTGGATTCGTTCCGCATAATAATTAAGGTTGAATGGTACTAGTCTCGGATAAAAGAGATGAATAAATTAATTAGCAATAAATTAATTTTATTCATGGATATTTATATCTTAAATACACGGAATAAATAATACTACCGGAGAAATATTATTTGATATAATATGGTTTAATATTGGGAGTGCAATTAATTTTATATAGTGGAAAATAGAATTAATTAATATTGATAAGGATTAATAGACTTGAGCATTGGGCTCAATTTAATCTTCAATATTGGAAGCCCAATATTCCACCTCCTTAAGATCCCCTACGTAGCCTATAAAAGCACTACATGGTCTTCTCTATTCTCATAACTTGAAGATCACAATTCTAGAGAGAGAAAGTAGAGAGGGAGATCCATGGAGTTCGGTAGATCGTCGCCCACACGACGTCCGAGCTAGTGCATGGAATACGTCGGAAGATCTCAAGGTCGTCAAATTGAGTTCTTCGTTTTTCCGAACAACGAGAACGAGGTAAATCGTAAAACCCTCTTTATGATTTTATCGTTTAATTATCGTAAAAATACCTTGAACCAAGATCCGATGGCGAGACCCATGTCGAGGTTGAACCGGGCGGTGGTGATCGAAGATCACCGGACCGCCGGCGGCTCAACGGCTCGACTTGATGGGTCGAGGGGGCGTGAGCCTCGGCTGGACGCCGAGGGCTCGAACGCACGGGCTCGGCCGCGAGCTACGGGTTTTCCCGTAGCGGATTCGCGGGCTGTCCGAGCCCTCCCCGTGCATGTCCAGCGGGCTGCTGCGAGCAGCCCCGTACGCATCGCACGGGACTCCAGCGGGCTGCTGGAGCAGCCCCGCTCACGCGGCTGGAGCGCCGCTCGCGCGGTGGCGGCTTTTGGTGATCGCTAGCCACGGTTCGCCGTGGCTGGTCGTGCGATCACCATAGGGCAGCTGGGGCGTGACAAGGGGGCTGCCAAGGGCAACCCTAGGCGGCTGCCAAGGATAGCCGCGAGCCCTACGCGAGGGCTCGACCGAACAGCCCGGGCTATCCCCGTGGTTAGGGTTTGGTTGAGTCCGGCTTCGCGTGGTGCTTCGTGGCGGCTTTCCGGCAACCGGGATTTCGATTGGAGTTGTTATTCCGCAATTAGACAACTCCGGATATTCGATTTCCGAAGGATTTCGGTCGGAATTAATTAGATAATTAATTTTAATTAATTTATTAATTCCGGGATATCGATTTCCAACAATTGGTATCAGAGCGTTGGTTTTAGTTCATGGTATTTTTCGATAAATTGTTCTACCTTGCAGGGTTTCCGATTATTATGGCTAGATTAATTATTGTTAATTAATGTCATAATAATGTTCTTGATTATTAAACTCTCGGTGATGTCAATATTTGTTCTTGTGTGGTGAATGCTTGTTCTTATTTTTCCGGAAATTGTATGAGGTCGATTTCATGTAGAGAATCGATACCGGAGAACGTAGTAATAAATTTGTAATTTATTTACGTTGGATCGATGACGAAACGACCGCCGGAAAAGTGTGAAGGAGGAGACGAAGAGAGGGAGGACCGGGGATCGATCACGAGGATCGATCCCATGAGGATCGATCGCCCGGGCTACCCTAGGGCTCTCGGCCACGCCGGCCACCAAGGGTGGTGGCGCGTGAGCCTTGGCCGGCGGTGGTAGTGGCGGTCGATGGTGGGGATGGCGTGGGGATCCCCAACCCATGCTATTCCTACCAAGATCCAACTTTCCTAATTGATTCGGTTTTCCTATTTTGAGTATTCCTAGTTTTGGGAATTCTCATGGAAATAGGAAAAGCATTAATTGGAATTAATTTATTTCCTTATTCTATTATGGAAGTTTTCTAGAATATTCTAAGTTTTACTTGGAATAGGATTCTAGAGATTTAATAGAATTGGAAAGGAAAATAATTAATTATTAAATTAATTTATTTCCTAATTGATTATTCCTATTTTATGGGAATTTTCATGGACATGGAAATTAATTAATTTTGGAAAGTAGAAGAGTCCTTAATTAATTTTTCCTATTTAATTATTCCTTTATGGAATTTTTAATGGATTAGGAAAGGAATTAATTTGGAAGGATTAAGAGTCCTAAATTATTTTATTTTCTTATTTCATTATGGAAATCATCTAGAATATTCCAAGTGGGACTTGGATAGATTATTCTAGAGATTTAATGAAGTAGAAAGGAAAAATAAAATAAATTATTTTATTTCCTTATTTCATTATGGAAATCATCTAGAATATTCCAAGTAGGTTTTGGATAGATTATTCTAGAGATTTAATGAAGTAGAAAAGGAAAATAAAAATAATAAAAATATTAATAATATTTAATTTTATTTTTTATATATTCGATTGACTTAATTTTCGAATTAAGTAACTTTTGGATTGATTGAAAATAAATAGATTTAAATATTGGAATTAATATTCCCGTCACATGGAGCATTCAAGAACGAAGACTAAAGACTAGAAGACGCATACGGGGATGCGATAAAGCCATAATAGTCGGAAAATAATATTCTAGTATTATTTTGATTATGTGATAATATTCTATGTGCTTTATTTCATGTATGCATGCTTATGTGTATTTAATTATGCATTAGATAGCGTATCCCTTTGTTATAAAAAGCTAAGTGGGAGAGGGTATGGAAACATATCCATGGTCTCCATTGCTGTTCTCTTGGTGACTTTTATGAACTTTCGAAGTTCATATAGATAAGCCATTGGAGGAGAATTCTTGTAATTCCTCTTACGAGAAACATTGATTAAGTTTATCAAACAATGCCTAATTTGTCTTTCCAAAACTGATTTCAAGTCGACTCATTCTCACCCCGGGGAGTGGAATGGAGCCAAAGCCACTTGGTCATGTCGAGGACACAAATTAGAGACCTTCGTACCATCTTTTTGAAGGTGGATCGATTGTCTGCTCGGCTCCCTCATTTTATGAGAGATAGGGTCGTTCGCATGGTGAATCACTGGTAAGAAACTTCGAGTTTCACTTATGATTCTCCGCGTCTTGATTTACAAGATTGAATGGATCAAGTAATTGGGAGTCAATTATAAAAGTATCTTGGTGTAGTAAACGTCCACACCACGTGGCTTGCTATGCTGACGGATTTTGGATTAATTGATGTAGACAGTTGTAAGAAATTGTGAAGAGTTGTGAAGTTGTCGTAAACGTCAACACCACGTGGCTTGCGGTGATGTAGCAATTCCAAATGATTTACTTTGGTACTGAGTAATGGTTTACACTTAGATACGCATTATAGTATTCCTCCCCACGAGGTTCCGCTATAAGTGATGTATGACCGAAGCAAATCTAATTGCTAAATCATTTGGATGGGTAAACGTCCACACCACGTGGCTTGCCTTATCTGATGGGATTTTAGAGGTGATTAGTGGTTTAATGATATTATTTAAGGGAGATAATATCGGAGATTAAATCGATTGTTTGTTATTATATGTGCTCATAGATTAGGAAATGGCTTTGAACCCACTTTCTGTGATACGTAAGGATTTTAAACTCATTGGTCCCTAAATGTAATGATTGGAATAGAGATCTAGACATTGCCCAGACTGTTAAAGAGTACGAGTTTGTACTCAGTGAGCTTTGTCCTCCCGAGCCTATTAACATAGGCGGCTAGACAAGAAGCGATGAGGATACTCATAAAGGCCAGTCCTTCGAGGAAACGCTTAAACACGTTTTTGAGATAATTGACCTTTTAGGCGAGTTGAGACAGAAATCGCAAGCTCTTGTAAGCCAATGCCAAAGGTTTCGAACCTAAGGGCAAAATCGGGGGAAAGGAAAAGCAAGCAAAGAAACCCAGTGGTCCTAAGTTTCTTGGACCACGAGATGGGACGAGAAAGCCAAGAGGCAAGAGTTCTCGATGCAAACAGTCTGGGTACTGGAAGTCTGATTATCCTCTCAAAGAAAGTACGAAATTTTTCTTTAATCGTAAAACATAGTCAGTGGTATTATCTACCGGAACCTGGTGTGTAGATATGGAACCACTGACGGTATGTGCATTTTAAATGCAAGGGTTCCAGGAAACCCGACGACTTAGAAAAGAAGAAATCGTAGTCTACATGGGCAATGCTGTAGAGGAGGCAGCAGTTGCAGTGGAGGACATACTATAGGATTTCATTTTGGGTTATTGCTTTTATGTACCTTTCAAATTAGAAAGAACTTTGTTCTGGATTTCTAATAAATGGATATTTTATTTCTTTTAATCACTTGATGGTTATAAGAAGAAATAATGATATTATCTATTTTGATACATTGGCTAGCAATATATAAATGATGAATCCTGAGTCCACCACGATGCAACGAACCGTAGTATGAAACTCGTTTTACTAATAAGAGATTTCTTTATCAATTATACTTGTGGATTCTTATGCTGAGTCATGTTTATTCAAATAAGAAGTTCAAAGGTCGAAAATTGATATTTGATCAATTAAGTTGAAGGAATGGACCTTCCGACCTAAGAATCTAATTTGGAAGATAATATGACTAAGCAATCCTTTATGGATATAAGATGTAAGGTCCGGACAAGTATAAGAATTGATTGACTCTGATGTATGCAGACCTATGTCTACTCAGACAATAAGGTACGAGTACTTCATTTGATGATTACTCGAGAAATGGATTAGAATACCTGATGTGCCACAAAAGCAAGTGTTTTGACAAGTCAATGGACACTAAGCAATTGTGGAGAACCATCAAGGTATATCCATTTGTAGCCTGCGATTTGATCGCGGAGGCAAGGACCTGTCTGAGGAATGCATGGCATACTGATCAGAGATTGGGATTTGATCCCAAATGACTACACCATACACTGTTGTGTAGAGATGGTGTGTCAATAATAAGAAATGGAACTCTTATAGAGATAGTAGAAGATGAGTTACACGGAACTACCTATGTTCTATGGATATGTCTGGAAACAACGGCGCATTCAAATGCGGTTGTAGAATATCCTAGAAGAACAAAAGATGTGTGTTCAATAGTACTATGAACCAGAAGGACGTTATAAGTTCTAACGCCCGGTTCTTAGAGAAAGACTATATAATGAACCACAAGCCCAAGGTGACGTAATACTTTGAAATGAGAGAGAAAGATTAAGACTTAGAACCAGCCGAACCGAGTAGCGGTACACCACTAACTGCACCTACTGTTATCACTGTTTATACACCGGAATGCCATTGTAGTGGGAGGTTGTGGGACAACCGGAGATATTCATAAGACTAGGAGAGTCTTCGAACTCTGGACCTAGTATACATGAAATCGATCCCTAGATCTACATGAAGGCCGTACTAGATCTAAATGTGCCTTCTTGGAGAGCAATAAGGATTATTGCTAAGAGGCGAGATCATTTAGAGTACAAGCTTAGTTGATCCATTTATGGATTGAAACAAAGCATTGAGTTCGTGGTACTTGCAAATTGATGAGATAGTCCATTTTATGGATTCATCAAAAGCATAGACGAATTGTGTGTATTGGAAACGTGATGGAAAACAAGGTGGTGTTTCTCGGAGGTTTTATGTAGATGACACTCTTATCATTGGCAACAATGTAAAAATGTTATCAGACATAAAATGATGGTTGTCTAGATGAATCATTATAAAAGATAAAGGAAGAAGTTGGACATATTCTTGAGATCTTGGATCTCTAGAAAGAACATTGTACTTTTCCTGGACATCTTACATATATGATTATGGTTCGTTTTAACATGCAAGATTCCGAGAAAGGTTCGTTACCTTTCAGAGACGGAATGCATCTATCTAAGGATATGTGTTTTGAAACACAAAAGGAGATAGAAGCAATGAAAGCAGTTTCCTACACTTTGAGTGTGGAAAGCTTAATAAATGCATTGTTGAAAACAAGAACCTGATATCGGCTATGCGGTTAGCATAGTGGGAGGATATCAAGGTAATCCTGGAAAGGAATATTCGACTGCCGTAAAAGTACTTTCGAAGTACTGTTCTAGACTACGAAGCAGACGAGTTTTTCCTTTGGATTACATTCTCTTAGATTTCTAATCGAATGAGGATCAGTGTAAGTCGATATCAGGCTATGTGTTTCACTATTGAAGGAGAAGGAGTTTTAACATGGAAGAGTGATAAGCACGATGCTTTTCGGACTCTGCCATGGGTAACCAAATAGCGGCCTCAGAGGCAGCGGAAGTTTTGGTATAACTCCGGGATAATCTCTGGGACTTAGAGGTGATTCTTAATTTGCCAAAAGGCTATGTGTATAGCGGTGCGATGGCAAATGGTAAGAAATCACAAGTCCATAAGTGTAAGATAACACATAGTGCAAGTACCACCTGATACGAGTCATCGTCGAGGGAGACGACGCTGTAGTCACCAAGATAACTTTATAGCGGCAACCTAGAGTGCTCATTCACATAGTACTTCTTGGAAGTACAACTTAAGCACGTGATGAGTATGGGAGTCGGGAGTTTGGAGGAAATGACTAGACCTTAGTACAAGTGGGAGATTGTTGGAGTTGTGTACTTAATGTCTAGATTTAAGTAACGGAAACTCACGATCCATTGCCATTAATCTATTTAATTAAATAAACAATTATTTGCATTTAATTATTTATAATTAAATATATGCAAATCATAGTCCTGGATTTTATACTTTGTAGTTAGTATGGTGTTGCATGGGCGCACAGAAGATCATACTATCGGTTACTCGTATTTAATCGAACAGTTGCTCACGACCTAGATGGACACGGACCAATCCATCGGTATAGTCGTTGTGTGAGAGAGAAAATAATTTATCTTAATTATTTTATCACACTTGTACACTTGGTGTATTTAGCGGATCTGCTTGAGATTTATCGATTAGGATTGCCGGCGATAATCGATTTAAGTCTCTGTGTATTTTATTCTTAATCCCCGATATTATTGCGGGTGTGTATATTTAATATAAGTGACTTTGATTTACCAAAGGAATTAACCGATTTAATTATTGGGTTAATTACCGGTTAAGTTGGGTCACTATATTTTTTATATGGCATGCCGTGAATACTTGACGGGAAAGTGTATCCCGGAAGGGTTGATAATATCCCCGAGATGAGTTCATAAGGAATTATTATGTAAACCCTGCAGGTGGATTCGTTCCGCATAATAATTAAGGTTGAATGGTACTAGTCTCGGATAAAAGAGATGAATAAATTAATTAGCAATAAATTAATTTTATTCATGGATATTTATATCTTAAATACACGGAATAAATAATACTACCGGAGAAATATTATTTGATTTAATATGGTTTAATATTGGGAGTGCAATTAATTTTATATAGTGGAAAATAGAATTAATTAATATTGATAAGGATTAATGGACTTGAGCATTGGGCTCAATTTAATCTTCAATATTGGAAGCCCAATATTCCACCTCCTTAAGATCCCATACGTAGCCTATAAAAGCACTACATGGTCTTCTCTATTCTCATAACTTGAAGATCACAATTCTAGAGAGAGAAAGTAGAGAGGGAGATCCATGGAGTTCGGTAGATCGTCGCCCACACGACGTCCGAGCTAGTGCAAGGAATACGTCGGAAGATCTCAAGGTCGTCAAATTGAGTTCTTCGTTTTTCCGAACAACGAGAACGAGGTAAATCGTAAAACCCTCTTTATGATTTTATCGTTTAATTATCGTAAAAATACCTTGAACCAAGATCCGATGGCGAGACCCATGTCGAGGTTGAACAGGGCGGTGGTGATCGAAGATCACCGGACCGCCGGCGGCTCAACGGCTCGACGGGATGGGTCGAGGGGGCGTGAGCCTCGGCTGGACGCCGAGGGCTCGAATGCACGGGCTCGGCCGCGAGCTACGGGTTTTCCCGTAGCGGATTCGCGGGCTGTCCGAGCCCTCCCCGTGCATGTCCAGCGGGCTGCTGCGAGCAGCCCCGTACGCATCGCACGGGACTCCAGTGGGCTGCTGGAGCAGCCCCGCTCACGCGGCTGGACCGCCGCTCGCGCGGTGGCGGCTTTTGGTGATCGCTAGCCACGGTTCGCCGTGGCTGGTCGTGCGATCACCATAGGGCAGCTGGGGCGTGACAAGGGGGCTGCCAAGGGCAACCCTAGGCGGCTACCAAGGATAGCCGCGAGCCCTACGCGAGGGCTCGACCGAACAGCCCGGGCTATCCCCGTGGTTAGGGTTTGGTTGAGTCCGGCTTCGCGTGGTGGTTCGTGGCGGCTTTCCGGCAACCGGGATTTCGATTGGAGTTGTTATTCCGCAATTAGACAACTCCGGATATTCGATTTCCGAAGGATTTCGATCGGAATTAATTAGATAATTAATTTTAATTAATTTATTAATTCCGGGATATCGATTTCCAACAACAAAACCCTAAAACCTAAAATTAAACCTTAAAACTAAACATTAAACCCAAAAACTCTAAACCCTAAAACCTAAAACCAATACCCTAAACCCTAAATCTTAAAAACTAAATCTTAAACCCTAAATTTTACGACACTAAACCCTAAGTCCTAATACTCTAAACACTAAAACCTAAAAACAATACCATAAACTCTAAAGACTAAAACCCTAATCTTTAATACACTAAAACCCTAGACTTTAAAACTAAACATTAAACCCTAAAATTCGAAACCCTAAACCCAAAAAAAAAACCTAAAAACAAAAACCTAAAACCTTATACTTGAATACACTAAAACCCTAAACCCTAAACCTTAAAATTAAACCCTAAAACTAAGCAAATAACCCTAAAACTCAAAACCCTAAAATTGAAAACAAAAACACTAAACCCCAAACCCTAAAAACAAAATCTAAAATCCTAAATTTTAATACACTAAACCCTAAGTCCTAATACTCAAAACACTAAAACATAAAAACAAAACCCTAAACCCTAAAAACTAAAACCCTAATCTTTAATACACTAAAACCCTAAACGCTAAAACTAAACATTAAACCCTAAAATTTAAAACCCTAAAACCGAAAACCAAAACTCTAAAAACTAAAACCTAAAACCCTAAATTTGAATACAAAAAAAACCTAAAACCTAAAATTAAACACTAAAACTAAGCACATAACCCAAAAACTCAAAACCCTAAAATTGAAAACAAAAACCCTAAAAACTAAATCTAAAACCCTAAATTTTAATACACTAAACCCTAAATCCTAATACTCAAAACACTAAAACATAAAAACAAAACCCTAAACCCTAAAAACTAAAACCCTAATCATTAATACACTAAAACCCTAAACGCTAAAACTAAACATTAAACCCTAAAATTTAAAACCCTAAA
Source organism: Euphrasia confusa (assembly GCA_954870475.1). Classification (NCBI taxonomy): domain Eukaryota; kingdom Viridiplantae; phylum Streptophyta; class Magnoliopsida; order Lamiales; family Orobanchaceae; genus Euphrasia; species Euphrasia confusa. The sequence continues at coordinate 18,463,265 of OX940966.1, forward strand.
ATCTTAAACCAAAACCCTAAAAATTAAAACCTAAAACCCTAAATTTGAATACAACAAAACCCTAAAACCTAAAATTAAACACTAAAACTAAGCACAAAACCCAAAAACTGAAAACCCTAAAATTGAAAACAAAAACCCTAATCCCTAAACCCTAAAAACTAAATCTAAAACCCTAAATTTTAATACACTAAACCCTAAATCCTAATACTCTAAACACTAAAACATTAAAACAAAATCCTAAACCCTAAAAACTAAAACCCTAATCTTTAATACACTAAAACCCTACACCCTAAAACTAAACATTAAACCCTAAAATTTAAAACCCTAAAACCTAAAACCAAAACCGTAAAAACTAAAACCTAAAATCCTAAATTTAAATACAACAAAACTCTAAAACCTAAAATTAAACCCTAAAACCAAGCACATAACCCAAAAACTCAAAACCCTAAAATTGAAAACAAAAACCCTAAATCCTAAAACCTAAAAACTAAATCCTAAATCCTAAATTTTAATACACTAAACCCAAAATCCTAATACTGAAAACACTAAAACATAAAAACAAAACCCTAAACCCTAAAAACTAAAACCCTAATCTTTAATACACTAAAACCCTAAACCCTAAAAGTAAACATTAAACCGTAAAATTTAAAACCCTAAAACCGAAAACCAAAACCCTAAAAACTAAAACCTGAAACCCTATATTTGAATACAATAGAACCCTAAAACCTAAAATTAAACTATAAAACTAAGCACATAACCCAAAAACTCAAAACCCTAAACCCTAAACCCTAAAAACAAAATCTAAAACCCTAAATTTTAATACACTAAACCCTAAATCCTAATACTCTAAACACTAAAACATAAAAACAAAATCCTAAACCCTACCCTAATCTTTAATACACTAAAACCCTACACCCTAAAACTAAACATTAAACCCTAAAATTTAAAACCCTAAAACCTAAAACCAAAACCCTAAAAACTAAAACCTAAAACCCTAAATTTGAATACAACAAAACCCTTAAACCTAAAATTAAACCCTAAAACCAAGCACATAACCCAAAAACTCAAAACCCTAAAATTGAAAACAAAAACCCTAAATCCTAAAACCTAAAAACTAAATCTAAAACCCTAAATTTTAATACACTAAACCATAAATCCTAATACTCTAAACACTAAAACATAAAAACAAAACCATAAACCCTAAACACTAAAACCCTAATCATTAATACACTAAAACCCTAAACCCTAAAACTAAAAATTAAACCCTAAAATTCTAAACCCTAAAACCTAAAACCAAAACCCTAAAAAATAAAACCTAAAACCCTAAACTTGAATACAACAAAACCCTAAAACCTAAAATTAAACCTTAAAACTAAACATTAAACCCAAAAACTCTAAACCCTAAAACCTAAAACCAATACCCTAAACCCTAAATCTTAAAAACTAAATCTTAAACCCTAAATTTTACGACACTAAACCCTAAGTCCTAATACTCTAAACACTAAAACCTAAAAACAATACCATAAACTCTAAAGACTAAAACCCTAATCTTTAATACACTAAAACCCTAAACTTTAAAACTAAACATTAAACCCTAAAATTCGAAACCCTAAACCCAAAAAAAAAACCTAAAAACTAAAACCTAAAACCTTATACTTGAATACACTAAAACCCTAAACCCTAAACCTTAAAATTAAACCCTAAAACTAAGCAAATAACCCTAAAACTCAAAACCCTAAAATTGAAAACAAAAACACTAAACCCCAAACCCTAAAAACAAAATCTAAAACCCTAAATTTTAATACACTAAACCCTAAATCCTAATACTCAAAACACTAAAACATAAAAACAAAACCCTAAACCCTAAAAACTAAAACCCTAATCTTTAATACACTAAAACCCTAAACGCTAAAACTAAACATTAAACCCTAAAATTTAAAACCCTAAAACCGAAAACCAAAACTCTAAAAACTAAAACCTAAAACCCTAAATTTGAATACAAAAAAAACCTAAAACCTAAAATTAAACACTAAAACTAAGCACATAACCCAAAACCTCAAAACCCTAAAATTGAAAACAAAAACCCTAAAAACTAAATCTAAAACCCTAAATTTTAATACACTAAACCCTAAATCCTAATACTCAAAACACTAAAACATAAAAACAAAACCCTAAACCCTAAAAACTAAAACCCTAATCTTTAATACACTAAAACCCTAAACGCTAAAACTAAACATTAAACCCTAAAATTTAAAACCCTAACATCTTAAACCAAAACCCTAAAAATTAAAACCTAAAACCCTAAATTTGAATACAAAAAAACCCTAAAACCTAAAATTAAACACTAAAACTAAGCACAAAACCCAAAAACTCGAAACCCTAAAATTGAAAACAAAAACCCTAATCCCTAAACCCTAAAAACTAAATCTAAAACCCTAAATTTTAATACACTAAACCCTAAATCCTAATACTCCAAACACTAAAACATTAAAACAAAATCCTAAACCCTAAAAACTAAAACCCTAATCTTTAATACACTAAAACCCTACACCCTAAAACTAAACATTAAACCCTAAAATTTAAAACCCTAAAACCTAAAACCAAAACCCTAAAAACTAAAACCTAAAACCCTAAATTTGAATACAACAAAACCCTTAAACTAAAATTAAACCCTAAAACCAAGCACATAACCCAAAAACTCAAAACCCTAAAATTGAAAACAAAAACCCTAAATCCTAAAACCTAAAAACTAAATCTAAAACCCTAAATTTTAATACACTAAACCATAAATCCTAATACTCTAAACACTAAAACATAAAAACAAAACCATAAACCCTAAACACTAAAACCCTAATCATTAATACACTAAAACCCTAAACCCTAAAACTAAAAATTAAACCCTAAAATTCTAAACCCTAAAACCTAAAACCAAAACCCTAAAAAATAAAACCTAAAACCCTAAACTTGAATACAACAAAACCCTAAAACCTAAAATTAAACCTTAAAACTAAACATTAAACCCAAAAACTCTAAACCCTAAAACCTAAAACCAATACCCTAAACCCTAAATCTTAAAAACTAAATCTTAAACCCTAAATTTTACGACACTAAACCCTAAGTCCTAATACTCTAAACACTAAAACCTAAAAACAATACCATAAACTCTAAAGACTAAAACCCTAATCTTTAATACACTAAAACCCTAGACTTTAAAACTAAACATTAAACCCTAAAATTCGAAACCCTAAACCCAAAAAAAAAACCTAAAAACTAAAACCTAAAACCTTATACTTGAATACACTAAAACCCTAAACCCTAAACCTTAAAATTAAACCCTAAAACTAAGCAAATAACCGTAAAACTCAAAACCCTAAAATTGAAAACAAAAACACTAAACCCCAAACCCTAAAAACAAAATCTAAAACCCTAAATTTTAATACACTAAACCCTAAATCCTAATACTCAAAACACTAAAACATAAAAACAAAACCCTAAACCCTAAAAACTAAAACCCTAATCTTTAATACACTAAAACCCTAAACGCTAAAACTAAACATTAAACCCTAAAATTTAATACCCTAAAACCGAAAACCAAAACTCTAAAAACTAAAACCTAAAACCCTAAATTTGAATACAAAAAAAACCTAAAACCTAAAATTAAACACTAAAACTAAGCACATAACCCAAAACCTCAAAACCCTAAAATTGAAAACAAAAACCCTAAAAACTAAATCTAAAACCCTAAATTTTAATACACTAAACCCTAAATCCTAATACTCAAAACACTAAAACATAAAAACAAAACCCTAAACCCTAAAAACTAAAACCCTAATCTTTAATACACTAAAACCCTAAACGCTAAAACTAAACATTAAACCCTAAAATTTAAAACCCTAACATCTTAAACCAAAACCCTAAAAATTAAAACCTAAAACCCTAAATTTGAATACAACAAAACCCTAAAACCTAAAATTAAACACTAAAACTAAGCACAAAACCCAAAAACTCAAAACCCTAAAATTGAAAACAAAAACCCTAATCCCTAAACCCTAAAAACTAAATCTAAAACCCTAAATTTTAATACACTAAACCCTAAATCCTAATACTCCAAACACTAAAACATTAAACCAAAATCCTAAACCCTAAAAACTAAAACCCTAATCTTTAATACACTAAAACCCTACACCCTAAAACTAAACATTAAACCCTAAAATTTAAAACCCTAAAACCTAAAACCAAAACCCTAAAAACTAAAACCTAAAACCCTAAATTTGAATACAACAAAACTCTAAAACCTAAAATTAAACCCTAAAACCAAGCACATAACCCAAAAACTCAAAACCCTAAAATTGAAAACAAAAACCCTAAATCCTAAAACCTAAAAACTAAATCCTAAATCCTAAATTTTAATACACTAAACCCAAAATCCTAATACTCAAAACACTAAAACATAAAAACAAAACCCTAAACCCTAAAAACTAAAACCCTAATCTTTAATACACTAAAACCCTAAACCCTAAAAGTAAACATTAAACCGTAAAATTTAAAACCCTAAAACCGAAAACCAAAACCCTAAAAACTAAAACCTGAAACCCTATATTTGAATACAATAGAACCCTAAAACCTAAAATTAAAATGTAAAACTAAGCACATAACCCAAAAACTCAAAACCCTAAACCCTAAACCCTAAAAACAAAATCTAAAACCCTAAATTTTAATACACTAAACCCTAAATCCCAATACTCTAAACACTAAAACATAAAAACAAAATCCTAAACCCTACCCTAATATTTAATACACTAAAACCCTAAACCCCAAAACTAAACATTAAACCCTAAAATTTAAAACCCTAAAACCTAAAACCAAAACCCTAAAAACTAAAACCTAAAACCCTAAATTTGAATACAAAAAAACCCTAAAACCTAAAATTAAACCCTAAAACTAAGCACACAACCCAAAAACTCAGAACCCTCAAATTGAAAACAAAAACCCTAAATCCTAAAACCTAAAAACTAAATCTAAAACCCTAAATTTTAATACACTAAACCATAAATCCTAATACTCTAAACACTAAAACATAAAAACAAAACCATAAACCCTAAAAACTAAAACCCTAATCATTAATACACTAAAACCCTTAACTCTAAAACTAAAAATTAAACCCTAATATTCTAAACCCTAAAACCTAAAACCAAAACCCTAAAAAATAAAACCTAAAAAACCCTAAACTTGAATACAACAAAACCTTAAAACCTAAAATTAAACCTTAAAACTAAACATTAAACTCAAAAACTCTAAACCCTAAAACCTAAAACCAAAACCCTAAACCCTAAATCTTAAAAACTAAATCTTAAACCCTAAATTTTACGACACTAAACCCTAAGTCATAATACTCTAAACACTAAAGCCTAAAAACAATACCATAAACTCTAAAGACTAAAACCCTAATCTTTAATAAACTAAAACCCTAGACTTTAAAACTAAACATTAAACCCTAAATTTCAAAACCCAAAACCCTAAAACCAAAACCCTAAAAACTAAAACCTAAAACTTTATACTTGAATACACTAAAACCCTGAACCCTAAACCTTAAAATTAATCCCTAAAACTAATCAAATAACCCTAAAACTCAAAACCCTAAAATTGAAAACAAAAACACTAAACCCCAAACCCTAAAAACAAAATCTAAAACCCTAAATTTTAATACACTAAACCCTAAATCCTAATACTCAAAACACTAAAACATAAAAACAAAATCCTAAACCCTACCCTAATCTTTAATACACTAAAACCCTAAACCCCAAAACTAAACATTAAACCCTAAAATTTAAAACCCTAAAACCTAAAACCAAAACCCTAAAAACTAAAACCTAAAACCCTAAATTTGAATACTACAAAACCCTAAAACCTAAAATTAAACACTAAAACTAAGCACAAAACCCAAAAACTCAAAACCCTAAAATTGAAAACAAAAACCCTAATCCCTAAACCCTAAAAATTAAATCTAAAACCCTAAATTTTAATACACTAAACCCTAAATCCTAATACTCAAAACACTAAAACATTAAAACTAAAACCCTAAACCCTAAAAACTAAAACCCTAATCTTTAATACACTAAAACCCTAAACGCTAAAACTAAACATTAAACCCTAAAATTTAAAACCCTAAAACCGAAAACCAAAACCCTAAAAACTAAAACCTAAAACCCTAAATTTGAATACAACAAAACCCTAAAACCTAAAATTAAACACTAAAACTAAGCACATAACCCAAAAACTCAAAACCCTAAAATTGAAAACAAAAACTCTAAACCCTAAACCCTAAAAACTAAATCTAAAACCCTAAATTTTAATACACTAAACCCTAAATCCTAATACTCAAAACACTAAAACATAAAAACAAAACCCTAAACCCTAAAAACTAAAACCCTAATCTTTAATACACTAAAACCCTAAACCCTAAAAGTAAACATTAAACCGTAAAATTTAAAACCCTAAAACCGAAAACCAAAACCCTAAAAACTAAAACCGGAAACCCTAAATTTGAATACAACAGAACCCTAAAACCTAAAATTAAACTGTAAAACTAAGCACATAACCCAAAAACTCAAAACCCTAAACCCTAAACCCTAAAAACAAAATCTAAAACCCTAAATTTTAATACACTAAACCCTAAATCCTAATACTCTAAACACTAAAACATAAAAACAAAATCCTAAACCCTACCCTAATCTTTAATACACTAAAACCCTAAACCCCAAAACTAAACATTAAACCCTAAAATTTAATACCCTAAAACCTAAAACCAAAACCCTAAAAACTAAAACCTAAAACCCTAAATTTGAATACAAAAAAACCCTAAAACCTAAAATTAAACCCTAAAACTAAGCACACAACCCAAAAACTCAGAACCCTAAAATTGAGAAGAAAAACCCTAAATCCTAAAACCTAAAAACTAAATCTAAAACCCTAAATTTTAATACACTAAACCATAAATCCTAATACTCTAAACACTAAAACATAAAAACAAAACCCTAAACCCTAAAAACTAAAACCCTAATCATTAATACACTAAAACCCTTAACTCTAAACCTTAAAATTAAACCCTAAAACTAAGCAAATAACCCTAAAACTCAAAACCCTAAAATTGAAAACAAAAACACTAAACCCCAAACCCTTAAAACAAAATCTAAAACCCTAAATATTAATACACTAAACCCTAAATCCTAATACTCAAAACACTAAAACATAAAAACAAAACCCTAAACCCTAAAAACTAAAACCCTAATCTTTAATACACTAAAACCCTAAACGCTAAAACTAAACATTAAACCCTAAAATTTAAAACCCTAAAACCGAAAACCAAAACTCTAAAAACTAAAACCTAAAACCCTAAATTTGAATACAAAAAAAACCTAAAACCTAAAATTAAACACTAAAACTAAGCACATAACCCAAAAACTCAAAACCCTAAAATTGAAAACAAAAACCCTAAAAACTAAATCTAAAACCCTAAATTTTAATACACTAAACCCTAAATCCTAATACTCAAAACACTAAAACATAAAAACAAAACCCTAAACCCTAAAAACTAAAACCCTAATCTTTAATACACTAAAACCCTAAACGCTAAAACTAAACATTAAACCCTAAAATTTAAAACCCTAAAATCTTAAACCAAAACCCTAAAAATTAAAACCTAAAACCCTAAATTTGAATACTACAAAACCCTAAAACCTAAAATTAAACACTAAAACTAAGCACAAAACCCAAAAACTCAAAACCCTAAAATTGAAAACAAAAACCCTAATCCCTAAACCCTAAAAATTAAATCTAAAACCCTAAATTTTAATACACTAAACCCTAAATCCTAATACTCTAAACACTAAAACATTAAAACAAAATCCTAAACCCTAAAAACTAAAACCCTAATCTTTAATACACTAAAACCCTACACCCTAAAACTAAACATTAAACCCTAAAATTTAAAACCCTAAAACCTAAAACCAAAACCCTTAAAACTAAAACCTAAAACCCTAAATTTGAATACAACAAAACTCTAAAACCTAAAATTAAACCCTAAAACCAAGCACATAACCCAAAAACTCAAAACCCTAAAATTGAAAACAAAAACCCTAAATCCTAAAACCTAAAAACTAAATCCTAAATCCTAAATTTTAATACACTAAACCCAAAATCCTAATACTCAAAACACTAAAACATAAAAACAAAACCCTAAACCCTAAAAACTAAAACCCTAATCTTTAATACACTAAAACCCTAAACCCTAAAAGTAAACATTAAACCGTAAAATTTAAAACCCTAAAACCGAAAACCAAAACCCTAAAAACTAAAACCTTAAACCCTATATTTGAATACAATAGAACCCTAAAACCTAAAATTAAACTGTAAAACTAAGCACATAACCCAAAAACTCAAAACCCTAAACCCTAAACCCTAAAAACAAAATCTAAAACCCTAAATTTTAATACACTAAACCCTAAATCCTAATACTCTAAACACTAAAACATAAAAACAAAATCCTAAACCCTACCCTAATCTTTAATACACTAAAACCCTAAACCCCAAAACTAAACATTAAACCCTAAAATTTAAAACCCTAAAACCTAAAACCAAAACCCTAAAAACTAAAACCTAAAACCCTAAATTTGAATACAAAAAAACCCTAAAACCTAAAATTAAACCCTAAAACTAAGCACACAACCCAAAAACTCAGAACCCTCAAATTGAAAACAAAAACCCTAAATCCTAAAACCTAAAAACTAAATCTAAAACCCTAAATTTTAATACACTAAACCATAAATCCTAATACTCTAAACACTAAAACATAAAAACAAAACCCTAAACCCTAAAAACTAAAACCCTAATCATTAATACACTAAAACCCTTAACTCTAAAACTAAAAAATAAACCCTAATATTCTAAACCCTAAAACCTAAAACCAAAACCCTAAAAAATAAAACCTAAAACCCTAAACTTGAATACAACAAAACCTTAAAACCTAAAATTAAACCTTAAAACTAAACATTAAACTCAAAAACTCTAAACCCTAAAACCTAAAACCAAAACCCTATACCCTAAATCTTAAAAACTAAATCTTAAACCCTAAATTTTACTACACTAAACCCTAAGTCATAATACTCTAAACACTAAAACCTAAAAACAATACCATAAACTCTAAAGACTAAAACCCTAATCTTTAATAAACTAAAACCCTAGACTTTAAAACTAAACATTAAACCCTAAATTTCAAAACCCTAAACCCTAAAACCAAAACCCTAAAAACTAAAACCTAAAACCTTATACTTGAATACACTAAAACCCTAAACCCTAAACCTTAAAATTAAACCCTAAAGCTAAGCAAATAACCCTAAAACTCAAAACCGTAAAATTGAAAACAAAAACACTAAACCCCAAACCCTAAAAACAAAATCTAAAACCCTAAATTTTAATACACTAAACCCTAAATCCTAATACTCAAAACACTAAAACATTAAAACTAAAACCCTAAACGCTAAAAACTAAAACCCTAATCTTTAATACACTAAAACCCTAAACGCTAAAACTAAACATTAAACCCTAAAATTTAAAACCCTAAAACCGAAAACCAAAACCCTAAAAACTAAAACCTAAAACCCTAAATTTGAATACAACAAAACCCTAAAACATAAAATTAAACACTAAAACTAAGCACATAACCCAAAAACTCAAAACCCTAAAATTGAAAACAAAAACTCTAAACCCTAAACCCTAAAAACTAAATCTAAAACCCTAAATTTTAATACACTAAACCCTAAATCCTAATACTCAAAACACTAAAACATAAAAACAAAACCCTAAACCCTAAAAACTAAAACCCTAATCTTTAATACACTAAAACCCTAAACCCTAAAAGTAAACATTAAACAGTAAAATTTAAAACCCTAAAAACTAAAACCTAAAACCCTAAATTTGAATACAAAAAAACCCTAAAACCTAAAATTAAACCCTAAAACTAAGCACACAACCCAAAAACTCAGAACCCTCAAATTGAAAACAAAAACCCTAAATCCTAAACCCTAAAAACTAAATCTAAAACCCTAAATTTTAATACACTAAACCCTAAATCCTAATACTCAAAACACTAAAACATAAAAACAAAACCCTAAACCCTAAAAACTAAAACCCTAATCTTTAATACACTAAAACCCTAAACCCTAAAAGTAAACATTAAACCGTAAAATTTAAAACCCTAAAACCGAAAACCAAAACCCTAAAAACTAAAACCTGAAACCCTAAATTTGAATACAACATAACCCTAAAACCTAAAATTAAACTGTAAAACTAAGCACATAACCCAAAAACTCAAAACCCTAAACCCTAAACCCTAAAAACAAAATCTAAAACCCTAAATTTTAATACACTAAACCCTAAATCCTAATACTCTAAACACTAAAACATAAAAACAAAATCCTAAACCCTACCCTAATCTTTAATACACTAAAACCCTAAACCCCAAAACTAAACATTAAACCCTAAAATTTAAAACCCTAAAACCTAAAACCAAAACCCTAAAAACTAAAACCTAAAACCCTAAATTTGAATACAAAAAAACCCTAAAACCTAAAATTAAACCCTAAAACTAAGCACACAACCCAAAAACTCAGAACCCTCAAATTGAGAAGAAAAACCCTAAATCCTAAAACCTAAAAACTAAATCTAAAACCCTAAATTTTAATACACTAAACCATAAATCCTAATACTCTAAACACTAAAACATAAAAACAAAACCCTAAACCCTAAAAACTAAAACCCTAATCATTAATACACTAAAACCCTTAACTCTAAACCTTAAAATTAAACCCTAAAACTAAGCAAATAACCCTAAAACTCAAAACCCTAAAATTGAAAAAAAAAACACTAAACCCCAAACCCTAAAAACAAAATCTAAAACCCTAAATTTTAATACACTAAACCCTAAATCCTAATACTCAAAACACTAAAACATAAAAACAAAACCCTAAACCCTAAAAACTAAAACCCTAATCTTTAATACACTAAAACCCTAAACCCTAAAACTAAAAATTAAACCCTAAAATTCTAAACCCTAAAACCTAAAACCAAAACCCTAAAAAATAAAACCTAAAACCCTAAACTTGAATACAACAAAACCCTAAAACCTAAAATTAAACCCTAAAACCAAGCACATAACCCAAAAACTCAAAACCCTAAAATTGAAAACAAAAACCATAAATCCTAAAACCTAAAAACTAAATCTAAAACCCTAAATTTTAATACACTAAACCATAAATCCTAATACTCTAAACAATAAAACATAAAAACAAAACCATAAACCCTAAAAACTAAAACCCTAATCATTAATACACTAAAACCCTAAACCCTAAAACTAAAAATTAAACCCTAAAATTCTAAACCCTAAAACCTAAAACTAAAACCCTAAAAAATAAAACCTAAAACCCTAAACTTGAATACAAAAAAACCCTAAAACCTAAAATTAAACCTTTAAACTAAACATTAAACCCAAAAACTCTAAACCCTAAAACCTAAAACCAATACCCTAAACCCTAAATCTTAAAAACTAAATCTTAAACCCTAAATTTTACGACACTAAACCCTAAGTCCTAATACTCAAAACACTAAAACATAAAAACAAAACCCTAAATTCTAAAGACTAAAACCCTAATCTTTAATACACTAAAACCCTAAACCCTAAAAGTAAACATTAAACCGTATTTAAAACCCTAAAACCGAAAACCAAAACCTTAAAAACTAAAACCTGAAACCCTAAATTTGAATACAACAGAACCCTAAAACCTAAAATTAAACTGTAAAACTAAACACATAACCCAAAAACTCAAAACCCTAAACCCTAAACCCTAAAAACAAAATCTAAAACCCTAAATTTTAATACACTAAACCCTAAATCCTAATACTCTAAACACTAAAACATAAAAACAAAATCCTAAACCCTACCTAATCTTTAATACACTAAAACCCTAAACCCCAAAACTAAACATTAAACCCTAAAATTTAAAACCCTAAAACCTAAAACCAAAACCCTAAAAACTAAAACCTTAAACCCTAAATTTGAATACAAAAAAACCCTAAAACCTAAAATTAAACCCTAAAACTAAGCACACATCCCAAAAACTCAGAATCCTCAAATTGAGAAGAAAAACCCTAAATCCTAAAACCTAAAAACTAAATCTAAAACCCTAAATTTTAATACACTAAACCATAAATCCTAATACTCTAAACACTAAAACATAAAAACAAAACCCTAAACCCTAAAAACTAAAACCCTAATCATTAATACACTAAAACCCTTAACTCTAAACCTTAAAATTAAACCCTAAAACTAAGCAAATAACCCTAAAACTCAAAACCCTAAAATTGAAAACAAAAACACTAAACCCCAAACCCTAAAAACAAAATCTAAAACCCTAAATTTTAATACACTAAACCCTAAATCCTAATACTCAAAACAGTAAAACATAAAAACAAAACCCTAAACCCTAAAAACTAAAACCCTAATCTTTAATACACTAAAACCCTAAACGCTAAAACTAAACATTAAACCCTAAAATTTAAAACCCTAAAACCGAAAACCAAAACTCTAAAAACTAAAACCTAAAACCCTAAATTTGAATACAAAAAAAACCTAAAACCTAAAATTAAAGACTAAAACTAAGCACATAACCCAAAAACTCAAAACCCTAAAATTGAAAACAAAAACCCTAAAAACTAAATCTAAAACCCTAAATTTTAATACACTAAACCCTAAATCCTAATACTCAAAACACTAAAACATAAAAACAAAACCCTAAACCCTAAAAACTAAAACCCTAATCTTTAATACACTAAAACCGTAAACGCTAAAACTAAACATTAAACCCTAAAATTTAAAACCCTAAAATCTTAAACCAAAACCCTAAAAATTAAAACCTAAAACCCTAAATTTGAATACTACAAAACCCTAAAACCTAAAATTAAACACTAAAACTAAGCACAAAACCCAAAAACTCAAAACCCTAAAATTGAATACAAAAAAACCCTAAAACCTAAAATTAAACCTTTAAACTAAACATTAAACCCAAAAACTCTAAACCCTAAAACCTAAAACCAATACCCTAAACCCTAAATCTTAAAAACTAAATCTTAAACCCTAAATTTTACGACACTAAACCCTAAGTCCTAATTCTCAAAACACTAAAACATAAAAACAAAACCCTAAATTCTAAAGACTAAAACCCTAATCTTTAATACACTAATACCCTAAACCCTAAAAGTAAACATTAAACCGTTAAATTTAAAACCCTAAAACCGAAAACCAAAACCCTAAAAACTAAAACCTGAAACCCTAAATTTGAATACAACAGAACCCTAAAACCTAAAATTAAACTGTAAAACTAAGCACATAACCTAAAAACTCAAAACCCTAAACCCTAAACCCTAAAAACAAAATCTAAAACCCTAAATTTTAATACACTAAACCCTAAATCCTAATACTCTAAACACTAAAACATAAAAACAAAATCCTAAACCCTACCCTAATCTTTAATACACTAAAACCCTAAACCCCAAAACTAAACATTAAACCCTAAAATTTAAAACCCTAAAACCTAAAACCAAAACCCTAAAAACTAAAACCTAAAACCCTAAATTTGAATACAAAAAAACCCTAAAACCTAAAATTAAACCCTAAAACTAAGCACACATCCCAAAAACTCAGAACCCTCAAATTGAGAAGAAAAACCCTAAATCCTAAAACCTAAAAACTAAATCTAAAACCCTAAATTTTAATACACTAAACCATAAATCCTAATACTCTAAACACTAAAACATAAAAACAAAACCCTAAACCCTAAAAACTAAAACCCTAATCATTAATACACTAAAACCCTTAACTCTAAACCTTAAAATTAAACCCTAAAACTAAGCAAATAACCCTCAAACTCAAAACCCTAAAATTGAAAACAAAAACACTAAACCCCAAACCCTAAAAACAAAATCTAAAACCCTAAATTTTAATACACTAAACCCTAAATCCTAATACTCAAAACACTAAAACATAAAAACAAAACCCTAAACCCTAAAAACTAAAACCCTAATCTTTAATACACTAAAACCCTAAACGCTAAAACTAAACATTAAACCCTAAAATTTAAAACCCTAAAACCGAAAACCAAAACTCTAAAAACTAAAACCTAAAACCCTAAATTTGAATACAAAAAAAACCTAAAACCTAAAATTAAACACTAAAACTAAGCACATAACCCAAAAACTCAAAACCCTAAAATTGAAAACAAAAACCCTAAAAACTAAATCTAAAACCTTAAATTTTAATACACTAAACCCTAAATCCTAATACTCAAAACACTAAAACATAAAAACAAAACCCTAAACCCTAAAAACTAAAACCCTAATCTTTAATACACTAAAACCCTAAACGCTAAAACTAAACATTAAACCCTAAAATTTAAAACCCTAAAATCTTAAACCAAAACCCTAAAAATTAAAACCTAAAACCCTAAATTTGAATACTACAAAACCCTAAAACCTAAAATTAAACACTAAAACTAAGCACAAAACCCAAAAACTCAAAACCCTAAAATTGAAAACAAAAACCCTAATCCCTAAACCCTAAAAACTAAATCTAAAACCCTAAATTTTAATACACTAAACCCTAAATCCTAATACTCTAAACACTAAAACATTAAAACAAAATCCTAAACCCTAAAAACTAAAACCCTAATCTTTAATACACTAAAACCCTACACCCTAAAACTAAACATTAAACCCTAAAATTTAAAACCCTAAAACCTAAAACCAAAACCCTTAAAACTAAAACCTAAAACCCTAAATTTGAATACAACAAAACTCTAAAACCTAAAATTAAACCCTAAAACCAAGCACATAACCCAAAAACTCAAAACCCTAAAATTGAAAACAAAAACCCTAAATCCTAAAACCTAAAAACTAAATCCTAAATCCTAAATTTTAATACACTAAACCCAAAATCCTAATACTCAAAACACTAAAACATAAAAACAAAACCCTAAACCCTAAAAACTAAAACCCTAATCTTTAATACACTAAAACCCTAAACCCTAAAAGTAAACATTAAACCGTAAAATTTAAAACCCTAAAACCGAAAACCAAAACCCTAAAAACTAAAACCTGAAACCCTATATTTGAATACAATAGAACCCTAAAACCTAAAATTAAACTGTAAAACTAAGCACATAACCCAAAAACTCAAAACCCTAAACCCTAAAAACAAAATCTAAAACCCTAAATTTTAATACACTAAACCCTAAATCCTAATACTCTAAACACTAAAACATAAAAACAAAATCCTAAACCCTACCCTAATCTTTAATACACTAAAACCCTAAACCCCAAAACTAAACATTAAACCCTAAAATTTAAAACCCTAAAACCTAAAACCAAAACCCTAAAAACTAAAACCTAAAACCCTAAATTTGAATACAAAAAAACCCTAAAACCTAAAATTAAACCCTAAAACTAAGCACACAACCCAAAAACTCAGAACCCTCAAATTGAAAAAACAAAAACCCTAAATCCTAAAACCTAAAAACTAAATCTAAAACCCTAAATTTTAATACACTAAACCATAAATCCTAATACTCTAAACACTAAAACATAAAAACAAAACCCTGAACCCTAAAAACTAAAACCCTAATCATTAATACACTAAAACCCTTAACTCTAAAACTAAAAATTAAACCCTAATATTCTAAACCCTAAAACCTAAAACCAAAACCCTAAAAAATAAAACCTAAAACCCTAAACTTGAATACAACAAAACCTTAAAACCTAAAATTAAACCTTAAAACTAAACATTAAACTCAAAAACTCTAAACCCTAAAACCTAAAACCAAAACCCTAAACCCTAAATCTTAAAAACTAAATCTTAAACCCTAAATTTTACGACACTAAACCCTAAGTCATAATACTCTAAAGACTAAAACCTAAAAACAATACCATAAAATCTAAAGACTAAAACCCTAATCTTTAATAAACTAAAACCCTAGACTTTAAAACTAAACATTAAACCCTAAATTTCAAAACCCTAAACCCTAAAACCAAAACCCTAAAAACTAAAACCTAAAACCTTATACTTGAATACACTAAAACCCTAAACCCTAAACCTTAAAATTAAACCCTAAAACTAAGCAAATAACCCTAAAACTCAAAACCGTAAAATTGAAAACAAAAACACTAAACCCCAAACCCTAAAAACAAAATCTAAAACCCTAAATTTTAATACACTAAACCCTAAATCCTAATACTCAAAACACTAAAACATTAAAACTAAAACCCTAAACGCTAAAAACTAAAACCCTAATCTTTAATACACTAAAACCCTAAACGCTAAAACTAAACATTAAACCCTAAAATTTAAAACCCTAAAACCGAAAACCAAAACCCTAAAAACTAAAACCTAAAACCCTAAATTTGAATACAACAAAACCCTAAAACATAAAATTAAACACTAAAACTAAGCACATAACCCAAAAACTCAAAACCCTAAAATTGAAAACAAAAACTCTAAACCCTAAACCCTAAAAACTAAATCTAAAACCCTAAATTTTAATACACTAAACCTTAAATCCTAATACTCAAAACACTAAAACATAAAAACAAAACCCTAAACCCTAAAAACTAAAACCCTAATCTTTAATACACTAAAACCCTAAACCCTAAAAGTAAACATTAAACAGTAAAATTTAAAACCCTAAAACCGAAAACCAAAACCCTAAAAACTAAAACCTAAAACCCTAAATTTGAATACAAAAAAACCCTAAAACCTAAAATTAAACCCTAAAACTAAGCACACAACCCAAAAACTCAGAACCCTCAAATTGAAAACAAAAACCCTAAATCCTAAACCCTAAAAACTAAATCTAAAACCCTAAATTTTAATACACTAAACCCTAAATCCTAATACTCAAAACACTAAAACATAAAAACAAAACCCTAAACCCTAAAAACTAAAACCCTAATCTTTAATACACTAAAACCCTAAACCCTAAAAGTAAACATTAAACCGTAAAATTTAAAACCCTAAAACCGAAAACCAAAACCCTAAAAACTAAAACCTGAAACCCTAAATTTGAATACAACAGAACCCTAAAACCTAAAATTAAACTGTAAAACTAAGCACATAACCCAAAAACTCAAAACCCTAAACCCTAAACCCTAAAAACAAAATCTAAAACCCTAAATTTTAATACACTAAACCCTAAATCCTAATACTCTAAACACTAAAACATAAAAACAAAATCCTAAACCCTACCCTAATCTTTAATACACTAAAACCCTAAACCCCAAAACTAAACATTAAACCCTAAAATTTAAAACCCTAAAACCTAAAACCAAAACCCTAAAAACTAAAACCTAAAACCCTAAATTTGAATACAAAAAAACCCTAAAACCTAAAATTAAACCCTAAAACTAAGCACACAACCCAAAAACTCAGAACCCTCAAATTGAGAAGAAAAACCCTAAATCCTAAAACCTAAAAACTAAATCTAAAACCCTAAATTTTAATACACTAAACCATAAATCCTAATACTCTAAACACTAAAACATAAAAACAAAACCCTAAACCCTAAAAACTAAAACCCTAATCATTAATACACTAAAACCCTTAACTCTAAACCTTAAAATTAAACCCTAAAACTAAGCAAATAACCCTAAAACTCAAAACCCTAAAATTGAAAACAAAAACACTAAACCCCAAACCCTAAAAACAAAATCTAAAACCCTAAATTTTAATACACTAAACCCTAAATCCTAATACTCAAAACACTAAAACATAAAAACAAAACCCTAAACCCTAAAAACTAAAACCCTAATCTTTAATACACTAAAACCCTAAACGCTAAAACTAAACATTAAACCCTAATATTTAAAACCCTAAAACCGAAAACCAAAACTCTAAAAACTAAAACCTAAAACCCTAAATTTGAATACAAAAAAAACCTAAAACCTAAAATTAAACACTAAAACTAAGCACATAACCCAAAAACTCAAAACCCTAAAATTGAAAACAAAAACCCTAAAAACTAAATCTAAAACCCTAAATTTTAATACACTAAACCCTAAATCCTAATACTCAAAACACTAAAACATAAAAACAAAACCCTAAACCCTAAAAACTAAAACCTTAATCTTTAATACACTAAAACCCTAAACGCTAAAACTAAACATTAAACCCTAAAATTTAAAACCCTAAAATCTTAAACCAAAACCCTAAAAATTAAAACCTAAAACCCTAAATTTGAATACTACAAAACCCTAAAACCTAAAATTAAACACTAAAACTAAGCACAAAACCCAAAAACTCAAAACCCTAAAATTGAAAACAAAAACCCTAATTCCTAAACCCTAAAAACTAAATCTAAAACCCTAAATTTTAATACACTAAACCCTAAATCCTAATACTCTAAACACTAAAACATTAAAACAAAATCCTAAACCCTAAAAACTAAAACCCTAATCTTTAATACACTAAAACCCTACACCCTAAAACTAAACATTAAACCCTAAAATTTAAAACCCTAAAACCTAAAACCAAAACCCTTAAAACTAAAACCTAAAACCCTAAATTTGAATACAACAAAACTCTAAAACCTAAAATTAAACCCTAAAACCAAGCACATAACCCAAAAACTCAAAACCCTAAAATTGAAAACAAAAACCCTAAATCCTAAAACCTAAAAACTAAATCCTAAATCCTAAATTTTAATACACTAAACCCAAAATCCTAATACTCAAAACACTAAAACATAAAAACAAAACCCTAAACCCTAAAACCTAAAACCCTAATCTTTAATACACTAAAACCCTAAACCCTAAAAGTAAACATTAAACCGTAAAATTTAAAACCCTAAAACTGAAAACCAAAACCCTAAAAACTAAAACCTGAAACCCTATATTTGAATACAATAGAACCCTAAAACCTAAAATTAAACTGTAAAACTAAGCACATAACCCAAAAACTCAAAACCCTAAACCCTAAACCCTAAAAACAAAATCTAAAACCCTAAATTTTAATACACTAAACCCTAAATCCTAATACTCTAAACACTAAAACATAAAAACAAAATCCTAAACCCTACCCTAATCTTTAATACACTAAAACCCTAAACCCCAAAACTAAACATTAAACCCTAAAATTTAAAACCCTAAAACCTAAAACCAAAACCCTAAAAACTAAAACCTAAAACCCTAAATTTGAATACAAAAAAACCCTAAAACCTAAAATTAAACCCTAAAACTAAGCACACAACCCAAAAACTCAGAACCCTCAAATTGAGAAGAAAAACCCTAAATCCTAAAACCTAAAAACTAAATCTAAAACCCTAAATTTTAATACACTAAACCATAAATCCTAATACTCTAAACACTAAAACATAAAAACAAAACCCTAAACCCTAAAAACTAAAACCCTAATCATTAATACACTAAAACCCTTAACTCTAAACCTTAAAATTAAACCCTAAAACTAAGCAAATAACCCTAAAACTCAAAACCCTAAAATTGAAAACAAAAACACTAAACCCCAAACCCTAAAAACAAAATCTAAAACCCTAAATTTTAATACACTAAACCCTAAATCCTAATACTCAAAACACTAAAACATAAAAACAAAACCCTAAACCCTAAAAACTAAAACCCTAATCTTTAATACACTAAAACCCTAAACGCTAAAACTAAACATTAAACCCTAAAATTTAAAACCCTAAAACCGAAAACCAAAACTCTAAAAACTAAAACCTAAAACCCTAAATTTGAATACAAAAAAAACCTAAAACCTAAAATTAAACACTAAAACTAAGCACATAACCCAAAAACTCAAAACCCTAAAATTGAAAACAAAAACCCTAAAAACTAAATCTAAAACCCTAAATTTTAATACACTAAACCCTAAATCCTAATACTCAAAACACTAAAACATAAAAACAAAACCCTAAACCCTAAAAACTAAAACCTTAATCTTTAATACACTAAAACCCTAAACGCTAAAACTAAACATTAAACCCTAAAATTTAAAACCCTAAAATCTTAAACCAAAACCCTAAAAATTAAAACCTAAAACCCTAAATTTGAATACTACAAAACCCTAAAACCTAAAATTAAACACTAAAACTAAGCACAAAACCCAAAAACTCAAAACCCTAAAATTGAAAACAAAAACCCTAATCCCTAAACCCTAAAAACTAAATCTAAAACCCTAAATTTTAATACACTAAACCCTAAATCCTAATACTCTAAACACTAAAACATTAAAACAAAATCCTAAACCCTAAAAACTAAAACCCTAATCTTTAATACACTAAAACCCTACACCCTAAAACTAAACATTAAACCCTAAAATTTAAAACCCTAAAACCTAAAACCAAAACCCTTAAAACTAAAACCTAAAACCCTAAATTTGAATACAACAAAACTCTAAAACCTAAAATTAAACCCTAAAACCAAGCACATAACCCAAAAACTCAAAACCCTAAAATTGAAAACAAAAACCCTAAATCCTAAAACCTAAAAACTAAATCCTAAATCCTAAATTTTAATACACTAAACCCAAAATCCTAATACTCAAAACACTAAAACATAAAAACAAAACCCTAAACCCTAAAAACTAAAACCCTAATCTTTAATACACTAAAACCCTAAACCCTAAAAGTAAACATTAAACCGTAAAATTTAAAACCCTAAAACCGAAAACCAAAACCCTAAAAACTAAAACCTGAAACCCTATATTTGAATACAATAGAACCCTAAAACCTAAAATTAAACTGTAAAACTAAGCACATAACCCAAAAACTCAAAACCCTAAACCCTAAACCCTAAAAACAAAATCTAAAACCCTAAATTTTAATACACTAAACCCTAAATCCTAATACTCTAAACACTAAAACATAAAAACAAAATCCTAAACCCTACCCTAATCTTTAATACACTAAAACCCTAAACCCCAAAACTAAACATTAAACCCTAAAATTTAAAACCCTAAAACCTAAAACCAAAACCCTAAAAACTAAAACCTAAAACCCTAAATTTGAATACAAAAAAACCCTAAAACCTAAAATTAAACCCTAAAACTAAGCACACAACCCAAAAACTCAGAACCCTCAAATTGAAAACAAAAACCCTAAATCCTAAAACCTAAAAACTAAATCTAAAACCCTAAATTTTAATACACTAAACCATAAATCCTAATACTCTAAACACTAAAACATAAAAACAAAACCCTGAACCCTAAAAACTAAAACCCTAATCATTAATACACTAAAACCCTTAACTCTAAAACTAAAAATTAAACCCTAATATTCTAAACCCTAAAACCTAAAACCAAAACCCTAAAAAATAAAACCTAAAACCCTAAACTTGAATACAACAAAACCTTAAAACCTAAAATTAAACCTTAAAACTAAACATTAAACTCAAAAACTCTAAACCCTAAAACCTAAAACCAAAACCCTAAACCCTAAATCTTAAAAACTAAATCTTAAACCCTAAATTTTACGACACTAAACCCTAAGTCATAATACTCTAAACACTAAAACCTAAAAACAATACCATAAAATCTAAAGACTAAAACCCTAATCTTTAATAAACTAAAACCCTAGACTTTAAAACTAAACATTAAACCCTAAATTTCAAAACCCTAAACCCTAAAACCAAAACCCTAAAAACTAAAACCTAAAACCTTATACTTGAATACACTAAAACCCTAAACCCTAAACCTTAAAATTAAACCCTAAAACTAAGCAAATAACCCTAAAACTCAAAACCGTAAAATTGAAAACAAAAACACTAAACCCCAAACCCTAAAAACAAAATCTAAAACCCTAAATTTTAATACACTAAACCCTAAATCCTAATACTCAAAACACTAAAACATTAAAACTAAAACCATAAACGCTAAAAACTAAAACCCTAATCTTTAATACACTAAAACCCTAAACGCTAAAACTAAACATTAAACCCTAAAATTTAAAACCCTAAAACCGAAAACCAAAACCCTAAAAACTAAAACCTAAAACCCTAAATTTGAATACAACAAAACCCTAAAACATAAAATTAAACACTAAAACTAAGCACATAACCCAAAAACTCAAAACCCTAAAATTGAAAACAAAAACTCTAAACCCTAAACCCTAAAAACTAAATCTAAAACCCTAAATTTTAATACACTAAACCCTAAATCCTAATACTCAAAACACTAAAACATAAAAACAAAACCCTAAACCCTAAAAACTAAAACCCTAATCTTTAATACACTAAAACCCTAAACCCTAAAAGTAAACATTAAACAGTAAAATTTAAAACCCTAAAACCGAAAACCAAAACCCTAAAAACTAAAACCTAAAACCCTAAATTTGAATACAAAAAAACCCTAAAACCTAAAATTAAACCCTAAAACTAAGCACACAACCCAAAAACTCAGAACCCTCAAATTGAAAACAAAAACCCTAATCCCTAAACCCTAAAAACTAAATCTAAAACCCTAAATTTTAATACACTAAACCCTAAATCCTAATACTCAAAACACTAAAACATAAAAACAAAACCCTAAACCCTAAAAACTAAAACCTTAATCTTTAATACACTAAAACCCTAAACGCTAAAACTAAACATTAAACCCTAAAATTTAAAACCCTAAAATCTTAAACCAAAACCCTAAAAATTAAAACCTAAAACCCTAAATTTGAATACTACAAAACCCTAAAACCTAAAATTAAACACTAAAACTAAGCACAAAACCCAAAAACTCAAAACCCTAAAATTGAAAACAAAAACCCTAATCCCTAAACCCTAAAAACTAAATCTAAAACCCTAAATTTTAATACACTAAACCCTAAATCCTAATACTCTAAACACTAAAACATTAAAACAAAATCCTAAACCCTAAAAACTAAAACCCTAATCTTTAATACACTAAAACCCTACACCCTAAAACTAAACATTAAACCCTAAAATTTAAAACCCTAAAACCTAAAACCAAAACCCTTAAAACTAAAACCTAAAACCCTAAATTTGAATACAACAAAACTCTAAAACCTAAAATTAAACCCTAAAACCAAGCACATAACCCAAAAACTCAAAACCCTAAAATTGAAAACAAAAACCCTAAATCCTAAAACCTAAAAACTAAATCCTAAATCCTAAATTTTAATACACTAAACCCAAAATCCTAATACTCAAAACACTAAAACATAAAAACAAAACCCTAAACCCTAAAAACTAAAACCCTAATCTTTAATACACTAAAACCCTAAACCCTAAAAGTAAACATTAAACCGTAAAATTTAAAACCCTAAAACCGAAAACCAAAACCCTAAAAACTAAAACCTGAAACCCTATATTTGAATACAATAGAACCGTAAAACCTAAAATTAAACTGTAAAACTAAGCACATAACCCAAAAACTCAAAACCCTAAACCCTAAACCCTAAAAACAAAATCTAAAACCCTAAATTTTAATACACTAAACCCTAAATCCTAATACTCTAAACACTAAAACATAAAAACAAAATCCTAAACCCTACCCTAATCTTTAATACACTAAAACCCTAAACCCCAAAACTAAACATTAAACCCTAAAATTTAAAACCCTAAAACCTAAAACCAAAACCCTAAAAACTAAAACCTAAAACCCTAAATTTGAATACAAAAAAACCCTAAAACCTAAAATTAAACCCTAAAACTAAGCACACAACCCAAAAACTCAGAACCCTCAAATTGAAAACAAAAACCCTAAATCCTAAAACCTAAAAACTAAATCTAAAACCCTAAATTTTAATACACTAAACCATAAATCCTAATACTCTAAACACTAAAACATAAAAACAAAACCCTGAACCCTAAAAACTAAAACCCTAATCATTAATACACTAAAACCCTTAACTCTAAAACTAAAAATTAAACCCTAATATTCTAAACCCTAAAACCTAAAACCAAAACCCTAAAAAATAAAACCTAAAACCCTAAACTTGAATACAACAAAACCTTAAAACCTAAAATTAAACCTTAAAACTAAACATTAAACTCAAAAACTCTAAACCCTAAAACCTAAAACCAAAACCCTAAACCCTAAATCTTAAAAACTAAATCTTAAACCCTAAATTTTACGACACTAAACCCTAAGTCATAATACTCTAAACACTAAAACCTAAAAACAATACCATAAAATCTAAAGACTAAAACCCTAATCTTTAATAAACTAAAACCCTAGACTTTAAAACTAAACATTAAACCCTAAATTTCAAAACCCTAAACCCTAAAACCAAAACCCTAAAAACTAAAACCTAAAACCTTATACTTGAATACACTAAAACCCTAAACCCTAAACCTTAAAATTAAACCCTAAAACTAAGCAAATAACCCTAAAACTCAAAACCGTAAAATTGAAAACAAAAACACTAAACCCCAAACCCTAAAAACAAAATCTAAAACCCTAAATTTTAATACACTAAACCCTAAATCCTAATACTCAAAACACTAAAACATTAAAACTAAAACCCTAAACGCTAAAAACTAAAACCCTAATCTTTAATACACTAAAACCCTAAACGCTAAAACTAAACATTAAACCCTAAAATTTAAAACCCTAAAACCGAAAACCAAAACCCTAAAAACTAAAACCTAAAACCCTAAATTTGAATACAACAAAACCCTAAAACATAAAATTAAACACTAAAACTAAGCACATAACCCAAAAACTCAAAACCCTAAAATTGAAAACAAAAACTCTAAACCCTAAACCCTAAAAACTAAATCTAAAACCCTAAATTTTAATACACTAAACCCTAAATCCTAATACTCAAAACACTAAAACATAAAAACAAAACCCTAAACCCTAAAAACTAAAACCCTAATCTTTAATACACTAAAACCCTAAACCCTAAAAGTAAACATTAAACCCTAAAATTTAAAACCCTAAAACCTAAAACCAAAACCCTTAAAACTAAAACCTAAAACCCTAAATTTGAATACAACAAAACTCTAAAACCTAAAATTAAACCCTAAAACCAAGCACATAACCCAAAAACTCAAAACCCTAAAATTGAAAACAAAAACCCTAAATCCTAAAACCTAAAAACAAAATCCTAAATCCTAAATTTTAATACACTAAACCCAAAATCCTAATACTCAAAACACTAAAACATAAAAACAAAACCCTAAACCCTAAAAACTAAAACCCTAATCTTTAATACACTAAAACCCTAAACCCTAAAAGTAAACATTAAACCGTAAAATTTAAAACCCTAAAACCGAAAACCAAAACCCTAAAAACTAAAATCTGAAACCCTATATTTGAATACAATAGAACCCTAAAACCTAAAATTAAACTGTAAAACTAAGCACATAACCCAAAAACTCAAAACCCTAAACCCTAAACCCTAAAAACAAAATCTAAAACCCTAAATTTTAATACACTAAACCCTAAATCCTAATACTCTAAACACTAAAACATAAAAACAAAATCCTAAACCCTACCCTAATCTTTAATACACTAAAACCCTAAACCCCAAAAATAAACATTAAACCCTAAAATTTAAAACCCTAAAACCTAAAACCAAAACCCTAAAAACTAAAACCTAAAACCCTAAATTTGAATACAAGAAAACCCTAAAACCTAAAATTAAACCCTAAAACTAAGCACACAACCCAAAAACTCAGAACCCTCAAATTGAAAACAAAAACCCTAAATCCTAAAACCTAAAAACTAAATCTAAAACCCTAAATTTTAATACACTAAACCATAAATCCTAATACTCTAAACACTAAAACATAAAAACAAAACCCTGAACCCTAAAAACTAAAACCCTAATCATTAATACACTAAAACCCTTAACTCTAAAACTAAAAATTAAACCCTAATATTCTAAACCCTAAAACCTAAAACCAAAACCCTAAAAAATAAAACCTAAAACCCTAAACTTGAATACAACAAAACCTTAAAACCTAAAATTAAACCTTAAAACTAAACATTAAACTCAAAAACTCTAAACCCTAAAACCTAAAACCAAAACCCTAAACCCTAAATCTTAAAAACTAAATCTTAAACCCTAAATTTTACGACACTAAACCCTAAGTCATAATACTCTAAACACTAAAACCTAAAAACAATACCATAAAATCTAAAGACTAAAACCCTAATCTTTAATAAACTAAAACCCTAGACTTTAAAACTAAACATTAAACCCTAAATTTCAAAACCCTAAACCCTAAAACCAAAACCCTAAAAACTAAAACCTAAAACCTTATACTTGAATACACTAAAACCCTAAACCCTAAACCTTAAAATTAAACCCTAAAACTAAGCAAATAACCCTAAAACTCAAAACCGTAAAATTGAAAACAAAAACACTAAACCCCAAACCCTAAAAACAAAATCTAAAACCCTAAATTTTAATACACTAAACCCTAAATCCTAATACTCAAAACACTAAAACATTAAAACTAAAACCCTAAACGCTAAAAACTAAAACCCTAATCTTTAATACACTAAAACCCTAAACGCTAAAACTAAACATTAAACCCTAAAATTTAAAACCCTAAAACCGAAAACCAAAACCCTAAAAACTAAAACCTAAAACCCTAAATTTGAATACAACAAAACCCTAAAACATAAAATTAAACACTAAAACTAAGCACATAACCCAAAAACTCAAAACCCTAAAATTGAAAACAAAAACTCTAAACCCTAAACCCTAAAAACTAAATCTAAAACCATAAATTTTAATACACTAAACCCTAAATCCTAATACTCAAAACACTAAAACATAAAAACAAAACCCTAAACCCTAAAAACTAAAACCCTAATCTTTAATACACTAAAACCCTAAACCCTAAAAGTAAACATTAAACAGTAAAATTTAAAACCCTAAAACCGAAAACCAAAACCCTAAAAACTAAAACCTAAAACCCTAAATTTGAATACAAAAAAACCCTAAAACCTAAAATTAAACCCTAAAACTAAGCACACAACCCAAAAACTCAGAACCCTCAAATTGAAAACAAAAACCCTAATCCCTAAACCCTAAAAACTAAATCTAAAACCCTAAATTTTAATACACTAAACCCTAAATCCTAATACTCAAAACACTAAAACATAAAAACAAAACCCTAAACCCTAAAAACTAAAACCTTAATCTTTAATACACTAAAACCCTAAACGCTAAAACTAAACATTAAACCCTAAAATTTAAAACCCTAAAATCTTAAACCAAAACCCTAAAAATTAAAACCTAAAACCCTAAATTTGAATACTACAAAACCCTAAAACCTAAAATTAAACACTAAAACTAAGCACAAAACCCAAAAACTCAAAACCCTAAAATTGAAAACAAAAACCCTAATCCCTAAACCCTAAAAACTAAATCTAAAACCCTAAATTTTAATACACTAAACCCTAAATCCTAATACTCTAAACACTAAAACATTAAAACAAAATCCTAAACCCTAAAAACTAAAACCCTAATCTTTAATACACTAAAACCCTACACCCTAAAACTAAACATTAAACCCTAAAATTTAAAACCCTAAAACCTAAAACCAAAACCCTTAAAACTAAAACCTAAAACCCTAAATTTGAATACAACAAAACTCTAAAACCTAAAATTAAACCCTAAAACCAAGCACATAACCCAAAAACTCAAAACCCTAAAATTGAAAACAAAAACCCTAAATCCTAAAACCTAAAAACTAAATCCTAAATCCTAAATTTTAATACACTAAACCCAAAATCCTAATACTCAAAACACTAAAACATAAAAACAAAACCCTAAACCCTAAAAACTAAAACCCTAATCTTTAATACACTAAAACCCTAAACCCTAAAAGTAAACATTAAACCGTAAAATTTAAAACCCTAAAACCGAAAACCAAAACCCTAAAAACTAAAACCTGAAACCCTATATTTGAATACAATAGAACCCTAAAACCTAAAATTAAACTGTAAAACTAAGCACATAACCCAAAAACTCAAAACCCTAAACCCTAAACCCTAAAAACAAAATCTAAAACCCTAAATTTTAATACACTAAACCCTAAATCCTAATACTCTAAACACTAAAACATAAAAACAAAATCCTAAACCCTACCCTAATCTTTAATACACTAAAACCCTAAACCCCAAAACTAAACATTAAACCCTAAAATTTAAAACCCTAAAACCTAAAACCAAAACCCTAAAAACTAAAACCTAAAACCCTAAATTTGAATACAAAAAAACCCTAAAACCTAAAATTAAACCCTAAAACTAAGCACACAACCCAAAAACTCAGAACCCTCAAATTGAAAACAAAAACCCTAAATCCTAAAACCTAAAAACTAAATCTAAAACCCTAAATTTTAATACACTAAACCATAAATCCTAATACTCTAAACACTAAAACATAAAAACAAAACCCTGAACCCTAAAAACTAAAACCCTAATCATTAATACACTAAAACCCTTAACTCTAAAACTAAAAATTAAACCCTAATATTCTAAACCCTAAAACCTAAAACCAAAACCCTAAAAAATAAAACCTAAAACCCTAAACTTGAATACAACAAAACCTTAAAACCTAAAATTAAACCTTAAAACTAAACATTAAACTCAAAAACTCTAAACCCTAAAACCTAAAACCAAAACCCTAAACCCTAAATCTTAAAAACTAAATATTAAACCCTAAATTTTACGACACTAAACCCTAAGTCATAATACTCTAAACACTAAAACCTAAAAACAATACCATAAAATCTAAAGACTAAAACCCTAATCTTTAATAAACTAAAACCCTAGACTTTAAAACTAAACATTAAACCCTAAATTTCAAAACCCTAAACCCTAAAACCAAAACCCTAAAAACTAAAACCTAAAACCTTATACTTGAATACACTAAAACCCTAAACCCTAAACCTTAAAATTAAACCCTAAAACTAAGCAAATAACCCTAAAACTCAAAACCGTAAAATTGAAAACAAAAACACTAAACCCCAAACCCTAAAAACAAAATCTAAAACCCTAAATTTTAATACACTAAACCCTAAATCCTAATACTCAAAACACTAAAACATTAAAACTAAAACCCTAAACGCTAAAAACTAAAACCCTAATCTTTAATACACTAAAACCCTAAACGCTAAAACTAATAATTAAACCCTAAAATTTAAAACCCTAAAACCGAAAACCAAAACCCTAAAAACTAAAACCTAAAACCCTAAATTTGAATACAACAAAACCCTAAAACATAAAATTAAACACTAAAACTAAGCACATAACCCAAAAACTCAAAACCCTAAAATTGAAAACAAAAACTCTAAACCCTAAACCCTAAAAACTAAATCTAAAACCCTAAATTTTAATACACAAAACCCTAAGTTCTAATACTCAAAACACTAAAACATAAAAACAAAACCCTAAACCCTAAAAACTAAAACCCTAATCTTTAATACACTAAAACCCTAAACCCTAAAAGTAAACATTAAACAGTAAAATTTAAAACCCTAAAACCGAAAACCAAAACCCTAAAAACTAAAACCTAAAACCCTAAATTTGAATACAAAAAAACCCTAAAACCTAAAATTAAACCCTAAAACTAAGCACACAACCCAAAAACTCAGAACCCTCAAATTGAAAACAAAAACCCTAAATCCTAAACCCTAAAAACTAAATCTAAAACCCTAAATTTTAATACACTAAACCCTAAATCCTAATACTCAAAACACTAAAACATAAAAACAAAACCCTAAACCCTAAAAACTAAAACCCTAATCTTTAATACACTAAAACCCTAAACCCTAAAAGTAAACATTAAACCGTAAAATTTAAAACCCTAAAACCGAAAACCAAAACCCTAAAAACTAAAACCTGAAACCCTAAATTTGAATACAACAGAACCCTAAAACCTAAAATTAAACTGTAAAACTAAGCACATAACCCAAAAACTCAAAACCCTAAACCCTAAACCCTAAAAACAAAATCTAAAACCCTAAATTTTAATACACTAAACCCTAAATCCTAATACTCTAAACACTAAAACATAAAAACAAAATCCTAAACCCTACCCTAATCTTTAATACACTAAAACCCTAAAACCCAAAACTAAACATTAAACCCTAAAATTTAAAACCCTAAAACCTAAAACCAAAACCCTAAAAACTAAAACCTAAAACCCTAAATTTGAATACAAAAAAACCCTAAAACCTAAAATTAAACCCTAAAACTAAGCACACAACCCAAAAACTCAGAACCCTCAAATTGAGAAGAAAAACCCTAAATCCTAAAACCTAAAAACTAAATCTAAAACCCTAAATTTTAATACACTAAACCATAAATCCTAATACTCTAAACACTAAAACATAAAAACAAAACCCTAAACCCTAAAAACTAAAACCCTAATCATTAATACACTAAAACCCTTAACTCTAAACCTTAAAATTAAACCCTAAAACTAAGCAAATAACCCTAAAACTCAAAACCCTAAAATTGAAAACAAAAACACTAAACCCCAAACCCTAAAAACAAAATCTAAAACCCTAAATTTTAATACACTAAACCCTAAATCCTAATACTCAAAACACTAAAACATAAAAACAAAACCCTAAACCCTAAAAACTAAAACCCTAATCTTTAATACACTAAAACCCTAAACGCTAAAACTAAACATTAAACCCTAAAATTTAAAACCCTAAAACGGAAAACCAAAACTCTAAAAACTAAAACCTAAAACCCTAAATTTGAATACAAAAAAAACCTAAAACCTAAAATTAAACACTAAAACTAAGCACATAACCCAAAAACTCAAAACCCTAAAATTGAAAACAAAAACCCTAAAAACTAAATCTAAAACCCTAAATTTTAATACACTAAACCCTAAATCCTAATACTCAAAACACTAAAACATAAAAACAAAACCCTAAACCCTAAAAACTAAAACCTTAATCTTTAATACACTAAAACCCTAAACGCTAAAACTAAACATTAAACCCTAAAATTTAAAACCCTAAAATCTTAAACCAAAACCCTAAAAATTAAAACCTAAAACCCTAAATTTGAATACTACAAAACCCTAAAACCTAAAATTAAACACTAAAACTAAGCACAAAACCCAAAAACTGAAAACCCTAAAATTGAAAACAAAAACCCTAATCCCTAAACCCTAAAAACTAAATCTAAAACCCTAAATTTTAATACACTAAACCCTAAATCCTAATACTCTAAACACTAAAACATTAAAACAAAATCCTAAACCCTAAAAACTAAAACCCTAATCTTTAATACACTAAAACCCTACACCCTAAAACTAAACATTAAACCCTAAAATTTAAAACCCTAAAACCTAAAACCAAAACCCTTAAAACTAAAACCTAAAACCCTAAATTTGAATACAACAAAACTCTAAAACCTAAAATTAAACCCTAAAACCAAGCACATAACCCAAAAACTCAAAACCCTAAAATTGAAAACAAAAACCCTAAATCCTAAAACCTAAAAACTAAATCCTAAATCCTAAATTTTAATACACTAAACCCAAAATCCTAATACTCAAAACACTAAAACATAAAAACAAAACCCTAAACCCTAAAAACTAAAACCCTAATCTTTAATACACTAAAACCCTAAACCCTAAAAGTAAACATTAAACCGTAAAATTTAAAACCCTAAAACCGAAAACCAAAACCCTAAAAACTAAAACCTGAAACCCTATATTTGAATACAATAGAACCCTAAAACCTAAAATTAAACTATAAAACTAAGCACATAACCCAAAAACTCAAAACCCTAAACCCTAAACCCTAAAAACAAAATCTAAAACCCTAAATTTTAATACACTAAACCCTAAATCCTAATACTCTAAACACTAAAACATAAAAACAAAATCCTAAACCCTACCCTAATCTTTAATACACTAAAACCCTACACCCTAAAACTAAACATTAAACCCTAAAATTTAAAACCCTAAAACCTAAAACCAAAACCCTAAAAACTAAAACCTAAAACCCTAAATTTGAATACAACAAAACCCTTAAACCTAAAATTAAACCCTAAAACCAAGCACATAACCCAAAAACTCAAAACCCTAAAATTGAAAACAAAAACCCTAAATCCTAAAACCTAAAAACTAAATCTAAAACCCTAAATTTTAATACACTAAACCATAAATCCTAATACTCTAAACACTAAAACATAAAAACAAAACCATAAACCCTAAACACTAAAACCCTAATCATTAATACACTAAAACCCTAAACTCTAAAACTAAAAATTAAACCCTAAAATTCTAAACCCTAAAACCTAAAACCAAAACCCTAAAAAATAAAACCTAAAACCCTAAACTTGAATACAACAAAACCCTAAAACCTAAAATTAAACCTTAAAACTAAACATTAAACCCAAAAACTCTAAACCCTAAAACCTAAAACCAATACCCTAAACCCTAAATCTTAAAAACTAAATCTTAAACCCTAAATTTTACGACACTAAACCCTAAGTCCTAATACTCTAAACACTAAAACCTAAAAACAATACCATAAACTCTAAAGACTAAAACCCTAATCTTTAATACACTAAAACCCTAAACTTTAAAACTAAACATTAAACCCTAAAATTCGAAACCCTAAACCCAAAATAAAAACCTAAAAACTAAAACCTAAAACCTTATACTTGAATACACTAAAACCCTAAACCCTAAACCTTAAAATAAAACCCTAAAACTAAGCAAATAACCCTAAAACTCAAAACCCTAAAATTGAAAACAAAAACACTAAACCCCAAACCCTAAAAACAAAATCTAAAACCCTAAATTTTAATACACTAAACCCTAAATCCTAATACTCAAAACACTAAAACATAAAAACAAAACCCTAAACCCTAAAAACTAAAACCCTAATCTTTAATACACTAAAACCCTAAACGCTAAAACTAAACATTAAACCCTAAAATTTAAAACCCTAAAACCGAAAACCAAAACTCTAAAAACTAAAACCTAAAACCCTAAATTTGAATACAAAAAAAACCTAAAACCTAAAATTAAACACTAAAACTAAGCACATAACCCAAAACCTCAAAACCCTAAAATTGAAAACAAAAACCCTAAAAACTAAATCTAAAACCCTAAATTTTAATACACTAAACCCTAAATCCTAATACTCAAAACACTAAAACATAAAAAAAAAAAACTAAACCGTAAAAACTAAAACCCTAATCTTTAATACACTAAAACCCTAAACGCTAAAACTAAACATTAAACCCTAAAATTTAAAACCCTAACATCTTAAACCAAAACCCTAAAAATTAAAACCTAAAACCCTAAATTTGAATACAACAAAACCCTAAAACCTAAAATTAAACACTAAAACTAAGCACAAAACCCAAAAACTCAAAACCCTAAAATTGAAAACAAAAACCCTAATCCCTAAACCCTAAAAACTAAATCTAAAACCCTAAATTTTAATACACTAAACCCTAAATCCTAATACTCCAAACACTAAAACATTAAAACAAAATCCTAAACCCTAAAAACTAAAACCCTAATCTTTAATACACTAAAACCCTACACCCTAAAACTAAACATTAAACCCTAAAATTTAAAACCCTAAAACCTAAAACCAAAACCCTAAAAACTAAAACCTAAAACCCTAAATTTGAATACAACAAAACCCTTAAACTAAAATTAAACCCTAAAACCAAGCACATAACCCAAAAACTCAAAACCCTAAAATTGAAAACAAAAACCCTAAATCCTAAAACCTAAAAACTAAATCTAAAACCCTAAATTTTAATACACTAAACCATAAATCCTAATACTCTAAACACTAAAACATAAAAACAAAACCATAAACCCTAAACACTAAAACCCTAATCATTAATACACTAAAACCCTAAACCCTAAAACTAAAAATTAAACCCTAAAATTCTAAACCCTAAAACCTAAAACCAAAACCCTAAAAAATAAAACCTAAAACCCTAAACTTGAATACAACAAAACCCTAAAACCTAAAATTAAACCTTAAAACTAAACATTAAACCCAAAAACTCTAAACCCTAAAACCTAAAACCAATACCCTAA
Source organism: Euphrasia confusa (assembly GCA_954870475.1). Taxonomy (NCBI): domain Eukaryota; kingdom Viridiplantae; phylum Streptophyta; class Magnoliopsida; order Lamiales; family Orobanchaceae; genus Euphrasia; species Euphrasia confusa. The sequence continues at coordinate 18,497,389 of OX940966.1, forward strand.
ACCCTAAATCTTAAAAACTAAATCTTAAACCCTAAATTTTACGACACTAAACCCTAAGTCCTAATACTCTAAACACTAAAACCTAAAAACAATACCATAAACTCTAAAGACTAAAACCCTAATCTTTAATACACTAAAACCCTAGACTTTAAAACTAAACATTAAACCCTAAAATTCGAAACCCTAAACCCAAAAAAAAAACCTAAAAACTAAAACCTAAAACCTTATACTTGAATACACTAAAACCCTAAACCCTAAACCTTAAAATTAAACCCTAAAACTAAGCAAATAACCGTAAAACTCAAAACCCTAAAATTGAAAACAAAAACACTAAACCCCAAACCCTAAAAACAAAATCTAAAACCCTAAATTTTAATACACTAAACCCTAAATCCTAATACTCAAAACACTAAAACATAAAAACAAAACCCTAAACCCTAAAAACTAAAACCCTAATCATTAATACACTAAAACCCTAAACGTTAAAACTAAACATTAAACCCTAAAATTTAATACCCTAAAACCGAAAACCAAAACTCTAAAAACTAAAACCTAAAACCCTAAATTTGAATACAAAAAAAACCTAAAACCTAAAATTAAACACTAAAACTAAGCACATAACCCAAAACCTCAAAACCCTAAAATTGAAAACAAAAACCCTAAAAACTAAATCTAAAACCCTAAATTTTAATACACTAAACCCTAAATCCTAATACTCAAAACACTAAAACATAAAAACAAAACCCTAAACCCTAAAAACTAAAACCCTAATCTTTAATACACTAAAACCCTAAACGCTAAAACTAAACATTAAACCCTAAAATTTAAAACCCTAACATCTTAAACAAAAACCCTAAAAATTAAAACCTAAAACCCTAAATTTGAATACAACAAAACCCTAAAACCTAAAATTAAACACTAAAACTAAGCACAAAACCCAAAAACTCAAAACCCTAAAATTGAAAACAAAAACCCTAATCCCTAAACCCTAAAAACTAAATCTAAAACCCTAAATTTTAATACACTAAACCCTAAATCCTAATACTCCAAACACTAAAACATTAAACCAAAATCCTAAACCCTAAAAACTAAAACCCTAATCTTTAATACACTAAAACCCTACACCCTAAAACTAAACATTAAACCCTAAAATTTAAAACCCTAAAACCTAAAACCAAAACCCTAAAAACTAAAACCTAAAACCCTAAATTTGAATACAACAAAACTCTAAAACCTAAAATTAAACCCTAAAACCAAGCACATAACCCAAAAACTCAAAACCCTAAAATTGAAAACAAAAACCCTAAATCCTAAAACCTAAAAACTAAATCCTAAATCCTAAATTTTAATACACTAAACCCAAAATCCTAATACTCAAAACACTAAAACATAAAAACAAAACCCTAAACCCTAAAAACTAAAACCCTAATCTTTAATACACTAAAACCCTAAACCCTAAAAGTAAACATTAAACCGTAAAATTTAAAACCCTAAAACCGAAAACCAAAACCCTAAAAACTAAAACCTGAAACCCTATATTTGAATACAATAGAACCCTAAAACCTAAAATTAAACTGTAAAACTAAGCACATAACCCAAAAACTCAAAACCCTAAACCCTAAACCCTAAAAACAAAATCTAAAACCCTAAATTTTAATACACTAAACCCTAAATCCCAATACTCTAAACACTAAAACATAAAAACAAAATCCTAAACCCTACCCTAATCTTTAATACACTAAAACCCTAAACCCCAAAACTAAACATTAAACCCTAAAATTTAAAACCCTAAAACCTAAAACCAAAACCCTAAAAACTAAAACCTAAAACCCTAAATTTGAATACAAAAAAACCCTAAAACCTAAAATTAAACCCTAAAACTAAGCACACAACCCAAAAACTCAGAACCCTCAAATTGAAAACAAAAACCCTAAATCCTAAAACCTAAAAACTAAATCTAAAACCCTAAATTTTAATACACTAAACCATAAATCCTAATACTCTAAACACTAAAACATAAAAACAAAACCATAAACCCTAAAAACTAAAACCCTAATCATTAATACACTAAAACCCTTAACTCTAAACCTTAAAATTAAACCCTAAAACTAAGCAAATAACCCTAAAACTCAAAACCCTAAAATTGAAAACAAAAACACTAAACCCCAAACCCTAAAAACAAAATCTAAAACCCTAAATTTTAATACACTAAACCCTAAATCCTAATACTCAAAACACTAAAACATAAAAACAAAACCCTAAACCCTAAAAACTAAAACCCTAATCTTTAATACACTAAAACCCTAAACGCTAAAACTAAACATTAAACCCTAAAATTTAAAACCCTAAAACCAAAAACCAAAACTCTAAAAACTAAAACCTAAAACCCTAAATTTGAATACAAAAAAAACCCTAAAACCTAAAATTAAACACTAAAACTAAGCACATAACCCAAAAACTCAAAACCCTAAAATTGAAAACAAAAACTCTAAACCCTAAACCCTAAAAACTAAATCTAAAACCCTAAATTTTAATACACTAAACCCTAAATCCTAATACTCAAAACACTAAAACATAAAAACAAAACCCTAAACCCTAAAAACTAAAACCCTAATCTTTAATACACTAAAACCCTAAACGCTAAAACTAAACATTAAACCCTAAAATTTAAAACCCTAAAACCTAAAACCTAAACCCTTAAAACTAAAACCTAAAACCCTAAATTTGAATACAACAAAACTCTAAAACCTAAAATTAAACCCTAAAACCAAGCACATAACCCAAAAACTCAAAACCCTAAAATTGAAAACAAAAACCCTAAATCCTAAAACCTAAAAACTAAATCCTAAATCCTAAATTTTAATACACTAAACCCAAAATCCTAATACTCAAAACACTAAAACATAAAAACAAAACCCTAAACCCTAAAAACTAAAACCCTAATCTTTAATACACTAAAACCCTAAACCCTAAAAGTAAACATTAAACCGTAAAATTTAAAACCCTAAAACCGAAAACCAAAACCCTAAAAACTAAAACCTGAAACCCTATATTTGAATACAATAGAACCCTAAAACCTAAAATTAAACTGTAAAACTAAGCACATAACCCAAAAACTCAAAACCCTAAACCCTAAACCCTAAAAACAAAATCTAAAACCCTAAATTTTAATACACTAAACCCTAAATCCTAATACTCTAAACACTAAAACATAAAAAAAAAATCCTAAACCCTACCCTAATCTTTAATACACTAAAACCCTAAACCCCAAAACTAAACATTAAACCCTAAAATTTAAAACCCTAAAACCTAAAACCAAAACCCTAAAAACTAAAACCTAAAACCCTAAATTTGAATACAAAAAAACCCTAAAACCTAAAATTAAACCCTAAAACTAAGCACACAACCCAAAAACTCAGAACCCTCAAATTGAGAAGAAAAACCCTAAATCCTAAAACCTAAAAACTAAATCTAAAACCCTAAATTTTAATACACTAAACCATAAATCCTAATACTCTAAACACTAAAACATAAAAACAAAACCCTAAACCCTAAAAACTAAAACCCTAATCATTAATACACTAAAACCCTTAACTCTAAACCTTAAAATTAAACCCTAAAACTAAGCAAATAACCCTAAAACTCAAAACCCTAAAATTGAAAACAAAAACACTAAACCCCAAACCCTAAAAACAAAATCTAAAACCCTAAATTTTAATACACTAAACCCTAAATCCTAATACTCAAAACACTAAAACATAAAAACAAAACCCTAAACCCTAAAAACTAAAACCCTAATCTTTAATACACTAAAACCCTAAACGCTAAAACTAAACATTAAACCCTAAAATTTAAAACCCTAAAACCGAAAACCAAAACTCTAAAAACTAAAACCTAAAACCCTAAATTTGAATACAAAAAAACCTAAAACCTAAAATTAAACACTAAAACTAAGCACATAACCCAAAAACTCAAAACCCTAAAATTGAAAACAAAAACCCTAAAAACTAAATCTAAAACCCTAAATTTTAATACACTAAACCCTAAATCCTAATACTCAAAACACTAAAACATAAAAACAAAACCCTAAACCCTAAAAACTAAAACCTTAATCTTTAATACACTAAAACCCTAAACGCTAAAACTAAACATTAAACCCTAAAATTTAAAACCCTAAAATCTTAAACCAAAACCCTAAAAATTAAAACCTAAAACCCTAAATTTGAATACTACAAAACCCTAAAACCTAAAATTAAACACTAAAACTAAGCACAAAACCCAAAAACTCAAAACCCTAAAATTGAAAACAAAAACCCTAATCCCTAAACCCTAAAAACTAAATCTAAAACCCTAAATTTTAATACACTAAACCCTAAATCCTAATACTCTAAACACTAAAACATTAAAACAAAATCCTAAACCCTAAAAACTAAAACCCTAATCTTTAATACACTAAAACCCTACACCCTAAAACTAAACATTAAACCCTAAAATTTAAAACCCTAAAACCTAAAACCAAAACCCTTAAAACTAAAACCTAAAACCCTAAATTTGAATACAACAAAACTCTAAAACCTAAAATTAAACCCTAAAACCAAGCACATAACCCAAAAACTCAAAACCCTAAAATTGAAAACAAAAACCCTAAATCCTAAAACCTAAAAACTAAATCCTAAATCCTAAATTTTAATACACTAAACCCAAAATCCTAATACTCAAAACACTAAAACATAAAAACAAAACCCTAAACCATAAAAACTAAAACCCTAATCTTTAATACACTAAAACCCTAAACCCTAAAAGTAAACATTAAACCGTAAAATTTAAAACCCTAAAACCGAAAACCAAAACCCTAAAAACTAAAACCTGAAACCCTATATTTGAATACAATAGAACCCTAAAACCTAAAATTAAACTGTAAAACTAAGCACATAACCCAAAAACTCAAAACCCTAAACCCTAAACCCTAAAAACAAAATCTAAAACCCTAAATTTTAATACACTAAACCCTAAATCCTAATACTCTAAACACTAAAACATAAAAACAAAATCCTAAACCCTACCCTAATCTTTAATACACTAAAACCCTAAACCCCAAAACTAAACATTAAACCCTAAAATTTAAAACCCTAAAACCTAAAACCAAAACCCTAAAAACTAAAACCTAAAACCCTAAATTTGAATACAAAAAAACCCTAAAACCTAAAATTAAACCCTAAAACTAAGCACACAACCCAAAAACTCAGAACCCTCAAATTGAAAACAAAAACCCTAAATCCTAAAACCTAAAAACTAAATCTAAAACCCTAAATTTTAATACACTAAACCATAAATCCTAATACTCTAAACACTAAAACATAAAAACAAAACCCTGAACCCTAAAAACTAAAACCCTAATCATTAATACACTAAAACCCTTAACTCTAAAACTAAAAATTAAACCCTAATATTCTAAACCCTAAAACCTAAAACCAAAACCCTAAAAAATAAAACCTAAAACCCTAAACTTGAATACAACAAAACCTTAAAACCTAAAATTAAACCTTAAAACTAAACATTAAACTCAAAAACTCTAAACCCTAAAACCTAAAACCAAAACCCTAAACCCTAAATCTTAAAAACTAAATCTTAAACCCTAAATTTTACGACACTAAACCCTAAGTCATAATACTCTAAACACTAAAACCTAAAAACAATACCATAAAATCTAAAGACTAAAACCCTAATCTTTAATAAACTAAAACCCTAGACTTTAAAACTAAACATTAAACCCTAAATTTCAAAACCCTAAACCCTAAAACCAAAACCCTAAAAACTAAAACCTAAAACCTTATACTTGAATACACTAAAACCCTAAACCCTAAACCTTAAAATTAAACCCTAAAACTAAGCAAATAACCCTAAAACTCAAAACCGTAAAATTGAAAACAAAAACACTAAACCCCAAACCCTAAAAACAAAATCTAAAACCCTAAATTTTAATACACTAAACCCTAAATCCTAATACTCAAAACACTAAAACATTAAAACTAAAACCCTAAACGCTAAAAACTAAAACCCTAATCTTTAATACACTAAAACCCTAAACGCTAAAACTAAACATTAAACCCTAAAATTTAAAACCCTAAAACCGAAAACCAAAACCCTAAAAACTAAAACCTAAAACCCTAAATTTGAATACAACAAAACCCTAAAACATAAAATTAAACACTAAAACTAAGCACATAACCCAAAAACTCAAAACCCTAAAATTGAAAACAAAAACTCTAAACCCTAAACCCTAAAAACTAAATCTAAAACCCTAAATTTTAATACACTAAACCCTAAATCCTAATACTCAAAACACTAAAACATAAAAACAAAACCCTAAACCCTAAAAACTAAAACCCTAATCTTTAATACACTAAAACCCTAAACCCTAAAAGTAAACATTAAACAGTAAAATTTAAAACCCTAAAACCGAAAACCAAAACCCTAAAAACTAAAACCTAAAACCCTAAATTTGAATACAAAAAAACACTAAAACCTAAAATTAAACCCTAAAACTAAGCACACAACCCAAAAACTCAGAACCCTCAAATTGAAAACAAAAACCCTAATCCCTAAACCCTAAAAACTAAATCTAAAACCCTAAATTTTAATACACTAAACCCTAAATCCTAATACTCAAAACACTAAAACATAAAAACAAAACCCTAAACCCTAAAAACTAAAACCTTAATCTTTAATACACTAAAACCCTAAACGCTAAAACTAAACATTAAACCCTAAAATTTAAAACCCTAAAATCTTAAACCAAAACCCTAAAAATTAAAACCTAAAACCCTAAATTTGAATACTACAAAACCCTAAAACCTAAAATTAAACACTAAAACTAAGCACAAAACCCAAAAACTCAAAACCCTAAAATTGAAAACAAAAACCCTAATCCCTAAACCCTAAAAACTAAATCTAAAACCCTAAATTTTAATACATTAAACCCTAAATCCTAATACTCTAAACACTAAAACATTAAAACAAAATCCTAAACCCTAAAAACTAAAACCCTAATCTTTAATACACTAAAACCCTACACCCTAAAACTAAACATTAAACCCTAAAATTTAAAACCCTAAAACCTAAAACCAAAACCCTTAAAACTAAAACCTAAAACCCTAAATTTGAATACAACAAAACTCTAAAACCTAAAATTAAACCCTAAAACCAAGCACATAACCCAAAAACTCAAAACCCTAAAATTGAAAACAAAAACCCTAAATCCTAAAACCTAAAAACTAAATCCTAAATCCTAAATTTTAATACACTAAACCCAAAATCCTAATACTCAAAACACTAAAACATAAAAACAAAACCCTAAACCCTAAAAACTAAAACCCTAATCTTTAATACACTAAAACCCTAAACCCTAAAAGTAAACATTAAACCGTAAAATTTAAAACCCTAAAACCGAAAACCAAAACCCTAAAAACTAAAACCTGAAACCCTATATTTGAATACAATAGAACCCTAAAACCTAAAATTAAACTGTAAAACTAAGCACATAACCCAAAAACTCAAAACCCTAAACCCTAAACCCTAAAAACAAAATCTAAAACCCTAAATTTTAATACACTAAACCCTAAATCCTAATACTCTAAACACTAAAACATAAAAACAAAATCCTAAACCCTACCCTAATCTTTAATACACTAAAACCCTAAACCCCAAAACTAAACATTAAACCCTAAAATTTAAAACCCTAAAACCTAAAACCAAAACCCTAAAAACTAAAACCTAAAACCCTAAATTTGAATACAAAAAAACCCTAAAACCTAAAATTAAACCCTAAAACTAAGCACACAACCCAAAAACTCAGAACCCTCAAATTGAAAACAAAAACCCTAAATCCTAAAACCTAAAAACTAAATCTAAAACCCTAAATTTTAATACACTAAACCATAAATCCTAATACTCTAAACACTAAAACATAAAAACAAAACCCTGAACCCTAAAAACTAAAACCCTAATCATTAATACACTAAAACCCTTAACTCTAAAACTAAAAATTAAACCCTAATATTCTAAACCCTAAAACCTAAAACCAAAACCCTAAAAAATAAAACCTAAAACCCTAAACTTGAATACAACAAAACCTTAAAACCTAAAATTAAACCTTAAAACTAAACATTAAACTCAAAAACTCTAAACCCTAAAACCTAAAACCAAAACCCTAAACCCTAAATCTTAAAAACTAAATCTTAAACCCTAAATTTTACGACACTAAACCCTAAGTCATAATACTCTAAACACTAAAACCTAAAAACAATACCATAAAATCTAAAGACTAAAACCCTAATCTTTAATAAACTAAAACCCTAGACTTTAAAACTAAACATTAAACCCTAAATTTCAAAACCCTAAACCCTAAAACCAAAACCCTAAAAACTAAAACCTAAAACCTTATACTTGAATACACTAAAACCCTAAACCCTAAACCTTAAAATTAAACCCTAAAACTAAGCAAATAACCCTAAAACTCAAAACCGTAAAATTGAAAACAAAAACACTAAACCCCAAACCCTAAAAACAAAATCTAAAACCCTAAATTTTAATACACTAAACCCTAAATCCTAATACTCAAAACACTAAAACATTAAAACTAAAACCCTAAACGCTAAAAACTAAAACCCTAATCTTTAATACACTAAAACCCTAAACGCTAAAACTAAACATTAAACCCTAAAATTTAAAACCCTAAAACCGAAAACCAAAACCCTAAAAACTAAAACCTAAAACCCTAAATTTGAATACAACAAAACCCTAAAACATAAAATTAAACACTAAAACTAAGCACATAACCCAAAAACTCAAAACCCTAAAATTGAAAACAAAAACTCTAAACCCTAAACCCTAAAAACTAAATCTAAAACCCTAAATTTTAATACACTAAACCCTAAATCCTAATACTCAAAACACTAAAACATAAAAACAAAACCCTAAACCCTAAAAACTAAAACCCTAATCTTTAATACACTAAAACCCTAAACCCTAAAAGTAAACATTAAACCCTAAAATTTAAAACCCTAAAACCTAAAACCAAAACCCTTAAAACTAAAACCTAAAACCCTAAATTTGAATACAACAAAACTCTAAAACCTAAAATTAAACCCTAAAACCAAGCACATAACCCAAAAACTCAAAACCCTAAAATTGAAAACAAAAACCCTAAATCCTAAAACCTAAAAACTAAATCCTAAATCCTAAATTTTAATACACTAAACCCAAAATCCTAATACTCAAAACACTAAAACATAAAAACAAAACCCTAAACCCTAAAAACTAAAACCCTAATCTTTAATACACTAAAACCCTAAACCCTAAAAGTAAACATTAAACCGTAAAATTTAAAACCCTAAAACCGAAAACCAAAACCCTAAAAACTAAAACCTGAAACCCTATATTTGAATACAATAGAACCCTAAAACCTAAAATTAAACTGTAAAACTAAGCACATAACCCAAAAACTCAAAACCCTAAACCCTAAACCCTAAAAACAAAATCTAAAACCCTAAATTTTAATACACTAAACCCTAAATCCTAATACTCTAAACACTAAAACATAAAAACAAAATCCTAAACCCTACCCTAATCTTTAATACACTAAAACCCTAAACCCCAAAACTAAACATTAAACACTAAAATTTAAAACCCTAAAACCTAAAACCAAAACCCTAAAAACTAAAACCTAAAACCCTAAATTTGAATACAAAAAAACCCTAAAACCTAAAATTAAACCCTAAAACTAAGCACACAACCCAAAAACTCAGAACCCTCAAATTGAAAACAAAAACCCTAAATCCTAAAACCTAAAAACTAAATCTAAAACCCTAAATTTTAATACACTAAACCATAAATCCTAATACTCTAAACACTAAAACATAAAAACAAAACCCTGAACCCTAAAAACTAAAACCCTAATCATTAATACACTAAAACCCTTAACTCTAAAACTAAAAATTAAACCCTAATATTCTAAACCCTAAAACCTAAAACCAAAACCCTAAAAAATAAAACCTAAAACCCTAAACTTGAATACAACAAAACCTTAAAACCTAAAATTAAACCTTAAAACTAAACATTAAACTCAAAAACTCTAAACCCTAAAACCTAAAACCAAAACCCTAAACCCTAAATCTTAAAAACTAAATATTAAACCCTAAATTTTACGACACTAAACCCTAAGTCATAATACTCTAAACACTAAAACCTAAAAACAATACCATAAAATCTAAAGACTAAAACCCTAATCTTTAATAAACTAAAACCCTAGACTTTAAAACTAAACATTAAACCCTAAATTTCAAAACCCTAAACCCTAAAACCAAAACCCTAAAAACTAAAACCTAAAACCTTATACTTGAATACACTAAAACCCTAAACCCTAAACCTTAAAATTAAACCCTAAAACTAAGCAAATAACCCTAAAACTCAAAACCGTAAAATTGAAAACAAAAACACTAAACCCCAAACCCTAAAAACAAAATCTAAAACCCTAAATTTTAATACACTAAACCCTAAATCCTAATACTCAAAACACTAAAACATTAAAACTAAAACCCTAAACGCTAAAAACTAAAACCCTAATCTTTAATACACTAAAACCCTAAACGCTAAAACTAAACATTAAACCCTAAAATTTAAAACCCTAAAACCGAAAACCAAAACCCTAAAAACTAAAACCTAAAACCCTAAATTTGAATACAACAAAACCCTAAAACATAAAATTAAACACTAAAACTAAGCACATAACCCAAAAACTCAAAACCCTAAAATTGAAAACAAAAACTCTAAACCCTAAACCCTAAAAACTAAATCTAAAACCCTAAATTTTAATACACTAAACCCTAAATCCTAATACTCAAAACACTAAAACATAAAAACAAAACCCTAAACCCTAAAAACTAAAACCCTAATCTTTAATACACTAAAACCCTAAACCCTAAAAGTAAACATTAAACAGTAAAATTTAAAACCCTAAAACCGAAAACCAAAACCCTAAAAACTAAAACCTAAAACCCTAAATTTGAATACAAAAAAACCCTAAAACCTAAAATTAAACCCTAAAACTAAGCACACAACCCAAAAACTCAGAACCCTCAAATTGAAAACAAAAACCCTAAATCCTAAACCCTAAAAACTAAATCTAAAACCCTAAATTTTAATACACTAAACCCTAAATCCTAATACTCAAAACACTAAAACATAAAAACAAAACCCTAAACCCTAAAAACTAAAACCCTAATCTTTAATACACTAAAACCCTAAACCCTAAAAGTAAACATTAAACCGTAAAATTTAAAACCCTAAAACCGAAAACCAAAACCCTAAAAACTAAAACCTGAAACCCTAAATTTGAATACAACAGAACCCTAAAACCTAAAATTAAACTGTAAAACTAAGCACATAACCCAAAAACTCAAAACCCTAAACCCTAAACCCTAAAAACAAAATCTAAAACCCTAAATTTTAATACACTAAACCCTAAATCCTAATACTCTAAACACTAAAACATAAAAACAAAATCCTAAACCCTACCCTAATCTTTAATACACTAAAACCCTAAACCCCAAAACTAAACATTAAACCCTAAAATTTAAAACCCTAAAACCTAAAACCAAAACCCTAAAAACTAAAACCTAAAACCCTAAATTTGAATACAAAAAAACCCTAAAACCTAAAATTAAACCCTAAAACTAAGCACACAACCCAAAAACTCAGAACCCTCAAATTGAGAAGAAAAACCCTAAATCCTAAAACCTAAAAACTAAATCTAAAACCCTAAATTTTAATACACTAAACCATAAATCCTAATACTCTAAACACTAAAACATAAAAACAAAACCCTAAACCCTAAAAACTAAAACCCTAATCATTAATACACTAAAACCCTTAACTCTAAACCTTAAAATTAAACCCTAAAACTAAGCAAATAACCCTAAAACTCAAAACCCTAAAATTGAAAACAAAAACACTAAACCCCAAACCCTAAAAACAAAATCTAAAACCCTAAATTTTAATACACTAAACCCTAAATCCTAATACTCAAAACACTAAAACATAAAAACAAAACCCTAAACCCTAAAAACTAAAACCCTAATCTTTAATACACTAAAACCCTAAACGCTAAAACTAAACATTAAACCCTAAAATTTAAAACCCTAAAACCGAAAACCAAAACTCTAAAAACTAAAACCTAAAACCCTAAATTTGAATACAAAAAAAACCTAAAACCTAAAATTAAACACTAAAACTAAGCACATAACCCAAAAACTCAAAACCCTAAAATTGAAAACAAAAACCCTAAAAACTAAATCTAAAACCCTAAATTTTAATACACTAAACCCTAAATCCTAATACTCAAAACACTAAAACATAAAAACAAAACCCTAAACCCTAAAAACTAAAACCCTAATCTTTAATACACTAAAACCCTAAACACTAAAACTAAACATTAAACCCTAAAATTTAAAACCCTAAAATCTTAAACCAAAACCCTAAAAATTAAAACCTAAAACCCTAAATTTGAATACTACAAAACCCTAAAACCTAAAATTAAACACTAAAACTAAGCACAAAACCCAAAAACTCAAAACCCTAAAATTGAAAACAAAAACCCTAATCCCTAAACCCTAAAAACTAAATCTAAAACCCTAAATTTTAATACACTAAACCCTAAATCCTAATACTCTAAACACTAAAACATTAAAACAAAATCCTAAACCCTAAAAACTAAAACCCTAATCTTTAATACACTAAAACCCTACACCCTAAAACTAAACATTAAACCCTAAAATTTAAAACCCTAAAACCTAAAACCAAAACCCTTAAAACTAAAACCTAAAACCCTAAATTTGAATACAACAAAACTCTAAAACCTAAAATTAAACCCTAAAACCAAGCACATAACCCAAAAACTCAAAACCCTAAAATTGAAAACAAAAACCCTAAATCCTAAAACCTAAAAACTAAATCCTAAATCCTAAATTTTAATACACTAAACCCAAAATCCTAATACTCAAAACACTAAAACATAAAAACAAAACCCTAAACCCTAAAAACTAAAACCCTAATCTTTAATACACTAAAACCCTAAACCCTAAAAGTAAACATTAAACCGTAAAATTTAAAACCCTAAAACCGAAAACCAAAACCCTAAAAACTAAAACCTGAAACCCTATATTTGAATACAATAGAACCCTAAAACCTAAAATTAAACTATAAAACTAAGCACATAACCCAAAAACTCAAAACCCTAAACCCTAAACCCTAAAAACAAAATCTAAAACCCTAAATTTTAATACACTAAACCCTAAATCCTAATACTCTAAACACTAAAACATAAAAACAAAATCCTAAACCCTACCCTAATCTTTAATACACTAAAACCCTACACCCTAAAACTAAACATTAAACCCTAAAATTTAAAACCCTAAAACCTAAAACCAAAACCCTAAAAACTAAAACCTAAAACCCTAAATTTGAATACAACAAAACCCTTAAACCTAAAATTAAACCCTAAAACCAAGCACATAACCCAAAAACTCAAAACCCTAAAATTGAAAACAAAAACCCTAAATCCTAAAACCTAAAAACTAAATCTAAAACCCTAAATTTTAATACACTAAACCATAAATCCTAATACTCTAAACACTAAAACATAAAAACAAAACCATAAACCCTAAACACTAAAACCCTAATCATTAATACACTAAAACCCTAAACTCTAAAACTAAAAATTAAACCCTAAAATTCTAAACCCTAAAACCTAAAACCAAAACCCTAAAAAATAAAACCTAAAACCCTAAACTTGAATACAACAAAACCCTAAAACCTAAAATTAAACCTTAAAACTAAACATTAAACCCAAAAACTCTAAACCCTAAAACCTAAAACCAATACCCTAAACCCTAAATCTTAAAAACTAAATCTTAAACCCTAAATTTTACGACACTAAACCCTAAGTCCTAATACTCTAAACACTAAAACCTAAAAACAATACCATAAACTCTAAAGACTAAAACCCTAATCTTTAATACACTAAAACCCTAAACTTTAAAACTAAACATTAAACCCTAAAATTCGAAACCCTAAACCCAAAATAAAAACCTAAAAACTAAAACCTAAAACCTTATACTTGAATACACTAAAACCCTAAACCCTAAACCTTAAAATTAAACCCTAAAACTAAGCAAATAACCCTAAAACTCAAAACCCTAAAATTGAAAACAAAAACACTAAACCCCAAACCCTAAAAACAAAATCTAAAACCCTAAATTTTAATACACTAAACCCTAAATCCTAATACTCAAAACACTAAAACATAAAAACAAAACCCTAAACCCTAAAAACTAAAACCCTAATCTTTAATACACTAAAACCCTAAACCCTAAAAGTAAACATTAAACCGTAAAATTTAAAACCCTAAAACCGAAAACCAAAACCCTAAAAACTAAAACCTGAAACCCTATATTTGAATACAATAGAACCCTAAAACCTAAAATTAAACTGTAAAACTAAGCACATAACCCAAAAACTCAAAACCCTAAACCCTAAACCCTAAAAACAAAATCTAAAACCCTAAATTTTAATACACTAAACCCTAAATCCTAATACTCTAAACACTAAAACATAAAAACAAAATCCTAAACCCTACCCTAATCTTTAATACACTAAAACCCTAAACCCCAAAACTAAACATTAAACACTAAAATTTAAAACCCTAAAACCTAAAACCAAAACCCTAAAAACTAAAACCTAAAACCCTAAATTTGAATACAAAAAAACCCTAAAACCTAAAATTAAACCCTAAAACTAAGCACACAACCCAAAAACTCAGAACCCTCAAATTGAAAACAAAAACCCTAAATCCTAAAACCTAAAAACTAAATCTAAAACCCTAAATTTTAATACACTAAACCATAAATCCTAATACTCTAAACACTAAAACATAAAAACAAAACCCTGAACCCTAAAAACTAAAACCCTAATCATTAATACACTAAAACCCTTAACTCTAAAACTAAAAATTAAACCCTAATATTCTAAACCCTAAAACCTAAAACCAAAACCCTAAAAAATAAAACCTAAAACCCTAAACTTGAATACAACAAAACCTTAAAACCTAAAATTAAACCTTAAAACTAAACATTAAACTCAAAAACTCTAAACCCTAAAACCTAAAACCAAAACCCTAAACCCTAAATCTTAAAAACTAAATATTAAACCCTAAATTTTACGACACTAAACCCTAAGTCATAATACTCTAAACACTAAAACCTAAAAACAATACCATAAAATCTAAAGACTAAAACCCTAATCTTTAATAAACTAAAACCCTAGACTTTAAAACTAAACATTAAACCCTAAATTTCAAAACCCTAAACCCTAAAACCAAAACCCTAAAAACTAAAACCTAAAACCTTATACTTGAATACACTAAAACCCTAAACCCTAAACCTTAAAATTAAACCCTAAAACTAAGCAAATAACCCTAAAACTCAAAACCGTAAAATTGAAAACAAAAACACTAAACCCCAAACCCTAAAAACAAAATCTAAAACCCTAAATTTTAATACACTAAACCCTAAATCCTAATACTCAAAACACTAAAACATTAAAACTAAAACCCTAAACGCTAAAAACTAAAACCCTAATCTTTAATACACTAAAACCCTAAACGCTAAAACTAAACATTAAACCCTAAAATTTAAAACCCTAAAACCGAAAACCAAAACCCTAAAAACTAAAACCTAAAACCCTAAATTTGAATACAACAAAACCCTAAAACATAAAATTAAACACTAAAACTAAGCACATAACCCAAAAACTCAAAACCCTAAAATTGAAAACAAAAACTCTAAACCCTAAACCCTAAAAACTAAATCTAAAACCCTAAATTTTAATACACTAAACCCTAAATCCTAATACTCAAAACACTAAAACATAAAAACAAAACCCTAAACCCTAAAAACTAAAACCCTAATCTTTAATACACTAAAACCCTAAACCCTAAAAGTAAACATTAAACAGTAAAATTTAAAACCCTAAAACCGAAAACCAAAACCCTAAAAACTAAAACCTAAAACCCTAAATTTGAATACAAAAAAACCCTAAAACCTAAAATTAAACCCTAAAACTAAGCACACAACCCAAAAACTCAGAACCCTCAAATTGAAAACAAAAACCCTAAATCCTAAACCCTAAAAACTAAATCTAAAACCCTAAATTTTAATACACTAAACCCTAAATCCTAATACTCAAAACACTAAAACATAAAAACAAAACCCTAAACCCTAAAAACTAAAACCCTAATCTTTAATACACTAAAACCCTAAACCCTAAAAGTAAACATTAAACCGTAAAATTTAAAACCCTAAAACCGAAAACCAAAACCCTAAAAACTAAAACCTGAAACCCTAAATTTGAATACAACAGAACCCTAAAACCTAAAATTAAACTGTAAAACTAAGCACATAACCCAAAAACTCAAAACCCTAAACCCTAAACCCTAAAAACAAAATCTAAAACCCTAAATTTTAATACACTAAACCCTAAATCCTAATACTCTAAACACTAAAACATAAAAACAAAATCCTAAACCCTACCCTAATCTTTAATACACTAAAACCCTAAACCCCAAAACTAAACATTAAACCCTAAAATTTAAAACCCTAAAACCTAAAACCAAAACCCTAAAAACTAAAACCTAAAACCCTAAATTTGAATACAAAAAAACCCTAAAACCTAAAATTAAACCCTAAAACTAAGCACACAACCCAAAAACTCAGAACCCTCAAATTGAGAAGAAAAACCCTAAATCCTAAAACCTAAAAACTAAATCTAAAACCCTAAATTTTAATACACTAAACCATAAATCCTAATACTCTAAACACTAAAACATAAAAACAAAACCCTAAACCCTAAAAACTAAAACCCTAATCATTAATACACTAAAACCCTTAACTCTAAACCTTAAAATTAAACCCTAAAACTAAGCAAATAACCCTAAAACTCAAAACCCTAAAATTGAAAACAAAAACACTAAACCCCAAACCCTAAAAACAAAATCTAAAACCCTAAATTTTAATACACTAAACCCTAAATCCTAATACTCAAAACACTAAAACATAAAAACAAAACCCTAAACCCTAAAAACTAAAACCCTAATCTTTAATACACTAAAACCCTAAACGCTAAAACTAAACATTAAACCCTAAAATTTAAAACCCTAAAACCGAAAACCAAAACTCTAAAAACTAAAACCTAAAACCCTAAATTTGAATACAAAAAAAACCTAAAACCTAAAATTAAACACTAAAACTAAGCACATAACCCAAAAACTCAAAACCCTAAAATTGAAAACAAAAACCCTAAAAACTAAATCTAAAACCCTAAATTTTAATACACTAAACCCTAAATCCTAATACTCAAAACACTAAAACATAAAAACAAAACCCTAAACCCTAAAAACTAAAACCCTAATCTTTAATACACTAAAACCCTAAACACTAAAACTAAACATTAAACCCTAAAATTTAAAACCCTAAAATCTTAAACCAAAACCCTAAAAATTAAAACCTAAAACCCTAAATTTGAATACTACAAAACCCTAAAACCTAAAATTAAACACTAAAACTAAGCACAAAACCCAAAAACTCAAAACCCTAAAATTGAAAACAAAAACCCTAATCCCTAAACCCTAAAAACTAAATCTAAAACCCTAAATTTTAATACACTAAACCCTAAATCCTAATACTCTAAACACTAAAACATTAAAACAAAATCCTAAACCCTAAAAACTAAAACCCTAATCTTTAATACACTAAAACCCTACACCCTAAAACTAAACATTAAACCCTAAAATTTAAAACCCTAAAACCTAAAACCAAAACCCTTAAAACTAAAACCTAAAACCCTAAATTTGAATACAACAAAACTCTAAAACCTAAAATTAAACCCTAAAACCAAGCACATAACCCAAAAACTCAAAACCCTAAAATTGAAAACAAAAACCCTAAATCCTAAAACCTAAAAACTAAATCCTAAATCCTAAATTTTAATACACTAAACCCAAAATCCTAATACTCAAAACACTAAAACATAAAAACAAAACCCTAAACCCTAAAAACTAAAACCCTAATCTTTAATACACTAAAACCCTAAACCCTAAAAGTAAACATTAAACCGTAAAATTTAAAACCCTAAAACCGAAAACCAAAACCCTAAAAACTAAAACCTGAAACCCTATATTTGAATACAATAGAACCCTAAAACCTAAAATTAAACTATAAAACTAAGCACATAACCCAAAAACTCAAAACCCTAAACCCTAAACCCTAAAAACAAAATCTAAAACCCTAAATTTTAATACACTAAACCCTAAATCCTAATACTCTAAACACTAAAACATAAAAACAAAATCCTAAACCCTACCCTAATCTTTAATACACTAAAACCCTACACCCTAAAACTAAACATTAAACCCTAAAATTTAAAACCCTAAAACCTAAAACCAAAACCCTAAAAACTAAAACCTAAAACCCTAAATTTGAATACAACAAAACCCTTAAACCTAAAATTAAACCCTAAAACCAAGCACATAACCCAAAAACTCAAAACCCTAAAATTGAAAACAAAAACCCTAAATCCTAAAACCTAAAAACTAAATCTAAAACCCTAAATTTTAATACACTAAACCATAAATCCTAATACTCTAAACACTAAAACATAAAAACAAAACCATAAACCCTAAACACTAAAACCCTAATCATTAATACACTAAAACCCTAAACTCTAAAACTAAAAATTAAACCCTAAAATTCTAAACCCTAAAACCTAAAACCAAAACCCTAAAAAATAAAACCTAAAACCCTAAACTTGAATACAACAAAACCCTAAAACCTAAAATTAAACCTTAAAACTAAACATTAAACCCAAAAACTCTAAACCCTAAAACCTAAAACCAATACCCTAAACCCTAAATCTTAAAAACTAAATCTTAAACCCTAAATTTTACGACACTAAACCCTAAGTCCTAATACTCTAAACACTAAAACCTAAAAACAATACCATAAACTCTAAAGACTAAAACCCTAATCTTTAATACACTAAAACCCTAAACTTTAAAACTAAACATTAAACCCTAAAATTCGAAACCCTAAACCCAAAATAAAAACCTAAAAACTAAAACCTAAAACCTTATACTTGAATACACTAAAACCCTAAACCCTAAACCTTAAAATTAAACCCTAAAACTAAGCAAATAACCCTAAAACTCAAAACCCTAAAATTGAAAACAAAAACACTAAACCCCAAACCCTAAAAACAAAATCTAAAACCCTAAATTTTAATACACTAAACCCTAAATCCTAATACTCAAAACACTAAAACATAAAAACAAAACCCTAAACCCTAAAAACTAAAACCCTAATCTTTAATACACTAAAACATAAAAACAAAATCCTAAACCCTACCCTAATCTTTAATACACTAAAACCCTAAACCCCAAAACTAAACATTAAACACTAAAATTTAAAACCCTAAAACCTAAAACCAAAACCCTAAAAACTAAAACCTAAAACCCTAAATTTGAATACAAAAAAACCCTAAAACCTAAAATTAAACCCTAAAACTAAGCACACAACCCAAAAACTCAGAACCCTCAAATTGAAAACAAAAACCCTAAATCCTAAAACCTAAAAACTAAATCTAAAACCCTAAATTTTAATACACTAAACCATAAATCCTAATACTCTAAACACTAAAACATAAAAACAAAACCCTGAACCCTAAAAACTAAAACCCTAATCATTAATACACTAAAACCCTTAACTCTAAAACTAAAAATTAAACCCTAATATTCTAAACCCTAAAACCTAAAACCAAAACCCTAAAAAATAAAACCTAAAACCCTAAACTTGAATACAACAAAACCTTAAAACCTAAAATTAAACCTTAAAACTAAACATTAAACTCAAAAACTCTAAACCCTAAAACCTAAAACCAAAACCCTAAACCCTAAATCTTAAAAACTAAATATTAAACCCTAAATTTTACGACACTAAACCCTAAGTCATAATACTCTAAACACTAAAACCTAAAAACAATACCATAAAATCTAAAGACTAAAACCCTAATCTTTAATAAACTAAAACCCTAGACTTTAAAACTAAACATTAAACCCTAAATTTCAAAACCCTAAACCCTAAAACCAAAACCCTAAAAACTAAAACCTAAAACCTTATACTTGAATACACTAAAACCCTAAACCCTAAACCTTAAAATTAAACCCTAAAACTAAGCAAATAACCCTAAAACTCAAAACCGTAAAATTGAAAACAAAAACACTAAACCCCAAACCCTAAAAACAAAATCTAAAACCCTAAATTTTAATACACTAAACCCTAAATCCTAATACTCAAAACACTAAAACATTAAAACTAAAACCCTAAACGCTAAAAACTAAAACCCTAATCTTTAATACACTAAAACCCTAAACGCTAAAACTAAACATTAAACCCTAAAATTTAAAACCCTAAAACCGAAAACCAAAACCCTAAAAACTAAAACCTAAAACCCTAAATTTGAATACAACAAAACCCTAAAACATAAAATTAAACACTAAAACTAAGCACATAACCCAAAAACTCAAAACCCTAAAATTGAAAACAAAAACTCTAAACCCTAAACCCTAAAAACTAAATCTAAAACCCTAAATTTTAATACACTAAACCCTAAATCCTAATACTCAAAACACTAAAACATAAAAACAAAACCCTAAACCCTAAAAACTAAAACCCTAATCTTTAATACACTAAAACCCTAAACCCTAAAAGTAAACATTAAACAGTAAAATTTAAAACCCTAAAACCGAAAACCAAAACCCTAAAAACTAAAACCTAAAACCCTAAATTTGAATACAAAAAAACCCTAAAACCTAAAATTAAACCCTAAAACTAAGCACACAACCCAAAAACTCAGAACCCTCAAATTGAAAACAAAAACCCTAAATCCTAAACCCTAAAAACTAAATCTAAAACCCTAAATTTTAATACACTAAACCCTAAATCCTAATACTCAAAACACTAAAACATAAAAACAAAACCCTAAACCCTAAAAACTAAAACCCTAATCTTTAATACACTAAAACCCTAAACCCTAAAAGTAAACATTAAACCGTAAAATTTAAAACCCTAAAACCGAAAACCAAAACCCTAAAAACTAAAACCTGAAACCCTAAATTTGAATACAACAGAACCCTAAAACCTAAAATTAAACTGTAAAACTAAGCACATAACCCAAAAACTCAAAACCCTAAACCCTAAACCCTAAAAACAAAATCTAAAACCCTAAATTTTAATACACTAAACCCTAAATCCTAATACTCTAAACACTAAAACATAAAAACAAAATCCTAAACCCTACCCTAATCTTTAATACACTAAAACCCTAAACCCCAAAACTAAACATTAAACCCTAAAATTTAAAACCCTAAAACCTAAAACCAAAACCCTAAAAACTAAAACCTAAAACCCTAAATTTGAATACAAAAAAACCCTAAAACCTAAAATTAAACCCTAAAACTAAGCACACAACCCAAAAACTCAGAACCCTCAAATTGAGAAGAAAAACCCTAAATCCTAAAACCTAAAAACTAAATCTAAAACCCTAAATTTTAATACACTAAACCATAAATCCTAATACTCTAAACACTAAAACATAAAAACAAAACCCTAAACCCTAAAAACTAAAACCCTAATCATTAATACACTAAAACCCTTAACTCTAAACCTTAAAATTAAACCCTAAAACTAAGCAAATAACCCTAAAACTCAAAACCCTAAAATTGAAAACAAAAACACTAAACCCCAAACCCTAAAAACAAAATCTAAAACCCTAAATTTTAATACACTAAACCCTAAATCCTAATACTCAAAACACTAAAACATAAAAACAAAACCCTAAACCCTAAAAACTAAAACCCTAATCTTTAATACACTAAAACCCTAAACGCTAAAACTAAACATTAAACCCTAAAATTTAAAACCCTAAAACCGAAAACCAAAACTCTAAAAACTAAAACCTAAAACCCTAAATTTGAATACAAAAAAAACCTAAAACCTAAAATTAAACACTAAAACTAAGCACATAACCCAAAAACTCAAAACCCTAAAATTGAAAACAAAAACCCTAAAAACTAAATCTAAAACCCTAAATTTTAATACACTAAACCCTAAATCCTAATACTCAAAACACTAAAACATAAAAACAAAACCCTAAACCCTAAAAACTAAAACCCTAATCTTTAATACACTAAAACCCTAAACACTAAAACTAAACATTAAACCCTAAAATTTAAAACCCTAAAATCTTAAACCAAAACCCTAAAAATTAAAACCTAAAACCCTAAATTTGAATACTACAAAACCCTAAAACCTAAAATTAAACACTAAAACTAAGCACAAAACCCAAAAACTCAAAACCCTAAAATTGAAAACAAAAACCCTAATCCCTAAACCCTAAAAACTAAATCTAAAACCCTAAATTTTAATACACTAAACCCTAAATCCTAATACTCTAAACACTAAAACATTAAAACAAAATCCTAAACCCTAAAAACTAAAACCCTAATCTTTAATACACTAAAACCCTACACCCTAAAACTAAACATTAAACCCTAAAATTTAAAACCCTAAAACCTAAAACCAAAACCCTTAAAACTAAAACCTAAAACCCTAAATTTGAATACAACAAAACTCTAAAACCTAAAATTAAACCCTAAAACCAAGCACATAACCCAAAAACTCAAAACCCTAAAATTGAAAACAAAAACCCTAAATCCTAAAACCTAAAAACTAAATCCTAAATCCTAAATTTTAATACACTAAACCCAAAATCCTAATACTCAAAACACTAAAACATAAAAACAAAACCCTAAACCCTAAAAACTAAAACCCTAATCTTTAATACACTAAAACCCTAAACCCTAAAAGTAAACATTAAACCGTAAAATTTAAAACCCTAAAACCGAAAACCAAAACCCTAAAAACTAAAACCTGAAACCCTATATTTGAATACAATAGAACCCTAAAACCTAAAATTAAACTATAAAACTAAGCACATAACCCAAAAACTCAAAACCCTAAACCCTAAACCCTAAAAACAAAATCTAAAACCCTAAATTTTAATACACTAAACCCTAAATCCTAATACTCTAAACACTAAAACATAAAAACAAAATCCTAAACCCTACCCTAATCTTTAATACACTAAAACCCTACACCCTAAAACTAAACATTAAACCCTAAAATTTAAAACCCTAAAACCTAAAACCAAAACCCTAAAAACTAAAACCTAAAACCCTAAATTTGAATACAACAAAACCCTTAAACCTAAAATTAAACCCTAAAACCAAGCACATAACCCAAAAACTCAAAACCCTAAAATTGAAAACAAAAACCCTAAATCCTAAAACCTAAAAACTAAATCTAAAACCCTAAATTTTAATACACTAAACCATAAATCCTAATACTCTAAACACTAAAACATAAAAACAAAACCATAAACCCTAAACACTAAAACCCTAATCATTAATACACTAAAACCCTAAACTCTAAAACTAAAAATTAAACCCTAAAATTCTAAACCCTAAAACCTAAAACCAAAACCCTAAAAAATAAAACCTAAAACCCTAAACTTGAATACAACAAAACCCTAAAACCTAAAATTAAACCTTAAAACTAAACATTAAACCCAAAAACTCTAAACCCTAAAACCTAAAACCAATACCCTAAACCCTAAATCTTAAAAACTAAATCTTAAACCCTAAATTTTACGACACTAAACCCTAAGTCCTAATACTCTAAACACTAAAACCTAAAAACAATACCATAAACTCTAAAGACTAAAACCCTAATCTTTAATACACTAAAACCCTAAACTTTAAAACTAAACATTAAACCCTAAAATTCGAAACCCTAAACCCAAAATAAAAACCTAAAAACTAAAACCTAAAACCTTATACTTGAATACACTAAAACCCTAAACCCTAAACCTTAAAATTAAACCCTAAAACTAAGCAAATAACCCTAAAACTCAAAACCCTAAAATTGAAAACAAAAACACTAAACCCCAAACCCTAAAAACAAAATCTAAAACCCTAAATTTTAATACACTAAACCCTAAATCCTAATACTCAAAACACTAAAACATAAAAACAAAACCCTAAACCCTAAAAACTAAAACCCTAATCTTTAATACACTAAAACCCTAAACGCTAAAACTAAACATTAAACCCTAAAATTTAAAACCCTAAAACCGAAAACCAAAACTCTAAAAACTAAAACCTAAAACCCTAAATTTGAATACAAAAAAAACCTAAAACCTAAAATTAAACACTAAAACTAAGCACATAACCCAAAACCTCAAAACCCTAAAATTGAAAACAAAAACCCTAAAAACTAAATCTAAAACCCTAAATTTTAATACACTAAACCCTAAATCCTAATACTCAAAACACTAAAACATAGAAAAAAAACCCTAAACCGTAAAAACTAAAACCCTAATCTTTAATACACTAAAACCCTAAACGCTAAAACTAAACATTAAACCCTAAAATTTAAAACCCTAACATCTTAAACCAAAACCCTAAAAATTAAAACCTAAAACCCTAAATTTGAATACAACAAAACCCTAAAACCTAAAATTAAACACTAAAACTAAGCACAAAACCCAAAAACTCAAAACCCTAAAATTGAAAACAAAAACCCTAATCCCTAAACCCTAAAAACTAAATCTAAAACCCTAAATTTTAATACACTAAACCCTAAATCCTAATACTCCAAACACTAAAACATTAAAACAAAATCCTAAACCCTAAAAACTAAAACCCTAATCTTTAATACACTAAAACCCTACACCCTAAAACTAAACATTAAACCCTAAAATTTAAAACCCTAAAACCTAAAACCAAAACCCTAAAAACTAAAACCTAAAACCCTAAATTTGAATACAACAAAACCCTTAAACTAAAATTAAACCCTAAAACCAAGCACATAACCCAAAAACTCAAAACCCTAAAATTGAAAACAAAAACCCTAAATCCTAAAACCTAAAAACTAAATCTAAACCCTAAATTTTAATACACTAAACCATAAATCCTAATACTCTAAACACTAAAACATAAAAACAAAACCATAAACCCTAAACACTAAAACCCTAATCATTAATACACTAAAACCCTAAACCCTAAAACTAAAAATTAAACCCTAAAATTCTAAACCCTAAAACCTAAAACCAAAACCCTAAAAAATAAAACCTAAAACCCTAAACTTGAATACAACAAAACCCTAAAACCTAAAATTAAACCTTAAAACTAAACATTAAACCCAAAAACTCTAAACCCTAAAACCTAAAACCAATACCCTAAACCCTAAATCTTAAAAACTAAATCTTAAACCCTAAATTTTACGACACTAAACCCTAAGTCCTAATACTCTAAACACTAAAACCTAAAAACAATACCATAAACTCTAAAGACTAAAACCCTAATCTTTAATACACTAAAACCCTAGACTTTAAAACTAAACATTAAACCCTAAAATTCGAAACCCTAAACCCAAAAAAAAAACCTAAAAACTAAAACCTAAAACCTTATACTTGAATACACTAAAACCCTAAACCCTAAACCTTAAAATTAAACCCTAAAACTAAGCAAATAACCGTAAAACTCAAAACCCTAAAATTGAAAACAAAAACACTAAACCCCAAACCCTAAAAACAAAATCTAAAACCCTAAATTTTAATACACTAAACCCTAAATCCTAATACTCAAAACACTAAAACATAAAAACAAAACCCTAAACCCTAAAAACTAAAACCCTAATCTTTAATACACTAAAACCCTAAACGTTAAAACTAAACATTAAACCCTAAAATTTAATACCCTAAAACCGAAAACCAAAACTCTAAAAACTAAAACCTAAAACCCTAAATTTGAATACAAAAAAAACCTAAAACCTAAAATTAAACACTAAAACTAAGCACATAACCCAAAACCTCAAAACCCTAAAATTTAAAACAAAAACCCTAAAAACTAAATCTAAAACCCTAAATTTTAATACACTAAACCCTAAATCCTAATACTCAAAACACTAAAACATAAAAACAAAACCCTAAACCCTAAAAACTAAAACCCTAATCTTTAATACACTAAAACCCTAAACGCTAAAACTAAACATTAAACCCTAAAATTTAAAACCCTAACATCTTAAACAAAAACCCTAAAAATTAAAACCTAAAACCCTAAATTTGAATACAACAAAACCCTAAAACCTAAAATTAAACACTAAAACTAAGCACAAAACCCAAAAACTCAAAACCCTAAAATTGAAAACAAAAACCCTAATCCCTAAACCCTAAAAACTAAATCTAAAACCCTAAATTTTAATACACTAAACCCTAAATCCTAATACTCCAAACACTAAAACATTAAACCAAAATCCTAAACCCTAAAAACTAAAACCCTAATCTTTAATACACTAAAACCCTACACCCTAAAACTAAACATTAAACCCTAAAATTTAAAACCCTAAAACCTAAAACCAAAACCCTAAAAACTAAAACCTAAAACCCTAAATTTGAATACAACAAAACTCTAAAACCTAAAATTAAACCCTAAAACCAAGCACATAACCCAAAAACTCAAAACCCTAAAATTGAAAACAAAAACCCTAAATCCTAAAACCTAAAAACTAAATCCTAAATCCTAAATTTTAATACACTAAACCCAAAATCCTAATACTCAAAACACTAAAACATAAAAACAAAACCCTAAACCCTAAAAACTAAAACCCTAATCTTTAATACACTAAAACCCTAAACCCTAAAAGAAAACATTAAACCGTAAAATTTAAAACCCTAAAACCGAAAACCAAAACCCTAAAAACTAAAACCTGAAACCCTATATTTGAATACAATAGAACCCTAAAACCTAAAATTAAACTGTAAAACTAAGCACATAACCCAAAAACTCAAAACCCTAAACCCTAAACCCTAAAAACAAAATCTAAAACCCTAAATTTTAATACACTAAACCCTAAATCCCAATACTCTAAACACTAAAACATAAAAACAAAATCCTAAACCCTACCCTAATCTTTAATACACTAAAACCCTAAACCCCAAAACTAAACATTAAACCCTAAAATTTAAAACCCTAAAACCTAAAACCAAAACCCTAAAAACTAAAACCTAAAACCCTAAATTTGAATACAAAAAAACCCTAAAACCTAAAATTAAACCCTAAAACTAAGCACACAACCCAAAAACTCAGAACCCTCAAATTGAGAAGAAAAACCCTAAATCCTAAAACCTAAAAACTAAATCTAAAACCCTAAATTTTAATACACTAAACCATAAATCCTAATACTCTAAACACTAAAACATAAAAACAAAACCCTAAACCCTAAAAACTAAAACCCTAATCATTAATACACTAAAACCCTTAACTCTAAACCTTAAAATTAAACCCTAAAACTAAGCAAATAACCCTAAAACTCAAAACCCTAAAATTGAAAACAAAAACACTAAACCCCAAACCCTAAAAACAAAATCTAAAACCCTAAATTTTAATACACTAAACCCTAAATCCTAATACTAAAAACACTAAAACATAAAAACAAAACCCTAAACCCTAAAAACTAAAACCCTAATCTTTAATACACTAAAACCCTAAACGCTAAAACTAAACATTAAACCCTAAAATTTAAAACCCTAAAACGGAAAACCAAAACTCTAAAAACTAAAACCTAAAACCCTAAATTTGAATACAAAAAAAACCTAAAACCTAAAATTAAACACTAAAACTAAGCACATAACCCAAAAACTCAAAACCCTAAAATTGAAAACAAAAACCCTAAAAACTAAATCTAAAACCCTAAATTTTAATACACTAAACCCTAAATCCTAATACTCAAAACACTAAAACATAAAAACAAAACCCTAAACCCTAAAAACTAAAACCTTAATCTTTAATACACTAAAACCCTAAACGCTAAAACTAAACATTAAACCCTAAAATTTAAAACCCTAAAATCTTAAACCAAAACCCTGAAAATTAAAACCTAAAACCCTAAATTTGAATACTACAAAACCCTAAAACCTAAAATTAAACACTAAAACTAAGCACAAAACCCAAAAACTGAAAACCCTAAAATTGAAAACAAAAACCCTAATCCCTAAACCCTAAAAACTAAATCTAAAACCCTAAATTTTAATACACTAAACCCTAAATCCTAATACTCTAAACACTAAAACATTAAAACAAAATCCTAAACCCTAAAAACTAAAACCCTAATCTTTAATACACTAAAACCCTACACCCTAAAACTAAACATTAAACCCTAAAATTTAAAACCCTAAAACCTAAAACCAAAACCCTTAAAACTAAAACCTAAAACCCTAAATTTGAATACAACAAAACTCTAAAACCTAAAATTAAACCCTAAAACCAAGCACATAACCCAAAAACTCAAAACCCTAAAATTGAAAACAAAAACCCTAAATCCTAAAACCTAAAAACTAAATCCTAAATCCTAAATTTTAATACACTAAACCCAAAATCCTAATACTCAAAACACTAAAACATAAAAACAAAACCCTAAACCCTAAAAACTAAAACCCTAATCTTTAATACACTAAAACCCTAAACCCTAAAAGTAAACATTAAACCGTAAAATTTAAAACCCTAAAACCGAAAACCAAAACCCTAAAAACTAAAACCTGAAACCCTATATTTGAATACAATAGAACCCTAAAACCTAAAATTAAACTATAAAACTAAGCACATAACCCAAAAACTCAAAACCCTAAACCCTAAACCCTAAAAACAAAATCTAAAACCCTAAATTTTAATACACTAAACCCTAAATCCTAATACTCTAAACACTAAAACATAAAAACAAAATCCTAAACCCTACCCTAATCTTTAATACACTAAAACCCTACACCCTAAAACTAAACATTAAACCCTAAAATTTAAAACCCTAAAACCTAAAACCAAAACCCTAAAAACTAAAACCTAAAACCCTAAATTTGAATACAACAAAACCCTTAAACCTAAAATTAAACCCTAAAACCAAGCACATAACCCAAAAACTCAAAACCCTAAAATTGAAAACAAAAACCCTAAATCCTAAAACCTAAAAACTAAATCTAAAACCCTAAATTTTAATACACTAAACCATAAATCCTAATACTCTAAACACTAAAACATAAAAACAAAACCATAAACCCTAAACACTAAAACCCTAATCATTAATACACTAAAACCCTAAACTCTAAAACTAAAAATTAAACCCTAAAATTCTAAACCCTAAAACCTAAAACCAAAACCCTAAAAAATAAAACCTAAAACCCTAAACTTGAATACAACAAAACCCTAAAACCTAAAATTAAACCTTAAAACTAAACATTAAACCCAAAAACTCTAAACCCTAAAACCTAAAACCAATACCCTAAACCCTAAATCTTAAAAACTAAATCTTAAACCCTAAATTTTACGACACTAAACCCTAAGTCCTAATACTCTAAACACTAAAACCTAAAAACAATACCATAAACTCTAAAGACTAAAACCCTAATCTTTAATACACTAAAACCCTAAACTTTAAAACTAAACATTAAACCCTAAAATTCGAAACCCTAAACCCAAAATAAAAACCTAAAAACTAAAACCTAAAACCTTATACTTGAATACACTAAAACCCTAAACCCTAAACCTTAAAATTAAACCCTAAAACTAAGCAAATAACCCTAAAACTCAAAACCCTAAAATTGAAAACAAAAACACTAAACCCCAAACCCTAAAAACAAAATCTAAAACCCTAAATTTTAATACACTAAACCCTAAATCCTAATACTCAAAACACTAAAACATAAAAACAAAACCCTAAACCCTAAAAACTAAAACCCTAATCTTTAATACACTAAAACCCTAAACGCTAAAACTAAACATTAAACCCTAAAATTTAAAACCCTAAAACCGAAAACCAAAACTCTAAAAACTAAAACCTAAAACCCTAAATTTGAATACAAAAAAAACCTAAAACCTAAAATTAAACACTAAAACTAAGCACATAACCCAAAACCTCAAAACCCTAAAATTGAAAACAAAAACCCTAAAAACTAAATCTAAAACCCTAAATTTTAATACACTAAACCCTAAATCCTAATACTCAAAACACTAAAACATAGAAAAAAAACCCTAAACCGTAAAAACTAAAACCCTAATCTTTAATACACTAAAACCCTAAACGCTAAAACTAAACATTAAACCCTAAAATTTAAAACCCTAACATCTTAAACCAAAACCCTAAAAATTAAAACCTAAAACCCTAAATTTGAATACAACAAAACCCTAAAACCTAAAATTAAACACTAAAACTAAGCACAAAACCCAAAAACTCAAAACCCTAAAATTGAAAACAAAAACCCTAATCCCTAAACCCTAAAAACTAAATCTAAAACCCTAAATTTTAATACACTAAACCCTAAATCCTAATACTCCAAACACTAAAACATTAAAACAAAATCCTAAACCCTAAAAACTAAAACCCTAATCTTTAATACACTAAAACCCTACACCCTAAAACTAAACATTAAACCCTAAAATTTAAAACCCTAAAACCTAAAACCAAAACCCTAAAAACTAAAACCTAAAACCCTAAATTTGAATACAACAAAACCTTTAAACTAAAATTAAACCCTAAAACCAAGCACATAACCCAAAAACTCAAAACCCTAAAATTGAAAACAAAAACCCTAAATCCTAAAACCTAAAAACTAAATCTAAAACCCTAAATTTTAATACACTAAACCCTAAATCCTAATACTCAAAACACTAAAACATAAAAACAAAACCCTAAACCCTAAAAACTAAAACCCTAATCTTTAATACACTAAAACCCTAAACGCTAAAACTAAACATTAAACCCTAAAATTTAAAACCCTAACATCTTAAACAAAAACCCTAAAAATTAAAACCTAAAACCCTAAATTTGAATAAAACAAAACCCTAAAACCTAAAATTAAACACTAAAACTAAGCACAAAACCCAAAAACTCAAAACCCTAAAATTGAAAACAAAAACCCTAATCCCTAAACCCTAAAAACTAAATCTAAAACCCTAAATTTTAATACACTAAACCCTAAATCCTAATACTCCAAACACTAAAACATTAAACCAAAATCCTAAACCCTAAAAACTAAAACCCTAATCTTTAATACACTAAAACCCTACACCCTAAAACTAAACATTAAACCCTAAAATTTAAAACCCTAAAACCTAAAACCAAAACCCTAAAAACTAAAACCTAAAACCCTAAATTTGAATACAACAAAACTCTAAAACCTAAAATTAAACCCTAAAACCAAGCACATAACCCAAAAACTCAAAACCCTAAAATTGAAAACAAAAACCCTAAATCCTAAAACCTAAAAACTAAATCCTAAATCCTAAATTTTAATACACTAAACCCAAAATCCTAATACTCAAAACACTAAAACATAAAAACAAAACCCTAAACCCTAAAAACTAAAACCCTAATCTTTAATACACTAAAACCCTAAACCCTAAAAGTAAACATTAAACCGTAAAATTTAAAACCCTAAAACCGAAAACCAAAACCCTAAAAACTAAAACCTGAAACCCTATATTTGAATACAATAGAACCCTAAAACCTAAAATTAAACTGTAAAACTAAGCACATAACCCAAAAACTCAAAACCCTAAACCCTAAACCCTAAAAACAAAATCTAAAACCCTAAATTTTAATACACTAAACCCTAAATCCCAATACTCTAAACACTAAAACATAAAAACAAAATCCTAAACCCTACCCTAATCTTTAATACACTAAAACCCTAAACCCCAAAACTAAACATTAAACCCTAAAATTTAAAACCCTAAAACCTAAAACCAAAACCCTAAAAACTAAAACCTAAAACCCTAAATTTGAATACAAAAAAACCCTAAAACCTAAAATTAAACCCTAAAACTAAGCACACAACCCAAAAACTCAGAACCCTCAAATTGAAAACAAAAACCCTAAATCCTAAAACCTAAAAACTAAATCTAAAACCCTAAATTTTAATACACTAAACCATAAATCCTAATACTCTAAACACTAAAACATAAAAACAAAACCATAAACCCTAAAAACTAAAACCCTAATCATTAATACACTAAAACCCTTAACTCTAAACCTTAAAATTAAACCCTAAAACTAAGCAAATAACCCTAAAACTCAAAACCCTAAAATTGAAAACAAAAACACTAAACCCCAAACCCTAAAAACAAAATCTAAAACCCTAAATTTTAATACACTAAACCCTAAATCCTAATACTCAAAACACTAAAACATAAAAACAAAACCCTAAACCCTAAAAACTAAAACCCTAATCTTTAATACACTAAAACCCTAAACGCTAAAACTAAACATTAAACCCTAAAATTTAAAACCCTAAAACCGAAAACCAAAACTCTAAAAACTAAAACCTTAAACCCTAAATTTGAATACAAAAAAAAC
The DNA here is from genome assembly GCA_954870475.1 of Euphrasia confusa. Classification (NCBI taxonomy): domain Eukaryota; kingdom Viridiplantae; phylum Streptophyta; class Magnoliopsida; order Lamiales; family Orobanchaceae; genus Euphrasia; species Euphrasia confusa. The sequence goes on from OX940966.1 coordinate 18,530,013, forward strand.
CCTAAAACCTAAAATTAAACACTAAAACTAAGCACATAACCCAAAAACTCAAAACCCTAAAATTGAAAACAAAAACTCTAAACCCTAAACCCTAAAAACTAAATCTAAAACCCTAAATTTTAATACACTAAACCCTAAATCCTAATACTCCAAACACTAAAACATTAAAACAAAATCCTAAACCCTAAAAACTAAAACCCTAATCTTTAATACACTAAAACCCTACACCCTAAAACTAAACATTAAACCCTAAAATTTAAAACCCTAAAACCTAAAACCAAAACCCTAAAAACTAAAACCTAAAACCCTAAATTTGAATACAACAAAACCTTTAAACTAAAATTAAACCCTAAAACCAAGCACATAACCCAAAAACTCAAAACCCTAAAATTGAAAACAAAAACCCTAAATCCTAAAACCTAAAAACTAAATCTAAAACCCTAAATTTTAATACACTAAACCCTAAATCCTAATACTCAAAACACTAAAACATAAAAACAAAACCCTAAACCCTAAAAACTAAAACCCTAATCTTTAATACACTAAAACCCTAAACGCTAAAACTAAACATTAAACCCTAAAATTTAAAACCCTAACATCTTAAACAAAAACCCTAAAAATTAAAACCTAAAACCCTAAATTTGAATAAAACAAAACCCTAAAACCTAAAATTAAACACTAAAACTAAGCACAAAACCCAAAAACTCAAAACCCTAAAATTGAAAACAAAAACCCTAATCCCTAAACCCTAAAAACTAAATCTAAAACCCTAAATTTTAATACACTAAACCCTAAATCCTAATACTCCAAACACTAAAACATTAAACCAAAATCCTAAACCCTAAAAACTAAAACCCTAATCTTTAATACACTAAAACCCTACACCCTAAAACTAAACATTAAACCCTAAAATTTAAAACCCTAAAACCTAAAACCAAAACCCTAAAAACTAAAACCTAAAACCCTAAATTTGAATACAACAAAACTCTAAAACCTAAAATTAAACCCTAAAACCAAGCACATAACCCAAAAACTCAAAACCCTAAAATTGAAAACAAAAACCCTAAATCCTAAAACCTAAAAACTAAATCCTAAATCCTAAATTTTAATACACTAAACCCAAAATCCTAATACTCAAAACACTAAAACATAAAAACAAAACCCTAAACCCTAAAAACTAAAACCCTAATCTTTAATACACTAAAACCCTAAACCCTAAAAGTAAACATTAAACCGTAAAATTTAAAACCCTAAAACCGAAAACCAAAACCCTAAAAACTAAAACCTGAAACCCTATATTTGAATACAATAGAACCCTAAAACCTAAAATTAAACTGTAAAACTAAGCACATAACCCAAAAACTCAAAACCCTAAACCCTAAACCCTAAAAACAAAATCTAAAACCCTAAATTTTAATACACTAAACCCTAAATCCCAATACTCTAAACACTAAAACATAAAAACAAAATCCTAAACCCTACCCTAATCTTTAATACACTAAAACCCTAAACCCCAAAACTAAACATTAAACCCTAAAATTTAAAACCCTAAAACCTAAAACCAAAACCCTAAAAACTAAAACCTAAAACCCTAAATTTGAATACAAAAAAACCCTAAAACCTAAAATTAAACCCTAAAACTAAGCACACAACCCAAAAACTCAGAACCCTCAAATTGAAAACAAAAACCCTAAATCCTAAAACCTAAAAACTAAATCTAAAACCCTAAATTTTAATACACTAAACCATAAATCCTAATACTCTAAACACTAAAACATAAAAACAAAACCATAAACCCTAAAAACTAAAACCCTAATCATTAATACACTAAAACCCTTAACTCTAAACCTTAAAATTAAACCCTAAAACTAAGCAAATAACCCTAAAACTCAAAACCCTAAAATTGAAAACAAAAACACTAAACCCCAAACCCTAAAAACAAAATCTAAAACCCTAAATTTTAATACACTAAACCCTAAATCCTAATACTCAAAACACTAAAACATAAAAACAAAACCCTAAACCCTAAAAACTAAAACCCTAATCTTTAATACACTAAAACCCTAAACGCTAAAACTAAACATTAAACCCTAAAATTTAAAACCCTAAAACCGAAAACCAAAACTCTAAAAACTAAAACCTTAAACCCTAAATTTGAATACAAAAAAAACCCTAAAACCTAAAATTAAACACTAAAACTAAGCACATAACCCAAAAACTCAAAACCCTAAAATTGAAAACAAAAACTCTAAACCCTAAACCCTAAAAACTAAATCTAAAACCCTAAATTTTAATACACTAAACCCTAAATCCTAATACTCAAAACACTAAAACATAAAAACAAAACCCTAAACCCTAAAAACTAAAACCCTAATCTTTAATACACTAAAACCCTAAACGCTAAAACTAAACATTAAACCCTAAAATTTAAAACCCTAAAACCTAAAACCTAAACCCTTAAAACTAAAACCTAAAACCCTAAATTTGAATACAACAAAACTCTAAAACCTAAAATTAAACCCTAAAACCAAGCACATAACCCAAAAACTCAAAACCCTAAAATTGAAAACAAAAACCCTAAATCCTAAAACCTAAAAACTAAATCCTAAATCCTAAATTTTAATACACTAAACCCAAAATCCTAATACTCAAAACACTAAAACATAAAAACAAAACCCTAAACCCTAAAAACTAAAACCCTAATCTTTAATACACTAAAACCCTAAACCCTAAAAGTAAACATTAAACCGTAAAATTTAAAACCCTAAAACCGAAAACCAAAACCCTAAAAACTAAAACCTGAAACCCTATATTTGAATACAATAGAACCCTAAAACCTAAAATTAAACTGTAAAACTAAGCACATAACCCAAAAACTCAAAACCCTAAACCCTAAAAACAAAATCTAAAACCCTAAATTTTAATACACTAAACCCTAAATCCTAATACTCTAAACACTAAAACATAAAAACAAAATCCTAAACCCTACCCTAATCTTTAATACACTAAAACCCTAAACCCCAAAACTAAACATTAAACCCTAAAATTTAAAACCCTAAAACCTAAAACCAAAACCCTAAAAACTAAAACCTAAAACCCTAAATTTGAATACAAAAAAACCCTAAAACCTAAAATTAAACCCTAAAACTAAGCACACAACCCAAAAACTCAGAACCCTCAAATTGAGAAGAAAAACCCTAAATCCTAAAACCTAAAAACTAAATCTAAAACCCTAAATTTTAATACACTAAACCATAAATCCTAATACTCTAAACACTAAAACATAAAAACAAAACCCTAAACCCTAAAAACTAAAACCCTAATCATTAATACACTAAAACCCTTAACTCTAAACCTTAAAATTAAACCCTAAAACTAAGCAAATAACCCTAAAACTCAAAACCCTAAAATTGAAAACAAAAACACTAAACCCCAAACCCTAAAAACAAAATCTAAAACCCTAAATTTTAATACACTAAACCCTAAATCCTAATACTCAAAACACTAAAACATAAAAACAAAACCCTAAACCCTAAAAACTAAAACCCTAATCTTTAATACACTAAAACCCTAAACGCTAAAACTAAACATTAAACCCTAAAATTTAAAACCCTAAAACCGAAAACCAAAACTCTAAAAACTAAAACCTAAAACCCTAAATTTGAATACAAAAAAACCTAAAACCTAAAATTAAACACTAAAACTAAGCACATAACCCAAAAACTCAAAACCCTAAAATTGAAAACAAAAACCCTAAAAACTAAATCTAAAACCCTAAATTTTAATACACTAAACCCTAAATCCTAATACTCAAAACACTAAAACATAAAAACAAAACCCTAAACCCTAAAAACTAAAACCCTAATCTTTAATACACTAAAACCCTAAACGCTAAAACTAAACATTAAACCCTAAAATTTAAAACCCTAAAATCTTAAACCAAAACCCTAAAAATTAAAACCTAAAACCCTAAATTTGAATACTACAAAACCCTAAAACCTAAAATTAAACACTAAAACTAAGCACAAAACCCAAAAACTCAAAACCCTAAAATTGAAAACAAAAACCCTAATCCCTAAACCCTAAAAACTAAATCTAAAACCCTAAATTTTAATACACTAAACCCTAAATCCTAATACTCTAAACACTAAAACATTAAAACGAAATCCTAAACCCTAAAAACTAAAACCCTAATCTTTAATACACTAAAACCCTACACCCTAAAACTAAACATTAAACCCTAAAATTTAAAACCCTAAAACCTAAAACCAAAACCCTTAAAACTAAAACCTAAAACCCTAAATTTGAATACAACAAAACTCTAAAACCTAAAATTAAACCCTAAAACCAAGCACATAACCCAAAAACTCAAAACCCTAAAATTGAAAACAAAAACCCTAAATCCTAAAACCTAAAAACTAAATCCTAAATCCTAAATTTTAATACACTAAACCCAAAATCCTAATACTCAAAACACTAAAACATAAAAACAAAACCCTAAACCCTAAAAACTAAAACCCTAATCTTTAATACACTAAAACCCTAAACCCTAAAAGTAAACATTAAACCGTAAAATTTAAAACCCTAAAACCGAAAACCAAAACCCTAAAAACTAAAACCTGAAACCCTATATTTGAATACAATAGAACCCTAAAACCTAAAATTAAACTTTAAAACTAAGCACATAACCCAAAAACTCAAAACCCTAAACCCTAAACCCTAAAAACAAAATCTAAAACCCTAAATTTTAATACACTAAACCCTAAATCCTAATACTCTAAACACTAAAACATAAAAACAAAATCCTAAACCCTACCCTAATCTTTAATACACTAAAACCCTAAACCCCAAAACTAAACATTAAACCCTAAAATTTAAAACCCTAAAACCTAAAACCAAAACCCTAAAAACTAAAACCTAAAACCCTAAATTTGAATACAAAAAAACCCTAAAACCTAAAATTAAACCCTAAAACTAAGCACACAACCCAAAAACTCAGAACCCTCAAATTGAAAACAAAAACCCTAAATCCTAAAACCTAAAAACTAAATCTAAAACCCTAAATTTTAATACACTAAACCATAAATCCTAATACTCTAAACACTAAAACATAAAAACAAAACCCTAAACCCTAAAAACTAAAACCCTAATCATTAATACACTAAAACCCTTAACTCTAAAACTAAAAAATAAACCCTAATATTCTAAACCCTAAAACCTAAAACCAAAACCCTAAAAAATAAAACCTAAAACCCTAAACTTGAATACAACAAAACCTTAAAACCTAAAATTAAACCTTAAAACTAAACATTAAACTCAAAAACTCTAAACCCTAAAACCTAAAACCAAAACCCTAAACCCTAAATCTTAAAAACTAAATCTTAAACCCTAAATTTTACGACACTAAACCCTAAGTCATAATACTCTAAACACTAAAACCTAAAAACAATACCATAAACTCTAAAGACTAAAACCCTAATCTTTAATAAACTAAAACCCTAGACTTTAAAACTAAACATTAAACCCTAAATTTCAAAACCCTAAACCCTAAAACCAAAACCCTAAAAACTAAAACCTAAAACCTTATACTTGAATACACTAAAACCCTAAACCCTAAACCTTAAAATTAAACCCTAAAACTAAGCAAATAACCCTAAAACTCAAAACCGTAAAATTGAAAACAAAAACACTAAACCCCAAACCCTAAAAACAAAATCTAAAACCCTAAATTTTAATACACTAAACCCTAAATCCTAATACTCAAAACACTAAAAAATTAAAACTAAAACCCTAAACGCTAAAAACTAAAACCCTAATCTTTAATACACTAAAACCCTAAACGCTAAAACTAAACATTAAACCCTAAAATTTAAAACCCTAAAACCGAAAACCAAAACCCTAAAAACTAAAACCTGAAACCCTAAATTTGAATACAACAGAACCCTAAAACCTAAAATTAAACTGTAAAACTAAGCACATAACCCAAAAACTCAAAACCCTAAACCCTAAACCCTAAAAACAAAATCTAAAACCCTAAATTTTAATACACTAAACCCTAAATCCTAATACTCTAAACACTAAAACATAAAAACAAAATCCTAAACCCTACCCTAATCTTTAATACACTAAAACCCTAAACCCCAAAACTAAACATTAAACCCTAAAATTTAAAACCCTAAAACCTAAAACCAAAACCCTAAAAACTAAAACCTAAAACCCTAAATTTGAATACAAAAAAACCCTAAAACCTAAAATTAAACCCTAAAACTAAGCACACAACCCAAAAACTCAGAACCCTCAAATTGAGAAGAAAAACCCTAAATCCTAAAACCTAAAAACTAAATCTAAAACCCTAAATTTTAATACACTAAACCATAAATCCTAATACTCTAAACACTAAAACATAAAAACAAAACCCTAAACCCTAAAAACTAAAACCCTAATCATTAATACACTAAAACCCTTAACTCTAAACCTTAAAATTAAACCCTAAAACTAAGCAAATAACCCTAAAACTCAAAACCCTAAAATTGAAAACAAAAACACTAAACCCCAAACCCTAAAAACAAAATCTAAAACCCTAAATTTTAATACACTAAACCCTAAATCCTAATACTCAAAACACTAAAACATAAAAACAAAACCCTAAACCCTAAAAACTAAAACCCTAATCTTTAATACACTAAAACCCTAAACGCTAAAACTAAACATTAAACCCTAAAATTTAAAACCCTAAAACCGAAAACCAAAACTCTAAAAACTAAAACCTAAAACCCTAAATTTGAATACAAAAAAAACCTAAAACCTAAAATTAAACACTAAAACTAAGCACATAACCCAAAAACTCAAAACCCTAAAATTGAAAACAAAAACCCTAAAAACTAAATCTAAAACCCTAAATTTTAATACACTAAACCCTAAATCCTAATACTCAAAACACTAAAACATAAAAACAAAACCCTAAACCCTAAAAACTAAAACCCTAATCTTTAATACACTAAAACCCTAAACGCTAAAACTAAACATTAAACCCTAAAATTTAAAACCCTAAAACCGAAAACCAAAACTCTAAAAACTAAAACCTAAAACCCTAAATTTGAATACAAAAAAACCTAAAACCTAAAATTAAACACTAAAACTAAGCACATAACCCAAAAACTCAAAACCCTAAAATTGAAAACAAAAACCCTAAAAACTAAATCTAAAACCCTAAATTTTAATACACTAAACCCTAAATCCTAATACTCAAAACACTAAAACATAAAAACAAAACCCTAAACCCTAAAAACTAAAACCCTAATCTTTAATACACTAAAACCCTAAACGCTAAAACTAAACATTAAACCCTAAAATTTAAAACCCTAAAATCTTAAACCAAAACCCTAAAAATTAAAACCTAAAACCCTAAATTTGAATACTACAAAACCCTAAAACCTAAAATTAAACACTAAAACTAAGCACAAAACCCAAAAACTCAAAACCCTAAAATTGAAAACAAAAACCCTAATCCCTAAACCCTAAAAACTAAATCTAAAACCCTAAATTTTAATACACTAAACCCTAAATCCTAATACTCTAAACACTAAAACATTAAAACGAAATCCTAAACCCTAAAAACTAAAACCCTAATCTTTAATACACTAAAACCCTACACCCTAAAACTAAACATTAAACCCTAAAATTTAAAACCCTAAAACCTAAAACCAAAACCCTTAAAACTAAAACCTAAAACCCTAAATTTGAATACAACAAAACTCTAAAACCTAAAATTAAACCCTAAAACCAAGCACATAACCCAAAAACTCAAAACCCTAAAATTGAAAACAAAAACCCTAAATCCTAAAACCTAAAAACTAAATCCTAAATCCTAAATTTTAATACACTAAACCCAAAATCCTAATACTCAAAACACTAAAACATAAAAACAAAACCCTAAACCCTAAAAACTAAAACCCTAATCTTTAATACACTAAAACCCTAAACCCTAAAAGTAAACATTAAACCGTAAAATTTAAAACCCTAAAACCGAAAACCAAAACCCTAAAAACTAAAACCTGAAACCCTATATTTGAATACAATAGAACCCTAAAACCTAAAATTAAACTTTAAAACTAAGCACATAACCCAAAAACTCAAAACCCTAAACCCTAAACCCTAAAAACAAAATCTAAAACCCTAAATTTTAATACACTAAACCCTAAATCCTAATACTCTAAACACTAAAACATAAAAACAAAATCCTAAACCCTACCCTAATCTTTAATACACTAAAACCCTAAACCCCAAAACTAAACATTAAACCCTAAAATTTAAAACCCTAAAACCTAAAACCAAAACCCTAAAAACTAAAACCTAAAACCCTAAATTTGAATACAAAAAAACCCTAAAACCTAAAATTAAACCCTAAAACTAAGCACACAACCCAAAAACTCAGAACCCTCAAATTGAAAACAAAAACCCTAAATCCTAAAACCTAAAAACTAAATCTAAAACCCTAAATTTTAATACACTAAACCATAAATCCTAATACTCTAAACACTAAAACATAAAAACAAAACCCTAAACCCTAAAAACTAAAACCCTAATCATTAATACACTAAAACCCTTAACTCTAAAACTAAAAAATAAACCCTAATATTCTAAACCCTAAAACCTAAAACCAAAACCCTAAAAAATAAAACCTAAAACCCTAAACTTGAATACAACAAAACCTTAAAACCTAAAATTAAACCTTAAAACTAAACATTAAACTCAAAAACTCTAAACCCTAAAACCTAAAACCAAAACCCTAAACCCTAAATCTTAAAAACTAAATCTTAAACCCTAAATTTTACGACACTAAACCCTAAGTCATAATACTCTAAACACTAAAACCTAAAAACAATACCATAAACTCTAAAGACTAAAACCCTAATCTTTAATAAACTAAAACCCTAGACTTTAAAACTAAACATTAAACCCTAAATTTCAAAACCCTAAACCCTAAAACCAAAACCCTAAAAACTAAAACCTAAAACCTTATACTTGAATACACTAAAACCCTAAACCCTAAACCTTAAAATTAAACCCTAAAACTAAGCAAATAACCCTAAAACTCAAAACCGTAAAATTGAAAACAAAAACACTAAACCCCAAACCCTAAAAACAAAATCTAAAACCCTAAATTTTAATACACTAAACCCTAAATCCTAATACTCAAAACACTAAAAAATTAAAACTAAAACCCTAAACGCTAAAAACTAAAACCCTAATCTTTAATACACTAAAACCCTAAACGCTAAAACTAAACATTAAACCCTAAAATTTAAAACCCTAAAACCGAAAACCAAAACCCTAAAAACTAAAACCTGAAACCCTAAATTTGAATACAACAGAACCCTAAAACCTAAAATTAAACTGTAAAACTAAGCACATAACCCAAAAACTCAAAACCCTAAACCCTAAACCCTAAAAACAAAATCTAAAACCCTAAATTTTAATACACTAAACCCTAAATCCTAATACTCTAAACACTAAAACATAAAAACAAAATCCTAAACCCTACCCTAATCTTTAATACACTAAAACCCTAAACCCCAAAACTAAACATTAAACCCTAAAATTTAAAACCCTAAAACCTAAAACCAAAACCCTAAAAACTAAAACCTAAAACCCTAAATTTGAATACAAAAAAACCCTAAAACCTAAAATTAAACCCTAAAACTAAGCACACAACCCAAAAACTCAGAACCCTCAAATTGAGAAGAAAAACCCTAAATCCTAAAACCTAAAAACTAAATCTAAAACCCTAAATTTTAATACACTAAACCATAAATCCTAATACTCTAAACACTAAAACATAAAAACAAAACCCTAAACCCTAAAAACTAAAACCCTAATCATTAATACACTAAAACCCTTAACTCTAAACCTTAAAATTAAACCCTAAAACTAAGCAAATAACCCTAAAACTCAAAACCCTAAAATTGAAAACAAAAACACTAAACCCCAAACCCTAAAAACAAAATCTAAAACCCTAAATTTTAATACACTAAACCCTAAATCCTAATACTCAAAACACTAAAACATAAAAACAAAACCCTAAACCCTAAAAACTAAAACCCTAATCTTTAATACACTAAAACCCTAAACGCTAAAACTAAACATTAAACCCTAAAATTTAAAACCCTAAAACCGAAAACCAAAACTCTAAAAACTAAAACCTAAAACCCTAAATTTGAATACAAAAAAAACCTAAAACCTAAAATTAAACACTAAAACTAAGCACATAACCCAAAAACTCAAAACCCTAAAATTGAAAACAAAAACCCTAAAAACTAAATCTAAAACCCTAAATTTTAATACACTAAACCCTAAATCCTAATACTCAAAACACTAAAACATAAAAACAAAACCCTAAACCCTAAAAACTAAAACCCTAATCTTTAATACACTAAAACCCTAAACACTAAAACTAAACATTAAACCCTAAAATTTAAAACCCTAAAATCTTAAACCAAAACCCTAAAAATTAAAACCTAAAACCCTAAATTTGAATACTACAAAACCCTAAAACCTAAAATTAAACACTAAAACTAAGCACAAAACCCAAAAACTCAAAACCCTAAAATTGAAAACAAAAACCCTAATCCCTAAACCCTAAAAACTAAATCTAAAACCCTAAATTTTAATACACTAAACCCTAAATCCTAATACTCTAAACACTAAAACATTAAAACAAAATCCTAAACCCTAAAAACTAAAACCCTAATCTTTAATACACTAAAACCCTACACCCTAAAACTAAACATTAAACCCTAAAATTTAAAACCCTAAAACCTAAAACCAAAACCCTTAAAACTAAAACCTAAAACCCTAAATTTGAATACAACAAAACTCTAAAACCTAAAATTAAACCCTAAAACCAAGCACATAACCCAAAAACTCAAAACCCTAAAATTGAAAACAAAAACCCTAAATCCTAAAACCTAAAAACTAAATCCTAAATCCTAAATTTTAATACACTAAACCCAAAATCCTAATACTCAAAACACTAAAACATAAAAACAAAACCCTAAACCCTAAAAACTAAAACCCTAATCTTTAATACACTAAAACCCTAAACCCTAAAAGTAAACATTAAACCGTAAAATTTAAAACCCTAAAACCGAAAACCAAAACCCTAAAAACTAAAACCTGAAACCCTATATTTGAATACAATAGAACCCTAAAACCTAAAATTAAACTGTAAAACTAAGCACATAACCCAAAAACTCAAAACCCTAAACCCTAAACCCTAAAAACAAAATCTAAAACCCTAAATTTTAATACACTAAACCCTAAATCCTAATACTCTAAACACTAAAACATAAAAACAAAATCCTAAACCCTACCCTAATCTTTAATACACTAAAACCCTAAACCCCAAAACTAAACATTAAACCCTAAAATCTAAAACCCTAAAACCTAAAACCAAAACCCTAAAAACTAAAACCTAAAACCCTAAATTTGAATACAAAAAAACCCTAAAACCTAAAATTAAACTCTAAAACTAAGCACACAACCCAAAAACTCAGAACCCTCAAATTGAAAACAAAAACCCTAAATCCTAAAACCTAAAAACTAAATCTAAAACCCTAAATTTTAATACACTAAACCATAAATCCTAATACTCTAAACACTAAAACATAAAAACAAAACCCTAAACCCTAAAAACTAAAACCCTAATCATTAATACACTAAAACCCTTAACTCTAAAACTAAAAAATAAACCCTAATATTCTAAACCCTAAAACCTAAAACCAAAACCCTAAAAAATAAAACCTAAAACCCTAAACTTGAATACAACAAAACCTTAAAACCTAAAATTAAACCTTAAAACTAAACATTAAACTCAAAAACTCTAAACCCTAAAACCTAAAACCAAAACCCTAAACCCTAAATCTTAAAAACTAAATCTTAAACCCTAAATTTTAATACACTAAACCCTAAATCCTAATACTCTAAACACTAAAACATAAAAACAAAATCCTAAACCCTACCCTAATCTTTAATACACTAAAACCCTAAACCCCAAAACTAAACATTAAACCCTAAAATTTAAAACCCTAAAACCTAAAACCAAAACCCTAAAAACTAAAACCTAAAACCCTAAATTTGAATACAAAAAAACCCTAAAACCTAAAATTAAACCCTAAAACTAAGCACACAACCCAAAAACTCAGAACCCTCAAATTGAAAACAAAAACCCTAAATCCTAAAACCTAAAAACTAAATCTAAAACCCTAAATTTTAATACACTAAACCATAAATCCTAATACTCTAAACACTAAAACATAAAAACAAAACCCTAAACCCTAAAAACTAAAACCCTAATCATTAATACACTAAAACCCTTAACTCTAAAACTAAAAAATAAACCCTAATATTCTAAACCCTAAAACCTAAAACCAAAACCCTAAAAAATAAAACCTAAAACCCTAAACTTGAATACAACAAAACCTTAAAACCTAAAATTAAACCTTAAAACTAAACATTAAACTCAAAAACTCTAAACCCTAAAACCTAAAACCAAAACCCTAAACCCTAAATCTTAAAAACTAAATCTTAAACCCTAAATTTTACGACACTAAACCCTAAGTCATAATACTCTAAACACTAAAACCTAAAAACAATACCATAAACTCTAAAGACTAAAACCCTAATCTTTAATAAACTAAAACCCTAGACTTTAAAACTAAACATTAAACCCTAAATTTCAAAACCCTAAACCCTAAAACCAAAACCCTAAAAACTAAAACCTAAAACCTTATACTTGAATACACTAAAACCCTAAACCCTAAACCTTAAAATTAAACCCTAAAACTAAGCAAATAACCCTAAAACTCAAAACCGTAAAATTGAAAACAAAAACACTAAACCCCAAACCCTAAAAACAAAATCTAAAACCCTAAATTTTAATACACTAAACCCTAAATCCTAATACTCAAAACACTAAAACATTAAAACTAAAACCCTAAACGCTAAAAACTAAAACCCTAATCTTTAATACACTAAAACCCTAAACGCTAAAACTAAACATTAAACCCTAAAATTTAAAACCCTAAAACCGAAAACCAAAACCCTAAAAACTAAAACCTAAAACCCTAAATTTGAATACAACAAAACCCTAAAACATAAAATTAAACACTAAAACTAAGCACATAACCCAAAAACTCAAAACCCTAAAATTGAAAACAAAAACTCTAAACCCTAAACCCTAAAAACTAAATCTAAAACCCTAAATTTTAATACACTAAACCCTAAATCCTAATACTCAAAACACTAAAACATAAAAACAAAACCCTAAACCCTAAAAACTAAAACCCTAATCTTTAATACACTAAAACCCTAAACCCTAAAAGTAAACATTAAACAGTAAAATTTAAAACCCTAAAACCGAAAACCAAAACCCTAAAAACTAAAACCTAAAACCCTAAATTTGAATACAAAAAAACCCTAAAACCTAAAATTAAACCCTAAAACTAAGCACACAACCCAAAAACTCAGAACCCTCAAATTGAAAACAAAAACCCTAAATCCTAAACCCTAAAAACTAAATCTAAAACCCTAAATTTTAATACACTAAACCCTAAATCCTAATACTCAAAACACTAAAACATAAAAACAAAACCCTAAACCCTAAAAACTAAAACCCTAATCTTTAATACACTAAAACCCTAAACCCTAAAAGTAAACATTAAACCGTAAAATTTAAAACCCTAAAACCGAAAACCAAAACCCTAAAAACTAAAACCTGAAACCCTAAATTTGAATACAACATAACCCTAAAACCTAAAATTAAACTGTAAAACTAAGCACATAACCCAAAAACTCAAAACCCTAAACCCTAAACCCTAAAAACAAAATCTAAAACCCTAAATTTTAATACACTAAACCCTAAATCCTAATATTCTAAACACTAAAACATAAAAACAAAATCCTAAACCCTACCCTAATCTTTAATACACTAAAACCCTAAACCCCAAAACTAAACATTAAACCCTAAAATTTAAAACCCTAAAACCTAAAACCAAAACCCTAAAAACTAAAACCTAAAACCCTAAATTTGAATACAAAAAAACCCTAAAACCTAAAATTAAACCCTAAAACTAAGCACACAACCCAAAAACTCAGAACCCTCAAATTGAGAAGAAAAACCCTAAATCCTAAAACCTAAAAACTAAATCTAAAACCCTAAATTTTAATACACTAAACCATAAATCCTAATACTCTAAACACTAAAACATAAAAACAAAACCCTAAACCCTAAAAACTAAAACCCTAATCATTAATACACTAAAACCCTTAACTCTAAACCTTAAAATTAAACCCTAAAACTAAGCAAATAACCCTAAAACTCAAAACCCTAAAATTGAAAACAAAAACACTAAACCCCAAACCCTAAAAACAAAATCTAAAACCCTAAATTTTAATACACTAAACCCTAAATCCTAATACTCAAAACACTAAAACATAAAAACAAAACCCTAAACCCTAAAAACTAAAACCCTAATCTTTAATACACTAAAACCCTAAACCCTAAAACTAAAAATTAAACCCTAAAATTCTAAACCCTAAAACCTAAAACCAAAACCCTAAAAACTAAAACCTAAAACCCTAAATTTGAATACAAAAAAACCCTAAAACCTAAAATTAAACCCTAAAACTAAGCACACAACCCAAAAACTCAGAACCCTCAAATTGAGAAGAAAAACCCTAAATCCTAAAACCTAAAAACTAAATCTAAAACCCTAAATTTTAATACACTAAACCATAAATCCTAATACTCTAAACACTAAAACATAAAAACAAAACCCTAAACCCTAAAAACTAAAACCTTAATCATTAATACACTAAAACCCTTAACTCTAAACCTTAAAATTAAACCCTAAAACTAAGCAAATAACCCTAAAACTCAAAACCCTAAAATTGAAAACAAAAACACTAAACCCCAAACCCTAAAAACAAAATCTAAAACCCTAAATTTTAATACACTAAACCCTAAATCCTAATACTCAAAACACTAAAACATAAAAACAAAACCCTAAACCCTAAAAACTAAAACCCTAATCTTTAATACACTAAAACCCTAAACGCTAAAACTAAACATTAAACCCTAAAATTTAAAACCCTAAAACCGAAAACCAAAACTCTAAAAACTAAAACCTAAAACCCTAAATTTGAATACAAAAAAAACCTAAAACCTAAAATTAAACACTAAAACTAAGCACATAACCCAAAAACTCAAAACCCTAAAATTGAAAACAAAAACCCTAAAAACTAAATCTAAAACCCTAAATTTTAATACACTAAACCCTAAATCCTAATACTCAAAACACTAAAACATAAAAACAAAACCCTAAACCCTAAAAACTAAAACCCTAATCTTTAATACACTAAAACCCTAAACCCTAAAAGTAAACATTAAACCGTAAAATTTAAAACCCTAAAACCGAAAACCAAAACCCTAAAAACTAAAACCTGAAACCCTAAATTTGAATACAACATAACCCTAAAACCTAAAATTAAACTGTAAAACTAAGCACATAACCCAAAAACTCAAAACCCTAAACCCTAAACCCTAAAAACAAAATCTAAAACCCTAAATTTTAATACACTAAACCCTAAATCCTAATATTCTAAACACTAAAACATAAAAACAAAATCCTAAACCCTACCCTAATCTTTAATACACTAAAACCCTAAACCCCAAAACTAAACATTAAACCCTAAAATTTAAAACCCTAAAACCTAAAACCAAAACCCTAAAAACTAAAACCTAAAACCCTAAATTTGAATACAAAAAAACCCTAAAACCTAAAATTAAACCCTAAAACTAAGCACACAACCCAAAAACTCAGAACCCTCAAATTGAAAACAAAAACCCTAAATCCTAAACCCTAAAAACTAAATCTAAAACCCTAAATTTTAATACACTAAACCCTAAATCCTAATACTCAAAACACTAAAACATAAAAACAAAACCCTAAACCCTAAAAACTAAAACCCTAATCTTTAATACACTAAAACCCTAAACCCTAAAAGTAAACATTAAACCGTAAAATTTAAAACCCTAAAACCGAAAACCAAAACCCTAAAAACTAAAACCTGAAACCCTAAATTTGAATACAACATAACCCTAAAACCTAAAATTAAACTGTAAAACTAAGCACATAACCCAAAAACTCAAAACCCTAAACCCTAAACCCTAAAAACAAAATCTAAAACCCTAAATTTTAATACACTAAACCCTAAATCCTAATATTCTAAACACTAAAACATAAAAACAAAATCCTAAACCCTACCCTAATCTTTAATACACTAAAACCCTAAACCCTAAAACTAAACATTAAACCCTAAAATTTAAAACCCTAAAACCTAAAACCAAAACCCTAAAAACTAAAACCTAAAACCCTAAATTTGAATACAAAAAAACCCTAAAACCTAAAATTAAACCCTAAAACTAAGCACACAACCCAAAAACTCAGAACCCTCAAATTGAGAAGAAAAACCCTAAATCCTAAAACCTAAAAACTAAATCTAAAACCCTAAATTTTAATACACTAAACCATAAATCCTAATACTCTAAACACTAAAACATAAAAACAAAACCCTAAACCCTAAAAACTAAAACCCTAATCATTAATACACTAAAACCCTTAACTCTAAACCTTAAAATTAAACCCTAAAACTAAGCAAATAACCCTAAAACTCAAAACCCTAAAATTGAAAACAAAAACACTAAACCCCAAACCCTAAAAACAAAATCTAAAACCCTAAATTTTAATACACTAAACCCTAAATCCTAATACTCAAAACACTAAAACATAAAAACAAAACCCTAAACCCTAAAAACTAAAACCCTAATCTTTAATACACTAAAACCCTAAACCCTAAAACTAAAAATTAAACCCTAAAATTCTAAACCCTAAAACCTAAAACCAAAACCCTAAAAACTAAAACCTAAAACCCTAAATTTGAATACAAAAAAACCCTAAAACCTAAAATTAAACCCTAAAACTAAGCACACAACCCAAAAACTCAGAACCCTCAAATTGAGAAGAAAAACCCTAAATCCTAAAACCTAAAAACTAAATCTAAAACCCTAAATTTTAATACACTAAACCATAAATCCTAATACTCTAAACACTAAAACATAAAAACAAAACCCTAAACCCTAAAAACTAAAACCTTAATCATTAATACACTAAAACCCTTAACTCTAAACCTTAAAATTAAACCCTAAAACTAAGCAAATAACCCTAAAACTCAAAACCCTAAAATTGAAAACAAAAACACTAAACCCCAAACCCTAAAAACAAAATCTAAAACCCTAAATTTTAATACACTAAACCCTAAATCCTAATACTCAAAACACTAAAACATAAAAACAAAACCCTAAACCCTAAAAACTAAAACCCTAATCTTTAATACACTAAAACCCTAAACGCTAAAACTAAACATTAAACCCTAAAATTTAAAACCCTAAAACCGAAAACCAAAACTCTAAAAACTAAAACCTAAAACCCTAAATTTGAATACAAAAAAAACCTAAAACCTAAAATTAAACACTAAAACTAAGCACATAACCCAAAAACTCAAAACCCTAAAATTGAAAACAAAAACCCTAAAAACTAAATCTAAAACCCTAAATTTTAATACACTAAACCCTAAATCCTAATACTCAAAACACTAAAACATAAAAACAAAACCCTAAACCCCAAAAACTAAAACCCTAATCTTTAATACACTAAAACCCTAAACGCTAAAACTAAACATTAAACCCTAAAATTTAAAACCCTAAAATCTTAAACCAAAACCCTAAAAATTAAAACCTAAAACCCTAAATTTGAATACTACAAAACCCTAAAACCTAAAATTAAACACTAAAACTAAGCACAAAACCCAAAAACTCAAAACCCTAAAATTGAAAACAAAAACCCTAATCCCTAAACCCTAAAAACTAAATCTAAAACCCTAAATTTTAATACACTAAACCCTAAATCCTAATACTCTAAACACTAAAACATTAAAACAAAATCCTAAACCCTAATCTTTAATACACTAAAACCCTACACCCTAAAACTAAACATTAAACCCTAAAATTTAAAACCCTAAAACCTAAAACCAAAACCCTTAAAACTAAAACCTAAAACCCTAAATTTGAATACAACAAAACTCTAAAACCTAAAATTAAACCCTAAAACCAAGCACATAACCCAAAAACTCAAAACCCTAAAATTGAAAACAAAAACCCTAAATCCTAAAACCTAAAAACTAAATCCTAAATCCTAAATTTTAATACACTAAACCCAAAATCCTAATACTCAAAACACTAAAACATAAAAACAAAACCCTAAACCCTAAAAACTAAAACCCTAATCTTTAATACACTAAAACCCTAAACCCTAAAAGTAAACATTAAACCGTAAAATTTAAAACCCTAAAACCGAAAACCAAAACCCTAAAAACTAAAACCTGAAACCCTATATTTGAATACAATAGAACCCTAAAACCTAAAATTAAACTGTAAAACTAAGCACATAACCCAAAAACTCAAAACCCTAAACCCTAAACCCTAAAAACAAAATCTAAAACCCTAAATTTTAATACACTAAACCCTAAATCCTAATACTCTAAACACTAAAACATAAAAACAAAATCCTAAACCCTACCCTAATCTTTAATACACTAAAACCCTAAACCCCAAAACTAAACATTAAACCCTAAAATTTAAAACCCTAAAACCTAAAACCAAAACCCTAAAAACTAAAACCTAAAACCCTAAATTTGAATACAAAAAAACCCTAAAACCTAAAATTAAACCCTAAAACTAAGCACACAACCCAAAAACTCAGAACCCTCAAATTGAAAACAAAAACCCTAAATCCTAAAACCTAAAAACTAAATCTAAAACCCTAAATTTTAATACACTAAACCATAAATCCTAATACTCTAAACACTAAAACATAAAAACAAAACCCTAAACCCTAAAAACTAAAACCCTAATCATTAATACACTAAAACCCTTAACTCTAAAACTAAAAAATAAACCCTAATATTCTAAACCCTAAAACCTAAAACCAAAACCCTAAAAAATAAAACCTAAAACCCTAAACTTGAATACAACAAAACCTTAAAACCTAAAATTAAACCTTAAAACTAAACATTAAACTCAAAAACTCTAAACCCTAAAACCTAAAACCAAAACCCTAAACCCTAAATCTTAAAAACTAAATCTTAAACCCTAAATTTTACGACAATAAACCCTAAGTCATAATACTCTAAACACTAAAACCTAAAAACAATACCATAAACTCTAAAGACTAAAACCCTAATCTTTAATAAACTAAAACCCTAGACTTTAAAACTAAACATTAAACCCTAAATTTCAAAACCCTAAACCCTAAAACCAAAACCCTAAAAACTAAAACCTAAAACCTTATACTTGAATACACTAAAACCCTAAACCCTAAACCTTAAAATTAAACCCTAAAACTAAGCAAATAACCCTAAAACTCAAAACCGTAAAATTGAAAACAAAAACACTAAACCCCAAACCCTAAAAACAAAATCTAAAACCCTAAATTTTAATACACTAAACCCTAAATCCTAATACTCAAAACACTAAAACATTAAAACTAAAACCCTAAACGCTAAAAACTAAAACCCTAATCTTTAATACACTAAAACCCTAAACGCTAAAACTAAACATTAAACCCTAAAATTTAAAACCCTAAAACCGAAAACCAAAACCCTAAAAACTAAAACCTAAAACCCTAAATTTGAATACAACAAAACCCTAAAACATAAAATTAAACACTAAAACTAAGCACATAACCCAAAAACTCAAAACCCTAAAATTGAAAACAAAAACTCTAAACCCTAAACCCTAAAAACTAAATCTAAAACCCTAAATTTTAATACACTAAACCCTAAATCCTAATACTCAAAACACTAAAACATAAAAACAAAACCCTAAACCCTAAAAACTAAAACCCTAATCTTTAATACACTAAAACCCTAAACCCTAAAAGTAAACATTAAACAGTAAAATTTAAAACCCTAAAACCGAAAACCAAAACCCTAAAAACTAAAACCTAAAACCCTAAATTTGAATACAAAAAAACCCTAAAACCTAAAATTAAACCCTAAAACTAAGCACACAACCCAAAAACTCAGAACCCTCAAATTGAAAACAAAAACCCTAAATCCTAAACCCTAAAAACTAAATCTAAAACCCTAAATTTTAATACACTAAACCCTAAATCCTAATACTCAAAACACTAAAACATAAAAACAAAACCCTAAACCCTAAAAACTAAAACCCTAATCTTTAATACACTAAAACCCTAAACCCTAAAAGTAAACATTAAACCGTAAAATTTAAAACCCTAAAACCGAAAACCAAAACCCTAAAAACTAAAACCTGAAACCCTAAATTTGAATACAACATAACCCTAAAACCTAAAATTAAACTGTAAAACTAAGCACATAACCCCAAAAACTCAAAACCCTAAACCCTAAACCCTAAAAACAAAATCTAAAACCCTAAATTTTAATACACTAAACCCTAAATCCTAATATTCTAAACACTAAAACATAAAAACAAAATCCTAAACCCTACCCTAATCTTTAATACACTAAAACCCTAAACCCCAAAACTAAACATTAAACCCTAAAATTTAAAACCCTAAAACCTAAAACCAAAACCCTAAAAACTAAAACCTAAAACCCTAAATTTGAATACAAAAAAACCCTAAAACCTAAAATTAAACCCTAAAATTCTAAACCCTAAAACCTAAAACCAAAACCCTAAAAAATAAAACCTAAAACCCTAAACTTGAATACAACAAAACCTTAAAACCTAAAATTAAACCTTAAAACTAAACATTAAACTCAAAAACTCTAAACCCTAAAACCTAAAACCAAAACCCTAAACCCTAAATCTTAAAAACTAAATCTTAAACCCTAAATTTTACGACAATAAACCCTAAGTCATAATACTCTAAACACTAAAACCTAAAAACAATACCATAAACTCTAAAGACTAAAACCCTAATCTTTAATAAACTAAAACCCTAGACTTTAAAACTAAACATTAAACCCTAAATTTCAAAACCCTAAACCCTAAAACCAAAACCCTAAAAACTAAAACCTAAAACCTTATACTTGAATACACTAAAACCCTAAACCCTAAACCTTAAAATTAAACCCTAAAACTAAGCAAATAACCCTAAAACTCAAAACCGTAAAATTGAAAACAAAAACACTAAACCCCAAACCCTAAAAACAAAATCTAAAACCCTAAATTTTAATACACTAAACCCTAAATCCTAATACTCAAAACACTAAAACATTAAAACTAAAACCCTAAACGCTAAAAACTAAAACCCTAATCTTTAATACACTAAAACCCTAAACGCTAAAACTAAACATTAAACCCTAAAATTTAAAACCCTAAAACCGAAAACCAAAACCCTAAAAACTAAAACCTAAAACCCTAAATTTGAATACAACAAAACCCTAAAACATAAAATTAAACACTAAAACTAAGCACATAACCCAAAAACTCAAAACCCTAAAATTGAAAACAAAAACTCTAAACCCTAAACCCTAAAAACTAAATCTAAAACCCTAAATTTTAATACACTAAACCCTAAATCCTAATACTCAAAACACTAAAACATAAAAACAAAACCCTAAACCCTAAAAACTAAAACCCTAATCTTTAATACACTAAAACCCTAAACCCTAAAAGTAAACATTAAACAGTAAAATTTAAAACCCTAAAACCGAAAACCAAAACCCTAAAAACTAAAACCTAAAACCCTAAATTTGAATACAAAAAAACCCTAAAACCTAAAATTAAACCCTAAAACTAAGCACACAACCCAAAAACTCAGAACCCTCAAATTGAAAACAAAAACCCTAAATCCTAAACCCTAAAAACTAAATCTAAAACCCTAAATTTTAATACACTAAACCCTAAATCCTAATACTCAAAACACTAAAACATAAAAACAAAACCCTAAACCCTAAAAACTAAAACCCTAATCTTTAATACACTAAAACCCTAAACCCTAAAAGTAAACATTAAACCGTAAAATTTAAAACCCTAAAACCGAAAACCAAAACCCTAAAAACTAAAACCTGAAACCCTAAATTTGAATACAACATAACCCTAAAACCTAAAATTAAACTGTAAAACTAAGCACATAACCCCAAAAACTCAAAACCCTAAACCCTAAACCCTAAAAACAAAATCTAAAACCCTAAATTTTAATACACTAAACCCTAAATCCTAATATTCTAAACACTAAAACATAAAAACAAAATCCTAAACCCTACCCTAATCTTTAATACACTAAAACCCTAAACCCCAAAACTAAACATTAAACCCTAAAATTTAAAACCCTAAAACC
Source organism: Euphrasia confusa (assembly GCA_954870475.1). Classification (NCBI taxonomy): domain Eukaryota; kingdom Viridiplantae; phylum Streptophyta; class Magnoliopsida; order Lamiales; family Orobanchaceae; genus Euphrasia; species Euphrasia confusa. Next base: position 18,552,458 of record OX940966.1, read on the forward strand.
TAAAACCAAAACCCTAAAAACTAAAACCTAAAACCCTAAATTTGAATACAAAAAAACCCTAAAACCTAAAATTAAACCCTAAAATTCTAAACCCTAAAACCTAAAACCAAAACCCTAAAAAATAAAACCTAAAACCCTAAACTTGAATACAACAAAACCTTAAAACCTAAAATTAAACCTTAAAACTAAACATTAAACTCAAAAACTCTAAACCCTAAAACCTAAAACCAAAACCCTAAACCCTAAATCTTAAAAACTAAATCTTAAACCCTAAATTTTACAACACTAAACCCTAAGTCATAATACTCTAAACACTAAAACCTAAAAACAATACCATAAAATCTAAAGACTAAAACCCTAATCTTTAATAAACTAAAACCCTAGACTTTAAAACTAAACATTAAACCCTAAATTTCAAAACCCTAAACCCTAAAACCAAAACCCTAAAACCTAAAACCTAAAACCTTATACTTGAATACACTAAAACCCTAAACCCTAAACCTTAAAATTAAACCCTAAAACTAAGCAAATAACCCTAAAACTCAAAACCGTAAAATTGAAAACAAAAACACTAAACCCCAAACCCTAAAAACAAAATCTAAAACCCTAAATTTTAATACACTAAACCCTAAATCCTAATACTCAAAACACTAAAACATTAAAACTAAAACCCTAAACGCTAAAAACTAAAACCCTAATCTTTAATACACTAAAACCCTAAACGCTAAAACTAAACATTAAACCCTAAAATTTAAAACCCTAAAACCGAAAACCAAAACCCTAAAAACTAAAACCTAAAACCCTAAATTTGAATACAACAAAACCCTAAAACATAAAATTAAACACTAAAACTAAGCACATAACCCAAAAACTCAAAACCCTAAAATTGAAAACAAAAACTATAAACCCTAAACCCTAAAAACTAAATCTAAAACCCTAAATTTTAATACACTAAACCCTAAATCCTAATACTCAAAACACTAAAACATAAAAAAAAACCCTAAACCCTAAAAACTAAAACCCTAATCTTTAATAGACTAAAACCCTAAACCCTAAAAGTAAACATTAAACAGTAAAATTTAAAACTAAAACCCTAAACGCTAAAAACTAAAACCCTAATCTTTAATACACTAAAACCCTAAACGCTAAAACTAAACATTAAACCCTAAAATTTAAAACCCTAAAACCGAAAACCAAAACCCTAAAAACTAAAACCTAAAACCCTAAATTTGAATACAACAAAACCCTAAAACATAAAATTAAACACTAAAACTAAGCACATAACCCAAAAACTCAAAACCCTAAAATTGAAAACAAAAACTCTAAACCCTAAACCCTAAAAACTAAATCTAAAACCCTAAATTTTAATACACTAAACCCAAAATCCTAATACTCAAAACACTAAAACATAAAAACAAAACCCTAAACCCTAAAAACTAAAACCCTAATCTTTAATACACTAAAACCCTAAACCCTAAAAGTAAACATTAAACAGTAAAATTTAAAACCCTAAAACCGAAAACCAAAACCCTAAAAACTAAAACCTAAAACCCTAAATTTGAATACAAAAAAACCCTAAAACCTAAAATTAAACCCTAAAACTAAGCACACAACCCAAAAACTCAGAACCCTCAAATTGAAAACAAAAACCCTAAATCCTAAACCCTAAAAACTAAATCTAAAACCCTAAATTTTAATACACTAAACCCTAAATCCTAATACTCAAAACACTAAAACATAAAAACAAAACCCTAAACCCTAAAAACTAAAACCCTAATCTTTAATACACTAAAACCCTAAACCCTAAAAGTAATCATTAAACCGTAAAATTTAAAACCCTAAAACCGAAAACCAAAACCCTAAAAACTAAAACCTGAAACCCTAAATTTGAATACAACATAACCCTAAAACCTAAAATTAAACTGTAAAACTAAGCACATAACCCAAAAACTCAAAACCCTAAACCCTAAACCCTAAAAACAAAATCTAAAACCCTAAATTTTAATACACTAAACCCTAAATCCTAATATTCTAAACACTAAAACATAAAAACAAAATCCTAAACCCTACCCTAATCTTTAATACACTAAAACCCTAAACCCCAAAACTAAACATTAAACCCTAAAATTTAAAACCCTAAAACCTAAAACCAAAACCCTAACTAAAACCTAAAACCCTAAATTTGAATACAAAAAAACCCTAAAACCTAAAATTAAACCCTAAAACTAAGCACACAACCCAAAAACTCAGAACCCTCAAATTGAGAAGAAAAACCCTAAATCCTAAAACCTAAAAACTAAATCTAAAACCCTAAATTTTAATACACTAAACCATAAATCCTAATACTCTAAACACTAAAACATAAAAACAAAACCCTAAACCCTAAAAACTAAAACCCTAATCATTAATACACTAAAACCCTTAACTCTAAACCTTAAAATTAAACCCTAAAACTAAGCAAATAACCCTAAAACTCAAAACCCTAAAATTGAAAACAAAAACACTAAACCCCAAACCCTAAAAACAAAATCTAAAACCCTAAATTTTAATACACTAAACCCTAAATCCTAATACTCAAAACACTAAAACATAAAAACAAAACCCTAAACCCTAAAAACTAAAACCCTAATCTTTAATACACTAAAACCCTAAACCCTTAAACTAAAAATTAAACCCTAAAATTCTAAACCCTAAACCCTAAAACCAAAACCCTAAAAACTAAAACCTAAAACCCTAAATTTGAATACAAAAAAACCCTAAAACCTAAAATTAAACCCTAAAACTAAGCACACAACCCAAAAACTCAGAACCCTCAAATTGAGAAGAAAAACCCTAAATCCTAAAACCTAAAAACTAAATCTAAAACCCTAAATTTTAATACACTAAACCATAAATCCTAATACTCTAAACACTAAAACATAAAAACAAAACCCTAAACCCTAAAAACTAAAACCTTAATCATTAATACACTAAAACCCTTAACTCTAAACCTTAAAATTAAACCCTAAAACTAAGCAAATAACCCTAAAACTCAAAACCCTAAAATTGAAAACAAAAACACTAAACCCCAAACCCTAAAAACAAAATCTAAAACCCTAAATTTTAATACCCTAAATCCTAATACTCAAAACACTAAAACATAAAAACAAAACCCTAAACCCTAAAAACTAAAACCCTAATCTTTAATACACTAAAACCCTAAACGCTAAAACTAAACATTAAACCCTAAAATTTAAAACCCTAAAACCGAAAACCAAAACTCTAAAAACTAAAACCTAAAACCCTAAATTTGAATACAAAAAAAACCTAAAACCTAAAATTAAACACTAAAACTAAGCACATAACCCAAAAACTCAAAACCCTAAAATTGAAAACAAAAACCCTAAAAACTAAATCTAAAACCCTAAATTTTAATACACTAAACCCTAAATCCTAATACTCAAAACACTAAAACATAAAAACAAAACCCTAAACCCTAAAAACTAAAACCCTAATCTTTAATACACTAAAACCCTAAACGCTAAAACTAAACATTAAACCCTAAAATTTAAAACCCTAAAATCTTAAACCAAAACCCTAAAAATTAAAACCTAAAACCCTAAATTTGAATACTACAAAACCCTAAAACCTAAAATTAAACACTAAAACTAAGCACAAAACCCAAAAACTCAAAACCCTAAAATTGAAAACAAAAACCCTAATCCCTAAACCCTAAAAACTAAATCTAAAACCCTAAATTTTAATACACTAAACCCTAAATCCTAATACTCTAAACACTAAAACATTAAAACAAAATCCTAAACCCTAAAAACTAAAACCCTAATCTTTAATACACTAAAACCCTACACCCTAAAACTAAACATTAAACCCTAAAATTTAAAACCCTAAAACCTAAAACCAAAACCCTTAAAACTAAAACCTAAAACCCTAAATTTGAATACAACAAAACTCTAAAACCTAAAATTAAACCCTAAAACCAAGCACATAACCCAAAAACTCAAAACCCTAAAATTGAAAACAAAAACCCTAAATCCTAAAACCTAAAAACTAAATCCTAAATCCTAAATTTTAATACACTAAACCCAAAATCCTAATACTCAAAACACTAAAACATAAAAACAAAACCCTAAACCCTAAAAACTAAAACCCTAATCTTTAATACACTAAAACCCTAAACCCTAAAAGTAAACATTAAACCGTAAAATTTAAAACCCTAAAACCGAAAACCAAAACCCTAAAAACTAAAACCTGAAACCCTATATTTGAATACAATAGAACCCTAAAACCTAAAATTAAACTGTAAAACTAAGCACATAACCCAAAAACTCAAAACCCTAAACCCTAAACCCTAAAAACAAAATCTAAAACCCTAAATTTTAATACACTAAACCCTAAATCCTAATACTCTAAACACTAAAACATAAAAACAAAATCCTAAACCCTACCCTAATCTTTAATACACTAAAACCCTAAACCCCAAAACTAAACATTAAACCCTAAAATTTAAAACCCTAAAACCTAAAACCAAACCCTTAAAAACTAAAACCTAAAACCCTAAATTTGAATACAAAAAAACCCTAAAACCTAAAATTAAACCCTAAAACTAAGCACACAACCCAAAAACTCAGAACCCTCAAATTGAAAACAAAAACCCTAAATCCTAAAACCTAAAAACTAAATCTAAAACCCTAAATTTTAATACACTAAACCATAAATCCTAATACTCTAAACACTAAAACATAAAAACAAAACCCTAAACCCTAAAAACTAAAACCCTAATCATTAATACACTAAAACCCTTAACTCTAAAACTAAAAAATAAACCCTAATATTCTAAACCCTAAAACCTAAAACCAAAACCCTAAAAAATAAAACCTAAAACCCTAAACTTGAATACAACAAAACCTTAAAACCTAAAATTAAACCTTAAAACTAAACATTAAACTCAAAAACTCTAAACCCTAAAACCTAAAACCAAAACCCTAAACCCTAAATCTTAAAAACTAAATCTTAAACCCTAAATTTTACGACACTAAACCCTAAGTCATAATACTCTAAACACTAAAACCTAAAAACAATACCATAAACTCTAAAGACTAAAACCCTAATCTTTAATAAACTAAAACCCTAGACTTTAAAACTAAACATTAAACCCTAAATTTCAAAACCCTAAACCCTAAAACCAAAACCCTAAAAACTAAAACCTAAAACCTTATACTTGAATACACTAAAACCCTAAACCCTAAACCTTAAAATTAAACCCTAAAACTAAGCAAATAACCCTAAAACTCAAAACCGTAAAATTGAAAACAAAAACACTAAACCCCAAACCCTAAAAACAAAATCTAAAACCCTAAATTTTAATACACTAAACCCTAAATCCTAATACTCAAAACACTAAAACATTAAAACTAAAACCCTAAACGCTAAAAACTAAAACCCTAATCTTTAATACACTAAAACCCTAAACGCTAAAACTAAACATTAAACCCTAAAATTTAAAACCCTAAAACCGAAAACCAAAACCCTAAAAACTAAAACCTAAAACCCTAAATTTGAATACAACAAAACCCTAAAACATAAAATTAAACACTAAAACTAAGCACATAACCCAAAAACTCAAAACCCTAAAATTGAAAACAAAAACTCTAAACCCTAAACCCTAAAAACTAAATCTAAAACCCTAAATTTTAATACACTAAACCCTAAATCCTAATACTCAAAACACTAAAACATAAAAACAAGACCCTAAACCCTAAAAACTAAAACCCTAATCTTTAATACACTAAAACCCTAAACCCTAAAAGTAAACATTAAACAGTAAAATTTAAAACCCTAAAACCGAAAACCAAAACCCTAAAAACTAAAACCTAAAACCCTAAATTTGAATACAAAAAAACCCTAAAACCTAAAATTAAACCCTAAAACTAAGCACACAACCCAAAAACTCAGAACCCTCAAATTGAAAACAAAAACCTTAAATCCTAAACCCTAAAAACTAAATCTAAAACCCTAAATTTTAATACACTAAACCCTAAATCCTAATACTCAAAACACTAAAACATAAAAACAAAACCCTAAACCCTAAAAACTAAAACCCTAATCTTTAATACACTAAAACCCTAAACCCTAAAAGTAAACATTAAACCGTAAAATTTAAAACCCTAAAACCGAAAACCAAAACCCTAAAAACTAAAACCTGAAACCCTAAATTTGAATACAACATAACCCTAAAACCTAAAATTAAACTGTAAAACTAAGCACATAACCCAAAAACTCAAAACCCTAAACCCTAAACCCTAAAAACAAAATCTAAAACCCTAAATTTTAATACACTAAACCCTAAATCCTAATATTCTAAACACTAAAACATAAAAACAAAATCCTAAACCCTACCCTAATCTTTAATACACTAAAACCCTAAACCCCAAAACTAAACATTAAACCCTAAAATTTAAAACCCTAAAACCTAAAACCAAAACCCTAAAAACTAAAACCTAAAACCCTAAATTTGAATACAAAAAAACCCTAAAACCTAAAATTAAACCCTAAAATTCTAAACCCTAAAACCTAAAACCAAAACCCTAAAAAATAAAACCTAAAACCCTAAACTTGAATACAACAAAACCTTAAAACCTAAAATTAAACCTTAAAACTAAACATTAAACTCAAAAACTCTAAACCCTAAAACCTAAAACCAAAACCCTAAACCCTAAATCTTAAAAACTAAATCTTAAACCCTAAATTTTACAACACTAAACCCTAAGTCATAATACTCTAAACACTAAAACCTAAAAACAATACCATAAAATCTAAAGACTAAAACCCTAATCTTTAATAAACTAAAACCCTAGACTTTAAAACTAAACATTAAACCCTAAATTTCAAAACCCTAAACCCTAAAACCAAAACCCTAAAACCTAAAACCTAAAACCTTATACTTGAATACACTAAAACCCTAAACCCTAAACCTTAAAATTAAACCCTAAAACTAAGCAAATAACCCTAAAACTCAAAACCGTAAAATTGAAAACAAAAACACTAAACCCCAAACCCTAAAAACAAAATCTAAAACCCTAAATTTTAATACACTAAACCCTAAATCCTAATACTCAAAACACTAAAACATTAAAACTAAAACCCTAAACGCTAAAAACTAAAACCCTAATCTTTAATACACTAAAACCCTAAACGCTAAAACTAAACATTAAACCCTAAAATTTAAAACCCTAAAACCGAAAACCAAAACCCTAAAAACTAAAACCTAAAACCCTAAATTTGAATACAACAAAACCCTAAAACATAAAATTAAACACTAAAACTAAGCACATAACCCAAAAACTCAAAACCCTAAAATTGAAAACAAAAACTATAAACCCTAAACCCTAAAAACTAAATCTAAAACCCTAAATTTTAATACACTAAACCCTAAATCCTAATACTCAAAACACTAAAACATAAAAAAAAAACCTAAACCCTAAAAACTAAAACCCTAATCTTTAATACACTAAAACCCTAAACCCTAAAAGTAAACATTAAACAGTAAAATTTAAAACTAAAACCCTAAACGCTAAAAACTAAAACCCTAATCTTTAATACACTAAAACCCTAAACGCTAAAACTAAACATTAAACCCTAAAATTTAAAACCCTAAAACCGAAAACCAAAACCCTAAAAACTAAAACCTAAAACCCTAAATTTGAATACAACAAAACCCTAAAACATAAAATTAAACACTAAAACTAAGCACATAACCCAAAAACTCAAAACCCTAAAATTGAAAACAAAAACTCTAAACCCTAAACCCTAAAAACTAAATCTAAAACCCTAAATTTTAATACACTAAACCCTAAATCCTAATACTCAAAACACTAAAACATAAAAACAAAACCCTAAACCCTAAAAACTAAAACCCTAATCTTTAATACACTAAAACCCTAAACCCTAAAAGTAAACATTAAACAGTAAAATTTAAAACCCTAAAACCGAAAACCAAAACCCTAAAAACTAAAACCTAAAACCCTAAATTTGAATACAAAAAAAACCCTAAAACCTAAAATTAAACCCTAAAACTAAGCACACAACCCAAAAACTCAGAACCCTCAAATTGAAAACAAAAACCCTAAATCCTAAACCCTAAAAACTAAATCTAAAACCCTAAATTTTAATACACTAAACCCTAAATCCTAATACTCAAAACACTAAAACATAAAAACAAAACCCTAAACCCTAAAAACTAAAACCCTAATCTTTAATACACTAAAACCCTAAACCCTAAAAGTAAACATTAAACCGTAAAATTTAAAACCCTAAAACCGAAAACCAAAACCCTAAAAACTAAAACCTGAAACCCTAAATTTGAATACAACATAACCCTAAAACCTAAAATTAAACTGTAAAACTAAGCACATAACCCAAAAACTCAAAACCCTAAACCCTAAACCCTAAAAACAAAATCTAAAACCCTAAATTTTAATACACTAAACCCTAAATCCTAATATTCTAAACACTAAAACATAAAAACAAAATCCTAAACCCTACCCTAATCTTTAATACACTAAAACCCTAAACCCCAAAACTAAACATTAAACCCTAAAATTTAAAACCCTAAAACCTAAAACCAAAACCCTAAAAACTAAAACCTAAAACCCTAAATTTGAATACAAAAAAACCCTAAAACCTAAAATTAAACCCTAAAATTCTAAACCCTAAAACCTAAAACCAAAACCCTAAAAAATAAAACCTAAAACCCTAAACTTGAATACAACAAAACCTTAAAACCTAAAATTAAACCTTAAAACTAAACATTAAACTCAAAAACTCTAAACCCTAAAACCTAAAACCAAAACCCTAAACCCTAAATCTTAAAAACTAAATCTTAAACCCTAAATTTTACAACACTAAACCCTAAGTCATAATACTCTAAACACTAAAACCTAAAAACAATACCATAAAATCTAAAGACTAAAACCCTAATCTTTAATAAACTAAAACCCTAGACTTTAAAACTAAACATTAAACCCTAAATTTCAAAACCCTAAACCCTAAAACCAAAACCCTAAAAACTAAAACCTAAAACCTTATACTTGAATACACTAAAACCCTAAACCCTAAACCTTAAAATTAAACCCTAAAACTAAGCAAATAACCCTAAAACTCAAAACCGTAAAATTGAAAACAAAAACACTAAACCCCAAACCCTAAAAACAAAATCTAAAACCCTAAATTTTAATACACTAAACCCTAAATCCTAATACTCAAAACACTAAAACATTAAAACTAAAACCCTAAACGCTAAAAACTAAAACCCTAATCTTTAATACACTAAAACCCTAAACGCTAAAACTAAACATTAAACCCTAAAATTTAAAACCCTAAAACCGAAAACCAAAACCCTAAAAACTAAAACCTAAAACCCTAAATTTGAATACAACAAAACCCTAAAACATAAAATTAAACACTAAAACTAAGCACATAACCCAAAAACTCAAAACCCTAAAATTGAAAACAAAAACTATAAACCCTAAATTTTAATACACTAAACCCTAAATCCTAATACTCAAAACACTAAAACATAAAAAAAAAACCTAAACCCTAAAAACTAAAACCCTAATCTTTAATACACTAAAACCCTAAACCCTAAAAGTAAACATTAAACAGAAAAATTTAAAACCCTAAAACCGAAAACCAAAACCCTAAAAACTAAAACCTAAAACCCTAAATTTGAATACAAAAAAACCCTAAAACCTAAAATTAAACCCTAAAACTAAGCACACAACCCAAAAACTCAGAACCCTCAAATTGAAAACAAAAACCCTAAATCCTAAACCCTAAAAACTAAATCTAAAACCCTAAATTTTAATACACTAAACCCTAAATCCTAATACTCAAAACACTAAAACATAAAAACAAAACCCTAAACCCTAAAAACTAAAACCCTAATCTTTAATACACTAAAACCCTAAACCCTAAAAGTAAACATTAAACCGTAAAATTTAAAACCCTAAAACCGAGAACCAAAACCCTAAAAACTAAAACCTGAAACCCTAAATTTGAATACAACAGAACCCTAAAACCTAAAATTAAACTGTAAAACTAAGCACATAACCCAAAAACTCAAAACCCTAAACCCTAAACCCTAAAAACAAAATCTAAAACCCTAAATTTTAATACACTAAACCCTAAATCCTAATACTCTAAACACTAAAACATAAAAACAAAATCCTAAACCCTACCCTAATCTTTAATACACTAAAACCCTAAACCCCAAAACTAAACATTAAACCCTAAAATTTAAAACCCTAAAACCTAAAACCAAAACCCTAAAAACTAAAACCTAAAACCCTAAATTTGAATACAAAAAACCCCTAAAACCTAAAATTAAACCCTAAAACTAAGCACACAACCCAAAAACTCAGAACCCTCAAATTGAGAAGAAAAACCCTAAATCCTAAAACCTAAAAACTAAATCTAAAACCCTAAATTTTAATACACTAAACCATAAATCCTAATACTCTAAACACTAAAACATAAAAACAAAACCCTAAACCCTAAAAACTAAAACCCTAATCATTAATACACTAAAACCCTTAACTCTAAACCTTAAAATTAAACCCTAAAACTAAGCAAATAACCCTAAAACTCAAAACCCTAAAATTGAAAACAAAAACACTAAACCCCAAACCCTAAAAACAAAATCTAAAACCCTAAATTTTAATACACTAAACCCTAAATCCTAATACTCAAAACACTAAAACATAAAAACAAAACCCTAAACCCTAAAAACTAAAACCCTAATCTTTAATACACTAAAACCCTAAACGCTAAAACTAAACATTAAACCCTAAAATTTAAAACCCTAAAACCGAAAACCAAAACTCTAAAAACTAAAACCTAAAACCCTAAATTTGAATACAAAAAAAACCTAAAACCTAAAATTAAACACTAAAACTAAGCACATAACCCAAAACCTCAAAACCCTAAAATTGAAAACAAAAACCCTAAAAACTAAATCTAAAACCCTAAATTTTAATACACTAAACCCTAAATCCTAATACTCAAAACACTAAAACATAAAAACAAAACCCTAAACCCTAAAAACTAAAACCCTAATCTTTAATACACTAAAACCCTAAACGCTAAAACTAAACATTAAACCCTAAAATTTAAAACCCTAAAATCTTAAACCAAAACCCTAAAAATTAAAACCTAAAACCCTAAATTTGAATACTACAAAACCCTAAAACCTAAAATTAAACACTAAAACTAAGCACAAAACCCAAAAACTCAAAACCCTAAAATTGAAAACAAAAACCCTAATCCCTAAACCCTAAAAACTAAATCTAAAACCCTAAATTTTAATACACTAAACCCTAAATCCTAATACTCTAAACACTAAAACATTAAAACAAAATCCTAAACCCTAAAAATTAAAACCCTAATCTTTAATACACTAAAACCCTACACCCTAAAACTAAACATTAAACCCTAAAATTTAAAACCCTAAAACCTAAAACAAACCTAAAAACTAAATCCTAAATCCTAAATTTTAATACACTAAACCCAAAATCCTAATACTCAAAACACTAAAACATAAAAACAAAACCCTAAACCCTAAAAACTAAAACCCTAATCTTTAATACACTAAAACCCTAAACCCTAAAAGTAAACATTAAACCGTAAAATTTAAAACCCTAAAACCGAAAACCAAAACCCTAAAAACTAAAACCTGAAACCCTATATTTGAATACAATAGAACCCTAAAACCTAAAATTAAACTGTAAAACTAAGCACATAACCCAAAAACTCAAAACCCTAAACCCTAAACCCTAAAAACAAAATCTAAAACCCTAAATTTTATTACACTAAACCCTAAATCCTAATACTCTAAACACTAAAACATAAAAACAAAATCCTAAACCCTACCCTAATCTTTAATACACTAAAACCCTAAACCCCAAAACTAAACATTAAACCCTAAAATTTAAAACCCTAAAACCTAAAACCAAAACCCTAAAAACTAAAACCTAAAACCCTAAATTTGAATACAAAAAAACCCTAAAACCTAAAATTAAACCCTAAAACTAAGCACACAACCCAAAAACTCAGAACCCTCAAATTGAAAACAAAAACCCTAAATCCTAAAACCTAAAAACTAAATCTAAAACCCTAAATTTTAATACACTAAACCCTAAATCCTAATACTCTAAACACTAAAACATAAAAACAAAATCCTAAACCCTACCCTAATCTTTAATACACTAAAACCCTAAACCCCAAAACTAAACATTAAACCCTAAAATTTAAAACCCTAAAACCTAAAACCAAAACCCTAAAAACTAAAACCTAAAACCCTAAATTTGAATACAAAAAAACCCTAAAACCTAAAATTAAACCCTAAAACTAAGCACACAACCCAAAAACTCAGAACCCTCAAATTGAGAAGAAAAACCCTAAATCCTAAAACCTAAAAACTAAATCTAAAACACTAAATTTTAATACACTAAACCATAAATCCTAATACTCTAAACACTAAAACATAAAAACAAAACCCTAAACCCTAAAAACTAAAACCCTAATCATTAATACACTAAAACCCTTAACTCTAAACCTTAAAATTAAACCCTAAAACTAAGCAAATAACCCTAAAACTCAAAACCCTAAAATTGAAAACAAAAACACTAAACCCCAAACCCTAAAAACTAAAACCTAAAACCCTAAATTTGAATACAAAAAAACCCTAAAACCTAAAATTAAACCCTAAAACTAAGCACACAACCCAAAAACTCAGAACCCTCAAATTGAAAACAAAAACCCTAAATCCTAAAACCTAAAAACTAAATCTAAAACCCTAAATTTTAATACACTAAACCCTAAATCCTAATACTCTAAACACTAAAACATAAAAACAAAATCCTAAACCCTACCCTAATCTTTAATACACTAAAACCCTAAACCCCAAAACTAAACATTAAACCCTAAAATTTAAAACCCTAAAACCTAAAACCAAAACCCTAAAAACTAAAACCTAAAACCCTAAATTTGAATACAAAAAAACCCTAAAACCTAAAATTAAACCCTAAAACTAAGCACACAACCCAAAAACTCAGAACCCTCAAATTGAGAAGAAAAACCCTAAATCCTAAAACCTAAAAATTAAATCTAAAACCCTAAATTTTAATACACTAAACCATAAATCCTAATACTCTAAACACTAAAACATAAAAACAAAACCCTAAACCCTAAAAACTAAAACCCTAATCATTAATACACTAAAACCCTTAACTCTAAACCTTAAAATTAAACCCTAAAACTAAGCAAATAACCCTAAAACTCAAAACCCTAAAATTGAAAACAAAAACACTAAACCCCAAACCCTAAAAACAAAATCTAAAACCCTAAATTTTAATACACTAAACCCTAAATCCTAATACTCAAAACACTAAAACATAAAAACAAAACCCTAAACCCTAAAAACTAAAACCCTAATCTTTAATACACTAAAACCCTAAACGCTAAAACTAAACATTAAACCCTAAAATTTAAAACCCTAAAACGGAAAACCAAAACTCTAAAAACTAAAACCTAAAACCCTAAATTTGAATACAAAAAAAACCTAAAACCTAAAATTAAACACTAAAACTAAGCACATAACCCAAAAACTCAAAACCCTAAAATTGAAAACAAAAACCCTAAAAACTAAATCTAAAACCCTAAATTTTAATACACTAAACCCTAAATCCTAATACTCAAAACACTAAAACATAAAAACAAAACCCTAAACCCTAAAAACTAAAACCTTAATCATTAATACACTAAAACCCTAAACGCTAAAACTAAACATTAAACCCTAAAATTTAAAACCCTAAAATCTTAAACCAAAACCCTAAAAATTAAAACCTAAAACCCTAAATTTGAATACTACAAAACCCTAAAACCTAAAATTAAACACTAAAACTATGCACAAAACCCAAAAACTCAAAACCCTAAAATTGAAAACAAAAACCCTAATCCCTAAACCCTAAAAACTAAATCTAAAACCCTAAATTTTAATACACTAAACCCTAAATCCTAATACTCTAAACACTAAAACATTAAAACAAAATCCTAAACCCTAAAAACTAAAACCCTAATCTTTAATACACTAAAACCCTAAACCCTAAAAGTAAACATTAAACCGTAAAATTTAAAACCCTAAAACCGAAAACCAAAACCCTAAAAACTAAAACCTGAAACCCTATATTTGAATACAATAGAACCCTAAAACCTAAAATTAAACTGTAAAACTAAGCACATAACCCAAAAACTCAAAACCCTAAACCCTAAACCCTAAAAACAAAATCTAAAACCCTAAATTTTAATACACTAAACCCTAAATCCTAATACTCTAAACACTAAAACATAAAAACAAAATCCTAAACCCTACCCTAATCTTTAATACACTAAAACCCTAAACCCCAAAACTAAACATTAAACCCTAAAATTTAAAACCCTAAAACCTAAAACCAAAACCCTAAAAACTAAAACCTAAAACCCTAAATTTGAATAGAAAAAAACCCTAAAACCTAAAATTAAACCCTAAAACTAAGCACACAACCCAAAAACTCAGAACCCTCAAATTGAAAACAAAAACCCTAAATCCTAAAACCTAAAAACTAAATCTAAAACCCTAAATTTTAATACACTAAACCCTAAATCCTAATACTCTAAACACTAAAACATAAAAACAAAATCCTAAACCCTACCCTAATCTTTAATACACTAAAACCCTAAACCCCAAAACTAAACATTAAACCCTAAAATTTAAAACCCTAAAACCTAAAACCAAAACCCTAAAAACTAAAACCTAAAACCCTAAATTTGAATACAAAAAAACCCTAAAACCTAAAATTAAACCCTAAAACTAAGCACACAACCCAAAAACTCAGAACCCTCAAATTGAGAAGAAAAACCCTAAATCCTAAAACCTAAAAACTAAATCTAAAACACTAAATTTTAATACACTAAACCATAAATCCTAATACTCTAAACACTAAAACATAAAAACAAAACCCTAAACCCTAAAAACTAAAACCCTAATCATTAATACACTAAAACCCTTAACTCTAAACCTTAAAATTAAACCCTAAAACTAAGCAAATAACCCTAAAACTCAAAACCCTAAAATTGAAAACAAAAACACTAAACCCCAAACCCTAAAAACAAAATCTAAAACCCTAAATTTTAATACACTAAACCCTAAATCCTAATGATCAAAACACTAAAACATAAAAACAAAACCCTAAACCCTAAAAACTAAAACCCTAATCTTTAATACACTAAAACCCTAAACGCTAAAACTAAACATTAAACCCTAAAATTTAAAACCCTAAAATTGAAAACAAAAACCCTAAAAACTAAATCTAAAACCCTAAATTTTAATACACTAAACCCTAAATCCTAATACTCAAAACACTAAAACATAAAAACAAAACCCTAAACCCTAAAAACTAAAACCTTAATCTTTAATACACTAAAACCCTAAACGCTAAAACTAATCATTAAACCCTAAAATTTAAAACCCTAAAATCTTAAACCAAAACCCTAAAAATTAAAACCTAAAACCCTAAATTTGAATACTACAAAACCCTAAAACCTAAAATTAAACACTAAAACTAAGCACAAAACCCAAAAACTCAAAACCCTAAAATTGAAAACAAAAACCCTAATCCCTAAACCCTAAAAACTAAATCTAAAACCCTAAATTTTAATACACTAAACCCTAAATCCTAATACTCTAAACACTAAAACATTAAAACAAAATCCTAAACCCTAAAAACTAAAACCCTAATCTTTAATACACTAAAACCCTACACCCTAAAACTAAACATTAAACCCTAAAATTTAAAACCCTAAAACCTAAAACCAAAACCCTTAAAACTAAAACCTAAAACCCTAAATTTGAATACAACAAAACTGTAAAACCTAAAATTAAACCCTAAAACCAAGCACATAACCCAAAAACTCAAAACCCTAAAATTGAAAACAAAAACCCTAAATCCTAAAACCTAAAAACTAAATCCTAAATCCTAAATTTTAATACACTAAACCCAAAATCCTAATACTCAAAACACTAAAACATAAAAACAAAACCCTAAACCCTAAAAACTAAAACCCTAATCTTTAATACACTAAAACCCTAAACCCTAAAAGTAAACATTAAACCGTAAAATTTAAAACCCTAAAACCGAAAACCAAAACCCTAAAAACTAAAACCTGAAACCCTATATTTGAATACAATAGAACCCTAAAACCTAAAATTAAACTGTAAAACTAAGCACATAACCCAAAAACTCAAAACCCTAAACCCTAAACCCTAAAAACAAAATCTAAAACCCTAAATTTTAATACACTAAACCCTAAATCCTAATACTCTAAACACTAAAACATAAAAACAAAATCCTAAACCCTACCCTAATCTTTAATACACTAAAACCCTAAACCCCAAAACTAAACATTAAACCCTAAAATTTAAAACCCTAAAACCTAAAACCAAAACCCTAAAAACTAAAACCTAAAACCCTAAATTTGAATACAACAAAACCCTAAAACCTAAAATTAAACCCTAAAACCAAGCACATAACCCAAAAACTCAAAACCCTAAAATTGAAAACAAAAACCCTAAATCCTAAAACCTAAAAACTAAATCTAAAACCCTAAATTTTAATACACTAAACCATAAATCCTAATACTCTAAACACTAAAACATAAAAACAAAACCATAAACCCTAAAAACTAAAACCCTAATCATTAATACACTAAAACCCTAAACCCTAAAACTAAAAATTAAACCCTAAAATTCTAAACCCTAAACCCTAAAAACCCTAAATCCTAAAACCTAAAACCTAAATCTAAAACCCTAAATTTTAATACACTAAACCATAAATCCTAATACTCTAAACACTAAAACATAAAAACAAAACCCTAAACCCTAAAAACTAAACCCTAATCATTAATACACTAAAACCCTTAACTCTAAAACTAAAAATTAAACCCTAATATTCTAAACCCTAAAACCTAAAACCAAAACCCTAAAAAATAAAACCTAAAACCCTAAACTTGAATACAACAAAACCTTAAAACCTAAAATTAAACCTTAAAACTAAACATTAAACTCAAAAACTCTAAACCCTAAAACCTAAAACCAAAACCCTAAACCCTAAATCTTAAAAACTAAATCTTAAACCCTAAATTTTACGACACTAAACCCTAAGTCATAATACTCTAAACACTAAAACCTAAAAACAATACCATAAACTCTAAAGACTAAAACCCTAATCTTTAATAAACTAAAACCCTAGACTTTAAAACTAAACATTAAACCCTAAATTTCAAAACCCTAAACCCTAAAACCAAAACCCTAAAAACTAAAACCTAAAACCTTATACTTGAATAAACTAAAACCCTAAACCCTAAACCTTAAAATTAAACCCTAAAACTAAGCAAATAACCCTAAAACTCAAAACCCTAAAATTGAAAACAAAAACACTAAACCCCAAACCCTAAAAACAAAATCTAAAACCCTAAATTTTAATACACTAAACCCTAAATCCTAATACTCAAAACACTAAAACATTAAAACTAAAACCCTAAACGCTAAAAACTAAAACCCTAATCTTTAATACACTATAACCCTAAACGCTAAAACTAAACATTAAACCCTAAAATTTAAAACCCTAAAACCGAAAACCAAAACCCTAAAAACTAAAACCTAAAACCCTAAATTTGAATACAACAAAACCCTAAAACCTAAAATTAAACACTAAAACTAAGCACATAACCCAAAAACTCAAAACCCTAAAATTGAAAACAAAAACTCTAAACCCTAAACCCTAAAAACTAAATCTAAAACCCTAAATTTTAATACACTAAACCCTAAATCCTAATACTCAAAACACTAAAACATAAAAACAAAACCCTAAACCCTAAAAACTAAAACCCTAATCTTTAATACACTAAAACCCTAAACCCTAAAAGTAAACATTAAACCGTAAAATTTAAAACCCTAAAACCGAAAACCAAAACCCTAAAAACTAAAACCTGAAACCCTAAATTTGAATACAACAGAACCCTAAAACCTAAAATTAAACTGTAAAACTAAGCACATAACCCAACAACTCAAAACCCTAAACCCTAAACCCTAAAAACAAAATCTAAAACCCTAAATTTTAATACACTAAACCCTAAATCCTAATACTCTAAACACTAAAACATAAAAACAAAATCCTAAACCCTACCCTAATCTTTAATACACTAAAACCCTAAACCCCAAAACTAAACATTAAACCCTAAAATTTAAAACCCTAAAACCTAAAACCAAAACCCTAAAAACTAAAACCTAAAACCCTAAATTTGAATACAAAAAAACCCTAAAACCTAAAATTAAACCCTAAAACTAAGCACACAACCCAAAAACTCAGAACCCTCAAATTGAAAACAAAAACCCTAAATCCTAAAACCTAAAAACTAAATCTAAAACCCTAAATTTTAATACACTAAACCATAAATCCTAATACTCTAAACACTAAAACATAAAAACAAAACCCTAAACCCTAAAAACTAAAACCCTAATCATTAATACACTAAAACCCTTAACTCTAAAACTAAAAATTAAACCCTAAAATTCTAAACCCTAAAACCTAAAACCAAAACCCTAAAAAATAAAACCTAAAACCCTAAACTTGAATACAACAAAACCTTAAAACCTAAAATTAAACCTTAAAACTAACCATTAAACTCGAAAACTCTAAACCCTTAAACCTAAAACCAAAACCCTAAACCCTAAATCTTAAAAACTAAATCTTAAACCCTAAATTTTACGACACTAAACCCTAAGTCATAATACTCTAAACACTAAAACCTAAAAACAATACCATAAACTCTAAAGACTAAAACCCTAATCTTTAATAAACTAAAACCCTAGACTTTAAAACTAAACATTAAACCCTAAATTTCAAAACCCTAAACCCTAAAACCAAAACCCTAAAAACTAAAACCTAAAACCTTATACTTGAATACACTAAAACCCTAAACCCTAAACCTTAAAATTAAACCCTAAAACTAAGCAAAT
Source organism: Euphrasia confusa (assembly GCA_954870475.1). Taxonomy (NCBI): domain Eukaryota; kingdom Viridiplantae; phylum Streptophyta; class Magnoliopsida; order Lamiales; family Orobanchaceae; genus Euphrasia; species Euphrasia confusa. Next base: position 18,571,566 of record OX940966.1, read on the forward strand.
AACCCTAAAACTCAAAACCGTAAAATTGAAAACAAAAACACTAAACCCCAAACCCTAAAAACAAAATCTAAAACCCTAAATTTTAATACACTAAACCCTAAATCCTAATACTCAAAACACTAAAACATTAAAACTAAAACCCTAAACGCTAAAAACTAAAACCCTAATCTTTAATACACTAAAACCCTAAACGCTAAAACTAAACATTAAACCCTAAAATTTAAAACCCTAAAACCGAAAACCAAAACCCTAAAAACTAAAACCTAAAACCCTAAATTTGAATACAACAAAACCCCAAAACATAAAATTAAACACTAAAACTAAGCACATAACCCAAAAACTCAAAACCCTAAAATTGAAAACAAAAACTCTAAACCCTAAACCCTAAAAACTAAATCTAAAACCCTAAATTTTAATACACTAAACCCTAAATCCTAATACTCAAAACACTAAAACATAAAAACAAAACCCTAAACCCTAAAAACTAAAACCCTAATCTGTAATACACTAAAACCCTAAACCCTAAAAGTAAACATTAAACAGTAAAATTTAAAACCCTAAAACCGAAAACCAAAACCCTAAAAACTAAAACCTAAAACCCTAAATTTGAATACAAAAAAACCCTAAAACCTAAAATTAAACCCTAAAACTAAGCACACAACCCAAAAACTCAGAACCCTCAAATTGAAAACAAAAACCCTAAATCCTAAAACCTAAAAACTAAATCTAAAACCCTAAATTTTAATACACTAAACCATAAATCCTAATACTCTAAACACTAAAACATAAAAACAAAACCCTAAACCCTAAAAACTAAAACCCTAATCATTAATACACTAAAACCCTTAACTCTAAAACTAAAAATTAAACCCTAAAATTCTAAACCCTAAAACCTAAAACCAAAACCCTAAAAAATAAAACCTAAAACCCTAAACTTGAATACAACAAAACCTTAAAACCTAAAATTAAACCTTAAAACTAACCATTAAACTCGAAAACTCTAAACCCTTAAACCTAAAACCAAAACCCTAAACCCTAAATCTTAAAAACTAAATCTTAAACCCTAAATTTTACGACACTAAACCCTAAGTCATAATACTCTAAACACTAAAACCTAAAAACAATACCATAAACTCTAAAGACTAAAACCCTAATCTTTAATAAACTAAAACCCTAGACTTTAAAACTAAACATTAAACCCTAAATTTCAAAACCCTAAACCCTAAAACCAAAACCCTAAAAACTAAAACCTAAAACCTTATACTTGAATACACTAAAACCCTAAACCCTAAACCTTAAAATTAAACCCTAAAACTAAGCAAATAACCCTAAAACTCAAAACCGTAAAATTGAAAACAAAAACACTAAACCCCAAACCCTAAAAACAAAATCTAAAACCCTAAATTTTAATACACTAAACCCTAAATCCTAATACTCAAAACACTAAAACATTAAAACTAAAACCCTAAACGCTAAAAACTAAAACCCTAATCTTTAATACACTAAAACCCTAAACGCTAAAACTAAACATTAAACCCTAAAATTTAAAACCCTAAAAACGAAAACCAAAACCCTAAAAACTAAAACCTAAAACCCTAAATTTGAATACAACAAAACCCTAAAACATAAAATTAAACACTAAAACTAAGCACATAACCCAAAAACTCAAAACCCTAAAATTGAAAACAAAAACTCTAAACCCTAAACCCTAAAAACTAAATCTAAAACCCTAAATTTTAATACACTAAACCCTAAATCCTAATACTCAAAACACTAAAACATAAAAACAAAACCCTAAACCCTAAAAACTAAAACCCTAATCTGTAATACACTAAAACCCTAAACCCTAAAAGTAAACATTAAACAGTAAAATTTAAAACCCTAAAACCGAAAACCAAAACCCTAAAAACTAAAACCTAAAACCCTAAATTTGAATACAAAAAAACCCTAAAACCTAAAATTAAACCCTAAAACTAAGCACACAACCCAAAAACTCAGAACCCTCAAATTGAAAACAAAAACCCTAAATCCTAAAACCTAAAAACTAAATCTAAAACCCTAAATTTTAATACACTAAACCATAAATCCTAATACTCTAAACACTAAAACATAAAAACAAAACCCTAAACCCTAAAAACTAAAACCCTAATCATTAATACACTAAAACCCTTAACTCTAAAACTAAAAATTAAACCCTAATATTCTAAACCCTAAAACCTAAAACCAAAACCCTAAAAAATAAAACCTAAAACCCTAAACTTGAATACAACAAAACCTTAAAACCTAAAATTAAACCTTAAAACTAAACATTAAACTCAAAAACTCTAAACCCTAAAACCTAAAACCAAAACCCTAAACCCTAAATCTTAAAAACTAAATCTTAAACCCTAAATTTTACGACACTAAACCCTAAGTCATAATACTCTAAACACTAAAACCTAAAAACAATACCATAAACTCTAAAGACTAAAACCCTAATCTTTAATAAACTAAAACCCTAGACTTTAAAACTAAACATTAAACCCTAAATTTCAAAACCCTAAACCCTAAAACCAAAACCCTAAAAACTAAAACCTAAAACCTTATACTTGAATACACTAAAACCCTAAACCCTAAACCTTAAAATTAAACCCTAAAACTAAGCAAATAACCCTAAAACTCAAAACCCTAAAATTGAAAACAAAAAAACTAAACCCCAAACCCTAAAAACAAAATCTAAAACCCTAAATTTTAATACACTAAACCCTAAATCCTAATACTCAAAACACTAAAACATTAAAACTAAAACCCTAAACAATAAAAACTAAAACCCTAATCTTTAATACACTAAAACCCTAAACGCTAAAACTAAACATTAAACCCTAAAATTTAAAACCCTAAAACCGAAAACCAAAACCCTAAAAACTAAAACCTAAAACCCTAAATTTGAATACAACAAAACCCTAAAACCTAAAATTAAACACTAAAACTAAGCACATAACCCAAAAACTCAAAACCCTAAAATTGAAAACAAAAACTCTAAACCCTAAACCCTAAAAACTAAATCTAAAACCCTAAATTTTAATACACTAAACCCTAAATCCTAATACTCAAAACACTAAAACATAAAAACAAAACCCTAAACCCTAAAAACTAAAACCCTAATCTTTAATACACTAAAACCCTAAACCCTAAAAGTAAACATTAAACCGTAAAATTTAAAACCCTAAAACCGAAAACCAAAACCCTAAAAACTAAAACCTGAAACCCTAAATTTGAATACAACAGAACCCTAAAACCTAAAATTAAACTGTAAAACTAAGCACATAACCCAAAAACTCAAAACCCTAAACCCTAAACCCCAAAAACAAAATCTAAAACCCTAAATTTTAATACACTAAACCCTAAATCCTAATACTCTAAACACTAAAACATAAAAACAAAATCCTAAACCCTACCCTAATCTTTAATACACTAAAACACTAAACCCCAAAACTAAACATTAAACCCTAATATTTAAAACCCTAAAACCTAAAACCAAAACCCTAAAAACTAAAACCTAAAACCCTAAATTTGAATACAAAAAAACCCTAAAACCTAAAATTAAACCCTAAAACTAAGCACACAACCCAAAAACTCAGAACCCTCAAATTGAAAACAAAAACCCTAAATCCTAAAACCTAAAAACTAAATCTAAAACCCTAAATTTTAATACACTAAACCATAAATCCTAATACTCTAAACACTAAAACATAAAAACAAAACCCTAAACCCTAAAAACTAAAACCCTAATCATTAATACACTAAAACCCTTAACTCTAAAACTAAAAATTAAACCCTAAAATTCTAAACCCTAAAATTGAAAACAAAAAAACTAAACCCCAAACCCTAAAAACAAAATCTAAAACCCTAAATTTTAATACACTAAACCCTAAATCCTAATACTCAAAACACTAAAACATAAAAACAAAACCCTAAACCCTAAAAACTAAAACCCTAATCTGTAATACACTAAAACCCTAAACCCTAAAAGTAAACATTAAACAGTAAAATTTAAAACCCTAAAACCGAAAACCAAAACCCTAAAAACTAAAACCTAAAACCCTAAATTTGAATACAAAAAAACCCTAAAACCTAAAATTAAACCCTAAAACTAAGCACACAACCCAAAAACTCAGAACCCTCAAATTGAAAACAAAAACCCTAAATCCTAAAACCTAAAAACTAAATCTAAAACCCTAAATTTTAATACACTAAACCATAAATCCTAATACTCTAAACACTAAAACATAAAAACAAAACCCTAAAACTAAGCAAATAACCCTAAAACTCAAAACCGTAAAATTGAAAACAAAAACACTAAACCCCAAACCCTAAAAACAAAATCTAAAATCCTAAATTTTAATACACTAAACCCTAAATCCTAATACTCAAAACACTAAAACATTAAAACTAAAACCCTAAACGCTAAAAACTAAAACCCTAATCTTTAATACACTAAAACCCTAAACGCTAAAACTAAACATTAAACCCTAAAATTTAAAACCCTAAAACCGAAAACCAAAACCCTAAAAACTAAAACCTAAAACCCTAAATTTGAATACAACAAAACCCTAAAACATAAAATTAAACACTAAAACTAAGCACATAACCCAAAAACTCAAAACCCTAAAATTGAAAACAAAAACTCTAAACCCTAAACCCTAAAAACTAAATCTAAAACCCTAAATTTTAATACACTAAACCCTAAATCCTAATACTCAAAACACTAAAACATAAAAACAAAACCCTAAACCCTAAAAACTAAAACCCTAATCTGTAATACACTAAAACCCTAAACCCTAAAAGTAAACATTAAACAGTAAAATTTAAAACCCTAAAACCGAAAACCAAAACCCTAAAAACTAAAACCTAAAACCCTAAATTTGAATACAAAAAAACCCTAAAACCTAAAATTAAACCCTAAAACTAAGCACACAACCCAAAAACTCAGAACCCTCAAATTGAAAACAAAAACCCTAAATCCTAAAACCTAAAAACTAAATCTAAAACCCTAAATTTTAATACACTAAACCATAAATCCTAATACTCTAAACACTAAAACATAAAAACAAAACCCTAAACCCTAAAAACTAAAACCCTAATCATTAATACACTAAAACCCTTAACTCTAAAACTAAAAATTAAACCCTAATATTCTAAACCCTAAAACCTAAAACCAAAACCCTAAAAAATAAAACCTAAAACCCTAAACTTGAATACAACAAAACCTTAAAACCTAAAATTAAACCTTAAAACTAAACATTAAACTCAAAAACTCTAAACCCTAAAACCTAAAACCAAAACCCTAAACCCTAAATCTTAAAAACTAAATCTTAAACCCTAAATTTTACGACACTAAACCCTAAGTCATAATACTCTAAACACTAAAACCTAAAAACAATACCATAAACTCTAAAGACTAAAACCCTAATCTTTAATAAACTAAAACCCTAGACTTTAAAACTAAACATTAAACCCTAAATTTCAAAACCCTAAACCCTAAAACCAAAACCCTAAAAACTAAAACCTAAAACCTTATACTTGAATACACTAAAACCCTAAACCCTAAACCTTTAAATTAAACCCTAAAACTAAGCAAATAACCCTAAAACTCAAAACCCTAAAATTGAAAACAAAAAAACTAAACCCCAAACCCTAAAAACAAAATCTAAAACCCTAAATTTTAATACACTAAACCCTAAATCCTAATACTCAAAACACTAAAACATTAAAACTAAAACCCTAAACAATAAAAACTAAAACCCTAATCTTTAATACACTAAAACCCTAAACGCTAAAACTAAACATTAAACCCTAAAATTTAAAACCCTAAAACCGAAAACCAAAACCCTAAAAACTAAAACCTAAAACCCTAAATTTGAATACAACAAAACCCTAAAACCTAAAATTAAACACTAAAACTAAGCACATAACCCAAAAACTCAAAACCCTAAAATTGAAAACAAAAACTCTAAACCCTAAACCCTAAAAACTAAATCTAAAACCCTAAATTTTAATACACTAAACCCTAAATCCTAATACTCAAAACACTAAAACATAAAAACAAAACCCTAAACCCTAAAAACTAAAACCCTAATCTTTAATACACTAAAACCCTAAACCCTAAAAGTAAACATTAAACCGTAAAATTTAAAACCCTAAAACCGAAAACCAAAACCCTAAAAACTAAAACCTGAAACCCTAAATTTGAATACAACAGAACCCTAAAACCTAAAATTAAACTGTAAAACTAAGCACATAACCCAAAAACTCAAAACCCTAAACCCTAAACCCTAAAAACAAAATCTAAAACCCTAAATTTTAATACACTAAACCCTAAATCCTAATACTCTAAACACTAAAACATAAAAACAAAATCCTAAACCCTACCCTAATCTTTAATACACTAAAACACTAAACCCCAAAACTAAACATTAAACCCTAATATTTAAAACCCTAAAACCTAAAACCAAAACCCTAAAAACTAAAACCTAAAACCCTAAATTTGAATACAAAAACACCCTAAAACCTAAAATTAAACCCTAAAACTAAGCACACAACCCAAAAACTCAGAACCCTCAAATTGAAAACAAAAACCCTAAATCCTAAAACCTAAAAACTAAATCTAAAACCCTAAATTTTAATACACTAAACCATAAATCCTAATACTCTAAACACTAAAACATAAAAACAAAACCCTAAACCCTAAAAACTAAAACCCTAATCATTAATACACTAAAACCCTTAACTCTAAAACTAAAAATTAAACCCTAAAATTCTAAACCCTAAAATTGAAAACAAAAAAACTAAACCCCAAACCCTAAAAACAAAATCTAAAACCCTAAATTTTAATACACTAAACCCTAAATCCTAATACTCAAAACACTAAAACATAAAAACAAAACCCTAAACCCTAAAAACTAAAACCCTAATCTGTAATACACTAAAACCCTAAACCCTAAAAGTAAACATTAAACAGTAAAATTTAAAACCCTAAAACCGAAAACCAAAACCCTAAAAACTAAAACCTAAAACCCTAAATTTGAATACAAAAAAACCCTAAAACCTAAAATTAAACCCTAAAACTAAGCACACAACCCAAAAACTCAGAACCCTCAAATTGAAAACAAAAACCCTAAATCCTAAAACCTAAAAACTAAATCTAAAACCCTAAATTTTAATACACTAAACCATAAATCCTAATACTCTAAACACTAAAACATAAAAACAAAACCCTAAAACTAAGCAAATAACCCTAAAACTCAAAACCGTAAAATTGAAAACAAAAACACTAAACCCCAAACCCTAAAAACAAAATCTAAAATCCTAAATTTTAATACACTAAACCCTAAATCCTAATACTCAAAACACTAAAACATTAAAACTAAAACCCTAAACGCTAAAAACTAAAACCCTAATCTTTAATACACTAAAACCCTAAACGCTAAAACTAAACATTAAACCCTAAAATTTAAAACCCTAAAACCGAAAACCAAAACCCTAAAAACTAAAACCTAAAACCCTAAATTTGAATACAACAAAACCCTAAAACATAAAATTAAACACTAAAACTAAGCACATAACCCAAAAACTCAAAACCCTAAAATTGAAAACAAAAACTCTAAACCCTAAACCCTAAAAACTAAATCTAAAACCCTAAATTTTAATACACTAAACCCTAAATCCTAATACTCAAAACACTAAAACATAAAAACAAAACCCTAAACCCTAAAAACTAAAACCCTAATCTGTAATACACTAAAACCCTAAACCCTAAAAGTAAACATTAAACAGTAAAATTTAAAACCCTAAAACCGAAAACCAAAACCCTAAAAACTAAAACCTAAAACCCTAAATTTGAATACAAAAAAACCCTAAAACCTAAAATTAAACCCTAAAACTAAGCACACAACCCAAAAACTCAGAACCCTCAAATTGAAAACAAAAACCCTAAATCCTAAAACCTAAAAACTAAATCTAAAACCCTAAATTTTAATACACTAAACCATAAATCCTAATACTCTAAACACTAAAACATAAAAACAAAACCCTAAACCCTAAAAACTAAAACCCTAATCATTAATACACTAAAACCCTTAACTCTAAAACTAAAAATTAAACCCTAATATTCTAAACCCTAAAACCTAAAACCAAAACCCTAAAAAATAAAACCTAAAACCCTAAACTTGAATACAACAAAACCTTAAAACCTAAAATTAAACCTTAAAACTAAACATTAAACTCAAAAACTCTAAACCCTAAAACCTAAAACCAAAACCCTAAACCCTAAATCTTAAAAACTAAATCTTAAACCCTAAATTTTACGACACTAAACCCTAAGTCATAATACTCTAAACACTAAAACCTAAAAACAATACCATAAACTCTAAAGACTAAAACCCTAATCTTTAATAAACTAAAACCCTAGACTTTAAAACTAAACATTAAACCCTAAATTTCAAAACCCTAAACCCTAAAACCAAAACCCTAAAAACTAAAACCTAAAACCTTATACTTGAATACACTAAAACCCTAAACCCTAAACCTTTAAATTAAACCCTAAAACTAAGCAAATAACCCTAAAACTCAAAACCCTAAAATTGAAAACAAAAAAACTAAACCCCAAACCCTAAAAACAAAATCTAAAACCCTAAATTTTAATACACTAAACCCTAAATCCTAATACTCAAAACACTAAAACATTAAAACTAAAACCCTAAACAATAAAAACTAAAACCCTAATCTTTAATACACTAAAACCCTAAACGCTAAAACTAAACATTAAACCCTAAAATTTAAAACCCTAAAACCGAAAACCAAAACCCTAAAAACTAAAACCTAAAACCCTAAATTTGAATACAACAAAACCCTAAAACCTAAAATTAAACACTAAAACTAAGCACATAACCCAAAAACTCAAAACCCTAAAATTGAAAACAAAAACTCTAAACCCTAAACCCTAAAAACTAAATCTAAAACCCTAAATTTTAATACACTAAACCCTAAATCCTAATACTCAAAACACTAAAACATAAAAACAAAACCCTAAACCCTAAAAACTAAAACCCTAATCTTTAATACACTAAAACCCTAAACCCTAAAAGTAAACATTAAACCGTAAAATTTAAAACCCTAAAACCGAAAACCAAAACCCTAAAAACTAAAACCTGAAACCCTAAATTTGAATACAACAGAACCCTAAAACCTAAAATTAAACTGTAAAACTAAGCACATAACCCAAAAACTCAAAACCCTAAACCCTAAACCCTAAAAACAAAATCTAAAACCCTAAATTTTAATACACTAAACCCTAAATCCTAATACTCTAAACACTAAAACATAAAAACAAAATCCTAAACCCTACCCTAATCTTTAATACACTAAAACACTAAACCCCAAAACTAAACATTAAACCCTAATATTTAAAACCCTAAAACCTAAAACCAAAACCCTAAAAACTAAAACCTAAAACCCTAAATTTGAATACAAAAACACCCTAAAACCTAAAATTAAACCCTAAAACTAAGCACACAACCCAAAAACTCAGAACCCTCAAATTGAAAACAAAAACCCTAAATCCTAAAACCTAAAAACTAAATCTAAAACCCTAAATTTTAATACACTAAACCATAAATCCTAATACTCTAAACACTAAAACATAAAAACAAAACCCTAAACCCTAAAAACTAAAACCCTAATCATTAATACACTAAAACCCTTAACTCTAAAACTAAAAATTAAACCCTAAAATTCTAAACCCTAAAATTGAAAACAAAAAAACTAAACCCCAAACCCTAAAAACAAAATCTAAAACCCTAAATTTTAATACACTAAACCCTAAATCCTAATACTCAAAACACTAAAACATAAAAACAAAACCCTAAACCCTAAAAACTAAAACCCTAATCTGTAATACACTAAAACCCTAAACCCTAAAAGTAAACATTAAACAGTAAAATTTAAAACCCTAAAACCGAAAACCAAAACCCTAAAAACTAAAACCTAAAACCCTAAATTTGAATACAAAAAAACCCTAAAACCTAAAATTAAACCCTAAAACTAAGCACACAACCCAAAAACTCAGAACCCTCAAATTGAAAACAAAAACCCTAAATCCTAAAACCTAAAAACTAAATCTAAAACCCTAAATTTTAATACACTAAACCATAAATCCTAATACTCTAAACACTAAAACATAAAAACAAAACCCTAAACCCTAAAAACTAAAACCCTAATCATTAATACACTAAAACCCTTAACTCTAAAACTAAAAATTAAACCCTAATATTCTAAACCCTAAAACCTAAAACCAAAACCCTAAAAAATAAAACCTAAAACCCTAAACTTGAATACAACAAAACCTTAAAACCTAAAATTAAACCTTAAAACTAAACATTAAACTCAAAAACTCTAAACCCTAAAACCTAAAACCAAAACCCTAAACCCTAAATCTTAAAAACTAAATCTTAAACCCTAAATTTTACGACACTAAACCCTAAGTCATAATACTCTAAACACTAAAACCTAAAAACAATACCATAAACTCTAAAGACTAAAACCCTAATCTTTAATAAACTAAAACCCTAGACTTTAAAACTAAACATTAAACCCTAAATTTCAAAACCCTAAACCCTAAAACCAAAACCCTAAAAACTAAAACCTAAAACCTTATACTTGAATACACTAAAACCCTAAACCCTAAACCTTAAAATTAAACCCTAAAACTAAGCAAATAACCCTAAAACTCAAAACCCTAAAATTGAAAACAAAAAAACTAAACCCCAAACCCTAAAAACAAAATCTAAAACCCTAAATTTTAATACACTAAACCCTAAATCCTAATACTCAAAACACTAAAACATTAAAACTAAAACCCTAAACAATAAAAACTAAAACCCTAATCTTTAATACACTAAAACCCTAAACGCTAAAACTAAACATTAAACCCTAAAATTTAAAACCCTAAAACCGAAAACCAAAACCCTAAAAACTAAAACCTAAAACCCTAAATTTGAATACAACAAAACCCTAAAACCTAAAATTAAACACTAAAACTAAGCACATAACCCAAAAACTCAAAACCCTAAAATTGAAAACAAAAACTCTAAACCCTAAACCCTAAAAACTAAATCTAAAACCCTAAATTTTAATACACTAAACCCTAAATCCTAATACTCAAAACACTAAAACATAAAAACAAAACCCTAAACCCTAAAAACTAAAACCCTAATCTTTAATACACTAAAACCCTAAACCCTAAAAGTAAACATTAAACCGTAAAATTTAAAACCCTAAAACCGAAAACCAAAACCCTAAAAACTAAAACCTGAAACCCTAAATTTGAATACAACAGAACCCTAAAACCTAAAATTAAACTGTAAAACTAAGCACATAACCCAAAAACTCAAAACCCTAAACCCTAAACCCTAAAAACAAAATCTAAAACCCTAAATTTTAATACACTAAACCCTAAATCCTAATACTCTAAACACTAAAACATAAAAACAAAATCCTAAACCCTACCCTAATCTTTAATACACTAAAACACTAAACCCCAAAACTAAACATTAAACCCTAATATTTAAAACCCTAAAACCTAAAACCAAAACCCTAAAAACTAAAACCTAAAACCCTAAATTTGAATACAAAAAAACCCTAAAACCTAAAATTAAACCCTAAAACTAAGCACACAACCCAAAAACTCAGAACCCTCAAATTGAAAACAAAAACCCTAAATCCTAAAACCTAAAAACTAAATCTAAAACCCTAAATTTTAATACACTAAACCATAAATCCTAATACTCTAAACACTAAAACATAAAAACAAAACCCTAAACCCTAAAAACTAAAACCCTAATCATTAATACACTAAAACCCTTAACTCTAAAACTAAAAATTAAACCCTAAAATTCTAAACCCTAAAATTGAAAACAAAAAAACTAAACCCCAAACCCTAAAAACAAAATCTAAAACCCTAAATTTTAATACACTAAACCCTAAATCCTAATACTCAAAACACTAAAACATAAAAACAAAACCCTAAACCCTAAAAACTAAAACCCTAATCTGTAATACACTAAAACCCTAAACCCTAAAAGTAAACATTAAACAGTAAAATTTAAAACCCTAAAACCGAAAACCAAAACCCTAAAAACTAAAACCTAAAACCCTAAATTTGAATACAAAAAAACCCTAAAACCTAAAATTAAACCCTAAAACTAAGCACACAACCCAAAAACTCAGAACCCTCAAATTGAAAACAAAAACCCTAAATCCTAAAACCTAAAAACTAAATCTAAAACCCTAAATTTTAATACACTAAACCATAAATCCTAATACTCTAAACACTAAAACATAAAAACAAAACCCTAAACCCTAAAAACTAAAACCCTAATCATTAATACACTAAAACCCTTAACTCTAAAACTAAAAATTAAACCCTAATATTCTAAACCCTAAAACCTAAAACCAAAACCCTAAAAAATAAAACCTAAAACCCTAAACTTGAATACAACAAAACCTTAAAACCTAAAATTAAACCTTAAAACTAAACATTAAACTCAAAAACTCTAAACCCTAAAACCTAAAACCAAAACCCTAAACCCTAAATCTTAAAAACTAAATCTTAAACCCTAAATTTTACGACACTAAACCCTAAGTCATAATACTCTAAACACTAAAACCTAAAAACAATACCATAAACTCTAAAGACTAAAACCCTAATCTTTAATAAACTAAAACCCTAGACTTTAAAACTAAACATTAAACCCTAAATTTCAAAACCCTAAACCCTAAAACCAAAACCCTAAAAACTAAAACCTAAAACCTTATACTTGAATACACTAAAACCCTAAACCCTAAACCTTAAAATTAAACCCTAAAACTAAGCAAATAACCCTAAAACTCAAAACCCTAAAATTGAAAACAAAAAAACTAAACCCCAAACCCTAAAAACAAAATCTAAAACCCTAAATTTTAATACACTAAACCCTAAATCCTAATACTCAAAACACTAAAACATTAAAACTAAAACCCTAAACGCTAAAAACTAAAACCCTAATCTTTAATACACTAAAACCCTAAACGCTAAAACTAAACATTAAACCCTAAAATTTAAAACCCTAAAACCGAAAACCAAAACCCTAAAAACTAAAACCTAAAACCCTAAATTTGAATACAACAAAACCCTAAAACCTAAAATTAAACACTAAAACTAAGCACATAACCCAAAAACTCAAAACCCTAAAATTGAAAACAAAAACTCTAAACCCTAAACCCTAAAAACTAAATCTAAAACCCTAAATTTTAATACACTAAACCCTAAATCCTAATACTCAAAACACTAAAACATAAAAACAAAACCCTAAACCCTAAAAACTAAAACCCTAATCTTTAATACACTAAAACCCTAAACCCTAAAAGTAAACATTAAACCGTAAAATTTAAAACCCTAAAACCGAAAACCAAAACCCTAAAAACTAAAACCTGAAACCCTAAATTTGAATACAACAGAACCCTAAAACCTAAAATTAAACTGTAAAACTAAGCACATAACCCAACAACTCAAAACCCTAAACCCTAAACCCTAAAAACAAAATCTAAAACCCTAAATTTTAATACACTAAACCCTAAATCCTAATACTCTAAACACTAAAACATAAAAACAAAATCCTAAACCCTACCCTAATCTTTAATACACTAAAACCCTAAACCCCAAAACTAAACATTAAACCCTAAAATTTAAAACCCTAAAACCTAAAACCAAAACCCTAAAAACTAAAACCTAAAACCCTAAATTTGAATACAAAAAAACCCTAAAACCTAAAATTAAACCCTAAAACTAAGCACACAACCCAAAAACTCAGAACCCTCAAATTGAAAACAAAAACCCTAAATCCTAAAACCTAAAAACTAAATCTAAAACCCTAAATTTTAATACACTAAACCATAAATCCTAATACTCTAAACACTAAAACATAAAAACAAAACCCTAAACCCTAAAAACTAAAACCCTAATCATTAATACACTAAAACCCTTAACTCTAAAACTAAAAATTAAACCCTAAAATTCTAAACCCTAAAACCTAAAACCAAAACCCTAAAAAATAAAACCTAAAACCCTAAACTTGAATACAACAAAACCTTAAAACCTAAAATTAAACCTTAAAACTAACCATTAAACTCGAAAACTCTAAACCCTTAAACCTAAAACCAAAACCCTAAACCCTAAATCTTAAAAACTAAATCTTAAACCCTAAATTTTACGACACTAAACCCTAAGTCATAATACTCTAAACACTAAAACCTAAAAACAATACCATAAACTCTAAAGACTAAAACCCTAATCTTTAATAAACTAAAACCCTAGACTTTAAAACTAAACATTAAACCCTAAATTTCAAAACCCTAAACCCTAAAACCAAAACCCTAAAAACTAAAACCTAAAACCTTATACTTGAATACACTAAAACCCTAAACCCTAAACCTTAAAATTAAACCCTAAAACTAAGCAAATAACCCTAAAACTCAAAACCGTAAAATTGAAAACAAAAACACTAAACCCCAAACCCTAAAAACAAAATCTAAAACCCTAAATTTTAATACACTAAACCCTAAATCCTAATACTCAAAACACTAAAACATTAAAACTAAAACCCTAAACGCTAAAAACTAAAACCCTAATCTTTAATACACTAAAACCCTAAACGCTAAAACTAAACATTAAACCCTAAAATTTAAAACCCTAAAACCGAAAACCAAAACCCTAAAAACTAAAACCTAAAACCCTAAATTTGAATACAACAAAACCCCAAAACATAAAATTAAACACTAAAACTAAGCACATAACCCAAAAACTCAAAACCCTAAAATTGAAAACAAAAACTCTAAACCCTAAACCCTAAAAACTAAATCTAAAACCCTAAATTTTAATACACTAAACCCTAAATCCTAATACTCAAAACACTAAAACATAAAAACAAAACCCTAAACCCTAAAAACTAAAACCCTAATCTGTAATACACTAAAACCCTAAACCCTAAAAGTAAACATTAAACAGTAAAATTTAAAACCCTAAAACCGAAAACCAAAACCCTAAAAACTAAAACCTAAAACCCTAAATTTGAATACAAAAAAACCCTAAAACCTAAAATTAAACCCTAAAACTAAGCACACAACCCAAAAACTCAGAACCCTCAAATTGAAAACAAAAACCCTAAATCCTAAAACCTAAAAACTAAATCTAAAACCCTAAATTTTAATACACTAAACCATAAATCCTAATACTCTAAACACTAAAACATAAAAACAAAACCCTAAACCCTAAAAACTAAAACCCTAATCATTAATACACTAAAACCCTTAACTCTAAAACTAAAAATTAAACCCTAAAATTCTAAACCCTAAAACCTAAAACCAAAACCCTAAAAAATAAAACCTAAAACCCTAAACTTGAATACAACAAAACCTTAAAACCTAAAATTAAACCTTAAAACTAACCATTAAACTCGAAAACTCTAAACCCTTAAACCTAAAACCAAAACCCTAAACCCTAAATCTTAAAAACTAAATCTTAAACCCTAAATTTTACGACACTAAACCCTAAGTCATAATACTCTAAACACTAAAACCTAAAAACAATACCATAAACTCTAAAGACTAAAACCCTAATCTTTAATAAACTAAAACCCTAGACTTTAAAACTAAACATTAAACCCTAAATTTCAAAACCCTAAACCCTAAAACCAAAACCCTAAAAACTAAAACCTAAAACCTTATACTTGAATACACTAAAACCCTAAACCCTAAACCTTAAAATTAAACCCTAAAACTAAGCAAATAACCCTAAAACTCAAAACCGTAAAATTGAAAACAAAAACACTAAACCCCAAACCCTAAAAACAAAATCTAAAACCCTAAATTTTAATACACTAAACCCTAAATCCTAATACTCAAAACACTAAAACATTAAAACTAAAACCCTAAACGCTAAAAACTAAAACCCTAATCTTTAATACACTAAAACCCTAAACGCTAAAACTAAACATTAAACCCTAAAATTTAAAACCCTAAAACCGAAAACCAAAACCCTAAAAACTAAAACCTAAAACCCTAAATTTGAATACAACAAAACCCTAAAACATAAAATTAAACACTAAAACTAAGCACATAACCCAAAAACTCAAAACCCTAAAATTGAAAACAAAAACTCTAAACCCTAAACCCTAAAAACTAAATCTAAAACCCTAAATTTTAATACACTAAACCCTAAATCCTAATACTCAAAACACTAAAACATAAAAACAAAACCCTAAACCCTAAAAACTAAAACCCTAATCTGTAATACACTAAAACCCTAAACCCTAAAAGTAAACATTAAACAGTAAAATTTAAAACCCTAAAACCGAAAACCAAAACCCTAAAAACTAAAACCTAAAACCCTAAATTTGAATACAAAAAAACCCTAAAACCTAAAATTAAACCCTAAAACTAAGCACACAACCCAAAAACTCAGAACCCTCAAATTGAAAACAAAAACCCTAAATCCTAAAACCTAAAAACTAAATCTAAAACCCTAAATTTTAATACACTAAACCATAAATCCTAATACTCTAAACACTAAAACATAAAAACAAAACCCTAAACCCTAAAAACTAAAACCCTAATCATTAATACACTAAAACCCTTAACTCTAAAACTAAAAATTAAACCCTAATATTCTAAACCCTAAAACCTAAAACCAAAACCCTAAAAAATAAAACCTAAAACCCTAAACTTGAATACAACAAAACCTTAAAACCTAAAATTAAACCTTAAAACTAAACATTAAACTCAAAAACTCTAAACCCTAAAACCTAAAACCAAAACCCTAAACCCTAAATCTTAAAAACTAAATCTTAAACCCTAAATTTTACGACACTAAACCCTAAGTCATAATACTCTAAACACTAAAACCTAAAAACAATACCATAAACTCTAAAGACTAAAACCCTAATCTTTAATAAACTAAAACCCTAGACTTTAAAACTAAACATTAAACCCTAAATTTCAAAACCCTAAACCCTAAAACCAAAACCCTAAAAACTAAAACCTAAAACCTTATACTTGAATACACTAAAACCCTAAACCCTAAACCTTAAAATTAAACCCTAAAACTAAGCAAATAACCCTAAAACTCAAAACCCTAAAATTGAAAACAAAAAAACTAAACCCCAAACCCTAAAAACAAAATCTAAAACCCTAAATTTTAATACACTAAACCCTAAATCCTAATACTCAAAACACTAAAACATTAAAACTAAAACCCTAAACAATAAAAACTAAAACCCTAATCTTTAATACACTAAAACCCTAAACGCTAAAACTAAACATTAAACCCTAAAATTTAAAACCCTAAAACCGAAAACCAAAACCCTAAAAACTAAAACCTAAAACCCTAAATTTGAATACAACAAAACCCTAAAACCTAAAATTAAACACTAAAACTAAGCACATAACCCAAAAACTCAAAACCCTAAAATTGAAAACAAAAACTCTAAACCCTAAACCCTAAAAACTAAATCTAAAACCCTAAATTTTAATACACTAAACCCTAAATCCTAATACTCAAAACACTAAAACATAAAAACAAAACCCTAAACCCTAAAAACTAAAACCCTAATCTTTAATACACTAAAACCCTAAACCCTAAAAGTAAACATTAAACCGTAAAATTTAAAACCCTAAAACCGAAAACCAAAACCCTAAAAACTAAAACCTGAAACCCTAAATTTGAATACAACAGAACCCTAAAACCTAAAATTAAACTGTAAAACTAAGCACATAACCCAAAAACTCAAAACCCTAAACCCTAAACCCTAAAAACAAAATCTAAAACCCTAAATTTTAATACACTAAACCCTAAATCCTAATACTCTAAACACTAAAACATAAAAACAAAATCCTAAACCCTACCCTAATCTTTAATACACTAAAACACTAAACCCCAAAACTAAACATTAAACCCTAATATTTAAAACCCTAAAACCTAAAACCAAAACCCTAAAAACTAAAACCTAAAACCCTAAATTTGAATACAAAAAAACCCTAAAACCTAAAATTAAACCCTAAAACTAAGCACACAACCCAAAAACTCAGAACCCTCAAATTGAAAACAAAAACCCTAAATCCTAAAACCTAAAAACTAAATCTAAAACCCTAAATTTTAATACACTAAACCATAAATCCTAATACTCTAAACACTAAAACATAAAAACAAAACCCTAAACCCTAAAAACTAAAACCCTAATCATTAATACACTAAAACCCTTAACTCTAAAACTAAAAATTAAACCCTAAAATTCTAAACCCTAAAATTGAAAACAAAAAAACTAAACCCCAAACCCTAAAAACAAAATCTAAAACCCTAAATTTTAATACACTAAACCCTAAATCCTAATACTCAAAACACTAAAACATAAAAACAAAACCCTAAACCCTAAAAACTAAAACCCTAATCTGTAATACACTAAAACCCTAAACCCTAAAAGTAAACATTAAACAGTAAAATTTAAAACCCTAAAACCGAAAACCAAAACCCTAAAAACTAAAACCTAAAACCCTAAATTTGAATACAAAAAAACCCTAAAACCTAAAATTAAACCCTAAAACTAAGCACACAACCCAAAAACTCAGAACCCTCAAATTGAAAACAAAAACCCTAAATCCTAAAACCTAAAAACTAAATCTAAAACCCTAAATTTTAATACACTAAACCATAAATCCTAATACTCTAAACACTAAAACATAAAAACAAAACCCTAAACCCTAAAAACTAAAACCCTAATCATTAATACACTAAAACCCTTAACTCTAAAACTAAAAATTAAACCCTAATATTCTAAACCCTAAAACCTAAAACCAAAACCCTAAAAAATAAAACCTAAAACCCTAAACTTGAATACAACAAAACCTTAAAACCTAAAATTAAACCTTAAAACTAACCATTAAACTCGAAAACTCTAAACCCTTAAACCTAAAACCAAAACCCTAAACCCTAAATCTTAAAAACTAAATCTTAAACCCTAAATTTTACGACACTAAACCCTAAGTCATAATACTCTAAACACTAAAACCTAAAAACAATACCATAAACTCTAAAGACTAAAACCCTAATCTTTAATAAACTAAAACCCTAGACTTTAAAACTAAACATTAAACCCTAAATTTCAAAACCATAAACCCTAAAACCAAAACCCTAAAAACTAAAACCTAAAACCTTATACTTGAATACACTAAAACCCTAAACCCTAAACCTTAAAATTAAACCCTAAAACTAAGCAAATAACCCTAAAACTCAAAACCGTAAAATTGAAAACAAAAACACTAAACCCCAAACCCTAAAAACAAAATCTAAAACCCTAAATTTTAATACACTAAACCCTAAATCCTAATACTCAAAACACTAAAACATTAAAACTAAAACCCTAAACGCTAAAAACTAAAACCCTAATCTTTAATACACTAAAACCCTAAACGCTAAAACTAAACATTAAACCCTAAAATTTAAAACCCTAAAACCGAAAACCAAAACCTTAAAAACTAAAACCTAAAACCCTAAATTTGAATACAACAAAACACTAAAACATAAAATTAAACACTAAAACTAAGCACATAACCCAAAAACTCAAAACCCTAAAATTGAAAACAAAAACTCTAAACCCTAAACCCTAAAAACTAAATCTAAAACCCTAAATTTTAATACACTAAACCCTAAATCCTAATACTCAAAACACTAAAACATAAAAACAAAACCCTAAACCCTAAAAACTAAAACCCTAATCTGTAATACACTAAAACCCTAAACCCTAAAAGTAAACATTAAACAGTAAAATTTAAAACCCTAAAACCGAAAACCAAAACCCTAAAAACTAAAACCTAAAACCCTAAATTTGAATACAAAAAAACCCTAAAACCTAAAATTAAACCCTAAAACTAAGCACACAACCCAAAAACTCAGAACCCTCAAATTGAAAACAAAAACCCTAAATCCTAAAACCTAAAAACTAAATCTAAAACCCTAAATTTTAATACACTAAACCATAAATCCTAATACTCTAAACACTAAAACATAAAAACAAAACCCTAAACCCTAAAAACTAAAACCCTAATCATTAATACACTAAAACCCTTAACTCTAAAACTAAAAATTAAACCCTAATATTCTAAACCCTAAAACCTAAAACCAAAACCCTAAAAAATAAAACCTAAAACCCTAAACTTGAATACAACAAAACCTTAAAACCTAAAATTAAACCTTAAAACTAAACATTAAACTCAAAAACTCTAAACCCTAAAACCTAAAACCAAAACCCTAAACCCTAAATCTTAAAAACTAAATCTTAAACCCTAAATTTTACGACACTAAACCCTAAGTCATAATACTCTAAACACTAAAACCTAAAAACAATACCATAAACTCTAAAGACTAAAACCCTAATCTTTAATAAACTAAAACCCTAGACTTTAAAACTAAACATTAAACCCTAAATTTCAAAACCCTAAACCCTAAAACCAAAACCCTAAAAACTAAAACCTAAAACCTTATACTTGAATACACTAAAACCCTAAACCCTAAACCTTAAAATTAAACCCTAAAACTAAGCAAATAACCCTAAAACTCAAAACCCTAAAATTGAAAACAAAAAAACTAAACCCCAAACCCTAAAAACAAAATCTAAAACCCTAAATTTTAATACACTAAACCCTAAATCCTAATACTCAAAACACTAAAACATTAAAACTAAAACCCTAAACAATAAAAACTAAAACCCTAATCTTTAATACACTAAAACCCTAAACGCTAAAACTAAACATTAAACCCTAAAATTTAAAACCCTAAAACCGAAAACCAAAACCCTAAAAACTAAAACCTAAAACCCTAAATTTGAATACAACAAAACCCTAAAACCTAAAATTAAACACTAAAACTAAGCACATAACCCAAAAACTCAAAACCCTAAAATTGAAAACAAAAACTCTAAACCCTAAACCCTAAAAACTAAATCTAAAACCCTAAATTTTAATACACTAAACCCTAAATCCTAATACTCAAAACACTAAAACATAAAAACAAAACCCTAAACCCTAAAAACTAAAACCCTAATCTTTAATACACTAAAACCCTAAACCCTAAAAGTAAACATTAAACCGTAAAATTTAAAACCCTAAAACCGAAAACCAAAACCCTAAAAACTAAAACCTGAAACCCTAAATTTGAATACAACAGAACCCTAAAACCTAAAATTAAACTGTAAAACTAAGCACATAACCCAAAAACTCAAAACCCTAAACCCTAAACCCTAAAAACAAAATCTAAAACCCTAAATTTTAATACACTAAACCCTAAATCCTAATACTCTAAACACTAAAACATAAAAACAAAATCCTAAACCCTACCCTAATCTTTAATACACTAAAACACTAAACCCCAAAACTAAACATTAAACCCTAATATTTAAAACCCTAAAACCTAAAACCAAAACCCTAAAAACTAAAACCTAAAACCCTAAATTTGAATACAAAAAAACCCTAAAACCTAAAATGAAACCCTAAAACTAAGCACACAACCCAAAAACTCAGAACCCTCAAATTGAAAACAAAAACCCTAAATCCTAAAACCTAAAAACTAAATCTAAAACCCTAAATTTTAATACACTAAACCATAAATCCTAATACTCTAAACACTAAAACATAAAAACAAAACCCTAAACCCTAAAAACTAAAACCCTAATCATTAATACACTAAAACCCTTAACTCTAAAACTAAAAATTAAACCCTAAAATTCTAAACCCTAAAATTGAAAACAAAAAAACTAAACCCCAAACCCTAAAAACAAAATCTAAAACCCTAAATTTTAATACACTAAACCCTAAATCCTAATACTCAAAACACTAAAACATAAAAACAAAACCCTAAACCCTAAAAACTAAAACCCTAATCTGTAATACACTAAAACCCTAAACCCTAAAAGTAAACATTAAACAGTAAAATTTAAAACCCTAAAACCGAAAACCAAAACCCTAAAAACTAAAACCTAAAACCCTAAATTTGAATACAAAAAAACCCTAAAACCTAAAATTAAACCCTAAAACTAAGCACACAACCCAAAAACTCAGAACCCTCAAATTGAAAACAAAAACCCTAAATCCTAAAACCTAAAAACTAAATCTAAAACCCTAAATTTTAATACACTAAACCATAAATCCTAATACTCTAAACACTAAAACATAAAAACAAAACCCTAAACCCTAAAAACTAAAACCCTAATTATTAATACACTAAAACCCTTAACTCTAAAACTAAAAATTAAACCCTAATATTCTAAACCCTAAAACCTAAAACCAAAACCCTAAAAAATAAAACCTAAAACCCTAAACTTGAATACAACAAAACCTTAAAACCTAAAATTAAACCTTAAAACTAAACATTAAACTCAAAAACTCTAAACCCTAAAACCTAAAACCAAAACCCTAAACCCTAAATCTTAAAAACTAAATCTTAAACCCTAAATTTTACGACACTAAACCCTAAGTCATAATACTCTAAACACTAAAACCTAAAAACAATACCATAAACTCTAAAGACTAAAACCCTAATCTTTAATAAACTAAAACCCTAGACTTTAAAACTAAACATTAAACCCTAAATTTCAAAACCCTAAACCCTAAAACCAAAACCCTAAAAACTAAAACCTAAAACCTTATACTTGAATACACTAAAACCCTAAACCCTAAACCTTAAAATTAAACCCTAAAACTAAGCAAATAACCCTAAAACTCAAAACCCTAAAATTGAAAACAAAAAAACTAAACCCCAAACCCTAAAAACAAAATCTAAAACCCTAAATTTTAATACACTAAACCCTAAATCCTAATACTCAAAACACTAAAACATTAAAACTAAAACCCTAAACGCTAAAAACTAAAACCCTAATCTTTAATACACTAAAACCCTAAACGCTAAAACTAAACATTAAACCCTAAAATTTAAAACCCTAAAACCGAAAACCAAAACCCTAAAAACTAAAACCTAAAACCCTAAATTTGAATACAACAAAACCCTAAAACCTAAAATTAAACACTAAAACTAAGCACATAACCCAAAAACTCAAAACCCTAAAATTGAAAACAAAAACTCTAAACCCTAAACCCTAAAAACTAAATCTAAAACCCTAAATTTTAATACACTAAACCCTAAATCCTAATACTCAAAACACTAAAACATAAAAACAAAACCCTAAACCCTAAAAACTAAAACCCTAATCTTTAATACACTAAAACCCTAAACCCTAAAAGTAAACATTAAACCGTAAAATTTAAAACCCTAAAACCGAAAACCAAAACCCTAAAAACTAAAACCTGAAACCCTAAATTTGAATACAACAGAACCCTAAAACCTAAAATTAAACTGTAAAACTAAGCACATAACCCAAAAACTCAAAACCCTAAACCCTAAAAACAAAATCTAAAACCCTAAATTTTAATACACTAAACCCTAAATCCTAATACTCTAAACACTAAAACATAAAAACAAAATCCTAAACCCTACCCTAATCTTTAATACACTAAAACACTAAACCCCAAAACTAAACATTAAACCCTAATATTTAAAACCCTAAAACCTAAAACCAAAACCCTAAAAACTAAAACCTAAAACCCTAAATTTGAATACAAAAAAACCCTAAAACCTAAAATTAAACCCTAAAACTAAGCACACAACCCAAAAACTCAGAACCCTCAAATTGAAAACAAAAACCCTAAATCCTAAAACCTAAAAACTAAATCTAAAACCCTAAATTTTAATACACTAAACCATAAATCCTAATACTCTAAACACTAAAACATAAAAACAAAACCCTAAACCCTAAAAACTAAAACCCTAATCATTAATACACTAAAACCCTTAACTCTAAAACTAAAAATTAAACCCTAAAATTTTAAACCCTAAAACCTAAAACCAAAACCCTAAAAAATAAAACCTAAAACCCTAAACTTGAATACAACAAAACCTTAAAACCTAAAATTAAACCTTAAAACTAACCATTAAACTCAAAAACTCTAAACCCTAAAACCTAAAACCAAAACCCTAAACCTTAAATCTTAAAAACTAAATCTTAAACCCTAAATTTTACGACACTAAACCCTAAGTCATAATACTTTAAACACTAAAACCTAAAAACAATACCATAAACTCTAAAGACTAAAACCCTAATCTTTAATAAACTAAAACCCTAGACTTTAAAACTAAACATTAAACCCTAAATTTCAAAACCCTAACCCTAAAACCAAAACCCTAAAAACTAAAACCTAAAACCTTATACTTGAATACACTAAAACCCTAAACCCTAAACCTTAAAATTAAACCCTAAAACTAAGCAAATAACCCTAAAACTCAAAACCCTAAAATTGAAAACAAAAAAACTAAACCCCAAACCCTAAAAACAAAATCTAAAACCCTAAATTTTAATACACTAAACCCTAAATCCTAATACTCAAAACACTAAAACATTAAAACTAAAACCCTAAACGCTAAAAACTAAAACCCTAATCTTTAATACACTAAAACCCTAAACGCTAAAACTAAACATTAAACCCTAAAATTTAAAACCCTAAAACCGAAAACCAAAACCCTAAAAACTAAAACCTAAAACCCTAAATTTGAATACAACAAAACCCTAAAACCTAAAATTAAACACTAAAACTAAGCACATAACCCAAAAACTCAAAACCCTAAAATTGAAAACAAAAACTCTAAACCCTAAACCCTAAAAACTAAATCTAAAACCCTAAATTTTAATACACTAAACCCTAAATCCTAATACTCAAAACACTAAAACATAAAAACAAAACCCTAAACCCTAAAAACTAAAACCCTAATCTTTAATACACTAAAACCCTAAACCCTAAAAGTAAACATTAAACCGTAAAATTTAAAACCCTAAAACCGAAAACCAAAACCCTAAAAACTAAAACCTGAAACCCTAAATTTGAATACAACAGAACCCTAAAACCTAAAATTAAACTGTAAAACTAAGCATTATAACCCAAAAACTCAAAACCCTAAACCCTAAACCCTAAAATCAAAATCTAAAACCCTAAATTTTAATACACTAAACCCTAAATCCTAATACTCTAAACACTAAAACATAAAAACAAAATCCTAAACCCTACCCTAATCTTTAATACACTAAAACCCTAAACCCCAAAACTAAACATTAAACCCTAATATTTAAAACCCTAAAACCTAAAACCAAAACCCTAAAAACTAAAACCTAAAACCCTAAATTTGAATACAAAAAAACCCTAAAACCTAAAATTAAACCCTAAAACTAAGCACACAACCCAAAAACTCAGAACCCTCAAATTGAAAACAAAAACCCTAAATCCTAAAACCTAAAAACTAAATCTAAAACCCTAAATTTTAATACACTAAACCATAAATCCTAATACTCTAAACACTAAAACATAAAAACAAAACCCTAAACCCTAAAAACTAAAACCCTAATCATTAATACACTAAAACCCTTAACTCTAAAACTAAAAATTAAACCCTAAAATTCTAAACCCTAAAACCTAAAACCAAAACCCTAAAAAATAAAACCTAAAACCCTAAACTTGAATACAACAAAACCTTAAAACCTAAAATTAAACCTTAAAACTAACCATTAAACTCAAAAACTCTAAACCCTAAAACCTAAAACCAAAACCCTAAACCCTAAATCTTAAAAACTAAATCTTAAACCCTAAATTTTACGACACTAAACCCTAAGTCATAATACTCTAAACACTAAAACCTAAAAACAATACCATAAACTCTAAAGACTAAAACCCTAATCTTTAATAAACTAAAACCCTAGACTTTAAAACTAAACATTAAACCCTAAATTTCAAAACCCTAAACCCTAAAACCAAAACCCTAAAAACTAAAACCTAAAACCTTATACTTGAATACACTAAAACCCTAAACCCTAAACCTTAAAATTAAACCCTAAACTAAGCAAATAACCCTAAAACTCAAAACCGTAAAATTGAAAACAAAAACACTAAACCCCAAACCTTAAAAACAAAATCTAAAACCCTAAATTTTAATACACTAAACCCTAAATCCTAATACTCAAAACACTAAAACATTAAAACTAAAACCCTAAACGCTAAAAACTAAAACCCTAATCTTTAATACACTAAAACCCTAAACGCTAAAACTAAACATTAAACCCTAAAATTTAAAACCCTAAAACCGAAAACCAAAACCCTAAAAACTAAAACCTAAAACCCTAAATTTGAATACAACAAAACCCTAAAACATAAAATTAAACACTAAAACTAAGCACATAACCCAAAAACTCAAAACCCTAAAATTGAAAACAAAAACTCTAAACCCTAAACCCTAAAAACTAAATCTAAAACCCTAAATTTTAATACACTAAACCCTAAATCCTAATACTCAAAACACTAAAACATAAAAACAAAACCCTAAACCCTAAAAACTAAAACCCTAATCTTTAATACACTAAAACCCTAAACCCTAAAAGTAAACATTAAACAGTAAAATTTAAAACCCTAAAACCGAAAACCAAAACCCTAAAAACTAAAACCTAAAACACTAAATTTGAATACAACAGAACCCTAAAACCTAAAATTAAACACTAAAACTAAGCACATAACCCAAAAACTCAAAACGCTAAACCCTAAACCCTAAAAACAAAATCTAAAACCCTAAATTTTAATACACTAAACCCTAAATCCTAATACTCTAAACACTAAAACATAAAAACAAAATCCTAAACCCTACCCTAATCTTTAATATACTAAAACCCTAAACCCCAAAACTAAACATTAAACCCTAAAATTTAAAACCCTAAAACCTAAAACCAAAACCCTAAAAACTAAAACCTAAACCATAAATTTGAATACAAAAAAACCCTAAAACCTAAAATTAAACCCTAAAACTAAGCAAATAACCCTAAAACTCAAAACCCTAAAATTGAAAACAAAAACACTAAACCCCAAACCCTAAAAACAAAATCTAAAACCCTAAATTCTAATACACTAAACCCTAAATCCTAATACTGAAAACACTAAAACATAAAAACAAAACCCTAAACCCTAAAAACTAAAACCCTAAACCCTAAAAACTAAAACCCTAATCTTTAATACACTAAAACTCTAAATGCTAAAACTAAACATTAAACCCTAAAATTTAAAACCGTAAAACCGAAAACCAAAACCCTAAAAACTAAAACCTAAAACCCTAAATTTGAATACAACAAAACCCTAAAACCTAAAATTAAACACTAAAACTAAGCACATAACCTAAAAACTCAAAACCCTAAAATTGAAAACAAAAACTCTAAACCCTAAACCCTAAAAACTAAATCTAAAACCCTAAATTTTCATACACTAAACCCTAAATCCTAATACTCAAAACACTAAAACATAAAAACAAAACCATAAACCCTAAAAACTAAAACCCTAATCTTTAATACACTAAAACCCTAAACCCTAAAACTAACAATTAAACTCTAAAATTTAAAACCCTAAAACCGAAAACCAAAACCCTAAAAATTAAAAACTAAAACCCTAAATTTGAATACAACAAAACCCTAAAACCTAAAATTAAACACTAAAACTAAGCACATAACCCAAAAACTCAAAACCCTAAACCCTAAACCCTCAAAACAAAATCTAAAACCCTAAATTTTAATACACTAAACCCTAAATCCAAATACTCTAAACACTAAAACATAAAAACAAAATCCTAAACCCTAAATCCTCAAATTGAAAACAAAAACCCTAAATCCTAAAACCTAAAAACAAGATTTAAAACCCTAAATTTTAATACACTAAACCATAAATCCTAATACTCTAAACACTAAAACATAAAAACAAAACCCTAAACCCTAAAATTAAACCTTAAAACTAAACATTAAACCCAAAAACTCTAAACCCTAAAACCTAAAACCAAAACCCTAAACCCTAAATGTTAAACCCTAAATTTTACGACACTAAACCCTAAGTCATAATACTCTAAACACTAAAACTTAAAAACAATACCATAAACTCTAAAGACTAAAACCCTAATCTTTAATAAACTAAAACCCTAGACTTTAAAACTAAACATTAAACCCTAAAATTCGAAACCCTAAACCCTAAAACCAAAACCCTAAAAACTAAAACCTAAAACCTTATACTTGAATACACTAAAACCCTAAACCTTAAACATTAAAATTAAACCCTAAAACTAAGCAAATAACCCTAAAACTCAAAACCCTAAAATTGAAAATAAAAACACTAAACCCTAAACCCTAAAAACAAAATCTAAAACCCTAAATTTTAATACACTAAACCCTAAATCCTAATACTCTAAACACTAAAACATAAAAACAAAATCCTAAACCCTAAAAACTTAAACCCTAATCTTTAATACACTAAAACCCTAAACCGTAAAACTAAACATTAAACCCTAAAATTTAAAACCCTAAAACCTAAAACCAAAACCCTAAAAACTAAAACCTAAAACCCTAAATTTGAATACAACAAAACCCTAAAACCTAAAATTAAACACTAAAACTAAGCACATAACCCAAAAACTCAAAACCCTAAACCCTAAAAACAAAATCTAAAACCCTAAATTTTAATACACTAAACCCTAAATCCAAATACTCTAAACACTAAAACATAAAAACAAAATCCTAAACCCTAAATCCTCAAATTGAAACCAAAAACCCTAAATCCTAAAACCTAAAAACTAGATTTAAAACCCTAAATTTTAATACACTAAACCATAAATCCTAATACTCTAAACACTAAAACATAAAAACAAAACCCTAAACCCTAAAATTAAACCTTAAAACTAAACATTAAACCCAAAAACTCTAAACCGTAAAACCTAAAACCAAAACCCTAAATCCTAATACTCAAAACACTAAAACATTAAAACTAAAACCCTAAACGCTAAAAACTAAAACCCTAATCTTTAATACACTAAAACCCTAAACGCTAAAACTAAACATTAAACCCTAAAATTTAAAACCCTAAAACCGAAAACCAAAACCCTAAAAACTAAAACCTAAAACCCTAAATTTGAATACAACAAAACCCTAAAACCTAAAATTAAACACTAAAACTAAGCACATAACCCAAAAACTCAAAACCCTAAAATTGAAAACAAAAACTCTAAACCCTAAACCCTAAAAACTAAATCTAAAACCCTAAATTTTAATACACTAAACCCTAAATCCTAATACTCAAAACACTAAAACATAAAAACAAAACCCTAAACCCTAAAAACTAAAACCCTAATCTTTAATACACTAAAACCCTAAACGCTAAAACTAAACATTAAACCCTAAAATTTAAAACCCTAAAACCGAAAACCAAAACCCTAAAAACTAAAACCTAAAACCCTAAATTTGAATACAACAAAACCCTAAAACCTAAAATTAAACACTAAAACTAAGCACATAACCTAAAAACTCAAAACCCTAAAATTGAAAACAAAAACTCTAAACCCTAAACCCTAAAAACTAAATCTAAAACCCTAAATTTTCATACACTAAACCCTAAATCCTAATACTCAAAACACTAAAACATAAAAACAAAACCATAAACCCTAAAAACTAAAACCCTAATCTTTAATACACTAAAACCCTAAACCCTAAAACTAACAATTAAACTCTAAAATTTAAAACCCTAAAACCGAAAACCAAAACCCTAAAAATTAAAAACTAAAACCCTAAATTTGAATACAACAAAACCCTAAAACCTAAAATTAAACACTAAAACTAAGCACATAACCCAAAAACTCAAAACCCTAAACCCTAAACCCTCAAAACAAAATCTAAAACCCTAAATTTTAATACACTAAACCCTAAATCCAAATACTCTAAACACTAAAACATAAAAACAAAATCCTAAACCCTAAATCCTCAAATTGAAAACAAAAACCCTAAATCCTAAAACCTAAAAACAAGATTTAAAACCCTAAATTTTAATACACTAAACCATAAATCCTAATACTCTAAACACTAAAACATAAAAACAAAACCCTAAACCCTAAAATTAAACCTTAAAACTAAACATTAAACCCAAAAACTCTAAACCCTAAAACCTAAAACCAAAACCCTAAACCCTAAATGTTAAACCCTAAATTTTACGACACTAAACCCTAAGTCATAATACTCTAAACACTAAAACTTAAAAACAATACCATAAACTCTAAAGACTAAAACCCTAATCTTTAATAAACTAAAACCCTAGACTTTAAAACTAAACATTAAACCCTAAAATTCGAAACCCTAAACCCTAAAACCAAAACCCTAAAAACTAAAACCTAAAACCTTATACTTGAATACACTAAAACCCTAAACCTTAAACATTAAAATTAAACCCTAAAACTAAGCAAATAACCCTAAAACTCAAAACCCTAAAATTGAAAATAAAAACACTAAACCCTAAACCCTAAAAACAAAATCTAAAACCCTAAATTTTAATACACTAAACCCTAAATCCTAATACTCTAAACACTAAAACATAAAAACAAAATCCTAAACCCTAAAAACTTAAACCCTAATCTTTAATACACTAAAACCCTAAACCGTAAAACTAAACATTAAACCCTAAAATTTAAAACCCTAAAACCTAAAACCAAAACCCTAAAAACTAAAACCTAAAACCCTAAATTTGAATACAACAAAACCCTAAAACCTAAAATTAAACACTAAAACTAAGCACATAACCCAAAAACTCAAAACCCTAAACCCTAAAAACAAAATCTAAAACCCTAAATTTTAATACACTAAACCCTAAATCCAAATACTCTAAACACTAAAACATAAAAACAAAATCCTAAACCCTAAATCCTCAAATTGAAACCAAAAACCCTAAATCCTAAAACCTAAAAACTAGATTTAAAACCCTAAATTTTAATACACTAAACCATAAATCCTAATACTCTAAACACTAAAACATAAAAACAAAACCCTAAACCCTAAAATTAAACCTTAAAACTAAACATTAAACCCAAAAACTCTAAACCGTAAAACCTAAAACCAAAACCCTAAATCCTAATACTCAAAACACTAAAACATTAAAACTAAAACCCTAAACGCTAAAAACTAAAACCCTAATCTTTAATACACTAAAACCCTAAACGCTAAAACTAAACATTAAACCCTAAAATTTAAAACCCTAAAACCGAAAACCAAAACCCTAAAAACTAAAACCTAAAACCCTAAATTTGAATACAACAAAACCCTAAAACCTAAAATTAAACACTAAAACTAAGCACATAACCCAAAAACTCAAAACCCTAAAATTGAAAACAAAAACTCTAAACCCTAAACCCTAAAAACTAAATCTAAAACCCTAAATTTTAATACACTAAACCCTAAATCCTAATACTCAAAACACTAAAACATAAAAACAAAACCCTAAACCCTAAAAACTAAAACCCTAATCTTTAATACACTAAAACCCTAAACCCTAAAAGTAAACATTAAACAGTAAAATTTAAAACCCTAAAACCGAAAACCAAAACCCTAAAAACTAAAACCTAAAACACTAAATTTGAATACAACAGAACCCTAAAACCTAAAATTAAACACTAAAACTAAGCACATAACCCAAAAACTCAAAACGCTAAACCCTAAACCCTAAAAACAAAATCTAAAACCCTAAATTTTAATACACTAAACCCTAAATCCTAATACTCTAAACACTAAAACATAAAAACAAAATCCTAAACCCTACCCTAATCTTTAATATACTAAAACCCTAAACCCCAAAACTAAACATTAAACCCTAAAATTTAAAACCCTAAAACCTAAAACCAAAACCCTAAAAACTAAAACCTAAACCATAAATTTGAATACAAAAAAACCCTAAAACCTAAAATTAAACCCTAAAACTAAGCAAATAACCCTAAAACTCAAAACCCTAAAATTGAAAACAAAAACACTAAACCCCAAACCCTAAAAACAAAATCTAAAACCCTAAATTCTAATACACTAAACCCTAAATCCTAATACTGAAAACACTAAAACATAAAAACAAAACCCTAAACCCTAAAAACTAAAACCCTAAACCCTAAAAACTAAAACCCTAATCTTTAATACACTAAAACTCTAAATGCTAAAACTAAACATTAAACCCTAAAATTTAAAACCGTAAAACCGAAAACCAAAACCCTAAAAACTAAAACCTAAAACCCTAAATTTGAATACAACAAAACCCTAAAACCTAAAATTAAACACTAAAACTAAGCACATAACCTAAAAACTCAAAACCCTAAAATTGAAAACAAAAACTCTAAACCCTAAACCCTAAAAACTAAATCTAAAACCCTAAATTTTCATACACTAAACCCTAAATCCTAATACTCAAAACACTAAAACATAAAAACAAAACCATAAACCCTAAAAACTAAAACCCTAATCTTTAATACACTAAAACCCTAAACCCTAAAACTAACAATTAAACTCTAAAATTTAAAACCCTAAAACCGAAAACCAAAACCCTAAAAATTAAAAACTAAAACCCTAAATTTGAATACAACAAAACCCTAAAACCTAAAATTAAACACTAAAACTAAGCACATAACCCAAAAACTCAAAACCCTAAACCCTAAACCCTCAAAACAAAATCTAAAACCCTAAATTTTAATACACTAAACCCTAAATCCAAATACTCTAAACACTAAAACATAAAAACAAAATCCTAAACCCTAAATCCTCAAATTGAAAACAAAAACCCTAAATCCTAAAACCTAAAAACAAGATTTAAAACCCTAAATTTTAATACACTAAACCATAAATCCTAATACTCTAAACACTAAAACATAAAAACAAAACCCTAAACCCTAAAATTAAACCTTAAAACTAAACATTAAACCCAAAAACTCTAAACCCTAAAACCTAAAACCAAAACCCTAAACCCTAAATGTTAAACCCTAAATTTTACGACACTAAACCCTAAGTCATAATACTCTAAACACTAAAACTTAAAAACAATACCATAAACTCTAAAGACTAAAACCCTAATCTTTAATAAACTAAAACCCTAGACTTTAAAACTAAACATTAAACCCTAAAATTCGAAACCCTAAACCCTAAAACCAAAACCCTAAAAACTAAAACCTAAAACCTTATACTTGAATACACTAAAACCCTAAACCTTAAACATTAAAATTAAACCCTAAAACTAAGCAAATAACCCTAAAACTCAAAACCCTAAAATTGAAAATAAAAACACTAAACCCTAAACCCTAAAAACAAAATCTAAAACCCTAAATTTTAATACACTAAACCCTAAATCCTAATACTCTAAACACTAAAACATAAAAACAAAATCCTAAACCCTAAAAACTTAAACCCTAATCTTTAATACACTAAAACCCTAAACCGTAAAACTAAACATTAAACCCTAAAATTTAAAACCCTAAAACCTAAAACCAAAACCCTAAAAACTAAAACCTAAAACCCTAAATTTGAATACAACAAAACCCTAAAACCTAAAATTAAACACTAAAACTAAGCACATAACCCAAAAACTCAAAACCCTAAACCCTAAAAACAAAATCTAAAACCCTAAATTTTAATACACTAAACCCTAAATCCAAATACTCTAAACACTAAAACATAAAAACAAAATCCTAAACCCTAAATCCTCAAATTGAAACCAAAAACCCTAAATCCTAAAACCTAAAAACTAGATTTAAAACCCTAAATTTTAATACACTAAACCATAAATCCTAATACTCTAAACACTAAAACATAAAAACAAAACCCTAAACCCTAAAATTAAACCTTAAAACTAAACATTAAACCCAAAAACTCTAAACCGTAAAACCTAAAACCAAAACCCTAAATCCTAATACTCAAAACACTAAAACATTAAAACTAAAACCCTAAACGCTAAAAACTAAAACCCTAATCTTTAATACACTAAAACCCTAAACGCTAAAACTAAACATTAAACCCTAAAATTTAAAACCCTAAAACCGAAAACCAAAACCCTAAAAACTAAAACCTAAAACCCTAAATTTGAATACAACAAAACCCTAAAACCTAAAATTAAACACTAAAACTAAGCACATAACCCAAAAACTCAAAACCCTAAAATTGAAAACAAAAACTCTAAACCCTAAACCCTAAAAACTAAATCTAAAACCCTAAATTTTAATACACTAAACCCTAAATCCTAATACTCAAAACACTAAAACATAAAAACAAAACCCTAAACCCTAAAAACTAAAACCCTAATCTTTAATACACTAAAACCCTAAACCCTAAAAGTAAACATTAAACCGTAAAATTTAAAACCCTAAAACCGAAAACCAAAACCCTAAAAACTAAAACCTGAAACCCTAAATTTGAATACAACAGAACCCTAAAACCTAAAATTAAACTGTAAAACTAAGCACATAACCCAAAAACTCAAAACCCTAAACCCTAAACCCTAAAAACAAAATCTAAAACCCAAAATTTTAATACACTAAACCCTAAATCCTAATACTCTAAACACTAAAACATAAAAACAAAATGCTAAACCCTACCCTAATCTTTAATACACTAAAACCCTAAACCCCAAAACTAAACATTAAACCCTAAAATTTAAAACCCTAAAACCTAAAACCAAAACCCTAAAAACTAAAACCTAAAACCCTAAATTTGAATACAAAAAAACCCTAAAACCTAAAATTAAACCCTAAAACTAAGCACACAACCCAAAAACTCAGAACCCTCAAATTGAAAACAAAAACCCTAAATCCTAAAACCTAAAAACTAAATCTAAAACCCTAAATTTTAATACACTAAACCATAAATCCTAATACTCTAAACACTAAAACATAAAAACAAAACCCTAAACCCTAAAAACTAAAACCCTAATCATTAATACACTAAAACCCTTAACTCTAAAACTAAAAATTAAACCCTAAAATTCTAAACCCTAAAAACTAAAACCAAAACCCTAAAAAATAAAACCTAAAACCCTAAACTTGAATACAACAAAACCTTAAAACCTAAAATTAAACCTTAAAACTAACCATTAAACTCAAAAACTCTAAACCCTAAAACCTAAAACCAAAACCCTAAACCCTAAATCTTAAAAACTAAATCTTAAACCCTAAATTTTACGACACTCAACCCTAAGTCATAATACTCTAAACACTAAAACCTAAAAACAATACCATAAACTCTAAAGACTAAAACCCTAATCTTTAATAAACTAAAACCCTAGACTTTAAAACTAAACATTAAACCCTAAATTTCAAAACCCTAAACCCTAAAACCAAAACCCTAAAAACTAAAACCTAAAACCTTATACTTGAATACACTAAAACCCTAAACCCTAAACCTTAAAATTAAACCCTAAAACTAAGCAAATAACCCTAAAACTCAAAACCGTAAAATTGAAAACAAAAACACTAAACCCCAACCCCTAAAAACAAAATCTAAAACCCTACTAAACCCTAAATCCTAATACTCAAAACACTAAAACATTAAAACTAAAACCCTAAACGCTAAAAACTAAAACCCTAATCTTTAATACACTAAAACCCTAAACGCTAAAACTAAACATTAAACCCTAAAACCGAAAACCAAAACCCTAAAAAGTAAAACCTAAAACCCTAAATTTGAATACAACAAAACCCTAAAACATAAAATTAAACACTAAAACTAAGCACATAACCCAAAAACTCAAAACCCTAAAATTGAAAACAAAAACTCTAAACCCTAAACCCTAAAAACTAAATCTAAAACCCTAAATTTTAATACACTAAACCCTAAATCCTAATACTCAAAACACTAAAACATAAAAACAAAACCCTAAACCCTAAAAACTAAAACCCTAATCTTTAATACACTAAAACCCTAAACCCTAAAAGTAAACATTAAACAGTAAAATTTAAAACCCTAAAACCGAAAACCAAAACCGTAAAAACTAAAACCTAAAACCCTAAATTTGAATACAACAGAACCCTAAAACCTAAAATTAAACACTAAAACTAAGCACATAACCCAAAAACTCAAAACGCTAAACCCTAAACCCTAAAAACAAAATCTAAAACCCTAAATTTTAATACACTAAACCCTAAATCCTAATACTCTAAACACTAAAACCTAAAACCTTATACTTGAATACACTAAAACCCTAAACCCTAAACCTTAAAATTAAACCCTAAAACTAAGCAAATAACCCTAAAACTCAAAACCGTAAAATTGAAAACAAAAACACTAAACCCCAAACCCTAAAAACAAAATCTAAAACCCTACTAAACCCTAAATCCTAATACTCAAAACACTAAAACATTAAAACTAAAACCCTAAACGCTAAAAACTAAAACCCTAATCTTTAATACACTAAAACCCTAAACCCCAAAACTAAACATTAAACCCTAAAATTTAAAACCCTAAAACCTAAAACCAAAACCCTAAAAACTAAAACCTAAACCATAAATTTGAATACAAAAAAACCCTAAAACCTAAAATTAAACCCTAAAACTAAGCAAATAACCCTAAAACTCAAAACCCTAAAATTGAAAACAAAAACACTAAACCCCAAACCCTAAAAACAAAATCTAAAACCCTAAATTCTAATACACTAAACCCTAAATCCTAATACTGAAAACACTAAAACATAAAAACAAAACCCTAAACCCTAAAAACTAAAACCCTAAACCCTAAAAACTAAAACCCTAATCTTTAATACACTAAAACCCTAAACGCTAAAACTAAACATTAAACCCTAAAATTTAAAACCGTAAAACCGAAAACCAAAACCCTAAAAACTAAAACCTAAAACCCTAAATTTGAATACAACAAAACCCTAAAACCTCAAATTAAACACTAAAACTAAGCACATAACCCTAAAAACTAAATCTAAAACCCTAAATTTTCATACACTAAACCCTAAATCCTAATACTCAAAACACTAAAACATAAAAACAAAACCCTAAACCCTAAAAACTAAAACCCTAATCATTAATACACTAAAACCCTTAACTCTAAAACTAAAAATTAAACCCTAAAATTCTAAACCCTAAAACCTAAAACCAAAACCCTAAAAAATAAAACCTAAAACCCTAAACTTGAATACAACAAAACCTTAAAACCTAAAATTAAACCTTAAAACTAACCATTAAACTCAAAAACTCTAAACCCTAAAACCTAAAACCAAAACCCTAAACCCTAAATCTTAAAAACTAAATCTTAAACCCTAAATTTTACGACACTCAACCCTAAGTCATAATACTCTAAACACTAAAACCTAAAAACAATACCATAAACTCTAAAGACTAAAACCCTAATCTTTAATAAACTAAAACCCTAGACTTTAAAACTAAACATTAAACCCTAAATTTCAAAACCCTAAACCCTAAAACCAAAACCCTAAAAACTAAAACCTAAAACCTTATACTTGAATACACTAAAACCCTAAACCCTAAACCTTAAAATTAAACCCTAAAACTAAGCAAATAACCCTAAAACTCAAAACCGTAAAATTGAAAACAAAAACACTAAACCCCAACCCCTAAAAACAAAATCTAAAACCCTACTAAACCCTAAATCCTAATACTCAAAACACTAAAACATTAAAACTAAAACCCTAAACGCTAAAAACTAAAACCCTAATCTTTAATACACTAAAACCCTAAACGCTAAAACTAAACATTAAACCCTAAAATTTAAAACCCTAAAACCGAAAACCAAAACCCTAAAAAGTAAAACCTAAAACCCTAAATTTGAATACAACAAAACCCTAAAACATAAAATTAAACACTAAAACTAAGCACATAACCCAAAAACTCAAAACCCTAAAATTGAAAACAAAAACTCTAAACCCTAAACCCTAAAAACTAAATCTAAAACCCTAAATTTTAATACACTAAACCCTAAATCCTAATACTCAAAACACTAAAACATAAAAACAAAACCCTAAACCCTAAAAACTAAAACCCTAATCTTTAATACACTAAAACCCTAAACCCTAAAAGTAAACATTAAACAGTAAAATTTAAAACCCTAAAACCGAAAACCAAAACCGTAAAAACTAAAACCTAAAACCCTAAATTTGAATACAACAGAACCCTAAAACCTAAAATTAAACACTAAAACTAAGCACATAACCCAAAAACTCAAAACGCTAAACCCTAAACCCTAAAAACAAAATCTAAAACCCTAAATTTTAATACACTAAACCCTAAATCCTAATACTCTAAACACTAAAACCTAAAACCTTATACTTGAATACACTAAAACCCTAAACCCTAAACCTTAAAATTAAACCCTAAAACTAAGCAAATAACCCTAAAACTCAAAACCGTAAAATTGAAAACAAAAACACTAAACCCCAAACCCTAAAAACAAAATCTAAAACCCTACTAAACCCTAAATCCTAATACTCAAAACACTAAAACATTAAAACTAAAACCCTAAACGCTAAAAACTAAAACCCTAATCTTTAATACACTAAAACCCTAAACCCCAAAACTAAACATTAAACCCTAAAATTTAAAACCCTAAAACCTAAAACCAAAACCCTAAAAACTAAAACCTAAACCATAAATTTGAATACAAAAAAACCCTAAAACCTAAAATTAAACCCTAAAACTAAGCAAATAACCCTAAAACTCAAAACCCTAAAATTGAAAACAAAAACACTAAACCCCAAACCCTAAAAACAAAATCTAAAACCCTAAATTCTAATACACTAAACCCTAAATCCTAATACTGAAAACACTAAAACATAAAAACAAAACCCTAAACCCTAAAAACTAAAACCCTAAACCCTAAAAACTAAAACCCTAATCTTTAATACACTAAAACCCTAAACGCTAAAACTAAACATTAAACCCTAAAATTTAAAACCGTAAAACCGAAAACCAAAACCCTAAAAACTAAAACCTAAAACCCTAAATTTGAATACAACAAAACCCTAAAACCTCAAATTAAACACTAAAACTAAGCACATAACCCTAAAAACTAAATCTAAAACCCTAAATTTTCATACACTAAACCCTAAATCCTAATACTCAAAACACTAAAACATAAAAACAAAACCCTAAACCCTAAAAACTAAAACCCTAATCTTTAATACACTAAAACCCTAAACCCTAAAACTAACAATTAAACTCTAAAATTTAAAACCCTAAAACCGAAAACCAAAACCCTAAAAACTAAAAACTAAAACCCTAAATTTGAATACAACAAAACCCTAAAACCTAAAATTAAACACTAAAACTAAGCACATAACCCAAAAACTCAAAACCCTAAACCCTAAACCCTCAAAACAAAATCTAAAACCCTAAATTTTAATACACTAAACCCTAAATCCAAATACTCTAAACACTAAAACATAAAAACAAAATCCTAAACCCTAAATCCTCAAATTGAAAAAGAAAACCCTAAATCCTAAAACTTAAAAACTAGATTTAAAACCCTAAATTTTAATACACTAAACCATAAATCCTAATACTCTATACACTAAAACATAAAAACAAAATCCTAAACCCTAAAATTAAACCTTAAAACTAAACATTAAACCCAAAAACTCTAAACCCTAAAACCTAAAACCAAAACCCTAAACCCTAAATGTTAAACCCTAAATTTTACGACACTAAACCCTAAGTCATATTACTCTAAACACTAAAACCTAAAAACAATACCATAAACTCTGATGACTAAAACCCTAATCTTTAATAAACTAAAACCCTAGACTTTAAAACTAAACATTAAACCCTAAAATTCGAAACCCTAAACCCTAAAACCAAAACCCTAAAAACTAAAACCTAAAACCTTATACTTGAATACACTAAAACCCTAAACCCTAAACCTTAAAATTAAACCCTAAAACTAAGCAAATAACCCTAAAACTCAAAACCCTAAAATTGAAAATAAAAACATTAAACCCTAAACCCTAAAAACAAAATCTAAAACCCTAAATTTTAATACACTAAACCCTAAATCCTAATACTCTAAACACTAAAACATAAAAACAAAATCCTAAACCCTAAAAACTTAAACCCTAATCTTTAATACACTAAAACCCTAAACCGTAAAACTAAACATTAAACCCTAAAATTTAAAACCCTAAAACCTAAAACCAAAACCCTAAAAACTAAAACCTAAAACCCTAAATTTGAATACAACAAAACCCTAAAACCTAAAATTAAACACTAAAACTAAGCACATAACCCAAAAACTCAAAACCCTAAACCCTAAAAACAAAATCTAAAACCCTAAATTTTAATACACTAAACCCTAAATCCAAATACTCTAAACACTAAAACATAAAAACAAAATCCTAAACCCTAAATCCTCAAATTGAAACCAAAAACCCTAAATCCTAAAACCTAAAAACTAGATTTAAAACCCTAAATTTTAATACACTAAACCATAAATCCTAATACTCTAAACACTAAAACATAAAAACAAAACCCTAAACCCTAAAATTAAACCTTAAAACTAAACATTAAACCCAAGAACTCTAAACCCTAAAACCTAAAACCAAAACCCTAAACCCTAAATGTTAAACCCTAAATTTTACGACACTAAACCCTAAGTCATAATACTCTAAACATTAAAACCTAAAAACAATACCATAAACTCTAAAGACTAAAACCCTAATCTTTAATAAACTAAAACCCTAGACTTTAAAACTAAACATTAAACCCTAAAATTCGAAACCCTAAACCCTAAAACCAAAACCCTAAAAACTAAAACCTAAAACCTTATACTTGAATACACTAAAACCCTAAACCCTAAACCTTAAAATTAAACCCTAAAACTAAGCAAATAACCCTAAAACTCAAAACCCTAAAATTGAAAACAAAAACACTAAACCCTAAACCCTAAAAACGAAATCTAAAACCCTAAATTTTAATACGCTAAACCCTAAATCCTAATACTCTAAACACTAAAACATAAAAACAAAATCCTAAACCATAAAAACTTAAACCCTAATCATTAATACACTAAAACCCTAAACCGTAAAACTAAACATTAAACCCTAAAATTTAAAACCCTAAAACCTAAAACCAAAACCCTAAAAACTAAAACCTAAAACCCTAAATTTGAATACAACAAAACCCTAAAACCTAAAATTAAACACTAAAACTAAGCACATAACTCAAAAACTCAAAACCCTAAACCCTAAACCCTAAAAACAAAATCTAAATCCCTAAATTTTAATCCACTAAACCCTAAATTCAAATACTCTAAACACTAAAACATAAAAACAAAATCCTAAACCCTAAATCCTCAAATTGAAAACAAAAACCCTAAATCCTAAAACCTAAAAACTAGATTTAAAACCCTAAATTTTAATACACTAAACCATAAATCCTAATACTCTAAACACTAAAACATAAAAACAAAACCCTAAACCCTAAAATTAAACCTTAAAACTAAACATTAAACCCAAAAACTCTAAACCCTAAAACCTAAAACCAAAACCCTAAACCCTAAATGTTAAACCCTAAATTTTACAACACTAAACCCTAAGTCATAATACTCTAAACACTAAAACCTTAAAACAATACCATAAACTCTAAAGACTAAAACCCTAATCTTTAATAAACTAAAACCCTAGACTTTAAAACTAAACATTAAACCCTAAAATTCGAAACCCTAAACCCTAAAACCAAAACCCTAAAAACTAAAACCTAAAACCTTATACTTGAATACACTAAAACCCTAAACCCTAAACCTTAAAATTAAACCCTAAAACTAAGCAAATAACCCTAAAACTCAAAACCCTAAAATTGAAAACAAAAACACTAAACCCCAAACCCTAAAAACAAAATCTAAAACCCTAAATTTTAATACACTAAACCCTAAATCCTAATACTCAAAACACTAAAACATAAAAACAAAACCCTAAACCCTAAAAACTAAAACCTTAATCTTTAATACACTAAAACCCTAAACGCTAAAACTAAACATTAAACCCTAAAATTTAAAACCCTAAAATCTTAAACCAAAACCCTAAAACCTAAAATTAAACACTAAAACTAAGCACATAACCCAAAAACTCAAAACCCTAAAATTGAAAACAAAAACCCTAATCCCTAAACCCTAAAAACTAAATCTAAAACCCTAAATTTTAATACACTAAACCCTAAATCCTAACACTCTAAACACTAAAACATTAAAACAAAATCCTAAACCCTAAAAACTAAAACCCTAATCTTTAATACACTAAAACCCTACACCCTAAAACTAAACATTAAACCCTAAAATTTAAAACCCTAAAACCTAAAACCAAAACCCTAAAAATTAAAAACTAAAACCCTAAATTTGAATACAACAAAACCCTAAAACCTAAAATTAAACCCTAAAACCAAGCACATAACCCAAAAACTCAAAACCCTAAAATTGAAAACAAAAACCCTAAATCCTAAAACCTAAAAACTAAATCTAAAACCCTAAATTTTAATACACTAAACCCTAAATCCTAATACTCAAAACACTAAAACATAAAAACAAAACCCTAAACCCTAAAAACTAAAACCCTAATCTTTAATACACTAAAACCCTAAACCCTAAAAGTAAACATTAAACCGTAAAATTTAAAACCCTAAAACCGAAAACCAAAACCCTAAAAACTAAAACCTAAAACCCTAAATTTGAATACAACAGAACCCTAAAACCTAAAATTAAACACTAAAACTAAGCACATAACCCAAAAACTCAAAACCCTAAACCCTAAACCCTAAAATTTAAAACCCTAAAACCTAAAACCAAAACCCTAAAAACTAAAACCTAAACCATAAATTTGAATACAAAAAAACCCAAAAACCTAAAATTAAACCCTAAAACTAAGCAAATAACCCTAAAACTCAAAACCCTAAAATTGAAAATAAAAACACTAAACCCTAAACCCTAAAAACAAAATCTAAAACCCTAAATTTTAATACACTAAACCCTAAATCCTAATACTCTAAACACTAAAACATTAAAACAAAATCCTAAACCCTAAAAACTTAAACCCTAATCTTTAATACACTAAAACCCTAAACCGTAAAACTAAACATTAAACCCTAAAATTTAAAACCCTAAAACCTAAAACCAAAACCCTAAAAACTAAAACCTAAAACCCTAAATTTGAATACAACAAAACCCTAAAACCTAAAATTAAACACTAAAACTAAGCACATAACCCAAAAACTCAAAACCCTAAACCCTAAAAACAAAATCTAAAACCCTAAATTTTAATACACTAAACCCTAAATCCAAATACTCTAAACACTAAAACATAAAAACAAAATCCTAAACCCTAAATCCTCAAATTGAAACCAAAAACCCTAAATCCTAAAACCTAAAAACTAGATTTAAAACCCTAAATTTTAATACACTAAACCATAAATCCTAATACTCTAAACACTAAAACATAAAAACAAAACCCTAAACCCTAAAATTAAACCTTAAAACTAAACATTAAACCCAAAAACTCTAAACCCTAAAACCTAAAACCAAAACCCTAAACCCTAAATGTTAAACCCTAAATTTTACGACACTAAACCCTAAGTCATAATACTCTAAACACTAAAACCTAAAAACAATACCATAAACTCTAAAGACTAAAACCCTAATCTTTAATAAACTAAAACCCTAGACTTTAAAACTAAACATTAAACCCTAAAATTTGAAACCCTAAACCCTAAAACCAAAACCCTAAAAACTAAAACCTAAAACCTTATACTTGAATACACTAAAACCCTAAACCCTAAACCTTAAAATTAAACCCTAAAACTAAGCAAATAACCCTAAAACTCAAAACCCTAAAATTGAAAACAAAAACACTAAACCCTAAACCCTAAAAACGAAATCTAAAACCCTAAATTTTAATACGCTAAACCCTAAATCCTAATACTCTAAACACTAAAACATAAAAACAAAATCCTAAACCATAAAAACTTAAACCCTAATCATTAATACACTAAAACCCTAATCCGTAAAACTAAACATTAAACCCTAAAATTTAAAACCCTAAAACCTAAAACCAAAACCCTAAAAACTAAAACCTAAAACCCTAAATTTGAATACAACAAAACCCTAAAACCTAAAATTAAACACTAAAACTAAGCACATAACCCAAAAACTCAAAACCCTAAACCCTAAACCCTAAAAACAAAATCTAAATCCCTAAATTTTAATACACTAAACCCTAAATTCAAATACTCTAAATACTAAAACATAAAAACAAAATCCTAAACCCT
Organism: Euphrasia confusa; assembly: GCA_954870475.1. Taxonomy (NCBI): domain Eukaryota; kingdom Viridiplantae; phylum Streptophyta; class Magnoliopsida; order Lamiales; family Orobanchaceae; genus Euphrasia; species Euphrasia confusa. The sequence continues at coordinate 18,615,847 of OX940966.1, forward strand.
AAATCCTCAAATTGAAAACAAAAACCCTAAATCCTAAAACCTAAAAACTAGATTTAAAACCCTAAATTTTAATACACTAAACCATAAATCCTAATACTCTAAACACTAAAACATAAAAACAAAACCCTAAACCCTAAAATTAAACCTTAAAACTAAACATTAAACCCAAAAACTCTAAACCCTAAAACCTAAAACCAAAACCCTAAACCCTAAATGTTAAACCCTAAATTTTACAACACTAAACCCTAAGTCATAATACTCTAAACACTAAAACCTTAAAACAATACCATAAACTCTAAAGACTAAAACCCTAATCTTTAATAAACTAAAACCCTAGACTTTAAAACTAAACATTAAACCCTAAAATTCGAAACCCTAAACCCTAAAACCAAAACCCTAAAAACTAAAACCTAAAACCTTATACTTGAATACACTAAAACCCTAAACCCTAAACCTTAAAATTAAACCCTAAAACTAAGCAAATAACCCTAAAACTCAAAACCCTAAAATTGAAAACAAAAACACTAAACCCCAAACCCTAAAAACAAAATCTAAAACCCTAAATTTTAATACACTAAACCCTAAATCCAAATACTCTAAACACTAAAACATAAAAACAAAATCCTAAACCCTAAATCCTCAAATTGAAACCAAAAACCCTAAATCCTAAAACCTAAAAACTAGATTTAAAACCCTAAATTTTAATACACTAAACCATAAATCCTAATACTCTAAACACTAAAACATAAAAACAAAACCCTAAACCCTAAAATTAAACCTTAAAACTAAACATTAAACCCAAAAACTCTAAACCCTAAAACCTAAAACCAAAACCCTAAACCCTAAATGTTAAACCCTAAATTTTACGACACTAAACCCTAAGTCATAATACTCTAAACACTAAAACCTAAAAACAATACCATAAACTCTAAAGACTAAAACCCTAATCTTTAATAAACTAAAACCCTAGACTTTAAAACTAAACATTAAACCCTAAAATTTGAAACCCTAAACCCTAAAACCAAAACCCTAAAAACTAAAACCTAAAACCTTATACTTGAATACACTAAAACCCTAAACCCTAAACCTTAAAATTAAACCCTAAAACTAAGCAAATAACCCTAAAACTCAAAACCCTAAAATTGAAAACAAAAACACTAAACCCTAAACCCTAAAAACGAAATCTAAAACCCTAAATTTTAATACGCTAAACCCTAAATCCTAATACTCTAAACACTAAAACATAAAAACAAAATCCTAAACCATAAAAACTTAAACCCTAATCATTAATACACTAAAACCCTAAACCGTAAAACTAAACATTAAACCCTAAAATTTAAAACCCTAAAACCTAAAACCAAAACCCTAAAAACTAAAACCTAAAACCCTAAATTTGAATACAACAAAACCCTAAAACCTAAAATTAAACACTAAAACTAAGCACATAACTCAAAAACTCAAAACCCTAAACCCTAAACCCTAAAAACAAAATCTAAATCCCTAAATTTTAATCCACTAAACCCTAAATTCAAATACTCTAAACACTAAAACATAAAAACAAAATCCTAAACCCTAAATCCTCAAATTGAAAACAAAAACCCTAAATCCTAAAACCTAAAAACTAGATTTAAAACCCTAAATTTTAATACACTAAACCATAAATCCTAATACTCTAAACACTAAAACATAAAAACAAAACCCTAAACCCTAAAATTAAACCTTAAAACTAAACATTAAACCCAAAAACTCTAAACCCTAAAACCTAAAACCAAAACCCTAAACCCTAAATGTTAAACCCTAAATTTTACAACACTAAACCCTAAGTCATAATACTCTAAACACTAAAACCTTAAAACAATACCATAAACTCTAAAGACTAAAACCCTAATCTTTAATAAACTAAAACCCTAGACTTTAAAACTAAACATTAAACCCTAAAATTCGAAACCCTAAACCCTAAAACCAAAACCCTAAAAACTAAAACCTAAAACCTTATACTTGAATACACTAAAACCCTAAACCCTAAACCTTAAAATTAAACCCTAAAACTAAGCAAATAACCCTAAAACTCAAAACCCTAAAATTGAAAACAAAAACACTAAACCCCAAACCCTAAAAACAAAATCTAAAACCCTAAATTTTAATACACTAAACCCTAAATCCTAATACTCAAAACACTAAAACATAAAAACAAAACCCTAAACCCTAAAAACTAAAACCTTAATCTTTAATACACTAAAACCCTAAACGCTAAAACTAAACATTAAACCCTAAAATTTAAAACCCTAAAATCTTAAACCAAAACCCTAAAACCTAAAATTAAACACTAAAACTAAGCACATAACCCAAAAACTCAAAACCCTAAAATTGAAAACAAAAACCCTAATCCCTAAACCCTAAAAACTAAATCTAAAACCCTAAATTTTAATACACTAAACCCTAAATCCTAACACTCTAAACACTAAAACATTAAAACAAAATCCTAAACCCTAAAAACTAAAACCCTAATCTTTAATACACTAAAACCCTACACCCTAAAACTAAACATTAAACCCTAAAATTTAAAACCCTAAAACCTAAAACCAAAACCCTAAAAATTAAAAACTAAAACCCTAAATTTGAATACAACAAAACCCTAAAACCTAAAATTAAACCCTAAAACCAAGCACATAACCCAAAAACTCAAAACCCTAAAATTGAAAACAAAAACCCTAAATCCTAAAACCTAAAAACTAAATCTAAAACCCTAAATTTTAATACACTAAACCCTAAATCCTAATACTCAAAACACTAAAACATAAAAACAAAACCCTAAACCCTAAAAACTAAAACCCTAATCTTTAATACACTAAAACCCTAAACCCTAAAAGTAAACATTAAACCGTAAAATTTAAAACCCTAAAACCGAAAACCAAAACCCTAAAAACTAAAACCTAAAACCCTAAATTTGAATACAACAGAACCCTAAAACCTAAAATTAAACACTAAAACTAAGCACATAACCCAAAAACTCAAAACCCTAAACCCTAAACCCTAAAATTTAAAACCCTAAAACCTAAAACCAAAACCCTAAAAACTAAAACCTAAACCATAAATTTGAATACAAAAAAACCCAAAAACCTAAAATTAAACCCTAAAACTAAGCAAATAACCCTAAAACTCAAAACCCTAAAATTGAAAATAAAAACACTAAACCCTAAACCCTAAAAACAAAATCTAAAACCCTAAATTTTAATACACTAAACCCTAAATCCTAATACTCTAAACACTAAAACATTAAAACAAAATCCTAAACCCTAAAAACTTAAACCCTAATCTTTAATACACTAAAACCCTAAACCGTAAAACTAAACATTAAACCCTAAAATTTAAAACCCTAAAACCTAAAACCAAAACCCTAAAAACTAAAACCTAAAACCCTAAATTTGAATACAACAAAACCCTAAAACCTAAAATTAAACACTAAAACTAAGCACATAACCCAAAAACTCAAAACCCTAAACCCTAAAAACAAAATCTAAAACCCTAAATTTTAATACACTAAACCCTAAATCCAAATACTCTAAACACTAAAACATAAAAACAAAATCCTAAACCCTAAATCCTCAAATTGAAACCAAAAACCCTAAATCCTAAAACCTAAAAACTAGATTTAAAACCCTAAATTTTAATACACTAAACCATAAATCCTAATACTCTAAACACTAAAACATAAAAACAAAACCCTAAACCCTAAAATTAAACCTTAAAACTAAACATTAAACCCAAAAACTCTAAACCCTAAAACCTAAAACCAAAACCCTAAACCCTAAATGTTAAACCCTAAATTTTACGACACTAAACCCTAAGTCATAATACTCTAAACACTAAAACCTAAAAACAATACCATAAACTCTAAAGACTAAAACCCTAATCTTTAATAAACTAAAACCCTAGACTTTAAAACTAAACATTAAACCCTAAAATTTGAAACCCTAAACCCTAAAACCAAAACCCTAAAAACTAAAACCTAAAACCTTATACTTGAATACACTAAAACCCTAAACCCTAAACCTTAAAATTAAACCCTAAAACTAAGCAAATAACCCTAAAACTCAAAACCCTAAAATTGAAAACAAAAACACTAAACCCTAAACCCTAAAAACGAAATCTAAAACCCTAAATTTTAATACGCTAAACCCTAAATCCTAATACTCTAAACACTAAAACATAAAAACAAAATCCTAAACCATAAAAACTTAAACCCTAATCATTAATACACTAAAACCCTAATCCGTAAAACTAAACATTAAACCCTAAAATTTAAAACCCTAAAACCTAAAACCAAAACCCTAAAAACTAAAACCTAAAACCCTAAATTTGAATACAACAAAACCCTAAAACCTAAAATTAAACACTAAAACTAAGCACATAACCCAAAAACTCAAAACCCTAAACCCTAAACCCTAAAAACAAAATCTAAATCCCTAAATTTTAATACACTAAACCCTAAATTCAAATACTCTAAATACTAAAACATAAAAACAAAATCCTAAACCCTAAATCCTCAAATTGAAAACAAAAACCCTAAATCCTAAAACCTAAAAACTAGATTTAAAACCCTAAATTTTAATACACTAAACCATAAATCCTAATACTCTAAACACTAAAACATAAAAACAAAACCCTAAACCCTAAAATTAAACCTTAAAACTAAACATTAAACCCAAAAACTCTAAACCCTAAAACCTAAAACCAAAACCCTAAACCCTAAATTTTACAACACTAAACCCTAAGTCATAATACTCTAAACACTAAAACCTTAAAACAATACCATAAACTCTAAAGACTAAAACCCTAATCTTTAATAAACTAAAACCCTAGACTTTAAAACTAAACATTAAACCCTAAAATTCGAAACCCTAAACCCTAAAACCAAAACCCTAAAAACTAAAACCTAAAACCTTATACTTGAATACACTAAAACCCTAAACCCTAAACCTTAAAATTAAACCCTAAAACTAAGCAAATAACCCTAAAACTCAAAACCCTAAAATTGAAAACAAAAACACTAAACCCCAAACCCTAAAAACAAAATCTAAAACCCTAAATTTTAATACACTAAACCCTAAATCCAAATACTCTAAACACTAAAACATAAAAACAAAATCCTAAACCCTAAATCCTCAAATTGAAACCAAAAACCCTAAATCCTAAAACCTAAAAACTAGATTTAAAACCCTAAATTTTAATACACTAAACCATAAATCCTAATACTCTAAACACTAAAACATAAAAACAAAACCCTAAACCCTAAAATTAAACCTTAAAACTAAACATTAAACCCAAAAACTCTAAACCCTAAAACCTAAAACCAAAACCCTAAACCCTAAATGTTAAACCCTAAATTTTACGACACTAAACCCTAAGTCATAATACTCTAAACACTAAAACCTAAAAACAATACCATAAACTCTAAAGACTAAAACCCTAATCTTTAATAAACTAAAACCCTAGACTTTAAAACTAAACATTAAACCCTAAAATTTGAAACCCTAAACCCTAAAACCAAAACCCTAAAAACTAAAACCTAAAACCTTATACTTGAATACACTAAAACCCTAAACCCTAAACCTTAAAATTAAACCCTAAAACTAAGCAAATAACCCTAAAACTCAAAACCCTAAAATTGAAAACAAAAACACTAAACCCTAAACCCTAAAAACGAAATCTAAAACCCTAAATTTTAATACGCTAAACCCTAAATCCTAATACTCTAAACACTAAAACATAAAAACAAAATCCTAAACCATAAAAACTTAAACCCTAATCATTAATACACTAAAACCCTAATCCGTAAAACTAAACATTAAACCCTAAAATTTAAAACCCTAAAACCTAAAACCAAAACCCTAAAAACTAAAACCTAAAACCCTAAATTTGAATACAACAAAACCCTAAAACCTAAAATTAAACACTAAAACTAAGCACATAACCCAAAAACTCAAAACCCTAAACCCTAAACCCTAAAAACAAAATCTAAATCCCTAAATTTTAATACACTAAACCCTAAATTCAAATACTCTAAACACTAAAACATAAAAACAAAATCCTAAACCCTAAATCCTCAAATTGAAAACAAAAACCCTAAATCCTAAAACCTAAAAACTAGATTTAAAACCCTAAATTTTAATACACTAAACCATAAATCCTAATACTCTAAACACTAAAACATAAAAACAAAACCCTAAACCCTAAAATTAAACCTTAAAACTAAACATTAAACCCAAAAACTCTAAACCCTAAAACCTAAAACCAAAACCCTAAACCCTAAATGTTAAACCCTAAATTTTACAACACTAAACCCTAAGTCATAATACTCTAAACACTAAAACCTTAAAACAATACCATAAACTCTAAAGACTAAAACCCTAATCTTTAATAAACTAAAACCCTAGACTTTAAAACTAAACATTAAGCCCTAAAATTCGAAACCCTAAACCCTAAAACCAAAACCCTAAAAACTAAAACCTAAAACCTTATACTTGAATACACTAAAACCCTAAACCCTAAACCTTAAAATTAAACCCTAAAACTAAGCAAATAACCCTAAAACTCAAAACCCTAAAATTGAAAACAAAAACACTAAACCCCAAACCCTAAAAACAAAATCTAAAACCCTACATTTTAATACACTAAACCCTAAATCCTAATACTCAAAACACTAAAACATAAAAACAAAACCCTAAACCCTAAAAACTAAAACCCTAATCTTTAATACACTAAAACCCTAAACGATAAAACTAAACATTAAACCCTAAAATTTAAAACCCTAAAATCTTAAACCAAAACCCTAAAAATTAAAACCTAAAACCCTAAATTTGAATACAACAAAACCCTAAAACCTAAAATTAAAAACTAAAACTAAGCACATAACCCAAAAACTCAAAACCCTAAAATTGAAAACAAAAACCCTAATCCCTAAACCCTAAAAACTAAATCTAAAACCCTAAATTTTAATACACTAAACCCTAAATCCTAATACTCTAAACACTAAAACATTAAAACAAAATCCTAAACCCTAAAAACTAAAACCCTAATCTTTAATACACTAAAACCCTACACCCTAAAACTAAACATTAAACCCTAAAATTTAAAACCCTAAAACCTAAAACCAAAACCCTAAAAATTAAAAACTAAAACCCTAAATTTGAATACAACAAAACCCTAAAACCTAAAATTAAACCCTAAAACCAAGCACATAACCCAAAAACTCAAAACCCTAAAATTGAAAACAAAAACCCTAAATCCTAAAACCTAAAAACTAAATCTAAAACCCTAAATTTTAATACACTAAACCCTAAATCCTAATACTCAAAACACTAAAACATAAAAACAAAACCCTAAACCCTAAAAACTAAAACCCTAATCTTTAATACACTAAAACCCTAAACCCTAAAAGTAAACATTAAACCGTAAAATTTAAAACCTTAAAACCGAAAACCAAAACCCTAAAAACTAAAACCTAAAACCCTAAATTTGAATACAACAGAACCTTAAAACCTAAAATTAAACACTAAAACTAAGCACATAACCCAAAAACTCAAAACCCTAAACCCTAAACCCTAAAAACAAAATCTAAAACCCTAAATTTTAATACACTAAACCCTAAATCCTAATACTTAAACACTAACACATAAAAACAAAATCTTAAACCCTACCCTAATCTTTAATACACTAAAACCCTAAACCCCAAAACTAAACATTAAACCCTAAAATTTAAAACCCTAAAACCTAAAACCAAAACCCTAAAAACTAAAACCTAAACCATAAATTTGAATACAAAAAAACCCAAAAACCTAAAATTAAACCCTAAAACTAAGCAAATAACCCTAAAACTCAAAACCCTAAAATTGAAAACAAAAACACTAAACCCCAAACCCTAAAAACAAAATCTAAAACCCTAAATTCAAATACACTAAACCCTAAATCCTAATACTCAAAACACTAAAACATAAAAACAAAACCCTAAACCCTAAAAACTAAAACCCTAATCTTTAATACACTAAAACCCTAAACCCTAAAACTAACAATTAAACTCTAAAATTTAAAACCCTAAAACCGAAAACCAAAACCCTAAAAACTAAAACCTAAAACCCTAAATTTGAATACAACAAAACCCTAAAACCTAAAATTAAACACTAAAACTAAGCACATAACCTAAAAACTCAAAACAAAATCCTAATACTCTAAACACTAAAACATAAAATTAAACACTAAAACTAAGCACATAACCCAAAAACTCAAAACCCTAAACCCTAAACCCTAAAAACAAAATCTAAAACCCTAAATTTTAATACACTAAATCCTAAATCCAAATACTCTAAACACTAAAACATAAAAACAAAATCCTAAACCCTAAATCCTCAAATTGAAAACAAAAACCCTAAATCCTAAAACCTAAAAAGTAGATTTAAAACCCTAAATTTTAATACACTAAACCATAAATCCTAATACTCTAAACACTAAAACATAAAAACAAAACCCTAAACCCTAAAATTAAACCTTAAAACTAAACATTAAACCCAAAAACTCTAAACCCTAAAACCTAAAACCAAAACCCTAAACCCTAAATGTTAAACCCTAAATTTTACGACACTAAACCCTAAGTCATAATACTCTAAACACTAAAACCTAAAAACAATACCATAAACTCTAAAGACTAAAACCCTAATCTTTAATAAACTAAAACCCTAGACTTTAAAACTAAACATTAAACCCTAAAATTCGAAACCCTAAACCCTAAAACCAAAACCCTAAAAACTAAAACCTAAAACCTTATACTTGAATACACTAAAACCCTAAACCCTAAACCTTAAAATTAAACCCTAAAACTAAGCAAATAACCCTAAAACTCAAAACCCTAAAATTGAAAATAAAAACACTAAACCCTAAACCCTAAAAACAAAATCTAAAACCCTAAATTTTAATACACTAAACCCTAAATCCTAATACTCTAAACACTAAAACATAAAAACAAAATCCTAAACCCTAAAAACTTAAACCCTAATCTTTAATACACTAAAACCCTAAACCGTAAAACTAAACATTAAACCCTAAAATTTAAAACCCTTAAACCTAAAACCAAAACCCTAAAAACTAAAACCTAAAACCCTAAATTTGAATACAACAAAACCCTAAAACCTAAAATTAAACACTAAAACTAAGCACATAACCCAAAAACTCAAAACCCTAAACCCTAAACCCTAAAAACAAAATCTAAAACCCTAAATTTTAATACACTAAACCCTAAATCCAAATACTCTAAACACTAAAACATAAAAACAAAATCCTAAACCCTAAATCCTCAAATTGAAAACAAAAACCCTAAATCCTAAAACCTAAAAAGTAGATTTAAAACCCTAAATTTTAATACACTAAACCATAAATCCTAATACTCTAAACACTAAAACATAAAAACAAAACCCTAAACCCTAAAATTAAACCTTAAAACTAAACATTAAACCCAAAAACTCTAAACCCTAAAACCTAAAACCAAAACCCTAAACCCTAAATGTTAAACCCTAAATTTTACGACACTAAACCCTAAGTCATAATACTCTAAACACTAAAACCTAAAAACAATACCATAAACTCTAAAGACTAAAACCCTAATCTTTAATAAACTAAAACCCTAGACTTTAAAACTAAACATTAAACCCTAAAATTCGAAACCCTAAACCCTAAAACCAAAACCCTAAAAACTAAAACCTAAAACCTTATACTTGAATACACTAAAACCCTAAACCCTAAACCTTAAAATTAAACCCTAAAACTAAGCAAATAACCCTAAAACTCAAAACCCTAAAATTGAAAATAAAAACACTAAACCCTAAACCCTAAAAAGAAAATCTAAAACCCTAAATTTTAATACACTAAACCCTAAATCCTAATACTCTAAACACTAAAACATAAAAACAAAATCCTAAACCCTAAAAACTTAAACCCTAATCTTTAATACACTAAAACCCTAAACCGTAAAACTAAACATTAAACCCTAAAATTTAAAACCCTTAAACCTAAAACCAAAACCCTAAAAACTAAAACCTAAAACCCTAAATTTGAATACAACAAAACCCTAAAACCTAAAATTAAACACTAAAACTAAGCACATAACCCAAAAACTCAAAACCCTAAACCCTAAACCCTAAAAACAAAATCTAAAACCCTAAATTTTTATACACTAAACCCTAAATCCAAATACTCTAAACACTAAAACATAAAAACAAAATCCTAAACCCTAAATCCTCAAATTGAAAACAAAAACCCTAAATCCTAAAACCTAAAAAGTAGATTTAAAACCCTAAATTTTAATACACTAAACCATAAATCCTAATACTCTAAACACTAAAACATAAAAACAAAACCCTAAACCCTAAAATTAAACCTTAAAACTAAACATTAAACCCAAAAACTCTAAACCCTAAAACCTAAAACCAAAACCCTAAACCCTAAATGTTAAACCCTAAATTTTACGACACTAAACCCTAAGTCATAATACTCTAAACACTAAAACCTAACAACAATACCATAAACTCTAAAGACTAAAACCCTAATCTTTAATAAACTAAAACCCTAGACTTTAAAACTAAACATTAAACCCTAAAATTCGAAACCCTAAACCCTAAAACCAAAACCCTAAAAACTAAAACCTAAAACCTTATACTTGAATACACTAAAACCCTAAACCCTAAACCTTAAAATTAAACCCTAAAACTAAGCAAATAACCCTAAAACTCAAAACCCTAAAATTGAAAATAAAAACACTAAACCCTAAACCCTAAAAACAAAATCTAAAACCCTAAATTTTAATACACTAAACCCTAAATCCTAATACTCTAAACACTAAAACATAAAAACAAAATCCTAAACCCTAAAAACTTAAACCCTAATCTTTAATACACTAAAACCCTAAACCGTAAAACTAAACATTAAACCCTAAAATTTAAAACCCTTAAACCTAAAACCAAAACCCTAAAAACTAAAACCTAAAACCCTAAATTTGAATACAACAAAACCCTAAAACCTAAAATTAAACACTAAAACTAAGCACATAACCCAAAAACTCAAAACCCTAAACCCTAAACCCTAAAAACAAAATCTAAAACCCTAAATTTTAATACACTAAACCCTAAATCCAAATACTCTAAACACTAAAACATAAAAACAAAATCCTAAACCCTAAATCCTCAAATTGAAAACAAAAACCCTAAATCCTAAAACCTAAAAAGTAGATTTAAAACCCTAAATTTTAATACACTAAACCATAAATCCTAATACTCTAAACACTAAAACATAAAAACAAAACCCTAAACCCTAAAATTAAACCTTAAAACTAAACATTAAACCCAAAAACTCTAAACCCTAAAACCTAAAACCAAAACCCTAAACCCTAAATGTTAAACCCTAAATTTTACGACACTAAACCCTAAGTCATAATACTCTAAACACTAAAACCTAAAAACAATACCATAAACTCTAAAGACTAAAACCCTAATCTTTAATAAACTAAAACCCTAGACTTTAAAACTAAACATTAAACCCTAAAATTCGAAACCCTAAACCCTAAAACCAAAACCCTAAAAACTAAAACCTAAAACCTTATACTTGAATACACTAAAACCCTAAACCCTAAACCTTAAAATTAAACCCTAAAACTAAGCAAATAACCCTAAAACTCAAAACCCTAAAATTGAAAATAAAAACACTAAACCCTAAACCCTAAAAAGAAAATCTAAAACCCTAAATTTTAATACACTAAACCCTAAATCCTAATACTCTAAACACTAAAACATAAAAACAAAATCCTAAACCCTAAAAACTTAAACCCTAATCTTTAATACACTAAAACCCTAAACCGTAAAACTAAACATTAAACCCTAAAATTTAAAACCCTTAAACCTAAAACCAAAACCCTAAAAACTAAAACCTAAAACCCTAAATTTGAATACAACAAAACCCTAAAACCTAAAATTAAACACTAAAACTAAGCACATAACCCAAAAACTCAAAACCCTAAACCCTAAACCCTAAAAACAAAATCTAAAACCCTAAATTTTAATACACTAAACCCTAAATCCAAATACTCTAAACACTAAAACATAAAAACAAAATCCTAAACCCTAAATCCTCAAATTGAAAACAAAAACCTAAATCCTAAAACCTAAAAAGTAGATTTAAAACCCTAAATTTTAATACACTAAACCATAAATCCTAATACTCTAAACACTAAAACATAAAAACAAAACCCTAAACCCTAAAATTAAACCTTAAAACTAAACATTAAACCCAAAAACTCTAAACCCTAAAACCTAAAACCAAAACCCTAAACCCTAAATGTTAAACCCTAAATTTTACGACACTAAACCCTAAGTCATAATACTCTAAACACTAAAACCTAAAAACAATACCATAAACTCTAAAGACTAACACCCTAATCTTTAATAAACTAAAACCCTAGACTTTAAAACTAAACATTAAACCCTAAAATTCGAAACCCTAAACCCTAAAACCAAAACCCTAAAAACTAAAACCAAAAACCTTATACTTGAATACACTAAAACCCTAAACCCTAAACCTTAAAATTAAACCCTAAAACTAAGCAAATAACCCTAAAACTCAAAACCCTAAAATTGAAAACAAAAACACTAAACCCTAAACCCTAAAAACAAAATCTAAAACCCTAAATTTTAATACACTAAACCCTAAATCCTAATACTCTAAACACTAAAACATAAAAACAAAATCCTAAACCATAAAAATTTAAACCCTAATCATTAATACACTAAAACCCTAAACCGTAAAACTAAACATTAAACCCTAAAATTTAAAACCCTAAAACCTAAAACCAAAACCCTAAAAACTAAAATCTAAAACCCTAAATTTGAATACAACAAAACCCTAAAACCTAAAATTAAACACTAAAACTAAGCACATAACCCAAAAACTCAAAACCCTAAACCCTAAACCCTAAAAACAAAATCTAAAACCCTAAATTTTAATACACTAAACCCTAAATCCAAATACCCTAATCACTAAAACATAAAAACAAAATCCTAAACCCTAAATCCTCAAATTGAAAACAAAAACCCTAAATCCTAAAACCTAAAAACTAGATTTAAAACCCTAAATTTTAATACACTAAACCATAAATCCTAATACTCTAAACACTAAAACATAAAAACAAAACACTAAACCCTAAAATTAAACCTTAAAACTAAACATTAAACCCAAAAACTCTAAACCCTAAAACCTAAAACCAAAACCCTAAACCCTAAATGTTAAACCCTAAATTTTACAACACTAAACCCTAAGTCATAATACTCTAAACACTAAAACCTTAAAACAATACCATAAACTCTAAAGACTAAAACCCTAATCTTTAATAAACTAAAACCCTAGACTTTAAAACTAAACATTAAACCCTAAAACCAAGCACATAACCCAAAAACTCAAAACCCTAAAATTGAAAACAAAAACCCTAAATCCTAAAACCTAAAAACTAAATCTTAAATCCTAAATTTTAATACACTAAACCCTAAATCCTAATACTTAAACACTAACACATAAAAACAAAATCCTAAACCCTACCCTAATCTTTAATACACTAAAAACCTAAACCCCAAAACTAAACATTAAACCCTAAAATTTAAAACCCTAAAACCTAAAACCAAAACCCTAAGAACTAAAACCTAAACCATAAATTTGAATACAAAAAAACCCAAAAACCTAAAATTAAACCCTAAAACTAAGCAAATAACCCTAAAACTAAAAACCCTAAAATTGAAAACAAAAACACTAAACCCCAAACCCTAAAAACAAAATCTAAAACCCTAAATTCAAATACACTAAACCCTAAATCCTAATACTCAAAACACTAAAACATAAAAACAAAACCCTAAACCCTAAAAACTAAAACCCTATACCCTAAAAACTAAAACCCTAATCTTTAATACACTAAAACCCTAAACGCTAAAACTAAACATTAAACCCTAAAATTTAAAACCCTAAAACCTAAAACCAAAACCCTAAAAACTAAAACCTAAACCATAAATTTGAATACAAAAAAACCCAAAAACCTAAAATTAAACCCTAAAACTAAGCAAATAACCCTAAAACTCAAAACCCTAAAATTGAAAACAAAAACACTAAACCCCAAACCCTAAAAACAAAATCTAAAACCCTAAATTCAAATACACTAAACCCTAAATCCTAATACTCAAAACACTAAAACATAAAAACAAAACCCTAAACCCTAAAAACTAAAACCCTATACCCTAAAAACTAAAACCCTAATCTTTAATACACTAAAACCCTAAACGCTAAAACTAAACATTAAACCCTAAAATTTAAAACCGTAAAACCTAAAACCAAAACCCTAAAAACTAAAACCTGAAACCCTAAATTTGAATACAACAAAACCCTAAAACCTAAAATTAAACACTAAAACTAAGCACATAACCTAAAAACTCAAAACCCTAAAATTGAAAACAAAAACTCTAAACCCTAAACCCTAAAAACTAAATCTAAAACCCTAAATTTTCATACACTAAACCCTAATTCCTAATACTCAAAACACTAAAACATAAAAACAAAACCCTAAACCCTAAAAACTAAAACCCTAATCTTTAATACACTAAAACCCTAAACCCTAAAACTAACAATTAAACTCTAAAATTTAAAACCCTAAAACCGAAAACCAAAACCCTAAAAACTAAAACCTAAAACCCTAAATTTGAATACAACAAAACCCTAAAACCTAAAATTAAACACTAAAACTAAGCACATAACCTAAAAACTCAAAACCCTAAACCCTAAACCCTAAAAACAAAATCTAAAACCCTAAATTTTAATACACTAAACCCTAAATCCTAATACTCTAAACACTAAAACATAAAAACAAAATCCTAAACCCTAAAAACTTAAACCCTAATCTTTAATACACTAAAACCCTAAACCGTAAAACTAAACATTAAACCCTAAAATTTAAAACCCTAAAACCTAAAATTAAACACTAAAACTAAGCACATAACCCAAAAACTCAAAACCCTAAACCCTAAACCCTAAAAACAAAATCTAAAACCCTAAATTTTAATACACTAAATCCTAAATCCAAATACTCTAAACACTAAAACATAAAAACAAAATCCTAAACCCTAAATCCTCAAATTGAAAACAAAAACCCTAAATCCTAAAACCTAAAAAGTAGATTTAAAACCCTAAATTTTAATACACTAAACCATAAATCCTAATACTCTAAACACTAAAACATAAAAACAAAACCCTAAACCCTAAAATTAAACCTTAAAACTAAACATTAAACCCAAAAACTCTAAACCCTAAAACCTAAAACCAAAACCCTAAACCCTAAATGTTAAACCCTAAATTTTACGACACTAAACCCTAAGTCATAATACTCTAAACACTAAAACCTAAAAACAATACCATAAACTCTAAAGACTAAAACCCTAATCTTTAATAAACTAAAACCCTAGACTTTAAAACTAAACATTAAACCCTAAAATTCGAAACCCTAAACCCTAAAACCAAAACCCTAAAAACTAAAACCTAAAACCTTATACTTGAATACACTAAAACCCTAAACCCTAAACCTTAAAATTAAACCCTAAAACTAAGCAAATAACCCTAAAACTCAAAACCCTAAAATTGAAAATAAAAACACTAAACCCTAAACCCTAAAAACAAAATCTAAAACCCTAAATTTTAATACACTAAACCCTAAATCCTAATACTCTAAACACTAAAACATAAAAACAAAATCCTAAACCCTAAAAACTTAAACCCTAATCTTTAATACACTAAAACCCTAAACCGTAAAACTAAACATTAAACCCTAAAATTTAAAACCCTAAAACCTAAAACCAAAACCCTAAAAACTAAAACCTAAACCATAAATTTGAATACAAAAAAACCCAAAAACCTAAAATTAAACCCTAAAACTAAGCAAATAACCCTAAAACTAAAAACCCTAAAATTGAAAACAAAAACACTAAACCCCAAACCCTAAAAACAAAATCTAAAACCCTAAATTCAAATACACTAAACCCTAAATCCTAATACTCAAAACACTAAAACATAAAAACAAAACCCTAAACCCTAAAAACTAAAACCCTATACCCTAAAAACTAAAACCCTAATCTTTAATACACTAAAACCCTAAACGCTAAAACTAAACATTAAACCCTAAAATTTAAAACCCTAAAACCTAAAACCAAAACCCTAAAAACTAAAACCTAAACCATAAATTTGAATACAAAAAAACCCAAAAACCTAAAATTAAACCCTAAAACTAAGCAAATAACCCTAAAACTCAAAACCCTAAAATTGAAAACAAAAACACTAAACCCCAAACCCTAAAAACAAAATCTAAAACCCTAAATTCAAATACACTAAACCCTAAATCCTAATACTCAAAACACTAAAACATAAAAACAAAACCCTAAACCCTAAAAACTAAAACCCTATACCCTAAAAACTAAAACCCTAATCTTTAATACACTAAAACCCTAAACGCTAAAACTAAACATTAAACCCTAAAATTTAAAACCGTAAAACCTAAAACCAAAACCCTAAAAACTAAAACCTGAAACCCTAAATTTGAATACAACAAAACCCTAAAACCTAAAATTAAACACTAAAACTAAGCACATAACCTAAAAACTCAAAACCCTAAAATTGAAAACAAAAACTCTAAACCCTAAACCCTAAAAACTAAATCTAAAACCCTAAATTTTCATACACTAAACCCTAATTCCTAATACTCAAAACACTAAAACATAAAAACAAAACCCTAAACCCTAAAAACTAAAACCCTAATCTTTAATACACTAAAACCCTAAACCCTAAAACTAACAATTAAACTCTAAAATTTAAAACCCTAAAACCGAAAACCAAAACCCTAAAAACTAAAACCTAAAACCCTAAATTTGAATACAACAAAACCCTAAAACCTAAAATTAAACACTAAAACTAAGCACATAACCTAAAAACTCAAAACCCTAAACCCTAAACCCTAAAAACAAAATCTAAAACCCTAAATTTTAATACACTAAACCCTAAATCCTAATACTCTAAACACTAAAACATAAAAACAAAATCCTAAACCCTAAAAACTTAAACCCTAATCTTTAATACACTAAAACCCTAAACCGTAAAACTAAACATTAAACCCTAAAATTTAAAACCCTAAAACCTAAAATTAAACACTAAAACTAAGCACATAACCCAAAAACTCAAAACCCTAAACCCTAAACCCTAAAAACAAAATCTAAAACCCTAAATTTTAATACACTAAATCCTAAATCCAAATACTCTAAACACTAAAACATAAAAACAAAATCCTAAACCCTAAATCCTCAAATTGAAAACAAAAACCCTAAATCCTAAAACCTAAAAAGTAGATTTAAAACCCTAAATTTTAATACACTAAACCATAAATCCTAATACTCTAAACACTAAAACATAAAAACAAAACCCTAAACCCTAAAATTAAACCTTAAAACTAAACATTAAACCCAAAAACTCTAAACCCTAAAACCTAAAACCAAAACCCTAAACCCTAAATGTTAAACCCTAAATTTTACGACACTAAACCCTAAGTCATAATACTCTAAACACTAAAACCTAAAAACAATACCATAAACTCTAAAGACTAAAACCCTAATCTTTAATAAACTAAAACCCTAGACTTTAAAACTAAACATTAAACCCTAAAATTCGAAACCCTAAACCCTAAAACCAAAACCCTAAAAACTAAAACCTAAAACCTTATACTTGAATACACTAAAACCCTAAACCCTAAACCTTAAAATTAAACCCTAAAACTAAGCAAATAACCCTAAAACTCAAAACCCTAAAATTGAAAATAAAAACACTAAACCCTAAACCCTAAAAACAAAATCTAAAACCCTAAATTTTAATACACTAAACCCTAAATCCTAATACTCTAAACACTAAAACATAAAAACAAAATCCTAAACCCTAAAAACTTAAACCCTAATCTTTAATACACTAAAACCCTAAACCGTAAAACTAAACATTAAACCCTAAAATTTAAAACCCTTAAACCTAAAACCAAAACCCTAAAAACTAAAACCTAAAACCCTAAATTTGAATACAACAAAACCCTAAAACCTAAAATTAAACACTAAAACTAAGCACATAACCCAAAAACTCAAAACCCTAAACCCTAAACCCTAAAAACAAAATCTAAAACCCTAAATTTTAATACACTAAACCCTAAATCCAAATACTCTAAACACTAAAACATAAAAACAAAATCCTAAACCCTAAATCCTCAAATTGAAAACAAAAACCCTAAACCCTAAACCCTAAAAACAAAATCTAAAACCCTAAATTTTAATACACTAAACCCTAAATCCAAATACTCTAAACACTAAAACATAAAAACAAAATCAAAAACCCTAAATCCTCAAATTGAAAACAAAAACCCTAAATCCTAAAACCTAAAAACTAGATTTAAAACCCTAAATTTTAATACACTAAACCATAAATCCTAATACTCTAAACACTAAAACATAAAAACAAAACCCTAAACCCTAAAATTAAACCTTAAAACTAAACATTAAACCCAAAAACTCTAAACCCTAAAACCTAAAACCAAAACCCTAAACCCTAAATGTTAAACCCTAAATTTTACGACACTAAAC
Organism: Euphrasia confusa; assembly: GCA_954870475.1. Classification (NCBI taxonomy): domain Eukaryota; kingdom Viridiplantae; phylum Streptophyta; class Magnoliopsida; order Lamiales; family Orobanchaceae; genus Euphrasia; species Euphrasia confusa. The sequence goes on from OX940966.1 coordinate 18,634,575, forward strand.
CCTAAGTCATAATACTCTAAACACTAAAACCTAAAAACAATACCATAAACTCTAAAGACTAACACCCTAATCTTTAATAAACTAAAACCCTAGACTTTAAAACTAAACATTAAACCCTAAAATTCGAAACCCTAAACCCTAAAACCAAAACCCTAAAAACTAAAACCAAAAACCTTATACTTGAATACACTAAAACCCTAAACCCTAAACCTTAAAATTAAACCCTAAAACTAAGCAAATAACCCTAAAACTCAAAACCCTAAAATTGAAAACAAAAACACTAAACCCTAAACCCTAAAAACAAAATCTAAAACCCTAAATTTTAATACACTAAACCCTAAATCCTAATACTCTAAACACTAAAACATAAAAACAAAATCCTAAACCATAAAAACTTAAACCCTAATCATTAATACACTAAAACCCTAAACCGTAAAACTAAACATTAAACCCTAAAATTTAAAACCCTAAAACCTAAAACCAAAACCCTAAAAACTAAAATCTAAAACCCTAAATTTGAATACAACAAAACCCTAAAACCTAAAATTAAACACTAAAACTAAGCACATAACCCAAAAACTCAAAACCCTAAACCCTAAAAACAAAATCTAAAACCCTAAATTTTAATACACTAAACCCTAAATCCAAATACCCTAAACACTAAAACATAAAAACAAAATCCTAAACCCTAAATCCTCAAATTGAAAACAAAAACCCTAAATCCTAAAACCTAAAAACTAGATTTAAAACCCTAAATTTTAATACACTAAACCATAAATCCTAATACTCTAAACACTAAAACATAAAAACAAAACACTAAACCCTAAAATTAAACCTTAAAACTAAACATTAAACCCAAAAACTCTAAACCCTAAAACCTAAAACCAAAACCCTAAACCCTAAATGTTAAACCCTAAATTTTCAAACACTAAACCCTAAGTCATAATACTCTAAACACTAAAACCTTAAAACAATACCATAAACTCTAAAGACTAAAACCCTAATCTTTAATAAACTAAAACCCTAGACTTTAAAACTAAACATTAAACCCTAAAATTCGAAACCCTAAACCCTAAAACCAAAACCCTAAAAACTAAAACCTAAAACCTTATACTTGAATACACTAAAACCCTAAACCCTAAACCTTAAAATTAAACCCTAAAACTAAGCAAATAACCCTAAAACTCAAAACCCTAAAATTGAATACCAAAACACTAAACCCCAAACCCTAAAAACAAAATCTAAAACCCTAAATTTTAATACACTTAACCCTAAATCCTAATACTCAAAACACTAAAACATAAAAACAAAACCCTAAACCCTAAAAACTAAAACCCTAATCTTTAATACACTAAAACCCTAAACGCTAAAACTAAACATTAAACCCTAAAATTTAAAACCCTAAAATCTTAAACCAAAACCCTAAAAATTAAAACCTAAAACCCTAAATTTGAATACAACAAAACCTTAAAACCTAAAATTAAACACTAAAACTAAGCACATAACCCAAAAATTCAAAACCCTAAAATTGAAAACAAAAACCCTAATCCCTAAACCCTAAAAACTAAATCTAAAACCCTAAATTGTAATACACTAAACCCTAAATCCTAATTCTCTAAACACTAAAACATTAAAACAAAATCCTAAACCCTAAAAACTAAAACCCTAATCTTTAATACACTAAAACCCTACACCCTAAAACTAAACATTAAACCTTAAAATTTAAAACCCTAAAACCTAAAACCAAAACCCTAAAAATTAAAACCTAAAACCCTAAATTTGAATACAACAAAACCCTAAAACCTAAAATTAAACCCTAAAACCAAGCACATAACCCAAAAACTCAAAACCCTAAAATTGAAAACAAAAACCCTAAATCCTAAAACCTAAAAACTAAATCTTAAATCCTAAATTTTAATACACTAAACCCTAAATCCTAATACTCAAAACACTAAAACATAAAAACAAAACCCTAAACCCTAAAAACTAAAACCCTAATCTTTAATACACTAAAACCCTAAACCCTAAAAGTAAACATTAAACCGTAAAATTTAAAACCCTAAAACCGAAAACCAAAACCCTAAAAACTAAAACCTGAAACCCTATATTTGAATACAACAAAACCCTAAAACCTAAAATTAAACCCTAAAACCAAGCACATAACCCAAAAACTCAAAACCCTAAAATTGAAAACAAAAACCCTAAATCCTAAAACCTAAAAACTAAATCTTAAATCCTAAATTTTAATACACTAAACCCTAAATCCTAATACTCAAAACACTAAAACATAAAAACAAAATCCTAAACCCTAAAAACTTAAACCCTAATCTTTAATACACTAAAACCCTAAACCGTAAAACTAAACATTAAACCCTAAAATTTAAAACCCTTAAACCTAAAACCAAAACCCTAAAAACTAAAACCTAAAACCCTAAATTTGAATACAACAAAACCCTAAAACCTAAAATTAAACACTAAAACTAAGCACATAACCCAAAAACTCAAAACCCTAAACCCTAAACCCTAAAAACAAAATCTAAAACCCTAAATTTTAATACACTAAACCCTAAATCCAAATACTCTAAACACTAAAACATAAAAACAAAATCCTAAACCCTAAATCCTCAAATTGAAAACAAAAACCCTAAATCCTAAAACCTAAAAAGTAGATTTAAAACCCTAAATTTTAATACACTAAACCATAAATCCTAATACTCTAAACACTAAAACATAAAAACAAAACCCTAAACCCTAAAATTAAACCTTAAAACTAAACATTAAACCCAAAAACTCTAAACCCTAAAACCTAAAACCAAAACCCTAAACCCTAAATGTTAAACCCTAAATTTTACGACACTAAACCCTAAGTCATAATACTCTAAACACTAAAACCTAAAAACAATACCATAAACTCTAAAGACTAAAACCCTAATCTTTAATAAACTAAAACCCTAGACTTTAAAACTAAACATTAAACCCTAAAATTCGAAACCCTAAACCCTAAAACCAAAACCCTAAAAACTAAAACCTAAAACCTTATACTTGAATACACTAAAACCCTAAACCCTAAACCTTAAAATTAAACCCTAAAACTAAGCAAATAACCCTAAAACTCAAAACCCTAAATTTGAAAATAAAAACACTAAACCCTAAACCCTAAAAACAAAATCTAAAACCCTAAATTTTAATACACTAAACCCTAAATCCTAATACTCTAAACACTAAAACATAAAAACAAAATCCTAAACCCTAAAAACTTAAACCCTAATCTTTAATACACTAAAACCCTAAACCGTAAAACTAAACATTAAACCCTAAAATTTAAAACCCTTAAACCTAAAACCAAAACCATAAAAACTAAAACCTAAAACCCTAAATTTGAATACAACAAAACCCTAAAACCTAAAATTAAACACTAAAACTAAGCACATAACCCAAAAACTCAAAACCCTAAACCCTAAACCCAAAAAACAAAATCTAAAACCCTAAATTTTAATACACTAAACCCTAAATCCAAATACTCTAAACACTAAAACATAAAAACAAAATCCTAAACCCTAAATCCTCAAATTGAAAACAAAAACCCTAAATCCTAAAACCTAAAAACTAGATTTAAAACCCTAAATTTTAATACACTAAACCATAAATCCTAATACTCTAAACACTAAAACATAAAAACAAAACCCTAAACCCTAAAATTAAACCTTAAAACTAAACATTAAACCCAAAAACTCTAAACCCTAAATCCTAAAACCAAAACCCTAAACCCTAAATGTTAAACCCTAAATTTTACGACACTAAACCCTAAGTCATAATACTCTAAACACTAAAACCTAAAAACAATACCATAAATTCTAAAGACTAACACCCTAATCTTTAATAAACTAAAACCCTAGACTTTAAAACTAAACATTAAACCCTAAAATTCGAAACCCTAAACCCTAAAACCAAAACCCTAAAAACTAAAACCAAAAACCTTATACTTGAATACACTAAAACCCTAAACCCTAAACCTTAAAATTAAACCCTAAAACTAAGCAAATAACCCTAAAACTCAAAACCCTAAAATTGAAAACAAAAACACTAAACCCTAAACCCTAAAAACAAAATCTAAAACCCTAAATTTTAATACACTAAACCCTAAATCCTAATACTCTAAACACTAAAACATAAAAACAAAATCCTAAACCATAAAAACTTAAACCCTAATCATTAATACACTAAAACCCTAAACCGTAAAAATAAACATTAAACCCTAAAATTTAAAACCCTAAAACCTAAAACCAAAACCCTAAAAACTAAAACCTAAAACCCTAAATTTGAATACAACAAAACCCTAAAACCTAAAATTAAACACTAAAACTAAGCACATAACCCAAAAACTCAAAACCCTAAACCCTAAACCCTAAAAACAAAATCTAAAACCCTAAATTTTAATACACTAAACCCTAAATCCAAATACCCTAAACACTAAAACATAAAAACAAAATCCTAAACCCTAAATCCTCAAATTGAAAACAAAAACCCTAAATCCTAAAACCTAAAAACTAGATTTAAAACCCTAAATTTTAATACACTAAACCATAAATCCTAATACTCTAAACACTAAAACATAAAAACAAAACCCTAAACCCTAAAATTAAACCTTAAAACTAAACATTAAACCCAAAAACTCTAAACCCTAAAACCTAAAACCTAAAACCAAAACCCTAAACCCTAAATGTTAAACCCTAAATTTTACAACACTAAACCCTAAGTCATAATACTCTAAACACTAAAACCTTAAAACAATACCATAAACTCTAAAGACTAAAACCCTAATCTTTAATAAACTAAAACCCTAGACTTTAAAACTAAACATTAAACCCTAAAATTCGAAACCCTAAACCCTAAAACCAAAACCCTAAAAACTAAAACCTAAAACCTTATACTTGAATACACTAAAACCCTAAACCCTAAACCTTAAAATTAAACCCTAAAACTCAAAACCCTAAAATTGAATACCAAAACACTAAACCCCAAACCCTAAAAACAAAATCTAAAACCCTAAATTTTAATACACTTAACCCTAAATCCTAATACTCAAAACACTAAAACATAAAAACAAAACCCTAAACCCTAAAAACTAAAACCCTAATCTTTAATACACTAAAACCCTAAACGCTAAAACTAAACATTAAACCCTAAAATTTAAAACCCTAAAATCTTAAACCAAAACCCTAAAAATTAAAACCTAAAACCATAAATTTGAATACAACAAAACCCTAAAACCTAAAATTAAACACTAAAACTAAGCACATAACCCAAAAACTCAAAACCCTAAAATTGAAAACAAAAACCCTAATCCCTAAACCCTAAAAACTAAATCTAAAACCCTAAATTTTAATACACTAAACCCTAAATCCTAATTCTCTAAACACTAAAACATTAAAACAAAATCCTAAACCCTAAAAACTAAAACCCTAATCTTTAATACACTAAAACCCTACACCCTAAAACTAAACATTAAACCTTAAAATTTAAAACCCTAAAACCTAAAACCAAAACCCTAAAAATTAAAATCTAAAACCCTAAATTTGAATACAACAAAACCCTAAAACCTAAAATTAAACCCTAAAACCAAGCACATAACCCAAAAACTCAAAACCCTAAAATTGAAAACAAAAACCCTAAATCCTAAAACCTAAAAACTAAATCTTAAATCCTAAATTTTAATACACTAAACCCTAAATCCTAATACTCAAAACACTAAAACATAAAAACAAAACCCTAAACCCTAAAAACTAAAACCCTAATCTTTAATACACTAAAACCCTAAACCCTAAAAGTAAACATTAAACCGTAAAATTTAAAACCCTAAAACCGAAAACCAAAACCCTAAAAACTAAAACCTGAAACCCTATATTTGAATACAATAGAACCCTGAAACCTAAAATTAAACTGTAAAACTAAGCACATAACCCAAAAACTCAAAACCCTAAACCCTAAACCCTAAAAACAAAATCTAAAACCCTAAATTTTAATACACTAAACCCTAAATCCTAATACTCTAAACACTAAAACATAAAAACAAAATCCTAAACCCTACCCTAATCTTTAATACACTAAAACCCTAAACTGTAAAACAAAACATTAAACCCTAAAATTTAAAACCCTAAAACCTAAAACCAAAACCCTAAAAACTAAAACCTAAAACCCTAAATTTGAATACAACAAAACCCTAAAACCTAAAATTAAACTCTAAAACTAAGCACATAACCCAAAAACTCAAAACCCTCAAATTGAAAACAAAAACCCTAAATCCTAAAACCTAAAAACTAAATTTAAAACCCTAAATTTTAATACACTAAACCATAAATCCTAATACTCTAAACACTAAAACATAAAAACAAAACCCTAAACCCTAAAATTAAACCTTAAAACTAAACATTAAACCGAAAAACTCTAAACCCTAAAACCTAAAACCAAAACCCTAAACCCTAAATCTTAAACCCTAAATTTTACGACACTAAACCCTAAGTCATAATACTCTAAACACTAAAACCTAAAAACAATACCATAAACTCTAAAGACTAAAACCCTAATCTTTAATAAACTAAAACCCTAAACTTTAAAACTAAACATTAAACCATAAAATTCGAAACCCTAAACCCTAAAACCAAAACCCTAAAAACTAAAACCTAAAACCTTATACTTGAATACACTAAAACCCTAAACCCTAAACCTTAAAATTAAACCCTAAAACTAAGCAAATAACCCTAAAACTCAAAACCCTAAAATTGAAAACAAAAACACTAAACCCCAAACCCTAAAAACAAAATCTAAAACCCTAAATTTTAATACACTAAACCCTAAATCCTAATACTCAAAACACTAAAACATAAAAACAAAACCCTAAACCCTAAAAACTAAAACCCTAATCTTTAATACACTAAAACCCTAAACACTAAAACTAACAATTAAACCCTAAAATTTAATACCCTAAAACCGAAAACCAAAACCCTAAAAACTAAAACCTAAAACCCTAAATTTGAATACAACAAAACCCTAAAACCTAAAATTAAACACTAAAACTAAGCACATAACCCAAAAACTCAAAACCCTAAACCCTAAACCCTAAAAACAAAATCTAAAACCCTAAATTTTAATACACTAAACCCTAAATCCAAATACCCTAAACACTAAAACATAAAAACAAAATCCTAAACCCTAAATCCTCAAATTGAAAACAAAAACCCTAAATCCTAAAACCTAAAAACTAGATTTAAAACCCTAAATTTTAATACACTAAACCATAAATCCTAATACTCTAAACACTAAAACATAAAAACAAAACCCTAAACCCTAAAATTAAACCTTAAAACTAAACATTAAACCCAAAAACTCTAAACCCTAAAACCTAAAACCAAAACCCTAAACCCTAAATGTTAAACCCTAAATTTTACAACACTAAACCCTAAGTCATAATACTCTAAACACTAAAACCTTAAAACAATACCATAAACTCTAAAGACTAAAACCCTAATCTTTAATAAACTAAAACCCTAGACTTTAAAACTAAACATTAAACCCTAAAATTCGAAACCCTAAACCCTAAAACCAAAACCCTAAAAACTAAAACCTAAAACCTTATACTTGAATACACTAAAACCCTAAACCCTAAACCTTAAAATTAAACCCTAAAACTCAAAACCCTAAAATTGAATACCAAAACACTAAACCCCAAACCCTAAAAACAAAATCTAAAACCCTAAATTTTAATACACTTAACCCTAAATCCTAATACTCAAAACACTAAAACATAAAAACAAAACCCTAAACGCTAAAAACTAAAACCCTAATCTTTAATACACTAAAACCCTAAACGCTAAAACTAAACATTAAACCCTAAAATTTAAAACCCTAAAATCTTAAACCAAAACCCTAAAAATTAAAACCTAAAACCATAAATTTGAATACAACAAAACCCTAAAACCTAAAATTAAACACTAAAACTAAGCACATAACCCAAAAACTCAAAACCCTAAAATTGAAAACAAAAACCCTAATCCCTAAACCCTAAAAACTAAATCTAAAACCCTAAATTTTAATACACTAAACCCTAAATCCTAATTCTCTAAACACTAAAACATTAAAACAAAATCCTAAACCCTAAAAACTAAAACCCTAATCTTTAATACACTAAAACCCTACACCCTAAAACTAAACATTAAACCTTAAAATTTAAAACCCTAAAACCTAAAACCAAAACCCTAAAAATTAAAATCTAAAACCCTAAATTTGAATACAACAAAACCCTAAAACCTAAAATTAAACCCTAAAACCAAGCACATAACCCAAAAACTCAAAACCCTAAAATTGAAAACAAAAACCCTAAATCCTAAAACCTAAAAACTAAATCTTAAATCCTAAATTTTAATACACTAAACCCTAAATCCTAATACTCAAAACACTAAAACATAAAAACAAAACCCTAAACCCTAAAAACTAAAACCCTAATCTTTAATACACTAAAACCCTAAACCCTAAAAGTAAACATTAAACCGTAAAATTTAAAACCCTAAAACCGAAAACCAAAACCCTAAAAACTAAAACCTGAAACCCTATATTTGAATACAATAGAACCCTGAAACCTAAAATTAAACTGTAAAACTAAGCACATAACCCAAAAACTCAAAACCCTAAACCCTAAACCCTAAAAACAAAATCTAAAACCCTAAATTTTAATACACTAAACCCTAAATCCTAATACTCTAAACACTAAAACATAAAAACAAAATCCTAAACCCTACCCTAATCTTTAATACACTAAAACCCTAAACTGTAAAACAAAACATTAAACCCTAAAATTTAAAACCCTAAAACCTAAAACCAAAACCCTAAAAACTAAAACCTAAAGCCCTAAATTTGAATACAACAAAACCCTAAAACCTAAAATTAAACTCTAAAACTAAGCACATAACCCAAAAACTCAAAACCCTCAAATTGAAAACAAAAACCCTAAGTCCTAAAACCTAAAAACTAAATTTAAAACCCTAAATTTTAATACACTAAACCATAAATCCTAATACTCTAAACACTAAAACATAAAAACAAAACCCTAAACCCTAAAATTAAACCTTAAAACTAAACATTAAACCGAAAAACTCTAAACCCTAAAACCTAAAACCAAAACCCTAAACCCTAAATCTTAAACCCTAAATTTAACGACACTAAACCCTAAGTCATAATACTCTAAACACTAAAACCTAAAAACAATACCATAAACTCTAAAGACTAAAACCCTAATCTTTAATAAACTAAAACCCTAAACTTTAAAACTAAACATTAAACCATAAAATTCGAAACCCTAAACCCTAAAACCAAAACCCTAAAAACTAAAACCTAAAACCTTATACTTGAATACACTAAAACCCTAAACCCTAAACCTTAAAATTAAACCCTAAAACTAAGCAAATAACCCTAAAACTCAAAACCCTAAAATTGAAAACAAAAACACTAAACCCCAAACCCTAAAAACAAAATCTAAAACCCTAAATTTTAATACACTAAACCCTAAATCCTAATACTCAAAACACTAAAACATAAAAACAAAACCCTAAACCCTAAAAACTAAAACCCTAATCTTTAATACACTAAAACCCTAAACACTAAAACTAACAATTAAACCCTAAAATTTAATACCCTAAAACCGAAAACCAAAACCCTAAAAACTAAAACCTAAAAACCTAAATTTGAATACAACAAAACCCTAAAACCTAAAATTAAACACTAAAACTAAGCACATAACCCAAAAACTCAAAACCCTAAAATTGAAAACAAAAACCCTAATCCCTAAACCCTAAATTTTAATACACTAAACCCTAAATCCTAATACTCTAAACACTAAAACATAAAAACAAAATCCTAAACCCTACCCTAATCTTTAATACACTAAAACCCTAAACCCCAAAACTAAACATTAAACCCTAAAATTTAAAACCCTAAAACCTAAAACCAAAACCCTAAAAACTAAAACCTAAAACCCTAAATTTGAATACAAAAAAACCCTAAAACCTAAAATTAAACCCTAAAACTAAGCACACAACCCAAAAACTCAGAACCCTCAAATTGAAAACAAAAACCCTAAATCCTAAAACCTAAAAACTAAATCTAAAACCCTAAATTTTAATACACTAAACCATAAATCCTAATACTCTAAACACTAAAACATAAAAACAAAACCCTAAACCCTAAAAACTAAACCCTAATCATTAATACACTAAAACCCTTAACTCTAAAACTAAAAATTAAACCCTAAAATTCTAAACCCTAAAACCTAAAACCAAAACCCTAAAAAATAAAACCTAAAACCCTAAACTTGAATACAACAAAACCTTAAAACCTAAAATTAAACCTTAAAACTAAACATTAAACTCAAAAACTCTAAACCCTAAAACCTAAAACCAAAACCCTAAACCCTAAATCTTAAAAACTAAATCTTAAACCCTAAATTTTACGACACTAAACCCTAAGTCATAATACTCTAAACACTAAAACCTAAAAACAATACCATAAACTCTAAAGACTAAAACCATAATCTTTAATAAACTAAAACCCTAGACTTTAAAACTAAACATTAAACCCTAAATTTCAAAACCCTAAACCCTAAAACCAAAACCCTAAAAACTAAAACCTAAAACCTTATACTTGAATAAACTAAAACCCTAAACCCTAAACCTTAAAATTAAACCCTAAAACTAAGCAAATAACCCTAAAACTCAAAACCCTAAAATTGAAAACAAAAACACTAAACCCCAAACCCTAAAAACAAAATCTAAAACCCTAAATTTTAATACACTAAACCCTAAATCCTAATACTCAAAACACTAAAACATTAAAACTAAAACCCTAAACGCTACAAACTAAAACCCTAATCGCTAAAAACTAAAACCCTAATCTTTAATACACTAAAACCCTAAACGCTAAAACTAAACATTAAACCCTAAAATTTAAAACCCTAAAACCGAAAACCAAAACCCTAAAAACTAAAACCTAAAACTCTAAATTTGAATACAACAAAACCCTAAAACCTAAAATTAAACACTAAAACTAAGCATATAAACCAAAAACTCAAAACCCTAAAATTGAAAACAAAAACTCTAAACCCTAAACCCTAAAAACTAAATCTAAAACCCTAAATTTTAATACACTAAACCCTAAATCCTAATACTCAAAACACTAAAACATAAAAACAAAACCCTAAACCCTAAAAACTAAAACCCTAATCTTTAATACACTAAAACCCTAAACCCTAAAAGTAAACAATAAACCGTAAAATTTAAAACCCTAAAACCGAAAACCAAAACCCTAAAAACTAAAACCTAAAACCCTAAATTTGAATACAACAGAACCCTAAAACCTAAAATTAAACTGTAAAACTAAGCACATAACCCAAAAACTCAAAACCCTAAACCCTAAACCCTAAAAACAAAATCTAAAACCCTAAATTTTAATACACTAAACCCTAAATCCTAATACTCTAAACACTAAAACATAAAAACAAAATCCTAAACCCTACCCTAATCTTTAATACACTAAAACCCTAAACCCCAAAACTAAACATTAAACCCTAAAATTTAAAACCCTAAAACCTAAAACCAAAACCCTAAATACTAAAACCTAAAACCCTAAATTTGAATACAAAAAAACCCTAAAACCTAAAATTAAACCCTAAAACTAAGCACACAACCCAAAAACTCAGAACCCTCAAATTGAAAACAAAAACCCTAAATCCTAAAACCTAAAAACTAAATCTAAAACCCTAAACCCTAAAAACTAAAACCCTAATCATTAATACACTAAAACCCTTAACTCTAAAACTAAAAATTAAACCCTAAAATTCTAAACCCTAAAACCTAAAACCAAAACCCTAAAAAATAAAACCTAAAACCCTAAACTTGAATACAACAAAACCTTAAAACCTAAAATTAAAACTTAAAACTAAACATTAAACTCAAAAACTCTAAACCCTAAAACCTAAAACCAAAACCCTAAACCCTAAATCTTAAAAACTAAATCTTAAACCCTAAATTTTACGACACTAAACCCTAAGTCATAATACTCTAAACACTAAAACCTAAAAACAATACCATAAACTCTAAAGACTAAAACCATAATCTTTAATAAACTAAAACCCTAGACTTTAAAACTAAACATTAAACCCTAAATTTCAAAACCCTAAACCCTAAAACCAAATGTAACAACCGCAAAAATTATATTACATAAATTTTGGTCCAATTAATAATTTGCTAATTAAATAATTATAATATGCATAAGTTCTAATAATTTGTAGTTCATATTAATTTTCATGATAGTCTTATTATGCATTTTTCATGTTGAGTCATATCATGCATTTAGATTCACGATTTATTTTCATTCATCATTATATTGACATTTTATTTAGCATTTAGATATCCTCAAATTCCAACAATCTTATTAATACTATTTTATATTTAAATTATCATTCTTATTAAAAAAAGAAAAACAATCGAATACACTAAACTTTAAAATATACTACCACTATTATTATTATTATTATTATTATTATTATTATTATTATTATTATTTAGAGAGTAGTAAACATGCAATTATCTTTCTAAACATTATATTGTGGTAAGCCCATGTTAATTTATCCACTAAGCTTTTTGTCCAATTTAGCTGCACCCTTTTGGCCCATAAATTATATTGTACGTGAAGACCACGCAACATACCTCTCTCCCTCTATATAAGTAATATAATCAACTTACAAACAAACCCTAATTAATTATAAACCTGCTGCATATTTATACATAAGAACAAAAATATGCGCACAAGAATTCACCCACATTACCAGCCGATTCTTAATTACCCCCTTAAACCAAGCCCAAAGGGAAACCTCCAACCAACTTCTGATTGCTCATCGTCGGTGAAACGGAAGCTTCGAGACGCTGCCAGAAACCTGCTCCTCTCCGACCCTTCACCTCTTCCATGCCTCAACGGAAAACACTGCAGATCGGGAAGTCTCAAGATCGAGTACTGGTGGAGCGTCTAGAGACCATCATCACGGGTCACTTGCACCCCATCACCATCGAGTTCTACCTCTCTAACCCCGATTTCACCCCTGTTCGTGATGAAGAAGTCGAGGGCTGGCCGTCGCGTCCCAATGAAGAGTGTCAGCAGCGATTCATCGTTTAATTTCTCGCGACTGCCAAGATCGTCACCATCTCCTACCGTTTTCCGACGAGCCGCTGAGAGATCCCTGTTCCCGTAGCCTCTCTCGTCATGAATTATATGCCGAGGATTATTTTATGTACTAGATCTCCGTCTTAGTTTCGCCGTCACGTAAGTCCTCTCTGTTTCTCCTTCACTCCCGCTAGTTAATTTGGATAAGAAGATTATTTCTTGATTTATGATTAATTTAGGGGAAGAGCAATACAAATACGTACAGATATATGGACGAAGCCCTTTTAATATCTTGGCCAAAATGATATCTTTAAAAGTCCACTATTATATTGAAAAGTGAAGCCTATTAACCTTAACCCAACATTTTGTTTACAGCTCAACTTCCCTTCTCATTCTCGGCCTATATTACCCGAGCCCATCTTTCTATCTATTAGTATGATTTATGATTCAACCCTTAAGAATTAAGAATATTTCACCCTCTTGCCTTTATTTGTTATTTCTAAACCAATCCATTTCAAACTAAGATAATTATATATTTTCATATATGAACATGTATATATACATACTATATCATATTGAAATAAACGTGTATTAAATATTTAATGAAGGACTTATGGATTACGAGGATTAGGATTCGCACGAGCATTCATTCAAGCATCTTTGTCGTTCGTCATTGTCAAGGTAGGGATTACTAAAACCTTTTCTTTTACAGTTCATTTAATATATCGTATGTGTACTAGCTGTGTGATGGTTTATGATGGATGATCTATTTATGTTATGTGCACATATTAGTCGCGCGACGCATGATTATGTTTGGTCAGGCGCATCATTTAAGGTGCCGAGGTAGTAATACCTTTGGGTCGTCCTACAGTACCGCATGATTGTGTTTAGGTCCGGTGCATCATTTAAGGTGCCGATGTAGTAATACCTTTGGGTCGTCCCACAGTACCTCATGTTACGGCCAGGCGCGTCGTTTAAGGCGCCGAGATTTTATTATCTTTGGGTCATCCCACAAGGTCAATGGTCTAAGTTATGGATTGTCCGGTGAATATCGTATTGTGTATTAGATGAACTGTCTCCCTACTGAGTTGTTGATAACTCACCCTTTTCTAAAAACCCAACTTTTCAGGTTAAGCGAAATCGGAGTGAGACGGGGATGTGGCGGCGATAGTAGTAGCAACGACTATTTTAAAGACATTATTTTCCTTTTTATGCTTTCCGCTTTTGAAACTTCATACTTGAGTATTTTATTTAAATTCGACTATTGAGGAATGTTATTTTTAGTTAAAGATTTTATTTTGAAAAGTCGGTTGTTGACATTTTGTTATTTAAAGTGTTTATCAAAATTTATTTCAAAAATTAAGAAAAATCCTCTTTAGTTTATTTTATGAAAAATGGGATGTTACACCAAAACCCTAAAAACTAAAACCTAAAACCTTATACTTGAATACACTAAAACCCTAAACCCTAAACCTTAAAATTAAACCCTAAAACTAAGCAAATAACCCTAAAACTCAAAACCCTAAAATTGAAAACAAAAACACTAAACCCCAAACCCTAAAAACAAAATCTAAAACCCTAAATTTTAATACACTAAACCCTAAATCCTAATACTCAAAACACTAAAACATTAAAACTAAAACCCTAAACGCTAAAAACTAAAACCCTAATCTTTAATACACTAAAACCCTAAACGCTAAAACTAAACATTAAACCCTAAAATTTAAAACCCTAAAACTGAAAACCAAAACCCTAAAAACTAAAACCTAAAACCCTAAATTTGAATACAACAAAACCCTAAAACCTAAAATTAAACACTAAAACTAAGCACATAACCCAAAAACTCAAAACCCTAAAATTGAAAACAAAAACTCTAAACCCTAAACCCTAAAAACTAAATCTAAAACCCTAAATTTTAATACACTAAACCCTAAATCCTAATACTCAAAACACTAAAACATAAAAACAAAACCCTAAACCCTAAAAACTAAAGCCCTAATCTTTAATACACTAAAACCCTAAACCCTGAAAGTAAACATTAAACCGTAAAATTTAAAACCCTAAAACCGAAAACCAAAACCCTAAAAACTAAAACCTAAAACCCTAAATTTGAATACAACAGAACCCTAAAACCTAAAATTAAACTGTAAAACTAAGCACATAACCCAAAAACTCAAAACCCTAAACCCTAAACCCTAAAAACAAAATCTAAAACCCTAAATTTTAATACACTAAACCCTAAATCCTAATACTCTAAACACTAAAACATAAAAACAAAATCCTAAACCCTACCCTAATCTTTAATACACTAAAACCCTAAACCCCAAAACTAAACATTAAACCCTAACATTTAAAACCCTAAAACCTAAAACCAAAACCCTAAAAACTAAAACCTAAAACCCTAAATTTGAATACAAAAAAACCCTAAAACCTAAAATTAAACCCTCAAACTAAGCACACAACCCAAAAACTCAGAACCCTCAAATTGAAAACAAAAACCCTAAATCCTAAAACCTAAAAACTAAATCTAAAACCCTAAATTTTAATACACTAAACCATAAATCCTAATCCTCTAAACACTAAAACATAAAAACAAAACCCTAAACCCTAAAAACTAAAACCCTAATCATTAATACACTAAAACCCTTAACTCTAAAACTAAAAATTAAACCCTAAAATTCTAAACCCTAAAACCTAAAACCAAAACCCTAAAAAATAAAACCTAAAACCCTAAACTTGAATACAACAAAACCTTAAAACCTAAAATTAAACCTTAAAACTAAACATTAAACTCAAAAACTCTAAACCCTAAAACCTAAAACCAAAACCCTAAACCCTAAATCTTAAAAACTAAATCTTAAACCCTAAATTTTACGACACTAAACCCTAAGTCATAATACTCTAAACACTAAAACCTAAAAACAATACAATAAACTCTAAAGACTAAAACCCTAATCTTTAATAAACTAAAACCCTAGATTTTAAAACTAAACATTAAACCCTAAATTTCAAAACCCTAAAACTTAAAACCAAAACCCTAAAAACTAAAACCTAAAACCTTATACTTGAATACACTAAAACCCTAAACCCTAAACCATAAAATTAAACCCTAAAACTAAGCAAATAACCCTAAAACTCAAAACCCTAAAATTGAAAACAAAAACACTAAACCCCAAACCCTAAAAACAAAATCTAAAACCCTAAATTTTAATACACTAAACCCTAAATCCTAATACTCAAAACACTAAAACATTAAAACTAAAACCCTAAACGCTAAAAACTAAAACCCTAATCTTTAATACACTAAAACCCTAAACGCTAAAACTAAACATTAAACCCTAAAATTTAAAACCCTAAAACTGAAAACCAAAACCCTAAAAACTAAAACCTAAAACCCTAAATTTGAATACAACAAAACCCTAAAACCTAAAATTAAACACTAAAACTAAGCACATAACCCAAAAACTCAAAACCCTAAAATTGAAAACAAAAACTCTAAACCCTAAACCCTAAAAACTAAATCTAAAACCCTAAATTTTAATACACTAAACCCTAAATCCTAATACTCAAAACACTAAAACATAAAAACAAAACCCTAAACCCTAAAAACTAAAGCCCTAATCTTTAATACACTAAAATCCTAAACCCTGAAAGTAAACATTAAACCGTAAAATTTAAAACCCTAAAACCAAAAACCAAAACCCTAAAAACTAAAACCTAAAACCCTAAATTTGAATACAACAGAACCCTAAAACCTAAAATTAAACTGTAAAACTAAGCACATAACCCAAAAACTCAAAACCCTAAACCCTAAACCCTAAAAACAAAATCTAAAACCCTAGATTTTAATACACTAAACCCTAAATCCTAATACTCTAAACACTAAAACATAAAAACAAAATCCTAAACCCTACCCTAATCTTTAATACACTAAAACCCTAAACCCCAAAACTAAACATTAAACCCTAACATTTAAAACCCTAAAACCTAAAACCAAAACCCTAAAAACTAAAACCTAAAACCCTAAATTTGAATACAAAAAAACCCTAAAACCTAAAATTAAACCCTCAAACTAAGCACACAACCCAAAAACTCAGAACCCTCAAATTGAAAACAAAAACCCTAAATCCTAAAACCTAAAAACTAAATCTAAAACCCTAAATTTTAATACACTAAACCATAAATCCTAATCCTCTAAACACTAAAACATAAAAACAAAACCCTAAACCCTAAAAACTAAAACCCTAATCATTAATACACTAAAACCCTTAACTCTAAAACTAAAAATTAAACCCTAAAATTCTAAACCCTAAAACCTAAAACCAAAACCCTAAAAAATAAAACCTAAAACCCTAAACTTGAATACAACAAAACCTTAAAACCTAAAATTAAACCTTAAAACTAAACATTAAACTCAAAAACTCTAAACCCTAAAACCTAAAACCAAAACCCTAAACCCTAAATCTTAAACCCTAAATTTTACGACACTAAACCCTAAGTCATAATACTCTAAACACTAAAACCTAAAAACAATACAATAAACTCTAAAGACTAAAACCCTAATCTTTAATAAACTAAAACCCTAGATTTTAAAACTAAACATTAAACCCTAAATTTCAAAACCCTAAAACTTAAAACCAAAACCCTAAAAACTAAAACCTAAAACCTTATACTTGAATACACTAAAACCCTAAACCCTAAACCTTAAAATTAAACCCTAAAACTAAGCAAATAACCCTAAAACTCAAAACCCTAAAATTGAAAACAAAAACACTAAACCCCAAACCCTAAAAACAAAATCTAAAACCCTAAATTTTAATACACTAAACCCTAAATCCTAATACTCAAAACACTAAAACATTAAAACTAAAACCCTAAACGCTAAAAACTAAAACCCTAATCTTTAATACACTAAAACCCTAAACGCTAAAACTAAACATTAAACCCTAAAATTTAAAACCCTAAAACCGAAAACCAAAACCCTAAAAACTAAAACCTAAAACCCTAAATTTGAATACAACAAAACCCTAAAACCTAAAATTAAACACTAAAACTAAGCACATAACCCAAAAACTCAAAACCCTAAAATTGAAAACAAAAACTCTAAACCCTAAACCCTAAAAACTAAATCTAAAACCCTAAATTTTAATACACTAAACCCTAAATCCTAATACTCAAAACACTAAAACATAAAAACAAAACCCTAAACCCTAAAAACTAAAGCCCTAATCTTTAATACACTAAAACCCTAAACCCTGAAAGTAAACATTAAACCGTAAAATTTAAAACCCTAAAACCGAAAACCAAAACCCTAAAAACTAAAACCTAAAACCCTAAATTTGAATACAACAGAACCCTAAAACCTAAAATTAAACTGTAAAACTAAGCACATAACCCAAAAACTCAAAACCCTAAACCCTAAACCCTAAAAACAAAATCTAAAACCCTAAATTTTAATACACTAAACCCTAAATCCTAATACTCTAAACACTAAAACATAAAAACAAAATCCTAAACCCTACCCTAATCTTTAATACACTAAAACCCTAAACCCCAAAACTAAACATTAAACCCTAAAATTTAAAACCCTAAAACCTAAAACCAAAACCCTAAAAACTAAAACCTAAAACCCTAAATTTGAATACAAAAAAACCCTAAAACCTAAAATTAAACCCTAAAACTAAGCACACAACCCAAAAACTCAGAACCCTCAAATTGAAAACAAAAACCCTAAATCCTAAAACCTAAAAACTAAATCTAAAACCCTAAATTTTAATACACTAAACCATAAATCCTAATACTCTAAACACTAAAACATAAAAACAAAACCCTAAACCCTAAAAACTAAAACCCTAATCATTAATACACTAAAACCCTTAACTCTAAAACTAAAAATTAAACCCTAAAATTCTAAACCCTAAAACCTAAAACCAAAACCCTAAAAAATAAAACCTAAAACCCTAAACTTGAATACAACAAAACCTTAAAACCTAAAATTAAACCTTAAAACTAAACATTAAACTCAAAAACTCTAAACCCTAAAACCTAAAACCAAAACCCTAAACCCTAAATCTTAAAAACTAAATCTTAAACCCTAAATTTTACGACACTAAACCCTAAGTCATAATACTCTAAACACTAAAACCTAAAAACAATACCATAAACTCTAAAGACTAAAACCCTAATCTTTAATAAACTAAAACCCTAGACTTTAAAACTAAACATTAAACCCTAAATTTCAAAACCCTAAACCCTAAAACCAAAACCCTAAAAACTAAAACCTAAAACCTTATACTTGAATAAACTAAAACCCTAAACCCTAAACCTTAAAATTAAACCCTAAAACTAAGCAAATAACCCTAAAACTCAAAACCCTAAAATTGAAAACAAAAACACTAAACCCCAAACCCTAAAAACAAAATCTAAAACCCTAAATTTTAATACACTAAACCCTAAATCCTAATACTCAAAACACTAAAACATTAAAACTAAAACCCTAAACGCTAAAAACTAAAACCCTAATCTTTAATACACTAAACCCCTAAATGTTGGAAATCGATATCCCGGAATTAATAAATTAATTAAAATTAATTATCTAATTAATTCCGACCGAAATCCTTTGGAGATCGAATATCCGGGGTTGTCAAAGTGCGGAACGACAACTCCAATCGAAATCCCGGTTGCCGGAAATCCGCCACGAACTTCCACGGGGATAGCCCAACCGAAGCCCTAGCCGCGGGGATAGCCCGCGGCTGTCCGGTCGAGCCTCCGTGTGGGGCTCGCGGCTGTTCGTAGCAGCCATAAGGGGCTGCCCAGCCATGCCCTAGGTGATCGCACATCCGCCACGACCAAAATCGTGACATGCGATCACCACAGCCCGCCACCGCGCGAGCGGCGGCTTCACCGCGCGAGCGGCGATCGCGCCGTGCAAGCGGCGCTGAGCAATCGTACGGGCTGCTCCCAGCAGCCCGCTGGTCGTCCCCGGATGAGGCTCGAATCGTACGCGAGTCCGCTGCGGGAGAAACCGCAGCTCGCGTCGAGCCCATCCGGACGATCGAGCACGCGCTCGATCGGGTCTCGGCGTCCAGCCGAGGCTCGCCACTCTCGACCCTCTCTTGCTCGAGCCGTTGATCCGCCGGCGGTCCGGTGATCTTCGATCACCACCGCCCGGTTCAACCTCGACAAAGGTCGCGTTCTCGGATCTTGTTCAAGATATTTTTACGATAATTAAACGATAAAATCATAAAGAGGGTTTTACGATTTACCTCGTTCTCGTTGTTCGGAAAAACGAAGAACTCAATTTGACGACCTTGAGATCTTCCCACGTATTCCTTGCACTAGCTCGGACGTCGTGTGGGCGACGATCTACCGAACTCCATGGATCTCCCTCTCTACTTTCTCTCTCTAGAATTGTGATCTTCAAGTTATGAGAATAGAGAAGACCATGTAGTGCTTTTATAGGCTACGTAGGGGATCTTAAGGAGGTGGAATATTGGGCTTACAATAATAGTGATTAAATTGAGCCCAAGCCCAAATCTATTAATCCTTACTATTATTAATTAATTCTATTTTCCACTATATAAAATTAATTGCACTCCCAATATTAAACCATATTATATCAAATAATATTTCTCCGGTAGTAATATTTATTCCGTGTATTTAAGATAAAAATATCCATGAATAAAATTAATTTATTGCTAATTAATTTATTCATCTCTTATATCCGAGACTAGTACCATTCAACCTTAATTATTATGCGGAACGAATCCACCTGCAGGGTTTACATAATAATTCCTTATGAACTCATCTCGGGGATATTATCAACCCTTCCGGGATACACTTTCCCGTCAAGTATTCTCGGCGTGTCATATATAAAACATAGTGACCCAACTTAACCGGTAATTAACCTAATAATTAAATCGGTTAATTCCTTTGGTAAATCAAAGTCACTTATATTAAATATACACACCCGCAATAATATCAGGGATTAAGAATAAAATAAACTGAGACTTAAATCGATTATCGCCGGCAATCCTAATCGATAAATCTCAAGCAGATCCGCTCAATACACCAAGTGTACAAGTGTGATAAAATAATTAAGATAAATTATTTTCTCTCTCACACAACGACTATACCGATGGATTGGTCCGTGTCCATCTAGGTCGTGAGCAACTGTTCGATTAAATACGAGTAACCGATAGTATGATCTTCTGTGCGCCCATGCAACACCATACTAACTACAACGTATAAAATCCAGGACTATGATTTGCATATATTTAATTATAAATAATTAAACGCAAATAATTGTTTATTTAATTAAATAGATTAGTGACAATGGATCGTGAGTTTCCGTTACTTAAATCTAGACATTAAGTACACAACTCCAACAATCTCCCACTTGTACTAAGGTCTAGTCATTTCCTCCAAACTCCCGACTCCCAAACTCATCACGTGCTTAAGGTGTACTTCCAAGAAGTACTATGTGAATGAGAACTCTAGGTTGCCGCTCTGAAGTTATCTTGGTGACTACAGCGTCGTCTCCCTCGACGATGACTCGTATCAGGTGGTACTTGCACTATGTGTTATCTTACACTTATGGACTTGTGATCTCTTACCATTTGCCATCGCACCGCTATTTACATAGCCTTTGGCAAATTAAGAATCACCTCTAAGTCCCAGAGATTATCCCGGAGTTATACCAAAACTTCCGCTGCCTCTGAGGCCGCTATTTGGTTACCCATGGCAGAGTCCGAAAAGCATCGTGCTTATCACTCTTCCATGTTAAAACTCCTTCTCCTTTAATAGTGAAACACATAGCCTGATATCGACTTACACCGGTCCTCATTCGATTAGAAATCTAAGAGAATGTAATCCAAAGGAAAAACTCGTCTGCTTCGTAGTCTAGAAAAGTACTTCGAAAGTACTTTTACGGCAGTCGAATATTCCTTTCCAGGATTACCTTGATATCCTCCCACTATGCTAACCGCATAGCCGATATCAGGTTCTTGTTTTCAACAATGCATTTATTAAGCTTTCCACACTAAAAGTGTAGGAAACTGCTTTCATTGCTTCTATCTCCTTTTGTGTTCCAAAACACATATCCTTAGATAGATGTATTCCGTCTCTGAAAGGTAACGAACCTTTCTCGGAATCTTGCATGTTAAAACGAACCATAATCATATATGTAAGATGTCCAGGAGAAGTACAATGTTCATTCCTAGAGATCCAAGATCTCAAGAACATGTCCAACTTCTTCCTATATGTTTCATAATGATTTATCTAAACAACCACCATTTTATGTCTGACAACATCTTTACATTGTTACCAATGATAAAATGTTATCTACATAAAACCTCCGAGAAACACCACCTTGTTTTCCATCACGTTTCCAATACACACGATTCGTCTATGCTTTTGATAAATCCACAAAATGGACTATCTCATCAAATTTCAAGTACCACGAACTCAATGCTTTGTTTCAATCCATAAATGGATCAACTAAGCTTGTACTCTAAATGATCTCGCCTCTTAGCAGTAATCCTTATTGCTCTCCAAGAAGGCACATTTAGATCTAGTACTGCCTTCATGTAGATCTAGGGATCGATTTCATGTATACTAGGTCCAGAGTCCGAAGACTCTCCTAGTCTTATGAATATCTCCGGTTGTCCCACAACCTCCCACTACAATGGCATTCCGGTGTATAAACAGTGATAACATTAGGTGCAGTTAGTGGTGTACCGCTACTCGGTTCGGCTGGTTCTAAGTCTTAATCTTTCTCTCTCATTTCAAAGTATCATGTCACTTTGGGCTTGTGGTTCATCACATAGTCTTTCTCTAAGAACCGGGCGTTAGAACTTATAACGTCCTTCTGGTTCATAGTACTATTGAACACACATCTTTTGTTCTTCTAGGATATTCTACAGCCGCATTTGAATGCGCCGTTGTTTCCAGACATATCCATAGAACATAGGTAGTTCCGTATAACTCATGTTTTTACTATTTCTATAAGAGTTCCATTTCTTGTTTACGACACACCATTTCTACACAATAGTGTATGGTGAAGTCATTTAGGATCAAATCCCAATTTCCGATTAGTATGCCATGCATTCCTCAGACAGGTACTTGCCTCCGCGATCAAATCGCAGGCTACAAATGGATATACCTTGATGGCTCTCCACAATTGCTTAGTGTCCATTGACTTGTCAAAACACTTGCTTTTGTGGCACATCAGGTATTCTAATCCATTTTTCGAGTAATCATAAAATGAAGTACTCGTACCTTATTGTCTGAGTAGGCATAGGTCTGCATACATCAGAGTCAATCAATTCTTATACTTGTCCGGATCTTACATATTATATCCATAAAGGATTGCTTAGTCATATTATCTTCCAAATTAGATTCTTAGGTCGGAAGGTCCACTCCTTCAACTTAATTGATCAAATATCAATTATCGACCTTTGAACTTCTTATTTGAATAAAATTGACTCAGCATAAGAATCCACAAGTATAATTGATAAAGAAATCTCTTATTAGTAAAACGAGTTTTATACTACGGTTCGTTGCATCGTGGTGGACTTAGGATTCATCATTTATATATTGCTAGCTAATGTACCAGAATAGATACTATCTTCATTTCTTCTCATAACCATCAAATGATTAAAAGAAATAAAATATCCATTCATTAGAAATCCAGAAAAAAGTTCTTTCTAATATGAAAGGTACATAAAAGCAATAACTCAAAATGAAATCCTATAAAATGTCCTCCACTGCAACTGCTGCCTCCTCCACAGCATTGCCCATGTAGACTACGATTTACTCTTTTCTAAGTCGTCGGGTTTCCTGGAACCCTTGCATTTAAAATGCACATACCGTCAATGGTTCCATATCTACACACCAGGTTCTGGTAGATAATACCACTGACTATGTTTTATGACTAAAGAAAATTTCGTACTTTCTTTGAGAGGATAATCAGACTTCCAGTACCCAGACTGTTTGCATCGAGAACACTTGCCTCATGGCTTTCTCGTCCCATCTCGTGGTCCAAGTAGCTTAGGACCACTGGGTTTGTTTGCTTGCTTTTCCTTTTCCCCGATTTTGCCCTTAGGTTCGAAACCTTTGGCATTGGCTACAAGAGCTTGCGATTTCCGTCTCAACTCGCCTAAAACGTCAATCATCTCAAAAACGTGTTTAAGCGTTTCCTCGAAGGACTGGCCTTTATGAGTATCCTCATCGCTTCTTGTCTAGCCGCCTATGTCAATAGGCTCGGGAGGACAAAGCTCACTGAGTACAAACTCGTACTCTTTAACAGTCTGGGCAATGTCTAGATCTCTATTCCAATCATTACATTTAGGGACCAATGAGTTTAAAATCCTTACGTATCACAGAAAGTGGGTTCAAAGCCATTTCCTAATCTATGAGCACATATAACAACAAACAATCGATTTAATCTCCGATATTATCTCCCTTAAATAATATCATTAAACCACTAATCACATCTAAAATCCCATCAGATATGGCAATCCACGTGGTGTGGACGTTTACCAATCCAAATGATTTAGCAATTAGATTTGCTTCGGTCATACATCACTTATAGCGGAACCTCATGGGGAGGAATACTATAATGCGTATCTAAGTGTAAACCATTACTCAGTACCAAAGTAAATCGTTTGGAATTGCTACATCACCGCAAGCCACGTGGTGTGGACGTTTACGAAAACTTCACAACTCTTCACAATTTCTTACAACTGTCTACATCAATTAATCCAAAATCCGTCAGCATAGCAAGCCACGTGGTGTGGACGTTTACTACACTAAGAGACTTTTTTAATTGACTCCCAATTACTTGATCCATTCAATCTTGTAAATCAAGACGCGGAGAATCATAAGTGAAACTCGAAGTTTCTAACCAGTGATTCACCATGCGAACAACCCTATCTCTCATAAATGAGGGAGCCGAGCAGACAATCCATCTAGTCATCAAATGACACGAAAGTCTCTAATTTGTGTCCTCGACATGACCAAGTGGCTTTGGCTCCATTCCACTCCCCGGGGTGAGAATGAGTCGACTTGAAATCAGTTTTGGAAAGACAAATTAGGCATTGTTTGATAAACTTAATCAATGTTTCTCGTAAAAGGAATTACAAGAATTCTACTCAAATGACTTGTCTATACGAACTTCAAAAGTCCATAAAAGTCACCAAGAGAACAGCAATGGAAACCATGGATATGTTTCCATACCCTCTCCCACTTAGCTTTTTATAACAAAGGGATACACTATCTAATGCATAATTAAATACACATAAGCATGCATACATGAAATAAAGCACATAGAATATTATCACATAATCAAAATAATACTAGAATATTATTTTCCGACTATTATGGCTTTATCGCATCCCCGTATGCGTCTTCTAGTCTTTAGTCTTCGTTCTTGAATGCTCCATGTGACGGGAATATTAACTCCAAAATTTAAATCTATTTATTTTCAATTAATCCAAAAGTTACTTAATTCGAAAATTAAGTCAATCGAATATATCAAAAATAAAATTAAATATTATTAATATTTTTATTATTTTTATTTTCCTTTTCTACTTCATTAAATCTCTAGAATAATCTATCCAAGACCCACTTGGAATATTCTAGAAGACTTCCATAATGAAATAATGAAATAAAATAATTTATTTTATTTTCCCTTTCTACTTCATTAAATCTCTAGAATAATCTATCCAAGACCCACTTGGAATATTCTAGATGATTTCCATAATGAAATAAGGAAATAAAATAATTTAGGACTCTTAATCCTTCCAAATTAATTCCTTTCCTAATCCATTAAAAATTCCATAAAGGAATAATTAAATATGAAAAATTAATTAAGGACTCTTCTACTTTCCAAAATTAATTAATTTCCATGTCCATGAAAATTCCCATAAAATAGGAATAATCAATTAGGAAATAAATTAATTTAATAATTAATTATTTTCCTTTCCAATTCTATTAAATCTCTAGAATCCTATCCAAGTTAGACTTGGAATATTCTAGAAGACTTCTATAATAGAATAAGGAAATAAATTAATTCCAATTAATTCTTTTCCTATTTCCATGAGAGTTCCCAAACATAGGAATACTCAAAATAGGAAAACCGAATTAATTAGGAAAGCGAATCTAGGTAGGAGTAGCACGGGGTGCGCCACCCCCACCCTTTGATCGATCGGCCGGCCACCCGGGGAGGAGCACCGCCGCCCAGCCACGCCGGCCAGCCACCGAACCGGCGGCAGCCCGCGGCTAGGGCGATCGAGCCCCTCGCCCATGCCTTTGATCGATCATCATCATGGGATCGATCCCAATCGATCCCGAGCCCTAGATCCCTCTCTTCGTCTCCTCCGTCACACTTTTCCGGTCGTCGTTTCGTCCTCGATCCAACGTAAATAAATTACAAATTTATTATTACGCTGTCCGGTATCGATTCTCAACAAAACGACCTCAAACAATTTCCGGAAAAATTAAGAACAAACATTCACCACACAAGAACGAATATTGACATCACGGAGAGTTTAATAATCAAGAACATTATTATGACATTAATTAACAATAATTAAATCTAGCCATAATAATCGGAAACCCTGCAAGGTAGAACAATTTATCGAAAAATACCATGAACTAAAACCAACGCTCTGATACCAATTGTTGGAAATCAATATCCCGGAATTAATAAATTAATTAAAATTAATTATCTAATTAATTCCGACCAAAATCCTTTTGAGATCGAATATCCGGGGTTGTCAAAGTGCGGAACGACAACTCCAATCGAAATCCCGGTTGCCGGAAATCTGCCACGAACTTCCACGGGGATAGCCCAACCGAAGCCCTAGCCGCGGGGATAGCCCGCGGCTGTCCGGTCGAGCCTCCGTGTGGGGCTCGCGGCTGTTCGTAGCAGCCATAAGGGACTGCCCAGCCATGCCCTAGGTGATCGCACATCCGCCACGACCAAAATCGTGGCATGCGATCACCACAGCCCGCCACCGCGCGAGCGGCGGCTTCACCGCGCGAGCGGCGATCAGCCCGCGCAAGCGGCGATCGCGCCGTGCAAGCGGCGCTGAGCAATCGTACGGGCTGCTCCCAGCAGCCCGCTGGTCGTCCCCGGATGAGGCTCGCATCGTACGCGAGTCCGCTGCGGGAGAAACCGCAGCTCGCGTCGAGCCCATCCGGACGATCGAGCACGCGCTCGATCGTGTCTCGGCGTCCAGCCGAGGCTCGCCACTCTCGACCCTCTCTTGCTCGAGCCGTTGATCCGCCGGCGGTCCGGTGATCTTCGATCACCACCGCCCGGTTCAACCTCGACAAAGGTCGCGTTCTCGGATCTTGGTTCAAGATATTTTTACGATAATTAAACGATAAAATCATAAAGAGGGTTTTACGATTTACCTCGTTCTCGTTGTTCGGAAAAACGAAGAACTCAATTTGACGACCTTGAGATCTTCCCACGTATTCCTTGCACTAGCTCGGACGTCGTGTGGGCGACGATCTACCGAACTCCATGGATCTCCCTCTCTACTTTCTCTCTCTAGAATTGTGATCTTCAAGTTATGAGAATAGAGAAGACCATGTAGTGCTTTTATAGGCTACGTAGGGGATCTTAAGGAGGTGGAATATTGGGCTTCCAATAATAGTGATTAAATTGAGCCCAAACCCAAATCTATTAATCCTTACTATTATTAATTAATTCTATTTTCCACTATATAAAATTAATTGCACTCCCAATATTAAACCATATTATATCAAATAATATTTCTCCGGTAGTATTATTTATTCCGTGTATTTAAGATATAAATATCCATGAATAAAATTAATTTATTGCTAATTAATTTATTCATCTCTTATATCCGAGACTAGTACCATTCAACCTTAATTATTATGCGGAACGAATCCACCTGCAGGGTTTACATAATAATTCCTTATGAACTCATCTCGGGGATATTATCAACCCTTCCGGGATACACTTTCCCGTCAAGTATTCACGGCGTGTCATATATAAAACATAGTGACCCAACTTAACCAGTAATTAACTCAATAATTAAATCGGTTAATTCCTTTGGTAAATCAAAGTCACTTATATTAAATATACACACCCGCAATAATATCAGGGATTAAGAATAAAATACACTGAGACTTAAATCGATTATCGCCGGCAATCCTAATCGATAAATCTCAAGCAGATCCGCTCAATACACCAAGTGTACAAGTGTGATAAAATAATTAAGATAAATTATTTTCTCTCTCACACAACGACTATACCGATGGATTGGTCCGTGTCCATCTAGGTCGTGAGCAACTGTTCGATTAAATACGAGTAACCGATAGTATGATCTTCTGTGCGCCCATGCAACACCATACTAACTACAACGTATAAAATCCAGGACTATGATTTGCATATATTTAATTATAAATAATTAAACGCAAATAATTGTTTATTTAATTAAATAGATTAGTGACAATAGATCGTGAGTTTCCGTTACTTAAATCTAGACATTAAGTACACAACTCCAACACTAAACGATAAAACTAAACATTAAACCCTAAAATTTAAAACCCTAAAACCGAAAACCAAAACCCTAAAAACTAAAACCTAAAACCCTAAATTTGAATACAACAAAACCCTAAAACCTAAAATTAAACACTAAAACTAAGCACATAACCCAAAAACTCAAAACCCTAAAATTGAAAACAAAAACTCTAAACCCTAAACCTTAAAAACTAAATATAAAACCCTAAATTTTAATACACTAAACCCTAAATCCTAATACTCAAAACACTAAAACATAAAAACAAAACCCTAAACCCTAAAAACTAAAACCCTAATCTTTAATACACTAAAACCCTAAACCCTAAAAGTTAACATTAAACCGTAAAATTTAAAACCCTAAAACCGAAAACCAAACCCTAAAAACTAAAACCTAAAACCCTAAATTTGAATACAACAGAACCCTAAAACCTAAAATTAAACTGTAAAACTAAGCACATAACCCAAAAACTCAAAACCCTAAACCCTAAACCCTAAAAACAAAATCTAAAACCCTAAATTTTAATACACTAAACCCTAAATCCTAATACTGTAAACACTAAAACATAAAAACAAAATCGTAAACCCTACCCTAATCTTTAATACACTAAAACCCTAAACCCCAAAACTAAACATTAAACCCTAAAATTTAAAACCCTAAAACCTAAAACCAAAACCCTAAAAACTAAAACCTAAAACCCTAAATTTGAATACAAAAAAACCCTAAAACCTAAAATTAAACCCTAAAACTAAGCACACAACCCAAAAACTCAGAACCCTCAAATTGAAAACAAAAACCCTAAATCCTAAAACCTAAAAACTAAATCTAAAACCCTAAATTTTAATACACTAAACCATAAATCCTAATACTCTAAACACTAAAACATAAAAACAAAACCCTAAACCCTAAAAACTAAAACCCTAATCATTAATACACTAAAACCCTTAACTCTAAAACTAAAAATTAAACCCTAAAATTCTAAACCCTAAAACCTAAAACCAAAACCCTAAAAAATAAAACCTAAAACCCTAAACTTGAATACAACAAAACCTTAAAACCTAAAATTAAACCTTAAAACTAAACATTAAACTCAAAAACTCTAAACCCTAAAACCTAAAACCAAAACCCTAAACCCTAAATCTTAAAAACTAAATCTTAAACCTTAAATTTTACGACACTAAACCCTAAGTCATAATACTCTAAACACTAAAACCTAAAAACAATACCATAAACTCTAAAGACTAATACCCTAATCCTTAATAAACTAAAACCCTAGACTTTAAAACTAAACATTAAACCCTAAATTTCAAAACCCTAAACCCTAAAACCAAAACCCTAAAAACTAAAACCTAAAACCTTATACTTGAATACACTAAAACCCTAAACCCTAAACCTTAAAATTAAACCCTAAAACTAAGCAAATAACCCTAAAACTCAAAACCCTAAAATTGAAAACAAAAACACTAAACCCCAAACCCTAAAAACAAAATCTAAAACCCTAAATTTTAATACACTAAACCCTAAATCCTAATACTCAAAACACTAAAACATTAAAACTAAAACCCTAAACGCTAAAAACTAAAACCCTAATCTTTAATACACTAAAACCCTAAACGCTAAAACTAAACATTAAACCCTAAAATTTAAAACCCTAAAACCGAAAACCAAAACCCTAAAAACTAAAACCTAAAACCCTAAATTTGAATACAACAAAACCCTAAAACCTAAAATTAAACACTAAAACTAAGCACATAACCCAAAAACTCAAAACCCTAAAATTGAAAACAAAAACTCTAAACTCTAAACCCTAAAAACTAAATCTAAAACCCTAAATTTTAATACACTAAACCCTAAATCCTAATACTCAAAACACTAAAACATAAAAACAAAACCCTAAACCCTAAAAACTAAAACCCTAATCTTTAATACACTAAAACCCTAAACCCTAAAAGTAAACATTAAACCGTAAAATTTAAAACCCTAAAACCGAAAACCAAAACCCTAAAAACTAAAACCTAAAACCCTAAATTTGAATACAACAGAACCCTAAAACCTAAAATTAAACTGTAAAACTAAACACATAACCCAAAAACTCAAAACCCTAAACCCTAAACCCTAAAAACAAAATCTAAAACCCTAAATTTTAATACACTAAACCCTAAATCCTAATACTCTAAACACTAAAACATAAAAACAAAATCCTAAACCCTACCCTAATCTTTAATACACTAAAAGCCTAAACCCCAAAACTAAACATTAAACCCTAAAATTTAAAACCCTAAAACCTAAAACCAAAACCCTAAAAACTAAAACCTAAAACCCTAAATTTGAATACAAAAAAACCCTAAAACCTAAAATTAAACCCTAAAACTAAGCACACAACCCAAAAACTCAGAACCCTCAAATTGAAAACAAAAACCCTAAATCCTAAAACCTAAAAACTAAATCTAAAACCCTAAATTTTAATACACTAAACCATAAATCCTAATACTCTAAACACTAAAACATAAAAACAAAACCCTAAACCCTAAAAACTAAAACCCTAATCATTAATACACTAAAACCCTTAACTCTAAAACTAAAAATTAAACCCTAAAATTCTAAACCCTAAAACCTAAAACCAAAACCCTAATAAAAATAAAACCTAAAACCCTAAACTTGAATACAACAAAACCTTAAAACCTAAAATTAAACCTTAAAACTAAACATTAAACTAAAAAACTCTAAACCCTAAAACCTAAAACCAAAACCCTAAACCCTAAATCTTAAAAACTAAATCTTAAACCCTAAATTTTACGACACTAAACCCTAAGTCATAATACTCTAAACACTAAAACCTAAAAACAATACCATAAACTCTAAAGACTAAAACCCTAATCCTTAATAAACTAAAACCCTAGACTTTAAAACTAAACATTAAACCCTAAATTTCAAAACCCTAAACCCTAAAACCAAAACCCTAAAAACTAAAACCTAAAACCTTATACTTGAATACACTAAAACCCTAAACCCTAAACCTTAAAATTAAACCCTAAAACTAAGCAAATAACCCTAAAACTCAAAACCCTAAAATTGAAAACAAAAACACTAAACCCCAAACCCTAAAAACAAAATCTAAAACCCTAAATTTTAATACACTAAACCCTAAATCCTAATACTCAAAACAATAAAACATTAAAACTAAAACCCTAAACGCTAAAAACTAAAACCCTAATCTTTAATACACTAAAACCCTAAACGCTAAAACTAAACATTAAACCCTAAAATTTAAAACCCCAAAACCGAAAACCAAAACCCTAAAAACTAAAACCTAAAACCCTAAATTTGAATACAACAAAACCCTAAAACCTAAAATTAAACACTAAAACTAAGCACATAACCCAAAAACTCAAAACCCTAAAATTGAAAACAAAAACTCTAAACCCTAAACCCTAAAAACTAAATCTAAAATCCTAAATTTTAATACACTAAACCCTAAATCCTAATACTCAAAACACTAAAACATAAAAACAAAACCCTAAACCCTAAAAACTAAAACCCTAATCTTTAATACACTAAAACCCTAAACCCTAAAAGTAAACATTAAACCGTAAAATTTAAAACCCTAAAACCGAAAACCAAAACCCTAAAAACTAAAACCTGAAACCCTAAATTTGAATACAACAGAACCCTAAAACCTAAAATTAAACTGTAAAACTAAGCACATAACCCAAAAACTTAAAACCCTAAACCCTAAACCCTAAAAACAAAATCTAAAACCCTAAATTTTAATACACTAAACCCTAAATCCTAATACTCTAAACACTAAAACATAAAAACAAAATCCTAAACCCTACCCTAATCTTTAATACACTAAAAGCCTAAACCCCAAAACTAAACATTAAACCCTAAAATTTAAAACCCTAAAACCTAAAACCAAAACCCTAAAAACTAAAACCTAAAACCCTAAATTTGAATACAAAAAACCCTAAAACCTAAAATTAAACCCTAAAACTAAGCACACAACCCAAAAACTCAGAACCCTCAAATCGAAAACAAAAACCCTAAATCCTAAAACCTAAAAACTAAATCTAAAACCCTAAATTTTAATACACTAAACCATAAATCCTAATACTCTAAACACTAAAACATAAAAACAAAACCCTAAACCCTAAAAACTAAAACCCTAATCATTAATACACTAAAACCATAAACGCTAAAACTAAACATTAAACCCTAAAATTTAAAACCCCAAAACCGAAAACCAAAACCCTAAAAACTAAAACCTAAAACCCTAAATTTGAATACAACAAAACCCTAAAACCTAAAATTAAACACTAAAACTAAGCACACAACCCAAAAACTCAGAACCCTCAAATCGAAAACAAAAACCCTAAATCCCAAACCCTAAAAACAAAATCTAAAACCCTAAATTTTAATACACTAAACCCTAAATCCTAATACTCAAAACACTAAAACATTAAAACTAAAACCCTAAACGCTAAAAACTAAAACCCTAATCTTTAATACACTAAAACCCTAAACGCTAAAACTAAACATTAAACCCTAAAATTTAAAACCCTAAAACCGAAAACCAAAACCCTAAAAACTAAAACCTAAAACCCTAAATTTGAATACAACAAAACCCTAAAACCTAAAATTAAACTGTAAAACTAAGCACATAACCCAAAAACTCAAAACCCTAAACCCTAAACCCTAAAAACAAAATCTAAAACCCTAAATTTTAATACAGTAAACCCTAAATCCTAATACTCTAAACACTAAAACATAAAAACAAAATCCTAAACCCTACCCTAATTTTTAATACACTAAAAGCCTAAACCCCAAAACTAAACATTAAACCCTAAAATTTAAAACCCTAAAACCTAAAACCAAAACCCTAAAAACTAAAACCTAAAACCCTAAATTTGAATACAAAAAAACCCTAAAACCTAAAATTAAACCCTAAAACTAAGCACACAACCCAAAAACTCAGAACCCTCAAATTGAAAACAAAAACCCTAAATCCTAAAACCTAAAAACTAAATCTAAAACCCTAAATTTTAATACACTAAACCATAAATCCTAATACTCTAAACACTAAAACATAAAAACAAAACCTTAAACCCTAAAAACAAAAACCCTAATCATTAATACACTAAAACCCTTAACTCTAAAACTAAAAATTAAACCCTAAAATTCTAAACCCTAAAACCTAAAACCAAAACCCTAAAAAATAAAACCTAAAACCCTAAACTTGAATACAACAAAACCTTAAAACCTAAAATTAAACCTTAAAACTAAACATTAAACTCAAAAACTCTAAACCCTAAAACCTAAAACCAAAACCCTAAACCCTAAATATTAAAAACTAAATCTTAAACCCTAAATTTTACGACACTAAACCCTAAGTCATAATACTCTAAACACTAAAACCTAAAAACAATACCATAAACTCTAAAGACTAAAACCATAATCTTTAATAAACTAAAACCCTAGACTTTAAAACTAAACATTAAACCCTAAATTTCAAAACCCTAAACCCTAAAACCAAAACCCTAAAAACTAAAACCTAAAACCTTATACTTGAATACACTAAAACCCTAAACCCTAAACCTTAAAATTAAACCCTAAAACTAAGCAAATAACCCTAAAACTCAAAACCCTAAAATTGAAAACAAAAACACTAAACCCCAAACCCTAAAAACAAAATCTAAAACCCTAAATTTTAATACACTAAACCCTAAATCCTAATACTCAAAACACTAAAACATTAAAACTAAAACCCTAAACGCTAAAAACTAAAACCCTAATCTTTAATACACTAAAACCCTAAACGCTAAAACTAAACATTAAACCCTAAAATTTAAAACCCTAAACCCTAAAACCAAAACCCTAAAAACTAAAACCAAAAACCCTAAATTTGAATACAACAAAACCCTAAAACCTAAAATTAAACACTAAAATTAAGCACATAACCCTAAAACTCAAAACCCTAAAATTGAAAACAAAAACACTAAACCCCAAACCCTAAAAACAAAATCTAAAACCCTAAATTTTAATACACTAAACCCTAAATCCTAATACTCAAAACACTAAAACATTAAAACTAAAACCCTAAACGCTAAAAACTAAAACCCTAATCTTTAATACACTAAAACCCTAAACGCTAAAACTAAACATTAAACCCTAAAATTTAAAACCCTAAAACCGAAAACCAAAACCCTAAAAACTAAAACCTAAAACCCTAAATTTGAATACAACAAAACCCTAAAACCTAAAATTAAACACTAAAACTAAGCACATAACCCAAAAACTCAAAACCCTAAAATTGAAAACAAAAACTCTAAACCCTAAACCCTAAAAACTAAATCTAAAACCCTAAATTTTAATACACTAAACCCTAAATCCTAATACTCAAAACACTAAAACATAAAAACAAAACCCTAAACCCTAAAAACTAAAACCCTAATCTTTAATACACTAAAACCCTAAACCCTAAAAGTAAACATTAAACCGTAAAATTTAAAACCCTAAAACCGAAAACCAAAACCCTAAAAACTAAAACCTAAAACCCTAAATTTGAATACAACAGAACCCTAAAACCTAAAATTAAACTGTAAAACTAAGCACATAACCCAAAAACTCAAAACCCTAAACCCTAAACCCTAAAAACAAAATCTAAAACCCTAAATTTTAATTCACTAAACCCTAAAACACTAAAACATAAAAACAAAATCCTAAACCCTACCCTAATCTTTAATACACTAAAAGCCTAAACCCCAAAACTAAACATTAAACCCTAAAATTTAAAACCCTAAAACCTAAAACCAAAACCCTAAAAACTAAAACCTAAAACCCTAAATTTGAATACAAAAAAACCCTAAAACCTAAAATTAAACCCTAAAACTAAGCACACAACCCAAAAACTCAGAACCCTCAAATTGAAAACAAAAACCCTAAATCCTAAAACCTAAAAACTAAATCTAAAACCCTAAATTTTAATACACTAAACCATAAATCCTAATACTCTAAACACTAAAACATAAAAACAAAACCCTAAACCCTAAAAACAAAAACCCTAATCATTAATACACTAAAACCCTTAACTCTAAAACTAAAAATTAAACCCTAAAATTCTAAACCCTAAAACCTAAAACCAAAACCCTAAAAAATAAAACCTAAAACCCTAAACTTGAATACAACAAAACCTTAAAACCTAAAATTAAACCTTAAAACTAAACATTAAACTCAAAAACTCTAAACCCTAAAACCTAAAACCAAAACCCTAAACCCTAAATCTTAAAAACTAAATCTTAAACCCTAAATTTTACGACACTAAACCCTAAGTCATAATACTCTAAACACTAAAACCTAAAAACAATACCATAAACTCTAAAGACTAAAACCATAATCTTTAATAAACTAAAACCCAAGACTTTAAAACTAAACATTAAACCCTAAATTTCAAAACCCTAAACCCTAAAACCAAAACCCTAAAAACTAAAACCTAAAACCTTATACTTGAATACACTAAAACCCTAAACCCTAAACCTTAAAATTAAACCCTAAAACTAAGCAAATAACCCTAAAACTCAAAACCCTAAAATTGAAAACAAAAACACTAAACCCCAAACCCTAAAAACAAAATCTAAAACCCTAAATTTTAATACACTAAACCCTAAATCCTAATACTCAAAACACTAAAACATTAAAACTAAAACCCTAAACGCTAAAAACTAAAACCCTAATCTTTAATACACTAAAACCCTAAACGCTAAAACTAAACATTAAACCCTAAAATTTAAAACCCTAAACCCTAAAACCAAAACCCTAAAAACTAAAACCTAAAACCCTAAATTTGAATACAACAAAACCCTAAAACCTAAAATTAAACACTAAAATTAAGCACATAACCCTAAAACTCAAAACCCTAAAATTGAAAACAAAAACACTAAACCCCAAACCCTAAAAACAAAATCTAAAACCCTAAATTTTAATACACTAAACCTTAAATCCTAATACTCAAAACACTAAAACATTAAAACTAAAACCCTAAACGCTAAAAACTAAAACCCTAATCTTTAATACACTAAAACCCTAAACGCTAAAACTAAACATTAAACCCTAAAATTTAAAACCCTAAAACCGAAAACCAAAACCCTAAAAACTAATACCTAAAACCCTAAATTTGAATACAACAAAACCCTAAAACCTAAAATTAAACACTAAAACTAAGCACATAACCCAAAAACTCAAAACCCTAAAATTGAAAACAAAAACTCTAAACCCTAAACCCTAAAAACTAAATCTAAAACCCTAAATTTTAATACACTAAACCCTAAATCCTAATACTCAAAACACTAAAACATAAAAACAAAACCCTAAACCCTAAAAACTAAAACCCTAATCTTTAATACACTAAAACCCTAAACCCTAAAAGTAAACATTAAACCGTAAAATTTAAAACCCTAAAACCGAAAACCAAAACCCTAAAAACTAAAACCTAAAACCCTAAATTTGAATACAACAGAACCCTAAAACCTAAAATTAAACTGTAAAACTAAGCACATAACCCAAAAACTCAAAACCCTAAACCCTAAAAACAAAATCTAAAACCCTAAATTTTAATACACTAAACCCTAAATCCTAATACTCTAAACACTAAAACATAAAAACAAAATCCTAAACCCTACCCTAATCTTTAATACACTAAAAGCCTAAACCCCAAAACTAAACATTAAACCCTAAAATTTAAAACCCTAAAACCAAAACCCTAAAAACTAAAACCTAAAACCCTAAATTTGAATACAAAAAAACCCTAAAACCTAAAATTAAACCCTAAAACTAAGCACACAACCCAAAAACTCAGAACCCTCAAATTGAAAACAAAAACCCTAAATCCTAAAACCTAAAAACTAAATCTAAAACCCTAAATTTTAATACACTAAACCATAAATCCTAATACTCTAAACACTAAAACATAAAAACAAAACCCTAAACCCTAAAAACTAAAACCCTAATCATTAATACACTAAAACCCTTAACTCTAAAACTAAAAATTAAACCCTAAAATTCTAAACCCTAAAACCTAAAACCAAAACCCTAAAAAATAAAACCTAAAACCCTAAACTTGAATACAACAAAACCTTAAAACCTAAAATTAAACCTTAAAACTAAATATTAAACTCAAAAACTCTAAACCCTAAAACCTAAAACAAAAACCCTAAACCCTAAATCTTAAAAACTAAATCTTAAACCCTAAATTTTACGACACTAAACCCTAAGTCATAATACTCTAAACACTAAAACCTAAAAACAATACCATAAACTCTAAAGACTAAAACCATAATCTTTAATAAACTAAAACCCTAGACTTTAAAACTAAACATTAAACCCTAAATTTCAAAACCCTAAACCCTAAAACCAAAACCCTAAAAACTAAAACCTAAAACCTTATACTTGAATACACTAAAACCCTAAACCCTAAACCTTAAAATTAAACCCTAAAACTAAGCAAATAACCCTAAAACTCAAAACCCTAAAATTGAAAACAAAAACACTAAACCCCAAACCCTAAAAACAAAATCTAAAACCCTAAATTTTAATACACTAAACCCTAAATCCTAATGCTCAAAACACTAAAACATTAAAACTAAAACCCTAAACGCTAAAAACTAAAACCCTAATCTTTAATACACTAAAACCCTAAACGCTAAAACTAAACATTAAACCCTA
This sequence comes from Euphrasia confusa, assembly GCA_954870475.1. Lineage (NCBI taxonomy): Eukaryota > Viridiplantae > Streptophyta > Magnoliopsida > Lamiales > Orobanchaceae > Euphrasia > Euphrasia confusa. The sequence continues at coordinate 18,673,052 of OX940966.1, forward strand.
AAATTTAAAACCCTAAAACCGAAAATAAAAACCCTAAAAACTAAAACCTAAAACCCTAAATTTGAATACAACAAAACCCTAAAACCTAAAATTAAACACTAAAATTAAGCACATAACCCAAAAACTCAAAACCCTAAAATTGAAAACAAACACTCTAAACCCTAAACCCTAAAAACTAAATCTAAAACCCTAAATTTTAATACACTAAACCCTAAATCCTAATACTCAAAACACTAAAACATAAAAACAAAACCCTAAACCCTAAAAACTAAAACCCTAATCTTTAATACACTAAAACCCTAAACCCTAAAAGTAAACATTAAACCGTAAAATTTAAAACCCTAAAACCGAAAACCAAAACGCTAAAAACTAAAACCTAAAACCCTAAATTTGAATACAACAGAACCCTAAAACCTAAAATTAAACTGTAAAACTAAGCACATAACCCAAAAACTCAAAACCCTAAACCCTAAACCCTAAAAACAAAATCTAAAACCCTAAATTTTAATACACTAAACCCTAAATCCTAATACTCTAAACACTAAAACATAAAAACAAAATCCTAAACTCTACCCTAATCTTTAATACACTAAAACCCTAAACCCCAAAACTAAACATTAAACCCTAAAATTTAAAACCCTAAAACCTAAAACCAAAACCCTAAAAACTAAAACCTAAAACCCTAAATTTGAATACAAAAAAACCCTAAAACCTAAAATTAAACCCTAAAACTAAGCACACAACCCAAAAACTCAGAACCCTCAAATTGAAAACAAAAACCCTAAATCCTAAAACCTAAAAACTAAATCTAAAACCCTAAATTTTAATACACTAAACCATAAATCCTAATACTCTAAACACTAAAACATAAAAACAAAACCCTAAACCCTAAAAACTAAAACCCTAATCATTAATACACTAAAACCCTTAACTCTAAAACTAAAAATTAAACCCTAAAATTCTAAACCCTAAAACCTAAAACCAAAACCCTAAAAAATAAAACCTAAAACCCTAAACTTGAATACAACAAAACCTTAAAACCTAAAATTAAACCTTAAAACTAAACATTAAACTCAAAAACTCTAAACCCTAAAACCTAAAACCAAAACCCTAAACCCTAAATCTTAAAAACTAAATCTTAAACCCTAAATTTTACGACACTAAACCCTAAGTCATAATACTCTAAACACTAAAACCTAAAAACAATACCATAAACTCTAAAGACTAAAACTCTAATCTTTAATAAACTAAAACCCCAGACTTTAAAACTAAACATTAAACCCTAAATTTCAAAACCCTAAACCCTAAAACCAAAACCCTAAAAACAAAAACCTAAAACCTTATTTTTGAATACACTAAAACCCTAAACCCTAAACCTTAAAATTAAACCCTAAAACTAAGCAAATAACCCTAAAACTCAAAACCCTAAAATTGAAAACAAAAAACTAAACCCCAAACCCTAAAAACAAAATCTAAAACCCTAAATTTTAATACACTAAACCCTAAATCCTAATACTCAAAACACTAAAACATTAAAACTAAAACCCTAAACGCTAAAAACTAAAACCCTAATCTTTAATACACTAAAACCCTAAACGCTAAAACTAAACATTAAACCCTAAAATTTAAAACCCTAAAACCGAAAACCAAAACCCTAAAAACTAAAACCTAAAACCCTAAATTTGAATACAACAAAACCCTAAAACCTAAAATTAAACACTAAAACTAAGCACATAACCCAAAAACTCAAAACCCTAAAATTGAAAACAAAAAATCTAAACCCTAAACCCTAAAAACTAAATCTAAAACCCTATATTTTAATACACTAAACCCTAAATCCTAATACTCAAAACACTAAAACATAAAAACAAAACCCTAAACCCTAAAAACTAAAACCCTAATCTTTAATACACTAAAACCCTAAACCCTAAAAGTTAACATTAAACCGTAAAATTTAAAACCCTAAAACCGAAAACCAAAACCCTAAAAACTAAAACCTAAAACCCTAAATTTGAATACAACAGAACCCTAAAACCTAAAATTAAACTGTAAAACTAAGCACATAACCCAAAAACTCAAAACCCTAAACCCTAAACCCTAAAAACAAAATCTAAAACCCTAAATTTTAATACACTAAACCCTAAATCCTAATACTCTAAACACTAAAACATAAAAACAAAATCCTAAACCCTACCCTAATCTTTAATACACTAAAACCCTAAACCCCAAAACTAAACATTAAACCCTAAAATTTAAAACCCTAAAACCTAAAACAAAAACCCTAAAAACTAAAACCTAAAACCCTAAATTTGAATACAAAAAAACCCTAAAACCTAAAATTAAACCCTAAAACTAAGCACACAACCCAAAAACCCAGAACCCTCAAATTGAAAACAAAAACCCTAAATCCTAAAACCTAAAAACTAAATCTAAAACCCTAAATTTTAATACACTAAACCATAAATCCTAATACTCTAAACACTAAAACATAAAAACAAAACCCTAAACCCTAAAAACTAAAACCCTAATCATTAATACACTAAAACCCTTAACTCTAAAACTAAAAATTAAACCCTAAAATTCTAAACCCTAAAACCTAAAACCAAAACCCTAAAAAATAAAACCTAAAACCCTAAACTTGAATACAACAAAACCTTAAAACCTAAAATTAAACCTTAAAACTAAACATTAAACTCAAAAACTCTAAACCCTAAAACCTAAAACCAAAACCCTAAACCCTAAATCTTAAAAACTAAATCTTAAACCCTAAATTTTACGACACTAAACCCTAAGTCATAATACTCTAAACACTAAAACCTAAAAACAATACCATAAACTCTAAAGACTAAAACCCTAATCTTTAATAAACTAAAACCCTAGACTTTAAAACTAAACATTAAACCCTAAATTTCAAAACCCTAAACCCTAAAACCAAAACCCTAAAAACTAAAATCTAAAACCTTATTCTTGAATACACTAAAACCCTAAACCCTAAACCTTAAAATTAAACCCTAAAACTAAGCAAATAACCCTAAAACTCAAAACCCTAAAATTGAAAACAAAAACACTAAACCCCAAACCCTAAAAACAAAATCTAAAACCCTAAATTTTAATACACTAAACCCTAAATCCTAATACTCAAAACACTAAAACATTAAAACTAAAACCCTAAACGCTAAAAACTTAAACCCTAATCTTTAATACACTAAAACCCTAAACGCTAAAACTAAACATTAAACTCTAAAATTTAAAACCCTAAAACCGAAAACCAAAACCCTAAAAACTAAAACCTAAAACCCTAAATTTGAATACAACAAAACCCTAAAACCTAAAATTAAACACTAAAACTAAGCACATAACCCAAAAACTCAAAACCCTAAAATTGAAAACAAAAACTCTAAACCCTAAACCCTAAAAACTAAATCTAAAACCCTAAATTTTAATACACTAAACCCTAAGTCCTAATACTCAAAACACTAAAACATAAAAACAAAACCCTAAACCCTAAAAACTAAAACCCTAATCTTTAATACACTAAAACCCTAAACCCTAAAAGTAAACATTAAACCGTAAAATTTAAAACCATAAAACCGAAAACCAAAACCCTAAAAACTAAAACCTAAAACCCTAAATTTGAATACAACAGAACCCTAAAACCTAAAATTAAACACTAAAACTAAGCACATAACCCAAAAACTCAAAACCCTAAACCCTAAACCCTAAAAACAAAATCTAAAACCCTAAATTTTAATACACTAAACCCTAAATCCTAATACTCTAAACACTAAAACATAAAAACAAAATCCTAAACCCTACCCTAATCTTTAATACACTAAAACCCTAAACCCCAAAACTAAACATTAAACCCTAAAATTTAAAACCCTAAAACCTAAAACCAAAACCCTAAAAACTAAAACCTAAACCATAAATTTGAATACAAAAAAACCCTAAAACCTAAAATTAAACCCTAAAACTAAGCAAATAACCCTAAAACTCAAAACCCTAAAATTGGAAACAAAAACACTAAACCCCAAACCCTAAAAACAAAATCTAAAACCCTAAATTCTAATACACTAAACCCTAAATCCTAATACTCAAAACACTAAAACATAAAAACAAAACCCTAAACCCTAAAAACTAAAACCCTAATCTTTAATACACTAAAACCCTAAACCCTAAAAGTTAACATTAAACCGTAAAATTTAAAACCCTAAAACCGAAAACCAAAACCCTAAAAACTAAAACCTAAAACCCTAAATTTGAATACAACAGAACCCTAAAACCTAAAATTAAACTGTAAAACTAAGCACATAACCCAAAAACTCAAAACCCTAAACCCTAAACCCTAAAAACAAAATCTAAAACCCTAAATTTTAATACACTAAACCCTAAATCCTAATACTCTAAACACTAAAACATAAAAACAAAATCCTAAACCCTACCCTAATCTTTAATACACTAAAACCCTAAACCCCAAAACTAAACATTAAACCCTAAAATTTAAAACCCTAAAACCTAAAACCAAAACCCTAAAAACTAAAACCTAAAACCCTAAATTTGAATACAAAAAAACCCTAAAACCTAAAATTAAACCCTAAAACTAAGCACACAACCCAAAAACCCAGAACCCTCAAATTGAAAACAAAAACCCTAAATCCTAAAACCTAAAAACTAAATCTAAAACCCTAAATTTTAATACACTAAACCATAAATCCTAATACTCTAAACACTAAAACATAAAAACAAAACCCTAAACCCTAAAAACTAAAACCCTAATCATTAATACACTAAAACCCTTAACTCTAAAACTAAAAATTAAACCCTAAAATTCTAAACCCTAAAACCTAAAACCAAAACCCTAAAAAATAAAACCTAAAACCCTAAACTTGAATACAACAAAACCTTAAAACCTAAAATTAAACCTTAAAACTAAACATTAAACTCAAAAACTCTAAACCCTAAAACCTAAAACCAAAACCCTAAACCCTAAATCTTAAAAACTAAATCTTAAACCCTAAATTTTACGACACTAAACCCTAAGTCATAATACTCCAAACACTAAAACCTAAAAACAATACCATAAACTCTAAAGACTAAAACCCTAATCTTTAATAAACTAAAACCCTAGACTTTAAAACTAAACATTAAACCCTAAAATTCGAAACCCTAAACCCTAAAACCAAAACCCTAAAAACTAAAACCTAAAACCTTATACTTGAATACACTAAAACCCTAAACCCTAAACCTTAAAATTAAACCCTAAAACTAAGCAAATAACCCTAAAAACTAAAACCTAAAACCCTAAATTTGAATACAACAAAACCCTAAAACCTAAAATTAAACACTAAAACTAAGCACATAACCCAAAAACTCAAAACCCTAAAATTGAAAACAAAAACTCTAAACCCTAAACCCTAAAAACTAAATCTAAAACCCTAAATTTTAATACACTAAACCCTAAGTCCTAATACTCAAAACACTAAAACATAAAAACAAAACCCTAAACCCTAAAAACTAAAACCCTAATCTTTAATACACTAAAACCCTAAACCCTAAAAGTAAACATTAAACCGTAAAATTTAAAACCATAAAACCGAAAACCAAAACCCTAAAAACTAAAACCTAAAACCCTAAATTTGAATACAACAGAACCCTAAAACCTAAAATTAAACACTAAAACTAAGCACATAACCCAAAAACTCAAAACCCTAAACCCTAAACCCTAAAAACAAAATCTAAAACCCTAAATTTTAATACACTAAACCCTAAATCCTAATACTCTAAACACTAAAACATAAAAACAAAATCCTAAACCCTACCCTAATCTTTAATACACTAAAACCCTAAACCCCAAAACTAAACATTAAACCCTAAAATTTAAAACCCTAAAACCTAAAACCAAAACCCTAAAAACTAAAACCTAAACCATAAATTTGAATACAAAAAAACCCTAAAACCTAAAATTAAACCCTAAAACTAAGCAAATAACCCTAAAACTCAAAACCCTAAAATTGGAAACAAAAACACTAAACCCCAAACCCTAAAAACAAAATCTAAAACCCTAAATTCTAATACACTAAACCCTAAATCCTAATACTCAAAACACTAAAACATAAAAACAAAACCCTAAACCCTAAAAACTAAAACCCTAATCTTTAATACACTAAAACCCTAAACCCTAAAAGTTAACATTAAACCGTAAAATTTAAAACCCTAAAACCGAAAACCAAAACCCTAAAAACTAAAACCTAAAACCCTAAATTTGAATACAACAGAACCCTAAAACCTAAAATTAAACTGTAAAACTAAGCACATAACCCAAAAACTCAAAACCCTAAACCCTAAACCCTAAAAACAAAATCTAAAACCCTAAATTTTAATACACTAAACCCTAAATCCTAATACTCTAAACACTAAAACATAAAAACAAAATCCTAAACCCTACCCTAATCTTTAATACACTAAAACCCTAAACCCCAAAACTAAACATTAAACCCTAAAATTTAAAACCCTAAAACCTAAAACCAAAACCCTAAAAACTAAAACCTAAAACCCTAAATTTGAATACAAAAAAACCCTAAAACCTAAAATTAAACCCTAAAACTAAGCACACAACCCAAAAACCCAGAACCCTCAAATTGAAAACAAAAACCCTAAATCCTAAAACCTAAAAACTAAATCTAAAACCCTAAATTTTAATACACTAAACCATAAATCCTAATACTCTAAACACTAAAACATAAAAACAAAACCCTAAACCCTAAAAACTAAAACCCTAATCATTAATACACTAAAACCCTTAACTCTAAAACTAAAAATTAAACCCTAAAATTCTAAACCCTAAAACCTAAAACCAAAACCCTAAAAAATAAAACCTAAAACCCTAAACTTGAATACAACAAAACCTTAAAACCTAAAATTAAACCTTAAAACTAAACATTAAACTCAAAAACTCTAAACCCTAAAACCTAAAACCAAAACCCTAAACCCTAAATCTTAAAAACTAAATCTTAAACCCTAAATTTTACGACACTAAACCCTAAGTCATAATACTCTAAACACTAAAACCTAAAAACAATACCATAAACTCTAAAGACTAAAACCCTAATCTTTAATAAACTAAAACCCTAGACTTTAAAACTAAACATTAAACCCTAAATTTCAAAACCCTAAACCCTAAAACCAAAACCCTAAAAACTAAAACCTAAAACCTTATTCTTGAATACACTAAAACCCTAAACCCTAAACCTTAAAATTAAACCCTAAAACTAAGCAAATAACCCTAAAACTCAAAACCCTAAAATTGAAAACAAAAACACTAAACCCCAAACCCTAAAAACAAAATCTAAAACCCTAAATTTTAATACACTAAACCCTAAATCCTAATACTCAAAACACTAAAACATTAAAACTAAAACCCTAAACGCTAAAAACTTAAACCCTAATCTTTAATACACTAAAACCCTAAACGCTAAAACTAAACATTAAACTCTAAAATTTAAAACCCTAAACCCTAAAACCAAAACCCTAAAAACAAAAACCTAAAACCTTATTTTTGAATACACTAAAACCCTAAACCCTAAACCTTAAAATTAAACCCTAAAACTAAGCAAATAACCCTAAAACTCAAAACCCTAAAATTGAAAACAAAAAACTAAACCCCAAACCCTAAAAACAAAATCTAAAACCCTAAATTTTAATACACTAAACCCTAAATCCTAATACTCAAAACACTAAAACATTAAAACTAAAACCCTAAACGCTAAAAACTAAAACCCTAATCTTTAATACACTAAAACCCTAAACGCTAAAACTAAACATTAAACCCTAAAATTTAAAACCCTAAAACCGAAAACCAAAACCCTAAAAACTAAAACCTAAAACCCTAAATTTGAATACAACAAAACCCTAAAACCTAAAATTAAACACTAAAACTAAGCACATAACCCAAAAACTCAAAACCCTAAAATTGAAAACAAAAAATCTAAACCTTAAACCCTAAAAACTAAATCTAAAACCCTATATTTTAATACACTAAACCCTAAATCCTAATACTCAAAACACTAAAACATAAAAACAAAACCCTAAACCCTAAAAACTAAAACCCTAATCTTTAATACACTAAAACCCTAAACCCTAAAAGTTAACATTAAACCGTAAAATTTAAAACCCTAAAACCGAAAACCAAAACCCTAAAACCTAAAACCTAAAACCCTAAATTTGAATACAACAGAACCCTAAAACCTAAAATTAAACTGTAAAACTAAGCACATAACCCAAAAACTCAAAACCCTAAACCCTAAACCCTAAAAACAAAATCTAAAACCCTAAATTTTAATACACTAAACCCTAAATCCTAATACTCTAAACACTAAAACATAAAAACAAAATCCTAAACCCTACCCTAATCTTTAATACACTAAAACCCTAAACCCCAAAACTAAACATTAAACCCTAAAATTTAAAACCCTAAAACCTAAAACCAAAACCCTAAAAACTAAAACCTAAAACCCTAAATTTGAATACAAAAAAACCCTAAAACCTAAAATTAAACCCTAAAACTAAGCACACAACCCAAAAACCCAGAACCCTCAAATTGAAAACAAAAACCCTAAATCCTAAAACCTAAAAACTAAATCTAAAACCCTAAATTTTAATACACTAAACCATAAATCCTAATACTCTAAACACTAAAACATAAAAACAAAACCCTAAACCCTAAAAACTAAAACCCTAATCATTAATACACTAAAACCCTTAACTCTAAAACTAAAAATTAAACCCTAAAATTCTAAACCCTAAAACCTAAAACCAAAACCCTAAAAAATAAAACCTAAAACCCTAAACATGAATACAACAAAACCTTAAAACCTAAAATTAAACCTTAAAACTAAACATTAAACTCAAAAACTCTAAACCCTAAAACCTAAAACCAAAACCCTAAACCCTAAATCTTAAAAACTAAATCTTAAACCCTAAATTTTACGACACTAAACCCTAAGTCATAATACTCTAAACACTAAAACCTAAAAACAATACCATAAACTCTAAAGACTAAAACCCTAATCTTTAATAAACTAAAACCCTAGACTTTAAAACTAAACATTAAACCCTAAATTTCAAAACCCTAAACCCTAAAACCAAAACCCTAAAAACTAAAACCTAAAACCTTATTCTTGAATACACTAAAACCCTAAACCCTAAACCTTAAAATTAAACCCTAAAACTAAGCAAATAACCCTAAAACTCAAAACCCTAAAATTGAAAACAAAAACACTAAACCCCAAACCCTAAAAACAAAATCTAAAACCCTAAATTTTAATACACTAAACCCTAAATCCTAATACTCAAAACACTAAAACATTAAAACTAAAACCCTAAACGCTAAAAACTTAAACCCTAATCTTTAATACACTAAAACCCTAAACGCTAAAACTAAACATTAAACTCTAAAATTTAAAACCCTAAAACCGAAAACCAAAACCCTAAAAACTAAAACCTAAAACCCTAAATTTGAATACAACAAAACCCTAAAACCTAAAATTAAACACTAAAACTAAGCACATAACCCAAAAACTCAAAACCCTAAACCCTAAACCCTAAAAACTAAATCTAAAACCCTAAATTTTAATACACTAAACCCTAAATCCAAATACTCTAAACACTAAAACATAAAAACAAAATCCTAAACCCTAAATCCTCAAATTGAAAACAAAAACCCTAAATCCTAAAACCTAAAAACTAGATTTAAAACCCTAAATTTTAATACACTAAACCATAAATCCTAATACTCTAAACACTAAAACATAAAAACCAAACCCTAAACCCTAAAATTAAACCTTAAAACTAAACATTAAACCCAAAAACTCTAAACCCTAAAACCTAAAACCAAAACCCTAAACCCTAAATGTTAAACCCTAAATTTTACAACACTAAACCCTAAGTCATAATACTCTAGGCACTAAAACCTTAAAACAATACCATAAACTCTAAAGACTAAAACCCTAATCTTTAATAAACTAAAACCCTAGACTTTAAAACTAAACATTAAACCCTAAAATTCGAAACCCTAAACCCTAAAACCAAAACCCTAAAAACTAAAACCTAAAACCTTATACTTGAATACACTAAAACCCTAAACCCTAAACCTTAAAATTAAACCCTAAAACTAAGCAAATAACCCTAAAACTCAAAACTCTAAAATTGAAAACAAAAACACTAAACCCCAAACCCTAAAAACAAAATCTAAAACCCTAAATTTTAATACACTAAACCCTAAATCCTAATACTCAAAACACTAAAACATAAAAACAAAACCCTAAACCCTAAAAACTAAAACCCTAATCTTTAATACACTAAAACCCTTAACGCTAAAACTAAACATTAAACCCTAAAATTTAAAACCCTAAAATCTTAAACCAAAACCCTAAAAATTAAAACCTAAAACCCTAAATTTGAATAAAACAAAACTCTAAAACCTAAAATTAAACACTAAAACTAAGCACATAACCCAAAAACTCAAAACCCTAAAATTGAAAACAAAAACACTAATCCCTAAACCCTAAAAACTAAATCTAAAACCCTAAATTTTAATACACTAAACCCTAAATCCTAATACTCTAAACACTAAAACATTAAAACAAAATCCTAAACCCTAAAAACTTAAACCCTAATCTTTAATACACTAAAACCCTACACCCTAAAACTAAACATTAAACCCTAAAATTTAAAACCCTAAAACCTAAAACCAAAACCCTAAAAATTAAAACCTAAAACCCTAAATTTGAATACAACAAAACCCAAAAACCTAAAATTAAACCCTAAAACCAAGCACATAACCCAAAAACTCAAAACCCTAAAATTGAAAACAAAAACCCTAAATCCTAAAACCTAAAAACTAAATCCTAAATCCTAAATTTTAATACACTAAACCCTAAATCCTAATACTCAAAACACTAAAACATAAAAACAAAACCCTAAACCCTAAAAACTAAAACCCTAATCTTTAATACACTAAAACCCTAAACCCTAAAAGTAAACATTAAACCGTAAAATTTAAAACCCTAAAACCGAAAACCAAAACCCTAAAAACTAAAACCTGAAACCCTATATTTGAATACAATAGAACCCTGAAACCTAAAATTAAACTGTAAAACTAAGCACATAACCCAAAAACTCAAAACCCTAAATCCTAAAACCTAAAAACTAAATCTAAAACCCTAAATTTTAATACACTAAACCATAAATCCTAATACTCTAAACACTAAAACATAAAAACAAAACCCTAAACCCTAAAAACTAAAACCCTAATCATTAATACACTAAAACCCTTAACTCTAAAACTAAAAATTAAACCCTAAAATTCTAAACCCTAAAACCTAAAACCAAAACCCTAAAAAATAAAACCTAAAACCCTAAACTTGAATACAACAAAACCTTAAAACCTAAAATTAAACCTTAAAACTAAACATTAAACTCAAAAACTCTAAACCCTAAAACCTAAAACCTAACCCTAAACCCTAAATCTTAAAAACTAAATCTTAAACCCTAAATTTTACGACACTAAACCCTAAGTCATAATACTCTAAACACTAAAACCTAAAAACAATACCATAAACTCTAAAGACTAAAACCCTAATCTTTAATAAACTAAAACCCTAGACTTTAAAACTAAACATTAAACCCTAAATTTCAAAACCCTAAACCCTAAAACCAAAACCCTAAAAACTAAAACCTAAAACCTTATTCTTGAATACACTAAAACCCTAAACCCTAAACCTTAAAATTAAACCCTAAAACTAAGCAAATAACCCTAAAACTCAAAACCCTAAAATTGAAAACAAAAACACTAAACCCCAAACCCTAAAAACAAAATCTAAAACCCTAAATTTTAATACACTAAACCCTAAATCCTAATACTCAAAACACTAAAACATTAAAACTAAAACCCTAAACGCTAAAAACTTAAACCCTAATCTTTAATACACTAAAACCCTAAACGCTAAAACTAAACATTAAACTCTAAAATTTAAAACCCTAAAACCGAAAACCAAAACCCTAAAAACTAAAACCTAAAACCCTAAATTTGAATACAACAAAACCCTAAAACCTAAAATTAAACACTAAAACTAAGCACATAACCCAAAAACTCAAAACCCTAAAATTGAAAACAAAAACTCTAAACCCTAAACCCTAAAAACTAAATCTAAAACCCTAAATTTTAATACACTAAACCCTAAGTCCTAATACTCAAAACACTAAAACATAAAAACAAAACCCTAAACCCTAAAAACTAAAACCCTAATCTTTAATACACTAAAACCCTAAACCCTAAAAGTAAACATTAAACCGTAAAATTTAAAACCATAAAACCGAAAACCAAAACCCTAAAAACTAAAACCTAAAACCCTAAATTTGAATACAACAGAACCCTAAAACCTAAAATTAAACACTAAAACTAAGCACATAACCCAAAAACTCAAAACCCTAAACCCTAAACCCTAAAAACAAAATCTAAAACCCTAAATTTTAATACACTAAACCCTAAATCCTAATACTCTAAACACTAAAACATAAAAACAAAATCCTAAACCCTACCCTAATCTTTAATACACTAAAACCCTAAACCCCAAAACTAAACATTAAACCCTAAAATTTAAAACCCTAAAACCTAAAACCAAAACCCTAAAAACTAAAACCTAAACCATAAATTTGAATACAAAAAAACCCTAAAACCTAAAATTAAACCCTAAAACTAAGCAAATAACCCTAAAACTCAAAACCCTAAAATTGGAAACAAAAACACTAAACCCCAAACCCTAAAAACAAAATCTAAAACCCTAAATTCTAATACACTAAACCCTAAATCCTAATACTCAAAACACTAAAACATAAAAACAAAACCCTAAACCCTAAAAACTAAAACCCTAATCTTTAATACACTAAAACCCTAAACGCTAAAACTAAACATTAAACCCTAAAATTTAAAACCGTAAAACTGAAAACCAAAACCCTAAAAACTAAAACCTAAAACCCTAAATTTGAATACAACAAAACCCTAAAACCTAAAATTAAACACTAAAACTAAGCACGTAACCTAAAAACTCAAAACCCTAAAATTGAAAACAAAAACTCTAAACCCTAAACCCTAAAAACTAAATCTAAAACCCTAAATTTTCACACACTAAACCCTAAATCCTAATACTTAAAACACTAAAACATAAAAAAAAAACCCTAAACCCTAAAAACTAAAACCCTAATCTTTAATACACTAAAACCCTAAACCCTAAAACTAACAATTAAACTCTAAAATTTAAAACCCTAAAACCGAAAACCAAAACCCTAAAAACTAAAACCTAAAACCCTAAATTTGAATTCAACAAAACCCTAAAATCTAAAATTAAACACTAAAACTATGCACATAACCCAAAAACTCAAAACCCTAAACCCTAAACCCTAAAAACAAAATCTAAAACCCTAAATTTTAATACACTAAACCCTAAATCCTAATACTCTAAACACTAAAACATTAAAACAAAATCCTAAACCCTAAAAACTTAAACCCTAATCTTTAATACACTAAAACCCTACACCCTAAAACTAAACATTAAACCCTAAAATTTAAAACCCTAAAACCTAAAACCAAAACCCTAAAAATTAAAACCTAAAACCCTAAATTTGAATACAACAAAACCCAAAAACCTAAAATTAAACCCTAAAACCAAGCACATAACCCAAAAACTCAAAACCCTAAAATTGAAAACAAAAACCCTAAATCCTAAAACCTAAAAACTAAATCCTAAATCCTAAATTTTAATACACTAAACCCTAAATCCTAATACTCAAAACACTAAAACATAAAAACAAAACCCTAAACCCTAAAAACTAAAACCCTAATCTTTAATACACTAAAACCCTAAACCCTAAAAGTAAACATTAAACCGTAAAATTTAAAACCCTAAAACCGAAAACCAAAACCCTAAAAACTAAAACCTGAAACCCTATATTTGAATACAATAGAACCCTGAAACCTAAAATTAAACTGTAAAACTAAGCACATAACCCAAAAACTCAAAACCCTAAATCCTAAAACCTAAAAACTAAATCTAAAACCCTAAATTTTAATACACTAAACCATAAATCCTAATACTCTAAACACTAAAACATAAAAACAAAACCCTAAACCCTAAAAACTAAAACCCTAATCATTAATACACTAAAACCCTTAACTCTAAAACTAAAAATTAAACCCTAAAATTCTAAACCCTAAAACCTAAAACCAAAACCCTAAAAAATAAAACCTAAAACCCTAAACTTGAATACAACAAAACCTTAAAACCTAAAATTAAACCTTAAAACTAAACATTAAACTCAAAAACTCTAAACCCTAAAACCTAAAACCTAACCCTAAACCCTAAATCTTAAAAACTAAATCTTAAACCCTAAATTTTACGACACTAAACCCTAAGTCATAATACTCTAAACACTAAAACCTAAAAACAATACCATAAACTCTAAAGACTAAAACCCTAATCTTTAATAAACTAAAACCCTAGACTTTAAAACTAAACATTAAACCCTAAATTTCAAAACCCTAAACCCTAAAACCAAAACCCTAAAAACTAAAACCTAAAACCTTATTCTTGAATACACTAAAACCCTAAACCCTAAACCTTAAAATTAAACCCTAAAACTAAGCAAATAACCCTAAAACTCAAAACCCTAAAATTGAAAACAAAAACACTAAACCCCAAACCCTAAAAACAAAATCTAAAACCCTAAATTTTAATACACTAAACCCTAAATCCTAATACTCAAAACACTAAAACATTAAAACTAAAACCCTAAACGCTAAAAACTTAAACCCTAATCTTTAATACACTAAAACCCTAAACGCTAAAACTAAACATTAAACTCTAAAATTTAAAACCCTAAAACCGAAAACCAAAACCCTAAAAACTAAAACCTAAAACCCTAAATTTGAATACAACAAAACCCTAAAACCTAAAATTAAACACTAAAACTAAGCACATAACCCAAAAACTCAAAACCCTAAAATTGAAAACAAAAACTCTAAACCCTAAACCCTAAAAACTAAATCTAAAACCCTAAATTTTAATACACTAAACCCTAAGTCCTAATACTCAAAACACTAAAACATAAAAACAAAACCCTAAACCCTAAAAACTAAAACCCTAATCTTTAATACACTAAAACCCTAAACCCTAAAAGTAAACATTAAACCGTAAAATTTAAAACCATAAAACCGAAAACCAAAACCCTAAAAACTAAAACCTAAAACCCTAAATTTGAATACAACAGAACCCTAAAACCTAAAATTAAACACTAAAACTAAGCACATAACCCAAAAACTCAAAACCCTAAACCCTAAACCCTAAAAACAAAATCTAAAACCCTAAATTTTAATACACTAAACCCTAAATCCTAATACTCTAAACACTAAAACATAAAAACAAAATCCTAAACCCTACCCTAATCTTTAATACACTAAAACCCTAAACCCCAAAACTAAACATTAAACCCTAAAATTTAAAACCCTAAAACCTAAAACCAAAACCCTAAAAACTAAAACCTAAACCATAAATTTGAATACAAAAAAACCCTAAAACCTAAAATTAAACCCTAAAACTAAGCAAATAACCCTAAAACTCAAAACCCTAAAATTGGAAACAAAAACACTAAACCCCAAACCCTAAAAACAAAATCTAAAACCCTAAATTCTAATACACTAAACCCTAAATCCTAATACTCAAAACACTAAAACATAAAAACAAAACCCTAAACCCTAAAAACTAAAACCCTAATCTTTAATACACTAAAACCCTAAACGCTAAAACTAAACATTAAACCCTAAAATTTAAAACCGTAAAACTGAAAACCAAAACCCTAAAAACTAAAACCTAAAACCCTAAATTTGAATACAACAAAACCCTAAAACCTAAAATTAAACACTAAAACTAAGCACGTAACCTAAAAACTCAAAACCCTAAAATTGAAAACAAAAACTCTAAACCCTAAACCCTAAAAACTAAATCTAAAACCCTAAATTTTCATACACTAAACCCTAAATCCTAATACTTAAAACACTAAAACATAAAAAAAAAACCCTAAACCCTAAAAACTAAAACCCTAATCTTTAATACACTAAAACCCTAAACCCTAAAACTAACAATTAAACTCTAAAATTTAAAACCCTAAAACCGAAAACCAAAACCCTAAAAACTAAAACCTAAAACCCTAAATTTGAATTCAACAAAACCCTAAAATCTAAAATTAAACACTAAAACTATGCACATAACCCAAAAACTCAAAACCCTAAACCCTAAACCCTAAAAACAAAATCTAAAACCCTAAATTTTAATACACTAAACCCTAAATCCTAATACTCTAAACACTAAAACATAAAAACAAAATCCTAAACCCTAAAAACTTAAACCCTAATCTTTAATACACTAAAACCCTAAACCGTAAAACTAAACATTAAACCCTAAAATTTAAAACCCTAAAACCTAAAACCAAAACCCTAAAAACTAAAACCTAAAACCCTAAATTTGAATACAACAAAACCCTAAAACCTAAAATTAAACACTAAAACTAAGCACATAACCCAAAAACTCAAAACCCTAAACCCTAAACCCTAAAAACAAAATCTAAAACCCTAAATTTTAATACACTAAACCCTAAATCCAAATACTCTAAACACTAAAACATAAAAACAAAATCCTAAACCCTAAATCCTCAAATTGAAAACAAAAACCCTAAATCCTAAAACCTAAAAACTTGATTTAAAACCCTAAATTTTAATACACTAAACCATAAATCCTAATACTCTAAACACTAAAACATAAAAACAAAACCCTAAACCCTAAAATTAAACCTTAAAACTAAACATTAAACCCAAAAACTCTAAACCCTAAAACCTAAAACCAAAACCCTAAACCCTAAATGTTAAACCCTAAATTTTACAACACTAAACCCTAAGTCATAATACTCTAAACACTAAAACCTTAAAACAATACCATAAACTCTAAAGACTAAAACCCTAATCTTTAATAAACTAAAACCCTAGACTTTAAAACTAAACATTAAACCCTAAAATTCGAAACCCTAAACCCTAAAACCAAAACCCTAAAAACTAAAACCTAAAACCTTATACTTGAATACACTAAAACCCTAAACCCTAAACCTTAAAATTAAACCCTAAAACTAAGCAAATAACCCTAAAACTCAAAACTCTAAAATTGAAAACAAAAACACTAAACCCCAAACCCTAAAAACAAAATCTAAAACCCTAAATTTTAATACACTAAACCCTAAATCCTAATACTCAAAACACTAAAACATAAAAACAAAACCCTAAACCCTAAAAACTAAAACCCTAATCTTTAATACACTAAAACCCTAAACGCTAAAACTAAACATTAAACCCTAAAATTTAAAACCCTAAAATCTTAAACCAAAACCCTAAAAATTAAAACCTAAAACCCTAAATTTGAATAAAACAAAACTCTAAAACCTAAAATTAAACACTAAAACTAAGCACATAACCCAAAAACTCAAAACCCTAAAATTGAAAACAAAAACCCTAATCCCTAAACCCTAAAAACTAAATCTAAAACCCTAAATTTTAATACACTAAACCCTAAATCCTAATACTCTAAACACTAAAACATTAAAACAAAATCCTAAACCCTAAAAACTTAAACCCTAATCTTTAATACACTAAAACCCTACACCCTAAAACTAAACATTAAACCCTAAAATTTAAAACCCTAAAACCTAAAACCAAAACCCTAAAAATTAAAACCTAAAACCCTAAATTTGAATACAACAAAACCCAAAAACCTAAAATTAAACCCTAAAACCAAGCACATAACCCAAAAACTCAAAACCCTAAACCCTAAACCCTAAAAACTAAATCTAAAACCCTATATTTTAATACACTAAACCCTAAATCCTAATACTCAAAACACTAAAACATAAAAACAAAACCCTAAACCCTAAAAACTAAAACCCTAATCTTTAATACACTAAAACCCTAAACCCTAAAAGTTAACATTAAACCGTAAAATTTAAAACCCTAAAACCGAAAACCAAAACCCTAAAAACTAAAACCTAAAACCCTAAATTTGAATACAACAGAACCCTAAAACCTAAAATTAAACTGTAAAACTAAGCACATAACCCAAAAACTCAAAACCCTAAACCCTAAACCCTAAAAACAAAATCTAAAACCCTAAATTTTAATACACTAAACCCTAAATCCTAATACTCTAAACACTAAAACATAAAAACAAAATCCTAAACCCTACCCTAATCTTTAATACACTAAAACCCTAAACCCCAAAACTAAACATTAAACCCTAAAATTTAAAACCCTAAAACCTAAAACCAAAACCCTAAAAACTAAAACCTAAAACCCTAAATTTGAATACAAAAAAACCCTAAAATCTAAAATTAAACCCTAAAACTAAGCACACAACCCAAAAACCCAGAACCCTCAAATTGAAAACAAAAACCCTAAATCCTAAAACCTAAAAACTAAATCTAAAACCCTAAATTTTAATACACTAAACCATAAATCCTAATACTCTAAACACTAAAACATAAAAACAAAACCCTAAACCCTAAAAACTAAAACCCTAATCTTTAATACACTAAAACCCTAAACCCTAAAACTAACAATTAAACTCTAAAATTTAAAACCCTAAAACCGAAAACCAAAACCCTAAAAACTAAAACCTAAAACCCTAAATTTGAATTCAACAAAACCCTAAAATCTAAAATTAAACACTAAAACTATGCACATAACCCAAAAACTCAAAACCCTAAACCCTAAACCCTAAAAACAAAATCTAAAACCCTAAATTTTAATACACTAAACCCTAAATCCTAATACTCTAAACACTAAAACATAAAAACAAAATCCTAAACCCTAAAAACTTAAACCCTAATCTTTAATACACTAAAACCCTAAACCGTAAAACTAAACATTAAACCCTAAAATTTAAAACCCTAAAACCTAAAACCAAAACCCTAAAAACTAAAACCTAAAACCCTAAATTTGAATACAACAAAACCCTAAAACCTAAAATTAAACACTAAAACTAAGCACATAACCCAAAAACTCAAAACCCTAAACCCTAAACCCTAAAAACAAAATCTAAAACCCTAAATTTTAATACACTAAACCCTAAATCCAAATACTCTAAACACTAAAACATAAAAACAAAATCCTAAACCCTAAATCCTCAAATTGAAAACAAAAACCCTAAATCCTAAAACCTAAAAACTTGATTTAAAACCCTAAATTTTAATACACTAAACCATAAATCCTAATACTCTAAACACTAAAACATAAAAACAAAACCCTAAACCCTAAAATTAAACCTTAAAACTAAACATTAAACCCAAAAACTCTAAACCCTAAAACCTAAAACCAAAACCCTAAACCCTAAATGTTAAACCCTAAATTTTACAACACTAAACCCTAAGTCATAATACTCTAAACACTAAAACCTTAAAACAATACCATAAACTCTAAAGACTAAAACCCTAATCTTTAATAAACTAAAACCCTAGACTTTAAAACTAAACATTAAACCCTAAAATTCGAAACCCTAAACCCTAAAACCAAAACCCTAAAAACTAAAACCTAAAACCTTATACTTGAATACACTAAAACCCTAAACCCTAAACCTTAAAATTAAACCCTAAAACTAAGCAAATAACCCTAAAACTCAAAACTCTAAAATTGAAAACAAAAACACTAAACCCCAAACCCTAAAAACAAAATCTAAAACCCTAAATTTTAATACACTAAACCCTAAATCCTAATACTCAAAACACTAAAACATAAAAACAAAACCCTAAACCCTAAAAACTAAAACCCTAATCTTTAATACACTAAAACCCTAAACGCTAAAACTAAACATTAAACCCTAAAATTTAAAACCCTAAAATCTTAAACCAAAACCCTAAAAATTAAAACCTAAAACCCTAAATTTGAATAAAACAAAACTCTAAAACCTAAAATTAAACACTAAAACTAAGCACATAACCCAAAAACTCAAAACCCTAAAATTGAAAACAAAAACCCTAATCCCTAAACCCTAAAAACTAAATCTAAAACCCTAAATTTTAATACACTAAACCCTAAATCCTAATACTCTAAACACTAAAACATTAAAACAAAATCCTAAACCCTAAAAACTTAAACCCTAATCTTTAATACACTAAAACCCTACACCCTAAAACTAAACATTAAACCCTAAAATTTAAAACCCTAAAACCTAAAACCAAAACCCTAAAAATTAAAACCTAAAACCCTAAATTTGAATACAACAAAACCCAAAAACCTAAAATTAAACCCTAAAACCAAGCACATAACCCAAAAACTCAAAACCCTAAAATTGAAAACAAAAACCCTAAATCCTAAAACCTAAAAACTAAATCCTAAATCCTAAATTTTAATACACTAAACCCTAAATCCTAATACTCAAAACACTAAAACATAAAAACAAAACCCTAAACCCTAAAAACTAAAACCCTAATCTTTAATACACTAAAACCCTAAACGCTAAAACTAAACATTAAACCCTAAAATTTAAAACCCTAAAACCGAAAACCAAAACCCTAAAAACTAAAACCTAAAACCCTAAATTTGAATACAACAAAACCCTAAAACCTAAAATTAAACACTAAAACTAAGCACATAACCCAAAAACTCAAAACCCTAAAATTGAAAACAAAAACTCTAAACCCTAAACCCTAAAAACTAAATCTAAAACCCTAAATTTTAATACACTAAACCCTAAATCCTAATACTCAAAACACTAAAACATAAAAACAAAACCCTAAACCCTAAAAACTAAAACCCTAATCTTTAATACACTAAAACCCTAAACCCTAAAAGTTAACATTAAACCGTAAAATTTAAAACCCTAAAACCGAAAACCAAAACCCTAAAAACTAAAACCTAAAACCCTAAATTTGAATACAACAGAACCCTAAAACCTAAAATTAAACTGTAAAACTAAGCACATAACCCAAAAACTCAAAACCCTAAACCCTAAACCCTAAAAACTAAATCTAAAACCCTATATTTTAATACACTAAACCCTAAATCCTAATACTCAAAACACTAAAACATAAAAACAAAACCCTAAACCCTAAAAACTAAAACCCTAATCTTTAATACACTAAAACCCTAAACCCTAAAAGTTAACATTAAACCGTAAAATTTAAAACCCTAAAACCGAAAACCAAAACCCTAAAAACTAAAACCTAAAACCCTAAATTTGAATACAACAGAACCCTAAAACCTAAAATTAAACTGTAAAACTAAGCACATAACCCAAAAACTCAAAACCCTAAACCCTAAACCCTAAAAACAAAATCTAAAACCCTAAATTTTAATACACTAAACCCTAAATCCTAATACTCTAAACACTAAAACATAAAAACAAAATCCTAAACCCTACCCTAATCTTTAATACACTAAAACCCTAAACCCCAAAACTAAACATTAAACCCTAAAATTTAAAACCCTAAAACCTAAAACCAAAACCCTAAAAACTAAAACCTAAAACCCTAAATTTGAATACAAAAAAACCCTAAAACCTAAAATTAAACCCTAAAACTAAGCACACAACCCAAAAACCCAGAACCCTCAAATTGAAAACAAAAACCCTAAATCCTAAAACCTAAAAACTAAATCTAAAACCCTAAATTTTAATACACTAAACCATAAATCCTAATACTCTAAACACTAAAACATAAAAACAAAACCCTAAACCCTAAAAACTAAAACCCTAATCATTAATACACTAAAACCCTTAACTCTAAAACTAAAAATTAAACCCTAAAATTCTAAACCCTAAAACCTAAAACCAAAACCCTAAAAAATAAAACCTAAAACCCTAAACATGAATACAACAAAACCTTAAAACCTAAAATTAAACCTTAAAACTAAACATTAAACTCAAAAACTCTAAACCCTAAAACCTAAAACCAAAACCCTAAACCCTAAATCTTAAAAACTAAATCTTAAACCCTAAATTTTACGACACTAAACCCTAAGTCATAATACTCTAAACACTAAAACCTAAAAACAATACCATAAACTCTAAAGACTAAAACCCTAATCTTTAATAAACTAAAACCCTAGACTTTAAAACTAAACATTAAACCCTAAATTTCAAAACCCTAAACCCTAAAACCAAAACCCTAAAAACTAAAACCTAAAACCTTATTCTTGAATACACTAAAACCCTAAACCCTAAACCTTAAAATTAAACCCTAAAACTAAGCAAATAACCCTAAAACTCAAAACCCTAAAATTGAAAACAAAAACACTAAACCCCAAACCCTAAAAACAAAATCTAAAACCCTAAATTTTAATACACTAAACCCTAAATCCTAATACTCAAAACACTAAAACATTAAAACTAAAACCCTAAACGCTAAAAACTTAAACCCTAATCTTTAATACACTAAAACCCTAAACGCTAAAACTAAACATTAAACTCTAAAATTTAAAACCCTAAAACCGAAAACCAAAACCCTAAAAACTAAAACCTAAAACCCTAAATTTGAATACAACAAAACCCTAAAACCTAAAATTAAACACTAAAACTAAGCACATAACCCAAAAACTCAAAACCCTAAACCCTAAACCCTAAAAACTAAATCTAAAACCCTAAATTTTAATACACTAAACCCTAAATCCAAATACTCTAAACACTAAAACATAAAAACAAAATCCTAAACCCTAAATCCTCAAATTGAAAACAAAAACCCTAAATCCTAAAACCTAAAAACTAGATTTAAAACCCTAAATTTTAATACACTAAACCATAAATCCTAATACTCTAAACACTAAAACATAAAAACCAAACCCTAAACCCTAAAATTAAACCTTAAAACTAAACATTAAACCCAAAAACTCTAAACCCTAAAACCTAAAACCAAAACCCTAAACCCTAAATGTTAAACCCTAAATTTTACAACACTAAACCCTAAGTCATAATACTCTAGGCACTAAAACCTTAAAACAATACCATAAACTCTAAAGACTAAAACCCTAATCTTTAATAAACTAAAACCCTAGACTTTAAAACTAAACATTAAACCCTAAAATTCGAAACCCTAAACCCTAAAACCAAAACCCTAAAAACTAAAACCTAAAACCTTATACTTGAATACACTAAAACCCTAAACCCTAAACCTTAAAATTAAACCCTAAAACTAAGCAAATAACCCTAAAACTCAAAACTCTAAAATTGAAAACAAAAACACTAAACCCCAAACCCTAAAAACAAAATCTAAAACCCTAAATTTTAATACACTAAACCCTAAATCCTAATACTCAAAACACTAAAACATAAAAACAAAACCCTAAACCCTAAAAACTAAAACCCTAATCTTTAATACACTAAAACCCTTAACGCTAAAACTAAACATTAAACCCTAAAATTTAAAACCCTAAAATCTTAAACCAAAACCCTAAAAATTAAAACCTAAAACCCTAAATTTGAATAAAACAAAACTCTAAAACCTAAAATTAAACACTAAAACTAAGCACATAACCCAAAAACTCAAAACCCTAAAATTGAAAACAAAAACACTAATCCCTAAACCCTAAAAACTAAATCTAAAACCCTAAATTTTAATACACTAAACCCTAAATCCTAATACTCTAAACACTAAAACATTAAAACAAAATCCTAAACCCTAAAAACTTAAACCCTAATCTTTAATACACTAAAACCCTACACCCTAAAACTAAACATTAAACCCTAAAATTTAAAACCCTAAAACCTAAAACCAAAACCCTAAAAATTAAAACCTAAAACCCTAAATTTGAATACAACAAAACCCAAAAACCTAAAATTAAACCCTAAAACCAAGCACATAACCCAAAAACTCAAAACCCTAAAATTGAAAACAAAAACCCTAAATCCTAAAACCTAAAAACTAAATCCTAAATCCTAAATTTTAATACACTAAACCCTAAATCCTAATACTCAAAACACTAAAACATAAAAACAAAACCCTAAACCCTAAAAACTAAAACCCTAATCTTTAATACACTAAAACCCTAAACCCTAAAAGTAAACATTAAACCGTAAAATTTAAAACCCTAAAACCGAAAACCAAAACCCTAAAAACTAAAACCTGAAACCCTATATTTGAATACAATAGAACCCTGAAACCTAAAATTAAACTGTAAAACTAAGCACATAACCCAAAAACTCAAAACCCTAAATCCTAAAACCTAAAAACTAAATCTAAAACCCTAAATTTTAATACACTAAACCATAAATCCTAATACTCTAAACACTAAAACATAAAAACAAAACCCTAAACCCTAAAAACTAAAACCCTAATCATTAATACACTAAAACCCTTAACTCTAAAACTAAAAATTAAACCCTAAAATTCTAAACCCTAAAACCTAAAACCAAAACCCTAAAAAATAAAACCTAAAACCCTAAACTTGAATACAACAAAACCTTAAAACCTAAAATTAAACCTTAAAACTAAACATTAAACTCAAAAACTCTAAACCCTAAAACCTAAAACCTAACCCTAAACCCTAAATCTTAAAAACTAAATCTTAAACCCTAAATTTTACGACACTAAACCCTAAGTCATAATACTCTAAACACTAAAACCTAAAAACAATACCATAAACTCTAAAGACTAAAACCCTAATCTTTAATAAACTAAAACCCTAGACTTTAAAACTAAACATTAAACCCTAAATTTCAAAACCCTAAACCCTAAAACCAAAACCCTAAAAACTAAAACCTAAAACCTTATTCTTGAATACACTAAAACCCTAAACCCTAAACCTTAAAATTAAACCCTAAAACTAAGCAAATAACCCTAAAACTCAAAACCCTAAAATTGAAAACAAAAACACTAAACCCCAAACCCTAAAAACAAAATCTAAAACCCTAAATTTTAATACACTAAACCCTAAATCCTAATACTCAAAACACTAAAACATTAAAACTAAAACCCTAAACGCTAAAAACTTAAACCCTAATCTTTAATACACTAAAACCCTAAACGCTAAAACTAAACATTAAACTCTAAAATTTAAAACCCTAAAACCGAAAACCAAAACCCTAAAAACTAAAACCTAAAACCCTAAATTTGAATACAACAAAACCCTAAAACCTAAAATTAAACACTAAAACTAAGCACATAACCCAAAAACTCAAAACCCTAAAATTGAAAACAAAAACTCTAAACCCTAAACCCTAAAAACTAAATCTAAAACCCTAAATTTTAATACACTAAACCCTAAGTCCTAATACTCAAAACACTAAAACATAAAAACAAAACCCTAAACCCTAAAAACTAAAACCCTAATCTTTAATACACTAAAACCCTAAACCCTAAAAGTAAACATTAAACCGTAAAATTTAAAACCATAAAACCGAAAACCAAAACCCTAAAAACTAAAACCTAAAACCCTAAATTTGAATACAACAGAACCCTAAAACCTAAAATTAAACACTAAAACTAAGCACATAACCCAAAAACTCAAAACCCTAAACCCTAAACCCTAAAAACAAAATCTAAAACCCTAAATTTTAATACACTAAACCCTAAATCCTAATACTCTAAACACTAAAACATAAAAACAAAATCCTAAACCCTACCCTAATCTTTAATACACTAAAACCCTAAACCCCAAAACTAAACATTAAACCCTAAAATTTAAAACCCTAAAACCTAAAACCAAAACCCTAAAAACTAAAACCTAAACCATAAATTTGAATACAAAAAAACCCTAAAACCTAAAATTAAACCCTAAAACTAAGCAAATAACCCTAAAACTCAAAACCCTAAAATTGGAAACAAAAACACTAAACCCCAAACCCTAAAAACAAAATCTAAAACCCTAAATTCTAATACACTAAACCCTAAATCCTAATACTCAAAACACTAAAACATAAAAACAAAACCCTAAACCCTAAAAACTAAAACCCTAATCTTTAATACACTAAAACCCTAAACGCTAAAACTAAACATTAAACCCTAAAATTTAAAACCGTAAAACTGAAAACCAAAACCCTAAAAACTAAAACCTAAAACCCTAAATTTGAATACAACAAAACCCTAAAACCTAAAATTAAACACTAAAACTAAGCACGTAACCTAAAAACTCAAAACCCTAAAATTGAAAACAAAAACTCTAAACCCTAAACCCTAAAAACTAAATCTAAAACCCTAAATTTTCATACACTAAACCCTAAATCCTAATACTTAAAACACTAAAACATAAAAAAAAAAACCTAAACCCTAAAAACTAAAACCCTAATCTTTAATACACTAAAACCCTAAACCCTAAAACTAACAATTAAACTCTAAAATTTAAAACCCTAAAACCGAAAACCAAAACCCTAAAAACTAAAACCTAAAACCCTAAATTTGAATTCAACAAAACCCTAAAATCTAAAATTAAACACTAAAACTATGCACATAACCCAAAAACTCAAAACCCTAAACCCTAAACCCTAAAAACAAAATCTAAAACCCTAAATTTTAATACACTAAACCCTAAATCCTAATACTCTAAACACTAAAACATAAAAACAAAATCCTAAACCCTAAAAACTTAAACCCTAATCTTTAATACACTAAAACCCTAAACCGTAAAACTAAACATTAAACCCTAAAATTTAAAACCCTAAAACCTAAAACCAAAACCCTAAAAACTAAAACCTAAAACCCTAAATTTGAATACAACAAAACCCTAAAACCTAAAATTAAACACTAAAACTAAGCACATAACCCAAAAACTCAAAACCCTAAACCCTAAACCCTAAAAACAAAATCTAAAACCCTAAATTTTAATACACTAAACCCTAAATCCAAATACTCTAAACACTAAAACATAAAAACAAAATCCTAAACCCTAAATCCTCAAATTGAAAACAAAAACCCTAAATCCTAAAACCTAAAAACTTGATTTAAAACCCTAAATTTTAATACACTAAACCATAAATCCTAATACTCTAAACACTAAAACATAAAAACAAAACCCTAAACCCTAAAATTAAACCTTAAAACTAAACATTAAACCCAAAAACTCTAAACCCTAAAACCTAAAACCAAAACCCTAAACCCTAAATGTTAAACCCTAAATTTTACAACACTAAACCCTAAGTCATAATACTCTAAACACTAAAACCTTAAAACAATACCATAAACTCTAAAGACTAAAACCCTAATCTTTAATAAACTAAAACCCTAGACTTTAAAACTAAACATTAAACCCTAAAATTCGAAACCCTAAACCCTAAAACCAAAACCCTAAAAACTAAAACCTAAAACCTTATACTTGAATACACTAAAACCCTAAACCCTAAACCTTAAAATTAAACCCTAAAACTAAGCAAATAACCCTAAAACTCAAAACTCTAAAATTGAAAACAAAAACACTAAACCCCAAACCCTAAAAACAAAATCTAAAACCCTAAATTTTAATACACTAAACCCTAAATCCTAATACTCAAAACACTAAAACATAAAAACAAAACCCTAAACCCTAAAAACTAAAACCCTAATCTTTAATACACTAAAACCCTAAACGCTAAAACTAAACATTAAACCCTAAAATTTAAAACCCTAAAATCTTAAACCAAAACCCTAAAAATTAAAACCTTAAACCCTAAATTTGAATAAAACAAAACTCTAAAACCTAAAATTAAACACTAAAACTAAGCACATAACCCAAAAACTCAAAACCCTAAAATTGAAAACAAAAACCCTAATCCCTAAACCCTAAAAACTAAATCTAAAACCCTAAATTTTAATACACTAAACCCTAAATCCTAATACTCTAAACACTAAAACATTAAAACAAAATCCTAAACCCTAAAAACTTAAACCCTAATCTTTAATACACTAAAACCCTACACCCTAAAACTAAACATTAAACTCTAAAATTTAAAACCCTAAAACCTAAAACCAAAACCCTAAAAATTAAAACCTAAAACCCTAAATTTGAATACAACAAAACCCAAAAACCTAAAATTAAACCCTAAAACCAAGCACATAACCCAAAAACTCAAAACCCTAAAATTGAAAACAAAAACCCTAAATCCTAAAACCTAAAAACTAAATCCTAAATCCTAAATTTTAATACACTAAACCCTAAATCCTAATACTCAAAACACTAAAACATAAAAACAAAACCCTAAACCCTAAAAACTAAAACCCTAATCTTTAATACACTAAAACCCTAAACCCTAAAAGTAAACATTAAACCGTAAAATTTAAAACCATAAAACCGAAAACCAAAACCCTAAAAACTAAAACCTAAAACCCTAAATTTGAATACAACAGAACCCTAAAACCTAAAATTAAACACTAAAACTAAGCACATAACCCAAAAACTCAAAACCCTAAACCCTAAACCCTAAAAACAAAATCTAAAACCCTAAATTTTAATACACTAAACCCTAAATCCTAATACTCTAAACACTAAAACATAAAAACAAAATCCTAAACCCTACCCTAATCTTTAATACACTAAAACCCTAAACCCCAAAACTAAACATTAAACCCTAAAATTTAAAACCCTAAAACCTAAAACCAAAACCCTAAAAACTAAAACCTAAACCATAAATTTGAATACAAAAAAACCCTAAAACCTAAAATTAAACCCTAAAACTAAGCAAATAACCCTAAAACTCAAAACCCTAAAATTGGAAACAAAAACACTAAACCCCAAACCCTAAAAACAAAATCTAAAACCCTAAATTCTAATACACTAAACCCTAAATCCTAATACTCAAAACACTAAAACATAAAAACAAAACCCTAAACCCTAAAAACTAAAACCCTAAACCCTAAAAACTAAAACCCTAATCTTTAATACACTAAAACCCTAAACGCTAAAACTAAACATTAAACCCTAAAATTTAAAACCGTAAAACTGAAAACCAAAACCCTAAAAACTAAAACCTAAAACCCTAAATTTGAATACAACAAAACCCTAAAACCTAAAATTAAACACTAAAACTAAGCACATAACCTAAAAACTCAAAACCCTAAAATTGAAAACAAAAACTCTAAACCCTAAACCCTAAAAACTAAATCTAAAACCCTAAATTTTCATACACTAAACCCTAAATCCTAATACTTAAAACACTAAAACATAAAAAAAAAAACCCTAAACCCTAAAAACTAAAACCCTAATCTTTAATACACTAAAACCCTAAACCCTAAAACTAACAATTAAACTCTAAAATTTAAAACCCTAAAACCGAAAACCAAAACCCTAAAAACTAAAACCTAAAACCCTAAATTTGAATTCAACAAAACCCTAAAATCTAAAATTAAACACTAAAACTATGCACATAACCCAAAAACTCAAAACCCTAAACCCTAAACCCTAAAAACAAAATCTAAAACCCTAAATTTTAATACACTAAACCCTAAATCCTAATACTCTAAACACTAAAACATAAAAACAAAATCCTAAACCCTAAAAACTTAAACCCTAATCTTTAATACACTAAAACCCTAAACCGTAAAACTAAACATTAAACCCTAAAATTTAAAACCCTAAAACCTAAAACCAAAACCCTAAAAACTAAAACCTAAAACCCTAAATTTGAATACAACAAAACCCTAAAACCTAAAATTAAACACTAAAACTAAGCACATAACCCAAAAACTCAAAACCCTAAACCCTAAACCCTAAAAACAAAATCTAAAACCCTAAATTTTAATACACTAAACCCTAAATCCAAATACTCTAAACACTAAAACATAAAAACAAAATCCTAAACCCTAAATCCTCAAATTGAAAACAAAAACCCTAAATCCTAAAACCTAAAAACTTGATTTAAAACCCTAAATTTTAATACACTAAACCATAAATCCTAATACTCTAAACACTAAAACATAAAAACAAAACCCTAAACCCTAAAATTAAACCTTAAAACTAAACATTAAACCCAAAAACTCTAAACCCTAAAACCTAAAACCAAAACCCTAAACCCTAAATGTTAAACCCTAAATTTTACAACACTAAACCCTAAGTCATAATACTCTAAACACTAAAACCTTAAAACAATACCATAAACTCTAAAGACTAAAACCCTAATCTTTAATAAACTAAAACCCTAGACTTTAAAACTAAACATTAAACCCTAAAATTCGAAACCCTAAACCCTAAAACCAAAACCCTAAAAACTAAAACCTAAAACCTTATACTTGAATACACTAAAACCCTAAACCCTAAACCTTAAAATTAAACCCTAAAACTAAGCAAATAACCCTAAAACTCAAAACTCTAAAATTGAAAACAAAAACACTAAACCCCAAACCCTAAAAACAAAATCTAAAACCCTAAATTTTAATACACTAAACCCTAAATCCTAATACTCAAAACACTAAAACATAAAAACAAAACCCTAAACCCTAAAAACTAAAACCCTAATCTTTAATACAATAAAACCCTAAACGCTAAAACTAAACATTAAACCCTAAAATTTAAAACCCTAAAATCTTAAACCAAAACCCTAAAAATTAAAACCTAAAACCCTAAATTTGAATAAAACAAAACTCTAAAACCTAAAATTAAACACTAAAACTAAGCACATAACCCAAAAACTCAAAACCCTAAAATTGAAAACAAAAACCCTAATCCCTAAACCCTAAAAACTAAATCTAAAACCCTAAATTTTAATACACTAAACCCTAAATCCTAATACTCTAAACACTAAAACATTAAAACAAAATCCTAAACCCTAAAAACTTAAACCCTAATCTTTAATACACTAAAACCCTACACCCTAAAACTAAACATTAAACCCTAAAATTTAAAACCCTAAAACCTAAAACCAAAACCCTAAAAATTAAAACCTAAAACCCTAAATTTGAATACAACAAAACCCAAAAACCTAAAATTAAACCCTAAAACCAAGCACATAACCCAAAAACTCAAAACCCTAAAATTGAAAACAAAAACCCTAAATCCTAAAACCTAAAAACTAAATCCTAAATCCTAAATTTTAATACACTAAACCCTAAATCCTAATACTCAAAACACTAAAACATAAAAACAAAACCCTAAACCCTAAAAACTAAAACCCTAATCTTTAATACACTAAAACCCTAAACCCTAAAAGTAAACATTAAACCGTAAAATTTAAAACCATAAAACCGAAAACCAAAACCCTAAAAACTAAAACCTAAAACCCTAAATTTGAATACAACAGAACCCTAAAACCTAAAATTAAACACTAAAACTAAGCACATAACCCAAAAACTCAAAACCCTAAACCCTAAACCCTAAAAACAAAATCTAAAACCCTAAATTTTAATACACTAAACCCTAAATCCTAATACTCTAAACACTAAAACATAAAAACAAAATCCTAAACCCTACCCTAATCTTTAATACACTAAAACCCTAAACCCCAAAACTAAACATTAAACCCTAAAATTTAAAACCCTAAAACCTAAAACCAAAACCCTAAAAACTAAAACCTAAACCATAAATTTGAATACAAAAAAACCCTAAAACCTAAAATTAAACCCTAAAACTAAGCAAATAACCCTAAAACTCAAAACCCTAAAATTGGAAACAAAAACACTAAACCCCAAACCCTAAAAACAAAATCTAAAACCCTAAATTCTAATACACTAAACCCTAAATCCTAATACTCAAAACACTAAAACATAAAAACAAAACCCTAAACCCTAAAAACTAAAACCCTAAACCCTAAAAACTAAAACCCTAATCTTTAATACACTAAAACCCTAAACGCTAAAACTAAACATTAAACCCTAAAATTTAAAACCGTAAAACTGAAAACCAAAACCCTAAAAACTAAAACCTAAAACCCTAAATTTGAATACAACAAAACCCTAAAACCTAAAATTAAACACTAAAACTAAGCACATAACCTAAAAACTCAAAACCCTAAAATTGAAAACAAAAACTCTAAACCCTAAACCCTAAAAACTAAATCTAAAACCCTAAATTTTCATACACTAAACCCTAAATCCTAATACTTAAAACACTAAAACATAAAAAAAAAACCCTAAACCCTAAAAACTAAAACCCTAATCTTTAATACACTAAAACCCTAAACCCTAAAACTAACAATTAAACTCTAAAATTTAAAACCCTAAAACCGAAAACCAAAACCCTAAAAACTAAAACCTAAAACCCTAAATTTGAATTCAACAAAACCCTAAAATCTAAAATTAAACACTAAAACTATGCACATAACCTAAAAACTCAAAACCCTAAACCCTAAACCCTAAAAACAAAATCTAAAACCCTAAATTTTAATACACTAAACCCTAAATCCTAATACTCTAAACACTAAAACATAAAAACAAAATCCTAAACCCTAAAAACTTAAACCCTAATCTTTAATACACTAAAACCCTAAACCGTAAAACTAAACATTAAACCCTAAAATTTAAAACCCTAAAACCTAAAACCAAAACCCTAAAAACTAAAACCTAAAACCCTAAATTTGAATACAACATAACCCTAAAACCTAAAATTAAACACTAAAACTAAGCACATAACCCAAAAACTCAAAACCCTAAACCCTAAACCCTAAAAACAAAATCTAAAACCCTAAATTTTAATACACTAAACCCTAAATCCAAATACTCTAAACACTAAAACATAAAAACAAAATCCTAAACCCTAAATCCTCAAATTGAAAACAAAAACCCTAAATCCTAAAACCTAAAAACTAGATTTAAAACCCTAAATTTTAATACACTAAACCATAAATCCTAATACTCTAAACACTAAAACATAAAAACAAAACCCTAAACCCTAAAATTAAACCTTAAAACTAAACATTAAACCCAAAAACTCTAAACCCTAAAACCTAAAACCAAAACCCTAAACCCTAAATGTTAAACCCTAAATTTTACAACACTAAAACCTAAGTCATAATACTCTAAACACTAAAACCTTAAAACAATACCATAAACTCTAAAGACTAAAACCCTAGACTTTAAAACTAAACATTAAACCCTAAAATTCGAAACCCTAAACCCTAAAACCAAAACCCTAAAAACTAAAACCTAAAACCTTATACTTGAATACACTAAAACCCTAAACCCTAAACCTTAAAATTAAACCCTAAAACTAAGCAAATAACCCTAAAACTCAAAACTCTAAAATTGAAAACAAAAACACTAAACCCCAAACCCTAAAAACAAAATCTAAAACCCTAAATTTTAATACACTAAACCCTAAATCCTAATACTCAAAACACTAAAACATAAAAACAAAACCCTAAACCCTAAAAACTAAAACCCTAATCTTTAATACACTAAAACCCTAAACGCTAAAACTAAACATTAAACCCTAAAATTTAAAACCCTAAAATCTTAAACCAAAACCCTAAAAATTAAAACCTAAAACCCTAAATTTGAATAAAACAAAACTCTAAAACCTAAAATTAAACACTAAAATTAAGCACATAACCCAAAAACTCAAAACCCTAAAATTGAAAACAAAAACCCTAATCCCTAAACCCTAAAAACTAAATCTAAAACCCTAAATTTTAATACACTAAACCCTAAATCCTAATACTCTAAACACTAAAACATTAAAACAAAATCCTAAACCCTAAATCCTCAAATTGAAAACAAAAACCCTAAATCCTAAAACCTAAAAACTAGATTTAAAACCCTAAATTTTAATACACTAAACCATAAATCCTAATACTCTAAACACTAAAACATAAAAACAAAACCCTAAACCCTAAAATTAAACCTTAAAACTAAACATTAAACCCAAAAACTCTAAACCCTAAAACCTAAAACCAAAACCCTAAACCCTAAATGTTAAACCCTAAATTTTACAACACTAAACCCTAAGTCATAATACTCTAAACACTAAAACCTTAAAACAATACCATAAACTCTAAAGACTAAAACCCTAATCTTTAATAAACTAAAACCCTAGACTTTAAAACTAAACATTAAACCCTAAAATTCGAAACCCTAAACCCTAAAACCAAAACCCTAAAAACTAAAACCTAAAACCTTATACTTGAATACACTAAAACCCTAAACCCTAAACCTTAAAATTAAACCCTAAAACTAAGCAAATAACCCTAAAACTCAAAACTCTAAAATTGAAAACAAAAACACTAAACCCCAAACCCTAAAAACAAAATCTAAAACCCTAAATTTTAATACACTAAACCCTAAATCCTAATACTCAAAACACTAAAACATAAAAACAAAACCCTAAACCCTAAAAACTAAAACCCTAATCTTTAATACACTAAAACCCTAAACGCTAAAACTAAACATTAAACCCTAAAATTTAAAACCCTAAAATCTTAAACCAAAACCCTAAAAATTAAAACCTAAAACCCTAAATTTGAATAAAAAAAAACTCTAAAACCTAAAATTAAACACTAAAACTAAGCACATAACCCAAAAACTCAAAACCCTAAAATTGAAAACAAAAACCCTAATCCCTAAACCCTAAAAACTAAATCTAAAACCCTAAATTTTAATACACTAAACCCTAAATCCTAATACTTTAAACACTAAAACATTAAAACAAAATCCTAAACCCTAAAAACTTAAACCCTAATCTTTAATACACTAAAACCCTACACCCTAAAACTAAACATTAAACCCTAAAATTTAAAACCCTAAAACCTAAAACCAAAACCCTAAAAATTAAAACCTAAAACCCTAAATTTGAATACAACAAAACCCAAAAACCTAAAATTAAACCCTAAAACCAAGCACATAACCCAAAAACTCAAAACCCTAAAATTGAAAACAAAAACCCTAAATCCTAAAACCTAAAAACTAAATCCTAAATCCTAAATTTTAATACACTAAACCCTAAATCCTAATACTCAAAACACTAAAACATAAAAACAAAACCCTAAACCCTAAAAACTAAAACCCTAATCTTTAATACACTAAAACCCTAAACCCTAAAAGTAAACATTAAACCGTAAAATTTAAAACCCTAAAACCGAAAACCAAAACCCTAAAAACTAAAACCTGAAACCCTATATTTGAATACAATAGAACCCTGAAACCTAAAATTAAACTGTAAAACTAAGCACATAACCCAAAAACTCAAAACCCTAAACCCTAAACCCTAAAAATAAATCTAAAACCCTAAATTTGAATACAACAAAACCCTAAAACCTAAAATTAAACACTAAAACTAAGCACATAACCTAAAAACTCAAAACCCTAAAATTGAAAACAAAAACTCTAAACCCTAAACCCTAAAAACTAAATCTAAAACCCTAAATTTTCATACACTAAACCCTAAATCCTAATTCTCAAAACACTAAAACATAAAAACAAAACCCTAAACCCTAAAAACTAAAACCCTAATCTTTAATACACTAAAACCCTAAACCCTAAAACTAACAATTAAACTCTAAAATTTAAAACCCTAAAACCGAAAACCAAAACCCTAAAAACTAAAACCTAAAACCCTAAATTTGAATTCAACAAAACCCTAAAATCTAAAATTAAACACTAAAACTAAGCACATAACCCAAAAACTCAAAACCCTAAACCCTAAACCCTAAAAACAAAATCTAAAACCCTAAATTTTAATACACTAAACCCTAAATCCTAATACTCTAAACACTAAAACATAAAAACAAAATCCTAAACCCTAAAAACTTAAACCCTAATCTTTAATACACTAAAACCCTAAACCGTAAAACTAAAACCTAAAACCCTAAATTTGAATACAACAAAACCCTAAAACCTAAAATTAAACACTAAAACTAAGCACATAACCCAAAAACTCAAAACCCTAAACCCTAAACCCTAAAAACTAAATCTAAAACCCTAAATTTTAATACACTAAACCCTAAATCCAAATACTCTAAACACTAAAACATAAAAACAAAATCCTAAACCCTAAATCCTCAAATTGAAAACAAAAACCCTAAATCCTAAAACCTAAAAACTAGATTTAAAACCCTAAATTTTAATACACTAAACCATAAATCCTAATACTCTAAACACTAAAACATAAAAACCAAACCCTAAACCCTAAAATTAAACCTTAAAACTAAACATTAAACCCAAAAACTCTAAACCCTAAAACCTAAAACCAAAACCCTAAACCCTAAATGTTAAACCCTAAATTTTACAACACTAAACCCTAAGTCATAATACTCTAGGCACTAAAACCTTAAAACAATACCATAAACTCTAAAGACTAAAACCCTAATCTTTAATAAACTAAAACCCTAGACTTTAAAACTAAACATTAAACCCTAAAATTCGAAACCCTAAACCCTAAAACCAAAACCCTAAAAACTAAAACCTAAAACCTTATACTTGAATACACTAAAACCCTAAACCCTAAACCTTAAAATTAAACCCTAAAACTAAGCAAATAACCCTAAAACTCAAAACTCTAAAATTGAAAACAAAAACACTAAACCCCAAACCCTAAAAACAAAATCTAAAACCCTAAATTTTAATACACTAAACCCTAAATCCTAATACTCAAAACACTAAAACATAAAAACAAAACCCTAAACCCTAAAAACTAAAACCCTAATCTTTAATACACTAAAACCCTTAACGCTAAAACTAAACATTAAACCCTAAAATTTAAAACCCTAAGATCTTAAACCAAAACCCTAAAAATTAAAACCTAAAACCCTAAATTTGAATAAAACAAAACTCTAAAACCTAAAATTAAACACTAAAACTAAGCACATAACCCAAAAACTCAAAACCCTAAAATTGAAAACAAAAACACTAATCCCTAAACCCTAAAAACCAAATCTAAAACCCTAAATTTTAATACACTAAACCCTAAATCCTAATACTCTAAACACTAAAACATTAAAACAAAATCCTAAACCCTAAAAACTTAAACCCTAATCTTTAATACACTAAAACCCTACACCCTAAAACTAAACATTAAACCCTAAAATTTAAAACCCTAAAACCTAAAACCAAAACCCTAAAAATTAAAACCTAAAACCCTAAATTTGAATACAACAAAACCCAAAAACCTAAAATTAAACCCTAAAACCAAGCACATAACCCAAAAACTCAAAACCCTAAAATTGAAAACAAAAACCCTAAATCCTAAAACCTAAAAACTAAATCCTAAATCCTAAATTTTAATACACTAAACCCTAAATCCTAATACTCAAAACACTAAAACATAAAAACAAAACCCTAAACCCTAAAAACTAAAACCCTAATCTTTAATACACTAAAACCCTAAACCCTAAAAGTAAACATTAAACCGTAAAATTTAAAACCCTAAAACCGAAAACCAAAACCCTAAAAACTAAAACCTGAAACCCTATATTTGAATACAATAGAACCCTGAAACCTAAAATTAAACTGTAAAACTAAGCACATAACCCAAAAACTCAAAACCCTAAATCCTAAAACCTAAAAACTAAATCTAAAACCCTAAATTTTAATACACTAAACCATAAATCCTAATACTCTAAACACTAAAACATAAAAACAAAACCCTAAACCCTAAAAACTAAAACCCTAATCATTAATACACTAAAACCCTTAACTCTAAAACTAAAAATTAAACCCTAAAATTCTAAACCCTAAAACCTAAAACCAAAACCCTAAAAAATAAAACCTAAAACCCTAAACTTGAATACAACAAAACCTTAAAACCTAAAATTAAACCTTAAAACTAAACATTAAACTCAAAAACTCTAAACCCTAAAACCTAAAACCTAACCCTAAACCCTAAATCTTAAAAACTAAATCTTAAACCCTAAATTTTACGACACTAAACCCTAAGTCATAATACTCTAAACACTAAAACCTAAAAACAATACCATAAACTCTAAAGACTAAAACCCTAATCTTTAATAAACTAAAACCCTAGACTTTAAAACTAAACATTAAACCCTAAATTTCAAAACCCTAAACCCTAAAACCAAAACCCTAAAAACTAAAACCTAAAACCTTATTCTTGAATACACTAAAACCCTAAACCCTAAACCTTAAAATTAAACCCTAAAACTAAGCAAATAACCCTAAAACTCAAAACCCTAAAATTGAAAACAAAAACACTAAACCCCAAACCCTAAAAACAAAATCTAAAACCCTAAATTTTAATACACTAAACCCTAAATCCTAATACTCAAAACACTAAAACATTAAAACTAAAACCCTAAACGCTAAAAACTTAAACCCTAATCTTTAATACACTAAAACCCTAAACGCTAAAACTAAACATTAAACTCTAAAATTTAAAACCCTAAAACCGAAAACCAAAACCCTAAAAACTAAAACCTAAAACCCTAAATTTGAATACAACAAAACCCTAAAACCTAAAATTAAACACTAAAACTAAGCGCATAACCCAAAAACTCAAAACCCTAAAATTGAAAACAAAAACTCTAAACCCTAAACCCTAAAAACTAAATCTAAAACCCTAAATTTTAATACACTAAACCCTAAGTCCTAATACTCAAAACACTAAAACATAAAAACAAAACCCTAAACCCTAAAAACTAAAACCCTAATCTTTAATACACTAAAACCCTAAACCCTAAAAGTAAACATTAAACCGTAAAATTTAAAACCATAAAACCGAAAACCAAAACCCTAAAAACTAAAACCTAAAACCCTAAATTTGAATACAACAGAACCCTAAAACCTAAAATTAAACACTAAAACTAAGCACATAACCCAAAAACTCAAAACCCTAAACCCTAAACCCTAAAAACAAAATCTAAAACCCTAAATTTTAATACACTAAACCCTAAATCCTAATACTCTAAACACTAAAACATAAAAACAAAATCCTAAACCCTACCCTAATCTTTAATACACTAAAACCCTAAACCCCAAAACTAAACATTAAACCCTAAAATTTAAAACCCTAAAACCTAAAACCAAAACCCTAAAAACTAAAACCTAAACCATAAATTTGAATACAAAAAAACCCTAAAACCTAAAATTAAACCCTAAAACTAAGCAAATAACCCTAAAACTCAAAACCCTAAAATTGGAAACAAAAACACTAAACCCCAAACCCTAAAAACAAAATCTAAAACCCTAAATTCTAATACACTAAACCCTAAATCCTAATACTCAAAACACTAAAACATAAAAACAAAACCCTAAACCCTAAAAACTAAAACCCTAATCTTTAATACACTAAAACCCTAAACGCTAAAACTAAACATTAAACCCTAAAATTTAAAACCGTAAAACTGAAAACCAAAACCCTAAAAACTAAAACCTAAAACCCTAAATTTGAATACAACAAAACCCTAAAACCTAAAATTAAACACTAAAACTAAGCACGTAACCTAAAAACTCAA
Organism: Euphrasia confusa; assembly: GCA_954870475.1. NCBI lineage: Eukaryota > Viridiplantae > Streptophyta > Magnoliopsida > Lamiales > Orobanchaceae > Euphrasia > Euphrasia confusa. The sequence continues at coordinate 18,712,423 of OX940966.1, forward strand.
AACCCTAAAATTGAAAACAAAAACTCTAAACCCTAAACCCTAAAAACTAAATCTAAAACCCTAAATTTTCATACACTAAACCCTAAATCCTAATACTTAAAACACTAAAACATAAAAAAAAAACCCTAAACCCTAAAAACTAAAACCCTAATCTTTAATACACTAAAACCCTAAACCCTAAAACTAACAATTAAACTCTAAAATTTAAAACCCTAAAACCGAAAACCAAAACCCTAAAAACTAAAACCTAAAACCCTAAATTTGAATTCAACAAAACCCTAAAATCTAAAATTAAACACTAAAACTATGCACATAACCCAAAAACTCAAAACCCTAAACCCTAAACCCTAAAAACAAAATCTAAAACCCTAAATTTTAATACACTAAACCCTAAATCCTAATACTCTAAACACTAAAACATAAAAACAAAATCCTAAACCCTAAAAACTTAAACCCTAATCTTTAATACACTAAAACCCTAAACCGTAAAACTAAACATTAAACCCTAAAATTTAAAATCCTAAAACCTAAAACCAAAACCCTAAAAACTAAAACCTAAAACCCTAAATTTGAATACAACAAAACCCTAAAACCTAAAATTAAACACTAAAACTAAGCACATAACCCAAAAACTCAAAACCCTAAACCCTAAACCCTAAAAACAAAATCTAAAACCCTAAATTTTAATACACTAAACCCTAAATCCAAATACTCTAAACACTAAAACATAAAAACAAAATCCTAAACCCTAAATCCTCAAATTGAAAACAAAAACCCTAAATCCTAAAACCTAAAAACTTGATTTAAAACCCTAAATTTTAATACACTAAACCATAAATCCTAATACTCTAAACACTAAAACATAAAAACAAAACCCTAAACCCTAAAATTAAACCTTAAAACTAAACATTAAACCCAAAAACTCTAAACCCTAAAACCTAAAACCAAAACCCTAAACCCTAAATGTTAAACCCTAAATTTTACAACACTAAACCCTAAGTCATAATACTCTAAACACTAAAACCTTAAAACAATACCATAAACTCTAAAGACTAAAACCCTAATCTTTAATAAACTAAAACCCTAGACTTTAAAACTAAACATTAAACCCTAAAATTCGAAACCCTAAACCCTAAAACCAAAACCCTAAAAACTAAAACCTAAAACCTTATACTTGAATACACTAAAACCCTAAACCCTAAACCTTAAAATTAAACCCTAAAACTAAGCAAATAACCCTAAAACTCAAAACTCTAAAATTGAAAACAAAAACACTAAACCCCAAACCCTAAAAACAAAATCTAAAACCCTAAATTTTAATACACTAAACCCTAAATCCTAATACTCAAAACACTAAAACATAAAAACAAAACCGTAAACCCTAAAAACTAAAACCCTAATCTTTAATACACTAAAACCCTAAACGCTAAAACTAAACATTAAACCCTAAAATTTAAAACCCTAAAATCTTAAACCAAAACCCTAAAAATTAAAACCTAAAACCCTAAATTTGAATAAAACAAAACTCTAAAACCTAAAATTAAACACTAAAACTAAGCACATAACCCAAAAACTCAAAACCCTAAAATTGAAAACAAAAACCCTAATCCCTAAACCCTAAAAACTAAATCTAAAACCCTAAATTTTAATACACTAAACCCTAAATCCTAATACTCTAAACACTAAAACATTAAAACAAAATCCTAAACCCTAAAAACTTAAACCCTAATCTTTAATACACTAAAACCCTACACCCTAAAACTAAACATTAAACCCTAAAATTTAAAACCCTAAAACCTAAAACCAAAACCCTAAAAATTAAAACCTAAAACCCTAAATTTGAATACAACAAAACCCAAAAACCTAAAATTAAACCCTACCCTAATCTTTAATACACTAAAACCCTAAACCCCAAAACTAAACATTAAACCCTAAAATTTAAAACCCTAAAACCTAAAACCAAAACCCTAAAAACTAAAACCTAAAACCCTAAATTTGAATACAAAAAAACCCTAAAACCTAAAATTAAACCCTAAAACTAAGCACACAACCCAAAAACCCAGAACCCTCAAATTGAAAACAAAAACCCTAAATCCTAAAACCTAAAAACTAAATCTAAAACCCTAAATTTTAATACACTAAACCATAAATCCTAATACTCTAAACACTAAAACATAAAAACAAAACCCTAAACCCTAAAAACTAAAACCCTAATCATTAATACACTAAAACCCTTAACTCTAAAACTAAAAATTAAACCCTAAAATTCTAAACCCTAAAACCTAAAACCAAAACCCTAAAAAATAAAACCTAAAACCCTAAACTTGAATACAACAAAACCTTAAAACCTAAAATTAAACCTTAAAACTAAACATTAAACTCAAAAACTCTAAACCCTAAAACCTAAAACCAAAACCCTAAACCCTAAATCTTAAAAACTAAATCTTAAACCCTAAATTTTACGACACTAAACCCTAAGTCATAATACTCCAAACACTAAAACCTAAAAACAATACCATAAACTCTAAAGACTAAAACCCTAATCTTTAATAAACTAAAACCCTAGACTTTAAAACTAAACATTAAACCCTAAAATTCGAAACCCTAAACCCTAAAACCAAAACCCTAAAAACTAAAACCTAAAACCTTATACTTGAATACACTAAAACCCTAAACCCTAAACCTTAAAATTAAACCCTAAAACTAAGCAAATAACCCTAAAAACTAAAACCTAAAACCCTAAATTTGAATACAACAAAACCCTAAAACCTAAAATTAAACACTAAAACTAAGCACATAACCCAAAAACTCAAAACCCTAAAATTGAAAACAAAAACTCTAAACCCTAAACCCTAAAAACTAAATCTAAAACCCTAAATTTTAATACACTAAACCCTAAGTCCTAATACTCAAAACACTAAAACATAAAAACAAAACCCTAAACCCTAAAAACTAAAACCCTAATCTTTAATACACTAAAACCCTAAACCCTAAAAGTAAACATTAAACCGTAAAATTTAAAACCATAAAACCGAAAACCAAAACCCTAAAAACTAAAACCTAAAACCCTAAATTTGAATACAACAGAACCCTAAAACCTAAAATTAAACACTAAAACTAAGCACATAACCCAAAAACTCAAAACCCTAAACCCTAAACCCTAAAAACAAAATCTAAAACCCTAAATTTTAATACACTAAACCCTAAATCCTAATACTCTAAACACTAAAACATAAAAACAAAATCCTAAACCCTACCCTAATCTTTAATACACTAAAACCCTAAACCCCAAAACTAAACATTAAACCCTAAAATTTAAAACCCTAAAACCTAAAACCAAAACCCTAAAAACTAAAACCTAAACCATAAATTTGAATACAAAAAAACCCTAAAACCTAAAATTAAACCCTAAAACTAAGCAAATAACCCTAAAACTCAAAACCCTAAAATTGGAAACAAAAACACTAAACCCCAAACCCTAAAAACAAAATCTAAAACCCTAAATTCTAATACACTAAACCCTAAATCCTAATACTCAAAACACTAAAACATAAAAACAAAACCCTAAACCCTAAAAACTAAAACCCTAATCTTTAATACACTAAAACCCTAAACCCTAAAAGTTAACATTAAACCGTAAAATTTAAAACCCTAAAACCGAAAACCAAAACCCTAAAAACTAAAACCTAAAACCCTAAATTTGAATACAACAGAACCCTAAAACCTAAAATTAAACTGTAAAACTAAGCACATAACCCAAAAACTCAAAACCCTAAACCCTAAACCCTAAAAACAAAATCTAAAACCCTAAATTTTAATACACTAAACCCTAAATCCTAATACTCTAAACACTAAAACATAAAAACAAAATCCTAAACCCTACCCTAATCTTTAATACACTAAAACCCTAAACCCCAAAACTAAACATTAAACCCTAAAATTTAAAACCCTAAAACCTAAAACCAAAACCCTAAAAACTAAAACCTAAAACCCTAAATTTGAATACAAAAAAACCCTAAAACCTAAAATTAAACCTTAAAACTAAGCACACAACCCAAAAACCCAGAACCCTCAAATTGAAAACAAAAACCCTAAATCCTAAAACCTAAAAACTAAATCTAAAACCCTAAATTTTAATACACTAAACCATAAATCCTAATACTCTAAACACTAAAACATAAAAACAAAACCCTAAACCCTAAAAACTAAAACCCTAATCATTAATACACTAAAACCCTTAACTCTAAAACTAAAAATTAAACCCTAAAATTCTAAACCCTAAAACCTAAAACCAAAACCCTAAAAAATAAAACCTAAAACCCTAAACTTGAATACAACAAAACCTTAAAACCTAAAATTAAACCTTAAAACTAAACATTAAACTCAAAAACTCTAAACCCTAAAACCTAAAACCAAAACCCTAAACCCTAAATCTTAAAAACTAAATCTTAAACCCTAAATTTTACGACACTAAACCCTAAGTCATAATACTCTAAACACTAAAACCTAAAAACAATACCATAAACTCTAAAGACTAAAACCCTAATCTTTAATAAACTAAAACCCTAGACTTTAAAACTAAACATTAAACCCTAAATTTCAAAACCCTAAACCCTAAAACCAAAACCCTAAAAACTAAAACCTAAAACCTTATTCTTGAATACACTAAAACCCTAAACCCTAAACCTTAAAATTAAACCCTAAAACTAAGCAAATAACCCTAAAACTCAAAACCCTAAAATTGAAAACAAAAACACTAAACCCCAAACCCTAAAAACAAAATCTAAAACCCTAAATTTTAATACACTAAACCCTAAATCCTAATACTCAAAACACTAAAACATTAAAACTAAAACCCTAAACGCTAAAAACTTAAACCCTAATCTTTAATACACTAAAACCCTAAACGCTAAAACTAAACATTAAACTCTAAAATTTAAAACCCTAAACCCTAAAACCAAAACCCTAAAAACAAAAACCTAAAACCTTATTTTTGAATACACTAAAACCCTAAACCCTAAACCTTAAAATTAAACCCTAAAACTAAGCAAATAACCCTAAAACTCAAAACCCTAAAATTGAAAACAAAAAACTAAACCCCAAACCCTAAAAACAAAATCTAAAACCCTAAATTTTAATACACTAAACCCTAAATCCTAATACTCAAAACACTAAAACATTAAAACTAAAACCCTAAACGCTAAAAACTAAAACCCTAATCTTTAATACACTAAAACCCTAAACGCTAAAACTAAACATTAAACCCTAAAATTTCAAACCCTAAAACCGAAAACCAAAACCCTAAAAACTAAAACCTAAAACCCTAAATTTGAATACAACAAAACCCTAAAACCTAAAATTAAACACTAAAACTAAGCACATAACCCAAAAACTCAAAACCCTAAAATTGAAAACAAAAAATCTAAACCTTAAACCCTAAAAACTAAATCTAAAACCCTATATTTTAATACACTAAACCCTAAATCCTAATACTCAAAACACTAAAACATAAAAACAAAACCCTAAACCCTAAAAACTAAAACCCTAATCTTTAATACACTAAAACCCTAAACCCTAAAAGTTAACATTAAACCGTAAAATTTAAAACCCTAAAACCGAAAACCAAAACCCTAAAAACTAAAACCTAAAACCCTAAATTTGAATACAACAGAACCCTAAAACCTAAAATTAAACTGTAAAACTAAGCACATAACCCAAAAACTCAAAACCCTAAACCCTAAACCCTAAAAACAAAATCTAAAACCCTAAATTTTAATACACTAAACCCTAAATCCTAATACTCTAAACACTAAAACATAAAAACAAAATCCTAAACCCTACCCTAATCTTTAATACACTAAAACCCTAAACCCCAAAACTAAACATTAAACCCTAAAATTTAAAACCCTAAAACCTAAAACCAAAACCCTAAAAACTAAAACCTAAAACCCTAAATTTGAATACAAAAAAACCCTAAAACCTAAAATTAAACCCTAAAACTAAGCACACAACCCAAAAACCCAGAACCCTCAAATTGAAAACAAAAACCCTAAATCCTAAAACCTAAAAACTAAATCTAAAACCCTAAATTTTAATACACTAAACCATAAATCCTAATACTCTAAACACTAAAACATAAAAACAAAACCCTAAACCCTAAAAACTAAAACCCTAATCATTAATACACTAAAACCCTTAACTCTAAAACTAAAAATTAAACCCTAAAATTCTAAACCCTAAAACCTAAAACCAAAACCCTAAAAAATAAAACCTAAAACCCTAAACATGAATACAACAAAACCTTAAAACCTAAAATTAAACCTTAAAACTAAACATTAAACTCAAAAACTCTAAACCCTAAAACCTAAAACCAAAACCCTAAACCCTAAATCTTAAAAACTAAATCTTAAACCCTAAATTTTACGACACTAAACCCTAAGTCATAATACTCTAAACACTAAAACCTAAAAACAATACCATAAACTCTAAAGACTAAAACCCTAATCTTTAATAAACTAAAACCCTAGACTTTAAAACTAAACATTAAACCCTAAATTTCAAAACCCTAAACCCTAAAACCAAAACCCTAAAAACTAAAACCTAAAACCTTATTCTTGAATACACTAAAACCCTAAACCCTAAACCTTAAAATTAAACCCTAAAACTAAGCAAATAACCCTAAAACTCAAAACCCTAAAATTGAAAACAAAAACACTAAACCCCAAACCCTAAAAACAAAATCTAAAACCCTAAATTTTAATACACTAAACCCTAAATCCTAATACTCAAAACACTAAAACATTAAAACTAAAACCCTAAACGCTAAAAACTTAAACCCTAATCTTTAATACACTAAAACCCTAAACGCTAAAACTAAACATTAAACTCTAAAATTTAAAACCCTAAAACCGAAAACCAAAACCCTAAAAACTAAAACCTAAAACCCTAAATTTGAATACAACAGAACCCTAAAACCTAAAATTAAACTGTAAAACTAAACACATAACCCAAAAACTCAAAACCCTAAACCCTAAACCCTAAAAACAAAATCTAAAACCCTAAATTTTAATACACTAAACCCTAAATCCTAATACTCTAAACACTAAAACATAAAAACAAAATCCTAAACCCTACCCTAATCTTTAATACACTAAAAGGCTAAACCCCAAAACTAAACATTAAACCCTAAAATTTAAAACCCTAAAACCTAAAACCAAAACCCTAAAAACTAAAACCTAAAACCCTAAATTTGAATACAAAAAAACCCTAAAACCTAAAATTAAACCCTAAAACTAAGCACACAACCCAAAAACTCAGAACCCTCAAATTGAAAACAAAAACCCTAAATCCTAAAACCTAAAAACTAAATCTAAAACCCTAAATTTTAATACACTAAACCATAAATCCTAATACTCTAAACACTAAAACATAAAAACAAAACCCTAAACCCTAAAAACTAAAACCCTAATCATTAATACACTAAAACCCTTAACTCTAAAACTAAAAATTAAACCCTAAAATTCTAAACCCTAAAACCTAAAACCAAAACCCTAAAAAATAAAACCTAAAACCCTAAACTTGAATACAACAAAACCTTAAAACCTAAAATTAAACCTTAAAACTAAACATTAAACTCAAAAACTCTAAACCCTAAAACCTAAAACCAAAACCCTAAACCCTAAATCTTAAAAACTAAATCTTAAACCCTAAATTTTACGACACTAAACCCTAAGTCATAATACTCTAAACACTAAAACCTAAAAACAATACCATAAACTCTAAAGACTAAAACCCTAATCTTTAATAAACTAAAACCCTAGACTTTAAAACTAAACATTAAACCCTAAATTTCAAAACCCTAAACCCTAAAACCAAAACCCTAAAAACTAAAACCTAAAACCTTATTCTTGAATACACTAAAACCCTAAACCCTAAACCTTAAAATTAAACCCTAAAACTAAGCAAATAACCCTAAAACTCAAAACCCTAAAATTGAAAACAAAAACACTAAACCCCAAACCCTAAAAACAAAATCTAAAACCCTAAATTTTAATACACTAAACCCTAAATCCTAATACTCAAAACACTAAAACATTAAAACTAAAACCCTAAACGCTAAAAACTTAAACCCTAATCTTTAATACACTAAAACCCTAAACGCTAAAACTAAACATTAAACTCTAAAATTTAAAACCCTAAACCCTAAAACCAAAACCCTAAAAACAAAAACCTAAAACCTTATTTTTGAATACACTAAAACCCTAAACCCTAAACCTTAAAATTAAACCCTAAAACTAAGCAAATAACCCTAAAACTCAAAACCCTAAAATTGAAAACAAAAAACTAAACCCCAAACCCTAAAAACAAAATCTAAAACCCTAAATTTTAATACACTAAACCCTAAATCCTAATACTCAAAACACTAAAACATTAAAACTAAAACCCTAAACGCTAAAAACTAAAACCCTAATCTTTAATACACTAAAACCCTAAACGCTAAAACTAAACATTAAACCCTAAAATTTCAAACCCTAAAACCGAAAACCAAAACCCTAAAAACTAAAACCTAAAACCCTAAATTTGAATACAACAAAACCCTAAAACCTAAAATTAAACACTAAAACTAAGCACATAACCCAAAAACTCAAAACCCTAAAATTGAAAACAAAAAATCTAAACCTTAAACCCTAAAAACTAAATCTAAAACCCTATATTTTAATACACTAAACCCTAAATCCTAATACTCAAAACACTAAAACATAAAAACAAAACCCTAAACCCTAAAAACTAAAACCCTAATCTTTAATACACTAAAACCCTAAACCCTAAAAGTTAACATTAAACCGTAAAATTTAAAACCCTAAAACCGAAAACCAAAACCCTAAAAACTAAAACCTAAAACCCTAAATTTGAATACAACAGAACCCTAAAACCTAAAATTAAACTGTAAAACTAAGCACATAACCCAAAAACTCAAAACCCTAAACCCTAAACCCTAAAAACAAAATCTAAAACCCTAAATTTTAATACACTAAACCCTAAATCCTAATACTCTAAACACTAAAACATAAAAACAAAATCCTAAACCCTACCCTAATCTTTAATACACTAAAACCCTAAACCCCAAAACTAAACATTAAACCCTAAAATTTAAAACCCTAAAACCTAAAACCAAAACCCTAAAAACTAAAACCTAAAACCCTAAATTTGAATACAAAAAAACCCTAAAACCTAAAATTAAACCCTAAAACTAAGCACACAACCCAAAAACCCAGAACCCTCAAATTGAAAACAAAAACCCTAAATCCTAAAACCTAAAAACTAAATCTAAAACCCTAAATTTTAATACACTAAACCATAAATCCTAATACTCTAAACACTAAAACATAAAAACAAAACCCTAAACCCTAAAAACTAAAACCCTAATCATTAATACACTAAAACCCTTAACTCTAAAACTAAAAATTAAACCCTAAAATTCTAAACCCTAAAACCTAAAACCAAAACCCTAAAAAATAAAACCTAAAACCCTAAACATGAATACAACAAAACCTTAAAACCTAAAATTAAACCTTAAAACTAAACATTAAACTCAAAAACTCTAAACCCTAAAACCTAAAACCAAAACCCTAAACCCTAAATCTTAAAAACTAAATCTTAAACCCTAAATTTTACGACACTAAACCCTAAGTCATAATACTCTAAACACTAAAACCTAAAAACAATACCATAAACTCTAAAGACTAAAACCCTAATCTTTAATAAACTAAAACCCTAGACTTTAAAACTAAACATTAAACCCTAAATTTCAAAACCCTAAACCCTAAAACCAAAACCCTAAAAACTAAAACCTAAAACCTTATTCTTGAATACACTAAAACCCTAAACCCTAAACCTTAAAATTAAACCCTAAAACTAAGCAAATAACCCTAAAACTCAAAACCCTAAAATTGAAAACAAAAACACTAAACCCCAAACCCTAAAAACAAAATCTAAAACCCTAAATTTTAATACACTAAACCCTAAATCCTAATACTCAAAACACTAAAACATTAAAACTAAAACCCTAAACGCTAAAAACTTAAACCCTAATCTTTAATACACTAAAACCCTAAACGCTAAAACTAAACATTAAACTCTAAAATTTAAAACCCTAAAACCGAAAACCAAAACCCTAAAAACTAAAACCTAAAACCCTAAATTTGAATACAACAGAACCCTAAAACCTAAAATTAAACTGTAAAACTAAACACATAACCCAAAAACTCAAAACCCTAAACCCTAAACCCTAAAAACAAAATCTAAAACCCTAAATTTTAATACACTAAACCCTAAATCCTAATACTCTAAACACTAAAACATAAAAACAAAATCCTAAACCCTACCCTAATCTTTAATACACTAAAAGGCTAAACCCCAAAACTAAACATTAAACCCTAAAATTTAAAACCCTAAAACCTAAAACCAAAACCCTAAAAACTAAAACCTAAAACCCTAAATTTGAATACAAAAAAACCCTAAAACCTAAAATTAAACCCTAAAACTAAGCACACAACCCAAAAACTCAGAACCCTCAAATTGAAAACAAAAACCCTAAATCCTAAAACCTAAAAACTAAATCTAAAACCCTAAATTTTAATACACTAAACCATAAATCCTAATACTCTAAACACTAAAACATAAAAACAAAATCCTAAACCCTACCCTAATCTTTAATACACTAAAAGCCTAAACCCCAAAACTAAACATTAAACCCTAAAATTTAAAACCCTAAAACCTAAAACCAAAACCCTAAAAACTAAAACCTAAAACCCTAAATTTGAATACAAAAAAACCCTAAAACCTAAAATTAAACCCTAAAACTAAGCACACAACCCAAAAACTCAGAACCCTCAAATTGAAAACAAAAACCCTAAATCCTAAAACCTAAAAACTAAATCTAAAACCCTAAATTTTAATACACTAAACCATAAATCCTAATACTCTAAACACTAAAACATAAAAACAAAACCCTAAACCCTAAAAACTAAAACCCTAATCATTAATACACTAAAACCCTTAACTCTAAAACTAAAAATTAAACCCTAAAATTCTAAACCCTAAAACCTAAAACCAAAACCCTAAAAAATAAAACCTAAAACCCTAAACTTGAATACAACAAAACCTTAAAACCTAAAATTAAACCTTAAAACTAAACATTAAACTCAAAAACTCTAAACCCTAAAACCTAAAACCAAAACCCTAAACCCTAAATCTTAAAAACTAAATCTTAAACCCTAAATTTTACGACACTAAACCCTAAGTCATAATACTCTAAACACTAAAACCTAAAAACAATACCATAAACTCTAAAGACTAAAACCCTAATCTTTAATAAACTAAAACCCTAGACTTTAAAACTAAACATTAAACCCTAAATTTCAAAACCCTAAACCCTAAAACCAAAACCCTAAAAACTAAAACCTAAAACCTTATTCTTGAATACACTAAAACCCTAAACCCTAAACCTTAAAATTAAACCCTAAAACTAAGCAAATAACCCTAAAACTCAAAACCCTAAAATTGAAAACAAAAACACTAAACCCCAAACCCTAAAAACAAAATCTAAAACCCTAAATTTTAATACACTAAACCCTAAATCCTAATACTCAAAACACTAAAACATTAAAACTAAAACCCTAAACGCTAAAAACTTAAACCCTAATCTTTAATACACTAAAACCCTAAACGCTAAAACTAAACATTAAACTCTAAAATTTAAAACCCTAAAACCGAAAACCAAAACCCTAAAAACTAAAACCTAAAACCCTAAATTTGAATACAACAGAACCCTAAAACCTAAAATTAAACTGTAAAACTAAACACATAACCCAAAAACTCAAAACCCTAAACCCTAAACCCTAAAAACAAAATCTAAAACCCTAAATTTTAATACACTAAACCCTAAATCCTAATACTCTAAACACTAAAACATAAAAACAAAATCCTAAACCCTACCCTAATCTTTAATACACTAAAAGGCTAAACCCCAAAACTAAACATTAAACCCTAAAATTTAAAACCCTAAAACCTAAAACCAAAACCCTAAAAACTAAAACCTAAAACCCTAAATTTGAATACAAAAAAACCCTAAAACCTAAAATTAAACCCTAAAACTAAGCACACAACCCAAAAACTCAGAACCCTCAAATTGAAAACAAAAACCCTAAATCCTAAAACCTAAAAACTAAATCTAAAACCCTAAATTTTAATACACTAAACCATAAATCCTAATACTCTAAACACTAAAACATAAAAACAAAACCCTAAACCCTAAAAACTAAAACCCTAATCATTAATACACTAAAACCCTTAACTCTAAAACTAAAAATTAAACCCTAAAATTCTAAACCCTAAAACCTAAAACCAAAACCCTAATAAAAATAAAACCTAAAACCCTAAACTTGAATACAACAAAACCTTAAAACCTAAAATTAAACCTTAAAACTAAACATTAAACTCAAAAACTCTAAACCCTAAAACCTAAAACCAAAACCCTAAACCCTAAATCTTAAAAACTAAATCTTAAACCCTAAATTTTACGACACTAAACCCTAAGTCATAATACTCTAAACACTAAAACCTAAAAACAATACCATAAACTCTAAAGACTAAAACCCTAATCCTTAATAAACTAAAACCCTAGACTTTAAAACTAAACATTAAACCCTAAATTTCAAAACCCTAAACCCTAAAACCAAAACCCTAAAAACTAAAACCTAAAACCTTATACTTGAATACACTAAAACCCTAAACCCTAAACCTTAAAATTAAACCCTAAAACTAAGCAAATAACCCTAAAACTCAAAACCCTAAAATTGAAAACAAAAACACTAAACCCCAAACCCTAAAAACAAAATCTAAAACCCTAAATTTTAATACACTAAACCCTAAATCCTAATACTCAAAACACTAAAACATTAAAACTAAAACCCTAAACGCTAAAAACTTAAACCCTAATCTTTAATACACTAAAACCCTAAACGCTAAAACTAAACATTAAACCCTAAAATTTAAAACCCTAAAACCGAAAACCAAAACCCTAAAAACTAAAACCTAAAACCCTAAATTTGAATACAACAAAACCCTAAAACCTAAAATTAAACACTAAAACTAAGCACATAACCCAAAAACTCAAAACCCTAAAATTGAAAACAAAAACTCTAAACCCTAAACCCTAAAAACTAAATCTAAAACCCTAAATTTTAATACACTAAACCCTAAATCCTAATACTCAAAACACTAAAACATAAAAACAAAACCCTAAACCCTAAAAACTAAAACCCTAATCTTTAATACACTAAAACCCTAAACCCTAAAAGTAAACATTAAACCGTAAAATTTAAAACCCTAAAACCGAAAACCAAAACCCTAAAAACTAAAACCTGAAACCCTAAATTTGAATACAACAGAACCCTAAAACCTAAAATTAAACTGTAAAACTAAGCACATAACCCAAAAACTCAAAACCCTAAACCCTAAACCCTAAAAACAAAATCTAAAACCCTAAATTTTAATACACTAAACCCTAAATCCTAATACTCTAAACACTAAAACATAAAAACAAAATCCTAAACCCTACCCTAATCTTTAATACACTAAAAGCCTAAACCCCAAAACTAAACATTAAACCCTAAAATTTAAAACCCTAAAACCTAAAACCAAAACCCTAAAAACTAAAACCTAAAACCCTAAATTTGAATACAAAAAAACCCTAAAACCTAAAATTAAACCCTAAAACTAAGCACACAACCCAAAAACTCAGAACCCTCAAATTGAAAACAAAAACCCTAAATCCTAAAACCTAAAAACTAAATCTAAAACCCTAAATTTTAATACACGAAACCATAAATCCTAATACTCTAAACACTAAAACATAAAAACAAAACCCTAAACCCTAAAAACTAAAACCCTAATCATTAATACACTAAAACCCTTAACTCTAAAACTAAAAATTAAACCCTAAAATTCTAAACCCTAAAACCTAAATCCAAAACCCTAAAAAATAAAACCTAAAACCCTAAACTTGAATACAACAAAACCTTAAAACCTAAAATTAAACCTTAAAACTAAACATTAAACTCAAAAACTCTAAACCCTAAAACCTAAAACCAAAACCCTAAACCCTAAATCTTAAAAACTAAATCTTAAACCCTAAATTTTACGACACTAAACCCTAAGTCATAATACTCTAAACACTAAAACCTAAAAACAATACCATAAACTCTAAAGACTAAAACCCTAATCCTTAATAAACTAAAACCCTAGACTTTAAAACTAAACATTAAACCCTAAATTTCAAAACCCTAAACCCTAAAACCAAAACCCTAAAAACTAAAACCTAAAACCTTATACTTGAATACACTAAAACCCTAAACCTTAAAATTAAACCCTAAAACTAAGCAAATAACCCTAAAACTCAAAACCCTAAAATTGAAAACAAAAACACTAAACCCCAAACCCTAAAAACAAAATCTAAAACCCTAAATTTTAATACACTAAACCCTAAATCCTAATACTCAAAACACTAAAACATAAAAACAAAACCCTAAACCCTAAAAACTAAAACCCTAATCTTTAATACACTAAAACCCTAAACCCTAAAAGTAAACATTAAACCGTAAAATTTAAAACCCTAAAACCGAAAACCAAAACCCTAAAAACTAAAACCTGAAACCCTAAATTTGAATACAACAGAACCCTAAAACCTAAAATTAAACTGTAAAACTAAGCACATAACCCAAAAACTCAAAACCCTAAACCCTAAACCCTAAAAACAAAATCTAAAACCCTAAATTTTAATACACTAAACCCTAAATCCTAATACTCTAAACACTAAAACATAAAAACAAAATCCTAAACCCTACCCTAATCTTTAATACACTAAAAGCCTAAACCCCAAAACTAAACATTAAACCCTAAAATTTAAAACCCTAAAACCTAAAACCAAAACCCTAAAAACTAAAACCTAAAACCCTAAATTTGAATACAAAAAAACCCTAAAACCTAAAATTAAACCCTAAAACTAAGCACACAACCCAAAAACTCAGAACCCTCAAATTGAAAACAAAAACCCTAAATCCTAAAACCTAAAAACTAAATCTAAAACCCTAAATTTTAATACACGAAACCATAAATCCTAATACTCTAAACACTAAAACATAAAAACAAAACCCTAAACCCTAAAAACTAAAACCCTAATCATTAATACACTAAAACCCTTAACTCTAAAACTAAAAATTAAACCCTAAAATTCTAAACCCTAAAACCTAAATCCAAAACCCTAAAAAATAAAACCTAAAACCCTAAACTTGAATACAACAAAACCTTAAAACCTAAAATTAAACCTTAAAACTAAACATTAAACTCAAAAACTCTAAACCCTAAAACCTAAAACCAAAACCCTAAACCCTAAATCTTAA
Source organism: Euphrasia confusa (assembly GCA_954870475.1). Classification (NCBI taxonomy): domain Eukaryota; kingdom Viridiplantae; phylum Streptophyta; class Magnoliopsida; order Lamiales; family Orobanchaceae; genus Euphrasia; species Euphrasia confusa. Next base: position 18,727,884 of record OX940966.1, read on the forward strand.
AAACTAAATCTTAAACCCTAAATTTTACGACACTAAACCCTAAGTCATAATACTCTAAACACTAAAACCTAAAAACAATACCATAAACTCTAAAGACTAAAACCCTAATCCTTAATAAACTAAAACCCTAGACTTTAAAACTAAACATTAAACCCTAAATTTCAAAACCCTAAACCCTAAAACCAAAACCCTAAAAACTAAAACCTAAAACCTTATACTTGAATACACTAAAACCCTAAACCTTAAAATTAAACCCTAAAACTAAGCAAATAACCCTAAAACTCAAAACCCTAAAATTGAAAACAAAAACACTAAACCCCAAACCCTAAAAACAAAATCTAAAACCCTAAATTTTAATACACTAAACCCTAAATCCTAATACTCAAAACACTAAAACATTAAAACTAAAACCCTAAACGCTAAAAACTAAAACCCTAATCTTTAATACACTAAAACCCTAAACGCTAAAACTAAACATTAAACCCTAAAATTTAAAACCCTAAAACCGAAAACCAAAACCCTAAAAACTAAAACCTAAAACCCTAAATTTGAATACAACAAAACCCTAAAACCTAAAATTAAACACTAAAACTAAGCACATAACCCAAAAACTCAAAACCCTAAAATTGAAAACAAAAACTCTAAACCCCAAACCCTAAAAACTAAATCTAAAACCCTAAATTTTAATAAACTAAACCCTAAATCCTAATACTCAAAACACTAAAACATAAAAACAAAACCCTAAACCCTAAAAACTAAAACCCTAATCTTTAATACACTAAAACCCTAAATCCTAAAAGTAAACATTAAACCGTAAAATTTAAAACCCTAAAACTGAAAACCAAAACCCTAAAAACTAAAACCTAAAACCCTAAATTTGAATACAACAGAACCCTAAACCCTAAAATTAAACTGTAAAACTAAGCACATAACCCAAAAACTCAAAACCCTAAACCCTAAACCCTAAAAACAAAATCTAAAACCCTAAATTTTAATACACTAAACCCTAAATCCTAATACTCTAAACACTAAAACATAAAAACAAAATCCTAAACCCTACCCTAATCTTTAATACACTAAAAGCCTAAACCCCAAAACTAAACATTAAACCCTAAAATTTAAAACCCTAAAACCTAAAACCAAAACCCTAAAAACTAAAACCTAAAACCCTAAATTTGAATACAAAAAAACCCTAAAACCTAAAATTAAACCCTAAAACTAAGCACACAACCCAAAAACTCAGAACCCTCAAATTGAAAACAAAAACCCTAAATCCTAAAACCTAAAAACTAAATCTAAAACCCTAAATTTTAATACACTAAACCATAAATCCTAATACTCTAAACACTAAAACATAAAAACAAAATCCTAAACCCTACCCTAATCTTTAATACACTAAAAGCCTAAACCCCAAAACTAAACATTAAACCCTAAAATTTAAAACCCTAAAACCTAAAACCAAAACCCTAAAAACTAAAACCTAAAACCCTAAATTTGAATACAAAAAAACCCTAAAACCTAAAATTAAACCCTAAAACTAAGCACACAACCCAAAAACTCAGAACCCTCAAATTGAAAACAAAAACCCTAAATCCTAAAACCTAAAAACTAAATCTAAAACCCTAAATTTTAATACACTAAACCATAAATCCTAATACTCTAAACACTAAAACATAAAAACAAAACCCTAAACCCTAAAAACTAAAACCCTAATCATTAATACACTAAAACCCTTAACTCTAAAACTAAAAATTAAACCCTAAAATTCTAAACCCTAAAACCTAAAACCAAAACCCTAAAAAATAAAACCTAAAACCCTAAACTTGAATACAACAAAACCTTAAAACCTAAAATTAAACCTTAAAACTAAACATTAAACTCAAAAACTCTAAACCCTAAAACCTAAAACCAAAACCCTAAACCCTAAATCTTAAAAACTAAATCTTAAACCCTAAATTTTACGACACTAAACCCTAAGTCATAATACTCTAAACACTAAAACCTAAAAACAATACCATAAACTCTAAAGACTAAAACCATAATCTTTAATAAACTAAAACCCTAGACTTTAAAACTAAACATTAAACCCTAAATTTCAAAACCCTAAACCCTAAAACCAAAACCCTAAAAACTAAAACCTAAAACCTTATACTTGAATACACTAAAACCCTAAACCCTAAACCTTAAAATTAAACCCTAAAACTAAGCAAATAACCCTAAAACTCAAAACCCTAAAATTGAAAACAAAAACACTAAACCCCAAACCCTAAAAACAAAATCTAAAACCCTAAATTTTAATACACTAAACCCTAAATCCTAATACTCAAAACACTAAAACATTAAAACTAAAACCCTAAACGCTAAAAACTAAAACCCTAATCTTTAATACACTAAAACCCTAAACGCTAAAACTAAACATTAAACCCTAAAATTTAAAACCCTAAAACCGAAAATCAAAACCCTAAAAACTAAAACCTAAAACCCTAAATTTGAATACAACAAAACCCTAAAACCTAAAATTAAACACTAAAATTAAGCACATAACCCTAAAACTCAAAACCCTAAAATTGAAAACAAAAACACTAAACCCCAAACCCTAAAAACAAAATCTAAAACCCTAAATTTTAATACACTAAACCCTAAATCCTAATACTCAAAACACTAAAACATTAAAACTAAAACCCTAAACGCTAAAAACTAAAACCCTAATCTTTAATACACTAAAACCCTAAACGCTAAAACTAAACATTAAACCCTAAAATTTAAAACCCTAAAACCGAAAACCAAAACCCTAAAAACTAAAACCTAAAACCCTAAATTTGAATACAACAAAACCCTAAAACCTAAAATTAAACACTAAAACTAAGCAAATAACCCAAAAACTCAAGACCCTAAAATTGAAAACAAAAACTCTAAACCCTAAACCCTAAAAACTAAATCTAAAACCGTAAATTTTAATACACTAAACCCTAAATCCTAATACTCAAAACACTAAAACATAAAAACAAAACCCTAAACCCTAAAAACTAAAACCCTAATCTTTAATACACTAAAACCCTAAACCCTAAAAGTAAACATTAAACCGTAAAATTTAAAACCCTAAAACCGAAAACCAAAACCCTAAAAACTAAAACCTAAAACCCTAAATTTGAATACAACAGAACCCTAAAACCTAAAATTAAACCGTAAAACTAAGCACATAACCCAAAAACTCAAAACCCTAAACCCTAAACCCTAAAAACAAAATCTAAAACCCTAAATTTTAATACACTAAACCCTAAATCCTAATACTCTAAACACTAAAACATAAAAACAAAATCCTAAACCCTACCCTAATCTTTAATACACTAAAAGCCTAAACCCCAAAACTAAACATTAAACCCTAAAATTTAAAACCCTAAAACCTAAAACCAAAACCCTAAAAACTAAAACCTAAAACCCTAAATTTGAATACAAAAAAACCCTAAAACCTAAAATTAAACCCTAAAACTAAGCACACAACCCTAAAACTCAGAACCCTCAAATTGAAAACAAAAACCCTAAATCCTAAAACCTAAAAACTAAATCTAAAACCCTAAATTTTAATACACTAAACCATAAATCCTAATACTCTAAACACTAAAACATAAAAACAAAACCCTAAAACCTAAAAACTAAAACCCTAATCATTAATACACTAAAACCCTTAACTCTAAAACTAAAAATTAAACCCTAAAATTCTAAACCCTAAAACCTAAATCCAAAACCCTAAAAAATAAAACCTAAAACCCTAAACTTGAATACAACAAAACCTTAAAACCTAAAATTAAACCTTAAAACTAAACATTAAACTCAAAAACTCTAAACCCTAAAACCTAAAACCAAAACCCTAAACCCTAAATCTTAAAAACTAAATCTTAAACCCTAAATTTTACGACACTAAACCCTAAGTCATAATACTCTAAACACTAAAACCTAAAAACAATACCATAAACTCTAAAGACTAAAACCCTAATCCTTAATAAACTAAAACCCTAGACTTTAAAACTAAACATTAAACCCTAAATTTCAAAACCCTAAACCCTAAAACCAAAACCCTAAAAACTAAAACCTAAAACCTTATACTTGAATACACTAAAACCCTAAACCTTAAAATTAAACCCTAAAACTAAGCAAATAACCCTAAAACTCAAAACCCTAAAATTGAAAACAAAAACACTAAACCCCAAACCCTAAAAACAAAATCTAAAACCCTAAATTTTAATACACTAAACCCTAAATCCTAATACTCAAAACACTAAAACATTAAAACTAAAACCCTAAACGCTAAAAACTAAAACCCTAATCTTTAATACACTAAAACCCTAAACGCTAAAACTAAACATTAAACCCTAAAATTTAAAACCCTAAAACCGAAAACCAAAACCCTAAAAACTAAAACCTAAAACCCTAAATTTGAATACAACAAAACCCTAAAACCTAAAATTAAACACTAAAACTAAGCACATAACCCAAAAACTCAAAACCCTAAAATTGAAAACAAAAACTCTAAACCCTAAACCCTAAAAACTAAATCTAAAACCCTAAATTTTAATACACTAAACTCTAAATCCTAATACTCAAAACACTAAAACATAAAAACAAAACCCTAAACCCTAAAAACTAAAACCCTAATCTTTAATACACTAAAACCCTAAACCCTAAAAGTAAACATTAAACCGTAAAATTTAAAACCCTAAAACCGAAAACCAAAACCCTAAAAACTAAAAACTAAAACCCTAAATTTGAATACAACAGAACCCTAAAACCTAAAATTAAACTGTAAAACTAAGCACATAACCCAAAAACTCAAAACCCTAAACCCTAAACCCTAAAAACAAAATCTAAGACCCTAAATTTTAATACACTAAACCCTAAATCCTAATACTCTAAACACTAAAACATAAAAACAAAATCCTAAACCCTACCCTAATCTTTAATACACTAAAAGCCTGTAAATGTTGAGTTTTGACGACAACATATGATTTTTATTGTTGATTGGATTTCAGGTGATTAAGTGAATGGACACGAGATTGGAACTCAAGAAAATAATTTCATGCGAACGGGTTCGCATTTCTTGACCATCGTGAACACATGCGACTGGAGTCGCAAATTCCTCATCCTTCAACATTTGCGAACCAGTTCGCAAATCTCGTGCCCCCTCCCAACAATTGCGAACCGGTTCGCAATTTCCTGGCTCCCCTTCATTTGCGAACGGATTCGCAAATCACGGCACCCTCTCCTCTTGGGAACAGAGTCGCAAATCTCGCCCCTCCATGTTTTGCGAATGGAGTCGAAAATGCCTGCTTCTCCAACTTTTGCGAACGCATTCGCAAATCTCGTCTCCTCATCTTTTGCGAATCGGTTCGCATTTCTGGCCCCTTTTTCTTGTGCGAACGAGTTCGCAAATCTTGCATCCTCAACAATTGCGAACGGGTTCGCAATTCGTGCCCCTCCGATTGTTGCGACTGGAGTCGCAAATCTCCTGCCTCACTCATTTGCGAATGTGTTCGCAAATCATGGCCATCTCCACTTTTGCGAATGGAGTCGCATATCTACAGCTCCATGAATTGCGAATGGGTTCGCAATTCCCATGCTCTCCTCATTTGCGAACGGAGTCGCATTTTCATGCCTTCGTTACGTTTGCAACATTAATGGGGTTTTTACTACTTCAATATTATCGACGACCATGAAGACGATGAAATGCTGAAGCCTCAACGACAAGTGTATATCACAATGAAGTTGAAGACGAAGCATTGAGATCGATGGAGTCAAGATAGAGTTGAAGTTTGAACTTGAAGAAACTAAAGATTCAAGATTCGAAGATTCAAGAATCAAAGATTCAAGATTCCAAGATTCTAGAATCCAAGTACAAAAAGTGATGTCATCCATGGATCCGTGATGTCTGCCAAGCATGTGACCAGTGAGATTGCTCCACATCAGCGCTCCACATGTGCGGCACTCCTATATAAACCCATGGAAGCTGAAGACTTCACTTGACGATTTTGAGAGAACGAAATCTGATATTTGAGTATCGCTATCGTTGTTTACGGCTTATAGCTTTAAGAGTTTTGGTAGTTGTTTTGTGCTGTGCACCACTAGTAGGGTTATGTGATTTAGCTCTAGGTGTAGTAGTACTAGGTCTCTGGTTCGTTGGAGTGCTGCGTCACTTGGGATACGACCTTTGATCATTCCGTCTACCTTTCTCTCCACAAGTGTAATAGTTAGTTTTGTCTATCAATGAAATGAAACTATTACATACCTTTGTCTTCACTACTTAACTACTTTGAGTTCGATCATATACACATTACTTCAAGAGTGTGTTAACGTGTGTGGTTGAGCGAACGAAGACTGTTTTAAGACCGACTTTGCGAAAAGTTGGTATCTTACGTCGAAGACGTAATTTCAAAGCCTAAACCCCAAAACTAAACATTAAACCCTAAAATTTAAAACCCTAAAACCTAAAACCAAAACCCTAAAAACTAAAACCTAAAACCCTAAATTTGAATACAAAAAAACCCTAAAACCTAAAATTAAACCCTAAAACTAAGCACACAACCCAAAAACTCAGAACCCTCAAATTGAAAACAAAAACCCTAAATCCTAAAACCTAAAAACTAAATCTAAAACCCTAAATTTTAATACACTAAACCATAAATCCTAATACTCTAAACACTAAAACATAAAAACAAAACCCTAAACCCTAAAAACTAAAACCCTAATCATTAATACACTAAAACCCTTAACTCTAAAACTAAAAATTAAACCCTAAAATTCTAAACCCTAAAACCTAAAACCAAAACCCTAAAAAATAAAACCTAAAACCCTAAACTTGAATACAACAAAACCTTAAAACCTAAAATTAAACCTTAAAACTAAACATTAAACTCAAAAACTCTAAACCCTAAAACTTAAAACCAAAACCCTAAACCCTAAATCTTAAAAACTAAATCTTAAACCCTAAATTTTACGACACTAAACCCTAAGTCATAATACTCTAAACACTAAAACCTAAAAACAATACCATAAACTCTAAAGACTAAAACCATAATCTTTAATAAACTAAAACCCTAGACTTTAAAACTAAACATTAAACCCTAAATTTCAAAACCCTAAACCCTAAAACCAAAACCCTAAAAACTAAAACCTAAAACCTTATACTTGAATACACTAAAACCCTAAACCCTAAACCTTAAAATTAAACCCTAAAACTAAGCAAATAACCCTAAAACTCAAAACCCTAAAATTGAAAACAAAAACACTAAACCCCAAACCCTAAAAACAAAATCTAAAACCCTAAATTTTAATACACTAAACCCTAAATCCTAATACTCAAAACACTAAAACATTAAAACTAAAACCCTAAACGCTAAAAACTAAAACCCTAATCTTTAATACACTAAAACCCTAAACGCTAAAACTAAACATTAAACCCTAAAATTTAAAACCCTAAAACCGAAAATCAATACCCTAAAAACTAAAACCTAAAACCCTAAATTTGAATACAACAAAACCCTAAAACCTAAAATTAAACACTAAAATTAAGCACATAACCCTAAAACTCAAAACCCTAAAATTGAAAACAAAAACACTAAACCCCAAACCCTAAAAACAAAATCTAAAACCCTAAATTTTAATACACTAAACCCTAAATCCTAATACTCAAAACACTAAAACATTAAAACTAAAACCCTAAACGCTAAAAACTAAAACCCTAATCTTTAATACACTAAAACCCTAAACGCTAAAACTAAACATTAAACCCTAAAATTTAAAACCCTAAAACCGAAAACCAAAACCCTAAAAACTAAAACCTAAAACCCTAAATTTGAATACAACAAAACCCTAAAACCTAAAATTAAACACTAAAACTAAGCACATAACCCAAAAACTCAAAACCCTAAAATTGAAAACAAAAACTCTAAACCCTAAACCCTAAAAACTAAATCTAAAACCCTAAATTTTAATACACTAAACCCTAAATCCTAATACTCAAAACACTAAAACATAAAAACAAAACCCTAAACCCTAAAAACTAAAACCCTAATCTTTAATACAATAAACCCTAAACCCTAAAAGTAAACATTAAACCGTAAAATTTAAAACCCTAAAACCGAAAACCAAAACCCTAAAAACTAAAACCTAAAACCCTAAATTTGAATACAACAGAACCCTAAAACCTAAAATTAAACTGTAAAACTAAGCACATAACCCAAAAACTCAAAACCCTAAACCCTAAACCCTTAAAACAAAATCTAAAACCCTAAATTTTAATACACTAAACCCTAAATCCTAATACTCTAAACACTAAAACATAAAAACAAAATCCTAAACCCTACCCTAATCTTTAATACACTAAAAGCCTAAACCCCAAAACTAAACATTAAACCCTAAAATTTAAAACCCTAAAACCTAAACCCAAAACCCTAAAAACTAAAACCTAAAACCCTAAATTTGAATACAAAAAAACCCTAAAACCTAAAATTAAACCCTAAAACTAAGCACACAACCCAAAAACTCAGAACCCTCAAATTGAAAACAAAAACCCTAAATCCTAAAACCTGAAAACTAAATCTAAAACCCTAAATTTTAATACACTAAACCATAAATCCTAATACTCTAAACACTAAAACATAAAAACAAAACCCTAAACCCTAAAAACTAAAACCCTAATCATTAATACACTAAAACCCTTAACTCTAAAACTAAAAATTAAACCCTAAAATTCTAAACCCTAAAACCTAAAACCAAAACCCTAAAAAATAAAACCTAAAACCCTAAACTTGAATACAACAAAACCTTAAAACCTAAAATTAAACCTTAAAACTAAACATTAAACTCAAAAACTCTAAACCCTAAAACCTAAAACCAAAACCCTAAACCCTAAATCTTAAAAACTAAATCTTAAACCCTAAATTTTACGACACTAAACCCTAAGTCATAATACTCTAAACACTAAAACCTAAAAACAATAGCATAAACTCTAAAGACTAAAACCATAATCTTTAATAAACTAAAACCCTAGACTTTAAAACTAAACATTAAACCCTAAATTTCAAAACCCTAAACCCTAAAACCAAAACCCTAAAAACTAAAACCTAAAACCTTATACTTGAATACACTAAAACCCTAAACCCTAAACCTTAAAATTAAACCCTAAAACTAAGCAAATAACCCTAAAACTCAAAACCCTAAAATTGAAAACAAAAACACTAAACCCCAAACCCTAAAAACAAAATCTAAAACCCTAAATTTTAATACACTAAACCCTAAATCCTAATACTCAAAACACTAAAACATTAAAACTAAAACCCTAAACGCTAAAAACTAAAACCCTAATCTTTAATACACTAAAACCCTAAACGCTAAAACTAAACATTAAACCCTAAAATTTAAAACCCTAAAACCGAAAACCAAAACCCTAAAAACTAAAACCTAAAACCCTAAATTTGAATACAACAAAACCCTAAAACCTAAAATTAAACACTAAAACTAAGCACATAACCCAAAAACTCAAAACCCTAAAATTGAAAACAAAAACTCTAAACCCTAAACCCTAAAAACTAAATCTAAAACCCTAAATTTTAATACACTAAACTCTAAATCCTAATACTCAAAACACTAAAACATAAAAACAAAACCCTAAACCCTAAAAACTAAAACCCTAATCTTTAATACACTAAAACCCTAAACCCTAAAAGTAAACATTAAACCGTAAAATTTAAAACCCTAAAACCGAAAACCAAAACCCTAAAAACTAAAAACTAAAACCCTAAATTTGAATACAACAGAACCCTAAAACCTAAAATTAAACTGTAAAACTAAGCACATAACCCAAAAACTCAAAACCCTAAACCCTAAACCCTAAAAACAAAATCTAAGACCCTAAATTTTAATACACTAAACCCTAAATCCTAATACTCTAAACACTAAAACATAAAAACAAAATCCTAAACCCTACCCTAATCTTTAATACACTAAAAGCCTGTAAATGTTGAGTTTTGACGACAACATATGATTTTTATTGTTGATTGGATTTCAGGTGATTAAGTGAATGGACACGAGATTGGAACTCAAGAAAATAATTTCATGCGAACGGGTTCGCATTTCTTGACCATCGTGAACACATGCGACTGGAGTCGCAAATTCCTCATCCTTCAACATTTGCGAACCAGTTCGCAAATCTCGTGCCCCCTCCCAACAATTGCGAACCGGTTCGCAATTTCCTGGCTCCCCTTCATTTGCGAACGGATTCGCAAATCACGGCACCCTCTCCTCTTGGGAACAGAGTCGCAAATCTCGCCCCTCCATGTTTTGCGAATGGAGTCGAAAATGCCTGCTTCTCCAACTTTTGCGAACGCATTCGCAAATCTCGTCTCCTCATCTTTTGCGAATCGGTTCGCATTTCTGGCCCCTTTTTCTTGTGCGAACGAGTTCGCAAATCTTGCATCCTCAACAATTGCGAACGGGTTCGCAATTCGTGCCCCTCCGATTGTTGCGACTGGAGTCGCAAATCTCCTGCCTCACTCATTTGCGAATGTGTTCGCAAATCATGGCCATCTCCACTTTTGCGAATGGAGTCGCATATCTACAGCTCCATGAATTGCGAATGGGTTCGCAATTCCCATGCTCTCCTCATTTGCGAACGGAGTCGCATTTTCATGCCTTCGTTACGTTTGCAACATTAATGGGGTTTTTACTACTTCAATATTATCGACGACCATGAAGACGATGAAATGCTGAAGCCTCAACGACAAGTGTATATCACAATGAAGTTGAAGACGAAGCATTGAGATCGATGGAGTCAAGATAGAGTTGAAGTTTGAACTTGAAGAAACTAAAGATTCAAGATTCGAAGATTCAAGAATCAAAGATTCAAGATTCCAAGATTCTAGAATCCAAGTACAAAAAGTGATGTCATCCATGGATCCGTGATGTCTGCCAAGCATGTGACCAGTGAGATTGCTCCACATCAGCGCTCCACATGTGCGGCACTCCTATATAAACCCATGGAAGCTGAAGACTTCACTTGACGATTTTGAGAGAACGAAATCTGATATTTGAGTATCGCTATCGTTGTTTACGGCTTATAGCTTTAAGAGTTTTGGTAGTTGTTTTGTGCTGTGCACCACTAGTAGGGTTATGTGATTTAGCTCTAGGTGTAGTAGTACTAGGTCTCTGGTTCGTTGGAGTGCTGCGTCACTTGGGATACGACCTTTGATCATTCCGTCTACCTTTCTCTCCACAAGTGTAATAGTTAGTTTTGTCTATCAATGAAATGAAACTATTACATACCTTTGTCTTCACTACTTAACTACTTTGAGTTCGATCATATACACATTACTTCAAGAGTGTGTTAACGTGTGTGGTTGAGCGAACGAAGACTGTTTTAAGACCGACTTTGCGAAAAGTTGGTATCTTACGTCGAAGACGTAATTTCAAAGCCTAAACCCCAAAACTAAACATTAAACCCTAAAATTTAAAACCCTAAAACCTAAAACCAAAACCCTAAAAACTAAAACCTAAAACCCTAAATTTGAATACAAAAAAACCCTAAAACCTAAAATTAAACCCTAAAACTAAGCACACAACCCAAAAACTCAGAACCCTCAAATTGAAAACAAAAACCCTAAATCCTAAAACCTAAAAACTAAATCTAAAACCCTAAATTTTAATACACTAAACCATAAATCCTAATACTCTAAACACTAAAACATAAAAACAAAACCCTAAACCCTAAAAACTAAAACCCTAATCATTAATACACTAAAACCCTTAACTCTAAAACTAAAAATTAAACCCTAAAATTCTAAACCCTAAAACCTAAAACCAAAACCCTAAAAAATAAAACCTAAAACCCTAAACTTGAATACAACAAAACCTTAAAACCTAAAATTAAACCTTAAAACTAAACATTAAACTCAAAAACTCTAAACCCTAAAACTTAAAACCAAAACCCTAAACCCTAAATCTTAAAAACTAAATCTTAAACCCTAAATTTTACGACACTAAACCCTAAGTCATAATACTCTAAACACTAAAACCTAAAAACAATACCATAAACTCTAAAGACTAAAACCATAATCTTTAATAAACTAAAACCCTAGACTTTAAAACTAAACATTAAACCCTAAATTTCAAAACCCTAAACCCTAAAACCAAAACCCTAAAAACTAAAACCTAAAACCTTATACTTGAATACACTAAAACCCTAAACCCTAAACCTTAAAATTAAACCCTAAAACTAAGCAAATAACCCTAAAACTCAAAACCCTAAAATTGAAAACAAAAACACTAAACCCCAAACCCTAAAAACAAAATCTAAAACCCTAAATTTTAATACACTAAACCCTAAATCCTAATACTCAAAACACTAAAACATTAAAACTAAAACCCTAAACGCTAAAAACTAAAACCCTAATCTTTAATACACTAAAACCCTAAACGCTAAAACTAAACATTAAACCCTAAAATTTAAAACCCTAAAACCGAAAATCAAAACCCTAAAAACTAAAACCTAAAACCCTAAATTTGAATACAACAAAACCCTAAAACCTAAAATTAAACACTAAAATTAAGCACATAACCCTAAAACTCAAAACCCTAAAATTGAAAACAAAAACACTAAACCCCAAACCCTAAAAACAAAATCTAAAACCCTAAATTTTAATACACTAAACCCTAAATCCTAATACTCAAAACACTAAAACATTAAAACTAAAACCCTAAACGCTAAAAACTAAAACCCTAATCTTTAATACACTAAAACCCTAAACGCTAAAACTAAACATTAAACCCTAAAATTTAAAACCCTAAAACCGAAAACCAAAACCCTAAAAACTAAAACCTAAAACCCTAAATTTGAATACAACAAAACCCTAAAACCTAAAATTAAACACTAAAACTAAGCACATAACCCAAAAACTCAAAACCCTAAAATTGAAAACAAAAACTCTAAACCCTAAACCCTAAAAACTAAATCTAAAACCCTAAATTTTAATACACTAAACCCTAAATCCTAATACTCAAAACACTAAAACATAAAAACAAAACCCTAAACCCTAAAAACTAAAACCCTAATCTTTAATACAATAAACCCTAAACCCTAAAAGTAAACATTAAACCGTAAAATTTAAAACCCTAAAACCGAAAACCAAAACCCTAAAAACTAAAACCTAAAACCCTAAATTTGAATACAACAGAACCCTAAAACCTAAAATTAAACTGTAAAACTAAGCACATAACCCAAAAACTCAAAACCCTAAACCCTAAACCCTTAAAACAAAATCTAAAACCCTAAATTTTAATACACTAAACCCTAAATCCTAATACTCTAAACACTAAAACATAAAAACAAAATCCTAAACCCTACCCTAATCTTTAATACACTAAAAGCCTAAACCCCAAAACTAAACATTAAACCCTAAAATTTAAAACCCTAAAACCTAAACCCAAAACCCTAAAAACTAAAACCTAAAACCCTAAATTTGAATACAAAAAAACCCTAAAACCTAAAATTAAACCCTAAAACTAAGCACACAACCCAAAAACTCAGAACCCTCAAATTGAAAACAAAAACCCTAAATCCTAAAACCTGAAAACTAAATCTAAAACCCTAAATTTTAATACACTAAACCATAAATCCTAATACTCTAAACACTAAAACATAAAAACAAAACCCTAAACCCTAAAAACTAAAACCCTAATCATTAATACACTAAAACCCTTAACTCTAAAACTAAAAATTAAACCCTAAAATTCTAAACCCTAAAACCTAAAACCAAAACCCTAAAAAATAAAACCTAAAACCCTAAACTTGAATACAACAAAACCTTAAAACCTAAAATTAAACCTTAAAACTAAACATTAAACTCAAAAACTCTAAACCCTAAAACCTAAAACCAAAACCCTAAACCCTAAATCTTAAAAACTAAATCTTAAACCCTAAATTTTACGACACTAAACCCTAAGTCATAATACTCTAAACACTAAAACCTAAAAACAATAGCATAAACTCTAAAGACTAAAACCATAATCTTTAATAAACTAAAACCCTAGACTTTAAAACTAAACATTAAACCCTAAATTTCAAAACCCTAAACCCTAAAACCAAAACCCTAAAAACTAAAACCTAAAACCTTATACTTGAATACACTAAAACCCTAAACCCTAAACCTTAAAATTAAACCCTAAAACTAAGCAAATAACCCTAAAACTCAAAACCCTAAAATTGAAAACAAAAACACTAAACCCCAAACCCTAAAAACAAAATCTAAAACCCTAAATTTTAATACACTAAACCCTAAATCCTAATACTCAAAACACTAAAACATTAAAACTAAAACCCTAAACGCTAAAAACTAAAACCCTAATCTTTAATACACTAAAACCCTAAACGCTAAAACTAAACATTAAACCCTAAAATTTAAAACCCTAAAACCGAAAATCAAAACCCTAAAAACTAAAACCTAAAACCCTAAATTTGAATACAACAAAACCCTAAAACCTAAAATTAAACACTAAAATTAAGCACATAACCCAAAAACTCAAAACCCTAAAATTGAAAACAAAAACTCTAAACCCTAAACCCTAAAAACTAAATCTAAAACCCTAAATTTTAATACACTAAACCCTAAATCCTAATACTCAAAACACTAAAACATAAAAACAAAACCCTAAACCCTAAAAACTAAAACCCTAATCTTTAATACACTAAAACCCTAAACCCTAAAAGTAAACATTAAACCGTAAAATTTAAAACACTAAAACCGAAAACCAAAACCCTAAAAACTAAAACCTAAAACCCTAAATTTGAATACAACAGAACCCTAAAACCTAAAATTAAACTGTAAAACTAAGCACATAACCCAAAAACTCAAAACCCTAAACCCTAAACCCTAAAAACAAAATCTAAAACCCTAAATTTTAATACACTAAACCCTAAATCCTAATACTCTAAACACTAAAACATAAAAACAAAATCCTAAACCCTACCCTAATCTTTAATACACTAAAACCCTAAACCCCAAAACTAAACATTAAACCCTAAAATTTAAAACCCTAAAACCTAAAACCAAAACCCTAAAAACTAAAACCTAAAACCCTAAATTTGAATACAAAAAAACCCTAAAACCTAAAATTAAACCCTAAAACTAAGCACACAACCCAAAAACTCAGAACCCTCAAATTGAAAACAAAAACCCTAAATCCTAAAACCTAAAAACTAAATCTAAAACCCTAAATTTTAATATACTAAACCATAAATCCTAATACTCTAAACACTAAAACATAAAAACAAAACCCTAAACCCTAAAAACTAAAACCCTAATCATTAATACACTAAAACCCTTAACTCTAAAACTAAAAATTAAACCCTAAAATTCTAAACCCTAAAACCTAAAACCAAAACCCTAAAAAATAAAACCTAAAACCCTAAACTTGAATACAACAAAACCTTAAAACCTAAAATTAAACCTTAAAACTAAACATTAAACTCAAAAACTCTAAACCCTAAAACTTAAAACCAAAACCCTAAACCCTAAATCTTAAAAACTAAATCTTAAACCCTAAATTTTACGACACTAAACCCTAAGTCATAATACTCTAAACACTAAAACCTAAAAACAATACCATAAACTCTAAAGACTAAAACCATAATCTTTAATAAACTAAAACCCTAGACTTTAAAACTAAACATTAAACCCTAAATTTCAAAACCCTAAACCCTAAAACCAAAACCCTAAAAACTAAAACCTAAAACCTTATACTTGAATACACTAAAACCCTAAACCCTAAACCTTAAAATTAAACCCTAAAACTAAGCAAATAACCCTAAAACTCAAAACCCTAAAATTGAAAACAAAAACACTAAACCCCAAACCCTAAAAACAAAATCTAAAACCCTAAATTTTAATACACTAAACCCTAAATCCTAATACTCAAAACACTAAAACATTAAAACTAAAACCCTAAACGCTAAAAACTAAAACCCTAATCTTTAATACACTAAAACCCTAAACGCTAAAACTAAACATTAAACCCTAAAATTTAAAACCCTAAAACCGAAAATCAAAACCCTAAAAACTAAAACCTAAAACCCTAAATTTGAATACAACAAAACCCTAAAACCTAAAATTAAACACTAAAATTAAGCACATAACCCTAAAACTCAAAACCCTAAAATTGAAAACAAAAACACTAAACCCCAAACCCTAAAAACAAAATCTAAAACCCTAAATTTTAATACACTAAACCCTAAATCCTAATACTCAAAACACTAAAACATTAAAACTAAAACCCTAAACGCTAAAAACTAAAACCCTAATCTTTAATACACTAAAACCCTAAACGCTAAAACTAAACATTAAACCCTAAAATTTAAAACCCTAAAACCGAAAACCAAAACCCTAAAAACTAAAACCTAAAACCCTAAATTTGAATACAACAAAACCCTAAAACCTAAAATTAAACACTAAAACTAAGCACATAACCCAAAAACTCAAAACCCTAAAATTGAAAACAAAAACTCTAAACCCTAAACCCTAAAAACTAAATCTAAAACCCTAAATTTTAATACACTAAACCCTAAATCCTAATACTCAAAACACTAAAACATAAAAACAAAACCCTAAACCCTAAAAACTAAAACCCTAATCTTTAATACAATAAACCCTAAACCCTAAAAGTAAACATTAAACCGTAAAATTTAAAACCCTAAAACCGAAAACCAAAACCCTAAAAACTAAAACCTAAAACCCTAAATTTGAATACAACAGAACCCTAAAACCTAAAATTAAACTGTAAAACTAAGCACATAACCCAAAAACTCAAAACCCTAAACCCTAAACCCTAAAAACAAAATCTAAAACCCTAAATTTTAATACACTAAACCCTAAATCCTAATACTCTAAACACTAAAACATAAAAACAAAAGCCTAAACCCTACCCTAATCTTTAATACACTAAAAGCCTAAACCCCAAAACTAAACATTAAACCCTAAAATTTAAAACCCTAAAACCTAAACCCAAAACCCTAAAAACTAAAACCTAAAACCCTAAATTTGAATACAAAAAAACCCTAAAACCTAAAATTAAACCCTAAAACTAAGCACACAACCCAAAAACTCAGAACCCTCAAATTGAAAACAAAAACCCTAAATCCTAAAACCTGAAAACTAAATCTAAAACCCTAAATTTTAATACACTAAACCATAAATCCTAATACTCTAAACACTAAAACATAAAAACAAAACCCTAAACCCTAAAAACTAAAACCCTAATCATTAATACACTAAAAGCCTTAACTCTAAAACTAAAAATTAAACCCTAAAATTCTAAACCCTAAAACCTAAAACCAAAACCCTAAAAAATAAAACCTAAAACCCTAAACTTGAATACAACAAAACCTTAAAACCTAAAATTAAACCTTAAAACTAAACATTAAACTCAAAAACTCTAAACCCTAAAACCTAAAACCAAAACCCTAAACCCTATATCTTAAAAACTAAATCTTAAACCCTAAATTTTACGACACTAAACCCTAAGTCATAATACTCTAAACACTAAAACCTAAAAACAATACCATAAACTCTAAAGACTAAAACCCTAATCTTTAATAAACTAAAACCCTAGACTTTAAAACTAAACATTAAACCCTAAATTTCAAAACCCTAAACCCTAAAACCAAAACCCTAAAAACTAAAACCTAAAACCTTATACTTGAATACACTAAAACCCTAAACCCTAAACCTTAAAATTAAACCCTAAAACTAAGCAAATAACCCTAAAACTCAAAACCCTAAAATTGAAAACAAAAACACTAAACCCCAAACCCTAAAAACAAAATCTAAAACCCTAAATTTTAATACACTAAACCCTAAATCCTAATACTCAAAACACTAAAACATTAAAACTAAAACCCTAAACGCTAAAAACTTAAACCCTAATCTTTAATACACTAAAACCCTAAACGCTAAAACTAAACATTAAACTCTAAAATTTAAAACCCTAAACCCTAAAACCAAAACCCTAAAAACAAAAACCTAAAACCTTATTTTTGAATACACTAAAACCCTAAACCCTAAACCTTAAAATTAAACCCTAAAACTAAGCAAATAACCCTAAAACTCAAAACCCTAAAATTGAAAACAAAAAACTAAACCCCAAACCCTAAAAACAAAATCTAAAACCCTAAATTTTAATACACTAAACCCTAAATCCTAATACTCAAAACACTAAAACATTAAAACTAAAACCCTAAACGCTAAAAACTAAAACCCTAATCTTTAATACACTAAAACCCTAAACGCTAAAACTAAACATTAAACCCTAAAATTTAAAACCCTAAAACCGAAAACCAAAACCCTAAAAACTAAAACCTAAAACCCTAAATTTGAATACAACAAAACCCTAAAACCTAAAATTAAACACTAAAACTAAGCACATAACCCAAAAACTCAAAACCCTAAAATTGAAAACAAAAAATCTAAACCTTAAACCCTAAAAACTAAATCTAAAACCCTATATTTTAATACACTAAACCCTAAATCCTAATACTCAAAACACTAAAACATAAAAACAAAACCCTAAACCCTAAAAACTAAAACCCTAATCTTTAATACACTAAAACCCTAAACCCTAAAAGTTAACATTAAACCGTAAAATTTAAAACCCTAAAACCGAAAACCAAAACCCTAAAAACTAAAACCTAAAACCCTAAATTTGAATACAACAGAACCCTAAAACCTAAAATTAAACTGTAAAACTAAGCACATAACCCAAAAACTCAAAACCCTAAACCCTAAACCCTAAAAACAAAATCTAAAACCCTAAATTTTAATACACTAAACCCTAAATCCTAATACTCTAAACACTAAAACATAAAAACAAAATCCTAAACCCTACCCTAATCTTTAATACACTAAAACCCTAAACCCCAAAACTAAACATTAAACCCTAAAATTTAAAACCCTAAAACCTAAAACCAAAACCCTAAAAACTAAAACCTAAAACCCTAAATTTGAATACAAAAAAACCCTAAAACCTAAAATTAAACCCTAAAACTAAGCACACAACCCAAAAACCCAGAACCCTCAAATTGAAAACAAAAACCCTAAATCCTAAAACCTAAAAACTAAATCTAAAACCCTAAATTTTAATACACTAAACCATAAATCCTAATACTCTAAACACTAAAACATAAAAACAAAACCCTAAACCCTAAAAACTAAAACCCTAATCATTAATACACTAAAACCCTTAACTCTAAAACTAAAAATTAAACCCTAAAATTCTAAACCCTAAAACCTAAAACCAAAACCCTAAAAAATAAAACCTAAAACCCTAAACTTGAATACAACAAAACCTTAAAACCTAAAATTAAACCTTAAAACTAAACATTAAACTCAAAAACTCTAAACCCTAAAACCTAAAACCAAAACCCTAAACCCTAAATCTTAAAAACTAAATCTTAAACCCTAAATTTTACGACACTAAACCCTAAGTCATAATACTCTAAACACTAAAACCTAAAAACAATAGCATAAACTCTAAAGACTAAAACCATAATCTTTAATAAACTAAAACCCTAGACTTTAAAACTAAACATTAAACCCTAAATTTCAAAACCCTAAACCCTAAAACCAAAACCCTAAAAACTAAAACCTAAAACCTTATACTTGAATACACTAAAACCCTAAACCCTAAACCTTAAAATTAAACCCTAAAACTAAGCAAATAACCCTAAAACTCAAAACCCTAAAATTGAAAACAAAAACACTAAACCCCAAACCCTAAAAACAAAATCTAAAACCCTAAATTTTAATACACTAAACCCTAAATCCTAATACTCAAAACACTAAAACATTAAAACTAAAACCCTAAACGCTAAAAACTAAAACCCTAATCTTTAATACACTAAAACCCTAAACGCTAAAACTAAACATTAAACCCTAAAATTTAAAACCCTAAAACCGAAAATCAAAACCCTAAAAACTAAAACCTAAAACCCTAAATTTGAATACAACAAAACCCTAAAACCTAAAATTAAACACTAAAATTAAGCACATAACCCAAAAACTCAAAACCCTAAAATTGAAAACAAAAACTCTAAACCCTAAACCCTAAAAACTAAATCTAAAACCCTAAATTTTAATACACTAAACCCTAAATCCTAATACTCAAAACACTAAAACATAAAAACAAAACCCTAAACCCTAAAAACTAAAACCCTAATCTTTAATACACTAAAACCCTAAACCCTAAAAGTAAACATTAAACCGTAAAATTTAAAACACTAAAACCGAAAACCAAAACCCTAAAAACTAAAACCTAAAACCCTAAATTTGAATACAACAGAACCCTAAAACCTAAAATTAAACTGTAAAACTAAGCACATAACCCAAAAACTCAAAACCCTAAACCCTAAACCCTAAAAACAAAATCTAAAACCCTAAATTTTAATACACTAAACCCTAAATCCTAATACTCTAAACACTAAAACATAAAAACAAAATCCTAAACCCTACCCTAATCTTTAATACACTAAAACCCTAAACCCCAAAACTAAACATTAAACCCTAAAATTTAAAACCCTAAAACCTAAAACCAAAACCCTAAAAACTAAAACCTAAAACCCTAAATTTGAATACAAAAAAACCCTAAAACCTAAAATTAAACCCTAAAACTAAGCACACAACCCAAAAACTCAGAACCCTCAAATTGAAAACAAAAACCCTAAATCCTAAAACCTAAAAACTAAATCTAAAACCCTAAATTTTAATATACTAAACCATAAATCCTAATACTCTAAACACTAAAACATAAAAACAAAACCCTAAACCCTAAAAACTAAAACCCTAATCATTAATACACTAAAACCCTTAACTCTAAAACTAAAAATTAAACCCTAAAATTCTAAACCCTAAAACCTAAAACCAAAACCCTAAAAAATAAAACCTAAAACCCTAAACTTGAATACAACAAAACCTTAAAACCTAAAATTAAACCTTAAAACTAAACATTAAACTCAAAAACTCTAAACCCTAAAACCTAAAACCAAAACCCTAAACCCTAAATCTTAAAAACTAAATCTTAAACCCTAAATTTTACGACACTAAACCCTAAGTCATAATACTCTAAACACTAAAACCTAAAAACAATAGCATAAACTCTAAAGACTAAAACCATAATCTTTAATAAACTAAAACCCTAGACTTTAAAACTAAACATTAAACCCTAAATTTCAAAACCCTAAACCCTAAAACCAAAACCCTAAAAACTAAAACCTAAAACCTTATACTTGAATACACTAAAACCCTAAACCCTAAACCTTAAAATTAAACCCTAAAACTAAGCAAATAACCCTAAAACTCAAAACCCTAAAATTGAAAACAAAAACACTAAACCCCAAACCCTAAAAACAAAATCTAAAACCCTAAATTTTAATACACTAAACCCTAAATCCTAATACTCAAAACACTAAAACATTAAAACTAAAACCCTAAACGCTAAAAACTAAAACCCTAATCTTTAATACACTAAAACCCTAAACGCTAAAACTAAACATTAAACCCTAAAATTTAAAACCCTAAAACCGAAAATCAAAACCCTAAAAACTAAAACCTAAAACCCTAAATTTGAATACAACAAAACCCTAAAACCTAAAATTAAACACTAAAATTAAGCACATAACCCAAAAACTCAAAACCCTAAAATTGAAAACAAAAACTCTAAACCCTAAACCCTAAAAACTAAATCTAAAACCCTAAATTTTAATACACTAAACCCTAAATCCTAATACTCAAAACACTAAAACATAAAAACAAAACCCTAAACCCTAAAAACTAAAACCCTAATCTTTAATACACTAAAACCCTAAACCCTAAAAGTAAACATTAAACCGTAAAATTTAAAACACTAAAACCGAAAACCAAAACCCTAAAAACTAAAACCTAAAACCCTAAATTTGAATACAACAGAACCCTAAAACCTAAAATTAAACTGTAAAACTAAGCACATAACCCAAAAACTCAAAACCCTAAACCCTAAACCCTAAAAACAAAATCTAAAACCCTAAATTTTAATACACTAAACCCTAAATCCTAATACTCTAAACACTAAAACATAAAAACAAAATCCTAAACCCTACCCTAATCTTTAATACACTAAAACCCTAAACCCCAAAACTAAACATTAAACCCTAAAATTTAAAACCCTAAAACCTAAAACCAAAACCCTAAAAACTAAAACCTAAAACCCTAAATTTGAATACAAAAAAACCCTAAAACCTAAAATTAAACCCTAAAACTAAGCACACAACCCAAAAACTCAGAACCCTCAAATTGAAAACAAAAACCCTAAATCCTAAAACCTAAAAACTAAATCTAAAACCCTAAATTTTAATATACTAAACCATAAATCCTAATACTCTAAACACTAAAACATAAAAACAAAACCCTAAACCCTAAAAACTAAAACCCTAATCATTAATACACTAAAACCCTTAACTCTAAAACTAAAAATTAAACCCTAAAATTCTAAACCCTAAAACCTAAAACCAAAACCCTAAAAAATAAAACCTAAAACCCTAAACTTGAATACAACAAAACCTTAAAACCTAAAATTAAACCTTAAAACTAAACATTAAACTCAAAAACTCTAAACCCTAAAACTTAAAACCAAAACCCTAAACCCTAAATCTTAAAAACTAAATCTTAAACCCTAAATTTTACGACACTAAACCCTAAGTCATAATACTCTAAACACTAAAACCTAAAAACAATACCATAAACTCTAAAGACTAAAACCATAATCTTTAATAAACTAAAACCCTAGACTTTAAAACTAAACATTAAACCCTAAATTTCAAAACCCTAAACCCTAAAACCAAAACCCTAAAAACTAAAACCTAAAACCTTATACTTGAATACACTAAAACCCTAAACCCTAAACCTTAAAATTAAACCCTAAAACTAAGCAAATAACCCTAAAACTCAAAACCCTAAAATTGAAAACAAAAACACTAAACCCCAAACCCTAAAAACAAAATCTAAAACCCTAAATTTTAATACACTAAACCCTAAATCCTAATACTCAAAACACTAAAACATTAAAACTAAAACCCTAAACGCTAAAAACTAAAACCCTAATCTTTAATACACTAAAACCCTAAACGCTAAAACTAAACATTAAACCCTAAAATTTAAAACCCTAAAACCGAAAATCAAAACCCTAAAAACTAAAACCTAAAACCCTAAATTTGAATACAACAAAACCCTAAAACCTAAAATTAAACACTAAAATTAAGCACATAACCCTAAAACTCAAAACCCTAAAATTGAAAACAAAAACACTAAACCCCAAACCCTAAAAACAAAATCTAAAACCCTAAATTTTAATACACTAAACCCTAAATCCTAATACTCAAAACACTAAAACATTAAAACTAAAACCCTAAACGCTAAAAACTAAAACCCTAATCTTTAATACACTAAAACCCTAAACGCTAAAACTAAACATTAAACCCTAAAATTTAAAACCCTAAAACCGAAAACCAAAACCCTAAAAACTAAAACCTAAAACCCTAAATTTGAATACAACAAAACCCTAAAACCTAAAATTAAACACTAAAACTAAGCACATAACCCAAAAACTCAAAACCCTAAAATTGAAAACAAAAACTCTAAACCCTAAACCCTAAAAACTAAATCTAAAACCCTAAATTTTAATACACTAAACCCTAAATCCTAATACTCAAAACACTAAAACATAAAAACAAAACCCTAAACCCTAAAAACTAAAACCCTAATCTTTAATACAATAAACCCTAAACCCTAAAAGTAAACATTAAACCGTAAAATTTAAAACCCTAAAACCGAAAACCAAAACCCTAAAAACTAAAACCTAAAACCCTAAATTTGAATACAACAGAACCCTAAAACCTAAAATTAAACTGTAAAACTAAGCACATAACCCAAAAACTCAAAACCCTAAACCCTAAACCCTAAAAACAAAATCTAAAACCCTAAATTTTAATACACTAAACCCTAAATCCTAATACTCTAAACACTAAAACATAAAAACAAAATCCTAAACCCTACCCTAATCTTTAATACACTAAAAGCCTAAACCCCAAAACTAAACATTAAACCCTAAAATTTAAAACCCTAAAACCTAAACCCAAAACCCTAAAAACTAAAACCTAAAACCCTAAATTTGAATACAAAAAAACCCTAAAACCTAAAATTAAACCCTAAAACTAAGCACACAACCCAAAAACTCAGAACCCTCAAATTGAAAACAAAAACCCTAAATCCTAAAACCTGAAAACTAAATCTAAAACCCTAAATTTTAATACACTAAACCATAAATCCTAATACTCTAAACACTAAAACATAAAAACAAAACCCTAAACCCTAAAAACTAAAACCCTAATCATTAATACACTAAAACCCTTAACTCTAAAACTAAAAATTAAACCCTAAAATTCTAAACCCTAAAACCTAAAACCAAAACCCTAAAAAATAAAACCTAAAACCCTAAACTTGAATACAACAAAACCTTAAAACCTAAAATTAAACCTTAAAACTAAACATTAAACTCAAAAACTCTAAACCCTAAAACCTAAAACAAAAACCCTAAACCCTAAATCTTAAAAACTAAATCTTAAACCCTAAATTTTACGACACTAAACCCTAAGTCATAATACTCTAAACACTAAAACCTAAAAACAATAGCATAAACTCTAAAGACTAAAACCATAATCTTTAATAAACTAAAACCCTAGACTTTAAAACTAAACATTAAACCCTAAATTTCAAAACCCTAAACCCTAAAACCAAAATCCTAAAAACTAAAACCTAAAACCTTATACTTGAATACACTAAAACCCTAAACCCTAAACCTTAAAATTAAACCCTAAAACTAAGCAAATAACCCTAAAACTCAAAACCCTAAAATTGAAAACAAAAACACTAAACCCCAAACCCTAAAAACAAAATCTAAAACCCTAAATTTTAATACACTAAACCATAAATCCTAATACTCAAAACACTAAAACATTAAAACTAAAACCCTAAACGCTAAAAACTAAAACCCTAATCTTTAATACACTAAAACCCTAAACGCTAAAACTAAACATTAAACCCTAAAATTTAAAACCCTAAAACCGAAAATCAAAACCCTAAAAACTAAAACCTAAAACCCTAAATTTGAATACAACAAAACCCTAAAACCTAAAATTAAACACTAAAATTAAGCACATAACCCAAAAACTCAAAACCCTAAAATTGAAAACAAAAACTCTAAACCCTAAACCCTAAAAACTAAATCTAAAACCCTAAATTTTAATACACTAAACCCTAAATCCTAATACTCAAAACACTAAAACATAAAAACAAAACCCTAAACCCTAAAAACTAAAACCCTAATCTTTAATACACTAAAACCCTAAACCCTAAAAGTAAACATTAAACCGTAAAATTTAAAACACTAAAACCGAAAACCAAAACCCTAAAAACTAAAACCTAAAACCCTAAATTTGAATACAACAGAACCCTAAAACCTAAAATTAAACTGTAAAACTAAGCACATAACCCAAAAACTCAAAACCCTAAACCCTAAACCCTAAAAACAAAATCTAAAACCCTAAATTTTAATACACTAAACCCTAAATCCTAATACTCTAAACACTAAAACATAAAAACAAAATCCTAAACTCTACCCTAATCTTTAATACACTAAAACCCTAAACCCCAAAACTAAACATTAAACCCTAAAATTTAAAACCCTAAAACCTAAAACCAAAACCCTAAAAACTAAAACCTAAAACCCTAAATTTGAATACAAAAAAACCCTAAAACCTAAAATTAAACCCTAAAACTAAGCACACAACCCAAAAACTCAGAACCCTCAAATTGAAAACAAAAACCCTAAATCCTAAAACCTAAAAACTAAATCTAAAACCCTAAATTTTAATACACTAAACCATAAATCCTAATACTCTAAACACTAAAACATAAAAACAAAACCCTAAACCCTAAAAACTAAAACCCTAATCATTAATACACTAAAACCCTTAACTCTAAAACTAAAAATTTGTTGGAAATCGACTACCCGGGACGTGTCCGTTCGATCACTCGAACATCCGAACACGCCCAGTCGACCTCCGGAAGCGTTGCTCCGTTCACGTAACAGCCCGTGTGCCAAATCACGCCCAGCCATTTCCCCGAAGGACAACCGCGTGACAAGGCCGCTGCTCTGTCTCAGGCAGCGGGCGCTGCCCACAAAACAGCGGGCGCTGTTTAGGCATAAAACGGCGGTCGCCGTTTGCCTTTCAGCGGGCGCTGTTCGTCCGCGAACAGCAGCGCGTTCTGCTGTTCCGGGCTCGTTTCCGGTCCGTTTTTCCTCTTCCGACTACCGATCCGAAGGTCCTTGAACCCCCAGTAGTCGAGGAACACGTACCACGACTCCCGGAACCCGATCGTTCGTCCGATGTATTTTTAACGAATTTAGAGATCGAAAAATGCGGAAAAAGGTTCGATCTCATACCTTTGTCGCGTCATTCGGAGGAGCCGAATTGTTGAGACCTTAGCGATTGCTAGCGTATGCCTCTTCCCGACTCCAACCGTTGTGTGGGCAACGATCCGTTGGGTCTCCCTTTTCTGCTCTCCCCTTTCTCGCGTTATAAATTATTCTCTGAGAATAATTTTATTTGCGTTAACAAATTAATTTTAACAGAGAAAAATCTTAATTGCGCTAACGCAATTATTTTCTCTGCTGAAATTAATTGTTGCGGCGTTCTGTAGGTTTAGGAGAGGGCAAGGGGTGGGTTTAAATAGAGTTACACTAGGGACCTCTTAGGTAAATTAATTAGGGGCTAAAATGAAATATTAATTAACTTGGAATACTTAAAAGCAATTCCTTAATTAATCGATTTCAAATTTAA
This sequence comes from Euphrasia confusa, assembly GCA_954870475.1. NCBI lineage: Eukaryota > Viridiplantae > Streptophyta > Magnoliopsida > Lamiales > Orobanchaceae > Euphrasia > Euphrasia confusa. The sequence goes on from OX940966.1 coordinate 18,754,846, forward strand.
TTATTATTAATTCCACTATAAAATAATAATTGAATTCCCGAAATTAATTTAATATTATATCAACAATAATATTTCCGCCGAATTACATATACGACTTTCCCCGTGTTTAAGATATCGAATGTCCACGAATTAATTTCAATTACTAATAATTAAATTAATTCGTTTCTTATTATCCGAGACTAGTACCACTCATCCTTATTATCATGTGGAACAAATCCACCTGCAGGGTTTACATGATACACTTTATGAGCTCATCTCGGGGACATCATCAACCCGATAAACGGGACACGGTTTCCTGTCTATAATCTATAGCATGCCGTGTGTACAATTCCGATTCCCAATTTACCGAGGATATTGACTAATCAATTAGTCTCACTCACTAGTAAGTCAAAGAACCGAGAACTGGACACACGCACCTATAATTATATAGGGATTAGGAATTCGTATATCCGCAATATCTGAGGTCTAGTTCGATTACTGCGATTAGTATAAATCGAACGCCCTCCCGTGGTCCTGCTCAATACACCAAGTGTACGAGTGTAACATGATAGTCAAGACCGACTATCTACCAGTCACACTACGACGTACCGATGGATTGTCCCTGTCCATCTAAGTCGTGAGCTACTGTTCGATAGTATACGAGTAACCGACAGTATGATCTTCCGCGTGTCTCCTCACGCCATACTGTCTACAACGTATACATCAAGGACTATTGCATTAAATGCAATCATGCTTGAATCATATCTCGAATTAAGGTATAGATAAGGAGTTCCGTATTTGCACTCAACTAGACATTTAGAATACAACTCCATCAATCTCCCACTTATACTAAAAGTCTAGTCGCCCTCTTCCAAACATCAGATTCCCATAACCTCGTCACGCCTTACCCAACGCTTTCGCTGGAAGTGCCTCTGTGAACGGGTTTTACCAGGCAATCCTCTCGATGCTATCTAGGTGACAACTGAATCATCTTACTAGACGATCTCTCGAATCAGGTGGTACTTGCGCTCTACGTGTTATCTCCCACTGTGGACTCGTGGCATTTCAAGTTTGCCAAAACCGCTATTCAAAATAGCTTTGGGTAAACGAGAAACCACATCTAAGTCCCTTAGGAAGTTCTGGAGCCACACTGACCTTTTAACTGCCTCAGAGGCCGTTATCCTTTCAGTTTCCATGGTAGAGTCCGTAATGCATCGCTGCTTTACATTCTTCCATGTGACTGCTCCACTTCACAGTGAGAACACATAGCCTGACTTCGACTTTCGACTGTCCCTATTTGATTGGAAATATCCAAAGGAAACCACTAGACTGCTTTGTAACTCAGAACATAATTCCTGGTCCTCTGCAGGAGCCTAAACATGTTCTTTACATCAGTCAAGTGATCCTTTCCAGGATTACTATGATATCTCATCACTATGCCTACGGCATAGTAGATATCAGTCTCGTGCATCGCATTACATACATTAAGCTTCCCACCATTAAGGTGCAGGGAACTGCTTACTCTTCATCTATCTCCTTTATTATGTCGGACACAAAACTTTAGATAGATGAATTCCACATCTAAAAGGTGAAGACCTTTCTTGGAATTCTGTATGCTGCAACGAGTAAGTGAATTACTCGGACAACCATCCCTTTATGTCCGATAACATCTTTCATATTGTTGCCAATTTAGAAGGATGTCGTCTACATAAAGAATGAGAAAACACCACATCTTTTCTGTCACCTTTTTATTACACACAGGACCTAAACATGCCTTGAATGAATCCATGAAATGGATTTTCTCATAGATCCGCATGTGTCCAAGATCTCGAAGCTTCCTTCAATCCTAAGATTGATTAAGCTTGCTTACCGAATGCTCTTGGCTCTTTTCGATGAATCCCTCTGGTTGTCCCACATAGATGGTCCCGTCAAGACTTCGATTTAGAAATCCATCTTGACTTCCATCTTCCATGTGAAGACAAAAGAATCCGGATCGACTTTAGCATAGCTACCGGCAAAAAAGTTTACTCATAATCGATCCATTTCTTTCTGAGTGCACCCTCTCGCAACAAGCCTAGCCTTGAAGGTTTACACCTTCCCGTCAGACCCTCTTTTCATCTTGTACACCCACTTGCCACCAATGGCTTTTACACCTTTGGGCGGTGCTACAAGATCCCATACATGATTTGAATCCAAAGATTCAATCTCATATTTCATCGTCTTTTACCAAGACTGAGCATCTTGATCTTTCAGCGTCTCGTCATAGATCCAGGGATCGACTTCATGTTCTCCAGGTAACAAGTCCGAAGACTCACCTATAAACATGAACCTGTTGGGTTGTCTAACAATCCTCCCACTACGACGACGCTCCGGTGTATCTTTAGTGACTAAAGATTACAGTAGTGAACTACTCAGTTAGGCTGGTTCTAAGTCTTGATCAGTCCCTCTAAGCACATTAAGTATTACCCTACTCTTGGGCTTGTGATCTTGCATATATATATATATACCATGTCTAAGAACCGAACGTTGATTCAATCAACGAACATCTGGTCCTTTGGACTATATTACATATCTCAATTCGTTTTCTTAGGGTATCTTATAAACAGCCGAGTATCTGTACAAGTTTCCAAAAGAATCAAGTTCAGGATAAACGCTGCTGTTTCCAAGCCATATCCCAAAAACGAATTAGGTAACTCCGAATAACTTATTGTCTACTTTCCCATATCTGTAAGAGTCCTATTCCTTCTTTACAACACATTATTTTGCCGAGGCATAAATGGTGTAGTCTGTTGGGAGTTAATCCCATTTTCTGATAAATATGCCTTACTCCTCAAAGAGGTCTGCATATATCAGAGCGAATCAACTCTAGTACTTTCTTGGATCTTTTCCCTTTAACCGTAAAGGGTTGCTCGGTCATTAAAACTTCCAAGTATGATTCTAAGGTTGGAAGGTCCTTTCCTTCAACCTAGCTGACTAGTCCATCAGCTTCATCCTTTGAATCGTACTTAAGTTAAAATGATTTAGCCTAAGATTCCATAAGTACATTTGATTCATCCTAGAAGGATCTTTACTCTTATTGGGGTTCGACAATGTGTTATTAGTTCCGGTCTGTTGCATCGTGAAAGAACACGGATTTAGTATTAAATTGTCTATCAATGTACTAGAATAGATAATATCCCCGTTTCCTACTCCGACAAGTCTGAAACTATCAGAAGAAACAGAATATCTATTCTAAGCCAATTTAGAAATCCGAAATGAAATTTCTTTCTAAATGCCGGCACATAAAGACAATTTATTAGAACTAAAATCCTACCGTTAAAAAACATTTAACATCTCCCACTGCAACGGCTGTTACCTTAACAGTATTTCCCATGTAGGTTATTACTTCTTCCTATCTAAGTCTCCGGGTTTTCTGGAACCCCTGCATTTAAGTGCAGACATGATTAGTGGTTTCCGTATCCACACACCAGGTACTGGTAGATAACACCACTAAGCATGTTTCGGTGACTAAGGAGAAGTTAACTTCTAGTTGCTTTGAGAGGACAATTAAAACTTCCAGTATCCAAACTGCTTACAACGGAAGCACTTGCCCCTTGGGCTTGCTTGTCCCATTCCGTGGTCCAGATATATTAGGCCCACTGGGTTTCCGTATTTTCTTCTTCCTTTTGCTGCCCGAAAGCCTAGGAAGAGTCAATCTCTCAGCCATAAGTGCTTTGAGGACCCTCAAAGATTCTCTCAGCTGCTTGAAGTTCAATCAGGAGCTCCGTCAATGAATAAGACCCCTTATTCATATTTTAGTTTAGGCGGAACTGCTCAAAACTTCTCGGCAGAGACTGGAGCACAAAATCAATCTGGGTTACCCCTTTGATAATTTCTCCCAGAACCTCTATCTCATTACGATAGCCCATCATTCTAAGAACGTGATCCCTTACGGGCGTTCTTTCCGACATGATGGCCGTCATGAGTTGCCTCATTTCACTTTGCCCGGCTGTCCTGTCCTGATAACCAAAACTTCTTGAGGTTAAGCATCATATCATAGGTAATGGTCATGTCATGATCCCGATGTCGCAGCATTTTTGACATGAAAGTCATAATGTTGCTCCGCGTCATCTCATAGCCTTGATCCATTTCCAATGAGCTTCCTTTCCTCAGTAGTGGAAGTATCATTTGGTTCAGCAAGTCAATTGACTTGGAGTACACATTTGTACTCCTCTGCAGTTAGGACAATGTCCAAGTTTCTTTTCCAATCCATACAATCAGGTTCAGTGAGTTTGTTGACTTTTAATGGGAATAATACCATATAAAACAAACAATGAGTTTAATTCGAAAAGACTAAACCCTAAGTCCTAATACTCTAAACACTAAAACCTAAAAACAATACCATAAACTCTAAAGACTAAAACCCTAATCTTTAATACACTAAAACCCTAGACTTTAAAACTAAACATTAAACCCTAAAATTCGAAACCCTAAACCCAAAAAAAAAAACTAAAAACTAAAACCTAAAACCTTATACTTGAATACACTAAAACCCTAAACCCTAAACCTTAAAATTAAACCCTAAAACTAAGCAAATAACCCTAAAACTCAAAACCCTAAAATTGAAAACAAAAACACTAAACCCCAAACCCTAAAAACAAAATCTAAAACCCTAAATTTTAATACACTAAACCCTAAATCCTAATTCTCAAAACACTAAAACATAAAAACAAAACCCTAAACCCTAAAAACTAAAACCCTAATCTTTAATACACTAAAACCCTAAACGCTAAAACTAAACATTAAACCCTAAAATTTAAAACCCTAAAACCGAAAACCAAAACTCTAAAAACTAAAACCTAAAACCCTAAATTTGAATACAAAAAAAACCTAAAACCTAAAATTAAACACTAAAACTAAGATCATAACCCAAAAACTCAAAACCCTAAAATTGAAAACAAAAACCCTAAAAACTAAATCTAAAACCCTAAATTTAAATACACTGAACCCTAAATCCTAATACTCAAAACACTAAAACATAAAAACAAAACCCTAAACCCTAAAAACTAAAACCCTAATCTTTAATACACTAAAACCCTAAACGCTAAAACTAAACATTAAACCCTAAAATTTAAAACCCTAAAATCTTAAACCAAAACCCTAAAAATTAAAACCTAAAACCCTAAATTTGAATACAACAAAACCCTAAAACCTAAAATTAAACACTAAAACTAAGCACATAACCCAAAAACTCAAAACCCTAAAATTGAAAACAAAAACCCTAATCCCTAAACCCTAAAAACTAAATCTAAAACCCTAAATTTTAATACACTAAACCCTAAATCCTAATACTCTAAACACTAAAACATAAAAACAAAATCCTAAACCCTAAAAACTTAAACCCTAATCTTTAATACACTAAAACCCTAAACCGTAAAACTAAACATTAAACCCTAAAATTTAAAACCCTACAACCTAAAACCAAAACCCTAAAAACTAAAACCTAAAACCCTAAATTTGAATATAACAAAACCCTAAAACCTAAAATTAAACCCTAAAACTAATCACATAACCTAAAAACTCAAAACCCTCAAATTGAAAACAAAAACCCTAAATCCTAAAACCTAAAAACTAAATTTAAAACCCTAAATTTTAATACACTAAACCATAAATCCTAATACTCTAAACACTAAAACATAAAAACAAAACCATAAACCCTAAAATTAAACCTTAAAACTAAACATTAAACCCAAAAACTCTAAACCCTAAAACCTAAAACCAAAACCCTAAACCCTAAATCTTAAACCCTAAATTTTACGACAATAAACCCTAAGTCATAATACTCTAAACACTAAAACCTAAAAACAATACCATAAACTCTAAAGACTAAAACCCTAATCTTTAATAAACTAAAACCCTAGACTTTAAAACTAAACATTAAACCCTAAAATTCGAAACCCTAAACCCTAAAACCAAAACCCTAAAAACTAAAACCTAAAACCTTATACTTGAATACACTAAAACCCTAAACCCTAAACCTTAAAATTAAACTCTAAAACTAAGCAAATAACCCTAAAACTCAAAACCCTAAAATTGAAAACAAAAACACTAAACCCCAAACCCAAAAAACAAAATCTAAAACCCTAAATTTTAATACACTAAACCCTACATCCTAATACTCTAAACACTAAAACATTAAAACAAAATCCTAAACCCTAAAAACTAAAACCCTAATCTTTAATACACTAAAACCCTACACCCTAAAACTAAACATTAAACCCTAAAATTTAAAACTCTAAAACCTAAAACCAAAACCCTAAAAACTAAAACCTAAAACCCTAAATTTGAATACAACAAAACCCTAAAACCTAAAATTAAACCCTAAAACCAAGCACATAACCCAAAAACTCAAAACCCTAAAATTGAAAACAAAAACCCTAAATCCTAAAACCTAAAAACTAAATCTAAAACCCTAAATTTTAATACACTAAACCATAAATCCTAATACTCTAAACACTAAAACATAAAAACAAAACCATAAACCCTAAACACTAAAACCTTAATCATTAATACACTAAAACCCTAAACCCTAAAACTAAAAATTAAACCCTAAAATTCTAAACCCTAAAACCTAAAACCAAAACCCTAAAAAATAAAACCTAAAACCCTAAACTTGAATACAACAAAACCCTAAAACCTAAAATTAAACCTTAAAACTAAACATTAAACCCAAAAATTCTAAACCCTAAAACCTAAAACCAATACCCTAAACCCTAAATCTTAAAAACTAAATCTTATACCCTAAATTTTACGACACTAAACCCTAAGTCCTAATACTCTAAACACTAAAACCTAAAAACAATACCATAAACTCTAAAGACTAAAACCCTAATCTTTAATACACTAAAACCCTAGACTTTAAAACTAAACATTAAACCCTAAAATTCGAAACGCTAAACCCAAAAAAAAAAACTAAAAACTAAAACCTAAAACCTTATACTTGAATACACTAAAACCCTAAACCCTAAACCTTAAAATTAAACCCTAAAACTAAGCAAATAACCCTAAAACTCAAAACCCTAAAATTGAAAACAAAAACCCTAAATCCTAAAACCTAAAAACTAAATTTAAAACCCTAAATTTTAATACACTAAACCATAAATCCTAATACTCTAAACACTAAAACATAAAAACAAAACAATAAACCCTAAAATTAAACCTTAAAACTAAACATTAAACCCAAAAACTCTAAACCCTAAAACCTAAAACCAAAACCCTAAACCCTAAATCTTAAACCCTAAATTTTACGACAATAAACCCTAAGTCATAATACTCTAAACACTAAAACCTAAAAACAATACCATAAACTCTAAAGACTAAAACCCTAATCTTTAATAAACTAAAACCCTAGACTTTAAAACTAAACATTAAACCCTAAAATTCGAAACCCTAAACCCTAAAACCAAAACCCTAAAAACTAAAACCTAAAACCTTATACTTGAATACACTAAAACCCTAAACCCTAAACCTTAAAATTAAACTCTAAAACTAAGCAAATAACCCTAAAACTCAAAACCCTAAAATTGAAAACAAAAACACTAAACCCCAAATTTAAAAAACAAAATCTAAAACCCTAAATTTTAATACACTAAACCCTACATCCTAATACTCTAAACACTAAAACATTAAAACAAAATCCTAAACCCTAAAAACTAAAACCCTAATCTTTAATACACTAAAACCCTACACCCTAAAACTAAACATTAAACCCTAACATTAAAACGGAAGCACTTGCCCCTTGGGCTTGCTTGTCCCATTCCGTGGTCCAGATATATTAGGCCCACTGGGTTTCCGTATTTTCTTCTTCCTTTTGCTGCCCGAAAGCCTAGGAAGAGTCAATCTCTCAGCCATAAGTGCTTTGAGGACCCTCAAAGATTCTCTCAGCTGCTTGAAGTTCAATCAGGAGCTCCGTCAATGAATAAGACCCCTTATTCATATTTTAGTTTAGGCGGAACTGCTCAAAACTTCTCGGCAGAGACTGGAGCACAAAATCAATCTGGGTTACCCCTTTGATAATTTCTCCCAGAACCTCTATCTCATTACGATAGCCCATCATTCTAAGAACGTGATCCCTTACGGGCGTTCTTTCCGACATGATGGCCGTCATGAGTTGCCTCATTTCACTTTGCCCGGCTGTCCTGTCCTGATAACCAAAACTTCTTGAGGTTAAGCATCATATCATAGGTAATGGTCATGTCATGATCCCGATGTCGCAGCATTTTTGACATGAAAGTCATAATGTTGCTCCGCGTCATCTCATAGCCTTGATCCATTTCCAATGAGCTTCCTTTCCTCAGTAGTGGAAGTATCATTTGGTTCAGCAAGTCAATTGACTTGGAGTACACATTTGTACTCCTCTGCAGTTAGGACAATGTCCAAGTTTCTTTTCCAATCCATACAATCAGGTTCAGTGAGTTTGTTGACTTTTAATGGGAATAATACCATATAAAACAAACAATGAGTTTAATTCGAAAAGACTAAACCCTAAGTCCTAATACTCTAAACACTAAAACCTAAAAACAATACCATAAACTCTAAAGACTAAAACCCTAATCTTTAATACACTAAAACCCTAGACTTTAAAACTAAACATTAAACCCTAAAATTCGAAACCCTAAACCCAAAAAAAAAAACTAAAAACTAAAACCTAAAACCTTATACTTGAATACACTAAAACCCTAAACCCTAAACCTTAAAATTAAACCCTAAAACTAAGCAAATAACCCTAAAACTCAAAACCCTAAAATTGAAAACAAAAACACTAAACCCCAAACCCTAAAAACAAAATCTAAAACCCTAAATTTTAATACACTAAACCCTAAATCCTAATTCTCAAAACACTAAAACATAAAAACAAAACCCTAAACCCTAAAAACTAAAACCCTAATCTTTAATACACTAAAACCCTAAACGCTAAAACTAAACATTAAACCCTAAAATTTAAAACCCTAAAACCGAAAACCAAAACTCTAAAAACTAAAACCTAAAACCCTAAATTTGAATACAAAAAAAACCTAAAACCTAAAATTAAACACTAAAACTAAGATCATAACCCAAAAACTCAAAACCCTAAAATTGAAAACAAAAACCCTAAAAACTAAATCTAAAACCCTAAATTTAAATACACTGAACCCTAAATCCTAATACTCAAAACACTAAAACATAAAAACAAAACCCTAAACCCTAAAAACTAAAACCCTAATCTTTAATACACTAAAACCCTAAACGCTAAAACTAAACATTAAACCCTAAAATTTAAAACCCTAAAATCTTAAACCAAAACCCTAAAAATTAAAACCTAAAACCCTAAATTTGAATACAACAAAACCCTAAAACCTAAAATTAAACACTAAAACTAAGCACATAACCCAAAAACTCAAAACCCTAAAATTGAAAACAAAAACCCTAATCCCTAAACCCTAAAAACTAAATCTAAAACCCTAAATTTTAATACACTAAACCCTAAATCCTAATACTCTAAACACTAAAACATAAAAACAAAATCCTAAACCCTAAAAACTTAAACCCTAATCTTTAATACACTAAAACCCTAAACCGTAAAACTAAACATTAAACCCTAAAATTTAAAACCCTACAACCTAAAACCAAAACCCTAAAAACTAAAACCTAAAACCCTAAATTTGAATATAACAAAACCCTAAAACCTAAAATTAAACCCTAAAACTAATCACATAACCTAAAAACTCAAAACCCTCAAATTGAAAACAAAAACCCTAAATCCTAAAACCTAAAAACTAAATTTAAAACCCTAAATTTTAATACACTAAACCATAAATCCTAATACTCTAAACACTAAAACATAAAAACAAAACCATAAACCCTAAAATTAAACCTTAAAACTAAACATTAAACCCAAAAACTCTAAACCCTAAAACCTAAAACCAAAACCCTAAACCCTAAATCTTAAACCCTAAATTTTACGACAATAAACCCTAAGTCATAATACTCTAAACACTAAAACCTAAAAACAATACCATAAACTCTAAAGACTAAAACCCTAATCTTTAATAAACTAAAACCCTAGACTTTAAAACTAAACATTAAACCCTAAAATTCGAAACCCTAAACCCTAAAACCAAAACCCTAAAAACTAAAACCTAAAACCTTATACTTGAATACACTAAAACCCTAAACCCTAAACCTTAAAATTAAACTCTAAAACTAAGCAAATAACCCTAAAACTCAAAACCCTAAAATTGAAAACAAAAACACTAAACCCCAAACCCAAAAAACAAAATCTAAAACCCTAAATTTTAATACACTAAACCCTACATCCTAATACTCTAAACACTAAAACATTAAAACAAAATCCTAAACCCTAAAAACTAAAACCCTAATCTTTAATACACTAAAACCCTACACCCTAAAACTAAACATTAAACCCTAAAATTTAAAACTCTAAAACCTAAAACCAAAACCCTAAAAACTAAAACCTAAAACCCTAAATTTGAATACAACAAAACCCTAAAACCTAAAATTAAACCCTAAAACCAAGCACATAACCCAAAAACTCAAAACCCTAAAATTGAAAACAAAAACCCTAAATCCTAAAACCTAAAAACTAAATCTAAAACCCTAAATTTTAATACACTAAACCATAAATCCTAATACTCTAAACACTAAAACATAAAAACAAAACCATAAACCCTAAACACTAAAACCTTAATCATTAATACACTAAAACCCTAAACCCTAAAACTAAAAATTAAACCCTAAAATTCTAAACCCTAAAACCTAAAACCAAAACCCTAAAAAATAAAACCTAAAACCCTAAACTTGAATACAACAAAACCCTAAAACCTAAAATTAAACCTTAAAACTAAACATTAAACCCAAAAATTCTAAACCCTAAAACCTAAAACCAATACCCTAAACCCTAAATCTTAAAAACTAAATCTTATACCCTAAATTTTACGACACTAAACCCTAAGTCCTAATACTCTAAACACTAAAACCTAAAAACAATACCATAAACTCTAAAGACTAAAACCCTAATCTTTAATACACTAAAACCCTAGACTTTAAAACTAAACATTAAACCCTAAAATTCGAAACGCTAAACCCAAAAAAAAAACCTAAAAACTAAAACCTAAAACCTTATACTTGAATACACTAAAACCCTAAACCCTAAACCTTAAAATTAAACCCTAAAACTAAGCAAATAACCCTAAAACTCAAAACCCTAAAATTGAAAACAAAAACCCTAAATCCTAAAACCTAAAAACTAAATTTAAAACCCTAAATTTTAATACACTAAACCATAAATCCTAATACTCTAAACACTAAAACATAAAAACAAAACAATAAACCCTAAAATTAAACCTTAAAACTAAACATTAAACCCAAAAACTCTAAACCCTAAAACCTAAAACCAAAACCCTAAACCCTAAATCTTAAACCCTAAATTTTACGACAATAAACCCTAAGTCATAATACTCTAAACACTAAAACCTAAAAACAATACCATAAACTCTAAAGACTAAAACCCTAATCTTTAATAAACTAAAACCCTAGACTTTAAAACTAAACATTAAACCCTAAAATTCGAAACCCTAAACCCTAAAACCAAAACCCTAAAAACTAAAACCTAAAACCTTATACTTGAATACACTAAAACCCTAAACCCTAAACCTTAAAATTAAACTCTAAAACTAAGCAAATAACCCTAAAACTCAAAACCCTAAAATTGAAAACAAAAACACTAAACCCCAAATTTAAAAAACAAAATCTAAAACCCTAAATTTTAATACACTAAACCCTACATCCTAATACTCTAAACACTAAAACATTAAAACAAAATCCTAAACCCTAAAAACTAAAACCCTAATCTTTAATACACTAAAACCCTACACCCTAAAACTAAACATTAAACCCTAAAATTTAAAACTCTAAAACCTAAAACCAAAACCCTAAAAACTAAAACCTAAAACCCTAAATTTGAATACAACAAAACCCTAAAACCTAAAATTAAACCCTAAAACCAAGCACATAACCCAAAAACTCAAAACCCTAAAATTGAAAACAAAAACCCTAAATCCTAAAACCTAAAAACTAAATCTAAAACCCTAAATTTTAATACACTAAACCATAAATCCTAATACTCTAAACACTAAAACATAAAAACAAAACCATAAACCCTAAACACTAAAACCTTAATCATTAATACACTAAAACCCTAAACCCTAAAACTAAAAATTAAACCCTAAAATTCTAAACCCTAAAACCTAAAACCAAAACCCTAAAAAATAAAACCTAAAACCCTAAACTTGAATACAACAAAACCCTAAAACCTAAAATTAAACCTTAAAACTAAACATTAAACCCAAAAATTCTAAACCCTAAAACCTAAAACCAATACCCTAAACCCTAAATCTTAAAAACTAAATCTTATACCCTAAATTTTACGACACTAAACCCTAAGTCCTAATACTCTAAACACTAAAACCTAAAAACAATACCATAAACTCTAAAGACTAAAACCCTAATCTTTAATACACTAAAACCCTAGACTTTAAAACTAAACATTAAACCCTAAAATTCGAAACGCTAAACCCAAAAAAAAAACCTAAAAACTAAAACCTAAAACCTTATACTTGAATACACTAAAACCCTAAACCCTAAACCTTAAAATTAAACCCTAAAACTAAGCAAATAACCCTAAAACTCAAAACCCTAAAATTGAAAACAAAAACACTAAACCCCAAACCCTAAAAACAAAATCTAAAACCCTAAATTTTAATACACTAAACCCTAAATCCTAATACTCAAAACACTAAAACATAAAAACAGAACCCTAAACCCTAAAAACTAAAACCCTAATCTTTAATACACTAAATCATTAAAAGCTAAAACTAAACATTAAACCCTTAAATTTAAAACCCTAAAACCGAAAACCAAAACTCTAAAAACTAAAACCTAAAACCCTAAATTTGAATACAAAAAAAACCTAAAACCTAAAATTAAACACTAAAACTAAGCACATAACCCAAAAACTCAAAACCCTAAAATTGAAAACAAAAACCCTAAAAACTAAATCTAAAACCCTAAATTTTAATACACTAAATCCTAAATCCTAATACTCAAAACACTAAAACATAAAAACAAAACCCTAAACCCTAAAAACTAAAACCCTAATCTTTAATACACTAAAACCCTAAACGCTAAAACTAAACATTAAACCCTAAAATTTAAAACCCTAAAATCTTAAACCAAAACCCTAAAAATTAAAACCTAAAACCCTAAATTTGAATACAACAAAACCCTAAAACCTAAAATTAAACACTAAAACTAAGCACAAAACCCAAAAACTCAAAACCCTAAAATTGAAAACAAAAACCCTAAATCCTAAAACCTAAAAACTAAATCCTAAATCCTAAATTTTAATACACTAAACCCAAAATCCTAATACTCAAAACACTAAAACATAAAAACAAAACCCTAAACCCTAAAAACTAAAACCCTAATCTTTAATACACTAAAACCCTAAACCCTAAAAGTAAACATTAAACCGTAAAATTTAAAACCCTAAAACCGAAAACCAAAACCCTAAAAACTAAAACCTGAAACCCTATATTTGAATACAATAGAACCCTAAAACCTAAAATTAAACTGTAAAACTAAGCACATAACCCAAAAACTCAAAACCCTAAAATTGAAAACAAAAACACTAAACCCCAAACCCTAAAAACAAAATCTATAACCCTAAATTTTAATACACTAAACCCTAAATCCTAATACTCAAACACTAAAACATAAAAACAAAACCCTAAACCCTAAAAACTAAAACCCTAATCTTTAATACACTCAAACCCTAAACCCTAAAACTAACAATTAAACCCTAAAATTTAAAACACTAAAACCGAAAACCAAAACCCTAAAAACTAAAACCTAAAACCCTAAATTTGAATACAACAAAACCCTAAAACCTAAAATTAAACACTAAAACTAAGCACATAACCCTAAAAACAAAATCTAAAACCCTAAATTTTAATACACTACACCCTAAATCCTAATACTCTAAACACTAAAACATAAAAACAAAATCCTAAACCCTAAAAACTTAAACCCTAATCTTTAATACACTAAAACCCTAAACCGTAAAACTAAACATTAAACCCTAAAATTTAAAACCCTACAACCTAAAACCAAAACCCTAAAAACTAAAACCTAAAACCCTAAATTTGAATATAACAAAACCCTAAAACCTAAAATTAAACCCTAAAACTAAGCACATAACCTAAAAACTCAAAACCCTCAAATTGAAAACAAAAACCCTAAATCCTAAAACCTAAAAACTAAATTTAAAACCCTAAATTCTAATACACTAAACCATAAATCCTAATACTCTAAACACTAAAACATAAACACAAAACCCTAAACCCTAAAATTAAACCTTAAAACTAAACATTAAACCCAAAAACTCTAAACCCTAAAACCTAAAACTAAAACCCTAAACCCTAAATCTTAAACCCTAAATTTTACGACACTAAACCCTAAGTCATAATATTCTAAACACTAAAACCTAAAAACAATACCATAAACTCTAAAGACTAAAACCCTAATCTTTAATAAACTAAAACCCTAGACTTTAAAACTAAACATTAAACCCTAAAATTCGAAACCCTAAACCCTAAAACCAAAACCCTAAAAACTAAAACCTAAAACCTTATACTTGAATACACTAAAACCCTAAACCCTAAACCTTAAAATTAAACCCTAAAACTAAGCAAATAACCATAAAACTCAAAACCCTAAAATTGAAAACAAAAACACTAAACCCCAAACCCTAAAAACAAAATCTAAAACCCTAAATTTTAATACACTAAACCCTACATCCTAATACTCTAAACACTAAAACATTAAAACAAAATCCTAAACCCTAAAAACTAAAATCCTAATCTTTAATACACTAAAACCCTACACCCTAAAACTAAACATTAAACCCTAAAATTTAAAACCCTAAAACCTAAAACCAAAACCCTAAAAACTAAAACCTAAAACCCTAAATTTGAATAAAACAAAACCCTAAAACCTAAAATTAAACCCTAAAACCAAGCACATAACCCAAAAACTCAAAACCCTAAAATTGAAAACAAAAACCCTAAATCCTAAAACCTAAAAACTAAATCTAAAACCCTAAATTTTAATACACTAAACCATAAATCCTAATACTCTAAACACTAAAACATAAAAACAAAACCATAAACCCTAAACACTAAAACCCTAATCATTAATACACTAAAACCCTAAACCCTAAAACTAAAAATTAAACCCTAAAATTCTAAACCCTAAAACCTAAAACCAAAACCCTAAAAAATAAAACCTAAAACCCTAAACTTGAATACAACAAAACCTTAAAACCTAAAATTAAACCTTAAAACTCAACATTAAACCCAAAAACTCTAAACCCTAAAACCTAAAACCAATACCCTAAACCCTAAATCTTAAAAACTATATCTTAAACCCTAAATTTTACGACACTAAACCCTAAGTCCTAATACTCTAAACACTAAAACCTAAAAACAATACCATAAACTCTAAAGACTAAAACCCTAATCTTTAATACACAAAAACCCTAGACTTTAAAACTAAACATTAAACCCTAAAATTCGAAACCCTAAACCCAAAAAAAAAACCTAAAAACTAAAACCTAAAACCTTATACTTGAATACACTAAAACCCTAAACCCTAAACCTTAAAATTAAACCCTAAAACTAAGCAAATGATCCTAAAACTCAAAACCCTAAAATTGAAAACAAAAACACTAAACCCCAAACCCTAAAAACAAAATCTAAAACCCTAAATTTTAATACACTAAACCCTAAATCCTAATACTCAAAACACTAAAACATAAAAACAAAACCCTAAACCCTAAAAACTAAAACCCTAATCTTTAATACACTAAAACCCTAAACGCTAAAACTAAACATTAAACCCTAAAATTTAAAACCCTAAAACCGAAAACCAAAACTCTAAAAGCTAAAACCTAAAACCCTAAATTTGAATACAAAAAAAACCTAAAACCTAAAATTAAACACTAAAACTAAGGACATAACCCAAAAACTCAAAACCCTAAAATTGAAAACAAAAACCCTAAAAACTAAATCTAAAACCCTAAATTTTAATACACTAAACCCTAATACTCAAAACACTAAAACATAATAACAAAACCCTAAACCCTAAAAACTAAAACCCTAATCTTTAATACACTAAAACCCTAAACGCTAAAACTAAACATTAAACCATAAAATTTAAAACCCTAAAATCTTAAACCAAAACCCTAAAAATTAAAACCTAAAACCCTAAATTTGAATACAACAAAACCCTAAAACCTAAAATTAAACACTAAAACTAAGCACATAACCCAAAAACTCAAAACCCTAAAATTGAAAACAAAAACCCTAATCCCTAAACCCTAAAAACTAAATCTAAAACCCTAAATTTTAATACACTAAACCCTAAATCCTAATACTCTAAACACTAAAACATAAAAACAAAATACTAAACCCTAAAATCTTAAACCCTAATCTTTAATACACTAAAACCCTAAACCGTAAAACTAAACATTAAACCCTAAAATTTAAAACCCTACAACCTAAAACCAAAACCCTAAAAACTAAATCCTAAAACCCTAAATTTGAATATAACAAAACCCTAAAACCTAAAATTAAACCCTAAAACTAAGCACATAACCTAAAAACTCAAAACCCTCAAATTGAAAACAAAAACCCTAAATCCTAAAACCTAAAAACTAAATTTAAAACCCTAAATTTTAATACACTAAACCATAAATCCTAATACTCTAAACACTAAAACATAAAAACAAAACCCTAAACCTTAAAATTAAACCTTAAAACTAAACATTAAACCCAAAAACTCTAAACCCTAAAACCTAAAACCAAAACCCTAAACACTAAATCTTAAACCCTAAATTTTACGACACTAAACCCTAAGTCATAATACTCTAAACACTAAAACCTAAAAACAATACCATAAACTCTAAAGACTAAAACCCTAATCTTTAATAAACTAAAACCCTAGACTTTAAAACTAAACATTAAACCCTAAAATTTGAAACCCTAAACCCTAAAACCAAAACCCGAAAAACTAAAACCTAAAACCTTATACTTGAATACACTAAAACCCTAAACCCTAAACCTTAAAATTAAACCCTAAAACTAAGCAAATAACCCTAAAACTCAAAACCCTAAAATTGAAAACAAAAACACTAAACCCCAAACCCTAAAAACAAAATCTAAAACCCTAAATTTTAATACACTAAACCCTACATCCTAATACTCTAAACACTAAAACATTAAAACAAAATCCTAAACCCTAAACCCTAAAAACTAAAACCCTAATCTTTAATACACTAAAACCCTACACCCTAAAACTAAACATTAAACCCTAAAATTTAAAACCCTAAAACCTAAAACCAAAACCCTAAAACCTAAAACCTAAAACCCTAAATTTGAATACAACAAAACCCTAAAACCTAAAATTAAACCCTAAAACATAGCACATAACCCAAAAACTCAAAACCCTAAAATTGAAAACAAAAACCCTAAATCCTAAAACCTAAAAACTAAATCTAAAACCCTAAATTTTAATACACTAAACCATAAATCCTAATACTCTAAACACTAAAACATAAAAACAAAACCATAAACCCTAAACACTAAAACCCTAATCATTAATACACTAAAACCCTAAACCCTAAAACTAAAAATTAAACCCTAAAATTCTAAACCCTAAAACCTAAAACCAAAACCCTAAAAAATAAAACCTAAAACCCTAAACTTGAATACAACAAAACCCTAAACCCTAAAATTAAACCTTAAAACTAAACATTAAACCCAAAAACTCTAAACCCTAAAACCTAAAACCAAAACCCTAAACCCTAAATGTTAAACCCTAAATTTTACGACACTAAACCCTAAGTTATAATACTCTAAACACTAAAACCTAAAAACAATACCATAAACTCTAAAGACTAAAACCCTAATCATTAATAAACTAAAACCCTAGACTTTAAATCTAAACATTAAACCCTAAAATTCGAAACCCTAAACCCTAAAAACAAAACCCTAAAAACTAAAACCTAAAACCTTATACTTGAATACACTAAAACCCTAAACCCTAAACCTTAAAATTAAACCCTAAAACTAAGCAAATAACCCTAAAACTCAAAACCCTAAAATTGAAAACAAAAACGCTAAACCCCAAACCCTAAACCCTAAAAACTAAAACCCTAATCTTTAATACACTAAAACCCTAAACGCTAAAACTAAACATTAAACCCTAAAATTTAAAACCCTAAAATCTTAAACCAATACCCTAAAAATTAAAACCTAAAACCCTAAATTTGAATACAACAAAACCCTAAAACCTAAAATTAAACACTAAAACTAAGCACATAACCCAAAAACTCAAAACCCTAATATTGAAAACAGAAACCCTAATCCCTAAACCCTAAAAACTAAATCTAAAACCCTAAATTTTAATACACGAAACCCTAAATCCTAATACTCTAAACACTAAAACATTAAAACAAAATCCTAAACCCTAAAAACTAAAACCCTAATCTTTAATACACTAAAACCCTACACCCTAAAACTAAACATTAAACCCTAAAATTTAAAACCCTAAAACCTAAAACCAAAACCCTAAAAACTAAAACCTAAAACCCTAAATTTGAATACAACAAAACCCTAAAACCTAAAATTAAACCCTAAAACCAAGCACATAACCCAAAAACTCAAAACCCTAAATCCTAAAACCTAAAAACTAAATCCTAAATCCTAAATTTTAATACACTAAACCCTAAATCCTAATACTCAAAACACTAAAACATAAAAACAAAACCCAAAACCCTAAAAACTAAAACCCTAATCTTTAATACACTAAAACCCTAAACCCTAAAAGTAAACATTAAACCGTAAAATTTAAAACCCTAAAACCGAAAACCAAAACCCTAAAAACTAAAACCTGAAACCCTATATTTGAATACAATAGAACCCTGAAACCTAAAATTAAACTGTAAAACTAAGCACATAACCCAAAAACTTAAAACCCTAAACCCTAAACCCTAAAAACAAAATCTAAAACCCTAAATTTTAATACACTAAACCCTAAATCCTAATACTCTAAACACTAAAACATAAAAACAAAATCCTAAACCCTACCCTAATCTTTAATACACTAAAACCCTAAACCGTAAAACTAAACATTAAACCCTAAAATTTAAAACCCTAAAACCTAAAACCAAAACACTAAAAACTAAAACCTAAAACCCTAAATTTGAATACAACAAAACCCTAAAACCTAAAATTAAACCCTAAAACTAAGCACATAACCCAAAAACTCAAAACCCTCAAATTGAAAACAAAAACCCTAAATCCTAAAATCTAAAAACTAAATTTAAAACCCTAAATTTTAATACACTAAACCATAAATCCTAATACTCTAAACACTAAAACATAAAAACAAAACCCTAAACCATAAAATTAAACCTTAAAACTAAACATTAAACCCAAAAACTCTAAACCCTAAAACCTAAAACCAAAACCCTAAACCCTAAATCTTAAACCCTAAATTTTACGACACTAAACCCTAAGTTATAATAATCTAAACACTAAAACCTAAAAACAATACCATAAACTCTAAAGACTAAAACCCTAATCTTTAATAAACTAAAACCCTAGACTTTAAAACTAAACATTAAACCCTAAAATTCGAAACCCTAAACCCTAAAACCAAAACCCTAAAAACTAAAACCTAAAACCTTATACTTGAATACACTAAAACCCTAAACCCTAAACCTTAAAATTAAACCCTAAAACTAAGCAAATAACCCTAAAACTCAAAACCCTAAAATTGAAAACAAAAACACTAAACCCCAAACCCTAAAAACAAAATCTATAACCCTAAATTTTAATACACTAAACCCTAAATCCTAATACTCAAACACTAAAACATAAAAACAAAACCCTAAACCCTAAAAACTAAAACCCTAATCTTTAATACACTCAAACCCTAAACCCTAAAACTAACAATTAAACCCTAAAATTTAAAACACTAAAACCGAAAACCAAAACCCTAAAAACTAAAACCTAAAACCCTAAATTTGAATAAAACAAAACCCTAAAACCTAAAATTAAACACTAAAACTAAGCACATAACCCTAAAAACAAAATCTAAAACCCTAAATTTTAATACACTACACCCTAAATCCTAATACTCTAAACACTAAAACATAAAAACAAAATCCTAAACCCTAAAAACTTAAACCCTAATCTTTAATACACTAAAACCCTAAACCGTAAAACTAAACATTAAACCCTAAAATTTAAAACCCTACAACCTAAAACCAAAACCCTAAAAACTAAAACCGAAAACCCTAAATTTGAATATAACAAAACCCTAAAACCTAAAATTAAACCCTAAAACTAAGCACATAACCTAAAAACTCAAAACCCTCAAATTGAAAACAAAAACCCTAAATCCTAAAACCTAAAAACTAAATTTAAAACCCTAAATTCTAATACACTAAACCATAAATCCTAATACTCTAAACACTAAAACATAAACACAAAACCCTAAACCCTAAAATTAAACCTTAAAACTAAACATTAAACCCAAAAACTCTAAACCCTAAAACCTAAAACCAAAACCCTAAACCCTAAATCTTAAACCCTAAATTTTACGACACTAAACCCTAAGTCATAATATTCTAAACACTAAAACCTAAAAACAATACCATAAACTCTAAAGACTAAAACCCTAATCTTTAATAAACTAAAACCCTAGACTTTAAAACTAAACATTAAACCCTAAAATTCGAATCCCTAAACCCTAAAACCAAAACCCTAAAAACTAAAACCTAAAACCTTATACTTGAATACACTAAAACCCTAAACCCTAAACCTTAAAATTAAACCCTAAAACTAAGCAAATAACCATAAAACTCAAAACCCTAAAATTGAAAACAAAAACACTAAACCCCAAACCCTAAAAACAAAATCTAAAACCCTAAATTTTAATACACTAAACCCTACATCCTAATACTCTAAACACTAAAACATTAAAACAAAATCCTAAACCCTAAAAACTAAAATCCTAATCTTTAATACACTAAAACCCTACACCCTAAAACTAAACATTAAACCCTAAAATTTAAAACCCTAAAACCTAAAACCAAAACCCTAAAAACTAAAACCTAAAACCCTAAATTTGAATAAAACAAAACCCTAAAACCTAAAATTAAACCCTAAAACCAAGCACATAACCCAAAAACTCAAAACCCTAAAATTGAAAACAAAAACCCTAAATCCTAAAACCTAAAAACTAAATCTAAAACCCTAAATTTTAATACACTAAACCATAAATCCTAATACTCTAAACACTAAAACATAAAAACAAAACCATAAACCCTAAACACTAAAACCCTAATCATTAATACAATAAAACCCCAAACCCTAAAACTAAAAATTAAACCCTAAAATTCTAAACCCTAAAACCTAAAACCAAAACCCTAAAAAATAAAACCTAAAACCCTAAACTTGAATACAACAAAACCCTAAAACCTAAAATTAAACCTTAAAACTCAACATTAAACCCAAAAACTCTAAACCCTAAAACCTAAAACCAATACCCTAAACCCTAAATCTTAAAAACTATATCTTAAACCCTAAATTTTACGACACTAAACCCTAAGTCCTAATACTCTAAACACTAAAACCTAAAAACAATACCATAAACTCTAAAGACTAAAACCCTAATCTTTAATAAACTAAAACCCTAGACTTTAAAACTAAACATTAAACCCTAAAATTCGAATCCCTAAACCCTAAAACCAAAACCCTAAAAACTAAAACCTAAAACCTTATACTTGAATACACTAAAACCCTAAACCCTAAACCTTAAAATTAAACCCTAAAACTAAGCAAATAACCATAAAACTCAAAACCCTAAAATTGAAAACAAAAACACTAAACCCCAAACCCTAAAAACAAAATCTAAAACCCTAAATTTTAATACACTAAACCCTACATCCTAATACTCTAAACACTAAAACATTAAAACAAAATCCTAAACCCTAAAAACTAAAATCCTAATCTTTAATACACTAAAACCCTACACCCTAAAACTAAACATTAAACCCTAAAATTTAAAACCCTAAAACCTAAAACCAAAACCCTAAAAACTAAAACCTAAAACCCTAAATTTGAATAAAACAAAACCCTAAAACCTAAAATTAAACCCTAAAACCAAGCACATAACCCAAAAACTCAAAACCCTAAAATTGAAAACAAAAACCCTAAATCCTAAAACCTAAAAACTAAATCTAAAACCCTAAATTTTAATACACTAAACCATAAATCCTAATACTCTAAACACTAAAACATAAAAACAAAACCATAAACCCTAAACACTAAAACCCTAATCATTAATACAATAAAACCCCAAACCCTAAAACTAAAAATTAAACCCTAAAATTCTAAACCCTAAAACCTAAAACCAAAACCCTAAAAAATAAAACCTAAAACCCTAAACTTGAATACAACAAAACCCTAAAACCTAAAATTAAACCTTAAAACTCAACATTAAACCCAAAAACTCTAAACCCTAAAACCTAAAACCAATACCCTAAACCCTAAATCTTAAAAACTATATCTTAAACCCTAAATTTTACGACACTAAACCCTAAGTCCTAATACTCTAAACACTAAAACCTAAAAACAATACCATAAACTCTAAAGACTAAAACCCTAATCTTTAATACACAAAAACCCTAGACTTTAAAACTAAACATTAAACCCTAAAATTCGAAACCCTAAACCCAAAAAAAAACCTAAAAACTAAAACCTAAAACCTTATACTTGAATACACTAAAACCCTAAACCCTAAACCTTAAAATTAAACCCTAAAACTAAGCAAATGATCCTAAAACTCAAAACCCTAAAATTGAAAACAAAAACACTAAACCCCAAACCCTAAAAACAAAATCTAAAACCCTAAATTTTAATACACTAAACCCTAAATCCTAATACTCAAAACACTAAAACATAAAAACAAAACCCTAAACCCTAAAAACTAAAACCCTAATCTTTAATACACTAAAACCCTAAACGCTAAAATTAAACATTAAACCCTAAAATTTAAAACCCTAAAACCGAAAACCAAAACTCTAAAAGCTAAAACCTAAAACCCTAAATTTGAATACAAAAAAAACCTAAAACCTAAAATTAAACACTAAAACTAAGCACATAACCCAAAAACTCAAAACCCTAAAATTGAAAACAAAAACCCTAAAAACTAAATCTAAAACCCTAAATTTTAATACACTAAACCCTAATACTCAAAACACTAAAACATAAAAACAAAACCCTAAACCCTAAAAACTAAAACCCTAATCTTTAATACACTAAAACCCTAAACGCTAAAACTAAACATTAAACCCTAAAATTTAAAACCCTAAAATCTTAAACCAAAACCCTAAAAATTAAAACCTAAAACCCTAAATTTGAATACAACAAAACCCTAAAACCTAAAATTAAACACTAAAACTAAGCACATAACCCAAAAACTCAAAACCCTAAAATTGAAAACAAAAACCCTAATCCCTAAACCCTAAAAACTAAATCTAAAACCCTAAATTTTAATACACTAAACCCTAAATCCTAATACTCTAAACACTAAAACATAAAAACAAAATACTAAACCCTAAAATCTTAAACCCTAATCTTTAATACACTAAAACCCTAAACCGTAAAACTAAACATTAAACCCTAAAATTTAAAACCCTACAACCTAAAACCAAAACCCTAAAAACTAAAACCTAAAACCCTAAATTTGAATATAACAAAACCCTAAAACCTAAAATTAAACCCTAAAACTAAGCACATAACCTAAAAACTCAAAACCCTCAAATTGAAAACAAAAACCCTAAATCCTAAAACCTAAAAACTAAATTTAAAACCCTAAATTTTAATACACTAAACCATAAATCCTAATACTCTAAACACTAAAACATAAAAACAAAACCCTAAACCTTAAAATTAAACATTAAAACTAAACATTAAACCCAAAAACTCTAAACCCTAAAACCTAAAACCAAAACCCTAAACACTAAATCTTAAACCCTAAATTTTACGACACTAAACCCTAAGTCATAATACTCTAAACACTAAAACCTAAAAACAATACCATAAACTCTAAAGACTAAAACCCTAATCTTTAATAAACTAAAACCTTAGACTTTAAAACTAAACATTAAACCCTAAAATTTGAAACCCTAAACCCTAAAACCAAAACCCGAAAAACTAAAACCTAAAACCTTATACTTGAATACACTAAAACCCTAAACCATAAACCTTAAAATTAAACCCTAAAACTAAGCAAATAACCCTAAAACTCAAAACCCTAAAATTGAAAACAAAAACACTAAACCCCAAACCCTAAAAACAAAATCTAAAACCCTAAATTTTAATACACTAAACCCTAAACCCTAAACCCTAAACCCTAAACCCTAAACCCTAAACCCTAAACCCTAAACCCTAAACCCTAAACCCTAAACCCTAAACCCTAAACCCTAAACCCTAAACCCTAAACCCTAAACCCTAAACCCTAAAACCTAAACCCTAAACCCTAAACCCTAAACCCTAAAAACTAAAACCCTAATCTTTAATACACTAAAACCCTAAACGCTAAAACTAAACATTAAACCCTAAAATTTAAAACCATAAAATCTTAAACCAAAACCCTAAAAATTAAAACCTAAAACCCTAAATTTGAATACAACAAAACCCTAAAACCTAAAATTAAACACTAAAACTAAGCACATAACCCAAAAACTCAAAACCCTAAAATTGAAAACAAAAACCCTAATCCCTAAGCCCTAAAAACTAAATCTAAAACCCTAAATTTTAATACACTAAACCCTAAATCCTAATACTATAAACACTAAAACATTAAAACAAAATCCTAAACCCTAAAAACTAAAACCCTAATCTTTAATACACTATAACCCTACACCCTAAAACTAAACATTAAACCCTAAAATTTAAAACCCTAAAACCTAAAACCAAAACCCTAAAAACTAAAACCTAAAACCCTAAATTTGAATACAACAAAACTCTAAAACCTAAAATTAATCCCTAAAACCAAGCACATAACCCAAAAACTCAAAACCCTAAAATTGAAAAAAAAAACCCTAAATCCTAAAACCTAAAAACTAAATCCTAAATCCTAAATTTTAATACACTAAACCCAAAATCCTAATACTCAAAACACTAAAACATAAAAACAAAACCCTAAACCCTAAAAACTAAAACCCTAATCTTTAATACACTAAAACCCTAAACCCTAAAAGTAAACATTAAACCGTAAAATTTAAAACACTAAAACCGAAAACCAAAACCCTAAAAACTAAAACCTGAAACCCTATATTTGAATACAATAGAACCTTAAAACCTAAAATTAAACTGTAAAACTATGCACATAACCCAAAAACTCAAAACCCTAAACCCTAAACCCTAAAAACAAAATCTAAAACCCTAAATTTTAATACACTAAACCCTAAATCCTAATACTCTAAACACTAAAACATAAAAACAAAATCCTAAACCCTACCCTAATCTTTAATACACTAAAACCCTAAACCCCAAAACTAAACATTAAACCCTAAAATTTAAAACCCTAAAACCTAAAACCAAAACCCTAAAAACTAAAACCTAAAACCCTAAATTTGAATACAACAAAACCCTAAAACCTAAAATTAAAACCTAAAACCAAGCACATAACCCAAAAACTCAAAACCCTGAAATTGAAAACAAAAACCCTAAATCCGAAAAACTAAAAACTAAATTTAAAACCCTAAATTTTAATACACTAAACCATAAATCCTAATACTCTAAACACTAAAACATAAAAACAAAACCCTAAACCCTAAAAACTAAAACCCTAATCTTTAATACACTAAAACCCTAAACCCTAAAACTAACAATTAAACCCTAAAATTTAAAACCCTAAAACCGAAAACCAAAACCCTAAAAACTAAAACCTAAAACCCTAAATTTGAATACAACAAAACCCTAAAACCTAAAATTAAACACTAAAACTAAGCACATAACCGAAAAACTCAAAACCCTAAACCCTAAACCCTAAAAACAAAATCTAAAACCCTAAATCTTAATACACTAAACCCTAAATCCTAATACTCTAAACACTAAAACATAAAAACAAAATCCTAAACCCTAAAAACTTAAACCCTAATCTTTAATACACTAAAACCCTAAACCGTAAAACTAAACATTAAACCATAAAATTTAAAACCCTACAACCTAAAACCAAAACCCTAAAAACTAAAACCTAAAACCCTAAATTTGAATATAACAAAACCCTAAAACCTAAAATTAAACCCTAAAACTAAGCACATAACCTAAAAACTCAAAACCCTCAAATTGAAAATAAAAACCCTAAATCCTAAAACCTAAAAACTAAATTTAAAACCCTAAATATTAATACACTAAACCATAAATCCTAATACTCTAAACACTAAAACATAAAAACAAAACCCTAAACCCTAAAATTAAACCTTAAAACTAAACATTAAACCCAAAAACTCTAAACCCTAAAACCTAAAACCAAAACCCAAAACCCTAAATCTTAAACCCAAAATTTTACGACACTAAACCCTAAGTCATAATACTCTAAACACTAAAACCTAAAAACAATACCATAAACTCTAAAGACTAAAACCCTAATCTTTAATACACAAAAACCCTAGACTTTAAAACTAAACATTAAACCCTAAAATTCGAAACCCTAAACCCTAAAACCAAAACCCTAAAAACTAAAACCTAAAACCTTATACTTGAATACACCAAAACCCTAAACCCTAAACCTTAAAATTAAACCCTAAAACTAAGCAAATAACCCTAAAACTCAAAACCCTAAAATTGAAAACAAAAACACTAAACCCCAAACCCTAAAAACAAAATCTAAAACCCTAAATTTTAATACACTAAACCCTAAATCCTAATACTCAAAACACTAAAACATAAAAACAAAACCCTAAACCCTAAAAACTAAAACCCTAATCTTTAATACACTAAAACCCTAAACGCTAAAATTAAACATTAAACCCTAAAATTTAAAACCCTAAAACCGAAAACCAAAACTCTAAAAGCTAAAACCTAAAACCCTAAATTTGAATACAAAAAAAACCTAAAACCTAAAATTAAACACTAAAACTAAGCACATAACCCAAAAACTCAAAACCCTAAAATTGAAAACAAAAACCCTAAAAACTAAATCTAAAACCCTAAATTTTAATACACTAAACCCTAATACTCAAAACACTAAAACATAAAAACAAAACCCTAAACCCTAAAAACTAAAACCCTAATCTTTAATACACTAAAACCCTAAACGCTAAAACTAAACATTAAACCCTAAAATTTAAAACCCTAAAATCTTAAACCAAAACCCTAAAAATTAAAACCTAAAACCCTAAATTTGAATACAACAAAACCCTAAAACCTAAAATTAAACACTAAAACTAAGCACATAACCCAAAAACTCAAAACCCTAAAATTGAAAACAAAAACCCTAATCCCTAAACCCTAAAAACTAAATCTAAAACCCTAAATTTTAATACACTAAACCCTAAATCCTAATACTCTAAACACTAAAACATAAAAACAAAATACTAAACCCTAAAATCTTAAACCCTAATCTTTAATACACTAAAACCCTAAACCGTAAAACTAAACATTAAACCCTAAAATTTAAAACCCTACAACCTAAAACCAAAACCCTAAAAACTAAAACCTAAAACCCTAAATTTGAATATAACAAAACCCTAAAACCTAAAATTAAACCCTAAAACTAAGCACATAACCTAAAAACTCAAAACCCTCAAATTGAAAACAAAAACCCTAAATCCTAAAACCTAAAAACTAAATTTAAAACCCTAAATTTTAATACACTAAACCATAAATCCTAATACTCTAAACACTAAAACATAAAAACAAAACCCTAAACCTTAAAATTAAACATTAAAACTAAACATTAAACCCAAAAACTCTAAACCCTAAAACCTAAAACCAAAACCCTAAACACTAAATCTTAAACCCTAAATTTTACGACACTAAACCCTAAGTCATAATACTCTAAACACTAAAACCTAAAAACAATACCATAAACTCTAAAGACTAAAACCCTAATCTTTAATAAACTAAAACCTTAGACTTTAAAACTAAACATTAAGCCCTAAAATTTGAAACCCTAAACCCTAAAACCAAAACCCGAAAAACTAAAACCTAAAACCTTATACTTGAATACACTAAAACCCTAAACCCTAAACCTTAAAATTAAACCCTAAAACTAAGCAAATAACCCTAAAACTCAAAACCCTAAAATTGAAAACAAAAACACTAAACCCCAAACCCTAAAAACAAAATCTAAAACCCTAAATTTTAATACACTAAACCCTAAACCCTAAACCCTAAATCCTAAACCCTAAACCCTAAACCCTAAACCCTAAACCCTAAACCCTAAACCCTAAACCCTAAACCCTAAACCCTAAACCCTAAACCCTAAAACCTAAACCCTAAACCCTAAACCCTAAACCCTAAAAACTAAAACCCTAATCTTTAATACACTAAAACCCTAAACGCTAAAACTAAACATTAAACCCTAAAATTTAAAACCATAAAATCTTAAACCAAAACCCTAAAAATTAAAACCTAAAACCCTAAATTTGAATACAACAAAACCCTAAAACCTAAAATTAAACACTAAAACTAAGCACATAACCCAAAAACTCAAAACCCTAAAATTGAAAACAAAAACCCTAATCCCTAAGCCCTAAAAACTAAATCTAAAACCCTAAATTTTAATACACTAAACCCTAAATCCTAATACTATAAACACTAAAACATTAAAACAAAATCCTAAACCCTAAAAACTAAAACCCTAATCTTTAATACACTATAACCCTACACCCTAAAACTAAACATTAAACCCTAAAATTTAAAACCCTAAAACCTAAAACCAAAACCCTAAAAACTAAAACCTAAAACCCTAAATTTGAATACAACAAAACTCTAAAACCTAAAATTAATCCCTAAAACCAAGCACATAACCCAAAAACTCAAAACCCTAAAATTGAAAAAAAAAAACCTAAATCCTAAAACCTAAAAACTAAATCCTAAATCCTAAATTTTAATACACTAAACCCAAAATCCTAATACTCAAAACACTAAAACATAAAAACAAAACCCTAAACCCTAAAAACTAAAACCCTAATCTTTAATACACTAAAACCCTAAACCCTAAAAGTAAACATTAAACCGTAAAATTTAAAACACTAAAACCGAAAACCAAAACCCTAAAAACTAAAACCTGAAACCCTATATTTGAATACAATAGAACCTTAAAACCTAAAATTAAACTGTAAAACTAAGCACATAACCCAAAAACTCAAAACCCTAAACCCTAAACCCTAAAAACAAAATCTAAAACCCTAAATTTTAATACACTAAACCCTAAATCCTAATACTCTAAACACTAAAACATAAAAACAAAATCCTAAACCCTACCCTAATCTTTAATACACTAAAACCCTAAACCCCAAAACTAAACATTAAACCCTAAAATTTAAAACCCTAAAACCTAAAACCAAAACCCTAAAAACTAAAACCTAAAACCCTAAATTTGAATACAACAAAACCCTAAAACCTAAAATTAAAACCTAAAACCAAGCACATAACCCAAAAACTCAAAACCCTGAAATTGAAAACAAAAACCCTAAATCCGAAAAACTAAAAACTAAATTTAAAACCCTAAATTTTAATACACTAAACCATAAATCCTAATACTCTAAACACTAAAACATAAAAACAAAACCCTAAACCCTAAAAACTAAAACCCTAATCTTTAATACACTAAAACCCTAAACCCTAAAACTAACAATTAAACCCTAAAATTTAAAACCCTAAAACCGAAAACCAAAACCCTAAAAACTAAAACCTAAAACCCTAAATTTGAATACAACAAAACCCTAAAACCTAAAATTAAACACTAAAACTAAGCACATAACCGAAAAACTCAAAACCCTAAACCCTAAACCCTAAAAACAAAATCTAAAACCCTAAATCTTAATACACTAAACCCTAAATCCTAATACTCTAAACACTAAAACATAAAAACAAAATCCTAAACCCTAAAAACTTAAACCCTAATCTTTAATACACTAAAACCCTAAACCGTAAAACTAAACATTAAACCATAAAATTTAAAACCCTACAACCTAAAACCAAAACCCTAAAAACTAAAACCTAAAACCCTAAATTTGAATATAACAAAACCCTAAAACCTAAAATTAAACCCTAAAACTAAGCACATAACCTAAAAACTCAAAACCCTCAAATTGAAAATAAAAACCCTAAATCCTAAAACCTAAAAACTAAATTTAAAACCCTAAATATTAATACACTAAACCATAAATCCTAATACTCTAAACACTAAAACATAAAAACAAAACCCTAAACCCTAAAATTAAACCTTAAAACTAAACATTAAACCCAAAAACTCTAAACCCTAAAACCTAAAACCAAAACCCAAAACCCTAAATCTTAAACCCAAAATTTTACGACACTAAACCCTAAGTCATAATACTCTAAACACTAAAACCTAAAAACAATACCATAAACTCTAAAGACTAAAACCCTAATTTTTAATAAACTAAAACCCTAGACTTTAAAACTAAACATTAAACCCTAAAATTTGAAACCCTAAACCCTAAAACCAAAACCCTAAAAACTAAAACCTAAAACCTTATACTTGAATACACCAAAACCCTAAACCCTAAACCTTAAAATTAAACCCTAAAACTAAGCAAATAACCCTAAAACTCAAAACCCTAAAATTGAAAACAAAAACACTAAACCCCAAACCCTAAAAACAAAATCTATAACCCTAAATTTTAATACACTAAACCCTAAATCCTAATACTCAAAACACTAAAACATAAAAAAAAAACCTAAACCCTAAAAACTAAAACCCTAATCTTTAATAAACTAAAACCCTAAACCCTAAAACTAAAAATTAAACCCTAAAATTCTAAACCCTAAAACCTAAAACCAAAACCCTAAAAAATAAAACCTAAAACCCTAAACTTGAATACAACAAAACCCTAAAACCGAAAATTAAACCTTAAAACTAAACATTAAACCCAAAAACTCTAAACCCTAAAACCTAAAACCAAAACCCTAAACCCTAAATCTTAAAAACTAAATTTTAAACCCTAAATTTTACTACACTAAACCCTAAGTCATAATACTCTAAACACTAAAACCTAAAAACAATACCATAAACTCTAAAGACTAAAACCCTAATCTTTAATAAACTAAAACCCTAGACTTTAAAACTAAACATTAAACCCTAAATTTCAAAACCCTAAACCCCAAAACTAAACATTAAACCCTAAAATTTAAAACCCTAAAACCAAAAACCAAAACCCTAAAAACTAAAACCTAAAACCCTAAATTTGAATACAACAAAACCCTAAAACCTAAAATTAAACCCTAAAACCAATCACATAACCCAAAAACTCAAAACCCTAAAATTGAAAACAAAAACCCTAAATCCTAAAACCTAAAAACTAAATCTAAAACCCTAAATTTTAATACACTAAACCATAAATCCTAATACTCTAAACACTAAAACATAAAAACAAAACCATAAACCCTAAACACTAAAACCCTAATCATTAATACACTAAAACCCTAAACCCTAAAACTAAAAATTAAACCCTAAAATTCTAAACCCTAAAACCTAAAACCAAAACCCTAAAAAATAAAACCTAAAACCCTAAACTTGAATACAACAAAACCCTAAAACCTAAAATTAAACCTTAAAACTAAACATTAAACCCAAAAACTCTAAACCCTAAAACCTAGAACCAATACCCTAAACCCTAAATCTTAAAAACTAAATCTTAAACCCTAAATTTTACGACACTAAACACTAAGTCCTAATTCTCTAAACACTAAAACCTAAAAACAATAACATAAACTCTAAAGACTAAAACCCTAATCTTTAATACACTAAAACCATAGACTTTAAAACTAAACATTAAACCCTAAAATTCGAAACCCTAAACCCAAAAACAAAACCTAAAAACTAAAACCTAAAACCTTATACTTGAATACACTAAAACCCTAAACCCTAAACCTTAAAATTAAACCCTAAAACTAAGCAAATAACCCTAAAACTTAAAACCCTAAAATTGAAAACAAAAACACTAAACCCCAAACCCTAAAAACAAAATCTAAAACCCTAAATTTTAATACACTAAACCCTAAATCCTAATACTCAAAACACTAAAACATAAAAACAAAACCCTAAACCCTAAAAACTAAAACCCTAATCTTTAATACACTAAAACCCTAAACGCTAAAACTAAACATTAAACCCTAAAATTTAAAACCCTAAAACCGAAAACCAAAACTCTAAAAACTAAAACCTAAAACCCTAAATTTGAATACAAAAAAAAACCTAAAACCTAAAATTAAACACTAAAACTAAGCACATAACCCAAAAACTCAAAACCCTAAAATTGAAAACGAAAACCCTAAAAA
Organism: Euphrasia confusa; assembly: GCA_954870475.1. Classification (NCBI taxonomy): domain Eukaryota; kingdom Viridiplantae; phylum Streptophyta; class Magnoliopsida; order Lamiales; family Orobanchaceae; genus Euphrasia; species Euphrasia confusa. The sequence goes on from OX940966.1 coordinate 18,787,533, forward strand.
CTAAATCTAAAACCCTAAATTTTAATACACTAAACCCTAAATCCTAATACTCAAAACACTAAAACATAAAAACAAAACCCTAAACCCTAAAAACTAAAACCCTAATCTTTAATACACTAAAACCCTAAACGCTAAAACTAAACATTAAACCCTAAAATTTAAAACCCTAAAATCTTAAACCAAAACCCTAAAAATTAAAACCTAAAACCCTAAATTTGAATACAACAAAACCCTAAAACCTAAAATTAAACACTAAAACTAAGCACAAAACCCAAAAACTCAAAACCCTAAAATTGAAAACAAAAACCCTAATCCCTAAACCCTAAAAACTAAATCTAAAACCCTAAATTTTAATACACTAAACCCTAAATCCTAATACTCTAAACACTAAAACATTAAAACAAAATCCTAAACCCTAAAAACTAAAACCCTAATCTTTAATACACTAAAACCCTACACCCTAAAACTAAACATTAAACCCTAAAATTTAAAACCCTAAAACCTAAAACCAAAACCCTAAAAACTAAAACCTAAAACCCTAAATTTGAATACAACAAAACTCTAAAACCTAAAATTAAACCCTAAAACCAAGCACATAACCCAAAAACTCAAAACCCTAAAATTGAAAACAAAAACCCTAAATCCTAAAACCTAAAAACTAAATCCTAAATCCTAAATTTTAATACACTAAACCCAAAATCCTAATACTCAAAACACTAAAACATAAAAACAAAACCCTAAACCCTAAAAACTAAAACCCTAATCTTTAATACACTAAAACCCTAAACCCTAAAAGTAAACATTAAACCGTAAAATTTAAAACCCTAAAACCGAAAACCAAAACCCTAAAAACTAAAACCTGTAACCCTATATTTGAATACAATAGAACCCTAAAACCTAAAATTAAACTGTAAAACTAAGCACATAACCCAAAAACTCAAAACCCTAAACCCTAAACCCTAAAAACAAAATCTAAAACCCTAAATTTTAATACACTAAACCCTAAATCCTAATACTCTTAACACTAAAACATAAAAACAAAATCCTAAACCCTACCCTAATCTTTAATACACTAAAACCCTAAACCCCAAAACTAAACATTAAACCCTAAAATTTAAAACCCTAAAACCTAAAACCAAAACCCTAAAAACTAAAACCTAAAACCCTAAATTTGAATACAACAAAACCCTAAAACCTAAAATTAAACCCTAAAACCAAGCACAAAACCCAAAAACTCAAAACCCTAAAATTGAAAACAAAAACCCTAAATCCTAAAACCTAAAAACTAAATCTAAAACCCTAAATTTTAATACACTAAACCCTAAATCCTAATACTCTAAACACTAAAACATAAAAACAAAACCCTAAACCCTAAAAACTAAAACCCTAATCTTTAATACACTAAAACCCTAAACTCTAAAACTAAACATTAAACCCTAAAATTTAAAACCCTAAAACTGAAAACCAAAACTCTAAAAACTAAAACCTAAAACCCTAAATTTGAATACAAAAAAAACCTAAAACCTAAAATTAAACACTAAAACTAAGCACATAACCCAAAAACTCAAAACCCTAAAATTGAAAACAAAAACCCTAAAAACTAAATCTAAAACCCTAAATTTTAATACACTAAATCCTAAATCCTAATACTCAAAACACTAAAACATAAAAACAAAACCCTAAACCCTAAAAACTAAAACCCTAATCTTTAATACACTAAAACCCTAAACGCTAAAACTAAACATTAAACCCTAAAATTTAAAACCCTAAAATCTTAAACCAAAACCCTAAAAATTAAAACCTAAAACCCTAAATTTGAATACAACAAAACCCTAAAACCTAAAATTAAACACTAAAACTAAGCACAAAACCCAAAAACTCAAAACCCTAAAATTGAAAACAAAAACCCTAATCCCTAAACCCTAAAAACTAAATCTAAAACCCTAAATTTTAATACACTAAACCCTAAATCCTAATACTCTAAACACTAAAACAATAAAACAAAATCCTAAACCCTAAAAACTAAAACCCTAATCTTTAATACACTAAAACCCTACACCCTAAAACTAAACATTAAACCCTAAAATTTAAAACCCTAAAACCTAAAACCAAAACCCTAAAAACTAAAACCTAAAACCCTAAATTTGAATACAACAAAACCCTAAAACCTAAAATTAAACCCTAAAACCAAGCACATAACCCAAAAACTCAAAACCCTGAAATTGAAAACAAAAACCCTAAATCCGAAAAACTAAAAACTAAATTTAAAACCCTAAATTTTAATACACTAAACCATAAATCCTAATACTCTAAACACTAAAACATAAAAACAAAACCCTAAACCCTAAAAACTAAAACCCTAATCTTTAATACACTAAAACCCTAAACCCTAAAACTAACAATTAAACCCTAAAATTTAAAACCCTAAAACCGAAAACCAAAACCCTAAAAACTAAAACCTAAAACCCTAAATTTGAATACAACAAAACCCTAAAACCTAAAATTAAACACTAAAACTAAGCACATAACCGAAAAACTCAAAACCCTAAACCCTAAACCCTAAAAACAAAATCTAAAACCCTAAATCTTAATACACTAAACCCTAAATCCTAATACTCTAAACACTAAAACATAAAAACAAAATCCTAAACCCTAAAAACTTAAACCCTAATCTTTAATACACTAAAACCCTAAACCGTAAAACTAAACATTAAACCATAAAATTTAAAACCCTACAACCTAAAACCAAAACCCTAAAAACTAAAACCTAAAACCCTAAATTTGAATATAACAAAACCCTAAAACCTAAAATTAAACCCTAAAACTAAGCACATAACCTAAAAACTCAAAACCCTCAAATTGAAAATAAAAACCCTAAATCCTAAAACCTAAAAACTAAATTTAAAACCCTAAATATTAATACACTAAACCATAAATCCTAATACTCTAAACACTAAAACATAAAAACAAAACCCTAAACCCTAAAATTAAACCTTAAAACTAAACATTAAACCCAAAAACTCTAAACCCTAAAACCTAAAACCAAAACCCAAAACCCTAAATCTTAAACCCAAAATTTTACGACACTAAACCCTAAGTCATAATACTCTAAACACTAAAACCTAAAAACAATACCATAAACTCTAAAGACTAAAACCCTAATCTTTAATAAACTAAAACCCTAGACTTTAAAACTAAACATTAAACCCTAAAATTTGAAACCCTAAACCCTAAAACCAAAACCCTAAAAACTAAAACCTAAAACCTTATACTTGAATACACCAAAACCCTAAACCCTAAACCTTAAAATTAAACCCTAAAACTAAGCAAATAACCCTAAAACTCAAAACCCTAAAATTGAAAACAAAAACACTAAACCCCAAACCCTAAAAACAAAATCTATAACCCTAAATTTTAATACACTAAACCCTAAATCCTAATACTCAAAACACTAAAACATAAAAAAAAAACCCTAAACCCTAAAAACTAAAACCCTAATCTTTAATAAACTAAAACCCTAAACCCTAAAACTAAAAATTAAACCCTAAAATTCTAAACCCTAAAACCTAAAACCAAAACCCTAAAAAATAAAACCTAAAACCCTAAACTTGAATACAACAAAACCCTAAAACCGAAAATTAAACCTTAAAACTAAACATTAAACCCAAAAACTCTAAACCCTAAAACCTAAAACCAAAACCCTAAACCCTAAATCTTAAAAACTAAATTTTAAACCCTAAATTTTACTACACTAAACCCTAAGTCATAATACTCTAAACACTAAAACCTAAAAACAATACCATAAACTCTAAAGACTAAAACCCTAATCTTTAATAAACTAAAACCCTAGACTTTAAAACTAAACATTAAACCCTAAATTTCAAAACCCTAAACCCCAAAACTAAACATTAAACCCTAAAATTTAAAACCCTAAAACCAAAAACCAAAACCCTAAAAACTAAAACCTAAAACCCTAAATTTGAATACAACAAAACCCTAAAACCTAAAATTAAACCCTAAAACCAAGCACATAACCCAAAAACTCAAAACCCTAAAATTGAAAACAAAAACCCTAAATCCTAAAACCTAAAAACTAAATCTAAAACCCTAAATTTTAATACACTAAACCATAAATCCTAATACTCTAAACACTAAAACATAAAAACAAAACCATAAACCCTAAACACTAAAACCCTAATCATTAATACACTAAAACCCTAAACCCTAAAACTAAAAATTAAACCCTAAAATTCTAAACCCTAAAACCTAAAACCAAAACCCTAAAAAATAAAACCTAAAACCCTAAACTTGAATACAACAAAAACCTAAAACCTAAAATTAAACCTTAAAACTAAACATTAAACCCAAAAACTCTAAACCCTAAAACCTAGAACCAATACCCTAAACCCTAAATCTTAAAAACTAAATCTTAAACCCTAAATTTTACGACACTAAACACTAAGTCATAATTCTCTAAACACTAAAACCTAAAAACAATACCATAAACTCTAAAGACTAAAACCCTAATCTTTAATACACTAAAACCATAGACTTTAAAACTAAACATTAAACCCTAAAATTCGAAACCCTAAACCCAAAAACAAAACCTAAAAACTAAAACCTAAAACCTTATACTTGAATACACTAAAACCCTAAACCCTAAACCTTAAAATTAAACCCTAAAACTAAGCAAATAACCCTAAAACTTAAAACCCTAAAATTGAAAACAAAAACACTAAACCCCAAACCCTAAAAACAAAATCTAAAACCCTAAATTTTAATACACTAAACCCTAAATCCTAATACTCAAAACACTAAAACATAAAAACAAAACCCTAAACCCTAAAAACTAAAACCCTAATCTTTAATACACTAAAACCCTAAACGCTAAAACTAAACATTAAACCCTAAAATTTAAAACCCTAAAACCGAAAACCAAAACTCTAAAAACTAAAACCTAAAACCCTAAATTTGAATACAAAAAAAAACCTAAAACCTAAAATTAAACACTAAAACTAAGCACATAACCCAAAAACTCAAAACCCTAAAATTGAAAACGAAAACCCTAAAAACTAAATCTAAAACCCTAAATTTTAATACACTAAACCCTAAATCCTAATACTCAAAACACTAAAACATAAAAACAAAACCCTAAACCCTAAAAACTAAAACCCTAATCTTTAATACACTAAAACCCTAAACGCTAAAACTAAACATTAAACCCTAAAATTTAAAACCCTAAAATCTTAAACCAAAACCCTAAAAATTAAAACCTAAAACCCTAAATTTGAATACAACAAAACCCTAAAACCTAAAATTAAACACTAAAACTAAGCACAAAACCCAAAAACTCAAAACCCTAAAATTGAAAACAAAAACCCTAATCCCTAAACCCTAAAAACTAAATCTAAAACCCTAAATTTTAATACACTAAACCCTAAATCCTAATACTCTAAACACTAAAACATTAAAACAAAATCCTAAACCCTAAAAACTAAAACCCTAATCTTTAATACACTAAAACCCTACACCCTAAAACTAAACATTAAACCCTAAAATTTAAAACCCTAAAACCTAAAACCAAAACCCTAAAAACTAAAACCTAAAACCCTAAATTTGAATACAACAAAACTCTAAAACCTAAAATTAAACCCTAAAACCAAGCACATAACCCAAAAACTCAAAACCCTAAAATTGAAAACAAAAACCCTAAATCCTAAAACCTAAAAACTAAATCCTAAATCCTAAATTTTAATACACTAAACCCAAAATCCTAATACTCAAAACACTAAAACATAAAAACAAAACCCTAAACCCTAAAAACTAAAACCCTAATCTTTAATACACTAAAACCCTAAACCCTAAAAGTAAACATTAAACCGTAAAATTTAAAACCCTAAAACCGAAAACCAAAACCCTAAAAACTAAAACCTGTAACCCTATATTTGAATACAATAGAACCCTAAAACCTAAAATTAAACTGTAAAACTAAGCACATAACCCAAAAACTCAAAACCCTAAACCCTAAACCCTAAAAACAAAATCTAAAACCCTAAATTTTAATACACTAAACCCTAAATCCTAATACTCTTAACACTAAAACATAAAAACAAAATCCTAAACCCTACCCTAATCTTTAATACACTAAAACCCTAAACCCCAAAACTAAACATTAAACCCTAAAATTTAAAACCCTAAAACCTAAAACCAAAACCCTAAAAACTAAAACCTAAAACCCTAAATTTGAATACAACAAAACCCTAAAACCTAAAATTAAACCCTAAAACCAAGCACAAAACCCAAAAACTCAAAACCCTAAAATTGAAAACAAAAACCCTAAATCCTAAAACCTAAAAACTAAATCTAAAACCCTAAATTTTAATACACTAAACCCTAAATCCTAATACTCTAAACACTAAAACATAAAAACAAAACCCTAAACCCTAAAAACTAAAACCCTAATCTTTAATACACTAAAACCCTAAACTCTAAAACTAAACATTAAACCCTAAAATTTAAAACCCTAAAACTGAAAACCAAAACTCTAAAAACTAAAACCTAAAACCCTAAATTTGAATACAAAAAAAACCTAAAACCTAAAATTAAACACTAAAACTAAGCACATAACCCAAAAACTCAAAACCCTAAAATTGAAAACAAAAACCCTAAAAACTAAATCTAAAACCCTAAATTTTAATACACTAAATCCTAAATCCTAATACTCAAAACACTAAAACATAAAAACAAAACCCTAAACCCTAAAAACTAAAACCCTAATCTTTAATACACTAAAACCCTAAACGCTAAAACTAAACATTAAACCCTAAAATTTAAAACCCTAAAATCTTAAACCAAAACCCTAAAAATTAAAACCTAAAACCCTAAATTTGAATACAACAAAACCCTAAAACCTAAAATTAAACACTAAAACTAAGCACAAAACCCAAAAACTCAAAACCCTAAAATTGAAAACAAAAACCCTAATCCCTAAACCCTAAAAACTAAATCTAAAACCCTAAATTTTAATACACTAAACCCTAAATCCTAATACTCTAAACACTAAAACAATAAAACAAAATCCTAAACCCTAAAAACTAAAACCCTAATCTTTAATACACTAAAACCCTACACCCTAAAACTAAACATTAAACCCTAAAATTTAAAACCCTAAAACCTAAAACCAAAACCCTAAAAACTAAAACCTAAAACCCTAAATTTGAATACAACAAAACTCTAAAACCTAAAATTAAACCCTAAAACCAAGCACATAACCCAAAAACTCAAAACCCTAAAATTGAAAACAAAAACCCTAAATCCTAAAACCTAAAAACTAAATCCTAAATCCTAAATTTTAATACACTAAACCCAAAATCCTAATACTCAAAACACTAAAACATAAAAACAAAACCCTAAACCCTAAAAACTAAAACCCTAATCTTTAATACACTAAAACCCTAAACCCTAAAAGTAAACATTAAACCGTAAAATTTAAAACCCTAAAACCGAAAACCAAAACCCTAAAAACTAAAACCTGAAACCCTATATTTGAATACAATAGAACCCTAAAACCTAAAATTAAACTGTAAAACTAAGCACATAACCCAAAAACTCAAAACCCTAAACCCTAAACCCTAAAAACAAAATCTAAAACCCTAAATTTTAATACACTAAACCCTAAATCATAATACTCTAAACACTAAAACATAAAAACAAAATCCTAAACCCTACCCTAATCTTTAATACACTAAAACCCTAAACCCCAAAACTAAACATTAAACCCTAAAAATTAAAACCCTAAAACCTAAAACCAAAACCCTAAAAACTAAAACCTAAAACCCTAAATTTGAATACAACAAAACCCTAAAACCTAAAATTAAACCCTAAAACCAAGCACAAAACCCAAAAACTCAAAACCCTAAAATTGAAAACAAAAACCCTAAATCCTAAAACCTAAAAACTAAATCTAAAACCCTAAATTTTAATACACTAAACCATAAATCCTAATACTCTAAACACTAAAACATAAAAACAAAACCCTAAACCCTAAAAACTAAAACCCTAATCTTTAATACACTAAAACCCTAAACGCTAAAACTAAACATTAAACCCTAAAATTTAAAACCCTAAAACTGAAAACCAAAACTCTAAAAACTAAAACATAAAACCCTAAATTTGAATACAAAAAAAACCTAAAACCTAAAATTAAACACTAAAACTAAGCACATAACCCAAAAACTCAAAACCCTAAAATTGAAAACAAAAACCCTAAAAACTAAATCTAAAACCCTAAATTTTAATACACTAAATCCTAAATCCTAATACTCAAAACACTAAAACATAAAAACAAAACCCTAAACCCTAAAAACTAAAACCCTAATCTTTAATACACTAAAACCCTAAACGCTAAAACTAAACATTAAACCCTAAAATTTAAAACCCTAAAATCTTAAACCAAAACCCTAAAAATTAAAACCTAAAACCCTAAATTTGAATACAACAAAACCCTAAAACCTAAAATTAAACACTAAAACTAAGCACAAATCCCAAAAACTCAAAACCCTAAAATTGAAAACAAAAACCCTAATCCCTAAACCCTAAAAACTAAATCTAAAACCCTAAATTTTAATACACTAAACCCTAAATCCTAATACTCTAAACACTAAAACAATAAAACAAAATCCTAAACCCTAAAAACTAAAACCCTAATCTTTAATACACTAAAACCCTACACCCTAAAACTAAACATTAAACCCTAAAATTTAAAACCCTAAAACCTAAAACCAAAACCCTAAAAACTAAAACCTAAAACCCTAAATTTGAATACAACAAAACTCTAAAACCTAAAATTAAACCCTAAAACCAAGCACATAACCCAAAAACTCAAAACCCTAAAATTGAAAACAAAAACCCTAAATCCTAAAACCTAAAAACTAAATCCTAAATCCTAAATTTTAATACACTAAACCCAAAATCCTAATACTCAAAACACTAAAACATAAAAACAATACCCTAAACCCTAAAAACTAAAACCCTAATCTTTAATACACTAATACCCTAAACCCTAAAAGTAAACATTAAACCGTAAAATTTACAACCCTAAAACCGAAAACCAAAACCCTAAAAACTAAAACCTGAAACCCTATATTTGAATACAATAGAACCCTAAAACCTAAAATTAAACTGTAAAACTAAGCACATAACCCAAAAACTCAAAACCCTAAACCCTAAACCCTAAAAACAAAATCTAAAACCCTAAATTTTAATACACTAAACCCTAAATCCTAATACTCTAAACACTAAAACATAAAAACAAAATCCTAAACCCTACCCTAATCTTTAATACACTAAAACCCTAAACCCCAAAACTAAACATTAAACCCTAAAATTTAAAACCCTAAAACCTAAAACCAAAACCCTAAAAACTAAAACCTAAAACCCTAAATTTGAATACAACAAAACCCTAAAACCTAAAATTAAACCCTAAAACCAAGCACATAACCCAAAAACTGAAAACCCTAAAATTGAAAACAAAAACCCTAAATCCTAAAACCTAAAAACTAAATCTAAAACCCTAAATTTTAATACACTAAACCATAAATCCTAATACTCTAAACACTAAAACATAAAAAAAAAACCATAAACCCTAAACACTAAAACCCTAATCATTAATACACTAAAACCCTAAACCTTAAAACTAAAAATTAAACCCTAAAATTCTAAACCCTAAAACCTAAAACCAAAACCCTAAAAAATAAAACCTAAAACCCTAAACTTGAATACAACAAAACCCTAAAACCTAAAATTAAACCTTAAAACTAAACATTAAACCCAAAAACTCTAAACCCTAAAACCTAAAACCAATACCCTAAACCCTAAATCTTAAAAACTAAATCTTAAACCCTAAATTTTACGACACTAAACCCTAAGTCCTAATACTCTAAACACTAAAACCTAAAAACAATACCATAAACTCTAAAGACTAAAACCCTAATCTTTAATACACTAAAACCCTAGACTTTAAAACTAAACATTAAACCCTAAAATTCGAAACCCTAAACCCAAAAAAAAACCTAAAAACTAAAACCTAAAACATTATACTTGAATACACTAAAACCCTAAACCCTAAACCTTAAAATTAAACCCTAAAACTAAGCAAATAACCCTAAAACTCAAAACCCTAAAATTGAAAACAAAAACACTAAACCCCAAACCCTAAAAACAAAATCTAAAACCCTAAATTTTAATACACTAAACCCTAAATCCTAATACTCAAAACACTAAAACATAAAAACAAAACCCTAAACCCTAAAAACTAAAACCCTAATCTTTAATACACTAAAACCCTAAACGCTAAAACTAAACATTAAACCCTAAAATTTAAAACCCTAAAACCGAAAACCAAAACTCTAAAAACTAAAACCTAAAACCCTAAATTTGAATACAAAAAAAACCTAAAACCTAAAATTAAACACTAAAACTAAGCACATAACCCAAAAACTCAAAACCCTAAAATTGATAACAAAAACCCTAAAAACTAAATCCTAAATCCTAAATTTTAATACACTAAACCCAAAATCCTAATACTCAAAACACTAAAACATAAAAACAAAACCCTAAACCCTAAAAACTAAAACCCTAATCTTTAATACACTAAAACCCTAAACCCTAAAAGTAAACATTAAACCGTAAAATTTAAAACCCTAAAACCGAAAACCAAAACCCTAAAAACTAAAACCTGAAACCCTATATTTGAATACAATAGAACCCTAAAACCTAAAATTAAACTGTAAAACTAAGCACATAACCCAAAAACTCAAAACCCTAAACCCTAAACCCTAAAAACAAAATCTAAAACCCTAAATTTTAATACACTAAACCCTAAATCATAATACTCTAAACACTAAAACATAAAAACAAAATCCTAAACCCTACCCTAATCTTTAATACACTAAAACCCTAAACCCCAAAACTAAACATTAAACCCTAAAAATTAAAACCCTAAAACCTAAAACCAAAACCCTAAAAACTAAAACCTAAAACCCTAAATTTGAATACAACAAAACCCTAAAACCTAAAATTAAACCCTAAAACCAAGCACAAAACCCAAAAACTCAAAACCCTAAAATTGAAAACAAAAACCCTAAATCCTAAAACCTAAAAACTAAATCTAAAACCCTAAATTTTAATACACTAAACCCTAAATCCTAATACTCTAAACACTAAAACATAAAAACAAAACCCTAAACCCTAAAAACTAAAACCCTAATCTTTAATACACTAAAACCCTAAACGCTAAAACTAAACATTAAACCCTAAAATTTAAAACCCTAAAACTGAAAACCAAAACTCTAAAAACTAAAACCTAAAACCCTAAATTTGAATACAAAAAAAACCTAAAACCTAAAATTAAACACTAAAACTAAGCACATAACCCAAAAACTCAAAACCCTAAAATTGAAAACAAAAACCCTAAAAACTAAATCTAAAACCCTAAATTTTAATACACTAAATCCTAAATCCTAATACTCAAAACACTAAAACATAAAAACAAAACCCTAAACCCTAAAAACTAAAACCCTAATCTTTAATACACTAAAACCCTAAACGCTAAAACTAAACATTAAACCCTAAAATTTAAAACCCTAAAATCTTAAACCAAAACCCTAAAAATTAAAACCTAAAACCCTAAATTTGAATACAACAAAACCCTAAAACCTAAAATTAAACACTAAAACTAAGCACAAAACCCAAAAACTCAAAACCCTAAAATTGAAAACAAAAACCCTAATCTCTAAACCCTAAAAACTAAATCTAAAACCCTAAATTTTAATACACTAAACCCTAAATCCTAATACTCTAAACACTAAAACAATAAAACAAAATCCTAAACCCTAAAAACTAAAACCCTAATCTTTAATACACTAAAACCCTACACCCTAAAACTAAACATTAAACCCTAAAATTTAAAACCCTAAAACCTAAAACCAAAACCCTAAAAACTAAAACCTAAAACCCTAAATTTGAATACAACAAAACTCTAAAACCTAAAATTAAACCCTAAAACCAAGCACATAACCCAAAAACTCAAAACCCTAAAATTGAAAACAAAAACCCTAAATCCTAAAACCTAAAAACTAAATCCTAAATCCTAAATTTTAATACACTAAACCCAAAATCCTAATACTCAAAACACTAAAACATAAAAACAATACCCTAAACCCTAAAAACTAAAACCCTAATCTTTAATACACTAATACCCTAAACCCTAAAAGTAAACATTAAACCGTAAAATTTACAACCCTAAAACCGAAAACCAAAACCCTAAAAACTAAAACCTGAAACCCTATATTTGAATACAATAGAACCCTAAAACCTAAAATTAAACTGTAAAACTAAGCACATAACCCAAAAACTCAAAACCCTAAACCCTAAACCCTAAAAACAAAATCTAAAACCCTAAATTTTAATACACTAAACCCTAAATCCTAATACTCTAAACACTAAAACATAAAAACAAAATCCTAAACCCTACCCTAATCTTTAATACACTAAAACCCTAAACCCCAAAACTAAACATTAAACCCTAAAATTTAAAACCCTAAAACCTAAAACCAAAACCCTAAAAACTAAAACCTAAAACCCTAAATTTGAATACAACAAAACCCTAAAACCTAAAATTAAACCCTAAAACCAAGCACATAACCCAAAAACTGAAAACCCTAAAATTGAAAACAAAAACCCTAAATCCTAAAACCTAAAAACTAAATCTAAAACCCTAAATTTTAATACACTAAACCATAAATCCTAATACTCTAAACACTAAAACATAAAAAAAAAACCATAAACCCTAAACACTAAAACCCTAATCATTAATACACTAAAACCCTAAACCTTAAAACTAAAAATTAAACCCTAAAATTCTAAACCCTAAAACCTAAAACCAAAACCCTAAAAAATAAAACCTAAAACCCTAAACTTGAATACAACAAAACCCTAAAACCTAAAATTAAACCTTAAAACTAAACATTAAACCCAAAAACTCTAAACCCTAAAACCTAAAACCAATACCCTAAACCCTAAATCTTAAAAACTAAATCTTAAACCCTAAATTTTACGACACTAAACCCTAAGTCCTAATACTCTAAACACTAAAACCTAAAAACAATACCATAAACTCTAAAGACTAAAACCCTAATCTTTAATACACTAAAACCCTAGACTTTAAAACTAAACATTAAACCCTAAAATTCGAAACCCTAAACCCAAAAAAAAACCTAAAAACTAAAACCTAAAACATTATACTTGAATACACTAAAACCCTAAACCCTAAACCTTAAAATTAAACCCTAAAACTAAGCAAATAACCCTAAAACTCAAAACCCTAAAATTGAAAACAAAAACACTAAACCCCAAACCCTAAAAACAAAATCTAAAACCCTAAATTTTAATACACTAAACCCTAAATCCTAATACTCAAAACACTAAAACATAAAAACAAAACCCTAAACCCTAAAAACTAAAACCCTAATCTTTAATACACTAAAACCCTAAACGCTAAAACTAAACATTAAACCCTAAAATTTAAAACCCTAAAACCGAAAACCAAAACTCTAAAAACTAAAACCTAAAACCCTAAATTTGAATACAAAAAAAACCTAAAACCTAAAATTAAACACTAAAACTAAGCACATAACCCAAAAACTCAAAACCCTAAAATTGATAACAAAAACCCTAAAAACTAAATCCTAAATCCTAAATTTTAATACACTAAACCCAAAATCCTAATACTCAAAACACTAAAACATAAAAACAAAACCCTAAACCCTAAAAACTAAAACCCTAATCTTTAATACACTAAAACCCTAAACCCTAAAAGTAAACATTAAACCGTAAAATTTAAAACCCTAAAACCGAAAACCAAAACCCTAAAAACTAAAACCTGAAACCCTATATTTGAATACAATAGAACCCTAAAACCTAAAATTAAACTGTAAAACTAAGCACATAACCCAAAAACTCAAAACCCTAAACCCTAAACCCTAAAAACAAAATCTAAAACCCTAAATTTTAATACACTAAACCCTAAATCATAATACTCTAAACACTAAAACATAAAAACAAAATCCTAAACCCTACCCTAATCTTTAATACACTAAAACCCTAAACCCCAAAACTAAACATTAAACCCTAAAAATTAAAACCCTAAAACCTAAAACCAAAACCCTAAAAACTAAAACCTAAAACCCTAAATTTGAATACAACAAAACCCTAAAACCTAAAATTAAACCCTAAAACCAAGCACAAAACCCAAAAACTCAAAACCCTAAAATTGAAAACAAAAACCCTAAATCCTAAAACCTAAAAACTAAATCTAAAACCCTAAATTTTAATACACTAAACCCTAAATCCTAATACTCTAAACACTAAAACATAAAAACAAAACCCTAAACCCTAAAAACTAAAACCCTAATCTTTAATACACTAAAACCCTAAACGCTAAAACTAAACATTAAACCCTAAAATTTAAAACCCTAAAACTGAAAACCAAAACTCTAAAAACTAAAACCTAAAACCCTAAATTTGAATACAAAAAAAACCTAAAACCTAAAATTAAACACTAAAACTAAGCACATAACCCAAAAACTCAAAACCCTAAAATTGAAAACAAAAACCCTAAAAACTAAATCTAAAACCCTAAATTTTAATACACTAAATCCTAAATCCTAATACTCAAAACACTAAAACATAAAAACAAAACCCTAAACCCTAAAAACTAAAACCCTAATCTTTAATACACTAAAACCCTAAACGCTAAAACTAAACATTAAACCCTAAAATTTAAAACCCTAAAATCTTAAACCAAAACCCTAAAAATTAAAACCTAAAACCCTAAATTTGAATACAACAAAACCCTAAAACCTAAAATTAAACACTAAAACTAAGCACAAAACCCAAAAACTCAAAACCCTAAAATTGAAAACAAAAACCCTAATCCCTAAACCCTAAAAACTAAATCTAAAACCCTAAATTTTAATACACTAAACCCTAAATCCTAATACTCTAAACACTAAAACAATAAAACAAAATCCTAAACCCTAAAAACTAAAACCCTAATCTTTAATACACTAAAACCCTACACCCTAAAACTAAACATTAAACCCTAAAATTTAAAACCCTAAAACCTAAAACCAAAACCCTAAAAACTAAAACCTAAAACCCTAAATTTGAATACAACAAAACTCTAAAACCTAAAATTAAACCCTAAAACCAAGCACATAACCCAAAAACTCAAAACCCTAAAATTGAAAACAAAAACCCTAAATCCTAAAACCTAAAAACTAAATCCTAAATCCTAAATTTTAATACACTAAACCCAAAATCCTAATACTCAAAACACTAAAACATAAAAACAATACCCTAAACCCTAAAAACTAAAACCCTAATCTTTAATACACTAATACCCTAAACCCTAAAAGTAAACATTAAACCGTAAAATTTACAACCCTAAAACCGAAAACCAAAACCCTAAAAACTAAAACCTGAAACCCTATATTTGAATACAATAGAACCCTAAAACCTAAAATTAAACTGTAAAACTAAGCACATAACCCAAAAACTCAAAACCCTAAACCCTAAACCCTAAAAACAAAATCTAAAACCCTAAATTTTAATACACTAAACCCTAAATCCTAATACTCTAAACACTAAAACATAAAAACAAAATCCTAAACCCTACCCTAATCTTTAATACACTAAAACCCTAAACCCCAAAACTAAACATTAAACCCTAAAATTTAAAACCCTAAAACCTAAAACCAAAACCCTAAAAACTAAAACCTAAAACCCTAAATTTGAATACAACAAAACCCTAAAACCTAAAATTAAACCCTAAAACCAAGCACATAACCCAAAAACTGAAAACCCTAAAATTGAAAACAAAAACCCTAAATCCTAAAACCTAAAAACTAAATCTAAAACCCTAAATTTTAATACACTAAACCATAAATCCTAATACTCTAAACACTAAAACATAAAAAAAAAACCATAAACCCTAAACACTAAAACCCTAATCATTAATACACTAAAACCCTAAACCTTAAAACTAAAAATTAAACCCTAAAATTCTAAACCCTAAAACCTAAAACCAAAACCCTAAAAAATAAAACCTAAAACCCTAAACTTGAATACAACAAAACCCTAAAACCTAAAATTAAACCTTAAAACTAAACATTAAACCCAAAAACTCTAAACCCTAAAACCTAAAACCAATACCCTAAACCCTAAATCTTAAAAACTAAATCTTAAACCCTAAATTTTACGACACTAAACCCTAAGTCCTAATACTCTAAACACTAAAACCTAAAAACAATACCATAAACTCTAAAGACTAAAACCCTAATCTTTAATACACTAAAACCCTAGACTTTAAAACTAAACATTAAACCCTAAAATTCGAAACCCTAAACCCAAAAAAAAAACCTAAAAACTAAAACCTAAAACATTATACTTGAATACACTAAAACCCTAAACCCTAAACCTTAAAATTAAACCCTAAAACTAAGCAAATAACCCTAAAACTCAAAACCCTAAAATTGAAAACAAAAACACTAAACCCCAAACCCTAAAAACAAAATCTAAAACCCTAAATTTTAATACACTAAACCCTAAATCCTAATACTCAAAACACTAAAACATAAAAACAAAACCCTAAACCCTAAAAACTAAAACCCTAATCTTTAATACACTAAAACCCTAAACGCTAAAACTAAACATTAAACCCTAAAATTTAAAACCCTAAAATCTTAAACCAAAACCCTAAAAATTAAAACCTAAAACCCTAAATTTGAATACAACAAAACCCTAAAACCTAAAATTAAACACTAAAACTAAGCACAAAACCCAAAAACTCAAAACCCTAAAATTGAAAACAAAAACCCTAATCCCTAAACCCTAAAAACTAAATCTAAAACCCTAAATTTTAATACACTAAACCCTAAATCCTAATACTCTAAACACTAAAACAATAAAACAAAATCCTAAACCCTAAAAACTAAAACCCTAATCTTTAATACACTAAAACCCTACACCCTAAAACTAAACATTAAACCCTAAAATTTAAAACCCTAAAACCTAAAACCAAAACCCTAAAAACTAAAACCTAAAACCCTAAATTTGAATACAACAAAACTCTAAAACCTAAAATTAAACCCTAAAACCAAGCACATAACCCAAAAACTCAAAACCCTAAAATTGAAAACAAAAACCCTAAATCCTAAAACCTAAAAACTAAATCCTAAATCCTAAATTTTAATACACTAAACCCAAAATCCTAATACTCAAAACACTAAAACATAAAAACAATACCCTAAACCCTAAAAACTAAAACCCTAATCTTTAATACACTAATACCCTAAACCCTAAAAGTAAACATTAAACCGTAAAATTTACAACCCTAAAACCGAAAACCAAAACCCTAAAAACTAAAACCTGAAACCCTATATTTGAATACAATAGAACCCTAAAACCTAAAATTAAACTGTAAAACTAAGCACATAACCCAAAAACTCAAAACCCTAAACCCTAAACCCTAAAAACAAAATCTAAAACCCTAAATTTTAATACACTAAACCCTAAATCCTAATACTCTAAACACTAAAACATAAAAACAAAATCCTAAACCCTACCCTAATCTTTAATACACTAAAACCCTAAACCCCAAAACTAAACATTAAACCCTAAAATTTAAAACCCTAAAACCTAAAACCAAAACCCTAAAAACTAAAACCTAAAACCCTAAATTTGAATACAACAAAACCCTAAAACCTAAAATTAAACCCTAAAACCAAGCACATAACCCAAAAACTGAAAACCCTAAAATTGAAAACAAAAACCCTAAATCCTAAAACCTAAAAACTAAATCTAAAACCCTAAATTTTAATACACTAAACCATAAATCCTAATACTCTAAACACTAAAACATAAAAAAAAAACCATAAACCCTAAACACTAAAACCCTAATCATTAATACACTAAAACCCTAAACCTTAAAACTAAAAATTAAACCCTAAAATTCTAAACCCTAAAACCTAAAACCAAAACCCTAAAAAATAAAACCTAAAACCCTAAACTTGAATACAACAAAACCCTAAAACCTAAAATTAAACCTTAAAACTAAACATTAAACCCAAAAACTCTAAACCCTAAAACCTAAAACCAATACCCTAAACCCTAAATCTTAAAAACTAAATCTTAAACCCTAAATTTTACGACACTAAACCCTAAGTCCTAATACTCTAAACACTAAAACCTAAAAACAATACCATAAACTCTAAAGACTAAAACCCTAATCTTTAATACACTAAAACCCTAGACTTTAAAACTAAACATTAAACCCTAAAATTCGAAACCCTAAACCCAAAAAAAAAACCTAAAAACTAAAACCTAAAACATTATACTTGAATACACTAAAACCCTAAACCCTAAACCTTAAAATTAAACCCTAAAACTAAGCAAATAACCCTAAAACTCAAAACCCTAAAATTGAAAACAAAAACACTAAACCCCAAACCCTAAAAACAAAATCTAAAACCCTAAATTTTAATACACTAAACCCTAAATCCTAATACTCAAAACACTAAAACATAAAAACAAAACCCTAAACCCTAAAAACTAAAACCCTAATCTTTAATACACTAAAACCCTAAACGCTAAAACTAAACATTAAACCCTAAAATTTAAAACCCTAAAACCGAAAACCAAAACTCTAAAAACTAAAACCTAAAACCCTAAATTTGAATACAAAAAAAACCTAAAACCTAAAATTAAACACTAAAACTAAGCACATAACCCAAAAACTCAAAACCCTAAAATTGAAAACAAAAACCCTAAAAACTAAATCTAAAACCCTAAATTTTAATACACTAAACCCTAAATCCTAATACTCAAAACACTAAAACATAAAAACAAAACCCTAAACCCTAAAAACTAAAACCCTAATCTTTAATACACTAAAACCCTAAACGCTAAAACTAAACATTAAACCCTAAAATTTAAAACCCTAAAATCTTTAACCAAAACCCTAAAAATTAAAACCTAAAACCCTAAATTTGAATACAACAAAACCCTAAAACCTAAAATTAAACACTAAAACTAAGCACAAAACCCAAAAACTCAAAACCCTAAAATTGAAAACAAAAACCCTAATCCCTAAACCCTAAAAACTAAATCTAAAACCCTAAATTTTAATACACTAAACCCTAAATCCTAATACTCTAAACACTAAAACATTAAAACAAAATCCTAAACCCTAAAAACTAAAACCCTAATCTTTAATACACTAAAACCCTACACCCTAAAACTAAACATTAAACCCTAAAATTTAAAACCCTAAAACCTAAAACCAAAACCCTAAAAACTAAAACCTAAAACCCTAAATTTGAATACAACAAAACTCTAAAACCTAAAATTAAACCCTAAAACCAAGCACATAACCCAAAAACTCAAAACCCTAAAATTGAAAACAAAAACCCTAAATCCTAAAACCTAAAAACTAAATCCTAAATCCTAAATTTTAATACACTAAACCCAAATTCCTAATACTCAAAACACTAAAACATAAAAACAAAACCCTAAACCCTAAAAACTAAAACCCTAATCTTTAATACACTAAAACCCTAAACCCTAAAAGTAAACATTAAACCGTAAAATTTAAAACCCTAAAACCGAAAACCAAAACCCTAAAAACTAAAACCTGAAACCCTATATTTGAATACAATAGAACCCTAAAACCTAAAATTAAACTGTAAAACTAAGCACATAACCCAAAAACTCAAAACCCTAAACCCTAAACCCTAAAAACAAAATCTAAAACCCTAAATTTTAATACACTAAACCCTAAATCCTAATACTCTAAACACTAAAACATAAAAACAAAATCCTAAACCCTACCCTAATCTTTAATACACTAAAACCCTAAACCCCAAAACTAAACATTAAACCCTAAAATTTAAAACCCTAAAACCTAAAACCAAAACCCTAAAAACTAAAACCTAAAACCCTAAATTTGAATACAACAAAACCCTAAAACCTAAAATTAAACCCTAAAACCAAGCACAAAACCCAAAAACTCAAAACCCTAAAATTGAAAACAAAAACCCTAAATCCTAAAACCTAAAAACTAAATCTAAAACCCTAAATTTTAATACACTAAACCCTAAATCCTAATACTCTAAACACTAAAACATAAAAACAAAACCCTAAACCCTAAAAACTAAAACCCTAATCTTTAATACACTAAAACCCTAAACGCTAAAACTAAACATTAAACCCTAAAATTTAAAACCCTAAAACTGAAAACCAAAACTCTAAAAACTAAAACCTAAAACCCTAAATTTGAATACAAAAAAAACCTAAAACCTAAAATTAAACACTAAAACTAAGCACATAACCCAAAAACTCAAAACCCTAAAATTGAAAACAAAAACCCTAAAAACTAAATCTAAAACCCTAAATTTTAATACACTAAATCCTAAATCCTAATACTCAAAACACTAAAACATAAAAACAAAACCCTAAACCCTAAAAACTAAAACCCTAATCTTTAATACACTAAAACCCTAAACGCTAAAACTAAACATTAAACCCTAAAATTTAAAACCCTAAAATCTTAAACCAAAACCCTAAAAATTAAAACCTAAAACCCTAAATTTGAATACAACAAAACCCTAAAACCTAAAATTAAACACTAAAACTAAGCACAAAACCCAAAAACTCAAAACCCTAAAATTGAAAACAAAAACCCTAATCCCTAAACCCTAAAAACTAAATCTAAAACCCTAAATTTTAATACACTAAACCCTAAATCCTAATACTCTAAACACTAAAACAATAAAACAAAATCCTAAACCCTAAAAACTAAAACCCTAATCTTTAATACACTAAAACCCTACACCCTAAAACTAAACATTAAACCCTAAAATTTAAAACCCTAAAACCTAAAACCAAAACCCTAAAAACTAAAACCTAAAACCCTAAATTTGAATACAACAAAACTCTAAAACCTAAAATTAAACCCTAAAACCAAGCACATAACCCAAAAACTCAAAACCCTAAAATTGAAAACAAAAACCCTAAATCCTAAAACCTAAAAACTAAATCCTAAATCCTAAATTTTAATACACTAAACCCAAAATCCTAATACTCAAAACACTAAAACATAAAAACAATACCCTAAACCCTAAAAACTAAAACCCTAATCTTTAATACACTAATACCCTAAACCCTAAAAGTAAACATTAAACCGTAAAATTTACAACCCTAAAACCGAAAACCAAAACCCTAAAAACTAAAACCTGAAACCCTATATTTGAATACAATAGAACCCTAAAACCTAAAATTAAACTGTAAAACTAAGCACATAACCCAAAAACTCAAAACCCTAAACCCTAAACCCTAAAAACAAAATCTAAAACCCTAAATTTTAATACACTAAACCCTAAATCCTAATACTCTAAACACTAAAACATAAAAACAAAATCCTAAACCCTACCCTAATCTTTAATACACTAAAACCCTAAACCCCAAAACTAAACATTAAACCCTAAAATTTAAAACCCTAAAACCTAAAACCAAAACCCTAAAAACTAAAACCTAAAACCCTAAATTTGAATACAACAAAACCCTAAAACCTAAAATTAAACCCTAAAACCAAGCACAAAACCCAAAAACTCAAAACCCTAAAATTGAAAACAAAAACCCTAAATCCTAAAACCTAAAAACTAAATCTAAAACCCTAAATTTTAATACACTAAACCCTAAATCCTAATACTCTAAACACTAAAACATAAAAACAAAACCCTAAACCCTAAAAACTAAAACCCTAATCTTTAATACACTAAAACCCTAAACGCTAAAACTAAACATTAAACCCTAAAATTTAAAACCCTAAAACTGAAAACCAAAACTCTAAAAACTAAAACCTAAAACCCTAAATTTGAATACAAAAAAAACCTAAAACCTAAAATTAAACACTAAAACTAAGCACATAACCCAAAAACTCAAAACCCTAAAATTGAAAACAAAAACCCTAAAAACTAAATCTAAAACCCTAAATTTTAATACACTAAATCCTAAATCCTAATACTCAAAACACTAAAACATAAAAACAAAACCCTAAACCCTAAAAACTAAAACCCTAATCTTTAATACACTAAAACCCTAAACGCTAAAACTAAACATTAAACCCTAAAATTTAAAACCCTAAAATCTTAAACCAAAACCCTAAAAATTAAAACCTAAAACCCTAAATTTGAATACAACAAAACCCTAAAACCTAAAATTAAACACTAAAACTAAGCACAAAACCCAAAAACTCAAAACCCTAAAATTGAAAACAAAAACCCTAATCCCTAAACCCTAAAAACTAAATCTAAAACCCTAAATTTTAATACACTAAACCCTAAATCCTAATACTCTAAACACTAAAACAATAAAACAAAATCCTAAACCCTAAAAACTAAAACCCTAATCTTTAATACACTAAAACCCTACACCCTAAAACTAAACATTAAACCCTAAAATTTAAAACCCTAAAACCTAAAACCAAAACCCTAAAAACTAAAACCTAAAACCCTAAATTTGAATACAACAAAACTCTAAAACCTAAAATTAAACCCTAAAACCAAGCACATAACCCAAAAACTCAAAACCCTAAAATTGAAAACAAAAACCCTAAATCCTAAAACCTAAAAACTAAATCCTAAATCCTAAATTTTAATACACTAAACCCAAAATCCTAATACTCAAAACACTAAAACATAAAAACAATACCCTAAACCCTAAAAACTAAAACCCTAATCTTTAATACACTAATACCCTAAACCCTAAAAGTAAACATTAAACCGTAAAATTTACAACCCTAAAACCGAAAACCAAAACCCTAAAAACTAAAACCTGAAACCCTATATTTGAATACAATAGAACCCTAAAACCTAAAATTAAACTGTAAAACTAAGCACATAACCCAAAAACTCAAAACCCTAAACCCTAAACCCTAAAAACAAAATCTAAAACCCTAAATTTTAATACACTAAACCCTAAATCCTAATACTCTAAACACTAAAACATAAAAACAAAATCCTAAACCCTACCCTAATCTTTAATACACTAAAACCCTAAACCCCAAAACTAAACATTAAACCCTAAAATTTAAAACCCTAAAACCTAAAACCAAAACCCTAAAAACTAAAACCTAAAACCCTAAATTTGAATACAACAAAACCCTAAAACCTAAAATTAAACCCTAAAACCAAGCACATAACCCAAAAACTGAAAACCCTAAAATTGAAAACCAAAACCCTAAATCCTAAAACCTAAAAACTAAATCTAAAACCCTAAATTTTAATACACTAAACCATAAATCCTAATACTCTAAACACTAAAACATAAAAAAAAAACCATAAACCCTAAACACTAAAACCCTAATCATTAATACACTAAAACCCTAAACCTTAAAACTAAAAATTAAACCCTAAAATTCTAAACCCTAAAACCTAAAACCAAAACCCTAAAAAATAAAACCTAAAACCCTAAACTTGAATACAACAAAACCCTAAAACCTAAAATTAAACCTTAAAACTAAACATTAAACCCAAAAACTCTAAACCCTAAAACCTAAAACCAATACCCTAAACCCTAAATCTTAAAAACTAAATCTTAAACCCTAAATTTTACGACACTAAACCCTAAGTCCTAATACTCTAAACACTAAAACCTAAAAACAATACCATAAACTCTAAAGACTAAAACCCTAATCTTTAATACACTAAAACCCTAGACTTTAAAACTAAACATTAAACCCTAAAATTCGAAACCCTAAACCCAAAAAAAAAAACTAAAAACTAAAACCTAAAACATTATACTTGAATACACTAAAACCCTAAACCCTAAACCTTAAAATTAAACCCTAAAACTAAGCAAATAACCCTAAAACTCAAAACCCTAAAATTGAAAACAAAAACACTAAACCCCAAACCCTAAAAACAAAATCTAAAACCCTAAATTTTAATACACTAAACCCTAAATCCTAATACTCAAAACACTAAAACATAAAAACAAAACCCTAAACCCTAAAAACTAAAACCCTAATCTTTAATACACTAAAACCCTAAACGCTAAAACTAAACATTAAACCCTAAAATTTAAAACCCTAAAACCGAAAACCAAAACTCTAAAAACTAAAACCTAAAACCCTAAATTTGAATACAAAAAAAACCTAAAACCTAAAATTAAACACTAAAACTAAGCACATAACCCAAAAACTCAAAACCCTAAAATTGAAAACAAAAACCCTAAAAACTAAATCTAAAACCCTAAATTTTAATACACTAAACCCTAAATCCTAATACTCAAAACACTAAAACATAAAAACAAAACCCTAAACCCTAAAAACTAAAACCCTAATCTTTAATACACTAAAACCCTAAACGCTAAAACTAAACATTAAACCCTAAAATTTAAAACCCTAAAATCTTAAACCAAAACCCTAAAAATTAAAACCTAAAACCCTAAATTTGAATACAACAAAACCCTAAAACCTAAAATTAAACACTAAAACTAAGCACAAAACCCAAAAACTCAAAACCCTAAAATTGAAAACAAAAACCCTAATCCCTAAACCCTAAAAACTAAATCTAAAACCCTAAATTTTAATACACTAAACCCTAAATCCTAATACTCTAAACACTAAAACATTAAAACAAAATCCTAAACCCTAAAAACTAAAACCCTAATCTTTAATACACTAAAACCCTACACCCTAAAACTAAACATTAAACCCTAAAATTTAAAACCCTAAAACCTAAAACCAAAACCCTAAAAACTAAAACCTAAAACCCTAAATTTGAATACAAAAAAAACCTAAAACCTAAAATTAAACACTAAAACTAAGCACATAACCCAAAAACTCAAAACCCTAAAATTGAAAACAAAAACCCTAAAAACTAAATCTAAAACCCTAAATTTTAATACACTAAACCCTAAATCCTAATACTCAAAACACTAAAACATAAAAACAAAACCCTAAGCCCTAAAAACTAAAACCCTAATCTTTAATACACTAAAACCCTACACCCTAAAACTAAACATTAAACCCTAAAATTTAAAACCCTAAAACCTAAAACCAAAACCCTAAAAACTAAAACCTAAAACCCTAAATTTGAATACAACAAAACTCTAAAACCTAAAATTAAACCCTAAAACCAAGCACATAACCCAAAAACTCAAAACCCTAAAATTGAAAACAAAAACCCTAAATCCTAAAACCTAAAAACTAAATCCTAAATCCTAAATTTTAATACACTAAACCCAAAATCCTAATACTCAAAACACTAAAACATAAAAACAATACCCTAAACCCTAAAAACTAAAACCCTAATCTTTAATACACTAATACCCTAAACCCTAAAAGTAAACATTAAACCGTAAAATTTACAACCCTAAAACCGAAAACCAAAACCCTAAAAACTAAAACCTGAAACCCTATATTTGAATACAATAGAACCCTAAAACCTAAAATTAAACTGTAAAACTAAGCACATAACCCAAAAACTCAAAACCCTAAACCCTAAACGCTAAAAACAAAATCTAAAACCCTAAATTTTAATACACTAAACCCTAAATCCTAATACTCTAAACACTAAAACATAAAAACAAAATCCTAAACCCTACCCTAATCTTTAATACACTAAAACCCTAAACCCCAAAACTAAACATTAAAACCTAAAATTTAAAACCCTAAAACCTAAAACCAAAACCCTAAAAACTAAAACCTAAAACCCTAAATTTGAATACAACAAAACCCTAAAACCTAAAATTAAACCCTAAAACCAAGCACATAACCCAAAAACTGAAAACCCTAAAATTGAAAACAAAAACCCTAAATCCTAAAACCTAAAAACTAAATCTAAAACCCTAAATTTTAATACACTAAACCATAAATCCTAATACTCTAAACACTAAAACATAAAAAAAAACCATAAACCCTAAACACTAAAACCCTAATCATTAATACACTAAAACCCTAAACCTTAAAACTAAAAATTAAACCCTAAAATTCTAAACCCTAAAACCTAAAACCAAAACCCTAAAAAATAAAACCTAAAACCCTAAACTTGAATACAACAAAACCCTAAAACCTAAAATTAAACCTTAAAACTAAACATTAAACCCAAAAACTCTAAACCCTAAAACCTAAAACCAATACCCTAAACCCTAAATCTTAAAAACTAAATCTTAAACCCTAAATTTTACGACACTAAACCCTAAGTCCTAATACTCTAAACACTAAAACCTAAAAACAATACCATAAACTCTAAAGACTAAAACCCTAATCTTTAATACACTAAAACCCTAGACTTTAAAACTAAACATTAAACCCTAAAATTCGAAACCCTAAACCCAAAAAAAAAACCTAAAAACTAAAACCTAAAACCTTATACTTGAATACACTAAAACCCTAAACCCTAAACCTTAAAATTAAACCCTAAAACTAAGCAAATAACCCTAAAACTTAAAACCCTAAAATTGAAAACAAAAACACTAAACCCCAAACCCTAAAAACAAAATCTAAAACCCTAAATTTTAATACACTAAACCCTAAATCCTAATACTCAAAACACTAAAACATAAAAACAAAACCCTAAACCCTAAAAACTAAAACCCTAATCTTTAATACACTAAAACCCTAAACGCTAAAACTAAACATTAAACCCTAAAATTTAAAACCCTAAAACCGAAAACCAAAACTCTAAAAACTAAAACCTAAAACCCTAAATTTGAATACAAAAAAAACCTAAAACCTAAAATTAAACACTAAAACTAAGCACATAACCCAAAAACTCAAAACCCTAAAATTGAAAACAAAAACCCTAAAAACTAAATCTAAAACCCTAAATTTTAATACACTAAACCCTAAATCCTAATACTCAAAACACTAAAACATAAAAACAAAACCCTAAACCCTAAAAACTAAAACCCTAATCTTTAATACACTAAAACCCTAAACGCTAAAACTAAACATTAAACCCTAAAATTTAAAACCCTAAAATCTTAAACCAAAACCCTAAAAATTAAAACCTAAAACCCTAAATTTGAATACAACAAAACCCTAAAACCTAAAATTAAACACTAAAACTAAGCACAAAACCCATAAACTCAAAACCCTAAAATTGAAAACAAAAACCCTAATCCCTAAACCCTAAAAACTAAATCTAAAACCCTAAATTTTAATACACTAAACCCTAAATCCTAATACTCTAAACACTAAAACATTAAAACAAAATCCTAAACCCTAAAAACTAAAACCCTAATCTTTAATACACTAAAACCCTAAACGCTAAAACTAAACATTAAACCCTAAAATTTAAAACCCTAAAACCGAAAACCAAAACTCTAAAAACTAAAACCTAAAACCCTAAATTTGAATACAAAAAAAACCTAAAACCTAAAATTAAACACTAAAACTAAGCACATAACCCAAAAACTCAAAACCCTAAAATTGAAAACAAAAACCCTAAAAACTAAATCTAAAACCCTAAATTTTAATACACTAAACCCTAAATCCTAATACTCAAAACACTAAAACATAAAAACAAAACCCTAAACCCTAAAAACTAAAACCCTAATCTTTAATACACTAAAACCCTAAACGCTAAAACTAAACATTAAACCCTAAAATTTAAAACCCTAAAATCTTAAACCAAAACCCTAAAAATTAAAACCTAAAACCCTAAATTTGAATACAACAAAACCCTAAAACCTAAAATTAAACACTAAAACTAAGCACAAAACCCAAAAACTCAAAACCCTAAAATTGAAAACAAAAACCCTAATCCCTAAACCCTAAAAACTAAATCTAAAACCCTAAATTTTAATACACTAAACCCTAAATCCTAATACTCTAAACACTAAAACATTAAAACAAAATCCTAAACCCTAAAAACTAAAACCCTAATCTTTAATACACTAAAACCCTACACCCTAAAACTAAACATTAAACCCTAAAATTTAAAACCCTAAAACCTAAAACCAAAACCCTAAAAACTAAAACCTAAAACCCTAAATTTGAATACAACAAAACTCTAAAACCTAAAATTAAACCCTAAAACCAAGCACATAACCCAAAAACTCAAAACCCTAAAATTGAAAACAAAAACCCTAAATCCTAAAACCTAAAAACTAAATCCAAAATCCTAAATTTGAATACACTAAAACCAAAATCCTAATACTCAAAACACTAAAACATAAAAACAAAACCCTAAACCCTACCCTAATCTTTAATACACTAAAACCCTAAACCCCAAAACTAAACATTAAACCCTAAAATTTAAAACCCTAAAACCTAAAACCAAAACCCTAAAAACTAAAACCTAAAACCCTAAATTTGAATACAACAAAACCCTAAAACCTAAAATTAAACCCTAAAACCAAGCACATAACCCAAAAACTGAAAACCCTAAAATTGAAAACAAAAACCCTAAATCCTAAAACCTAAAAACTAAATCTAAAACCCTAAATTTTAATACACTAAACCATAAATCCTAATACTCTAAACACTAAAACATAAAAAAAAACCATAAACCCTAAACACTAAAACCCTAATCATTAATACACTAAAACCCTAAACCTTAAAACTAAAAATTAAACCCTAAAATTCTAAACCCTAAAACCTAAAACCAAAACCCTAAAAAATAAAACCTAAAACCCTAAACTTGAATACAACAAAACCCTAAAACCTAAAATTAAACCTTAAAACTAAACATTAAACCCAAAAACTCTAAACCCTAAAACCTAAAACCAATACCCTAAACCCTAAATCTTAAAAACTAAATCTTAAACCCTAAATTTTACGACACTAAACCCTAAGTCCTAATACTCTAAACACTAAAACCTAAAAACAATACCATAAACTCTAAAGACTAAAACCCTAATCTTTAATACACTAAAACCCTAGACTTTAAAACTAAACATTAAACCCTAAAATTCGAAACCCTAAACCCAAAAAAAAAACCTAAAAACTAAAACCTAAAACCTTATACTTGAATACACTAAAACCCTAAACCCTAAACCTTAAAATTAAACCCTAAAACTAAGCAAATAACCCTAAAACATAAAACCCTAAAATTGAAAACAAAAACACTAAACCCCAAACCCTAAAAACAAAATCTAAAACCCTAAATTTTAATACACTAAACCCTAAATCCTAATACTCAAAACACTAAAACATAAAAACAAAACCCTAAACCCTAAAAACTAAAACCCTAATCTTTAATACACTAAAACCCTAAACGCTAAAACTAAACATTAAACCCTAAAATTTAAAACCCTAAAACCGAAAACCAAAACTCTAAAAACTAAAACCTAAAACCCTAAATTTGAATACAAAAAAAACCTAAAACCTAAAATTAAACACTAAAACTAAGCACATAACCCAAAAACTCAAAACCCTAAAATTGAAAACAAAAACCCTAAAAACTAAATCTAAAACCCTAAATTTTAATACACTAAACCCTAAATCCTAATACTCAAAACACTAAAACATAAAAACAAAACCCTAAACCCTAAAAACTAAAACCCTAATCTTTAATACACTAAAACCCTAAACGCTAAAACTAAACATTAAACCCTAAAATTTAAAACCCTAAAATCTTAAACCAAAACCCTAAAAATTAAAACCTAAAACCCTAAATTTGAATACAACAAAACCCTAAAACCTAAAATTAAACACTAAAACTAAGCACAAAACCCAAAAACTCAAAACCCTAAAATTGAAAACAAAAACCCTAATCCCTAAACCCTAAAAACTAAATCTAAAACCCTAAATTTTAATACACTAAACCCTAAATCCTAATACTCTAAACACTAAAACATTAAAACAAAATCCTAAACCCTAAAAACTAAAACCCTAATCTTTAATACACTAAAACCCTAAACGCTAAAACTAAACATTAAACCCTAAAATTTAAAACCCTAAAACCGAAAACCAAAACTCTAAAAACTAAAACCTAAAACCCTAAATTTGAATACAAAAAAAACCTAAAACCTAAAATTAAACACTAAAACTAAGCACATAACCCAAAAACTCAAAACCCTAAAATTGAAAACAAAAACCCTAAAAACTAAATCTAAAACCCTAAATTTTAATACACTAAACCCTAAATCCTAATACTCAAAACACTAAAACATAAAAACAAAACCCTAAACCCTAAAAACTAAAACCCTAATCTTTAATACACTAAAACCCTAAACGCTAAAACTAAACATTAAACCCTAAAATTTAAAACCCTAAAATCTTAAACCAAAACCCTAAAAATTAAAACCTAAAACCCTAAATTTGAATACAACAAAACCCTAAAACCTAAAATTAAACACTAAAACTAAGCACAAAACCCAAAAACTCAAAACCCTAAAATTGAAAACAAAAACCCTAATCCCTAAACCCTAAAAACTAAATCTAAAACCCTAAATTTTAATACACTAAACCCTAAATCCTAATACTCTAAACACTAAAACATTAAAACAAAATCCTAAACCCTAAAAACTAAAACCCTAATCTTTAATACACTAAAACCCTACACCCTAAAACTAAACATTAAACCCTAAAATTTAAAACCCTAAAACCTAAAACCAAAACCCTAAAAACTAAAACCTAAAACCCTAAATTTGAATACAACAAAACTCTAAAACCTAAAATTAAACCCTAAAACCAAGCACATAACCCAAAAACTCAAAACCCTAAAATTGAAAACAAAAACCCTAAATCCTAAAACCTAAAAACTAAATCCAAAATCCTAAATTTGAATACACTAAAACCAAAATCCTAATACTCAAAACACTAAAACATAAAAACAAAACCCTAAACCCTAAAAACTAAAACCCTAATCTTTAATACACTAAAACCCTAAACCCTAAAAGTAAACATTAAACCGTAAAATTTAAAACCCTAAAACCGAAAACCAAAACCCTGAAAACTAAAACCTGAAACCCTATATTTGAATACAATAGAACTGTAAAACCTAAAATTAAACTGTAAAACTAAGCACATAACCCAAAAACTCAAAACCCTAAACCCTAAACCCTAAAAACAAAATCTAAAACCCTAAATTTTAATACACTAAACCCTAAATCCTAATACTCTAAACACTAAAACATAAAAACAAAATCCTAAACACTACCCTAATCTTTAATACACTAAAACCCTAAACCCCAAAACTAAACATTAAACCCTAAAATTTAAAACCCTAAAACCTAAAACCAAAACCCTAAAAACTAAAACCTAAAACCCTAAATTTGAATACAACAAAACCCTAAAACCTAAAATTAAACCCTAAAACCAAGCACATAACCCAAAAACTCAAAACCCTAAAATTGAAAACAAAAACCCTAAATCCTAAAACCTAAAAACTAAATCTAAAACCCTAAATTTTAATACACTAAACCCTAAATCCTAATACTCTAAACACTAAAACATAAAAACAAAACCCTAAACCCTAAAAACTAAAACCCTAATCTTTAATACACTAAAACCCTAAACGCTAAAACTAAACATTAAACCCTAAAATTTAAAACCCTAAAACTGAAAACCAAAACTCTAAAAACTAAAACCTAAAACCCTAAATTTGAATACAAAAAAAACCTAAAACCTAAAATTAAACACTAAAACTAAGCACATAACCCAAAAACTCAAAACCCTAAAATTGAAAACAAAAACCCTAAAAACTAAATCTAAAACCCTAAATTTTAATACACTAAATCCTAAATCCTAATACTCAAAACACTAAAACATAAAAACAAAACCCTAAACCCTAAAAACTAAAACCCTAATCTTTAATACACTAAAACCCTAAACGCTAAAACTAAACATTAAACCCTAAAATTTAAAACCCTAAAATCTTAAACCAAAACCCTAAAAATTAAAACCTAAAACCCTAAATTTGAATACAACAAAACCCTAAAACCTAAAATTAAACACTAAAACTAAGCACAAAACCCAAAAACTCAAAACCCTAAAATTGAAAACAAAAACCCTAATCCCTAAACCCTAAAAACTAAATAAAACCCTAAATTTTAATACACTAAACCCTAAATCCTAATACTCTGAACACTAAAACAATAAAACAAAATCCTAAACCCTAAAAACTAAAACCCTAATCTTTAATACACTAAAACCCTACACCCTAAAACTAAACATTAAACCCTAAAATTTAAAACCCTAAAACCTAAAACCAAAACCCTAAAAACTAAAACCTAAAACCCTAAATTTGAATACAACAAAACTCTAAAACCTAAAATTAAACCCTAAAACCAAGCACATAACCCAAAAACTCAAAACCCTAAAATTGAAAACAAAAACCCTAAATCCTAAAACCTAAAAACTAAATCCTAAATCCTAAATTTTAATACACTAAACCCAAAATCCTAATACTCAAAACACTAAAACATAAAAACAATACCCTAAACCCTAAAAACTAAAACCCTAATCTTTAATACACTAAAACCCTAAACCCTAAAAGTAAACATTAAACCGTAAAATTTACAACCCTAAAACCGAAAACCAAAACCCTAAAAACTAAAACCTGAAACCCTATATTTGAATACAATAGAACCCTAAAACCTAAAATTAAACTGTAAAACTAAGCACATAACCCAAAAACTCAAAACCCTAAACCCTAAACCCTAAAAACAAAATCTAAAACCCTAAATTTTAATACACTAAACCCTAAATCCTAATACTCTAAACACTAAAACATAAAAACAAAATCCTAAACCCTACCCTAATCTTTAATACACTAAAACCCTAAACCCCAAAACTAAACATTAAACCCTAAAATTTAAAACCCTAAAACCTAAAACCAAAACCCTAAAAACTAAAACCTAAAACCCTAAATTTGAATACAACAAAACCCTAAAACCTAAAATTAAACCCTAAAACCAAGCACATAACCCAAAAACTGAAAACCCTAAAATTGAAAACAAAAACCCTAAATCCTAAAACCTAAAAACTAAATCTAAAACCCTAAATTTTAATACACTAAACCATAAATCCTAATACTCTAAACACTAAAACATAAAAACAAAACCATAAACCCTAAACACTAAAACCCTAATCATTAATACACTAAAACCCTAAACCTTAAAACTAAAAATTAAACCCTAAAATTCTAAACCCTAAAACCTAAAACCAAAACCCTAAAAAATAAAACCTAAAACCCTAAACATGAATACAACAAAACCCTAAAACCTGAAATTAAACCTTAAAACTAAACATTAAACCCAAAAACTCTAAACCCTAAAACCTAAAACCAATACCCTAAACCCTAAATCTTAAAAACTAAATCTTAAACCCTAAATTTTACGACACTAAACCCTAAGTCCTAATACTCTAAACACTAAAACCTAAAAACAATACCATAAACTCTAAAGACTAAAACCCTAATCTTTAATACACTAAAACCCTAGACTTTAAAACTAAACATTAAACCCTAAAATTCGAAACCCTAAACCTAAAAAAAAACCTAAAAACTAAAACCTAAAACCTTATACTTGAATACACTAAAACCCTAAACCCTAAACCTTAAAATTAAACCCTAAAACTAAGCAAATAACCCTAAAACTCAAAACCCTAAAATTGAAAACAAAAACACTAAACCCCAAACCCTAAAAACAAAATCTAAAACCCTAAATTTTAATACACTAAACCCTAAATCCTAATACTCAAAACACTAAAACATAAATACAAAACCCTAAACCCTAAAAACTAAAACCCTAATCTATAATACACTAAAACCCTAAACGCTAAAACTAAACATTAAACCCTAAAATTTAAAACCCTAAAACCGAAAACCAAAACTCTAAAAACTAAAACCTAAAACCCTAAATTTGAATACAAAAAAAACCTAAAACCTAAAATTAAACACTAAAACTAAGCACATAACCCAAAAACTCAAAACCCTAAAATTGAAAACAAAAACCCTAAAAACTAAATCTAAAACCCTAAATTTTAATACACTAAACCCTAAATCCTAATACTCAAAACACTAAAACATAAAAACAAAACCCTAAACCCTAAAAACTAAAACCCTAATCTTTAATACACTAAAACCCTAAACGCTAAAACTAAACATTAAACCCTAAAATTTAAAACCCTAAAATCTTAAGCCAAAACCCTAAAAATTAAAACCTAAAACCCTAAATTTGAATACAACAAAACCCTAAAACCTAAAATTAAACACTAAAACTAAGCACAAAACCCAAAAACTCAAAACCCTAAAATTGAAAACAAAAACCCTAATCCCTAAACCCTAAAAACTAAATCTAAAACCCTAAATTTTAATACACTAAACCCTAAATCCTAATACTCTAAACAGTAAAACATTAAAACAAAATCCTAAACCCTAAGAACTAAAACCCCAATCTTTAATACACTAAAACCATACACCCTAAAACTAAACATTAAACCCTAAAATTTAAAACCCTAAAACCTAAAACCAAAACCCTAAAAACTAAAACCTAAATCCCTAAATTTGAATACAACAAAACTCTAAAACCTAAAATTAAACCCTAAAACCAAGCACATAACCCAAAAACTCAAAACCCTAAAATTGAAAACAAAAACCCTAAATCCTAAAACCTAAAAACTAGATTTAAAACCCTAAATTTTAATACACTAAACCATAAATCCTAATACTCTAAACACTAAAACATAAAAACAAAACCCTAATCCCTAAACACTAAAACCCTAATCATTAATACACTAAAACCCTAAACCCTAAAAACAAAATCTAAAACCCTAAATTTTAATACACTAAACCCTAAATCCTAATACTCTAAACACTAAAACATAAAAACAAAATCCTAAACCCTACCCTAATCTTTAATACACTAAAACCCTAAACCCCAAAACTAAACATTAAACCCTAAAATTTAAAAACCTAAAACCTAAAACTAAAACCCTAAAAACTAAAACCTAAACCATAAATTTGAATACAAAAAAACCCTAAAACCTAAAATTAAACCCTAAAACTAAGCAAATAACCCTAAAACTCAAAACCCTAAAATTGAAAACAAAAACACTAAACCCCAAACCCTAAAAACAGACACTAAACCCTAAATTCTAATACACTAAACCCTAAATCCTAATACTCAAAACACTAAAACATAAAAACAAAACCCTAAACCCTAAAAACTAAAACCCTAAACCCTAAAAACTAAAATCCTAATCTTTAATACACTAAAACCCTAAACGCTAAAACTAAACATTAAACCCTAAAATTTAAAACCGTAAAACCGAAAACCAAAACCCTAAAAACTAAAACCTAAAACCCTAAATTTGAATACAACAAAACCCTAAAACCTAAAATTAAACACTAAAACTAAGCACATAACCTAAAAACTCAAAACCCTAAAATTGAAAACAAAAACTCTAAACCCTAAACCCTAAAAACTAAATCTAAAACCCTAAATTTTCATACACTAAACCCTAAATCCTAATACTCAAAACACTAAAACATAAAAACAAAACCCTAAACCCTAAAAACTAAAACCCTAATCTTTAATACACTAAAACCCTAAACCCTAAAACTAACAATTAAACTCTAAAATTTAAAACCCTAAAACCGAAAACCAAAACCCTAAAAACTAAAACCTAAAACCCTAAATTTGAATACAACAAAACCCTAAAACCTAAAATTAAACACTAAAACTAAGCACATAACCCAAAAACTCAAAACCCTAAGCCCTAAACCCTAAAAACAAAATCTAAAATCCTAAATTTTAATACACTAAACCCTAAATCCTAATACTCTAAACACTAAAACATAAAAACAAAATCCTAAACCCTAAAAACTTAAACCCTAATCTTTAATACACTAAAACCCTAAACCGTAAAACTAAACATTTAACCCTAAAATTTAAAACCCTAAAACCTAAAACCAAAACCCTAAAAACTAAAACCCTAAATTTGAATACAACAAAACCCTAAAACCTAAAATTAAACACTAAAACTAAGCACATAACCCAAAAACTCAAAACCCTAAACCCTAAACCCTAAAAACAAAATCTAAAACCCTAAATTTTAATACACTAAACCCTAAATCCAAATACTCTAAACACTAAAACATAAAAACAAAATCCTAAACCCTAAATCCTCAAATTGAAAACAAAAACCCTAAATCCTAAAACCTAAAAACTAGATTTAAAACCCTAAATTTTAATACACTAAACCATAAATCCTAATACTCTAAACACTAAAACATAAAAACAAAACCCTAAACCCTAAAATTAAACCTTAAAACTAAACATTAAACCTAAAAACTCTAAACCCTAAAACCTAAAACCAAAACCCTAAACCCTAAATGTTAAACCCTAAATTTTACGACACTAAACCCTAAGTCATAATACTCTAAACACTAAAACCTAAAAACAATACCATAAACTCTAAAGACTAAAACCCTAATCTTTAATAAACTAAAACCCTAGACTTTAAAACTAAACATTAAACCCTAAAATTCAAAACCCTAAACCCTAAAACCAAAACCCTAAAAACTAAAACCTAAAACCTTATACTTGAATACACTAAAACCCTAAACCCTAAACCTTAAAATTAAACCCTAAAACTAAGCAAATAACCCTAAAACTCAAAACCCTAAAATTGAAAACAAAAACACTAAACCCTAAACCCTAAAAACAAAATCTAAAACCCTAAATTTTAATACACTAAACCCTAAATCCTAATACTCTAAACACTAAAACATAAAAACAAAATCCTAAACCCTAAAAACTTAAACCCTAATCATTAATACACTAAAACCCTAAATCGTAAAACTAAATATTAAACCCTAAAATTTAAAACCCTAAAACCTAAAACCAAAACCCTAAAAACTAAAACCTAAAACCCTAAATTTGAATACAACAAAACCTTAAAACCTAAAATTAAACACTAAAACTAAGCACATAACCCAAAAACTCAAAACCCTAAACCCTAAACCCTAAAAACAAAATCTAAAACCCTAAATTTTAATACACTAAACCCTAAATCCAAATACTCTAAACACTAAAACATAAAAACAAAATCCTAAACCCTAAATCCTCAAATTGAAAACAAAAACCCTAAATCCTAAAACCTAAAAACTAGATTTAAAACCCTAAATTTTAATACACTAAACCATAAATCCTAATACTCTAAACACTAAAACATAAAAACAAAACCCTAAACCCTAAAATCAAACCTTAAAACTAAACATTAAACCCAAAAACTCTAAACCCTAAAACCTAAAACCAAAACCCTAAACCCTAAATGTAAAACCCTAAATTTTACAACACTAAACCCTAAGTCATAATACTCTAAACACTAAAACCTTAAAATAATACCATAAACTCTAAAGATTAAAACCCTAATCTTTAATAAACTAAATCCCTAGACTTTAAAACTAAACATTAAACCCTAAAATTCGAAACCCTAAACCCTAAAACCAAAACCCTAAAAACTAAAACCAAAAACCTTATACTTGAATACACTAAAACCCTAAACCCTAAACCTTAAAATTAAACCATAAAACTAAGCAAATAACCCTAAAACTCAAAAACCTAAAATTGAAAACAAAAACACTAAACCCCAAACCCTAAAAACAAAATCTAAAACCCTAAATTTTAATACACTAAACCCTAAATCCTAATACTCAAAACACTAAAACATAAAAACAAAACCCTAAACCCTAAAAACTAAAACCCTAATCTTTAATACACTAAAACCCTAAACGCTAAAACTAAACATTAAACCCTAAAATTTAAAACCCTAAAATCTTAAACCAAAACCCTAAAAATTAAAACCTAAAACCCTAAATTTGAATACAACAAAACCCTAAAACCTAAAATTAAACACTAAAACTAAGCACATAACCCAAAAACTCAAAACCCTAAACTTTAAAACAAAAACCCTAATCCCTAAACCCTAAAAACTAAATCTAAAACCCTAAATTTTAATACACTAAACCCTAAATCCTAATACTCTAAACACTAAAACATTAAAACAAAATCCTAAACCCTAAAAACTAAAACCGTAATCTTTAATACACTAAAACCCTACACCCTAAAACTAAACATTAAACCCTAAAATTTAAAACCCTAAAACCTAAAACCAAAACCCTAAAAATTAAAACCTAAAACCCTAAATTTGAATACAACAAAACCCTAAAACCTAAAATTAAACCCTAAAACCAAGAACATTACCCAAAAACTCAAAACCCTAAAATTGAAAACAAAAACCCTAAATCCTAAAACCTAGAAACTAAATCTAAAACCCTAAATTTTAATACACTAAACCCTAAATGATAATACTCAAAACACTAAAACATAAAAACAAAACCCTAAACCCTAAAAACTAAAACCCTAATCTTTAATACACTAAAACCCTAAACCCTAAAAGTAAACATTAAACCGTAAAATTTAAAACCCTAAAACCGAAAACCAAAACCCTAAAAACTAAAACCTAAAACCCTAAATTTGAATACAACAGAACCCTAAAACCTAAAATTAAACACTAAAACTAAGCACATAACCCAAAAACTCAAAACCCTAAACCCTAAACCCTAAAAACAAAATCTAAAACCCTAAATTTTAATACACTAAACCCTAAATCCTAATACTTAAACACTAACACATAAAAACAAAATCCTAAACCCTACCCTAATCTTTAATACACTAAAACCCTAAACCCCAAAACTAAACATTAAACCCTAAAATTTAAAACCCTAAAACCTAAAACCAAAACCCTAAAAACTAAAACCTAAACCATAAATTTGAATACAAAAAAACATTAAAACCTAAAATTAAACCCTAAAACTAAGCAAATAACCCTAAAACTCAAAACCCTAAAATTGAAAACAAAAACACTAAACCCCAAACCCTAAAAACAAAATCTAAAACCCTAAATTCTAATACACTAAACCCTAAATCCTAATACTCAAAACACTAAAACATAAAAACAAAACCCTAAACCCTAAAAACTAAAACCCTAAACCCTAAAAACTAAAACCCTAATCTTTAATACACTAAAA
The DNA here is from genome assembly GCA_954870475.1 of Euphrasia confusa. NCBI lineage: Eukaryota > Viridiplantae > Streptophyta > Magnoliopsida > Lamiales > Orobanchaceae > Euphrasia > Euphrasia confusa. The sequence continues at coordinate 18,826,640 of OX940966.1, forward strand.
CCCTAAACGCTAAAACTAAACATTAAACCCTAAAATTTAAAACCGTAAAACCGAAAACCAAAACCCTAAAAACTAAAACCTAAAACCCTAAATTTGAATACAACAAAACCCTAAACCTAAAATTAAACACTAAAACTAAGCACATAACCTAAAAACTCAAAACCCTAAAATTGAAAACAAAAACTCTAAACCCTAAACCCTAAAAACTAAATCTAAAACCCTAAATTTTCATACACTAAACCCTAAATCCTAATACTCAAAACACTAAAACATAAAAACAAAACCCTAAACCCTAAAAACTAAAACCCTAATCTTTAATACACTAAAACCCTAAACCCTAAAACTAACAATTAAACTCTAAAATTTAAAACCCTAAAACCGAAAACCAAAACCCTAAAAACTAAAACCTAAAACCCTAAATTTGAATACAACAAAACCCTAAAACCTAAAATTAAACACTAAAACTAAGCACATAACCTAAAAACTCAAAACCCTAAACCCTAAACCCTAAAAACAAAATCTAAAACCCTAAATTTTAATACACTAAACCCTAAATCCTAATACTCTAAACACTAAAACATAAAAACAAAATCCTAAACCCTAAAAACTTAAACCCTAATCTTTAATACACTAAAACCCTAAACCGTAAAACTAAACATTAAACCCTAAAATTTAAAACCCTAAAACCTAAAACCAAAACCCTAAAAACTAAAACCCTAAATTTGAATACAACAAAACCCTAAAACCTAAAATTAAACACTAAAACTAAGCACATAACCCAAAAACTCAAAACCCTAAACTCTAAACCCTAAAAACAAAATCTAAAACCATAAATTTTAATACACTAAACCCTAAATCCAAATACTCTAAACACTAAAACATAAAAACAAAATCCTAAACCCTAAATCCTCAAATTTAAAACAAAAACCCTAAATCCTAAAACCTACAAACTAGATTTAAAACCCTAAATTTTAATACCCTAAACCATAAATCCTAATACTCTAAACACTAAAACAAAAAACAAAACCCTAAACCCTAAAATTAAACCTTAAAACTAAACATTAAACCCAAAAACTCTAAACCCTAAAACCTAAAACCAAAACCCTAAACCCTAAATGTTAAACCCTAAATTTTACGACACTAAACCCTAAGTCATAATACTCTAAACACTAAAACCTAAAAACAATACCATAAATTCTAAAGACAAAAACCCTAATCTTTAATAAACTAAAACCCTAGACTTTAAAACTAAACATTAAACCCTAAAATTCGAAACCCTAAACCCTAAAACAAAAACCCTAAAAACTAAAACCTAAAACCTTATACTTGAATACACTAAAACCCTAAACCCTAAACCTTAAAATTAAACCCTAAAACTAAGCAAATAACCCTAAAACTCAAAACCCTAAAATTGAAAATAAAAACACTAAACCCTAAACCCTAAAAACAAAATCTAAAACCCTAAATTTTAATACACTAAACCCTAAATCCTAATACTCTAAACACTAAAACATAAAAACAAAATCCTAAACCCTAAAAACTTAAACCCTAATCTTTAATACACTAAAACCCTAAACCGTAAAACTAAACATTAAACCCTAAAATTTAAAACCCTAAAACCTAAAACCAAAACCCTAAAAACTAAAACCTAAAACCCTAAATTTGAATACAACAAAACCCTAAAACCTAAAATTAAACCCTAAAACCAAGCACATAACCCAAAAACTCAAAACCCTAAAATTGAAAACAAAAACCCTAAATCCTAAAACCTAAAAACTAAATCTAAAACCCTAAATTTTAATACACTAAACCATAAATCCTAATACTCTAAACACTAAAACATAAAAACAAAACCATAATCCCTAAACACTAAAACCCTAATCATTAATACACTAAAACCCTAAACCCTAAAACTAAAAATTAAACCCTAAAATTCTAAACCCTAAAACCTAAAACCAAAACCCTAAAAAATAAAACCTAAAACCCTAAACTTGAATACAACAAAACCCTAAAACCTAAAATTAAACCTTAAAACTAAACATTAAACCCAAACACTCTAAACCCTAAAACCTAAAACCAATACCCTAAACCTTAAATCTTAAAAACTAAATCTTAAACCCTAAATTTTACGACACTAAACCCTAAGTCCTAATACTCTAAACACTAAAACCTAAAAACAATACCATAAACTCTAATGACTAAAACCCTAATCTTTAATACACTAAAACCCTAGACTTTAAAACTAAACATTAAACCCTAAAATTCGAAACCCTAAACCCAAAATAAAACCTAAAAACTAAAACCTAAAACCTTATACTTGATTACACTAAAACCCTAAACCCTAAACCTTAAAATTAAACCCAAAAACTAAGCAAATAACCCTAAAACTCAAAACCCTAAAATTGAAAACAAAAACACTAAACCCCAAACCCTAAAAACAAAATCTAAAACCCTAAATTTTAATACACTAAACCCTAAATCCTAATACTCAAAACACTAAAACTTAAAAACAAAACCCTAAACCCTAAAAACTAAAACCCTAATCTTTAATACATTAAAACCCTAAACGCTAAAACTAAACATTAAACCCTAAAATTTAAAAACCTAAAACCGAAAACCAAAACACTAAATCCTAAAACCTAAAACCAAAACCCTAAACCCTAAATGTTAAACCCTAAATTTTACGACACTAAACCCTAAGTCATAATACTCTAAACACTAAAACCTAAAAACAATACCATAAACTCTAAAGACTAAAACCCTAATCTTTAATAAACTAAAACCCTAGACTTTAAAACTAAACATTAAACCCTAAAATTCAAAACCCTAAACCCTAAAACCAAAACCCTAAAAACTAAAACCTAAAACCTTATACTTGAATACACTAAAACCCTAAACCCTAAACCTTAAAATTAAACCCTAAAACTAAGCAAATAACCCTAAAACTCAAAACCCTAAAATTGAAAACAAAAACACTAAACCCTAAACCCTAAAAACAAAATCTAAAACCCTAAATTTTAATACACTAAACCCTAAATCCTAATACTCTAAACACTAAAACATAAAAACAAAATCCTAAACCCTAAAAACTTAAACCCTAATCATTAATACACTAAAACCCTAAATCGTAAAACTAAATATTAAACCCTAAAATTTAAAACCCTAAAACCTAAAACCAAAACCCTAAAAACTAAAACCTAAAACCCTAAATTTGAATACAACAAAACCTTAAAACCTAAAATTAAACACTAAAACTAAGCACATAACCCAAAAACTCAAAACCCTAAACCCTAAACCCTAAAAACAAAATCTAAAACCCTAAATTTTAATACACTAAATCCTAAATCCAAATACTCTAAACACTAAAACATAAAAACAAAATCCTAAACCCTAAATCCTCAAATTGAAAACAAAAACCCTAAATCCTAAAACCTAAAAACTAGATTTAAAACCCTAAATTTTAATACACTAAACCATAAATCCTAATACTCTAAACACTAAAACATAAAAACAAAACCCTAAACCCTAAAATCAAACCTTAAAACTAAACATTAAACCCAAAAACTCTAAACCCTAAAACCTAAAACCAAAACCCTAAACCCTAAATGTAAAACCCTAAATTTTACAACACTAAACCCTAAGTCATAATACTCTAAACACTAAAACCTTAAAATAATACCATAAACTCTAAAGATTAAAACCCTAATCTTTAATAAACTAAATCCCTAAACTTTAAAACTAAACATTAAACCCTAAAATTCGAAACCCTAAACCCTAAAACCAAAACCCTAAAAACTAAAACCAAAAACCTTATACTTGAATACACTAAAACCCTAAACCCTAAACCTTAAAATTAAACCATAAAACTAAGCAAATAACCCTAAAACTCAAAAACCTAAAATTGAAAACAAAAACACTAAACCCCAAACCCTAAAAACAAAATCTAAAACCCTAAATTTTAATACACTAAACCCTAAATCCTAATACTCAAAACACTAAAACATAAAAATAAAACCCTAAACCCTAAAAACTAAAACCCTAATCTTTAATACACTAAAACCCTAAACGCTAAAACTAAACATTAAACCCTAAAATTTAAAACCCTAAAATCTTAAACCAAAACCCTAAAAATTAAAACCTAAAACCCTAAATTTGAATACAACAAAACCCTAAAACCTAAAATTAAACACTAAAACTAAGCACATAACCCAAAAACTCAAAACCCTAAAATTTAAAACAAAAACCCTAATCCCTAAACCCTAAAAACTAAATCTAAAACCCTAAATTTTAATACACTAAACCCTAAATCCTAATACTCTAAACACTAAAACATTAAAACAAAATCCTAAACCCTAAAAACTAAAACCCTAATCTTTAATACACTAAAACCCTACACCCTAAAACTAAACATTAAACCCTAAAATTTAAAACCCTAAAACCTAAAACCAAAACCCTAAAAATTAAAACCTAAAACCCTAAATTTGAATACAACAAAACCCTAAAACCTAAAATTAAACCCTAAAACCAAGAACATTACCCAAAAACTCAAAACCCTAAAATTGAAAACAAAAACCCTAAATCCTAAAACCTAGAAACTAAATCTAAATCCCTAAATTTTAATACACTAAACCCTAAATCATAATAATCAAAACACTAAAACATAAAAACAAAACCCTAAACCCTAAACACTAAAACCCTAATCTTTAATACACTAAAACCCTAAACCCTAAAAGTAAACATTAAACCGTAAAATTTAAAACCCTAAAACCTAAAACCAAAACCCTAAAAACTAAAACCTAAAACCCTAAATTTGAATACAACAGAACCCTAAAACCTAAAATTAAACACTAAAACTAAGCACATAACCCAAAAACTCAAAACCCTAAACCCTAAACCCTAAAAACAAAATCTAAAACCCTAAATTTTAATACACTAAACCCTAAATCCTAATACTTAAACACTAACACATAAAAACAAAATCCTAAACCCTACCCTAATCTTTAATACACTAAAACCCTAAACCCCAAAACTAAACATTAAACCCTAAAATTTAAAACCCTAAAACCTAAAACCAAAACCCTAAAAACTAAAACCTAAACCATAAATTTGAATACAAAAAAACATTAAAACCTAAAATTAAACCCTAAAACTAAGCAAATAACCCTAAAACTCAAAACCCTAAAATTGAAAACAAAAACACTAAACTCCAAACCCTAAAAACAAAATCTAAAACCCTAAATTCTAATACACTAAACCCTAAATCCTAATACTCAAAACACTAAAACATAAAAACAAAACCCTAAACCCTAAAAACTAAAACCCTAAACCCTAAAAACTAAAACCCTAATCTTTAATACACTAAAACCCTAAACGCTAAAACTAAACATTAAACCCTAAAATTTAAAACCGTAAAACCGAAAACCAAAACCCTAAAAACTAAAACCTAAAACCCTAAATTTGAATACAACAAAACCCTAAAACCTAAAATTAAACACTAAAACTAAGCACATAACCTAAAAACTCAAAACCCTAAAATTGAAAACAAAAACTCTAAACCCTAAACCCTAAAAACTAAATCTAAAACCCTAAATTTTCATACACTAAACCCTAAATCCTAATACTCAAAACACTAAAACATAAAAACAAAACCCTAAACCCTAAAAACTAAAACCCTAATCTTTAATACACTAAAACCCTAAACCCTAAAACTAACAATTAAACTCTAAAATTTAAAACCCTAAAACCGAAAACCAAAACCCTAAAAACTAAAACCTAAAACCCTAAATTTGAATACAACAAAACCCTAAAACCTAAAATTAAACACTAAAACTAAGCACATAACCCAAAAACTCAAAACCCTAAACCCTAAACCCTAAAAACAAAATCTAAAACCCTAAATTTTAATACACTAAACCCTAAATCCTAATACTCTAAACACTAAAACATAAAAACAAAATCCTAAACCCTAAAAACTTAAACCCTAATCTTTAATACACTAAAACCCTAAACCGTAAAACTAAACATTAAACCCTAAAATTTAAAACCCTAAAACCTAAAACCAAAACCCTAAAAACTAAAACCCTAAATTTGAATACAACAAAACCCTAAAACCTAAAATTAAACACTAAAACTAAGCACATAACCCAAAAACTCAAAACCCTAAACTCTAAACCCTAAAAACAAAATCTAAAACCATAAATTTTAATACACTAAACCCTAAATCCAAATACTCTAAACACTAAAACATAAAAACAAAATCCTAAACCCTAAATCCTCAAATTTAAAACAAAAACCCTAAATCCTAAAACCTACAAACTAGATTTAAAACCCTAAATTTTAATACCCTAAACCATAAATCCTAATACTCTAAACACTAAAACAAAAAACAAAACCCTAAACCCTAAAATTAAACCTTAAAACTAAACATTAAACCCAAAAACTCTAAACCCTAAAACCTAAAACCAAAACCCTAAACCCTAAATGTTAAACCCTAAATTTTACGACACTAAACCCTAAGTCATAATACTCTAAACACTAAAACCTAAAAACAATACCATAAATTCTAAAGACAAAAACCCTAATCTTTAATAAACTAAAACCCTAGACTTTAAAACTAAACATTAAACCCTAAAATTCGAAACCCTAAACCCTAAAACAAAAACCCTAAAAACTAAAACCTAAAACCTTATACTTGAATACACTAAAACCCTAAACCCTAAACCTTAAAATTAAACCCTAAAACTAAGCAAATAACCCTAAAACTCAAAACCCTAAAATTGAAAATAATAACACTAAACCCTAAACCCTAAAAACAAAATCTAAAACCCTAAATTTTAATACACTAAACCCTAAATCCTAATACTCTAAACACTAAAACATAAAAACAAAATCCTAAACCCTAAAAACTTAAACCCTAATCTTTAATACACTAAAACCCTAAACCGTAAAACTAAACATTAAACCCTAAAATTTAAAACCCTAAAACCTAAAACCAAAACCCTAAAAACTAAAACCTAAAACCCTAAATTTGAATACAACAAAACCCTAAAACCTAAAATTAAACCCTAAAACCAAGCACATAACCCAAAAACTCAAAACCCTAAAATTGAAAACAAAAACCCTAAATCCTAAAACCTAAAAACTAAATCTAAAACCCTAAATTTTAATACACTAAACCATAAATCCTAATACTCTAAACACTAAAACATAAAAACAAAACCATAATCCCTAAACACTAAAACCCTAATCATTAATACACTAAAACCCTAAACCCTAAAACTAAAAATTAAACCCTAAAATTCTAAACCCTAAAACCTAAAACCAAAACCCTAAAAAATAAAACCTAAAACCCTAAACTTGAATACAACAAAACCCTAAAACCTAAAATTAAACCTTAAAACTAAACATTAAACCCAAAAACTCTAAACCCTAAAACCTAAAACCAATACCCTAAACCTTAAATCTTAAAAACTAAATCTTAAACCCTAAATTTTACGACACTAAACCCTAAGTCCTAATACTCTAAACACTAAAACCTAAAAACAATACCATAAACTCTAATGACTAAAACCCTAATCTTTAATACACTAAAACCCTAGACTTTAAAACTAAACATTAAACCCTAAAATTCGAAACCCTAAACCCAAAATAAAACCTAAAAACTAAAACCTAAAACCTTATACTTGATTACACTAAAACCCTAAACCCTAAACCTTAAAATTAAACCCAAAAACTAAGCAAATAACCCTAAAACTCAAAACCCTAAAATTGAAAACAAAAACACTAAACCCCAAACCCTAAAAACAAAATCTAAAACCCTAAATTTTAATACACTAAACCCTAAATCCTAATACTCAAAACACTAAAACTTAAAAACAAAACCCTAAACCCTAAAAACTAAAACCCTAATCTTTAATACATTAAAACCCTAAACGCTAAAACTAAACATTAAACCATAAAATTTAAAAACCTAAAACCGAAAACCAAAACTCTAAAAACTAAAACCTAAAACCCTAAATTTGAATACAAAAAAAACTTAAAACCTAAAATTAAACACTAAAACTAAGCACATAACCCAAAAACTCAAAATCCTAAAATTGAAAACAAAAACCCTAAAAACTAAATCTAAAACCCTAAATTTTAATACACTAAACCCTAAATCCTAATACTCAAAACACTAAAACATAAAAACAAAACCCTAAACCCTAAAAACTAAAACCCTAATCTTTAATACACTAAAACCCTAAACGCTAAAACTAAACATTAAACCCTAAAATTTAAAACCCTAAAATCTTAAACCAAAACCCTAAAAATTAAAACCTAAAACCCTAAATTTGAATACAACAAAACCCTAAAACCTAAAATTAAACACTAAAACTAAGCACAAAACCCAAAAACTCAAAACCCTAAAATTGAAAACAAAAACCCTAATCCCTAAACCCTAAAAACTAAATCTAAAACCCTAAATTTTAATACACTAAACCCTAAATCCTAATACTCTAAACACTAAAACATTAAAACAAAATCCTAAACCCTAAAAACTAAAACCCTAATCTTTAATACACTAAAACCCTACACCCTAAAACTAAACATTAAACCCTAAAATTTAAAACCCTAAAACCTAAAACCAAAACCCTAAAAACTAAAACCTAAAACCCTAAATTTGAATACAACAAAACTCTAAAACCTAAAATTAAACCCTAAAACCAAGCACATAACCCAAAAACTCAAAACCCTAAAATTGAAAACAAAAACCCTAAATCCTAAAACCTAAAAACTAAAACCCTAAACCCTAAAAACTAAAACCCTAATCTTTAATACACTAAAACCCTAAACCCTAAAAGTAAACATTAAACCGTAAAATTTAAAACCCTAAAACCGAAAACCAAAACCCTAAAAACTAAAACCTGAAACCCTATATTTGAATACAATAGAACCCTAAAACCTAAAATTAAACTGTAAAACTAAGCACATAACCCAAAAACACAAAACCCTAAACCCTAAACCCTAAAAACAAAATCTAAAACCCTAAATTTTAATACACTAAACCCTAAATCCTAATACTCTAAACACTAAAACATAAAAACAAAATCCTAAACCCTACCCTAATCTTTAATACACTAAAACCCTAAACCCCAAAACTAAACATTAAACCCTAAAATTTAAAACCCTAAAACCTAAAACCAAAACCCAAAAAACTAAAACCCTAATCTTTAATACACTAAAACCCTAAACGCTAAAACTAAACATTAAACCCTAAAATTTAAAACCGTAAAACCGAAAACCAAAACCCTAAAAACTAAAACCTAAAACCCTAAATTTGAATACAACAAAACCCTAAAACCTAAAATTAAACACTAAAACTAAGCACATAACCTAAAAACTCAAAACCCTAAAATTGAAAACAAAAACTCTAAACCCTAAACCCTAAAAACTAAATCTAAAACCCTAAATTTTCATACACTAAACCCTAAATCCTAATACTCAAAACACTAAAACATAAAAACAAAACCCTAAACCCTAAAAACTAAAACCCTAATCTCTAATACACTAAAACCCTAAACCCTAAAACTAACAATTAAACTCTAAAATTTAAAACCCTAAAACCGAAAACCAAAACCCTAAAAACTAAAACCTAAAACCCTAAATTTGAATACAACAAAACCCTAAAACCTAAAATTAAACACTAAAACTAAGCACATAACCCAAAAACTCAAAACCCTAAGCCCTAAACCCTAAAAACAAAATCTAAAATCCTAAATTTTAATACACTAAACCCTAAATCCTAATACTCTAAACACTAAAACATAAAAACAAAATCCTAAACCCTAAAAACTTAAACCCTAATCTTTAATACACTAAAACCCTAAACCGTAAAACTAAACATTTAACCCTAAAATTTAAAACCCTAAAACCTAAAACCAAAACCCTAAAAACTAAAACCCTAAATTTGAATACAACAAAACCCTAAAACCTAAAATTAAACACTAAAACTAAGCACATAACCCAAAAACTCAAAACCCTAAACCCTAAACCCTAAAAACAAAATCTAAAACCCTAAATTTTAATACACTAAACCCTAAATCCAAATACTCTAAACACTAAAACATAAAAACAAAATCCTAAACCCTAAATCCTCAAATTGAAAACAAAAACCCTAAATCCTAAAACCTAAAAACTAGATTTAAAACCCTAAATTTTAATACACTAAACCATAAATCCTAATACTCTAAACACTAAAACATAAAAACAAAACCCTAAACCCTAAAATTAAACCTTAAAACTAAACATTAAACCCAAAAACTCTAAACCCTAAAACCTAAAACCAAAACCCTAAACCCTAAATGTTAAACCCTAAATTTTACGACACTAAACCCTAAGTCATAATACTCTAAACACTAAAACCTAAAAACAATACCATAAACTCTAAAGACTAAAACCCTAATCTTTAATAAACTAAAACCCTAGACTTTAAAACTAAACATTAAACCCTAAAATTCGAAACCCTAAACCCAAAATAAAACCTAAAAACTAAAACCTAAAACCTTATACTTGATTACACTAAAACCCTAAACCCTAAACCTTAAAATTAAACCCAAAAACTAAGCAAATAACCCTAAAACTCAAAACCCTAAAATTGAAAACAAAAACACTAAACCCCAAACCCTAAAAACAAAATCTAAAACCCTAAATTTTAATACACTAAACCCTAAATCCTAATACTCAAAACACTAAAACTTAAAAACAAAACCCTAAACCCTAAAAACTAAAACCCTAATCTTTAATACATTAAAACCCTAAACGCTAAAACTAAACATTAAACCCTAAAATTTAAAAACCTAAAACCGAAAACCAAAACTCTAAAAACTAAAACCTAAAACCCTAAATTTGAATACAAAAAAAACCTAAAACCTAAAATTAAACACTAAAACTAAGCACATAACCCAAAAACTCAAAATCCTAAAATTGAAAACAAAAACCCTAAAAACTAAATCTAAAACCCTAAATTTTAATACACTAAACCCTAAATCCTAATACTCAAAACACTAAAACATAAAAACAAAACCCTAAACCCTAAAAACTAAAACCCTAATCTTTAATACACTAAAACCCTAAACGCTAAAACTAAACATTAAACCCTAAAATTTAAAACCCTAAAATCTTAAACCAAAACCCTAAAAATTAAAACCTAAAACCCTAAATTTGAATACAACAAAACCCTAAAACCTAAAATTAAACACTAAAACTAAGCACAAAACCCAAAAACTCAAAACCCTAAAATTGAAAACAAAAACCCTAATCCCTAAACCCTAAAAACTAAATCTAAAACCCTAAATTTTAATACACTAAACCCTAAATCCTAATACTCTAAACACTAAAACATTAAAACAAAATCCTAAACCCTAAAAACTAAAACCCTAATCTTTAATACACTAAAACCCTACACCCTAAAACTAAACATTAAACCCTAAAATTTAAAACCCTAAAACCTAAAACCAAAACCCTAAAAACTAAAACCTAAAACCCTAAATTTGAATACAACAAAACTCTAAAACCTAAAATTAAACCCTAAAACCAAGCACATAACCCAAAAACTCAAAACCCTAAAATTGAAAACAAAAACCCTAAATCCTAAAACCTAAAAACTAAAACCCTAAACCCTAAAAACTAAAACCCTAATCTTTAATACACTAAAACCCTAAACCCTAAAAGTAAACATTAAACCGTAAAATTTAAAACCCTAAAACCGAAAACCAAAACCCTAAAAACTAAAACCTGAAACCCTATATTTGAATACAATAGAACCCTAAAACCTAAAATTAAACTGTAAAACTAAGCACATAACCCAAAAACACAAAACCCTAAACCCTAAACCCTAAAAACAAAATCTAAAACCCTAAATTTTAATACACTAAACCCTAAATCCTAATACTCTAAACACTAAAACATAAAAACAAAATCCTAAACCCTACCCTAATCTTTAATACACTAAAACCCTAAACCCCAAAACTAAACATTAAACCCTAAAATTTAAAACCCTAAAACCTAAAACCAAAACCCAAAAAACTAAAACCCTAATCTTTAATACACTAAAACCCTAAACGCTAAAACTAAACATTAAACCCTAAAATTTAAAACCGTAAAACCGAAAACCAAAACCCTAAAAACTAAAACCTAAAACCCTAAATTTGAATACAACAAAACCCTAAAACCTAAAATTAAACACTAAAACTAAGCACATAACCTAAAAACTCAAAACCCTAAAATTGAAAACAAAAACTCTAAACCCTAAACCCTAAAAACTAAATCTAAAACCCTAAATTTTCATACACTAAACCCTAAATCCTAATACTCAAAACACTAAAACATAAAAACAAAACCCTAAACCCTAAAAACTAAAACCCTAATCTCTAATACACTAAAACCCTAAACCCTAAAACTAACAATTAAACTCTAAAATTTAAAACCCTAAAACCGAAAACCAAAACCCTAAAAACTAAAACCTAAAACCCTAAATTTGAATACAACAAAACCCTAAAACCTAAAATTAAACACTAAAACTAAGCACATAACCCAAAAACTCAAAACCCTAAGCCCTAAACCCTAAAAACAAAATCTAAAATCCTAAATTTTAATACACTAAACCCTAAATCCTAATACTCTAAACACTAAAACATAAAAACAAAATCCTAAACCCTAAAAACTTAAACCCTAATCTTTAATACACTAAAACCCTAAACCGTAAAACTAAACATTTAACCCTAAAATTTAAAACCCTAAAACCTAAAACCAAAACCCTAAAAACTAAAACCCTAAATTTGAATACAACAAAACCCTAAAACCTAAAATTAAACACTAAAACTAAGCACATAACCCAAAAACTCAAAACCCTAAACCCTAAACCCTAAAAACAAAATCTAAAACCCTAAATTTTAATACACTAAACCCTAAATCCAAATACTCTAAACACTAAAACATAAAAACAAAATCCTAAACCCTAAATCCTCAAATTGAAAACAAAAACCCTAAATCCTAAAACCTAAAAACTAGATTTAAAACCCTAAATTTTAATACACTAAACCATAAATCCTAATACTCTAAACACTAAAACATAAAAACAAAACCCTAAACCCTAAAATTAAACCTTAAAACTAAACATTAAACCCAAAAACTCTAAACCCTAAAACCTAAAACCAAAACCCTAAACCCTAAATGTTAAACCCTAAATTTTACGACACTAAACCCTAAGTCATAATACTCTAAACACTAAAACCTAAAAACAATACCATAAACTCTAAAGACTAAAACCCTAATCTTTAATAAACTAAAACCCTAGACTTTAAAACTAAACATTAAACCCTAAAATTCGAAACCCTAAACCCAAAATAAAACCTAAAAACTAAAACCTAAAACCTTATACTTGATTACACTAAAACCCTAAACCCTAAACCTTAAAATTAAACCCAAAAACTAAGCAAATAACCCTAAAACTCAAAACCCTAAAATTGAAAACAAAAACACTAAACCCCAAACCCTAAAAACAAAATCTAAAACCCTAAATTTTAATACACTAAACCCTAAATCCTAATACTCAAAACACTAAAACTTAAAAACAAAACCCTAAACCCTAAAAACTAAAACCCTAATCTTTAATACATTAAAACCCTAAACGCTAAAACTAAACATTAAACCCTAAAATTTAAAAACCTAAAACCGAAAACCAAAACTCTAAAAACTAAAACCTAAAACCCTAAATTTGAATACAAAAAAAACCTAAAACCTAAAATTAAACACTAAAACTAAGCACATAACCCAAAAACTCAAAATCCTAAAATTGAAAACAAAAACCCTAAAAACTAAATCTAAAACCCTAAATTTTAATACACTAAACCCTAAATCCTAATACTCAAAACACTAAAACATAAAAACAAAACCCTAAACCCTAAAAACTAAAACCCTAATCTTTAATACACTAAAACCCTAAACGCTAAAACTAAACATTAAACCCTAAAATTTAAAACCCTAAAATCTTAAACCAAAACCCTAAAAATTAAAACCTAAAACCCTAAATTTGAATACAACAAAACCCTAAAACCTAAAATTAAACACTAAAACTAAGCACAAAACCCAAAAACTCAAAACCCTAAAATTGAAAACAAAAACCCTAATCCCTAAACCCTAAAAACTAAATCTAAAACCCTAAATTTTAATACACTAAACCCTAAATCCTAATACTCTAAACACTAAAACATTAAAACAAAATCCTAAACCCTAAAAACTAAAACCCTAATCTTTAATACACTAAAACCCTACACCCTAAAACTAAACATTAAACCCTAAAATTTAAAACCCTAAAACCTAAAACCAAAACCCTAAAAACTAAAACCTAAAACCCTAAATTTGAATACAACAAAACTCTAAAACCTAAAATTAAACCCTAAAACCAAGCACATAACCCAAAAACTCAAAACCCTAAAATTGAAAACAAAAACCCTAAATCCTAAAACCTAAAAACTAAAACCCTAAACCCTAAAAACTAAAACCCTAATCTTTAATACACTAAAACCCTAAACCCTAAAAGTAAACATTAAACCGTAAAATTTAAAACCCTAAAACCGAAAACCAAAACCCTAAAAACTAAAACCTGAAACCCTATATTTGAATACAATAAAACCCTAAAACCTAAAATTAAACTGTAAAACTAAGCACATAACCCAAAAACACAAAACCCTAAACCCTAAACCCTAAAAACAAAATCTAAAACCCTAAATTTTAATACACTAAACCCTAAATCCTAATACTCTAAACACTAAAACATAAAAACAAAATCCTAAACCCTACCCTAATCTTTAATACACTAAAACCCTAAACCCCAAAACTAAACATTAAACCCTAAAATTTAAAACCCTAAAACCTAAAACCAAAACCCAAAAAACTAAAACCCTAATCTTTAATACACTAAAACCCTAAACGCTAAAACTAAACATTAAACCCTAAAATTTAAAACCGTAAAACCGAAAACCAAAACCCTAAAAACTAAAACCTAAAACCCTAAATTTGAATACAACAAAACCCTAAAACCTAAAATTAAACACTAAAACTAAGCACATAACCTAAAAACTCAAAACCCTAAAATTGAAAACAAAAACTCTAAACCCTAAACCCTAAAAACTAAATCTAAAACCCTAAATTTTCATACACTAAACCCTAAATCCTAATACTCAAAACACTAAAACATAAAAACAAAACCCTAAACCCTAAAAACTAAAACCCTAATCTTTAATACACTAAAACCCTAAACCCTAAAACTAACAATTAAACTCTAAAATTTAAAACCCTAAAACCGAAAACCAAAACCCTAAAAACTAAAACCTAAAACCCTAAATTTGAATACAACAAAACCCTAAAACCTAAAATTAAACACTAAAACTAAGCACATAACCCAAAAACTCAAAACCCTAAGCCCTAAACCCTAAAAACAAAATCTAAAATCCTAAATTTTAATACACTAAACCCTAAATCCTAATACTCTAAACACTAAAACATAAAAACAAAATCCTAAACCCTAAAAACTTAAACCCTAATCTTTAATACACTAAAACCCTAAACCGTAAAACTAAACATTTAACCCTAAAATTTAAAACCCTAAAACCTAAAACCAAAACCCTAAAAACTAAAACCCTAAATTTGAATACAACAAAACCCTAAAACCTAAAATTAAACACTAAAACTAAGCACATAACCCAAAAACTCAAAACCCTAAACCCTAAACCCTAAAAACAAAATCTAAAACCCTAAATTTTAATACACTAAACCCTAAATCCAAATACTCTAAACACTAAAACATAAAAACAAAATCCTAAACCCTAAATCCTCAAATTGAAAACAAAAACCCTAAATCCTAAAACCTAAAAACTAGATTTAAAACCCTAAATTTTAATACACTAAACCATAAATCCTAATACTCTAAACACTAAAACATAAAAACAAAACCCTAAACCCTAAAATTAAACCTTAAAACTAAACATTAAACCCAAAAACTCTAAACCCTAAAACCTAAAACCAAAACCCTAAACCCTAAATGTTAAACCCTAAATTTTACGACACTAAACCCTAAGTCATAATACTCTAAACACTAAAACCTAAAAACAATACCATAAACTCTAAAGACTAAAACCCTAATCTTTAATAAACTAAAACCCTAGACTTTAAAACTAAACATTAAACCCTAAAATTCAAAACCCTAAACCCTAAAACCAAAACCCTAAAAACTAAAACCTAAAACCTTATACTTGAATACACTAAAACCCTAAACCCTAAACCATAAAATTAAACACTAAAACTAAGCACATAACCTAAAAACTCAAAACCCTAAAATTGAAAACAAAAACTCTAAACCCTAAACCCTAAAAACAAAATCTAAAACCCTAAATTTTAATACACTAAACCCTAAATCCTAATACTCTAAACACTAAAACATAAAAACAAAATCCTAAACCCTAAAAACTTAAACCCTAATCATTAATACACTAAAACCCTAAATCGTAAAACTAAATATTAAACCCTAAAATTTAAAACCCTAAAACCTAAAACCAAAACCCTAAAAACTAAAACCTAAAACCCTAAATTTGAATACAACAAAACCTTAAAACCTAAAATTAAACACTAAAACTAAGCACATAACCCAAAAACTCAAAACCCTAAACCCTAAACCCTAAAAACAAAATCTAAAACCCTAAATTTTAATACACTAAACCCTAAATCCAAATACTCTAATCACTAAAACATAAAAACAAAATCCTAAACCCTAAATCCTCAAATTGAAAACAAAAACCCTAAATCCTAAAACCTAAAAACTAGATTTAAAACCCTAAATTTTAATACACTAAACCATAAATCCTAATACTCTAAACACTAAAACATAAAAACAAAACCCTAAACCCTAAAATCAAACCTTAAAACTAAACATTAAACCCAAAAACTCTAAACCCTAAAACCTAAAACCAAAACCCTAAACCCTAAATGTAAAACCCTAAATTTTACAACACTAAACCCTAAGTCATAATACTCTAAACACTAAAACCTTAAAATAATACCATAAACTCTAAAGATTAAAACCCTAATCTTTAATAAACTAAATCCCTAGACTTTAAAACTAAACATTAAACCCTAAAATTCGAAACCCTAAACCCTAAAAACTAAAACCAAAAACCTTATACTTGAATACACTAAAACCCTAAACCCTAAACCTTAAAATTAAACCATAAAACTAAGCAAATAACCCTAAAACTCAAAAACCTAAAATTGAAAACAAAAACACTAAACCCCAAACCCTAAAAACAAAATCTAAAACCCTAAATTTTAATACACTAAACCCTAAATCCTAATACTCAAAACACTAAAACATAAAAACAAAACCCTAAACCCTAAAAACTAAAACCCTAATCTTTAATACACTAAAACCCTAAACGCTAAAACTAAACATTAAACCCTAAAATTTAAAACCCTAAAATCTTAAACCAAAACCCTAAAAATTAAAACCTAAAACCCTAAATTTGAATACAACAAAACCCTAAAACCTAAAATTAAACACTAAAACTAAGCACATAACCCAAAAACTCAAAACCCTAAAATTTAAAACAAAAACCCTAATCCCTAAACCTTAAAAACTAAATCTAAAACCCTAAATTTTAATACACTAAACCCTAAATCCTAATACTCTAAACACTAAAACATTAAAACAAAATCCTAAACCCTAAAAACTAAAACCCTAATCTTTAATACACTAAAACCCTACACCCTAAAACTAAACATTAAACCCTAAAATTTAAAACCCTAAAACCTAAAACCAAAACCCTAAAAATTAAAACCTAAAACCCTAAATTTGAATACAACAAAACCCTAAAACCTAAAATTAAACCCTAAAACCAAGAACATTACCCAAAAACTCAAAACCCTAAAATTGAAAACAAAAACCCTAAATCCTAAAACCTAGAAACTAAATCTAAAACCCTAAATTTTAATACACTAAACCCTAAATCATAATACTCAAAACACTAAAACATAAAAACAAAACCCTAAACCCTAAAAACTAAAACCCTAATCTTTAATACACTAAAACCCTAAACCCTAAAAGTAAACATTAAACCGTAAAATTTAAAACCCTAAAACCGAAAACCAAAACCCTAAAAACTAAAACCTAAAACCCTAAATTTGAATACAACAGAACCCTAAAACCTAAAATTAAACACTAAAACTAAGCACATAACCCAAAAACTCAAAACCCTAAACCCTAAACCCTAAAAACAAAATCTAAAACCCTAAATTTTAATACACTAAACCCTAAATCCTAATACTTAAACACTAACACATAAAAACAAAATCCTAAACCCTACCCTAATCTTTAATACACTAAAACCCTAAACCCTAAAACTAAACATTAAACCCTAAAATTTAAAACCCTAAAACCTAAAACCAAAACCCTAAAAACTAAAACCTAAACCATAAATTTGAATACAAAAAAACATTAAAACCTAAAATTAAACCCTAAAACTAAGCAAATAACCCTAAAACTCAAAACCCTAAAATTGAAAACAAAAACACTAAACCCCAAACCCTAAAAACAAAATCTAAAACCCTAAATTCTAATACACTAAACCCTAAATCCTAATACTCAAAACACTAAAACATAAAAACAAAACCCTAAACCCTAAAAACTAAAACCCTAAACCCTAAAAACTAAAACCCTAATCTTTAATACACTAAAACCCTAAACGCTAAAACTAAACATTAAACCCTAAAATTTAAAACCGTAAAACAGAAAACCAAAACCCTAAAAACTAAAACCTAAAACCCTAAATTTGAATACAACAAAACCCTAAAACCTAAAATTAAACACTAAAACTAAGCACATAACCTAAAAACTCAAAACCCTAAAATTGAAAACAAAAACTCTAAACCCTAAACCCTAAAAACTAAATCTAAAACCCTAAATTTTCATACACTAAACCCTAAATCCTAATACTCAAAACACTAAAACATAAAAACAAAACCCTAAACCCTAAAAACTAAAACCCTAATCTTTAATACACTAAAACCCTAAACCGTAAAACTAACAATTAAACTCTAAAATTTAAAACCCTAAAACCGAAAACCAAAACCCTAAAAACTAAAACCTAAAACCCTAAATTTGAATACAACAAAACCCTAAAACCTAAAATTAAACACTAAAACTAAGCACATAACCCAAAAACTCAAAACCCTAAACCCTAAACCCTAAAAACAAAATCTAAAACCCTAAATTTTAATACACTAAACCCTAAATCCTAATACTCTAAACACTAAAACATAAAAACAAAATCCTAAACCCTAAAAACTTAAACCCTAATCTTTAATACACTAAAACCCTAAACCGTAAAACTAAACATTAAACCCTAAAATTTAAAACCCTAAAACCTAAAACCAAAACCCTAAAAACTAAAACCCTAAATTTGAATACAACAAAACCCTAAAACCTAAAATTAAACACTAAAACTAAGCACATAACCCAAAAACTCAAAACCCTAAACTCTAAACCCTAAAAACAAAATCTAAAACCATAAATTTTAATACACTAAACCCTAAATCCAAATACTCTAAACACTAAAACATAAAAACAAAATCCTAAACCCTAAATCCTCAAATTTAAAACAAAAACCCTAAATCCTAAAACCTACAAACTAGATTTAAAACCCTAAATTTTAATACCCTAAACCATAAATCCTAATACTCTAAACACTAAAACAAAAAACAAAACCCTAAACCCTAAAATTAAACCTTAAAACTAAACATTAAACCCAAAAACTCTAAACCCTAAAACCTAAAACCAAAACCCTAAACCCTAAATGTTAAACCCTAAATTTTACGACACTAAACCCTAAGTCATAATACTCTAAACACTAAAACCTAAAAACAATACCATAAATTCTAAAGACAAAAACCCTAATCTTTAATAAACTAAAACCCTACACTTTAAAACTAAACATTAAACCCTAAAATTTGAAACCCTAAACCCTAAAACAAAAACCCTAAAAACTAAAACCTAAAACCTTATACTTGAACACACTAAAACCCTAAACCCTAAACCTTAAAATTAAACCCTAAAACTAAGCAAATAACCCTAAAACTCAAAACCCTAAAATTGAAAATAAAAACACTAAACCCTAAACCCTAAAAACAAAATCTAAAACCCTAAATTTTAATACACTAAACCCTAAATCCTAATACTCTAAACACTAAAACATAAAAACAAAATCCTAAACCCTAAAAACTTAAACCCTAATCTTTAATACACTAAAACCCTAAACCGTAAAACTAAACATTAAACCCTAAAATTTAAAACCCTAAAACCTAAAACCAAAACCCTAAAAACTAAAACCTAAAACCCTAAATTTGAATACAACAAAACCCTAAAACCTAAAATTAAACCCTAAAACCAAGCACATAACCCAAAAACTCAAAACCCTAAAATTGAAAACAAAAACCCTAAATCCTAAAACCTAAAAACTAAATCTAAAACCCTAAATTTTAATACACTAAACCATAAATCCTAATACTCTAAACACTAAAACATAAAAACAAAACCATAATCCCTAAACACTAAAACCCTAATCATTAATACACTAAAACCCTAAACCCTAAAACTAAAAATTAAACCCTTAAATTCTAAACCCTAAAACCTAAAACCAAAACCCTAAAAAATAAAACCTAAAACCCTAAACTTGAATACAACAAAACCCTAAAACCTAAAATTAAACCTTAAAACTAAACATTAAACCCAAAAACTCTAAACCCTAAAACCTAAAACCAATACCCTAAACCTTAAATCTTAAAAACTAAATCTTAAACCCTAAATTTTACGACACTAAACCCTAAGTCCTAATACTCTAAACACTAAAACCTAAAAACAATACCATAAACTCTAATGACTAAAACCCTAATCTTTAATACACTAAAACCCTAGACTTTAAAACTAAACATTAAACCCTAAAATTCGAAACCCTAAACCCAAAATAAAACCTAAAAACTAAAACCTAAAACCTTATACTTGATTGCACTAAAACCCTAAACCCTAAACCTTAAAATTAAACCCTAAAACTAAGCAAATAACCCTAAAACTCAAAACCCTAAAATTGAAAACACAAACACTAAACCCCAAACCCTAAAAACAAAATCTAAAACCCTAAATTTTAATACACTAAACCCTAAATCCTAATACTCAAAACACTAAAACTTAAAAACAAAACCCTAAACCCTAAAAACTAAAACCCTAATCTTTAATACATTAAAACCCTAAACGCTAAAACTAAACATTAAACCCTAAAATTTAAAAACCTAAAACCGAAAACCAAAACTCTAAAAACTAAAACCTAAAACCCTAAATTTGAATACAAAAAAAACCTAAAACCTAAAATTAAACACTAAAACTAAGCACATAACCCAAAAACTCAAAATCCTAAAATTGAAAACAAAAACCCTAAAAACTAAATCTAAAACCCTAAATTTTAATACACTAAACCCTAAATCCTAATACTCAAAACACTAAAACATAAAAACAAAACCCTAAACCCTAAAAACTAAAACCCTAATCTTTAATACACTAAAACCCTAAACGCTAAAACTAAACATTAAACCCTAAAATTTAAAACCCTAAAATCTTAAACCAAAACCCTAAAAATTAAAACCTAAAACCCTAAATTTGAATACAACAAAACCCTAAAACCTAAAATTAAACACTAAAACTAAGCACAAAACCCAAAAACTCAAAACCCTAAAATTGAAAACAAAAACCCTAATCCCTAAACCCTAAAAACTAAATCTAAAACCCTAAATTTTAATACACTAAACCCTAAATCCTAATACTCTAAACACTAAAACATTAAAACAAAATCCTAAACCCTAAAAACTAAAACCCTAATCTTTAATACACTAAAACCCTACACCCTAAAACTAAACATTAAACCCTAAAATTTAAAACCCTAAAACCTAAAACCAAAACCCTAAAAACTAAAACCTAAAACCCTAAATTTGAATACAACAAAACTCTAAAACCTAAAATTAAACCCTAAAACCAAGCACATAACCCAAAAACTCAAAACCCTAAAATTGAAAACAAAAACCCTAAATCCTAAAACCTAAAAACTAAAACCCTAAACCCTAAAAACTAAAACCCTAATCTTTAATACACTAAAACCCTAAACCCTAAAAGTAAACATTAAACCGTAAAATTTAAAACCCTAAAACCGAAAACCAAAACCCTAAAAACTAAAACCTGAAACCCTATATTTGAATACAATAGAACCCTAAAACCTAAAATTAAACTGTAAAACTAAGCACATAACCCAAAAACACAAAACCCTAAACCCTAAACCCTAAAAACAAAATCTAAAACCCTAAATTTTAATACACTAAACCCTAAATCCTAATACTCTAAACACTAAAACATAAAAACAAAATCCTAAACCCTACCCTAATCTTTAATAAACTAAAACCCTAAACCCCCAAACTAAACATTAAACCCTAAAATTTAAAACCCTAAAACCTAAAACCAAAACCCTAAAAACTAAAACCTAAAACCCTAAATTTGAATTCAAAAAAACCCTAAAACCTAAAATTAAACCCTAAAACTAAGCACACAACCCAAAAACTCAGAACCCTCAAATTGAAAACAAAAACCCTAAATCCTAAAACCTAAAAACTAAATCTAAAACCCTAAATTTTAATACACTAAACCATAAATCCTAATACTCTAAACACTAAAACATAAAAACAAAACCCTAAACCCTAAAAACTAAAACCCTAATCATTAATACACTAAAACCCTTAACTCTAAAACTAAAAATTAAACCCTAAAATTCTAAACCCTAAAACCTAAAACCGAAACCCTAAAAAATAAAACCTAAAACCCTAAACATGAATACAACAAAACCTTAAAACCTAAAATTAAACCTTAAAACTAAACATTAAACTCAAAAACTCTAAACCCTAAAACCTAAAACCAAAACCCTAAACCCTAAATCTTAAAAACTAAATCTTAAACCCTAAATTTTACGACACTAAACCCTAAGTCATAATACTCTAAATACTAAAATCTAAAAACAATACCATAAACTCTAAAGACTAAAACCCTAATCTTTAATAAACTAAAACCCTAGACTTTAAAACTAAACATTAAACCCTAAAACCAAAACCCTAAAAACTAAAACCTAAAACCTTATACTTGAATACACTAAAACCCTAAACCCTAAACCTTAAAATTAAACCCTAAAACTAAGCAAATAACCCTAAAACTCAAAACCCTAAAATTGAAAACAAAAACACTAAACCCCAAACCCTAAAAACAAAATCTAAAACCCTAAATTTTAATACACTAAACCCTAAATCCTAATACTCAAAACACTAAAACATTAAAACTAAAACCCTAAACGCTAAAAACTAAAACCCTAATCTTTAATACACTAAAACCCTAAACGCTAAAACTAAACATTAAACCCTAAAATTTAAAACCCTAAAACCGAAAACCAAAACCCTAAAAACTAAAACCTAAAACCCTAAATTTGAATACAACAAAACCCTAAAACCTAAAATTAAACACTAAAACTAAGCACATAACCCAAAAACTCAAAACCCTAAAATTGAAAACAAAAACTCTAAACCCTAAACCCTAAAAACTAAATCTATAACCCTAAATTTTAATACACTAAACCCTAAATCCTAATACTCAAAACACTAAAACATAAAAACAAAACCCTAAACCCTAAAAACTAAAACCCTAATCTTTAATACACTAAAACCCTAAACCCTAAAAGTAAACATTAAACCGTAAAATTTAAAACCCTAAAACCGAAAACCAAAACCCTAAAAACTAAAACCTAAAACCCTAAATTTGAATACAACAGAACCCTAAAACCTAAAATTAAACTGTAAAACTAAGCACATAACCCAAAAACTCAAAACCCTAAACCCTAAAAACAAAATCTAAAACCCTAAATTTTAATACACTAAACCCTAAATCCTAATACTCTAAACACTAAAACATAAAAACAAAATCCTAAACCCTACCCTAATCTTTAATAAACTAAAACCCTAAACCCCAAAACTAAACATTAAACCCTAAAATTTAAAACCCTAAAACCTAAAACCAAAACCCTAAAAACTAAAACCTAAAACCCTAAATTTGAATTCAAAAAAACCCTAAAACCTAAAATTAAACCCTAAAACTAAGCACACAACCCAAAAACTCAGAACCCTCAAATTGAAAACAAAAACCCTAAATCCTAAAACCTAAAAACTAAATCTAAAACCCTAAATTTTAATACACTAAACCATAAATCCTAATACTCTAAACACTAAAACATAAAAACAAAACCCTAAACCCTAAAAACTAAAACCCTAATCATTAATACACTAAAACCCTTAACTCTAAAACTAAAAATTAAACCCTAAAATTCTAAACCCTAAAACCTAAAACCGAAACCCTAAAAAATAAAACCTAAAACCCTAAACATGAATACAACAAAACCTTAAAACCTAAAATTAAACCTTAAAACTAAACATTAAACTCAAAAACTCTAAACCCTAAAACCTAAAACCAAAACCCTAAACCCTAAATCTTAAAAACTAAATCTTAAACCCTAAATTTTACGACACTAAACCCTAAGTCATAATACTCTAAACACTAAAACCTAAAAACAATACCATAAACTCTAAAGACTAAAACCCTAATCTTTAATAAACTAAAACCCTAGACTTTAAAATTAACATTAAACCCTAAATTTCAAAACCCTAAACCCTAAAACCAAAACCCTAAAAACTAAAACCTAAAACCTTATACTTGAATACACTAAAACCCTAAACCCTAAACCTTAAAATTAAACCCTAAAACTAAGCAAATAACCCTAAAACTCAAAACCCTAAAATTGAAAACAAAAACACTAAAACCCAAACCCTAAAAACAAAATCTAAAACCCTAAATTTTAATACACTAAACCCTAAATCCTAATACTCAAAACACTAAATCATTAAAACTAAAACCCTAAACGCTAAAAACTAAAACCCTAATCTTTAATACACTAAAACCCTAAACGCTAAAACTAAACATTAAACCCTAAAATTTAAAACCCTAAAACCAAAAACCAAAACCCTAAAAACTAAAACCTAAAACCCTAAATTTGAATACAACAAAACCCTAAAACCTAAAATTAAACCCTAAAACTAAGCACATAACCCAAAAACTCAAAACCCTAAAATTGAAAACAAAAACTCTAAACCCTAAACCCTAAAAACTAAATCTAAAACCCTAAATTTTAATACACTAAACCCTAAATCCTAATACTCAAAACACTAAAACATAAAAACAAAACCCTAAACCCTAAAAACTAAAACCCTAATCTTTAATACACTAAAACCCTAAACCCTGAAAGTAAACATTAAACCGTAAAATTTAAAACCCTAAAACTGAAAACCAAAACCCTAAAAACTAAAACCTAAAACCCTAAATTTGAATACAACAGAACCCTAAAACCTAAAATTAAACTGTAAAACTAAGCACATAACCTAAAAACTCAAAACCCTAAACCCTAAAAACAAAATCTAAAACCCTAAATTTTAATACACTAAACCCTAAATCCTAATACTCTAAACACTAAAACATAAAAACAAAATCCTAAACCCTACCCTAATCTTTAATACACTAAAACCCTAAACCCCAAAACTAAACATTAAACCCTAAAATTTAAAACCCTAAAACCTAAAACCAAAACCCTAAAAACTAAAACCTAAAACCCTAAATTTGAATTCAAAAAAACCCTAAAACCTAAAATTAAACCCTAAAACTAAGCACACAACGTAAAAACTCAGAACCCTCAAATTGAAAACAAAAACCCTAAATCCTAAAACCAAAAAACTAAATCTAAAACTCTAAATTTTAATACACTAAACCATAAATCCTAATACTCTAAACACTAAAACATAAAAACAAAACCCTAAACCCTAAAAACTAAAACCCTAATCATTAATACACTAAAACCCTTAACTCTAAAACTAAAAATTAAACCCTAAAATTCTAAACCCTAAAATCTAAAACCAAAACCCTAAAAAATAAAACCTAAAACCCTAAACATAAATACAACAAAACCTTAAAACCTAAAATTAAACCTTAAAACTAAACATTAAACTCAAAAACTCTAAACCCTAAAACCTAAAACCAAAACCCTAAACCCTAAATCTTAAAAACTAAATCTTAAACCCTAAATTTTACGACACTAAACCCTAAGTCATAATACTCTAAACACTAAAACCTAAAAACAATACCATAAACTCTAAAGACTAAAACCCTAATCTTTAATAAACTAAAACCCTAGACTTTAAAATTAACATTAAACCCTAAATTTCAAAACCCTAAATCCTAAAACCAAAACCCTAAAAACTAAAACCTAAAACCTTATACTTGAATACACTAAAACCCTAAACCCTAAACCTTAAAATTAAACCCTAAAACTAAGCAAATAACCCTAAAACTCAAAACCCTAAAATTGAAAACAAAAACACTAAACCCCAAACCCTAAAAACAAAATCTAAAACCCTAAATTTTAATACACTAAACCCTAAATCCTAATACTCTAAACACTAAAACATTAAAACAAAATCCTAAACCCTAAAAACTAAAACCCTAATCTTTAATACACTAAAACCCTACACCCTAAAACTAAACATTAAACCCTAAAATTTAAAACCCTAAAACCTAAAACCAAAACCCTAAAAACTAAAACCTAAAACCCTAAATTTGAATACAACAAAACTCTAAAACCTAAAATTAAACCCTAAAACCAAGCACATAACCCAAAAACTCAAAACCCTAAAATTGAAAACAAAAACCCTAAATCCTAAAACCTAAAAACTAAAACCCTAAACCCTAAAAACTAAAACCCTAATCTTTAATACACTAAAACCCTAAACCCTAAAAGTAAACATTAAACCGTAAAATTTAAAACCCTAAAACCGAAAACCAAAACCCTAAAAACTAAAACCTGAAACCCTATATTTGAATACAATAGAACCCTAAAACCTAAAATTAAACTGTAAAACTAAGCACATAACCCAAAAACACAAAACCCTAAACCCTAAACCCTAAAAACAAAATCTAAAACCCTAAATTTTAATACACTAAACCCTAAATCCTAATACTCTAAACACTAAAACATAAAAACAAAATCCTAAACCCTACCCTAATCTTTAATAAACTAAAACCCTAAACCCCCAAACTAAACATTAAACCCTAAAATTTAAAACCCTAAAACCTAAAACCAAAACCCTAAAAACTAAAACCTAAAACCCTAAATTTGAATTCAAAAAAACCCTAAAACCTAAAATTAAACCCTAAAACTAAGCACACAACCCAAAAACTCAGAACCCTCAAATTGAAAACAAAAACCCTAAATCCTAAAACCTAAAAACTAAATCTAAAACCCTAAATTTTAATACACTAAACCATAAATCCTAATACTCTAAACACTAAAACATAAAAACAAAACCCTAAACCCTAAAAACTAAAACCCTAATCATTAATACACTAAAACCCTTAACTCTAAAACTAAAAATTAAACCCTAAAATTCTAAACCCTAAAACCTAAAACCGAAACCCTAAAAAATAAAACCTAAAACCCTAAACATGAATACAACAAAACCTTAAAACCTAAAATTAAACCTTAAAACTAAACATTAAACTCAAAAACTCTAAACCCTAAAACCTAAAACCAAAACCCTAAACCCTAAATCTTAAAAACTAAATCTTAAACCCTAAATTTTACGACACTAAACCCTAAGTCATAATACTCTAAATACTAAAATCTAAAAACAATACCATAAACTCTAAAGACTAAAACCCTAATCTTTAATAAACTAAAACCCTAGACTTTAAAACTAAACATTAAACCCTAAAACCAAAACCCTAAAAACTAAAACCTAAAACCTTATACTTGAATACACTAAAACCCTAAACCCTAAACCTTAAAATTAAACCCTAAAACTAAGCAAATAACCCTAAAACTCAAAACCCTAAAATTGAAAACAAAAACACTAAACCCCAAACCCTAAAAACAAAATCTAAAACCCTAAATTTTAATACACTAAACCCTAAATCCTAATACTCAAAACACTAAAACATTAAAACTAAAACCCTAAACGCTAAAAACTAAAACCCTAATCTTTAATACACTAAAACCCTAAACGCTAAAACTAAACATTAAACCCTAAAATTTAAAACCCTAAAACCGAAAACCAAAACCCTAAAAACTAAAACCTAAAACCCTAAATTTGAATACAACAAAACCCTAAAACCTAAAATTAAACACTAAAACTAAGCACATAACCCAAAAACTCAAAACCCTAAAATTGAAAACAAAAACTCTAAACCCTAAACCCTAAAAACTAAATCTATAACCCTAAATTTTAATACACTAAACCCTAAATCCTAATACTCAAAACACTAAAACATAAAAACAAAACCCTAAACCCTAAAAACTAAAACCCTAATCTTTAATACACTAAAACCCTAAACCCTAAAAGTAAACATTAAACCGTAAAATTTAAAACCCTAAAACCGAAAACCAAAACCCTAAAAACTAAAACCTAAAACCCTAAATTTGAATACAACAGAACCCTAAAACCTAAAATTAAACTGTAAAACTAAGCACATAACCCAAAAACTCAAAACCCTAAACCCTAAAAACAAAATCTAAAACCCTAAATTTTAATACACTAAACCCTAAATCCTAATACTCTAAACACTAAAACATAAAAACAAAATCCTAAACCCTACCCTAATCTTTAATAAACTAAAACCCTAAACCCCAAAACTAAACATTAAACCCTAAAATTTAAAACCCTAAAACCTAAAACCAAAACCCTAAAAACTAAAACCTAAAACCCTAAATTTGAATTCAAAAAAACCCTAAAACCTAAAATTAAACCCTAAAACTAAGCACACAACCCAAAAACTCAGAACCCTCAAATTGAAAACAAAAACCCTAAATCCTAAAACCTAAAAACTAAATCTAAAACCCTAAATTTTAATACACTAAACCATAAATCCTAATACTCTAAACACTAAAACATAAAAACAAAACCCTAAACCCTAAAAACTAAAACCCTAATCATTAATACACTAAAACCCTTAACTCTAAAACTAAAAATTAAACCCTAAAATTCTAAACCCTAAAACCTAAAACCGAAACCCTAAAAAATAAAACCTAAAACCCTAAACATGAATACAACAAAACCTTAAAACCTAAAATTAAACCTTAAAACTAAACATTAAACTCAAAAACTCTAAACCCTAAAACCTAAAACCAAAACCCTAAACCCTAAATCTTAAAAACTAAATCTTAAACCCTAAATTTTACGACACTAAACCCTAAGTCATAATACTCTAAATACTAAAATCTAAAAACAATACCATAAACTCTAAAGACTAAAACCCTAATCTTTAATAAACTAAAACCCTAGACTTTAAAACTAAACATTAAACCCTAAAACCAAAACCCTAAAAACTAAAACCTAAAACCTTATACTTGAATACACTAAAACCCTAAACCCTAAACCTTAAAATTAAACCCTAAAACTAAGCAAATAACCCTAAAACTCAAAACCCTAAAATTGAAAACAAAAACACTAAACCCCAAACCCTAAAAACAAAATCTAAAACCCTAAATTTTAATACACTAAACCCTAAATCCTAATACTCAAAACACTAAAACATTAAAACTAAAACCCTAAACGCTAAAAACTAAAACCCTAATCTTTAATACACTAAAACCCTAAACGCTAAAACTAAACATTAAACCCTAAAATTTAAAACCCTAAAACCGAAAACCAAAACCCTAAAAACTAAAACCTAAAACCCTAAATTTGAATACAACAAAACCCTAAAACCTAAAATTAAACACTAAAACTAAGCACATAACCCAAAAACTCAAAACCCTAAAATTGAAAACAAAAACTCTAAACCCTAAACCCTAAAAACTAAATCTATAACCCTAAATTTTAATACACTAAACCCTAAATCCTAATACTCAAAACACTAAAACATAAAAACAAAACCCTAAACCCTAAAAACTAAAACCCTAATCTTTAATACACTAAAACCCTAAACCCTAAAAGTAAACATTAAACCGTAAAATTTAAAACCCTAAAACCGAAAACCAAAACCCTAAAAACTAAAACCTAAAACCCTAAATTTGAATACAACAGAACCCTAAAACCTAAAATTAAACTGTAAAACTAAGCACATAACCCAAAAACTCAAAACCCTAAACCCTAAAAACAAAATCTAAAACCCTAAATTTTAATACACTAAACCCTAAATCCTAATACTCTAAACACTAAAACATAAAAACAAAATCCTAAACCCTACCCTAATCTTTAATAAACTAAAACCCTAAACCCCAAAACTAAACATTAAACCCTAAAATTTAAAACCCTAAAACCTAAAACCAAAACCCTAAAAACTAAAACCTAAAACCCTAAATTTGAATTCAAAAAAACCCTAAAACCTAAAATTAAACCCTAAAACTAAGCACACAACCCAAAAACTCAGAACCCTCAAATTGAAAACAAAAACCCTAAATCCTAAAACCTAAAAACTAAATCTAAAACCCTAAATTTTAATACACTAAACCATAAATCCTAATACTCTAAACACTAAAACATAAAAACAAAACCCTAAACCCTAAAAACTAAAACCCTAATCATTAATACACTAAAACCCTTAACTCTAAAACTAAAAATTAAACCCTAAAATTCTAAACCCTAAAACCTAAAACCGAAACCCTAAAAAATAAAACCTAAAACCCTAAACATGAATACAACAAAACCTTAAAACCTAAAATTAAACCTTAAAACTAAACATTAAACTCAAAAACTCTAAACCCTAAAACCTAAAACCAAAACCCTAAACCCTAAATCTTAAAAACTAAATCTTAAACCCTAAATTTTACGACACTAAACCCTAAGTCATAATACTCTAAACACTAAAACCTAAAAACAATACCATAAACTCTAAAGACTAAAACCCTAATCTTTAATAAACTAAAACCCTAGACTTTAAAATTAACATTAAACCCTAAATTTCAAAACCCTAAACCCTAAAACCAAAACCCTAAAAACTAAAACCTAAAACCTTATACTTGAATACACTAAAACCCTAAACCCTAAACCTTAAAATTAAACCCTAAAACTAAGCAAATAACCCTAAAACTCAAAACCCTAAAATTGAAAACAAAAACACTAAACCCCAAACCCTAAAAACAAAATCTAAAACCCTAAATTTTAATACACTAAACCCTAAATCCTAATACTCAAAACACTAAATCATTAAAACTAAAACCCTAAACGCTAAAAACTAAAACCCTAATCTTTAATACACTAAAACCCTAAACGCTAAAACTAAACATTAAACCCTAAAATTTAAAACCCTAAAACCAAAAACCAAAACCCTAAAAACTAAAACCTAAAACCCTAAATTTGAATACAACAAAACCCTAAAACCTAAAATTAAACCCTAAAACTAAGCACATAACCCAAAAACTCAAAACCCTAAAATTGAAAACAAAAACTCTAAACCCTAAACCCTAAAAACTAAATCTAAAACCCTAAATTTTAATACACTAAACCCTAAATCCTAATACTCAAAACACTAAAACATAAAAACAAAACCCTAAACCCTAAAAACTAAAACCCTAATCTTTAATACACTAAAACCCTAAACCCTGAAAGTAAACATTAAACCGTAAAATTTAAAACCCTAAAACTGAAAACCAAAACCCTAAAAACTAAAACCTAAAACCCTAAATTTGAATACAACAGAACCCTAAAACCTAAAATTAAACTGTAAAACTAAGCACATAACCTAAAAACTCAAAACCCTAAACCCTAAAAACAAAATCTAAAACCCTAAATTTTAATACACTAAACCCTAAATCCTAATACTCTAAACACTAAAACATAAAAACAAAATCCTAAACCCTACCCTAATCTTTAATACACTAAAACCCTAAACCCCAAAACTAAACATTAAACCCTAAAATTTAAAACCCTAAAACCTAAAACCAAAACCCTAAAAACTAAAACCTAAAACCCTAAATTTGAATTCAAAAAAACCCTAAAACCTAAAATTAAACCCTAAAACTAAGCACACAACGTAAAAACTCAGAACCCTCAAATTGAAAACAAAAACCCTAAATCCTAAAACCAAAAAACTAAATCTAAAAATCTAAATTTTAATACACTAAACCATAAATCCTAATACTCTAAACACTAAAACATAAAAACAAAACCCTAAACCCTAAAAACTAAAACCCTAATCATTAATACACTAAAACCCTTAACTCTAAAACTAAAAATTAAACCCTAAAATTCTAAACCCTAAAATCTAAAACCAAAACCCTAAAAAATAAAACCTAAAACCCTAAACATAAATACAACAAAACCTTAAAACCTAAAATTAAACCTTAAAACTAAACATTAAACTCAAAAACTCTAAACCCTAAAACCTAAAACCAAAACCCTAAACCCTAAATCTTAAAAACTAAATCTTAAACCCTAAATTTTACGACACTAAACCCTAAGTCATAATACTCTAAACACTAAAACCTAAAAACAATACCATAAACTCTAAAGACTAAAACCCTAATCTTTAATAAACTAAAACCCTAGACTTTAAAATTAACATTAAACCCTAAATTTCAAAACCCTAAATCCTAAAACCAAAACCCTAAAAACTAAAACCTAAAACCTTATACTTGAATACACTAAAACCCTAAACCCTAAACCTTAAAATTAAACCCTAAAACTAAGCAAATAACCCTAAAACTCAAAACCCTAAAATTGAAAACAAAAACACTAAACCCCAAACCCTAAAAACAAAATGTAAAACCCTAAATTTTAATACACTAAACCCTAAATCCTAATACTCAAAACACTAAATCATTAAAACTAAAACCCTAAACGCTAAAAACTAAAACCCTAATCTTTAATACACTAAAACCCTAAACGCTAAAACTAAACATTAAACCCTAAAATTTAAAACCCTAAAACCGAAAACCAAAACCCTAAAAACTAAAACCTAAAACCCTAAATTTGAATACAACAAAACCCTAAAACCTAAAATTAAACACTAAAACTAAGCACATAACCCAAAAACTCAACCCTAAAATTGAAAACAAAAACTCTAAACCCTAAACCCTAAAAACTAAATCTAAAACCCTAAATTTTAATACACTAAACCCTAAATCCTAATACTCAAAACACTAAAACATAAAAACAAACCCCTAAACCCTAAAAACTAAAACCCTAATCTTTAATACACTAAAACCCTAAACCCTAAAAGTAAACATTAAACCGTAAAATTTAAAACCCTAAAACCGAAAACCAAAACCCTAAAAACTAAAACCTAAAACCCTAAATTTGAATACAACAGAACCCTAAAACCTAAAATTAAACTGTAAAACTAAGCACATAACCCAAAAACTCAAAACTCTAAACCCTAAACCCTAAAAACAAAATCTAAAACCCTAAATTTTAATACACTAAACCCTAAATCCTAATACTCTAAACACTAAAACATAAAAACAAAATCCTAAACCCTACCCTAATCTTTAATACACTAAAACCCTAAACCCCAAAACTAAACATTAAACCCTAAAATTTAAAACCCTAAAACCTAAAACCAAAACCCTAAAAACTAAACCCTAAAACCCTAAATTTGAATACAAAAAAACTCTAAAACCTAAAATTAAACCCTAAAACTAAGCACACAACCCAAAAACTCAGAACCCTCAAATTGAAAACAAAAACCCTAAATCCTAAAACCTTAAAAAAACTAAATCTAAAACCCTAAATTTTAATACACTAAACCATAAATCCTAATACTCTAAACACTAAAACATAAAAACAAAACCCTAAACCCTAAAAACTAAAACCCTAATCATTAATACACTAAAACCCTTAACTCTAAAACTAAAAATTAAACCCTAAAATTCTAAACCCTAAAACCTAAAACCAAAACCCTAAAAAATAAAACCTAAAACCCTAAACTTGAATACAACAAAACCTTAAAACCTAAAATTAAACCTTAAAACTAAACATTAAACTCAAAAACTCTAAACCCTAAAACCTAAAACCAAAACCCTAAACCCTAAATCTTAAAAACTAAATCTTAAACCCTAAATTTTACGACACTAAACCCTAAGTCATAATACTCTAAACACTAAAACCTAAAAACAATACCATAAACTCTAAAGACTAAAACCCTAATCTTTAATAAACTAAAACCCTAGACTTTAAAATTAACATTAAACCCTAAATTTCAAAACCCTAAACCCTAAAACCAAAACCCTAAAAACTAAAACCTAAAACCTTATACTTGAATACACTAAAACCCTAAACCCTAAACCTTCAAATTAAACCCTAAAACTAAGCAAATAACCCTAAAACTCAAAACCCTAAAATTGAAAACAAAAACACTAAACCCCAAACCCTAAAAACAAAATCTAAAACCCTAAATTTTAATACACTAAACCCTAAATCCTAATACTCAAAACACTAAATCATTAAAACTAAAACCCTAAACGCTAAAAACTAAAACCCTAATCTTTAATACACTAAAACCCTAAACGCTAAAACTAAACATTAAACCCTAAAATTTAAAACCCTAAAACCGAAAACCAAAACCCTAAAAACTAAAACCTAAAACCCTAAATTTGAATACAACAAAACCCTAAAACCTAAAATTAAACACTAAAACTAAGCACATAACCCAAAAACTCAAAACCCAAAAATTGAAAACAAAAACTCTAAACCCTAAACCCTAAAAACTAAATCTAAAACCCTAAATTTTAATACACTAAACCCTAAATCCTAATACTCAAAACACTAAAACATAAAAACAAAACCCTAAACCCTAAAAACTAAAACCCTAATCTTTAATACACTAAAACCCTAAACCCTAAAAGTAAACATTAAACCGTAAAATTTAAAACCCTAAAACCGAAAACCAAAACCCTAAAAACTAAAACCTAAAACCCTAAATTTGAATACAACAGAACCCTAAAACCTAAAATTAAACTGTAAAACTAAGCACATAACCCAAAAACTCTAAACCCTAAACCCTAAAAACTAAATCTAAAACCCTAAATTTTAATACACTAAACCCTAAATCCTAATACTCAAAACACTAAAACATAAAAACAAAACCCTAAACCCTAAAAACTAAAACCCTAATCTTTGATACACTAAAACCCTAAACGGTAAAACTAAACATTAAACCCTAAAATTTAAAACCCTAAAATCTTAAACCAAAACCCTAAAAATTAAAACCTAAAACCCTAAATTTGAATACAACAAAACCATAAAACCTAAAATTAAACCCTAAAACTAAGCACACAACCCAAAAACTCAGAACCCTCAAATTGAAAACAAAAACCCTAAATCCTAAAACCTAAAAACTAAATCTAAAACCCTAAATTTTAATACACTAAACCATAAATCCTAATACTCTAAACAATAAAACATAAAAACAAAACCCTAAACCCTAAAAACTAAAACCCTAATCATTAATACACTAAAACCCTTAAATCTAAAACTAAAAATTAAACCCTAAAATTCTAAACCCTAAAATCTAAAACCAAAACCATAAAAAATAAAACCTAAAACCCTAAACATAAATACAACAAAACCTTAAAACCTAAAATTAAACCTTAAAACTAAACATTAAACTCAAAAACTCTAAACCCTAAAACCTAAAACCAAAACCCTAAACCCTAAATCTTAAAAACTAAATCTTAAACCGTAAATTTTACGACACTAAACCCTAAGTCATAATACTCTAAACACTAAAACCTAAAAACAATACCATAAACTCTAAAGACTAAAACCCTAATCTTTAATAAACTAAAACCCTAGACTTTAAAATTGACATTAAACCCTAAATTTCAAAACCCTAAACCCTAAAACCAAAACCCTAAAAACTAAAACCTAAAACCTTATACTTGAATACACTAAAACCCTAAACCCTAAACCTTAAAATTAAACCCTAAAACTAAGCAAATAACCCTAAAACTCAAAACCCTAAAATTGAAAACAAAAACACTAAACCCCAAACCCTAAAAACAAAATCTAAAACCCTAAATTTTAATACACTAAACCCTAAATCCTAATACTCAAAACACTAAATCATTAAAACTAAAACCCTAAACGCTAAAAACTAAAACCCTAATCTTTAATACACTAAAACCCTAAACGCTAAAACTAAACATTAAACCCTAAAATTTAAAACCCTAAAACCAAAAACCAAAACCCTAAAAACTAAAACCTAAAACCCTAAATTTGAATACAACAAAACCCTAAAACCTAAAATTAAACACTAAAACTAAGCACATAACCCAAAAACTCAAAACCCTAAAATTGAAAACAAAAACTCTAAACCCTAAACCCTAAAAACTAAATCGAAAACCCTAAATTTTAATACACTAAACCCTAAATCCTAATACTCAAAACACTAAAACATAAAAACAAAACCCTAAACCCTAAAAACTAAAACCCTAATCTTTAATACACTAAAACCCTAAACCCTGAAAGTAAACATTAAACCGTAAAATTTAAAACCCTAAAACTGAAAACCAAAACCCTAAAAACTAAAACCTAAAACCCTAAATTTGAATACAACAGAACCCTAAAACCTAAAATTAAACTGTAAAACTAAGCACATAACCTAAAAACTCAAAACCCTAAACCCTAAAAACAAAATCTAAAACCCTAAATTTTAATACACTAAACCCTAAATCCTAATACTCTAAACACTAAAACATAAAAACAAAATCCTAAACCCTACCCTAATCTTTAATACACTAAAACCCTAAACCCCAAAACTAAACATTAAACCCTAAAATTTAAAACCCTAAAACCTAAAACCAAAACCCTAAAAACTAAAACCTAAAACCCTAAATTTGAATTCAAAAAAACCCTAAAACCTAAAATTAAACCCTAAAACTAAGCACACAACGTAAAAACTCAGAACCCTCAAATTGAAAACAAAAACCCTAAATCCTAAAACCTAAAAACTAAATCTAAAACTCTAAATTTTAATACACTAAACCATAAATCCTAATACTCTAAACACTAAAACATAAAAACAAAACCCTAAACCCTAAAAACTAAAACCCTAATCATTAATACACTAAAACCCTTGTAACGACCGAAAAATCTAAGTTAATTAAGTAAGTAATTTTGGCCCAATTAAAATTTGCTTATGAAATAATTATCTCATGGTAATTAATTAAATGAAATGAAGTCGAATTGTTAATATTTGGCTTCCTATAA
The DNA here is from genome assembly GCA_954870475.1 of Euphrasia confusa. Classification (NCBI taxonomy): domain Eukaryota; kingdom Viridiplantae; phylum Streptophyta; class Magnoliopsida; order Lamiales; family Orobanchaceae; genus Euphrasia; species Euphrasia confusa. The sequence goes on from OX940966.1 coordinate 18,864,050, forward strand.
TTATAAATAATTTCATGTTTATTATGTTGTTGCATAGTCGGTCTGTTGCATTTATTTAGAACACATTATACATAATCATGTAGTAGTCCTCAAATCCTAATGTCAATAAAAATACTAAATTATAATATATATATATATATATATATATATATATATATATATTACTATATTTGTTTTTGTATCCGGTTTAGGCTTACTAACTTTTGTCTTAACCTTGTTGTTTTAAAAACATAGGCCCAATTTTAAGAGACTACTCCCGTGTTCCAAATAATTTAAGCCCATCTTCCACAAAATCTATTTAGTATTCTCAAACCCTAAACTACAGCAAAATTTAGTTCTCGCCTCTCTGAGTAGTCATACGCAATCTCTCGTTCCATTAGCTGTTGTTGAATTGGTGAGTTCTTTTCTTTCAATCTAGTATTTAATTTTAAATCCTGTTATTTTTCCCTCTTCGAGTAGAAAGAATTTGAGAAAACAAAGACTTTTCCTACTGTGTGCTTTGAGGGTGTACGTGTTATATTATATTCTAAAAATCCCTTTGCAGTAGTACGTGTAATTGAGCAATTCTTACAAATCTCACAGTTGGTTGCTTAAGATTTTAAAATTTTGAACTGGGAGCTATTGATTTCGAAGTTAAAATACTACAGTATGTTTGAGGGGAAAGTTCACGTGTTGATGGGTTTGGAGAGTGGCACTTTTTCAAATTATCTCAAAGTCCTAAGAGGTTACTATTTAGCTATGATTTAATATTCCATGTTCAAATACCTTCATTCCCTTTATAAATTGTATACTTTTCCAAACCTCTTGTTTCATTGCCACTTGTGTTATTTAAAACTTTTTGATGTTGGGCTACGATTGGAGTATTAAGTTTGTGTGAGGTATTAATTAATCCGTCCTCAGGTTACATGGATACAGTGATCTATATGCTTACATATATAAGAATGCGCATAGTAATTTATATTATATTATAGGATTTACGGATATTGAGGATTAGGATTGCACGGGCATTCATTCACGCATCTTTATCGTCAAGTCAAGTTCTGCATTTTCAAGGTAGGGGTATTTCTAAAACCTTTTCAAATACAGTTCATATCAGTGTATGGTACGCAGGTAATTGTTCGATATCGAGGACTTTATATTCTATTCATGTTATGTGCACATATTAGTCGCGCGACGAAATTCATGGCTGCAATCGCGTAATGAAATGACGTGGTTGTGGTATTATGGCTGCATTCACGTAATGAAATGACGTGTTTGTAGTATTATGGCTGTATTCGCGTAATGAAATGACGTGTTTATGGTATTCATGGCCGTTTAACGGTAACAAGTCAAGATAGTCGTGATCGCGTAATGAAATGACGTGGTCATGATGATGATTCAAGTTAGTTTATAAAGTTGAGCGTCATTCCGGTTGCTTTCGTATTGTACAATGTATGAACTGGTGTCCCTACTGAGTTGTTGATAACTCACCCCTTTAAAACCCCATCTTTTCAGGTTAAGCGAAATCGGAGCGAGAGGGGGATGTGGCGGCGATAGTAGTACCAGCATTTATTTTAAAGACATTATTTTCTTTTATGCTTTCCGCTTTTGAATCTTTATACTTGAGTATTTTATTTAAATTTGACTATTGAGGGTTATATTTTTAGTTAAAGATTTTATTATGAAAAAGTCGTTTTGACATTTTGCTATTTTCTTCGCTTTCTTTTAAAAAAATTAAGGCAAATCCTCTTTAGTTTATATTATGAAAAATGGGATGTTACAACTTGGTATCAGAGCATTACGGTTCTCTTTACGGACCTAAAATAGTTTTAAAAATAAGCTACTATCGTCCACCTCTGCCTGCTCGCGCCGACTTCGCAAGTAAGTGCATTATAAGTTCATGGTTGTTCATTCATGTTATATGTCTACTTTCATGATAGTATTATCACATGCATGTCATTTCATGATTTTCAATTAAATTGCACTTCATGCCCATGATTTTCAAGTGAGTTGCATACTCAAGTATGATTTTCCAAGTGCATTGCATGTTCAAGTTTTCAAGTTGAAACTTTATGTTATTTAAATTAATTGCGCACTTATTTTAAGTTCAAGTTCATGTTCATGGTAAAGTTCAAGTTCAAGTTCAAGTTCAAGTTCAAGCTCATGTTTAAAGTCAAGTTCATGATTATAATGTTCAAATGTGCGCAATTTATTTCATTTATGATGCATATGTTTACAAAAATGTTATTTGCATATTAAATGATTTTCAGGGTTAAAATAATTATTTCTATGCAAATGATATGATAACCTCATACCCTGAGTTTTTCGCAAGAGGTACGTAACGAATTTCGAGGACGAAATTTTAATAAGGAGGGTAGGTTGTAACGACCGAAAAATCTAAGTTAATTAAGTAAGTAATTTTGGCCCAATTAAAATTTGCTTATGAAATAATTATCTCATGGTAATTAATTAAATGAAATGAAGTCGAATTGTTAATATTTGGCTTCCTATAATTATAAATAATTTCATGTTTATTATGTTGTTGCATAGTCGGTCTGTTGCATTTATTTAGAACACATTATACATAATCATGTAGTAGTCCTCAAATCCTAATGTCAATAAAAATACTAAATTATAATATATATATATATATATATATATATATATATATATTACTATATTTGTTTTTGTATCCGGTTTAGGCTTACTAACTTTTGTCTTAACCTTGTTGTTTTAAAAACATAGGCCCAATTTTAAGAGACTACTCCCGTGTTCCAAATAATTTAAGCCCATCTTCCACAAAATCTATTTAGTATTCTCAAACCCTAAACTACAGCAAAATTTAGTTCTCGCCTCTCTGAGTAGTCATACGCAATCTCTCGTTCCATTAGCTGTTGTTGAATTGGTGAGTTCTTTTCTTTCAATCTAGTATTTAATTTTAAATCCTGTTATTTTTCCCTCTTCGAGTAGAAAGAATTTGAGAAAACAAAGACTTTTCCTACTGTGTGCTTTGAGGGTGTACGTGTTATATTATATTCTAAAAATCCCTTTGCAGTAGTACGTGTAATTGAGCAATTCTTACAAATCTCACAGTTGGTTGCTTAAGATTTTAAAATTTTGAACTGGGAGCTATTGATTTCGAAGTTAAAATACTACAGTATGTTTGAGGGGAAAGTTCACGTGTTGATGGGTTTGGAGAGTGGCACTTTTTCAAATTATCTCAAAGTCCTAAGAGGTTACTATTTAGCTATGATTTAATATTCCATGTTCAAATACCTTCATTCCCTTTATAAATTGTATACTTTTCCAAACCTCTTGTTTCATTGCCACTTGTGTTATTTAAAACTTTTTGATGTTGGGCTACGATTGGAGTATTAAGTTTGTGTGAGGTATTAATTAATCCGTCCTCAGGTTACATGGATACAGTGATCTATATGCTTACATATATAAGAATGCGCATAGTAATTTATATTATATTATAGGATTTACGGATATTGAGGATTAGGATTGCACGGGCATTCATTCACGCATCTTTATCGTCAAGTCAAGTTCTGCATTTTCAAGGTAGGGGTATTTCTAAAACCTTTTCAAATACAGTTCATATCAGTGTATGGTACGCAGGTAATTGTTCGATATCGAGGACTTTATATTCTATTCATGTTATGTGCACATATTAGTCGCGCGACGAAATTCATGGCTGCAATCGCGTAATGAAATGACGTGGTTGTGGTATTATGGCTGCATTCACGTAATGAAATGACGTGTTTGTAGTATTATGGCTGTATTCGCGTAATGAAATGACGTGTTTATGGTATTCATGGCCGTTTAACGGTAACAAGTCAAGATAGTCGTGATCGCGTAATGAAATGACGTGGTCATGATGATGATTCAAGTTAGTTTATAAAGTTGAGCGTCATTCCGGTTGCTTTCGTATTGTACAATGTATGAACTGGTGTCCCTACTGAGTTGTTGATAACTCACCCCTTTAAAACCCCATCTTTTCAGGTTAAGCGAAATCGGAGCGAGAGGGGGATGTGGCGGCGATAGTAGTACCAGCATTTATTTTAAAGACATTATTTTCTTTTATGCTTTCCGCTTTTGAATCTTTATACTTGAGTATTTTATTTAAATTTGACTATTGAGGGTTATATTTTTAGTTAAAGATTTTATTATGAAAAAGTCGTTTTGACATTTTGCTATTTTCTTCGCTTTCTTTTAAAAAAATTAAGGCAAATCCTCTTTAGTTTATATTATGAAAAATGGGATGTTACAACCCTTAACTCTAAAACTAAAAATTAAACCCTAAAATTCTAAACCCTAAAATCTAAAACCAAAACCCTAAAAAATAAAACCTAAAACCCTAAACATAAATACAACAAAACCTTAAAACCTAAAATTAAACCTTAAAACTAAACATTAAACTCAAAAACTCTAAACCCTAAAACCTAAAACCAAAACCCTAAACCCTAAATCTTAAAAACTAAATCTTAAACCCTAAATTTTACGACACTAAACCCTAAGTCATAATACTCTAAACACTAAAACCTAAAAACAATACCATAAACTCTAAAGACTAAAACCCTAATCTTTAATAAACTAAAACCCTAGACTTTAAAATTAACATTAAACCCTAAATTTCAAAACCCTAAATCCTAAAACCAAAACCCTAAAAACTAAAACCTAAAACCTTATACTTGAATACACTAAAACCCTAAACCCTAAACCTTAAAATTAAACCCTAAAACTAAGCAAATAACCCTAAAACTCAAAACCCTAAAATTGAAAACAAAAACACTAAACCCCAAACCCTAAAAACAAAATCTAAAACCCTAAATTTTAATACACTAAACCCTAAATCCTAATACTCAAAACACTAAATCATTAAAACTAAAACCCTAAACGCTAAAAACTAAAACCCTAATCTTTAATACACTAAAACCCTAAACGCTAAAACTAAACATTAAACCCTAAAATTTAAAACCCTAAAACCGAAAACCAAAACCCTAAAAACTAAAACCTAAAACCCTAAATTTGAATACAACAAAACCCTAAAACCTAAAATTAAACACTAAAACTAAGCACATAACCCAAAAACTCAACCCTAAAATTGAAAACAAAAACTCTAAACCCTAAACCCTAAAAACTAAATCTAAAACCCTAAATTTTAATACACTAAACCCTAAATCCTAATACTCAAAACACTAAAACATAAAAACAAACCCCTAAACCCTAAAAACTAAAACCCTAATCTTTAATACACTAAAACCCTAAACCCTAAAAGTAAACATTAAACCGTAAAATTTAAAACCCTAAAACCGAAAACCAAAACCCTAAAAACTAAAACCTAAAACCCTAAATTTGAATACAACAGAACCCTAAAACCTAAAATTAAACTGTAAAACTAAGCACATAACCCAAAAACTCAAAACTCTAAACCCTAAACCCTAAAAACAAAATCTAAAACCCTAAATTTTAATACACTAAACCCTAAATCCTAATACTCTAAACACTAAAACATAAAAACAAAATCCTAAACCCTACCCTAATCTTTAATACACTAAAACCCTAAACCCCAAAACTAAACATTAAACCCTAAAATTTAAAACCCTAAAACCTAAAACCAAAACCCTAAAAACTAAACCCTAAAACCCTAAATTTGAATACAAAAAAACTCTAAAACCTAAAATTAAACCCTAAAACTAAGCACACAACCCAAAAACTCAGAACCCTCAAATTGAAAACAAAAACCCTAAATCCTAAAACCTTAAAAAAACTAAATCTAAAACCCTAAATTTTAATACACTAAACCATAAATCCTAATACTCTAAACACTAAAACATAAAAACAAAACCCTAAACCCTAAAAACTAAAACCCTAATCATTAATACACTAAAACCCTTAACTCTAAAACTAAAAATTAAACCCTAAAATTCTAAACCCTAAAACCTAAAACCAAAACCCTAAAAAATAAAACCTAAAACCCTAAACTTGAATACAACAAAACCTTAAAACCTAAAATTAAACCTTAAAACTAAACATTAAACTCAAAAACTCTAAACCCTAAAACCTAAAACCAAAACCCTAAACCCTAAATCTTAAAAACTAAATCTTAAACCCTAAATTTTACGACACTAAACCCTAAGTCATAATACTCTAAACACTAAAACCTAAAAACAATACCATAAACTCTAAAGACTAAAACCCAAATCTTTAATAAACTAAAACCCTAGACTTTAAAATTAACATTAAACCCTAAATTTCAAAACCCTAAACCCTAAAACCAAAACACTAAAAACTAAAACCTAAAACCTTATACTTGAATACACTAAAACCCTAAACCCTAAACCTTCAAATTAAACCCTAAAACTAAGCAAATAACCCTAAAACTCAAAACCCTAAAATTGAAAACAAAAACACTAAACCCCAAACCCTAAAAACAAAATCTAAAACCCTAAATTTTAATACACTAAACCCTAAATCCTAATACTCAAAACACTAAATCATTAAAACTAAAACCCTAAACGCTAAAAACTAAAACCCTAATCTTTAATACACTAAAACCCTAAACGCTAAAACTAAACATTAAACCCTAAAATTTAAAACCCTAAAACCGAAAACCAAAACCCTAAAAACTAAAACCTAAAACCCTAAATTTGAATACAACAAAACCCTAAAACCTAAAATTAAACACTAAAACTAAGCACATAACCCAAAAACTCAAAACCCTAAAATTGAAAACAAAAACCCTAAACCCTAAACCCTAAAAACTAAATCTAAAACCCTAAATTTTAATACACTAAACCCTAAATCCTAATACTCAAAACACTAAAACATAAAAACAAAACCCTAAACCCTAAAAACTAAAACCCTAATCTTTAATACACTAAAACCCTAAACCCTAAAAGTAAACATTAAACCGTAAAATTTAAAACCCTAAAACCGAAAACCAAAACCCTAAAAACTAAAACCTAAAACCCTAAATTTGAATACAACAGAACCCTAAAACCTAAAATTAAACTGTAAAACTAAGCACATAACCCAAAAACTCTAAACCCTAAACCCTAAAAACTAAATCTAAAACCCTAAATTTGAATACACTAAACCCTAAATCCTAATACTCAAAACACTAAAACATAAAAACAAAACCCTAAACCCTAAAAACTAAAACCCTAATCTTTGATACACTAAAACCCTAAACGGTAAAACTAAACATTAAACCCTAAAATCTTAAACCAAAACCCTAAAAATTAAAACCTAAAACCCTAAATTTGAATACAACAAAACCATAAAACCTAAAATTAAACCCTAAAACTAAGCACACAACCCAAAAACTCAGAACCCTCAAATTGAAAACAAAAACCCTAAATCCTAAAACCTAAAAACTAAATCTAAAACCCTAAATTTTAATACACTAAACCATAAATCCTAATACTCTAAACACTAAAACATAAAAACAAAACCCTAAACCCTAAAAACTAAAACCCTAATCATTAATACACTAAAACCCTTAACTCTAAAACTAAAAATTAAACCCTAAAATTCTAAACCCTAAAATCTAAAACGAAAACCCTAAAAAATAAAACCTAAAACCCTAAACATAAATACAACAAAACCTTAAAACCTAAAATTAAACCTTAAAACTAAACATTAAACTCAAAAACTCTAAACCCTAAAACCTAAAACCAAAACCCTAAACCCTAAATCTTAAAAACTAAATCTTAAACCCTAAATTTTACGACACTAAACCCTAAGTCATAATACTCTAAACACTAAAACCTAAAAACAATACCATAAACTCTAAAGACTAAAACCCTAATCTTTAATAAACTAAAACCCTAGACTTTAAAATTAACATTAAACCCTAAATTTCAAAACCCTAAACCCTAAAACCAAAACCCTAAAAACTAAAACCTAAAACCTTATACTTGAATACACTAAAACCCTAAACCCTAAACCTTAAAATTAAACCCTAAAACTAAGCAAATAACCCTAAAACTCAAAACCCTAAAATTGAAAACAAAAACACTAAACCCCAAACCCTAAAAACAAAATCTAAAACCCTAAATTTTAATACACTAAACCCTAAATCCTAATACTCAAAACACTAAATCATTAAAACTAAAACCCTAAACGCTAAAAACTAAAACCCTAATCTTTAATACACTAAAACCCTAAACGCTAAAACTAAACATTAAACCCTAAAATTTAAAACCCTAAAACCAAAAACCAAAACCCTAAAAACTAAAACCTAAAACCCTAAATTTGAATACAACAAAACCCTAAAACCTAAAATTAAACACTAAAACTAAGCACATAACCCAAAAACTCAAAACCCTAAAATTGAAAACAAAAACTCTAAACCCTAAACCCTAAAAACTAAATCTAAAACCCTAAATTTTAATACACTAAACCCTAAATCCTAATACTCAAAACACTAAAACATAAAAACAAAACCCTAAACCCTAAAAACTAAAACCCTAATCTTTAATACACTAAAACCCTAAACCCTGAAAGTAAACATTAAACCGTAAAATTTAAAACCCTAAAACTGAAAACCAAAACCCTAAAAACTAAAACCTAAAACCCTAAATTTGAATACAACAGAACCCTAAAACCTAAAATTAAACTGTAAAACTAAGCACATAACCTAAAAACTCAAAACCCTAAACCCTAAAAACAAAATCTAAAACCCTAAATCCTAATACTCTAAACACTAAAACATAAAAACAAAATCCTAAACCCTACCCTAATCTTTAATACACTAAAACCCTAAACCCCAAAACTAAACATTAAACCCTAAAATTTAAAACCCTAAAACCTAAAACCAAAACCCTAAAAACTAAAACCTAAAACCCTAAATTTGAATTCAAAAAAACCCTAAAACCTAAAATTAAACCCTAAAACTAAGCACACAACGTAAAAACTCAGAACCCTCAAATTGAAAACAAAAACCCTAAATCCTAAAACCTAAAAACTAAATCTAAAACTCTAAATTTTAATACACTAAACCATAAATCCTAATACTCTAAACACTAAAACATAAAAACAAAACCCTAAACCCTAAAAACTAAAACCCTAATCATTAATACACTAAAACCCTTAACTCTAAAACTAAAAATTAAACCCTAAAATTCTAAACCCTAAAATCTAAAACCAAAACCCTAAAAAATAAAACCTAAAACCCTAAACATAAATACAACAAAACCTTAAAACCTAAAATTAAACCTTAAAACTAAACATTAAACTCAAAAACTCTAAACCCTAAAACCTAAAACCAAAACCCTAAACCCTAAATCTTAAAAACTAAATCTTAAACCCTAAATTTTACGACACTAAACCCTAAGTCATAATACTCTAAACACTAAAACCTAAAAACAATACCATAAACTCTAAAGACTAAAACCCTAATCTTTAATAAACTAAAACCCTAGACTTTAAAATTAACATTAAACCCTAAATTTCAAAACCCTAAATCCTAAAACCAAAACCCTAAAAACTAAAACCTAAAACCTTATACTTGAATACACTAAAACCCTAAACCCTAAACCTTAAAATTAAACCCTAAAACTAAGCAAATAACCCTAAAACTCAAAACCCTAAAATTGAAAACAAAAACACTAAACCCCAAACCCTAAAAACAAAATCTAAAACCCTAAATTTTAATACACTAAACCCTAAATCCTAATACTCAAAACACTAAATCATTAAAACTAAAACCCTAAACGCTAAAAACTAAAACCCTAATCTTTAATACACTAAAACCCTAAACGCTAAAACTAAACATTAAACCCTAAAATTTAAAACCCTAAAACCGAAAACCAAAACCCTAAAAACTAAAACCTAAAACCCTAAATTTGAATACAACAAAACCCTAAAACCTAAAATTAAACACTAAAACTAAGCACATAACCCAAAAACTCAACCCTAAAATTGAAAACAAAAACTCTAAACCCTAAACCCTAAAAACTAAATCTAAAACCCTAAATTTTAATACACTAAACCCTAAATCCTAATACTCAAAACACTAAAACATAAAAACAAACCCCTAAACCCTAAAAACTAAAACCCTAATCTTTAATACACTAAAACCCTAAACCCTAAAAGTAAACATTAAACCGTAAAATTTAAAACCCTAAAACCGAAAACCAAAACCCTAAAAACTAAAACCTAAAACCCTAAATTTGAATACAACAGAACCCTAAAACCTAAAATTAAACTGTAAAACTAAGCACATAACCCAAAAACTCAAAACTATAAACCCTAAACCCTAAAAACAAAATCTAAAACCCTAAATTTTAATACACTAAACCCTAAATCCTAATACTCTAAACACTAAAACATAAAAACAAAATCCTAAACCCTACCCTAATCTTTAATACACTAAAACCCTAAACCCCAAAACTAAACATTAAACCCTAAAATTTAAAACCCTAAAACCTAAAACCAAAACCCTAAAAACTAAACCCTAAAACCCTAAATTTGAATACAAAAAAACTCTAAAACCTAAAATTAAACCCTAAAACTAAGCACACAACCCAAAAACTCAGAACCCTCAAATTGAAAACAAAAACCCTAAATCCTAAAACCTTAAAAAAACTAAATCTAAAACCCTAAATTTTAATACACTAAACCATAAATCCTAATACTCTAAACACTAAAACATAAAAACAAAACCCTAAACCCTAAAAACTAAAACCCTAATCATTAATACACTAAAACCCTTAACTCTAAAACTAAAAATTAAACCCTAAAATTCTAAACCCTAAAACCTAAAACCAAAACCCTAAAAAATAAAACCTAAAACCCTAAACTTGAATACAACAAAACCTTAAAACCTAAAATTAAACCTTAAAACTAAACATTAAACTCAAAAACTCTAAACCCTAAAACCTAAAACCAAAACCCTAAACCCTAAATCTTAAAAACTAAATCTTAAACCCTAAATTTTACGACACTAAACCCTAAGTCATAATACTCTAAACACTAAAACCTAAAAACAATACCATAAACTCTAAAGACTAAAACCCTAATCTTTAATAAACTAAAACCCTAGACTTTAAAATTAACATTAAACCCTAAATTTCAAAACCCTAAACCCTAAAACCAAAACCCTAAAAACTAAAACCTAAAACCTTATACTTGAATACACTAAAACCCTAAACCCTAAACCTTCAAATTAAACCCTAAAACTAAGCAAATAACCCTAAAACTCAAAACCCTAAAATTGAAAACAAAAACACTAAACCCCAAACCCTAAAAACAAAATCTAAAACCCTAAATTTTAATACACTAAACCCTAAATCCTAATACTCAAAACACTAAATCATTAAAACTAAAACCCTAAACGCTAAAAACTAAAACCCTAATCTTTAATACACTAAAACCCTAAACGCTAAAACTAAACATTAAACCCTAAAATTTAAAACCCTAAAACCGAAAACCAAAACCCTAAAAACTAAAACCTAAAACCCTAAATTTGAATACAACAAAACCCTAAAACCTAAAATTAAACACTAAAACTAAGCACATAACCCAAAAACTCAAAACCCAAAAATTGAAAACAAAAACTCTAAACCCTAAACCCTAAAAACTAAATCTAAAACCCTAAATTTTAATACACTAAACCCTAAATCCTAATACTCAAAACACTAAAACATAAAAACAAAACCCTAAACCCTAAAAACTAAAACCCTAATCTTTAATACACTAAAACCCTAAACCCTAAAAGTAAACATTAAACCGTAAAATTTAAAACCCTAAAACCGAAAACCAAAACCCTAAAAACTAAAACCTAAAACCCTAAATTTGAATACAACAGAACCCTAAAACCTAAAATTAAACTGTAAAACTAAGCACATAACCCAAAAACTCTAAACCCTAAACCCTAAAAACTAAATCTAAAACCCTAAATTTTAATACACTAAACCCTAAATCCTAATACTCAAAACACTAAAACATAAAAACAAAACCCTAAACCCTAAAAACTAAAACCCTAATCTTTGATACACTAAAACCCTAAACGGTAAAACTAAACATTAAACCCTAAAATTTAAAACCCTAAAATCTTAAACCAAAACCCTAAAAATTAAAACCTAAAACCCTAAATTTGAATACAACAAAACCATAGAACCTAAAATTAAACCCTAAAACTAAGCACACAACCCAAAAACTCAGAACCCTCAAATTGAAAACAAAAACCCTAAATCCTAAACCCTAAAAACTAAATCTAAAACCCTAAATTTTAATACACTAAACCCTAAATCCTAATACTCTAAACACTAAAACATAAAAACAAAACCCTAAACCCTAAAAACTAAAACCCTAATCATTAATACACTAAAACCCTTAACTCTAAAACTAAAAATTAAACCCTAAAATTCTAAACCCTAAAATCTAAAACCAAAACCATAAAAAATAAAACCTAAAACCCTAAACATAAATACAACAAAACCTTAAAACCTAAAATTAAACCTTAAAACTAAACATTAAACTCAAAAACTCTAAACCCTAAAACCTAAAACCAAAACCCTAAACCCTAAATCTTAAAAACTAAATCTTAAACCCTAAATTTTACGACACTAAACCCTAAGTCATAATACTCTAAACACTAAAACCTAAAAACAATACCATAAACTCTAAAGACTAAAACCCTAATCTTTAATAAACTAAAACCCTAGACTTTAAAATTAACATTAAACCCTAAATTTCAAAACCCTAAATCCTAAAACCAAAACCCTAAAAACTAAAACCTAAAACCTTATACTTGAATACACTAAAACCCTAAACCCTAAACCTTAAAATTAAACCCTAAAACTAAGCAAATAACCCTAAAACTCAAAACCCTAAAATTGAAAACAAAAACACTAAACCCCAAACCCTAAAAACAAAATCTAAAACCCTAAATTTTAATACACTAAACCCTAAATCCTAATACTCAAAACACTAAATCATTAAAACTAAAACCCTAAACGCTAAAAACTAAAACCCTAATCTTTAATACACTAAAACCCTAAACGCTAAAACTAAACATTAAACCCTAAAATTTAAAACCCTAAAACCAAAAACCAAAACCCTAAAAACTAAAACCTAAAACCCTAAATTTGAATACAACAAAACCCTAAAACCTAAAATTAAACACTAAAACTAAGCACATAACCCAAAAACTCAACCCTAAAATTGAAAACAAAAACTCTAAACCCTAAACCCTAAAAACTAAATCTAAAACCCTAAATTTTAATACACTAAACCCTAAATCCTAATACTCAAAACACTAAAACATAAAAACAAACCCCTAAACCCTAAAAACTAAAACCCTAATCTTTAATACACTAAAACCCTAAACCCTAAAAGTAAACATTAAACCGTAAAATTTAAAACCCTAAAACCGAAAACCAAAACCCTAAAAACTAAAACCTAAAACCCTAAATTTGAATACAACAGAACCCTAAAACCTAAAATTAAACTGTAAAACTAAGCACATAACCCAAAAACTCAAAACTCTAAACCCTAAACCCTAAAAACAAAATCTAAAACCCTAAATTTTAATACACTAAACCCTAAATCCTAATACTCTAAACACTAAAACATAAAAACAAAATCCTAAACCCTACCCTAATCTTTAATACACTAAAACCCTAAACCCCAAAACTAAACATTAAACCCTAAAATTTAAAACCCTAAAACCTAAAACCAAAACCCTAAAAACTAAACCCTAAAACCCTAAATTTGAATACAAAAAAACTCTAAAACCTAAAATTAAACCCTAAAACTAAGCACACAACCCAAAAACTCAGAACCCTCAAATTGAAAACAAAAACCCTAAATCCTAAAACCTTAAAAAAACTAAATCTAAAACCCTAAATTTTAATACACTAAACCATAAATCCTAATACTCTAAACACTAAAACATAAAAACAAAACCCTAAACCCTAAAAACTAAAACCCTAATCATTAATACACTAAAACCCTTAACTCTAAAACTAAAAATTAAACCCTAAAATTCTAAACCCTAAAACCTAAAACCAAAACCCTAAAAAATAAAACCTAAAACCCTAAACTTGAATACAACAAAACCTTAAAACCTAAAATTAAACCTTAAAACTAAACATTAAACTCAAAAACTCTAAACCCTAAAACCTAAAACCAAAACCCTAAACCCTAAATCTTAAAAACTAAATCTTAAACCCTAAATTTTACGACACTAAACCCTAAGTCATAATACTCTAAACACTAAAACCTAAAAACAATACCATAAACTCTAAAGACTAAAACCCTAATCTTTAATAAACTAAAACCCTAGACTTTAAAATTAACATTAAACCCTAAATTTCAAAACCCTAAACCCTAAAACCAAAACCCTAAAAACTAAAACCTAAAACCTTATACTTGAATACACTAAAACCCTAAACCCTAAACCTTCAAATTAAACCCTAAAACTAAGCAAATAACCCTAAAACTCAAAACCCTAAAATTGAAAACAAAAACACTAAACCCCAAACCCTAAAAACAAAATCTAAAACCCTAAATTTTAATACACTAAACCCTAAATCCTAATACTCAAAACACTAAATCATTAAAACTAAAACCCTAAACGCTAAAAACTAAAACCCTAATCTTTAATACACTAAAACCCTAAACGCTAAAACTAAACATTAAACCCTAAAATTTAAAACCCTAAAACCGAAAACCAAAACCCTAAAAACTAAAACCTAAAACCCTAAATTTGAATACAACAAAACCCTAAAACCTAAAATTAAACACTAAAACTAAGCACATAACCCAAAAACTCAAAACCCTAAAATTGAAAACAAAAACCCTAAACCCTAAACCCTAAAAACTAAATCTAAAACCCTAAATTTTAATACACTAAACCCTAAATCCTAATACTCAAAACACTAAAACATAAAAACAAAACCCTAAACCCTAAAAACTAAAACCCTAATCTTTAATACACTAAAACCCTAAACCCTAAAAGTAAACATTAAACCGTAAAATTTAAAACCCTAAAACCGAAAACCAAAACCCTAAAAACTAAAACCTAAAACCCTAAATTTGAATACAACAGAACCCTAAAACCTAAAATTAAACTGTAAAACTAAGCACATAACCCAAAAACTCTAAACCCTAAACCCTAAAAACTAAATCTAAAACCCTAAATTTTAATACACTAAACCCTAAATCCTAATACTCAAAACACTAAAACATAAAAACAAAACCCTAAACCCTAAAAACTAAAACCCTAATCTTTGATACACTAAAACCCTAAACGGTAAAACTAAACATTAAACCCTAAAATTTAAAACCCTAAAATCTTAAACCAAAACCCTAAAAATTAAAACCTAAAACCCTAAATTTGAATACAACAAAACCATAAAACCTAAAATTAAACCCTAAAACTAAGCACACAACCCAAAAACTCAGAACCCTCAAATTGAAAACAAAAACCCTAAATCCTAAAACCTAAAAACTAAATCTAAAACCCTAAATTTTAATACACTAAACCATAAATCCTAATACTCTAAACACTAAAACATAAAAACAAAACCCTAAACCCTAAAAACTAAAACCCTAATCATTAATACACTAAAACCCTTAACTCTAAAACTAAAAATTAAACCCTAAAATTCTAAACCCTAAAATCTAAAACCAAAACCCTAAAAAATAAAACCTAAAACCCTAAACATAAATACAACAAAACCTTAAAACCTAAAATTAAACCTTAAAACTAAACATTAAACTCAAAAACTCTAAACCCTAAAACCTAAAACCAAAACCCTAAACCCTAAATCTTAAAAACTAAATCTTAAACCCTAAATTTTACGACACTAAACCCTAAGTCATAATACTCTAAACACTAAAACCTAAAAACAATACCATAAACTCTAAAGACTAAAACCCTAATCTTTAATAAACTAAAACCATAGACTTTAAAATTAACATTAAACCCTAAATTTCAAAACCCTAAACCCTAAAACCAAAACCCTAAAAACTAAAACCTAAAACCTTATACTTGAATACACTAAAACCCTAAACCCTAAACCTTAAAATTAAACCCTAAAACTAAGCAAATAACCCTAAAACTCAAAACCCTAAAATTGAAAACAAAAACACTAAACCCCAAACCCTAAAAACAAAATCTAAAACCCTAAATTTTAATACACTAAACCCTAAATCCTAATACTCAAAACACTAAATCATTAAAACTAAAACCCTAAACGCTAAAAACTAAAACCCTAATCTTTAATACACTAAAACCCTAAACGCTAAAACTAAACATTAAACCCTAAAATTTAAAACCCTAAAACCAAAAACCAAAACCCTAAAAACTAAAACCTAAAACCCTAAATTTGAATACAACAAAACCCTAAAACCTAAAATTAAACACTAAAACTAAGCACATAACCCAAAAACTCAAAACCCTAAAATTGAAAACAAAAACTCTAAACCCTAAACCCTAAAAACTAAATCTAAAACCCTAAATTTTAATACACTAAACCCTAAATCCTAATACTCAAAACACTAAAACATAAAAACAAAACCCTAAACCCTAAAAACTAAAACCCTAATCTTTAATACACTAAAACCCTAAACCCTGAAAGTAAACATTAAACCGTAAAATTTAAAACCCTAAAACTGAAAACCAAAACCCTAAAAACTAAAACCTAAAACCCTAAATTTGAATACAACAGAACCCTAAAACCTAAAATTAAACTGTAAAACTAAGCACATAACCTAAAAACTCAAAACCCTAAACCCTAAAAACAAAATCTAAAACCCTAAATTTTAATACACTAAACCCTAAATCCTAATACTCTAAACACTAAAACATAAAAACAAAATCCTAAACCCTACCCTAATCTTTAATACACTAAAACCCTAAACCCCAAAACTAAACATTAAACCCTAAAATTTAAAACCCTAAAACCTAAAACCAAAACCCTAAAAACTAAAACCTAAAACCCTAAATTTGAATTCAAAAAAACCCTAAAACCTAAAATTAAACCCTAAAACTAAGCACACAACGTAAAAACTCAGAACCCTCAAATTGAAAACAAAAACCCTAAATCCTAAAACCTAAAAACTAAATCTAAAACTCTAAATTTTAATACACTAAACCATAAATCCTAATACTCTAAACACTAAAACATAAAAACAAAACCCTAAACCCTAAAAACTAAAACCCTAATCATTAATACACTAAAACCCTTAACTCTAAAACTAAAAATTAAACCCTAAAATTCTAAACCCTAAAATCTAAAACCAAAACCCTAAAAAATAAAACCTAAAACCCTAAACATAAATACAACAAAACCTTAAAACCTAAAATTAAACCTTAAAACTAAACATTAAACTCAAAAACTCTAAACCCTAAAACCTAAAACCAAAACCCTAAACCCTAAATCTTAAAAACTAAATCTTAAACCCTAAATTTTACGACACTAAACCCTAAGTCATAATACTCTAAACACTAAAACCTAAAAACAATACCATAAACTCTAAAGACTAAAACCCTAATCTTTAATAAACTAAAACCCTAGACTTTAAAATTAACATTAAACCCTAAATTTCAAAACCCTAAATCCTAAAACCAAAACCCTAAAAACTAAAACCTAAAACCTTATACTTGAATACACTAAAACCCTAAACCCTAAACCTTAAAATTAAACCCTAAAACTAAGCAAATAACCCTAAAACTCAAAACCCTAAAATTGAAAACAAAAACACTAAACCCCAAACCCTAAAAACAAAATCTAAAACCCTAAATTTTAATACACTAAACCCTAAATCCTAATACTCAAAACACTAAATCATTAAAACTAAAACCCTAAACGCTAAAAACTAAAACCCTAATCTTTAATACACTAAAACCCTAAACGCTAAAACTAAACATTAAACCCTAAAATTTAAAACCCTAAAACCGAAAACCAAAACCCTAAAAACTAAAACCTAAAACCCTAAATTTGAATACAACAAAACCCTAAAACCTAAAATTAAACACTAAAACTAAGCACATAACCCAAAAACTCAACCCTAAAATTGAAAACAAAAACTCTAAACCCTAAACCCTAAAAACTAAATCTAAAACCCTAAATTTTAATACACTAAACCCTAAATCCTAATACTCAAAACACTAAAACATAAAAACAAACCCCTAAACCCTAAAAACTAAAACCCTAATCTTTAATACACTAAAACCCTAAACCCTAAAAGTAAACATTAAACCGTAAAATTTAAAACCCTAAAACCGAAAACCAAAACCCTAAAAACTAAAACCTAAAACCCTAAATTTGAATACAACAGAACCCTAAAACCTAAAATTAAACTGTAAAACTAAGCACATAACCCAAAAACTCAAAACTCTAAACCCTAAACCCTAAAAACAAAATCTAAAACCCTAAATTTTAATACACTAAACCCTAAATCCTAATACTCTAAACACTAAAACATAAAAACAAAATCCTAAACCCTACCCTAATCTTTAATACACTAAAACCCTAAACCCCCAAACTAAACATTAAACCCTAAAATTTAAAACCCTAAAACCTAAAACCAAAACCCTAAAAACTAAACCCTAAAACCCTAAATTTGAATACAAAAAAACTCTAAAACCTAAAATTAAACCCTAAAACTAAGCACACAACCCAAAAACTCAGAACCCTCAAATTGAAAACAAAAACCCTAAATCCTAAAACCTTAAAAAAACTAAATCTAAAACCCTAAATTTTAATACACTAAACCATAAATCCTAATACTCTAAACACTAAAACATAAAAACAAAACCCTAAACCCTAAAAACTAAAACCCTAATCATTAATACACTAAAACCCTTAACTCTAAAACTAAAAATTAAACCCTAAAATTCTAAACCCTAAAACCTAAAACCAAAACCCTAAAAAATAAAACCTAAAACCCTAAACTTGAATACAACAAAACCTTAAAACCTAAAATTAAACCTTAAAACTAAACATTAAACTCAAAAACTCTAAACCCTAAAACCTAAAACCAAAACCCTAAACCCTAAATCTTAAAAACTAAATCTTAAACCCTAAATTTTACGACACTAAACCCTAAGTCATAATACTCTAAACACTAAAACCTAAAAACAATACCATAAACTCTAAAGACTAAAACCCTAATCTTTAATAAACTAAAACCCTAGACTTTAAAATTAACATTAAACCCTAAATTTCAAAACCCTAAACCCTAAAACCAAAACCCTAAAAACTAAAACCTAAAACCTTATACTTGAATACACTAAAACCCTAAACCCTAAACCTTCAAATTAAACCCTAAAACTAAGCAAATAACCCTAAAACTCAAAACACTAAAATTGAAAACAAAAACACTAAACCCCAAACCCTAAAAACAAAATCTAAAACCCTAAATTTTAATACACTAAACCCTAAATCCTAATACTCAAAACACTAAATCATTAAAACTAAAACCCTAAACGCTAAAAACTAAAACCTTAATCTTTAATACACTAAAACCCTAAACGCTAAAACTAAACATTAAACCCTAAAATTTAAAACCCTAAAACCGAAAACCAAAACCCTAAAAACTAAAACCTAAAACCCTAAATTTGAATACAACAAAACCCTAAAACCTAAAATTAAACACTAAAACTAAGCACATAACCCAAAAACTCAAAACCCTAAAATTGAAAACAAAAACTCTAAACCCTAAACCCTAAAAACTAAATCTAAAACCCTAAATTTTAATACACTAAACCCTAAATCCTAATACTCAAAACACTAAAACATAAAAACAAAACCCTAAACCCTAAAAACTAAAACCCTAATCTTTAATACACTAAAACCCTAAACCCTAAAAGTAAACATTAAACCGTAAAATTTAAAACCCTAAAACCGAAAACCAAAACCCTAAAAACTAAAACCTAAAACCCTAAATTTGAATACAACAAAACCCTAAAACCTAAAATTAAACTGTAAAACTAAGCACATAACCCAAAAACTCTAAACCCTAAACCCTAAAAACAAAATCTAAAACCCTAAATTTTAATACACTAAACCCTAAATCCTAATACTCAAAACACTAAAACATAAAAACAAAACCCTAAACCCTAAAAACTAAAACCCTAATCTTTGATACACTAAAACCCTAAACGGTAAAACTAAACATTAAACCCTAAAATTTAAAACCCTAAAATCTTAAACCAAAACCCTAAAAATTAAAACCTAAAACCCTAAATTTGAATACAACAAAACCCTAAAACCTAAAATTAAACCCTAAAACTAAGCACACAACCCAAAAACTCAGAACCCTCAAATTGAAAACAAAAACCCTAAATCCTAAAACCTAAAAACTAAATCTAAAACCCTAAATTTTAATACACTAAACCATAAATCCTAATACTCTAAACACTAAAACATAAAAACAAAACCCTAAACCCTAAAAACTAAAACCCTAATCATTAATACACTAAAACCCTTAACTCTAAAACTAAAAATTAAACCCTAAAATTCTAAACCCTAAAATCTAAAACCAAAACCCTAAAAAATAAAACCTAAAACCCTAAACATAAATACAACAAAACCTTAAAACCTAAAATTAAACCTTAAAACTAAACATTAAACTCAAAAACTCTAAACCCTAAAACCTAAAACCAAAACCCTAAACCCTAAATCTTAAAAACTAAATCTTAAACCCTAAATTTTACGACACTAAACCCTAAGTCATAATACTCTAAACACTAAAACCTAAAAACAATACCATAAACTCTAAAGACTAAAACCCTAATCTTTAATAAACTAAAACCCTAGACTTTAAAATTAACATTAAACCCTAAATTTCAAAACCCTAAACCCTAAAACCAAAACCCTAAAAACTAAAACCTAAAACCTTATACTTGAATACACTAAAACCCTAAACCCTAAACCTTAAAATTAAACCCTAAAACTAAGCAAATAACCCTAAAACTCAAAACCCTAAAATTGAAAACAAAAACACTAAACCCCAAACCCTAAAAACAAAATCTAAAACCCTAAATTTTAATACACTAAACCCTAAATCCTAATACTCAAAACACTAAATCATTAAAACTAAAACCCTAAACGCTAAATACTAAAACCCTAATCTTTAATACACTAAAACCCTAAACGCTAAAACTAAACATTAAACCCTAAAATTTAAAACCCTAAAACCAAAAACCAAAACCCTAAAAACTAAAACCTAAAACCCTAAATTTGAATACAACAAAACCCTAAAACCTAAAATTAAACACTAAAACTAAGCACATAACCCAAAAACTCAAAACCCTAAAATTGAAAACAAAAACTCTAAACCCTAAACCCTAAAAACTAAATCTAAAACCCTAAATTTTAATACACTAAACCCTAAATCCTAATACTCAAAACACTAAAACATAAAAACAAACCCCTAAACCCTAAAAACTAAAACCCTAATCTTTAATACACTAAAACCCTAAACCCTAAAAGTAAACATTAAACCGTAAAATTTAAAACCCTAAAACCGAAAACCAAAACCCTAAAAACTAAAACCTAAAACCCTAAATTTGAATACAACAGAACCCTAAAACCTAAAATTAAACTGTAAAACTAAGCACATAACCCAAAAACTCAAAACTCTAAACCCTAAACCCTAAAAACAAAATCTAAAACCCTAAATTTTAATACACTAAACCCTAAATCCTAATACTCTAAACACTAAAACATAAAAACAAAATCCTAAACCCTACCCTAATCTTTAATACACTAAAACCCTAAACCCCAAAACTAAACATTAAACCCTAAAATTTAAAACCCTAAAACCTAAAACCAAAACCCTAAAAACTAAACCCTAAAACCCTAAATTTGAATACAAAAAAACTCTAAAACCTAAAATTAAACCCTAAAACTAAGCACACAACCCAAAAACTCAGAACCCTCAAATTGAAAACAAAAACCCTAAATCCTAAAACCTTAAAAAAACTAAATCTAAAACCCTAAATTTTAATACACTAAACCATAAATCCTAATACTCTAAACACTAAAACATAAAAACAAAACCCTAAACCCTAAAAACTAAAACCCTAATCATTAATACACTAAAACCCTTAACTCTAAAACTAAAAATTAAACCCTAAAATTCTAAACCCTAAAACCTAAAACCAAAACCCTAAAAAATAAAACCTAAAACCCTAAACTTGAATACAACAAAACCTTAAAACCTAAAATTAAACCTTAAAACTAAACATTAAACTCAAAAACTCTAAACCCTAAAACCTAAAACCAAAACCCTAAACCCTAAATCTTAAAAACTAAATCTTAAACCCTAAATTTTACGACACTAAACCCTAAGTCATAATACTCTAAACACTAAAACCTAAAAACAATACCATAAACTCTAAAGACTAAAACCCTAATCTTTAATAAACTAAAACCCTAGACTTTAAAATTAACATTAAACCCTAAATTTCAAAACCCTAAACCCTAAAACCAAAACCCTAAAAACTAAAACCTAAAACCTTATACTTGAATACACTAAAACCCTAAACCCTAAACCTTCAAATTAAACCCTAAAACTAAGCAAATAACCCTAAAACTCAAAACCCTAAAATTGAAAACAAAAACACTAAACCCCAAACCCTAAAAACAAAATCTAAAACCCTAAATTTTAATACACTAAACCCTAAATCCTAATACTCAAAACACTAAATCATTAAAACTAAAACCCTAAACGCTAAAAACTAAAACCCTAATCTTTAATACACTAAAACCCTAAACGCTAAAACTAAACATTAAACCCTAAAATTTAAAACCCTAAAACCGAAAACCAAAACCCTAAAAACTAAAACCTAAAACCCTAAATTTGAATACAACAAAACCCTAAAACCTAAAATTAAACACTAAAACTAAGCACATAACCCAAAAACTCAAAACCCTAAAATTGAAAACAAAAACTCTAAACCCTAAACCCTAAAAACTAAATCTAAAACCCTAAATTTTAATACACTAAACCCTAAATCCTAATACTCAAAACACTAAAACATAAAAACAAAACCCTAAACCCTAAAAACTAAAACCCTAATCTTTAATACACTAAAACCCTAAACCCTAAAAGTAAACATTAAACCGTAAAATTTAAAACCCTAAAACCGAAAACCAAAACCCTAAAAACTAAAACCTAAAACCCTAAATTTGAATACAACAGAACCCTAAAACCTAAAATTAAACTGTAAAACTAAGCACATAACCCAAAAACTCTAAACCCTAAACCCTAAAAACTAAATCTAAAACCCTAAATTTTAATACACTAAACCCTAAATCCTAATACTCAAAACACTAAAACATAAAAACAAAACCCTAAACCCTAAAAACTAAAACCCTAATCTTTGATACACTAAAACCCTAAACGGTAAAACTAAACATTAAACCCTAAAATTTAAAACCCTAAAATCTTAAACCAAAACCCTAAAAATTAAAACCTAAAACCCTAAATTTGAATACAACAAAACCCTAAAACCTAAAATTAAACCCTAAAACTAAGCACACAACCCAAAAACTCAGAACCCTCAAATTGAAAACAAAAACCCTAAATCCTAAAACCTAAAAACTAAATCTAAAACCCTAAATTTTAATACACTAAACCATAAATCCTAATACTCTAAACACTAAAACATAAAAACAAAACCCTAAACCCTAAAAACTAAAACCCTAATCATTAATACACTAAAACCCTTAACTCTAAAACTAAAAATTAAACCCTAAAATTCTAAACCCTAAAATCTAAAACCAAAACCCTAAAAAATAAAACCTAAAACCCTAAACATAAATACAACAAAACCTTAAAACCTAAAATTAAACCTTAAAACTAAACATTAAACTCAAAAACTCTAAACCCTAAAACCTAAAACCAAAACCCTAAACCCTAAATCTTAAAAACTAAATCTTAAACCCTAAATTTTACGACACTAAACCCTAAGTCATAATACTCTAAACACTAAAACCTAAAAACAATACCATAAACTCTAAAGACTAAAACCCTAATCTTTAATAAACTAAAACCCTAGACTTTAAAATTAACATTAAACCCTAAATTTCAAAACCCTAAACCCTAAAACCAAAACCCTAAAAACTAAAACCTAAAACCTTATACTTGAATACACTAAAAACCTAAACCCTAAACCTTAAAATTAAACCCTAAAACTAAGCAAATAACCCTAAAACTCAAAACCCTAAAATTGAAAACAAAAACACTAAACCCCAAACCCTAAAAACAAAATCTAAAACCCTAAATTTTAATACACTAAACCCTAAATCCTAATACTCAAAACACTAAATCATTAAAACTAAAACCCTAAACGCTAAAAACTAAAACCCTAATCTTTAATACACTAAAACCCTAAACGCTAAAACTAAACATTAAACCCTAAAATTTAAAACCCTAAAACCAAAAACCAAAACCCTAAAAACTAAAACCTAAAACCCTAAATTTGAATACAACAAAACCCTAAAACCTAAAATTAAACAGTAAAACTAAGCACATAACCCAAAAACTCAAAACCCTAAAATTGAAAACAAAAACTCTAAACCCTAAACCCTAAAAACTAAATCTAAAACCCTAAATTTTAATACACTAAACCCTAAATCCTAATACTCAAAACACTAAAACATAAAAACAAAACCCTAAACCCTAAAAACTAAAACCCTAATCTTTAATACACTAAAACCCTAAACCCTGAAAGTAAACATTAAACCGTAAAATTTAAAACCCTAAAACTGAAAACCAAAACCCTAAAAACTAAAACCTAAAACCCTAAATTTGAATACAACAGAACCCTAAAACCTAAAATTAAACTGTAAAACTAAGCACATAACCTAAAAACTCAAAACCCTAAACCCTAAAAACAAAATCTAAAACCCTAAATTTTAATACACTAAACCCTAAATCCTAATACTCTAAAAACTAAAACATAAAAACAAAATCCTAAACCCTACCCTAATCTTTAATACACTAAAACCCTAAACCCCAAAACTAAACATTAAACCCTAAAATTTAAAACCCTAAAACCTAAAACCAAAACCCTAAAAACTAAACCCTAAAACCCTAAATTTGAATACAAAAAAACTCTAAAACCTAAAATTAAACCCTAAAACTAAGCACACAACCCAAAAACTCAGAACCCTCAAATTGAAAACAAAAACCCTAAATCCTAAAACCTTAAAAAAACTAAATCTAAAACCCTAAATTTTAATACACTAAACCATAAATCCTAATACTCTAAACACTAAAACATAAAAACAAAACCCTAAACCCTAAAAACTAAAACCCTAATCATTAATACACTAAAACCCTTAACTCTAAAACTAAAAATTAAACCCTAAAATTCTAAACCCTAAAACCTAAAACCAAAACCCTAAAAAATAAAACCTAAAACCCTAAACTTGAATACAACAAAACCTTAAAACCTAAAATTAAACCTTAAAACTAAACATTAAACTCAAAAACTCTAAACCCTAAAACCTAAAACCAAAACCCTAAACCCTAAATCTTAAAAACTAAATCTTAAACCCTAAATTTTACGACACTAAACCCTAAGTCATAATACTCTAAACACTAAAACCTAAAAACAATACCATAAACTCTAAAGACTAAAACCCTAATCTTTAATAAACTAAAACCCTAGACTTTAAAATTAACATTAAACCCTAAATTTCAAAACCCTAAACCCTAAAACCAAAACCCTAAAAACTAAAACCTAAAACCTTATACTTGAATACACTAAAACCCTAAACCCTAAACCTTCAAATTAAACCCTAAAACTAAGCAAATAACCCTAAAACTCAAAACCCTAAAATTGAAAACAAAAACACTAAACCCCAAACCCTAAAAACAAAATCTAAAACCCTAAATTTTAATACACTAAACCCTAAATCCTAATACTCAAAACACTAAATCATTAAAACTAAAACCCTAAACGCTAAAAACTAAAACCTTAATCTTTAATACACTAAAACCCTAAACGCTAAAACTAAACATTAAACCCTAAAATTTAAAACCCTAAAACCGAAAACCAAAACCCTAAAAACTAAAACCTAAAACCCTAAATTTGAATACAACAAAACCCTAAAACCTAAAATTAAACACTAAAACTAAGCACATAACCCAAAAACTCAACCCTAAAATTGAAAACAAAAACTCTAAACCCTAAACCCTAAAAACTAAATCTAAAACCCTAAATTTTAATACACTAAACCCTAAATCCTAATACTCAAAACACTAAAACATAAAAACAAACCCCTAAACCCTAAAAACTAAAACCCTAATCTTTAATACACTAAAACCCTAAACCCTAAAAGTAAACATTAAACCGTAAAATTTAAAACCCTAAAACCGAAAACCAAAACCCTAAAAACTAAAACCTAAAACCCTAAATTTGAATACAACAGAACCCTAAAACCTAAAATTAAACTGTAAAACTAAGCACATAACCCAAAAACTCAAAACTCTAAACCCTAAACCCTAAAAACAAAATCTAAAACCCTAAATTTTAATACACTAAACCCTAAATCCTAATACTATAAACACTAAACCATAAAAACAAAATCCTAAACCCTACCCTAATCTTTAATACACTAAAACCCTAAACCCCAAAACTAAACATTAAACCCTAAAATTTAAAACCCTAAAACCTAAAACCAAAACCCTAAAAACTAAACCCTAAAACCCTAAATTTGAATACAAAAAAACTCTAAAACCTAAAATTAAA
The DNA here is from genome assembly GCA_954870475.1 of Euphrasia confusa. Classification (NCBI taxonomy): domain Eukaryota; kingdom Viridiplantae; phylum Streptophyta; class Magnoliopsida; order Lamiales; family Orobanchaceae; genus Euphrasia; species Euphrasia confusa. Next base: position 18,890,760 of record OX940966.1, read on the forward strand.
CCCTAAAACTAAGCACACAACCCAAAAACTCAGAACCCTCAAATTGAAAACAAAAACCCTAAATCCTAAAACCTTAAAAAAACTAAATCTAAAACCCTAAATTTTAATACACTAAACCATAAATCCTAATACTCTAAACACTAAAACATAAAAACAAAACCCTAAACCCTAAAAACTAAAACCCTAATCATTAATACACTAAAACCCTTAACTCTAAAACTAAAAATTAAACCCTAAAATTCTAAACCCTAAAACCTAAAACCAAAACCCTAAAAAATAAAACCTAAAACCCTAAACTTGAATACAACAAAACCTTAAAACCTAAAATTAAACCTTAAAACTAAACATTAAACTCAAAAACTCTAAACCCTAAAACCTAAAACCAAAACCCTAAACCCTAAATCTTAAAAACTAAATCTTAAACCCTAAATTTTACGACACTAAACCCTAAGTCATAATACTCTAAACACTAAAACCTAAAAACAATACCATAAACTCTAAAGACTAAAACCCTAATCTTTAATAAACTAAAACCCTAGACTTTAAAATTAACATTAAACCCTAAATTTCAAAACCCTAAACCCTAAAACCAAAACCCTAAAAACTAAAACCTAAAACCTTATACTTGAATACACTAAAACCCTAAACCCTAAACCTTCAAATTAAACCCTAAAACTAAGCAAATAACCCTAAAACTCAAAACCCTAAAATTGAAAACAAAAACACTAAACCCCAAACCCTAAAAACAAAATCTAAAACCCTAAATTTTAATACACTAAACCCTAAATCCTAATACTCAAAACACTAAATCATTAAAACTAAAACCCTAAACGCTAAAAACTAAAACCCTAATCTTTAATACACTAAAACCCTAAACGCTAAAACTAAACATTAAACCCTAAAATTTAAAACCCTAAAACCGAAAACCAAAACCCTAAAAACTAAAACCTAAAACCCTAAATTTGAATACAACAAAACCCTAAAACCTAAAATTAAACACTAAAACTAAGCACATAACCCAAAAACTCAAAACCCTAAAATTGAAAACAAAAACTCTAAACCCTAAACCCTAAAAACTAAATCTAAAACCCTAAATTTTAATACACTAAACCCTAAATCCTAATACTCAAAACACTAAAACATAAAAACAAAACCCTAATCCCTAAAAACTAAAACCCTAATCTTTAATACACTAAAACCCTAAACCCTAAAAGTAAACATTAAACCGTAAAATTTAAAACCCTAAAACCGAAAACCAAAACCCTAAGAACTAAAACCTAAAACCCTAAATTTGAATACAAAAAAACTCTAAAACCTAAAATTAAACCCTAAAACTAAGCACACAACCCAAAAACTCAGAACCCTCAAATTGAAAACAAAAACCCTAAATCCTAAAACCTTAAAAAAACTAAATCTAAAACCCTAAATTTTAATACACTAAACCATAAATCCTAATACTCTAAACACTAAAACATAAAAACAAAACCCTAAACCCTAAAAACTAAAACCCTAATCATTAATACACTAAAACCCTTAACTCTAAAACTAAAAATTAAACCCTAAAATTCTAAACCCTAAAACCTAAAACCAAAACCCTAAAAAATAAAACCTAAAACCCTAAACTTGAATACAACAAAACCTTAAAACCTAAAATTAAACCTTAAAACTAAACATTAAACTCAAAAACTCTAAACCCTAAAACCTAAAACCAAAACCCTAAACCCTAAATCTTAAAAACTAAATCTTAAACCCTAAATTTTACGACACTAAACCCTAAGTCATAATACTCTAAACACTAAAACCTAAAAACAATACCATAAACTCTAAAGACTAAAACCCTAATCTTTCATAAACTAAAACCCTAGACTTTAAAATTAACATTAAACCCTAAATTTCAAAACCCTAAACCCTAAAACCAAAACCCTAAAAACTAAAACCTAAAACCTTATACTTGAATACACTAAAACCCTAAACCCTAAACCTTCAAATTAAACCCTAAAACTAAGCAAATAACCCTAAAACTCAAAACCCTAAAATTGAAAACAAAAACACTAAACCCCAAACCCTAAAAACAAAATCTAAAACCCTAAATTTTAATACACTAAACCCTAAATCCTAATACTCAAAACACTAAATCATTAAAACTAAAACCCTAAACGCTAAAAACTAAAACCCTAATCTTTAATACACTAAAACCCTAAACGCTAAAACTAAACATTAAACCCTAAAATTTAAAACCCTAAAACCGAAAACCAAAACCCTAAAAACTAAAACCTAAAACCCTAAATTTGAATACAACAAAACCCTAAAACCTAAAATTAAACACTAAAACTAAGCACATAACCCAAAAACTCAAAACCCTAAAATTGAAAACAAAAACTCTAAACCCTAAACCCTAAAAACTAAATCTAAAACCCTAAATTTTAATACACTAAACCCTAAATCCTAATACTCAAAACACTAAAACATAAAAACAAAACCCTAAACCCTAAAAACTAAAACCCTAATCTTTAATACACTAAAACCCTAAACCCTAAAAGTAAACATTAAACCGTAAAATTTAAAACCCTAAAACCGAAAACCAAAACCCTAAGAACTAAAACCTAAAACCCTAAATTTGAATACAATAGAACCCTAAAACCTAAAATTAAACTGTAAAACTAAGCACATAACCCAAAAACTCTAAACCCTAAACCCTAAAAACTAAATCTAAAACCCTAAATTTTAATACACTAAACCCTAAATCCTAATACTCAAAACACTAAAACATAAAAACAAAACCCTAAACCCTAAAAACTAAAACCCTAATCTTTGATACACTAAAACCCTAAACGGTAAAACTAAACATTAAACCCTAAAATTTAAAACCCTAAAATCTTAAACCAAAACCCTAAAAATTAAAACCTAAAACCCTAAATTTGAATACAACAAAACCCTAAAACCTAAAATTAAACACTAAAACTAAGCACATAACCCAAAAACTCAAAACCCTAAAATTGAAAACAAAAACCCTAATCCCTAAACCCTAAAAACTAAATCTAAAACCCTAAATTTTAATACACTAAACCCTAAATCCTAATACTCTAAAAACTAAAACATTAAAACAAAATCCTAAACCCTAAAACCTAAAACCCTAATCTTTAATACACTAAAACCCTACACCCTAAAACTAAACATTAAACCCTAAAATTTAAAACCCTAAAACCTAAAACCAAAACCCTAAAAACTAAAACCTAAAACCCTAAATTTGAATACAACATAACTCTAAAACCTAAAATTAAACCCTAAAACCAAGCACATAACCCAAAAACTCAAAACCCTAAAATTGAAAACAAAAACCCTAAATCCTAAAACCTAAAAACTAAATCCTAAATCCTAAATTTTAATACACTAAACCCAAAATCCTAATACTCAAAACACTAAAACATAAAAACAAAACCCTAAACCCTAAAAACTAAAACTCTAATCTTTAATACACTAAAACCCTAAACCCTAAAAGTAAACATTAAACCGTAAAATTTAAAACCCTAAAACCGAAAACCAAAACCCTAAAAACTAAAACCTGAAACCCTATATTTGAATACAATAGAACCCTAAAACCTAAAATTAAATACTAAAACTAAGTACATAACCCAAAAACTCAAAACCCTAAAATTGAAAACAAAAACCCTAAAAACTAAATCTAAAACCCTAAATTTTAATACACTAAACCCTAAATCCTAATACTCAAAACACTAAAACATAAAAACAAAACCCTAAACCCTAAAAACTAAAACCCTAATCTTTGATACACTAAAACCCTAAACGGTAAAACTAAACATTAAACCCTAAAATTTAAAACCCTAAAATCTTAAACCAAAACCCTAAAAATTAAAACCTAAAACCCTAAATTTGAATACAACAAAACCCTAAAACCTAAAATTAAACACTAAAACTAAGCACATAACCCAAAAACTCAAAACCCTAAAATTGAAAACAAAAACCCTAATCCCTAAACCCTAAAAACTAAATCTAAAACCCTAAATTTTAATACACTAAACCCTAAATCCTAATGCTCTAAACACTAAAACATTAAAACAAAATCCTAAACCCTAAAACCTAAAACCCTAATCTTTAATACACTAAAACCCTACACCCTAAAACTAAACATTAAACCCTAAAATTTAAAACCCTAAAACCTAAAACCAAAACCCTAAAAACTAAAACCTAAAACCCTAAATTTGAATACAACAAAACTCTAAAACCTAAAATTAAACCCTAAAACCAAGCACATAACCCAAAAACTCAAAACCCTAAAATTGAAAACAAAAACCCTAAATCCTAAAACCTAAAAACTAAATCCTAAATCCTAAATTTTAATACACTAAACCCAAAATCCTAATACTCAAAACACTAAAACATAAAAACAAAACCCTAAACCCTAAAAACTAAAACTCTAATCTTTAATACACTAAAACCCTAAACCCTAAAAGTAAACATTAAACCGTAAAATTTAAAACCCTAAAACCGAAAACCAAAACCCTAAAAACTAAAACCTGAAACCCTATATTTGAATACAATAGAACCCTAAAACCTAAAATTAAACACTAAAACTAAGCACATAACCCAAAAACTCAAAACCCTAAAATTGAAAACAAAAACCCTAAAAACTAAATCTAAAACCCTAAATTTTAATACACTAAACCCTAAATCCTAATACTCAAAACACTAAAACATAAAAACAAAACCCTAAACCCTAAAAACTAAAACCCTAATCTTTGATACACTAAAACCCTAAACGGTAAAACTAAACATTAAACCCTAAAATTTAAAACCCTAAAATCTTAAACCAAAACCCTAAAAATTAAAACCTAAAACCCTAAATTTGAATACAACAAAACCCTAAAACCTAAAATTAAACACTAAAACTAAGCACATAACCCAAAAACTCAAAACCCTAAAATTGAAAACAAAAACCCTAATCCCTAAACCCTAAAAACTAAATCTAAAACCCTAAATTTTAATACACTAAACCCTAAATCCTAATGCTCTAAACACTAAAACATTAAAACAAAATCCTAAACCCTAAACCCTAAAACCCTAATCTTTAATACACTAAAACCCTACACCCTAAAACTAAACATTAAACCCTAAAATTTAAAACCCTAAAACCTAAAACCAAAACCCTAAAAACTAAAACCTAAAACCCTAAATTTGAATTCAAAAAAACCCTAAAACCTAAAATTAAACCCTAAAACTAAGCACACAACGTAAAAACTCAGAACCCTCAAATTGAAAACAAAAACCCTAAATCCTAAAACCTAAAAACTAAATCTAAAACTCTAAATTTTAATACACTAAACCATAAATCCTAATACTCTAAACACTAAAACATAAAAACAAAACCCTAAACCCTAAAAACTAAAACCCTAATCATTAATACACTAAAACCCTTAACTCTAAAACTAAAAATTAAACCCTAAAATTCTAAACCCTAAAATCTAAAACCAAAACCCTAAAAAATAAAACCTAAAACCCTAAACATAAATACAACAAAACCTTAAAACCTAAAATTAAACCTTAAAACTAAACATTAAACTCAAAAACTCTAAACCCTAAAACCTAAAACCAAAACCCTAAACCCTAAATCTTAAAAACTAAATCTTAAACCCTAAATTTTACGACACTAAACCCTAAGTCATAATACTCTAAACACTAAAACCTAAAAACAATACCATAAACTCTAAAGACTAAAACCCTAATCTTTAATAAACTAAAACCCTAGACTTTAAAATTAACATTAAACCCTAAATTTCAAAACCCTAAATCCTAAAACCAAAACCCTAAAAACTAAAACCTAAAACCTTATACTTGAATACACTAAAACCCTAAACCCTAAACCTTAAAATTAAACCCTAAAACTAAGCAAATAACCCTAAAACTCAAAACCCTAAAATTGAAAACAAAAACACTAAACCCCAAACCCTAAAAACAAAATCTAAAACCCTAAATTTTAATACACTAAACCCTAAATCCTAATACTCAAAACACTAAATCATTAAAACTAAAACCCTAAACGCTAAAAACTAAAACCCTAATCTTTAATACACTAAAACCCTAAACGCTAAAACTAAACATTAAACCCTAAAATTTAAAACCCTAAAACCGAAAACCAAAACCCTAAAAACTAAAACCTAAAACCCTAAATTTGAATACAACAAAACCCTAAAACCTAAAATTAAACACTAAAACTAAGCACATAACCCAAAAACTCAACCCTAAAATTGAAAACAAAAACTCTAAACCCTAAACCCTAAAAACTAAATCTAAAACCCTAAATTTTAATACACTAAACCCTAAATCCTAATACTCAAAACACTAAAACATAAAAACAAACCCCTAAACCCTAAAAACTAAAACCCTAATCTTTAATACACTAAAACCCTAAACCCTAAAAGTAAACATTAAACCGTAAAATTTAAAACCCTAAAACCGAAAACCAAAACCCTAAAAACTAAAACCTAAAACCCTAAATTTGAATACAACAGAACCCTAAAACCTAAAATTAAACTGTAAAACTAAGCACATAACCCAAAAACTCAAAACTCTAAACCCTAAACCCTAAAAACAAAATCTAAAACCCTAAATTTTAATACACTAAACCCTAAATCCTAATACTCTAAACACTAAAACATAAAAACAAAATCCTAAACCCTACCCTAATCTTTAATACACTAAAACCCTAAACCCCAAAACTAAACATTAAACCCTAAAATTTAAAACCCTAAAACCTAAAACCAAAACCCTAAAAACTAAACCCTAAAACCCTAAATTTGAATACAAAAAAACTCTAAAACCTAAAATTAAACCCTAAAACTAAGCACACAACCCAAAAACTCAGAACCCTCAAATTGAAAACAAAAACCCTAAATCCTAAAACCTTAAAAAAACTAAATCTAAAACCCTAAATTTTAATACACTAAACCATAAATCCTAATACTCTAAACACTAAAACATAAAAACAAAACCCTAAACCCTAAAAACTAAAACCCTAATCATTAATACACTAAAACCCTTAACTCTAAAACTAAAAATTAAACCCTAAAATTCTAAACCCTAAAACCTAAAACCAAAACCCTAAAAAATAAAACCTAAAACCCTAAACTTGAATACAACAAAACCTTAAAACCTAAAATTAAACCTTAAAACTAAACATTAAACTCAAAAACTCTAAACCCTAAAACCTAAAACCAAAACCCTAAACCCTAAATCTTAAAAACTAAATCTTAAACCCTAAATTTTACGACACTAAACCCTAAGTCATAATACTCTAAACACTAAAACCTAAAAACAATACCATAAACTCTAAAGACTAAAACCCTAATCTTTAATAAACTAAAACCCTAGACTTTAAAATTAACATTAAACCCTAAATTTCAAAACCCTAAACCCTAAAACCAAAACCCTAAAAACTAAAACCTAAAACCTTATACTTGAATACACTAAAACCCTAAACCCTAAACCTTCAAATTAAACCCTAAAACTAAGCAAATAACCCTAAAACTCAAAACCCTAAAATTGAAAACAAAAACACTAAACCCCAAACCCTAAAAACAAAATCTAAAACCCTAAATTTTAATACACTAAACCCTAAATCCTAATACTCAAAACACTAAATCATTAAAACTAAAACCCTAAACGCTAAAAACTAAAACCCTAATCTTTAATACACTAAAACCCTAAACGCTAAAACTAAACATTAAACCCTAAAATTTAAAACCCTAAAACCGAAAACCAAAACCCTAAAAACTAAAACCTAAAACCCTAAATTTGAATACAACAAAACCCTAAAACCTAAAATTAAACACTAAAACTAAGCACATAACCCAAAAACTCAAAACCCTAAAATTGAAAACAAAAACTCTAAACCCTAAACCCTAAAAACTAAATCTAAAACCCTAAATTTTAATACACTAAACCCTAAATCCTAATACTCAAAACACTAAAACATAAAAACAAAACCCTAAACCCTAAAAACTAAAACCCTAATCTTTAATACACTAAAACCCTAAACCCTAAAAGTAAACATTAAACCGTAAAATTTAAAACCCTAAAACCGAAAACCAAAACCCTAAAAACTAAAACCTAAAACCCTAAATTTGAATACAACAGAACCCTAAAACCTAAAATTAAACTGTAAAACTAAGCACATAACCCAAAAACTCTAAACCCTAAACCCTAAAAACTAAATCTAAAACCCTAAATTTTAATACACTAAACCCTAAATCCTAATACTCAAAACACTAAAACATAAAAACAAAACCCTAAACCCTAAAAACTAAAACCCTAATCTTTGATACACTAAAACCCTAAACGGTAAAACTAAACATTAAACCCTAAAATTTAAAACCCTAAAATCTTAAACCAAAACCCTAAAAATTAAAACCTAAAACCCTAAATTTGAATACAACAAAACCCTAAAACCTAAAATTAAACCCTAAAACTAAGCACACAACCCAAAAACTCAGAACCCTCAAATTGAAAACAAAAACCCTAAATCCTAAAACCCAAAAACTAAATCTAAAACCCTAAATTTTAATACACTAAACCATAAATCCTAATACTCTAAACACTAAAACATAAAAACAAAACCCTAAACCCTAAAAACTAAAACCCTAATCATTAATACACTAAAACCCTTAACTCTAAAACTAAAAATTAAACCCTAAAATTCTAAACCCTAAAATCTAAAACCAAAACCCTAAAAAATAAAACCTAAAACCCTAAACATAAATACAACAAAACCTTAAAACCTAAAATTAAACCTTAAAACTAAACATTAAACTCAAAAACTCTAAACCCTAAAACCTAAAACCAAAACCCTAAACCCTAAATCTTAAAAACTAAATCTTAAACCCTAAATTTTACGACACTAAACCCTAAGTCATAATACTCTAAACACTAAAACCTAAAAACAATACCATAAACTCTAAAGACTAAAACCCTAATCTTTAATAAACTAAAACCCTAGACTTTAAAATTAACATTAAACCCTAAATTTCAAAACCCTAAATCCTAAAACCAAAACCCTAAAAACTAAAACCTAAAACCTTATACTTGAATACACTAAAACCCTAAACCCTAAACCTTAAAATTAAACCCTAAAACTAAGCAAATAACCCTAAAACTCAAAACCCTAAAATTGAAAACAAAAACACTATACCCCAAACCCTAAAAACAAAATCTAAAACCCTAAATTTTAATACACTAAACCCTAAATCCTAATACTCAAAACACTAAATCATTAAAACTAAAACCCTAAACGCTAAAAACTAAAACCCTAATCTTTAATACACTAAAACCCTAAACGCTAAAACTAAACATTAAACCCTAAAATTTAAAACCCTAAAACCGAAAACCAAAACCCTAAAAACTAAAACCTAAAACCCTAAATTTGAATACAACAAAACCCTAAAACCTAAAATTAAACACTAAAACTAAGCACATAACCCAAAAACTCAACCCTAAAATTGAAAACAAAAACTCTAAACCCTAAACCCTAAAAACTAAATCTAAAACCCTAAATTTTAATACACTAAACCCTAAATCCTAATACTCAAAACACTAAAACATAAAAACAAACCCCTAAACCCTAAAAACTAAAACCCTAATCTTTAATACACTAAAACCCTAAACCCTAAAAGTAAACATTAAACCGTAAAATTTAAAACCCTAAAACCGAAAACCAAAACCCTAAAAACTAAAACCTAAAACCCTAAATTTGAATACAACAGAACCCTAAAACCTAAAATTAAACTGTAAAACTAAGCACATAACCCAAAAACTCAAAACTCTAAACCCTAAACCCTAAAAACAAAATCTAAAACCCTAAATTTTAATACACTAAACCCTAAATCCTAATACTCTAAACACTAAAACATAAAAACAAAATCCTAAACCCTACCCTAATCTTTAATACACTAAAACCCTAAACCCCAAAACTAAACATTAAACCCTAAAATTTAAAACCCTAAAACCTAAAACCAAAACCCTAAAAACTAAACCCTTAAACCCTAAATTTGAATACAAAAAAACTCTAAAACCTAAAATTAAACCCTAAAACTAAGCACACAACCCAAAAACTCAGAACCCTCAAATTGAAAACAAAAACCCTAAATCCTAAAACCTTAAAAAAACTAAATCTAAAACCCTAAATTTTAATACACTAAACCATAAATCCTAATACTCTAAACACTAAAACATAAAAACAAAACCCTAAACCCTAAAAACTAAAACCCTAATCATTAATACACTAAAACCCTTAACTCTAAAACTAAAAATTAAACCCTAAAATTCTAAACCCTAAAACCTAAAACCAAAACCCTAAAAAATAAAACCTAAAACCCTAAACTTGAATACAACAAAACCTTAAAACCTAAAATTAAACCTTAAAACTAAACATTAAACTCAAAAACTCTAAACCCTAAAACCTAAAACCAAAACCCTAAACCCTAAATCTTAAAAACTAAATCTTAAACCCTAAATTTTACGACACTAAACCCTAAGTCATAATACTCTAAACACTAAAACCTAAAAACAATACCATAAACTCTAAAGACTAAAACCCTAATCTTTAATAAACTAAAACCCTAGACTTTAAAATTAACATTAAACCCTAAATTTCAAAACCCTAAACCCTAAAACCAAAACCCTAAAAACTAAAACCTAAAACCTTATACTTGAATACACTAAAACCCTAAACCCTAAACCTTCAAATTAAACCCTAAAACTAAGCAAATAACCCTAAAACTCAAAACCCTAAAATTGAAAACAAAAACACTAAACCCCAAACCCTAAAAACAAAATCTAAAACCCTAAATTTTAATACACTAAACCCTAAATCCTAATACTCAAAACACTAAATCATTAAAACTAAAACCCTAAACGCTAAAAACTAAAACCCTAATCTTTAATACACTAAAACCCTAAACGCTAAAACTAAACATTAAACCCTAAAATTTAAAACCCTAAAACCGAAAACCAAAACCCTAAAAACTAAAACCTAAAACCCTAAATTTGAATACAACAAAACCCTAAAACCTAAAATTAAACACTAAAACTAAGCACATAACCCAAAAACTCAAAACCCTAAAATTGAAAACAAAAACTCTAAACCCTAAACCCTAAAAACTAAATCTAAAACCCTAAATTTTAATACACTAAACCCTAAATCCTAATACTCAAAACACTAAAACATAAAAACAAAACCCTAAACCCTAAAAACTAAAACCCTAATCTTTAATACACTAAAACCCTAAACCCTAAAAGTAAACATTAAACCGTAAAATTTAAAACCCTAAAACCGAAAACCAAAACCCTAAAAACTAAAACCTAAAACCCTAAATTTGAATACAACAGAACCCTAAAACCTAAAATTAAACTGTAAAACTAAGCACATAACCCAAAAACTCTAAACCCTAAACCCTAAAAACTAAATCTAAAACCCTAAATTTTAATACACTAAACCCTAAATCCTAATACTCAAAACACTAAAACATAAAAACAAAACCCTAAACCCTAAAAACTAAAACCCTAATCTTTGATACACTAAAACCCTAAACGGTAAAACTAAACATTAAACCCTAAAATTTAAAACCCTAAAATCTTAAACCAAAACCCTAAAAATTAAAACCTAAAACCCTAAATTTGAATACAACAAAACCCTAAAACCTAAAATTAAACCCTAAAACTAAGCACACAACCCAAAAACTCAGAACCCTCAAATTGAAAACAAAAACCCTAAATCCTAAAACCTAAAAACTAAATCTAAAACCCTAAATTTTAATACACTAAACCATAAATCCTAATACTCTAAACACTAAAACATAAAAACAAAACCCTAAACCCTAAAAACTAAAACCCTAATCATTAATACACTAAAACCCTTAACTCTAAAACTAAAAATTAAACCCTAAAATTCTAAACCCTAAAATCTAAAACCAAAACCCTAAAAAATAAAACCTAAAACCCTAAACATAAATACAACAAAACCTTAAAACCTAAAATTAAACCTTAAAACTAAACATTAAACTCAAAAACTCTAAACCCTAAAACCTAAAACCAAAACCCTAAACCCTAAATCTTAAAAACTAAATCTTAAACCCTAAATTTTACGACACTAAACCCTAAGTCATAATACTCTAAACACTAAAACCTAAAAACAATACCATAAACTCTAAAGACTAAAACCCTAATCTTTAATAAACTAAAACCCTAGACTTTAAAATTAACATTAAACCCTAAATTTCAAAACCCTAAACCCTAAAACCAAAACCCTAAAAACTAAAACCTAAAACCTTATACTTGAATACACTAAAACCCTAAACCCTAAACCTTAAAATTAAACCCTAAAACTAAGCAAATAACCCTAAAACTCAAAACCCTAAAATTGAAAACAAAAACACTAAACCCCAAACCCTAAAAACAAAATCTAAAACCCTAAATTTTAATACACTAAACCCTAAATCCTAATACTCAAAACACTAAATCATTAAAACTAAAACCCTAAACGCTAAATACTAAAACCCTAATCTTTAATACACTAAAACCCTAAACGCTAAAACTAAACATTAAACCCTAAAATTTAAAACCCTAAAACCAAAAACCAAAACCCTAAAAACTAAAACCTAAAACCCTAAATTTGAATACAACAAAACCCTAAAACCTAAAATTAAACACTAAAACTAAGCACATAACCCAAAAACTCAAAACCCTAAAATTGAAAACAAAAACTCTAAACCCTAAACCCTAAAAACTAAATCTAAAACCCTAAATTTTAATACACTAAACCCTAAATCCTAATACTCAAAACACTAAAACATAAAAACAAACCCCTAAACCCTAAAAACTAAAACCCTAATCTTTAATACACTAAAACCCTAAACCCTAAAAGTAAACATTAAACCGTAAAATTTAAAACCCTAAAACCGAAAACCAAAACCCTAAAAACTAAAACCTAAAACCCTAAATTTGAATACAACAGAACCCTAAAACCTAAAATTAAACTGTAAAACTAAGCACATAACCCAAAAACTCAAAACTCTAAACCCTAAACCCTAAAAACAAAATCTAAAACCCTAAATTTTAATACACTAAACCCTAAATCCTAATACTCTAAACACTAAAACATAAAAACAAAATCCTAAACCCTACCCTAATCTTTAATACACTAAAACCCTAAACCCCAAAACTAAACATTAAACCCTAAAATTTAAAACCCTAAAACCTAAAACCAAAACCCTAAAAACTAAACCCTAAAACCCTAAATTTGAATACAAAAAAACTCTAAAACCTAAAATTAAACCCTAAAACTAAGCACACAACCCAAAAACTCAGAACCCTCAAATTGAAAACAAAAACCCTAAATCCTAAAACCTTAAAAAAACTAAATCTAAAACCCTAAATTTTAATACACTAAACCATAAATCCTAATACTCTAAACACTAAAACATAAAAACAAAACCCTAAACCCTAAAAACTAAAACCCTAATCATTAATACACTAAAACCCTTAACTCTAAAACTAAAAATTAAACCCTAAAATTCTAAACCCTAAAACCTAAAACCAAAACCCTAAAAAATAAAACCTAAAACCCTAAACTTGAATACAACAAAACCTTAAAACCTAAAATTAAACCTTAAAACTAAACATTAAACTCAAAAACTCTAAACCCTAAAACCTAAAACCAAAACCCTAAACCCTAAATCTTAAAAACTAAATCTTAAACCCTAAATTTTACGACACTAAACCCTAAGTCATAATACTCTAAACACTAAAACCTAAAAACAATACCATAAACTCTAAAGACTAAAACCCTAATCTTTAATAAACTAAAACCCTAGACTTTAAAATTAACATTAAACCCTAAATTTCAAAACCCTAAACCCTAAAACCAAAACCCTAAAAACTAAAACCTAAAACCTTATACTTGAATACACTAAAACCCTAAACCCTAAACCTTCAAATTAAACCCTAAAACTAAGCAAATAACCCTAAAACTCAAAACCCTAAAATTGAAAACAAAAACACTAAACCCCAAACCCTAAAAACAAAATCTAAAACCCTAAATTTTAATACACTAAACCCTAAATCCTAATACTCAAAACACTAAATCATTAAAACTAAAACCCTAAACGCTAAAAACTAAAACCCTAATCTTTAATACACTAAAACCCTAAACGCTAAAACTAAACATTAAACCCTAAAATTTAAAACCCTAAAACCGAAAACCAAAACCCTAAAAACTAAAACCTAAAACCCTAAATTTGAATACAACAAAACCCTAAAACCTAAAATTAAACACTAAAACTAAGCACATAACCCAAAAACTCAAAACCCTAAAATTGAAAACAAAAACTCTAAACCCTAAACCCTAAAAACTAAATCTAAAACCCTAAATTTTAATACACTAAACCCTAAATCCTAATACTCAAAACACTAAAACATAAAAACAAAACCCTAAACCCTAAAAACTAAAACCCTAATCTTTAATACACTAAAACCCTAAACCCTAAAAGTAAACATTAAACCGTAAAATTTAAAACCCTAAAACCGAAAACCAAAACCCTAAAAACTAAAACCTAAAACCCTAAATTTGAATACAACAGAACCCTAAAACCTAAAATTAAACTGTAAAACTAAGCACATAACCCAAAAACTCTAAACCCTAAACCCTAAAAACTAAATCTAAAACCCTAAATTTTAATACACTAAACCCTAAATCCTAATACTCAAAACACTAAAACATAAAAACAAAACCCTAAACCCTAAAAACTAAAACCCTAATCTTTGATACACTAAAACCCTAAACGGTAAAACTAAACATTAAACCCTAAAATTTAAAACCCTAAAATCTTAAACCAAAACCCTAAAAATTAAAACCTAAAACCCTAAATTTGAATACAACAAAACCCTAAAACCTAAAATTAAACCCTAAAACTAAGCACACAACCCAAAAACTCAGAACCCTCAAATTGAAAACAAAAACCCTAAATCCTAAAACCTAAAAACTAAATCTAAAACCCTAAATTTTAATACACTAAACCATAAATCCTAATACTCTAAACACTAAAACATAAAAACAAAACCCTAAACCCTAAAAACTAAAACCCTAATCATTAATACACTAAAACCCTTAACTCTAAAACTAAAAATTAAACCCTAAAATTCTAAACCCTAAAATCTAAAACCAAAACCCTAAAAAATAAAACCTAAAACCCTAAACATAAATACAACAAAACCTTAAAACCTAAAATTAAACCTTAAAACTAAACATTAAACTCAAAAACTCTAAACCCTAAAACCTAAAACCAAAACCCTAAACCCTAAATCTTAAAAACTAAATCTTAAACCCTAAATTTTACGACACTAAACCCTAAGTCATAATACTCTAAACACTAAAACCTAAAAACAATACCATAAACTCTAAAGACTAAAACCCTAATCTTTAATAAACTAAAACCCTAGACTTTAAAATTAACATTAAACCCTAAATTTCAAAACCCTAAACCCTAAAACCAAAACCCTAAAAACTAAAACCTAAAACCTTATACTTGAATACACTAAAACCCTAAACCCTAAACCTTAAAATTAAACCCTAAAACTAAGCAAATAACCCTAAAACTCAATACCCTAAAATTGAAAACAAAAACACTAAACCCCAAACCCTAAAAACAAAATCTAAAACCCTAAATTTTAATACACTAAACCCTAAATCCTAATACTCAAAACACTAAATCATTAAAACTAAAACCCTAAACGCTAAAAACTAAAACCCTAATCTTTAATACACTAAAACCCTAAACGCTAAAACTAAACATTAAACCCTAAAATTTAAAACCCTAAAACCAAAAACCAAAACCCTAAAAACTAAAACCTAAAACCCTAAATTTGAATACAACAAAACCCTAAAACCTAAAATTAAACACTAAAACTAAGCACATAACCCAAAAACTCAAAACCCTAAAATTGAAAACAAAAACTCTAAACCCTAAAAACTAAATCTAAAACCCTAAATTTTAATACACTAAACCCTAAATCCTAATACTCAAAACACTAAAACATAAAAACAAAACCCTAAACCCTAAAAACTAAAACCCTAATCTTTAATACACTAAAACCCTAAACCCTGAAAGTAAACATTAAACCGTAAAATTTAAAACCCTAAAACTGAAAACCAAAACCCTAAAAACTAAAACCTAAAACCCTAAATTTGAATACAACAGAACCCTAAAACCTAAAATTAAACTGTAAAACTAAGCACATAACCTAAAAACTCAAAACCCTAAACCCTAAAAACAAAATCTAAAACCCTAAATTTTAATACACTAAACCCTAAATCCTAATACTCTAAAAACTAAAACATAAAAACAAAATCCTAAACCCTACCCTAATCTTTAATACACTAAAACCCTAAACCCCAAAACTAAACATTAAACCCTAAAATTTAAAACCCTAAAACCTAAAACCAAAACCCTAAAAACTAAACCCTAAAGCCCTAAATTTGAATACAAAAAAACTCTAAAACCTAAAATTAAACCCTAAAACTAAGCACACAACCCAAAAACTCAGAACCCTCAAATTGAAAACAAAAACCCTAAATCCTAAAACCTTAAAAAAACTAAATCTAAAACCCTAAATTTTAATACACTAAACCATAAATCCTAATACTCTAAACACTAAAACATAAAAACAAAACCCTAAACCCTAAAAACTAAAACCCTAATCATTAATACACTAAAACCCTTAACTCTAAAACTAAAAATTAAACCCTAAAATTCTAAACCCTAAAACCTAAAACCAAAACCCTAAAAAATAAAACCTAAAACCCTAAACTTGAATACAACAAAACCTTAAAACCTAAAATTAAACCTTAAAACTAAACATTAAACTCAAAAACTCTAAACCCTAAAACCTAAAACCAAAACCCTAAACCCTAAATCTTAAAAACTAAATCTTAAACCCTAAATTTTACGACACTAAACCCTAAGTCATAATACTCTAAACACTAAAACCTAAAAACAATACCATAAACTCTAAAGACTAAAACCCTAATCTTTAATAAACTAAAACCCTAGACTTTAAAATTAACATTAAACCCTAAATTTCAAAACCCTAAACCCTAAAACCAAAACCCTAAAAACTAAAACCTAAAACCTTATACTTGAATACACTAAAACCCTAAACCCTAAACCTTCAAATTAAACCCTAAAACTAAGCAAATAACCCTAAAACTCAAAACCCTAAAATTGAAAACAAAAACACTAAACCCCAAACCCTAAAAACAAAATCTAAAACCCTAAATTTTAATACACTAAACCCTAAATCCTAATACTCAAAACACTAAATCATTAAAACTAAAACCCTAAACGCTAAAAACTAAAACCCTAATCTTTAATACACTAAAACCCTAAACGCTAAAACTAAACATTAAACCCTAAAATTTAAAACCCTAAAACCGAAAACCAAAACCCTAAAAACTAAAACCTAAAACCCTAAATTTGAATACAACAAAACCCTAAAACCTAAAATTAAACACTAAAACTAAGCACATAACCCAAAAACTCAACCCTAAAATTGAAAACAAAAACTCTAAACCCTAAACCCTAAAAACTAAATCTAAAACCCTAAATTTTAATACACTAAACCCTAAATCCTAATACTCAAAACACTAAAACATAAAAACAAACCCCTAAACCCTAAAAACTAAAACCCTAATCTTTAATACACTAAAACCCTAAACCCTAAAAGTAAACATTAAACCGTAAAATTTAAAACCCTAAAACCGAAAACCAAAACCCTAAAAACTAAAACCTAAAACCCTAAATTTGAATACAACAGAACCCTAAAACCTAAAATTAAACTGTAAAACTAAGCACATAACCCAAAAACTCAAAACTCTAAACCCTAAACCCTAAAAACAAAATCTAAAACCCTAAATTTTAATACACTAAACCCTAAATCCTAATACTCTAAACACTAAAACATAAAAACAAAATCCTAAACCCTACCCTAATCTTTAATACACTAAAACCCTAAACCCCAAAACTAAACATTAAACCCTAAAATTTAAAACCCTAAAACCTAAAACCAAAACCCTAAAAACTAAACCCTAAAACCCTAAATTTGAATACAAAAAAACTCTAAAACCTAAAATTAAACCCTAAAACTAAGCACACAACCCAAAAACTCAGAACCCTCAAATTGAAAACAAAAACCCTAAATCCTAAAACCTTAAAAAAACTAAATCTAAAACCCTAAATTTTAATACACTAAACCATAAATCCTAATACTCTAAACACTAAAACATAAAAACAAAACCCTAAACCCTAAAAACTAAAACCCTAATCATTAATACACTAAAACCCTTAACTCTAAAACTAAAAATTAAACCCTAAAATTCTAAACCCTAAAACCTAAAACCAAAACCCTAAAAAATAAAACCTAAAACCCTAAACTTGAATACAACAAAACCTTAAAACCTAAAATTAAACCTTAAAACTAAACATTAAACTCAAAAACTCTAAACCCTAAAACCTAAAACCAAAACCCTAAACCCTAAATCTTAAAAACTAAATCTTAAACCCTAAATTTTACGACACTAAACCCTAAGTCATAATACTCTAAACACTAAAACCTAAAAACAATACCATAAACTCTAAAGACTAAAACCCTAATCTTTAATAAACTAAAACCCTAGACTTTAAAATTAACATTAAACCCTAAATTTCAAAACCCTAAACCCTAAAACCAAAACCCTAAAAACTAAAACCTAAAACCTTATACTTGAATACACTAAAACCCTAAACCCTAAACCTTCAAATTAAACCCTAAAACTAAGCAAATAACCCTAAAACTCAAAACCCTAAAATTGAAAACAAAAACACTAAACCCCAAACCCTAAAAACAAAATCTAAAACCCTAAATTTTAATACACTAAACCCTAAATCCTAATACTCAAAACACTAAATCATTAAAACTAAAACCCTAAACGCTAAAAACTAAAACCCTAATCTTTAATACACTAAAACCCTAAACGCTAAAACTAAACATTAAACCCTAAAATTTAAAACCCTAAAACCGAAAACCAAAACCCTAAAAACTAAAACCTAAAACCCTAAATTTGAATACAACAAAACCCTAAAACCTAAAATTAAACACTAAAACTAAGCACATAACCCAAAAACTCAAAACCCTAAAATTGAAAACAAAAACTCTAAACCCTAAACCCTAAAAACTAAATCTAAAACCCTAAATTTTAATACACTAAACCCTAAATCCTAATACTCAAAACACTAAAACATAAAAACAAAACCCTAATCCCTAAAAACTAAAACCCTAATCTTTAATACACTAAAACCCTAAACCCTAAAAGTAAACATTAAACCGTAAAATTTAAAACCCTAAAACCGAAAACCAAAACCCTAAGAACTAAAACCTAAAACCCTAAATTTGAATACAAAAAAACTCTAAAACCTAAAATTAAACCCTAAAACTAAGCACACAACCCAAAAACTCAGAACCCTCAAATTGAAAACAAAAACCCTAAATCCTAAAACCTTAAAAAAACTAAATCTAAAACCCTAAATTTTAATACACTAAACCATAAATCCTAATACTCTAAACACTAAAACATAAAAACAAAACCCTAAACCCTAAAAACTAAAACCCTAATCATTAATACACTAAAACCCTTAACTCTAAAACTAAAAATTAAACCCTAAAATTCTAAACCCTAAAACCTAAAACCAAAACCCTAAAAAATAAAACCTAAAACCCTAAACTTGAATACAACAAAACCTTAAAACCTAAAATTAAACCTTAAAACTAAACATTAAACTCAAAAACTCTAAACCCTAAAACCTAAAACCAAAACCCTAAACCCTAAATCTTAAAAACTAAATCTTAAACCCTAAATTTTACGACACTAAACCCTAAGTCATAATACTCTAAACACTAAAACCTAAAAACAATACCATAAACTCTAAAGACTAAAACCCTAATCTTTAATAAACTAAAACCCTAGACTTTAAAATTAACATTAAACCCTAAATTTCAAAACCCTAAACCCTAAAACCAAAACCCTAAAAACTAAAACCTAAAACCTTATACTTGAATACACTAAAACCCTAAACCCTAAACCTTCAAATTAAACCCTAAAACTAAGCAAATAACCCTAAAACTCAAAACCCTAAAATTGAAAACAAAAACACTAAACCCCAAACCCTAAAAACAAAATCTAAAACCCTAAATTTTAATACACTAAACCCTAAATCCTAATACTCAAAACACTAAATCATTAAAACTAAAACCCTAAACGCTAAAAACTAAAACCCTAATCTTTAATACACTAAAACCCTAAACGCTAAAACTAAACATTAAACCCTAAAATTTAAAACCCTAAAACCGAAAACCAAAACCCTAAAAACTAAAACCTAAAACCCTAAATTTGAATACAACAAAACCCTAAAACCTAAAATTAAACACTAAAACTAAGCACATAACCCAAAAACTCAAAACCCTAAAATTGAAAACAAAAACTCTAAACCCTAAACCCTAAAAACTAAATCTAAAACCCTAAATTTTAATACACTAAACCCTAAATCCTAATACTCAAAACACTAAAACATAAAAACAAAACCCTAATCCCTAAAAACTAAAACCCTAATCTTTAATACACTAAAACCCTAAACCCTAAAAGTAAACATTAAACCGTAAAATTTAAAACCCTAAAACCGAAAACCAAAACCCTAAGAACTAAAACCTAAAACCCTAAATTTGAATACAAAAAAACTCTAAAACCTAAAATTAAACCCTAAAACTAAGCACACAACCCAAAAACTCAGAACCCTCAAATTGAAAACAAAAACCCTAAATCCTAAAACCTTAAAAAAACTAAATCTAAAACCCTAAATTTTAATACACTAAACCATAAATCCTAATACTCTAAACACTAAAACATAAAAACAAAACCCTAAACCCTAAAAACTAAAACCCTAATCATTAATACACTAAAACCCTTAACTCTAAAACTAAAAATTAAACCCTAAAATTCTAAACCCTAAAACCTAAAACCAAAACCCTAAAAAATAAAACCTAAAACCCTAAACTTGAATACAACAAAACCTTAAAACCTAAAATTAAACCTTAAAACTAAACATTAAACTCAAAAACTCTAAACCCTAAAACCTAAAACCAAAACCCTAAACCCTAAATCTTAAAAACTAAATCTTAAACCCTAAATTTTACGACACTAAACCCTAAGTCATAATACTCTAAACACTAAAACCTAAAAACAATACCATAAACTCTAAAGACTAAAACCCTAATCTTTAATAAACTAAAACCCTAGACTTTAAAATTAACATTAAACCCTAAATTTCAAAACCCTAAACCCTAAAACCAAAACCCTAAAAACTAAAACCTAAAACCTTATACTTGAATACACTAAAACCCTAAACCCTAAACCTTCAAATTAAACCCTAAAACTAAGCAAATAACCCTAAAACTCAAAACCCTAAAATTGAAAACAAAAACACTAAACCCCAAACCCTAAAAACAAAATCTAAAACCCTAAATTTTAATACACTAAACCCTAAATCCTAATACTCAAAACACTAAATCATTAAAACTAAAACCCTAAACGCTAAAAACTAAAACCCTAATCTTTAATACACTAAAACCCTAAACGCTAAAACTAAACATTAAACCCTAAAATTTAAAACCCTAAAACCGAAAACCAAAACCCTAAAAACTAAAACCTAAAACCCTAAATTTGAATACAACAAAACCCTAAAACCTAAAATTAAACACTAAAACTAAGCACATAACCCAAAAACTCAAAACCCTAAAATTGAAAACAAAAACTCTAAACCCTAAACCCTAAAAACTAAATCTAAAACCCTAAATTTTAATACACTAAACCCTAAATCCTAATACTCAAAACACTAAAACATAAAAACAAAACCCTAATCCCTAAAAACTAAAACCCTAATCTTTAATACACTAAAACCCTAAACCCTAAAAGTAAACATTAAACCGTAAAATTTAAAACCCTAAAACCGAAAACCAAAACCCTAAGAACTAAAACCTAAAACCCTAAATTTGAATACAAAAAAACTCTAAAACCTAAAATTAAACCCTAAAACTAAGCACACAACCCAAAAACTCAGAACCCTCAAATTGAAAACAAAAACCCTAAATCCTAAAACCTTAAAAAAACTAAATCTAAAACCCTAAATTTTAATACACTAAACCATAAATCCTAATACTCTAAACACTAAAACATAAAAACAAAACCCTAAACCCTAAAAACTAAAACCCTAATCATTAATACACTAAAACCCTTAACTCTAAAACTAAAAATTAAACCCTAAAATTCTAAACCCTAAAACCTAAAACCAAAACCCTAAAAAATAAAACCTAAAACCCTAAACTTGAATACAACAAAACCTTAAAACCTAAAATTAAACCTTAAAACTAAACATTAAACTCAAAAACTCTAAACCCTAAAACCTAAAACCAAAACCCTAAACCCTAAATCTTAAAAACTAAATCTTAAACCCTAAATTTTACGACACTAAACCCTAAGTCATAATACTCTAAACACTAAAACCTAAAAACAATACCATAAACTCTAAAGACTAAAACCCTAATCTTTAATAAACTAAAACCCTAGACTTTAAAATTAACATTAAACCCTAAATTTCAAAACCCTAAACCCTAAAACCAAAACCCTAAAAACTAAAACCTAAAACCTTATACTTGAATACACTAAAACCCTAAACCCTAAACCTTCAAATTAAACCCTAAAACTAAGCAAATAACCCTAAAACTCAAAACCCTAAAATTGAAAACAAAAACACTAAACCCCAAACCCTAAAAACAAAATCTAAAACCCTAAATTTTAATACACTAAACCCTAAATCCTAATACTCAAAACACTAAATCATTAAAACTAAAACCCTAAACGCTAAAAACTAAAACCCTAATCTTTAATACACTAAAACCCTAAACGCTAAAACTAAACATTAAACCCTAAAATTTAAAACCCTAAAACCGAAAACCAAAACCCTAAAAACTAAAACCTAAAACCCTAAATTTGAATACAACAAAACCCTAAAACCTAAAATTAAACACTAAAACTAAGCACATAACCCAAAAACTCAAAACCCTAAAATTGAAAACAAAAACTCTAAACCCTAAACCCTAAAAACTAAATCTAAAACCCTAAATTTTAATACACTAAACCCTAAATCCTAATACTCAAAACACTAAAACATAAAAACAAAACCCTAATCCCTAAAAACTAAAACCCTAATCTTTAATACACTAAAACCCTAAACCCTAAAAGTAAACATTAAACCGTAAAATTTAAAACCCTAAAACCGAAAACCAAAACCCTAAGAACTAAAACCTAAAACCCTAAATTTGAATACAAAAAAACTCTAAAACCTAAAATTAAACCCTAAAACTAAGCACACAACCCAAAAACTCAGAACCCTCAAATTGAAAACAAAAACCCTAAATCCTAAAACCTTAAAAAAACTAAATCTAAAACCCTAAATTTTAATACACTAAACCATAAATCCTAATACTCTAAACACTAAAACATAAAAACAAAACCCTAAACCCTAAAAACTAAAACCCTAATCATTAATACACTAAAACCCTTAACTCTAAAACTAAAAATTAAACCCTAAAATTCTAAACCCTAAAACCTAAAACCAAAACCCTAAAAAATAAAACCTAAAACCCTAAACTTGAATACAACAAAACCTTAAAACCTAAAATTAAACCTTAAAACTAAACATTAAACTCAAAAACTCTAAACCCTAAAACCTAAAACCAAAACCCTAAACCCTAAATCTTAAAAACTAAATCTTAAACCCTAAATTTTACGACACTAAACCCTAAGTCATAATACTCTAAACACTAAAACCTAAAAACAATACCATAAACTCTAAAGACTAAAACCCTAATCTTTAATAAACTAAAACCCTAGACTTTAAAATTAACATTAAACCCTAAATTTCAAAACCCTAAACCCTAAAACCAAAACCCTAAAAACTAAAACCTAAAACCTTATACTTGAATACACTAAAACCCTAAACCCTAAACCTTCAAATTAAACCCTAAAACTAAGCAAATAACCCTAAAACTCAAAACCCTAAAATTGAAAACAAAAACACTAAACCCCAAACCCTAAAAACAAAATCTAAAACCCTAAATTTTAATACACTAAACCCTAAATCCTAATACTCAAAACACTAAATCATTAAAACTAAAACCCTAAACGCTAAAAACTAAAACCCTAATCTTTAATACACTAAAACCCTAAACGCTAAAACTAAACATTAAACCCTAAAATTTAAAACCCTAAAACCGAAAACCAAAACCCTAAAAACTAAAATCTAAAACCCTAAATTTGAATACAACAAAACCCTAAAACCTAAAATTAAACACTAAAACTAAGCACATAACCCAAAAACTCAAAACCCTAAAATTGAAAACAAAAACTCTAAACCCTAAACCCTAAAAACTAAATCTAAAACCCTAAATTTTAATACACTAAACCCTAAATCCTAATACTCAAAACACTAAAACATAAAAACAAAACCCTAAACCCTAAAAACTAAAACCCTAATCTTTAATACACTAAAACCCTAAACCCTAAAAGTAAACATTAAACCGTAAAATTTAAAACCCTAAAACCGAAAACCAAAACCCTAAGAACTAAAACCTAAAACCCTAAATTTGAATACAATAGAACCCTAAAACCTAAAATTAAACTGTAAAACTAAGCACATAACCCAAAAACTCTAAACCCTAAACCCTAAAAACTAAATCTAAAACCCTAAATTTTAATACACTAAACCCTAAATCCTAATACTCAAAACACTAAAACATAAAAACAAAACCCTAAACCCTAAAAACTAAAACCCTAATCTTTGATACACTAAAACCCTAAACGGTAAAACTAAACATTAAACCCTAAAATTTAAAACCCTAAAATCTTAAACCAAAACCCTAAAAATTAAAACCTAAAACCCTAAATTTGAATACAACAAAACCCTAAAACCTAAAATTAAACACTAAAACTAAGCACATAACCCAAAAACTCAAAACCCTAAAATTGAAAACAAAAACCCTAATCCCTAAACCCTAAAAACTAAATCTAAAACCCTAAATTTTAATACACTAAACCCTAAATCCTAATACTCTAAAAACTAAAACATTAAAACAAAATCCTAAACCCTAAAACCTAAAACCCTAATCTTTAATACACTAAAACCCTACACCCTAAAACTAAACATTAAACCCTAAAATTTAAAACCCTAAAACCTAAAACCAAAACCCTAAAAACTAAAACCTAAAACCCTAAATTTGAATACAACATAACTCTAAAACCTAAAATTAAACCCTAAAACCAAGCACATAACCCAAAAACTCAAAACCCTAAAATTGAAAACAAAAACCCTAAATCCTAAAACCTAAAAACTAAATCCTAAATCCTAAATTTTAATACACTAAACCCAAAATCCTAATACTCAAAACACTAAAACATAAAAACAAAACCCTAAACCCTAAAAACTAAAACTCTAATCTTTAATACACTAAAACCCTAAACCCTAAAAGTAAACATTAAACCATAAAATTTAAAACCCTAAAACCGAAAACCAAAACCCTAAAAACTAAAACCTGAAACCCTATATTTGAATACAATAGAACCCTAAAACCTAAAATTAAACACTAAAACTAAGCACATAACCCAAAAACTCAAAACCCTAAAATTGAAAACAAAAACCCTAAAAACTAAATCTAAAACCCTAAATTTTAATACACTAAACCCTAAATCCTAATACTCAAAACACTAAAACATAAAAACAAAACCCTAAACCCTAAAAACTAAAACCCTAATCTTTGATACACTAAAACCCTAAACGGTAAAACTAAACATTAAACCCTAAAATTTAAAACCCTAAAATCTTAAACCAAAACCCTAAAAATTAAAACCTAAAACCCTAAATTTGAATACAACAAAACCCTAAAACCTAAAATTAAACACTAAAACTAAGCACATAACCCAAAAACTCAAAACCCTAAAATTGAAAACAAAAACCCTAATCCCTAAACCCTAAAAACTAAATCTAAAACCCTAAATTTTAATACACTAAACCCTAAATCCTAATGCTCTAAACACTAAAACATTAAAACAAAATCCTAAACCCTAAAACCTAAAACCCTAATCTTTAATACACTAAAACCCTACACCCTAAAACTAAACATTAAACCCTAAAATTTAAAACCCTAAAACCTAAAACCAAAACCCTAAAAACTAAAACCTAAAACCCTAAATTTGAATACAACAAAACTCTAAAACCTAAAATTAAACCCTAAAACCAAGCACATAACCCAAAAACTCAAAACACTAAAATTGAAAACAAAAACCCTAAATCCTAAAACCTAAAAACTAAATCCTAAATCCTAAATTTTAATACACTAAACCCAAAATCCTAATACTCAAAACACTAAAACATAAAAACAAAACCCTAAACCCTAAAAACTAAAACCCTAATCTTTAATACACTAAAACCCTAAACCCTAAAAGTAAACATTAAACCGTAAAATTTAAAACCCTAAAACCGAAAACCAAAACCCTAAAAACTAAAACCTGAAACCCTATATTTGAATACAATAGAACCCTAAAACCTAAAATTAAACTGTAAAACTAAGCACATAACCCAAAAACTCAAAACCCTAAACCCTAAACCCTAAAAACAAAATCTAAAACCCTAAATTTTAATACACTAAACCCTAAATCCTAATACTCTAAACACTAAAACATAAAAACAAAATCCTAAACCCTACCCTAATCTTTAATACACTAAAACCCTAAACCCCAAAACTAAACATTAAACCCTAAAATTTAAAACCCTAAAACCTAAAACCAAAACCCTAAAAACTAAAACCTAAAACCCTAAATTTGAATACAACAAAACCCTAAAACCTAAAATTAAACCCTAAAACCAAGCACATAACCCAAAAACTCAAAACCCTAAAATTGAAAACAAAAACCCTAAATCCTAAAACCTAAAACTAAATCTAAAACCCTAAATTTTAATACACTAAACCATAAATCCTAATACTCTAAACACTAAAACATAAAAACAAAACCATAAACCCTAAACACTAAAACCCTAATCATTAATACACTAAAACCCTAAACCCTAAAACTAAAAATTAAACCCTAAAATTCTAAACCCTAAAACCTAAAACCAAAACCCTAAAAAATAAAACCTAAAACCCTAAACTTGAATACAACAAAACCCTAAAACCTAAAATTAAACCTTAAAACTAAACATTAAACCCAAAAACTCTAAACCCTAAAACCTAAAACCAATACCCTAAACCCTAAATCTTAAAAACTAAATCTTAAACCCTAAATTTTACGACACTAAACCCTAAGTCCTAATACTCTAAACACTAAAACCTAAAAACAATACCATAAACTCTAAAGACTAAAACCCTAATCTTTAATACACTGAAACCCTAGACTTTAAAACTAAACATTAAACCCTAAAATTCGAAACCCTAAACCCAAAAAAAAAAACCTAAAAACTAAAACCTAAAACCTTATACTTGAATACACTAAAACCCTAAACCTTAAAATTAAACCCTAAAACTAAGCAAATAACCCTAAAACTCAAAACCCTAAAATTGAAAACAAAAACACTAAACCCCAAACCCTAAAAACAAAATCTAAAACCCTAAATTTTAATACACTTAACCCTAAATCCTAATACTCAAAACACTAAAACATAAAAACAAAACCCTAAACCCTAAAAACTAAAACCCTAATCATTAATACACTAAAACCCTTAACTCTAAAACTAAAAATTAAACCCTAAAATTCTAAACCCTAAAATCTAAAACCAAAACCCTAAAAAATAAAACCTAAAACCCTAAACATAAATACAACAAAACCTTAAAACCTAAAATTAAACCTTAAAACTAAACATTAAACTCAAAAACTCTAAACCCTAAAACCTAAAACCAAAACCCTAAACCCTAAATCTTAAAAACTAAATCTTAAACCCTAAATTTTACGACACTAAACCCTAAGTCATAATACTCTAAACACTAAAACCTAAAAACAATACCATAAACTCTAAAGACTAAAACCCTAATCTTTAATAAACTAAAACCCTAGACTTTAAAATTAACATTAAACCCTAAATTTCAAAACCCTAAACCCTAAAACCAAAACCCTAAAAACTAAAACCTAAAACCTTATACTTGAATACACTAAAACCCTAAACCCTAAACCTTAAAATTAAACCCTAAAACTAAGCAAATAACCCTAAAACTCAAAACCCTAAAATTGAAAACAAAAACACTAAACCCCAAACCCTAAAAACAAAATCTAAAACCCTAAATTTTAATACACTAAACCCTAAATCCTAATACTCAAAACACTAAATCATTAAAACTAAAACCCTAAACGCTAAAAACTAAAACCCTAATCTTTAATACACTAAAACCCTAAACGCTAAAACTAAACATTAAACCCTAAAATTTAAAACCCTAAAACCAAAAACCAAAACCCTAAAAACTAAAACCTAAAACCCTAAATTTGAATACAACAAAACCCTAAAACCTAAAATTAAACACTAAAACTAAGCACATAACCCAAAAACTCAAAACCCTAAAATTGAAAACAAAAACTCTAAACCCTAAACCCTAAAAACTAAATCTAAAACCCTAAATTTTAATACACTAAACCCTAAATCCTAATACTCAAAACACTAAAACATAAAAACAAAACCCTAAACCCTAAAAACTAAAACCCTAATCTTTAATACACTAAAACCCTAAACCCTGAAAGTAAACATTAAACCGTAAAATTTAAAATCCTAAAACTGAAAACCAAAACCCTAAAAACTAAAACCTAAAACCCTAAATTTGAATACAACAGAACCCTAAAACCTAAAATTAAACTGTAAAACTAAGCACATAACCTAAAAACTCAAAACCCTAAACCCTAAAAACAAAATCTAAAACCCTAAATTTTAATACACTAAACCCTAAATCCTAATACTCTAAAAACTAAAACATAAAAACAAAATCCTAAACCCTACCCTAATCTTTAATACACTAAAACCCTAAACCCCAAAACTAAACATTAAACCCTAAAATTTAAAACCCTAAAACCTAAAACCAAAACCCTAAAAACTAAAACCTAAAACCCTAAATTTGAATACAACAAAACCCTAAAACCTAAAATTAAACCCTAAAACCAAGCACATAACCCAAAAACTCAAAACCCTAAAATTGAAAACAAAAACCCTAAATCCTAAAACCTAAAACTAAATCTAAAACCCTAAATTTTAATACACTAAACCATAAATCCTAATACTCTAAACACTAAAACATAAAAACAAAACCATAAACCCTAAACACTAAAACCCTAATCATTAATACACTAAAACCCTAAACCCTAAAACTAAAAATTAAACCCTAAAATTCTAAACCCTAAAACCTAAAACCAAAACCCTAAAAAATAAAACCTAAAACCCTAAACTTGAATACAACAAAACCCTAAAACCTAAAATTAAACCTTAAAACTAAACATTAAACCCAAAAACTCTAAACCCTAAAACCTAAAACCAATACCCTAAACCCTAAATCTTAAAAACTAAATCTTAAACCCTAAATTTTACGACACTAAACCCTAAGTCCTAATACTCTAAACACTAAAACCTAAAAACAATACCATAAACTCTAAAGACTAAAACCCTAATCTTTAATACACTGAAACCCTAGACTTTAAAACTAAACATTAAACCCTAAAATTCGAAACCCTAAACCCAAAAAAAAAAACCTAAAAACTAAAACCTAAAACCTTATACTTGAATACACTAAAACCCTAAACCTTAAAATTAAACCCTAAAACTAAGCAAATAACCCTAAAACTCAAAACCCTAAAATTGAAAACAAAAACACTAAACCCCAAACCCTAAAAACAAAATCTAAAACCCTAAATTTTAATACACTTAACCCTAAATCCTAATACTCAAAACACTAAAACATAAAAACAAAACCCTAAACCCTAAAAACTAAAACCCTAATCATTAATACACTAAAACCCTTAACTCTAAAACTAAAAATTAAACCCTAAAATTCTAAACCCTAAAATCTAAAACCAAAACCCTAAAAAATAAAACCTAAAACCCTAAACATAAATACAACAAAACCTTAAAACCTAAAATTAAACCTTAAAACTAAACATTAAACTCAAAAACTCTAAACCCTAAAACCTAAAACCAAAACCCTAAACCCTAAATCTTAAAAACTAAATCTTAAACCCTAAATTTTACGACACTAAACCCTAAGTCATAATACTCTAAACACTAAAACCTAAAAACAATACCATAAACTCTAAAGACTAAAACCCTAATCTTTAATAAACTAAAACCCTAGACTTTAAAATTAACATTAAACCCTAAATTTCAAAACCCTAAACCCTAAAACCAAAACCCTAAAAACTAAAACCTAAAACCTTATACTTGAATACACTAAAACCCTAAACCCTAAACCTTAAAATTAAACCCTAAAACTAAGCAAATAACCCTAAAACTCAAAACCCTAAAATTGAAAACAAAAACACTAAACCCCAAACCCTAAAAACAAAATCTAAAACCCTAAATTTTAATACACTAAACCCTAAATCCTAATACTCAAAACACTAAATCATTAAAACTAAAACCCTAAACGCTAAAAACTAAAACCCTAATCTTTAATACACTAAAACCCTAAACGCTAAAACTAAACATTAAACCCTAAAATTTAAAACCCTAAAACCAAAAACCAAAACCCTAAAAACTAAAACCTAAAACCCTAAATTTGAATACAACGAAACCCTAAAACCTAAAATTAAACACTAAAACTAAGCACATAACCCAAAAACTCAAAACCCTAAAATTGAAAACAAAAACTCTAAACCCTAAACCCTAAAAACTAAATCTAAAACCCTAAATTTTAATACACTAAACCCTAAATCCTAATACTCAAAACACTAAAACATAAAAACAAAACCCTAAACCCTAAAAACTAAAACCCTAATCTTTAATACACTAAAACCCTAAACCCTGAAAGTAAACATTAAACCGTAAAATTTAAAATCCTAAAACTGAAAACCAAAACCCTAAAAACTAAAACCTAAAACCCTAAATTTGAATACAACAGAACCCTAAAACCTAAAATTAAACTGTAAAACTAAGCACATAACCTAAAAACTCAAAACCCTAAACCCTAAAAACAAAATCTAAAACCCTAAATTTTAATACACTAAACCCTAAATCCTAATACTCTAAAAACTAAAACATAAAAACAAAATCCTAAACCCTACCCTAATCTTTAATACACTAAAACCCTAAACCCCAAAACTAAACATTAAACTCAAAAACTCTAAACCCTAAAACCTAAAACCAAAACCCTAAACCCTAAATCTTAAAAACTAAATCTTAAACCCTAAATTTTACGACACTAAACCCTAAGTCATAATACTCTAAACACTAAAATCTAAAAACAATACCATAAACTCTAAAGACTAAAACCCTAATCTTTAATAAACTAAAACCCTAGACTTTAAAACTAAACATTAAACCCTAAATTTCAAAACCCTAAACCCTAAAACCAAAACCCTAAAAACTAAAACCTAAAACCTTATACTTGAATACACTAAAACCCTAAACCCTAAACCTTAAAATTAAACCCTAAAACTAAGCAAATAACCCTAAAACTCAAAACCCTAAAATTGAAAACAAAAACACTAAACCCCAAACCCTAAAAACAAAATCTAAAACCCTAAATTTTAATACACTAAACCCTAAATCCTAATACTCAAAACACTAAAACATTAAAACTAAAACCCTAAAATTTAAAACCCTAAAACCTAAAACCAAAACCCTAAAAACTAAAACCTAAAACCCTAAATTTGAATACAACAAAACTCTAAAACCTAAAATTAAACCCTAAAACCAAGCACATAACCCAAAAACTCAAAACCCTAAAATTGAAAACAAAAACCCTAAATCCTAAAACCTAAAAACTAAATCCTAAATCCTAAATTTTAATACACTAAACCCAAAATCCTAATACTCAAAACACTAAAACATAAAAACAATACCCTAAACCCTAAAAACTAAAACCCTAATCTTTAATACACTAATACCCTAAACCCTAAAAGTAAACATTAAACCGTAAAATTTACAACCCTAAAACCGAAAACCAAAACCCTAAAAACTAAAACCTGAAACCCTATATTTGAATACAATAGAACCCTAAAACCTAAAATTAAACTGTAAAACTAAGCACATAACCCAAAAACTCAAAACCCTAAACCCTAAACGCTAAAAACAAAATCTAAAACCCTAAATTTTAATACACTAAACCCTAAATCCTAATACTCTAAACACTAAAACATAAAAACAAAATCCTAAACCCTACCCTAATCTTTAATACACTAAAACCCTAAACCCCAAAACTAAACATTAAACCCTAAAATTTAAAACCCTAAAACCTAAAACCAAAACCCTAAAAACTAAAACCTAAAACCCTAAATTTGAATACAACAAAACCCTAAAACCTAAAATTAAACCCTAAAACCAAGCACATAACCCAAAAACTGAAAACCCTAAAATTGAAAACAAAAACCCTAAATCCTAAAACCTAAAAACTAAATCTAAAACCCTAAATTTTAATACACTAAACCATAAATCCTAATACTCTAAACACTAAAACATAAAAAAAAAACCATAAACCCTAAACACTAAAACCCTAATCAGTAATACACTAAAACCCTAAACCTTAAAACTAAAAATTAAACCCTAAAATTCTAAACCCTAAAACCTAAAACCAAAACCCTAAAAAATAAAACCTAAAACCCTAAACTTGAATACAACAAAACCCTAAAACCTAAAATTAAACCTTAAAACTAAACATTAAACCCAAAAACTCTAAACCCTAAAACCTAAAACCAATACCCTAAACCCTAAATCTTAAAAACTAAATCTTAAACCCTAAATTTTACGACACTAAACCCTAAGTCCTAATACTCTAAACACTAAAACCTAAAAACAATACCATAAACTCTAAAGACTAAAACCCTAATCTTTAATACACTAAAACCCTAGACTTTAAAACTAAACATTAAACCCTAAAATTCGAAACCCTAAACCCAAAAAAAAAACCTAAAAACTAAAACCTAAAACCTTATACTTGAATACACTAAAACCCTAAACCCTAAACCTTAAAATTAAACCCTAAAACTAAGCAAATAACCCTAAAACTTAAAACCCTAAAATTGAAAACAAAAACACTAAACCCCAAACCCTAAAAACAAAATCTAAAACCCTAAATTTTAATACACTAAACCCTAAATCCTAATACTCAAAACACTAAAACATAAAAACAAAACCCTAAACCCTAAAAACTAAAACCCTAATCTTTAATACACTAACACCCTAAACGCTAAAACTAAACATTAAACCCTAAAATTTAAAACCCTAAAACCGAAAACCAAAACTCTAAAAACTAAAACCTAAAACCCTAAATTTGAATACAAAAAAAACCTAAAACCTAAAATTAAACACTAAAACTAAGCACATAACCCAAAAACTCAAAACCCTAAAATTGAAAACAAAAACCCTAAAAACTAAATCTAAAACCCTAAATTTTAATACACTAAACCCTAAATCCTAATACTCAAAACACTAAAACATAAAAACAAAACCCTAAACCCTAAAAACTAAAACCCTAATCTTTAATACACTAAAACCCTAAACGCTAAAACTAAACATTAAACCCTAAAATTTAAAACCCTAAAATCTTAAACCAAAACCCTAAAAATTAAAACCTAAAACCCTAAATTTGAATACAACAAAACCCTAAAACCTAAAATTAAACACTAAAACTAAGCACAAAACCCAAAAACTCAAAACCCTAAAATTGAAAACAAAAACCCTAATCCCTAAACCCTAAAAACTAAATCTAAAACCCTAAATTTTAATACACTAAACCCTAAATCCTAATACTCTAAACACTAAAACATTAAAACAAAATCCTAAACCCTAAAAACTAAAACCCTAATCTTTAATACACTAAAACCCTACACCCTAAAACTAAACATTAAACCCTAAAATTTAAAACCCTAAAACCTAAAACCAAAACCCTAAAAACTAAAACCTAAAACCCTAAATTTGAATACAACAAAACTCTAAAACCTAAAATTAAACCCTAAAACCAAGCACATAACCCAAAAACTCAAAACCCTAAAATTGAAAACAAAAACCCTAAATCCTAAAACCTAAAAACTAAATCCAAAATCCTAAATTTGAATACACTAAACCCAAAATCCTAATACTCAAAACACTAAAACATAAAAACAAAACCCTAAACCCTAAAAACTAAAACCCTAATCTTTAATACACTAAAACCCTAAACCCTAAAAGTAAACATTAAACCGTAAAATTTAAAACCCTAAAACCGAAAACCAAAACCCTAAAAACTAAAACCTGAAACCCTATATTTGAATACAATAGAACTGTAAAACCTAAAATTAAACTGTAAAACTAAGCACATAACCCAAAAACTCAAAACCCTAAACCCTAAACCCTAAAAACAAAATCTAAAAGCCTAAATTTTAATACACTAAACCCTAAATCCTAATACTCTAAACACTAAAACATAAAAACAAAATCCTAAACCCTACCCTAATCTTTAATACACTAAAACCCTAAACCCCAAAACTAAACATTAAACCCTAAAATTTAAAACCCTAAAACCTAAAACCAAAACCCTAAAAACTAAAACCTAAAACCCTAAATTTGAATACAACAAAACCCTAAAACCTAAAATTAAACCCTAAAACCAAGCACATAACCCAAAAACTCAAAACCCGAAAATTGAAAACAAAAACCCTAAATCCTAAAACCTAAAAACTAAATCTAAAACCCTAACTTTTAATACACTAAACCCTAAATCCTAATACTCTAAACACTAAAACATAAAAACAAAACCCTAAACCCTAAAAACTAAAACCCTAATCTTTAATACACTAAAACCCTAAACGCTAAAACTAAACATTAAACCCTAAAATTTAAAACCCTAAAACTGAAAACCAAAACTCTAAAAACTAAAACCTAAAACCCTAAATTTGAATACAAAAAAAACCTAAAACCTAAAATTAAACACTAAAACTAAGCACATAACCCAAAAACTCAAAACCCTAAAATTGAAAACAAAAACCCTAAAAACTAAATCTAAAACCCTAAATTTTAATACACTAAATCCTAAATCCTAATACTCAAAACACTAAAACATAAAAACAAAACCCTAAACCCTAAAAACTAAAACCCTAATCTTTAATACACTAAAACCCTAAACGCTAAAACTAAACATTAAACCCTAAAATTTAAAACCCTAAAATCTTAAACCAAAACCCTAAAAATTAAAACCTAAAACCCTAAATTTGAATACAACAAAACCCTAAAACCTAAAATTAAACACTAAAACTAAGCACAAAACCCAAAAACTCAAAACCCTAAAATTGAAAACAAAAACCCTAATCCCTAAACCCTAAAAACTAAATCTAAAACCCTAAATTTTAATACACTAAACCCTAAATCCTAATACTCTAAACACTAAAACAATAAAACAAAATCCTAAACCCTAAAAACTAAAACCCTAATCTTTAATACACTAAAACCCTACACCCTAAAACTAAACATTAAACCCTAAAATTTAAAACCCTAAAACCTAAAACCAAAACCCTAAAAACTAAAACCTAAAACCCTAAATTTGAATACAACAAAACTCTAAAACCTAAAATTAAACCCTAAAACCAAGCACATAACCCAAAAACTCAAAACCCTAAAATTGAAAACAAAAACTCTAAAAACTAAATCTAAAACCCTAAATTTTAATACACTAAACCCTAAATCCTAATACTCAAAACACTAAAACATAAAAACAAAACCCTAAACCCTAAAAACTAAAACCCTAATCTTTAATACACTAAAACCCTAAACGCTAAAACTAAACATTAAACCCTAAAATTTAAAACCCTAAAATCTTAAACCAAAACCCTAAAAATTAAAACCTAAAACCCTAAATTTGAATACAACAAAACCCTAAAACCTAAAATTAAACACTAAAACTAAGCACAAAACCCAAAAACTCAAAACCCTAAAATTGAAAACAAAAACCCTAATCCCTAAACCCTAAAAACTAAATCTAAAACCCTAAATTTTAATACACTAAACCCTAAATCCTAATACTCTAAACACTAAAACATTAAAACAAAATCCTAAACCCTAAAAACTAAAACCCTAATCTTTAATACACTAAAACCCTACACCCTAAAACTAAACATTAAACCCTAAAATTTAAAACCCTAAAACCTAAAACCAAAACCCTAAAAACTAAAACCTAAAACCCTAAATTTGAATACAACAAAACTCTAAAACCTAAAATTAAACCCTAAAACCAAGCACATAACCCAAAAACTCAAAACCCTAAAATTGAAAACAAAAACCCTAAATCCTAAAACCTAAAAACTAAATCCAAAATCCTAAATTTGAATACACTAAACCCAAAATCCTAATACTCAAAACACTAAAACATAAAAACAAAACCCTAAACCCTAAAAACTAAAACCCTAATCTTTAATACACTAAAACCCTAAACCCTAAAAGTAAACATTAAACCGTAAAATTTAAAACCCTAAAACCGAAAACCAAAACCCTAAAAACTAAAACCTGAAACCCTATATTTGAATACAATAGAACTGTAAAACCTAAAATTAAACTGTAAAACTAAGCACATAACCCAAAAACTCAAAACCCTAAACCCTAAACCCTAAAAACAAAATCTAAAACCCTAAATTTTAATACACTAAACCCTAAATCCTAATACTCTAAACACTAAAACATAAAAACAAAATCCTAAACCCTACCCTAATCTTTAATACACTAAAACCCTAAACCCCAAAACTAAACATTAAACCCTAAAATTTAAAACCCTAAAACCTAAAACCAAAACCCTAAAAACTAAAACCTAAAACCCTAAATTTGAATACAACAAAACCCTAAAACCTAAAATTAAACCCTAAAACCAAGCACATAACCCAAAAACTCAAAACCCTAAAATTGAAAACAAAAACCCTAAATCCTAAAACCTAAAAACTAAATCTAAAACCCTAACTTTTAATACACTAAACCCTAAATCCTAATACTCTAAACACTAAAACATAAAAACAAAACCCTAAACCCTAAAAACTAAAACCCTAATCTTTAATACACTAAAACCCTAAACGCTAAAACTAAACATTAAACCCTAAAATTTAAAACCCTAAAACTGAAAACCAAAACTCTAAAAACTAAAACCTAAAACCCTAAATTTGAATACAAAAAAAACCTAAAACCTAAAATTAAACACTAAAACTAAGCACATAACCCAAAAACTCAAAACCCTAAAATTGAAAACAAAAACCCTAAAAACTAAATCTAAAACCCTAAATTTTAATACACTAAATCCTAAATCCTAATACTCAAAACACTAAAACATAAAAACAAAACCCTAAACCCTAAAAACTAAAACCCTAATCTTTAATACACTAAAACCCTAAACGCTAAAACTAAACATTAAACCCTAAAATTTAAAACCCTAAAATCTTAAACCAAAACCCTAAAAATTAAAACCTAAAACCCTAAATTTGAATACAACAAAACCCTAAAACCTAAAATTAAACACTAAAACTAAGCACAAAACCCAAAAACTCAAAACCCTAAAATTGAAAACAAAAACCCTAATCCCTAAACCCTAAAAACTAAATCTAAAACCCTAAATTTTAATACACTAAACCCTAAATCCTAATACTCTAAACACTAAAACAATAAAACAAAATCCTAAACCCTAAAAACTAAAACCCTAATCTTTAATACACTAAAACCCTAAACCCTGAAAGTAAACATTAAACCGTAAAATTTAAAACCCTAAAACTGAAAACCAAAACCCTAAAAACTAAAACCTAAAACCCTAAATTTGAATACA
Source organism: Euphrasia confusa (assembly GCA_954870475.1). Taxonomy (NCBI): domain Eukaryota; kingdom Viridiplantae; phylum Streptophyta; class Magnoliopsida; order Lamiales; family Orobanchaceae; genus Euphrasia; species Euphrasia confusa. The sequence goes on from OX940966.1 coordinate 18,928,911, forward strand.
ACAGAACCCTAAAACCTAAAATTAAACTGTAAAACTAAGCACATAACCTAAAAACTCAAAACCCTAAACCCTAAAAACAAAATCTAAAACCCTAAATTTTAATACACTAAACCCTAAATCCTAATACTCTAAAAACTAAAACATAAAAACAAAATCCTAAACCCTACCCTAATCTTTAATACACTAAAACCCTAAACCCCAAAACTAAACATTAAACTCAAAAACTCTAAACCCTAAAACCTAAAACCAAAACCCTAAACCCTAAATCTTAAAAACTAAATCTTAAACCCTAAATTTTACGACACTAAACCCTAAGTCATAATACTCTAAACACTAAAATCTAAAAACAATACCATAAACTCTAAAGACTAAAACCCTAATCTTTAATAAACTAAAACCCTAGACTTTAAAACTAAACATTAAACCCTAAATTTCAAAACCCTAAACCCTAAAACCAAAACCCTAAAAACTAAAACCTAAAACCTTATACTTGAATACACTAAAACCCTAAACCCTAAACCTTAAAATTAAACCCTAAAACTAAGCAAATAACCCTAAAACTCAAAACCCTAAAATTGAAAACAAAAACACTAAACCCCAAACCCTAAAAACAAAATCTAAAACCCTAAATTTTAATACACTAAACCCTAAATCCTAATACTCAAAACACTAAAACATTAAAACTAAAACCCTAAAATTTAAAACCCTAAAACCTAAAACCAAAACCCTAAAAACTAAAACCTAAAACCCTAAATTTGAATACAACAAAACTCTAAAACCTAAAATTAAACCCTAAAACCAAGCACATAACCCAAAAACTCAAAACCCTAAAATTGAAAACAAAAACCCTAAATCCTAAAACCTAAAAACTAAATCCTAAATCCTAAATTTTAATACACTAAACCCAAAATCCTAATACTCAAAACACTAAAACATAAAAACAATACCCTAAACCCTAAAAACTAAAACCCTAATCTTTAATACACTAATACCCTAAACCCTAAAAGTAAACATTAAACCGTAAAATTTACAACCCTAAAACCGAAAACCAAAACCCTAAAAACTAAAACCTGAAACCCTATATTTGAATACAATAGAACCCTAAAACCTAAAATTAAACTGTAAAACTAAGCACATAACCCAAAAACTCAAAACCCTAAACCCTAAACGCTAAAAACAAAATCTAAAACCCTAAATTTTAATACACTAAACCCTAAATCCTAATACTCTAAACACTAAAACATAAAAACAAAATCCTAAACCCTACCCTAATCTTTAATACACTAAAACCCTAAACCCCAAAACTAAACATTAAACCCTAAAATTTAAAACCCTAAAACCTAAAACCAAAACCCTAAAAACTAAAACCTAAAACCCTAAATTTGAATACAACAAAACCCTAAAACCTAAAATTAAACCCTAAAACCAAGCACATAACCCAAAAACTGAAAACCCTAAAATTGAAAACAAAAACCCTAAATCCTAAAACCTAAAAACTAAATCTAAAACCCTAAATTTTAATACACTAAACCATAAATCCTAATACTCTAAACACTAAAACATAAAAAAAAAACCATAAACCCTAAACACTAAAACCCTAATCAGTAATACACTAAAACCCTAAACCTTAAAACTAAAAATTAAACCCTAAAATTCTAAACCCTAAAACCTAAAACCAAAACCCTAAAAAATAAAACCTAAAACCCTAAACTTGAATACAACAAAACCCTAAAACCTAAAATTAAACCTTAAAACTAAACATTAAACCCAAAAACTCTAAACCCTAAAACCTAAAACCAATACCCTAAACCCTAAATCTTAAAAACTAAATCTTAAACCCTAAATTTTACGACACTAAACCCTAAGTCCTAATACTCTAAACACTAAAACCTAAAAACAATACCATAAACTCTAAAGACTAAAACCCTAATCTTTAATACACTAAAACCCTAGACTTTAAAACTAAACATTAAACCCTAAAATTCGAAACCCTAAACCCAAAAAAAAAACCTAAAAACTAAAACCTAAAACCTTATACTTGAATACACTAAAACCCTAAACCCTAAACCTTAAAATTAAACCCTAAAACTAAGCAAATAACCCTAAAACTTAAAACCCTAAAATTGAAAACAAAAACACTAAACCCCAAACCCTAAAAACAAAATCTAAAACCCTAAATTTTAATACACTAAACCCTAAATCCTAATACTCAAAACACTAAAACATAAAAACAAAACCCTAAACCCTAAAAACTAAAACCCTAATCTTTAATACACTAAAACCCTAAACGCTAAAACTAAACATTAAACCCTAAAATTTAAAACCCTAAAACCGAAAACCAAAACTCTAAAAACTAAAACCTAAAACCCTAAATTTGAATACAAAAAAAACCTAAAACCTAAAATTAAACACTAAAACTAAGCACATAACCCAAAAACTCAAAACCCTAAAATTGAAAACAAAAACCCTAAAAACTAAATCTAAAACCCTAAATTTTAATACACTAAACCCTAAATCCTAATACTCAAAACACTAAAACATAAAAACAAAACCCTAAACCCTAAAAACTAAAACCCTAATCTTTAATACACTAAAACCCTAAACGCTAAAACTAAACATTAAACCCTAAAATTTAAAACCCTAAAATCTTAAACCAAAACCCTAAAAATTAAAACCTAAAACCCTAAATTTGAATACAACAAAACCCTAAAACCTAAAATTAAACACTAAAACTAAGCACAAAACCCAAAAACTCAAAACCCTAAAATTGAAAACAAAAACCCTAATCCCTAAACCCTAAAAACTAAATCTAAAACCCTAAATTTTAATACACTAAACCCTAAATCCTAATACTCTAAACACTAAAACATTAAAACAAAATCCTAAACCCTAAAAACTAAAACCCTAATCTTTAATACACTAAAACCCTACACCCTAAAACTAAACATTAAACCCTAAAATTTAAAACCCTAAAACCTAAAACCAAAACCCTAAAAACTAAAACCTAAAACCCTAAATTTGAATACAACAAAACTCTAAAACCTAAAATTAAACCCTAAAACCAAGCACATAACCCAAAAACTCAAAACCCTAAAATTGAAAACAAAAACCCTAAATCCTAAAACCTAAAAACTAAATCCAAAATCCTAAATTTGAATACACTAAACCCAAAATCCTAATACTCAAAACACTAAAACATAAAAACAAAACCCTAAACCCTAAAAACTAAAACCCTAATCTTTAATACACTAAAACCCTAAACCCTAAAAGTAAACATTAAACCGTAAAATTTAAAACCCTAAAACCGAAAACCAAAACCCTAAAAACTAAAACCTGAAACCCTATATTTGAATACAATAGAACTGTAAAACCTAAAATTAAACTGTAAAACTAAGCACATAACCCAAAAACTCAAAACCCTAAACCCTAAACCCTAAAAACAAAATCTAAAACCCTAAATTTTAATACACTAAACCCTAAATCCTAATACTCTAAACACTAAAACATAAAAACAAAATCCTAAACCCTACCCTAATCTTTAATACACTAAAACCCTAAACCCCAAAACTAAACATTAAACCCTAAAATTTAAAACCCTAAAACCTAAAACCAAAACCCTAAAAACTAAAACCTAAAACCCTAAATTTGAATACAACAAAACCCTAAAACCTAAAATTAAACCCTAAAACCAAGCACATAACCCAAAAACTCAAAACCCTAAAATTGAAAACAAAAACCCTAAATCCTAAAACCTAAAAACTAAATCTAAAACCCTAACTTTTAATACACTAAACCCTAAATCCTAATACTCTAAACACTAAAACATAAAAACAAAACCCTAAACCCTAAAAACTAAAACCCTAATCTTTAATACACTAAAACCCTAAACGCTAAAACTAAACATTAAACCCTAAAATTTAAAACCCTAAAACTGAAAACCAAAACTCTAAAAACTAAAACCTAAAACCCTAAATTTGAATACAAAAAAAACCTAAAACCTAAAATTAAACACTAAAAATAATCACATAACCCAAAAACTCAAAACCCTAAAATTGAAAACAAAAACCCTAATCCCTAAACCCTAAAAACTAAATCTAAAACCCTAAATTTTAATACACTAAACCCTAAATCCTAATACTCTAAACACTAAAACAATAAAACAAAATCCTAAACCCTAAAAACTAAAACCCTAATCTTTAATACACTAAAACCCTACACCCTAAAACTAAACATTAAACCCTAAAATTTAAAACCCTAAAACCTAAAACCAAAACCCTAAAAACTAAAACCTAAAACCCTAAATTTGAATACAACAAAACTCTAAAACCTAAAATTAAACCCTAAAACCAAGCACATAACCCAAAAACTCAAAACCCTAAAATTGAAAACAAAAACCCTAAATCCTAAAACCTAAAAACTAAATCCTAAATCCTAAATTTTAATACACTAAACCCAAAATCCTAATACTCAAAACACTAAAACATAAAAACAATACCCTAAACCCTAAAAACTAAAACCCTAATCTTTAATACACTAAAACCCTAAACCCTAAAAGTAAACATTAAACCGTAAAATTTACAACCCTAAAACCGAAAACCAAAACCCTAAAAACTAAAACCTGAAACCCTATATTTGAATACAATAGAACCCTAAAACCTAAAATTAAACTGTAAAACTAAGCACATAACCCAAAAACTCAAAACCCTAAACCCTAAACCCTAAAAACAAAATCTAAAACCCTAAATTTTAATACACTAAACCCTAAATCCTAATACTCTAAACACTAAAACATAAAAACAAAATCCTAAACCCTACCCTAATCTTTAATACACTAAAACCCTAAACCCCAAAACTAAACATTAAACCCTAAAATTTAAAACCCTAAAACCTAAAACCAAAACCCTAAAAACTAAAACCTAAAACCCTAAATTTGAATACAACAAAACCCTAAAACCTAAAATTAAACCCTAAAACCAAGCACATAACCCGAAAACTGAAAACCCTAAAATTGAAAACAAAAACCCTAAATCCTAAAACCTAAAAACTAAATCTAAAACCCTAAATTTTAATATACTAAACCATAAATCCTAATACTCTAAACACTAAAACATAAAAACAAAACCATAAACCCTAAACACTAAAACCCTAATCATTAATACACTAAAACCCTAAACCTTAAAACTAAAAATTAAACCCTAAAATTCTAAACCCTAAAACCTAAAACCAAAACCCTAAAAAATAAAACCTAAAACCCTAAACATGAATACAACAAAACCCTAAAACCTGAAATTAAACCTTAAAACTAAACATTAAACCCAAAAACTCTAAACCCTAAAACCTAAAACCAATACCCTAAACCCTAAATCTTAAAAACTAAATCTTAAACCCTAAATTTTACGACACTAAACCCTAAGTCCTAATACTCTAAACACTAAAACCTAAAAACAATACCATAAACTCTAAAGACTAAAACCCTAATCTTTAATACACTAAAACCCTAGACTTTAAAACTAAACATTAAACCCTAAAATTCGAAACCCTAAACCTAAAAAAAAACCTAAAAACTAAAACCTAAAACCTTATACTTGAATACACTAAAACCCTAAACCCTAAACCTTAAAATTAAACCCTAAAACTAAGCAAATAACCCTAAAACTCAAAACCCTAAAATTGAAAACAAAAACACTAAACCCCAAACCCTAAAAACAAAATCTAAAACCCTAAATTTTAATACACTAAACCCTAAATCCTAATACTCTAAACACTAAAACATAAAAACAAAACCCTAAACCCTAAAAACTAAAACCCTAATCTTTAATACACTAAAACCCTAAACGCTAAAACTAAACATTAAACCCTAAAATTTAAAACCCTAAAACCGAAAACCAAAACTCTAAAAACTAAAACCTAAAACCCTAAATTTGAATACAAAAAAAACCTAAAACCTAAAATTAAACACTAAAACTAAGCACATAACCCAAAAACTCAAAACCCTAAAATTGAAAACAAAAACCCTAAAAACTAAATCTAAAACCCTAAATTTTAATACACTAAACCCTAAATCCTAATACTCAAAACACTAAAACATAAAAACAAAACCCTAAACCCTAAAAACTAAAACCCTAATCTTTAATACACTAAAACCCTAAACGCTAAAACTAAACATTAAACCCTAAAATTTAAAACCCTAAAATCTTAAGCCAAAACCCTAAAAATTAAAACCTAAAACCCTAAATTTGAATACAACAAAACCCTAAAACCTAAAATTAAACACTAAAACTAAGCACAAAACCCAAAAACTCAAAACCCTAAAATTGAAAACAAAAACCCTAATCCCTAAACCCTAAAAACTAAATCTAAAACCCTAAATTTTAATACACTAAACCCTAAATCCTAATACTCTAAACAGTAAAACATTAAAACAAAATCCTAAACCCTAAGAACTAAAACCCCAATCTTTAATACACTAAAACCATACACCCTAAAACTAAACATTAAACCCTAAAATTTAAAACCCTAAAACCTAAAACCAAAACCCTAAAAACTAAAACCTAAATCCCTAAATTTGAATACAACAAAACTCTAAAACCTAAAATTAAACCCTAAAACCAAGCACATAACCCAAAAACTCAAAACCCTAAAATTGAAAACAAAAACCCTAAATCCTAAAACCTAAAAACTAAATCCTAAATCCTAAATTTTAATACACTAAACCCAAAATCCTAATACTCAAAACACTAAAACATAAAAACAATACCCTAAACCCTAAAAACTAAAACCCTAATCTTTAATACACTAAAACCCTAAACCCTAAAAGTAAACATTAAACCGTAAAATTTACAACCCTAAAACCGAAAACCAAAACCCTAAAAACTAAAACCTGAAACCCTATATTTGAATACAATAGAACCCTAAAACCTAAAATTAAACTGTAAAACTAAGCACATAACCCAAAAACTCAAAACCCTAAACCCTAAACCCTAAAAACAAAATCTAAAACCCTAAATTTTAATACACTAAACCCTAAATCCTAATACTCTAAACACTAAAACATAAAAACAAAATCCTAAACCCTACCCTAATCTTTAATACACTAAAACCCTAAACCCCAAAACTAAACATTAAACCCTAAAATTTAAAACCCTAAAACCTAAAACCAAAACCCTAAAAACTAAAACCTAAAACCCTAAATTTGAATACAACAAAACCCTAAAACCTAAAATTAAACCCTAAAACCAAGCACATAACCCGAAAACTGAAAACCCTAAAATTGAAAACAAAAACCCTAAATCCTAAAACCTAAAAACTAAATCTAAAACCCTAAATTTTAATATACTAAACCATAAATCCTAATACTCTAAACACTAAAACATAAAAACAAAACCATAAACCCTAAACACTAAAACCCTAATCATTAATACACTAAAACCCTAAACCTTAAAACTAAAAATTAAACCCTAAAATTCTAAACCCTAAAACCTAAAACCAAAACCCTAAAAAATAAAACCTAAAACCCTAAACATGAATACAACAAAACCCTAAAACCTGAAATTAAACCTTAAAACTAAACATTAAACCCAAAAACTCTAAACCCTAAAACCTAAAACCAATACCCTAAACCCTAAATCTTAAAAACTAAATCTTAAACCCTAAATTTTACGACACTAAACCCTAAGTCCTAATACTCTAAACACTAAAACCTAAAAACAATACCATAAACTCTAAAGACTAAAACCCTAATCTTTAATACACTAAAACCCTAGACTTTAAAACTAAACATTAAACCCTAAAATTCGAAACCCTAAACCTAAAAAAAAACCTAAAAACTAAAACCTAAAACCTTATACTTGAATACACTAAAACCCTAAACCCTAAACCTTAAAATTAAACCCTAAAACTAAGCAAATAACCCTAAAACTCAAAACCCTAAAATTGAAAACAAAAACACTAAACCCCAAACCCTAAAAACAAAATCTAAAACCCTAAATTTTAATACACTAAACCCTAAATCCTAATACTCAAAACACTAAAACATAAAAACAAAACCCTAAACCCTAAAAACTAAAACCCTAATCTTTAATACACTAAAACCCTAAACGCTAAAACTAAACATTAAACCCTAAAATTTAAAACCCTAAAACCGAAAACCAAAACTCTAAAAACTAAAACCTAAAACCCTAAATTTGAATACAAAAAAAACCTAAAACCTAAAATTAAACACTAAAACTAAGCACATAACCCAAAAACTCAAAACCCTAAAATTGAAAACAAAAACCCTAAAAACTAAATCTAAAACCCTAAATTTTAATACACTAAACCCTAAATCCTAATACTCAAAACACTAAAACATAAAAACAAAACCCTAAACCCTAAAAACTAAAACCCTAATCTTTAATACACTAAAACCCTAAACGCTAAAACTAAACATTAAACCCTAAAATTTAAAACCCTAAAATCTTAAGCCAAAACCCTAAAAATTAAAACCTAAAACCCTAAATTTGAATACAACAAAACCCTAAAACCTAAAATTAAACACTAAAACTAAGCACAAAACCCAAAAACTCAAAACCCTAAAATTGAAAACAAAAACCCTAATCCCTAAACCCTAAAAACTAAATCTAAAACCCTAAATTTTAATACACTAAACCCTAAATCCTAATACTCTAAACAGTAAAACATTAAAACAAAATCCTAAACCCTAAGAACTAAAACCCCAATCTTTAATACACTAAAACCATACACCCTAAAACTAAACATTAAACCCTAAAATTTAAAACCCTAAAACCTAAAACCAAAACCCTAAAAACTAAAACCTAAATCCCTAAATTTGAATACAACAAAACTCTAAAACCTAAAATTAAACCCTAAAACCAAGCACATAACCCAAAAACTCAAAACCCTAAAATTGAAAACAAAAACCCTAAATCCTAAAACCTAAAAACTAAATCCTAAATCCTAAATTTTAATACACTAAACCCAAAATCCTAATACTCAAAACACTAAAACATAAAAACAAAACCCTAAACCCTAAAAACTAAAACCCTAATCTTTAATACACTAAAACCCTAAACCCTAAAAGTAAACATTAAACCGTAAAATTTAAAACCCTAAAACCGAAAACCAAAACCCTAAAAACTAAAACCTGAAACCCTATATTTGAATACAATAGAACCCTAAAACCTAAAGTTAAACTGTAAAACTAAGCACATAACCCAAAAACTCAAAACCCTAAACCCTAAACCCTAAAAACAAAATCTAAAACCCTAAATTTTAATACACTAAACCCTAAATCCTAATACTCTAAACACTAAAACATAAAAACAAAATCCTAAACCCTACCCTAATCTTTAATACACTAAAACCCTAAACCCCAAAACTAAACATTAAACCCTAAAATTTAAAACCCTAAAACCTAAAACCAAAACCCTAAAAACTAAAACCTAAAACCCTAAATTTGAATACAACAAAACCCTAAAACCTAAAATTAAACCCTAAAACCAAGCACATAACCCAAAAACTGAAAACCCTAAAATTGAAAACAAAAACCCTAAATCCTAAAACCTAAAAACTAAATCTAAAACCCTAAATTTTAATACACTAAACCATAAATCCTAATACTCTAAACACTAAAACATAAAAACAAAACCATAAACCCTAAACACTAAAACCCTAATCATTAATACACTAAAACCCTAAACCTTAAAACTAAAAATTAAACCCTAAAATTCTAAACCCTAAAACCTAAAACCAAAACCCTAAAAAATAAAACCTAAAACCCTAAACATGAATACAACAAAACCCTAAAACCTGAAATTAAACCTTAAAACTAAACATTAAACCCAAAAACTCTAAACCCTAAAACCTAAAACCAATACCCTAAACCCTAAATCTTAAAAACTAAATCTTAAACCCTAAATTTTACGACACTAAACCCTAAGTCCTAATACTCTAAACACTAAAACCTAAAAACAATACCATAAACTCTAAAGACTAAAACCCTAATCTTTAATACACTAAAACCCTAGACTTTAAAACTAAACATTAAACCCTAAAATTCGAAACCCTAAACCTAAAAAAAAACCTAAAAACTAAAACCTAAAACCTTATACTTGAATACACTAAAACCCTAAACCCTAAACCTTAAAATTAAACCCTAAAACTAAGCAAATAACCCTAAAACTCAAAACCCTAAAATTGAAAACAAAAACACTAAACCCCAAACCCTAAAAACAAAATCTAAAACCCTAAATTTTAATACACTAAACCCTAAATCCTAATACTCAAAACACTAAAACATAAAAACAAAACCCTAAACCCTAAAAACTAAAACCCTAATCTTTAATACACTAAAACTCTAAACGCTAAAACTAAACATTAAACCCTAAAATTTAAAACCCTAAAACCGAAAACCAAAACTCTAAAAACTAAAACCTAAAACCCTAAATTTGAATACAAAAAAAACCTAAAACCTAAAATTAAACACTAAAACTAAGCACGTAACCCAAAAACTCAAAACCCTAAAATTGAAAACAAAAACCCTAAAAACTAAATCTAAAACCCTAAATTTTAATACACTAAACCCTAAATCCTAATACTCAAAACACTAAAACATAAAAACAAAACCCTAAACCCTAAAAACTAAAACCCTAATCTTTAATACACTAAAACCCTAAACGCTAAAACTAAACATTAAACCCTAAAATTTAAAACCCTAAAATCTTAAGCCAAAACCCTAAAAATTAAAACCTAAAACCCTAAATTTGAATACAACAAAACCCTAAAACCTAAAATTAAACACTAAAACTAAGCACAAAACCCAAAAACTCAAAACCCTAAAATTGAAAACAAAAACCCTAATCCCTAAACCCTAAAAACTAAATCTAAAACCCTAAATTTTAATACACTAAACCCTAAATCCTAATACTCTAAACAGTAAAACATTAAAACAAAATCCTAAACCCTATGAACTAAAACCCCAATCTTTAATACACTAAAACCATACACCCTAAAACTAAACATTAAACCCTAAAATTTAAAACCCTAAAACCTAAAACCAAAACCCTAAAAACTAAAACCTAAATCCCTAAATTTGAATACAACAAAACTCTAAAACCTAAAATTAAACCCTAAAACCAAGCACATAACCCAAAAACTCAAAACACTAAAATTGAAAACAAAAACCCTAAATCCTAAAACCTAAAAACTAAATCCTAAATCCTAAATTTTAATACACTAAACCCAAAATCCTAATACTCAAAACACTAAAACATAAAAACAAAACCCTAAACCCTAAAAACTAAAACCCTAATCTTTAATACACTAAAACCCTAAACCCTAAAAGTAAACATTAAACCGTAAAATTTAAAACCCTAAAACCGAAAACCAAAACCCTAAAAACTAAAACCTGAAACCCTATATTTGAATACAATAGAACCCTAAAACCTAAAATTAAACTGTAAACTAAGCACATAACCCAAAAACTCAAAACCCTAAACCCTAAACCCTAAAAACAAAATCTAAAACCCTAAATTTTAATACACTAAACCCTAAATCCTAATACTCTAAACACTAAAACATAAAAACAAAATCCTAAACCCTACCCTAATCTTTAATACACTAAAACCCTAAACCCCAAAACTAAACATTAAACCCTAAAATTTAAAACCCTAAAACCTAAAACCAAAACCCTAAAAACTAAAACCTAAAACCCTAAATTTGAATACAACAAAACCCTAAAACCTAAAATTAAACCCTAAAACCAAGCACATAACCCAAAAACTGAAAACCCTAAAATTGAAAACAAAAACCCTAAATCCTAAAACCTAAAAACTAAATCTAAAACCCTAAATTTTAATACACTAAACCATAAATCCTAATACTCTAAACACTAAAACATAAAAACAAAACCATAAACCCTAAACACTAAAACCCTAATCATTAATACACTAAAACCCTAAACCTTAAAACTAAAAATTAAACCCTAAAATTCTAAACCCTAAAACCTAAAACCAAAACCCTAAAAAATAAAACCTAAAACCCTAAACATGAATACAACAAAACCCTAAAACCTGAAATTAAACCTTAAAACTAAACATTAAACCCAAAAACTCTAAACCCTAAAACCTAAAACCAATACCCTAAACCCTAAATCTTAAAAACTAAATCTTAAACCCTAAATTTTACGACACTAAACCCTAAGTCCTAATACTCTAAACACTAAAACCTAAAAACAATACCATAAACTCTAAAGACTAAAACCCTAATCTTTAATACACTAAAACCCTATACTTTAAAACTAAACATTAAACCCTAAAATTCGAAACCCTAAACCTAAAAAAAAACCTAAAAACTAAAACCTAAAACCTTATACTTGAATACACTAAAACCCTAAACCCTAAACCTTAAAATTAAACTAAACCCTAAACCTTAAAATTAAACCCTAAAACTAAGCAAATAACCCTAAAACTCAAAACCCTAAAATTGAAAACAAAAACACTAAACCCCAAACCCTAAAAACAAAATCTAAAACCATAAATTTTAATACACTAAACCCTAAATCCTAATACTCAAAACACTAAAACATAAAAACAAAACCCTAAACCCTAAAAACTAAAACCCTAATCTTTAATACACTAAAACCCTAAACGCTAAAACTAAACATTAAACCCTAAAATTTAAAACCCTAAAACCGAAAACCAAAACTCTAAAAACTAAAACCTAAAACCCTAAATTTGAATACAAAAAAAACCTAAAACCTAAAATTAAACACTAAAACTAAGCACGTAACCCAAAAACTCAAAACCCTAAAATTGAAAACAAAAACCCTAAAAACTAAATCTAAAACCCTAAATTTTAATACACTAAACCCTAAATCCTAATACTCAAAACACTAAAACATAAAAACAAAACCCTAAACCCTAAAAACTAAAACCCTAATCTTTAATACACTAAAACCCTAAACGCTAAAACTAAACATTAAACCCTAAAATTTAAAACCCTAAAATCTTAAGCCAAAACCCTAAAAATTAAAACCTAAAACCCTAAATTTGAATACAACAAAACCCTAAAACCTAAAATTAAACACTAAAACTAAGCACAAAACCCAAAAACTCAAAACCCTAAAATTGAAAACAAAAACCCTAATCCCTAAACCCTAAAAACTAAATCTAAAACCCTAAATTTTAATACACTAAACCCTAAATCCTAATACTCTAAACAGTAAAACATTAAAACAAAATCCTAAACCCTATGAACTAAAACCCCAATCTTTAATACACTAAAACCATACACCCTAAAACTAAACATTAAACCCTAAAATTTAAAACCCTAAAACCTAAAACCAAAACCCTAAAAACTAAAACCTAAATCCCTAAATTTGAATACAACAAAACTCTAAAACCTAAAATTAAACCCTAAAACCAAGCACATAACCCAAAAACTCAAAACACTAAAATTGAAAACAAAAACCCTAAATCCTAAAACCTAAAAACTAAATCCTAAATCCTAAATTTTAATACACTAAACCCAAAATCCTAATACTCAAAACACTAAAACATAAAAACAAAACCCTAAACCCTAAAAACTAAAACCCTAATCTTTAATACACTAAAACCCTAAACCCTAAAAGTAAACATTAAACCGTAAAATTTAAAACCCTAAAACCGAAAACCAAAACCCTAAAAACTAAAACCTGAAACCCTATATTTGAATACAATAGAACCCTAAAACCTAAAATTAAACTGTAAACTAAGCACATAACCCAAAAACTCAAAACCCTAAACCCTAAACCCTAAAAACAAAATCTAAAACCCTAAATTTTAATACACTAAACCCTAAATCCTAATACTCTAAACACTAAAACATAAAAACAAAATCCTAAACCCTACCCTAATCTTTAATACACTAAAACCCTAAACCCCAAAACTAAACATTAAACCCTAAAATTTAAAACCCTAAAACCTAAAACCAAAACCCTAAAAACTAAAACCTAAAACCCTAAATTTGAATACAACAAAACCCTAAAACCTAAAATTAAACCCTAAAACCAAGCACATAACCCAAAAACTGAAAACCCTAAAATTGAAAACAAAAACCCTAAATCCTAAAACCTAAAAACTAAATCTAAAACCCTAAATTTTAATACACTAAACCATAAATCCTAATACTCTAAACACTAAAACATAAAAACAAAACCATAAACCCTAAACACTAAAACCCTAATCATTAATACACTAAAACCCTAAACCTTAAAACTAAAAATTAAACCCTAAAATTCTAAACCCTAAAACCTAAAACCAAAACCCTAAAAAATAAAACCTAAAACCCTAAACATGAATACAACAAAACCCTAAAACCTGAAATTAAACCTTAAAACTAAACATTAAACCCAAAAACTCTAAACCCTAAAACCTAAAACCAATACCCTAAACCCTAAATCTTAAAAACTAAATCTTAAACCCTAAATTTTACGACACTAAACCCTAAGTCCTAATACTCTAAACACTAAAACCTAAAAACAATACCATAAACTCTAAAGACTAAAACCCTAATCTTTAATACACTAAAACCCTATACTTTAAAACTAAACATTAAACCCTAAAATTCGAAACCCTAAACCTAAAAAAAAACCTAAAAACTAAAACCTAAAACCTTATACTTGAATACACTAAAACCCTAAACCCTAAACCTTAAAATTAAACTAAACCCTAAACCTTAAAATTAAACCCTAAAACTAAGCAAATAACCCTAAAACTCAAAACCCTAAAATTGAAAACAAAAACACTAAACCCCAAACCCTAAAAACAAAATCTAAAACCATAAATTTTAATACACTAAACCCTAAATCCTAATACTCAAAACACTAAAACATAAAAACAAAACCCTAAACCCTAAAAACTAAAACCCTAATCTTTAATACACTAAAACCCTAAACGCTAAAACTAAACATTAAACCCTAAAATTTAAAACCCTAAAACCGAAAACCAAAACTCTAAAAACTAAAACCTAAAACCCTAAATTTGAATACAAAAAAAACCTAAAACCTAAAATTAAACACTAAAACTAAGCACGTAACCCAAAAACTCAAAACCCTAAAATTGAAAACAAAAACCCTAAAAACTAAATCTAAAACCCTAAATTTTAATACACTAAACCCTAAATCCTAATACTCAAAACACTAAAACATAAAAACAAAACCCTAAACCCTAAAAACTAAAACCCTAATCTTTAATACACTAAAACCCTAAACGCTAAAACTAAACATTAAACCCTAAAATTTAAAACCCTAAAATCTTAAGCCAAAACCCTAAAAATTAAAACCTAAAACCCTAAATTTGAATACAACAAAACCCTAAAACCTAAAATTAAACACTAAAACTAAGCACAAAACCCAAAAACTCAAAACCCTAAAATTGAAAACAAAAACCCTAATCCCTAAACCCTAAAAACTAAATCTAAAACCCTAAATTTTAATACACTAAACCCTAAATCCTAATACTCTAAACAGTAAAACATTAAAACAAAATCCTAAACCCTAAGAACTAAAACCCCAATCTTTAATACACTAAAACCATACACCCTAAAACTAAACATTAAACCCTAAAATTTAAAACCCTAAAACCTAAAACCAAAACCCTAAAAACTAAAACCTAAATCCCTAAATTTGAATACAACAAAACTCTAAAACCTAAAATTAAACCCTAAAACCAAGCACATAACCCAAAAACTCAAAACCCTAAAATTGAAAACAAAAACCCTAAATCCTAAAACCTAAAAACTAAATCCTAAATCCTAAATTTTAATACACTAAACCCAAAATCCTAATACTCAAAACACTAAAACATAAAAACAAAACCCTAAACCCTAAAAACTAAAACCCTAATCTTTAATACACTAAAACCCTAAACCCTAAAAGTAAACATTAAACCGTAAAATTTAAAACCCTAAAACCGAAAACCAAAACCCTAAAAACTAAAACCTGAAACCCTATATTTGAATACAATAGAACCCTAAAACCTAAAATTAAACTGTAAAACTAAGCACATAACCCAAAAACTCAAAACCCTAAACCCTAAACCCTAAAAACAAAATCTAAAACCCTAAATTTTAATACACTAAACCCTAAATCCTAATACTCTAAACACTAAAACATAAAAACAAAATCCTAAACCCTACCCTAATCTTTAATACACTAAAACTCTAAACCCCAAACCTAAACATTAAACCCTAAAATTTAAAACCCTAAAACCTAAAACCAAAACCCTAAAAACTAAAACCTAAAACCCTAAATTTGAATACAACAAAACCCTAAAACCTAAAATTAAACCATAAAACCAAGAACATAACCCAAAAACTCAAAACCCTAAAATTGAAAACAAAAACCCTAAATCCTAAAACCTAAAAACTAAATCTAAAACCCTAAATTTTAATACACTAAACCATAAATCCTAATACTCTAAACACTAAAACATAAAAACAAAACCATAAACCCTAAACACTAAAACCCTAATCATTAATACACTAAAACCCTAAACCCTAAAACTAAAAATTAAACCCTAAAATTCTAAACCCTAAAACCTAAAACCAAAACCCTAAAAAATAAAACCTAAAACCCTAAACTTGAATACAACAAAACCCTAAAACCTAAAATTAAACCTTAAAACTAAACATTAAACCCAAAAACTCTAAACCCTAAAACCTAAAACCAATACCCTAAACCCTAAATCTTAAAAACTAAATCTTAAACCCTAAATTTTACGACACTAAACCCTAAGTCCTAATACTCTAAACACTAAAACTTAAAAACAATACCATAAACTCTAAAGACTAAAACCCTAATCTTTAATACACTAAAACCCTAGACTTTAAAACTAAACATTAAACCCTAAAATTCGAAACCCTAAACCCAAAAAAAAACCTAAAAACTAAAACCTAAAACCTTATACTTGAATACACTAAAACCCTAAACCCTAAACCTTAAAATTAAACCCTAAAACTAAGCAAATAACCCTAAAACTCAAAACCCTAAAATTGAAAACAAAAACACTAAACCCCAAACCCTAAAAACAAAATCTAAAACCCTAAATTTTAATACACTAAACCCTAAATCCTAATACTCAAAACACTAAAACATAAAAACAAAACCCTAAAAACTAAAACCCTAATCTTTAATACACTAAAACCCTAAACGCTAAAACTAAACATTAAACCCTAAAATTTAAAACCCTAAAACCGAAATCCAAAACTCTAAAAACTAAAACCTAAAACCCTAAATTTGAATACAAAAAAAACCTAAAACCTAAAATTAAACACTAAAACTAAGCACATAACCCAAAAACTCAAAACCCTAAAATTGAAAACAAAAACCCTAAAAACTAAATCTAAAACCCTAAATTTTAATACACTAAACCCTAAATCCTAATACTCAAAACACTAAAACATAAAAACAAAACCCTAAACCCTAAAAACTAAAACCCTAATCTTTAATACACTAAAACCCTAAACGCTAAAACTAAACATTAAACCCTAAAATTTAAAACCCTAAAATCTTAAACCAAAACCCTAAAAATTAAAACCTAAAACCCTAAATTTGAATACAACAAAACCCTAAAACCTAAAATTAAACACTAAAACTAAGCACATAACCCAAAAACTCAAAACCCTAAAATTGAAAACAAAAACCCTAATCCCTAAACCCTAAAAACTAAATCTAAAACCCTAAATTTTAATATACTAAACCATAAATCCTAATACTCTAAACACTAAAACATTAAAACAAAATCCTAAACCCTAAAAACTAAAACCCTAATCTTTAATACACTAAAACCCTACACCCTAAAACTAAAACCCTAATCTTTAATACACTAAAACCCTACACAATGATTATTACGTACTTTGTTTTTGTTTGTTTTAATTTTGATTCTTTTTTTTTTTAGGCACCGAAGAAGGAAAAGGCTCCACAGGCATCCAAGCCGTTAAAATCCACCGGCGGCAAGCAGAAGAAGGTCAGATTTTTTTCAATTTGTACTCTTTTTTTCCTTCAGGTGAAGTGTGTTTGGGTTCGGAATTTAATATCGTGAAAACTTAGATGAACAATTTGACACCCCATCCAGGTGAGAACACCTCACGATTTTTGTTCGATTTTGTTTGGCGATTGAATGGTGTATTAAACTTTAGTATTATAAAGGAATGAGTGAGCAGTGTTAAATAGGAGCTCAAACTCGATTTCAGAGACTCATTATGAGCAATTGTGGGTTTTTAATACAGTTCCGCGACCGATAGGGCTAGAGAAATGATGTGTCTAATTATATATCTCATTACCTCTTTTTTTTCTTAACTGAATTTATGATGGTTTGCAGCTGGAAACCTTCGCCATCTGATTGTTGAATCTTGCATTGCTAGAAATGTATCTGGGCAGATGCCAGGTTGTCATCGTTCATGAAGGGGTCTCCTTTAACTCCTCCAATGATCATTGAGTTGGTATTGACTCCAGCTACTAGGTATATGGTGGTTTTAATTTCGAAAAGTTGTAATTCAGACTCTTGTTAGTTGTTTAAACTTTAATTTTCATCAAATCTAAGTTCAGCTTGTCTATATCCATTATCCTCTGAATACTCTATTGCTTTTATTCAAAGAAATTTGGTTTTATGAAAAAAAAGTACATAGATCCCAAAACATTTATCATCCCTCAAGAGTCGGGACTAAAAGAAATAACAATTGGTAGACCATTTTTAGTAACTCTTTTCTTCTCTTTTTGACATGTCCTAAGGATACTTTTGGTAATATTCACCAATATTGAAATTAGCCGAATCTCCTTTAACTCGTTATTTTTGCTTTCTTGCATATTTGGTACAGTTTCTTTAAATAGGATGACAAGCAAATAAGTGAAGGTCAAAATTGTGATTGATTAAACAATTTTTTTCACTTTTCAACCATGATACTTGTCATCAGTTGAACACCATATCACTTTTCAACCATGATACTCTGTATTATATTCTGGTTTCATTCCTTATATGGAGGAGATTGGTTAACATGCACAACTCATTGTATTAGACAAATATAATTACCTCTTTATAATATATTATGAACTATGCACTATTTTACTTGGATTACTAAAGACCAAAATATTTATTTGTCTTTTCTTGTAGGAACATACGACCCTTCTGATAACAAAGTTACTCTCACCTGCTAGTCATATAGAATTTTCTGGAAGTGACAATCATTTGATAGGTTATGCGCCATTTCTGAATGCTCTTCTTGTCGGAATATCATTGCTTGATTGTATTCATATTTTTTCCTTCCACGGCTTGGTAGGCAGCTTCATTTATATTAATTTTGAGATCATTTTGAGTGATGAAATGGTTCCCCTGGCCTCATACAACAATTTAAGGAGATTGAGACTTGCGTAGTATGTTCCGTAGCTAATATGTTTCAGGTTAGAGATAATGGTTCAAAATTTCTGATTCTGACATGCTCTATATTGTCTGTTTTAAAATAGAATGATAATTTTTGGTTAATTGCAATGGTTTCTAATTGTTTTGAAGGTACACTTATTCTACAGTGCACAAAGGGCAGTCCTTTACCCCACAGGTCCATATCTTGATGAATTCTATGTGAACATGCGAAGATGAATTCTTTTGAGACTTTTCTCTCCTTGTTGGGTAATGTTATATTTATACTTTGTGCAGGCCCTAGACTATCGAATGATAAGAGAAAGTTGCAGAAGGATTTGGCGATTAGTTCAACAGGGCAACCTAAGGGGCCGTATATGTATCATTATTTTTATGGTTTTCTTTCTTGAATGTTACATTTGAGTATTTTGAATATTGTGTTTGGAGTCCATGAAAATATTAAGGATTTGGAGATTTGTGTATTTTGAATATTGTATTTGGATTTCAGGAATTTAATATAATTTTAATTATTGGCAATTCAAAAAATTATATTTTTTTATTTTAATTATTATCAACGACACCGGTCCTAGAGTTTAAAACTGGTGTCAAAAACAATTATAGACACCGGTCATATATGAAAAAGACCGGTGTTATTACTTTTCACACCGGTTGATTTTGTTAGTTTCCAAAGAATTGACCGGTGTCTTTACTAATATAGACACCGGTTCATGTCACAAAACCCGGTGTTATAAATTATTTTTAACACCGGTTAATGACCGGTGTTAAAATATAGTTGATCTTTAACACCACGCACAAAGACACCGGACAATTTTTTTTTTAACACCGGGCAATGCCCGGTGTCTATGAGACAATTTCCCATAGTGAATTCGAAACCCTAAACCCTAAAACCAAAACCTAAAAACTAAAACCTAAAACCTTATACTTGAATACACTAAAACCCTAAACCCTAAACCTTAAAATTAAACCCTAAAACTAAGCAAATAACCCTAAAACTCAAAACCCTAAAATTGAAAATAAAAACACTAAACCCTAAACCCTAAAAACAAAATCTAAAACCCTAAATTTTAATACACTAAACCCTAAATCCTAATACTCTAAACACTAAAACATAAAAACAAAATCCTAAACCCTAAAAACTTAAACCCTAATCTTTAATACACTAAAACCCTAAACCGTAAAACTAAACATTAAACCCTAAAATTTAAAACCCTAAAACCTAAAACCAAAACTCTAAAAACTAAAACCTAAAACCCTAAATTTGAATACAACAAAACCCTAAAACCTAAAATTAAACACTAAAACTAAGCACATAACCCAAAAACTCAAAACCCTAAACCCTAAAAACAAAATCTAAAACCCTAAATTTTAATACACTAAACCCTAAATCCAAATACTCTAAACACTAAAACATAAAAACAAAATCCTAAACCCTAAATCCTCAAATTGAAAACAAAAACCCTAAATCCTAAAACCTAAAAACTAGATTTAAAACCCTAAATTTTAATACACTAAACCATAAATCCTAATACTCTAAACACTAAAACATAAAAACAAAACCCTAAACCCTAAAATTAAACCTTAAAACTAAACATTAAACACAAAAACTCTAAACCCTAAAACCTAAAACCAAAACCCTAAACCCTAAATGTTAAACCCTAAATTTTATGACACTAAACCCTAAGTCATAATACTCTAAACACTAAAACCTAAAAACAATACCATAAACTCTAAAGACTAAAACCCTAATCTTTAATAAACTAAAACCCTAGACTTTAAAACTAAACATTAAACCCTAAAATTCGAAACCCTAAACCCTAAAACCAAAACCCTAAAAACTAAAACCTAAAACCTTATACTTGAATACACTAAAACCCTAAACCCTAAACCTTAAAATTAAACCCTAAAACTAAGGAAATAACCCTAAAACTCAAAACCCTAAAATTGAAAATAAAAACACTAAACCCTAAACCCTAAAAACAAAATCTAAAACCCTAAATTTTAATACACTAAACCCTAAATCCTAATACTCTAAACACTAAAACATAAAAACAAAATCCTAAACCCTAAATACTTAAACCCTAATCTTTAATACACTAAAACCCTAAACCGTAAAACTAAACATTAAACCCTAAAATTTAAAACCCTAAAACCTAAAACCAAAACTCTAAAAACTAAAACCTAAAACCCTAAATTTGAATACAACAAAACCCTAAAACCTAAAATTAAACACTAAAACTAAGCACATAACCCAAAAACTCAAAACCCTAAACCCTAAAAACAAAATCTAAAACCCTAAATTTTAATACACTAAACCCTAAATCCAAATACTCTAAACACTAAAACATAAAAACAAAATCCTAAACCCTAAATCCTCAAATTGAAAACAAAAACCCTAAATCCTAAAACCTAAAAACTAGATTTAAAACCCTAAATTTTAATACACTAAACCATAAATCCTAATACTCTAAACACTAAAACATAAAAACAAAACCCTAAACCCTAAAATTAAACCTTAAAACTAAACATTAAACCCAAAAACTCTAAACCCTAAAACCTAAAACCAAAACCCTAAACCCTAAATGTTAAACCCTAAATTTTACGACACTAAACCCTAAGTCATAATACTCTAAACACTAAAACCTAAAAACAATACCATAAACTCTAAAGACTAAAACCCTAATCTTTAATAAACTAAAACCCTAGACTTTAAAACTAAACATTAAACCCTAAAATTCGAAACCCTAAAACCAAAACCCTAAAAACTAAAACCTAAAACCTTATACTTGAATACACTAAAACCCTAAACCCTAAACCTTAAAATTAAACCCTAAAACTAAGCAAATAACCCTAAAACTCAAAACCCTAATATTGAAAACAAAAACACTAAACCCTAAACCCTAAAAACAAAATCTAAAACCCTAAATTTTAATACACTAAACCCTAAATCCTAATACTCTAAACACTAAAACATTAAAACAAAATCCTAAACCCTAAAAACTTAAACCCTAATCATTAATACACTAAAACCCTAAACCGTAAAACTAAACATTAAACCCTAAAATTTAAAACCCTAAAACCTAAAACCAAAACCCTAAAAACTAAAACCTAAAACCCTAAATTTGAATACAACAAAACCCTAAAACCTAAAATTAAACACTAAAACTAAGCACATAACCCAAAAACTCAAAACCCTAAAATTGAAAACAAAAACCCTAATCCCTAAACCCTAAAAACTAAATGTAAAACCCTAAATTTTAATACACTAAACCCTAAATCCTAATACTCTAAACACTAAAACATTAAAACAAAATCCTAAAACCTAAAAACTAAAACCCTAATCTTTAATACACTAAAACCCTACACCCTAAAACTAAACATTAAACCCTAAAATTTAAAACCCTAAAACCTAAAACCAAAACCCTAAAAATTAAAACCTAAAACCCTAAATTTGAATACAACAAAACCCTAAAACCTAAAATTAAACCCTAAAACCAAGCACATAACCCAAAAACTCAAAACCCTAAAATTGAAAACAAAAACCCTAAATCCTAAAACCTTAAAACTAAATCTAAAACCCTAAATTTTAATACAATAAACCCTAAATCCTAATACTCAAAACACTAAAACATAAAAACAAAACCCTAAACCCTAAAAACTAAAACCCTAATCTTTAATACACTAAAACCCTAAACCCTAAAAGTAAACATTAAACCGTAAAATTTAAAACCCTAAAACCGAAAACCAAAACCCTAAAAACTAAAACCTAAAACCCTAAATTTGAATACAACAGAACCCTAAAACCTAAAATTAAACACTAAAACTAAGCACATAACCCAAAAACTCAAAACCCTAAACCCTAAACCCTAAAAACAAAATCTAAAACCCTAAATTTTAATACACTAAACCCTAAATCCTAATACTTAAACACTAACACATAAAAACAAAATCCTAAACCCTACCCTAATCTTTAATACACTAAAACCCTAAACCCCAAAACTAAACATTAAACCCTAAAATTTAAAATCCTAAAACCTAAAACCAAAACCCTAAAAACTAAAACCTAAACCATAAATTTGAATACAAAAAAACCCTAAAACCTAAAATTAAACCCTAAAACTAAGCAAATAACCCTAAAACTCAAAACCCTAAAATTGAAAACAAAAACACTAAACCCCAAACCCTAAAAACAAAATCTAAAACCCTAAATTCTAATACACTAAACCCTAAATCCTAATACTCAAAACACTAAAACATAAAAACAAAACCCTAAACCCTAAAAACTAAAACCCTAAACCCTAAAAACTAAAACCCTAATCTTTAATACACTAAAACCCTAAACGCTAAAACTAAACATTAAACCCTAAAATTTAAAACCGTAAAACCGAAAACCAAAACTCTAAAAACTAAAACCTAAAACCCTAAATTTGAATACAACAAAACCCTAAAACCTAAAATTAAACACTAAAACTAAGCACATAACCTAAAAACTCAAAACCCTAAAATTGAAAACAAAAACTCTAAACCCTAAACCCTAAAAACTAAATCTAAAACCCTAAATTTTCATACACTAAACCCTAAATCCTAATACTCAAAACACTAAAACATAAAAACAAAACCCTAAACCCTAAAAACTAAAACCCTAATCTTTAATACACTAAAACCCTAAACCCTAAAACTAACAATTAAACTCTAAAATTTAAAACCCTAAAACCGAAAACCAAAACCCTAAAAACTAAAACCTAAAACCCTAAATTTGAATACAACAAAACCCTAAAACCTAAAATTAAATACTAAAACTAAGCACATAACCCAAAAACTCAAAACCCTAAACCCTAAACCCTAAAAACAAAATCTAAAACCCTAAATTTTAATACACTAAACCCTAAATCCTAATACTCTAAACACTAAAACATAAAAACAAAATCCTAAACCCTAAAAACTTAAACCCTAATCTTTAATACACTAAAACCCTAAACCGTAAAACTAAACATTAAACCCTAAAATTTAAAACCCTAAAACCTAAAACCAAAACCCTAAAAACTAAAACCCTAAATTTGAATACAACAAAACCCTAAAACCTAAAATTAAACACTAAAACTAAGCACATAACCCAAAAACTCAAAACCCTAAACCCTAAACCCTAAAAACAAAATCTAAAACCCTAAATTTTAATACACTAAACCCTAAATCCAAATACTCTAAACACTAAAACATAAAAACAAAATCCTAAACCCTAAATCCTCAAATTGAAAACAAAAACCCTAAATCCTAAAACCTAAAAACTAGATTTAAAACCCTAAATTTTAATACCCTAAACCATAAATCCTAATACTCTAAACACTAAAACATAAAAACAAAACCCTAAACCCTAAAATTAAACCTTAAAACTAAACATTAAACCCAAAAACTCTAAACCCTAAAACCTAAAACCAAAACCCTAAACCCTAAATGTTAAACCCTAAATTTTACGACACTAAACCCTAAGTCATAATACTCTAAACACTAAAACCTAAAAACAATACCATAAACTCTAAAGACTAAAACCCTAATCTTTAATAAACTAAAACCCTAGACTTTAAAACTAAACATTAAACCCTAAAATTCGAAACCCTAAACCCTAAAACCAAAACCCTAAAAACTAAAACCTAAAACCTTATACTTGAATACACTAAAACCCTAAACCCTAAACCTTAAAATTAAACCCTAAAACTAAGCAAATAACCCTAAAACTCAAAACCCTAAAATTGAAAATAAAAACACTAAACCCTAAACAATAAAAACAAAATCTAAAACCCTAAATTTTAATACACTAAACCCTAAATCCTAATACTCTAAACACTAAAACATAAAAACAAAATCCTAAACCCTAAAAACTTAAACCCTAATCTTTAATACACTAAAACCCTAAACCGTAAAATTAAACATTAAACCCTAAAATTTAAAACCCTAAAACCTAAAACCAAAACCCTAAAAACTAAAACCTAAAACCCTAAATTTGAATACAACAAAACCCTAAAACATAAAATTAAACACTAAAACTAAGCACATAACCCAAAAACTCAAAACCCTAAACCCTAAAAACAAAATCTAAAACCCTAAATTTTAATACACTAAACCCTAAATCCAAATACTCTAAACACTAAAACATAAAAACAAAATCCTAAACCCTAAATCCTCAAATTGAAAACAAAAACCCTAAATCCTAAAACCTAAAAACTAGATTTAAAACCCTAAATTTTAATACACTAAACCATAAATCCTAATACTCTAAACACTAAAACATAAAAACAAAACCCTAAACCCTAAAATTAAACCTTAAAACTAAACATTAAACCCAAAAACTCTAAACCCTAAAACCTAAAACCAAAACCCTAAATCCTAAATGTTAAACCCTAAATTTTACGACACTAAACCCTAAGTCATAATACTCTAAACACTAAAACCTAAAAACAATACCATAAACTCTAAAGACTAAAACCCTAATCTTTAATAAACTAAAACCCTAGACTTTAAAACTAAACATTAAACCCTAAAATTCGAAACCCTAAACCCTAAAACCAAAACCCTAAAAACTAAAGCCTAAAACCTTATACTTGAATACACTAAAACCCTAAACCCTAAACCTTAAAATTAAACCCTAAAACTAAGCAAATAACCCTAAAACTCAAAACCCTAAAATTGAAAACAAAAACCCTAAACCCTAAACCCTAAAAACAAAATCTAAAACCCTAAATTTTAATACACTAAACCCTAAATCCTAATACTCTAAACACTAAAACATAAAAACAAAATCCTAAACCCTAAAAACTTAAACCCTAATCTTTAATACACTAAAACCCTAAACCGTAAAACTAAACATTAAACCCTAAAATTTAAAACCCTAAAACCTAAAACCAAAACCCTAAAAACTAAAACCCTAAATTTGAATACAACAAAACCCTAAAACCTAAAATTAAACACTAAAACTAAGCACATAACCCAAAAACTCAAAACCCTAAACCCTAAACCCTAAAAACAAAATCTAAAACCCTAAATTTTAATACACTAAACCCTAAATCCAAATACTCTAAACACGAAAACATAAAAACAAAATCCTAAACCCTAAATCCTCAAATTGAAAACAAAAACCCTAAATCCTAAAACCTAAAAACTAGATTTAAAACCCTAAATTTTAATACACTAAACCATAAATCCTAATACTCTAAACACTAAAACATAAAAACAAAACCCTAAACCCTAAAATTAAACCTTAAAACTAAACATTAAACCCAAAAACTCTAAACCTTAAAACCTAAAACCAAAACCCTAAACCCTAAATGTTAAACCCTAAATTTTACGACACTAAACCCTAAGTCATAATACTCTAAACACTAAAACCTAAAAACAATACCATAAACTCTAAGGACTAAAACCCTAATCTTTAATAAACTAAAACCCTAGACTTTAAAACTAAACATTAAACCCTAAAATTCGAAACCCTAAACCCTAAAACCAAAACCCTAAAAACTAAAACCTAAAACCTTATACTTGAATACACTAAAACCCTAAACCCTAAACCTTAAAATTAAACCCTAAAACTAAGCAAATAACCCTAAAACTCAAAACCCTAAAATTGAAAATAAAAACACTAAACCCTAAACAATAAAAACAAAATCTAAAACCCTAAATTTTAATACACTAAACCCTAAATCCTAATACTCTAAACACTAAAACATAAAAACAAAATCCTAAACCCTAAAAACTTAAACCCTAATCTTTAATACACTAAAACCCTAAACCGTAAAATTAAACATTAAACCCTAAAATTTAAAACCCTAAAACCTAAAACCAAAACCCTAAAAACTAAAACCTAAAACCCTAAATTTGAATACAACAAAACCCTAAAACATAAAATTAAACACTAAAACTAAGCACATAACCCAAAAACTCAAAACCCTAAACCCTAAAAACAAAATCTAAAACCCTAAATTTTAATACACTAAACCCTAAATCCAAATACTCTAAACACTAAAACATAAAAACAAAATCCTAAACCCTAAATCCTCAAATTGAAAACAAAAACCCTAAATCCTAAAACCTAAAAACTAGATTTAAAACCCTAAATTTTAATACACTAAACCATAAATCCTAATACTCTAAACACTAAAACATAAAAACAAAACCCTAAACCCTAAAATTAAACCTTAAAACTAAACATTAAACCCAAAAACTCTAAACCCTAAAACCTAAAACCAAAACCCTAAATCCTAAATGTTAAACCCTAAATTTTACGACACTAAACCCTAAGTCATAATACTCTAAACACTAAAACCTAAAAACAATACCATAAACTCTAAAGACTAAAACCCTAATCTTTAATAAACTAAAACCCTAGACTTTAAAACTAAACATTAAACCCTAAAATTCGAAACCCTAAACCCTAAAACCAAAACCCTAAAAACTAAAGCCTAAAACCTTATACTTGAATACACTAAAACCCTAAACCCTAAACCTTAAAATTAAACCCTAAAACTAAGCAAATAACCCTAAAACTCAAAACCCTAAAATTGAAAACAAAAACCCTAAACCCTAAACCCTAAAAACAAAATCTAAAACCCTAAATTTTAATACACTAAACCCTAAATCCTAATACTCTAAACACTAAAACATAAAAACAAAATCCTAAACCCTAAAAACTTAAACCCTAATCTTTAATACACTAAAACCCTAAACCGTAAAACTAAACATTAAACCCTAAAATTTAAAACCCTAAAACCTAAAACCAAAACCCTAAAAACTAAAACCCTAAATTTGAATACAACAAAACCCTAAAACCTAAAATTAAACACTAAAACTAAGCACATAACCCAAAAACTCAAAACCCTAAACCCTAAACCCTAAAAACAAAATCTAAAACCCTAAATTTTAATACACTAAACCCTAAATCCAAATACTCTAAACACGAAAACATAAAAACAAAATCCTAAACCCTAAATCCTCAAATTGAAAACAAAAACCCTAAATCCTAAAACCTAAAAACTAGATTTAAAACCCTAAATTTTAATACACTAAACCATAAATCCTAATACTCTAAACACTAAAACATAAAAACAAAACCCTAAACCCTAAAATTAAACCTTAAAACTAAACATTAAACCCAAAAACTCTAAACCTTAAAACCTAAAACCAAAACCCTAAACCCTAAATGTTAAACCCTAAATTTTACGACACTAAACCCTAAGTCATAATACTCTAAACACTAAAACCTAAAAACAATACCATAAACTCTAAGGACTAAAACCCTAATCTTTAATAAACTAAAACCCTAGACTTTAAAACTAAACATTAAACCCTAAAATTCGAAACCCTAAACCCTAAAACCAAAACCCTAAAAACTAAAACCTAAAACCTTATACTTGAATACACTAAAACCCTAAACCCTAAACCTTAAAATTAAACCCTAAAACTAAGCAAATAACCCTAAAACTCAAAACCCTAAAATTGAAAATAAAAACACTAAACCCTAAACCCTAAAACCAAAATTTAAAACCCTAAATTTTAATACACTAAACCCTAAATCCTAATACTCTAAACACTAAAACATAAAAACAAAATCCTAAACCATAAAAACTTAAACCCTAATCTTTAATACACTAAAACCCTAAACCGTAAAACTAAACATTAAACCCTAAAATTTAAAACCCTTAAACCTAAAACCAAAACCCTAAAAACTAAAACCTAAAACCCTAAATTTGAATACAACAAAACCCTAAAACCTAAAATTAAACACTAAAACTAAGCACATAACCCAAAAACTCAAAACCCTAAACCCTAAACCCTAAAAACAAAATCTAAAACCCTAAATTTTAATACACTAAACCCTAAATCCAAATACTCTAAACACTAAAACATAAAAACAAAATCCTAAACCCTAAATCCTCAAATTGAAAACAAAAACCCAAAATCCTAAAACCTAAAAACTAGATTTAAAACCCTAAATTTTAATACACTAAACCATAAATCCTAATACTCTAAACACTAAAACATAAAAACAAAACCCTAAACCCTAAACCCTAAAAACAAAATCTAAAACCCTAAATTTTAATACACTAAACCCTAAATCCTAATACTCTAAACACTAAAACATAAAAACAAAATCCTAAACCCTAAAAACTTAAACCCTAATCTTTAATACACTAAAACCCTAAACCGTAAAACTAAACATTAAACCCTAAAATTTAAAACCCTAAAACCTAAAACCAAAACCCTAAAAACTAAAACCCTAAATTTGAATACAACAAAACCCTAAAACCTAAAATTAAACACTAAAACTAAGCACATAACCCAAAAACTCAAAACCCTAAACCCTAAACCCTAAAAACAAAATCTAAAACCCTAAATTTTAATACACTAAACCCTAAATCCAAATACTCTAAACACGAAAACATAAAAACAAAATCCTAAACCCTAAATCCTCAAATTGAAAACAAAAACCCTAAATCCTAAAACCTAAAAACTAGATTTAAAACCCTAAATTTTAATACACTAAACCATAAATCCTAATACTCTAAACACTAAAACATAAAAACAAAACCCTAAACCCTAAAATTAAACCTTAAAACTAAACATTAAACCCAAAAACTCTAAACCCTAAAACCTAAAACCAAAACCCTAAACCCTAAATGTTAAACCCTAAATTTTACGACACTAAACCCTAAGTCATAATACTCTAAACACTAAAACCTAAAAACAATACCATAAACTCTAAAGACTAAAACCCTAATCTTTAATAAACTAAAACCCTAGACTTTAAAACTAAACATTAAACCCTAAAATTCGAAACCCTAAACCCTAAAACCAAAACCCTAAAAACTAAAACATAAAACCTTATACTTGAATACACTAAAACCCTAAACCCTAAACCTTAAAATTAAACCCTAAAACTAAGCAAATAACCCTAAAACTCAAAACCCTAAAATTGAAAACAAAAACCCTAAACCCTAAACCCTAAAAACAAAATCTAAAACCCTAAATTTTAATACACTAAACCCTAAATCCTAATACTCTAAACACTAAAACATAAAAACAAAATCCTAAACCCTAAAAACTTAAACCCTAATCTTTAATACACTAAAACCCTAAACCGTAAAACTAAACATTAAACCCTAAAATTTAAAACCCTAAAACCTAAAACCAAAACCCTAAAAACTAAAACCCTAAATTTGAATACAACAAAACCCTAAAACCTAAAATTAAACACTAAAACTAAGCACATAACCCAAAAACTCAAAACCCTAAACCCTAAACCCTAAAAACAAAATCTAAAACCCGAAATTTTAATACACTAAACCCTAAATCCAAATACTCTAAACACGAAAACATAAAAACAAAATCCTAAACCCTAAATCCTCAAATTGAAAACAAAAACCCTAAATCCTAAAACCTAAAAACTAGATTTAAAACCCTAAATTTTAATACACTAAACCATAAATCCTAATACTCTAAACACTAAAACCTAAAAACAATACCATAAACTCTAAAGACTAAAACCCTAATCATTAATACACTAAAACCCTAGACTTTAAAACTAAACATTAAACCCTAAATTTCAAAACCCTAAACCCTAAAACCAAAACCCTAAAAACTAAAACCTAAAACCTTATACTTGAATACACTAAAACCCTAAACCCTAAACCTTAAAATTAAACCCTAAAACTAAGCAAATAACCCTAAAACTCAAAACCCTAAAATTGAAAACAAAAACACTAAACCCCAAACCCTAAAAACAAAATCTAAAACCCTAAATTTTAATACACTAAACCCTAAATCCTAATACTCAAAACACTAAAACATTAAAACTAAAACCCTAAACGCTAAAAACTAAAACCCTAATCTTTAATACACTAAAACCCTAAACGCTAAAACTAAACATTAAACCCTAAAATTTAAAACCCTAAAACCGAAAACCAAAACCCTAAAAACTAAAACCTAAAACCCTAAATTTGAATACAACAAAACCCTAAAACCTAAAATTAAACACTAAAACTAAGCACATAACCCAAAAACTCAACCCTAAAATTGAAAACAAAAATTCTAAACCCTAAACCCTAAAAACTAAATCTAAAACTCTAAATTTTAATACACTAAACCCTAAATCCTAATACTCAAAACACTAAAACATAAAA
Source organism: Euphrasia confusa (assembly GCA_954870475.1). NCBI lineage: Eukaryota > Viridiplantae > Streptophyta > Magnoliopsida > Lamiales > Orobanchaceae > Euphrasia > Euphrasia confusa. The sequence continues at coordinate 18,960,484 of OX940966.1, forward strand.
ACAAACCCCTAAACCCTAAAAACTAAAACCCTAATCTTTAATACACTAAAACCCTAAACCCTAAAAGTAAACATTAAACCGTAAAATTTAAAACCCTAAAACCGAAAACCAAAACCCTAAAAACTAAAACCTAAAACCCTAAATTTGAATACAACAGAACCCTAAAACCTAAAATTAAACTGTAAAACTAAGCACATAACCCAAAAACTCAAAACCCTAAACCCTAAACCCTAAAAACAAAATCTAAAACCCTAAATTTTAATACACTAAACCCTAAATCCTAATACTCTAAACACTAAAACATAAAAACAAAATCCTAAACCCTACCCTAATCTTTAATACACTAAAACCCTAAACCCCAAAACTAAACGTTAAACCCTAAAATTTAAAACCCTAAAACCTAAAACCAAAACCCTAAAAACTAAAACCTAAAACCCTAAATTTGAATACAAAAAAACCCTAAAACCTAAAATTAAACCCTAAAACTAAGCACACAACCCAAAAACTCAGAACCCTCAAATTGAAAACAAAAACCCTAAATCCTAAAACCTAAAAACTAAATCTAAAACCCTAAATTTTAATACACTAAACCATAAATCCTAATACTCTAAACACTAAAACATAAAAACAAAACCCTAAACCCTAAAAACTAAAACCCTAATCATTAATACACTAAAACCCTTAACTCTAAAACTAAAAATTAAACCCTAAAATTCTAAACCCTAAAACCTAAAACCAAAACCCTAAAAAATAAAACCTAAAACCCTAAACTTGAATACAACAAAACCTTAAAACCTAAAATTAAACCTTAAAACTAAACATTAAACTCAAAAACTCTAAACCCTAAAACCTAAAACCCTAAACTTGAATACAACAAAACCTTAAAACCTAAAATTAAACCTTAAAACTAAACATTAAACTCAAAAACTCTAAACCCTAAAACCTAAAACCAAAACCCTAAACCTTAAATCTTAAAAACTAAATCTTAAACCCTAAATTTTATGACACTAAACCCTAAGTCATAATACTCTAAACACTAAAACCTAAAAACAATACCATAAACTCTAAAGACTAAAACCCTAATCTTTAATAAACTAAAACCCTAGACTTTAAAACTAAACATTAAACCCTAAATTTCAAAACCCTAAACCCTAAAACCAAAACCCTAAAAACTAAAACCTAAAACCTTATACTTGAATACACTAAAACCCTAAACCCTAAACCTTAAAATTAAACCCTAAAACTAAGCAAATAACCCTAAAACTCAAAACCCTAAAATTGAAAACAAAAACACTAAACCCCAAACCCTAAAAACAAAATCTAAAACCCTAAATTTTAATACACTAAACCCTAAATCCTAATACTCAAAACACTAAAACATTAAAACTAAAACCCTAAACGCTAAAAACTAAAACCCTAATCTTTAATACACTAAAACCCTAAACGCTAAAACTAAACATTAAACCCTAAAATTTAAAACCCTAAAACCGAAAACCAAAACCCTAAAAACTAAAACCTAAAACCCTAAATTTGAATACAACTAAACCCTAAAACCTAAAACCCTAAACTTGAATACAACAAAACCTTAAAACCTAAAATTAAACCTTAAAACTAAACATTAAACTCAAAAACTCTAAACCCTAAAACCTAAAACCAAAACCCTAAACCTTAAATCTTAAAAACTAAATCTTAAACCCTAAATTTTATGACACTAAACCCTAAGTCATAATACTCTAAACACTAAAACCTAAAAACAATACCATAAACTCTAAAGACTAAAACCCTAATCTTTAATAAACTAAAACCCTAGACTTTAAAACTAAACATTAAACCCTAAAATTCGAAACCCTAAACCCTAAAACCAAAACCCTAAAAACTAAAACCTAAAACCTTATACTTGAATACACTAAAACCCTAAACCCTAAACCTTAAAATTAAACCCTAAAACTAAGCAAATAACCCTAAAACTCAAAACCCTAAAATTGAAAATAAAAACACTAAACCCTAAACCCTAAAACCAAAATTTAAAACCCTAAATTTTAATACACTAAACCCTAAATCCTAATACTCTAAACACTAAAACATAAAAACAAAATCCTAAACCATAAAAACTTAAACCCTAATCTTTAATACACTAAAACCCTAAACCGTAAAACTAAACATTAAACCCTAAAATTTAAAACCCTTAAACCTAAAACCAAAACCCTAAAAACTAAAACCTAAAACCCTAAATTTGAATACAACAAAACCCTAAAACCTAAAATTAAACACTAAAACTAAGCACATAACCCAAAAACTCAAAACCCTAAACCCTAAACCCTAAAAACAAAATCTAAAACCCTAAATTTTAATACACTAAACCCTAAATCCAAATACTCTAAACACTAAAACATAAAAACAAAATCCTAAACCCTAAATCCTCAAATTGAAAACAAAAACCCAAAATCCTAAAACCTAAAAACTAGATTTAAAACCCTAAATTTTAATACACTAAACCATAAATCCTAATACTCTAAACACTAAAACATAAAAACAAAACCCTAAACCCTAAACCCTAAAAACAAAATCTAAAACCCTAAATTTTAATACACTAAACCCTAAATCCTAATACTCTAAACACTAAAACATAAAAACAAAATCCTAAACCCTAAAAACTTAAACCCTAATCTTTAATACACTAAAACCCTAAACCGTAAAACTAAACATTAAACCCTAAAATTTAAAACCCTAAAACCTAAAACCAAAACCCTAAAAACTAAAACCCTAAATTTGAATACAACAAAACCCTAAAACCTAAAATTAAACACTAAAACTAAGCACATAACCCAAAAACTCAAAACCCTAAACCCTAAACCCTAAAAACAAAATCTAAAACCCTAAATTTTAATACACTAAACCCTAAATCCAAATACTCTAAACACGAAAACATAAAAACAAAATCCTAAACCCTAAATCCTCAAATTGAAAACAAAAACCCTAAATCCTAAAACCTAAAAACTAGATTTAAAACCCTAAATTTTAATACACTAAACCATAAATCCTAATACTCTAAACACTAAAACATAAAAACAAAACCCTAAACCCTAAAATTAAACCTTAAAACTAAACATTAAACCCAAAAACTCTAAACCCTAAAACCTAAAACCAAAACCCTAAACCCTAAATGTTAAACCCTAAATTTTACGACACTAAACCCTAAGTCATAATACTCTAAACACTAAAACCTAAAAACAATACCATAAACTCTAAAGACTAAAACCCTAATCTTTAATAAACTAAAACCCTAGACTTTAAAACTAAACATTAAACCCTAAAATTCGAAACCCTAAACCCTAAAACCAAAACCCTAAAAACTAAAACATAAAACCTTATACTTGAATACACTAAAACCCTAAACCCTAAACCTTAAAATTAAACCCTAAAACTAAGCAAATAACCCTAAAACTCAAAACCCTAAAATTGAAAACAAAAACCCTAAACCCTAAACCCTAAAAACAAAATCTAAAACCCTAAATTTTAATACACTAAACCCTAAATCCTAATACTCTAAACACTAAAACATAAAAACAAAATCCTAAACCCTAAAAACTTAAACCCTAATCTTTAATACACTAAAACCCTAAACCGTAAAACTAAACATTAAACCCTAAAATTTAAAACCCTAAAACCTAAAACCAAAACCCTAAAAACTAAAACCCTAAATTTGAATACAACAAAACCCTAAAACCTAAAATTAAACACTAAAACTAAGCACATAACCCAAAAACTCAAAACCCTAAACCCTAAACCCTAAAAACAAAATCTAAAACCCGAAATTTTAATACACTAAACCCTAAATCCAAATACTCTAAACACGAAAACATAAAAACAAAATCCTAAACCCTAAATCCTCAAATTGAAAACAAAAACCCTAAATCCTAAAACCTAAAAACTAGATTTAAAACCCTAAATTTTAATACACTAAACCATAAATCCTAATACTCTAAACACTAAAACCTAAAAACAATACCATAAACTCTAAAGACTAAAACCCTAATCATTAATACACTAAAACCCTAGACTTTAAAACTAAACATTAAACCCTAAATTTCAAAACCCTAAACCCTAAAACCAAAACCCTAAAAACTAAAACCTAAAACCTTATACTTGAATACACTAAAACCCTAAACCCTAAACCTTAAAATTAAACCCTAAAACTAAGCAAATAACCCTAAAACTCAAAACCCTAAAATTGAAAACAAAAACACTAAACCCCAAACCCTAAAAACAAAATCTAAAACCCTAAATTTTAATACACTAAACCCTAAATCCTAATACTCAAAACACTAAAACATTAAAACTAAAACCCTAAACGCTAAAAACTAAAACCCTAATCTTTAATACACTAAAACCCTAAACGCTAAAACTAAACATTAAACCCTAAAATTTAAAACCCTAAAACCGAAAACCAAAACCCTAAAAACTAAAACCTAAAACCCTAAATTTGAATACAACAAAACCCTAAAACCTAAAATTAAACACTAAAACTAAGCACATAACCCAAAAACTCAACCCTAAAATTGAAAACAAAAATTCTAAACCCTAAACCCTAAAAACTAAATCTAAAACTCTAAATTTTAATACACTAAACCCTAAATCCTAATACTCAAAACACTAAAACATAAAAACAAACCCCTAAACCCTAAAAACTAAAACCCTAATCTTTAATACACTAAAACCCTAAACCCTAAAAGTAAACATTAAACCGTAAAATTTAAAACCCTAAAACCGAAAACCAAAACCCTAAAAACTAAAACCTAAAACCCTAAATTTGAATACAACAGAACCCTAAAACCTAAAATTAAACTGTAAAACTAAGCACATAACCCAAAAACTCAAAACCCTAAACCCTAAACCCTAAAAACAAAATCTAAAACCCTAAATTTTAATACACTAAACCCTAAATCCTAATACTCTAAACACTAAAACATAAAAACAAAATCCTAAACCCTACCCTAATCTTTAATACACTAAAACCCTAAACCCCAAAACTAAACGTTAAACCCTAAAATTTAAAACCCTAAAACCTAAAACCAAAACCCTAAAAACTAAAACCTAAAACCCTAAATTTGAATACAAAAAAACCCTAAAACCTAAAATTAAACCCTAAAACTAAGCACACAACCCAAAAACTCAGAACCCTCAAATTGAAAACAAAAACCCTAAATCCTAAAACCTAAAAACTAAATCTAAAACCCTAAATTTTAATACACTAAACCATAAATCCTAATACTCTAAACACTAAAACATAAAAACAAAACCCTAAACCCTAAAAACTAAAACCCTAATCATTAATACACTAAAACCCTTAACTCTAAAACTAAAAATTAAACCCTAAAATTCTAAACCCTAAAACCTAAAACCAAAACCCTAAAAAATAAAACCTAAAACCCTAAACTTGAATACAACAAAACCTTAAAACCTAAAATTAAACCTTAAAACTAAACATTAAACTCAAAAACTCTAAACCCTAAAACCTAAAACCCTAAACTTGAATACAACAAAACCTTAAAACCTAAAATTAAACCTTAAAACTAAACATTAAACTCAAAAACTCTAAACCCTAAAACCTAAAACCAAAACCCTAAACCTTAAATCTTAAAAACTAAATCTTAAACCCTAAATTTTATGACACTAAACCCTAAGTCATAATACTCTAAACACTAAAACCTAAAAACAATACCATAAACTCTAAAGACTAAAACCCTAATCTTTAATAAACTAAAACCCTAGACTTTAAAACTAAACATTAAACCCTAAAATTCGAAACCCTAAACCCTAAAACCAAAACCCTAAAAACTAAAACCTAAAACCTTATACTTGAATACACTAAAACCCTAAACCCTAAACCTTAAAATTAAACCCTAAAACTAAGCAAATAACCCTAAAACTCAAAACCCTAAAATTGAAAACAAAAACACTAAACCCCAAACCCTAAAAACAAAATCTAAAACCCTAAATTTTAATACACTAAACCCTAAATCCTAATACTCAAAACACTAAAACATTAAAACTAAAACCCTAAACGCTAAAAACTAAAACCCTAATCTTTAATACACTAAAACCCTAAACGCTAAAACTAAACATTAAACCCTAAAATTTAAAACCCTAAAACCGAAAACCAAAACCCTAAAAACTAAAACCTAAAACCCTAAATTTGAATACAACTAAACCCTAAAACCTAAAACCCTAAACTTGAATACAACAAAACCTTAAAACCTAAAATTAAACCTTAAAACTAAACATTAAACTCAAAAACTCTAAACCCTAAAACCTAAAACCAAAACCCTAAACCTTAAATCTTAAAAACTAAATCTTAAACCCTAAATTTTATGACACTAAACCCTAAGTCATAATACTCTAAACACTAAAACCTAAAAACAATACCATAAACTCTAAAGACTAAAACCCTAATCTTTAATAAACTAAAACCCTAGACTTTAAAACTAAACATTAAACCCTAAAATTCGAAACCCTAAACCCTAAAACCAAAACCCTAAAAACTAAAACCTAAAACCTTATACTTGAATACACTAAAACCCTAAACCCTAAACCTTAAAATTAAACCCTAAAACTAAGCAAATAACCCTAAAACTCAAAACCCTAAAATTGAAAATAAAAACACTAAACCCTAAACCCTAAAACCAAAATTTAAAACCCTAAATTTTAATACACTAAACCCTAAATCCTAATACTCTAAACACTAAAACATAAAAACAAAATCCTAAACCATAAAAACTTAAACCCTAATCTTTAATACACTAAAACCCTAAACCGTAAAACTAAACATTAAACCCTAAAATTTAAAACCCTTAAACCTAAAACCAAAACCCTAAAAACTAAAACCTAAAACCCTAAATTTGAATACAACAAAACCCTAAAACCTAAAATTAAACACTAAAACTAAGCACATAACCCAAAAACTCAAAACCCTAAACCCTAAACCCTAAAAACAAAATCTAAAACCCTAAATTTTAATACACTAAACCCTAAATCCAAATACTCTAAACACTAAAACATAAAAACAAAATCCTAAACCCTAAATCCTCAAATTGAAAACAAAAACCCAAAATCCTAAAACCTAAAAACTAGATTTAAAACCCTAAATTTTAATACACTAAACCATAAATCCTAATACTCTAAACACTAAAACATAAAAACAAAACCCTAAACCCTAAACCCTAAAAACAAAATCTAAAACCCTAAATTTTAATACACTAAACCCTAAATCCTAATACTCTAAACACTAAAACATAAAAACAAAATCCTAAACCCTAAAAACTTAAACCCTAATCTTTAATACACTAAAACCCTAAACCGTAAAACTAAACATTAAACCCTAAAATTTAAAACCCTAAAACCTAAAACCAAAACCCTAAAAACTAAAACCCTAAATTTGAATACAACAAAACCCTAAAACCTAAAATTAAACACTAAAACTAAGCACATAACCCAAAAACTCAAAACCCTAAACCCTAAACCCTAAAAACAAAATCTAAAACCCTAAATTTTAATACACTAAACCCTAAATCCAAATACTCTAAACACGAAAACATAAAAACAAAATCCTAAACCCTAAATCCTCAAATTGAAAACAAAAACCCTAAATCCTAAAACCTAAAAACTAGATTTAAAACCCTAAATTTTAATACACTAAACCATAAATCCTAATACTCTAAACACTAAAACATAAAAACAAAACCCTAAACCCTAAAATTAAACCTTAAAACTAAACATTAAACCCAAAAACTCTAAACCCTAAAACCTAAAACCAAAACCCTAAACCCTAAATGTTAAACCCTAAATTTTACGACACTAAACCCTAAGTCATAATACTCTAAACACTAAAACCTAAAAACAATACCATAAACTCTAAAGACTAAAACCCTAATCTTTAATAAACTAAAACCCTAGACTTTAAAACTAAACATTAAACCCTAAAATTCGAAACCCTAAACCCTAAAACCAAAACCCTAAAAACTAAAACATAAAACCTTATACTTGAATACACTAAAACCCTAAACCCTAAACCTTAAAATTAAACCCTAAAACTAAGCAAATAACCCTAAAACTCAAAACCCTAAAATTGAAAACAAAAACCCTAAACCCTAAACCCTAAAAACAAAATCTAAAACCCTAAATTTTAATACACTAAACCCTAAATCCTAATACTCTAAACACTAAAACATAAAAACAAAATCCTAAACCCTAAAAACTTAAACCCTAATCTTTAATACACTAAAACCCTAAACCGTAAAACTAAACATTAAACCCTAAAATTTAAAACCCTAAAACCTAAAACCAAAACCCTAAAAACTAAAACCCTAAATTTGAATACAACAAAACCCTAAAACCTAAAATTAAACACTAAAACTAAGCACATAACCCAAAAACTCAAAACCCTAAACCCTAAACCCTAAAAACAAAATCTAAAACCCGAAATTTTAATACACTAAACCCTAAATCCAAATACTCTAAACACGAAAACATAAAAACAAAATCCTAAACCCTAAATCCTCAAATTGAAAACAAAAACCCTAAATCCTAAAACCTAAAAACTAGATTTAAAACCCTAAATTTTAATACACTAAACCATACATCCTAATACTCTAAACACTAAAACCTAAAAACAATACCATAAACTCTAAAGACTAAAACCCTAATCATTAATACACTAAAACCCTAGACTTTAAAACTAAACATTAAACCCTAAATTTCAAAACCCTAAACCCTAAAACCAAAACCCTAAAAACTAAAACCTAAAACCTTATACTTGAATACACTAAAACCCTAAACCCTAAACCTTAAAATTAAACCCTAAAACTAAGCAAATAACCCTAAAACTCAAAACCCTAAAATTGAAAACAAAAACACTAAACCCCAAACCCTAAAAACAAAATCTAAAACCCTAAATTTTAATACACTAAACCCTAAATCCTAATACTCAAAACACTAAAACATTAAAACTAAAACCCTAAACGCTAAAAACTAAAACCCTAATCTTTAATACACTAAAACCCTAAACGCTAAAACTAAACATTAAACCCTAAAATTTAAAACCCTAAAACCGAAAACCAAAACCCTAAAAACTAAAACCTAAAACCCTAAATTTGAATACAACAAAACCCTAAAACCTAAAATTAAACACTAAAACTAAGCACATAACCCAAAAACTCAACCCTAAAATTGAAAACAAAAATTCTAAACCCTAAACCCTAAAAACTAAATCTAAAACTCTAAATTTTAATACACTAAACCCTAAATCCTAATACTCAAAACACTAAAACATAAAAACAAACCCCTAAACCCTAAAAACTAAAACCCTAATCTTTAATACACTAAAACCCTAAACCCTAAAAGTAAACATTAAACCGTAAAATTTAAAACCCTAAAACCGAAAACCAAAACCCTAAAAACTAAAACCTAAAACCCTAAATTTGAATACAACAGAACCCTAAAACCTAAAATTAAACTGTAAAACTAAGCACATAACCCAAAAACTCAAAACCCTAAACCCTAAACCCTAAAAACAAAATCTAAAACCCTAAATTTTAATACACTAAACCCTAAATCCTAATACTCTAAACACTAAAACATAAAAACAAAATCCTAAACCCTACCCTAATCTTTAATACACTAAAACCCTAAACCCCAAAACTAAACGTTAAACCCTAAAATTTAAAACCCTAAAACCTAAAACCAAAACCCTAAAAACTAAAACCTAAAACCCTAAATTTGAATACAAAAAAACCCTAAAACCTAAAATTAAACCCTAAAACTAAGCACACAACCCAAAAACTCAGAACCCTCAAATTGAAAACAAAAACCCTAAATCCTAAAACCTAAAAACTAAATCTAAAACCCTAAATTTTAATACACTAAACCATAAATCCTAATACTCTAAACACTAAAACATAAAAACAAAACCCTAAACCCTAAAAACTAAAACCCTAATCATTAATACACTAAAACCCTTAACTCTAAAACTAAAAATTAAACCCTAAAATTCTAAACCCTAAAACCTAAAACCAAAACCCTAAAAAATAAAACCTAAAACCCTAAACTTGAATACAACAAAACCTTAAAACCTAAAATTAAACCTTAAAACTAAACATTAAACTCAAAAACTCTAAACCCTAAAACCTAAAACCCTAAACTTGAATACAACAAAACCTTAAAACCTAAAATTAAACCTTAAAACTAAACATTAAACTCAAAAACTCTAAACCCTAAAACCTAAAACCAAAACCCTAAACCTTAAATCTTAAAAACTAAATCTTAAACCCTAAATTTTATGACACTAAACCCTAAGTCATAATACTCTAAACACTAAAACCTAAAAACAATACCATAAACTCTAAAGACTAAAACCCTAATCTTTAATAAACTAAAACCCTAGACTTTAAAACTAAACATTAAACCCTAAATTTCAAAACCCTAAACCCTAAAACCAAAACCCTAAAAACTAAAACCTAAAACCTTATACTTGAATACACTAAAACCCTAAACCCTAAACCTTAAAATTAAACCCTAAAACTAAGCAAATAACCCTAAAACTCAAAACCCTAAAATTGAAAACAAAAACACTAAACCCCAAACCCTAAAAACAAAATCTAAAACCCTAAATTTTAATACACTAAACCCTAAATCCTAATACTCAAAACACTAAAACATTAAAACTAAAACCCTAAACGCTAAAAACTAAAACCCTAATCTTTAATACACTAAAACCCTAAACGCTAAAACTAAACATTAAACCCTAAAATTTAAAACCCTAAAACCGAAAACCAAAACCCTAAAAACTAAAACCTAAAACCCTAAATTTGAATACAACTAAACCCTAAAACCTAAAACCCTAAACTTGAATACAACAAAACCTTAAAACCTAAAATTAAACCTTAAAACTAAACATTAAACTCAAAAACTCTAAACCCTAAAACCTAAAACCAAAACCCTAAACCTTAAATCTTAAAAACTAAATCTTAAACCCTAAATTTTATGACACTAAACCCTAAGTCATAATACTCTAAACACTAAAACCTAAAAACAATACCATAAACTCTAAAGACTAAAACCCTAATCTTTAATAAACTAAAACCCTAGACTTTAAAACTAAACATTAAACCCTAAATTTCAAAACCCTAAACCCTAAAACCAAAACCCTAAAAACTAAAACCTAAAACCTTATACTTGAATACACTAAAACCCTAAACCCTAAACCTTAAAATTAAACCCTAAAACTAAGCAAATAACCCTAAAACTCAAAACCCTAAAATTGAAAACAAAAACACTAAACCCCAAACCCTAAAAACAAAATCTAAAACCCTAAATTTTAATACACTAAACCCTAAATCCTAATACTCAAAACACTAAAACATTAAAACTAAAACCCTAAACGCTAAAAACTAAAACCCTAATCTTTAATACACTAAAACCCTAAACCGTAAAACTAAACATTAAACCCTAAAATTTAAAACCCTAAAACCGAAAACCAAAACCCTAAAAACTAAAACCCTAAATTTGAATACAACAAAACCCTAAAACCTAAAATTAAACACTAAAACTAAGCACATAACCCAAAAACTCAAAACCCTAAACCCTAAACCCTAAAAACAAAATCTAAAACCCGAAATTTTAATACACTAAACCCTAAATCCAAATACTCTAAACACGAAAACATAAAAACAAAATCCTAAACCCTAAATCCTCAAATTGAAAACAAAAACCCTAAATCCTAAAACCTAAAAACTAGATTTAAAACCCTAAATTTTAATACACTAAACCATACATCCTAATACTCTAAACACTAAAACCTAAAAACAATACCATAAACTCTAAAGACTAAAACCCTAATCATTAATACACTAAAACCCTAGACTTTAAAACTAAACATTAAACCCTAAATTTCAAAACCCTAAACCCTAAAACCAAAACCCTAAAAACTAAAACCTAAAACCTTATACTTGAATACACTAAAACCCTAAACCCTAAACCTTAAAATTAAACCCTAAAACTAAGCAAATAACCCTAAAACTCAAAACCCTAAAATTGAAAACAAAAACACTAAACCCCAAACCCTAAAAACAAAATCTAAAACCCTAAATTTTAATACACTAAACCCTAAATCCTAATACTCAAAACACTAAAACATTAAAACTAAAACCCTAAACGCTAAAAACTAAAACCCTAATCTTTAATACACTAAAACCCTAAACGCTAAAACTAAACATTAAACCCTAAAATTTAAAACCCTAAAACCGAAAACCAAAACCCTAAAAACTAAAACCTAAAACCCTAAATTTGAATACAACAAAACCCTAAAACCTAAAATTAAACACTAAAACTAAGCACATAACCCAAAAACTCAACCCTAAAATTGAAAACAAAAATTCTAAACCCTAAACCCTAAAAACTAAATCTAAAACTCTAAATTTTAATACACTAAACCCTAAATCCTAATACTCAAAACACTAAAACATAAAAACAAACCCCTAAACCCTAAAAACTAAAACCCTAATCTTTAATACACTAAAACCCTAAACCCTAAAAGTAAACATTAAACCGTAAAATTTAAAACCCTAAAACCGAAAACCAAAACCCTAAAAACTAAAACCTAAAACCCTAAATTTGAATACAACAGAACCCTAAAACCTAAAATTAAACTGTAAAACTAAGCACATAACCCAAAAACTCAAAACCCTAAACCCTAAACCCTAAAAACAAAATCTAAAACCCTAAATTTTAATACACTAAACCCTAAATCCTAATACTCTAAACACTAAAACATAAAAACAAAATCCTAAACCCTACCCTAATCTTTAATACACTAAAACCCTAAACCCCAAAACTAAACGTTAAACCCTAAAATTTAAAACCCTAAAACCTAAAACCAAAACCCTAAAAACTAAAACCTAAAACCCTAAATTTGAATACAAAAAAACCCTAAAACCTAAAATTAAACCCTAAAACTAAGCACACAACCCAAAAACTCAGAACCCTCAAATTGAAAACAAAAACCCTAAATCCTAAAACCTAAAAACTAAATCTAAAACCCTAAATTTTAATACACTAAACCATAAATCCTAATACTCTAAACACTAAAACATAAAAACAAAACCCTAAACCCTAAAAACTAAAACCCTAATCATTAATACACTAAAACCCTTAACTCTAAAACTAAAAATTAAACCCTAAAATTCTAAACCCTAAAACCTAAAACCAAAACCCTAAAAAATAAAACCTAAAACCCTAAACTTGAATACAACAAAACCTTAAAACCTAAAATTAAACCTTAAAACTAAACATTAAACTCAAAAACTCTAAACCCTAAAACCTAAAACCCTAAACTTGAATACAACAAAACCTTAAAACCTAAAATTAAACCTTAAAACTAAACATTAAACTCAAAAACTCTAAACCCTAAAACCTAAAACCAAAACCCTAAACCTTAAATCTTAAAAACTAAATCTTAAACCCTAAATTTTATGACACTAAACCCTAAGTCATAATACTCTAAACACTAAAACCTAAAAACAATACCATAAACTCTAAAGACTAAAACCCTAATCTTTAATAAACTAAAACCCTAGACTTTAAAACTAAACATTAAACCCTAAATTTCAAAACCCTAAACCCTAAAACCAAAACCCTAAAAACTAAAACCTAAAACCTTATACTTGAATACACTAAAACCCTAAACCCTAAACCTTAAAATTAAACCCTAAAACTAAGCAAATAACCCTAAAACTCAAAACCCTAAAATTGAAAACAAAAACACTAAACCCCAAACCCTAAAAACAAAATCTAAAACCCTAAATTTTAATACACTAAACCCTAAATCCTAATACTCAAAACACTAAAACATTAAAACTAAAACCCTAAACGCTAAAAACTAAAACCCTAATCTTTAATACACTAAAACCCTAAACGCTAAAACTAAACATTAAACCCTAAAATTTAAAACCCTAAAACCGAAAACCAAAACCCTAAAAACTAAAACCTAAAACCCTAAATTTGAATACAACTAAACCCTAAAACCTAAAACCCTAAACTTGAATACAACAAAACCTTAAAACCTAAAATTAAACCTTAAAACTAAACATTAAACTCAAAAACTCTAAACCCTAAAACCTAAAACCAAAACCCTAAACCTTAAATCTTAAAAACTAAATCTTAAACCCTAAATTTTATGACACTAAACCCTAAGTCATAATACTCTAAACACTAAAACCTAAAAACAATACCATAAACTCTAAAGACTAAAACCCTAATCTTTAATAAACTAAAACCCTAGACTTTAAAACTAAACATTAAACCCTAAATTTCAAAACCCTAAACCCTAAAACCAAAACCCTAAAAACTAAAACCTAAAACCTTATACTTGAATACACTAAAACCCTAAACCCTAAACCTTAAAATTAAACCCTAAAACTAAGCAAATAACCCTAAAACTCAAAACCCTAAAATTGAAAACAAAAACACTAAACCCCAAACCCTAAAAACAAAATCTAAAACCCTAAATTTTAATACACTAAACCCTAAATCCTAATACTCAAAACACTAAAACATTAAAACTAAAACCCTAAACGCTAAAAACTAAAACCCTAATCTTTAATACACTAAAACCCTAAACGCTAAAACTAAACATTAAACCCTAAAATTTAAAACCCTAAAACCGAAAACCAAAACCCTAAAAACTAAAACCTAAAACCCTAAATTTGAATACAACAAAACCCTAAAACATAAAATTAAACACTAAAACTAAGCACATAACCCAAAAACTCAAAACCCTAAAATTGAAAACAAAAACCCTAAACCCTAAACCCTAAAAACTAAATCTAAAACCCTAAATTTTAAAACACTAAACCCTAAATCCTAATACTCAAAACACTAAAACATAAAAACAAAACCCTAAACCCTAAAAACTAAAACCCTAATCTTTAATACACTAAAACCCTAAACCCTAAAAGTAAACATTAAACAATAAAATTTAAAACCCTAAAACCGAAAACCAAAACCCTAAAAACTAAAACCTAAAACCCTAAATTTGAATACAACAGAACCCTAAAACCTAAAATTAAACTGTAAAACTAAGCACATAACCCAAAAACTCAAAACCCTAAACCCTAAACCCTAAAAACAAAATCTAAAACCCTAAATTTTAATACACTAAACCCTAAATCCTAATACTCTAAACACTAAAACATAAAAACAAAATCCTAAACCCTACCCTAATCTTTAATACACTAAAACCCTAAACCCCAAAACTAAACGTTAAACCCTAAAATTTAAAACCCTAAAACCTAAAACCAAAACCCTAAAAACTAAAACCTAAAACCCTAAATTTGAATACAAAAAAACCCTAAAACCTAAAATTAAACCCTAAAACTAAGCACACAACACAAAAACTCAGAACCCTCAAATTGAAAACAAAAACCCTAAATCCTAAAACCTAAAAACTAAATCTAAAACCCTAAATTTTAATACACTAAACCATAAATCCTAATACTCTAAACACTAAAACATAAAAACAAAACCCTAAACCCTAAAAACTAAAACCCTAATCATTAATACACTAAAACCCTTAACTCTAAAACTAAAAATTAAACCCTAAAATTCTAAACCCTAAAACCTAAAACCAAAACCCTAAAAAATAAAACCTAAAACCCTAAACTTGAATACAACAAAACCTTAAAACCTAAAATTAAACCTTAAAACTAAACATTAAACTCAAAAACTCTAAACCCTAAAACCTAAAACCAAAACCCTAAACCTTAAATCTTAAAAACTAAATCTTAAACCCTAAATTTTATGACACTAAACCCTAAGTCATAATACTCTAAACACTAAAACCTAAAAACAATACCATAAACTCTAAAGACTAAAACCCTAATCTTTAATAAACTAAAACCCTAGACTTTAAAACTAAACATTAAACCCTAAATTTCAAAACCCTAAACCCTAAAACCAAAACCCTAAAAACTAAAACCTAAAACCTTATACTTGAATACACTAAAACCCTAAACCCTAAACCTTAAAATTAAACCCTAAAACTAAGCAAATAACCCTAAAACTCAAAACCCTAAAATTGAAAACAAAAACACTAAACCCCAAACCCTAAAAACAAAATCTAAAACCCTAAATTTTAATACACTAAACCCTAAATCCTAATACTCAAAACACTAAAACATTAAAACTAAAACCCTAAACGCTAAAAACTAAAACCCTAATCTTTAATACACTAAAACCCTAAACGCTAAAACTAAACATTAAACCCTAAAATTTAAAACCCTAAAACCGAAAACCAAAACCCTAAAAACTAAAACCTAAAACCCTAAATTTGAATACAACAAAACCCTAAAACATAAAATTAAACACTAAAACTAAGCACATAACCCAAAAACTCAAAACCCTAAAATTGAAAACAAAAACTCTAAACCCTAAACCCTAAAAACTAAATCTAAAACCCTAAATTTTAAAACACTAAACCCTAAATCCTAATACTCAAAACACTAAAACATAAAAACAAAACCCTAAACCCTAAAAACTAAAACCCTAATCTTTAATACACTAAAACCCTAAACCCTAAAAGTAAACATTAAACAATAAAATTTAAAACCCTAAAACCGAAAACCAAAACCCTAAAAACTAAAACCTAAAACCCTAAATTTGAATACAACAGAACCCTAAAACCTAAAATTAAACACTAAAACTAAGCACATAACCCAAAAACTCAAAACCCTAAACCCTAAACCCTAAAAACAAAATCTAAAACCCTAAATTTTAATACACTAAACCCTAAATCCTAATACTCTAAACACTAAAACATAAAAACAAAATCCTAAACCCTACCCTAATCTTTAATACACTAAAACCCTAAACCCCAAAACTAAACGTTAAACCCTAAAATTTAAAACCCTAAAACCTAAAACCAAAACCCTAAAAACTAAAACCTAAAACCCTAAATTTGAAAACAAAAAAACCCTAAAACCTAAAATTAAACCCTAAAACTAAGCACACAACCCAAAAACTCAGAACCCTCAAATTGAAAACAAAAACCCTAAATCCTAAAACCTAAAAACTAAATCTAAAACCCTAAATTTTAATACACTAAACCATAAATCCTAATACTCTAAACACTAAAACATAAAAACAAAACCCTAAACCCTAAAAACTAAAACCCTAATCATTAATACACTAAAACCCTTAACTCTAAAACTAAAAATTAAACCCTAAAATTCTAAACCCTAAAACCTAAAACCAAAACCCTAAAAAATAAAACCTAAAACCCTAAACTTGAATACAACAAAACCTTAAAACCTAAAATTAAACCTTAAAACTAAACATTAAACTCAAAAACTCTAAACCCTAAAACCTAAAACCAAAACCCTAAACCTTAAATCTTAAAATCTAAATCTTAAACCCTAAATTTTACGACACTACACCCTAAGTCATAATACTCTAAACACTAAAACTTAAAAACAATAACATAAACTCAAAAGACTAAAACCCTAATCTTTAATAAACTAAAACCCTAGACTTTAAAACTAAACATTAAACCCTAAATTTCAAAACCCTAAACCCTAAAACCAAAACCCTAAAAACTAAAACCTAAAACCTTATACTTGAATACACTAAAACCCTAAACCCTAAACCTTAAAATTAAACCCTAAAACTAAGCAAATAACCCTAAAACTCAAAACCCTAAAATTGAAAACAAAAACACTAAACCCCAAACCCTAAAAACAAAATCTAAAACCCTAAATTTTAATACACTAAACCCTAAATCCTAATACTCAAAACACTAAAACATTAAAACTAAAACCCTAAACGCTAAAAACTAAAACCCTAATCTTTAATACACTAAAACCCTAAACGCTAAAACTAAACATTAAACCCTAAAATTTAAAACCCTAAAACCGAAAACCAAAACCCTAAAAACTAAAACCTAAAACCCTAAATTTGAATACAACAAAACCCTAAAACATAAAATTAAACACTAAAACTAAGCACATAACCCAAAAACTCAAAACCCTAAAATTGAAAACAAAAACTCTAAACCCTAAACCCTAAAAACTAAATCTAAAACCCTAAATTTTAAAACACTAAACCCTAAATCCTAATACTCAAAACACTAAAACATAAAAACAAAACCCTAAACCCTAAAAACTAAAACCCTAATCTTTAATACACTAAAACCCTAAACCCTAAAAGTAAACATTAAACAGTAAAATTTAAAACCCTAAAACCAAAAACCAAAACCCTAAAAACTAAAACCTAAAACCCTAAATTTGAATACAACAGAACCCTAAAACCTAAAATTAAACTGTAAAACTAAGCACATAACCCAAAAACTCAAAACCCTAAACCCTAAACCCTAAAAACAAAATCTAAAACCCTAAATTTTAATACACTAAACCCTAAATCCTAATACTCTAAACACTAAAACATAAAAACAAAATCCTAAACCCTACCCTAATCTTTAATACACTAAAACCCTAAACCCCAAAACTAAACGTTAAACCCTAAAATTTAAAACCCTAAAACCTAAAACCAAAACCCTAAAAACTAAAACCTAAAACCCTAAATTTGAATACAAAAAAACCCTAAAACCTAAAATTAAACCCTAAAACTAAGCACACAACCCAAAAACTCAGAACCCTCAAATTGAAAACAAAAACCCTAAATCCTAAAACCTAAAAACTAAATCTAAAACCCTAAATTTTAATACACTAAACCATAAATCCTAATACTCTAAACACTAAAACATAAAAACAAAACCCTAAACCCTAAAAACTAAAACCCTAATCATTAATACACTAAAACCCTTAACTCTAAAACTAAAAATTAAACCCTAAAATTCTAAACCCTAAAACCTAAAACCAAAACCCTAAAAAATAAAACCTAAAACCCTAAACTTGAATACAACAAAACCTTAAAACCTAAAATTAAACCTTAAAACTAAACATTAAACTCAAAAACTCTAAACCCTAAAACCTAAAACCAAAACCCTAAACCTTAAATCTTAAAAACTAAATCTTAAACCCTAAATTTTACGACACTAAACCCTAAGTCATAATACTCTAAACACTAAAACCTAAAAACAATACCATAAACTCTAAAGACTAAAACCCTAATCTTTAATAAACTAAAACCCTAGACTTTAAAACTAAACATTAAACCCTAAATTTCAAAACCCTAAACCCTAAAACCAAAACCCTAAAAACTAAAACCTAAAACCTTATACTTGAATACACTAAAACCCTAAACCCTAAACCTTAAAATTAAACCCTAAAACTAAGCAAATAACCCTAAAACTCAAAACCCTAAAATTGAAAACAAAAACACTAAACCCCAAACCCTAAAAAAAAAATCTAAAACCCTAAATTTTAATACACTAAACCCTAAATCCTAATACTCAAAACACTAAAACATTAAAACTAAAACCCTAAACGCTAAAAACTAAAACCCTAATCTTTAATACACTAAAACCCTAAACGCTAAAACTAAACATTAAACCCTAAAATTTAAAACCCTAAAACCGAAAACCAAAACCCTAAAAACTAAAACCTAAAACCCTAAATTTGAATACAACAAAACCCTAAAACATAAAATTAAACACTAAAACTAAGCACATAACCCAAAAACTCAAAACCCTAAAATTGAAAACAAAAACTCTGAACCCTAAACCCTAAAAACTAAATCTAAAACCCTAAATTTTAAAACACTAAACCCTAAATCCTAATACTCAAAACACTAAAACATAAAAACAAAACCCTAAACCCTAAAAACTAAAACCCTAATCTTTAATACACTAAAACCCTAAACCCTAAAAGTAAACATTAAACAGTAAAATTTAAAACCCTAAAACCGAAAACCAAAACCCTAAAAACTAAAACCTAAAACCCTAAATTTGAATACAACAGAACCCTAAAACCTAAAATTAAACACTAAAACTAAGCACATAACCCAAAAACTCAAAACCCTAAACCCTAAACCCTAAAAACAAAATCTAAAACCCTAAATTTTAATACACTAAACTCTAAATCCTAATACTCTAAACACTAAAACATAAAAACAAAATCCTAAACCCTACCCTAATCTTTAATACACTAAAACCCTAAACCCCAAAACTAAACATTAAACCCTAAAATTTAAAACCCTAAAACCTAAAACTAAAACCCTAAAAACTAAAACCTAAACCCTAAATTTGAATACAAAAAAACCCTAAAACCTAAAATTAAACCCTAAAACTAAGCAAATAACCCTAAAACTCAAAACCCTAAAATTGAAAACAAAAACACTAAACCCCAAACCCTAAAAACAAAATCTAAAACCCTAAATTCTAATACACTAAACCCTAAATCCTAATACTCAAAACACTAAAACATAAAAACAAAACCCTAAACCCTAAAACCTAAATCCTAAATTTGAATACAACAAAACCCTAAAACCTAAAATTAAACACTAAAACTAAGCACATAACCCAAAAACTCAACCCTAAAATTGAAAACAAAAATTCTAAACCCTAAACCCTAAAAACTAAATCTAAAACTCTAAATTTTAATACACTAAACCCTAAATCCTAATACTCAAAACACTAAAACATAAAAACAAACCCCTAAACCCTAAAAACTAAAACCCTAATCTTTAATACACTAAAACCCTAAACCCTAAAAGTAAACATTAAACCGTAAAATTTAAAACCCTAAAACCGAAAACCAAAACCCTAAAAACTAAAACCTAAAACCCTAAATTTGAATACAATAGAACCCTAAAACCTAAAATTAAACTGTAAAACTAAGCACATAACCCAAAAACTCAAAACCCTAAACCCTAAACCCTAAAAACAAAATCTAAAACCCTAAATTTTAATACACTAAACCCTAAATCCTAATACTCTAAACACTAAAACATAAAAACAAAATCCTAAACCCTACCCTAATCTTTAATACACTAAAACCCTAAACCCCAAAACTAAACGTTAAACCCTAAAATTTAAAACCCTAAAACCTAAAACCAAAACCCTAAAAACTAAAACCTAAAACCCTAAATTTGAATACAAAAAAACCCTAAAACCTAAAATTAAACCCTAAAACTAAGCACACAACCCAAAAACTCAGAACCCTCAAATTGAAAACAAAAACCCTAAATCCTAAAACCTAAAAACTAAATCTAAAACCCTAAATTTTAATACACTAAACCATAAATCCTAATACTCTAAACACTAAAACATAAAAACAAAACCCTAAACCCTAAAAACTAAAACCCTAATCATTAATACACTAAAACCCTTAACTCTAAAACTAAAAATTAAACCCTAAAATTCTAAACCCTAAAACCTAAAACCAAAACCCTAAAAAATAAAACCTAAAACCCTAAACTTGAATACAACAAAACCTTAAAACCTAAAATTAAACCTTAAAACTAAACATTAAACTCAAAAACTCTAAACCCTAAAACCTAAAACCAAAACCCTAAACCTTAAATCTTAAAAACTAAATCTTAAACCCTAAATTTTATGACACTAAACCCTAAGTCATAATACTCTAAACACTAAAACCTAAAAACAATACCATAAACTCTAAAGACTAAAACCCTAATCTTTAATAAACTAAAACCCTAGACTTTAAAACTAAACATTAAACCCTAAATTTCAAAACCCTAAACCCTAAAACCAAAACCCTAAAAACTAAAACCTAAAACCTTATACTTGAATACACTAAAACCCTAAACCCTAAACCTTAAAATTAAACCCTAAAACTAAGCAAATAACCCTAAAACTCAAAACCCTAAAATTGAAAACAAAAACACTAAACCCCAAACCCTAAAAACAAAATCTAAAACCCTAAATTTTAATACACTAAACCCTAAATCCTAATACTCAAAACACTAAAACATTAAAACTAAAACCCTAAACGCTAAAAACTAAAACCCTAATCTTTAATACACTAAAACCCTAAACGCTAAAACTAAACATTAAACCCTAAAATTTAAAACCCTAAAACCGAAAACCAAAACCCTAAAAACTAAAACCTAAAACCCTAAATTTGAATACAACAAAACCCTAAAACATAAAATTAAACACTAAAACTAAGCACATAACCCAAAAACTCAAAACCCTAAAATTGAAAACAAAAACTCTAAACCCTAAACCCTAAAAACTAAATCTAAAACCCTAAATTTTAAAACACTAAACCCTAAATCCTAATACTCAAAACACTAAAACATAAAAACAAAACCCTAAACCCTAAAAACTAAAACCCTAATCTTTAATACACTAAAACCCTAAACCCTAAAAGTAAACATTAAACAGTAAAATTTAAAACCCTAAAACCGAAAACCAAAACCCTAAAAACTAAAACCTAAAACCCTAAATTTGAATACAACAGAACCCTAAAACCTAAAATTAAACACTAAAACTAAGCACATAACCCAAAAACTCAAAACCCTAAACCCTAAACCCTAAAAACAAAATCTAAAACCCTAAATTTTAATACACTAAACCCTAAATCCTAATACTCTAAACACTAAAACATAAAAACAAAATCCTAAACCCTACCCTAATCTTTAATACACTAAAACCCTAAACCCCAAAACTAAACGTTAAACCCTAAAATTTAAAACCCTAAAACCTAAAACCAAAACCCTAAAAACTAAAACCTAAAACCCTAAATTTGAAAACAAAAAAACCCTAAAACCTAAAATTAAACCCTAAAACTAAGCACACAACCCAAAAACTCAGAACCCTCAAATTGAAAACAAAAACCCTAAATCCTAAAACCTAAAAACTAAATCTAAAACCCTAAATTTTAATACACTAAACCATAAATCCTAATACTCTAAACACTAAAACATAAAAACAAAACCCTAAACCCTAAAAACTAAAACCCTAATCATTAATACACTAAAACCCTTAACTCTAAAACTAAAAATTAAACCCTAAAATTCTAAACCCTAAAACCTAAAACCAAAACCCTAAAAAATAAAACCTAAAACCCTAAACTTGAATACAACAAAACCTTAAAACCTAAAATTAAACCTTAAAACTAAACATTAAACTCAAAAACTCTAAACCCTAAAACCTAAAACCAAAACCCTAAACCTTAAATCTTAAAAACTAAATCTTAAACCCTAAATTTTACGACACTAAACCCTAAGTCATAATACTCTAAACACTAAAACCTAAAAACAATACCATAAACTCTAAAGACTAAAACCCTAATCTTTAATAAACTAAAACCCTAGACTTTAAAACTAAACATTAAACCCTAAATTTCAAAACCCTAAACCCTAAAACCAAAACCCTAAAAACTAAAACCTAAAACCTTATACTTGAATACACTAAAACCCTAAACCCTAAACCTTAAAATTAAACCCTAAAACTAAGCAAATAACCCTAAAACTCAAAACCCTAAAATTGAAAACAAAAACACTAAACCCCAAACCCTAAAAACAAAATCTAAAACCCTAAATTTTAATACACTAAACCCTAAATCCTAATACTCAAAACACTAAAACATTAAAACTAAAACCCTAAACGCTAAAAACTAAAACCCTAATCTTTAATACACTAAAACCCTAAACGCTAAAACTAAACATTAAACCCTAAAATTTAAAACCCTAAAACCGAAAACCAAAACCCTAAAAACTAAAACCTAAAACCCTAAATTTGAATACAACAAAACCCTAAAACATAAAATTAAACACTAAAACTAAGCACATAACCCAAAAACTCAAAACCCTAAAATTGAAAACAAAAACTCTAAACCCTAAACCCTAAAAACTAAATCTAAAACCCTAAATTTTAAAACACTAAACCCTAAATCCTAATACTCAAAACACTAAAACATAAAAACAAAACCCTAAACCCTAAAAACTAAAACCCTAATCTTTAATACACTAAAACCCTAAACCCTAAAAGTAAACATTAAACAGTAAAATTTAAAACCCTAAAACCGAAAACCAAAACCCTAAAAACTAAAACCTAAAACCCTAAATTTGAATACAACAGAACCCTAAAACCTAAAATTAAACACTAAAACTAAGCACATAACCCAAAAACTCAAAACCCTAAACCCTAAACCCTAAAAACAAAATCTAAAACCCTAAATTTTAATACACTAAACCCTAAATCCTAATACTCTAAACACTAAAACATAAAAACAAAATCCTAAACCCTACCCTAATCTTTAATACACTAAAACCCTAAACCCCAAAACTAAACATTAAACCCTAAAATTTAAAACCCTAAAACCTAAAACTAAAACCCTAAAAACTAAAACCTAAACCATAAATTTGAATACAAAAAAACCCTAAAACCTAAAATTAAACCCTAAAACTAAGCAAATAACCCTAAAACTCAAAACCCTAAAATTGAAAACAAAAACACTAAACCCCAAACCCTAAAAACAAAATCTAAAACCCTAAATTCTAATACACTAAACCCTAAATCCTAATACTCAAAACACTAAAACATAAAAACAAAACCCTAAACCCTAAAAACTAAAACCCTAAACCCTAAAAACTAAAACCCTAATCTTTAATACACTAAAACCCTAAACGCTAAAACTAAACATTAAACCCTAAAATTTAAAACCGTAAAACCGAAAACCAAAACCCTAAAAACTAAAACCTAAAACCCTAAATTTGAATACAACAAAACCCTAAAACCTAAAATTAAACACTAAAACTAAGCACATAACCTAAAAACTCAAAACCCTAAAATTGAAAACAAAAACTCTAAACCCTAAACCCTAAAAACTAAATCTAAAACCCTAAATTTTCATACACTAAACCCTAAATCCTAATACTCAAAACACTAAAACATAAAAACAAAACCCTAAACCCTAAAAACTAAAACCCTAATCTTTAATACACTAAAACCCTAAACCCTAAAACTAACAATTAAACTCTAAAATTGAAAACCCTAAAACCGAAAACCAAAACCCTAAAAACTAAAACCTAAAACCCTAAATTTGAATACAACAAAACCCTAAAACCTAAAATTAAACACTAAAACTAAGCACATAACCCAAAAACTCAAAACCCTAAGCCCTAAACCCTAAAAACAAAATCTAAAACCCTAAATTTTAATACACTAAACCCTAAATCCTAATACTCTAAACACTAAAACATAAAAACAAAATCCTAAACCCTAAAAACTTAAACCCTAATCTTTAATACACTAAAACCCTAAACCGTAAAACTAAACATTTAACCCTAAAATTTAAAACCCTAAAACCTAAAACCAAAACCCTAAAAACTAAAACCCTAAATTTGAATACAACAAAACCCTAAAACCTAAAATTAAACACTAAAACTAAGCACATAACCCAAAAACTCAAAACCCTAAACCCTAAACCCTAAAAACAAAATCTAAAACCCTAAATTTTAATACACTAAACCCTAAATCCAAATACTCTAAACACTAAAACATAAAAACAAAATCCTAAACCCTAAATCCTCAAATTGAAAACAAAAACCCTAAATCCTAAAACCTAAAAACTAGATTTAAAACCCTAAATTTTAATACACTAAACCATAAATCCTAATACTCTAAACACTAAAACATAAAAACAAAACCCTAAACCCTAAAATTAAACCTTAAAACTAAACATTAAACCCAAAAACTCTAAACCCTAAAACCTAAAACCAAAACCCTAAACCCTAAATGTTAAACCCTAAATTTTACGACACTAAACCCTAAGTCATAATACTCTAAACACTAAAACCTAAAAACAATACCATAAACTCTAAAGACTAAAACCCTAATCTTTAATAAACTAAAACCCTAGACTTTAAAACTAAACATTAAACCCTAAAATTCAAAACCCTAAACCCTAAAACCAAAACCCTAAAAACTAAAACCTAAAACCTTATACTTGAATACACTAAAACCCTAAACCCTAAACCTTAAAATTAAACCCTAAAACTAAGCAAATAACCCTAAAACTCAAAACCCTAAAATTGAAAACAAAAACACTAAACCCTAAACCCTAAAAACAAAATCTAAAACCCTAAATTTTAATACACTAAACCCTAAATCCTAATACTCTAAACACTAAAACATAAAAACAAAATCCTAAACCCTAAAAACTTAAACCCTAATCATTAATACACTAAAACCCTAAACCGTAAAACTAAATATTAAACCCTAAAATTTAAAACCCTAAAACCTAAAACCAAAACCCTAAAAACTAAAACCTAAAACCCTAAATTTGAATACAAAAAAACCTTAAAACCTAAAATTAAACACTAAAACTAAGCACATAACCCAAAAACTCAAAACCCTAAACCCTAAACCCTAAAAACAAAATCTAAAACCCTAAATTTTAATACACTAAACCCTAAATCCAAATAATCTAAACACTAAAACATAAAAACAAAATCCTAAACCCTAAATCCTCAAATTGAAAACAAAAACCCTAAATCCTAAAACCTAAAAACTAGATTTAAAACCCTAAATTTTAATACACTAAACCATAAATCCTAATACTCTAAACACTAAAACATAAAAACAAAACACTAATCCCTAAACACTAAAACCCTAATCATTAATACACTAAAACCCTAAACCCTAAAAACAAAATCTAAAACCCTAAATTTTAATACACTAAACCCTAAATCCTAATACTCTAAACACTAAAACATAAAAACAAAATCCTAAACCCTACCCTAATCTTTAATACACTAAAACCCTAAACCCCAAAACTAAACATTAAACCCTAAAATTTAAAACCCTAAAACCTAAACCTAAAACCCTAAAAACTAAAACCTAAACCATAAATTTGAATACAAAAAAACCCTAAAACCTAAAATTAAACCCTAAAACTAAGCAAATAACCCTAAAACTCAAAACCCTATAATTGAAAACAAAAACACTAAACCCCAAACCCTAAAAACAAAATCTAAAACCCTAAATTCTAATACACTAAACCCTAAATCCTAATACTCAAAACACTAAAACATAAAAACAAAACCCTAAACCCTAAAAACTAAAACCCTAAACCCTAAAAACTAAAACCCTAATCTTTAATACACTAAAACCCTAAACGCTAAAACTAAACAGTAAACCCTAAAATTTAAAACCGTAAAACCGAAAACCAAAACCCTAAAAACTAAAACCTAAAACCCTAAATTTAAATACAACAAAACCCTAAAACCTAAAATTAAACACTAAAACTAAGCACATAACCTAAAAACTCAAAACCCTAAAATTGAAAACAAAAACTCTAAACCGTAAACCCTAAAAACTAAATCTAAAACCCTAAATTTTCATACACTAAACCCTAAATCCTAATACTCAAAACACTAAAACATAAAAACAAAACCCTAAACCCTAAAAACTAAAACCCTAATCTTTAATACACTAAAACCCTAAACCCTAAAACTAACAATTAAACTCTAAAATTTAAAACCCTAAAACCGAAAACCAAAACCCTAAAAACTAAAACCTAAAACCCTAAATTTGAATACAACAAAACCCTAAAACCTAAAATTAAACACTAAAACTAAGCACATAACCCAAAAACTCAAAACCCTAAGCCCTAAACCCTAAAAACAAAATCTAAAACCCTAAATTTTAATACACTAAACCCTAAATCCTAATACTCTAAACACTAAAACATAAAAACAAAACCCTAAACCCTAAAAACTAAAACCCTAATCTTTAATACACTAAAACCCTAAACCCTAAAACTAACAATTAAACTCTAAAATTTAAAACCCTAAAACCGAAAACCAAAACCCTAAAAACTAAAACCTAAAACCCTAAATTTGAATACAACAAAACCCTAAAACCTAAAAGTAAACACTAAAACTAAGCACATAACCCAAAAACTCAAAACCCTAAACCCTAAACCCTAAAAACAAAATCTAAAACCCTAAATTTTAATACACTAAACCCTAAATCCTAATACTCTAAACACTAAAACATAAAAACAAAATCCTAAACCCTAAAAACTTAAACCCTAATCTTTAATACACTAAAACCCTAAACCGTAAAACTAAACATTTAACCCTAAAATTTAAAACCCTAAAACCTAAAACTAAAACCCTAAAAACTAAAACCCTAAATTTGAATACAACAAAACCCTAAAACCTAAAATTAAACACTAAAACTAAGCACATAACCCAAAAACTCAAAACCCTAAACCCTAAACCCTAAAAACAAAATCTAAAACCCTAAATTTTAATACACTAAACCCTAAATCCAAATACTCTAAACACTAAAACATAAAAACAAAATCCTAAACCCTAAATCCTCAAATTGAAAACAAAAACCCTAAATCCTAAAACCTAAAAACTAGATTTAAAACCCTAAATTTTAATACACTAAACCATAAATCCTAATACTCTAAACACTAAAACATAAAAACAAAACCCTAAACCCTAAAATTAAACCTTAAAACTAAACATTAAACCCAAAAACTCTAAACCCTAAATCCTAAAACCAAAACCCTAAACCCTAAATTTTAAACCCTAAATTTTATGACACTAAACCCTAAGTCATAATACTCTAAACACTAAAACCTAAAAACAATACAATAAACTCTAAAGACTAAAACCCTAATCTTTAATAAACTAAAACCCTAGACTTTAAAACTAAACATTAAACCCTAAAATTCGAAACCCTAAACCCTAAAACTAAAACCCTAAAAACTAAAACCTAAAACCTTATACTTGAATACACTAAAACCCTAAACCCTAAACCTTAAAATTAAACCCTAAAACTAAGCAAATAACCCTAAAACTCAAAACCCTAAAATTGAAAATAAAAACACTAAACCCTAAACCCTAAAAACAAAATCTAAAACCCTAAATTTTAATACACTAAACCCTAAATCCTAATACTCTAAACACTAAAACATAAAAACAAAATCCTAAACCCTAAAAACTTAAACCCTAATCTTTAATACACTAAAACCCTAAACCGTAAAACTAAACATTAAACCCTAAAATTTAAAACCCTAAAACCTAAAACCAAAACTCTAAAAACTAAAACCTAAAACCCTAAATTTGAATACAACAAAACCCTAAAACCTAAAATTAAACACTAAAACTAAGCACATAACCCAAAAACTCAAAACCCTAAACCCTAAAAACAAAATCTAAAACCCTAAATTTTAATACACTAAACCCTAAATCCAAATACTCTAAACACTAAAACATAAAAACAAAATCCTAAACCCTAAATCCTCAAATTGAAAACAAAAACCCTAAATCCTAAAACCTAAAAACTAGATTTAAAACCCTAAATTTTAATACACTAAACCATAAATCCTAATACTCTAAACACTAAAACATAAAAACAAAACCCTAAACCCTAAAAACTAAAACCCTAATCTTTAATACACTAAAACCCTAAACCCTAAAACTAACAATTAAACTCTAAAATTTAAAACCCTAAAACCGAAAACCAAAACCCTAAAAACTAAAACCTAAAACCCTAAATTTGAATACAACAAAACCCTAAAACCTAAAATTAAACACTAAAACTAAGCACATAACCCAAAAACTCAAAACCCTAAGCCCTAAACCCTAAAAACAAAATCTAAAACCCTAAATTTTAATACACTAAACCCTAAATCCTAATACTCTAAACACTAAAACATAAAAACAAAACCCTAAACCCTAAAAACTAAAACCCTAATCTTTAATACACTAAAACCCTAAACCCTAAAACTAACAATTAAACTCTAAAATTTAAAACCCTAAAACCGAAAACCAAAACCCTAAAAACTAAAACCTAAAACCCTAAATTTGAATACAACAAAACCCTAAAACCTAAAAGTAAACACAAAAACTAAGCACATAACCCAAAAACTCAAAACCCTAAACCCTAAACCCTAAAAACAAAATCTAAAACCCTAAATTTTAATACACTAAACCCTAAATCCTAATACTCTAAACACTAAAACATAAAAACAAAATCCTAAACCCTAAAAACTTAAACCCTAATCTTTAATACACTAAAACCCTAAACCGTAAAACTAAACATTTAACCCTAAAATTTAAAACCCTAAAACCTAAAACTAAAACCCTAAAAACTAAAACCCTAAATTTGAATACAACAAAACCCTAAAACCTAAAATTAAACACTAAAACTAAGCACATAACCCAAAAACTCAAAACCCTAAACCCTAAACCCTAAAAACAAAATCTAAAACCCTAAATTTTAATACACTAAACCCTAAATCCAAATACTCTAAACACTAAAACATAAAAACAAAATCCTAAACCCTAAATCCTCAAATTGAAAACAAAAACCCTAAATCCTAAAACCTAAAAACTAGATTTAAAACCCTAAATTTTAATACACTAAACCATAAATCCTAATACTCTAAACACTAAAACATAAAAACAAAACCCTAAACCCTAAAATTAAACCTTAAAACTAAACATTAAACCCAAAAACTCTAAACCCTAAAACCTAAAACCAAAACCCTAAACCCTAAATGTTAAACCCTAAATTTTATGACACTAAACCCTAAATCCTAATACTCTAAACACTAAAACATAAAAACAAAATCCTAAACCCTAAAAACTTAAACCCTAATCATTAATACACTAAAACCCTAAACCGTAAAACTAAATATTAAACCCTAAAATTTAAAACCCTAAAACCTAAAACCAAAACCCTAAAAACTAAAACCTAAAACCCTAAATTTGAATACAAAAAAACCTTAAAACCTAAAATTAAACACTAAAACTAAGCACATAACCCAAAAACTCAAAACCCTAAACCCTAAACCCTAAAAACAAAATCTAAAACCCTAAATTTTAATACACTAAACCCTAAATCCAAATAATCTAAACACTAAAACATAAAAACAAAATCCTAAACCCTAAATCCTCAAATTGAAAACAAAAACCCTAAATCCTAAAACCTAAAAACTAGATTTAAAACCCTAAATTTTAATACACTAAACCATAAATCCTAATACTCTAAACACTAAAACATAAAAACAAAACACTAATCCCTAAACACTAAAACCCTAATCATTAATACACTAAAACCCTAAACCCTAAAAACAAAATCTAAAACCCTAAATTTTAATACACTAAACCCTAAATCCTAATACTCTAAACACTAAAACATAAAAACAAAATCCTAAACCCTACCCTAATCTTTAATACACTAAAACCCTAAACCCCAAAACTAAACATTAAACCCTAAAATTTAAAACCCTAAAACCTAAACCTAAAACCCTAAAAACTAAAACCTAAACCATAAATTTGAATACAAAAAAACCCTAAAACCTAAAATTAAACCCTAAAACTAAGCAAATAACCCTAAAACTCAAAACCCTATAATTGAAAACAAAAACACTAAACCCCAAACCCTAAAAACAAAATCTAAAACCCTAAATTCTAATACACTAAACCCTAAATCCTAATACTCAAAACACTAAAACATAAAAACAAAACCCTAAACCCTAAAAACTAAAACCCTAAACCCTAAAAACTAAAACCCTAATCTTTAATACACTAAAACCCTAAACGCTAAAACTAAACAGTAAACCCTAAAATTTAAAACCGTAAAACCGAAAACCAAAACCCTAAAAACTAAAACCTAAAACCCTAAATTTAAATACAACAAAACCCTAAAACCTAAAATTAAACACTAAAACTAAGCACATAACCTAAAAACTCAAAACCCTAAAATTGAAAACAAAAACTCTAAACCGTAAACCCTAAAAACTAAATCTAAAACCCTAAATTTTCATACACTAAACCCTAAATCCTAATACTCAAAACACTAAAACATAAAAACAAAACCCTAAACCCTAAAAACTAAAACCCTAATCTTTAATACACTAAAACCCTAAACCCTAAAACTAACAATTAAACTCTAAAATTTAAAACCCTAAAACCGAAAACCAAAACCCTAAAAACTAAAACCTAAAACCCTAAATTTGAATACAACAAAACCCTAAAACCTAAAATTAAACACTAAAACTAAGCACATAACCCAAAAACTCAAAACCCTAAGCCCTAAACCCTAAAAACAAAATCTAAAACCCTAAATTTTAATACACTAAACCCTAAATCCTAATACTCTAAACACTAAAACATAAAAACAAAACCCTAAACCCTAAAAACTAAAACCCTAATCTTTAATACACTAAAACCCTAAACCCTAAAACTAACAATTAAACTCTAAAATTTAAAACCCTAAAACCGAAAACCAAAACCCTAAAAACTAAAACCTAAAACCCTAAATTTGAATACAACAAAACCCTAAAACCTAAAAGTAAACACTAAAACTAAGCACATAACCCAAAAACTCAAAACCCTAAACCCTAAACCCTAAAAACAAAATCTAAAACCCTAAATTTTAATACACTAAACCCTAAATCCTAATACTCTAAACACTAAAACATAAAAACAAAATCCTAAACCCTAAAAACTTAAACCCTAATCTTTAATACACTAAAACCCTAAACCGTAAAACTAAACATTTAACCCTAAAATTTAAAACCCTAAAACCTAAAACTAAAACCCTAAAAACTAAAACCCTAAATTTGAATACAACAAAACCCTAAAACCTAAAATTAAACACTAAAACTAAGCACATAACCCAAAAACTCAAAACCCTAAACCCTAAACCCTAAAAACAAAATCTAAAACCCTAAATTTTAATACACTAAACCCTAAATCCAAATACTCTAAACACTAAAACATAAAAACAAAATCCTAAACCCTAAATCCTCAAATTGAAAACAAAAACCCTAAATCCTAAAACCTAAAAACTAGATTTAAAACCCTAAATTTTAATACACTAAACCATAAATCCTAATACTCTAAACACTAAAACATAAAAACAAAACCCTAAACCCTAAAATTAAACCTTAAAACTAAACATTAAACCCAAAAACTCTAAACCCTAAATCCTAAAACCAAAACCCTAAACCCTAAATTTTAAACCCTAAATTTTATGACACTAAACCCTAAGTCATAATACTCTAAACACTAAAACCTAAAAACAATACAATAAACTCTAAAGACTAAAACCCTAATCTTTAATAAACTAAAACCCTAGACTTTAAAACTAAACATTAAACCCTAAAATTCGAAACCCTAAACCCTAAAACTAAAACCCTAAAAACTAAAACCTAAAACCTTATACTTGAATACACTAAAACCCTAAACCCTAAACCTTAAAATTAAACCCTAAAACTAAGCAAATAACCCTAAAACTCAAAACCCTAAAATTGAAAATAAAAACACTAAACCCTAAACCCTAAAAACAAAATCTAAAACCCTAAATTTTAATACACTAAACCCTAAATCCTAATACTCTAAACACTAAAACATAAAAACAAAATCCTAAACCCTAAAAACTTAAACCCTAATCTTTAATACACTAAAACCCTAAACCGTAAAACTAAACATTAAACCCTAAAATTTAAAACCCTAAAACCTAAAACCAAAACTCTAAAAACTAAAACCTAAAACCCTAAATTTGAATACAACAAAACCCTAAAACCTAAAATTAAACACTAAAACTAAGCACATAACCCAAAAACTCAAAACCCTAAACCCTAAAAACAAAATCTAAAACCCTAAATTTTAATACACTAAACCCTAAATCCAAATACTCTAAACACTAAAACATAAAAACAAAATCCTAAACCCTAAATCCTCAAATTGAAAACAAAAACCCTAAATCCTAAAACCTAAAAACTAGATTTAAAACCCTAAATTTTAATACACTAAACCATAAATCCTAATACTCTAAACACTAAAACATAAAAACAAAACCCTAAACCCTAAAAACTAAAACCCTAATCTTTAATACACTAAAACCCTAAACCCTAAAACTAACAATTAAACTCTAAAATTTAAAACCCTAAAACCGAAAACCAAAACCCTAAAAACTAAAACCTAAAACCCTAAATTTGAATACAACAAAACCCTAAAACCTAAAATTAAACACTAAAACTAAGCACATAACCCAAAAACTCAAAACCCTAAGCCCTAAACCCTAAAAACAAAATCTAAAACCCTAAATTTTAATACACTAAACCCTAAATCCTAATACTCTAAACACTAAAACATAAAAACAAAACCCTAAACCCTAAAAACTAAAACCCTAATCTTTAATACACTAAAACCCTAAACCCTAAAACTAACAATTAAACTCTAAAATTTAAAACCCTAAAACCGAAAACCAAAACCCTAAAAACTAAAACCTAAAACCCTAAATTTGAATACAACAAAACCCTAAAACCTAAAAGTAAACACAAAAACTAAGCACATAACCCAAAAACTCAAAACCCTAAACCCTAAACCCTAAAAACAAAATCTAAAACCCTAAATTTTAATACACTAAACCCTAAATCCTAATACTCTAAACACTAAAACATAAAAACAAAATCCTAAACCCTAAAAACTTAAACCCTAATCTTTAATACACTAAAACCCTAAACCGTAAAACTAAACATTTAACCCTAAAATTTAAAACCCTAAAACCTAAAACTAAAACCCTAAAAACTAAAACCCTAAATTT
The DNA here is from genome assembly GCA_954870475.1 of Euphrasia confusa. Classification (NCBI taxonomy): domain Eukaryota; kingdom Viridiplantae; phylum Streptophyta; class Magnoliopsida; order Lamiales; family Orobanchaceae; genus Euphrasia; species Euphrasia confusa. The sequence continues at coordinate 18,995,039 of OX940966.1, forward strand.
GAATACAACAAAACCCTAAAACCTAAAATTAAACACTAAAACTAAGCACATAACCCAAAAACTCAAAACCCTAAACCCTAAACCCTAAAAACAAAATCTAAAACCCTAAATTTTAATACACTAAACCCTAAATCCAAATACTCTAAACACTAAAACATAAAAACAAAATCCTAAACCCTAAATCCTCAAATTGAAAACAAAAACCCTAAATCCTAAAACCTAAAAACTAGATTTAAAACCCTAAATTTTAATACACTAAACCATAAATCCTAATACTCTAAACACTAAAACATAAAAACAAAACCCTAAACCCTAAAATTAAACCTTAAAACTAAACATTAAACCCAAAAACTCTAAACCCTAAAACCTAAAACCAAAACCCTAAACCCTAAATGTTAAACCCTAAATTTTATGACACTAAACCCTAAGTCATAATACTCTAAACACTAAAACCTAAAAACAATACAATAAACTCTAAAGACTAAAACCCTAATCTTTAATAAACTAAAACCCTAGACTTTAAAACTAAACATTAAACCCTAAAATTCGAAACCCTAAACCCTAAAACTAAAACCCTAAAAACTAAAACCTAAAACCTTATACTTGAATACACTAAAACCCTAAACCCTAAACCTTAAAATTAAACCCTAAAACTAAGCAAATAACCCTAAAACTCAAAACCCTAAAATTGAAAATAAAAACACTAAACCCTAAACCCTAAAAACAAAATCTAAAACCCTAAATTTTAATACACTAAACCCTAAATCCTAATACTCTAAACACTAAAACATAAAAACAAAATCCTAAACCCTAAAAACTTAAACCCTAATCTTTAATACACTAAAACCCTAAACCGTAAAACTAAACATTAAACCCTAAAATTTAAAACCCTAAAACCTAAAACCAAAACTCTAAAAACTAAAACCTAAAACCCTAAATTTTAATACAACAAAACCCTAAAACCTAAAATTAAACACTAAAACTAAGCACATAACCCAAAAACTCAAAACCCTAAACCCTAAAAACAAAATCTAAAACCCTAAATTTTAATACACTAAACCCTAAATCCAAATACTCTAAACACTAAAACATAAAAACAAAATCCTAAACCCTAAATCCTCAAATTGAAAACAAAAACCCTAAATCCTAAAACCTAAAAACTAGATTTAAAACCCTAAATTTTAATACACTAAACCATAAATCCTAATACTCTAAACACTAAAACATAAAAACAAAACCCTAAACCCTAAAATTAAACCTTAAAACTAAACATTAAACCCAAAAACTCTAAACCCTAAAACCTAAAACCAAAACCCTAAACCCTAAATGTTAAACCCTAAATTTTACGACACTAAACCCTAAGTCATAATACTCTAAACACTAAAACCTAAAAACAATACCATAAACTCTAAAAACTAAAACCCTAATCTTTAATACACTAAAACCCTAAACGCTAAAACTAAACATTAAACCCTAAAATTTAAAACCCTAAAACCGAAAACCAAAACCCTAAAAACTAAAACCTAAAACCTTAAATTTGAATACAACAAAACCCTAAAACATAAAATTAAACACTAAAACTAAGCACATAACCCAAAAACTCAAAACCCTAAAATTGAAAACAAAAACTCTAAACCCTAAACCCTAAAAACGAAATCTAAAACCCTAAATTTTAATACACTAAACCCTAAATCCTAATACTCAAAACACTAAAACATAAAAACAAAACCCTAAACCCTAAAAACTAAAACCCTAATCTTTAATACACTAAAACCCTAAACCCTAAAAGTAAACATTAAACAGTAAAATTTAAAACCCTAAAACCAAAAACCAAAACCCTAAAAACTAAAACCTAAAACCCTAAATTTGAATACAACAGAACCCTAAAACCTAAAATTAAACACTAAAACTAAGCACATAACCCAAAAACTCAAAACCCTAAACCCTAAACCCTAAAAACAAAATCTAAAACCCTAAATTTTAATACACTAAACCCTAAATCCTAATACTCTAAACACTAAAACATAAAAAAAAAATCTTAAACCCTACCCTAATCTTTAATACACTAAAACCCTAAACCCCAAAACTAAACATTAAACCCTAAAATTTAAAACCCTAAAACCTATAACCAAAACCCTAAAAACTAAAACCTAAACCATAAATTTGAATACAAAAAAACCCTAAAACCTAAAATTAAACCCTAAAACTAAGCAAATAACCCTAAAACTCAAAACCCTAAAATTGAAAACAAAAACACTAAACCCCAAACCCTAAAAACAAAATCTAAAACCCTAAATTCTAATACACTAAACCCTAAATCCTAATACTCAAAACACTAAAACATAAAAACAAAACCCTAAACCCTAAAAACTAAAACCCTAAACCCTAAAAACTAAAACCCTAATCTTTAATACACTAAAACCCTAAACGCTAAAACTAAACATTAAACCCTAAAATTTAAAACCGTAAAACAGAAAACCAAAACCCTAAAAACTAAAACCTAAAACCCTAAATTTGAATACAACAAAACCCTAAAACCTAAAATTAAACACTAAAACTAAGCACATAACCTAAAAACTCAAAACCCTAAAATTGAAAACAAAAACTCTAAACCCTAAACCCTAAAAACTAAATCTAAAACCCTAAATTTTCATACACTAAACCCTAAATCCTAATACTCAAAACACTAAAACATAAAAACAAAACCCTAAACCCTAAAAACTAAAACCCTAATCTTTAATACACTAAAACCCTAAACCCTAAAACTAACAATTAAACTCTAAAATTTAAAACCCTAAAACCGAAAACCAAAACCCTAAAAACTAAAACCTAAAACCCTAAATTTGAATACAACAAAACCCTAAAACCTAAAATTAAACACTAAAACTAAGCACATAACCCAAAAACTCAAAACCCTAAACCCTAAACCCTAAAAACAAAATCTAAAACCCTAAATTTTAATACACTAAACCCTAAATCCTAATACTCTAAACACTAAAACATAAAAACAAAATCCTAAACCCTAAAAACTTAAACCCTAATCTTTAATACACTAAAACCCTAAACCGTAAAACTAAACATTTAACCCTAAAATTTAAAACCCTAAAACCTAAAACAAAAACCCTAAAAACTAAAACCCTAAATTTGAATACAACAAAACCCTAAAACCTAAAATTAAACACTAAAACTAAGCACATAACCCAAAAACTCAAAACCCTAAACCCTAAACCCTAAACCCTAAACCCTAAAAACAAAATCTAAAACCCTAAATTTTAATACACTAAACCCTAAATCCAAATACTCTAAACACTAAAACATAAAAACAAAATCCTAAACCCTAAATCCTCAAATTGAAAACAAAAACCCTAAATCCTAAAACCTAAAAACTAGATTTAAAACCCTAAATTTTAATACACTAAACCATAAATCCTAATACTCTAAACACTAAAACATAAAAACAAAACCCTAAACCCTAAAATTAAACCTTAAAACTAAACATTAAACCCAAAAACTCTAAACCCTAAAACCTAAAACCAAATTCCTAAACCCTAAATGTTAAACCCTAAATTTTATGACACTAAACCCTAAGTCATAATACTCTAAACACTAAAACCTAAAAACAATACCATAAACTCTAAAGACTAAAACCCTAATCTTTAATAAACTAAAACCCTAGACTTTAAAACTAAACATTAAATCCTAAAATCACTATGGGAAAATGTCACATAGACACCAGTTCATAGACACCGGGCGGCTTTGGGAACGGTGTTAAAAATATTTATAACACCGGTCGCGGAAAAAAAGGAGGTTAAACTATTTTTAACGCCGGTTTTTGTACAAAGTGATGTTAAATGTTCCATTTAAAATTTCAATTTTCATTTATAACACCATTTTTTATTCTGACCGGTGTTAATAGCATTTCCATTTTTTTAATAAAATTATAAGTATCTTTAACATCATTTTTGTTAGCCAGGCCCGATGTAAAAAAACCTAATAATTTTTTTTAATTAAGCATCATTAAATCCCACTCCCCGTTTCCACATAACATACGAGCAAACCAAGAGTTTAAGAGCGAAAAAGTCCTCCATGAAGGGATCGCCGGTGGATTTGAAATTCCGCAGCTCCTCCAGCGTGCTGGAGTAGTTTCGGGACGGATCTCGGCCGCTGTACTTCTCCTGGAACTTCCGGAGGGCTAGATTGACGATCTATTCGATGTGGCCGGCGCGTGCGAGGCAAGTGTCGAGGGAGGCGCAGAAATCGAGGGTGGCGAGGCTGTTCTGGAAATAGTCGTCGACGAGATCGGAGAGGTCACTGTTGTTCCAGACGTCCTGCTTGTCCTGGAGGATGATTTTGACGACCTCCTGGTTCATCTCGAGGAGTAATTCGGTGACCTGGCTGAGGGATTCGAGGGAGAGGGAGCGGACGTCGACGCCGATGACGATGGAGTTGATGGCGCGGCTCGTGCGAGCCTGGAGGGTGGAGTCGAAGGTCCGTCGGTGGGGATCAGCGCGACACGCGGCTTCGTACGATCTTTGATCTGCTCCGGTTAGCGAGGCAGAGCCGAAGCCGGAGCTGGAGCGACCTGGCGGCGCGGCGGAAGGAATGCAGCTCATCTGGGCGCCCATTATTGATTCGCATTTTCTGTGTTGGAATTATGAAGGGTGAAGAGGAGGAGTTGATTGTTACTTTTTTTTAGGGTTTTCTACACACTGATTATTACGTACTTTGTTTTTGTTTGTTTTAATTTTGATTCTTTTTTTTTTTAGGCACCGAAGAAGGAAAAGGCTCCACAGGCATCCAAGCCGTTAAAATCCACCGGCGGCAAGCAGAAGAAGGTCAGATTTTTTTCAATTTGTACTCTTTTTTTCCTTCAGGTGAAGTGTGTTTGGGTTCGGAATTTAATATCGTGAAAACTTAGATGAACAATTTGACACCCCATCCAGGTGAGAACACCTCACGATTTTTGTTCGATTTTGTTTGGCGATTGAATGGTGTATTAAACTTTAGTATTATAAAGGAATGAGTGAGCAGTGTTAAATAGGAGCTCAAACTCGATTTCAGAGACTCATTATGAGCAATTGTGGGTTTTTAATACAGTTCCGCGACCGATAGGGCTAGAGAAATGATGTGTCTAATTATATATCTCATTACCTCTTTTTTTTCTTAACTGAATTTATGATGGTTTGCAGCTGGAAACCTTCGCCATCTGATTGTTGAATCTTGCATTGCTAGAAATGTATCTGGGCAGATGCCAGGTTGTCATCATTCATGAAGGGGTCTCCTTTAACTCCTCCAATGATCATTGAGTTGGTATTGACTCCAGCTACTAGGTATATGGTGGTTTTAATTTCGAAAAGTTGTAATTCAGACTCTTGTTAGTTGTTTAAACTTTAATTTTCATCAAATCTAAGTTCAGCTTGTCTATATCCATTATCCTCTGAATACTCTATTGCTTTTATTCAAAGAAATTTGGTTTTATGAAAAAAAAGTACATAGATCCCAAAACATTTATCATCCCTCAAGAGTCGGGACTAAAAGAAATAACAATTGGTAGACCATTTTTAGTAACTCTTTTCTTCTCTTTTTGACATGTCCTAAGGATACTTTTGGTAATATTCACCAATATTGAAATTAGCCGAATCTCCTTTAACTCGTTATTTTTGCTTTCTTGCATATTTGGTACAGTTTCTTTAAATAGGATGACAAGCAAATAAGTGAAGGTCAAAATTGTGATTGATTAAACAATTTTTTTCACTTTTCAACCATGATACTTGTCATCAGTTGAACACCATATCACTTTTCAACCATGATACTCTGTATTATATTCTGGTTTCATTCCTTATATGGAGGAGATTGGTTAACATGCACAACTCATTGTATTAGACAAATATAATTACCTCTTTATAATATATTATGAACTATGCACTATTTTACTTGGATTACTAAAGACCAAAATATTTATTTGTCTTTTCTTGTAGGAACATACGACCCTTCTGATAACAAAGTTACTCTCACCTGCTAGTCATATAGAATTTTCTGGAAGTGACAATCATTTGATAGGTTATGCGCCATTTCTGAATGCTCTTCTTGTCGGAATATCATTGCTTGATTGTATTCATATTTTTTCCTTCCACGGCTTGGTAGGCAGCTTCATTTATATTAATTTTGAGATCATTTTGAGTGATGAAATGGTTCCCCTGGCCTCATTAAAACAAAATCCTAAACCCTAAAAACTAAAACCCTAATCTTTAATACACTAAAACCCTACACCCTAAAACTAAACATTAAACCCTAAAATTTAAAACCCTAAAACCTAAAACCAAAACCCTAAAAACTAAAACCTAAAACCCTAAATTTGAATACAACAAAACCCTAAAACCTAAAATTAAAACCTAAAACCAAGCACATAACCCAAAAACTCAAAACCAAAAAATTGAAAACAAAAACCCTAAATCCTAAAACCTAAAAACTAAATCTAAAACCCTAAATTTTAATACACTAAACCATAAATCCTAATACTCTAAACACTAAAACATAAAAACAAAACCATAATCCCTAAACACTAAAACCCTAATCATTAATACACTAAAACCCTAAACCCTAAAACTAAAAATTAAACCCTAAAATTCTAAACCCTAAAAACTAAAACCAAAACCCTAAAAAATAAAACCTAAAACCCTAAACTTGAATACAACAAAACCCTAAAACCTAAAATTAAACCTTAAAACTAAACATTAAACCCAAAAACTCTAAACCCTAAAACCTAAAACCAATACCCTAAACCTTAAATCTTAAAAACTAAATCTTAAACCCTAAATTTTACGACACTAAACCCTAAGTCCTAATACTCTAAACACTAAAACCTAAAAACAATACCATAAACTCTAAAGACTAAAACCCTAATCTTTAATACACTAAAACCCTAGACTTTAAAACTAAACATTAAACCCTAAAATTCGAAACCCTAAACCCAAAAAAAAAACCTAAAAACTAAAACCTAAAACCTTATACTTGAATACACTAAAACCCTAAACCCTAAACCTTAAAATTAAACCATAAAACTAAGCAAATAACCCTAAAACTCAAAACCCTAAAATTGAAAACAAAAACACTAAACCCCAAACCCTAAAACCAAAATCTAAAACCCTAAATTTTAATACACTAAACCCTAAATCCTAATACTCAAAACACTAAAACATAAAAACAAAACCCTAAACCCTAAAAACTAAAACCCTAATCTTAAATACACTAAAACCCTAAACGCTAAAACTAAACATTAAACCCTAAAATTTAAAACCCTAAAACCGAAAACCAAAACCCTAAAAACTAAAACCTAAAACCCTAAATTTGAATACAACAAAACCCTAAAACCAAAACACTAAAACCTAAAACCTAAAACCTTATACTTGAATACACTAAAACCCTAAACCCTAAACCTTAAAATTAAACCCTAAAACTAAGCAAATAACCCTAAAACTCAAAACCCTAAAATTGAAAACAAAAACACTAAACCCCAAACCCTAAAAACAAAATCTAAAACCCTAAATTTTAATACACTAAACCCTACATCCTAATACTCTAAACACTAATTCATTAAAACAAAATCCTAAACCCTAAAAACTAAAACCCTAATCTTTAATACACTAAAACCCTACACCCTAAAACTAAACATTAAACCCTAAAATTTAAAACCCTAAAACCTAAAACCAAAACCCAAAAAACTAAAACCTAAAACCCTAAATTTGAATACAACAAAACCCTAAAACCTAAAATTAAAACCTAAAACCAAGCACATAACCCAAAAACTCAAAACCCTAAAATTGAAAACAAAAACCCTAAATCCTAAAACCTAAAAACTAAATCTAAAACCCTAAATTTTAATACACTAAACCATAAATCCTAATAATCTAAACACTAAAACATAAAAACAAAACCATAATCCCTAAACACTAAAACCCTAATCATTAATACACTAAAACCCTAAACCCTAAAACTAAAAATTAAACCCTAAAATTCTAAACCCTAAAACCTAAAACCAAAACCCTAAAAAATAAAACCTAAAACCCTAAACTTGAATACAACAAAACCCTAAAACCTAAATTTAAACCTTAAAACTAAACATTAAACCCAAAAAATCTAAACCCTAAAACCTAAAACCAATACCCTAAACCTTAAATCTTAAAAACTAAATCTTAAACCCTAAATTTTACGACACTAAACCCTAAGTCCTAATACTCTAAACACTAAAACCTAAAAACAATACCATAAACTCTAAAGACTAAAACCCTAATCTTTAATACACTGAAACCCTAGACTTTAAAACTAAACATTAAACCCTAAAATTCGAAACCCTAAACCCAAAAAAAAAACCTAAAAACTAAAACCTTATACTTGAATACACTAAAACCCTAAACCCTAAACCTTAAAATTAAACCCTAAAACTAAGCAAATAACCCTAAAACTCAAAACCCTAAAATTGAAAACAAAAACACTAAACCCCAAACCCTAAAAACAAAATCTAAAACCCTAAATTTTAATACACTAAACCCTAAATCCTAATACTCAAAACACTAAAACATAAAAACAAAACCCTAAACCCTAAAAACTAAAACCCTAATCTTTAATACACTAAAACCCTAAACGCTAAAACTAAACATTAAACCCTAAAATTTAAAACCCTAAAACCGAAAACCAAAACTCTAAAAACTAAAACCTAAAACCCTAAATTTGAATACAAAAAAAACCTAAAACCTAAAATTAAACACTAAAACTAAGCACATAACCCAAAAACTCAAAACCCTAAAATTGAAAACAAAAACCCTAAATTTTAATACACTAAACCCTAAATCCTAATAATCAAAACACTAAAACATAAAAACAAAACCCTAAACCCTAAAAACAAAATCTAAAACCCTAAATTTTAATACACTAAACCCTAAATCCAAATACTCTAAACACTAAAACATAAAAACAAAATCCTAAACCCTAAATCCTCAAATTGAAAACAAAAACCCTAAATCCTAAAACCTAAAAACTAGATTTAAAACCCTAAATTTTAATACACTAAACCATAAATCCTAATACTCTAAACACTAAAACATAAAAACAAAACCCTAAACCCTAAAATTAAACCTTAAAACTAAACATTAAACCCAAAAACTCTAAACCCTAAAACCTAAAACCAAAACCCTAAACCCTAAATGTTAAACCCTAAATTTTACGACACTAAACCCTAAGTCATAATACTCTAAACACTAAAACCTAAAAACAATACCATAAACTCTAAAGACTAAAACCCTAATCTTTAATAAACTAAAACCCTAGACTTTAAAACTAAACATTAAACCCTAAAATTCAAAACCCTAAACCCTAAAACCAAAACCCTAAAAACTAAAACCTAAAACCTTATACTTGAATACACTAAAACCCTAAACCCTAAACCTTAAAATTAAACCCTAAAATTAAGCAAATAACCCTAAAACTCAAAACCCTAAAATTGAAAACAAAAACACTAAACCCTAAACCCTAAAAACAAAATCTAAAACCCTAAATTTTAATACACTAAACCCTAAATCCTAATACTCTAAACACTAAAACATAAAAACAAAATCCTAAACCCTAAAAACTTAAACCCTAATCATTAATACACTAAAACCCTAAATCGTAAAACTAAATATTAAACCCTAAAATTTAAAACCCTAAAACCTAAAACCAAAACCCTAAAAACTAAAACCTAAAACCCTAAATTTGAATACAACAAAACCTTAAAACCTAAAATTAAACACTAAAACTAAGCACATAACCCAAAAACTCAAAACCCTAAACCCTAAACCCTAAAAACAAAATCTAAAACCCTAAATTTTAATACACTAAACCCTAAATCCAAATACTCTAAACACTAAAACATAAAAACAAAATCCTAAACCCTAAATCCTCAAATTGAAAACAAAAACCCTAAATCCTAAAACCTAAAAACTAGATTTAAAACCCTAAATTTTAATACACTAAACCATAAATCCTAATACTCTAAACACTAAAACATAAAAACAAAACCCTAAACCCTAAAATCAAACCTTAAAACTAAACATTAAACCCAAAAACTCTAAACCCTAAAACCTAAAACCAAAACCCTAAACCCTAAATGTAAAACCCTAAATTTTACAACACTAAACCCTAAGTCATAATACTCTAAACACTAAAACCTTAAAATAATACCATAAACTCTAAAGATTAAAACCCTAATCTTTAATAAACTAAATCCCTAGACTTTAAAACTAAACATTAAACCCTAAAATTCGAAACCCTAAACCCTAAAACCAAAACCCTAAAAACTAAAACCAAAAACCTTATACTTGAATACACTAAAACCCTAAACCCTAAACCTTAAAATTAAACCATAAAACTAAGCAAATAACCCTAAAACTCAAAAACCTAAAATTGAAAACAAAAACACTAAACCCCAAACCCTAAAAACAAAATCTAAAACCCTAAATTTTAATACACTAAACCCTAAATCCTAATACTCAAAACACTAAAACATAAAAACAAAACCCTAAACCCTAAAAACTAAAACCCTAATCTTTAATACACTAAAACCCTAAACGCTAAAACTAAACATTAAACCCTAAAATTTAAAACCCTAAAATCTTAAACCAAAACCCTAAAAATTAAAACCTAAAACCCTAAATTTGAATACAACAAAACCCTAAAACCTAAAATTAAACACTAAAACTAAGCACATAACCCAAAAACTCAAAACCCTAAACTTTAAAACAAAAACCCTAATCCCTAAACCCTAAAAACTAAATCTAAACCCCTAAATTTTAATACACTAAACCCTAAATCCTAATACTCTAAACACTAAAACATTAAAACAAAATCCTAAACCCTAAAAACTAAAACCCTAATCTTTAATACACTAAAACCCTACACCCTAAAACTAAACATTAAACCCTAAAATTTAAAACCCTAAAACCTAAAACCAAAACCCTAAAAATTAAAACCTAAAACCCTAAATTTGAATACAACAAAACCCTAAAACCTAAAATTAAACCCTAAAACCAAGAACATTACCCAAAAACTCAAAACCCTAAAATTGAAAACAAAAACCCTAAATCCTAAAACCTAGAAACTAAATCTAAAACCCTAAATTTTAATACACTAAACCCTAAATCATAATACTCAAAACACTAAAACATAAAAACAAAACCCTAAACCCTAAAAACTAAAACCCTAATCTTTAATACACTAAAACCCTAAACCCTAAAAGTAAACATTAAACCGTAAAATTTAAAACCCTAAAACCGAAAACCAAAACCCTAAAAACTAAAACCTAAAACCCTAAATTTGAATACAACAGAACCCTAAAACCTAAAATTAAACACTAAAACTAAGCACATAACCCAAAAACTCAAAACCCTAAACCCTAAACCCTAAAAACAAAATCTAAAACCCTAAATTTTAATACACTAAACCCTAAATCCTAATACTTAAACACTAACACATAAAAACAAAATCCTAAACCCTACCCTAATCTTTAATACACTAAAACCCTAAACCCCAAAACTAAACATTAAACCCTAAAATTTAAAACCCTAAAACCTAAAACCAAAACCCTAAAAACTAAAACCTAAACCATAAATTTGAATACAAAAAAACATTAAAACCTAAAATTAAACCCTAAAACTAAGCAAATAACCCTAAAACTCAAAACCCTAAAATTGAAAACAAAACACTAAACCCCAAACCCTAAAAACAAAATCTAAAACCCTAAATTCTAATACACTAAACCCTAAATCCTAATACTCAAAACACTAAAACATAAAAACAAAACCCTAAACCCTAAAAACTAAAACCCTAAACCCTAAAAACTAAAACCCTAATCTTTAATACACTAAAACCCTAAACGCTAAAACTAAACATTAAACCCTAAAATTTAAAACCGTAAAACCGAAAACCAAAACCCTAAAAACTAAAACCTAAAACCCTAAATTTGAATACAACAAAACCCTAAAACCTAAAATTAAACACTAAAACTAAGCACATAACCTAAAAACTCAAAACCCTAAAATTGAAAACAAAAACTCTAAACCCTAAACCCTAAAAACTAAATCTAAAACCCTAAATTTTCATACACTAAACCCTAAATCCTAATACTCAAAACACTAAAACATAAAAACAAAACCCTAAACCCTAAAAACTAAAACCCTAATCTTTAATACACTAAAACCCTAAACCCTAAAACTAACAATTAAACTCTAAAATTTAAAACCGAAAACCAAAACCCTAAAAACTAAAACCTAAAACCCTAAATTTGAATACAACAAAACCCTAAAACCTAAAATTAAACACTAAAACTAAGCACATAACCCAAAAACTCAAAACCCTAAACCCTAAACCCTAAAAACAAAATCTAAAACCCTAAATTTTAATACACTAAACCCTAAATCCTAATACTCTAAACACTAAAACATAAAAACAAAATCCTAAACCCTAAAAACTTAAACCCTAATCTTTAATACACTAAAACCCTAAACCGTAAAACTAAACATTAAACCCTAAAATTTAAAACCCTAAAACCTAAAACCAAAACCCTAAAAACTAAAACCCTAAATTTGGATACAACAAAACCCTAAAACCTAAAATTAAACACTAAAACTAAGCACATAACCCAAAAACTCAAAACCCTAAACTCTAAACCCTAAAAACAAAATCTAAAACCATAAATTTTAATACACTAAACCCTAAATCCAATTACTCTAAACACTAAAACATAAAAACAAAATCCTAAACCCTAAATCCTCAAATTTAAAACAAAAACCCTAAATCCTAAAACCTACAAACTAGATTTAAAACCCTAAATTTTAATACCCTAAACCATAAATCCTAATACTCTAAACACTAAAACAAAAAACAAAACCCTAAACCCTAAAATTAAACCTTAAAACTAAACATTAAACCCAAAAACTCTAAACCCTAAAACCTAAAACCAAAACCCTAAACCCTAAATGTTAAACCCTAAATTTTACGACACTAAACCCTAAGTCATAATACTCTAAACACTAAAACCTAAAAACAATACCATAAACTCTAAAGACTAAAACCTTAATCTTTAATAAACTAAAACCCTAGACTTTAAAACTAAACATTAAACCCTAAAATTCGAAACCCTAAACCCTAAAACAAAAACCCTAAAAACTAAAACCTAAAACCTTATACTTGAATACACTAAAACCCTAAACCCTAAACCTTAAAATTAAACCCTAAAACTAAGCAAATAACCCTAAAACTCAAAACCCTAAAATTGAAAATAAAAACACTAAACCCTAAACCCTAAAAACAAAATCTAAAACCCTAAATTTTAATACACTAAACCCTAAATCCTAATACTCTAAACACTAAAACATAAAAACAAAATCCTAAACCCTAAAAACTTAAACCCTAATCTTTAATACACTAAAACCCTAAACCGTAAAACTAAACATTAAACCCTAAAATTTAAAACCCTAAAACCTAAAACCAAAACCCTAAAAACTAAAACCTAAAACCCTAAATTTGAATACAACAAAACCCTAAAACCTAAAATTAAACCCTAAAACCAAGCACATAACCCAAAAACTCAAAACCCTAAAATTGAAAACAAAAACCCTAAATCCTAAAACCTAAAAACTAAATCTAAAACCCTAAATTTTAATACACTAAACCATAAATCCTAATACTCTAAACACTAAAACATAAAAACAAAACCATAATCCCTAAACACTAAAACCCTAATCATTAATACACTAAAACCCTAAACCCTAAAACTAAAAATTAAACCCTAAAATTCTAAACCCTAAAACCTAAAACCAAAACCCTAAAAAATAAAACCTAAAACCCTAAACTTGAATACAACAAAACCCTAAAACCTAAAATTAAACCTTAAAACTAAACATTAAACCCAAAAACTCTAAACCCTAAAACCTAAAACCAATACCCTAAACCTTAAATCTTAAAAACTAAATCTTAAACCCTAAATTTTACGACACTAAACCCTAAGTCCTAATACTCTAAACACTAAAACCTAAAAACAATACCATAAACTCTAATGACTAAAACCCTAATCTTTAATACACTAAAACCCTAGACTTTAAAACTAAACATTAAACCCTAAAATTCGAAACCCTAAACCCAAAATAAAACCTAAAAACTAAAACCTAAAACCTTATACTTGATTACACTAAAACCCTAAACCCTAAACCTTAAAATTAAACCCAAAAACTAAACAAATAACCCTAAAACTCAAAACCCTAAAATTGAAAACAAAAACACTAAACCCCAAACCCTAAAAACAAAATCTAAAACCCTAAATTTTAATACACTAAACCCTAAATCCTAATACTCAAAACACTAAAACTTAAAAACAAAACCCTAAACCCTAAAAACTAAAACCCTAATCTTTAATACATTAAAACCCTAAACGCTAAAACTAAACATTAAACCCTAAAATTTAAAAACCTAAAACCGAAAACCAAAACTCTAAATCCTAAAACCTAAAACCAAAACCCTAAACCCTAAATGTTAAACCCTAAATTTTACGACACTAAACCCTAAGTCATAATACTCTAAACACTAAAACCTAAAAACAATACCATAAACTCTAAAGACTAAAACCCTAATCTTTAATAAACTAAAACCCTAGACTTTAAAACTAAACATTAAACCCTAAAATTCAAAACCCTAAACCCTAAAACCAAAACCCTAAAAACTAAAACCTAAAACCTTATACTTGAATACACTAAAACCCTAAACCCTAAACCTTAAAATTAAACCCTAAAACTAAGCAAATAACCCTAAAACTCAAAACCCTAAAATTGAAAACAAAAACACTAAACCCTAAACCCTAAAAACAAAATCTAAAACCCTAAATTTTAATACACTAAACCCTAAATCCTAATACTCTAAACACTAAAACATAAAAACAAAATCCTAAACCCTAAAAACTTAAACCCTAATCATTAATACACTAAAACCCTAAATCGTAAAACTAAATATTAAACCCTAAAATTTAAAACCCTAAAACCTAAAACCAAAACCCTAAAAACTAAAACCTAAAACCCTAAATTTGAATACAACAAAACCTTAAAACCTAAAATTAAACACTAAAACTAAGCACATAACCCAAAAACTCAAAACCCTAAACCCTAAACCCTAAAAACAAAATCTAAAACCCTAAATTTTAATACACTAAACCCTAAATCCAAATACTCTAAACACTAAAACATAAAAACAAAATCCTAAACCCTAAATCCTCAAATTGAAAACAAAAACCCTAAATCCTAAAACCTAAAAACTAGATTTAAAACCCTAAATTTTAATACACTAAACCATAAATCCTAATACTCTAAACACTAAAACATAAAAACAAAACCCTAAACCCTAAAATCAAACCTTAAAACTAAACATTAAACCCAAAAACTCTAAACCCTAAAACCTAAAACCAAAACCCTAAACCCTAAATGTAAAACCCTAAATTTTACAACACTAAACCCTAAGTCATAATACTCTAAACACTAAAACCTTAAAATAATACCATAAACTCTAAAGATTAAAACCCTAATCTTTAATAAACTAAATCCCTAGACTTTAAAACTAAACATTAAACCCTAAAATTCGAAACCCTAAACCCTAAAACCAAAACCCTAAAAACTAAAACCAAAAACCTTATACTTGAATACACTAAAACCCTAAACCCTAAACCTTAAAATTAAACCATAAAACTAAGCAAATAACCCTAAAACTCAAAAACCTAAAATTGAAAACAAAAACACTAAACCCCAAACCCTAAAAACAAAATCTAAAACCCTAAATTTTAATACACTAAACCCTAAATCCTAATACTCAAAACACTAAAACATAAAAACAAAACCCTAAACCCTAAAAACTAAAACCCTAATCTTTAATACACTAAAACCCTAAACGCTAAAACTAAACATTAAACCCTAAAATTTAAAACACTAAAATCTTAAACCAAAACCCTAAAAATTAAAACCTAAAACCCTAAATTTGAATACAACAAAACCCTAAAACCTAAAATTAAACACTAAAACTAAGCACATAACCCAAAAACTCAAAACCCTAAAATTTAAAACAAAAACCCTAATCCCTAAACCCTAAAAACTAAATCTAAAACCCTAAATTTTAATACACTAAACCCTAAATCCTAATACTCTAAACACTAAAACATTAAAACAAAATCCTAAACCCTAAAAACTAAAACCCTAATCTTTAATACACTAAAACCCTACACCCTAAAACTAAACATTAAACCCTAAAATTTAAAACCCTAAAACCTAAAACCAAAACCCTAAAAATTAAAACCTAAAACCCTAAATTTGAATACAACAAAACCCTAAAACCTAAAATTAAACCCTAAAACCAAGAACATTACCCAAAAACTCAAAACCCTAAAATTGAAAACAAAAACCCTAAATCCTAAAACCTAGAAACTAAATCTAAAACCCTAAATTTTAATACACTAAACCCTAAATCATAATAATCAAAACACTAAAACATAAAAACAAAACCCTAAACCCTAAAAACTAAAACCCTAATCTTTAATACACTAAAACCCTAAACCCTAAAAGTAAACATTAAACCGTAAAATTTAAAACCCTAAAACCGAAAACCAAAACCCTAAAAACTAAAACCTAAAACCCTAAATTTGAATACAACAGAACCCTAAAACCTAAAATTAAACACTAAAACTAAGCACATAACCCAAAAACTCAAAACCCTAAACCCTAAACCCTAAAAACAAAATCTAAAACCCTAAATTTTAATACACTAAACCCTAAATCCTAATACTTAAACACTAACACATAAAAACAAAATCCTAAACCCTACCCTAATCTTTAATACACTAAAACCCTAAACCCCAAAACTAAACATTAAACCCTAAAATTTAAAACCCTAAAACCTAAAACCAAAACCCTAAAAACTAAAACCTAAAACCCTAAATTTGAATACAAACTAAACATTAAACCCTAAAATTTAAAACCCTAAAACCTAAAACCAAAACCCTAAAAACTAAAACCTAAACCATAAATTTGAATACAAAAAAACATTAAAACCTAAAATTAAACCCTAAAACTAAGCAAATAACCCTAAAACTCAAAACCCTAAAATTGAAAACAAAACACTAAACCCCAAACCCTAAAAACAAAATCTAAAACCCTAAATTCTAATACACTAAACCCTAAATCCTAATACTCAAAACACTAAAACATAAAAACAAAACCCTAAACCCTAAAAACTAAAACCCTAAACCCTAAAAACTAAAACCCTAATCTTTAATACACTAAAACCCTAAACGCTAAAACTAAACATTAAACCCTAAAATTTAAAACCGTAAAACCGAAAACCAAAACCCTAAAAACTAAAACCTAAAACCCTAAATTTGAATACAACAAAACCCTAAAACCTAAAATTAAACACTAAAACTAAGCACATAACCTAAAAACTCAAAACCCTAAAATTGAAAACAAAAACTCTAAACCCTAAACCCTAAAAACTAAATCTAAAACCCTAAATTTTCATACACTAAACCCTAAATCCTAATACTCAAAACACTAAAACATAAAAACAAAACCCTAAACCCTAAAAACTAAAACCCTAATCTTTAATACACTAAAACCCTAAACCCTAAAACTAACAATTAAACTCTAAAATTTAAAACCGAAAACCAAAACCCTAAAAACTAAAACCTAAAACCCTAAATTTGAATACAACAAAACCCTAAAACCTAAAATTAAACACTAAAACTAAGCACATAACCCAAAAACTCAAAACCCTAAACCCTAAACCCTAAAAACAAAATCTAAAACCCTAAATTTTAATACACTAAACCCTAAATCCTAATACTCTAAACACTAAAACATAAAAACAAAATCCTAAACCCTAAAAACTTAAACCCTAATCTTTAATACACTAAAACCCTAAACCGTAAAACTAAACATTAAACCCTAAAATTTAAAACCCTAAAACCTAAAACCAAAACCCTAAAAACTAAAACCCTAAATTTGGATACAACAAAACCCTAAAACCTAAAATTAAACACTAAAACTAAGCACATAACCCAAAAACTCAAAACCCTAAACTCTAAACCCTAAAAACAAAATCTAAAACCATAAATTTTAATACACTAAACCCTAAATCCAATTACTCTAAACACTAAAACATAAAAACAAAATCCTAAACCCTAAATCCTCAAATTTAAAACAAAAACCCTAAATCCTAAAACCTACAAACTAGATTTAAAACCCTAAATTTTAATACCCTAAACCATAAATCCTAATACTCTAAACACTAAAACAAAAAACAAAACCCTAAACCCTAAAATTAAACCTTAAAACTAAACATTAAACCCAAAAACTCTAAACCCTAAAACCTAAAACCAAAACCCTAAACCCTAAATGTTAAACCCTAAATTTTACGACACTAAACCCTAAGTCATAATACTCTAAACACTAAAACCTAAAAACAATACCATAAACTCTAAAGACTAAAACCTTAATCTTTAATAAACTAAAACCCTAGACTTTAAAACTAAACATTAAACCCTAAAATTCGAAACCCTAAACCCTAAAACAAAAACCCTAAAAACTAAAACCTAAAACCTTATACTTGAATACACTAAAACCCTAAACCCTAAACCTTAAAATTAAACCCTAAAACTAAGCAAATAACCCTAAAACTCAAAACCCTAAAATTGAAAATAAAAACACTAAACCCTAAACCCTAAAAACAAAATCTAAAACCCTAAATTTTAATACACTAAACCCTAAATCCTAATACTCTAAACACTAAAACATAAAAACAAAATCCTAAACCCTAAAAACTTAAACCCTAATCTTTAATACACTAAAACCCTAAACCGTAAAACTAAACATTAAACCCTAAAATTTAAAACCCTAAAACCTAAAACCAAAACCCTAAAAACTAAAACCTAAAACCCTAAATTTGAATACAACAAAACCCTAAAACCTAAAATTAAACCCTAAAACCAAGCACATAACCCAAAAACTCAAAACCCTAAAATTGAAAACAAAAACCCTAAATCCTAAAACCTAAAAACTAAATCTAAAACCCTAAATTTTAATACACTAAACCATAAATCCTAATACTCTAAACACTAAAACATAAAAACAAAACCATAATCCCTAAACACTAAAACCCTAATCATTAATACACTAAAACCCTAAACCCTAAAACTAAAAATTAAACCCTAAAATTCTAAACCCTAAAACCTAAAACCAAAACCCTAAAAAATAAAACCTAAAACCCTAAACTTGAATACAACAAAACCCTAAAACCTAAAATTAAACCTTAAAACTAAACATTAAACCCAAAAACTCTAAACCCTAAAACCTAAAACCAATACCCTAAACCTTAAATCTTAAAAACTAAATCTTAAACCCTAAATTTTACGACACTAAACCCTAAGTCCTAATACTCTAAACACTAAAACCTAAAAACAATACCATAAACTCTAATGACTAAAACCCTAATCTTTAATACACTAAAACCCTAGACTTTAAAACTAAACATTAAACCCTAAAATTCGAAACCCTAAACCCAAAATAAAACCTAAAAACTAAAACCTAAAACCTTATACTTGATTACACTAAAACCCTAAACCCTAAACCTTAAAATTAAACCCAAAAACTAAACAAATAACCCTAAAACTCAAAACCCTAAAATTGAAAACAAAAACACTAAACCCCAAACCCTAAAAACAAAATCTAAAACCCTAAATTTTAATACACTAAACCCTAAATCCTAATACTCAAAACACTAAAACTTAAAAACAAAACCCTAAACCCTAAAAACTAAAACCCTAATCTTTAATACATTAAAACCCTAAACGCTAAAACTAAACATTAAACCCTAAAATTTAAAAACCTAAAACCGAAAACCAAAACTCTAAATCCTAAAACCTAAAACCAAAACCCTAAACCCTAAATGTTAAACCCTAAATTTTACGACACTAAACCCTAAGTCATAATACTCTAAACACTAAAACCTAAAAACAATACCATAAACTCTAAAGACTAAAACCCTAATCTTTAATAAACTAAAACCCTAGACTTTAAAACTAAACATTAAACCCTAAAATTCAAAACCCTAAACCCTAAAACCAAAACCCTAAAAACTAAAACCTAAAACCTTATACTTGAATACACTAAAACCCTAAACCCTAAACCTTAAAATTAAACCCTAAAACTAAGCAAATAACCCTAAAACTCAAAACCCTAAAATTGAAAACAAAAACACTAAACCCTAAACCCTAAAAACAAAATCTAAAACCCTAAATTTTAATACACTAAACCCTAAATCCTAATACTCTAAACACTAAAACATAAAAACAAAATCCTAAACCCTAAAAACTTAAACCCTAATCATTAATACACTAAAACCCTAAATCGTAAAACTAAATATTAAACCCTAAAATTTAAAACACTAAAACCTAAAACCAAAACCCTAAAAACTAAAACCTAAAACCCTAAATTTGAATACAACAAAACCTTAAAACCTAAAATTAAACACTAAAACTAAGCACATAACCCAAAAACTCAAAACCCTAAACCCTAAACCCTAAAAACAAAATCTAAAACCCTAAATTTTAATACACTAAACCCTAAATCCAAATACTCTAAACACTAAAACATAAAAACAAAATCCTAAACCCTAAATCCTCAAATTGAAAACAAAAACCCTAAATCCTAAAACCTAAAAACTAGATTTAAAACCCTAAATTTTAATACACTAAACCATAAATCCTAATACTCTAAACACTAAAACATAAAAACAAAACCCTAAACCCTAAAATCAAACCTTAAAACTAAACATTAAACCCAAAAACTCTAAACCCTAAAACCTAAAACCAAAACCCTAAACCCTAAATGTAAAACCCTAAATTTTACAACACTAAACCCTAAGTCATAATACTCTAAACACTAAAACCTTAAAATAATACCATAAACTCTAAAGATTAAAACCCTAATCTTTAATAAACTAAATCCCTAGACTTTAAAACTAAACATTAAACCCTAAAATTCGAAACCCTAAACCCTAAAACCAAAACCCTAAAAACTAAAACCAAAAACCTTATACTTGAATACACTAAAACCCTAAACCCTAAACCTTAAAATTAAACCATAAAACTAAGCAAATAACCCTAAAACTCAAAAACCTAAAATTGAAAACAAAAACACTAAACCCCAAACCCTAAAAACAAAATCTAAAACCCTAAATTTTAATACACTAAACCCTAAATCCTAATACTCAAAACACTAAAACATAAAAACAAAACCCTAAACCCTAAAAACTAAAACCCTAATCTTTAATACACTAAAACCCTAAACGCTAAAACTAAACATTAAACCCTAAAATTTAAAACCCTAAAATCTTAAACCAAAACCCTAAAAATTAAAACCTAAAACCCTAAATTTGAATACAACAAAACCCTAAAACCTAAAATTAAACACTAAAACTAAGCACATAACCCAAAAACTCAAAACCCTAAACTTTAAAACAAAAACCCTAATCCCTAAACCCTAAAAACTAAATCTAAACCCCTAAATTTTAATACACTAAACCCTAAATCCTAATACTCTAAACACTAAAACATTAAAACAAAATCCTAAACCCTAAAAACTAAAACCCTAATCTTTAATACACTAAAACCCTACACCCTAAAACTAAACATTAAACCCTAAAATTTAAAACCCTAAAACCTAAAACCAAAACCCTAAAAATTAAAACCTAAAACCCTAAATTTGAATACAACAAAACCCTAAAACCTAAAATTAAACCCTAAAACCAAGAACATTACCCAAAAACTCAAAACCCTAAAATTGAAAACAAAAACCCTAAATCCTAAAACCTAGAAACTAAATCTAAAACCCTAAATTTTAATACACTAAACCCTAAATCATAATACTCAAAACACTAAAACATAAAAACAAAACCCTAAACCCTAAAAACTAAAACCCTAATCTTTAATACACTAAAACCCTAAACCCTAAAAGTAAACATTAAACCGTAAAATTTAAAACCCTAAAACCGAAAACCAAAACCCTAAAAACTAAAACCTAAAACCCTAAATTTGAATACAACAGAACCCTAAAACCTAAAATTAAACACTAAAACTAAGCACATAACCCAAAAACTCAAAACCCTAAACCCTAAACCCTAAAAACAAAATCTAAAACCCTAAATTTTAATACACTAAACCCTAAATCCTAATACTTAAACACTAACACATAAAAACAAAATCCTAAACCCTACCCTAATCTTTAATACACTAAAACCCTAAACCCCAAAACTAAACATTAAACCCTAAAATTTAAAACCCTAAAACCTAAAACCAAAACCCTAAAAACTAAAACCTAAACCATAAATTTGAATACAAAAAAACATTAAAACCTAAAATTAAACCCTAAAACTAAGCAAATAACCCTAAAACTCAAAACCCTAAAATTGAAAACAAAACACTAAACCCCAAACCCTAAAAACAAAATCTAAAACCCTAAATTCTAATACACTAAACCCTAAATCCTAATACTCAAAACACTAAAACATAAAAACAAAACCCTAAACCCTAAAAACTAAAACCCTAAACCCTAAAAACTAAAACCCTAATCTTTAATACACTAAAACCCTAAACGCTAAAACTAAACATTAAACCCTAAAATTTAAAACCGTAAAACCGAAAACCAAAACCCTAAAAACTAAAACCTAAAACCCTAAATTTGAATACAACAAAACCCTAAAACCTAAAATTAAACACTAAAACTAAGCACATAACCTAAAAACTCAAAACCCTAAAATTGAAAACAAAAACTCTAAACCCTAAACCCTAAAAACTAAATCTAAAACCCTAAATTTTCATACACTAAACCCTAAATCCTAATACTCAAAACACTAAAACATAAAAACAAAACCCTAAACCCTAAAAACTAAAACCCTAATCTTTAATACACTAAAACCCTAAACCCTAAAACTAACAATTAAACTCTAAAATTTAAAACCGAAAACCAAAACCCTAAAAACTAAAACCTAAAACCCTAAATTTGAATACAACAAAACCCTAAAACCTAAAATTAAACACTAAAACTAAGCACATAACCCAAAAACTCAAAACCCTAAACCCTAAACCCTAAAAACAAAATCTAAAACCCTAAATTTTAATACACTAAACCCTAAATCCTAATACTCTAAACACTAAAACATAAAAACAAAATCCTAAACCCTAAAAACTTAAACCCTAATCTTTAATACACTAAAACCCTAAACCGTAAAACTAAACATTAAACCCTAAAATTTAAAACCCTAAAACCTAAAACCAAAACCCTAAAAACTAAAACCCTAAATTTGGATACAACAAAACCCTAAAACCTAAAATTAAACACTAAAACTAAGCACATAACCCAAAAACTCAAAACCCTAAACTCTAAACCCTAAAAACAAAATCTAAAACCATAAATTTTAATACACTAAACCCTAAATCCAATTACTCTAAACACTAAAACATAAAAACAAAATCCTAAACCCTAAATCCTCAAATTTAAAACAAAAACCCTAAATCCTAAAACCTACAAACTAGATTTAAAACCCTAAATTTTAATACCCTAAACCATAAATCCTAATACTCTAAACACTAAAACAAAAAACAAAACCCTAAACCCTAAAATTAAACCTTAAAACTAAACATTAAACCCAAAAACTCTAAACCCTAAAACCTAAAACCAAAACCCTAAACCCTAAATGTTAAACCCTAAATTTTACGACACTAAACCCTAAGTCATAATACTCTAAACACTAAAACCTAAAAACAATACCATAAACTCTAAAGACTAAAACCTTAATCTTTAATAAACTAAAACCCTAGACTTTAAAACTAAACATTAAACCCTAAAATTCGAAACCCTAAACCCTAAAACAAAAACCCTAAAAACTAAAACCTAAAACCTTATACTTGAATACACTAAAACCCTAAACCCTAAACCTTAAAATTAAACCCTAAAACTAAGCAAATAACCCTAAAACTCAAAACCCTAAAATTGAAAATAAAAACACTAAACCCTAAACCCTAAAAACAAAATCTAAAACCCTAAATTTTAATACACTAAACCCTAAATCCTAATACTCTAAACACTAAAACATAAAAACAAAATCCTAAACCCTAAAAACTTAAACCCTAATCTTTAATACACTAAAACCCTAAACCGTAAAACTAAACATTAAACCCTAAAATTTAAAACCCTAAAACCTAAAACCAAAACCCTAAAAACTAAAACCTAAAACCCTAAATTTGAATACAACAAAACCCTAAAACCTAAAATTAAACCCTAAAACCAAGCACATAACCCAAAAACTCAAAACCCTAAAATTGAAAACAAAAACCCTAAATCCTAAAACCTAAAAACTAAATCTAAAACCCTAAATTTTAATACACTAAACCATAAATCCTAATACTCTAAACACTAAAACATAAAAACAAAACCATAATCCCTAAACACTAAAACCCTAATCATTAATACACTAAAACCCTAAACCCTAAAACTAAAAATTAAACCCTAAAATTCTAAACCCTAAAACCTAAAACCAAAACCCTAAAAAATAAAACCTAAAACCCTAAACTTGAATACAACAAAACCCTAAAACCTAAAATTAAACCTTAAAACTAAACATTAAACCCAAAAACTCTAAACCCTAAAACCTAAAACCAATACCCTAAACCTTAAATCTTAAAAACTAAATCTTAAACCCTAAATTTTACGACACTAAACCCTAAGTCCTAATACTCTAAACACTAAAACCTAAAAACAATACCATAAACTCTAATGACTAAAACCCTAATCTTTAATACACTAAAACCCTAGACTTTAAAACTAAACATTAAACCCTAAAATTCGAAACCCTAAACCCAAAATAAAACCTAAAAACTAAAACCTAAAACCTTATACTTGATTACACTAAAACCCTAAACCCTAAACCTTAAAATTAAACCCAAAAACTAAACAAATAACCCTAAAACTCAAAACCCTAAAATTGAAAACAAAAACACTAAACCCCAAACCCTAAAAACAAAATCTAAAACCCTAAATTTTAATACACTAAACCCTAAATCCTAATACTCAAAACACTAAAACTTAAAAACAAAACCCTAAACCCTAAAAACTAAAACCCTAATCTTTAATACATTAAAACCCTAAACGCTAAAACTAAACATTAAACCCTAAAATTTAAAAACCTAAAACCGAAAACCAAAACTCTAAATCCTAAAACCTAAAACCAAAACCCTAAACCCTAAATGTTAAACCCTAAATTTTACGACACTAAACCCTAAGTCATAATACTCTAAACACTAAAACCTAAAAACAATACCATAAACTCTAAAGACTAAAACCCTAATCTTTAATAAACTAAAACCCTAGACTTTAAAACTAAACATTAAACCCTAAAATTCAAAACCCTAAACCCTAAAACCAAAACCCTAAAAACTAAAACCTAAAACCTTATACTTGAATACACTAAAACCCTAAACCCTAAACCTTAAAATTAAACCCTAAAACTAAGCAAATAACCCTAAAACTCAAAACCCTAAAATTGAAAACAAAAACACTAAACCCTAAACCCTAAAAACAAAATCTAAAACCCTAAATTTTAATACACTAAACCCTAAATCCTAATACTCTAAACACTAAAACATAAAAACAAAATCCTAAACCCTAAAAACTTAAACCCTAATCATTAATACACTAAAACCCTAAATCGTAAAACTAAATATTAAACCCTAAAATTTAAAACCCTAAAACCTAAAACCAAAACCCTAAAAACTAAAACCTAAAACCCTAAATTTGAATACAACAAAACCTTAAAACCTAAAATTAAACACTAAAACTAAGCACATAACCCAAAAACTCAAAACCCTAAACCCTAAACCCTAAAAACAAAATCTAAAACCCTAAATTTTAATACACTAAACCCTAAATCCAAATACTCTAAACACTAAAACATAAAAACAAAATCCTAAACCCTAAATCCTCAAATTGAAAACAAAAACCCTAAATCCTAAAACCTAAAAACTAGATTTAAAACCCTAAATTTTAATACACTAAACCATAAATCCTAATACTCTAAACACTAAAACATAAAAACAAAACCCTAAACCCTAAAATCAAACCTTAAAACTAAACATTAAACCCAAAAACTCTAAACCCTAAAACCTAAAACCAAAACCCTAAACCCTAAATGTAAAACCCTAAATTTTACAACACTAAACCCTAAGTCATAATACTCTAAACACTAAAACCTTAAAATAATACCATAAACTCTAAAGATTAAAACCCTAATCTTTAATAAACTAAATCCCTAGACTTTAAAACTAAACATTAAACCCTAAAATTCGAAACCCTAAACCCTAAAACCAAAACCCTAAAAACTAAAACCAAAAACCTTATACTTGAATACACTAAAACCCTAAACCCTAAACCTTAAAATTAAACCATAAAACTAAGCAAATAACCCTAAAACTCAAAAACCTAAAATTGAAAACAAAAACACTAAACCCCAAACCCTAAAAACAAAATCTAAAACCCTAAATTTTAATACACTAAACCCTAAATCCTAATACTCAAAACACTAAAACATAAAAACAAAACCCTAAACCCTAAAAACTAAAACCCTAATCTTTAATACACTAAAACCCTAAACGCTAAAACTAAACATTAAACCCTAAAATTTAAAACCCTAAAATCTTAAACCAAAACCCTAAAAATTAAAACCTAAAACCCTAAATTTGAATACAACAAAACCCTAAAACCTAAAATTAAACACTAAAACTAAGCACATAACCCAAAAACTCAAAACCCTAAAATTTAAAACAAAAACCCTAATCCCTAAACCCTAAAAACTAAATCTAAAACCCTAAATTTTAATACACTAAACCCTAAATCCTAATACTCTAAACACTAAAACATTAAAACAAAATCCTAAACCCTAAAAACTAAAACCCTAATCTTTAATACACTAAAACCCTACACCCTAAAACTAAACATTAAACCCTAAAATTTAAAACCCTAAAACCTAAAACCAAAACCCTAAAAATTAAAACCTAAAACCCTAAATTTGAATACAACAAAACCCTAAAACCTAAAATTAAACCCTAAAACCAAGAACATTACCCAAAAACTCAAAACCCTAAAATTGAAAACAAAAACCCTAAATCCTAAAACCTAGAAACTAAATCTAAAACCCTAAATTTTAATACACTAAACCCTAAATCATAATAATCAAAACACTAAAACATAAAAACAAAACCCTAAACCCTAAAAACTAAAACCCTAATCTTTAATACACTAAAACCCTAAACCCTAAAAGTAAACATTAAACCGTAAAATTTAAAACCCTAAAACCGAAAACCAAAACCCTAAAAACTAAAACCTAAAACCCTAAATTTGAATACAACAGAACCCTAAAACCTAAAATTAAACACTAAAACTAAGCACATAACCCAAAAACTCAAAACCCTAAACCCTAAACCCTAAAAACAAAATCTAAAACCCTAAATTTTAATACACTAAACCCTAAATCCTAATACTTAAACACTAACACATAAAAACAAAATCCTAAACCCTACCCTAATCTTTAATACACTAAAACCCTAAACCCCAAAACTAAACATTAAACCCTAAAATTTAAAACCCTAAAACCTAAAACCAAAACCCTAAAAACTAAAACCTAAAACCCTAAATTTGAATACAAACTAAACATTAAACCCTAAAATTTAAAACCCTAAAACCTAAAACCAAAACCCTAAAAACTAAAACCTAAACCATAAATTTGAATACAAAAAAACATTAAAACCTAAAATTAAACCCTAAAACTAAGCAAATAACCCTAAAACTCAAAACCCTAAAATTGAAAACAAAACACTAAACCCCAAACCCTAAAAACAAAATCTAAAACCCTAAATTCTAATACACTAAACCCTAAATCCTAATACTCAAAACACTAAAACATAAAAACAAAACCCTAAACCCTAAAAACTAAAACCCTAAACCCTAAAAACTAAAACCCTAATCTTTAATACACTAAAACCCTAAACGCTAAAACTAAACATTAAACCCTAAAATTTAAAACCGTAAAACCGAAAACCAAAACCCTAAAAACTAAAACCTAAAACCCTAAATTTGAATACAACAAAACCCTAAAACCTAAAATTAAACACTAAAACTAAGCACATAACCTAAAAACTCAAAACCCTAAAATTGAAAACAAAAACTCTAAACCCTAAACCCTAAAAACTAAATCTAAAACCCTAAATTTTCATACACTAAACCCTAAATCCTAATACTCAAAACACTAAAACATAAAAACAAAACCCTAAACCCTAAAAACTAAAACCCTAATCTTTAATACACTAAAACCCTAAACCCTAAAACTAACAATTAAACTCTAAAATTTAAAACCGAAAACCAAAACCCTAAAAACTAAAACCTAAAACCCTAAATTTGAATACAACAAAACCCTAAAACCTAAAATTAAACACTAAAACTAAGCACATAACCCAAAAACTCAAAACCCTAAACCCTAAACCCTAAAAACAAAATCTAAAACCCTAAATTTTAATACACTAAACCCTAAATCCTAATACTCTAAACACTAAAACATAAAAACAAAATCCTAAACCCTAAAAACTTAAACCCTAATCTTTAATACACTAAAACCCTAAACCGTAAAACTAAACATTAAACCCTAAAATTTAAAACCCTAAAACCTAAAACCAAAACCCTAAAAACTAAAACCCTAAATTTGGATACAACAAAACCCTAAAACCTAAAATTAAACACTAAAACTAAGCACATAACCCAAAAACTCAAAACCCTAAACTCTAAACCCTAAAAACAAAATCTAAAACCATAAATTTTAATACACTAAACCCTAAATCCAATTACTCTAAACACTAAAACATAAAAACAAAATCCTAAACCCTAAATCCTCAAATTTAAAACAAAAACCCTAAATCCTAAAACCTACAAACTAGATTTAAAACCCTAAATTTTAATACCCTAAACCATAAATCCTAATACTCTAAACACTAAAACAAAAAACAAAACCCTAAACCCTAAAATTAAACCTTAAAACTAAACATTAAACCCAAAAACTCTAAACCCTAAAACCTAAAACCAAAACCCTAAACCCTAAATGTTAAACCCTAAATTTTACGACACTAAACCCTAAGTCATAATACTCTAAACACTAAAACCTAAAAACAATACCATAAACTCTAAAGACTAAAACCTTAATCTTTAATAAACTAAAACCCTAGACTTTAAAACTAAACATTAAACCCTAAAATTCGAAACCCTAAACCCTAAAACAAAAACCCTAAAAACTAAAACCTAAAACCTTATACTTGAATACACTAAAACCCTAAACCCTAAACCTTAAAATTAAACCCTAAAACTAAGCAAATAACCCTAAAACTCAAAACCCTAAAATTGAAAATAAAAACACTAAACCCTAAACCCTAAAAACAAAATCTAAAACCCTAAATTTTAATACACTAAACCCTAAATCCTAATACTCTAAACACTAAAACATAAAAACAAAATCCTAAACCCTAAAAACTTAAACCCTAATCTTTAATACACTAAAACCCTAAACCGTAAAACTAAACATTAAACCCTAAAATTTAAAACCCTAAAACCTAAAACCAAAACCCTAAAAACTAAAACCTAAAACCCTAAATTTGAATACAACAAAACCCTAAAACCTAAAATTAAACCCTAAAACCAAGCACATAACCCAAAAACTCAAAACCCTAAAATTGAAAACAAAAACCCTAAATCCTAAAACCTAAAAACTAAATCTAAAACCCTAAATTTTAATACACTAAACCATAAATCCTAATACTCTAAACACTAAAACATAAAAACAAAACCATAATCCCTAAACACTAAAACCCTAATCATTAATACACTAAAACCCTAAACCCTAAAACTAAAAATTAAACCCTAAAATTCTAAACCCTAAAACCTAAAACCAAAACCCTAAAAAATAAAACCTAAAACCCTAAACTTGAATACAACAAAACCCTAAAACCTAAAATTAAACCTTAAAACTAAACATTAAACCCAAAAACTCTAAACCCTAAAACCTAAAACCAATACCCTAAACCTTAAATCTTAAAAACTAAATCTTAAACCCTAAATTTTACGACACTAAACCCTAAGTCCTAATACTCTAAACACTAAAACCTAAAAACAATACCATAAACTCTAATGACTAAAACCCTAATCTTTAATACACTAAAACCCTAGACTTTAAAACTAAACATTAAACCCTAAAATTCGAAACCCTAAACCCAAAATAAAACCTAAAAACTAAAACCTAAAACCTTATACTTGATTACACTAAAACCCTAAACCCTAAACCTTAAAATTAAACCCAAAAACTAAACAAATAACCCTAAAACTCAAAACCCTAAAATTGAAAACAAAAACACTAAACCCCAAACCCTAAAAACAAAATCTAAAACCCTAAATTTTAATACACTAAACCCTAAATCCTAATACTCAAAACACTAAAACTTAAAAACAAAACCCTAAACCCTAAAAACTAAAACCCTAATCTTTAATACATTAAAACCCTAAACGCTAAAACTAAACATTAAACCCTAAAATTTAAAAACCTAAAACCGAAAACCAAAACTCTAAATCCTAAAACCTAAAACCAAAACCCTAAACCCTAAATGTTAAACCCTAAATTTTACGACACTAAACCCTAAGTCATAATACTCTAAACACTAAAACCTAAAAACAATACCATAAACTCTAAAGACTAAAACCCTAATCTTTAATAAACTAAAACCCTAGACTTTAAAACTAAACATTAAACCCTAAAATTCAAAACCCTAAACCCTAAAACCAAAACCCTAAAAACTAAAACCTAAAACCTTATACTTGAATACACTAAAACCCTAAACCCTAAACCTTAAAATTAAACCCTAAAACTAAGCAAATAACCCTAAAACTCAAAACCCTAAAATTGAAAACAAAAACACTAAACCCTAAACCCTAAAAACAAAATCTAAAACCCTAAATTTTAATACACTAAACCCTAAATCCTAATACTCTAAACACTAAAACATAAAAACAAAATCCTAAACCCTAAAAACTTAAACCCTAATCATTAATACACTAAAACCCTAAATCGTAAAACTAAATATTAAACCCTAAAATTTAAAACCCTAAAACCTAAAACCAAAACCCTAAAAACTAAAACCTAAAACCCTAAATTTGAATACAACAAAACCTTAAAACCTAAAATTAAACACTAAAACTAAGCACATAACCCAAAAACTCAAAACCCTAAACCCTAAACCCTAAAAACAAAATCTAAAACCCTAAATTTTAATACACTAAACCCTAAATCCAAATACTCTAAACACTAAAACATAAAAACAAAATCCTAAACCCTAAATCCTCAAATTGAAAACAAAAACCCTAAATCCTAAAACCTAAAAACTAGATTTAAAACCCTAAATTTTAATACACTAAACCATAAATCCTAATACTCTAAACACTAAAACATAAAAACAAAACCCTAAACCCTAAAATCAAACCTTAAAACTAAACATTAAACCCAAAAACTCTAAACCCTAAAACCTAAAACCAAAACCCTAAACCCTAAATGTAAAACCCTAAATTTTACAACACTAAACCCTAAGTCATAATACTCTAAACACTAAAACCTTAAAATAATACCATAAACTCTAAAGATTAAAACCCTAATCTTTAATAAACTAAATCCCTAGACTTTAAAACTAAACATTAAACCCTAAAATTCGAAACCCTAAACCCTAAAACCAAAACCCTAAAAACTAAAACCAAAAACCTTATACTTGAATACACTAAAACCCTAAACCCTAAACCTTAAAATTAAACCATAAAACTAAGCAAATAACCCTAAAACTCAAAAACCTAAAATTGAAAACAAAAACACTAAACCCCAAACCCTAAAAACAAAATCTAAAACCCTAAATTTTAATACACTAAACCCTAAATCCTAATACTCAAAACACTAAAACATAAAAACAAAACCCTAAACCCTAAAAACTAAAACCCTAATCTTTAATACACTAAAACCCTAAACGCTAAAACTAAACATTAAACCCTAAAATTTAAAACCCTAAAATCTTAAACCAAAACCCTAAAAATTAAAACCTAAAACCCTAAATTTGAATACAACAAAACCCTAAAACCTAAAATTAAACACTAAAACTAAGCACATAACCCAAAAACTCAAAACCCTAAAATTTAAAACAAAAACCCTAATCCCTAAACCCTAAAAACTAAATCTAAAACCCTAAATTTTAATACACTAAACCCTAAATCCTAATACTCTAAACACTAAAACATTAAAACAAAATCCTAAACCCTAAAAACTAAAACCCTAATCTTTAATACACTAAAACCCTACACCCTAAAACTAAACATTAAACCCTAAAATTTAAAACCCTAAAACCTAAAACCAAAACCCTAAAAATTAAAACCTAAAACCCTAAATTTGAATACAACAAAACCCTAAAACCTAAAATTAAACCCTAAAACCAAGAACATTACCCAAAAACTCAAAACCCTAAAATTGAAAACAAAAACCCTAAATCCTAAAACCTAGAAACTAAATCTAAAACCCTAAATTTTAATACACTAAACCCTAAATCATAATAATCAAAACACTAAAACATAAAAACAAAACCCTAAACCCTAAAAACTAAAACCCTAATCTTTAATACACTAAAACCCTAAACCCTAAAAGTAAACATTAAACCGTAAAATTTAAAACCCTAAAACCGAAAACCAAAACCCTAAAAACTAAAACCTAAAACCCTAAATTTGAATACAACAGAACCCTAAAACCTAAAATTAAACACTAAAACTAAGCACATAACCCAAAAACTCAAAACCCTAAACCCTAAACCCTAAAAACAAAATCTAAAACCCTAAATTTTAATACACTAAACCCTAAATCCTAATACTTAAACACTAACACATAAAAACAAAATCCTAAACCCTACCCTAATCTTTAATACACTAAAACCCTAAACCCCAAAACTAAACATTAAACCCTAAAATTTAAAACCCTAAAACCTAAAACCAAAACCCTAAAAACTAAAACCTAAACCATAAATTTGAATACAAAAAAACATTAAAACCTAAAATTAAACCCTAAAACTAAGCAAATAACCCTAAAACTCAAAACCCTAAAATTGAAAACAAAAACACTAAACCCCAAACCCTAAAAACAAAATCTAAAACCCTAAATTCTAATACACTAAACCCTAAATCCTAATACTCAAAACACTAAAACATAAAAACAAAACCCTAAACCCTAAAAACTAAAACCCTAAACCCTAAAAACTAAAACCCTAATCTTTAATACACTAAAACCCTAAACGCTAAAACTAAACATTAAACCCTAAAATTTAAAACCGTAAAACCGAAAACCAAAACCCTAAAAACTAAAACCTAAAACCCTAAATTTGAATACAACAAAACCCTAAAACCTAAAATTAAACACTAAAACTAAGCACATAACCTAAAAACTCAAAACCCTAAAATTGAAAACAAAAACTCTAAACCCTAAACCCTAAAAACTAAATCTAAAACCCTAAATTTTCATACACTAAACCCTAAATCCTAATACTCAAAACACTAAAACATAAAAACAAAACCCTAAACCCTAAAAACTAAAACCCTAATCTTTAATACACTAAAACCCTAAACCCTAAAACTAACAATTAAACTCTAAAATTTAAAACCCTAAAACCGAAAACCAAAACCCTAAAAACTAAAACCTAAAACCCTAAATTTGAATACAACAAAACCCTAAAACCTAAAATTAAACACTAAAACTAAGCACATAACCCAAAAACTCAAAATCCTAAACCCTAAACCCTAAAAACAAAATCTAAAACCCTAAATTTTAATACACTAAACCCTAAATCCTAATACTCTAAACACTAAAACATAAAAACAAAATCCTAAACCCTAAAAACTTAAACCCTAATCTTTAATACACTAAAACCCTAAACCGTAAAACTAAACATTAAACCCTAAAATTTAAAACCCTAAAACCTAAAACCAAAACCCTAAAAACTAAAACCCTAAATTTGAATACAACAAAACCCTAAAACCTAAAATTAAACACTAAAACTAAGCACATAACCCAAAAACTCAAAACCCTAAACTCTAAACCCTAAAAACAAAATCTAAAACCATAAATTTTAATACACTAAACCCTAAATCCAAATACTCTAAACACTTATACATAAAAACAAAATCCTAAACCCTAAATCCTCAAATTTAAAACAAAAACCCTAAATCCTAAAACCTACAAACTAGATTTAAAACCCTAAATTTTAATACCCTAAACCATAAATCCTAATACTCTAAACACTAAAACAAAAAACAAAACCCTAAACCCTAAAATTAAACCTTAAAACTAAACATTAAACCCAAAAACTCTAAACCCTAAAACCTAAAACCAAAACCCTAAACCCTAAATGTTAAACCCTAAATTTTACGACACTAAACCCTAAGTCATAATACTCTAAACACTAAAACCTAAAAACAATACCATAAATTCTAAAGACAAAAACCCTAATCTTTAATAAACTAAAACCCTAGACTTTAAAACTAAACATTAAACCCTAAAATTCGAAACCCTAAACCCTAAAACAAAAACCCTAAAAACTAAAACCTAAAACCTTATACTTGAATACACTAAAACCCTAAACCCTAAACCTTAAAATTAAACCCTAAAACTAAGCAAATAACCCTAAAACTCAAAACCCTAAAATTGAAAATAAAAACACTAAACCCTAAACCCTAAAAACAAAATCTAAAACCCTAAATTTTAATACACTAAACCCTAAATCCTAATACTCTAAACACTAAAACATAAAAACAAAATCCTAAACCCTAAAAACTTAAACCCTAATCTTTAATACACTAAAACCCTAAACCGTAAAACTAAACATTAAACCCTAAAATTTAAAACCCTAAAACCTAAAACCAAAACCCTAAAAACTAAAACCTAAAACCCTAAATTTGAATACAACAAAACCCTAAAACCTAAAATTAAACCCTAAAACCAAGCACATAACCCAAAAACTCAAAACCCTAAAATTGAAAACAAAAACCCTAAATCCTAAAACCTAAAAACTAAATCTAAAACCCTAAATTTTAATACACTAAACCATAAATCCTAATACTCTAAACACTAAAACATAAAAACAAAACCATAATCCCTAAACACTAAAACCCTAATCATTAATACACTAAAACCCTAAACCCTAAAACTAAAAATTAAACCCTAAAATTCTAAACCCTAAAACCTAAAACCAAAACCCTAAAAAATAAAACCTAAAACCCTAAACTTGAATACAACAAAACCCTAAAACCTAAAATTAAACCTTAAAACTAAACATTAAACCCAAAAACTCTAAACCCTAAAACCTAAAACCAATACCCTAAACCTTAAATCTTAAAAACTAAATCTTAAACCCTAAATTTTACGACACTAAACCCTAAGTCCTAATACTCTAAACACTAAAACCTAAAAACAATACCATAAACTCTAATGACTAAAACCCTAATCTTTAATACACTAAAACCCTAGACTTTAAAACTAAACATTAAACCCTAAAATTCGAAACCCTAAACCCAAAATAAAACCTAAAAACTAAAACCTAAAACCTTATACTTGATTACACTAAAACCCTAAACCCTAAACCTTAAAATTAAACCCAAAAACTAAGCAAATAACCCTAAAACTCAAAACCCTAAAATTGAAAACAAAAACACTAAACCCCAAACCCTAAAAACAAAATCTAAAACCCTAAATTTTAATACACTAAACCCTAAATCCTAATACTCAAAACACTAAAACTTAAAAACAAAACCCTAAACCCTAAAAACTAAAACCCTAATCTTTAATACATTAAAACCCTAAACGCTAAAACTAAACATTAAACCCTAAAATTTAAAAACCTAAAACCGAAAACCAAAACTCTAAAAACTAAAACCTAAACCCCTAAATTTGAATACAAAAAAAACCTAAAACCTAAAATTAAACACTAAAACTAAGCACATAACCCAAAAACTCAAAACCCTAAAATTTAAAACAAAAACCCTAATCCCTAAACCCTAAAAACTAAATCTAAAACCCTAAATTTTAATACACTAAACCCTAAATCCTAATACTCTAAACACTAAAACATTAAAACAAAATCCTAAACCCTAAAAACTAAAACCCTAATCTTTAATACACTAAAACCCTACACCCTAAAACTAAACATTAAACCCTAAAATTTAAAACCCTAAAACCTAAAACCAAAACCCTAAAAATTAAAACCTAAAACCCTAAATTTGAATACAACAAAACCCTAAAACCTAAAATTAAACCCTAAAACCAAGAACATTACCCAAAAACTCAAAACCCTAAAATTGAAAACAAAAACCCTAAATCCTAAAACCTAGAAACTAAATCTAAAACCCTAAATTTTAATACACTAAACCCTAAATCATAATAATCAAAACACTAAAACATAAAAACAAAACCCTAAACCCTAAAAACTAAAACCCTAATCTTTAATACACTAAAACCCTAAACCCTAAAAGTAAACATTAAACCGTAAAATTTAAAACCCTAAAACCGAAAACCAAAACCCTAAAAACTAAAACCTAAAACCCTAAATTTGAATACAACAGAACCCTAAAACCTAAAATTAAACACTAAAACTAAGCACATAACCCAAAAACTCAAAACCCTAAACCCTAAACCCTAAAAACAAAATCTAAAACCCTAAATTTTAATACACTAAACCCTAAATCCTAATACTTAAACACTAACACATAAAAACAAAATCCTAAACCCTACCCTAATCTTTAATACACTAAAACCCTAAACCCCAAAACTAAACATTAAACCCTAAAATTTAAAACCCTAAAACCTAAAACCAAAACCCTAAAAACTAAAACCTAAACCATAAATTTGAATACAAAAAAACATTAAAACCTAAAATTAAACCCTAAAACTAAGCAAATAACCCTAAAACTCAAAACCCTAAAATTGAAAACAAAAACACTAAACCCCAAACCCTAAAAACAAAATCTAAAACCCTAAATTCTAATACACTAAACCCTAAATCCTAATACTCAAAACACTAAAACATAAAAACAAAACCCTAAACCCTAAAAACTAAAACCCTAAACCCTAAAAACTAAAACCCTAATCTTTAATACACTAAAACCCTAAACGCTAAAACTAAACATTAAACCCTAAAATTTAAAACCGTAAAACCGAAAACCAAAACCCTAAAAACTAAAACCTAAAACCCTAAATTTGAATACAACAAAACCCTAAAACCTAAAATTAAACACTAAAACTAAGCACATAACCTAAAAACTCAAAACCCTAAAATTGAAAACAAAAACTCTAAACCCTAAACCCTAAAAACTAAATCTAAAACCCTAAATTTTCATACACTAAACCCTAAATCCTAATACTCAAAACACTAAAACATAAAAACAAAACCCTAAACCCTAAAAACTAAAACCCTAATCTTTAATACACTAAAACCCTAAACCCTAAAACTAACAATTAAACTCTAAAATTTAAAACCGAAAACCAAAACCCTAAAAACTAAAACCTAAAACCCTAAATTTGAATACAACAAAACCCTAAAACCTAAAATTAAACACTAAAACTAAGCACATAACCCAAAAACTCAAAACCCTAAACCCTAAACCCTAAAAACAAAATCTAAAACCCTAAATTTTAATACACTAAACCCTAAATCCTAATACTCTAAACACTAAAACATAAAAACAAAATCCTAAACCCTAAAAACTTAAACCCTAATCTTTAATACACTAAAACCCTAAACCGTAAAACTAAACATTAAACCCTAAAATTTAAAACCCTAAAACCTAAAACCAAAACCCTAAAAACTAAAACCCTAAATTTGAATACAACAAAACCCTAAAACCTAAAATTAAACACTAAAACTAAGCACATAACCCAAAAACTCAAAACCCTAAACTCTAAACCCTAAAAACAAAATCTAAAACCATAAATTTTAATACACTAAACCCTAAATCCAAATACTCTAAACACTAAAACATAAAAACAAAATCCTAAACCCTAAATCCTCAAATTTAAAACAAAAACCCTAAATCCTAAAACCTACAAACTAGATTTAAAACCCTAAATTTTAATACCCTAAACCATAAATCCTAATACTCTAAACACTAAAACAAAAAACAAAACCCTAAACCCTAAAATTAAACCTTAAAACTAAACATTAAACCCAAAAACTCTAAACCCTAAAACCTAAAACCAAAACCCTAAACCCTAAATGTTAAACCCTAAATTTTACGACACTAAACCCTAAGTCATAATACTCTAAACACTAAAACCTAAAAACAATACCATAAATTCTAAAGACAAAAACCCTAATCTTTAATAAACTAAAACCCTAGACTTTAAAACTAAACATTAAACCCTAAAATTCGAAACCCTAAACCCTAAAACAAAAACCCTAAAAACTAAAACCTAAAACCTTATACTTGAATACACTAAAACCCTAAACCCTAAACCTTAAAATTAAACCCTAAAACTAAGCAAATAACCCTAAAACTCAAAACCCTAAAATTGAAAATAAAAACACTAAACCCTAAACCCTAAAAACAAAATCTAAAACCCTAAATTTTAATACACTAAACCCTAAATCCTAATACTCTAAACACTAAAACATAAAAACAAAATCCTAAACCCTAAAAACTTAAACCCTAATCTTTAATACACTAAAACCCTAAACCGTAAAACTAAACATTAAACCCTAAAATTTAAAACCCTAAAACCTAAAACCAAAACCCTAAAAACTAAAACCTAAAACCCTAAATTTGAATACAACAAAACCCTAAAACCTAAAATTAAACCCTAAAACCAAGCACATAACCCAAAAACTCAAAACCCTAAAATTGAAAACAAAAACCCTAAATCCTAAAACCTAAAAACTAAATCTAAAACCCTAAATTTTAATACACTAAACCATAAATCCTAATACTCTAAACACTAAAACATAAAAACAAAACCATAATCCCTAAACACTAAAACCCTAATCATTAATACACTAAAACCCTAAACCCTAAAACTAAAAATTAAACCCTAAAATTCTAAACCCTAAAACCTAAAACCAAAACCCTAAAAAATAAAACCTAAAACCCTAAACTTGAATACAACAAAACCCTAAAACCTAAAATTAAACCTTAAAACTAAACATTAAACCCAAAAACTCTAAACCCTAAAACCTAAAACCAATACCCTAAACCTTAAATCTTAAAAACTAAATCTTAAACCCTAAATTTTACGACACTAAACCCTAAGTCCTAATACTCTAAACACTAAAACCTAAAAACAATACCATAAACTCTAATGACTAAAACCCTAATCTTTAATACACTAAAACCCTAGACTTTAAAACTAAACATTAAACCCTAAAATTCGAAACCCTAAACCCAAAATAAAACCTAAAAACTAAAACCTAAAACCTTATACTTGATTACACTAAAACCCTAAACCCTAAACCTTAAAATTAAACCCAAAAACTAAGCAAATAACCCTAAAACTCAAAACCCTAAAATTGAAAACAAAAACACTAAACCCCAAACCCTAAAAACAAAATCTAAAACCCTAAATTTTAATACACTAAACCCTAAATCCTAATACTCAAAACACTAAAACTTAAAAACAAAACCCTAAACCCTAAAAACTAAAACCCTAATCTTTAATACATTAAAACCCTAAACGCTAAAACTAAACATTAAACCCTAAAATTTAAAAACCTAAAACCGAAAACCAAAACTCTAAATCCTAAAACCTAAAACCAAAACCCTAAACCCTAAATGTTAAACCCTAAATTTTACGACACTAAACCCTAAGTCATAATACTCTAAACACTAAAACCTAAAAACAATACCATAAACTCTAAAGACTAAAACCCTAATCTTTAATAAACTAAAACCCTAGACTTTAAAACTAAACATTAAACCCTAAAATTCAAAACCCTAAACCCTAAAACCAAAACCCTAAAAACTAAAACCTAAAACCTTATTCTTGAATACACTAAAACCCTAAACCCTAAACCTTAAAATTAAACCCTAAAACTAAGCAAATAACCCTAAAACTCAAAACCCTAAAATTGAAAACAAAAACACTAAACCCTAAACCCTAAAAACAAAATCTAAAACCCTAAATTTTAATACACTAAACCCTAAATCCTAATACTCTAAACACTAAAACATAAAAACAAAATCCTAAACCCTAAAAACTTAAACCCTAATCATTAATACACTAAAACCCTAAATCGTAAAACTAAATATTAAACCCTAAAATTTAAAACCCTAAAACCTAAAACCAAAACCCTAAAAACTAAAACCTAAAACCCTAAATTTGAATACAACAAAACCTTAAAACCTAAAATTAAACACTAAAACTAAGCACATAACCCAAAAACTCAAAACCCTAAACCCTAAACCCTAAAAACAAAATCTAAAACCCTAAATTTTAATACACTAAACCCTAAATCCAAATACTCTAAACACTAAAACATAAAAACAAAATCCTAAACCCTAAATCCTCAAATTGAAAACAAAAACCCTAAATCCTAAAACCTAAAAACTAGATTTAAAACCCTAAATTTTAATACACTAAACCATAAATCCTAATACTCTAAACACTAAAACATAAAAACAAAACCCTAAACCCTAAAATCAAACCTTAAAACTAAACATTAAACCCAAAAACTCTAAACCCTAAAACCTAAAACCAAAACCCTAAACCCTAAATGTAAAACCCTAAATTTTACAACACTAAACCCTAAGTCATAATAC
Source organism: Euphrasia confusa (assembly GCA_954870475.1). Taxonomy (NCBI): domain Eukaryota; kingdom Viridiplantae; phylum Streptophyta; class Magnoliopsida; order Lamiales; family Orobanchaceae; genus Euphrasia; species Euphrasia confusa. Next base: position 19,036,051 of record OX940966.1, read on the forward strand.
TCTAAACACTAAAACCTTAAAATAATACCATAAACTCTAAAGATTAAAACCCTAATCTTTAATAAACTAAATCCCTAGACTTTAAAACTAAACATTAAACCCTAAAATTCGAAACCCTAAACCCTAAAACCAAAACCCTAAAAACTAAAACCAAAAACCTTATACTTGAATACACTAAAACCCTAAACCCTAAACCTTAAAATTAAACCATAAAACTAAGCAAATAACCCTAAAACTCAAAAACCTAAAATTGAAAACAAAAACACTAAACCCCAAACCCTAAAAACAAAATCTAAAACCCTAAATTTTAATACACTAAACCCTAAATCCTAATACTCAAAACACTAAAACATAAAAACAAAACCCTAAACCCTAAAAACTAAAACCCTAATCTTTAATACACTAAAACCCTAAACGCTAAAACTAAACATTAAACCCTAAAATTTAAAACCCTAAAATCTTAAACCAAAACCCTAAAAATTAAAACCTAAAACCCTAAATTTGAATACAACAAAACCCTAAAACCTAAAATTAAACACTAAAACTAAGCACATAACCCAAAAACTCAAAACCCTAAAATTTAAAACAAAAACCCTAATCCCTAAACCCTAAAAACTAAATCTAAAACCCTAAATTTTAATACACTAAACCCTAAATCCTAATACTCTAAACACTAAAACATTAAAACAAAATCCTAAACCCTAAAAACTAAAACCCTAATCTTTAATACACTAAAACCCTACACCCTAAAACTAAACATTAAACCCTAAAATTTAAAACCCTAAAACCTAAAACCAAAACCCTAAAAATTAAAACCTAAAACCCTAAATTTGAATACAACAAAACCCTAAAACCTAAAATTAAACCCTAAAACCAAGAACATTACCCAAAAACTCAAAACCCTAAAATTGAAAACAAAAACCCTAAATCCTAAAACCTAGAAACTAAATCTAAAACCCTAAATTTTAATACACTAAACCCTAAATCATAATAATCAAAACACTAAAACATAAAAACAAAACCCTAAACCCTAAAAACTAAAACCCTAATCTTTAATACACTAAAACCCTAAACCCTAAAAGTAAACATTAAACCGTAAAATTTAAAACCCTAAAACCGAAAACCAAAACCCTAAAAACTAAAACCTAAAACCCTAAATTTGAATACAACAGAACCCTAAAACCTAAAATTAAACACTAAAACTAAGCACATAACCCAAAAACTCAAAACCCTAAACCCTAAACCCTAAAAACAAAATCTAAAACCCTAAATTTTAATACACTAAACCCTAAATCCTAATACTTAAACACTAACACATAAAAACAAAATCCTAAACCCTACCCTAATCTTTAATACACTAAAACCCTAAACCCCAAAACTAAACATTAAACCCTAAAATTTAAAACCCTAAAACCTAAAACCAAAACCCTAAAAACTAAAACCTAAACCATAAATTTGAATACAAAAAAACATTAAAACCTAAAATTAAACCCTAAAACTAAGCAAATAACCCTAAAACTCAAAACCCTAAAATTGAAAACAAAAACACTAAACCCCAAACCCTAAAAACAAAATCTAAAACCCTAAATTCTAATACACTAAACCCTAAATCCTAATACTCAAAACACTAAAACATAAAAACAAAACCCTAAACCCTAAAAACTAAAACCCTAAACCCTAAAAACTAAAACCCTAATCTTTAATACACTAAAACCCTAAACGCTAAAACTAAACATTAAACCCTAAAATTTAAAACCGTAAAACCGAAAACCAAAACCCTAAAAACTAAAACCTAAAACCCTAAATTTGAATACAACAAAACCCTAAAACCTAAAATTAAACACTAAAACTAAGCACATAACCTAAAAACTCAAAACCCTAAAATTGAAAACAAAAACTCTAAACCCTAAACCCTAAAAACTAAATCTAAAACCCTAAATTTTCATACACTAAACCCTAAATCCTAATACTCAAAACACTAAAACATAAAAACAAAACCCTAAACCCTAAAAACTAAAACCCTAATCTTTAATACACTAAAACCCTAAACCCTAAAACTAACAATTAAACTCTAAAATTTAAAACCCTAAAACCGAAAACCAAAACCCTAAAAACTAAAACCTAAAACCCTAAATTTGAATACAACAAAACCCTAAAACCTAAAATTAAACACTAAAACTAAGCACATAACCCAAAAACTCAAAATCCTAAACCCTAAACCCTAAAAACAAAATCTAAAACCCTAAATTTTAATACACTAAACCCTAAATCCTAATACTCTAAACACTAAAACATAAAAACAAAATCCTAAACCCTAAAAACTTAAACCCTAATCTTTAATACACTAAAACCCTAAACCGTAAAACTAAACATTAAACCCTAAAATTTAAAACCCTAAAACCTAAAACCAAAACCCTAAAAACTAAAACCCTAAATTTGAATACAACAAAACCCTAAAACCTAAAATTAAACACTAAAACTAAGCACATAACCCAAAAACTCAAAACCCTAAACTCTAAACCCTAAAAACAAAATCTAAAACCATAAATTTTAATACACTAAACCCTAAATCCAAATACTCTAAACACTAAAACATAAAAACAAAATCCTAAACCCTAAATCCTCAAATTTAAAACAAAAACCCTAAATCCTAAAACCTACAAACTAGATTTAAAACCCTAAATTTTAATACCCTAAACCATAAATCCTAATACTCTAAACACTAAAACAAAAAACAAAACCCTAAACCCTAAAATTAAACCTTAAAACTAAACATTAAACCCAAAAACTCTAAACCCTAAAACCTAAAACCAAAACCCTAAACCCTAAATGTTAAACCCTAAATTTTACGACACTAAACCCTAAGTCATAATACTCTAAACACTAAAACCTAAAAACAATACCATAAATTCTAAAGACAAAAACCCTAATCTTTAATAAACTAAAACCCTAGACTTTAAAACTAAACATTAAACCCTAAAATTCGAAACCCTAAACCCTAAAACAAAAACCCTAAAAACTAAAACCTAAAACCTTATACTTGAATACACTAAAACCCTAAACCCTAAACCTTAAAATTAAACCCTAAAACTAAGCAAATAACCCTAAAACTCAAAACCCTAAAATTGAAAATAAAAACACTAAACCCTAAACCCTAAAAACAAAATCTAAAACCCTAAATTTTAATACACTAAACCCTAAATCCTAATACTCTAAACACTAAAACATAAAAACAAAATCCTAAACCCTAAAAACTTAAACCCTAATCTTTAATACACTAAAACCCTAAACCGTAAAACTAAACATTAAACCCTAAAATTTAAAACCCTAAAACCTAAAACCAAAACCCTAAAAACTAAAACCTAAAACCCTAAATTTGAATACAACAAAACCCTAAAACCTAAAATTAAACCCTAAAACCAAGCACATAACCCAAAAACTCAAAACCCTAAAATTGAAAACAAAAACCCTAAATCCTAAAACCTAAAAACTAAATCTAAAACCCTAAATTTTAATACACTAAACCATAAATCCTAATACTCTAAACACTAAAACATAAAAACAAAACCATAATCCCTAAACACTAAAACCCTAATCATTAATACACTAAAACCCTAAACCCTAAAACTAAAAATTAAACCCTAAAATTCTAAACCCTAAAACCTAAAACCAAAACCCTAAAAAATAAAACCTAAAACCCTAAACTTGAATACAACAAAACCCTAAAACCTAAAATTAAACCTTAAAACTAAACATTAAACCCAAAAACTCTAAACCCTAAAACCTAAAACCAATACCCTAAACCTTAAATCTTAAAAACTAAATCTTAAACCCTAAATTTTACGACACTAAACCCTAAGTCCTAATACTCTAAACACTAAAACCTAAAAACAATACCATAAACTCTAATGACTAAAACCCTAATCTTTAATACACTAAAACCCTAGACTTTAAAACTAAACATTAAACCCTAAAATTCGAAACCCTAAACCCAAAATAAAACCTAAAAACTAAAACCTAAAACCTTATACTTGATTACACTAAAACCCTAAACCCTAAACCTTAAAATTAAACCCAAAAACTAAGCAAATAACCCTAAAACTCAAAACCCTAAAATTGAAAACAAAAACACTAAACCCCAAACCCTAAAAACAAAATCTAAAACCCTAAATTTTAATACACTAAACCCTAAATCCTAATACTCAAAACACTAAAACTTAAAAACAAAACCCTAAACCCTAAAAACTAAAACCCTAATCTTTAATACATTAAAACCCTAAACGCTAAAACTAAACATTAAACCCTAAAATTTAAAAACCTAAAACCGAAAACCAAAACTCTAAAAACTAAAACCTAAACCCCTAAATTTGAATACAAAAAAAACCTAAAACCTAAAATTAAACACTAAAACTAAGCACATAACCCAAAAACTCAAAATCCAAAAATTGAAAACAAAAACCCTAAAAACTAAATCTAAAACCCTAAATTTTAATACACTAAACCCTAAATCCTAATACTCAAAACACTAAAACATAAAAACAAAACCCTAAACCCTAAAAACTAAAACCCTAATCTTTAATACACTAAAACCCTAAACGCTAAAACTAAACATTAAACCCTAAAATTTAAAACCCTAAAATCTTAAACCAAAACCCTAAAAATTAAAACCTAAAACCCTAAATTTGAATACAACAAAACCCTAAAACCTAAAATTAAACACTAAAACTAAGCACAAAACCCAAAAACTCAAAACCCTAAAATTGAAAACAAAAACCCTAATCCCTAAACCCTAAAAACTAAATCTAAAACCCTAAATTTTAATACACTAAACCCTAAATCCTAATACTCTAAACACTAAAACATTAAAACAAAATCCTAAACCCTAAAAACTAAAACCCTAATCTTTAATACACTAAAACCCTACACCCTAAAACTAAACATTAAACCCTAAAATTTAAAACCCTAAAACCTAAAACCAAAACCCTAAAAACTAAAACCTAAAACCCTAAATTTGAATACAACAAAACTCTAAAACCTAAAATTAAACCCTAAAACCAAGCACATAACCCAAAAACTCAAAACCCTAAAATTGAAAACAAAAACCCTAAATCCTAAAACCTAAAAACTAAAACCCTAAACCCTAAAAACTAAAACCCTAATCTTTAATACACTAAAACCCTAAACCCTAAAAGTAAACATTAAACCGTAAAATTTAAAACCCTAAAACCGAAAACCAAAACCCTAAAAACTAAAACCTGAAACCCTATATTTGAATACAATAGAACCCTAAAACCTAAAATTAAACTGTAAAACTAAGCACATAACCCAAAAACACAAAACCCTAAACCCTAAACCCTAAAAACAAAATCTAAAACCCTAAATTTTAATACACTAAACCCTAAATCCTAATACTCTAAACACTAAAACATAAAAACAAAATCCTAAACCCTACCCTAATCTTTAATACACTAAAACCCTAAACCCCAAAACTAAACATTAAACCCTAAAATTTAAAACCCTAAAACCTAAAACCAAAACCCAAAAAACTAAAACCCTAATCTTTAATACACTAAAACCCTAAACGCTAAAACTAAACATTAAACCCTAAAATTTAAAACCGTAAAACCGAAAACCAAAACCCTAAAAACTAAAACCTAAAACCCTAAATTTGAATACAACAAAACCCTAAAACCTAAAATTAAACACTAAAACTAAGCACATAACCTAAAAACTCAAAACCCTAAAATTGAAAACAAAAACTCTAAACCCTAAACCCTAAAAACTAAATCTAAAACCCTAAATTTTCATACACTAAACCCTAAATCCTAATACTCAAAACACTAAAACATAAAAACAAAACCCTAAACCCTAAAAACTAAAACCCTAATCTTTAATACACTAAAACCCTAAACCCTAAAACTAACAATTAAACTCTAAAATTTAAAACCCTAAAACCGAAAACCAAAACCCTAAAAACTAAAACCTAAAACCCTAAATTTGAATACAACAAAACCCTAAAACCTAAAATTAAACACTAAAACTAAGCACATAACCCAAAAACTCAAAACCCTAAGCCCTAAACCCTAAAAACAAAATCTAAAATCCTAAATTTTAATACACTAAACCCTAAATCCTAATACTCTAAACACTAAAACATAAAAACAAAATCCTAAACCCTAAAAACTTAAACCCTAATCTTTAATACACTAAAACCCTAAACCGTAAAACTAAACATTTAACCCTAAAATTTAAAACCCTAAAACCTAAAACCAAAACCCTAAAAACTAAAACCCTAAATTTGAATACAACAAAACCCTAAAACCTAAAATTAAACACTAAAACTAAGCACATAACCCAAAAACTCAAAACCCTAAACCCTAAACCCTAAAAACAAAATCTAAAACCCTAAATTTTAATACACTAAACCCTAAATCCAAATACTCTAAACACTAAAACATAAAAACAAAATCCTAAACCCTAAATCCTCAAATTGAAAACAAAAACCCTAAATCCTAAAACCTAAAAACTAGATTTAAAACCCTAAATTTTAATACACTAAACCATAAATCCTAATACTCTAAACACTAAAACATAAAAACAAAACCCTAAACCCTAAAATTAAACCTTAAAACTAAACATTAAACCCAAAAACTCTAAACCCTAAAACCTAAAACCAAAACCCTAAACCCTAAATGTTAAACCCTAAATTTTACGACACTAAACCCTAAGTCATAATACTCTAAACACTAAAACCTAAAAAAAATACCATAAACTCTAAAGACTAAAACCCTAATCTTTAATAAACTAAAACCCTAGACTTTAAAACTAAACATTAAACCCTAAAATTCAAAACCCTAAACCCTAAAACCAAAACCCTAAAAACTAAAACCTAAAACCTTATACTTGAATACACTAAAACCCTAAACCCTAAACCTTAAAATTAAACCCTAAAACTAAGCAAATAACCCTAAAACTCAAAACCCTAAAATTGAAAACAAAAACACTAAACCCTAAACCCTAAAAACAAAATCTAAAACCCTAAATTTTAATACACTAAACCCTAAATCCTAATACTCTAAACACTAAAACATAAAAACAAAATCCTAAACCCTAAAAACTTAAACCCTAATCATTAATACACTAAAACCCTAAATCGTAAAACTAAATATTAAACCCTAAAATTTAAAACCCTAAAACCTAAAACCAAAACCCTAAAAACTAAAACCTAAAACCCTAAATTTGAATACAACAAAACCTTAAAACCTAAAATTAAACACTAAAACTAAGCACATAACCCAAAAACTCAAAACCCTAAACCCTAAACCCTAAAAACAAAATCTAAAACCCTAAATTTTAATACACTAAACCCTAAATCCAAATACTCTAAACACTAAAACATAAAAACAAAATCCTAAACCCTAAATCCTCAAATTGAAAACAAAAACCCTAAATCCTAAAACCTAAAAACTAGATTTAAAACCCTAAATTTTAATACACTAAACCATAAATCCTAATACTCTAAACACTAAAACATAAAAACAAAACCCTAAACCCTAAAATCAAACCTTAAAACTAAACATTAAACCCAAAAACTCTAAACCCTAAAACCTAAAACCAAAACCCTAAACCCTAAATGTAAAACCCTAAATTTTACAACACTAAACCCTAAGTCATAATACTCTAAACACTAAAACCTTAAAATAATACCATAAACTCTAAAGATTAAAACCCTAATCTTTAATAAACTAAATCCCTAGACTTTAAAACTAAACATTAAACCCTAAAATTCGAAACCCTAAACCCTAAAAACTAAAACCAAAAACCTTATACTTGAATACACTAAAACCCTAAACCCTAAACCTTAAAATTAAGCCATAAAACTAAGCAAATAACCCTAAAACTCAAAAACCTAAAATTGAAAACAAAAACACTAAACCCCAAACCCTAAAAACAAAATCTAAAACCCTAAATTTTAATACACTAAACCCTAAATCCTAATACTCAAAACACTAAAACATAAAAACAAAACCCTAAACCCTAAAAACTAAAACCCTAATCTTTAATACACTAAAACCCTAAACGCTAAAACTAAACATTAAACCCTAAAATTTAAAACCCTAAAATCTTAAACCAAAACCCTAAAAATTAAAACCTAAAACCCTAAATTTGAATACAACAAAACCCTAAAACCTAAAATTAAACACTAAAACTAAGCACATAACCCAAAAACTCAAAACCCTAAAATTTAAAACAAAAACCCTAATCCCTAAACCCTAAAAACTAAATCTAAAACCCTAAATTTTAATACACTAAACCCTAAATCCTAATACTCTAAACACTAAAACATTAAAACAAAATCCTAAACCCTAAAAACTAAAACCCTAATCTTTAATACACTAAAACCCTACACCCTAAAACTAAACATTAAACCCTAAAATTTAAAACCCTAAAACCTAAAACCAAAACCCTAAAAATTAAAACCTAAAACCCTAAATTTGAATACAACAAAACCCTAAAACCTAAAATTAAACCCTAAAACCAAGAACATTACCCAAAAACTCAAAACCCTAAAATTGAAAACAAAAACCCTAAATCCTAAAACCTAGAAACTAAATCTAAAACCCTAAATTTTAATACACTAAACCCTAAATCATAATACTCAAAACACTAAAACATAAAAACAAAACCCTAAACCCTAAAAACTAAAACCCTAATCTTTAATACACTAAAACCCTAAACCCTAAAAGTAAACATTAAACCGTAAAATTTAAAACCCTAAAACCGAAAACCAAAACCCTAAAAACTAAAACCTAAAACCCTAAATTTGAATACAACAGAACCCTAAAACCTAAAATTAAACACTAAAACTAAGCACATAACCCAAAAACTCAAAACCCTAAACCCTAAACCCTAAAAACAAAATCTAAAACCCTAAATTTTAATACACTAAACCCTAAATCCTAATACTTAAACACTAACACATAAAAACAAAATCCTAAACCCTACCCTAATCTTTAATACACTAAAACCCTAAACCCCAAAACTAAACATTAAACCCTAAAATTTAAAACCCTAAAACCTAAAACCAAAACCCTAAAAACTAAAACCTAAACCATAAATTTGAATACAAAAAAACATTAAAAACTAAAATTAAACCCTAAAACTAAGCAAATAACCCTAAAACTCAAAACCCTAAAATTGAAAACAAAAACACTAAACCCCAAACCCTAAAAACAAAATCTAAAACCCTAAATTCTAATACACTAAACCCTAAATCCTAATACTCAAAACACTAAAACATAAAAACAAAACCCTAAACCCTAAAAACTAAAACCCTAAACCCTAAAAACTAAAACCCTAATCTTTAATACACTAAAACCCTAAACGCTAAAACTAAACATTAAACCCTAAAATTTAAAACCGTAAAACAGAAAACCAAAACCCTAAAAACTAAAACCTAAAACCCTAAGTTTGAATACAACAAAACCCTAAAACCTAAAATTAAACACTAAAACTAAGCACATAACCTAAAAACTCAAAACCCTAAAATTGAAAACAAAAACTCTAAACCCTAAACCCTAAAAACTAAATCTAAAACCCTAAATTTTCATACACTAAACCCTAAATCCTAATACTCAAAACACTAAAACATAAAAACAAAACCCTAAACCCTAAAAACTAAAACCCTAATCTTTAATACACTAAAACCCTAAACCCTAAAACTAACAATTAAACTCTAAAATTTAAAACCCTAAAACCGAAAACCAAAACCCTAAAAACTAAAACCTAAAACCCTAAATTTGAATACAACAAAACCCTAAAACCTAAAATTAAACACTAAAACTAAGCACATAACCCAAAAACTCAAAACCCTAAACCCTAAACCCTAAAAACAAAATCTAAAACCCTAAATTTTAATACACTAAACCCTAAATCCTAATACTCTAAACACTAAAACATAAAAACAAAATCCTAAACCCTAAAAACTTAAACCCTAATCTTTAATACACTAAAACCCTAAACCGTAAAACTAAACATTAAACCCTAAAATTTAAAACCCTAAAACCTAAAACCAAAACCCTAAAAACTAAAACCCTAAATTTGAATACAACAAAACCCTAAAACCTAAAATTAAACACTAAAACTAAGCACATAACCCAAAAACTCAAAACCCTAAACTCTAAACCCTAAAAACAAAATCTAAAACCATAAATTTTAATACACTAAACCCTAAATCCAAATACTCTAAACACTAAAACATAAAAACAAAATCCTAAACCCTAAATCCTCAAATTTAAAACAAAAACCCTAAATCCTAAAACCTACAAACTAGATTTAAAACCCTAAATTTTAATACCCTAAACCATAAATCCTAATACTCTAAACACTAAAACAAAAAACAAAACCCTAAACCCTAAAATTAAACCTTAAAACTAAACATTAAACCCAAAAACTCTAAACCCTAAAACCTAAAACCAAAACCCTAAACCCTAAATGTTAAACCCTAAATTTTACGACACTAAACCCTAAGTCATAATACTCTAAACACTAAAACCTAAAAACAATACCATAAATTCTAAAGACAAAAACCCTAATCTTTAATAAACTAAAACCCTACACTTTAAAACTAAACATTAAACCCTAAAATTTGAAACCCTAAACCCTAAAACAAAAACCCTAAAAACTAAAACCTAAAACCTTATACTTGAATACACTAAAACCCTAAACCCTAAACCTTAAAATTAAACCCTAAAACTAAGCAAATAACCCTAAAACTCAAAACCCTAAAATTGAAAATAAAAACACTAAACCCTAAACCCTAAAAACAAAATCTAAAACCCTAAATTTTAATACACTAAACCCTAAATCCTAATACTCTAAACACTAAAACATAAAAACAAAATCCTAAACCCTAAAAACTTAAACCCTAATCTTTAATACACTAAAACCCTAAACCGTAAAACTAAACATTAAACCCTAAAATTTAAAACCCTAAAACCTAAAACCAAAACCCTAAAAACTAAAACCTAAAACCCTAAATTTGAATACAACAAAACCCTAAAACCTAAAATTAAACCCTAAAACCAAGCACATAACCCAAAAACTCAAAACCCTAAAATTGAAAACAAAAACCCTAAATCCTAAAACCTAAAAACTAAATCTAAAACCCTAAATTTTAATACACTAAACCATAAATCCTAATACTCTAAACACTAAAACATAAAAACAAAACCATAATCCCTAAACACTAAAACCCTAATCATTAATACACTAAAACCCTAAACCCTAAAACTAAAAATTAAACCCTAAAATTCTAAACCCTAAAACCTAAAACCAAAACCCTAAAATATAAAACCTAAAACCCTAAACTTGAATACAACAAAACCCTAAAACCTAAAATTAAACCTTAAAACTAAACATTAAACCCAAAAACTCTAAACCCTAAAATTTAAAACCCTAAAATCTTAAACCAAAACCCTAAAAATTAAAACCTAAAACCCTAAATTTGAATACAACAAAACCCTAAAACCTAAAATTAAACACTAAAACTAAGCACATAACCCAAAAACTCAAAACCCTAAACTTTAAAACAAAAACCCTAATCCCTAAACCCTAAAAACTAAATCTAAAACCCTAAATTTTAATACACTAAACCCTAAATCCTAATACTCTAAACACTAAAACATTAAAACAAAATCCTAAACCCTAAAAACTAAAACCCTAATCTTTAATACACTAAAACCCTACACCCTAAAACTAAACATTAAACCCTAAAATTTAAAACCCTAAAACCTAAAACCAAAACCCTAAAAATTAAAACCTAAAACCCTAAATTTGAATACAACAAAACCCTAAAACCTAAAATTAAACCCTAAAACCAAGAACATTACCCAAAAACTCAAAACCCTAAAATTGAAAACAAAAACCCTAAATCCTAAAACCTAGAAACTAAATCTAAAACCCTAAATTTTAATACACTAAACCCTAAATCATAATACTCAAAACACTAAAACATAAAAACAAAACCCTAAACCCTAAAAACTAAAACCCTAATCTTTAATACACTAAAACCCTAAACCCTAAAAGTAAACATTAAACCGTAAAATTTAAAACCCTAAAACCGAAAACCAAAACCCTAAAAACTAAAACCTAAAACCCTAAATTTGAATACAACAGAACCCTAAAACCTAAAATTAAACACTAAAACTAAGCACATAACCCAAAAACTCAAAACCCTAAACCCTAAACCCTAAAAACAAAATCTAAAACCCTAAATTTTAATACACTAAACCCTAAATCCTAATACTTAAACACTAACACATAAAAACAAAATCCTAAACCCTACCCTAATCTTTAATACACTAAAACCCTAAACCCCAAAACTAAACATTAAACCCTAAAATTTAAAACCCTAAAACCTAAAACCAAAACCCTAAAAACTAAAACCTAAACCATAAATTTGAATACAAAAAAACATTAAAACCTAAAATTAAACCCTAAAACTAAGCAAATAACCCTAAAACTCAAAACCCTAAAATTGAAAACAAAACACTAAACCCCAAACCCTAAAAACAAAATCTAAAACCCTAAATTCTAATACACTAAACCCTAAATCCTAATACTCAAAACACTAAAACATAAAAACAAAACCCTAAACCCTAAAAACTAAAACCCTAAACCCTAAAAACTAAAACCCTAATCTTTAATACACTAAAACCCTAAACGCTAAAACTAAACATTAAACCCTAAAATTTAAAACCGTAAAACCGAAAACCAAAACCCTAAAAACTAAAACCCAAAACCCTAAATTTGAATACAACAAAACCCTAAAACCTAAAATTAAACACTAAAACTAAGCACATAACCTAAAAACTCAAAACCCTAAAATTGAAAACAAAAACTCTAAACCCTAAACCCTAAAAACTAAATCTAAAACCCTAAATTTTCATACACTAAACCCTAAATCCTAATACTCAAAACACTAAAACATAAAAACAAAACCCTAAACCCTAAAAACTAAAACCCTAATCTTTAATACACTAAAACCCTAAACCCTAAAACTAACAATTAAACTCTAAAATTTAAAACCGAAAACCAAAACCCTAAAAACTAAAACCTAAAACCCTAAATTTGAATACAACAAAACCCTAAAACCTAAAATTAAACACTAAAACTAAGCACATAACCCAAAAACTCAAAACCCTAAACCCTAAACCCTAAAAACAAAATCTAAAACCCTAAATTTTAATACACTAAACCCTAAATCCTAATACTCTAAACACTAAAACATAAAAACAAAATCCTAAACCCTAAAAACTTAAACCCTAATCTTTAATACACTAAAACCCTAAACCGTAAAACTAAACATTAAACCCTAAAATTTAAAACCCTAAAACCTAAAACCAAAACCCTAAAAACTAAAACCCTAAATTTGGATACAACAAAACCCTAAAACCTAAAATTAAACACTAAAACTAAGCACATAACCCAAAAACTCAAAACCCTAAACTCTAAACCCTAAAAACAAAATCTAAAACCATAAATTTTAATACACTAAACCCTAAATCCAAATACTCTAAACACTAAAACATAAAAACAAAATCCTAAACCCTAAATCCTCAAATTTAAAACAAAAACCCTAAATCCTAAAACCTACAAACTAGATTTAAAACCCTAAATTTTAATACCCTAAACCATAAATCCTAATACTCTAAACACTAAAACAAAAAACAAAACCCTAAACCCTAAAATTAAACCTTAAAACTAAACATTAAACCCAAAAACTCTAAACCCTAAAACCTAAAACCAAAACCCTAAACCCTAAATGTTAAACCCTAAATTTTACGACACTAAACCCTAAGTCATAATACTCTAAACACTAAAACCTAAAAACAATACCATAAACTCTAAAGACTAAAACCTTAATCTTTAATAAACTAAAACCCTAGACTTTAAAACTAAACATTAAACCCTAAAATTCGAAACCCTAAACCCTAAAACAAAAACCCTAAAAACTAAAACCTAAAACCTTATACTTGAATACACTAAAACCCTAAACCCTAAACCTTAAAATTAAACCCTAAAACTAAGCAAATAACCCTAAAACTCAAAACCCTAAAATTGAAAATAAAAACACTAAACCCTAAACCCTAAAAACAAAATCTAAAACCCTAAATTTTAATACACTAAACCCTAAATCCTAATACTCTAAACACTAAAACATAAAAACAAAATCCTAAACCCTAAAAACTTAAACCCTAATCTTTAATACACTAAAACCCTAAACCGTAAAACTAAACATTAAACCCTAAAATTTAAAACCCTAAAACCTAAAACCAAAACCCTAAAAAATAAAACCTAAAACCCTAAACTTGAATACAACAAAACCCTAAAACCTAAAATTAAACCTTAAAACTAAACATTAAACCCAAAAACTCTAAACCCTAAAACCTAAAACCAATACCCTAAACCTTAAATCTTAAAAACTAAATCTTAAACCCTAAATTTTACGACACTAAACCCTAAGTCCTAATACTCTAAACACTAAAACCTAAAAACAATACCATAAACTCTAATGACTAAAACCCTAATCTTTAATACACTAAAACCCTAGACTTTAAAACTAAACATTAAACCCTAAAATTCGAAACCCTAAACCCAAAATAAAACCTAAAAACTAAAACCTAAAACCTTATACTTGATTACACTAAAACCCTAAACCCTAAACCTTAAAATTAAACCCAAAAACTAAGCAAATAACCCTAAAACTCAAAACCCTAAAATTGAAAACAAAAACACTAAACCCCAAACCCTAAAAACAAAATCTAAAACCCTAAATTTTAATACACTAAACCCTAAATCCTAATACTCAAAACACTAAAACTTAAAAACAAAACCCTAAACCCTAAAAACTAAAACCCTAATCTTTAATACATTAAAACCCTAAACGCTAAAACTAAACATTAAACCCTAAAATTTAAAAACCTAAAACCGAAAACCAAAACTCTAAATCCTAAAACCTAAAACCAAAACCCTAAACCCTAAATGTTAAACCCTAAATTTTACGACACTAAACCCTAAGTCATAATACTCTAAACACTAAAACCTAAAAACAATACCATAAACTCTAAAGACTAAAACCCTAATCTTTAATAAACTAAAACCCTAGACTTTAAAACTAAACATTAAACCCTAAAATTCAAAACCCTAAACCCTAAAACCAAAACCCTAAAAACTAAAACCTAAAACCTTATACTTGAATACACTAAAACCCTAAACCCTAAACCTTAAAATTAAACCCTAAAACTAAGCAAATAACCCTAAAACTCAAAACCCTAAAATTGAAAACAAAAACACTAAACCCTAAACCCTAAAAACAAAATCTAAAACCCTAAATTTTAATACACTAAACCCTAAATCCTAATACTCTAAACACTAAAACATAAAAACAAAATCCTAAACCCTAAAAACTTAAACCCTAATCATTAATACACTAAAACCCTAAATCGTAAAACTAAATATTAAACCCTAAAATTTAAAACCCTAAAACCTAAAACCAAAACCCTAAAAACTAAAACCTAAAACCCTAAATTTGAATACAACAAAACCTTAAAACCTAAAATTAAACACTAAAACTAAGCACATAACCCAAAAACTCAAAACCCTAAACCCTAAACCCTAAAAACAAAATCTAAAACCCTAAATTTTAATACACTAAACCCTAAATCCAAATACTCTAAACACTAAAACATAAAAACAAAATCCTAAACCCTAAATCCTCAAATTGAAAACAAAAACCCTAAATCCTAAAACCTAAAAACTAGATTTAAAACCCTAAATTTTAATACACTAAACCATAAATCCTAATACTCTAAACACTAAAACATAAAAACAAAACCCTAAACCCTAAAATCAAACCTTAAAACTAAACATTAAACCCAAAAACTCTAAACCCTAAAACCTAAAACCAAAACCCTAAACCCTAAATGTAAAACCCTAAATTTTACAACACTAAACCCTAAGTCATAATACTCTAAACACTAAAACCTTAAAATAATACCATAAACTCTAAAGATTAAAACCCTAATCTTTAATAAACTAAATCCCTAGACTTTAAAACTAAACATTAAACCCTAAAATTCGAAACCCTAAACCCTAAAACCAAAACCCTAAAAACTAAAACCAAAAACCTTATACTTGAATACACTAAAACCCTAAACCCTAAACCTTAAAATTAAACCATAAAACTAAGCAAATAACCCTAAAACTCAAAAACCTAAAATTGAAAACAAAAACACTAAACCCCAAACCCTAAAAACAAAATCTAAAACCCTAAATTTTAATACACTAAACCCTAAATCCTAATACTCAAAACACTAAAACATAAAAACAAAACCCTAAACCCTAAAAACTAAAACCCTAATCTTTAATACACTAAAACCCTAAACGCTAAAACTAAACATTAAACCCTAAAATTTAAAACCCTAAAATCTTAAACCAAAACCCTAAAAATTAAAACCTAAAACCCTAAATTTGAATACAACAAAACCCTAAAACCTAAAATTAAACACTAAAACTAAGCACATAACCCAAAAACTCAAAACCCTAAAATTTAAAACAAAAACCCTAATCCCTAAATCCTAAAAACTAAATCTAAAACCCTAAATTTTAATACACTAAACCCTAAATCCTAATACTCTAAACACTAAAACATTAAAACAAAATCCTAAACCCTAAAAACTAAAACCCTAATCTTTAATACACTAAAACCCTACACCCTAAAACTAAACATTAAACCCTAAAATTTAAAACCCTAAAACCTAAAACCAAAACCCTAAAAATTAAAACCTAAAACCCTAAATTTGAATACAACAAAACCCTAAAACCTAAAATTAAACCCTAAAACCAAGAACATTACCCAAAAACTCAAAACCCTAAAATTGAAAACAAAAACCCTAAATCCTAAAACCTAGAAACTAAATCTAAAACCCTAAATTTTAATACACTAAACCCTAAATCATAATAATCAAAACACTAAAACATAAAAACAAAACCCTAAACCCTAAAAACTAAAACCCTAATCTTTAATACACTAAAACCCTAAACCCTAAAAGTAAACATTAAACCGTAAAATTTAAAACCCTAAAACCGAAAACCAAAACCCTAAAAACTAAAACCTAAAACCCTAAATTTGAATACAACAGAACCCTAAAACCTAAAATTAAACACTAAAACTAAGCACATAACCCAAAAACTCAAAACCCTAAACCCTAAACCCTAAAAACAAAATCTAAAACCCTAAATTTTAATACACTAAACCCTAAATCCTAATACTTAAACACTAACACATAAAAACAAAATCCTAAACCCTACCCTAATCTTTAATACACTAAAACCCTAAACCCCAAAACTAAACATTAAACCCTAAAATTTAAAACCCTAAAACCTAAAACCAAAACCCTAAAAACTAAAACCTAAACCATAAATTTGAATACAAAAAAACATTAAAACCTAAATTAAACCCTAAAACTAAGCAAATAACCCTAAAACTCAAAACCCTAAAATTGAAAACAAAAACACTAAACCCCAAACCCTAAAAACAAAATCTAAAACCCTAAATTCTAATACACTAAACCCTAAATCCTAATACTCAAAACACTAAAACATAAAAACAAAACCCTAAACCCTAAAAACTAAAACCCTAAACCCTAAAAACTAAAACCCTAATCTTTAATACACTAAAACCCTAAACGCTAAAACTAAACATTAAACCCTAAAATTTAAAACCGTAAAACCGAAAACCAAAACCCTAAAAACTAAAACCTAAAACCCTAAATTTGAATACAACAAAACCCTAAAACCTAAAATTAAACACTAAAACTAAGCACATAACCTAAAAACTCAAAACCCTAAAATTGAAAACAAAAACTCTAAACCCTAAACCCGAAAAACTAAATCTAAAACCCTAAATTTTCATACACTAAACCCTAAATCCTAATACTCAAAACACTAAAACATAAAAACAAAACCCTAAACCCTAAAAACTAAAACCCTAATCTTTAATACACTAAAACCCTAAACCCTAAAACTAACAATTAAACTCTAAAATTTAAAACCCTAAAACCGAAAACCAAAACCCTAAAAACTAAAACCTAAAACCCTAAATTTGAATACAACAAAACCCTAAAACCTAAAATTAAACACTAAAACTAAGCACATAACCCAAAAACTCAAAATCCTAAACCCTAAACCCTAAAAACAAAATCTAAAACCCTAAATTTTAATACACTAAACCCTAAATCCTAATACTCTAAACACTAAAACATAAAAACAAAATCCTAAACCCTAAAAACTTAAACCCTAATCTTTAATACACTAAAACCCTAAACCGTAAAACTAAACATTAAACCCTAAAATTTAAAACCCTAAAACCTAAAACCAAAACCCTAAAAACTAAAACCCTAAATTTGAATACAACAAAACCCTAAAACCTAAAATTAAACACTAAAACTAAGCACATAACCCAAAAACTCAAAACCCTAAACTCTAAACCCTAAAAACAAAATCTAAAACCATAAATTTTAATACACTAAACCCTAAATCCAAATACTCTAAACACTAAAACATAAAAACAAAATCCTAAACCCTAAATCCTCAAATTTAAAACAAAAACCCTAAATCCTAAAACCTACAAACTAGATTTAAAACCCTAAATTTTAATACCCTAAACCATAAATCCTAATACTCTAAACACTAAAACAAAAAACAAAACCCTAAACCCTAAAATTAAACCTTAAAACTAAACATTAAACCCAAAAACTCTAAACCCTAAAACCTAAAACCAAAACCCTAAACCCTAAATGTTAAACCCTAAATTTTACGACACTAAACCCTAAGTCATAATACTCTAAACACTAAAACCTAAAAACAATACCATAAATTCTAAAGACAAAAACCCTAATCTTTAATAAACTAAAACCCTAGACTTTAAAACTAAACATTAAACCCTAAAATTCGAAACCCTAAACCCTAAAACAAAAACCCTAAAAACTAAAACCTAAAACCTTATACTTGAATACACTAAAACCCTAAACCCTAAACCTTAAAATTAAACCCTAAAACTAAGCAAATAACCCTAAAACTCAAAACCCTAAAATTGAAAATAAAAACACTAAACCCTAAACCCTAAAAACAAAATCTAAAACCCTAAATTTTAATACACTAAACCCTAAATCCTAATACTCTAAACACTAAAACATAAAAACAAAATCCTAAACCCTAAAAACTTAAACCCTAATCTTTAATACACTAAAACCCTAAACCGTAAAACTAAACATTAAACCCTAAAATTTAAAACCCTAAAACCTAAAACCAAAACCCTAAAAACTAAAACCTAAAACCCTAAATTTGAATACAACAAAACCCTAAAACCTAAAATTAAACCCTAAAACCAAGCACATAACCCAAAAACTCAAAACCCTAAAATTGAAAACAAAAACCCTAAATCCTAAAACCTAAAAACTAAATCTAAAACCCTAAATTTTAATACACTAAACCATAAATCCTAATACTCTAAACACTAAAACATAAAAACAAAACCATAATCCCTAAACACTAAAACCCTAATCATTAATACACTAAAACCCTAAACCCTAAAACTAAAAATTAAACCCTAAAATTCTAAACCCTAAAACCTAAAACCAAAACCCTAAAAAATAAAACCTAAAACCCTAAACTTGAATACAACAAAACCCTAAAACCTAAAATTAAACCTTAAAACTAAACATTAAACCCAAAAACTCTAAACCCTAAAACCTAAAACCAATACCCTAAACCTTAAATCTTAAAAACTAAATCTTAAACCCTAAATTTTACGACACTAAACCCTAAGTCCTAATACTCTAAACACTAAAACCTAAAAACAATACCATAAACTCTAATGACTAAAACCCTAATCTTTAATACACTAAAACCCTAGACTTTAAAACTAAACATTAAACCCTAAAATTCGAAACCCTAAACCCAAAATAAAACCTAAAAACTAAAACCTAAAACCTTATACTTGATTACACTAAAACCCTAAACCCTAAACCTTAAAATTAAACCCAAAAACTAAGCAAATAACCCTAAAACTCAAAACCCTAAAATTGAAAACAAAAACACTAAACCCCAAACCCTAAAAACAAAATCTAAAACCCTAAATTTTAATACACTAAACCCTAAATCCTAATACTCAAAACACTAAAACTTAAAAACAAAACCCTAAACCCTAAAAACTAAAACCCTAATCTTTAATACATTAAAACCCTAAACGCTAAAACTAAACATTAAACCCTAAAATTTAAAAACCTAAAACCGAAAACGAAAACTCTAAAAACTAAAACCTAAACCCCTAAATTTGAATACAAAAAAAACCTAAAACCTAAAATTAAACACTAAAACTAAGCACATAACCCAAAAACTCAAAACCCTAAAATTTAAAACAAAAACCCTAATCCCTAAACCCTAAAAACTAAATCTAAAACCCTAAATTTTAATACACTAAACCCTAAATCCTAATACTCTAAACACTAAAACATTAAAACAAAATCCTAAACCCTAAAAACTAAAACCCTAATCTTTAATACACTAAAACCCTACACCCTAAAACTAAACATTAAACCCTAAAATTTAAAACCCTAAAACCTAAAACCAAAACCCTAAAAATTAAAACCTAAAACCCTAAATTTGAATACAACAAAACCCTAAAACCTAAAATTAAACCCTAAAACCAAGAACATTACCCAAAAACTCAAAACCCTAAAATTGAAAACAAAAACCCTAAATCCTAAAACCTAGAAACTAAATCTAAAACCCTAAATTTTAATACACTAAACCCTAAATCATAATAATCAAAACACTAAAACATAAAAACAAAACCCTAAACCCTAAAAACTAAAACCCTAATCTTTAATACACTAAAACCCTAAACCCTAAAAGTAAACATTAAACCGTAAAATTTAAAACCCTAAAACCGAAAACCAAAACCCTAAAAACTAAAACCTAAAACCCTAAATTTGAATACAACAGAACCCTAAAACCTAAAATTAAACACTAAAACTAAGCACATAACCCAAAAACTCAAAACCCTAAACCCTAAACCCTAAAAACAAAATCTAAAACCCTAAATTTTAATACACTAAACCCTAAATCCTAATACTTAAACACTAACACATAAAAACAAAATCCTAAACCCTACCCTAATCTTTAATACACTAAAACCCTAAACCCCAAAACTAAACATTAAACCCTAAAATTTAAAACCCTAAAACCTAAAACCAAAACCCTAAAAACTAAAACCTAAACCATAAATTTGAATACAAAAAAACATTAAAACCTAAAATTAAACCCTAAAACTAAGCAAATAACCCTAAAACTCAAAACCCTAAAATTGAAAACAAAAACACTAAACCCCAAACCCTAAAAACAAAATCTAAAACCCTAAATTCTAATACACTAAACCCTAAATCCTAATACTCAAAACACTAAAACATAAAAACAAAACCCTAAACCCTAAAAACTAAAACCCTAAACCCTAAAAACTAAAACCCTAATCTTTAATACACTAAAACCCTAAACGCTAAAACTAAACATTAAACCCTAAAATTTAAAACCGTAAAACCGAAAACCAAAACCCTAAAAACTAAAACCTAAAACCCTAAATTTGAATACAACAAAACCCTAAAACCTAAAATTAAACACTAAAACTAAGCACATAACCTAAAAACTCAAAACCCTAAAATTGAAAACAAAAACTCTAAACCCTAAACCCTAAAAACTAAATCTAAAACCCTAAATTTTCATACACTAAACCTTAAATCCTAATACTCAAAACACTAAAACATAAAAACAAAACCCTAAACCCTAAAAACTAAAACCCTAATCTTTAATACACTAAAACCCTAAACCCTAAAACTAACAATTAAACTCTAAAATTTAAAACCGAAAACCAAAACCCTAAAAACTAAAACCTAAAACCCTAAATTTGAATACAACAAAACCCTAAAACCTAAAATTAAACACTAAAACTAAGCACATAACCCAAAAACTCAAAACCCTAAACCCTAAACCCTAAAAACAAAATCTAAAACCCTAAATTTTAATACACTAAACCCTAAATCCTAATACTCTAAACACTAAAACATAAAAACAAAATCCTAAACCCTAAAAACTTAAACCCTAATCTTTAATACACTAAAACCCTAAACCGTAAAACTAAACATTAAACCCTAAAATTTAAAACCCTAAAACCTAAAACCAAAACCCTAAAAACTAAAACCCTAAATTTGAATACAACAAAACCCTAAAACCTAAAATTAAACACTAAAACTAAGCACATAACCCAAAAACTCAAAACCCTAAACTCTAAAACCTAAAAACAAAATCTAAAACCATAAATTTTAATACACTAAACCCTAAATCCAAATACTCTAAACACTAAAACATAAAAACAAAATCCTAAACCCTAAATCCTCAAATTTAAAACAAAAACCCTAAATCCTAAAACCTACAAACTAGATTTAAAACCCTAAATTTTAATACCCTAAACCATAAATCCTAATACTCTAAACACTAAAACAAAAAACAAAACCCTAAACCCTAAAATTAAACCTTAAAACTAAACATTAAACCCAAAAACTCTAAACCCTAAAACCTAAAACCAAAACCCTAAACCCTAAATGTTAAACCCTAAATTTTACGACACTAAACCCTAAGTCATAATACTCTAAACACTAAAACCTAAAAACAATACCATAAATTCTAAAGACAAAAACCCTAATCTTTAATAAACTAAAACCCTAGACTTTAAAACTAAACATTAAACCCTAAAATTCGAAACCCTAAACCCTAAAACAAAAACCCTAAAAACTAAAACCTAAAACCTTATACTTGAATACACTAAAACCCTAAACCCTAAACCTTAAAATTAAACCCTAAAACTAAGCAAATAACCCTAAAACTCAAAACCCTAAAATTGAAAATAAAAACACTAAACCCTAAACCCTAAAAACAAAATCTAAAACCCTAAATTTTAATACACTAAACCCTAAATCCTAATACTCTAAACACTAAAACATAAAAACAAAATCCTAAACCCTAAAAACTTAAACCCTAATCTTTAATACACTAAAACCCTAAACCGTAAAACTAAACATTAAACCCTAAAATTTAAAACCCTAAAACCTAAAACCAAAACCCTAAAAACTAAAACCTAAAACCCTAAATTTGAATACAACAAAACCCTAAAACCTAAAATTAAACCCTAAAACCAAGCACATAACCCAAAAACTCAAAACCCTAAAATTGAAAACAAAAACCCTAAATCCTAAAACCTAAAAACTAAATCTAAAACCCTAAATTTTAATACACTAAACCATAAATCCTAATACTCTAAACACTAAAACATAAAAACAAAACCATAATCCCTAAACACTAAAACCCTAATCATTAATACACTAAAACCCTAAACCCTAAAACTAAAAATTAAACCCTAAAATTCTAAACCCTAAAACCTAAAACCAAAACCCTAAAAAATAAAACCTAAAACCCTAAACTTGAATACAACAAAACCCTAAAACCTAAAATTAAACCTTAAAACTAAACATTAAACCCAAAAACTCTAAACCCTAAAACCTAAAACCAATACCCTAAACCTTAAATCTTAAAAACTAAATCTTAAACCCTAAATTTTACGACACTAAACCCTAAGTCCTAATACTCTAAACACTAAAACCTAAAAACAATACCATAAACTCTAATGACTAAAACCCTAATCTTTAATACACTAAAACCCTAGACTTTAAAACTAAACATTAAACCCTAAAATTCGAAACCCTAAACCCAAAATAAAACCTAAAAACTAAAACCTAAAACCTTATACTTGATTACACTAAAACCCTAAACCCTAAACCTTAAAATTAAACCCAAAAACTAAGCAAATAACCCTAAAACTCAAAACCCTAAAATTGAAAACAAAAACACTAAACCCCAAACCCTAAAAACAAAATCTAAAACCCTAAATTTTAATACACTAAACCCTAAATCCTAATACTCAAAACACTAAAACTTAAAAACAAAACCCTAAACCCTAAAAACTAAAACCCTAATCTTTAATACATTAAAACCCTAAACGCTAAAACTAAACATTAAACCCTAAAATTTAAAAACCTAAAACCGAAAACCAAAACTCTAAATCCTAAAACCTAAAACCAAAACCCTAAACCCTAAATGTTAAACCCTAAATTTTACGACACTAAACCCTAAGTCATAATACTCTAAACACTAAAACCTAAAAACAATACCATAAACTCTAAAGACTAAAACCCTAATCTTTAATAAACTAAAACCCTAGACTTTAAAACTAAACATTAAACCCTAAAATTCAAAACCCTAAACCCTAAAACCAAAACCCTAAAAACTAAAACCTAAAACCTTATACTTGAATACACTAAAACCCTAAACCCTAAACCTTAAAATTAAACCCTAAAACTAAGCAAATAACCCTAAAACTCAAAACCCTAAAATTGAAAACAAAAACACTAAACCCTAAACCCTAAAAACAAAATCTAAAACCCTAAATTTTAATACACTAAACCCTAAATCCTAATACTCTAAACACTAAAACATAAAAACAAAATCCTAAACCCTAAAAACTTAAACCCTAATCATTAATACACTAAAACCCTAAATCGTAAAACTAAATATTAAACCCTAAAATTTAAAACCCTAAAACCTAAAACCAAAACCCTAAAAACTAAAACCTAAAACCCTAAATTTGAATACAACAAAACCTTAAAACCTAAAATTAAACACTAAAACTAAGCACATAACCCAAAAACTCAAAACCCTAAACCCTAAACCCTAAAAACAAAATCTAAAACCCTAAATTTTAATACACTAAACCCTAAATCCAAATACTCTAAACACTAAAACATAAAAACAAAATCCTAAACCCTAAATCCTCAAATTGAAAACAAAAACCCTAAATCCTAAAACCTAAAAACTAGATTTAAAACCCTAAATTTTAATACACTAAACCATAAATCCTAATACTCTAAACACTAAAACATAAAAACAAAACCCTAAACCCTAAAATCAAACCTTAAAACTAAACATTAAACCCAAAAACTCTAAACCCTAAAACCTAAAACCAAAACCCTAAACCCTAAATGTAAAACCCTAAATTTTACAACACTAAACCCTAAGTCATAATACTCTAAACACTAAAACCTTAAAATAATACCATAAACTCTAAAGATTAAAACCCTAATCTTTAATAAACTAAATCCCTAGACTTTAAAACTAAACATTAAACCCTAAAATTCGAAACCCTAAACCCTAAAACCAAAACCCTAAAAACTAAAACCAAAAACCTTATACTTGAATACACTAAAACCAAAAACCTTATACTTGAATACACTAAAACCCTAAACCCTAAACCTTAAAATTAAACCATAAAACTAAGCAAATAACCCTAAAACTCAAAAACCTAAAATTGAAAACAAAAACACTAAACCCCAAACCCTAAAAACAAAATCTAAAACCCTAAATTTTAATACACTAAACCCTAAATCCTAATACTCAAAACACTAAAACATAAAAACAAAACCCTAAACCCTAAAAACTAAAACCCTAATCTTTAATACACTAAAACCCTAAACGCTAAAACTAAACATTAAACCCTAAAATTTAAAACCCTAAAATCTTAAACCAAAACCCTAAAAATTAAAACCTAAAACCCTAAATTTGAATACAACAAAACCCTAAAACCTAAAATTAAACACTAAAACTAAGCACATAACCCAAAAACTCAAAACCCTAAAATTTAAAACAAAAACCCTAATCCCTAAACCCTAAAAACTAAATCTAAAACCCTAAATTTTAATACACTAAACCCTAAATCCTAATACTCTAAACACTAAAACATTAAAACAAAATCCTAAACCCTAAAAACTAAAACCCTAATCTTTAATACACTAAAACCCTACACCCTAAAACTAAACATTAAACCCTAAAATTTAAAACCCTAAAACCTAAAACCAAAACCCTAAAAATTAAAACCTAAAACCCTAAATTTGAATACAACAAAACCCTAAAACCTAAAATTAAACCCTAAAACCAAGAACATTACCCAAAAACTCAAAACCCTAAAATTGAAAACAAAAACCCTAAATCCTAAAACCTAGAAACTAAATCTAAAACCCTAAATTTTAATACACTAAACCCTAAATCATAATAATCAAAACACTAAAACATAAAAACAAAATCCTAAACCCTAAATCCTCAAATTTAAAACAAAAACCCTAAATCCTAAAACCTACAAACTAGATTTAAAACCCTAAATTTTAATACCCTAAACCATAAATCCTAATACTCTAAACACTAAAACAAAAAACAAAACCCTAAACCCTAAAATTAAACCTTAAAACTAAACATTAAACCCAAAAACTCTAAACCCTAAAACCTAAAACCAAAACCCTAAACCCTAAATGTTAAACCCTAAATTTTACGACACTAAACCCTAAGTCATAATACTCTAAACACTAAAACCTAAAAACAATACCATAAATTCTAAAGACAAAAACCCTAATCTTTAATAAACTAAAACCCTAGACTTTAAAACTAAACATTAAACCCTAAAATTCGAAACCCTAAACCCTAAAACAAAAACCCTAAAAACTAAAACCTAAAACCTTATACTTGAATACACTAAAACCCTAAACCCTAAACCTTAAAATTAAACCCTAAAACTAAGCAAATAACCCTAAAACTCAAAACCCTAAAATTGAAAATAAAAACACTAAACCCTAAACCCTAAAAACAAAATCTAAAACCCTAAATTTTAATACACTAAACCCTAAATCCTAATACTCTAAACACTAAAACATAAAAACAAAATCCTAAACCCTAAAAACTTAAACCCTAATCTTTAATACACTAAAACCCTAAACCGTAAAACTAAACATTAAACCCTAAAATTTAAAACCCTAAAACCTAAAACCAAAACCCTAAAAACTAAAACCTAAAACCCTAAATTTGAATACAACAAAACCCTAAAACCTAAAATTAAACCCTAAAACCAAGCACATAACCCAAAAACTCAAAACCCTAAAATTGAAAACAAAAACCCTAAATCCTAAAACCTAAAAACTAAATCTAAAACCCTAAATTTTAATACACTAAACCATAAATCCTAATACTCTAAACACTAAAACATAAAAACAAAACCATAATCCCTAAACACTAAAACCCTAATCATTAATACACTAAAACCCTAAACCCTAAAACTAAAAATTAAACCCTAAAATTCTAAACCCTAAAACCTAAAACCAAAACCCTAAAAAATAAAACCTAAAACCCTAAACTTGAATACAACAAAACCCTAAAACCTAAAATTAAACCTTAAAACTAAACATTAAACCCAAAAACTCTAAACCCTAAAACCTAAAACCAATACCCTAAACCTTAAATCTTAAAAACTAAATCTTAAACCCTAAATTTTACGACACTAAACCCTAAGTCCTAATACTCTAAACACTAAAACCTAAAAACAATACCATAAACTCTAATGACTAAAACCCTAATCTTTAATACACTAAAACCCTAGACTTTAAAACTAAACATTAAACCCTAAAATTCGAAACCCTAAACCCAAAATAAAACCTAAAAACTAAAACCTAAAACCTTATACTTGATTACACTAAAACCCTAAACCCTAAACCTTAAAATTAAACCCAAAAACTAAGCAAATAACCCTAAAACTCAAAACCCTAAAATTGAAAACAAAAACACTAAACCCCAAACCCTAAAAACAAAATCTAAAACCCTAAATTTTAATACACTAAACCCTAAATCCTAATACTCAAAACACTAAAACTTAAAAACAAAACCCTAAACCCTAAAAACTAAAACCCTAATCTTTAATACATTAAAACCCTAAACGCTAAAACTAAACATTAAACCCTAAAATTTAAAAACCTAAAACCGAAAACCAAAACTCTAAATCCTAAAACCTAAAACCAAAACCCTAAACCCTAAATGTTAAACCCTAAATTTTACGACACTAAACCCTAAGTCATAATACTCTAAACACTAAAACCTAAAAACAATACCATAAACTCTAAAGACTAAAACCCTAATCTTTAATAAACTAAAACCCTAGACTTTAAAACTAAACATTAAACCCTAAAATTCAAAACCCTAAACCCTAAAACCAAAACCCTAAAAACTAAAACCTAAAACCTTATACTTGAATACACTAAAACCCTAAACCCTAAACCTTAAAATTAAACCCTAAAACTAAGCAAATAACCCTAAAACTCAAAACCCTAAAATTGAAAACAAAAACACTAAACCCTAAACCCTAAAAACAAAATCTAAAACCCTAAATTTTAATACACTAAACCCTAAATCCTAATACTCTAAACACTAAAACATAAAAACAAAATCCTAAACCCTAAAAACTTAAACCCTAATCATTAATACACTAAAACCCTAAATCGTAAAACTAAATATTAAACCCTAAAATTTAAAACCCTAAAACCTAAAACCAAAACCCTAAAAACTAAAACCTAAAACCCTAAATTTGAATACAACAAAACCTTAAAACCTAAAATTAAACACTAAAACTAAGCACATAACCCAAAAACTCAAAACCCTAAACCCTAAACCCTAAAAACAAAATCTAAAACCCTAAATTTTAATACACTAAACCCTAAATCCAAATACTCTAAACACTAAAACATAAAAACAAAATCCTAAACCCTAAATCCTCAAATTGAAAACAAAAACCCTAAATCCTAAAACCTAAAAACTAGATTTAAAACCCTAAATTTTAATACACTAAACCATAAATCCTAATACTCTAAACACTAAAACATAAAAACAAAACCCTAAACCCTAAAATCAAACCTTAAAACTAAACATTAAACCCAAAAACTCTAAACCCTAAAACCTAAAACCAAAACCCTAAACCCTAAATGTAAAACCCTAAATTTTACAACACTAAACCCTAAGTCATAATACTCTAAACACTAAAACCTTAAAATAATACCATAAACTCTAAAGATTAAAACCCTAATCTTTAATAAACTAAATCCCTAGACTTTAAAACTAAACATTAAACCCTAAAATTCGAAACCCTAAACCCTAAAACCAAAACCCTAAAAACTAAAACCAAAAACCTTATACTTGAATACACTAAAACCCTAAACCCTAAACCTTAAAATTAAACCATAAAACTAAGCAAATAACCCTAAAACTCAAAAACCTAAAATTGAAAACAAAAACACTAAACCCCAAACCCTAAAAACAAAATCTAAAACCCTAAATTTTAATACACTAAACCCTAAATCCTAATACTCAAAACACTAAAACATAAAAACAAAACCCTAAACCCTAAAAACTAAAACCCTAATCTTTAATACACTAAAACCCTAAACGCTAAAACTAAACATTAAACCCTAAAATTTAAAACCCTAAAATCTTAAACCAAAACCCTAAAAATTAAAACCTAAAACCCTAAATTTGAATACAACAAAACCCTAAAACCTAAAATTAAACACTAAAACTAAGCACATAACCCAAAAACTCAAAACCCTAAAATTTAAAACAAAAACCCTAATCCCTAAACCCTAAAAACTAAATCTAAAACCCTAAATTTTAATACACTAAACCCTAAATCCTAATACTCTAAACACTAAAACATTAAAACAAAATCCTAAACCCTAAAAACTAAAACCCTAATCTTTAATACACTAAAACCCTACACCCTAAAACTAAACATTAAACCCTAAAATTTAAAACCCTAAAACCTAAAACCAAAACCCTAAAAATTAAAACCTAAAACCCTAAATTTGAATACAACAAAACCCTAAAACCTAAAATTAAACCCTAAAACCAAGAACATTACCCAAAAACTCAAAACCCTAAAATTGAAAACAAAAACCCTAAATCCTAAAACCTAGAAACAAAATCTAAAACCCTAAATTTTAATACACTAAACCCTAAATCATAATAATCAAAACACTAAAACATAAAAACAAAACCCTAAACCCTAAAAACTAAAACCCTAATCTTTAATACACTAAAACCCTAAACCCTAAAAGTAAACATTAAACCGTAAAATTTAAAACCCTAAAACCGAAAACCAAAACCCTAAAAACTAAAACCTAAAACCCTAAATTTGAATACAACAGAACCCTAAAACCTAAAATTAAACACTAAAACTAAGCACATAACCCAAAAACTCAAAACCCTAAACCCTAAACCCTAAAAACAAAATCTAAAACCCTAAATTTTAATACACTAAACCCTAAATCCTAATACTTAAACACTAACACATAAAAACAAAATCCTAAACCCTACCC
This sequence comes from Euphrasia confusa, assembly GCA_954870475.1. Classification (NCBI taxonomy): domain Eukaryota; kingdom Viridiplantae; phylum Streptophyta; class Magnoliopsida; order Lamiales; family Orobanchaceae; genus Euphrasia; species Euphrasia confusa. The sequence continues at coordinate 19,066,458 of OX940966.1, forward strand.
TAATCTTTAATACACTAAAACCCTAAACCCCAAAACTAAACATTAAACCCTAAAATTTAAAACCCTAAAACCTAAAACCAAAACCCTAAAAACTAAAACCTAAACCATAAATTTGAATACAAAAAAACATTAAAACCTAAAATTAAACCCTAAAACTAAGCAAATAACCCTAAAACTCAAAACCCTAAAATTGAAAACAAAAACACTAAACCCCAAACCCTAAAAACAAAATCTAAAACCCTAAATTCTAATACACTAAACCCTAAATCCTAATACTCAAAACACTAAAACATAAAAACAAAACCCTAAACCCTAAAAACTAAAACCCTAAACCCTAAAAACTAAAACCCTAATCTTTAATACACTAAAACCCTAAACGCTAAAACTAAACATTAAACCCTAAAATTTAAAACCGTAAAACCGAAAACCAAAACCCTAAAAACTAAAACCTAAAACCCTAAATTTGAATACAACAAAACCCTAAAACCTAAAATTAAACACTAAAACTAAGCACATAACCTAAAAACTCAAAACCCTAAAATTGAAAACAAAAACTCTAAACCCTAAACCCTAAAAACTAAATCTAAAACCCTAAATTTTCATACACTAAACCCTAAATCCTAATACTCAAAACACTAAAACATAAAAACAAAACCCTAAACCCTAAAAACTAAAACCCTAATCTTTAATACACTAAAACCCTAAACCCTAAAACTAACAATTAAACTCTAAAATTTAAAACCCTAAAACCGAAAACCAAAACCCTAAAAACTAAAACCTAAAACCCTAAATTTGAATACAACAAAACCCTAAAACCTAAAATTAAACACTAAAACTAAGCACATAACCCAAAAACTCAAAATCCTAAACCCTAAACCCTAAAAACAAAATCTAAAACCCTAAATTTTAATACACTAAACCCTAAATCCTAATACTCTAAACACTAAAACATAAAAACAAAATCCTAAACCCTAAAAACTTAAACCCTAATCTTTAATACACTAAAACCCTAAACCGTAAAACTAAACATTAAACCCTAAAATTTAAAACCCTAAAACCTAAAACCAAAACCCTAAAAACTAAAACCCTAAATTTGAATACAACAAAACCCTAAAACCTAAAATTAAACACTAAAACTAAGCACATAACCCAAAAACTCAAAACCCTAAACTCTAAACCCTAAAAACAAAATCTAAAACCATAAATTTTAATACACTAAACCCTAAATCCAAATACTCTAAACACTAAAACATAAAAACAAAATCCTAAACCCTAAATCCTCAAATTTAAAACAAAAACCCTAAATCCTAAAACCTACAAACTAGATTTAAAACCCTAAATTTTAATACCCTAAACCATAAATCCTAATACTCTAAACACTAAAACAAAAAACAAAACCCTAAACCCTAAAATTAAACCTTAAAACTAAACATTAAACCCAAAAACTCTAAACCCTAAAACCTAAAACCAAAACCCTAAACCCTAAATGTTAAACCCTAAATTTTACGACACTAAACCCTAAGTCATAATACTCTAAACACTAAAACCTAAAAACAATACCATAAATTCTAAAGACAAAAACCCTAATCTTTAATAAACTAAAACCCTAGACTTTAAAACTAAACATTAAACCCTAAAATTCGAAACCCTAAACCCTAAAACAAAAACCCTAAAAACTAAAACCTAAAACCTTATACTTGAATACACTAAAACCCTAAACCCTAAACCTTAAAATTAAACCCTAAAACTAAGCAAATAACCCTAAAACTCAAAACCCTAAAATTGAAAATAAAAACACTAAACCCTAAACCCTAAAAACAAAATCTAAAACCCTAAATTTTAATACACTAAACCCTAAATCCTAATACTCTAAACACTAAAACATAAAAACAAAATCCTAAACCCTAAAAACTTAAACCCTAATCTTTAATACACTAAAACCCTAAACCGTAAAACTAAACATTAAACCCTAAAATTTAAAACCCTAAAACCTAAAACCAAAACCCTAAAAACTAAAACCTAAAACCCTAAATTTGAATACAACAAAACCCTAAAACCTAAAATTAAACCCTAAAACCAAGCACATAACCCAAAAACTCAAAACCCTAAAATTGAAAACAAAAACCCTAAATCCTAAAACCTAAAAACTAAATCTAAAACCCTAAATTTTAATACACTAAACCATAAATCCTAATACTCTAAACACTAAAACATAAAAACAAAACCATAATCCCTAAACACTAAAACCCTAATCATTAATACACTAAAACCCTAAACCCTAAAACTAAAAATTAAACCCTAAAATTCTAAACCCTAAAACCTAAAACCAAAACCCTAAAAAATAAAACCTAAAACCCTAAACTTGAATACAACAAAACCCTAAAACCTAAAATTAAACCTTAAAACTAAACATTAAACCCAAAAACTCTAAACCCTAAAACCTAAAACCAATACCCTAAACCTTAAATCTTAAAAACTAAATCTTAAACCCTAAATTTTACGACACTAAACCCTAAGTCCTAATACTCTAAACACTAAAACATTAAAACAAAATCCTAAACCCTAAAAACTAAAACCCTAATCTTTAATACACTAAAACCCTACACCCTAAAACTAAACATTAAACCCTAAAATTTAAAACCCTAAAACCTAAAACCAAAACCCTAAAAACTAAAACCTAAAACCCTAAATTTGAATACAACAAAACTCTAAAACCTAAAATTAAACCCTAAAACCAAGCACATAACCCAAAAACTCAAAACCCTAAAATTGAAAACAAAAACCCTAAATCCTAAAACCTAAAAACTAAAACCCTAAACCCTAAAAACTAAAACCCTAATCTTTAATACACTAAAACCCTAAACCCTAAAAGTAAACATTAAACCGTAAAATTTAAAACCCTAAAACCGAAAACCAAAACCCTAAAAACTAAAACCTGAAACCCTATATTTGAATACAATAGAACCCTAAAACCTAAAATTAAACTGTAAAACTAAGCACATAACCCAAAAACACAAAACCCTAAACCCTAAACCCTAAAAACAAAATCTAAAACCCTAAATTTTAATACACTAAACCCTAAATCCTAATACTCTAAACACTAAAACATAAAAACAAAATCCTAAACCCTACCCTAATCTTTAATACACTAAAACCCTAAACCCCAAAACTAAACATTAAACCCTAAAATTTAAAACCCTAAAACCTAAAACCAAAACCCAAAAAACTAAAACCCTAATCTTTAATACACTAAAACCCTAAACGCTAAAACTAAACATTAAACCCTAAAATTTAAAACCGTAAAACCGAAAACCAAAACCCTAAAAACTAAAACCTAAAACCCTAAATTTGAATACAAAAAAACCCTAAAACCTAAAATTAAACACTAAAACTAAGCACATAACCTAAAAACTCAAAACCCTAAAATTGAAAACAAAAACTCTAAACCCTAAACCCTAAAAACTAAATCTAAAACCCTAAATTTTCATACACTAAACCCTAAATCCTAATACTCAAAACACTAAAACATAAAAACAAAACCCTAAACCCTAAAAACTAAAACCCTAATCTTTAATACACTAAAACCCTAAACCCTAAAACTAACAATTAAACTCTAAAATTTAAAACCCTAAAACCGAAAACCAAAACCCTAAAAACTAAAACCTAAAACCCTAAATTTGAATACAACAAAACCCTAAAACCTAAAATTAAACACTAAAACTAAGCACATAACCCAAAAACTCAAAACCCTAAGCCCTAAACCCTAAAAACAAAATCTAAAATCCTAAATTTTAATACACTAAACCCTAAATCCTAATACTCTAAACACTAAAACATAAAAACAAAATCCTAAACCCTAAAAACTTAAACCCTAATCTTTAATACACTAAAACCCTAAACCGTAAAACTAAACATTTAACCCTAAAATTTAAAACCCTAAAACCTAAAACCAAAACCCTAAAAACTAAAACCCTAAATTTGAATACAACAAAACCCTAAAACCTAAAATTAAACACTAAAACTAAGCACATAACCCAAAAACTCAAAACCCTAAACCCTAAACCCTAAAAACAAAATCTAAAACCCTAAATTTTAATACACTAAACCCTAAATCCAAATACTCTAAACACTAAAACATAAAAACAAAATCCTAAACCCTAAATCCTCAAATTGAAAACAAAAACCCTAAATCCTAAAACCTAAAAACTAGATTTAAAACCCTAAATTTTAATACACTAAACCATAAATCCTAATACTCTAAACACTAAAACATAAAAACAAAACCCTAAACCCTAAAATTAAACCTTAAAACTAAACATTAAACCCAAAAACTCTAAACCCTAAAACCTAAAACCAAAACCCTAAACCCTAAATGTTAAACCCTAAATTTTACGACACTAAACCCTAAGTCATAATACTCTAAACACTAAAACCTAAAAAAAATACCATAAACTCTAAAGACTAAAACCCTAATCTTTAATAAACTAAAACCCTAGACTTTAAAACTAAACATTAAACCCTAAAATTCAAAACCCTAAACCCTAAAACCAAAACCCTAAAAACTAAAACCTAAAACCTTATACTTGAATACACTAAAACCCTAAACCCTAAACCTTAAAATTAAACCCTAAAACTAAGCAAATAACCCTAAAACTCAAAACCCTAAAATTGAAAACAAAAACACTAAACCCTAAACCCTAAAAACTAAATCTAAAACCCTAAATTTTAATACACTAAACCCTAAATCCTAATACTCTAAACACTAAAACATAAAAACAAAATCCTAAACCCTAAAAACTTAAACCCTAATCATTAATACACTAAAACCCTAAATCGTAAAACTAAATATTAAACCCTAAAATTTAAAACCCTAAAACCTAAAACCAAAACCCTAAAAACTAAAACCTAAAACCCTAAATTTGAATACAACAAAACCTTAAAACCTAAAATTAAACACTAAAACTAAGCACATAACCCAAAAACTCAAAACCCTAAACCCTAAACCCTAAAAACAAAATCTAAAACCCTAAATTTTAATACACTAAACCCTAAATCCAAATACTCTAAACACTAAAACATAAAAACAAAATCCTAAACCCTAAATCCTCAAATTGAAAACAAAAACCCTAAATCCTAAAACCTAAAAACTAGATTTAAAACCCTAAATTTTAATACACTAAACCATAAATCCTAATACTCTAAACACTAAAACATAAAAACAAAACCCTAAACCCTAAAATCAAACCTTAAAACTAAACATTAAACCCAAAAACTCTAAACCCTAAAACCTAAAACCAAAACCCTAAACCCTAAATGTAAAACCCTAAATTTTACAACACTAAACCCTAAGTCATAATACTCTAAACACTAAAACCTTAAAATAATACCATAAACTCTAAAGATTAAAACCCTAATCTTTAATAAACTAAATCCCTAGACTTTAAAACTAAACATTAAACCCTAAAATTCGAAACCCTAAACCCTAAAAACTAAAACCAAAAACCTTATACTTGAATACACTAAAACCCTAAACCCTAAACCTTAAAATTAAACCATAAAACTAAGCAAATAACCCTAAAACTCAAAAACCTAAAATTGAAAACAAAAACACTAAACCCCAAACCCTAAAAACAAAATCTAAAACCCTAAATTTTAATACACTAAACCCTAAATCCTAATACTCAAAACACTAAAACATAAAAACAAAACCCTAAACCCTAAAAACTAAAACCCTAATCTTTAATACACTAAAACCCTAAACGCTAAAACTAAACATTAAACCCTAAAATTTAAAACCCTAAAATCTTAAACCAAAACCCTAAAAATTAAAACCTAAAACCCTAAATTTGAATACAACAAAACCCTAAAACCTAAAATTAAACACTAAAACTAAGCACATAACCCAAAAACTCAAAACCCTAAAATTTAAAACAAAAACCCTAATCCCTAAACCCTAAAAACTAAATCTAAAACCCTAAATTTTAATACACTAAACCCTAAATCCTAATACTCTAAACACTAAAACATTAAAACAAAATCCTAAACCCTAAAAACTAAAACCCTAATCTTTAATACACTAAAACCCTACACCCTAAAACTAAACATTAAACCCTAAAATTTAAAACCCTAAAACCTAAAACCAAAACCCTAAAAATTAAAACCTAAAACCCTAAATTTGAATACAACAAAACCCTAAAACCTAAAATTAAACCCTAAAACCAAGAACATTACCCAAAAACTCAAAACCCTAAAATTGAAAACAAAAACCCTAAATCCTAAAACCTAGAAACTAAATCTAAAACCCTAAATTTTAATACACTAAACCCTAAATCATAATACTCAAAACACTAAAACATAAAAACAAAACCCTAAACCCTAAAAACTAAAACCCTAATCTTTAATACACTAAAACCCTAAACCCTAAAAGTAAACATTAAACCGTAAAATTTAAAACCCTAAAACCGAAAACCAAAACCCTAAAAACTAAAACCTAAAACCCTAAATTTGAATACAACAGAACCCTAAAACCTAAAATTAAACACTAAAACTAAGCACATAACCCAAAAACTCAAAACCCTAAACCCTAAACCCTAAAAACAAAATCTAAAACCCTAAATTTTAATACACTAAACCCTAAATCCTAATACTTAAACACTAACACATAAAAACAAAATCCTAAACCCTACCCTAATCTTTAATACACTAAAACCCTAAACCCCAAAACTAAACATTAAACCCTAAAATTTAAAACCCTAAAACCTAAAACCAAAACCCTAAAAACTAAAACCTAAACCATAAATTTGAATACAAAAAAACATTAAAACCTAAAATTAAACCCTAAAACTAAGCAAATAACCCTAAAACTCAAAACCCTAAAATTGAAAACAAAAACACTAAACCCCAAACCCTAAAAACAAAATCTAAAACCCTAAATTCTAATACACTAAACCCTAAATCCTAATACTCAAAACACTAAAACATAAAAACAAAACCCTAAACCCTAAAAACTAAAACCCTAAACCCTAAAAACTAAAACCCTAATCTTTAATACACTAAAACCCTAAACGCTAAAACTAAACATTAAACCCTAAAATTTAAAACCGTAAAACAGAAAACCAAAACCCTAAAAACTAAAACCTAAAACCCTAAATTTGAATACAACAAAACCCTAAAACCTAAAATTAAACACTAAAACTAAGCACATAACCTAAAAACTCAAAACCCTAAAATTGAAAACAAAAACTCTAAACCCTAAACCCTAAAAACTAAATCTAAAACCCTAAATTTTCATACACTAAACCCTAAATCCTAATACTCAAAACACTAAAACATAAAAACAAAACCCTAAACCCTAAAAACTAAAACCCTAATCTTTAATACACTAAAACCCTAAACCCTAAAACTAACAATTAAACTCTAAAATTTAAAACCCTAAAACCGAAAACCAAAACCCTAAAAACTAAAACCTAAAACCCTAAATTTGAATACAACAAAACCCTAAAACCTAAAATTAAACACTAAAACTAAGCACATAACCCAAAAACTCAAAACCCTAAACCCTAAACCCTAAAAACAAAATCTAAAACCCTAAATTTTAATACACTAAACCCTAAATCCTAATACTCTAAACACTAAAACATAAAAACAAAATCCTAAACCCTAAAAACTTAAACCCTAATCTTTAATACACTAAAACCCTAAACCGTAAAACTAAACATTAAACCCTAAAATTTAAAACCCTAAAACCTAAAACCAAAACCCTAAAAACTAAAACCCTAAATTTGAATACAACAAAACCCTAAAACCTAAAATTAAACACTAAAACTAAGCACATAACCCAAAAACTCAAAACCCTAAACTCTAAACCCTAAAAACAAAATCTAAAACCATAAATTTTAATACACTAAACCCTAAATCCAAATACTCTAAACACTAAAACATAAAAACAAAATCCTAAACCCTAAATCCTCAAATTTAAAACAAAAACCCTAAATCCTAAAACCTACAAACTAGATTTAAAACCCTAAATTTTAATACCCTAAACCATAAATCCTAATACTCTAAACACTAAAACAAAAAACAAAACCCTAAACCCTAAAATTAAACCTTAAAACTAAACATTAAACCCAAAAACTCTAAACCCTAAAACCTAAAACCAAAACCCTAAACCCTAAATGTTAAACCCTAAATTTTACGACACTAAACCCTAAGTCATAATACTCTAAACACTAAAACCTAAAAACAATACCATAAATTCTAAAGACAAAAACCCTAATCTTTAATAAACTAAAACCCTACACTTTAAAACTAAACATTAAACCCTAAAATTTGAAACCCTAAACCCTAAAACAAAAACCCTAAAAACTAAAACCTAAAACCTTATACTTGAATACACTAAAACCCTAAACCCTAAACCTTAAAATTAAACCCTAAAACTAAGCAAATAACCCTAAAACTCAAAACCCTAAAATTGAAAATAAAAACACTAAACCCTAAACCCTAAAAACAAAATCTAAAACCCTAAATTTTAATACACTAAACCCTAAATCCTAATACTCTAAACACTAAAACATAAAAACAAAATCCTAAACCCTAAAAACTTAAACCCTAATCTTTAATACACTAAAACCCTAAACCGTAAAACTAAACATTAAACCCTCAAATTTAAAACCCTAAAACCTAAAACCAAAACCCTAAAAACTAAAACCTAAAACCCTAAATTTGAATACAACAAAACCCTAAAACCTAAAATTAAACCCTAAAACCAAGCACATAACCCAAAAACTCAAAACCCTAAAATTGAAAACAAAAACCCTAAATCCTAAAACCTAAAAACTAAATCTAAAACCCTAAATTTTAATACACTAAACCATAAATCCTAATACTCTAAACACTAAAACATAAAAACAAAACCATAATCCCTAAACACTAAAACCCTAATCATTAATACACTAAAACCCTAAACCCTAAAACTAAAAATTAAACCCTAAAATTCTAAACCCTAAAACCTAAAACCAAAACCCTAAAATATAAAACCTAAAACCCTAAACTTGAATACAACAAAACCCTAAAACCTAAAATTAAACCTTAAAACTAAACATTAAACCCAAAAACTCTAAACCCTAAAACCTAAAACCAATACCCTAAACCTTAAATCTTAAAAACTAAATCTTAAACCCTAAATTTTACGACACTAAACCCTAAGTCCTAATACTCTAAACACTAAAACCTAAAAACAATACCATAAACTCTAATGACTAAAACCCTAATCTTTAATACACTAAAACCCTAGACTTTAAAACTAAACATTAAACCCTAAAATTCGAAACCCTAAACCCAAAATAAAACCTAAAAACTAAAACCTAAAACCTTATACTTGATTACACTAAAACCCTAAACCCTAAACCTTAAAATTAAACCCTAAAACTAAGCAAATAACCCTAAAACTCAAAACCCTAAAATTGAAAACACAAACACTAAACCCCAAACCCTAAAAACAAAATCTAAAACCCTAAATTTTAATACACTAAACCCTAAATCCTAATACTCAAAACACTAAAACTTAAAAACAAAACCCTAAACCCTAAAAACTAAAACCCTAATCTTTAATACATTAAAACCCTAAACGCTAAAACTAAACATTAAACCCTAAAATTTAAAAACCGAAAACCGAAAACCAAAACTCTAAAAACTAAAACCTAAAACCCTAAATTTGAATACAAAAAAAACCTAAAACCTAAAATTAAACACTAAAACTAAGCACATAACCCAAAAACTCAAAATCCTAAAATTGAAAACAAAAACCCTAAAAACTAAATCTAAAACCCTAAATTTTAATACACTAAACCCTAAATCCTAATACTCAAAACACTAAAACATAAAAACAAAACCCTAAACCCTAAAAACTAAAACCCTAATCTTTAATACACTAAAACCCTACACTTTAAAACTAAACATTAAACCCTAAAATTTGAAACCCTAAACCCTAAAACAAAAACCCTAAAAACTAAAACCTAAAACCTTATACTTGAATACACTAAAACCCTAAACCCTAAACCTTAAAATTAAACCCTAAAACTAAGCAAATAACCCTAAAACTCAAAACCCTAAAATTGAAAATAAAAACACTAAACCCTAAACCCTAAAAACAAAATCTAAAACCCTAAATTTTAATTCACTAAACCCTAAATCCTAATACTCTAAACACTAAAACATAAAAACAAAATCCTAAACCCTAAAAACTTAAACCCTAATCTTTAATACACTAAAACCCTAAACCGTAAAACTAAACATTAAACCCTAAAATTTAAAACCCTAAAACCTAAAACCAAAACCCTAAAAACTAAAACCTAAAACCCTAAATTTGAATACAACAAAACCCTAAAACCTAAAATTAAACCCTAAAACCAAGCACATAACCCAAAAACTCAAAACCCTAAAATTGAAAACAAAAACCCTAAATCCTAAAACCTAAAAACTAAATCTAAAACCCTAAATTTTAATACACTAAACCATAAATCCTAATACTCTAAACACTAAAACATAAAAACAAAACCATAATCCCTAAACACTAAAACCCTAATCATTAATACACTAAAACCCTAAACCCTAAAACTAAAAATTAAACCCTAAAATTCTAAACCCTAAAACCTAAAACCAAAACCCTAAAATATAAAACCTAAAACCCTAAACTTGAATACAACAAAACCCTAAAACCTAAAATTAAACCTTAAAACTAAACATTAAACCCAAAAACTCTAAACCCTAAAACCTAAAACCAATACCCTAAACCTTAAATCTTAAAAACTAAATCTTAAACCCTAAATTTTACGACACTAAACCCTAAGTCCTAATACTCTAAACACTAAAACCTAAAAACAATACCATAAACTCTAATGACTAAAACCCTAATCTTTAATACACTAAAACCCTAGACTTTAAAACTAAACATTAAACCCTAAAATTCGAAACCCTAAACCCAAAATAAAACCTAAAAACTAAAACCTAAAACCTTATACTTGATTACACTAAAACCCTAAACCCTAAACCTTAAAATTAAACCCTAAAACTAAGCAAATAACCCTAAAACTCAAAACCCTAAAATTGAAAACACAAACACTAAACCCCAAACCCTAAAAACAAAATCTAAAACCCTAAATTTTAATACACTAAACCCTAAATCCTAATACTCAAAACACTAAAACTTAAAAACAAAACCCTAAACCCTAAAAACTAAAACCCTAATCTTTAATACATTAAAACCCTAAACGCTAAAACTAAACATTAAACCCTAAAATTTAAAAACCTAAAACCGAAAACCAAAACTCTAAAAACTAAAACCTAAAACCCTAAATTTGAATACAAAAAAAACCTAAAACCTAAAATTAAACACTAAAACTAAGCACATAACCCAAAAACTCAAAATCCTAAAATTGAAAACAAAAACCCTAAAAACTAAATCTAAAACCCTAAATTTTAATACACTAAACGCTAAATCCTAATACTCAAAACACTAAAACATAAAAACAAAACCCTAAACCCTAAAAACTAAAACCCTAATCTTTAATACACTAAAACCTTAAACGCTAAAACTAAACATTAAACCCTAAAATTTAAAACCCTAAAATCTTAAACCAAAACCCTAAAAATTAAAACCTAAAACCCTAAATTTGAATACAACAAAACCCTAAAACCTAAAATTAAACACTAAAACTAAGCACAAAACCCAAAAACTCAAAACCCTAAAATTGAAAACAAAAACCCTAATCCCTAAACCCTAAAAACTAAATCTAAAACCCTAAATTTTAATACACTAAACCCTAAATCCTAATACTCTAAACACTAAAACATTAAAACAAAATCCTAAACCCTAAAAACTAAAACCCTAATCTTTAATACACTAAAACCCTACACCCTAAAACTAAACATTAAACCCTAAAATTTAAAACCCTAAAACCTAAAACCAAAACCCTAAAAACTAAAACCTAAAACCCTAAATTTGAATACAACAAAACTCTAAAACCTAAAATTAAACCCTAAAACCAAGCACATAACCCAAAAACTCAAAACCCTAAAATTGAAAACAAAAACCCTAAATCCTAAAACCTAAAAACTAAAACCCTAAACCCTAAAAACTAAAACCCTAATCTTTAATACACTAAAACCCTAAACCCTAAAAGTAAACATTAAACCGTAAAATTTAAAACCCTAAAACCGAAAACCAAAACCCTAAAAACTAAAACCTGAAACCCTATATTTGAATACAATAGAACCCTAAAACCTAAAATTAAACTGTAAAACTAAGCACATAACCCAAAAACACAAAACCCTAAACCCTAAACCCTAAAAACAAAATCTAAAACCCTAAATTTTAATACACTAAACCCTAAATCCTAATACTCTAAACACTAAAACATAAAAACAAAATCCTAAACCCTACCCTAATCTTTAATAAACTAAAACCCTAAACCCCAAAACTAAACATTAAACCCTAAAATTTAAAACCCTAAAATCTTAAACCAAAACCCTAAAAATTAAAACCTAAAACCCTAAATTTGAATACAACAAAACCCTAAAACCTAAAATTAAACACTAAAACTAAGCACAAAACCCAAAAACTCAAAACCCTAAAATTGAAAACAAAAACCCTAATCCCTAAACCCTAAAAACTAAATCTAAAACCCTAAATTTTAATACACTAAACCCTAAATCCTAATACTCTAAACACTAAAACATTAAAACAAAATCCTAAACCCTAAAAACTAAAACCCTAATCTTTAATACACTAAAACCCTACACCCTAAAACTAAACATTAAACCCTAAAATTTAAAACCCTAAAACCTAAAACCAAAACCCTAAAAACTAAAACCTAAAACCCTAAATTTGAATACAACAAAACTCTAAAACCTAAAATTAAACCCTAAAACCAAGCACATAACCCAAAAACTCAAAACCCTAAAATTGAAAACAAAAACCCTAAATCCTAAAACCTAAAAACTAAAACCCTAAACCCTAAAAACTAAAACCCTAATCTTTAATACACTAAAACCCTAAACCCTAAAAGTAAACATTAAACCGTAAAATTTAAAACCCTAAAACCGAAAACCAAAACCCTAAAAACTAAAACCTGAAACCCTATATTTGAATACAATAGAACCCTAAAACCTAAAATTAAACTGTAAAACTAAGCACATAACCCAAAAACACAAAACCCTAAACCCTAAACCCTAAAAACAAAATCTAAAACCCTAAATTTTAATACACTAAACCCTAAATCCTAATACTCTAAACACTAAAACATAAAAACAAAATCCTAAACCCTACCCTAATCTTTAATAAACTAAAACCCTAAACCCCAAAACTAAACATTAAACCCTAAAATTTAAAACCCTAAAACCTAAAACCAAAACCCTAAAAACTAAAACCTAAAACCCTAAATTTGAATTCAAAAAAACCCTAAAACCTAAAATTAAACCCTAAAACTAAGCACACAACCCAAAAACTCAGAACCCTCAAATTGAAAACAAAAACCCTAAATCCTAAAACCTAAAAACTAAATCTAAAACCCTAAATTTTAATACACTAAACCATAAATCCTAATACTCTAAACACTAAAACATAAAAACAAAACCCTAAACCCTAAAAACTAAAACCCTAATCATTAATACACTAAAACCCTTAACTCTTAAACTAAAAATTAAACCCTAAAATTCTAAACCCTAAAACCTAAAACCGAAACCCTAAAAAATAAAACCTAAAACCCTAAACATGAATACAACAAAACCTTAAAACCTAAAATTAAACCTTAAAACTAAACATTAAACTCAAAAACTCTAAACCCTAAAACCTAAAACCAAAACCCTAAACCCTAAATCTTAAAAACTAAATCTTAAACCCTAAATTTTACGACACTAAACCCTAAGTCATAATACTCTAAACACTAAAATCTAAAAACAATACCATAAACTCTAAAGACTAAAACCCTAATCTTTAATAAACTAAAACCCTAGACTTTAAAACTAAACATTAAACCCTAAAACCAAAACCCTAAAAACTAAAACCTAAAACCTTATACTTGAATACACTAAAACCCTAAACCCTAAACCTTAAAATTAAACCCTAAAACTAAGCAAATAACCCTAAAACTCAAAACCCTAAAATTGAAAACAAAAACACTAAACCCCAAACCCTAAAAACAAAATCTAAAACCCTAAATTTTAATACACTAAACCCTAAATCCTAATACTCAAAACACTAAAACATTAAAACTAAAACCCTAAACGCTAAAAACTAAAACCCTAATCTTTAATACACTAAAACCCTAAACGCTAAAACTAAACATTAAACCCTAAAATTTAAAACCCTAAAACCGAAAACCAAAACCCTAAAAACTAAAACCTAAAACCCTAAATTTGAATACAACAAAACCCTAAAACCTAAAATTAAACACTAAAACTAAGCACATAACCCAAAAACTCAAAACCCTAAAATTGAAAACAAAAACTCTAAACCCTAAACCCTAAAAACTAAATCTAAAACCCTAAATTTTAATACACTAAACCCTAAATCCTAATACTCAAAACACTAAAACATAAAAACAAAACCCTAAACCCTAAAAACTAAAACCCTAATCTTTAATACACTAAAACCCTAAACGCTAAAAGTAAACATTAAACCGTAAAATTTAAAACCCTAAAACCGAAAACCAAAACCCTAAAAACTAAAACCTAAAACACTAAATTTGAATACAACAGAACCCTAAAACCTAAAATTAAACTGTAAAACTAAGCACATAACCCAAAAACTCAAAACCCTAAACCCTAAAAACAAAATCTAAAACCCTAAATTTTAATACACTAAACCCTAAATCCTAATACTCTAAACACTAAAACATAAAAACAAAATCCTAAACCCTACCCTAATCTTTAATAAACTAAAACCCTAAACCCCAAAACTAAACATTAAACCCTAAAATTTAAAACCCTAAAACCTAAAACCAAAACCCTAAAAACTAAAACCTAAAACCCTAAATTTGAATTCAAAAAAACCCTAAAACCTAAAATTAAACCCTAAAACTAAGCACACAACCCAAAAACTCAGAACCCTCAAATTGAAAACAAAAACCCTAAATCCTAAAACCTAAAAACTAAATCTAAAACCCTAAATTTTAATACACTAAACCATAAATCCTAATACTCGAAACACTAAAACATAAAAACAAAACCCTAAACCCTAAAAACTAAAACCCTAATCATTAATACACTAAAACCCTTAACTCTAAAACTAAAAATTAAACCCTAAAATTCTAAACCCTAAAACCTAAAACCGAAACCCTAAAAAATAAAACCTAAAACCCTAAACATGAATACAACAAAACCTTAAAACCTAAAATTAAACCTTAAAACTAAACATTAAACTCAAAAACTCTAAACCCTAAAACCTAAAACCAAAACCCTAAACCCTAAATCTTAAAAACTAAATCTTAAACCCTAAATTTTACGACACTAAACCCTAAGTCATAATACTCTAAACACTAAAACCTAAAAACAATACCATAAACTCTAAAGACTAAAACCCTAATCTTTAATAATCTAAAACCCTAGACTTTAAAATTAACATTAAACCCTAAATTTCAAAACCCTAAACCCTAAAACCAAAACCCTAAAAACTAAAACCTAAAACCTTATACTTGAATACACTAAAACCCTAAACCCTAAACCTTAAAATTAAACCCTAAAACTAAGCAAATAACCCTAAAACTCAAAACCCTAAAATTGAAAACAAAAACACTAAACCCCAAACCCTAAAAACAAAATCTAAAACCCTAAATTTTAATACACTAAACCCTAAATCCTAATACTCAAAACACTAAATCATTAAAACTAAAACCCTAAACGCTAAAAACTAAAACCCTAATCTTTAATACACTAAAACCCTAAACGCTAAAACTAAACATTAAACCCTAAAATTTAAAACCCTAAAACCAAAAACCAAAACCCTAAAAACTAAAACCTAAAACCCTAAATTTGAATACAACAAAACCCTAAAACCTAAAATTAAACCCTAAAACTAAGCACATAACCCAAAAACTCAAAACCCTAAAATTGAAAACAAAAACTCTAAACCCTAAACCCTAAAAACTAAATCTAAAACCCTAAATTTTAATACACTAAACCCTAAATCCTAATACTCAAAACACTAAAACATAAAAACAAAACCCTAAACCCTAAAAACTAAAACCCTAATCTTTAATACACTAAAACCCTAAACCCTGAAAGTAAACATTAAACCGTAAAATTTAAAACCCTAAAACTGAAAACCAAAACCCTAAAAACTAAAACCTAAAACCCTAAATTTGAATACAACAGAACCCTAAAACCTAAAATTAAACTGTAAAACTAAGCACATAACCTAAAAACTCAAAACCCTAAACCCTAAAAACAAAATCTAAAACCCTAAATTTTAATACACTAAACCCTAAATCCTAATACTCTAAACACTAAAACATAAAAACAAAATCCTAAACCCTACCCTAATCTTTAATACACTAAAACCCTAAACCCCAAAACTAAACATTAAACCCTAAAATTTAAAACCCTAAAACCTAAAACCAAAACCCTAAAAACTAAAACCTAAAACCCTAAATTTGAATTCAAAAAAACCCTAAAACCTAAAATTAAACCCTAAAACTAAGCACACAACGTAAAAACTCAGAACCCTCAAATTGAAAACAAAAACCCTAAATCCTAAAACCTAAAAACTAAATCTAAAACTCTAAATTTTAATACACTAAACCATAAATCCTAATACTCTAAACACTAAAACATAAAAACAAAACCCTAAACCCTAAAAACTAAAACCCTAATCATTAATACACTAAAACCCTTAACTCTAAAACTAAAAATTAAACCCTAAAATTCTAAACCCTAAAATCTAAAACCAAAACCCTAAAAAATAAAACCTAAAACCCTAAACATAAATACAACAAAACCTTAAAACCTAAAATTAAACCTTAAAACTAAACATTAAACTCAAAAACTCTAAACCCTAAAACCTAAAACCAAAACCCTAAACCCTAAATCTTAAAAACTAAATCTTAAACCCTAAATTTTACGACACTAAACCCTAAGTCATAATACTCTAAACACTAAAACCTAAAAACAATACCATAAACTCTAAAGACTAAAACCCTAATCTTTAATAAACTAAAACCCTAGACTTTAAAATTAACATTAAACCCTAAATTTCAAAACCCTAAATCCTAAAACCAAAACCCTAAAAACTAAAACCTAAAACCTTATACTTGAATACACTAAAACCCTAAACCCTAAACCTTAAAATTAAACCCTAAAACTAAGCAAATAACCCTAAAACTCAAAACCCTAAAATTGAAAACAAAAACACTAAACCCCAAACCCTAAAAACAAAATCTAAAACCCTAAATTTTAATACACTAAACCCTAAATCCTAATACTCAAAACACTAAATCATTAAAACTAAAACCCTAAACGCTAAAAACTAAAACCCTAATCTTTAATACACTAAAACCCTAAACGCTAAAACTAAACATTAAACCCTAAAATTTAAAACCCTAAAACCGAAAACCAAAACCCTAAAAACTAAAACCTAAAACCCTAAATTTGAATACAACAAAACCCTAAAACCTAAAATTAAACACTAAAACTAAGCACATAACCCAAAAACTCAACCCTAAAATTGAAAACAAAAACTCTAAACCCTAAACCCTAAAAACTAAATCTAAAACCCTAAATTTTAATACACTAAACCCTAAATCCTAATACTCAAAACACTAAAACATAAAAACAAACCCCTAAACCCTAAAAACTAAAACCCTAATCTTTAATACACTAAAACCCTAAACCCTAAAAGTAAACATTAAACCGTAAAATTTAAAACCCTAAAACCGAAAACCAAAACCCTAAAAACTAAAACCTAAAACCCTAAATTTGAATACAACAGAACCCTAAAACCTAAAATTAAACTGTAAAACTAAGCACATAACCCAAAAACTCAAAACTCTAAACCCTAAACCCTAAAAACAAAATCTAAAACCCTAAATTTTAATACACTAAACCCTAAATCCTAATACTCTAAACACTAAAACATAAAAACAAAATCCTAAACCCTACCCTAATCTTTAATACACTAAAACCCTAAACCCCAAAACTAAACATTAAACCCTAAAATTTAAAACCCTAAAACCTAAAACCAAAACCCTAAAAACTAAACCCTAAAACCCTAAATTTGAATACAAAAAAACTCTAAAACCTAAAATTAAACCCTAAAACTAAGCACACAACCCAAAAACTCAGAACCCTCAAATTGAAAACAAAAACCCTAAATCCTAAAACCTTAAAAAAACTAAATCTAAAACCCTAAATTTTAATACACTAAACCATAAATCCTAATACTCTAAACACTAAAACATAAAAACAAAACCCTAAACCCTAAAAACTAAAACCCTAATCATTAATACACTAAAACCCTTAACTCTAAAACTAAAAATTAAACCCTAAAATTCTAAACCCTAAAACCTAAAACCAAAACCCTAAAAAATAAAACCTAAAACCCTAAACTTGAATACAACAAAACCTTAAAACCTAAAATTAAACCTTAAAACTAAACATTAAACTCAAAAACTCTAAACCCTAAAACCTAAAACCAAAACCCTAAACCCTAAATCTTAAAAACTAAATCTTAAACCCTAAATTTTACGACACTAAACCCTAAGTCATAATACTCTAAACACTAAAACCTAAAAACAATACCATAAACTCTAAAGACTAAAACCCTAATCTTTAATAAACTAAAACCCTAGACTTTGAAATTAACATTAAACCCTAAATTTCAAAACCCTAAACCCTAAAACCAAAACCCTAAAAACTAAAACCTAAAACCTTATACTTGAATACACTAAAACCCTAAACCCTAAACCTTCAAATTAAACCCTAAAACTAAGCAAATAACCCTAAAACTCAAAACCCTAAAATTGAAAACAAAAACACTAAACCCCAAACCCTAAAAACAAAATCTAAAACCCTAAATTTTAATACACTAAACCCTAAATCCTAATACTCAAAACACTAAATCATTAAAACTAAAACCCTAAACGCTAAAAACTAAAACCCTAATCTTTAATACACTAAAACCCTAAACGCTAAAACTAAACATTAAACCCTAAAATTTAAAACCCTAAAACCGAAAACCAAAACCCTAAAAACTAAAACCTAAAACCCTAAATTTGAATACAACAAAACCCTAAAACCTAAAATTAAACACTAAAACTAAGCACATAACCCAAAAACTCAAAACCCTAAAATTGAAAACAAAAACTCTAAACCCTAAACCCTAAAAACTAAATCTAAAACCCTAAATTTTAATACACTAAACCCTAAATCCTAATACTCAAAACACTAAAACATAAAAACAAAACCCTAAACCCTAAAAACTAAAACCCTAATCTTTAATACACTAAAACCCTAAACCCTAAAAGTAAACATTAAACCGTAAAATTTAAAACCCTAAAACCGAAAACCAAAACCCTAAAAACTAAAACCTAAAACCCTAAATTTGAATACAACAGAACCCTAAAACCTAAAATTAAACTGTAAAACTAAGCACATAACCCAAAAACTCTAAACCCTAAACCCTAAAAACTAAATCTAAAACCCTAAATTTTAATACACTAAACCCTAAATCCTAATACTCAAAACACTAAAACATAAAAACAAAACCCTAAACCCTAAAAACTAAAACCCTAATCTTTGATACACTAAAACCCTAAACGGTAAAACTAAACATTAAACCCTAAAATTTAAAACCCTAAAATCTTAAACCAAAACCCTAAAAATTAAAACCTAAAACCCTAAATTTGAATACAACAAAACCATAAAACCTAAAATTAAACCCTAAAACTAAGCACACAACCCAAAAACTCAGAACCCTCAAATTGAAAACAAAAACCCTAAATCCTAAAACCTAAAAACTAAATCTAAAACCCTAAATTTTAATACACTAAACCATAAATCCTAATACTCTAAACACTAAAACATAAAAACAAAACCCTAAACCCTAAAAACTAAAACCCTAATCATTAATACACTAAAACCCTTAACTCTAAAACTAAAAATTAAACCCTAAAATTCTAAACCCTAAAATCTAAAACCAAAACCCTAAAAAATAAAACCTAAAACCCTAAACATAAATACAACAAAACCTTAAAACCTAAAATTAAACCTTAAAACTAAACATTAAACTCAAAAACTCTAAACCCTAAAACCTAAAACCAAAACCCTAAACCCTAAATCTTAAAAACTAAATCTTAAACCCTAAATTTTACGACACTAAACCCTAAGTCATAATACTCTAAACACTAAAACCTAAAAACAATACCATAAACTCTAAAGACTAAAACCCTAATCTTTAATAAACTAAAACCCTAGACTTTAAAATTAACATTAAACCCTAAATTTCAAAACCCTAAACCCTAAAACCAAAACCCTAAAAACTAAAACCTAAAACCTTATACTTGAATACACTAAAACCCTAAACCCTAAACCTTAAAATTAAACCCTAAAACTAAGCAAATAACCCTAAAACTCAAAACCCTAAAATTGAAAACAAAAACACTAAACCCCAAACCCTAAAAACAAAATCTAAAACCCTAAATTTTAATACACTAAACCCTAAATCCTAATACTCAAAACACTAAATCATTAAAACTAAAACCCTAAACGCTAAAAACTAAAACCCTAATCTTTAATACACTAAAACCCTAAACGCTAAAACTAAACATTAAACCCTAAAATTTAAAACCCTAAAACCAAAAACCAAAACCCTAAAAACTAAAACCTAAAACCCTAAATTTGAATACAACAAAACCCTAAAACCTAAAATTAAACACTAAAACTAAGCACATAACCCAAAAACTCAAAACCCTAAAATTGAAAACAAAAACTCTAAACCCTAAACCCTAAAAACTAAATCTAAAACCCTAAATTTTAATACACTAAACCCTAAATCCTAATACTCAAAACACTAAAACATAAAAACAAAACCCTAAACCCTAAAAACTAAAACCCTAATCTTTAATACACTAAAACCCTAAACCCTGAAAGTAAACATTAAACCGTAAAATTTAAAACCCTAAAACTGAAAACCAAAACCCTAAAAACTAAAACCTAAAACCCTAAATTTGAATACAACAGAACCCTAAAACCTAAAATTAAACTGTAAAACTAAGCACATAACCTAAAAACTCAAAACCCTAAACCCTAAAAACAAAATCTAAAACCCTAAATTTTAATACACTAAACCCTTAATCCTAATACTCTAAACACTAAAACATAAAAACAAAATCCTAAACCCTACCCTAATCTTTAATACACTAAAACCCTAAACCCCAAAACTAAACATTAAACCCTAAAATTTAAAACCCTAAAACCTAAAACCAAAACCCTAAAAACTAAAACCTAAAACCCTAAATTTGAATTCAAAAAAACCCTAAAACCTAAAATTAAACCCTAAAACTAAGCACACAACGTAAAAACTCAGAACCCTCAAATTGAAAACAAAAACCCTAAATCCTAAAACCTAAAAACTAAATCTAAAACTCTAAATTTTAATACACTAAACCATAAATCCTAATACTCTAAACACTAAACCCTAAAAACAAAACCCTAAACCCTAAAAACTAAAACCCTAATCATTAATACACTAAAACCCTTAACTCTAAAACTAAAAATTAAACCCTAAAATTCTAAACCCTAAAATCTAAAACCAAAACCCTAAAAAATAAAACCTAAAACCCTAAACATAAATACAACAAAACCTTAAAACCTAAAATTAAACCTTAAAACTAAACATTAAACTCAAAAACTCTAAACCCTAAAACCTAAAACCAAAACCCTAAACCCTAAATCTTAAAAACTAAATCTTAAACCCTAAATTTTACGACACTAAACCCTAAGTCATAATACTCTAAACACTAAAACCTAAAAACAATACCATAAACTCTAAAGACTAAAACCCTAATCTTTAATAAACTAAAACCCTAGACTTTAAAATTAACATTAAACCCTAAATTTCAAAACCCTAAATCCTAAAACCAAAACCCTAAAAACTAAAACCTAAAACCTTATACTTGAATACACTAAAACCCTAAACCCTAAACCTTAAAATTAAACCCTAAAACTAAGCAAATAACCCTAAAACTCAAAACCCTAAAATTGAAAACAAAAACACTAAACCCCAAACCCTAAAAACAAAATCTAAAACCCTAAATTTTAATACACTAAACCCTAAATCCTAATACTCAAAACACTAAAACATAAAAACAAAACCCTAAACCCTAAAAACTAAAACCCTAATCTTTAATACACTAAAACCCTAAACGCTAAAACTAAACATTAAACCCTAAAATTTAAAACCCTAAAATCTTAAACCAAAACCCTAAAAATTAAAACCTAAAACCCTAAATTTGAATACAACAAAACCCTAAAACCTAAAATTAAACACTAAAACTAAGCACATAACCCAAAAACTCAAAACCCTAAAATTTAAAACAAAAACCCTAATCCCTAAACCCTAAAAACTAAATCTAAAACCCTAAATTTTAATACACTAAACCCTAAATCCTAATACTCTAAACACTAAAACATTAAAACAAAATCCTAAACCCTAAAAACTAAAACCCTAATCTTTAATACACTAAAACCCTACACCCTAAAACTAAACATTAAACCCTAAAATTTAAAACCCTAAAACCTAAAACCAAAACCCTAAAAACTAAAACCTAAAACCCTAAATTTGAATTCAACAAAACTCTAAAACCTAAAATTAAACCCTAAAACCAAGCACATAACCCAAAAACTCAAAACCCTAAAATTGAAAACAAAAACCCTAAATCCTAAAACCTAAAAACTAAAACCCTAAACCCTAAAAACTAAAACCCTAATCTTTAATACACTAAAACCCTAAACCCTAAAAGTAAACATTAAACCGTAAAATTTAAAACCCTAAAACCGAAAACCAAAACCCTAAAAACTAAAACCTGAAACCCTATATTTGAATACAATAGAACCCTAAAACCTAAAATTAAACTGTAAAACTAAGCACATAACCCAAAAACACAAAACCCTAAACCCTAAACCTTAAAAACAAAATCTAAAACCCTAAATTTTAATACACTAAACCCTAAATCCTAATACTCTAAACACTAAAACATAAAAACAAAATCCTAAACCCTACCCTAATCTTTAATACACTAAAACCCTAAACCCCAAAACTAAACATTAAACCCTAAAATTTAAAACCCTAAAACCTAAAACCAAAACCCAAAAAACTAAAACCCTAATCTTTAATACACTAAAACCCTAAACGCTAAAACTAAACATTAAACCCTAAAATTTAAAACCGTAAAACCGAAAACCAAAACCCTAAAAACTAAAACCTAAAACCCTAAATTTGAATACAACAAAACCCTAAAACCTAAAATTAAACACTAAAACTAAGCACATAACCTAAAAACTCAAAACCCTAAAATTGAAAACAAAAACTCTAAACCCTAAACCCTAAAAACTAAATCTAAAACCCTAAATTTTCATACACTAAACCCTAAATCCTAATACTCAAAACACTAAAACATAAAAACAAAACCCTAAACCCTAAAAACTAAAACCCTAATCTTTAATACACTAAAACCCTAAACCCTAAAACTAACAATTAAACTCTAAAATTTAAAACCCTAAAACCGAAAACCAAAACCCTAAAAACTAAAACCTAAAACCCTAAATTTGAATACAACAAAACCCTAAAACCTAAAATTAAACACTAAAACTAAGTACATAACCCAAAAACTCAAAACCCTAAGCCCTAAACCCTAAAAACAAAATCTAAAATCCTAAATTTTAATACACTAAACCCTAAATCCTAATACTCTAAACACTAAAACATAAAAACAAAATCCTAAACCCTAAAAACTTAAACCCTAATCTTTAATACACTAAAACCCTAAACCGTAAAACTAAACATTTAACCCTAAAATTTAAAACCCTAAAACCTAAAACCAAAACCCTAAAAACTAAAACCCTAAATTTGAATACAACAAAACCCTAAAACCTAAAATTAAACACTAAAACTAAGCACATAACCCAAAAAATCAAAACCCTAAACCCTAAACCCTAAAAACAAAATCTAAAACCCTAAATTTTAATACACTAAACCCTAAATCCAAATACTCTAAACACTAAAACATAAAAACAAAATCCTAAACCCTAAATCCTCAAATTGAAAACAAAAACCCTAAATCCTAAAACCTAAAAACTAGATTTAAAACCCTAAATTTTAATACACTAAACGATAAATCCTAATACTCTAAACACTAAAACATAAAAAAAAAACCTAAACCCTAAAATTAAACCTTAAAACTAAACATTAAACCCAAAAACTCTAAACCCTAAAACCTAAAACCAAAACCCTAAACCCTAAATGTTAAACCCTAAATTTTACGACACTAAACCCTAAGTCATAATACTCTAAACACTAAAACCTAAAAACAATACCATAAACTCTAAAGACTAAAACCCTAATCTTTAATAAACTAAAACCCTAGACTTTAAAACTAAACATTAAACCCTAAAATTCAAAACCCTAAACCCTAAAACCAAAACCCTAAAAACTAAAACCTAAAACCTTATACTTGAATACACTAAAACCCTAAACCCTAAACCTTAAAATTAAACCCTAAAACTAAGCAAATAACCCTAAAACTCAAAACCCTAAAATTGAAAACAAAAACACTAAACCCTAAACCCTAAAAACAAAATCTAAAACCCTAAATTTTAATACACTAAACCCTAAATCCTAATACTCTAAACACTAAAACATAAAAACAAAATCCTAAACCCTAAAAACTTAAACCCTAATCATTAATACACTAAAACCCTAAATCGTAAAACTAAATATTAAACCCTAAAATTTAAAACCCTAAAACCTAAAACCAAAACCCTAAAAACTAAAACCTAAAACCCTAAATTTGAATACAACAAAACCTTAAAACCTAAAATTAAACACTAAAACTAAGCACATAACCCAAAAACTCAAAACCCTAAACCCTAAACACTAAAAACAAAATCTAAAACCCTAAATTTTAATACACTAAACCCTAAATCCAAATACTCTAAACACTAAAACATAAAAACAAAATCCTAAACCCTAAATCCTCAAATTGAAAACAAAAACCCTAAATCCTAAAACCTAAAAACTAGATTTAAAACCCTAAATTTTAATACACTAAACCATAAATCCTAATACTCTAAACACTAAAACATAAAAACAAAACCCTAAACCCTAAAATCAAACCTTAAAACTAAACATTAAACCCAAAAACTCTAAACCCTAAAACCTAAAACCAAAACCCTAAACCCTAAATGTAAAACCCTAAATTTTACAACACTAAACCCTAAGTCATAATACTCTAAACACTAAAACCTTAAAATAATACCATAAACTCTAAAGATTAAAACCCTAATCTTTAATAAACTAAATCCCTAGACTTTAAAACTAAACATTAAACCCTAAAATTCGAAACCCTAAACCCTAAAAACTAAAACCAAAAACCCTAAAAATTAAACCATAAAACTAAGCAAATAACCCTAAAACTCAAAAACCTAAAATTGAAAACAAAAACACTAAACCCCAAACCCTAAAAACAAAATCTAAAACCCTAAATTTTAATACACTAAACCCTAAATCCTAATACTCAAAACACTAAAACATAAAAACAAAACCCTAAACCCTAAAAACTAAAACCCTAATCTTTAATACACTAAAACCCTAAACGCTAAAACTAAACATTAAACCCTAAAATTTAAAACCCTAAAATCTTAAACCAAAACCCTAAAAATTAAAACCTAAAACCCTAAATTTGAATACAACAAAACCCTAAAACCTAAAATTAAACACTAAAACTAAGCACATAACCCAAAAACTCAAAACCCTAAAATTTAAAACAAAAACCCTAATCCCTAAACCCTAAAAACTAAATCTAAAACCCTAAATTTTAATACACTAAACCCTAAATCCTAATACTCTAAACACTAAAACATTAAAACAAAATCCTAAACCCTAAAAACTAAAACCCTAATCTTTAATACACTAAAACCCTACACCCTAAAACTAAACATTAAACCCTAAAATTTAAAACCCTAAAACCTAAAACCAAAACCCTAAAAATTAAAACCTAAAACCCTAAATTTGAATACAACAAAACCCTAAAACCTAAAATTAAACCCTAAAACCAAGAACATTACCCAAAAACTCAAAACCCTAAAATTGAAAACAAAAACCCTAAATCCTAAAACCTAGAAACTAAATCTAAAACCCTAAATTTTAATACACTAAACCCTAAATCATAATACTAAAAACACTAAAACATAAAAACAAAACCCTAAACCCTAAAAACTAAAACCCTAATCTTTAATACACTAAAACCCTAAACCCTAAAAGTAAACATTAAACCGTAAAATTTAAAACCCTAAAACCGAAAACCAAAACCCTAAAAACTAAAACCTAAAACCCTAAATTTGAATACAACAGAACCCTAAAACCTAAAATTAAACACTAAAACTAAGCACATAACCCAAAAACTCAAAACCCTAAACCCTAAACCCTAAAAACAAAATCTAAAACCCTAAATTTTAATACACTAAACCCTAAATCCTAATACTTAAACACTAACACATAAAAACAAAATCCTAAACCCTACCCTAATCTTTAATACACTAAAACCCTAAACCCCAAAACTAAACATTAAACCCTAAAATTTAAAACCCTAAAACCTAAAACCAAAACCCTAAAAACTAAAACCTAAACCATAAATTTGAATACAAAAAAACATTAAAACCTAAAATTAAACCCTAAAACTAAGCAAATAACCCTAAAACTCAAAACCCTAAAATTGAAAACAAAAACACTAAACCCCAAACCCTAAAAACAAAATCTAAAACCCTAAATTCTAATACACTAAACCCTAAATCCTAATACTCAAAACACTAAAACATAAAAACAAAACCCTAAACCCTAAAAACTAAAACCCTAAACCCTAAAAACTAAAACCCTAATCTTTAATACACTATAACCCTAAACGCTAAAACTAAACATTAAACCCTAAAATTTAAAACCGTAAAACAGAAAACCAAAACCCTAAAAACTAAAACCTAAAACCCTAAATTTGAATACAACAAAACCCTAAAACCTAAAATTAAACACTAAAACTAAGCACATAACCTAAAAACTCAAAACCCTAAAATTGAAAACAAAAACTCTAAACCCTAAACCCTAAAAACTAAATCTAAAACCCTAAATTTTCATACACTAAACCCTAAATCCTAATACTCAAAACACTAAAACATAAAAACAAAACCCTAAACCCTAAAAACTAAAACCCTAATCTTTAATACACTAAAACCCTAAACCCTAAAACTAACAATTAAACTCTAAAATTTAAAACCCTAAAACCGAAAACCAAAACCCTAAAAACTAAAACCTAAAACCCTAAATTTGAATACAACAAAACCCTAAAACCTAAAATTAAACACTAAAACTAAGCACATAACCCAAAAACTCAAAACCCTAAACCCTAAACCCTAAAAACAAAATCTAAAACCCTAAATTTTAATACACTAAACCCTAAATCCTAATACTCTAAACACTAAAACATAAAAACAAAATCCTAAACCCTAAAAACTTAAACCCTAATCTTTAATACACTAAAACCCTAAACCGTAAAACTAAACATTAAACCCTAAAATTTAAAACCCTAAAACCTAAAACCAAAACCCTAAAAACTAAAACCCTAAATTTGAATACAACAAAACCCTAAAACCTAAAATTAAACACTAAAACTAAGCACATAACCCAAAAACTCAAAACCCTAAACTCTAAACCCTAAAAACAAAATCTAAAACCATAAATTTTAATACACTAAACCCTAAATCCAAATACTCTAAACACTAAAACATAAAAACAAAATCCTAAACCCTAAATCCTCAAATTTAAAACAAAAACCCTAAATCCTAAAACCTACAAACTAGATTTAAAACCCTAAATTTTAATACCCTAAACCATAAATCCTAATACTCTAAACACTAAAACAAAAAACAAAACCCTAAACCCTAAAATTAAACCTTAAAACTAAACATTAAACCCAAAAACTCTAAACCCTAAAACCTAAAACCAAAACCCTAAACCCTAAATATTAAACCCTAAATTTTACGACACTAAACCCTAAGTCATAATACTCTAAACACTAAAACCTAAAAACAATACCATAAATTCTAAAGACAAAAACCCTAATCTTTAATAAACTAAAACCCTAGACTTTAAAACTAAACATTAAACCCTAAAATTCGAAACCCTAAACCCTAAAACAAAAACCCTAAAAACTAAAACCTAAAACCTTATACTTGAATACACTAAAACCCTAAACCCTAAACCTTAAAATTAAACCCTAAAACTAAGCAAATAACCCTAAAACTCAAAACCCTAAAATTGAAAATAAAAACACTAAACCCTAAACCCTAAAAACAAAATCTAAAACCCTAAATTTTAATACACTAAACCCTAAATCCTAATACTCTAAACACTAAAACATAAAAACAAAATCCTAAACCCTAAAAACTTAAACCCTAATCTTTAATACACTAAAACCCTAAACCGTAAAACTAAACATTAAACCCTAAAATTTAAAACCCTAAAACCTAAAACCAAAACCCTAAAAACTAAAACCTAAAACCCTAAATTTGAATACAACAAAACCCTAAAACCTAAAATTAAACCCTAAAACCAAGCACATAACCCAAAAACTCAAAACCCTAAAATTGAAAACAAAAACCCTAAATCCTAAAACCTAAAAACTAAATCTAAAACCCTAAATTTTAATACACTAAACCATAAATCCTAATACTCTAAACACTAAAACATAAAAACAAAACCATAATCCCTAAACACTAAAACCCTAATCATTAATACACTAAAACCCTAAACCCTAAAACTAAAAATTAAACCCTAAAATTCTAAACCCTAAAACCTAAAACCAAAACCCTAAAAAATAAAACCTAAAACCCTAAACTTGAATACAACAAAACCCTAAAACCTAAAATTAAACCTTAAAACTAAACATTAAACCCAAAAACTCTAAACCCTAAAACCTAAAACCAATACCCTAAACCTTAAATCTTAAAAACTAAATCTTAAACCCTAAATTTTACGACACTAAACCCTAAGTCCTAATACTCTAAACACTAAAACCTAAAAACAATACCATAAACTCTAATGACTAAAACCCTAATCTTTAATACACTAAAACCCTAGACTTTAAAACTAAACATTAAACCCTAAAATTCGAAACCCTAAACCCAAAATAAAACCTAAAAACTAAAACCTAAAACCTTATACTTGATTACACTAAAACCCTAAACCCTAAACCTTAAAATTAAACCCTAAAACTAAGCAAATAACCCTAAAACTCAAAACCCTAAAATTGAAAACACAAACACTAAACCCCAAACCCTAAAAACAAAATCTAAAACCCTAAATTTTAATACACTAAACCCTAAATCCTAATACTCAAAACACTAAAACTTAAAAACAAAACCCTAAACCCTAAAAACTAAAACCCTAATCTTTAATACATTAAAACCCTAAACGCTAAAACTAAACATTAAACCCTAAAATTTAAAAACCTAAAACCGAAAACCAAAACTCTAAAAACTAAAACCTAAAACCCTAAATTTGAATACAAAAAAAACCTAAAACCTAAAATTAAACACTAAAACTAAGCACATAACCCAAAAACTCAAAATCCTAAAATTGAAAACAAAAACCCTAAAAACTAAATCTAAAACCCTAAATTTTAATACACTAAACCCTAAATCCTAATACTCAAAACACTAAAACATAAAAACAAAACCCTAAACCCTAAAAACTAAAACCCTAATCTTTAATACACTAAAACCCTAAACGCTAAAACTAAACATTAAACCCTAAAATTTAAAACCCTAAAATCTTAAACCAAAACCCTAAAAATTAAAACCTAAAACCCTAAATTTGAATACAACAAAACCCTAAAACCTAAAATTAAACACTAAAACTAAGCACAAAACCCAAAAACTCAAAACCCTAAAATTGAAAACAAAAACCCTAATCCCTAAACCCTAAAAACTAAATCTAAAACCCTAAATTTTAATACACTAAACCCTAAATCCTAATACTCTAAACACTAAAACATTAAAACAAAATCCTAAACCCTAAAAACTAAAACCCTAATCTTTAATACACTAAAACCCTACACCCTAAAACTAAACATTAAACCCTAAAATTTAAAACCCTAAAACCTAAAACCAAAACCCTAAAAACTAAAACCTAAAACCCTAAATTTGAATACAACAAAACTCTAAAACCTAAAATTAAACCCTAAAACCAAGCACATAACCCAAAAACTCAAAACCCTAAAATTGAAAACAAAAACCCTAAATCCTAAAACCTAAAAACTAAAACCCTAAACCCTAAAAACTAAAACCCTAATCTTTAATACACTAAAACCCTAAACCCTAAAAGTAAACATTAAACCGTAAAATTTAAAACCCTAAAACCGAAAACCAAAACCCTAAAAACTAAAACCTGAAACCCTATATTTGAATACAATAGAACCCTAAAACCTAAAATTAAACTGTAAAACTAAGCACATAACCCAAAAACACAAAACCCTAAACCCTAAACCCTAAAAACAAAATCTAAAACCCTAAATTTTAATACACTAAACCCTAAATCCTAATACTCTAAACACTAAAACATAAAAACAAAATCCTAAACCCTACCCTAATCTTTAATAAACTAAAACCCTAAACCCCAAAACTAAACATTAAACCCTAAAATTTAAAACCCTAAAACCTAAAACCAAAACCCTAAAAACTAAAACCTAAAACCCTAAATTTGAATTCAAAAAAACCCTAAAACCTAAAATTAAACCCTAAAACTAAGCACACAACCCAAAAACTCAGAACCCTCAAATTGAAAACAAAAACCCTAAATCCTAAAACCTAAAAACTAAATCTAAAACCCTAAATTTTAATACACTAAACCATAAATCCTAATACTCTAAACACTAAAACATAAAAACAAAACCCTAAACCCTAAAAACTAAAACCCTAATCATTAATACACTAAAACCCTTAACTCTAAAACTAAAAATTAAACCCTAAAATTCTAAACCCTAAAACCTAAAACCGAAACCCTAAAAAATAAAACCTAAAACCCTAAACATGAATACAACAAAACCTTAAAACCTAAAATTAAACCTTAAAACTAAACATTAAACTCAAAAACTCTAAACCCTAAAACCTAAAACCAAAACCCTAAACCCTAAATCTTAAAAACTAAATCTTAAACCCTAAATTTTACGACACTAAACCCTAAGTCATAATACTCTAAACACTAAAATCTAAAAACAATACCATAAACTCTAAAGACTAAAACCCTAATCTTTAATAAACTAAAACCCTAGACTTTAAAACTAAACATTAAACCCTAAATTTCAAAACCCTAAACCCTAAAACCAAAACCCTAAAAACTAAAACCTAAAACCTTATACTTGAATACACTAAAACCCTAAACCCTAAACCTTAAAATTAAACCCTAAAACTAAGCAAATAACCCTAAAACTCAAAACCCTAAAATTGAAAACAAAAACACTAAACCCCAAACCCTAAAAACAAAATCTAAAACCCTAAATTTTAATACACTAAACCCTAAATCCTAATACTCAAAACACTAAAACATTAAAACTAAAACCCTAAACGCTAAAAACTAAAACCCTAATCTTTAATACACTAAAACCCTAAACGCTAAAACTAAACATTAAACCCTAAAATTTAAAACCCTAAAACCGAAAACCAAAACCCTAAAAACTAAAACCTAAAACCCTAAATTTGAATACAACAAAACCCTAAAACCTAAAATTAAACACTAAAACTAAGCACATAACCCAAAAACTCAAAACCCTAAAATTGAAAACAAAAACTCTAAACCCTAAACCCTAAAAACTAAATCTAAAACCCTAAATTTTAATACACTAAACCCTAAATCCTAATACTCAAAACACTAAAACATAAAAACAAAACCCTAAACCCTAAAAACTAAAACCCTAATCTTTAATACACTAAAACCCTAAACCCTAAAAGTAAACATTAAACCGTAAAATTTAAAACCCTAAAACCGAAAACCAAAACCCTAAAAACTAAAACCTAAAACACTAAATTTGAATACAACAGAACCCTAAAACCTAAAATTAAACTGTAAAACTAAGCACATAACCCAAAAACTCAAAACCCTAAACCCTAAAAACAAAATCTAAAACCCTAAATTTTAATACACTAAACCCTAAATCCTAATACTCTAAACACTAAAACATAAAAACAAAATCCTAAACCCTACCCTAATCTTTAATAAACTAAAACCCTAAACCCCAAAACTAAACATTAAACCCTAAAATTTAAAACCCTAAAACCTAAAACCAAAACCCTAAAAACTAAAACCTAAAACCCTAAATTTGAATTCAAAAAAACCCTAAAACCTAAAATTAAACCCTAAAACTAAGCACACAACCCAAAAACTCAGAACCCTCAAATTGAAAACAAAAACCCTAAATCCTAAAACCTAAAAACTAAATCTAAAACCCTAAATTTTAATACACTAAACCATAAATCCTAATACTCTAAACACTAAAACATAAAAACAAAACCCTAAACCCTAAAAACTAAAACCCTAATCTTTAATACACTAAAACCCTAAACCCTAAAAGTAAACATTAAACCGTAAAATTTAAAACCCTAAAACCGAAAACCAAAACCCTAAAAACTAAAACCTAAAACACTAAATTTGAATACAACAGAACCCTAAAACCTAAAATTAAACTGTAAAACTAAGCACATAACCTAAAAACTCAAAACCCTAAACCCTAAAAACAAAATCTAAAACCCTAAATTTTAATACACTAAACCCTAAATCCTAATACTCTAAACACTAAAACATAAAAACAAAATCCTAAACCCTACCCTAATCTTTAATACACTAAAACCCTAAACCCCAAAACTAAACATTAAACCCTAAAATTTAAAACCCTAAAACCTAAAACCAAAACCCTAAAAACTAAAACCTAAAACCCTAAATTTGAATTCAAAAAAACCCTAAAACCTAAAATTAAACCCTAAAACTAAGCACACAACGTAAAAACTCAGAACCCTCAAATTGAAAACAAAAACCCTAAATCCTAAAACCTAAAAACTAAATCTAAAACTCTAAATTTTAATACACTAAACCATAAATCCTAATACTCTAAACACTAAAACATAAAAACAAAACCCTAAACCCTAAAAACTAAAACCCTAATCATTAATACACTAAAACCCTTAACTCTAAAACTAAAAATTAAACCCTAAAATTCTAAACCCTAAAACCTAAAACCGAAACCCTAAAAAATAAAACCTAAAACCCTAAACATGAATACAACAAAACCTTAAAACCTAAAATTAAACCTTAAAACTAAACATTAAACTCAAAAACTCTAAACCCTAAAACCTAAAACCAAAACCCTAAACCCTAAATCTTAAAAACTAAATCTTAAACCCTAAATTTTACGACACTAAACCCTAAGTCATAATACTCTAAACACTAAAACCTAAAAACAATACCATAAACTCTAAAGACTAAAACCCTAATCTTTAATAAACTAAAACCCTAGACTTTAAAATTAACATTAAACCCTAAATTTCAAAACCCTAAACCCTAAAACCAAAACCCTAAAAACTAAAACCTAAAACCTTATACTTGAATACACTAAAACCCTAAACCCTAAACCTTAAAATTAAACCCTAAAACTAAGCAAATAACCCTAAAACTCAAAACCCTAAAATTGAAAACAAAAACACTAAACCCCAAACCCTAAAAACAAAATCTAAAACCCTAAATTTTAATACACTAAACCCTAAATCCTAATACTCAAAACACTAAATCATTAAAACTAAAACCCTAAACGCTAAAAACTAAAACCCTAATCTTTAATACACTAAAACCCTAAACGCTAAAACTAAACATTAAACCCTAAAATTTAAAACCCTAAAACCAAAAACCAAAACCCTAAAAACTAAAACCTAAAACCCTAAATTTGAATACAACAAAACCCTAAAACCTAAAATTAAACCCTAAAACTAAGCATATAACCCAAAAACTCAAAACCCTAAAATTGAAAACAAAAACTCTAAACCCTAAACCCTAAAAACTAAATCTAAAACCCTAAATTTTAATACACTAAACCCTAAATCCTAATACTCAAAACACTAAAACATAAAAACAAAACCCTAAACCCTAAAAACTAAAACCCTAATCTTTAATACACTAAAACCCTAAACCCTGAAAGTAAACATTAAACCGTAAAATTTAAAACCCTAAAACTGAAAACCAAAACCCTAAAAACTAAAACCTAAAACCCTAAATTTGAATACAACAGAACCCTAAAACCTAAAATTAAACTGTAAAACTAAGCACATAACCTAAAAACTCAAAACCCTAAACCCTAAAAACAAAATCTAAAACCCTAAATTTTAATACACTAAACCCTAAATCCTAATACTCTAAACACTAAAACATAAAAACAAAATCCTAAACCCTACCCTAATCTTTAATACACTAAAACCCTAAACCCCAAAACTAAACATTAAACCCTAAAATTTAAAACCCTAAAACCTAAAACCAAAACCCTAAAAACTAAAACCTAAAACCCTAAATTTGAATTCAAAAAAACCCTAAAACCTAAAATTAAACCCTAAAACTAAGCACACAACGTAAAAACTCAGAACCCTCAAATTGAAAACAAAAACCCTAAATCCTAAAACCTAAAAACTAAATCTAAAACTCTAAATTTTAATACACTAAACCATAAATCCTAATACTCTAAACACTAAAACATAAAAACAAAACCCTAAACCCTAAAAACTAAAACCCTAATCATTAATACACTAAAACCCTTAACTCTAAAACTAAAAATTAAACCCTAAAATTCTAAACCCTAAAATCTAAAACCAAAACCCTAAAAAATAAAACCTAAAACCCTAAACATAAATACAACAAAACCTTAAAACCTAAAATTAAACCTTAAAACTAAACATTAAACTCAAAAACTCTAAACCCTAAAACCTAAAACCAAAACCCTAAACCCTAAATCTTAAAAACTAAATCTTAAACCCTAAATTTTACGACACTAAACCCTAAGTCATAATACTCTAAACACTAAAACCTAAAAACAATACCATAAACTCTAAAGACTAAAACCCTAATCTTTAATAAACTAAAACCCTAGACTTTAAAATTAACATTAAACCCTAAATTTCAAAACCCTAAATCCTAAAACCAAAACCCTAAAAACTAAAACCTAAAACCTTATACTTGAATACACTAAAACCCTAAACCCTAAACCTTAAAATTAAACCCTAAAACTAAGCAAATAACCCTAAAACTCAAAACCCTAAAATTGAAAACAAAAACACTAAACCCCAAACCCTAAAAACAAAATCTAAAACCCTAAATTTTAATACACTAAACCCTAAATCCTAATACTCAAAACACTAAATCATTAAAACTAAAACCCTAAATGCTAAAAACTAAAACCCTAATCTTTAATACACTAAAACCCTAAACGCTAAAACTAAACATTAAACCCTAAAATTTAAAACCCTAAAACCGAAAACCAAAACCCTAAAAACTAAAACCTAAAACCCTAAATTTGAATACAACAAAACCCTAAAACCTAAAATTAAACACTAAAACTAAGCACATAACCCAAAAACTCAAAACCCTAAAATTGAAAACAAAAACTCTAAACCCTAAACCCTAAAAACTAAATCTAAAACCCTAAATTTTAATACACTAAACCCTAAATCCTAATACTCAAAACACTAAAACATAAAAACAAAACCCTAAACCCTAAAAACTAAAACCCTAATCTTTAATACACTAAAACCCTAAACCCTAAAAGTAAACATTAAACCGTAAAATTTAAAACCCTAAAACCGAAAACCAAAACCCTAAAAACTAAAACCTAAAACACTAAATTTGAATACAACAGAACCCTAAAACCTAAAATTAAACTGTAAAACTAAGCACATAACCCAAAAACTCAAAACCCTAAACCCTAAAAACAAAATCTAAAACCCTAAATTTTAATACACTAAACCCTAAATCCTAATACTCTAAACACTAAAACATAAAAACAAAATCCTAAACCCTACCCTAATCTTTAATAAACTAAAACCCTAAACCCCAAAACTAAACATTAAACCCTAAAATTTAAAACCCTAAAACCTAAAACCAAAACCCTAAAAACTAAAACCTAAAACCCTAAATTTGAATTCAAAAAAACCCTAAAACCTAAAATTAAACCCTAAAACTAAGCACACAACCCAAAAACTCAGAACCCTCAAATTGAAAACAAAAACCCTAAATCCTAAAACCTAAAAACTAAATCTAAAACCCTAAATTTTAATACACTAAACCATAAATCCTAATACTCTAAACACTAAAACATAAAAACAAAACCCTAAACCCTAAAAACTAAAACCCTAATCATTAATACACTAAAACCCTTAACTCTAAAACTAAAAATTAAACCCTAAAATTCTAAACCCTAAAACCTAAAACCGAAACCCTAAAAAATAAAACCTAAAACCCTAAACATGAATACAACAAAACCTTAAAACCTAAAATTAAACCTTAAAACTAAACATTAAACTCAAAAACTCTAAACCCTAAAACCTAAAACCAAAACCCTAAACCCTAAATCTTAAAAACTAAATCTTAAACCCTAAATTTTACGACACTAAACCCTAAGTCATAATACTCTAAACACTAAAACCTAAAAACAATACCATAAACTCTAAAGACTAAAACCCTAATCTTTAATAAACTAAAACCCTAGACTTTAAAATTAACATTAAACCCTAAATTTCAAAACCCTAAACCCTAAAACCAAAACCCTAAAAACTAAAACCTAAAACCTTATACTTGAATACACTAAAACCCTAAACCCTAAACCTTAAAATTAAACCCTAAAACTAAGCAAATAACCCTAAAACTCAAAACCCTAAAATTGAAAACAAAAACACTAAACCCCAAACCCTAAAAACAAAATCTAAAACCCTAAATTTTAATACACTAAACCCTAAATCCTAATACTCAAAACACTAAATCATTAAAACTAAAACCCTAAACGCTAAAAACTAAAACCCTAATCTTTAATACACTAAAACCCTAAACGCTAAAACTAAACATTAAACCCTAAAATTTAAAACCCTAAAACCAAAAACCAAAACCCTAAAAACTAAAACCTAAAACCCTAAATTTGAATACAACAAAACCCTAAAACCTAAAATTAAACCCTAAAACTAAGCACATAACCCAAAAACTCAAAACCCTAAAATTGAAAACAAAAACTCTAAACCCTAAACCCTAAAAACTAAATCTAAAACCCTAAATTTTAATACACTAAACCCTAAATCCTAATACTCAAAACACTAAAACATAAAAACAAAACCCTAAACCCTAAAAACTAAAACCCTAATCTTTAATACACTAAAACCCTAAACCCTGAAAGTAAACATTAAACCGTAAAATTTAAAACCCTAAAACTGAAAACCAAAACCCTAAAAACTAAAACCTAAAACCCTAAATTTGAATACAACAGAACCCTAAAACCTAAAATTAAACTGTAAAACTAAGCACATAACCTAAAAACTCAAAACCCTAAACCCTAAAAACAAAATCTAAAACCCTAAATTTTAATACACTAAACCCTAAATCCTAATACTCTAAACACTAAAACATAAAAACAAAATCCTAAACCCTACCCTAATCTTTAATACACTAAAACCCTAAACCCCAAAACTAAACATTAAACCCTAAAATTTAAAACCCTAAAACCTAAAACCAAAACCCTAAAAACTAAAACCTAAAACCCTAAATTTGAATTCAAAAAAACCCTAAAACCTAAAATTAAACCCTAAAACTAAGCACACAACGTAAAAACTCAGAACCCTCAAATTGAAAACAAAAACCCTAAATCCTAAAACCTAAAAACTAAATCTAAAACTCTAAATTTTAATACACTAAACCATAAATCCTAATACTCTAACCACTAAAACATAAAAACAAAACCCTAAACCCTAAAAACTAAAACCCTAATCATTAATACACTAAAACCCTTAACTCTAAAACTAAAAATTAAACCCTAAAATTCTAAACCCTAAAATCTAAAACCAAAACCCTAAAAAATAAAACCTAAAACCCTAAACATAAATACAACAAAACCTTAAAACCTAAAATTAAACCTTAAAACTAAACATTAAACTCAAAAACTCTAAACCCTAAAACCTAAAACCAAAACCCTAAACCCTAAATCTTAAAAACTAAATCTTAAACCCTAAATTTTACGACACTAAACCCTAAGTCATAATACTCTAAACACTAAAACCTAAAAACAATACCATAAACTCTAAAGACTAAAACCCTAATCTTTAATAAACTAAAACCCTAGACTTTAAAATTAACATTAAACCCTAAATTTCAAAACCCTAAATCCTAAAACCAAAACCCTAAAAACTAAAACCTAAAACCTTATACTTGAATACACTAAAGCCCTAAACCCTAAACCTTAAAATTAAACCCTAAAACTAAGCAAATAACCCTAAAACTCAAAACCCTAAAATTGAAAACAAAAACACTAAACCCCAAACCCTAAAAACAAAATCTAAAACCCTAAATTTTAATACACTAAACCCTAAATCCTAATACTCAAAACAATAAATCATTAAAACTAAAACCCTAAACGCTAAAAACTAAAACCCTAATCTTTAATACACTAAAACCCTAAACGCTAAAACTAAACATTAAACCCTAAAATTTAAAACCCTAAAACCGAAAACCAAAACCCTAAAAACTAAAACCTAAAACCCTAAATTTGAATACAACAAAACCCTAAAACCTAAAATTAAACACTAAAACTAAGCACATAACCCAAAAACTCAACCCTAAAATTGAAAACAAAAACTCTAAACCCTAAACCCTAAAAACTAAATCTAAAACCCTAAATTTTAATACACTAAACCCTAAATCCTAATACTCAAAACACTAAAACATAAAAACAAACCCCTAAACCCTAAAAACTAAAACCCTAATCTTTAATACACTAAAACCCTAAACCCTAAAAGTAAACATTAAACCGTAAAATTTAAAACCCTAAAACCGAAAACCAAAACCCTAAAAACTAAAACCTAAAACCCTAAATTTGAATACAACAGAACCCTAAAACCTAAAATTAAACTGTAAAACTAAGCACATAACCCAAAAACTCAAAACTCTAAACCCTAAACCCTAAAAACAAAATCTAAAACCCTAAATTTTAATACACTAAACCCTAAATCCTAATACTCTAAACACTAAAACATAAAAACAAAATCCTAAACCCTACCCTAATCTTTAATACACTAAAACCCTAAACCCCAAAACTAAACATTAAACCCTAAAATTTAAAACCCTAAAACCTAAAACCAAAACCCTAAAAACTAAACCCTAAAACCCTAAATTTGAATACAAAAAAACTCTAAAACCTAAAATTAAACCCTAAAACTAAGCACACAACCCAAAAACTCAGAACCCTCAAATTGAAAACAAAAACCCTAAATCCTAAAACCTTAAAAAAACTAAATCTAATACCCTAAATTTTAATACACTAAACCATAAATCCTAATACTCTAAACACTAAAACATAAAAACAAAACCCTAAACCCTAAAAACTAAAACCCTAATCATTAATACACTAAAACCCTTAACTCTAAAACTAAAAATTAAACCCTAAAATTCTAAACCCTAAAACCTAAAACCAAAACCCTAAAAAATAAAACCTAAAACCCTAAACTTGAATACAACAAAACCTTAAAACCTAAAATTAAACCTTAAAACTAAACATTAAACTCAAAAACTCTAAACCCTAAAACCTAAAACCAAAACCCTAAACCCTAAATCTTAAAAACTAAATCTTAAACCCTAAATTTTACGACACTAAACCCTAAGTCATAATACTCTAAACACTAAAACCTAAAAACAATACCATAAACTCTAAAGACTAAAACCCTAATCTTTAATAAACTAAAACCCTAGACTTTAAAATTAACATTAAACCCTAAATTTCAAAACCCTAAACCCTAAAACCAAAACCCTAAAAACTAAAACCTAAAACCTTATACTTGAATACACTAAAACCCTAAACCCTAAACCTTCAAATTAAACCCTAAAACTAAGCAAATAACCCTAAAACTCAAAACCCTAAAATTGAAAACAAAAACACTAAACCCCAAACCCTAAAAACAAAATCTAAAACCCTAAATTTTAATACACTAAACCCTAAATCCTAATACTCAAAACACTAAATCATTAAAACTAAAACCCTAAACGCTAAAAACTAAAACCCTAATCTTTAATACACTAAAACCCTAAACGCTAAAACTAAACATTAAACCCTAAAATTTAAAACCCTAAAACCGAAAACCAAAACCCTAAAAACTAAAACCTAAAACCCTAAATTTGAATACAACAAAACCCTAAAACCTAAAATTAAACACTAAAACTAAGCACATAACCCAAAAACTCAAAACCCTAAAATTGAAAACAAAAACTCTAAACCCTAAACCCTAAAAACTAAATCTAAAACCCTAAATTTTAATACACTAAACCCTAAATCCTAATACTCAAAACACTAAAACATAAAAACAAAACCCTAAACCCTAAAAACTAAAACCCTAATCTTTAATACACTAAAACCCTAAACCCTAAAAGTAAACATTAAACCGTAAAATTTAAAACCCTAAAACCGAAAACCAAAACCCTAAAAACTAAAACCTAAAACCCTAAATTTGAATACAACAGAACCCTAAAACCTAAAATTAAACTGTAAAACTAAGCACATAACCCAAAAACTCTAAACCCTAAACCCTAAAAACTAAATCTAAAACCCTAAATTTTAATACACTAAACCCTAAATCCTAATACTCAAAACACTAAAACATAAAAACAAAACCCTAAACCCTAAAAACTAAAACCCTAATCTTTGATACACTAAAACCCTAAACGGTAAAACTAAACATTAAACCCTAAAATTTAAAACCCTAAAATCTTAAACCAAAACCCTAAAAATTAAAACCTAAAACCCTAAATTTGAATACAACAAAACCCTAAAACCTAAAATTAAACCCTAAAACTAAGCACACAACCCAAAAACTCAGAACCCTCAAATTGAAAACAAAAACCCTAAATCCTAAAACCTAAAAACTAAATCTAAAACCCTAAATTTTAATACACTAAACCATAAATCCTAATACTCTAAACACTAAAACATAAAAACAAAACCCTAAACCCTAAAAACTAAAACCCTAATCATTAATACACTAAAACCCTTAACTCTAAAACTAAAAATTAAACCCTAAAATTCTAAACCCTAAAATCTAAAACCAAAACCCTAAAAAATAAAACCTAAAACCCTAAACATAAATACAACAAAACCTTAAAACCTAAAATTAAACCTTAAAACTAAACATTAAACTCAAAAACTCTAAACCCTAAAACCTAAAACCAAAACCCTAAACCCTAAATCTTAAAAACTAAATCTTAAACCCTAAATTTTACGACACTAAACCCTAAGTCATAATACTCTAAACACTAAAACCTAAAAACAATACCATAAACTCTAAAGACTAAAACCCTAATCTTTAATAAACTAAAACCCTAGACTTTAAAATTAACATTAAACCCTAAATTTCAAAACCCTAAACCCTAAAACCAAAACCCTAAAAACTAAAACCTAAAACCTTATACTTGAATACACTAAAACCCTAAACCCTAAACCTTAAAATTAAACCCTAAAACTAAGCAAATAACCCTAAAACTCAAAACCCTAAAATTGAAAACAAAAACACTAAACCCCAAACCCTAAAAAAAAAATCTAAAACCCTAAATTTTAATACACTAAACCCTAAATCCTAATACTCAAAACACTAAATCATTAAAACTAAAACCCTAAACGCTAAAAACTAAAACCCTAATCTTTAATACACTAAAACCCTAAACGCTAAAACTAAACATTAAACCCTAAAATTTAAAACCCTAAAACCAAAAACCAAAACCCTAAAAACTAAAACCTAAAACCCTAAATTTGAATACAACAAAACCCTAAAACCTAAAATTAAACACTAAAACTAAGCACATAACCCAAAAACTCAAAACCCTAAAATTGAAAACAAAAACTCTAAACCCTAAACCCTAAAAACTAAATCTAAAACCCTAAATTTTAATACACTAAACCCTAAATCCTAATACTCAAAACACTAAAACATAAAAACAAAACCCTAAACCCTAAAAACTAAAACCCTAATCTTTAATACACTAAAACCCTAAACCCTGAAAGTAAACATTAAACCGTAAAATTTAAAACCCTAAAACTGAAAACCAAAACCCTAAAAACTAAAACCTAAAACCCTAAATTTGAATACAACAGAACCCTAAAACCTAAAATTAAACTGTAAAACTAAGCACATAACCTAAAAACTCAAAACCCTAAACCCTAAAAACAAAATCTAAAACCCTAAATTTTAATACACTAAACCCTAAATCCTAATACTCTAAACACTAAAACATAAAAACAAAATCCTAAACCCTACCCTAATCTTTAATACACTAAAACCCTAAACCC
Organism: Euphrasia confusa; assembly: GCA_954870475.1. NCBI lineage: Eukaryota > Viridiplantae > Streptophyta > Magnoliopsida > Lamiales > Orobanchaceae > Euphrasia > Euphrasia confusa. The sequence continues at coordinate 19,109,324 of OX940966.1, forward strand.
CAAAACTAAACATTAAACCCTAAAATTTAAAACCCTAAAACCTAAAACCAAAACCCTAAAAACTAAAACCTAAAACCCTAAATTTGAATTCAAAAAAACCCTAAAACCTAAAATTAAATTGTAAAACTAAGCACATAACCCAAAAACTCAAAACTCTAAACCCTAAACCCTAAAAACAAAATCTAAAACCCTAAATTTTAATACACTAAACCCTAAATCCTAATACTCTAAACACTAAAACATAAAAACAAAATCCTAAACCCTACCCTAATCTTTAATACACTAAAACCCTAAACCCCAAAACTAAACATTAAACCCTAAAATTTAAAACCCTAAAACCTAAAACCAAAACCCTAAAAACTAAACCCTAAAACCCTAAATTTGAATACAAAAAAACTCTAAAACCTAAAATTAAACCCTAAAACTAAGCACACAACCCAAAAACTCAGAACCCTCAAATTGAAAACAAAAACCCTAAATCCTAAAACCTTAAAAAAACTAAATCTAAAACCCTAAATTTTAATACACTAAACCATAAATCCTAATACTCTAAACACTAAAACATAAAAACAAAACCCTAAACCCTAAAAACTAAAACCCTAATCATTAATACACTAAAACCCTTAACTCTAAAACTAAAAATTAAACCCTAAAATTCTAAACCCTAAAACCTAAAACCAAAACCCTAAAAAATAAAACCTAAAACCCTAAACTTGAATACAACAAAACCTTAAAACCTAAAATTAAACCTTAAAACTAAACATTAAACTCAAAAACTCTAAACCCTAAAACCTAAAACCAAAACCCTAAACCCTAAATCTTATAAAATAAATCTTAAACCCTAAATTTTACGACACTAAACCCTAAGTCATAATACTCTAAACACTAAAACCTAAAAACAATACCATAAACTCTAAAGACTAAAACCCTAATCTTTAATAAACTAAAACCCTAGACTTTAAAATTAACATTAAACCCTAAATTTCAAAACCCTAAACCCTAAAACCAAAACCCTAAAAACTAAAACCTAAAACCTTATACTTGAATACACTAAAACCCTAAACCCTAAACCTTCAAATTAAACCCTAAAACTAAGCAAATAACCCTAAAACTCAAAACCCTAAAATTGAAAACAAAAACACTAAACCCCAAACCCTAAAAACAAAATCTAAAACCCTAAATTTTAATACACTAAACCCTAAATCCTAATACTCAAAACACTAAATCATTAAAACTAAAACCCTAAACGCTAAAAACTAAAACCCTAATCTTTAATACACTAAAACCCTAAACGCTAAAACTAAACATTAAACCCTAAAATTTAAAACCCTAAAACCGAAAACCAAAACCCTAAAAACTAAAACCTAAAACCCTAAATTTGAATACAACAAAACCCTAAAACCTAAAATTAAACACTAAAACTAAGCACATAACCCAAAAACTCAAAACCCTAAAATTGAAAACAAAAACTCTAAACCCTAAACCCTAAAAACTAAATCTAAAACCCTAAATTTTAATACACTAAACCCTAAATCCTAATACTCAAAACACTAAAACATAAAAACAAAACCCTAAACCCTAAAAACTAAAACCCTAATCTTTAATACACTAAAACCCTAAACCCTAAAAGTAAACATTAAACCGTAAAATTTAAAACCCTAAAACCGAAAACCAAAACCCTAAAAACTAAAACCTAAAACCCTAAATTTGAATACAACAGAACCCTAAAACCTAAAATTAAACTGTAAAACTAAGCACATAACCCAAAAACTCTAAACCCTAAACCCTAAAAACTAAATCTAAAACCCTAAATTTTAATACACTAAACCCTAAATCCTAATACTCAAAACACTAAAACATAAAAACAAAACCCTAAACCCTAAAAACTAAAACCCTAATCTTTGATACACTAAAACCCAAAACGGTAAAACTAAACATTAAACCCTAAAATTTAAAACCCTAAAATCTTAAACCAGAACCCTAAAAATTAAAACCTAAAACCCTAAATTTGAATACAACAAAACCCTAAAACCTAAAATTAAACCCTAAAACTAAGCACACAACCCAAAAACTCAGAACCCTCAAATTGAAAACAAAAACCCTAAATCCTAAAACCTAAAAACTAAATCTAAAACCCTAAATTTTAATACACTAAACCATAAATCCTAATACTCTAAACACTAAAACATAAAAACAAAACCCTAAACCCTAAAAACTAAAACCCTAATCATTAATACACTAAAACCCTTAACTCTAAAACTAAAAATTAAACCCTAAAATTCTAAACCCTAAAATCTAAAACCAAAACCCTAAAAAATAAAACCTAAAACCCTAAACATAAATACAACAAAACCTTAAAACCTAAAATTAAACCTTAAAACTAAACATTAAACTCAAAAACTCTAAACCCTAAAACCTAAAACCAAAACCCTAAACCCTAAATCTTAAAAACTAAATCTTAAACCCTAAATTTTACGACACTAAACCCTAAGTCATAATACTCTAAACACTAAAACCTAAAAACAATACCATAAACTCTAAAGACTAAAACCCTAATCTTTAATAAACTAAAACCCTAGACTTTAAAATTAACATTAAACCCTAAATTTCAAAACCCTAAACCCTAAAACCAAAACCCTAAAAACTAAAACCTAAAACCTTATACTTGAATACACTAAAACCCTAAACCCTAAACCGTAAAATTAAACCCTAAAACTAAGCAAATAACCCTAAAACTCAAAACCCTAAAATTGAAAACAAAAACACTAAACCCCAAACCCTAAAAACAAAATCTAAAACCCTAAATTTTAATACACTAAACCCTAAATCCTAATAATCTAAACACTAAAACATAAAAACAAAACCATAATCCCTAAACACTAAAACCCTAATCATTAATACACTAAAACCCTAAACCCTAAAACTAAAAATTAAACCCTAAAATTCTAAACCCTAAAACCTAAAACCAAAACCCTAAAAAATAAAACCTAAAACCCTAAACTTGAATACAACAAAACCCTAAAACCTAAATTTAAACCTTAAAACTAAACATTAAACCCAAAAACTCTAAACCCTAAAACCTAAAACCAATACCCTAAACCTTAAATCTTAAAAACTAAATCTTAAACCCTAAATTTTACGACACTAAACCCTAAGTCCTAATACTCTAAACACTAAAACCTAAAAACAATACCATAAACTCTAAAGACTAAAACCCTAATCTTTAATACACTGAAACCCTAGACTTTAAAACTAAACATTAAACCCTAAAATTCGAAACCCTAAACCCAAAAAAAAAACCTAAAAACTAAAACCTTATACTTGAATACACTAAAACCCTAAACCCTAAACCTTAAAATTAAACCCTAAAACTAAGCAAATAACCCTAAAACTCAAAACCCTAAAATTGAAAACAAGAACACTAAACCCCAAACCCTAAAAACAAAATCTAAAACCCTAAATTTTAATACACTAAACCCTAAATCCTAATACTCAAAACACTAAAACATAAAAACAAAACCCTAAACCCTAAAAACTAAAACCCTAATCTTTAATACACTAAAACCCTAAACGCTAAAACTAAACATTAAACCCTAAAATTTAAAACCCTAAAACCGAAAACCAAAACTCTAAAAACTAAAACCTAAAACCCTAAATTTGAATACAAAAAAAACCTAAAACCTAAAATTAAACACTAAAACTAAGCACATAACCCAAAAACTCAAAACCCTAAAATTGAAAACAAAAACCCTAAATTTTAATACACTAAACCCTAAATCCTAATACTCAAAACACTAAAACATAAAAACAAAACCCTAAACCCTAAAAACTAAAACCCTAATCTTTAATACACTAAAACCCTAAACGCTAAAACTAAACATTAAACCCTAAAATTTAAAACCCTAAAACCTAAAACCAAAATCCTAAAAACTAAAACCTAAAACCCTAAATTTGAATACAACAATACTCTAAAACCTAAAATTAAACCCTAAAACCAAGCACATAACCCAAAAACTCAAAACCCTAAAATTGAAAACAAAAACCCTAAATCCTAAAACCTAAAAACTAAATCCTAAATCCTAAATTTTAATACACTAAACCCAAAATCCTAATACTCAAAACACTAAAACATAAAAACAAAACCCTAAACCCTAAAAACTAAAACCCTAATCTTTAATACACTAAAACCCTAAACCCTGAAAGTAAACATTAAACCGTAAAATTTAAAACCCTAAAACTGAAAACCAAAACCCTAAAAACTAAAACCTAAAACCCTAAATTTGAATACAACAGAACCCTAAAACCTAAAATTAAACTGTAAAACTAAGCACATAACCTAAAAACTCAAAACCCTAAACCCTAAAAACAAAATCTAAAACCCTAAATTTTAATACACTAAACCCTAAATCCTAATACTCTAAACACTAAAACATAAAAACAAAATCCTAAACCCTACCCTAATCTTTAATACACTAAAACCCTAAACCCCAAAACTAAACATTAAACCCTAAAATTTAAAACCCTAAAACCTAAAACCAAAACCCTAAAAACTAAAACCTAAAACCCTAAATTTGAATTCAAAAAAACCCTAAAACCTAAAATTAAACCCTAAAACTAAGCACACAACGTAAAAACTCAGAACCCTCAAATTGAAAACAAAAACCCTAAATCCTAAAACCTAAAAACTAAATCTAAAACTCTAAATTTTAATACACTAAACCATAAATCCTAATACTCTAAACACTAAAACATAAAAAAAAAAACCTAAACCCTAAAAACTAAAACCCTAATCATTAATACACTAAAACCCTTAACTCTAAAACTAAAAATTAAACCCTAAAATTCTAAACCCTAAAATCTAAAACCAAAACCCTAAAAAATAAAACCTAAAACCCTAAACATAAATACAACAAAACCTTAAAACCTAAAATTAAACCTTAAAACTAAACATTAAACTCAAAAACTCTAAACCCTAAAACCTAAAACCAAAACCCTAAACCCTAAATCTTAAAAACTAAATCTTAAACCCTAAATTTTACGACACTAAACCCTAAGTCATAATACTCTAAACACTAAAACCTAAAAACAATACCATAAACTCTAAAGACTAAAACCCTAATCTTTAATAAACTAAAACCCTAGACTTTAAAATTAACATTAAACCCTAAATTTCAAAACCCTAAATCCTAAAACCAAAACCCTAAAAACTAAAACCTAAAACCTTATACTTGAATACACTAAAACCCTAAACCCTAAACCTTAAAATTAAACCCTAAAACTAAGCAAATAACCCTAAAACTCAAAACCCTAAAATTGAAAACAAAAACACTAAACCCCAAACCCTAAAAACAAAATCTAAAACCCTAAATTTTAATACACTAAACCCTAAATCCTAATACTCAAAACACTAAATCATTAAAACTAAAACCCTAAACGCTAAAAACTAAAACCCTAATCTTTAATACACTAAAACCCTAAACGCTAAAACTAAACATTAAACCCTAAAATTTAAAACCCTAAAACCGAAAACCAAAACCCTAAAAACTAAAACCTAAAACCCTAAATTTGAATACAACAAAACCCTAAAACCTAAAATTAAACACTAAAACTAAGCACATAACCCAAAAACTCAACCCTAAAATTGAAAACAAAAACTCTAAACCCTAAACCCTAAAAACTAAATCTAAAACCCTAAATTTTAATACACTAAACCCTAAATCCTAATACTCAAAACACTAAAACATAAAAACAAACCCCTAAACCCTAAAAACTAAAACCCTAATCTTTAATACACTAAAACCCTAAACCCTAAAAGTAAACATTAAACCGTAAAATTTAAAACCCTAAAACCGAAAACCAAAACCCTAAAAACTAAAACCTAAAACCCTAAATTTGAATACAACAGAACCCTAAAACCTAAAATTAAATTGTAAAACTAAGCACATAACCCAAAAACTCAAAACTCTAAACCCTAAACCCTAAAAACAAAATCTAAAACCCTAAATTTTAATACACTAAACCCTAAATCCTAATACTCTAAACACTAAAACATAAAAACAAAATCCTAAACCCTACCCTAATCTTTAATACACTAAAACCCTAAACCCCAAAACTAAACATTAAACCCTAAAATTTAAAACCCTAAAACCTAAAACCAAAACCCTAAAAACTAAACCCTAAAACCCTAAATTTGAATACAAAAAAACTCTAAAACCTAAAATTAAACCCTAAAACTAAGCACACAACCCAAAAACTCAGAACCCTCAAATTGAAAACAAAAACCCTAAATCCTAAAACCTTAAAAAAACTAAATCTAAAACCCTAAATTTTAATACACTAAACCATAAATCCTAATACTCTAAACACTAAAACATAAAAACAAAACCCTAAACCCTAAAAACTAAAACCCTAATCATTAATACACTAAAACCCTTAACTCTAAAACTAAAAATTAAACCCTAAAATTCTAAACCCTAAAACCTAAAACCAAAACCCTAAAAAATAAAACCTAAAACCCTAAACTTGAATACAACAAAACCTTAAAACCTAAAATTAAACCTTAAAACTAAACATTAAACTCAAAAACTCTAAACCCTAAAACCTAAAACCAAAACCCTAAACCCTAAATCTTAAAAACTAAATCTTAAACCCTAAATTTTACGACACTAAACCCTAAGTCATAATACTCTAAACACTAAAACCTAAAAACAATACCATAAACTCTAAAGACTAAAACCCTAATCTTTAATAAACTAAAACCCTAGACTTTAAAATTAACATTAAACCCTAAATTTCAAAACCCTAAACCCTAAAACCAAAACCCTAAAAACTAAAACCTAAAACCTTATACTTGAATACACTAAAACCCTAAACCCTAAACCTTCAAATTAAACCCTAAAACTAAGCAAATAACCCTAAAACTCAAAACCCTAAAATTGAAAACAAAAACACTAAACCCCAAACCCTAAAAACAAAATCTAAAACCCTAAATTTTAATACACTAAACCCTAAATCCTAATACTCAAAACACTAAATCATTAAAACTAAAACCCTAAACGCTAAAAACTAAAACCCTAATCTTTAATACACTAAAACCCTAAACGCTAAAACTAAACATTAAACCCTAAAATTTAAAACCCTAAAACCGAAAACCAAAACCCTAAAAACTAAAACCTAAAACCCTAAATTTGAATACAACAAAACCCTAAAACCTAAAATTAAACACTAAAACTAAGCACATAACCCAAAAACTCAAAACCCTAAAATTGAAAACAAAAACTCTAAACCCTAAACCCTAAAAACTAAATCTAAAACCCTAAATTTTAATACACTAAACCCTAAATCCTAATACTAAAAACACTAAAACATAAAAACAAAACCCTAAACCCTAAAAACTAAAACCCTAATCTTTAATACACTAAAACCCTAAACCCTAAAAGTAAACATTAAACCGTAAAATTTAAAACCCTAAAACCGAAAACCAAAACCCTAAAAACTAAAACCTAAAACCCTAAATTTGAATACAACAGAACCCTAAAACCTAAAATTAAACTGTAAAACTAAGCACATAACCCAAAAACTCTAAACCCTAAACCCTAAAAACTAAATCTAAAACCCTAAATTTTAATACACTAAACCCTAAATCCTAATACTAAAACACTAAAACATAAAAACAAAACCCTAAACCCTAAAAACTAAAACCCTAATCTTTGATACACTAAAACCCTAAACGGTAAAACTAAACATTAAACCCTAAAATTTAAAACCCTAAAATCTTAAACCAAAACCCTAAAAATTAAAACCTAAAACCCTAAATTTGAATACAACAAAACCCTAAAACCTAAAATTAAACCCTAAAACTAAGCACACAACCCAAAAACTCAGAACCCTCAAATTGAAAACAAAAACCCTAAATCCTAAAACCTAAAAACTAAATCTAAAACCCTAAATTTTAATACACTAAACCATAAATCCTAATACTCTAAACACTAAAACATAAAAACAAAACCCTAAACCCTAAAAACTAAAACCCTAATCATTAATACACTAAAACCCTTAACTCTAAAACTAAAAATTAAACCCTAAAATTCTAAACCCTAAAATCTAAAACCAAAACCCTAAAAAATAAAACCTAAAACCCTAAACATAAATACAACAAAACCTTAAAACCTAAAATTAAACCTTAAAACTAAACATTAAACTCAAAAACTCTAAACCCTAAAACCTAAAACCAAAACCCTAAACCCTAAATCTTAAAAACTAAATCTTAAACCCTAAATTTTACGACACTAAACCCTAAGTCATAATACTCTAAACACTAAAACCTAAAAACAATACCATAAACTCTAAAGACTAAAACCCTAATCTTTAATAAACTAAAACCCTAGACTTTAAAATTAACATTAAACCCTAAATTTCAAAACCCTAAACCCTAAAACCAAAACCCTAAAAACTAAAACCTAAAACCTTATACTTGAATACACTAAAACCCTAAACCCTAAACCGTAAAATTAAACCCTAAAACTAAGCAAATAACCCTAAAACTCAAAACCCTAAAATTGAAAACAAAAACACTAAACCCCAAACCCTAAAAACAAAATCTAAAACCCTAAATTTTAATACACTAAACCCTAAATCCTAATAATCTAAACACTAAAACATAAAAACAAAACCATAATCCCTAAACACTAAAACCCTAATCATTAATACACTAAAACCCTAAACCCTAAAACTAAAAATTAAACCCTAAAATTCTAAACCCTAAAACCTAAAACCAAAACCCTAAAAAATAAAACCTAAAACCCTAAACTTGAATACAACAAAACCCTAAAACCTAAATTTAAACCTTAAAACTAAACATTAAACCCAAAAACTCTAAACCCTAAAACCTAAAACCAATACCCTAAACCTTAAATCTTAAAAACTAAATCTTAAACCCTAAATTTTACGACACTAAACCCTAAGTCCTAATACTCTAAACACTAAAACCTAAAAACAATACCATAAACTCTAAAGACTAAAACCCTAATCTTTAATACACTGAAACCCTAGACTTTAAAACTAAACATTAAACCCTAAAATTCGAAACCCTAAACCCAAAAAAAAAACCTAAAAACTAAAACCTTATACTTGAATACACTAAAACCCTAAACCCTAAACCTTAAAATTAAACCCTAAAACTAAGCAAATAACCCTAAAACTCAAAACCCTAAAATTGAAAACAAGAACACTAAACCCCAAACCCTAAAAACAAAATCTAAAACCCTAAATTTTAATACACTAAACCCTAAATCCTAATACTCAAAACACTTAAACATAAAAACAAAACCCTAAACCCTAAAAACTAAAACCCTAATCTTTAATACACTAAAACCCTAAACGCTAAAACTAAACATTAAACCCTAAAATTTAAAACCCTAAAACCGAAAACCAAAACTCTAAAAACTAAAACCTAAAACCCTAAATTTGAATACAAAAAAAACCTAAAACCTAAAATTAAACACTAAAACTAAGCACATAACCCAAAAACTCAAAACCCTAAAATTGAAAACAAAAACCCTAAATTTTAATACACTAAACCCTAAATCCTAATACTCAAAACACTAAAACATAAAAACAAAACCCTAAACCCTAAAAACTAAAACCCTAATCTTTAATACACTAAAACCCTAAACGCTAAAACTAAACATTAAACCCTAAAATTTAAAACCCTAAAACCTAAAACCAAAATCCTAAAAACTAAAACCTAAAACCCTAAATTTGAATACAACAATACTCTAAAACCTAAAATTAAACCCTAAAACCAAGCACATAACCCAAAAACTCAAAACCCTAAAATTGAAAACAAAAACCCTAAATCCTAAAACCTAAAAACTAAATCCTAAATCCTAAATTTTAATACACTAAACCCAAAATCCTAATACTCAAAACACTAAAACATAAAAACAAAACCCTAAACCCTAAAAACTAAAACCCTAATCTTTAATACACTAAAACCCTAAACCCTAAAAGTAAACATTAAACCGTAAAATTTAAAACCCTAAAACCGAAAACCAAAACCCTAAAAACTAAAACCTGAAACCCTATATTTGAATACAATAGAACCCTAAAACCTAAAATTAAACTGTAAAACTAAGCACATAACCCAAAAACACAAAACCCTAAACCCTAAACCCTAAAAACAAAATCTAAAACCCTAAATTTTAATACACTAAACCCTAAATCCTAATACTCTAAACACTAAAACATAAAAAACAAAATCCTAAACCCTACCCTAATCTTTTATACACTAAAACCCTAAACCCCAAAACTAAACATTAAACCCTAAAATTTAAAACCCTAAAACCTAAAACCAAAACCCTAAAAACTAAAACCTAAAACCCTAAATTTGAATACAAAAAAACCCAAAAACCTAAAATTAAACCCTAAAACTAAGCACACAACCCAAAAACTCAGAACCCTCAAATTGAAAACAAAAACCCTAAATCCTAAAACCTAAAAACTAAATCTAAAACCCTAAATTTTAATACACTAAACCATAAATCCTAATACTCTAAACACTAAAACATAAAAACAAAACCCTAAACCCTAAAAACTAAAACCCTAATCATTAATACACTAAAACCCTTAACTCTAAAACTAAAAATTAAACCCTAAAGTTCTAAACCCTAAAACCAAAAACCAAAACCCTAAAACATAAAACCTAAAACCCTAAACATGAATACAACAAAACCTTAAAACCTAAAATTAAACCTTAAAACTAAACATTAAACTCAAAAACTCTAAACCCTAAAACCTAAAACCAAAACCCTAAACCCTAAATCTTAAAAACTAAATCTTAAACCTAAATTTTACGACACTAAACCCTAAGTCATAATACTCTAAACACTAAAACCTAAAAACAATACCATAAACTCTAAAGACTAAAACCCTAATCTTTAATAAACTAAAACCCTATACTTTAAAACTAAACATTAAACCCTAAATTTCAAAACCCTAAACCCTAAAACCAAAACCCTAAAAACTAAAACCTAAAACCTTATACTTGAATACACTAAAACCCTAAACCCTAAACCTTAAAATTAAACCCTAAAACTAAGCAAATAACCCTAAAACTCAAAACCCTAAAATTGAAAACAAAAACACTAAACCCCAAAAACCCTAAAAACAAAATCTAAAACCCTAAATTTTAATACACTAAACCCTAAATCCTAATACTCAAAACACTAAAACATTAAAACTAAAACCCTAAATGCTAAAAACTAAAACCCTAATCTTTAATACACTAAAACCCTAAACGCTAAAAGTAAACATTAAACCGTAAAATTTAAAACCCTAAAACCGAAAACCAAAACCCTAAAAACTAAAACCTAAAACCCTAAATTTGAATACAACAGAACCCTAAAACCTAAAATTAAACTGTAAAACTAAGCACATAACCCAAAAACTCAAAACCCTAAACCCTAAACCCTAAAAACAAAATCTAAAACCCTAAATTTGAATACACTAAACCCTAAATCCTAATACTCTAAACACTAAAACATAAAAACAAAATCCTAAACCCTACCCTAATCTTTAATACACTAAAACCCTAAACCCCAAAACTAAACATTAAACCCTAAAATTTAAAACCCTAAAACCTAAAACCAAAACCCTAAAAACTAAAACCTAAAACCCTAAATTTGAATTCAAAAAAACCCTAAAACCTAAAATTAAACCCTAAAACTAAGCACACAACCCAAAAACTCAGAACCCTCAAATTGAAAACAAAAACCCTAAATCCTAAAACCTAAAAACTAAATCTAAAACCCTAAATTTTAATACACTAAACCATAAATCCTAATACTCTAAACACTAAAACATAAAAACAAAACCCTAAACCCTAAAAACTAAAACCCTAATCATTAATACACTAAAACCCTTAACTCTAAAACTAAAAATTAAACCCTAAAGTTCTAAACCCTAAAACCAAAAACCAAAACCCTAAAACATAAAACCTAAAACCCTAAACATGAATACAACAAAACCTTAAAACCTAAAATTAAACCTTAAAACTAAACATTAAACTCAAAAACTCTAAACCCTAAAACCTAAAACCAAAACCCTAAACCCTAAATCTTAAAAACTAAATCTTAAACCTAAATTTTACGACACTAAACCCTAAGTCATAATACTCTAAACACTAAAACCTAAAAACAATACCATAAACTCTAAAGACTAAAACCCTAATCTTTAATAAACTAAAACCCTATACTTTAAAACTAAACATTAAACCCTAAATTTCAAAACCCTAAACCCTAAAACCAAAACCCTAAAAACTAAAACCTAAAACCTTATACTTGAATACACTAAAACCCTAAACCCTAAACCTTAAAATTAAACCCTAAAACTAAGCAAATAACCCTAAAACTCAAAACCCTAAAATTGAAAACAGAAACACTAAACCCCAAAAACCCTAAAAACAAAATCTAAAACCCTAAATTTTAATACACTAAACCCTAAATCCTAATACTCAAAACACTAAAACATTAAAACTAAAACCCTAAATGCTAAAAACTAAAACCCTAATCTTTAATACACTAAAACCCTAAACGCTAAAAGTAAACATTAAACCGTAAAATTTAAAACCCTAAAACCGAAAACCAAAACCCTAAAAACTAAAACCTAAAACCCTAAATTTGAATACAACAGAACCCTAAAACCTAAAATTAAACTGTAAAACTAAGCACATAACCCAAAAACTCAAAACCCTAAACCCTAAACCCTAAAAACAAAATCTAAAACCCTAAATTTGAATACACTAAACCCTAAATCCTAATACTCTAAACACTAAAACATAAAAACAAAATCCTAAACCCTACCCTAATCTTTAATACACTAAAACCCTAAACCCCAAAACTAAACATTAAACCCTAAAATTTAAAACCCTAAAACCTAAAACCAAAACCCTAAAAACTAAAACCTAAAACCCTAAATTTGAATTCAAAAAAACCCTAAAACCTAAAATTAAACCCTAAAACTAAGCACACAACCCAAAAACTCAGAACCCTCAAATTGAAAACAAAAACCCTAAATCCTAAAACCTAAAAACTAAATCTAAAACCCTAAATTTTAATACACTAAACCATAAATCCTAATACTCTAAACATTAAAACATAAAAACAAAACCCTAAACCCTAAAAACTAAAACCCTAATCATTAATACACTAAAACCCTTAACTCTAAAACTAAAAATTAAACCCTAAAATTCTAAACCCTAAAATCTAAAACCAAAACCCTAAAAAATAAAACCTAAAACCCTAAACATAAATACAACAAAACCTTAAAACCTAAAATTAAACCTTAAAACTAAACATTAAACTCAAAAACTCTAAACCCTAAAACCTAAAACCAAATCCCTAAACGCTAAATCTTAAAAACTAAATCTTAAACCCTAAATTTTACGACACTAAACCCTAAGTCATAATACTCTAAACACTAAAACCTAAAAACAATACCATAAACTCTAAAGACTAAAACCCTAATCTTTAATAAACTAAAACCCTAGACTTTAAAATTAACATTAAACCCTAAATTTCAAAACCCTAAACCCTAAAACCAAAACCCTAAAAACTAAAACCTAAAACCTTATACTTGAATACACTAAAACCCTAAACCCTAAACCTTAAAATTAAACCCTAAAACTAAGCAAATAACCCTAAAACTCAAAACCCTAAAATTGAAAACAAAAACACTAAACCCCAAACCCTAAAAACAAAATCTAAAACCCTAAATTTTAATACACTAAACCCTAAATCCTAATACTCAAAACACTAAAACATTAAAACTAAAACCCTAAACGCTAAAAACTAAAACCCTAATCTTTAATACACTAAAACCCTAAACGCTAAAACTAAACATTAAACCCTAAAATTTAAAACCCTAAAACCGAAAACCAAAACCCTAAAAACTAAAACCTAAAACCCTAAATTTGAATACAACAAAACCCTAAAACCTAAAATTAAACACTAAAACTAAGCACATAACCCAAAAACTCAACCCTAAAATTGAAAACAAAAATTCTAAACCCTAAACCCTAAAAACTAAATCTAAAAATCTAAATTTTAATACACTAAACCCTAAATCATAATACTCAAAACACTAAAACATAAAAACAAACCCCTAAACCGTAAAAACTAAAACCCTAATCTTTAATACACTAAAACCCTAACCCCTAAAAGTAAACATTAAACCGTAAAATTTAAAACCCTAAAACCGAAAACCAAAACCCTAAAAACTAAAACCTAAAACCCTAAATTTGAATACAACAGAACCCTAAAACCTAAAATTAAACTGTAAAACTAAGCACATAACCCAAAAACTCAAAACCCTAAACCCTAAACCCTAAAAACAAAATCTAAAACCCTAAATTTTAATACACTAAACCCTAAATCCTAATACTCTAAACACTAAAACATAAAAACAAAATCCTAAACCCTACCCTAATCTTTAATACACTAAAACCCTAAACCCCAAAACTAAACGTTAAACCCTAAAATTTAAAACCCTAAAACCTAAAACCAAAACCCTAAAAACTAAAACCTAAAACCCTAAATTTGAATACAAAAAAACCATAAAACCTAAAATTAAACCCTAAAACTAAGCACACAACCCAAAAACTCAGAACCCTCAAATTGAAAACAAAAACCCTAAATCCTAAAACCTAAAAACTAAATCTAAAACCCTAAATTTTAATACACTAAACCATAAATCCTAATACTCTAAACACTAAAACATAAAAACAAAACCCTAAACCCTAAAAACTAAAACCCTAATCATTAATACACTAAAACCCTTAACTCTAAAACTAAAAATTAAACCCTAAAATTCTAAACCCTAAAACCTAAAACCAAAACCCTAAAAAATAAAACCTAAAACCCTAAACTTGAATACAACAAAACCTTAAAACCTAAAATTAAACCTTAAAACTAAACATTAAACTCAAAAACTCTAAACCCTAAAACCTAAAACCAAAACCCTAAACCCTAAATCTTAAAAACTAAATCTTAAACCCTAAATTTTACGACACTAAACCCTAAGTCATAATACTCTAAACACTAAAACCTAAAAACAATACCATAAACTCTAAAGACTAAAACCCTAATCTTTAATAAACTAAAACCCTAGACTTTAAAATTAACATTAAACCCTAAATTTCAAAACCCTAAACCCTAAAACCAAAACCCTAAAAACTAAAACCTAAAACCTTATACTTGAATACACTAAAACCCTAAACCCTAAACCTTAAAATTAAACCCTAAAACTAAGCAAATAACCCTAAAACTCAAAACCCTAAAATTGAAAACAAAAACACTAAACCCCAAACCCTAAAAACAAAATCTAAAACCCTAAATTTTAATACACTAAACCCTAAATCCTAATACTCAAAACACTAAATCATTAAAACTAAAACCCTAAACGCTAAAAACTAAAACCCTAATCTTTAATACACTAAAACCCTAAACGCTAAAACTAAACATTAAACCCTAAAATTTAAAACCCTAAAACCAAAAACCAAAACCCTGAAAACTAAAACCTAAAACCCTAAATTTGAATACAACAAAACCCTAAAACCTAAAATTAAACCCTAAAACTAAGCACATAACCCAAAAACTCAAAACCCTAAAATTGAAAACAAAAACTCTAAACCCTAAACCCTAAAAACTAAATCTAAAACCCTAAATTTTAATACACTAAACCCTAAATCCTAATACTCAAAACACTAAAACATAAAAACAAAACCCTAAACCCTAAAAACTAAAACCCTAATCTTTAATACACTAAAACCCTAAACCCTGAAAGTAAACATTAAACCGTAAAATTTAAAACCCTAAAACTGAAAACCAAAACCCTAAAAACTAAAACCTAAAACCCTAAATTTGAATACAACAGAACCCTAAAACCTAAAATTAAACTGTAAAACTAAGCACATAACCTAAAAACTCAAAACCCTAAACCCTAAAAACAAAATCTAAAACCCTAAATTTTAATACACTAAACCCTAAATCCTAATACTCTAAACACTAAAACATAAAAACAAAATCCTAAACCCTACCCTAATCTTTAATACACTAAAACCCTAAACCCCAAAACTAAACATTAAACCCTAAAATTTAAAACCCTAAAACCTAAAACCAAAACCCTAAAAACTAAAACCTAAAACCCTAAATTTGAATTCAAAAAAACCCTAAAACCTAAAATTAAACCCTAAAACTAAGCACACAACGTAAAAACTCAGAACCCTCAAATTGAAAACAAAAACCCTAAATCCTAAAACCTAAAAACTAAATCTAAAACTCTAAATTTTAATACACTAAACCATAAATCCTAATACTCTAAACACTAAAACATAAAAACAAAACCCTAAACCCTAAAAACTAAAACCCTAATCATTAATACACTAAAACCCTTAACTCTAAAACTAAAAATTAAACCCTAAAATTCTAAACCCTAAAATCTAAAACCAAAACCCTAAAAAATAAAACCTAAAACCCTAAACATAAATACAACAAAACCTTAAAACCTAAAATTAAACCTTAAAACTAAACATTAAACTCAAAAACTCTAAACCCTAAAACCTAAAACCAAAACCCTAAACCCTAAATATTAAAAACTAAATCTTAAACCCTAAATTTTACGACACTAAACCCTAAGTCATAATACTCTAAACACTAAAACCTAAAAACAATACCATAAACTCTAAAGACTAAAACCCTAATCTTTAATAAACTAAAACCCTAGACTTTAAAATTAACATTAAACCCTAAATTTCAAAACCCTAAATCCTAAAACCAAAACCCTAAAAACTAAAACCTAAAACCTTATACTTGAATACACTAAAACCCTAAACCCTAAACCTTAAAATTAAACCCTAAAACTAAGCAAATAACCCTAAAACTCAAAACCCTAAAATTGAAAACAAAAACACTAAACCCCAAACCCTAAAAACAAAATCTAAAACCCTAAATTTTAATACACTAAACCCTAAATCCTAATACTCAAAACACTAAATCATTAAAACTAAAACCCTAAACGCTAAAAACTAAAACCCTAATCTTTAATACACTAAAACCCTAAACGCTAAAACTAAACATTAAACCCTAAAATTTAAAACCCTAAAACCGAAAACCAAAACCCTAAAAACTAAAACCTAAAACCCTAAATTTGAATACAACAAAACCCTAAAACCTAAAATTAAACACTAAAACTAAGCACATAACCCAAAAACTCAACCCTAAAATTGAAAACAAAAACTCTAAACCCTAAACCCTAAAAACTAAATCTAAAACCCTAAATTTTAATACACTAAACCCTAAATCCTAATACTCAAAACACTAAAACATAAAAACAAACCCCTAAATCCTAAAAACTAAAACCCTAATCTTTAATACACTAAAACCCTAAACCCTAAAAGTAAACATTAAACCGTAAAATTTAAAACCCTAAAACCGAAAACCAAAACCCTAAAAACTAAAACCTAAAACCCTAAATTTGAATACAACAGAACCCTAAAACCTAAAATTAAACTGTAAAACTAAGCACATAACCCAAAAACTCAAAACTCTAAACCCTAAACCCTAAAAACAAAATCTAAAACCCTAAATTTTAATACACTAAACCCTAAATCCTAATACTCTAAACACTAAAACATAAAAACAAAATCCTAAACCCTACCCTAATCTTTAATACACTAAAACCCTAAACCCCAAAACTAAACATTAAACCCTAAAATTTAAAACCCTAAAACCTAAAACCAAAACCCTAAAAACTAAACCCTAAAACCCTAAATTTGAATACAAAAAAACTCTAAAACCTAAAATTAAACCCTAAAACTAAGCACACAACCCAAAAACTCAGAACCCTCAAATTGAAAACAAAAACCCTAAATCCTAAAACCTTAAAAAAACTAAATCTAAAACCCTAAATTTTAATACACTAAACCATAAATCCTAATACTCTAAACACTAAAACATAAAAACAAAACCCTAAACCCTAAAAACTAAAACCCTAATCATTAATACACTAAAACCCTTAACTCTAAAACTAAAAATTAAACCCTAAAATTCTAAACCCTAAAACCTAAAACCAAAACCCTAAAAAATAAAACCTAAAACCCTAAACTTGAATACAACAAAACCTTAAAACCTAAAATTAAACCTTAAAACTAAACATTAAACTCAAAAATTCTAAACCCTAAAACCTAAAACCAAAACCCTAAACCCTAAATCTTAAAAACTAAATCTTAAACCCTAAATTTTACGACACTAAACCCTAAGTCATAATACTCTAAACACTAAAACCTAAAAACAATACCATAAACTCTAAAGACTAAAACCCTAATCTTTAATAAACTAAAACCCTAGACTTTAAAATTAACATTAAACCCTAAATTTCAAAACCCTAAACCCTAAAACCAAAACCCTAAAAACTAAAACCTAAAACCTTATACTTGAATACACTAAAACCCTAAACCCTAAACCTTCAAATTAAACCCTAAAACTAAGCAAATAACCCTAAAACTCAAAACCCTAAAATTGAAAACAAAAACACTAAACCCCAAACCCTAAAAACAAAATCTAAAACCCTAAATTTTAATACACTAAACCCTAAATCCTAATACTCAAAACACTAAATCATTAAAACTAAAACCCTAAACGCTAAAAACTAAAACCATAATCTTTAATACACTAAAACCCTAAACGCTAAAACTAAACATTAAACCCTAAAATTTAAAACCCTAAAACCGAAAACCAAAACCCTAAAAACTAAAACCTAAAACCCTAAATTTGAATACAACAAAACCCTAAAACCTAAAATTAAACACTAAAACTAAGCACATAACCCAAAAACTCAAAACCCTAAAATTGAAAACAAAAACTCTAAACCCTAAACCCTAAAAACTAAATCTAAAACCCTAAATTTTAATACACTAAACCCTAAATCCTAATACTCAAAACACTAAAACATAAAAACAAAACCCTAAACCCTAAAAACTAAAACCCTAATCTTTAATACATTAAAACCCTAAACCCTAAAAGTAAACATTAAACCGTAAAATTTAAAACCCTAAAACCGAAAACCAAAACCCTAAAAACTAAAACCTAAAACCCTAAATTTGAATACAACAGAACCCTAAAACCTAAAATTAAACTGTAAAACTAAGCACATAACCCAAAAACTCTAAACCCTAAACCCTAAAAACAAAATCTAAAACCCTAAATTTTAATACACTAAACCCTAAATCCTAATACTCTAAACACTAAAACATAAAAACAAAATCCTAAACCCTACCCTAATCTTTAATAAACTAAAACCCTAAACCCCAAAACTAAACATTAAACCCTAAAATTTAAAACCCTAAAACCTAAAACCAAAACCCTAAAAACTAAAACCTAAAACCCTAAATTTGAATTCAAAAAAACCCTAAAACCTAAAATTAAACCCTAAAACTAAGCACACAACCCAAAAACTCAGAACCCTCAAATTGAAAACAAAAACCCTAAATCCTAAAACCTAAAAACTAAATCTAAAACCCTAAATTTTAATACACTAAACCCTAAATCCTAATACTCAAAACACTAAAACATAAAAACAAAACCCTAAACCCTAAAAACTAAAACCCTAATCATTAATACACTAAAACCCTTAACTCTAAAACTAAAAATTAAACCCTAAAATTCTAAACCCTAAAACCTAAAACCAAAACCCTAAAAAATAAAACCTAAAACCCTAAACTTGAATACAACAAAACCTTAAAACCTAAAATTAAACCTTAAAACTAAACATTAAACTCAAAAACTCTAAACCCTAAAACCTAAAACCAAAACCCTAAACCCTAAATATTAAAAACTAAATCTTAAACCCTAAATTTTACGACACTAAACCCTAAGTCATAATACTCTAAACACTAAAACCTAAAAACAATACCATAAACTCTAAAGACTAAAACCCTAATCTTTAATAAACTAAAACCCTAGACTTTAAAATTAACATTAAACCCTAAATTTCAAAACCCTAAACCCTAAAACCAAAACCCTAAAAACTAAAACCTAAAACCTTATACTTGAATACACTAAAACCCTAAACCCTAAACCTTCAAATTAAACCCTAAAACTAAGCAAATAACCCTAAAACTCAAAACCCTAAAATTGAAAACAAAAACACTAAACCCCAAACCCTAAAAACAAAATCTAAAACCCTAAATTTTAATACACTAAACCCTAAATCCTAATACTCAAAACACTAAATCATTAAAACTAAAACCCTAAACGCTAAAAACTAAAACCATAATCTTTAATACACTAAAACCCTAAACGCTAAAACTAAACATTAAACCCTAAAATTTAAAACCCTAAAACCGAAAACCAAAACCCTAAAAACTAAAACCTAAAACCCTAAATTTGAATACAACAAAACCCTAAAACCTAAAATTAAACACTAAAACTAAGCACATAACCCAAAAACTCAAAACCCTAAAATTGAAAACAAAAACTCTAAACCCTAAACCCTAAAAACTAAATCTAAAACCCTAAATTTTAATACACTAAACCCTAAATCCTAATACTCAAAACACTAAAACATAAAAACAAAACCCTAAACCCTAAAAACTAAAACCCTAATCTTTAATACATTAAAACCCTAAACCCTAAAAGTAAACATTAAACCGTAAAATTTAAAACCCTAAAACCGAAAACCAAAACCCTAAAAACTAAAACCTAAAACCCTAAATTTGAATACAACAGAACCCTAAAACCTAAAATTAAACTGTAAAACTAAGCACATAACCCAAAAACTCTAAACCCTAAACCCTAAAAACTAAATCTAAAACCCTAAATTTTAATACACTAAACCCTAAATCCTAATACTCAAAACACTAAAACATAAAAACAAAACCCTAAACCCTAAAAACTAAAACCCTAATCTTTGATACACTAAAACCCTAAACGGTAAAACTAAACATTAAACCCTAAAATTTAAAACCCTAAAATCTTAAACCAAAACCCTAAAAATTAAAACCTAAAACCCTAAATTTGAATACAACAAAACCCTAAAACCTAAAATTAAACCCTAAAACTAAGCACACAACCCAAAAACTCAGAACCCTCAAATTGAAAACAAAAACCCTAAATCCTAAAACCTAAAAACTAAATCTAAAACCCTAAATTTTAATACACTAAACCATAAATCCTAATACTCTAAACACTAAAACATAAAAACAAAACCCTAAACCCTAAAAACTAAAACCCTAATCATTAATACACTAAAACCCTTAACTCTAAAACTAAAAATTAAACCCTAAAATTCTAAACCCTAAAATCTAAAACCAAAACCCTAAAAAATAAAACCTAAAACCCTAAACATAAATACAACAAAACCTTAAAACCTAAAATTAAACCTTAAAACTAAACATTAAACTCAAAAACTCTAAACCCTAAAACCTAAAACCAAAACCCTAAACCCTAAATCTTAAAAACTAAATCTTAAACCCTAAATTTTACGACACTAAACCCTAAGTCATAATACTCTAAACACTAAAACCTAAAAACAATACCATAAACTCTAAAGACTAAAACCCTAATCTTTAATAAACTAAAACCCTAGACTTTAAAATTAACATTAAACCCTAAATTTCAAAACCCTAAACCCTAAAACCAAAACCCTAAAAACTAAAACCTAAAACCTTATACTTGAATACACTAAAACCCTAAACCCTAAACCTTAAAATTAAACCCTAAAACTAAGCAAATAACCCTAAAACTCAAAACCCTAAAATTGAAAACAAAAACACTAAACCCCAAACCCTAAAAACAAAATCTAAAACCCTAAATTTTAATACACTAAACCCTAAATCCTAATACTCAAAACACTAAATCATTAAAACTAAAACCCTAAACGCTAAAAACTAAAACCCTAATCTTTAATACACTAAAACCCTAAACGCTAAAACTAAACATTAAACCCTAAAATTTAAAACCCTAAAACCAAAAACCAAAACCCTAAAAACTAAAACCTAAAACCCTAAATTTGAATACAACAAAACCCTAAAACCTAAAATTAAACACTAAAACTAAGCACATAACCCAAAAACTCAAAACCCTAAAATTGAAAACAAAAACTCTAAACCCTAAACCCTAAAAACTAAATCTAAAACCCTAAATTTTAATACACTAAACCCTAAATCCTAATACTCAAAACACTAAAACATAAAAACAAAACCCTAAACCCTAAAAACTAAAAACCTAATCTTTAATACACTAAAACCCTAAACCCTGAAAGTAAACATTAAACCGTAAAATTTAAAACCCTAAAACTGAAAACCAAAACCCTAAAACCTAAAACCTAAAACCCTAAATTTGAATACAACAGAACCCTAAAACCTAAAATTAAACTGTAAAACTAAGCACATAACCTAAAAACTCAAAACCCTAAACCCTAAAAATAAAATCTAAAACCCTAAATTTTAATACACTAAACCCTAAATCCTAATACTCTAAACACTAAAACATAAAAACAAAATCCTAAACCCTACCCTAATCTTTAATACACTAAAACCCTAAACCCCAAAACTAAACATTAAACCCTAAAATTTAAAACCCTAAAACCTAAAACCAAAACCCTAAAAACTAAAACCTAAAACCCTAAATTTGAATTCAAAAAAACCCTAAAACCTAAAATTAAACCCTAAAACTAAGCACACAACGTAAAAACTCAGAACCCTCAAATTGAAAACAAAAACCCTAAATCCTAAAACCTAAAAACTAAATCTAAAACTCTAAATTTTAATACACTAAACCATAAATCCTAATACTCTAAACACTAAAACATAAAAAAAAAAACCTAAACCCTAAAAACTAAAACCCTAATCATTAATACACTAAAACCCTTAACTCTAAAACTAAAAATTAAACCCTAAAATTCTAAACCCTAAAATCTAAAACCAAAACCCTAAAAAATAAAACCTAAAACCCTAAACATAAATACAACAAAACCCTAAACCCTAAAAACTAAAACCCTAATCTTTAATACACTAAAACCCTAAACCCTGAAAGTAAACATTAAACCGTAAAATTTAAAACCCTAAAACTGAAAACCAAAACCCTAAAAACTAAAACCTAAAACCCTAAATTTGAATACAACAGAACCCTAAAACCTAAAATTAAACTGTAAAACTAAGCACATAACCTAAAAACTCAAAACCCTAAACCCTAAAAACAAAATCTAAAACCCTAAATTTTAATACACTAAACCCTAAATCCTAATACTCTAAACACTAAAACATAAAAACAAAATCCTAAACCCTACCCTAATCTTTAATACACTAAAACCCTAAACCCCAAAACTAAACATTAAACCCTAAAATTTAAAACCCTAAAACCTAAAACCAAAACCCTAAAAACTAAAACCTAAAACCCTAAATTTGAATTCAAAAAAACCCTAAAACCTAAAATTAAACCCTAAAACTAAGCACACAACGTAAAAACTCAGAACCCTCAAATTGAAAACAAAAACCCTAAATCCTAAAACCTAAAAACTAAATCTAAAACTCTAAATTTTAATACACTAAACCATAAATCCTAATACTCTAAACACTAAAACATAAAAAAAAAACCCTAAACCCTAAAAACTAAAACCCTAATCATTAATACACTAAAACCCTTAACTCTAAAACTAAAAATTAAACCCTAAAATTCTAAACCCTAAAATCTAAAACCAAAACCCTAAAAAATAAAACCTAAAACCCTAAACATAAATACAACAAAACCTTAAAACCTAAAATTAAACCTTAAAACTAAACATTAAACTCAAAAACTCTAAACCCTAAAACCTAAAACCAAAACCCTAAACCCTAAATCTTAAAAACTAAATCTTAAACCCTAAATTTTACGACACTAAACCCTAAGTCATAATACTCTAAACACTAAAACCTAAAAACAATACCATAAACTCTAAAGACTAAAACCCTAATCTTTAATAAACTAAAACCCTAGACTTTAAAATTAACATTAAACCCTAAATTTCAAAACCCTAAATCCTAAAACCAAAACCCTAAAAACTAAAACCTAAAACCTTATACTTGAATACACTAAAACCCTAAACCCTAAACCTTAAAATTAAACCCTAAAACTAAGCAAATAACCCTAAAACTCAAAACCCTAAAATTGAAAACAAAAACACTAAACCCCAAACCCTAAAAACAAAATCTAAAACCCTAAATTTTAATACACTAAACCCTAAATCCTAATACTCAAAACACTAAATCATTAAAACTAAAACCCTAAACGCTAAAAACTAAAACCCTAATCTTTAATACACTAAAACCCTAAACGCTAAAACTAAACATTAAACCCTAAAATTTAAAACCCTAAAACCGAAAACCAAAACCCTAAAAACTAAAACCTAAAACCCTAAATTTGAATACAACAAAACCCTAAAACCTAAAATTAAACACTAAAACTAAGCACATAACCCAAAAACTCAACCCTAAAATTGAAAACAAAAACTCTAAACCCTAAACCCTAAAAACTAAATCTAAAACCCTAAATTTTAATACACTAAACCCTAAATCCTAATACTCAAAACACTAAAACATAAAAACAAACCCCTAAACCCTAAAAACTAAAACCCTAATCTTTAATACACTAAAACCCTAAACCCTAAAAGTAAACATTAAACCGTAAAATTTAAAACCCTAAAACCGAAAACCAAAACCCTAAAAACTAAAACCTAAAACCCTAAATTTGAATACAACAGAACCCTAAAACCTAAAATTAAACTGTAAAACTAAGCACATAACCCAAAAACTCAAAACTCTAAACCCTAAACCCTAAAAACAAAATCTAAAACCCTAAATTTTAATACACTAAACCCTAAATCCTAATACTCTAAACACTAAAACATAAAAACAAAATCCTAAACCCTACCCTAATCTTTAATACACTAAAACCCTAAACCCCAAAACTAAACATTAAACCCTAAAATTTAAAACCCTAAAACCTAAAACCAAAACCCTAAAAACTAAACCCTAAAACCCTAAATTTGAATACAAAAAAACTCTAAAACCTAAAATTAAACCCTAAAACTAAGCACACAACCCAAAAACTCAGAACCCTCAAATTGAAAACAAAAACCCTAAATCCTAAAACCTTAAAAAAACTAAATCTAAAACCCTAAATTTTAATACACTAAACCATAAATCCTAATACTCTAAACACTAAAACATAAAAACAAAACCCTAAACCCTAAAAACTAAAACCCTAATCATTAATACACTAAAACCCTTAACTCTAAAACTAAAAATTAAACCCTAAAATTCTAAACCCTAAAACCTAAAACCAAAACCCTAAAAAATAAAACCTAAAACCCTAAACTTGAATACAACAAAACCTTAAAACCTAAAATTAAACCTTAAAACTAAACATTAAACTCAAAAACTCTAAACCCTAAAACCTAAAACCAAAACCCTAAACCCTAAATCTTAAAAACTAAATCTTAAACCCTAAATTTTACGACACTAAACCCTAAGTCATAATACTCTAAACACTAAAACCTAAAAACAATACCATAAACTCTAAAGACTAAAACCCTAATCTTTAATAAACTAAAACCCTAGACTTTAAAATTAACATTAAACCCTAAATTTCAAAACCCTAAACCCTAAAACCAAAACCCTAAAAACTAAAACCTAAAACCTTATACTTGAATACACTAAAACCCTAAACCCTAAACGTTAAAATTAAACCCTAAAACTAAGCAAATAACCCTAAAACTCAAAACCCTAAAATTGAAAACAAAAACACTAAACCCCAAACCCTAAAAACAAAATCTAAAACCCTAAATTTTAATACACTAAACCCTAAATCCTAATACTCAAAACACTAAAACATAAAAACAAAACCCTAAACCCTAAAAACTAAAACCCTAATCTTTAATACACTAAAACCCTAAACCGTAAAATTAAACATTAAACCCTAAAATTTAAAACCCTAAAAACGAAAACCAAAACCCTAAAAACTAAAACCCTAAATTTGAATACAACAAAACCCTAAAACCTAAAATTAAACACTAAAACTAAGCACATAACCCAAAAACTCAAAACCCTAAACCCTAAACCCTAAAAACAAAATCTAAAACCCTAAATTTTAATACACTAAACCCTAAATCCAAATACTCTAAACACTAAAACATAAAAACAAAATCCTAAACCCTAAATCCTCAAATTGAAAACAAAAACGCTAAATCCTAAAACCTAAAAACTAGATTTAAAACCCTAAATTTTAATACACTAAACCATAAATCATAATACTCTAAACACTAAAACATAAAAACAAAACCCTAAACCCTAAAATTAAACCTTAAAACTAAACATTAAACCCAAAAACTCTAAACCCTAAAACCTAAAACCAAAACCCTAAACCCTAAATGTTAAACCCTAAATTTTACGACACTAAACCCTAAGTCATAATACTCTAAACAGTAAAACCTAAAAACAATACCATAAACTCTAAAGACTAAAACCCTAATCTTTAATAAACTAAAACCCTAGACTTTAAAATTAACATTAAACCCTAAATTTCAAAACCCTAAACCCTAAAACCAAAACCCTAAAAACTAAAACCTAAAACCTTATACTTGAATACACTAAAACCCTAAACCCTAAACCTTAAAATTAAACCCTAAAACTAAGCAAATAACCCTAAAACTCAAAACCCTAAAATTGAAAACAAAAACACTAAACCCCAAACCCTAAAAACAAAATCTAAAACCCTAAATTTTAATACACTAAACCCTAAATCCTAATACTCAAAACACTAAAACATTAAAACTAAAACCCTAAACGCTAAAAACTAAAACCCTAATCTTTAATACACTAAAACCCTAAACGCTAAAACTAAACATTAAACCCTAAAATTTAAAACCCTAAAACCGAAAACCAAAACCCTAAAAACTAAAACCTAAAACCCTAAATTTGAATACAACAAAACCCTAAAACCTAAAATTAAACACTAAAACTAAGCACATAACCCAAAAACTCAAAACCCTAAAATTGAAAACAAAAACTCTAAACCCTAAACCCTAAAAACTAAATCTAAAACCCTAAATTTTAATACACTAAACCCTAAATCCTAATACTCAAAACACTAAAACATAAAAACAAAACCCTAAACCCTAAAAACTAAAAACCTAATCTTTAATACACTAAAACCCTAAACCCTGAAAGTAAACATTAAACCGTAAAATTTAAAACCCTAAAACTGAAAACCAAAACCCTAAAACCTAAAACCTAAAACCCTAAATTTGAATACAACAGAACCCTAAAACCTAAAATTAAACTGTAAAACTAAGCACATAACCTAAAAACTCAAAACCCTAAACCCTAAAAATAAAATCTAAAACCCTAAATTTTAATACACTAAACCCTAAATCCTAATACTCTAAACACTAAAACATAAAAACAAAATCCTAAACCCTACCCTAATCTTTAATACACTAAAACCCTAAACCCCAAAACTAAACATTAAACCCTAAAATTTAAAACCCTAAAACCTAAAACCAAAACCCTAAAAACTAAAACCTAAAACCCTAAATTTGAATTCAAAAAAACCCTAAAACCTAAAATTAAACCCTAAAACTAAGCACACAACGTAAAAACTCAGAACCCTCAAATTGAAAACAAAAACCCTAAATCCTAAAACCTAAAAACTAAATCTAAAACTCTAAATTTTAATACACTAAACCATAAATCCTAATACTCTAAACACTAAAACATAAAAAAAAAAACCTAAACCCTAAAAACTAAAACCCTAATCATTAATACACTAAAACCCTTAACTCTAAAACTAAAAATTAAACCCTAAAATTCTAAACCCTAAAATCTAAAACCAAAACCCTAAAAAATAAAACCTAAAACCCTAAACATAAATACAACAAAACCCTAAACCCTAAAAACTAAAACCCTAATCTTTAATACACTAAAACCCTAAACCCTGAAAGTAAACATTAAACCGTAAAATTTAAAACCCTAAAACTGAAAACCAAAACCCTAAAAACTAAAACCTAAAACCCTAAATTTGAATACAACAGAACCCTAAAACCTAAAATTAAACTGTAAAACTAAGCACATAACCTAAAAACTCAAAACCCTAAACCCTAAAAACAAAATCTAAAACCCTAAATTTTAATACACTAAACCCTAAATCCTAATACTCTAAACACTAAAACATAAAAACAAAATCCTAAACCCTACCCTAATCTTTAATACACTAAAACCCTAAACCCCAAAACTAAACATTAAACCCTAAAATTTAAAACCCTAAAACCTAAAACCAAAACCCTAAAAACTAAAACCTAAAACCCTAAATTTGAATTCAAAAAAACCCTAAAACCTAAAATTAAACCCTAAAACTAAGCACACAACGTAAAAACTCAGAACCCTCAAATTGAAAACAAAAACCCTAAATCCTAAAACCTAAAAACTAAATCTAAAACTCTAAATTTTAATACACTAAACCATAAATCCTAATACTCTAAACACTAAAACATAAAAAAAAAACCCTAAACCCTAAAAACTAAAACCCTAATCATTAATACACTAAAACCCTTAACTCTAAAACTAAAAATTAAACCCTAAAATTCTAAACCCTAAAATCTAAAACCAAAACCCTAAAAAATAAAACCTAAAACCCTAAACATAAATACAACAAAACCTTAAAACCTAAAATTAAACCTTAAAACTAAACATTAAACTCAAAAACTCTAAACCCTAAAACCTAAAACCAAAACCCTAAACCCTAAATCTTAAAAACTAAATCTTAAACCCTAAATTTTACGACACTAAACCCTAAGTCATAATACTCTAAACACTAAAACCTAAAAACAATACCATAAACTCTAAAGACTAAAACCCTAATCTTTAATAAACTAAAACCCTAGACTTTAAAATTAACATTAAACCCTAAATTTCAAAACCCTAAATCCTAAAACCAAAACCCTAAAAACTAAAACCTAAAACCTTATACTTGAATACACTAAAACCCTAAACCCTAAACCTTAAAATTAAACCCTAAAACTAAGCAAATAACCCTAAAACTCAAAACCCTAAAATTGAAAACAAAAACACTAAACCCCAAACCCTAAAAACAAAATCTAAAACCCTAAATTTTAATACACTAAACCCTAAATCCTAATACTCAAAACACTAAATCATTAAAACTAAAACCCTAAACGCTAAAAACTAAAACCCTAATCTTTAATACACTAAAACCCTAAACGCTAAAACTAAACATTAAACCCTAAAATTTAAAACCCTAAAACCGAAAACCAAAACCCTAAAAACTAAAACCTAAAACCCTAAATTTGAATACAACAAAACCCTAAAACCTAAAATTAAACACTAAAACTAAGCACATAACCCAAAAACTCAACCCTAAAATTGAAAACAAAAACTCTAAACCCTAAACCCTAAAAACTAAATCTAAAACCCTAAATTTTAATACACTAAACCCTAAATCCTAATACTCAAAACACTAAAACATAAAAACAAACCCCTAAACCCTAAAAACTAAAACCCTAATCTTTAATACACTAAAACCCTAAACCCTAAAAGTAAACATTAAACCGTAAAATTTAAAACCCTAAAACCGAAAACCAAAACCCTAAAAACTAAAACCTAAAACCCTAAATTTGAATACAACAGAACCCTAAAACCTAAAATTAAACTGTAAAACTAAGCACATAACCCAAAAACTCAAAACTCTAAACCCTAAACCCTAAAAACAAAATCTAAAACCCTAAATTTTAATACACTAAACCCTAAATCCTAATACTCTAAACACTAAAACATAAAAACAAAATCCTAAACCCTACCCTAATCTTTAATACACTAAAACCCTAAACCCCAAAACTAAACATTAAACCCTAAAATTTAAAACCCTAAAACCTAAAACCAAAACCCTAAAAACTAAACCCTAAAACCCTAAATTTGAATACAAAAAAACTCTAAAACCTAAAATTAAACCCTAAAACTAAGCACACAACCCAAAAACTCAGAACCCTCAAATTGAAAACAAAAACCCTAAATCCTAAAACCTTAAAAAAACTAAATCTAAAACCCTAAATTTTAATACACTAAACCATAAATCCTAATACTCTAAACACTAAAACATAAAAACAAAACCCTAAACCCTAAAAACTAAAACCCTAATCATTAATACACTAAAACCCTTAACTCTAAAACTAAAAATTAAACCCTAAAATTCTAAACCCTAAAACCTAAAACCAAAACCCTAAAAAATAAAACCTAAAACCCTAAACTTGAATACAACAAAACCTTAAAACCTAAAATTAAACCTTAAAACTAAACATTAAACTCAAAAACTCTAAACCCTAAAACCTAAAACCAAAACCCTAAACCCTAAATCTTAAAAACTAAATCTTAAACCCTAAATTTTACGACACTAAACCCTAAGTCATAATACTCTAAACACTAAAACCTAAAAACAATACCATAAACTCTAAAGACTAAAACCCTAATCTTTAATAAACTAAAACCCTAGACTTTAAAATTAACATTAAACCCTAAATTTCAAAACCCTAAACCCTAAAACCAAAACCCTAAAAACTAAAACCTAAAACCTTATACTTGAATACACTAAAACCCTAAACCCTAAACGTTAAAATTAAACCCTAAAACTAAGCAAATAACCCTAAAACTCAAAACCCTAAAATTGAAAACAAAAACACTAAACCCCAAACCCTAAAAACAAAATCTAAAACCCTAAATTTTAATACACTAAACCCTAAATCCTAATACTCAAAACACTAAAACATAAAAACAAAACCCTAAACCCTAAAAACTAAAACCCTAATCTTTAATACACTAAAACCCTAAACCGTAAAATTAAACATTAAACCCTAAAATTTAAAACCCTAAAAACGAAAACCAAAACCCTAAAAACTAAAACCCTAAATTTGAATACAACAAAACCCTAAAACCTAAAATTAAACACTAAAACTAAGCACATAACCCAAAAACTCAAAACCCTAAACCCTAAACCCTAAAAACAAAATCTAAAACCCTAAATTTTAATACACTAAACCCTAAATCCAAATACTCTAAACACTAAAACATAAAAACAAAATCCTAAACCCTAAATCCTCAAATTGAAAACAAAAACGCTAAATCCTAAAACCTAAAAACTAGATTTAAAACCCTAAATTTTAATACACTAAACCATAAATCATAATACTCTAAACACTAAAACATAAAAACAAAACCCTAAACCCTAAAATTAAACCTTAAAACTAAACATTAAACCCAAAAACTCTAAACCCTAAAACCTAAAACCAAAACCCTAAACCCTAAATGTTAAACCCTAAATTTTACGACACTAAACCCTAAGTCATAATACTCTAAACAGTAAAACCTAAAAACAATACCATAAACTCTAAAGACTAAAACCCTAATCTTTAATAAACTAAAACCCTAGACTTTAAAACTAAACATTAAACCCTAAAATTCGAAACCCTAAACCCTAAAACCAAAACCCTAAAAACTAAAACCTAAAACCTTATACTTGAATACACTAAAACCCTAAACCCTAAACCTTAAAATTAAACCCTAAAACTAAGCAAATAACCCTAAAACTCAAAACCCTAAAATTGAAAATAAAAACACTAAACCCTAAACCCTAAAACAAAATCTAAAACACTAAATTTTAATACACTAAACCCTAAATCCTAATACTCTAAACACTAAAACATAAAAAAAAAATCCTAAACCCTAAAAACTTAAACCCTAATCTTTAATACACTAAAACCCTAAACCGTAAAACTAAACATTAAACCCTAAAATTAAAAACCCTAAAACCTAAAACCAAAACCCTAAAAACTAAAACCTAAAACCCTAAATTTGAATGCAACAAAACCCTAAAACCTAAAATTAAACACTAAAACTAAGCACATAACCCAAAAACTCAAAACCTTAAACCCTAAACCCTAAAAACAAAATCTAAAACCCTAAATTTTAATACACTAAACCCTAAATCCAAATACTCTAAACACTAAAACATAAAAACAAAATCCTAAACCCTTAATCCTCAAATTGAAAACAAAAACCCTAAATCCTAAAACCTAAAAACTAGATTTAAAACCCTAAATTTTAATACACTAAACCATAAATCCTAATACTCTAAACACTAAAACATAAAAACAAAACCCTAAACCCTAAAATTAAACCTTAAAACTAAACATTAAACCCAAAAACTCTAAACCCTAAAACCTAAAACCAAAACCCTAAACCCTAAATGTTAAACCCTAAATTTTACGACACTAAACCCTAAGTCATAATACTCTAAACACTAAAACCTAAAAACAATACCATAAACTCTAAAGACTAAAACCCTAATCTTTAATAAACTAAAACCCTAGACTTTAAAACTAAACATTAAACCCTAAAATTCGAAACCCTAAACCCTAAAACCAAAACCCTAAAAACTAAAACCTAAAACCTTATACTTGAATACACTAAAACCCTAAACCCTAAACCTTAAAATTAAACCCTAAAACTAAGCAAATAACCCTAAAACTCAAAACCCTAAAATTGAAAACAAAAACACTAAACCCTAAACCCTAAAAACAAAATCTAAAACCCTAAATTTTAATACACTAAATCCTAAATCCTAATACTCTAAACACTAAAACATAAAAACAAAATCCTAAACCCTAAAAACTTAAACCCTAATCATTAATACACTAAAACCCTAAACCGTAAAACTAAACATTAAACCCTAAAATTTAAAACCCTAAAACCTAAAACCAAAACCCTAAAAACTAAAACCTAAAACCCTAAATTTGAATACAACAAAACCCTAAAACCTAAAATTAAACACTAAAACTAAGCACATAACCCAAAAACTCAAAACCCTAAACCCTAAACCCTAAACCCTAAAAACAAAATCTAAAACCCTAAATTTTAATACACTAAACCCTAAATCCAAATACTGTAAACACTAAAACATAAAAACAAAATCCTAAACCCTAAATCCTCAAATTGAAAACAAAAACCCTAAATCCTAAAACCTAAAAACTAGATTTAAAACCCTAAATTTTAATACACTAAACCATAAATCCTAATACTCTAAACACTAAAACATAAAAACAAAACCCTAAACCCTAAAATTAAACCTTAAAACTAAATATTAATCCCAAAAACTCTAAACCCTAAAACCTAAAACCAAAACCCTAAACCCTAAATGTTAAACCCTAAATTTTACAACACTAAACCCTAAGTCATAATACTCTAAACACTAAAACCTAAAAACAATACCATAAACTCTAAAGACTAAAACCCTAATCTTTAATAAACTAAAACCCTAGACTTTAAAACTAAACATTAAACCCTAAAGTTCGAAACCCTAAACCCTAAAACCAAAACCCTAAAAACTAAAACCTAAAACCTTATACTTGAATACACTAAAACCCTAAACCCTAAACCTTAAAATTAAACCCTAAAACTAAGCAAATAACCCTAAAACTCAAAACCCTAAAATTGAAAACAAAAACACTAAACCCCAAACCCTAAAAACAAAATCTAAAACCCTAAATTTTAATACACTAAACCCTAAATCCTAATACTCAAAACACTAAAACATAAAAACAAAACCCTAAACCCTAAAAACTAAAACCCTAATCTTTAATACAATAAAACCCTAAACGCTAAAACTAAACATTAAACCCTAAAATTTAAAACCCTAAAATCTTAAACCAAAACCCTAAAAATTAAAACCTAAAACCCTAAATTTGAATACAACAAAACCCTAAAACCTAAAATTAAACACTAAAACTAAGCACATAACCCAAAAACTCAAAACCCTAAAATTGAAAACAAAAACCCTAATCCCTAAACCCTAAAAACTAAATCTAAAACCCTAAATTTTAATACACTAAACCCTAAATCCTAATACTCTAAACACTAAAACATTAAAACAAAATCCTAAACCCTAAAAACTAAAACCCTAATCTTTAATACACTAAAACCCTACACCCTAAAACTAAACATTAAACCCTAAAATTTAAAACCCTAAAACCTAAAACCAAAACCCTAAAAACTAAAACCTAAAACCCGAAATTTGAATACAACAAAACCCTAAAACCTAAAATTAAACCCTAAAACCAAGCACATAACCCAAAAAATCAAAACCCTAAAATTGAAAACAAAAACCCTAAAACCTAAAAACTAAATCCTAAATCCTAAATTTTAATACACTAAACCCTAAATCCTAATACTCAAAACACTAAAACATAAAAACAAAACCCTAAACCCTAAAAACTAAAACCCTAATCTTTAATACACTTAAACCCTAAACCCTAAAAGTAAACATTAAACCGTAAAATTTAAAACCCTAAAACCGAAAACCAAAACCCTAAAAACTAAAACCTGAAACCCTATATTTGAATACAATAGAACCCTGAAACCTAAAATTAAACTGTAAAACTAAGCACATAACCCAAAAACTCAAAACCCTAAACCCTAAACCCTAAAAACAAAATCTAAAACCCTAAATTTTAATACACTAAACCCTAAATCCTAATACTCTAAACACTAAAACATAAAAACAAAACCCTAAACCCTAAAATTAAACCTTAAAACTAAATATTAATCCCAAAAACTCTAAACCCTAAAACCTAAAACCAAAACCCTAAACCCTAAATGTTAAACCCTAAATTTTACAACACTAAACCCTAAGTCATAATACTCTAAACACTAAAACCTAAAAACAATACCATAAACTCTAAAGACTAAAACCCTAATCTTTAATAAACTAAAACCCTAGACTTTAAAACTAAACATTAAACCCTAAAGTTCGAAACCCTAAACCCTAAAACCAAAACCCTAAAAACTAAAACCTAAAACCTTATACTTGAATACACTAAAACCCTAAACCCTAAACCTTAAAATTAAACCCTAAAACTAAGCAAATAACCCTAAAACTCAAAACCCTAAAATTGAAAACAAAAACACTAAACCCCAAACCCTAAAAACAAAATCTAAAACCCTAAATTTTAATACACTAAACCCTAAATCCTAATACTCAAAACACTAAAACATAAAAACAAAACCCTAAACCCTAAAAACTAAAACCCTAATCTTTAATACAATAAAACCCTAAACGCTAAAACTAAACATTAAACCCTAAAATTTAAAACCCTAAAATCTTAAACCAAAACCCTAAAAATTAAAACCTAAAACCCTAAATTTGAATACAACAAAACCCTAAAACCTAAAATTAAACACTAAAACTAAGCACATAACCCAAAAACTCAAAACCCTAAAATTGAAAACAAAAACCCTAATCCCTAAACCCTAAAAACTAAATCTAAAACCCTAAATTTTAATACACTAAACCCTAAATCCTAATACTCTAAACACTAAAACATTAAAACAAAATCCTAAACCCTAAAAACTAAAACCCTAATCTTTAATACACTAAAACCCTACACCCTAAAACTAAACATTAAACCCTAAAATTTAAAACCCTAAAACCTAAAACCAAAACCCTAAAAACTAAAACCTAAAACCCGAAATTTGAATACAACAAAACCCTAAAACCTAAAATTAAACCCTAAAACCAAGCACATAACCCAAAAAATCAAAACCCTAAAATTGAAAACAAAAACCCTAAATCCTAAAACCTAAAAACTAAATCCTAAATCCTAAATTTTAATACACTAAACCCTAAATCCTAATACTCAAAACACTAAAACATAAAAACAAAACCCTAAACCCTAAAAACTAAAACCCTAATCTTTAATACACTTAAACCCTAAACCCTAAAAGTAAACATTAAACCGTAAAATTTAAAACCCTAAAACCGAAAACCAAAACCCTAAAAACTAAAACCTGAAACCCTATATTTGAATACAATAGAACCCTGAAACCTAAAATTAAACTGTAAAACTAAGCACATAACCCAAAAACTCAAAACCCTAAACCCTAAACCCTAAAAACAAAATCTAAAACCCTAAATTTTAATACACTAAACCCTAAATCCTAATACTCTAAACACTAAAACATAAAAACAAAATCCTAAACCCTACCCTAATCTTTAATACACTAAAACCCTAAACTGTAAAACTAAACATTAAACCCTAAAATTTAAAACCCTAAAACCTAAAACCAAAACCCTAAAAACTAAAACCTAAAACCCTAAATTTGAATACAACAAAACCCTAAAACCTAAAATTAAACTCTAAAACTAAGCACATAACCCAAAAACTCAAAACCCTCAAATTGAAAACAAAAACACTAAATCCTAAAACCTAAAAACTAAATTTAAAACCCTAAATTTTAATACACTAAACCATAAATCCTAATACTCTAAACACTAAAACATAAAAACAAAACCCTAAACCCTAAAATTAAACCTTAAAACTAAACATTAAACCCAAAAACTCTAAACCCTAAAACCTAAAACCAAAACCCTAAACCCTAAATCTTAAACCCTAAATTTTACGACACTAAACCCTAAGTCATAATACTCTAAACACTAAAACCTAAAAACAATACCATAAACTCTAAAGACTAAAACCCTAATCTTTAATAAACTAAAACCCCAGACTTTAAAACTAAACATTAAACCCTAAAATTCGAAACCCTAAACCCTAAAACCAAAACCCTAAAAACTAAAACCTAAAACCTTATACTTGAATACACTAAAACCCTAAACCCTAAACGTTAAAATTAAACCCTAAAACTAAGCAAATAACCCTAAAACTCAAAACCCTAAAATTGAAAACAAAAACACTAAACCCCAAACCCTAAAAACAAAATCTAAAACCCTAAATTTTAATACACTAAACCCTAAATCCTAATACTCAAAACACTAAAACATAAAAACAAAACCCTAAACCCTAAAAACTAAAACCCTAATCTTTAATACACTAAAACCCTAAACCCTAAAACTAACAATTAAACCCTAAAATTTAAAACCCTAAAAACGAAAACCAAAACCCTAAAAACTAAAACCTAAAACCCTAAATTTGAATACAACAAAACCCTAAAACCTAAAATTAAACACTAAAACTAAGCACATAACCCAAAAACTCAAAACCCTAAAATTGAAAACAAAAACCCTAATCCCTAAACCTTAAATTTTAATACACTAAACCCTAAATCCTAATACTCTAAACACTAAAACATAAAAACAAAATCCTAAACCCTAAAAACTTAAAACCTAATCTTTAATACACTAAAACCCTACACCCTAAAACTAAACATTAAACCCTAAAATTTAAAACCCTAAAACCTAAAACCAAAACCCTAAAAACTAAAACCTAAAACCCTAAATTTGAATACAACAAAACCCTAAAACCTAAAATTAAACCCTAAAACCAAGCACATAACCCAAAAACTCAAAACCCTAAAATTGAAAACAAAAACCCTAAATCCTAAAACCTAAAAACTAAATCTAAAACACTAAATTTTAATACACTAAACCATAAATCCTAATACTCTAAACACTAAAACATAAAAACAAAACCATAAACCATAAATCCTAATATTCTAGAATATTCCAAGTTTCACTTGGATAGATTATTCTAGAGATTTAATAGAATTAGATAGGAAAATAAATAAATAAAAAATATTAATAATATTTAATTTTATTTTTGATTTATTCGATTGACTTAATTTTCGAATTGAGTATCTTTTGGATTTATTGAAAATAAATAGATTTAAATATTGGGATTAATATTCTCGTCACATGGAGCATTCAAGAACGAAGACTGAATACTAGAAGACGCATACGGAGATGGAATAAAGCCATGATAGTCGGAAAATAATTTTCTAGCATTGTTTTGACTATGTGATATGTGCTTTATTACTTGTATGCATGCTTATGTGTTTAATTATGCATTAGATAGCGTATCCCTTTGTTATAAAAAGCTAAGTGGGAGAGGGGATGGAAACATTCCCATGGTCTCCATTACTGTTCTCTTGGTGACTCGTATGGACTTTTGAAGTTCATATAGATGTGTCATTGGAGGAGAATTCTTGTAATTCCTTTTACAAGAAACATTGATTAAGTCTATCAAACAATGCCTAATTTGTCTTTCTGAAATTGACTTCAAGTCGACTCATTCTCACCCCGGGGAGTGGAATGGAGCCAAAGCCACTTGGTCATGTGGATGACACAAATTAGAGACATTCGTACCATTCTTTTGAAGATGGATCGATTGTCTTCTCGACTCCCTCATCTAATGAGAGATAGGGTTGTTCGCATGGTGAATCACTGGTTAGAAACTTCAAGTTTCACTTATGATTCTCCGCGTCTTGATTTACGAAAATCGAATGGATCTTGTAACTGGGAGTCAATTATAAAAGTCTCTTGGTGTAGTAAACGTCCACACAACGTGGCTTGCTATACTGACGGATTTTGGATTAATTGATGTAGACAGTTGTGAGGAATTGTGAAGAGTTGTGAAGTTATCGTAAACGTCCACACAACGTGGCTTGCAGTAATGTAGCAATTCTAAACGATTTACGTTGGTGCTGAGTAATGGTTTACACTTAGATACGCATTATAGTATTCCTCCCCACGAGGTTACGCTATAAGTGATGTATGACCAAAGAAAATCTAATTTCTAAATCATTTGTGTAGGTAAACGTCCACACAACGTGGCTTGCCTTACCTGATGGGATTTTAGATGTAATTAGTAATTTAATGATATTATTTGAGGGAGATAATATCGGATATTAAATTGATTGTTTGTTTAAATGTGCTTATAGGTTTAGAGAATAGCTATGAACCCACTTTCTGTGATACTCAAGGAGCATAAACTCACTGGCCCCAATTATATTGATTGGAGGAGAAATTTAGACATTGTCCTGACTTCTGAAGAGTACAAATTTGTACTCCATGAATTGTGCCCTGCTGAGCCACGGCTGCCTCAACTAATGAGTAAAGAGAGGCATATCGGAAGTGGAAAAAGGCTGATGAAATGGCTAGGTGT
The DNA here is from genome assembly GCA_954870475.1 of Euphrasia confusa. NCBI lineage: Eukaryota > Viridiplantae > Streptophyta > Magnoliopsida > Lamiales > Orobanchaceae > Euphrasia > Euphrasia confusa. The sequence continues at coordinate 19,148,369 of OX940966.1, forward strand.
TATATTTTGGCTTCCATGTCAAATGTACTCCAAACCCAACATGAGTCGATGGCCACTGCCTATGATATGTTGTTTAACCTCAAAGAAATGTTTGGGGAGCAAGATCGTGCGGCAAGGCAAGAAGCCATGAGAGTCCTTATGACAACTACTCAGTCTGAAGGAACGCCCGTAGGAGAGCACGTTCTTAAGATGATGAGTCTGTTGAATGAACTTGAGATCCTAGGAGCTCAAATTGATGCTGAGACGCAAGTCGACATCATATTCCAGTCTCTGACCCCTAGTTTTGAGCAGTTTCGCATGAGCTATAATATGGGTAAACTATCTTATACTCTTGCGCAACTCCTGACTGAACTGAAGGCGGCAGAGGGGATCTACAAGAAGGGCAAGTCTCAAGCGCTTGTAGTTACCAAGTCCAAAGGCTTAAAGCCTGTTGGAGGTAGGGGCAAGAAAAGGAAGCAAGCCTGGAAACCCAGTGGTGCCAAGAGGAGTGGACCACGAGTGGGGGCTGCAAAGCCAAGAGGCAAATGCTTCCGATGCAATAAGCCTGGACACTGGAAGTCTGAATGTCCTCTCAAATGTACGAATTTTTCTTTAGTCGTAAAAACATAGTCAGCGGTATTATCTACCAGAATTCTGGTGTGTAGATATTGAACCACTGACGGTATGTGCATTTTAAATGCAGGGGTTCCAGAAAACCCGGCGACTTAGAGAAGAAGAGTTCGAGTCTACACGGGCAAAAGCTGTAGAGGAGGCAGCTGTTGCGGTGGAAGACATTTATCTGCTTTAGTAGTTAAATAGGATTTCATTTCAAGTTTATTGCATTATGTACCCCTTTATTTTAGAAAGAACTTCTGTTCTGGATTTCTATTATTTATGAATGGATATTTTATTTCTTTAATCATTTGATGATTTTGATAAGAAATAATGGGTATTATCTATTCTGGTACATTAGATAGCAATATATGAATAATAGATCCTAAGTCTACCACAATGCAACGAACCGTTCTATAACTTGTTTTACTTGTTAGATATATATTTCTTCATTGAATCATTATACTTGTGGATTCTTATACTTAGTAGTATTTATTCAAATAAAGATTCAAAAGGTCGAAATTGATTTGATCAATTATAGTTGAAGGAATGGACCTTCCGACCTAAGAATTGAATTTGGAAGATAATACAACTAAGCATACCTTTCGGTAAAGGATAGAATTCGGACAAGTATTAAGAATGATCAATGGTATATGCAGGCATATGTGTTATTAGAAAGGTGCGAGTAGTTCCTTCAAGAATACACGAAAAATGGATTAGGATGCTTGATGTGCCATAAAAGCAAAGTGTTTTAGTCACAAAGCAATTATGGGGAACCTTCTAAGTATATCCATTAGAAGCCTGCGACTAAAATCGCGGAAGCTATCACCTATCTGAATAACATAGAGCATATTCAAAGATTGAGATTAACTCTCAAATGACTGCACCGTACACTTACGTGTATAGATGGCGAGTCAGTGATAAGAAATAGAATTCTGATAGTAAAAGAACAAGTTGTTCGGAACTACCTATGTTCTATGGATATTCCTGGAGACAACGGCATATTCAATATGGTTGTAGGATATCCTAGATGAACAAAGTATTGTGTGTTCTATAGTACTATGAACCAGAAGGACGTGTAACGCCCGGTTCTTAGAGGAAGACTATTAGAAGAGCCACAAAGCCCTAACTGATGAAATACCTTGGAATGAGAAAAAGGACAAAGACTAGGAACCAGCCAAACCGAGTAGAAGTACACCACACACTGCACCTACTGTTATTACTGTTATACACCGGGACGCCATTGCAGTGGGAGGTTGTTGAACAACCAGAGATGTTCATAAGACTAGAAGAGTTTTGAACTCTGGATCTAGTAAAGATGAAATCGATCCTTAGCTCTGCATAAAGGCGGTACTAGATCTAAATGTGTCTGCTTAGAAAACAATAAGGATTATTGTTAAGATGCAAGATCATTTAGAGTACAAGCTTATTAAATCCATTTATGGATTAAAACAAAGCTATGAATCGTGAAACTTGCGAATTGATGGGATAGTCCACTTGATGGATTCATCAAAAGGCATAGACGAAAGGTGTATTGGAGACGTAATGGAAACAAGTTGGTGTTTCTCGGAGATTTTATGTAGATAACATTTTATCATTGGCAACAATGTAAAGATGTTGTCAGACATAAGATAATGGTTGTCTAAATAAATCGAGATATAAGATTGAGTAGAAGTTAGAGCATGATCTTAATATCGTTCGATCTAAGGATAAGAACATTGTACTTCTCCTAGATATCTTAAACATGCATAATTCTGAGAAAGGTTATTGCCTTTCAGAGACAGAATATACATCTATCTAAAGGATATGTGTTTCGAAGACATGAAGGAGATAGATGAAGACAAAGCAGTTTCCTACACTTCAAGTGTGGAAAGCTTTATAGATGCAATGTTGTAAAACGAGAACCTGATATCAACTATGTGGTTTGCGTAGTGGGAGGATATCAAAGTAATCTGGACAAGAGATGTTCGAATGCTGTAAAAGTACTTGAATGTACTAGATTAAGCAAGACGAAATCTTCTTTGATTACAAATTCTCAGATCTCAAATCAGAGAAGGACCAGTGTAAGTCGATATCAGGCTATGTGTTCACTTTTAGAAAGAGGTGGAACCTATGAAATGAAAGAGTGATAAGCAGGACGCTTCTCAGACTCTCTCGTAACCGAATAGCAGCCTCAGAGGCAGCGGAAGTTTTGGTTAGGTTCCGGGATAACCTCTTGACTTGGATATGACTCTTAGTTTACCAAAGGCTATTGGATAGCGGTGCACGGTAAACTGGAAGAAGTCATAAGTCAAAAGTGATGTTAACACATAGAGCAAGTACCACCTGATACGAGTCATCGTCAAGGGAGACGACGCAGTAGTCACCAAGATAACTTCAGAGCGGCAACCTAGAGTGCTCATTCACATAGTACTTCTTGGAAGTACACTTTAAGCACGTGATGAGTATGGGAGTGATGAGCCATATTTTTTGGCTCATTTTTAGGTTTTTAGAGTCAAGTATATCGAGTCTTTAGTTTGTTTTTACTTTGTTTGTGTCTGGGAGGGCACGTTTGGGTACTTGGGCAAGTTTTGCAGGTGGGCAGGTAAAGGAGTGGAAAGAGGAGCGCACTGTGTGAAAGAGGCAAGGAAATCACCTTCCATGGTCAAGAGCACTCGTTGAGCAAGCCAGACTGACGAAAAGGGTCCAGCAGAGTTGAGCAAGCAACCAGGCATCAGCAGGTGGAGCAAGACTTGAGTCCGACCAAGTACCGCACATGGTCCGCTACCTCAATCAGTCAGAGAAGGAAGTACATGGGCAAGCACTAACATTGACGGAGATGGAACGTTGGGCAGTCGGTGTACCAGGAGTCCTGGAATTTGCGGAGTCTTCAAAGGCGGCCAGATTCAAACTCCAACCCAAGTAGGACTCTCGTCCGCACATGGAGGTATTTTCCCCCACACGTCTCTCATCATCTGAAGCCCGTCTATATAAGAGAGCGACTGATGAAGAAACCCGAGAACACATGAGCAGCAAAGAAGACGGATCGAAGACCTACCTGACCAGCGAAGACGACGGCAGCCGCGTGAGCAACCAAACTCGCCGGCGTTTATTTCTTGTTAAGCCTTCGGGCCAAAAACAATTTCCTTTATGTTTTTATGATTTTAATTTCGTACTTGGTTTATTTCCCTTTGAAAAATTTCCCGCTTTAATGCATAGTTCAGTTCGTCTTATTTCATTTATTTTATTTTCTGATTTAAATATGTCAAGTAGCTAATCTGTTTGTATCTGGGCAAAGACAGAACCTGACCAACCCTAAGACGTGATCATACCGGGAGGCTTATTGATGACAGCAACTAGCTGAGTTTTGTTCCCGATTCAACAGGGTAGTAACTTAAGCATGTTAGGGACTTGGGCAATCCTACACTGACCAGTGGGAACGCCGACTTGCCTAACACAGGAGTACGTGGATCAACGCGACCGGGAGACTGGGCGTCCGCGAAGTACAACATGTTGCTGGAGATGTGGTCGTATGACTCGGGTCTGTCCAGGCATGCTATTGGCCATTCCGGGTTTGCTTGGAGGATGAAGGCGACTTGATCAACTTAGACTCATGCGGTCACATAGTGTCGAATTGGTCAATGTCAGGACACCTGTTGAGAGAGATCTAGCAGGACTTAAACATAAGAGCGAATAAGGGTTCGGGGTATTAATATGCGTGACACTATAGGGATGTTAATACTTGGGATCTATAACTAGAAGACAAAACTGTTAGCAAAATGATATACGTACCGATGATCGGCAGCACATAGGTCAAGGGAGAAGTCAGGGGAGTCAATGCCTGGATACTTTATTCATTATTTGTTTCATTTTATCTGCTTAGTCGAGTCTGTTAGTTGCTCAGTCTATTAATTAGGTTGCATGCTAGTTTTATTTCTGTTTATGTTATTTATTATTTTCCAGTCAAGTAAACACGGTGACCACGGCTCGGCAGTGCCCAACTGCTCTCCAAAACAAAACCTTTTTAAACGTGATAACCCAATTGAGCATTCAAAGCCGGGAAAACTATAAGCTAAATCGCCTCCTCGTGGGATCGACCCTATACTTGCTACTAGTACTTGTGCTAGTGAATAGTTTAGGAACTATAAATATTATTTTGCGCTACTCCACGACGGTAGCGTCAAAATTGGCGCCGTTGCCGGGGAGGCAATATTCCAAGCCAATAGTTTTCCGTGCTAACGCTTGACCTATTTTTGTATGCAGGACTCTAACTCATCGAGAAGTAAGGAATCAGGGCTACTATTTGATCCTGAAATCGAGCGAACCGCAAGGAAGAATCGAAAAGCAGCAAAGCAAAAGCAAGCATTAGCACGTGCCGCTCAAGTAACTCAGTTGACCATAACTGAGACAGGAGAGTCGATCTCGGACACATCGAGAGAAGATTCACCGAACACATCCAGGTCACCTACGCGATCAAGGATGGGAGAAGAGAGAGCCAAGACGTTGAGGGACACGATGTTCCCAGAGAACCTGAATCTGAAACCGCTGGGTATCACCTTGCCCACGGTTGAAAACAATACTTGGGAGATGAGGCACGGCTTCATCCAGATCTTGCCCAAGTTCAGTGACATGCCATTGGAGGATCCCCAGAGACATCTCCAAGATTTTTAATTGGCATGTGGCACCATCCGAGCAAGTGAAGGGCTAGGGGAATACATCAGGCTCCTAGCCATCCCTTTCTCACTAGCCGAAGGTGCCCGAGAGTGGCTTTACACTCTACCTGCTGGAGAAGTGACCACCTGGAGTCAGCTTCAGCAGAAGTTCCTTGAGAAGTACTTTCCAGCTGCACGCATCCAGCAGATGAGGAAGAAGATCAACAGCATTAAGATGGGAGGAGGAGAGAACTTCCATGACTACTGGGTCAGGTTCAAGCAGATGTTGGCCAAGTGCCCACAGCATCAGATCCTTGACCATGACTTGGTCCAGTACTTCATCTCTGGACTAAGAGAGACAGAGAGGACATGGATCAACGCAGCCTGTGGAGGATCCATTCTAAACAAAAGGGCCGACGAAGCATTCAAAATTTTCAAGGAAATGGCCGAAGAAACAAGGGAGGATGGCAGTGACCTACCCAGGAACAACTTGCCCGTACCATCTGCAACTGAAGTCAAATTGGACAAACTGTGCAACATAGTTGAGCAACTGGTGCTCAACCAAAACCCAGGGCTAAAGAGAGGAGTCAAGGCGTGCCAAATCTGCAAGGAAAGTAACCATGCCACTGACGAGTGCCCTGAGCTTTTTGACGAAGAGGTCAAGGTGATAATGCAGAACAATGGGAACGAACAAAGGCCCAATGGGAACACGTACAACTCGAACAACTGGAAAAATCATGACAACAACCGGTATGGAAACAACAACTACCAGGGCGGAGGGAACCAAGGAAATCAAGGCCAGCAATATCACGGCCAGAACAATCATCAGAGGAACAACTACCAAAATCAGGGCAACCAGCAGAACCAGAGCAATGGCCCAACTTTGGCAGACATGATGCAGACCTTGGTCAATGAAAATATCAAAGCCCAGCAGGAGAATGACCGGTACAAGCAGGACAACGAGAAGTACAAGGTTGAGACTCGAGGTCAACTGCAGAATATCAATGCTCAAATGCTTGAGTCGCGCGGGCAATTCCAGAACATCAATGCCCAACTAGCGCACTTGACCCAGGCAATGACTGTTGGAAATCGATATCCCGGAATTAATAAATTAATTAATTATCTAATTAATTCCGACCGAAATCCTTTGGAGATCGAATATCCGGATTGTCAAAATTGCGGAACCGACAACCCAATCGAAATCCCGACGTCGGAAACCACCGCGAACCACCACGCATGCTGGAGCCCGACCAAGGTAGCCGCCGTGGGATGAACCCACGGCAAACCCTAGCCGAGCCCCGCGAGGGGCTCGCGATCGCGGTGGGCGATCGCATGGGGATGCATCGTGCATCCCCGGGGCTGCTCATAGCAGCCCCCGGCGGTGAGTCCGGCGACTCACCGCCACCGCCGATGGAGGAGGGGGCGCCTGCCGCGGCACCAGCCCGCGGCTGCCCCCAGCGATCGACCGAGCGTCGATCGCACGCCCCGGCACCAGCCGGGGCTTCTCCTTGCGCGCCCGGCGATCGAGCCCTAGGGCATCGATCGCCACCCTCGGCGTCCAGCCGAGGGTTCTCGCCCTCTCGACCCATCTCCGATCGAGCCGACGAGCCGCCGCGGTCCGGTGGTCTTCGACCACCACCGCCCGGTTCGTCCTCGTCATGAATCGCGTTCTCGGATCTTGGTTCATGATATTTTCACGATAATTAACGATAAAATCATAAAAGAGGGTTTTACGATTTACCTCGTTCTCGTTGTTCGGAAAAACAAAGAACTCAATTTGACGACCTTGAGATCTTCCCGCGTATTCCTTGCACTAGCCCGGACGTCGTGTGGGCGACGTTCTACCGAACTCCATGGATCTTCCTCTCTACTTTCTCTCTCTCTCTAGAATTGTGATCTTCAAGTTGTGAACTTATGAGAGAATAGAGAAGACCATGTAGTGCTTTTATAGGCTACGTAGGGGATCTTAAGGAGGTGGAATATTGGGCTTCCAATAATAGTGATTAAATTGAGCCCAAGCCCAAATCCATTAATCCTTACTATTATTAATTAATTCTATTTTCCACTATATAAAATTAATTGCACTCCCAATATTAAACCATATTATATCAAATAATATTTCTCCGGTAGTATTATTTATTCCGTGTATTTAAGATATAAATATCCATGAATAAAATTAATTTATTGCTAATTAATTTATTCATCTCTTATATCCGAGACTAGTACCATTCAACCTTAATTATTATGCGGATTAAATCCACCTGCAGGGTTTACATAATAATTCCTTATGAACTCATCTCGGGGATATTATCAACCCTTCCGGGACACACTTTCCCGTCAAGTATTCACGGCATGTCATATATAAAATATAGTGACCCAACTTAACCGGTAATTAACCCAATAATTAAATCGGTTAATTCCTTTGGTAAATCAAAGTCACTTATATTAAATATACACACCCGCAATAATATCGGGGATTAAGAATAAAATACACTGAGACTCGAATCGATTATCGCCGGCAATCCTAATCGATGAATCTCAAGCAGATCCGCTCAATACACCAAGTGTACAAGTGTGATAAAATAATCAAGACAGATTATTTTCTCTCTCACACAACGACTATACCGATGGATTGGTCCGTGTCCATCTAGGTCGTGAGCAACTGTTCGATTAAATACGAGTAACCGATAGTATGATCTTCTGTGTGGGCCCGACACACCATACTAACTACAACGTATAGAATCCAGGACTATAATTTGCATATATTTAATTATAAATAATTAAATGCAAATAATTGTTCATTTAATTAAATAGATCAATGGCAATGGATCGTGAGTTTCCTTTACTTAAATCTAGACATTAAGTACACAACTCCAACAATCTCCCACTTGTACTAAGGTCTAGTCATTTCCTCCAAACTCCCGACTCTCATACTCATCACGTGCTTAAGTTGTACTTCCAAGAAGTACTATGTGAATGAGCACTCTAGGTTGCCGCTCTGAAGTTATCTTGGTGACTACAGCGTCGTCTCCCTCGACGATGACTCGTATCAGGTGGTACTTGCACTATGTGTTATCTTACACTTATGGACTTGTGATTTCTTACCATTTGCCATTGCACCGCTATTTAAATAGCCTTCGGCAAATTAAGAATCACATCTAAGTCCTAGAGATTATCCCGGAGTTATACCAAAACTTCCGCTGCCTCTGAGGCCGCTATTTGGTTACCTATGGCAGAGTCCGAAAAGCATCGTGCTTATCACTCTTCCATGTTAAACTCCTTCTCCTTCAATAGTGAAACACATAGCCTGATATCGACTTACACCGGTCCTCATTCGATTAGAAATCTAAGAGAATGTAATCCAAAGGAAAAACTCGTCTGCTTCGTAGTCTAGAACAGTACTTCGAAAGTACTTTTACGGCAGTCGAATATTCCTTTCCAAGATTACCTTGATATCCTCCCACTATGCTAACCGCATAGCCGATATCAGGTTCTCGTTTTCAACATTGCATTTATTAAGCTTTCCACACTCAAAGTGTAGGAAACTGCTTTCATTGCTTCTATCTCCTTTTGTGTTCCAAAACACATATCCTTAGATAGATGCATTCCGTCTCTGAAAGGTAACGAACCTTTCTCGGAATCTTGCATGTTTAAAACGAACCATAATCATATATGTAAGATGTCCAGGAAAAGTACAATGTTCTTTCTAGAGATCCAAGATCTCAAGAACATGTCCAACTTCAAGCCTTTATCTTTCATAATGATTCATCTAGACAACCATCATTTTATGTCTGATAACATCTTTACATTGTTGCCAATGATAAGAGTGTCATCTACATAAAACCTCCGAGAAACACCACCTTGTTTTCCATCACGTTTCCAATACACACAATTCGTCTATGCCTTTGATGAATCCATAAAATGGACTATCTCATCAATTTGCAAGTACCACGAACTCAATGCTTTATTTCAATCCATAAATGGATCAACTAAGCTTGTACTCTAAATGATCTTGCCTCTTAGCAATAATCCTTATTGCTCTCCAAGAAGGCACATTTAGATCTAGTACGGCCTTCATGTAGATCTAGGGATCGATTTCATGTATACTAGGTCCAGAGTCCGAAGACTCTCCTAGTCTTATGAATACCTCCGGTTGTCCCACAACCTCCCACTACAATGGCATTCCGGTGTATAAACAGTGATAACAGTAGGTGCAGTTAGTGGTGTACCGCTACTCGGTTCGGCTGGTTCTAAGTCTTAATCTTTCTCTCTCATTTCAAAGTATTACGTCACCTTGGGCTTTGTGGTTCATCATATAGTCTTTCTCTAAGAACCGAGCATTAGAACTTATAACGTCCCTCTGGTTCATAGTACTATTGAACACACATCTTTTGTTCTTCCAGGATATTCTACAACCGCATTTGAATGCGCTATTGTTTCCAGACATATCCATAGAACATAGGTAGTTCCGTATAACTCATGCTTTTACTATTTCTATAAGAGTTCCATTTCTTGTTTACGACACACCATTTCTACACAAAAAAAGGTGTATGGTGTAGTCATTTGGGATCATCCCAACCTCTGATCAGTATGCCATGCATTCCTCAGACAGGTACTTGCCTCTGCGATCAAATCGCAGGCTACAAATGGATATACCTTGATGGCTCTCCACAATTGCTTAGTGTCCATTGACTTGTCAAAACACTTGCTTTTGTGGCACATCAGGTATTCTAATCCATTTTTCGAGTAATCATAAAATGAAGTACTCGTACCTTATTGTCTGAGTAGGCATAGGTCTGCATACATCAGAGTCAATCAATTCTTATACTTGTCCGGATCATACATCTTATATCCATAAAGGATTGCTTAGTCATATTATCTTCCAAATTAGATTCTTAGGTCGGAAGGTCCACTCCTTCAACTTAATTGATCAAAATATCAATTTTCGACCCTTGAACTTCTTATTTGAATAAACATGACTCAGCATAAGAATCCACAAGTATAATTGATAAAGAAATCTCTTATTAGTAAAACGAGTTTCATACTACGGTTCGTTGCATCGTGGTGGACTCAGGATTCATCATTTATATATTGCTAGCTAATGTACCAGAATAGATACTATCATTATTTCTTCTTATAACCATCAAATGATTACAAGAAATAAAATATCCATTTATTAGAAATCCAGAACAAAGTTCTTTCTAATATGAAAGGTACATAAAAGCAATAACCCAAAATGAAATCCTATAAAATGTCCTCCACTGCAACTGCTGCCTCCTCTACAGCATTGCCCATGTAGACTACGATTTCTTCTTTTCCAAGTCGTCGGGTTTCCTGGAACCCTTGCATTTAAAATGCACATACCTTCAGTGGTTCCATATCTACACACCAGGTTCCGGTAGATAATACCACTGACTATGTTTTACGACTAAAGAAAAATTTCGTACTTTCTTTGAGAGGATAATCAGACTTCCAGTACCCAGACTGTTTGCATCGAGAACTCTTGCCTCATGGCTTTCTCGTCCCATCTCGTGGTCCAAGAAACCTAGGACCACTGGGTTTCTTTGCTTGCTTTTCCTTTCCCCCGATTTTTCCCTTAGGTTCGAAACCTTTGGTATTGGCTACAAGAGCTTGCGATTTCCGTCTCAACTCGTCTAAAAGGTCAATCATCTCAAAAACGTGTTTAAGCGTTTCCTCGAAGCGACTGGCCTTTATGAGTATCCTCATCGCTTCTTGTCTAGCCGCCTATGTCAATAGGCTCGGGAGGATAAAGCTTACTGAGTACTAACCAGTACTCTTCAACAGTCTGGACAATGTCTAGATCTCTATTCCAATCATTACATTTAGGGACAAATGAGTTTAAAATCCTTACGTATCACAGAAAGTGGGTTCAAAGCCATATCCTAATCTATGAGCACATATAACAACAAACAATCGATTTAATCTCCGATATTATCTCCCTCAAATAATATCATTAAACCACTAATCACCTCTAAAATCCCATCAGATATGGCAAGCCACATTCGTGTGGACGTTTACCTATCCAAATGATTTAGCAATTAGATTTGCTTCGGTCGTACATCAATTATAGTGTTACTTCGTTGGGAAGAATACTATAAAGCGTACCTAAGTGTAAACCATTACTCAGTATCTAAGAAGATTGTTTGGGACACGTATATTCACCGCAAGCCACGTTCGTGTGGACGTTTACGTTAACATACGCTCCTTTACTCCCTTCTATAACTGTCTACATCAATCGTTCCAAAATCCCATTCAATGTAGCAAGCCACGTTCGTGTGGACGTTTACTACACCAAAAGACTTTTACAATTGACTCCCAATTACTTGAATCATTTAATCTTGTAAATCAAGACGCGGAGAATCATAAGTGAAACTCAAAGTTTCTAACCAGTGATTCACCATGCGAACAACCCTATCTCTCATAAAAATGAGGGAGCCGAGCAGACAATCGATCCACCTTCAAAAGATGGTACGACTGCCTCTAATTTGTGTCCTCGACATGACCAAGTGGCTTTGGCTCCATTCCACTCCCCGGGGTGAGAATGAGTCGACTTGAAGTCAGTTTTGGAAAGACAAATTAGGCATTGTTTGATAGACTTAATCAATGTTTTTCGTAAGAGGAATTACAAGAATTCTCCTCCAATGACTTGTCTATACGAACTTCAAAAGTCCATAAAAGTCACCAAGAGAACAGCAATGGAGACCATGGATATGTTTCCATACCCTCTCCCACTTAGCTTTTACAATAAAGGGATACGCTATCTAATGCATAATTAAATACACATAAGCATGCATACATGAAATAAAGCACATAGAATATTATCACATAATCAAAATAATACTAGAATATTATTTTTCCGACTATTATGGCTTTATCGCATCTCCGTACGCATCTTCTAGTCTTTTGTCTTCGTTCTTGAATGCTCCATGTGACGGAAATATTAATTCCAATATTTAAATCTATTTATTTTTAATAAATCCAAAAGTTACTTAATTCGAAAATTAAGTCAATCGAATAAATCAAAAATAAAATTAAATATTATTAATATTTTTATTTATCTTATTTTCCCTTTCTACTTCATTAAATCTCTAGAATAATCTATCCAAGACCCACTTGGAATATTCTAGAAGACTTCTATAATGAAATAAGGAAATAAAATAATTTATTTTATTTTTCCCTTTCTACTTCATTAAATCTCTAGAATAATCTATCCAAGACTCACTTGGAATATTCTAGATGATTTCCATAATGAAATAAGGAAATAAAATAATTTAGGACTCCAAGTCCTTCCAAATTAATTCCTTTCCTAATCCATTAAAAAATTCCATAAAGGAATAATTAAATAAGGAAAAATTATTTTAAGGACTCTTCTACTTTCCAAAATTAATTAATTTCCATGTCCATGAAAATTCCCATAAAATAGGAATAATCAACTAGGAAATAAATTAATTTAATAATTAATTATTTTCCTTTCTAATTCTATTAAATCTCTAGAATCCTATTCCAAGTAGAACTTAGAATATTCTAGAAGACTTTCATAATAGAATAAGGAAATAAATTAATTCCAATTAATTCTTTTCCTATTTCCATGAGAATTCCCAAAAAATAGGAATACTCAAAATAGGAAAACCGAATCAATTTAGGAAAGTTGGATCTTTACCGGGATTAACACGGAATGGGGATTTCCGGTCTATCCCCGAGCTCGGCCGAGAAGCACGCCCACCACCGCCACCACCCAACCGGCGCGCCACCACCGCCGGTGACATCGCACGGCCGAGGGTGCGGTCGAGTGCCCCCCACGCGCTCGATCCATGGTTCGTCTATGGGGATAGCCGAACCGAGCCCTAACCCTCTCTTCGTCTCCTCCGTCACACTTTTCCGGTCGTCGTTTTGTCCTCGATCCAACGTAAAATAAATTACAAATTTATTACTACGCTATCCGGTATCGATTCTCAACAAAGACGACCTCAAACAATTTCCGAAAAAATTAAGAACAAGCATTCACCACACAAGAACAAATATTGACATCACCGAGAGTTTAATAATCAAGAAAATTATTATGACATTAATAAACAAAATTAAATCTAGCCATAATAATCGGAAACCCTGCAAGGTAGAACAATTTATCGAAAAATACCATGAACTAAAATCAACGCTCTGATACCAATTGTTGGAAATCGATATCCCGGAATTAATAAATTAATTAATTATCTAATTAATTCCGACCGAAATCCTTTGGAGATCGAATATCCGGATTGTCAAAATTGCGGAACCGACAACCCAATCGAAATCCCGTCGCCGGAAACCACCGCGAACCACCACGCATGCCGGAGCCCGACCAAGGTAGTCGCCGTGGGATGAACCCACGGCAAACCCTAGCCGAGCCCCGCGAGGGGCTCGCGATCGCGGTGGGCGATCGCATGGGGATGCATCGTGCATCCCCGGGGCTGCTCGTAGCAGCCCCCGGCGGTGAGTCCGGCGACTCACCGCCACCGCCGATGGAGGAGGGGGCGCCTGCCGCGGCACCAGCCCGCGGCTGCCCCCAGCGATCGACCGAGCGTCGATCGCACGCCCCGGCACCAGCCGGGGCTTCTCCTTGCGCGCCCGGCGATCGAGCCCTAGGGCATCGATCGCCACCCTCGGCGTCCAGCCGAGGGTTCTCGCCCTCTCGACCCATCTCCGATCGAGCCGACGAGCCGCCGCGGTCCGGTGGTCTTCGACCACCACCGCCCGGTTCGTCCTCGTCATGAATCGCGTTCTCGGATCTTGGTTCATGATATTTTCACGATAATTAACGATAAAATCATAAAAGAGGGTTTTACGATTTACCTCGTTCTCGTTGTTCGGAAAAACGAAGAACTCAATTTGACGACCTTGAGATCTTCCCGCGTATTCCTTGCACTAGCCCGGACGTCGTGTGGGCGACGATCTACCGAACTCCATGGATCTTCCTCTCTACTTTCTCTCTCTCTCTAGAATTGTGATCTTCAAGTTGTGAACTTATGAGAGAATATAGAAGACCATGTAGTGCTTTTATAGGCTACGTAGGGGATCTTAAGGAGGTTGAATATTGGGCTTCCAATAATAGTGATTAAATTGAGCCCAAGCCCAAATCCATTAATCCTTACTATTATTAATTAATTCTATTTTCCACTATATAAAATTAATTGCACTCCCAATATTAAACCATATTATATCAAATAATATTTCTCCGGTAGTATTATTTATTCCGTGTATTTAAGATATAAATATCCATGAATAAAATTAATTTATTGCTAATTAATTTATTCATCTCTTATATCCGAGACTAGTACCATTCAACCTTAATTATTATGCGGATTAAATCCACCTGCAGGGTTTACATAATAATTCCTTATGAACTCATCTCGGGGATATTATCAACCCTTCCGGGACACACTTTCCCGTCAAGTATTCACGGCATGTCATATATAAAATATAGTGACCCAACTTAACCAGTAATTAACCCAATAATTAAATCGGTTAATTCCTTTGGTAAATCAAAGTCACTTATATTAAATATACACACCCGCAATAATATCGGGGATTAAGAATAAAATACACTGAGACTCGAATCGATTATCGCCGGCAATCCTAATCGATGAATCTCAAGCAGATCCGCTCAATACACCAAGTGTACAAGTGTGATAAAATAATCAAGACAGATTATTTTCTCTCTCACACAACGACTATACCGATGGATTGGTCCGTGTCCATCTAGGTCGTGAGCAACTGTTCGATTAAATACGAGTAACAGATAGTATGATCTTCTGTGTGGGCCCGACACACCATACTAACTACAACGTATAGAATCCAGGACTATAATTTGCATATATTTAATTATAAATAATTAAATGCAAATAATTGTTCATTTAATTAAATAGATCAATGGCAATGGATCGTGAGTTTCCTTTACTTAAATCTAGACATTAAGTACACAACTCCAACAATGACTGAGATGAAAAAGAAGACCAGCGGTCTACCTCCCCAAATTGAACTAAACAACGCCCAACTGAATGCTATCCATCTCAAAAATGGAAAGGTCCTGGCTGAAGCACCCAAGAAGCCCACCCCACCATCTCGAGTGGAAGGAACTGTTGAAGAGGTCAACGAGGAAGAAGAATCAGAGGAAGAACTTGAGCTGACACCACCCAAATAGAAGGAAACATCAGTCCCTGCTCAAGCAGTGACACCACCAAAAATCTACCCTCCTTTCCCAGGCAGATTGAGCAAGAAGAAAGAGAAGGAGGACACAAATGAGATGTTCCAGATGTTCAAAAAGGTGGAAATCAACATGCCTCTATTGACCATCCTGAAATCCATGCCCAAGTGCGCCAAATTCCTCAAGGAGCTGTGCACCAAAAAGGTGAAATATCAAGATGACGCCAAGTTCGAAGTAGGAGAGAATGTTTCAGCGGTGCTCCAGAGGAATGTACCAAGGAAATGTGCGGACCCTGGAATGTTCTATATTCCCTGCATAATAGGCAACATGAACATAGAAAAAGCAATGCTCGACTTGGGAGCATCGATCAATATTATGCCTAAGTCAATGTACGAAGACTTGGGTATAGGGCCAATGAAACCGACACGGGTAGTGATCCAGTTGGAAGATAGATCAAATGTGTACCCCGAGGGAATTCTGGAAGATGTATTGGTCAAGGTAGAAGAGCTCATCTTCCCTGTCGATTTCTATGTCTTGGACATGGGGAGATCAAGCAAGCAGCCAGTGATGATCTTGGGCAGGCCATTCTTGAAGACAGCAAGGACGCACATTGATTGCAAGACTGGAAAGCTAACCTGCAAGTTTGAAGGAGAAACGGTCACATTCGACTTGTTCAAGTCAATGAAGCACCCAGAAGATACCGAGCAAGTGCATTATGTTGACCAGATTGATGAATTGATCGAGGAGCAAGCTCTAGGATATGGAGTCTCTGACAAAGTAGATCTGGTGATACAAAGGGGACTGACCAGAGAAGATGCAGAGGATGAGCAACTTGAAGTTCAACAGATAGTTGAGCAACTGGGAGCTCTAGAGAATCACCCTATGGGCATGAGCAAGTTGCCACCCCATGAAGTCACGATCATGGTACCATCCCTGGAGAAGCCACCAGAGTTAGAATTGAAGAAGCTCCCTGCACATCTCAAGTACATGTTCCTTGGGCAAAATGATACATTGCCCGTGATCATAAGTTCGAAACTGGAAAAGGAGGAAGAAAGCAGCCTGAGGAACATCCTTGACCAATACAAGCAAGCCATTGGATCGACCTTATGTTGGAAATCGACTACCCGGGATGCGTTCGTTCGATCGCTCGAACATCCGAACGATCCCAGTCGACATCCTAAGTCGCTACTTCGTTCGCTTTCCCAGCCCGTGCCCCGATTCACGCCCAGCCATTGCCCCGAAGGACAACCGCGCGAGCCGGAGCGGGCTGCCAGAAAAAGAGCAAAACGGCGGTCGCCGTTTAGAAACGGCGGTCGCCGTTTCTCCGCGAACAGCAACGCGACGTTGCTGTTCTGGGCTCGTTTCCGGGTCGTTTTTCCTCATCCGACTACCGATCAGAAGGTCCTAGAACCCCCAGTAGTCGAGGAATACAACCCACAACCCCGGAACCCGATCTACGTTCAAAGTATGATCAACGACGAAAAGTGAGATCGAATAATATGCGGAATTAAAGATCCGATCTCATACCTTAGCGGTCGAATTGTTGAGACCTTAGCGATTGCTAGCGTATGCCTCTTCCCGACTCCAACCGTTGTGTGGGCAACGATCCGTTGGGTCTCCTTTTCTGCTTTCTCCTTTCTTTACCAGCGTAATATTCTTTTTCTCTCTGAGAGAAAATTATTAGCGCTATACAATTTATTTTACAGAGAAAAATCTTAATTGCGCTAACGCAATAATTTTTCTCAGAAAAATAAAAAGCTGCGGACTGTAGGTTTAGGATAGGCAAGGGGGGTATTTATAGAGTTACACTAGGGACCTCTTAGGTAAATAAATTCAAGGCTAAAATGCAATATTAATTAACTCGGAGTCCTTAAAAAGAAATCCTTAATTAATTACATTTTTAATTATTATTAATTCCACTAAACAAAAATAATTGAATTCCCGAAATTTATTTAATATTATTTCAACAATAATAATTCCGCTGAAATTACATATACGACTTTCCCCGTGTTTAAGATATCGAACGTTCACGAATTTATTTAATTACTAATAATTAAATTAATTCGTTTCTTATTATCCGAGACTAGTACCACTCATCCTTATTATCATGTGGAACAAATCCACCTGCAGGGTTTACATGATAAACTTTATGAGCTCATCTCGGGAACGTCATCAACCCGATAAACGCGACACGGTTTCCTGTCTATAATCTATAGCATGCCGTGTGTACAATTCCAATTCCCAATTTACCGAGTATCTCGACTAATCAATTAGTCTCACTCATTGGCAAGTTAAAGAACCGAGAATTGGACACACGCACCTATAATTATATAGGGATTAGGAATTCGTATATCCGTAATGATGGAGTTGTATTCTAAATGTCTAGTTTAGTGCAAATACGGAACTCCTTATCTATACCTTAATTCAAGATATGATTCAAGCATGATTGCATTTAATGCAACAGTCCTTGATGTATACGTTGTAGACAGTATGGCGTGAGGAGACACGCGGAAGATCATACTGTCGGTTACTCGTATACTATCGAACAGTAGCTCACGACTTAGATGGACAGGGACAATCCATCGGTACGTCGTAGTGTGACTGGTAGATAGTCGGTCTTGACTATCATGTTACACTCGTACACTTGGTGTATTGAGCAGGACCACGGGAGGGCGTTCGATTTATACTAATCGATGTAATCGAACTAGACCTCAGATATTACGGATATGTGAGTTCTTAATCCCTATATAATTATAGGTGCGTGTGTCCAATGCTCGGTTCTTTGATGTGCCAATGAGTGAGATTAATTGATTAGTCAATATTCTCGGTAGATTGGGAATCGGTATTGTACACACGGCATGCTATAGATTATAGACAGGAAACCGTGTCCCATTTATTGGGTTGATGATGTCCCCGAGATGAGCTCATAAAGTTTATCATGTAAACCCTGCAGGTGGATTCGTTCCACATGATAATAAGGATGAGTGGTACTAGTCTCGGATAATAAGAATTGAATTAATTTAATTATTAGTAATTAATTAATTCATGGACATGTGATATCTTAAACACGGGGAAAATCATATATGTAATACGGCGGGAAAATTATTGACGGAATAATTTGAATTAATTAATTGGGAAATCATTTATAATTTTATAGTGGAATTAATTATAAATAAAATTGTGGAATTTAATTAAGGTTTTCCTTTTGGGACACCAAGTTAATTAAATTGCAATTTAAGCCTAATTAATTAATTGCCTATGGGTCCCTAGTGTGGCCTATATAAAACCCTCGTCTCTCTTCTCTAAACCTACAGAACGCCGCTATTTTATTTTTGCAGAGAAAAATTAATTGTTAGCGCAATAATTTTTCTGTGAAAATAAATAGACTAGCGCAATTATATTTTTCTGTAGAAATAAAAAGCTAGCGCAAATATATTTCTGAGACAGAAACTTATTTTTCTTACGATGGGGTTTGAGAGAGAAGAAGAAGAGAAACTTCAAGCGGATCGATGCCCACACATCGGCTGGAGCAAGAGGGCTAGGATACACGCTAGAAGACTCGAGGTCTCTGTCAATTCGGCTTCTCCGAATCACGCGACAAAGGTATAAGAAATCGAAACCCTATTTCCGCAATAATTCGATTTCTTTCTCGTTGATTATGCATCGAATTTTAGATCGGGTTTCGGGTGTCGTGGATCATGTTCCTCGACTACTGGGGGTCAAGGACCTCCGGATCGATAGTCGGAAGAGGAAAATTGGCCCGGAAACGCGCTCGGAACAGCGGGTCGCGCTGCTGTTCGCGGACGAACAGCGCCCGCTGAAGGCCAAACAGCGCCCGCTGTTTGGGGCCTATTCAGCGCCCGCTGAATGACCAACAGCGCCCGCTGTTTGAGTCAGGTCAGCGGCTGATTCGCGCGGTTGTTCTTCGGGGCGATGGCTGGGCGTGAATCGGCACGAGGGCTGTTACGTGAACGGAGCGGTGCTTCCTGGAGGTCGACTGGGCGTGTTCGGATGTTCGAGTGATCGAACGGACACGTCCCGGGTAGTCGATTTCCAACAATTGGTATCAGAGCCAAGTTTTTGTCGATTCGTTGTATTTTTGCGAGATTTGTTTTGCAGGTTCGAACCCGATTGTTATGGCCATGTGATTGTGCTGTATGTTTGTGGTTTGTTAAACTCTCGGGCTTGTCGAGATCTTTGTTTTTGAAATCGTTGCATGTTTGTAATAGTTAAAACGACGGGTTGAGTCGTTTAGGTTTTATTACGTTTTTCGTTTTATCCGGATGTATAGGATCGATCAACCTGTATAGGATCGATGCCGGAAGTAGTATGTTTTACCTTTGTAATGTTACTGCTACTTGCTGGATCGAGAGAAGATCGAAGGACGGACGAACGAGGGTCGAGGAGTCGAACCCGCGGCTGCTGTGCACAAACGGCGCCCGCTGGAGGGCAAACGGCGGTCGCCATTTGCAGCTCCTCCAGCGAGCGCTGAATATAGGGCAGCGCCCGCTGCCCTAGGGTTGGCAGCAGCGGATCGGGGGATCGATGGACATCACGGAACGCTCGTCTTTGCCCGGGATGATACTCCAGTGGGAGGGGTTCGTCTCTTGGCACTTAGACGAGTCGGTGGTGGATCGAGACCGAGACGAGCAACGAGACGAAGATCCGAGAAGACGTGCATGGAAGATATTTAAAGGCCATAATAATCGGGGCCACGTTAAATGCTTTTTGTGTGTTAACGTGCTTTTATTATGCTTTATTTATTTGTGCATGTTATCCCTTTCGTAAAATACTAAGTGGGAGAGGGATTGGAAACAATCCCGCGGTCTCCATTCTCTGTTTTGATAGTGATGTGTGTCACTTACGAGTTGGCTTTAGTGTCATCCTCCCTATCGGATAAAGTCGACACACGGATATCACTGGATCAAAATTCGAATTTAAAATCCACTTATAAAATTGAACAATTATATTTCTCAAAAGCAATGCCTAATCTGTCATTCAAAGACTAATTTCAACTCGACTCATTCTCACCCCGGGGAGTGGAATGGAGCCAAAGCGCTTGGTTATGTCGATGACACAGATTAGAGACATTCGAGTCATTCGATGACTAGATCGATTGTCTGGTTGGCTCCCTCACCTAGTGAGAGATAGGGCTCAATTGCATGATTGATCGCTGGTTAGAAACTTCGAGTTTCACTTACGAGATATCAAGCTTTGATTAATAAACTTGTGAAATTTAATAAATGTAAGAGTTAATTAACAAAGTTGTTTGTTTTAGTAAACGTCCACACTATCGTGGCTTGCTAAATGGAAACGGTACTTTGGGTTAATTGAGACTCTATGACATTTAAATAAGTAGGATTCAATTAATAAAGTTGTTTGTTTAGTAAACGTCCACACTAACGTGGCTTGCTAGATGGAAACGGAACTTTGGGATTAATTGAGGCTCGACAGTTATAGAAAGTCGTGGAGGACCGCATGTCAACGTAAACGTCCACATGAACGTGGCTTGCGGTGGACATGTAGTTCCCGAGCGGTGGACTTAGTACTGAGAAATGGTACACACTTAGGTACGCTTTATAGTATCCTCCCCATCGGAGTCACTGCTATAATGATGTACGACCGAAGTGAAATCCAATCATAAAATCATTTGGACTGGTAAACGTCCACAAGAACGTGGCTTGCTATGTCTGATGGGATTTTGGAAATGATTGGTAGTTTAATGATATCACTTGAGGGAAATGATATCGAATTAAACTCATTGTTTGTTTTATATGGTATTATTCCCATTAAAAGTCAACAAACTCACTGAACCTGATTGTATGGATTGGAAAAGAAACTTGGACATTGTCCTAACTGCAGAGGAGTACAAATATGTACTCCAAGTCAATTGACCTGCTGAACCAAATGATACTTCCACTACTGAGGAAAGGAAGCTCATTGGAAATGGATCAAGGCTATGAGATGACGCGGAGCAACATTATGACTTTCATGTCAAAAGTGCTGTGACATCGGGATCATGCCATGACCATTACCTATGATATGATGCTTAACCTCAAGAAGTTTTGGTTATCAGGACAGGACAGCCGGGCAAAGTGAAATGAGGCAACTCATAACGGCCATCATGTCGGAAAGAACGCCCGTAAGGGATCACGTTCTTAGAATGATGGGCTATCGTAATGAGATAGAGGTTCTGGGAGAAATTATCAAAGGGGTAACCCAGATTGATTTTGTGCTCCAGTCTCTGCCGAGAAGTTTTGAGCAGTTCCGCCTAAACTAATATATGAATAAGGGGTCTTATTCATTGACGGAGCTCCTGATTGAACTTCAAGCAGCTGAGAGAATCTTTGAGGGTCCTCAAAGCACTTATGGCTAAGAGATTGACTCTTCCTAGGCTTTCGGGCAGCAAAAGGAAGAAGAAAATACGGAAACCCAGTGGGCCTAATATATCTGGACCACGGAATGGGACAAGCAAGACCAAGGGGCAAGTGCTTCCGTTGTAAGCAGTTTGGATACTGGAAGTTTTAATTGTCCTCTCAAAGCAACTAGAAGTTAACTTCTCTTTAGTCACCGAAACATGCTTAGTGGTGTTATCTACCAGTACCTGGTGTGTGGATACGGAAACCACTAATCATGTCTGCACTTAAATGCAGGGGTTCCAGGAAACCCGGAGACTTAGATAGGAAGAAGTAATAACCTACATGGGCAATACTGTTAAGGTAACAGCCGTTGCAGTGGGAGATGTTAAATGGTTTTAACGGTAGGATTTTAGTTCTAATAAATTGTCTTTATGTTCCGGCATTTAGAAAGAAATTTCATTTCGGATTTCTAAATTGGCTTAGAATAGATATTCTGTTTCTTCTGATAGTTTCAGACTTGTCGGAGTAGGAAACGGGGATATTATCTATTCTGGTACATTGATAGACAATTTAATACTAAATCTGTGTTCTTCCATGATGCAACAGACCGAACCTAATAACACATTATCGAACCCCAATAAGAGTAAAGATCCTTCTAGGATGAATCAAATGTACTTATGGAATCTTAGGCTAAATCATTTTAACTTAAGTACGATTCAAAGGATGAAGCTGATGGACCACTCAGCTAGGATGAAGGAAAGGACCTTCCAACCTTCGAATCATACTTGGAAGTTTTAATGACCGAGCAACCCTTTACGTTTAAAGGGAAAAGATACAAGAAAGTACTAGAGTTGATTCGCTCTGATATATGCAGACCTCTTTGAGGAGTAAGGCATGTTGGAGTTGTGTACTTAATGTCTAGATTTAAGTAACGGAAACTCACGATCCATTGCCACTAATCTATTTAATTAAATAAACAATTATTTGCGTTTAATTATTAAATATATGCAAATCATAGTCATGGATTTTATACGTTGTAGTTAGTATGGTGTTGCATGGGCGCACAAAAGATCATACTATCGGTTACTCGTATTTAATCGAACAGTTTCTCACGACCTAGATGGACACGGACCAATCCATCGGTATAGTCGTTGTGTGAGAGAGAAAATAATTTATCTTAATTATTTTATCACACTTGTACACTTGGTGTATTGAGCGGATCGTTGAGATTCGTCGATTAGGATTGCCGGCGATAATCGATTCGAGTCTCAGTGTATTTTATTCTTAATCCCCGAAACTATTGCGGGTGTGTATATTTAATATAAGTGACTTTGATTTACCAAAGGAATTAACCGATTTAATTATTGGGTTAATTACCGGTTAAGTTGGGTCACTATGTTTTATATATGACATGCCGTGAATACTTGACGGGAAAGTGTATCCCGTAAGGGTTGATAATATCCCCGAGATGAGTTCATAAGGAATTATTATGTAAACCCTGCAGGTGGATTCGTTCCGCATCATAATTAAGGTTGAATGGTACTAGTCTCGGATATAAGAGATGAATAAATTAATTAGCAATAAATTAATTTTATTCATGGATATTTATATCTTAAATACACGGAATAAATAATACTACCGGAGAAATATTATTTGATATAATATGGTTTAATATTGGGAGTGCAATTAATTTTATATAGTGGAAAATAGAATTAATTAATATTAATGGATTAATAGATTTGGGCTTGGGCTCAATTTAATCATTAATATTGGAAGCCCAATATTTTAACTCCTTAAGATCCCCTACGTAGCCTATAAAAGCACTACATGGTCTTCTCTATTCTCATAAGTTGAAGATCACAATTCTAGAGAGAGAAAGTAGAGAGGAGGATCCATGGAGTTCGGTAGATCGTCGCCCACACGACGTCCGGGCTAGTGCAAGGAATACGTGGGAAGATCTCAAAGGTCGTCAAATTGAGTTCTTCGTTTTTCCGAACAACGAGAACGAGGTAAATTGTAAAACCCTCTTTATGATTTTATCGTTTATTTATCGTGAGAATATCATGAACCAAGATCCAAGGGACATACGAACCCGGGGACGATGATCGACATCGCGGTGGTGATCGAGGATCACCGGACCGCGGGAGGTCGAGAGATCCTCGCCGGGATCGAGAGGACGAACCCTCGGCTGGAGGCCGAGGGTGGCGGTCGAGCCCTAGGGCTTCGACCGCCGGCGACGCATGAAGGACCCCGGCTGGACGCCGGGGATGCGATCGAGCGCGTGCTCGATCGCGTGGGCAGCGGGCTGGTGCCGCTGCTGCTCGCACGGCGAGCAGCCCCTCCTCCGCGTTCGGGCAGCGCTACGGGGCTGTTGCGATCAGCCCCACGAGCCCATGCGGGACTCGCTACGACGCGGAGCGTCAGCGGGATGCTTCGAGCATCCCCGTGGCTGGTCGCGTGGGTTCTCGGCGTGCCCAGCGGGCTGCCAAGGGCAGCCCTAGGCGGCTGCCAAGGACAGCCGCGAGCCCCACACAGGGGCTCGACCGAACAGCCCGGGCTATCCCCGTGGTTAGGGTTTGGTTGAGTCCGGCTTCGCGTGGTGGTTCGTGGCGGATTTCCGGCAACCGGGATTTCGATTGGAGTTGTCGTTCCGCACTTTGACAACCCCGGATATTCGATCTCCGAAGGATTTCGGTCGGAATTAATTAGATAATTTATTTATTTAAATTTATTAATTCCGGGATATCTATTTCCAACAATTGGTATCAGAGCGTTGGTTTTAGTTCATGGTATTTTTCGATAAATTGTTCTACCTTGCAGGGTTTCCGATTACTATGGCTAGATTTAATTATTGTTAATTAATGTCATAATAATGTTCTTGATTATTAAACACTCGGTGATGTCAATATTTGTTCTTGTGTGGTGAATGCTTGTTCTTATTTTTCCGGAAATTGTATGAGGTCGATTTCATGTAGAGAATCGATACCGGAGAACGTGGTAATAAATTTGTAATTTATTTACGTTGGATCGATAACGAAACGACCGCCGGAAAAGTGTGACGGAGGAGACGAAGAGAGGGAGGACCGGGGATCGATCACGAGGATCGATCCCATGAGGATCGATCGCCCGGGCTGCCCTAGGGCTCTCGGCCACGCCGGCCACCAAGGGTGGTGGCGCGTGAGCCATGGCCGGCGGTGGTAGTGGCGGTCGATGGTGGGGATGGCGTGGGGATCCCCAACCCATGTTATTCCTACCAAGATCCAACTTTCCTAATTGATTCGGTTTTCCTATTTTGAGTATTCCTAGTTTTGGGAATTCTCATGGAAATAGGAAAAGAATTAATTGGAATTAATTTATTTCCTTATTCTATTTTGGAAGTCTTCTAGAATATTCTAAGTTCTACTTGGAATAGGATTCTAGAGATTTAATAGAATTGGAAAGGAAAATAATTAATTATTAAATTAATTTATTTCCTAATTGATTATTCCTATTTTATGGGAATTTTCATGGACATGGAAATTAATTAATTTTGGAAAGTAGAAGAGTCCTTAATTAATTTTTCCTATTTAATTATTCCTTTATGGAATTTTTAATGGATTAGGAAAGGAATTAATTTGGAAGGATTAAGAGTCCTAAATTATTTTATTTCCTTATTTCATTATGGAAATCATCTAGAATATTCCAAGTGGGTCTTGGATAGATTATTCTAGAGATTTAATGAAGTAGAAAGGGAAAATAAAATAAATTATTTTATTTCCTTATTTCATTATGGAAGTCTTCTAGAATATTCCAAGTGGGTCTTGGATAGATTATTCTAGAGATTTAATGAAGTAGAAAAGGAAAATAAAAATAATAAAAATATTAATAATATTTAATTTTATTTTTGATATATTCGATTGACTTAATTTTCAAATTAAGTAACTTTTGGATTAATTGAAAATAAATAGATTTAAATATTGGAATTAATATTCCCGTCACATGGAGCATTCAAAGAACGAAGACTAAAGACTAGAAGACGCATACGAGGATGCGATAAAGCCATAATAGTCGGAAAATAATATTCTAGTATTATTTTGATTATGTGATAATATTCTATGTGCTTTATTTCATGTATGCATGCTTATGTGTATTTAATTATGCATTAGATAGCGTATCCCTTTATTGTAAAAAGCTAAGTGGGAGAGGGTATGGAAACATATCCATGGTCTCCATTGCTGTTCTCTTGGTGACTTTTATGAACTTTCGAAGTTCATATAGATAAGCCATTGGAGGAGAATTCTTGTAATTCCTCTTACGAGAAACATTGATTAAGTTTATCAAACAATGCCTAATTTGTCTTTCCAAAACTGATTTCAAGTCGACTCATTCTCACCCCGGGGAGTGGAATGGAGCCAAAGCCACTTGGTCATGTCGAGGACACAAATTAGAGACTTTCGTGTCATTTGATGACTAGATCGATTGTCTGCTCGGCTCCCTCATTCTATGAGAGATAGGGTCGTTCGCATGATGAATCACTGGTTAGAAACTTCGAGTTTCACTTATGATTCTCCGCGTCTTGATTTACAAGATTGAATGGATCAAGTAATTGGGAGTCAATTATAAAAGTCTCTTGGTGTAGTAAACGTCCACACCACGTGGCTTGCTATGCTGACGGATTTTGGATTAATTGATGTAGACAGTTGTAAGAAATTGTGAAGAGTTGTGAAGTTGTCGTAAACGTCCACACCACGTGGCTTGCGGTGATGTAGCAATTCCAAACGATTTACTTTGGTACTGAGTAATGGTTTACACTTAGATACGCATTATAGTATTCCTCCCCACGAGGTTCCGCTATAAGTGATGTATGACCGAAGCAAATCTAATTGCTAAATCATTTGGATTGGTAAACGTCCACACCACGTGGCTTGCCATATCTGATGGGATTTTAGATGTGATTAGTGGTTTAATGATATTATTTAAGGGAGATAATATCGGAGATTAAATCGATTGTTTGTTGTTATATGTGCTCATAGATTAGGAAATGGCTTTGAACCCACTTTCTGTGATACGTAAGGATTTTAAACTCATTGGTCCCTAAATGTAATGATTGGAATAGATATCTAGACATTTCCCAGACTGTTAAAGAGTACGAGTTTGTACTCAGTGAGCTTTGTCCTCCCGAGCCTATTGACATAGGCGGCTAGACAAGAAGCGATGAGGATACTCATAAAGGCCAGTCCTTCGAGGAAACGCTTAAACACGTTTTTGAGATGATTGACCTTTTAGGCGAGTTGAGACAGAAATCGCAAGCTCTTGTAGCCAATGCCAAAGGTTTCGAACCTAAAGGCATGAATCGGTGAAAGGAAAAGAAAGCAAAGAAACCCAGTGGTTCTAAGATTACTTGAACCACGAGATGGGACGAGAAAGCCAAGAGGCAAGAGTTCTCGATGCAAACAGTCTGGGTACTGGAAATCTGATTATCCTCTCAAAGAAAGTACGAAATTTTTCTTTAGTCGTAAAACATAGTCAGTGGTATTATCTACCGGAACCTGGTGTGTAGATATGGAACCACTAACGGTATGTGCATTTTAAATGCAAGGGTCCAGGAAACCCGACGACTTAGAAAAGAAGAAATCGTAGTCTACATGGGCAATGCTGTAGAGGAGGCAGCAGTTGCAATGGAAGACATTTTATAGGATTTCATTTTGAGTTATTGCTTTTATGTACCTTTCATATTAGAAAGAACTTTGTTCTGGATTTCTAATGAATGGATATTTTATTTCTTTTAATCATTTGATGGTTATAAGAAGAAATAATGATAGTATCTATTCTGGTACATTAGCTAGCAATATATAAATGATGAATCCTGAGTCCACCATGATGCAACGAACCGTAGTATGAAACTCGTTTTACTAATAAGAGATTTCTTTATTAATTCAATTATGCTTGTGGATTCTTATGCTAAGTCACGTTTATTCAAATAAGAAGTTCGAAGGTCGAAAATTGATTTTGATCAATTAAGTTGAAGGAGTGGACCTTCCGACCTAAGAATCTAATTTGGAAGGTAACATGACTAAGCAATCCTTTATGGATATAAGATGTAAGATCCGGACAAGTATAAGAATTGATTGACTCTGATGTATGCAGACCTATGCCTACTCAGACAATAAGGTACGAGTACTTCATTTTATGATTACTCGAAAAATGGATTAGAATACCTGATGTGCCACAAAAACAAGTGTTTTGACAAGTCAATAGACACTAAGCAATTGTGGAGAGCCATCAAGGTATATCCATTTGTAGCCTGCGATTTGATCGCGGAGGCAAGTACCTGTCTGAGGAATGCATGGCATACTGATCAGAGGTTGGGATTTGATCCCAAATGACTACACCATACACTGTTGTGTAGAAATGGTGTGTCGTAAACAAGAAATGGAACTCTTATAGAAATAGTAAAAGCATGAGTTATACGGAACTACCTATGTTCTATGGATATGTCTGGAAACAACGGCGCATTCAAATGCGGTTGTAGAATATCCTAGAAGAACAAAAGATGTGTGTTCAATAGTACTATGAACCAGAAGGACGTTAGAACTTATGACATGTGAATTCCCAAAACTAGGAATACTCAAAATAGGAAAACCGAATCAATTAGGAAAGTTGGATCTTGGTAGGAATAACATGGGTTGGGGATCCCCACGCCATCCCCACCATCGACCGCCACTACCACCGCCGGCCATGGCTCACGCGCCACCACCCTTGGTGGCCGGCGTGGCCGAGAGCCCTAGGGCAGCCCGGGCGATCGATCCTCATGGGATCGATCCTCGTGATCGATCCCCGGTCCTCCCTCTCTTCGTCTCCTCCGTCACACTTTTCCGGCGGTCGTTTCGTTATCGATCCAACGTAAATAAATTACAAATTTATTACCACGTTCTCCGGTATCGATTCTCTACATGAAATCGACCTCATACAATTTCCGGAAAAATAAGAACAAGCATTCACCACACAAGAACAAATATTGACATCACCGAGTGTTTAATAATCAAGAACATTATTATGACATTAATTAACAATAATTAAATCTAGCCATAATAATCGGAAACCCTGCAAGGTAGAACAATTTATGGAAAAATACCATGAACTAAAACCAACGCTCTGATACCAATTGTTGGAAATAGATATCCCGGAATTAATAAATTTAAATAAATAAATTATCTAATTAATTCCGACCGAAATCCTTCGGAGATCGAATATCCGGGGTTGTCAAAGTGCGGAACGACAACTCCAATCGAAATCCCGGTTGCCGGAAATCCGCCACGAACCACCACGCGAAGCCGGACTCAACCAAACCCTAACCACGGGGATAGCCCGGGCTGTTCGGTCGAGCCCCTGTGTGGGGCTCGCGGCTGTCCTTGGCAGCCGCCTAGGGCTGCCCTTGGCAGCCCGCTGGGCACGCCGAGAACCCACGCGACCAGCCACGGGGATGCTCGAAGCATCCCGCTGACGCTCCGCGTCGTAGCGAGTCCCGCATGGGCTCGTGGGGCTGATCGCAACAGCCCCGTAGCGCTGCCCGAACGCGGAGGAGGGGCTGCTCGCCGTGCGAGCGTCAGCGGGATGCTTCGAGCATCCCCGTGGCTGGTCGCGTGGGTTCTCGGCGTGCCCAGCGGGCTGCCAAGGGCAGCCCTAGGCGGCTGCCAAGGACAGCCGCGAGCCCCACACAGGGGCTCGACCGAACAGCCCGGGCTATCCCCGTGGTTAGGGTTTGGTTGAGTCCGGCTTCGCGTGGTGGTTCGTGGCGGATTTCCGGCAACCGGGATTTCGATTGGAGTTGTCGTTCCGCACTTTGACAACCCCGGATATTCGATCTCCGAAGGATTTCGGTCGGAATTAATTAGATAATTTATTTATTTAAATTTATTAATTCCGGGATATCTATTTCCAACAATTGGTATCAGAGCGTTGGTTTTAGTTCATGGTATTTTTCGATAAATTGTTCTACCTTGCAGGGTTTCCGATTATTATGGCTAGATTTAATTATTGTTAATTAATGTCATAATAATGTTCTTGATTATTAAACACTCGGTGATGTCAATATTTGTTCTTGTGTGGTGAATGCTTGTTCTTATTTTTCCGGAAATTGTATGAGGTCGATTTCATGTAGAGAATCGATACCGGAGAACGTGGTAATAAATTTGTAATTTATTTACGTTGGATCGATAACGAAACGACCGCCGGAAAAGTGTGACGGAGGAGACGAAGAGAGGGAGGACCGGGGATCGATCACGAGGATCGATCCCATGAGGATCGATCGCCCGGGCTGCCCTAGGGCTCTCGGCCACGCCGGCCACCAAGGGTGGTGGCGCGTGAGCCATGGCCGGCGGTGGTAGTGGCGGTCGATGGTGGGGATGGCGTGGGGATCCCCAACCCATGTTATTCCTACCAAGATCCAACTTTCCTAATTGATTCGGTTTTCCTATTTTGAGTATTCCTAGTTTTGGGAATTCTCATGGAAATAGGAAAAGAATTAATTGGAATTAATTTATTTCCTTATTCTATTATGGAAGTCTTCTAGAATATTCTAAGTTCTACTTGGAATAGGATTCTAGAGATTTAATAGAATTGGAAAGGAAAATAATTAATTATTAAATTAATTTATTTCCTAATTGATTATTCCTATTTTATGGGAATTTTCATGGACATGGAAATTAATTAATTTTGGAAAGTAGAAGAGTCCTTAATTAATTTTTCCTATTTAATTATTCCTTTATGGAATTTTTAATGGATTAGGAAAGGAATTA
The DNA here is from genome assembly GCA_954870475.1 of Euphrasia confusa. NCBI lineage: Eukaryota > Viridiplantae > Streptophyta > Magnoliopsida > Lamiales > Orobanchaceae > Euphrasia > Euphrasia confusa. The sequence goes on from OX940966.1 coordinate 19,178,928, forward strand.
ATTTGGAAGGATTAAGAGTCCTAAATTATTTTATTTCCTTATTTCATTATGGAAATCATCTAGAATATTCCAAGTGGGTCTTGGATAGATTATTCTAGAGATTTAATGAAGTAGAAAGGGAAAATAAAATAAATTATTTTATTTCCTTATTTCATTATGGAAGTCTTCTAGAATATTCCAAGTGGGTCTTGGATAGATTATTCTAGAGATTTAATGAAGTAGAAAAGGAAAATAAAAATAATAAAAATATTAATAATATTTAATTTTATTTTTGATATATTCGATTGACTTAATTTTCAAATTAAGTAACTTTTGGATTAATTGAAAATAAATAGATTTAAATATTGGAATTAATATTCCCGTCACATGGAGCATTCAAAGAACGAAGACTAAAGACTAGAAGACGCATACGAGGATGCGATAAAGCCATAATAGTCGGAAAATAATATTCTAGTATTATTTTGATTATGTGATAATATTCTATGTGATTTATTTCATGTATGCATGCTTATGTGTATTTAATTATGCATTAGATAGCGTATCCCTTTATTGTAAAAAGCTAAGTGGGAGAGGGTATGGAAACATATCCATGGTCTCCATTGCTGTTCTCTTGGTGACTTTTATGAACTTTCGAAGTTCATATAGATAAGCCATTGGAGGAGAATTCTTGTAATTCCTCTTACGAGAAACATTGATTAAGTTTATCAAACAATGCCTAATTTGTCTTTCCAAAACTGATTTCAAGTCGACTCATTCTCACCCCGGGGAGTGGAATGGAGCCAAAGCCACTTGGTCATGTCGAGGACACAAATTAGAGACCTTCGTACCATCCTTTTGAAGGTGGATCGATTGTCTGCTCGGCTCCCTCATTTTATGAGAGATAGGGTCGTTCGCATGGTGAATCACTGGTAAGAAACTTCGAGTTTCACTTATGATTCTCCGCGTCTTGATTTACAAGATTGAATGGATCAAGTAATTGGGAGTCAATTATAAAAGTCTCTTGGTGTAGTAAACGTCCACACCACGTGGCTTGCTATGCTGACGGATTTTGGATTAATTGATGTAGACAGTTGTAAGAAATTGTGAAGAGTTGTGAAGTTGTCGTAAACGTCCACAACACGTGGCTTGCGGTGATGTAGCAATTCCAAACGATTTACTTTGGTACTGAGTAATGGTTTACACTTAGATACGCATTATAGTATTCTTCCCCACGAGGTTCCGCTATAAGTGATGTATGACCGAAGCAAATCTAATTGCTAAATCATTTGGATTGGTAAACGTCCACACCACGTGGCTTGCCATATCTGATGGGATTTTAGATGTGATTAGTGGTTTAATGATATTATTTAAGGGAGATAATATCGGAGATTAAATCGATTGTTTGTTGTTATATGTGCTCATAGATTAGGAAATGGCTTTGAACCCACTTTCTGTGATACGTAAGGATTTTAAACTCATTGGTCCCTAAATGTAATGATTGGAATAGATATCTAGACATTTCCCAGACTGTTAAAGAGTACGAGTTTGTACTCAGTGAGCTTTGTCCTCCCGAGCCTATTGACATAGGCGGCTAGACAAGAAGCGATGAGGATACTCATAAAGGCCAGTCCTTCGAGGAAACGCTTAAACACGTTTTTGAGATGATTGACCTTTTAGGCGAGTTGAGACAGAAATCGCAAGCTCTTGTAGCCAATGCCAAAGGTTTCGAACCTAAAGGCATGAATTGGTGAAAGGAAAAGAAAGCAAAGAAACCCAGTGGTTCTAAGATTACTTGAACCACGAGATGGGACGAGAAAGCCAAGAGGCAAGAGTTCTCGATGCAAACAGTCTGGGTACTGGAAATCTGATTATCCTCTCAAAGAAAGTACGAAATTTTTCTTTAGTCGTAAAACATAGTCAGTGGTATTATCTACCGGAACCTGGTGTGTAGATATGGAACCACTGACGGTATGTGCATTTTAAATGCAAGGGTCCAGGAAACCCGACGACTTAGAAAAGAAGAAATCGTAGTCTACATGGGCAATGCTGTAGAGGAGGCAGCAGTTGCAATGGAGGACATTTTATAGGATTTCATTTTGAGTTATTGCTTTTATGTACCTTTCATATTAGAAAGAACTTTGTTCTGGATTTCTAATGAATGGATATTTTATTTCTTTTAATCATTTGATGGTTATAAGAAGAAATAATGATAGTATCTATTCTGGTACATTAGCTAGCAATATATAAATGATGAATCCTGAGTCCACCATGATGCAACGAACCGTAGTATGAAACTCGTTTTACTAATAAGAGATTTCTTTATTAATTCAATTATGCTTGTGGATTCTTATGCTAAGTCACGTTTATTCAAATAAGAAGTTCGAAGGTCAAAAATTGATTTTGATCAATTAAGTTGAAGGAGTGGACCTTCCGACCTAAGAATCTAATTTGGAAGGTAACATGACTAAGCAATCCTTTATGGATATAAGATGTAAGATCCGGACAAGTATAAGAATTGATTGACTCTGATGTATGCAGACCTATGCCTACTCAGACAATAAGGTACGAGTACTTCATTTTATGATTACTCGAAAAATGGATTAGAATACCTGATGTGCCACAAAAGCAAGTGTTTTGACAAGTCAATGGACACTAAGCAATTGTGGAGAGCCATCAAGGTATATCCATTTGTAGCCTGCGATTTGATCGCGGAGGCAAGTACCTGTCTGAGGAATGCATGGCATACTGATCAGAGGTTGGGATTTGATCCCAAATGACTACACCATACACTGTTGTGGAGAAATGGTGTGTCGTAAACAAGAAATGGAACTCTTATAGAAATAGTAAAAGCATGAGTTATACGGAACTACCTATGTTCTATGGATATGTCTGGAAACAACGGCGCATTCAAATGCGGTTGTAGAATATCCTAGAAGAACAAAAGATGTGTGTTCAATAGTACTATGAACCAGAAGGACGTCATAAGTTCTAACGCCCGGTTCTTAGAGAAAGACTATATGATGAACCACAAAGCCCAAGGTGACGTAATACTTTGAAATGAGACAAAGACTATATGAGTTCGTGGTACTTGCAAATTGATGAGATAGTCCATTTTATGGATTCATCAAAAGCATAGACGAATTGTGTGTATTGGAAACGTGATGGAAAACAAGGTGGTGTTTCTCAGAGGTTTTATGTAGATAACATTTTATCATTGGTAACAATGTAAAGATGTTGTCAGACATAAAATGGTGGTTGTCTAGATAAATCATTATGAAAGATATAGGAAGAAGTTGTACTTCTCCTGGACATCTTACATATATGATTATGGTTCGTTTTAACATGCAAGATTCCGAGAAAGGTTCGTTACCTTTCAGAGACGGAATGCATCTATCTAAGGATATGTGTTTTGGAACACAAAAGGAGATAGAAGCAATGAAAGCAGTTTCCTACACTTTGAGTGTGGAAAGCTTAATAAATGCATCGTTGAAAACAAGAACCTGATATCGGCTATGCAGTGAGCATAGTGGGAGGATATCAAGGTAATCCTGGAAAGGAATACTTGACTACTGTAATGAACATTTTAAGTACGTTCGAAGTACTAGAAACTATGTTCTGGATTACGGAGCAGACGAGCATTTCATTTGGATTACATTCTCTTAGATTTCTAATCGAATGAGGACCGGTGTAAGTCAATATCAGGCTATGTGTTTCACTATTAAAGGAGAAGGAGTTTTAACATGGAAGAGTGATAAGCACGATGCTTTTCGGACTCTGCCATAGGTAACCAAATAGCGGCCTCAAAGGCAGCGGAAGTTTTGGTATAACTCCGGGATAATCTCTGGGACTTAGATGTGATTCTTAATTTGCCAAAGGCTATGTAAATAGCGGTGCAATGGCAAATGGTAAGAAATCACTAGTCCATAAGTGTAAGATAACACATAGTGCAAGTACCACCTGATACGAGTCATCGTCGAGGGAGACGACGCTGTAGTCACCAAGATAACTTCAGAGCGGCAACCTAGAGTGCTCATTCACATAGTACTTCTTGGAAGTACAACTTAAGCACGTGATGAGTATGGGAGTCGGGAGTTTGGAGGAAATGACTAGACCTTAGTACAAGTAGGAGATTGTTGGAGTTGTGTACTTAATGTCTAGATTTAAGTAACGGAAACTCACGATCCATTGTCACTAATCTATTTAATTAAATAAACAATTATATGCGTTTAATTATTAAATATATGCAAATCATAGTCCTGGATTTTATACGTTGTAGTTAGTATGGTGTTGCATGGGCGCACAGAAGATCATACTATCGGTTACTCGTATTTAATCGAACAGTTGCTCACGACCTAGATGGACACGGACCAATCCATCGGTATAGTCGTTGTGTGAGAGAGAAAATAATTTATCTTAATTATTTTATCACACTTGTACACTTGGTGTATTGAGCGGATCGTTGAGATTCATCGATTAGGATTGCCGGCGATAATCGATTCGAGTCTCAGTGTATTTTATTCTTAATCCCCGAAACTATTGCGGGTGTGTATATTTAATAAAAGTGACTTTGATTTACCAAAGAAATTAACCGATTTAATTATTGGGTTAATTACCAGTTAAGTTGGGTCACTATGTTTTATATATGACATGCCGTGAATACTTGACGGGAAAGTGTATCCCGTAAGGGTTGATAATATCCCCGAGATGAGATCATAAGGAATTATTATGTAAACCCTGCAGGTGGATTCGTTCCGCATAATAATTAAGGTTGTATGGTACTAGTCTCGGATATAAGAGATGAATAAATTAATTAGCAATAAATTAATTTTATTCATGGATATTTATATCTTAAATACACGGAATAAATAATACTACCGGAGAAATATTATTTGATATAATATGGTTTAATATTGGGAGTGCAATTAATTTTATATAGTGGAAAATAGAATTAATTAATATTAATGGATTAATAGATTTGGGCTTGGGCTCAATTTAATCATTAATATTGGAAGCCCAATATTCCACCTCCTTAAGATCCCCTACGTAGCCTATAAAAGCACTACATGGTCTTCTCTATTCTCATAAGTTGAAGATCACAATTCTAGAGAGAGAAAGTAGAGAGGAGGATTCATGGAGTTCGGTAGATCGTCGCCCACACGACGTCCGGGCTAGTGCAAGGAATACGTGGGAAGATCTCAAAGGTCGTCAAATTGAGTTCTTCATTTTTCCGAACAACGAGAACGAGGTAAATTGTAAAACCCTCTTTATGATTTTATCGTTTATTTATCGTGAGAATATCATGAACCAAGATCCAAGGGACATACGAACCCGGGGACGAGGATCGACCTCGCGGTGGTGATCGAGGATCACCGGACCGCGGGAGGTCGAGAGATCCTCGCCGGGATCGAGAGGACGAACCCTCGGCTGGAGGCCGAGGGTGGCGGTCGAGCCCTAGGGCTTCGACCGCCGGCGACGCATGAAGGACCCCGGCTGGACGCCGGGGATGCGATCGAGCGCGTGCTCGATCGCGTGGGCAGCGGGCTGGTGCCGCTGCTGCTCGCACGGCGAGCAGCCCCTCCTCCGCGTTCGGGCAGCGCTACGGGGCTGTTGCGATCAGCCCCACGAGCCCATGCGGGACTCGCTACGACGCGGAGCGTCGGCGGGATGCTTCGAGCATCCCCGTGGCTGGTCGCGTGGGTTCTCGGCGTGCCCAGCGGGCTTCCAAGGGCAGCCCTAGGCGGCTGCCAAGGACAGCCGCGAGCCCCACACGAGGGCTCGACCGAACAGCCCGGGCTATCCCCGTGGTTAGGGTTTGGTTGAGTCCGGCTTCGCGTGGTGGTTCGTGGCGGATTTCCGGCAACCGGGATTTCGATTGGAGTTGTCGTTCCGCACTTTGACAACCCCGGATATTCGATCTCCGAAGGATTTCGGTCGGAATTAATTAGATAATTTTTTTAATTTAAATTTATTAATTCCGGGATATCTATTTCCAACAAGGCATACTTATCAGAAATTGGGATTAATTCCCAACATGCTACACCATTTATGCCTCGGCAAAGTAATGTGTTGTAAAGAAGGAATAGGACTCTTATAGATATGGGAAAGTAGACAATAAGTTATTCGGAGTTACCTAATTCGTTTTTGGGATATGGCTTGGAAACAGCGGCGTTTATCCTGAACTTGATTCCTTTGGAAACTTGTACAGATATTCGGCTGTTTATAAGATACCATAAGAAAATGAATTGAGATATGTAATATAGTCCAAAGGACCAGATGTTCGTTGATTGAATCAACGTTCGGTTCTTAGACATGGACTATATGTATATGCAATATCGCAAGCACAAGAGTAGAGTAATACTTAAATGTGCTTAGAGGGACTGATTAAGACTTAGAACCAGCCTAACTGAGTAGTTCACTACGATAATCTTTAGTCACTAAAAATACACCGGAGCGTCATCGTAGTGGGAGGGTTGTTAGACAACCCGACAAGTTCATGTTTATAGGAGAGTCTTCGGACTTGTTACCTAGAGAACATGAAGCCGATCCCTAGATCTATGACGAGACGCTGAAAGATCAAGATGCTCAGTCTTGGTAAAAGACGATGAAATATGAGATTGAATCTTTGGATTCAAATCATGTCTGGGATCTTGTAGCACCGCCCAAAGGTGTAAAAGCCATTGGTTGCAAATGGGTGTACAAGATGAAAAGAGGGTCTGACGGGAAGGTGTGAACCTTAAGGCTAGGCTTGTTGCGAAAGGGTGCACTCAGAAAGAAAGGGTTCAATTATGAGTAAACTTTTTTCGCCAGTAGCTATGCTAAAGTCGATCCGGATTCTTTTGTCTTCACATGGAAGATGGAAGTCAAGACGGATTTCCTAAATGGAAGTCTTGACGGGACCATCTGTGTGGAACAGCCAGAGGGATTCATCGAAAAGAGCCAAGAGCATTTGGTAAGCAAGCTTAATCAATCTTAGGATTGAAAGAAGCTTCAAGATCTTGGACACATGCGGACCTATAAGGCATGTTTAGGTCCTGTGTGTAATAAATAAGTGACAGAAAAGATGTGGTGTTTTCTCATTCTTTATGTAGACGACATCTTTCTAAATTGGTAACAATATGAAAGATGTTATCAGACATGAAGGGATGGTTGTCCGAGTAATTCAAGAGACTTAGGAGAAGTCGGGAATGTTCTTGGGATCAAAGTTATAAATGATCACCAGAAAAGAACATAGAACTTATCTCGAGTCTCATACGTAAATACAATTCTTACTCGTTGCAGCATACAGAATCTCAAGAAAGGTCTTCACCTTTTAGATGTGGAATTCATCTATCTAAAGTTTTGTGTCTGACACAATAAAGGAGATAGATGAAGAGTAAGCAGTTCTCTGCACCTTAATGGTGGGAAGCTTAATATATGTAATGCTATGCACGAGACTGATATCTGCTATGCCGTGGGCATGGTGGTGAGATATCATAGTAATCCTAGAAAGGATCACTCGACTGATGTAAAGAACATGTTTAGGCTCCTGCAGAGGACCAGGAATTATGTTCTGAGTTACAAAGCAGTCAAGTTGTTTCCTTTGGATTACATAGAATTGAATTTCCAATCAAACAGGGACAGTTGAAAGTCGAAGTCAGGCTATGTGTTCTCACTGTTAAGTGGAGCAGTCACATGGAAGAATGTAAAGCAGCAATGCATTACGGACTCTACCATGGAAACTGAAAGGATAACGGCCTCTGAGGCAGTTAAAAGGTCAGTGTGGCTCCAGAACTTCCTAAGGGACTTAGATGTGGTTTCTAGTTTACCCAAAGCTATTTTGAATAGCGGTATTGGCAAACTTGAAATGCCACGAGTCCACAGTGGGAGATAACACGTAGAGCGCAAGTACCACCTGATTCGAGAGATCGTCTAGTAAGACGATGCAGTTGTCACCTAGATAGCATCAAGAGGATTGCCTGGTAAACCCGTTCACAGAGGCACTTCCAGCGAAAGCGTTGGGTAGGCGTGATGAGGTTATGGGAATCTGATGTTTGGGAGAGGGCGACTAGACTTTTAGTATAAGTGGGAGATTGATGGAGTTGTATTCTAAATGTCTAGTTTAGTGCAAATACGGAACTCCTTATCTATACCTTAATTCAAGATATGATTCAAGCATAATTGCATTTAATGCAACAGTCCTTGATGTATACGTTGTAGACAGTATGGCGTGAGGAGACACGCGGAAGATCATACTGTCGGTTACTCGTATACTATCGAACAGTAGCTCACGACTTAGATGGACAGGGACAATCCATCGGTACGTCGTAGTGTGACTGGTAGATAGTCGGTCTTGACTATCATGTTACACTCGTACACTTGGTGTATTGAGCAGGACCACGGGAGGGCGTTCGATTTATACTAATCGATGTAATCGAACTAGACCTCAGATATTACGGATATGTGAGTTCTTAATCCCTATATAATTATAGGTGCGTGTGTCCAATGCTCGGTTCTTTGATGTGCCAATGAGTGAGATTAATTGATTAGTCAATATTCTCGGTAGATTGGGAATCGGTATTGTACACACGGCATGCTATAGATTATAGACAGGAAACCGTGTCCCATTTATTGGGTTGATGATGTCCCCGAGATGAGCTCATAAAGTTTATCATGTAAACCCTGCAGGTGGATTCGTTCCACATGATAATAAGGATGAGTGGTACTAGTCTCGGATAATAAGAAATGAATTAATTTAATTATTAGTAATTAATTAATTCATGGACATGCGATATCTTAAACACGGGGAAAATCATATATGTAATACGGCGGGAAAATTATTGACGGAATAATTTGAATTAATTAATTGGGAAATCATTTATAATTTTATAGTGGAATTAATTATAAATAAAATTGTGGAATTTAATTAAGGTTTTCCTTTTGGGACACCAAGTTAATTAAATTGCAATTTAAGCCTAATTAATTAATTGCCTATGGGTCCCTAGTGTGGCCTATATAAAACCCCCGTCTCTCTTCTCTAAACCTACAGAACGCCGCTATTTTATTTTTGCGGAGAAAAATTAATTGTTAGCGCAATAATTTTTCTGTGAAAATAAATAGACTAGCGCAATTATATTTTTCTGTAGAAATAAAAAGCTAGCGCAAATATATTTCTGAGACAGAAACTTATTTTTCTTACGCTGGGGTTTGAGAGAGAAGAAGAAGAGAAACTCCAAGCGGATCGATGCCCACACATCGGCTGGAACAAGAGGGCTAGGATACACGCTAGAAGACTCGAGGTCTATATCAATTCGGCTTCTCCGAATCACGCGACAAAGGTATAAGAAATCGAAACCCTATTTCCGCAATAATTCGATTTCTTTCTCGTTGATTATGCATCGAATTTTAGATCGGGTTCCGGGTGTCGTGGATCATGTTCCTCGACTACTGGGGGGTCAAGGACCTCCGGATCGGTAGTCGGAAGAGGAAAATTGGCCCGGAAACGCGCTCAGAACAGCGGGTCGCGCTGCTGTTCGCGGACGAACAGCGCCCGCTGAAGGCCAAACAGCGCCCGCTGTTTGGGGCCTATTCAGCGCCCGCTGAATGACCAACAGCGCCCGCTGTTTGAGTCAGGTCAGCGGCTGATTCGCGCGGTTGTTCTTCGGGGCGATGGCTGGGCGTGAATCGGCACGAGGGCTGTTACGTGAACGGAGCGGTGCTTCCTGGAGGTCGACTGGGCGTGTTCGGATGTTCGAGTGATCGAACGGACACGTCCCGGGTAGTCGATTTCCAACACGTAATCTCTGAGGTCTAGTTCTATTACGTCGATTAGTATAAATCGAACGCCCTCCCGTGGTCCTGCTCAATACACCAAGTGTACGAGTGTAACATAATTGTCAAGACCAACTATTACCCAGTCACACTACGACGTACCGATGGATTGTCCCTGTCCATCTAAGTCGTGAGCTTCTGTTCGATAGTATACGAGTAACCGACAGTATGATCTTCCGCGTGTCTCCTCACGCCAAACTGTCTACAACGTATATATCTAGGACTATTGCATTCAAGTACATGATAGATTAAATGCCGACAGTTTGATTAATAGATAATGTAAAACACAGATAATGAGTTCCATATTGTCACTAAACTAGACATTTAGAATATAACTCCATCAATCTCCCACTTATACTAAATCTCTAGTTGCCCTCTACCATACATCCGATACCCATCCCCTTCACGTGTCTCTTGAACGCTTCCGCTGGAAGTGCCTTCGTAAAGGGGTCAGCCAGGTTATCCGCTGATGCAATCATGGTGACAACCGCATCGCCTCTCCTGACGATGTCTCTAATCAGGTGGTACTTGCGATCTATGTGTTTACTCGCATTGTGGGCTCGTGGTTCCTTTGCATTAGCCACTGCACCGCTATTGTCACAATAAATTGTGATAGCTCTAGGCATTTTAGGAACCACATCCAAGTCCATAAGGAAGTTCCGGAGCCACACCGATTCTTTACCTGCCTCAGAGGCTGCTACATATTCGGCTTCCATGGTAGAGTCCGAAATGCATTTCTGCTTAACACTCTTCCATGAGACTGCTCCACCTCCCAATGTGAACACATAGCCTGATGTAGACTTTCGCTGATCCTTATCAGATTGGAAATCCGAGTCTGTGTAACCAATAGGAATCAACTCGGACGCTTTGTAACTCAGAACATAATTCCTAGTCCTTCGCAGGTACTTAAGTATGTTCTTTACAGCAGTCCAGTGACCCTGTCCAGGGTTACTCTGATATCTTGCTACCATGCCCACGGCATAGCAGATATCAGGTCTCGTGCACAACATGGCATACATTAGACTTCCTACTGCCGAAGCATAAGGAACCTTCTTCATGTAATCTATCTCCTTTTGTGTTTTGGGACACATGTCTTTAGATAGATGAATTCCATGGCAGAAAGGTTGAGCACCTCTCTTGGAATTCTGCATGTTGAAACGAGCCATAATCGTATCAATATATGAAGCCTGGGACAAGCTTAATGTTCTTTTCCGGCGATCCCTTATAACCTTGATCCCAAGAACATGCCCAACTTGACCTAAGTCTTTCATATCGAATTGCTTGGACAACCATCCCTTTATGTCCGACAACATCTTCACATTGTTGCCAATTAGAAGGATGTCATCTACATAAAGCACGAGAAACGCCACACTGTTTCCGTCACTTCTCCGGTATACACACGACTCGTCCATGCTTTGAATGAATCCATAAGACTGGATAACCTCATCAAACCGCATGTTCCAAGATCTAGAAGCTTGCTTCAATCCATAAATGGATCGGTTTAGCTTACACACTAGATGCTCTTGGCCTTTCTGTTGGAATTCGATATCCCGGGTCATTAAAAATTGCGGAAAATAATAACCCGACCGAAATCCTCTCGCCGGAGACCGATCACGAACACCACGAAGAACCGGGCTCGTCAAGAGCATCGCCGCGGGATGAACCCGCGGCTAAACCCTAGCCGAGCCCCACCGTGGGGCTCGCGATCGCGCACAAGGCGATCGCTGGGGCTGCTCCGGCAGCCCCGGGCGGTGAGTCCGGCGACTCACCGCCACCGCCCGAGGAGGGCGGTTCGCCCAGCGGCGAACCCGCCGCGGCTGCCCGGCGATCGACCACCGCGGTCGATCGCCCACCCCGGCTCCCAGCCGGGGTTCCTCGCGTGTGCCGTCGCGGTCGAAGCCCTAGGGCTCGACCGCACCCCCTCGGCTCCCAGCCGAGGGCTCCTTCGAACCTTCGCCGGGGATCTCGAATCCCCGTCCCCGAAGTTTGACGTTTACCCGGATCGTCCGTTCATGTATGCATCACAATTAAATCCACATAAATTCACACAAAAGAGTTTATGATTTTACCTTTTAATTCGTTGTGCGGAGAAACGAATTTAAGTTTGACGACCTTACGATCTTCCCACGTATTCCTTGCACTAGCTTGAACGTCGGGTGGGCGACGATCCTCCAAGCTTATGGATCCTCTTCAACTCTCTAGAACTATCAACTATTGATATTCTTGTCTCATGAAAAAGTGAAGACCATGTAGTGCTCTTATAGGCTACGTAGGGGATCTAAAGGAGGTGGAATATTGGGCTTCCAATATTAATGATTAAATTGAGCCCAAGCCCAAATCTATTAATCTCCCATTAATATTAATTAATTTATTTTCCACTATATAAATTAATTGCACTCCCAATATTAAACCATATTATATCAAATAATATTTCTCCGGTAGTATTATTTATTCCGTGTATTTAAGATTTAAATATCCATGAATAAAATTAATTTATTGCTAATTAATTTATATTCATCTCTTGAATCCGAGACTAGTACCATTCAACCTTAATTATTGTGCGGAACGAATCCACTCATGAGGTTTACACAATAATTCCTTTTGAACTCATCTCGGGGATATTATCAACCCTTCCGGGATACACTGTCCGGTCAATCATTCACGGCATGCCATATATAAAATATAGTGACACAACTTAAGCGGTAATTAACCCAATAATTAAATCGGTTAATTCCTTTGGTAAATCAAAGTCACTTATATTGAATATACACACCCGCAACGATATCGGGGATTAAGAATATAATACACTGAGACTCGAATCGATTATCGCCGGCAATCCTAATCGATGAATCTCTACGATCCGCTCAATACACCAAGTGTACAAGTGTGATAAAATAATTAAGACAAATTATTTTCTCTCTCACACAACGACTATACCGATGGATTGGTCCGGGTCCATCTAGGTCGTGAGCCACTGTTTGATTAAATACGAGTAACCGATAGTATGATCTTCTGTGTGGGGCCCGACACACCATACTAACTACAACGTATAAAATCCAGGACTATGATTTGCATATATTTAATTAATGATAATTAAAAGCAAACAATTGTTTATTTAATAGATTAAATGCTATGATCGGGAGTTTATCGTTACTTAAATCTAGACATTAAGTACACAACTCCAACAATCTCCCACTTGTACTAAGGTCTAGTCATTTCCTCCAAACTCCCGGTTCCCATACTCATCACGTGCTTTAAAGTGTACTTCCAAGAAGTACTATGTGAGTGAGCAATCTAGGTTGCCGCTCTGAAGTTATCTTGGTGACTACTACGTCGTCTCCCCTGACGATGATTCGTATCAGGTGGTACTTGCTCTATGTGTTAACATCACTTTTGACTCATGACCTCTTCTAGTTCACCATGCACCGCTATCCAATAGCCTTTGGTAAACTAAGAGTCATATCCAAGTCAAGAGGTTATCCCGGAACCTAACCAAAACTTCCGCTGCCTCTGAGGCTGCTATTCGGTTATGAGAGAGTCCGAAAAGCGTCCCGCTTATCACTCTTTCACTTCAAGGTTCCACCTCTTTCTAAAAGTGAACACATAGCCTGATATCGACTTTCACTGGTCCTTCTCTGATTTTTGGATCTGAGAATCTGTAATCTAAGAAGATTTCGTCTTGCTCAAGCCAGTACTATGAAAGTACTCTTGCAGCATTCGAACATCCCTTATCCAGATTACTTTGATATCCTCCCACTACGCAAACCGCATAGTTGATATCAGGTTCTTGTTTTATAACATTGCATCTATAAAGCTTTCCATACTTGAAGTATAGGAAACTGCTTTGTCCTCATCTATCTCCTTTATGTGTTCGAACACATACCCTTTAGATAGATGTATATTCTGTCTCTGAAAGGCAATAACCTTTCTCAGAAGTATGCATGTTAAAACAAACCTTAATCGTATAAGATATCTAGGAGAAGTACAATGTTCTTATCTCTAGATCATAAGACCTTAAGAACATGCTCTAACTTCTTCTCAATCTTATATCTCGATTTATTTAGACAACCATTATTTTATGTCTGACAATATTTTTACATTGTTGCCAATGATAAAATTTTATCTACATAAATTCTCCGAGAAACACCACCTTGTTTCCATCACTTCTCTAATACACCTTTCGTCTATGCCTTTTGATGAATCCATCAAATGGACTATCCCATCAATTCGCAAGTTCCACGATTCACAGCTTTAATTCAATCCATAAATGGATTTACTAAGCTTGTACTCTAAATGATCTAGCCTCTTAACAATAATCCTTATTGTTCCAAGCAGGCACATTTAGATCTAGTACCGCCCTTATGCAGAGCTAGGGGTCGATTTCATCTTTACTAGATCCAGAGTCCGAACTCCTCTAGTCTTATGAATATCTCTGGTTGTCCAACAACCTCCCACTGCAATGGCGTCTCGGTGTATGACAGTAATAACAATAGGTGCAGTATGTGGTGCACTTCTACTCGGTTTGGCTGGTTCCTAGTCTTTTGTCCTTTCTCTCATTTCAAGGTATTACGTAAATTTAGGCTTTGTGGTCCATCTAATAGTCTTCCTCTATGAACCGGACAGGACGTCCCTCTGGTTCATAGTACTATAGAACACACAATACTTCGTTCATCTAGGATATCCTACAACCATATTCAATATGCCGTTGTATCTAGGAATATCCATAGAACATAGGTAGTTCCGAACAACTTGTTCTTTTACTATTAGATTTTCCATTTCTTTATAGCGCACCATCTCTACACGCAAGTGTATGGCGCGGTCCTTTGGGATTGAATCCCAATCTTTGATTATGCTATGTGTTATTCAGATAGGTGATGGCCTCCGCGACCGAGTCGCAGGCTCTTAATGGATATACTTTGATGGTTCCCCATAATAGCTTTGTGTCCATTGACTAGTCAAAACACTTTGCTTTTATGGCACATTAAGTATTCTAATCCATCACTGAGTATTCTTTGAGAGAATTTCTCGTACCTTTCTAACTTACACATATGTCTGCATATCTAATCATTTCCAATACTTGTCTGAATTCTATCCTTTATCCAGAAAGGTTTGCTTAGATGTATTATCCTCCAAATTCAATCCTTAGGTCGGAAGGTCCATTCCTTCAACTTTAATTGATCAAATCAATTTCGACCATTTGAATCTCATTTGAAAATACTTCTAAGTATAAGATTTCACAAGTATAATGATCAATAAAGAAATATCTAACAAGTAAAACAAGTTATAGAACGGTTCGTTGCAATTGGGGTAGACTTAGGATCTATCATTCATATATTGCTGTCTAATGTACCAGAATAGATAATGCCATTATTTCTTATCAAAATCATCCAATGATTAAAGAAATAAAATATCCATTCATTAATAATAGAAATCCAGAACAAAACGTTCTTTCTAAAATAAAGGGGTACATAAAGCATTAACTTTGAAATGAAATCTTATTTAACTACTAAAGCAGATAAATGTCTTCCACCGCAACCGCTGCCTCCTCTACAGCTTTGCCCGTGTAGACTCGAACTCTTCCTCTCTAAGTCGCCGGGTTTTCTGGAACCCCTGCATTCAAAAATGCACATACCGTCAGTGGTTCCATATCTACACACCAGAATTCTGGTAGATAATACCACTGATTATGTTTTTACGACTAAGGAAAAATCGTACCTTTGAGAGGACATTCAGACTTCCAGTGTCCCATCTTGTTGCATCGGAAGCACTTACCCTTTGGCTTTGCAGCCCCCATTTGTGGTACAGTCCTCTTGACACCACTGGGTTTCCGGGCTTGCTTCCTTCTTTTGCCCCTACCTCCACCAGGCTTAAAGCCTTTGGACTTGGTAGCTACAAGCGCTTGAGACTTGCCCTTCTTGTAGATCCCCTCTGCCGCCTTTAGTTCAGTCAGGAGTTGCGCAAGAGTATAAGATAGTTTACCCATATTATAGCTCATACGAAACTGTTGGGATATGTCCTTCGATCCTACGTGTGCAATCGATAAAGTCATAAGGTCGTCTATGGATGTTAAATGATTATTTGATAATATTAATTGTTGGGAACAATATAATATTGATCAATTAAATCATACCTACAGGGTCACACACGAGCTCGATATTGATATACATTGCTTGATAAATATATTGATTTAGAATCAATATTTACGTGGATTTAATACACATGCATGGGATGCATGGCTTGCATGGATGCATGTCACATAGTGTGACATGGCATGCCACACAAGCAAGTGGGACCACATACAATGCATAGTGGCATGTGTATGTGGCATGACCTTTCACCTCATTTGTAACCCCTTTTGCATGTTAATGGTGCATTATGATGCCCATTATGTTGTAGGTTACAAAGGGGAGTAAGGTGGTGAATAATGAGGTTATAATATGGATGAAAATCAGATTTTCATCACACATTACCTTAACCCACGAAATTCACACCAAAGAGAGAGAGGAGAAAGTGTTCTTGGAGAATCGACTCGATCAAGCAAAGTGTTCGTCATCCGGGTTCGTGTGCAACACGTAGAGGCCGGGCCATTTGTGCGGCTTCAACATCCGGGCGATCCAAAGGCGTGACGGGGTCATTACAAAGGTGTACAATTCGTGGCTGATCCATTAAGGTGGTTCAATCGACTCAACACAACCTTAACCAATTTCAACGATCACCAAAAGTAAGTAATCGTTGAACCTTATATATATATATATATATATATATATATATATATATATATATATATATATATATATATATATATATATATATATATATATATATTGGATGTGTATATATATATATAAATATATGTGTGTCTATACATATTTGTGTGCACTAAGATCATGGCATAGTAGATCTATCGCTTTACACGCTTCCGCACACACGGTATATCGATCGGATCGGTATACCGGTACCTTCAATTGGTATCAGAGCCTAGGGCTCGTGCACACTTTTGTGTTGGACACAATATGTTTAAAATCAACATAATTGGCTTAATTGTTTTATGTGATTATGTGATTATGTGTTTAGATATAAGTCCGGCCACCGTTAGTGGTCGGGTGAATGAAATTGTCGTTTTTTACGTTTCGATTGGCCGTAGTATTTGAGGGCTGCGTCCCTTGGAATCATTTGTAATAGATAGGTTTTTCTATTATATTTGTATTGTACTACTTGTAAGCGATGGACTTGGTCCATGGTTCGATGGAGGATCTCGGCTCTCCGGCGAAAACGAGAAGAAACGAAGCAAAACGAAGCAAAACGAAGCAAAGCGGACAAAACCGGGCTGCTGGAGCCAAACGGCGGGGGCTGCTGGAGCCAAACGGCGGGCGCCGTTGTAGCTCCAGCGGGCGCTGTTTTGTTTCTGCGGGCGCCGTTTTGGAAACGGCGACCGCCGAAAGCTCTTTTTTGGGGCAGACGGGTTTTTGCCCTTTCGGCGGGCGCCGTTTTGGAAACGGCGACCGCTGGTTGTAAAACGGCGGGCGCTGTTCGTGGTTTTTGGGGTAATGACTTGTTTTGACCAAAATCGGCGACCGCGGAACTGAAACGGAGGGCGAGGACCAGTCCAGAAGATGTTCAAGGCCTATTTTGTTGCTTTTAATCTTTTCGTTTGAGAGTTGTGAGGTTCTAGGGGCCTTTCGATTTCGTATTTATATGCTTTGCTAGTTATAGGTTGTTTTATGTTATAAATGTTCAACTTACATATAAACAAACCTATGCATGCAAGTTCTCAATAATAATGAGTATAATGTCTTGTCCAAAACATCACACTCATGAAGCCCTCGATCATAAGTTAGTAGGTCCGCCTCAGCGGGGTACTACTTGTTATCTTGGGATAAGTGGGAGTAAGGGTTAGACCCTTACACGTGAGTTTGGTTTTCTCATCGATAGATCCACTGCAGGCGTGGCTATCGAGACATGAGATGAGAATGGGACTCTCATCGACCGAGAGTGACATTAGATGTCATTGACATGGGATGTCTACCTATCTTGGACTTCTTAAGTGCGGACTCAGTCGGCTTAAGAATTTGCAAGATGAGGGTCTTGGGATTGTTTTGTTCAAGGGAACAAAGATATTAGATATCGATTGAACAAAATGGAATAAATAAGTAGCTTGTTAGACAACCTTATTTGTTTACCGCTTTGTGAATGTTTACATACTTTATTTATCTTTCTTTTGTAGTTTATCATGTTAATTTCAACTCGATTCAAGTTTGGTTTAATTCTTGATTATGAAAAATTGAACAACATAAATTTTCTTGATTCACAACGTAATTTGAGGATGGTCCTCAAATACGAAGACAATGAAAATGTGTTAGATAACCACATCCTAAGATATCATTGAACAACTCAATAGCATGCTCGGGGAATATGCTAAGATTGAGCGGTTCGGTATGACCAGGGCCATCGCTTCAGCTAGGCTGGAAAAATGGAAATCTATGGAATCACATGTGCAACAAATGATTGGATTATTTGCTTCAATTGACCGCCTAGATTTTTCATATGATGATTATTTGGCAACCGATTTCATACTTCAATCTCATGATGGTTATAATGCCTTTAGGCTAAAATTTCCATATGAATGGTTTGAAGAAATCGCTTCGTGAGCTACACGGGATGCTCAAGGCTGCTGAGCCGGCGATAGAGAAGGACCCTAAGAGGGAAATTCTTATGATATGGGATAGGGTATTCAAAAGAGCATAGGCAAGAAGGCTACTAGGGTTCCTAGGGAATCTCAATGCGTCTACTGCAAAAGTGTTGGACACTACTTGCAAACATATAAAAGTTCATATTTTATTCAATTTCAAAACAAATGCCTAATTTGTCTTTTATTTGATGGATTATAAGGTTAGGATTATTTACACCTCGGGGAGTGATTTAATCCAAAACACTTAAGTTCATCAATGACACAAATTAGAGACTTTCGAGCCATTGGATGGCGTGAATCGATTGTCTGGTTGGCTCCCTCATATTTTATGAGAGATAGGGCTTCAATTGCATGATAATATCGCTGGTTAGAAAACTTCGATTTTTCACTTACGATTTATCACGTTTTGACATTGAGATAATTTTGAATGGAAATTTGAATGAGACTCAATTATTGGGAATAATTGAATTTGCCCAAAGTTCAAAGAAGATGTGAAGAACGGGTTTGCTTCATCTTCAAGTATTAATGATATAGACATTAAACTTCACAAATTCTAATTCTTGGGTATTGGATGCCAAATGTGGTTCTCACATTTTATGTGGAGGAACTACATAGAAGTATAAGTTTGGTGAATAGAGATGTCAATCTACGGGTAAGAAATGGAGCGAAGGTCGCTGCATTAGCCGTATGATCATATGATGTTGTTTTGCCTTAGGGCCTTATTTTAGTATTATAACTATGTAATTTTGTACCTTCAATAAACAATGAATATTGGTTCAGTATTAGATACTGATGGATTAGTTTTTTCACTATTAAATAGTTTGGTAACTATTTTAATTGTGAATTATTCTTTGTTTTGGTACGATTATTATATTGTTTATGTATACTTTAAACTTGACAAATCATATATATCATTAAGACCAAAGGCCAAATCGAATAAGTATCGATGAGACATAACTGAAACATTGTTGATTAGATCAAATCAAAATCTAAACATGTAACGAAGATTCTTTTAGAAGGAATTTTAGAATCATTTGACTTGGAGTCATTTGATACATGTGAATGATGTGTGATTGAAAAGATAACAATGTCATCTTTCTTGGAGAAAGGAGAACATGTGAGTAATTAGGGATGATCCATACTGATGTATGTGGAACCTATTAGTTCACAAGCACATGAAGGTTATGTTTCGGAAAAGAGAAAACAAACTATATTAGATATAGTTCGACCATTCGATGAGAGGTCTAAATGAACTACTGGTCTCTTTTGGGAACACACAATTCTAGACTTCAACTTATACACTGAATAGGACGCTGTCAAAAGCTGTTGATAAGACACCATACTAGGTATGGAAAGGGAGGGTCCCTAAATTGTTTTCATCAAGATTTGAGGTTCTAAAAGCTTCTCTGACGAGATTTATCTCTATAGAGCTTGAACTCAAATGGGATAAAAGTTTCCTTATGGTATGTCCATATGAAACTCAAGGGTACAAATTCTACGATCTATCTGAGAACAATTTTTTGTTGCTCGAGATGGTGATTTTCTTGAAAAGAGATATCTTTCCTAGAAAGTCAGTGGGAGCTCGATTATCTTGAACGAGGTTCAAGTGGAACAACCAATGATGAATACTCAAGACTGGGTTGAGAGTATTCCTATGGTTTTAGAAACCATACCAGCTCTTGTAGGTCCAGAAGGCATATATCTCTTTTAGTCAGATACTTAGATATTGTGATCTATGAGAGATATGAAGTCATGCTTTTGGAAAGCGATGAACCTTCGAACTATATCCAAGCTATGACGAGTGCAGCTACTAAAATTGGCATGATGCCATGAAATCTGAGATGATATCAATATCTGATAATCAAGTTTGGAACTTGATATATTTGCATCACGGGGTTAGACCCAATGAATGCTAATAGATCTTTAAGATCTAAACAGACAGATAGAAAACCTAGGGTTTTCAAAGCAAGGTTGATGGTAAAAGTTTTATTCACGAGGTGGATTATGGAAAAACTTTCACCAGTTGCTTTGATTAAATCATTCAGATTATCTTAGCCATTGCTACTCATCTTGATAATGAGTTATGGTAATATTGGATGTTAAAACTAACTTCTTGAATTGGATTCTAGAAGAGAATGTGTTTTGACACAACCTAAGAGTTTTATCGATCCTAATAAGGCTGAGAAATTATGCAATCTTATAATTCCATTTATGGAATAAAGCAAAGCATATCAGAGTAGCAATCTTCAGTTCAATGAATCCATACTGGGTTTTGGATTTCAGAGGAACTCGGAAGAGTCTTGTTTTACAAGAAGAACAGTGGGAGGTACGTTGTATACATTGTGTTGTATGTCGATGACATACTCCTTATTGGAAACAATGTTTCTATGCTTAATTCTATTAAAGAATAGCTTGGAAATTGTTTTTCAATAAAGGATCTTGGAGAAGCACAGTACATATTGGGCATCAAGATCTGTCGGAACAGATCGAAAAGGATGTTTGGACTTAGTAAAGCGACATATATTGATAAGGTGCTTGATAAGTTCAGAATGAAAGACGCCAGAAAGGGTCTCATTCCAATGAGTCATGGCACATCTCTTAGCAAGATGCAAGGCCCTACGGGACTTGATGAGCAAAAGAGGATGGAAAACATTCCTTATGCTTTGGCAATAGGGTCTATAATGTATGCCATGATATGTACACGACCGGACGTATCGTATGCTTTGAGCATGACGAGTCAGTTTCTAGGAAATCCAGGTGAGGCGCGTTAGACTGCGACCAAGAATATTCTTATGTACCTTAGATGGACAAAAGAATTTTGTTGTCTTTGGAAGACAAAAAGAGTTGATATTAACAAGCTGTTTAAATGCTAACTTCAAAACAAACTAAGATAATTTCCGATTTTAATCTGGTTATATCTTTTGTCTGGTTAGAGGTGATATTTGCTGGAATAGTTCCATGCAATGCAATATAGCTGATTAAACTACAAAGGCTGAGCACAGTATTGCATTGGATGCAGTAATGTTGGCAGTTAGGATTTGAAAGTTCTTGAATGAACTAGGTGGCGTAACTAGCTCAGCCCATCCGATAGTTCTCTATTTATAGTAGAGTTATCGCGCAAGCCAATGAGCTAGGAAGCACCACAAGTCTAAAACTGGTGCTCAGGAAGTTCCACATTATCTGGGAGATAGTTTTGTGGAGACATCGAGATAATAAAGTTGCAACTTTTGGTAAGGTTGCAAACCCGCTTTCTAAACCTCTCCTGCAGTTTAAGCTTGAGGCTTCACGACTGCAATAGAGATCAGACATCTTAGAGATGGGTTGTGATTTCTATTACTGTATTAGATACTTTTGGAGATTTGATAAACATTCACTCATATGTATAATACATATTTCTTCATATAAATATGGTTTAATTAATTTATATGAATTGTCCAAATGATTAAGTAATATCGATTGGGTTATGAGGTCGACTTACCGCATAATGAAGTCCCAATGGTTGAACTGATATACTTGAATCATATGCTTTTTCCTAGTTCGTATAATCGAGTACGGACAAACCGATAATACAAAGAACTAGATTGTAATGTGTACTATAGCGCCGCTTCATGGGCTAGTGATGTGGGACATCAAGTACAATTACATAGATATTAGCTGGGAGCTAATGATCGAACAGACCCGACTGGAATAGTATTTAAGATTTCGAGTCATAATACTAATTCATTGACTGTCGAGCAATTTCCTCTGACCTGAGTAGTCCAGAGTGATTCCATTGTGAAATGGTGTACTTTGATACAAGTAAACGCCTTTCGTAAAAGGAGGTTATAAAACTTTTTATTGGGTATATCAGGAAGCAAATGGGAGAGCTTGGATTGACAAGATGGGATTGTCCTCCATTTTATAATGGGATACATGTCTTACCGGCCACTTGGAGAGTCGAGACTGTGGAAAATACGTGGCCACGTCCAGATTCGTATCATAGTGATAAATCTGGTTTTACAGTCTGTCTCAAAGTCCAAGAAAGGTTTGAACCGATTGAGGATGACTCGAGTCTTGCCTCAAGTTCAAACTTAGACATAAAAGTGACAACAGGAAGTTGGCAGCACACTGGCTCTGAAGGTCAAGTGGGAGATTGTTGGGATATGTCCTTCGATCCTACGTGTGCAATCGATAAAGTCATAAGGTCGTCTATGGATGTTAAATGATTATTTGATAATATTAATTGTTGGGAACAATATAATATTGATCAATTAAATCATACCTACAGGGTCACACACGAGCTCGATATTGATATACATTGCTTGATAAATATATTGATTTAGAATCAATATTTACGTGGATTTAATACACATGCATGGGATGCATGGCTTGCATGGATGCATGTCACATAGTGTGACATGGCATGCCACACAAGCAAGTGGGACCACATACAATGCATAGTGGCATGTGTATGTGGCATGACCTTTCACCTCATTTGTAACCCCTTTTGCATGTTAATGGTGCATTATGATGCCCATTATGTTGTAGGTTACAAAGGGGAGTAAGGTGGTGAATAATGAGGTTATAATATGGATGAAAATCAGATTTTCATCACACATTACCTTAACCCACGAAATTCACACCAAAGAGAGAGAGGAGAAAGTGTTCTTGGAGAATCGACTCGATCAAGCAAAGTGTTCGTCATCCGGGTTCGTGTGCAACACGTAGAGGCCGGGCCATTTGTGCGGCTTCAACATCCGGGCGATCCAAAGGCGTGACGGGGTCATTCCAAAGGTGTACAATTCGTGGCTGATCCATTAAGGTGGTTCAATCGACTCAACACAACCTTAACCAATTTCAACGATCACCAAAAGTAAGTAATCGTTGAACCTTATATATATATATATATATATATATATATATATATATATATATATATATATATATATATATATATATATATATATATATATATATTGGATGTGTATATATATATATAAATATATGTGTGTCTATACATATTTGTGTGCACTAAGATCATGGCATAGTAGATCTATCGCTTTACACGCTTCCGCACACACGGTATATCGATCGGATCGGTATACCGGTACCTTCAGAAACTGCTCAAAACTAGGGGCCAGAGACTGGAGTATGATGTCGACTTGCGTCTCACCATCAATAGAAGCTCCTAGGACCTCAAGTTCATTCAACATACTCATCATCTTAAGAACGTGCTCCCCAACGGGCGTTCCTTCAGATTGAGTAGTCGACATGAGGACTCTCATGGCTTCTTGCCTTGCCGCACGATCTTGCTCCCCAAACATCTCCTTGAGGTTAAACATCATATCATAGGCAGTGTCCATCGACTCATGTTGGGTTTGGAGTACATTTGACATGGAAGCCAAAATATAACACCTAGCCATTTCATCAGCCTTTTTCCACTTCCGATATGTCAGTTTTTCCTCATCAGTTGAGGCAGCCGTGGGCTCAGCAGGGCACACTTCATGGAGTACAAACTTGTACTCCTCCGAAGTTAGGACAATGTCTAAATTTCTCTTCCAATCAATATAGTTGGGGCCAGTGAGCTTATGCTCCTTGAGTATCATAGAAAGTGGGTTCATAGCTATTCTCTAAACCTATAAGCACATTTAAACAAACAATTAATTTAATATCCGATATTATCTCCCTCAAATAATATCATTAAATCACTAATCACATCTAAAATCCCATCAGATAAGGCAAGCCACGATAGTGTGGACGTTTACCCATCCAAATGATTTAGCAATTAGATTTGCTTTGGTCGTACATCACTATAGCGTTACTTCGATGGGAAGGATACTATAGAGCGTACCTAAGTGTAAACCATTACTCAGTATCTAAGAAGATTGTTTGGGACTCGTATATTATCGCAAGCCACGATAGTGTGGACGTTTACGCTAATACATGAACCTTCACTTTTTTCTATAACTGTCTACATCAATCGATCCAAAATCCCATTCAATGCAGCAAGCCACGATAGTGTGGACGTTTACTACACCAAAAGATTTTTACAATTGACATCCAATTACTTTGAAGCATTTGATTTTGTAAATCAAGACGCGGAGAATCATAAGTGAAACTCGAAGTTTCTAACCAGTGATTCACCATGCGAACAACCCTATCTCTCATTAGATGAGGGAGCCGAGCAGACAATCGATCCATCTATCAAAGAATGGTACGACTGCCTCTAATTTGTGTCATCCACATGACCAAGTGGCTTTGGCTCCATTCCACTCCCCGGGGTGAGAATGAGTCGACTTGAAGTCAGTTTCAGAAAGACAAATTAGGCATTGTTTGATAAACTTAATCAATGTCTCTTGTAAAAGGAATTACAAGAATTCTCCTCCAATGACACATCTATACGAACTTCAAAAGTCCATAAGAGTCACCAAGAGAACAGTAATGGAGACCATGGGAATGTTTCCATCCCCGCTCCCACTTAGCTTTTTATAACAAAGGGATACGCTATCTAATGCATAATTAAACACATAAGCATGCATACAAGTAATAAAGCACATAGCACATAGTCAAAATAATGCTAGAAAAAAAATTATTTTTCCCGACTATCATGGCTTTATTCCATCTCCGTATGCATCTTCTAGTCTTCAGTCTTCATTCTTGAATGCTCCATGTGACGAGAATATTAATCCCAATATTTATGTCTATTTATTTTTAATAAATCCAAAAGATACTCAATTCGAAAATTAAGTCAATCGAATAAATCAAAAATAAAATTAAATATTATTAATATTTTTATTTATTTTATTTTCCTATCTAATTCCATTAAATCTCTAGAATAATCTATCCAAGTCAAACTTGGAATATTCTAGAAGACTTCTATAATAGAATAAGGAATAAAATAAATTAGGACTCTTCTACTTTCCATGATTAATTAGTTTCCATGTCTATGAAAATTCCCATAAAATAGGAATAATCAAATAGAAATAAATTAATTAATTATTTTCCTATCTAATTCTATTAAATCTCTAGATTCCTATTCCAAGTAGAACTTGAAATATTCTAGAAGACTTCCATAATAGAATAAGGAAATAAATAATATTAATTCTTTTCCTATCTAATTCTATTAAATCTCTAGATTCCTATTCCAAGTAGAACTTGAAATATTCTAGAAGACTTCTATAATAGAATAAGGAATAAAATAATATTAATTAATTCTTTTCCTATCTTCATGAGAGTTCCCATACTTAGGAATACTCAAAATAGGAAAACTTGAATCAATTAGGTAAGTAGTATCTTGGTAGGAGTAGGAGTAGTACGGGTTGGGGATCCCCGTACCACCACCACCACCACCGATCGACCACCGGGAGGGAGCACCCGACGCCGCCGCTCCAGCCGGCCAGCCGCCACCGTCGCCGGCGACAGCCCACGGCCGAAGGGGGCGACGCCCATCTCCCCTTTGATCGATCATGGGGTCGATCATGGGGTGATCGACTCCTTCGGTCCTTCGTCCTCTTCGTCTTCTTCGTCACACGAGTTCTCCGGCGGTCGTCTCGGCATCGATCCAACGTAAATAAATTACAAGAAATAAATTTACAAATCCGGTATCGATTCTATACATGAAATCGACCCTATACACTTTCCGGAAAACATAGAACGTAATAATAAATCCTAAATTCGGTCAACCCCCGAATTTTTACTATTACAAGCATTCATCCACACAAAACGAATCTCGACATGTCCGAGAGTTTAATAAACGAACAATCATGGTAAATTAAATAGCAATTAATTAAACGAATAATTAACAATTAATTAAACCATGATAGTCGGAATCCCTGCAAGGTAGAACGCAATTGAACACATACATGAACACGAAACCAAACGCTCTGATACCAATTGTTGGAATTCGATATCCCGGGTCATTAAAAATTGCGGAAAATAATAACCCGACCGAAATCCTCTCGCCGGAGACCGATCACGAACACCACGAAGAACCGGGCTCGTCAAGAGCATCGCCGCGGGATGAACCCGCGGCTAAACCCTAGCCGAGCCCCACCGTGGGGCTCGCGATCGCGCACAAGGCGATCGCTGGGGCTGCTCCGGCAGCCCCGGGCGGTGAGTCCGGCGACTCACCGCCACCGCCCGAGGAGGGCGGTTCGCCCAGCGGCGAACCCTCCGCGGCTCCAGCCGCGGCTGCCCGGCGATCGACCACCGCGGTCGATCGCCCACCCCGGCTCCCAGCCGGGGTTCCTCGCGTGTGCCGTCGCGGTCGAAGCCCTAGGGCTCGACCGCACCCCCTCGGCTCCCAGCCGAGGGCTCCTTCGAACCTTCGCCGGGGATCTCGAATCCCCGTCCCCGAAGTTCGACGTTTACCCGGATCGTCCGTTCATGTATGCATCACAATTAAATCCACATAAATTCACACAAAGGAGTTTATGATTTTACCTTTTAATTCGTTGTGCGGAGAAACGAATTTAAGTTTGACGACCTTACGATCTTCCCACGTATTCCTTGCACTAGCTTGAACGACGGGTGGGCGACGATCCTCCAAGCTTATGGATCCTCTTCAACTCTCTAGAACTATCAACTATTGATATTCTTGTCTCATGAAAAAGTGAAGACCATGTAGTGCTTTTATAGGCTACGTAGGGGATCTAAAGGAGGTGGAATATTGGGCTTCCAATATTAATGATTAAATTGAGCCCAAGCCCAAATCTATTAATCTCCCATTAATATTAATTAATTTATTTTTCACTATATAAATTAATTGCACTCCCAATATTAAACCATATTATATCAAATAATATTTCTCCGGTAGTATTATTTATTCCGTGTATTTAAGATTTAAATATCCATGAATAAAATTAATTTATTGCTAATTAATTTATATTCATCTCTTGAATCCGAGACTAGTACCATTCAACCTTAATTATTGTGCGGAACGAATCCACTCATGAGGTTTACACAATAATTCCTTTTGAACTCATCTCGGGGATATTATCAACCCTTCCGGGATACACTGTCCGGTCAATCATTCACGGCATGCCATATATAAAATATAGTGACCCAACTTAACCGGTAATTAACCCAATAATTAAATCGGTTAATTCCTTTGGTAAATCAAAGTCACTTATATTGAATATACACACCCGCAACGATATCGGGGATTAAGAATATAATACACTGAGACTCAAATCGATTATCGCCGGCAATCCTAATCGATGAATCTCTACGATCCGCTCAATACACCAAGTGTACAAGTGTGATAAAATAATTAAGACAAATTATTTTCTCTCTCACACAACGACTATACCGATGGATTGGTCCGGGTCCATCTAGGTCGTGAGCCACTGTTTGATTAAATACGAGTAACCGATAGTATGATCTTCTGTGTGGGGCCCGACACACCATACTAACTACAACGTATAAAATCCAGGACTATGATTTGCATATATTTAATTAATGATAATTAAAAGCAAACAATTGTTTATTTAATAGATTAAATGCTATGATCGGGAGTTTATCGTTACTTAAATCTAGACATTAAGTACACAACTCCAACACTTTCTTGATGAAACCTTCTGGCTGTCTCATGTAAATGGTCTCGTCAAGATTCCCATTCAAGAATGCTGTCTTGACGTCCATTTGCCACACCTCATAATCCATATAAGATGCTATAGACAAAATAATCCGGATCGACTTTAGCATAGCTACCGGCGAAAAAGTTTCCTCATAATCGATCCCTTCTTTCTGAGTATACCCTTTCGCAACAAGCCTAGCCTTGAAGGTTTCAACCTTCCCGTCAGACCCTCTTTTTCTCTTGTACACCCACTTGCAACCAATGGCTTTTACACCTTTGGGCGGTGCTACAAGATTCCAGACCTGATTTGAATCCATTGATTCAATCTCAGATTTCATCGCCTTTTGCCAAGACTGAGAATCTTGATCTTTAAGCGCCTCGCCATAGGTCCAGGGATCGGCCTCATGTTCTCTAGGTAACAAGTCCGAAGACTCACCTATAAACATGAACCTATCGGGTTGTCGAACAACCCTCCCACTACGACGAGGCTCCGGTGTAACCTCAGTAACTACAGGTGCAGACTGTGGTGGCGTATCACCCGGTTCGGTTGGATCTAAGCCTTGATCGTCCCCTCTCAGTTCGTTAAGTATTATCTCACTCTTGGGCTTATGGTCCATTATATAATCCTCTTCCAAGAACCGAGCGTTGGTGCTAACAACGATCTTCTGGTCCTTAGGACTATAAAATAGACCACCTTTCGTTCCTCTAGGATATCCTATAAACAACCGAATATCTGAACGAGATTCCAACTTATCAGCCCCATGCTTCAGCACATGTGCTGGACAACCCCAGACCCGAATGTGTTTCAAATTTGGCTTTCGCCCGGTCCACAATTCCGAGGGCGTCTTAGGGACTGATTTAGAAGGAACTAAGTTCAGGATATACGCCGCTGTTTCCAAGGCATATCCCCAGAACGAAACTGGTAGTTTTGAATAACTCATCATAGATCTTACCATTTCCATAAGAGTCCTATTCCTTCTTTCTGCTACACCATTCTGCTGGGGCGTGTATGGTGCAGTCATCTGGGAGTCAATCCCATTCTCTAATAAGTACGCCTTAAACTCTCCCGAGAGGTACTCTCCTCCACGATCAGATCGTAGAGTCTTTATGGTTTTACCATGAAGGTTCTCCACAAGAGCTTTGTACTCCTTGAACTTGTCAAAGCACTCGCTCTTGCGGCGCATCAGGTATATAAAACCATACCTTGAGTAATCATCAGTGAAGGTTACGAAATATTCATAACCTCCTCTCGCTTGGACAGATAAAGGCCCGCACAAATCAGAGTGAATCAATTCTAGTACTTCCTTGGATCTATACCCCTTATCACTAAAGGGTCGCTTGGTCATTTTTCCTTCCAGGCATGATTCGCAGGTTGGAAAGTCCTCATCTTTCACACCACTGAGTATTCCATCAGTTATCAACCTTTGAATCCTACCCAAGTTAATATGACCTAGCCTAAGATGCCATAAGTACTTTTGATTCATCCTAGAAGGCTCCTTTCTCTTATTGGTACTAGATGTGTTATATGACTCTACACTTTGCATCGTGGGATTCAGTATATATAAGTTGCCTATCAATGTACCAGAACAGATATAATCACCATTCTTCTTGACAATAACAGAATTATCAAAAGAAACAGAATATCCATTCAAAACCAACTTAGAAACCGAAACAAGGTTCTTTCTAAAATTCGGTACATAAAGACAATTATTCAATACCAAAACTTTATTATTAAAAGATAAATAAATATCTCCCACTGCAACAGCCGCCACTTTCGTCGCGTTGCCCATGTAGATAGTGATCTCTCCCTCTCTAAGCCGCCGGGTTTCCTGGAACCCCTGCAAAGAATTGCAGACATGATCAGTGGCTCCCGTATCCACACACCAGGTACCGGTGGATAACACCGCTAAACATGTTTCAGTGACTAAGGAAAAGTTCGTACCTCCTTGTCTGAGAGGACAATTAGTCTTCCAATGTCCAGACTGCTTGCAACGGAAACACTTGCCCTTGGGCTTGTTCACTCCATTCTGTGGTCCACCATTTCTGGGTCCACTGGGTTTCCGTCCTTGCTTCTTCTTCCTCTTAGTCCCCGGAGGACCAGGAAGTTTCACAGCCACAATTGCCTGAGACTTCTTAAAGATTCCCTCTGCCGCCTGGAGTTCTGTCAGGAGTTCCGCCAACGAATATAACCTCTTGTTCATGTTATAGTTTAGGCGGAACTGCTCAAAACTCCTAGGCAGAGACTGGAGCACTATATCGATCTGGGTTTCCCCATCGATAGCTCCTCCCATAATCTCTATCTCATTCAGATAGCCTATCATCCTAAGAACGTGATCCCTCACGGGCGTTCCTTCGGACATAGTGGCCGTCATGAGTTTCCTCATAGCATCTTGCCTGGCTGCCCTATCCTGACTACCAAACATCTCCTTGAGGTTAAGCATGATATCATAGGCAGTGGTCATGGCCTCATGCTGATGTTGCAGCACATTTGACATAGAAGCCAAAATGTAGCACCGCGCCATCTGATCAGCCTTGACCCACTTCCGATGAGCTTCCTTTTCCTCAGGAGTGGAGGTATCAGTAGGTTCATTAGGACAAACCTCATGGAGTACATATTTGTACTCCTCAGCAGTTAGGACAATGTCCAAGTTTCGTTTCCAATCAACATAGTTTGGACCAGTGAGTTTGTTTTCTTTTAGTAAAATGGACAGCGGGTTGAGTGCCATATCTATAAAAGAGACAAATCAAACTGTCAAATTTAATTCGATATTAACTCCCTTAATTAATATCATTAAATTTACCAATCAATCCTAAAATCCCATCAGACTAGCATGCCACGTTCATGTGGACGTATACTAGTCCAAACGATTTTATAACTGGACTTTTACTTCGGTCGTACATCATTACAGCAGTGACTCCGATGGGGAGGATACTGTAAAGCGTACCTAAGTGTATACCATTTCTCAGTACTAAGTTAACCGCTCGGAAACTACACGCCCACCGCAAGCCACGTTAGTGTGGACGTTTACGTTGACATGCGGTCCCTTTACGATTTCCTATAACTGTCGAGCCTCAATTAACCCAAAGTTCCGTTTCCGTCTAGTAAGCCACGATAGTGTGGACGTTTACTAAACAAACAACTTTGTTAATTGAATTCCATTTAATAAATTTCACAATTTCGTTAATCAAAGCTTGATATCTCGTAAGTGAAACTCGAAGTTTCTAACCAGCGATCAATCATGCAATTGAGCCCTATCTCTCACAAAGTGAGGGAGCCAACCAGACAATCGATCTAGTCATCAAATGACTCGAATGTCTCTAATATGTGTCATCGACATAACCAAGCGCTTTGGCTCCATTCCACTCCCCGGGGTGAGAATGAGTCGAGTTGAAATTAGTCTTTGAAAGACAGATTAGGCATTGCTTTGAAAAACTTAAGTGTTCAATTCTATAAATGGAATTGAATTCGAATTTTGATCCAGTGATATCTGTGTGTCAACTTTATCCGATAGGGAGGATGACACTAAAGCCAACTCGTAAGCGACACACATCACTATCAAAACAGAGAATGGAGACCGCGGGATTGTTTCCAATCCCTCTCCCACTTAGTTTTTACGAAAAAGGGATAACAAGCATGCATATG
The DNA here is from genome assembly GCA_954870475.1 of Euphrasia confusa. Lineage (NCBI taxonomy): Eukaryota > Viridiplantae > Streptophyta > Magnoliopsida > Lamiales > Orobanchaceae > Euphrasia > Euphrasia confusa. Next base: position 19,210,602 of record OX940966.1, read on the forward strand.
AATTTAAAGCATAATAAACACGTAAACACATAGAAAGCATTTAACGTGGCCCGATTATTATGGACTTCAAAATCTTTGATGCACGTCTTCTCGGATCTTCGTCTCGTTGCTCGTCTAGGTCTCGATCCACCACCGACTCGTCTAAGTGCCAAGAGACGAACCCCTCCCACTGGAGTATCATCCCAAGCCTCGACGAGCGATCCGTGGTGTCAGTCGAACCCCCGCAAGATGCTGCCAAGAATCCAGCGAAACGGCGACCGCTGTTTGAGAAACGGCGACCGCCGTTTGCCCTTCAGCAGCCGCGGGTTCGACTTCTCGACCCTCGTCCGGCCTTCGATCTCGTCTCGATCCACCAAGCAGCAACAACATTACATATTAAAGCTAACTACTTCCGGCATCGATCCTATACAGGAATGATCGATCCTATACACCCGGATAAACGAAAAACGAAATAGAAAACCCTAAACGACTCAACCCGTCGTTTTAACTATTACAAGCAAGCAACGATTCAAAACCAAAGATCTCGACAACCCCGAGAGTTTAACAAACCACAAAATTACAGTACATACAACATGACCATAATAATCGGGTTATCCTGCAAAACAAAACTCGCAAACAATACAAGAACGCATAAACCGGCTCTGATACCAATTGTTGGAAATCGACTACCCGGGATGCGTTCGTTCGATCGCTCGAACATCCGAACGATCCCAGTCGACATCCTAAGTCGCTACTTCGTTCGCTTTCCCAGCCCGTGCCCCGATTCACGCCTAGCCATTGCCCCGAAGGACAACCGCGCGAGCCAGAGCGGGCTGCCAGAAAAAGAGCAAAACGGCGGTCGCCGTTTCTCCGCGAACAGCAACGCGACGTTGCTGTTCCGGGCTCGTTTTCGGGTCGTTTTTCCTCATCCGACTACCGATCCGAAGGTCCTAGAACCCCCAGTAGTCGAGGAATACAACCCACAACCCCGGAACCCGATCTACGTTCAAAGTATGATCAACGAGGAAAAGTGAGATCGAATAATATGCGGAATTAAAGATCCGATCTCATACCTTAGCGGTCGAATTGTTGAGACCTTAGCGATTGCTAGCGTATGCCTCTTCCCGACTCCAACCGTTGTGTGGGCAACGATCCGTTGGGTCTCCTTTTCTGCTTTCTCCTTTCTCTACCAGCGTAATATTCTTTTTCTCTCTGAGAGAAAATTATTAGCGCTATACAATTTATTTTACAGAGAAAAATCTTAATTGCGCTAACGCAATAATTTTTCTCAGAAAAATAAAAAGCTGCGGACTGTAGGTTTAGGATAGGCAAGGGGGGTATTTATAGAGTTACACTAGGGACCTCTTAGGTAAATAAATTCAAGGCTAAAATGCAATATTAATTAACTCGGAGTCCTTAAAAAGAAATCCTTAATTAATTACATTTTTAATTATTATTAATTCCACTAAATAATAATAATTGAATTCCCGAAATTTATTTAATATTATTTCAACAATAATAATTCCGCTGAAATTACATATACGACTTTCCCCGTGTTTAAGATATCGAACGTTCACGAATTTATTTAATTACTAATAATTATATTAATTCGTTTCTTATTATCCGAGACTAGTACCACTCATCCTTATTATCATGTGGAACAAATCCACCTGCAGGGTTTACATGATAAACTTTATGAGCTCATCTCGGGAACGTCATCAACCTGATAAACGGGACACGGTTTCCTGTCTATAATCTATAGCATGCCGTGTGTACAATTCCAATTCCCAATTTACCGAGTATCTCGACTAATCAATTAGTCTCACTCATTGGCAAGTTAAAGAACCGAGAATTGGACACACGCACCTATAATTATATAGGGATTAGGAATTCGTATATCTGTAATCTCTAAGGTCTAGTTCGATTACGTCGATTAGTATAAATCGAACGCCCTCCCGTGGTCCTGCTCAATACACCAAGTGTACGAGTGTAACATAATAGTCAAGACCAACTATTACCCAGTCACACTACGACGTACCGATGGATTGTCCCTGTCCATCTAAGTCGTGAGCTTATGTTCGATAGTATACGAGTAACCGACAGTATGATCTTCCGCGTGTCTCCTCACGCCATACTGTCTACAACGTATATATCTAGGACTATTGCATTCAAGTACATGATAGATTAAATGCCGACAGTTTGATTAATAGATAATGTAAAACACAGATAAGGAGTTCCATATTGTCACTAAACTAGACATTTAGAATATAACTCCATCACCTTAGCAGATATACGGGGAATCAGCCCCACCATATGCCAACACCACATATTGCTCGAGGAAGAGTCAAATCCAGTGCGCGATCCACAGAGAAAACTGAACCCCGCTATGAAGGAGGTAGTGCTCAAGGAGATACTCAAGCTGCTCAACTTGGGCATTATCTACCCTGTCTCAGACAGCAAATGGGTAAGTCCAGTTCATGTGGTGCCCAAGAAGTCAGGAATTCAAGTAATCGAGAACGAGAAAAAGGAGCAGATAGCCACTCGACTTCAAACCGGATGGAGAGTGTGCATAGACTATAGGAAGTTGAACAAGGTAACAAAGAAAGACCACTTCCCCCTACCTTTCATTGACGAGATGCTCGAGAGGCTAGCCGGAAAAACCCATTTCTGTTTCCTCGACGGATACTCGGGCTACATGCAAATTTGGGTGGCCCCAGAAGACCAGGACAAGACCACTTTCACTTGCCCATATGGTACCTTTGCATATCGACACATGCCATTTGGTCTATGCAACGCCCCTGGCACGTTCCAGAGATGCATGATGAGCATTTTTGCCGATCTACTCGAGCAAGGGATAGAAGTTTTCATAGATGACTTCACTGTATATGGCAGCTCATTCGAGACATGCTTGAACAACCTGGAATTGGCCCTCAGCAGATGTGTGGAAAAAAGTTTTGGTACTTAACTACGAGAAATGTCACTTTATGGTTGAAGAAGGGATAGTCCTTGGGCACGTAGTCTCTGCCAAAGGAATTGAAGTCGACCGAGCCAAAATAGATACCATATCAAAACTGCCCTACCCAAGGAATGTTAAGCAAGTCAGAGGCTTCCTTGGGCACGCTGGGTTCTACAGGAGGTTCGTGAAAGACTTTGCCAAGATTGCCCAACCTCTAACCAGGCTGTTACAAAATGAGGTCGACTGGAATTTTGATGATAACTGTCAAGCTGCCTTTAACCACCTCAAGGAGAGGTTAGTCACTGCCCCCATCATCCAACCACCAGAATGGGGGATGCCATTTGAGCTTATGTGCGACGCGAGCGGGTACGCCGTGGGTGCTGTACTTGGGCAGTTGAAAGGAAAAGAACGGCATGTAATCCACTATGCATCCAAGACATTGAACCCTGCTCAATGCAATTACGCGACCACGGAGAAAGAACTACTAGCTGTGGTGTTTGCATTCGAGAAGTTCAGATCTTACTTGCTCGGGAGCAAAACCATAGTCTACACTGATCATGCCGCGCTGAAGTACTTAATGGCCAAGAAGGAGACCAAGCCACGGCTGATAAGATGGATCTTGTTGCTACAAGAGTTCGACATCGAAATTAGAGACAAGTCAGGTAACCAAAACTTAGTGGCTGACCACTTGAGCAGGATAATCCAGCGAGAAGAAGGCATGCCCATCTCGGAGACTTTTCCAGATGAGTACTTATATCAAATTTCAACCCACTCGGGGGAGCCATGGTATGCAGCTTTGGCCAACTACATAGTCACAGGAGATATAAGGGAAGACATGACCCTCTACGGCAAAAACAAGCTCAAGCGGGAGAGCAAGAAGTACATTTGGGATGATCCCTACATGTGGAAGAGGGGAGAAGACCAAGTACTGAGACGTTGCATTCCTGAAGTTGAGCAAGCGGATATTCTGAAGCACTGCCATGAGCAAGCCTGCGGAGGATATTTTGGTCACCGACGCACAGCAAGGAAGGTACTTGACTGTGGCTTTTATTGGACGACTCTTTTAAGAGATTGTTTTGAGTGGTGCAGGAGCTGTGACAAGTGCCAAAGAGAGGGGAACGTGACCAAGAGAGATGAGATGCCCATGATGCCCATCATGCCAGTAGAAGTCTTCGATGTATGGGGCATCGACTTTATGGGACCATTGCCCAACTCCAGAGGAAAGGAGTACATACTCTTGGCAGTTGACTATGTATCTAAATGGGTCGAGGCCAAGGCTACAGCAACTAATGATTCAAGAGTGGTAGCCACCTTCCTCAAGGGCGATATATTCAGCAGATTTGGTGTACCTCGCGCATTGATCAGCGACCAAGGTACGCACTTTTGCAATTACATAATTGAAAGGTTGCTCAGGAAGTATGGAGTGCACCACAGGATCTCCACAGCATATCACCCCCAGGCCAATGGGCAAGCCGAGCTATCCAATCGTATCATCAAAACCATCTTGAGAAAGACGGTCAAGCCAGAAGGTAAGGATTGGAGTGACAAGCTTGATGATGCACTTTGGGCCTACAGAACCGCCTACAAAACACCTTCAGGGATCTCTCCCTGCCGCATGGTGTTTGGCAAGTAATGCCACTTGCCCGTGGAAATTGAACACAAGGCGCATTGGGCAGTGAACAAGGTAAATATCGACTGGGATGCGGCCAGCGAAGGGCGTAAACTTGACCTAACCGAGCTGGAGGAAATAAGGATCGAAGCGTATGACAACGCGGTCAACTACAAGGAGCGAACAAAGAGAGCCCACGACAAAATCATCAAGAAGAAGAAGATCGAACCTGGTCAATTGGTTCTGGTTTACCAAACCAAGTTCAAATTCAAGGCCAAAAAGCTATCGACCAAGTGGGCAGGGCCGTTCATAGTCCATGCTGTTTGCCCAAATGGTTCGGTTGAGCTATTTAAGCCAGGGGATGATCAGATCTTCAAGGTGAATGGGCAGAGAGTCAAAGCTTACTATGGGAGTGAGGATCTCAAGGGGATAATACCCCCTGAGCCAGCCGTTTGACCAAGTAGAACAAGAAGAATAAGTCAGGCCCATGACAATAAATAGAGGCAAATACCGAAGGCGAACTCGGTATGTATACTACGCTTTTCCCTTTATTTCATTTTGTTAATAAATTCACCACGCCAAGGAGTAGCCTTGGGCAGGAAAGGGTTTTGGTCTGTCCTTGTTTTCAGGAAACATAAAATTTGAGTGAGCAAGTGCAGAGATTGAGCAATGGATAGAGGAGGGCAGTTGTGATGATTGCGGAATTATCGGGAATCCGCAAAAGAGTCCAATCAACTCTGAATTTGCAGAGTCCTAACAAATTCAAAATCCTAATCCATCTACACCACTACCCCTCTACTTCAAAAACCGCACAACTCCTCAACTTCCCCCATTACCACCACTACCCCATAACCCTAACTCCCGCAAATCATGGTATCAACCCGTCCCAAAAACACAAAACTCAACAAAATTCCCCACGGTACCAAAATCGATCTCAGCAGCCCCCAATCGCAACCGCCGAAGAAGATGGCCGGAGGAAAAGCATCCAAAGTCGCCGCCGCCTCTGTACCCGCGAAGGAAAAAACGCCACCACCACCGGAAAAAGAGAACACCCCTTCGCCGGTCAAACAGATCCCGACGCGCGAGGCGAGCCCAGCCCCCATCAACACCATACTGGTAGACCAACTGACGGCTGAAATCGAAGCCCCAAAATTGTCCGACCTTGATACTACCCCAAAACCGTCCAATGAGTCAGCTCCGGCAAGTCAGAGCGGTGAGCAGAGCGGAGACATCGTCAAGAAGCGGAAGTTCACGGCGGAAGAAAAAGGTAAGTTCAAGAAACCCCGTGAAAACACACCGCCCGCTACCATGGAATCGTCATCTGACGAGAAGCCCGACGACATGTCTACTGCCGGCGGCGAGGAAGAGGAAAAAGACGGTGAAGAGGAGACAGAGATTAAGGAAGAATCAGAGTCGATTCCGGCCAACACGCCTGAGAAAAAGACCCCGGCATCAACCCGAGTCACCCGTGGCAAGGGCAAGCAATCAGTACTCCCACCCTCAAATATCCAGAAAAGGGCAGTTGTCGTGCCCAAGACGGTATGTTTTGACACCCTTAAAGATTTGAATATTGTTGATCAAGTTAAGGGTTATTTTGCAGCTATAGGATGGGAGGACTTCTTGACCTGGCCAGGGCAAGTCTCTGAGAAGTTGGTCAAGGAGTTCTATAAAGATCTGGAGGTGAGAACGAGCAAGGATGGCGGGCCGTTGGGCATTTCTTTCAAATTGATGGGATCGTATAATGAGGCAAGCATCTTCGAGATCAACATGGCCATGGGAGCGGCCAGTTTCAAGGATAAGTTCTCAAAGGAGTACCAGGACAGATTGACCACGCCACCAGAGCGCACGCAGAAGGAAAGGAATGAAATCTGGAAGACCTTGAGCAAGGAGAAAGTGTTCAAATCTCAGGAGGCCAAAAATTTCCAGTTAAAGGACGACGCCTTGCGCATCTGCCACCGCATCCTGGCCTACAACTTTTATGGGAAGAAGGACAACAGCAATACAGTCTCCCTGACCGAACTTGATCTACTGTGGTGCATGACCAAGAAGATCAAGGTCAACTTTGGAGCTTTCCTGTGTGCACAACTGAAGAACATCTTGAGCAAGCCAGCACAGAGGTTGTCCCTTGCCCATTTTCCAGGAGTCTATGCCCAAAGGATGGAGTTGAAGCTTGATTTTGAGTTGATGGAGATGATGCCCGAGGAGAAGTTTGACCACGCATGTTTGAATAGGATGGCTGATATCAGAATTGATGGAGAGGAGTGGGTGTTCACAAACCCAGAGGAAGTGAAGGCCTTGGCACTGGCAGCCAAGGCGAAAGTGAAGATCGAGCCTGTGAGTCGACCGAGTGTGAGGGTCAAGTCGCAGAAGGAGGAGGTCCTTGAGCAATTGGATGTCCTCGAGGAGAAGCAGGACCGCATTGGAGAGAAGCAGGAAGAGATGCACGCTTCCCTACTTGCATACTTCGCCCACGTTGGTTTCAGGTACTCACCTGAACCCAAACCCTAAATGTACCCTCCCTTTGTTTTTAGTAGTTTAGGATTTTTATTTTTTTTTTATTTGGTCTTGAGTCTACCCGGCTCATGTCTGATGGGGTCGACCTCTTTATTTGCACACATTGCCCAAGGCAAAGTGTGTATGTGGGAAGGTGCGCCAACATCGTTGGAGCCAGAGTCAGGGGGGGATGCTTGCCCAACTTATTACTGTTTGCACACTTTGCCAGAGGCAAAGTGTGTGAGTGGGGGAAGGGCAAGAGCAACCCCATAGTTTGATCGAGTCGCATGCTTGATAAATACCTTGATCAATTTGAACAATTTTCAAAATTAATAGTCTATGCATGAAAAATATTAGGGACGATGGAATTGCAACTAGGTAAGCCGAGAGGATTTGAGCCTACATCTGTGTGTTATATTTCTTTCATGAGAGTAGCTGTTTAAAAGTTTGTAATGCTGAAGCTTGCCCAAGTTCTGACCATTGTGATTATTTGAAAATTGAGTTGAGTAGTAAATGATTTAGGCATTTTCTTTCTGTACTACAAATAAAAAGAAGACCCTTGTTAGCCCCTTGAGCCGAGCCAATATTTCTTGATCACCTGGGGGAAAACTCCCACTGCCCTGACCCCACCTGCATATATGCTCAAGTTCATAAAAAGAGCAAGTCAGGGCAAAGTCTTCTCTAGAAAAAAAAAATAAAAAAAAAAATATAGATCTATGAATAAAAGGGTGTGCTAAGGCCCGTAAGAGAGAGAAGAGACTAGGAGGAAATTTGCTAAGTAAAATGCATGTCCTACCTAAGATCAATCCGAGGCATTGCCCAAGCTAGCCTATACAGTCACCCTAGAAAGCCCTAATGATATTGCCCAACTCAATTCTTAAACCCTAAATTTTACGACACTAAACCCTAAGTCCTAATACTCTAAACACTAAAACCTAAAAGCAATACCATAAACTCTAAAGACTAAAACCCTAATCTTTAATAAACTAAAACCCTAGACTTTAAAACTAAACATTAAACCCTAAAATTCGAAACCCTAAACCCTAAAACTAAAACCTAAAACCTTATACTTAAATAAACTAAACCCTAAACCTTAAAATTAAACCCTAAAACTAAGCAAATAACCCTAAAACTCAAAACCCTAAAATTGAAAACAAAAACACTAAACCCCCAAACCCTAAAAACAAAATCTAAAACCCTAAATTTTAATACACTTATCCCTAAATTCTAATACTCAAAACACTAAAACATAAAAACAAAACCCTAAACCCTAAAAACTAAAACCCTAAACCCTGAAAACTAAAACCCTAATCTTTAATACACTAAAACCCTAAACGCTAAAACTAAACATTAAACCCTAAAATTTAAAACCCTAAAACCGAACACCAAAACCCTAAAAACTAAAACCTAAAACCCTAAATTTGAATACAACAAAACCCTAAACTTGAATACAACAAAACCCTAAAACCTAAAATTAAACACTAAAACTAAGCACATAACCCAAAAACTCAAAACCCTAAAATTGAAAACAAAACTCTAAACCCTAAACCCTAAAAACTAAATCTAAAACCCTAAATTTTAATACACTAAACCCTAAATCCTAATACTCAAAACACTAAAACATAAAAACAAAACCCTAAACCCTAAAAACTAAAACCCTAATCTTTAATACACTAAAACCCTAAACCCTAAAACTAAACATTAAACCCTAAAATTTAAAACACTAAAACCGAAAACCAAAACCCTAAAAACTAAAACCTAAAACCCTAAATTTGAATACAAAAAAACCCTAAAACCTAAAATTAAACACTAAAACTAAGCACATAACCCAAAAACTCAAAACCCTAAATCCTAAAACCTAAAAATTAAATCTAAAACCCTAAATTTTAATACACTAAACCATAAATCCTATTACTCTAAACACTAAAACATAAAAACAAAACCATAAACCTTAAAAACTAAAACCCTAATCATTAATACACTAAAACCCTAAAACTAAAAATTAAACCCTAAAATTCTAAACACTAAAACCTAAAACCAAAACCTTAGAAACTAAAACCTAAAACCCTAAACTTGAATACAACAAAACCCTAAAACCTAAAATTAAACCTTAAAACTAAACATTAAACCCAAAAACTCTAAACCCTAAAACCTAAAACCAAAACCCTAAACCCTAAATCTTAAAAACTAAATCTTAAACCCTAAATTTTACGACACTAAACCCTAAGTCCTAATACTCTTAACACTAAAACCTAAAAGCAATACCATAAACTCTAAAGACTAAAACCCTAATCTTTAATAAACTAAAATCCTAGACTTTAAAACTAAACATTAAACCCTAATATTCGAAACCCTAAACCCTAAATGCTGGAGTAGTATACTTAATGTCTAGATTTGAGTATTCTGAACTCCTTGTACACTTTCATTTACCTATTAATAATGAACATTCATTTGATTTTAATTATTGTTAATTAAATATATGCAAATCATAGTCCTGGATTTTATACGTTGTAGTTAGTATGGTGTGTCGGGCCCCACACAGAAGATCATACTATCGGTTACTCGTATTTAATCGAACAGTTGCTCACGACCTAGATGGACACGAACCAATCCATCGGTATAGTCGTTGTGTGAGAGAGAAAATAATTTGTCTTAATTATTTTATCACACTTGTACACTTGGTGTATTGAGCAGATCGAATGAGACTTATCAATTAGGTTTGCTCGGCGATAATTGATTTAAGACTCAGTGTATTTTATTCATAATCCCCGATACAATTGCGGGTGTATATATTTAATATAAGTGACTTTGATTTTCCAAAGGAATTAACCGATTTAATTATTGGGTTGATTACCGGTTAAGTTGGGTCACTATATTTTATATATGGCATGCCGTGAATTCTTGACGGGACAGTGTATCCCGGAAGGGTTGATAATATCCCCGAGATGAGCTCATAAGGATTTATTATGTAAACCTCGCGAGTGGATTTGTTCCGCATAATAAATAAGGTTGAGTGGTACTAGTCTCGGATAAAAGAGATGAATAAATTTATTAAGCAATAAATAAATTTTATTCATGGATATTTAAATCTTAAATACACGGAATAAATAATACTACCGGAGAAATATTATTTGGATATAATATGGTTTAATATTGGGAGTGCGGTTAATTTATATAGTGGAAAATAAATTAATTAATATTGATAAGGATTAATAGACTTGGGCTTGGGCTCAATTTAATCTTCAATATTGGAAGCCCAATATTCCACCTCCTTTAGATCCCCTACGTAGCCTATAAAAGCACTACATGGCCTTCATAAATCATAAGACAAGAATATCAGTACTTGATAGTTCTAGAGAGTTGAAGGAGATCCATAGGAGTTCGATAGATCGTCGCCCACCCGACGTTCGAACGGAGTGCAAGGAATACGTGGGAAGATTCAAAGGTCATCTTGATTTCGTTTCTCCGAACAACGAATCGAAGGTATAATATCTAAACACCCTTGATATTATTTTGATTTGGTTTATCAAAAAATACCGTAGAACGAAGATCCGAGGATCGAACCCGGATGAAGGTCGAGTCGGGCGGTGGTGGTCGAACCACCGGACCGCCGGCGACTCGAGGATCCCTCATGGGGATCGAGCGCGCGAATCCTCGGCTGGACGCCGAGGATCGATCAAGCCCTACGGGGCTGATCGCTAGGGTTACGGGGCGTGACCCGTATCAGCTCGTAGCGAGCTGCAAGTACCCCGCAGCGGCTCGCTGGACGCGAGCCCTAGTCGCGTAGCAGCGGATCAACGGATCCGCTGCGGGGTTGCTCGTAGCAACCCAGCGATCGCCCGCAGCGATCGCGAGTCCCTCGTGGGGACTCGGCTGGGCGTTCGTGCGCCTCCGGGTGCGTGACGCGTTCGGTCGGGTCCCGGCTCGCGTGGACTCGTGATTTCTCCGGCAATCGAGGTTTTTGATCGGGTTATTATTTTCCGCAAATTTTAATAGCCCGGGATATCGAATTCCAACAACACTCACTCTCAGGCTTCGCGGAGTAAAGAGTGGGAATCTCGATTTCCCCACACGGAGTCTGAGTTCGCCACGCCCCCGAGACGTAGAACCACCTTCCCCAGCTCTCCGGGTGGCGGGGCACCGTCCCGGTCATCAACACGGGACCTCGCCGCATCACCGCGTAATCCCCTGGATTATGAGGGGACCACGGGCGCAAACCGAAGGAACGGTGGAGTTCGCCTTACCGAAGAGTGCGGAACAGTCCCGCCCGACCAAATATGGTCAGGACCCCATAAATCTGAGCCCAGGAAGTCGGATGCAAACTAGTGCGGGGCCACGCCCCAGACATTGAGGAGAGCAGTAATAGAAGGGTGCAGAGGGAACCTCATCCCAAAATCCATGGCATCATAACCCACGACGACCATACCCGAGGGAGGACAGCATGCATACTCCCCGGGATCGGGGGCATAAAGATGGACGTCGGATGGAATCCTCCACCGCGCCCGCGCCTCGGTCAGGGACGATGCGTCGATCCGGCTCTCACGACCATGGGCCGCCCAGGGATGGTCCGAACACACCGTCTTGGCCGACCGCCTCCCTCGACAGACATAGCGGTAGGGGTGATCGCGGCGATACGCCTCCCAGTCAAAAGGCACGGGGCGAGGGCAGTGCGCCTCCAAGAACAATCGAAAACGGCGGTGGAGCGAGAACACGTCGCCCTCCTCAGACATCGACGAGGACCGATCGGAAGAAGAAGCGTCGTCGGAATCAGACATGATAGGACGACGACAAAAAGAAAAAGACCTAAAAAAGCAAGGGAGAGAGTTTCTCGAACCTTGCCGTCAGGAGCGAAGCTCTGGCACAGAACCTATAGAAGCTCTTCAAAGGGGCGACGTGGCTAAAAATAAGGGAAGCAGTTTATTGATTCTTCTCCCACTCCTTATAAAACCCGAACTAGGGTTTACCATGGATAAGCCCATGATGGCGAAGGGCTACGTTCATAAAGCCCCAGATAGCAAGTCCGGAGCCGGCCCATAGGGGAAAAGAACGGCATCCCCAAGTCAGGCCCAAGAGAGGGCCACGGCCCGTAAATAAAGTGCCCAGGGATCGAATATAAAATCAAGGGCCACAAAACAACATACAGGGAAACAAGCGGAATCACTCCACCAATTTCCCTGGGGGCCAGTGTTGTGCCATAAAAAACCACCACCGACACGTGGAAAGATCCGACACCCAGACGGCGGATAATCAAGACCCAAACGGGGTTCCAGAAAGTGTCGTGGGCCCCCACACCGAATCCCCATCACAAGAGTTAGATGGTACCCGCGCATCCCGTACACGGGGCAAATAAACCGACATACGGGACGACGGGCCAATGAGACGCGGACCGCGGCCTGGCTCAGAGCTCAGGCGCCCCGCGACCCGGGATGCATAGTCACGGGAACAACGGGCAGCGAGCCCCGGAACTCCTCCAGGCCCCGGTCGCGGGAGACTACCACGTAACTGAAGCACACAGCGGAGGGAGCACGAAGGCGGAGAACAGTCGCACACGTTCCCGGGTGTCCCATACCGGGGCGTCATCACGGGACTCCGATACCATACAGATGCGACCTGCCCCAGCTCGCACAGAACAAAGAATTCTTTATCCACGCACGAGGAAACATGTGTCGGTTTCAGATAGTTGGAATCCCGCACAGGGCATGAAGAGATAAGGATCCCATTCGCGCACATGGCCGTGGGACCCCTTCGCGAAACCCGGATCACCAGAGCCCAGACTCGTCCACCGTCCCGGGATCAGGCTGGGATCACCAAGCCATGCGGGCGACCGATCACAGAGCATCCAAAGAGTGTACTGAGCTAAGGCACTAACCTACCATCGTCACGGACCCCCCGACGGGGCGACCCGCAGCAACTGTCATCAGGGACACCGTATCTCAGCAAAGCGCGCCTCGGAATCGTGCCTCGGCATTTAATGTATCTAGCATAGGTGTTCGACGTGTTTGGGGTATCGTGGCATGTATGAGCATGTGCTCTTCGCCTATAAAAGGCACCCTCCCGTAAACGATTAAAGGGCGGCACAAATTAGCTAATAAAGCCATTAAAGAAATAAAGGATATTATCCTCCCAAGCTCCAAGCTCTTATCCTGTTTTCCAGTTTAAAGTAATCAGCCCTTTCTACATATAAATTTAATGTATTGGTACCGTTTCCAAACCCTCTAAACACAGCCCAGCCCTGTTACTTTCAACCCGACCAAAACGTGCCAAAACAAATGTCCATGAATAAATTATATTTATTGCTAATATTATTTATTCATCTCTTATAATTCCGAGAATAGTACCACTCAACTTTATTATCATGCGGATCAAAATCCACTTAGAAGGTTTACATGATAATCCTTATGAGCTCATCTCGGGGACATTATCAACCCTTATCGGGACATGCTTTCCCGTAAAGAATTCACGGCATGTCATATATAAAATATAGTGACCCAACTTTACCGGTAATTGACCAGATATTCTAATCGGACAATTCCTTTGGAAAATCAAAGTCACTTATATTAAATATACACACCCGCAATACTATCGGGGATTAAGAATAAAATACTCTGAGATTTAAATCAAATATCAAAGGCAATCTTAATTGATAAATCTCAAGCGATCCGCCCAATACACCTAGTGTACAAGTATGATAAAATAATCAAGACCAATTATTTTCTCACTCATACAACGACTATACCGATGGATTGTTCTTTGTCCATCTAGGTCGTGAGCAACTGTTCGATTATATACGAGTAACCGATAGTATGATCTTCCGTGTGACGACGCACACCATACTAACTACAACGTATATAATCTATGACTATAATTTGCATATATTTAATTATAAATAATTAAACGCAAATGATTGTTTATTATTAAATAGCATAAATGCTTTAGACGGAGTTCAGATGTTACTTAAATCTAGACATTAAGTATACAACTCCATCAGAAGAAGCCGCGACGGAGCTGGGGATCGAAGTCAGGGCCGGCCCTAAGCCTAGGCCCAGGGTGCGACGGCCCAGGGCCCAACTTTTCTAGGGGCCCAAAAAAAAATTATATATATATATACCGTATTAAATAGTATATATGTATAACTAATTAAATATAAAAATATATAAAATAAAACTGACTCTTGAGTTTCCGCTTTGTAATCTACGCAATCTGCCGTTAATATTTATTATTATAACGTTAATATAACGTAACATAACGTTAATTCTAAAAATTCGCAGCGTTTTTGACTCTATTTATTCAATCTTTTTCTATTTAGTAATATACAAAAAATATTAATAAAAACATCTTAATTCTTAAAATATTATTATATTATTCTTAAGAAGAGTTGCGGTAGATAGAAAAGAAAAACAAGTTTCTGGATTTCTGGCTGGCTTTTTCAATCTTTCACGATCAATTCACGAATAACAGGTGTCATTTTTCTATTTCTACTATAATATATATATATATATATATATATATATATATATATATATATATTTTAATTGTGTATTATTGTTGGTTTTTTTTCTCTATTTCTTTTACCGTAATATTTTTTCAATTGTGTTTTATCTTGCTTCATTTTTTTAATTGTGTATTATTTTTCTTAGTAAAGTATTTGATTTGTTTTATTATGTTGCCTAAAAAAATTTATCTGTAAGTGAAAAAAGAAAGAAAAGAAAATTAACGGAAGATTTAATAAAATCAGAACACGGGGCTATTGATAAATTTGTTTTAAAAAAATCAAGTACACAAGATAAATCAAATGAAAATTTAGATAATTTAGATTTGAATGGAAATGATGTAGTTGGTGAAAATTTAGATAGTAATGATAATTTAGATTTGAATGGAAATGATGTAGTTGGTGAAAATTTAGATAGTAATGAAAATGATGTAGATAATGATTCTATTGTTCTTAATAATATTCCGAATACATCCAATATTAATGATTCTAGAGAAGATGATGAACCATTTTTTTTTTTTTTTATTTTTTTTGATATTTATGATCCAAGAAATTGGGAAAATCATGATAATAAATCGAAAAATATTTTAATTGAGAAAGGGCCTATTAGAGAAATTAATCTTGAGTTTCCTCAGACAACAATAATAGACATTTTTCATATTCTTATTATTCCATAAAATTAACTAATGGTGAGATTAGGGATCGAAAATGGTTGTTTTATTCTGAAATTATTGATAGAGTATATTGTTTTTGTTGCAAATTATTTAAATCTTCTAGTAACTCAACTTTGCTAGCAAATGAGGGCCTAAGTGATTGGAAACATATTAGCCAAAGACTCAAACAACATAAAAATAGTGCCGAACATATGATTAATATGAATACTTGGAATGAATTGAGATTAAGATTAGAAAAAAATCAAACAACTGATAAACACTTGCAAGAAGAAATCATTGAAGAGAAAGAGCGTTGGAAACAAGTTTTACGTAGAATATTTTCAGTTGTGAAATGTCTAGCTAAAAATAATCTTGCCTTTCGTGGGTCCAATGAAAAATTATATCAAGATAGCAATGGCAATTTTCTTTGATTGATTTAAATGATTGCAGAATTTGATTTGATAACAAGATCATGTGAAACGCATTAAAGATCGTGAAATTCATTATCATTATCTTGGAAATAAAATTCAAAATGAGTTTATTTCTCTTTTATCACAAAGTGTTAAAAAGTCTACTATTAAGATTATTAAAGAAGCAAAATATTTTTCTATAATTCTTGATTGTACCCCTGATGTGAGCCATCAAGAACAAATGACACTTATTAATCTTACTCTTGGTGATATGGCACATTCTTGTGTTAAAGCTATTACATTTTTTGGAATTATTCAACGCCTATACTCATTATTTTCAGGATCTACAAAAAGATGGAAATTTTTGCTTGATAATGTTCCTGGTTTAACTATGAAATTTTTGTCTAATACTCGTTGGGAAAGTCGAATTAAAAGTGTTAAAGCTATTAGATTTCAATGTCCTCAAATAAGATGTGCTTTATTAGAATTATATAAATCTTGTGAAAATGATGCAAAGACAAAGAGTGAAGCAGAAAGTTTGATAAATGCATTAGAGAATTTTGAGTTTTTGCATGGTATGATTATTTGGTATGATATTTTGTTTGCTATTAATATGGTGAGTGAAAAATTACAATCCAAGTCTATGTGTATTGATACTACTATTAAACAATTGCAAGATGTATGTTCATATTTTGAGAATTATCGAGTAGAAGGATTTACAAAATGCATGGACATTGCAAAAGATGTTGCCCTAGAAATGGACGTTGAGCCTATTTTTTCAATTAAACGTCGTGTGATTAGGAAAAAATATTTTGGAGAAAACAATGAAGATGACGAAAATCATTCACCGGAAAAATCATTTAAAATAAATTATTTTTTTACTGTTGTTGATTTGGCCATTCTTTCTTTAAAAAATAGATTTGAAGAATTGAAAACATTTGAAAGTATATTTGTATTTTTATATAATTCTCAAAAGTTAAAGTCATTTGATGATAATGAATTGAAAGAATGTTGTGTTAAATTTTATAGAAGTTTTACTAATGGACATTTATCTGATGTTGATGTAGATGATCTTTTTTCTGAATTAAAAGTTTTACGATTCACTTTGTCATCTAACACAATGTCTGCGATTGATATTCTTAAATTTGTCACATTTGTAGATTGTTATCCGAATGTATCTATTGCTTACAGTATTTTATTGACGGTGCATGTGACTGTAGGATCAGCTGAAAGAAGTTTTTCAAAGCTCAAGTTAATAAAGACTTATTTAAGGTCGTGAATGTCACAAGAGAGACTGAATAGCTTGGCAATTTTATCAATAGAGAAAAATATGTTGGAAGATGTTGATATTGATGTAATTATAAATGATTTTGATTCTCAAAATGCTAGAAGAAACATTTTTAAAGATTAAATTTTTTTATCTAATTTATTTATATATTTTTTAGAAATTATATGTAGTTCTTTTAATATTTAAGTACTTTTGAAATAAAAAAATTATAATATTTTTTTAAAAAAAATAATAAAATGAAAGGGCCCAATTTCGATTATTTGCCTAAGGCTCTTAAAATGTCGGTCTGATCGAAGTGATGTCAACTGGGCGGAGACAAGGACGGGGTGACGGGCTCGATCGATCGACCTCGGTTGCGGACGAGCGCTGCTTCTTCAAACTTAAATTTGGGCTCATCTTCTCCGGTGAAATTGATTTATTCGTGATTATTGTTAGGGTTGTAGAAAGAAAATAGAGATTGACGTGAAAATAAATTTGAGGCTAGATCGGAGAGATGGGAGAAATATTGGCTCGATTTCTTCAATGCCATTGGAGCTAGGGTTAGAGGGATGAGAGAAAGAGAGAGAGAGAAAGAAGGGAGAAGAGGGAAAAAAAAAAAAGAACAAGAGAAAAAAAAACATGTTTAAATATTAAAATGTGGTAGCATGGTATAAACTGCCGTGTTTCATTGGACTAAAATAAGACAGAGTACGTTAGTTAGCAATTTGGATATATTTGAACAAAGTCAAGACACGTAATATTTCGAGCTAAAGAAATGCGTTGCCGCTGTTGGAAGAAAGCCTGTTTGTCACTGGTAATAAATAATCTCATACAAATTAAAGTCATGAGTATACATTAGTTTACGGCCTTGGTCACTTATTAATCACTTGTCTAAAAGAGTGTAAACAGAAGATGGAGGAGGAGACCCGAAAACTGATTTTTCTTGGAACTCCTGTTCTTTTTCTGCTTTGCGTCGCTGTTGATTTCTTTTGGGGGGCCAAAACGCAATACTTTTCTAGCTTCAGCAGCGTGGACAGAACAACGCTCGAGGAACAAGAATTCATCAAATATCATTTGGCACAACTAGTAAGAGGTGAGCGATGGATCGATATAAATATTCTTTCCCTTTCTTTCCTAATTTGCACAATAAATAAACTGATATATGTATGACGTGAAAACAGGGGACGATCGGAGCACCCTCGATGCAACAGGTTTCGCGTGCGACAACACTCTCCACTCTGTTGTCTGCGTGTCGACCAAACAAGTTATAATCAACACTCTCAACATGACGGTTTACATACCCCATCAAGAAACGACGGTGGTGATCCGTCCTTATGCAAGACAAGAAGACCAACTCACACAAATCTCACCTGTCCACGTATTGACCACACCAGCTCCCCTGTCTTGCCGGTACAACCACACCATCCCCGCCGTGATCTTCTCCTCCGGCAGTACCGGAAACGTATTCCACGAAATGAACGAAATCATCATCCCTCTGTTCATCACCACAAAACATTTCCAATCCCGCGTGCTCTTCATCCTCGAGGATTACAAGCCATCATTCCTGACCAAATACGGAAAAGTCTTGTCCCGCCTTTCGAGCCACGAGGTGATGAATCCAATAACCGCCGCGAATAAAAGCCTGCACTGTTTCCCAGGAGTAATAGTCGGGCTGAAATACCACGACAATTTGGCTCTCAACGCAAGCGAAATCCCAGGAGGCTACGGGATGCCCGATTTCAGGAACTTTCTTCGACAGGCTTACGGACTCAAGTTTGAGCACGTGTACCAAATAACAAATTATAAAAAACCGAGGCTGATGCTTTTATCTCGTACGGGTACGAGGAGGTTCTTAAACGAGGAAGAAATGATTCTGCTTATGGAAGGGTTAGGCTTCCAGGTGATTGTCATCAGAAGATCAAAAGCCATATCGAATTTGAACAAATTTTCCCAGCTGATCAACTCGTGCAGCGTGTTGGTGGGAGCTCATGGGGCCGGCCTCACGAACGAGATCTTCTTGCCTTCGGGTGCGGTTATGGTGCAGGTAGAGTTACTCGGTACGGAGTGGGCTTCCAACACGTACTATGGGGACACTGCTCGTGCGATGGACGTGCATTATTTGCGATACAGGATTCGTGCTGAGGAGAGCTCCCTTTCTAAATTGTATGGGACCAATCACTCGGTTGTCACGATCCGGGATCCGTGTACAGAGATGGCGGATACAGGGCAGCTAGAACCGTGTTTCTTGATCAGCAAAATGTAAGGATCAATCTGGTTAGGTTCAGGGAAACCCTTGTTGAAGCACTTAGTATTGTTACGGATTGGGAAGCTAAATAAATTTACTAAAGAGTTAGAGATCATGTACCTACAGATCATATTGTGAAGTTTGAATTCATATTTTGTGTCATTCCTTGCATATCTATACACATGAAAAATCCATTAGCTCGAATTCTTATTACATATCAAAATTCACTTAAAATCTCTTAATTACATTTCAAACCTTTATATTATAATTTTTCAACAATAATTATTCTCTTTAGAATATGATCAGTGATATCTATTACATATCTTAAGATAAAGCAAAAAAACATCAATTCTAAAGGATGGAATTAGAATATTTTTTTTTTAACAAACTCTTTTTTATTTGGACTAATAAATGACATGTCTTAGTCCATGGAGATTAATAAGAATATAATCACTTATGTGGAATTGCAAATACGTATAGGTTTCGTGTAGGGAATGCTATCACATAAAGAAAGAAAAAAGGAAAAAATAAGAGTTCAAAGAATAAGAACACGTGATGACGCAAAGAATTGAATCAGTGTTTATTGCCTTGAGACTTTGGCAAAGTGAGATTCATTCAGAATGTTACTTCATTATTTTTTAAATATTGGAATATTAAATAATTACAACCAACGTACACAAATATACTTCATTATTTGTTAAATATCGTACATCATATAAGTAAATACTTATGAGCGAAACCGAAAAAGTAATGTAGTATTATCTTTAACTTTTCCATTAATAAATTTGATATTTGTTTTGGACACAAGATTAAAAAAAATTACAGAAATTTACTAGTATATTCAATAAACATTTAAAATATACCGTAAGAGTAAGAGGGATAATTAAGTACGTATTACAAAATGAGCATTCAATAAACATTTAAAATATACCGTAAGAGTAAGAGGGATAATTAAGTACGTATTACAAAATGAGCAAAACAAAACGTGTAGTATACGAGATCATTCCAATAAAGCATGTTATCAATCGAATAAGCAAGCATATTATGTAGGTTGTTAGTAGATAATTAGGGACGATTCAAATCTGTCCGTCCATCCATTTTTGATAAACGGCCAGGATCCAAAATTTTAATTTCAATCAAATTTTAATTTCAATCGCCACTGGGCCACTTGATAAAGTTTATAGGAGTACGTATTGTGTTTTGTTTACCCAAATAGAAAAATCAAAGCGCGACGGCTCCTTCCATTCAAAAGCCAAAAGTCAACCGATATATTAAGGAAAATATGTAAATTCTAAGCGTATGAAAAAAAATATTCTCTAAATTGGCTTTCATTAATTATTTTTAAAATTTTAAATTAAATAACACAACATATATTATTATCACACAGTAAAACAACATAACTATCAAGTTTGAAATTATAGGCTGCTTAATAAACTCCAAATTCTTGTCAGCTGCCACCGGAGCTGCTGATACTCGGTATAATTTTATACGTAATTGCTCGATCCGTATCTATCAATGGGGAAGGAGCCTAGGAAGCTGTTTTTTCGCCTATCTCATCTATTCATGTTCTTAATTGTTCCCCCTTTGCTCTATGTTGATATATTGTGGTTATGGAGGAGCCACAGCCCTATTCAAACTGAGCATCGTCCGCGTAGGTACGTACCTAGCTAATTCAATCTTTGTTGATGTGTACATACACAATTCCCTTATGTTTAATTCTTCGCACGATATTAACAAGCAACAGCTAGCCCCTAATTAAACTATATATTTCCCAGCAGTAGCACCACAACAGTCATCATCAATCCATTTGTGAAACACAAACTGCAAGCCGAGGAGTCCCTTGGTTTTCGTCTCTCCAGACTGGTGAACGGTAATTAATTAACTCACTTCTTTTTTATCATCGGTATTTTGTTCAATATTTCTGTGGAGGTGGAACAGGGAAAGAGCGAGTAAAGCTCAAAGCAAGTGGCTTTGTGTGCGACGAAACACAAGTCTACTCCAAACATTGTGTCGCTAGTCGGCCTGTGATGATTGACACGGCAACAATGACAGTTATCGTCCCGCAATCTGATCAACCACCACCACCACAGGACGAAGCGGAAACGGTGGTGATCAGACCATACGCAAGGCAAGAGGACAAGCTTCTTCTCAAATCCGTCACACCTGTCAAAATACAGCATCACGGAAACATCAATAATATCACGTCGTCGTGTCAACACAACCACACAATCCCTGCCGTTGTCTTCTCATCCAGTGGCTTTGTTGGAAACATTTTCCACGAGATCAATGAGATCCTCATCCCTCTCTTCATCACCACCCGACAGTTTCGATCCCGAGTACTCTTTATCGTGGAGGATTACAACCCTTCGTTTATAAGGAAATACGGAAAGATCCTGGCAAGTCTAACATCGAACGAGATCATGAACCCGGCTGCAAATGCGAGCTCTCATTGCTTTCCAGGAGCAGTCATCGGTCTCAAGTTTCATGGCCATCTGGCTATCATGAACTCCAACGATGGGCTTTCCATGCGAGACTTTAGGCAGTTGCTTAGAGAATCACTGAATCTCAAGTACAACCATGTGTCTCAGACGATAATTAATAAAGGACGGCCCACGGTTTTGCTTTTGTCGCGCAGAAGAACTAGGAGGTTCCTGAACGAAGATGAAGTGGTTTCCGTGATGGAAGAGTTAGGCTTCCGTGTGATTGTCGTTGCCAGAGCAAAAGTGATATCCGACCTGGATATGTTTTCTGCTATGATAAATTCTTGCAGCGTCCTAGTGGGGGCCCACGGAGCCGGCCTAACAAACCAACTCTTCTTGCCTGATGGTGCGGTTATGGTGCAAGTCGATCTGATCGGACTTGAATGGGCTGCGGCCACTTATTACGGAAATCCTGCTCGTGCGATGGGGATTCATTATTTGAGATACAAGATTCAGCCGGAAGAAAGCTCTCTTCTCAAAGTGTTTTACGGGCAAAGAAATCATACAGCCATAACAGACCCGAGAGCGCTTCCTGTACAAGCAGGCAAGGAGGTATACCTTAATACCCAGAATGTAAGAATCAGTGTCGCAAGGTTTCGGGAGACGATGGTCGAAGCAATGAGCCTTGTCCGGGACACAGCTCTCTGATTTATAAATGACTTGATCGTAGACAGATATGTAAAGGCTATCATCCCCCTCATAAAAGAGAGAGAAACAAAAAAGAAAAACTCGTCATGTACATAGCGTACAACAGATGGCCAATGGAGGTTTTGGGTTATTTTCTTAAACTAACTTCTAACTAAGGATTAATTTATTTTAACCTGATAGAATTAGAGTTGTGTATAGTAGAATCAAATTTGTAGATGCATTGTAATATTATAAATTTAAGGGTTAATACCAAACATTGCAAACTAAATCAATATTTTTTAATATAACAAAATAAATTATGATTTTTTTTTATTATAAATAAACTCAAAAATATTTAAAAATATATTTTTAAATTATTAGTTCACACACACAAACACACACACACATATATATATTAACTTTGACCAAACTAACAAACTCATACAATTAAATCTAAATTAACTTTATCTAAATTAACTTTGACCAAACTAAACAGGCAGAAATATACTAAACACTACGACCAAACTTAACAGATAACTAAAATAACTAAAATTAAATAACGAAAAACAAGCATTTGGGCATACATCGTCTCTCAGGGTCATCTGGGCATACTATCGTACATAGGCACTAAAGATTTCTACCAGCCGTTTGTCACTGGTTATAGGGCGCTTTAAAAAGACAAAAGTGGTCCTATTGTGTCACGCCCCAGTTGCCCCACCCCTTATCTGGCCTTACTGTTTAAAAAAGAGGCAAGCTAACGTTATGCCCAATCCCCTAGATCTGAACAATTCGATACCCATATAGCCATCATGAATCCAGTTTGTCCAAACCCGCCCCACCCGCGACAATATAATTTAATATTGAGTGCAATTCGATACCTATGTAGCCATCATGGTCCTATTGTGTCACCCCCCAGTTGTCTCACCCCAATGGAATTGACTAATATGTATATTGGAAATTACCGGCAAATAGGGTCACCGTATTATTTGTATAATATGTTGTGTCTAGATAAGGGTTAATAATGTACCTGAGATGGACTCAAAATAGTATGACATCTATTTTTCGACGGAGTGAGTAAAATCTTTCGTTCCAACTCGAGCCTTTGACAAAAAACATCAAATTTGATCATATAATAAATTAATATTTTTTTCAAAAAAAAAAAAACCATTTATAAATATTAAGTTTCATTTAACTCTAAATTAATATTGTAATTCATAAATATTACAATTAAAGTTATTATTATACTTTTCTATAATATAATTTTTTTGTTATTTGATTTAAATTGAATTTTATTTTTAATTTTTTTTATCCAAATAAAATTATAAATTAAAAATATTATTATAATTTTTTAAAATATAAATATATGATTATTTGATTTTAATTGAATTTCATTTCTATTTTAGTAAAAAATTCAAAATCAAATATTTTATTTTCATATTAAAATTTATATATGTTTTATTTATTATGGATTCATTTTAGTTTCATATTGAAATTTTATTTCATATTTTTTGCCAATTTATTTATTGTTGAATATACATTTTATTCACCATTTCATATTAATTTTATTTAATCATGTTTCTTTAGGTCCTATATCTTACACCATAGGAGCAAGATGATCATCTTGCTCCAGGCCCAACATATAAAAATAAACCAATTTCAAACCCTCCTCTTCATTCCATACGTATATGTATGACTAATATACGTATAAAATGAAGAGGAGGGTGTCATATAAAATGATGCAAGCATTAAAATTGGGCTGGGTTTGAAATTGGTTTATTTTTATATGTTGGGCCTGGAGCAAGATGATTATCTTGCTCCTATTGTGTAAGATATAGGGCCTCCCTTAATTCTTGTAAGTCATGCCAATATTTGTATTTATAATAATTAATACAAGTAACATAAAATTTCTAAAATATTATTAATATATTTTTTTGGGTCTGATTGGAAATATCACGATTTTCTTTCTTTTTTTTCTTTTGAAAATGTCTTATAATAAAAATAATAAATTTACACATTAAATTAAAGGTTAATAGCACATAAAATTACAATTTTAACCTCATTTATAAAATGGATTAAAACTTTTTAATGTTCCAAAATAAATCTTTACTTTTATTATTATTGATAATTATGAGTAATATATTAAAGAAAATAAATAGTATTTTGGAAAAAGGGGATTATGGTTTTGTTGAAGGGTAAAAAGCCAATTTATACACGTGGACATGGGGCCCGTCCGCCACTTTCGATCGAGAGCATGGGTTGTTGGAGTTGTGTTCTTAATGTCTAGATTTAAGTATCGGTAAACTCCCGGTCAAAGCATTTAACCTATTAAAAGAATAAACAATTGTTTGCATTTAAATATTATTAATTAAATATATGCAAAATATAGTCCTGGATTTTATACGTTGTAGTTAGTATGGCGTGTCAGGCCCACACAGAAGATCATACTATCGGTCACTCGTATTTAATCGAACGGTTGCTCACGACCTAGATGGACACGGACCAATCCATCGGTATAGTCGTTGTGTGAGAGAGAAAATAATTTATCTTAATTATTTTATCACACTTGTACACTTGGTGTATTGGGCGGATCACTTGAGATTTATCAATTAGGATTGCCGTTGATAATTGATTTAAATCTCAGAGTATTTTATTCTTAATCCCCGATACTATTGCGGGTGTGTATATTTAATATAAGTGATTTTGATTTTCCAAAAGAATTAACCGATTTTGTTATTGGGTTAATTGCCGGTAAAATTGGGTCACTATATTTTATATATGACATGCCGTGAATACTTGACGGGAAAGTGTATCCCGGAAGGGTTGATAATATCCCCGAGATGAGTTCATAAGGAATTATTGTGTAAACCTCATGAGTGGATTTGTTCCGCACAATAATTAAGGTTGAATGGTACTATTCTCGGATATAAGAGATGAATAAATTAATTAGCAATAAATTAATTTTATTCATGGATATTTAAATCTTAAATACACGGAATAAATAATACTACCGGAGAAATATTATTTGATATAATATGGTTTAATATTGGGAGTGCAATTAATTTATATAGTGGAAAATAAATTAATTAATATTGGTAAGGATTAATGGATTTGGGCTTGACTCAATTTAATCATCAATATTGGAAGCCCAATATTCCACCTCCTTTTGATCCCCTACGTAGCCTATAAAAGCACTACATGGCCTTCATAAATCATAAGACAAGAATATCAATACTTGATAGTTCTAAAGAGTTGAAGGAGATCCATAGGAGTTCGATAGATCGTCGCCCACACGACGTTCGAACGGAGTGCAAGGAATACGTGGGAAGATTCAAAGGTGTTTGATTTCGTTTCTCCGAACAACGAATCGAAGGTAAAATCATAAACTCCCTTCTATGATTTTATGTGTTGTGACATATGCAAGAACGCACGATCCGGGAAAACGATGAACTTCGGGGACGGGGATTCGAGATCCCCGGCGAAGGTTCAAAGGACCCTCGGTTGGGAGCCGAGGGGTGGCGATTGAGCCCTAGGGCATCGATCGCCGGCTGCGATCACGCGAGGGGAGCCCCGGCTGGACGCCGGGGCGAGCGATCGACCTAGGGTCAATCGCTGGGGGCCGTCGCGGCCTTGCGTCGCGGCTGGCGGCTCCCTCCCCGGTCGGTGGTGGCGGTGAGTCGCCGGACTCACCGCCGGGGGCTGCTAGGCAGCCCCATGCGATCGATCAAGATCGCGAGCCCCACGGTGGGGCTCGGCTAGGGTTTCGGCCGTGGGTTCATCCCGCGGCGATTCTACGGTCGGGCTCCGGACATCGTGGTGTTCGCGGTTAGATTTCCGGCGACGGGATTTCGGTCGGATTATCGGTTTCCGCATATTTTTGGTAATCCGGGATATCGATTCCCAGCAATTGGTATCAGAGCGTTTGGTTTAGTGTTCATGTATGTGTTCAATTATCGTTCTACCTTGCAGGGATCTCCGGCTATCATGGTTTAATTTTTCGTTAATTATTTTACCATGATTATTCGTTTATTAAACTCTCGGACATGTCGAGATTCGTTTTGTGTGGATGAATGTTTGTAATAGTAAAAATTCGGGGGTTGACCGAATTTAGGATTTATTATTACGTTCTATGTTTTCCGGAAAGTGTATAGGGTCGATTTCATGTATAGAATCGATACCGGAATTGTAAATTTATTTCTTTTAATTTATTTACGTTGGTTCGATGTTTGAACGATCGCCGGAAGACGAAGACGAGTGACGAAGAGAAGAGGACGAAAAACCGGGGATCGATCAACCCCATGATCGATCCCGAGCGATCGACCGCAAGGAGCGGGGGCCGATCGCCCCTCGGCCATGGGCTGTCGCCGGTCACGGTGGCGGCTGGCCGGCTGGGCTGGGCGGCGGCGCTCCGCCGGCGGTTGTGGTCGATCGGGTGGGGGTGGCGTGGGGTCTCCCAACTCATGCTACTCCTACAAGGATTCACTTTCCTAAATTAATTCGGTTTTCCTATTTGAGTGTTCTTATTTTTTTTTTAGGAACTCTCATGGATTAGGAAAAGAATTAATTGGAATTAATTTTATTCCTTATTGAGTATTCTCTTTTATGGGAACTCTCATGGATTAGGAAAATAATTAATTAGGAATTAATTTATTTCCTATTTGATTATTCCTATACTTGGAATTTTTATTAGATGGAAATTAATTAATTATGGAAAGTAGAAGAGTCATAATTTATTTTATTTCCTTATTCTATTATAGAAGTCTTCTAGAATATTCAAGTTTTTACTTGGATAGGATTCTAGAGATTTAATAGAATTAGATAGGAAAATAAATAAATAAAATATTAATAATATTTAATTTTATTTTTGATATATTCGATTGACTTAATTTTCGAATTAAGTAACTTTTGGATTAATTAAAAATAAATAGATTTAAATATTGAGATTAATATTCTCGTCACATGGAGCATTCAAGAACGAAGACTGAAGACTAGAAGATGCGTACGGAGATGGAATAAAGCCATGATAGTCGGAAAATAATTTTCTAGCATTATTTTGACTATGTGAAACTATGTGCTTTATTACTTGTATGCATGCTATATGTGTTTACTTTATGCACTAGATAGCGTATCCCTTTATTGTAAAAAGCTAAGTGAGAGAGGGGATGGAAACATTCCCATGGTCTCCATTGCTGTTCTCTTGGTGACTCTTATGGACTTTCGAAGTTCGTATAGACGAGTCATTGGAGGAGAATTCTTGAAATTCCTTTTACGAGAAACATTGATCAAGTTTATCAAACAATGCCTAATTTGTCTTTCTGAAGCTGACTTCAAGTCGACTCATTCTCACCCCGGGGAGTGGAATGGAGCCAAAGCCACTTGGTCATGTGGATGACACAAATTAGAGACCTTCGTACCATCTTTTGAAGGTGGATCGATTGTCTGCTCAGCTCCCTCATTTATGAGAGATAGGGTTGTTCGCACGGTGAATCACTGGTTAGAAACTCCGAGTTTCACTTATGATTCTCCGCGTCTTGATTTACAAAAGTCGAATGGGTTCTTGTAATTGGGAGTCAATTATAAAAGTCTCTTTGTGTAGTAAACGTCCACACCACGTGGCTTGCTATACTAACGGATTTTGGATTAATTGATGTAGACAGTTATAAGGAATTGTGAAGAGTTGTGAAGTTGTCGTAAACGTCCACACCACGTGGCTTGCGGTGATGTAGCAATTCCAAACGATTTACTTTAGTACTGAGTAATTGTTTACACTTAGATACGCGTTATAGTATCCTTCCCCACGAAGTTACGCTATAATCGATGTATGACCAAAAGAAAATCTAATTGCTAAATCATTTGGGTAGGTAAACGTCCACACCATGTGGCTTGCCTTACCTGATGGGATTTTAGATGTGATTAGTAATTTAATGATATTATTTGAGGGAGATAATATCGGACATTAAATTGATTGTTTGTTTATATGTGCTTATAGGTTTAGAGAATAGCTATGAATCCACTTTATGTGATACTCAAGGAGAATAAACTCACTGGTCCCAATTACATTGATTGGAAGAGAAATTTGGACATTGTCCTGACTGCTGAAGAGTACAAGTTCGTACTCTATGAGCTATGCCCTGCTGAACCCACGGCTGCCTCAACTGATGAGGAAAAGGAAACATATCGGAAGTGGAAAAAGGCTGATGAAATGGCTAGGTGTTATATTTTGGCTTCTATGTCAAATGTACTCCAAACCCAACATGAGTCTGATGGAGTTATATTCTAAATGTCTAGTTTAGTGACAATATGGAACTCCTTATCTGTGTTTTACATTATCTATTAATCAAACTGTCGGCGTCTTGTCTATCTTGTACTTGAATGCAATAGTCCTAGATATATATACGTTGTAGACAGTATGGCGTGAGGAGACACGCGGAAGATCATACTGTCGGTTACTCGTATAGTATAGAACAGGAGCTCACGACTTAGATGGACAGGGACAATCCATCGGTACGTCGTAGTGTGACTGGGTAATAGTTGGTCTTGACTATTATGTTACACTTGTACACTTGGTGTATTGAGCAGGACCACGGGAGGGCGTTCGATTTATACTAATCGACGTAATCGAACTAGACCTCAGAATTACGGATATACGAATTCTTAATCCCTATATAATTATAGGTGCGTGTGTCCAATTCTCGGTTCTTTAACTTGCCAATGAGTGAGACCATTTGATTAGTCGAGATACTCGGTAAATTGGGAATCGTAATTGTACTCACGGCATGCTATAGATTATAGACAGGAAACCGTGTCCCGTTTATCGGGTTGATAACGTCCCCGAGATGAGCTCATAAAGTTTATCATGTAAACCCTGCAGGTGGATTTGTTCCACATGATAATAAGGATGAGTGGTACTAGTCTCGGATAATAAGAAACGAATTAATTTAATTATTAGTAATTAAATAAATTCGTGGACGTTCGATATCTTAAACACGGGGAAAGTCGCATATGTAATTTCGGCGGATTTATTATTGTTGAAATAATATTAAAATTAATTTCGGGAATTCAATTATTATTTTATAGTGGAGTTAATAATAATTAAAATTGAAATCGATTAATTAAGGAACTGCGTTTACGTATTCCAAGTTAAT
This sequence comes from Euphrasia confusa, assembly GCA_954870475.1. Lineage (NCBI taxonomy): Eukaryota > Viridiplantae > Streptophyta > Magnoliopsida > Lamiales > Orobanchaceae > Euphrasia > Euphrasia confusa. The sequence continues at coordinate 19,239,952 of OX940966.1, forward strand.
TAATATTTCAATTTAGCCCTTAATTAATTTAACCTTGGGTCCCTGGTGTAACTCTATATAACCCCCCCCCCCCCCTTGCCTATTCTAAACCTACAGTTCGCAGCTTTTCTATTTTACTGAGAAAAACAATTGTTAACGCAATTATAATTTTTCTCTGTAAAATACATTAGTTAGCGCTGATATTTTTCTCTAACTGAGAAAAAGAATATCACGGTAGAAGAAGAAGAAAGCAGAAAAGGCAAACCCAACAGATCGTTGCCCACACAACGGTTGGAGTCGGGGCAGAGTCATACACCAGAAGCATCTAAGGTCTCAACAATCGACCGAGAGGTATGAGATCGGAACTTTCAATTCCGCATTTATTTCGATCTCGGTTTTATCTCGTTGAACGTATATGAACGTAGATCGGATTCCGGGGTCGTGGGTAGTGTTCCTCGACTACTGGGGGGTCTAGGACCTCCGGATCGGTAGTCGGATGAGGAAAAACGACCCGGAAACGAGCCCGGAACAGCAACGTCGCGTTGCTGTTCGCGGACGAACAGCGCCCGCTGGTGGGCAAACAGCGACCGCTGTTTGCAGCTCCACCAGCGACCGCTGGACTGCAATCGGCGGGCGCTGATTGGGTACAGTCCAGCTCCGTTTCGCGCGGTTGTCCTCCGGGGCGATGGCTGGGCGTGATTCGGGTCATGGGCTGTCAAGCGAACGAAGTAGTGACTTCGGATGTCGACTGGGGTGGTTCGGATGTTCGAGCGATCGAACGAACACATCCCGGAGAGTCGATTTCCAACAATTGGTATCAGAGCCGGTTATGCGTTCTTGTATTGTTTGCGAGTTTGTTTTGCAGGTAACCCGATTATTATGGTCATATGTTTATGTACTGTATGTTGTGGTTTGTTAAACTCTCGGGGTTGTCGAGATCTTTGTTTTAAAACGTTGCTTGTTTGTAATAGTTTAAAACGACGGGTTGAGTCGTTTAGGATTTTTTCGTTTTTTCGTTTATCCGGGTGTATAGGATCGATCATTCCTGTATAGGATCGATGCCGGAAGTAGTTAGTATTATTCTTGTAATGTTGCTGCTACTTGGTGGATCGAGAGAAGATCGAAGGACGGACGAACGAGGGTCGAGGAGTCGAACCCGAGGCTACTGTGCACAAACGGCGCCCGCTGGAGGGCAAACGGCGGTCGCCGTTTGCAGTTCCTCCAGCGACCGCTGTTTCCCAAACGGCGGGCGCTGTTTGAGGTTTGGCAGCAGCGGCTCGGGGGTTCGACGGACATCACGGATCGCTTGTCGAGGGCCCGGGACGATACTCCAGTGGGAGGGGTTCGTCTCTTGGTCCTTAGACGAGTCGGTGATGGACCGAGACCGAGACGAGCAACGAGACGAAGATCCGAGAAGACGTGCATCGAAGATTTTAAAGGCCATAATAATCGGGCCACGTTAAATGCTTTCTGTGTGTTTACGTGCGTTTTATTATGCTTTAATTTATATGCATGTGAATGTTATCCCTTTCGTAAAAACTAAGTGGGAGAGGGATTGGAAACAATCCCGCGGTCTCCATTCTCTGTTTTGATAGTGATGTGTGTCGCTTACGAGTTGGCTTTAGTGTCATCCTCCCTATCGGATAAAGTTGACACACGGATATCACTGGATCAAAATTCGAATTCAATTCCATTTATAGAATTGAACACTTAAGTTTTTCAAAGCAATGCCTAATCTGTCTTTCAAAGACTAATTTCAACTCGACTCATTCTCACCCCGGGGAGTGGAATGGAGCCAAAGCGCTTGGTTATGTCGATGACACAGATTAGAGACATTCGAGTCATTTGATGACTAGATCGATTGTCTGGTTGGCTCCCTCACTTTGTGAGAGATAGGGCTCAATTGCATGATTGATCGCTGGTTAGAAACTTAGAGTTTCACTTACGAGATATCAAGCTTTGATTAACGAAATTGTGAAATTTATTAAATGGAATTCAATTAACAAAGTTGTTTGTTTAGTAAACGTCCACACTATCGTGGCTTACTAGACGGAAACGGAACTTTGGGTTAATTGAGGCTCGACAGTTATAGGAAATCGTAAAGGGACCGCATGTCAACGTAAACGTCCACACTAACGTGGCTTGCGGTGGGCGTGTAGTTTCCGAGCGGTTAACTTAGTACTGAGAAATGGTATACACTTAGGTACGCTTTACAGTATCCTCCCCATCGGAGTCACTGCTGTAATGATGTACGACCGAAGAAAAAGTCCAGTTATAAAATCATTTGGACTAGTATACGTCCACATGAACGTGGCATGCTAGTCTGATGGGATTTTAGGATTGATTGGTAGATTTAATGATATTAATTAAGGGAGTTAATATCGAATTAAATTTGACAGTTTGATTTGTCTCTTTTATAGATATGGCACTCAACCCGCTATCCATGATACTAAAAGAGAACAAACTCACTGGTCCGAACTATATTGACTGGAAACGAAACTTGGACATTGTCCTGACTGCTGAGGAGTACAAATATGTACTCCATGAGGATTGTCCTGATGAACCTATTGACACCTCCACTCCTGAGGAAAAGGAAGCTCATCGGAAGTGGGTCAAGGCTAATCAGATGGCGCGGTGCTACATTTTGGCTTCTATGTCAAATGTGCTGCAACATCAGCATGAAGCCATGACCACTGCCTATGATATGATGCTTAACCTCAAGGAGATGTTTGGTAGTCAGGATAGGGCAGCCAGGCAAGATGCCATGAGGCAACTCATGACGGCCACTATGTCCGAAGGAACGCCCGTGAGGGATCACGTTCTTAGGATGATAGGCTATCTAAATGAGATAGAGATTATGGGAGGATCTATCGATGGGGAAACCCAGATCGATATAGTGCTCCAGTCTCTGCCTAAGAGTTTTGAGCAGTTCCGCCTGAACTATAACATGAACAAGAGGTTATATACGTTGGCGGAACTCCTGACTGAACTCCAGGCGGCAGAGGGAATCTTTAAGAAGTCTCAGGCACTTGTGGCTGTGAAACTTCCTGGCCCTCCGGGGACTAAGAGGAAGAAGAAGCAAGGACGGAAACCCAGTGGACCCAGCAATGGTGGACCACGGAATGGAGTGAACAAGCCCAAGGGCAAGTGTTTCCGTTGCAAGCAGTCTGGACATTGGAAGTCTAATTGTCCTCTCAGACAAGGAGGTATGAACTTTTCCTTAGTCACTGAAACATGTTTAGCGGTGTTATCCACCGGTACCTGGTGTGTGGATACGGGAGCCACTGATCATGTCTGCAATTCTTTGCAGGGGTTCCAGGAAACCCGGCGGCTTAGAGAGGGAGAGATCACTATCTACATGGGCAACGCTACGAAAGTGGCGGCAGTTGCAGTGGGAGATATTTATTTGTCTTTTAATAATAAAGTTTTGGTATTGAATAATTGTCTTTATGTACCGAATTTTAGAAAGAACCTTGTTTCGGTTTCTAAATTGGTTTTGAATAAATATTCTGTTTCTTTTGATAGTTCTGTATCAAAAAGAATGGTGAGTATATATGTTCTGGTACATTGATAGGCAACTTATATATACTGAATCCTGATTATTCCACGATGCAACGAGTAGAGTCTTTTAACACATCTAGTACCAATAAGAGAAAGGAGCCTTCTAGGATGAATCAAAAGTACTTATGGCATCTTAGGCTAGGTCATATTAACTTGGGCAGGATTCAAAGGTTGATAACTGATGGAATACTCAGTGGTGTGAAAGATGAGGACTTTCCAACCTGCGAATCATGCCTGGAAGGAAAAATGACCAAGCGACCCTTTAGTGATAAGGGGTATAGATCCAAGGAAGTACTAGAATTGATTCACTCTGATTTGTGCGGGCCTTTATCTGTCCAAGCGAGAGGAGGTTATGAATATTTTGTAACCTTCACTGATGATTACTCAAGGTATGGTTTTATATACCTGATGCGCCGCAAGAGCGAGTGCTTTGACAAGTTCAAGGAGTACAAAGCTCTTGTGGAGAACCTTCATGGTAAAACCATAAAGACTCTACGATCTGATCGTGGAGGAGAGTACCTCTCGGGAGAGTTTAAGGCGTACTTATTAGAGAATGGGATTGACTCCCAGATGACTGCACCATACACGCCCCAGCAGAATGGTGTAGCAGAAAGAAGGAATAGGACTCTTATGGAAATGGTAAGATCTATGATGAGTTATTCAGAACTACCAGTTTCGTTCTGGGGATATGCCTTGGAAACAGCGGCGTATATCCTGAACTTAGTTCCTTCTAAATCAGTCCCTAAGACGCCCTCGGAATTGTGGACCGGGCGAAAGCCAAATTTGAAACACATTCGGGTCTGGGGTTGTCCAGCACATGTGCTGAAGCATGGGGCTGATAAGTTGGAATCTCGTTCAGATATTCGGTTGTTTATAGGATATCCTAGAGGAACGAAAGGTGGTCTATTTTATAGTCCTAAGGACCAGAAGATCGTTGTTAGCACCAACGCTCGGTTCTTGGAAGAGGATTATATAATGGACCATAAGCCCAAGAGTGAGATAATACTTAACGAACTGAGAGGGGACGATCAAGGCTTAGATCCAACCCAACCGGGTGATACGCCACCACAGTCTGCACCTGTAGTTACTGAGGTTACACCGGAGCCTCGTCGTAGTGGGAGGGTTGTTCGACAACCCGATAGGTTCATGTTTATAGGTGAGTCTTCGGACTTGTTACCTGGAGAACATGAAGCCGATCCCTGGACCTATGACGAGGCGCTTAAAGATCAAGATGCTCAGTCTTGGCAAAAAGCGATGAAATCTGAGATTGAATCAATGGATTCAAATCAGGTCTGGAATCTTGTAGCACCGCCCAAAGGTGTAAAAGCCATTGGTTGCAAGTGGGTGTACAAGAGGAAAAGAGGGTCTGACGGGAAGGTTGAAACCTTCAAGGCTAGGCTTGTTGCGAAAGGGTATACTCAGAAAGAAGGGATCGATTATGAGGAAACTTTTTCGCCGGTAGCTATGCTAAAGTCGATCCGGATTCTTTTGTCTATAGCATCTTATATGGATTATGAGGTGTGGCAAATGGACGTCAAGACAGCATTCTTGAATGGGAATCTTGACGAGACCATTTACATGAGACAGCCAGAAGGTTTCATTAAGAAAGGCCAAGAGCATCTACTGTGTAAGCTAAACCGATCCATTTATGGATTGAAGCAAGCTTCTAGATCTTGGAACATGCGGTTTGATGAGGTTATCCAGTCTTATGGATTCATTCAAAGCATGGACGAGTCGTGTGTATACCGGAGATGTGACGGAAACAGTGTGGCGTTTCTCGTGCTTTATGTAGACGACATCCTTCTAATTGGCAACAATGTGAAGATGTTGTCGGACATAAAGGGATGGTTGTCCAAGCAATTCGATATGAAAGACTTAGGACAAGTTGGGCATGTTCTCGGGATCAAAGTTATAAGGGATCGCCGGAAAAGAACATTAAGCTTGTCCCAGGCTTCATATATTGATACGATTCTGGCTCGTTTCAACATGCAGAATTCCAAGAGAGGTGCTCAACCTTTCTGCCATGGAATTCATCTATCTAAAGACATGTGTCCCAAAACACAAAAGGAGATAGATTACATGAAGAAGGTTCCTTTTGCTTCGGCAGTAGGAAGTCTAATGTATGCCATGTTGTGCACGAGACCTGATATATGCTATGCCGTGGGCATGGTAGCTAGATATCAGAGTAACCCTGGACAGGGTCACTGGACTGCTGTAAAGAACATACTTAAGTACTTGCGAAGGACTAGGAATTATGTTCTGAGTTACAAAGCGTCCGAGTTGATTCCTATTGGTTACACAGACTCGGATTTCCAATCTGATAAGGATCAGCGAAAGTCTACATCAGGCTATGTGTTCACATTGGGAGGTGGAGCAGTCTCATGGAAGAGTGTTAAGCAGAAATGCATTTCGGACTCTACCATGGAAGCCGAATATGTAGCAGCCTCTGAGGCAGCTAAAGAATCGGTGTGGCTCCGGAACTTCCTTATGGACTTGGATGTGGTTCCTAAGATGCCTAGAGCTATCACAATTTATTGTGACAATAGCGGTGCAGTGGCTAATGCAAAGGAGCCACGAGCCCACAATGCGAGCAAACACATAGATCGCAAGTACCACCTGATTAGAGACATCGTCAGGAGGGGCGATGCGGTTGTCACCAAGATTGCATCAGCGGATAACCTGGCTGACCCCTTTACGAAGGCACTTCCAGCGGAAGCGTTCAAGAGACACGTGAAGGGGATGGGTATCGGATGTATGGTAGAGGGCAACTAGAGATTTAGTATAAGTGGGAGATTGATGGAGTTATATTCTAAATGTCTAGTTTAGTGACAATATGGAACTCCTTATCTGTGTTTTACATTATCTATTAATCAAACTGTCGGCGTCTTGTCTATCTTGTACTTGAATGCAATAGTCCTAGATATATATACGTTGTAGACAGTATGGCGTGAGGAGACACGCGGAAGATCATACTGTCGGTTACTCGTATAGTATCGAACAGAAGCTCACGACTTAGATGGACAGGGACAATCCATCGGTACGTCGTAGTGTGACTGGGTAATAGTTGGTCTTGACTATTATGTTACACTTGTACACTTGGTGTATTGAGCAGGACCACGGGAGGGCGTTCGATTTATACTAATCGACGTAATCGAACTAGACCTCAGAATTACGGATATACGAATTCTTAATCCCTATATAATTATAGGTGCGTGTGTCCAATTCTCGGTTCTTTAACTTGCCAATGAGTGAGACCATTTGATTAGTCGAGATACTCGGTAAATTGGGAATCGTAATTGTACTCACAGCATGCTATAGATTATAGACAGGAAACCGTGTCCCGTTTATCGGGTTGATAACGTCCCCGAGATGAGCTCATAAAGTTTATCATGTAAACCCTGCAGGTGGATTTGTTCCACATGATAATAAGGATGAGTGGTACTAGTCTCGGATAATAAGAAACGAATTAATTTAATTATTAGTAATTAAATAAATTCGTGGACGTTCGATATCTTAAACACGGGGAAAGTCGCATATGTAATTTCGGCGGATTTATTATTGTTGAAATAATATTAAAATTAATTTCGGGAATTCAATTATTATTTTATAGTGGAGTTAATAATAATTAAAATTGAAATCGATTAATTAAGGAATTGCGTTTACGTATTCCAAGTTAATTAATATTTCAATTTAGCCCTTAATTAATTTAACCTTGGGTCCCTGGTGTAACTCTATATAAACCCCCCCCCCCCTTGCCTATTCTAAACCTACAGTTCGCCGCTTTTCTATTTTACTGAGAAAAACAATTGTTAACGCAATTATAATTTTTCTCTGTAAAATACATTAGTTAGCGCTGATATTTTTCTCTAACTGAGAAAAAGAATATCACGGTAGAAGAAGAAGAAAGCAGAAAAGGCAAACCCAACAGATCGTTGCCCACACAACGGTTGGAGTCGGGGCAGAGTCATACACCAGAAGCATCTAAGGTCTCAACAATCGACCGAGAGGTATGAGATCGGAACTTTCAATTCCGCATTTATTTCGATCTCGGTTTTATCTCGTTGAACGTATATGAACGTAGATCGGATTCCGGGGTCGTGGGTAGTGTTCCTCGACTACTGGGGGGTCTAGGACCTCCGGATCGGTAGTCGGATGAGGAAAAACGACCTGGAAACGAGCCCGGAACAGCAACGTCGCGTTGCTGTTCGCGGACGAACAGCGCCCGCTGGTGGGCAAACAGTGACCGCTGTTTGCAGCTCCACCAGCGACCGCTGGACTGCAATCGGCGGGCGCTGATTGGGTACAGTCCAGCTCCGTTTCGCGCGGTTGTCCTCCGGGGCGATGGCTGGGCGTGATTCGGGTCATGGGCTGTCAAGCGAATGAAGTAGTGACTTCGGATGTCGACTGGGGTGGTTCGGATGTTCGAGCGATCGAACGAACACATCCCGGAGAGTCGATTTCCAACAGAGTCGATGGACACTGCCGAGGACATGTTGTTCAACCTCAAGGAGATGTTTGGGCATCCAGACCGTGCGGCTAGGCAAGAAGCCATGAGAGTCCTCATGTCGACTACTCAGTCTGAAGGAACGCCCGTTGGGGAGCACGTTCTTAAGATGATGAGTCTGTTGAATGAATTGGAGGTCCTAGGAGCTCATATTGATGGTGAGACGCAAGTCGACATCATACTCCAGTCTCTGACCCCTAGTTTTGAGCAGTTCCGTATGAGTTATAATATGGGTAAACTATCTTATACTCTTGCGCAACTCCTGACTGAACTAAAGGCGTCAGAGGGGATCTACAAGAAGGGCAAGTCTCAAGCGCTTGTAGCTACCAAGTCCAAAAGCTTGAAAGCTGTTGGAGGTAGGGGCAAGAAAAGGAAGCAAGCCTGGAAACCCAGTGGTGCCAAGAGGAATGGACCACGAGTGGGGGCAAGCAAGCCAAGGGGCAAGTGCTTCCGATGCAACAAGTCTGGACACTGGAAGTCTGAATGTCCTCTCAAAGGTACGAATTTTTCTTTAGTCGTAAAAACATAGTCAGCGGTATTATCTACCAGAATTCTGGTGTGTAGATATGGAACCACTGACGGTATGTGCATTCTAAATGCAGGGGTTCCAGAAAACCCGGCGACTTAGAGAAGAAGAGTTCGAGTCCACATGGGCGAAGCTGTTGAGGAAGCAGCGGTTGCAGTGGAAGACATTTATCTGTTTTGATAGTTATAGGATTTCATTTCAAGTTTATTGCTTTATGTACCTTTTATTTTAGAAAGAACTTCTGTTCTGGTTTTCTATTATTAATGGATATTTTATTTCTTTAATCATTTGATGGTTTGTATAAGAAATATTGGTGATATCTATTCTGGTACATTAGATGGCAATATATGAATGATGAATCCTTAGTCTACCACGATGCAACAAACTGTTATAACTTGTTTTACTGATTAGATGTATTTCTTTGTTAGATCATTGTACTTGTGAATTCTTGTACTTAGTGGTATTTATTCAAATAAGGTTCAAAGGTCGAAATTGATTTGATCAATTATAGTTGAAGGAATGGACCTTCCGACCTAAGAATTGAATTTGGAGGATAATACAAACTAAGCAAACCTTTCTGGATAAAGGATAGAATTCGGACAAGTATTGAAATTGATTGTTAACTGATAGATGCAGAGATATGTGTAATTAGAAAGGTATGAGTAGTTCTTTTCAAGAATACTCAAAGATGGATTAGAATACTTGATGTGCCATAAAAGCAAAGTGTTTTGACTAGTCAATGGACACAAAGCTATTATGGGGAACCTTCGAAGTATATCCATTTGAAGCCTGCGACTTGTTCGCGGAGGCTATCACCTATCTAAATAAAACATGGCATATATCAAAGATTGGGATTAAGTCTCAAAGGACTATACCATACACTCAAGTGTAGATATGGTGTGTCGCAAATAAGAAATGGAATTCTAATAGTAAAAGGACAAGTTTATTCGGAACTACCTATGTTCTATGGATATTTCTGGATACAACGGCACATTCAATGTGGTTGTAGGATATCCTAGAAGAACAAGTGATTGTATGTTCAATAGTACTATGAACCAGAAGGACGTCATCGCCCGGTTCTTAGAGGAAGACTATTAGATGAACCACAATGCCCTAACTGACGAGGTACTTTAAAATGAGGAAAAGAAAAGACTGAGAACCAGCCTAACCGAGTAGTAGTCCACCACTAACTGCACCTAATGTTGTTACTGTTATACACCGAAATGCCATTGCAGTGGGAGGTTGTTAAGCAACCAGAGATGTTCATAATACTAGAGGAGTTTTGAACTCTGGATCTAGTAGAGATGAAATCGATCCCTAGCTCTGCATAAGGGCAGTGCTAATCTAAATGTGCCTACTTAGAAAGCAATAAGTATTATTGTTAAGAGGCAAGATCATTTAGGAGTACAAGCTTAGTAAATCCATTTATGGATCGTTACAAAGCTATGAATCGTGGAACTTGCGAATTGATGAGATAGTCCATTAGATGGATTCATCAAAGGGCAAAGACGAGGAAGGTGTATTAGAAACGTAATGGAAACGAGGTGGTGTTTCTCGGAATTTTATGTAGATAACACTTCATCATTGGCAACAATGTAAAAGTATTGTAATACATAGAATAGAGGTTGTCTAAATAAATCGAGATATAAGATTAAGAGTAAGTTGGATCATGTTCTTAGAATCTTTCGATCTCTAGATAAGAATATTGTGCTTCTCCTAGATATCTTATGCGATTATGGTTTGTTTTAAACATGCATAATTCTGAGAAAGGTTATTGCCTTTCAGAAACAGAATACATCTGTCTAAAGGTATGTGTCTTGGACACATAAGAGGAGATAGATAAAGCGGTTTCCTATACCTTGCTGTATGGAAAGCTTTATAGATGCAATGTTGAAAAAAAACAAGAACCTGATATCAACTATGCGGCTAGTGTAGTGGGAGGATATCGAAGTAATCTCATTTTCTCAGAACCCAAATCACAAAGGACCAGTGTAAGTCGATATCAGGCTATGTGTTCACTTTTGGAAGAGGTGGAACCTTAAGATGAAAGAGTGATAAGCATGATGCTTCTCGGACTCTATCATAAACCGAATATCAGCCTCAGAGGCAGCGGAAGTTTTGGTTAGGTTCCAGAATGACCTATGGACTTGGGTATGATTCTTGGTTCACCAAAAGGCTCTATATATAGCGGTGCATGATGAACTGGAAGAAGTCATAAGTCCAAAAGGGTGATGATAACACATAGAGCAAGTACAACCTGATTCGTGTCATCGTCTAGGGAGACGACGCAGTAGTCACCAAGATAACTTCAGAGCGGCAACCTAGATTGCTCATTCACATAGTACTTCTGGGAAGTACAACTTAAGCACGTGATGGGTATGGGAGTCGGGAGTTTGGAGGAAATGACTAGACCTTAGTACAAGTGGGAGATTGTTGGAGTTGTGTACTTAATGTCTAGATTTAAGTATCGGTAAACTCCCGGTCATAGCATTTAACCTATTAAAAGAATAAACAATTGTTTGCATTTAATTATTATTAATTAAATATATGCAAAATATAGTCCTGGATTTTATACGTTGTAGTTAGTATGGTGTGTCGGGCCCACACAGAAGATCATACTATCGGTCACTCGTATTTAATCGAACGGTTGCTCACGACCTAGATGGACACGGACCAATCCATCGGTATAGTCGTTGTGTGAGAGAGAAAATAATTTATCTTAATTATTTTATCACACTTGTACACTTGGTGTATTGGGCGGATCACTTGAGATTTATCAATTAGGATTGTCATTGATAATTGATTTAAATCTCAGAGTATTTTATTCTTAATCCCCGATACTATTGCGGGTGTGTATATTTAATATAAGTGACTTTGATTTTCCAAAGGAATTAACCGATTTTGTTATTGGGTTAATTGCCGGTAAAATTGGGTCACTATATTTTATATATGACATGCCGTGAATACTTGACGGGAAAGTGTATCCCGGAAGGGTTGATAATATCCCCGAGATGAGTTCATAAGGAATTATTGTGTAAACCTCATGAGTGGATTTGTTCCGCACAATAATTAAGGTTGAATGGTACTATTCTCGGATATAAGAGATGAATAAATTAATTAGCAATAAATTAATTTTATTCATGGATATTTAAATCTTAAATACACGGAATAAATAATACTACCGGAGAAATATTATTTGATATAATATGGTTTAATATTGGGAGTGCAATTAATTTATATAGTGGAAAATAAATTAATTAATATTGGTAAGGATTAATGGATTTGGGCTTGACTCAATTTAATCATCAATATTGGAAGCCCAATATTCCACCTCCTTTTGATCCCCTACGTAGCCTATAAAAGCACTACATGGCCTTCATAAATCATAAGACAAGAATATCAATACTTAATAGTTATAAAGAGTTGAAGGAGATCCATAGGAGTTCGATAGATCGTCGCCCACACGACGTTCGAACGGAGTGCAAGGAATACGTGGGAAGATTCAAAGGTGTTTGATTTTGTTTCTCCGAACAACGAATCGAAGGTAAAATCATAAACTCCCTTATATGATTTTATGTGTTGTGACATATGCAAGAACGCACGATCCGGGAAAACGATGAACTTCGGGGACGGGGATTCGAGATCCCCGGCGAAGGTTCAAAGGACCCTCGACTGGGAGCCGAGGGGTGGCGATCGAGCCCTAGGGCATCGATCGCCGGCAGCGATCACGTGAGGGGAGCCCCGGCTGGACGCCGGGGCGAGCAATCGACCTAGGGTCGATCGCTGGGGGCCGTCGCGGCCTTGCGCCGCGGCTGGCGGCTCCCTCCCCGGTCGGTGGTGGCGGTGAGTCGCCGGACTCACAGCCGGGGGCTGCTAGGCAGCCCCATGCGATCGATCAAGATCGCGAGCCCCACGGTGGGGCTCGGCTAGGGTTTCGGCCGCGGGTTCATCCCGCGGCGATTCTCCGGTCGGGCTCCGGACATCGTGGTGTTCGCGGTTAGATTTCCGGCGACGGGATTTCGGTCGGATTATCGGTTTCCGCATATTTTTGGTAATCCGGGATATCGATTCCCAGCATGGGTAGCATAAACGTCACCGAGGCCCTCGATTTAAGCACGAGGGCTCCGGGCCGGACCGCGGAACCAGGGCCCTGCATGCAAAGCATATATTTAATAAACTGGCTCAATGGAAAGAGGCGATTCAAAGTGAAATTAAATATATTTTGCAGAATCACACTTGGGAAATAGCGGACCTTCCCACGGGAAGTAAACCCCTAGGATCTAAGTGGATTTTCAAAAAGAAAATGAAAGCCGACGGGACTACTGATAAATACAAGGTAAGACTTGTAATTAAAGGTTATAGACAAAAAGAAGGTCTTGACTATTTTGATGCGTATTCTCCCGTGACGAGAATTATGTCGATTAGATTAATTATCGCCATAGTAGCGCTAAGAAATATTGAAATACATCAAATTGATGTAAAAACGGCCTTCTTAAATTGTGATCTAGGTGAAGAAATATATATGGATCAACCAGAAGGATTTTCTGCTCCCGGGCAGGAAAATAAAATGTGTAAATTGGTGAAATCCTTGTACGGATTAAAACAAGCACCAAAACAATGACATGAAAATTTTGATTATGCTATTTTAGATTATGGCTTTTGAATAAATGAATGTGATAAATGCATTTATATAAAAAACACGGACGATGGTTATTTAATCATGTGCCTATATGTTGACGACATACTTATCGTTGGAAGTAACGATAATATGGCCAACAGTGAAAAATATGCAAAATTCAAAATTTGACATGAATGACATGGGCAATGCTGATGTTGTACTTGGAATTAAAATTCATAGAACATCAGACGGCTTTGCTTTGAGTCAAGCTCATTATGTCGACAAAATCTTAGAGAAGTTTAGCAAAGATGATACGGGTCTTGCTAGAACTCCAATAGATACAAGTCAACACCTTGCTAAAAATAGTGGTGAAGGAGTGAGTCAAGTAGAGTACTCAAGAGTGATCGATAGTCTAATGTACTTCACCAGTTGTACAAGACCAGACATAGCATATACAGTAAATAAGCTAAGTGGATACACTAGTAATCCAAGTGAAATTCACTAGAAGTCTATTGTACGAGTACTTAGATATTTATGAAATAGTCGAGATTTTGGGTTGCATTATACTCGATTTCCAGCTGTAATTGAAGATTGCACTGACGCAAATTGGATTTCTGACATAAAAGACTCCAAGTCCACAAGTGGATATGTTTTCACTCTCGGTGGAGCTGCTATTTCTTGGAAATTGTCTAAGCAAACAGTAATTGCTAGATCCACAATGGAATCACAGTTTATAGCTCTAGATAAATGTGGCGAAAAGGCCGAGTGGCTCAGGAATTTCCTAGAAAATATTCCAAAGTAGAAGAAACTTGTGCCTCCAATTCGTATTCATTGTGATAGTCAATCTGCAATTGGACGAGCACAAAGTAATATGTACAATGGTAAGTTTAGACATATACGTCGCAGACATAATACCATTCGACAACTACTCTCGACTGGAGTTATCTCAATAGACTAGGTAAGATTTAAGGATAATATTGCAGATCCATTAACCAAACGGTTAAATCGAGAGTTAGTAATGTCGTCATCTACAGGAATGGGTCTCAAAGCCTTAAAGAAAGAGAGATGGGATGAAGGAAAACCTTGTTGGAAATCGATATCCCGGGGTTAACGGAATTGCGGAAACATAACCCCAATCAAAATCCCTTCGCCGAAAACCACCGCGAACCACCGCACGAGCCGGAGCCCGGCCGAACACACCTCCGCGGGGAAGCCCCCGCTTGTGTGCCCTAGCCGAGCCCCCGTACGGGGCTCGCGATCGCGCTTCGCGATCGCATGGGGTTACTCATGTAACCCCCCGGGGCTGCTCGTAGCAGCCCCCGCGGCGAGTTCGGCGACTCGCCGCCACCGCGTCGCAGGGCGGCTCGCCCAGCGAGCCGCAGCGGGTCCAGCCGGAGGCTGCCCGGCAATCGAGCCCAGCTCGATCGCATGCCCCGGCGTCCAGCCGGGGCTCCTCCATGCACACCCGGCGATCGAGCCCTAGGGCTTCGATCGCCACCCTCGGCGTCCAGCCGAGGGTTTGGTCCGTGCGTGCGCACGATCCCCATGGGGATCCGAACCGCCGCGGTCCGGTGGTCTTCGACCACCACCGCTGGTTCATCCTCGTTCTGGGGTTCGTTCGTCCCTCGGATCTTCGTTCATATGTATATACGAATAATCAATTAAAATCATCGAGGGGCTGTCAATGATTTACCTTTGTTCTCGTTGTACGGAGAAACGAGATTTTATGAAGACCTTGAGACCTTCCCACGTATTCCTTGCACTAGCTCGAACGTCGGGTGGGCGACGATCTTCCGAACTCCATGGATCTCCCTCTCTACTTTCTCTCTCTAGAATTGTGATCTTCAAGTTATGAGAATAGAGAAGACCATGTAGTGCTTTTATAGGCTACGTAGGGGATCTTAAAGAGGTGGAATATTGGGCTTCCAATATTAATGATTAAATTGAGCCCAAGCCCAAATCTATTAATCCCATTAATATTAATTAATTTATTTTCCACTATATAAATTAATTGCACTCCCAATATTAAACCATATTATATCAAATAATATTTCTCCGGTAGTATTATTTATTCCGTGTATTTAAGATATAAATATCCATGAATAAAATTAATTTATTGCTAATTAATTTATTCATCTCTTATATCCGAGACTAGTACCATTCAACCTTAATTATTATGCGGAATAAATTCCACCTGCAGGGTTTACATAATAATTCCTTATGAACTCATCTCGGGGATATTATCAACCCTTCCAGGATACACTTTCCCGTCAAGTATTCACGGCATGTCATATATAAAATATAGCGACCTTACTTAACCGGTAATTGACCCAGTAATTAAACCGGTCAATTCCTTTGGAAAATCAAAGTCACTTATATTAAATATACACACCCGCAATAGTATCGGGGATTAAGAATAAAATACACTGAGATTTAAATCGATTATCCAAGGCAATCCTAATCGATAAATCTCAAGCGATCCGCCCAATACACCAAGTGTACAAGTATGATAAAATAATCAAGACAAATTATTTTCTCCCTCATACAAAGACTATACCGATGGATTGGTCCGTGTCCATCTAGGTCGTGAGCAACCGTTCGATTATATACGAGTAACCGATAGTATGATCTTCCGTGTGACGACGCACACCATACTAACTACAACGTATATAAATTAGGACTATAATTTGCATATATTTAATTATAAATAATTAAACGCAAATAATTGTTTATTTAATTAAATAGATTAATGGGAATGGATCGGGAGTTTCCGTTACTTAAATCTAGACATTAAGTACACAACTCCAACAATCTCCCACTTGTACTAAGGTCTAGTCATTTCCTCCAAACTCCCGACTCTCATACTCATCACGTGCTTAAACTTTACTTCCAAGTACCATGTGAATGAGCAATCTAGGTTGCCGCTCTGAAGTTATCTTGGTGACTACAGCGTCGTCTTCCCTGACGATAATTCGTATCAGGTGGTACTTGCTCTATGTGTTATCTTACACTTATGGACTTGTGATTTCTTACCATTTGTCATCGCACCGCTAATTACATAGCCTTTGGCAAACTAAGAATCACATCTAAGTCCCAGAGATTATCCCGGAGCTATACCAAAACTTCCGCTGCCTCTGAAGCCGCTATTTGGTTACCCATGGCAGAGTCCGAAAAGCATCGTGCTTTTCACTCTTCCATGTTAAAACTCCTTCTCCTTTAATAGTGAAACACATAGCCTGATATCGACTTACACCGGTCCTCATTTGATTAGAAATCTAAGAGAATGTAATCCAAAGGAAGTGCTCGTCTGCTCCGTAATCCAGAACATAGTTTCTAGTACTTCGAAAGTACTTAAAATGTTTATTACAGCAGTCGAGTATTCCTTTCTAGGATTACCTTGATATCCTCCCACTATGCTAACCGCATAGCCGATATCAGGTTCTCGTTTTTCAACATTGCATTTAAGCTTTCCACACTCAAAGTGTAGGAAACCGCTTTAATTGCTTCTATCTCCATTTGTGTTCAAAAACACATATCCTTAGATAGATGCATTCCGTATCTGAAAGGTAACGAACCTTTCTCAGAATCTTGCATGTTAAAACGAACCATAATCATATATATGTAAGATGTCCAGGAGAAGTACAATGTTCTTTCCTAGAGATCCAATTGTTGGAAATCGATATCCCGAAATTAATAAATTTAAATAAATAAATTATCTAATTAATTCCGACCGAAATCCTTCGAATATCCGGATTGTCTAAATTGCGGAACCGACAACCTAATCGAAATCCTTTCGCCGGAAAACAACCACGAACCACCATGCGAACCGGGCCCGACCGAACAACCACCGCCGCGGGATAAACCCGCGGCATGTCCAGCCGAGCCCCGCGAGGGGCTCGCGATCGAACACGATCGCCGGGGATGCACGCGCATCCCCGCGGGCTGCTTGTAGCAGCACCCGGCGGTGAGTCCGGCGACTCACCGCCACCGTCGTGGAGGAGGGGCGTCCGCCCAGCGGACAGCCGCGGCACCAGCCCGCGGCGCCCCAGCGATCGACCACCGTGGTCGATCGCACGCCCCGGCTTTCAGCCGGGGCTCCTCCCCTTGCGCGATCGGCGATCGTGCCCTAGGGCCGATCGCCACCCTCGGCGTCCATCCGAGGGGTTTTCGTGTGATCCCGGCGGGGATCTCCCGACCTCCCGCGGTCCGGTGATCTTCGATCACCACCGCGAGGTCGATCCCCATCCCCGGGTTCATCCCTCGGATCTTGGTTCATGATATTCTTACGATAATTAACGATTAAATCATAAAGAGGGTTTTACGATTTACCTCGTTCTCGTTGTTCGGATAAACGAAGAACTCAATTTGACGACCTTGAGATCTTCCCACGTATTCCTTGCACTAGCCCGAACGTCGTGTGGGCGACGATCTACCGAACTCCATGGATCCTCCTCTCTACTTTCTCTCTCTAGAATTGTGATCTTCAAGTTATGAGATATGAGAATAGAGAAGACCATGTAGTGCTTTTATAGGCTACGTAGGGGATCTAAAGGAGGTGGAATATTGGGCTTCCAATATTGAAGATTAAATTGAGCCCAATGCTCAAGTCCATTAATCCTTATCAATATTAATTAATTCTATTTTCCACTATATAAAATTAATTGCACTCCCAATATTAAACCATATTATATCAAATAATATTTCTCCGGTAGTATTATTTATTCCGTGTATTTAAGATATAAATATCCATGAATAAAATTAATTTATTGCTAATTAATTTATTCATCTCTTTTATCCGAGACTAGTACCATTCAACCTTAATTATTATGCGGAACGAATCCACCTGCAGGGTTTACATAATAATTCCTTATGAACTCATCTCGGGGATATTATCAACCCTTCCGGGATACACTTTCCCGTCAAGTATTCACGGCATGTCATATATAAAATATAGTGACCCAACTTAACCGGTAATTAACCCAATAATTAAATCGGTTAATTCCTTTGGTAAATCAAAGTCACTTATATTAAATATACACACCCGCAATAATATCGGGGATTAAGAATAAAATACACTGAGACTTGAATCGATTATCGCCGGCAATCCTAATCGATAAATCTCAAGCAGATCCGCTCAATACACCAAGTGTACAAGTGTGATAAAATAATTAAGACAAATTATTTTCTCTCTCACACAACGACTATACTGATGGATTGGTCCGTGTCCATCTAGGTCGTGAGCAACTGTTCGATTAAATACGAGTAACCGATAGTATGATCTTCTGTGTGGGCCCGACACACCATACTAACTACAACGTATAGAATCCAGGACTATAATTTGCATATATTTAATTATAAATAATTAAATGCAAATAATTGTTCATTTAATTAAATAGATTAATGGCAATGGATCGTGAGTTTCCTTTACTTAAATCTAGACATTAAGTACACAACTCCAACAATCTCCCACTTGTACTAAGGTCTAGTCATTTCCTCCAAACTCCTGACTCCCATACTCATCACGTGCTTAAGTTGTACTTCCAAGAAGTACTATGTGAATGAGCACTCTAGGTTGCCGCTCTGAAGTTATCTTGGTGACTACAGCGTCGTCTCCCTCGACGATGACTCGTATCAGGTGGTACTTGCACTATGTGTTATCTTACACTTATGGACTAGTGATTTCTTACCATTTGCCATTGCACCGCTATTTACATAACCTTTGGCAAATTAAGAATCACATCTAAGTCCCAGAGATTATCCCGGAGTTATACCAAAACTTCCGCTGCCTCTGAGGCCGCTATTTGGTTACCTATGGCAGAGTCCGAAAAGCATCGTGCTTATCACTCTTCCATGTTAAACTCCTTCTCCTTCAATAGTGAAACACATAGCCTGATATCGACTTACACCGGTCCTCATTCGATTAGAAATCTAAGAGAATGTAATCCAAAGGAAAAACTCGTCTGCTTCGTAGTCTAGAACAGTACTTCGAAAGTACTTTTACGGCAGTCGAATATTCCTTTCCAGGATTACCTTGATATCCTCCCACTATGCTAACCGCATAGCCGATATCAGGTTCTCGTTTTCAACATTGCATTTATTAAGCTTTCCACACTCAAAGTGTAGGAAACTGCTTTCATTGCTTCTATCTCCTTTTGTGTTCCAAAACACATATCCTTAGATAGATGCATTCCGTCTCTGAAAGGTAACGAACCTTTCTCGGAATCTTGCATGTTTAAAAACGAACCATAATCATTTATGTAAGATGTCCAGGAGAAGTACAATGTTCTTTCTAGAGATCCAAGATCTCAAGAACATGTCCAACTTCTTCTTTTATCTTTCATACTGATTCATCTAGACAACCATCATTTTATGTCTGATAACATCTTTACATTGTTGCTAATGATAAGAGTGTCATCTACATAAAACCTCCGAGAAACACCACCTTGTTTTCCATCACGTTTCCAATACACACAATTCGTCTATGCCTTTGATGAATCCATAAAATGGACTATCTCATCAATTTGCAAGTACCACGAACTCAATGCTTTGTTTCAATCCATAAATGGATCAACTAAGCTTGTACTCTAAATGATCTCGCCTCTTAGCAATAATCCTTATTGCTCTCCAAGAAGGCACATTTAGATCTAGTACGGCCTTCATGTAGATCTAGGGATCGATTTCATGTATACTAGGTCCAGAGTCCGAAGACTCTCCTAGTCTTATGAATATCTCCGGTTGTCCCACAACCTCCCACTACAATGACATTCCGGTGTATAAACAGTGATAACAGTAGGTGCAGTTAGTGGTGTATCGCTACTCGGTTTGGCTGGTTCTAAGTCTTAATCTTTCTATCTCATTTCAAAGTATTACGTCACTTTGGGCTTGTGGTTCATTATATAGTCTTTCTCTAAGAACCGGGCGTTAGAACTTATAACGTCCCTCTGGTTCATAGTACTATTGAACACACATCTTTTGTTCTTCCAGGATATTCTACAACCGCATTTGAATGCGCCGTTGTTTCCAGACATATTCATAGAACATAGGTAGTTCCGTATAAATCATGCTTTTACTATTTCTATAAGAGTTCCATTTCTTGTTTACGACACACCATTTCTACACAACAGTGTATGGTGTAGTCTTTTGGGATCAAATCCCAATCTCTGATCAGTATGCCATGCATTCCTCAGACAGGTACTTGCCTCCGCGATCAAATCGCAGGCTACAAATGGATATACCTTGATGGCTCTCCACAATTGCTTAGTGTCCATTGACTTGTCAAAACACTTGCTTTTGTGGCACATCAGGTGTTCTAATCCATTTTTCGAGTAATCATAAAATGAAGTACTCGTACCTTATTGTCTGAGTAGGCATAGGTCTGCATACATCAGAGTCAGTCAATTCTAATACTTGTCCGGATCTTATATCTTATATCCATAAAGGATTGCTTAGTCATATTATCTTCCAAATTAGATTCTTAGGTCGGAAGGTCCACTCCTTCAACTTAATTGATCAAAATATCAATTTTCGACCCTTGAACTTCTTATTTGAATAAACATGACTCAGCATAAGAATCCACAAGTATAACTGATAAAGAAATCTCTTATCAGTAAAACGAGTTTCATACTACGGTTCGTTGCATTGTGGTGGACTTAGGATTCATCATTTATATATTGCTAGCCAATGTACCAAAATAGATAATATCATTATTTCTTCTTATAACCATCAAATGATTAAAAGAAATAAAATATCCATTTATTAGAAATCCAGAACAAAGTTCTTTCTAATATGAAGGGTACATAAAAGCAATAACTCAAAATGAAATCCTATAAAATGTCCTCCACTGCAACTGCTGCCTCCTCTACAGCATTGCCCATGTAGACTACGATTTCTTCTTTTCCAAGTCGTTAGGTTTCCTGGAACCTTTGCATTTAAAATGCACATACCGTCAGTGGTTCCATATCTACACACCAGGTTCCGGTAGATAATACCACTGACTATGTTTTACGACTAAAGAAGAATTTCGTACTTTCTTTGAGAGGATAATCAGACTTCCAGTACCCAGACTGTTTGCATCGAGAACTCTTGCCTCATGGCTTTCTCGTCCCATCTCGTGGTCCAAGTAATCTTAGAACCACTGGGTTTCTTTGCTTTCTTTTCCTTTCCCCCGATTCATGCCTTTAGGTTCGAAACCTTTGGCATTAGCTACAAGAGCTTGCGATTTCCGTCTCAACTCGTCTAAAAGGTCAATCATCTCAAAAACGTGTTTAAGCGTTTCCTCGAAGCGACTGGCCTTTATGAGTATCCTCATCGCTTCTTGTCTAGCCGCCTATGTCAATAGGCTCTGGAGGACTGAGTACTAACCAGTACTCTTCAACAGTCTGGACAATGTCTAGATCTCTATTCCAATCATTACATTTAGGGACCAATGAGTTTAAAATCCTTACGTATCACAGAAAGTGGGTTCAAAGCCATATCCTAATCTATGAGCACATATAACAACAAACAATCGATTTAATCTCCGATATTATCTCCCTCAAATAATATCATTAAACCACTAATCACATCTAAAATCCCATCAGGTAAGGCAAGCCACGTTCGTGTGGACGTTTACCCACCCGAATGATTTAGCAATTAGATTTGCTTCGGTCGTACATCATTATAGCGTTACTTCGTTGGGAAGAATACTATAAAGCGTACCTAAGTGTAAACCATTACTCAGTATCTAAGAAGATTGTTTGGGACACGTATATTCACCGCAAGCCACGTTCGTGTGGACGTTTACGTTAACATACGCTCCTTTACTCCCTTCTATAACTGTCTACATCAATCGTTCCAAAATCCCATTCAATGTAGCAAGCCACGTTCGTGTGGACGTTTACTACACCAAAAGACTTTTACAATTGACTCCCAATTACTTGAATCATTTAATCTTGTAAATCAAGACGCGGAGAATCATAAGTGAAACTCGAAGTTTCTTACCAGTGATTCACCATGCGAACGACCCTATCTCTCATAAAATGAGGGAGCCGAGCAGACAATCGATCCACCTTCAAAAGATGGTACGACTGCCTCTAATTTGTGTCCTCGACATGACCAAGTGGCTTTGGCTCCATTCCACTCCCCGGGGTGAGAATGAGTCGACTTGAAATCAGTTTTGGAAAGACAAATTAGGCATTGTTTGATAAACTTAATCAATGTTTCTCGTAAGAGGAATTACAAGAATTCTCCTCCAATGACTTATCTATACGAACTTCAAAAGTCCATAAAAGTCACCAAGAGAACAGCAATGGAGACCATGGATATGTTTCCATACCCTCTCCCACTTAGCTTTTTATAATAAAGGGATACGCTATCTAATGCATAATTAAATACACATAAGCATGCATACATGAAATAAAGCACATAGAATATTATCACATAATCAAAATAATACTAGAATATTATTTTCCGACTATTATGGCTTTATTGCATCCCCGTATGCGTCTTCTAGTCTTTAGTCTTCGTTCTTGAATGCTCCATGTGACGGGAATATTAATTCCAATATTTAAATCTATTTATTTTTAATAAATCCAAAAGTTACTTAATTCGAAAATTAAGTCAATCGAATAAATCAAAAATAAAATTAAATATTATTAATATTTTTATTTATTTATTTTCCTATCTAATTCTATTAAATCTCTAGAATAATCTATCCAAGACCCACTTGGAATATTCTAGAAGACCTCTATAATAGAATAAGGAAATAAAATAAATTAGGACTCTTAATCCTTCCAAATTAATTCCTTTCCTAATCTATTAAAAATTCCATAAAGGAATAATTAAATATGAAAAATTAATTAAGGACTCTTCTACTTTCCAAAATTAATTAATTTCCATGTCCATGAAAATTCCCATAAAATAGGAATAATCAACTAGGAAATAAATTAATTTAAATATTAATTATTTTCCTTTCTAATTCTATTAAATCTCTAGAATCCTTTTCCAAGTAAGACTTAGAATATTCTAGAAGACTTCCATAATGGAATAAGGAAATAAATTAATTCTAAGTAATTCTTTTCCTATTTCCATGAGAGTTCCCAAAAATAGGAATACTCAAAATAGGAAAATCGAATCAATTAGGAAAGTGAATCTTGGTAGGAGTAGCATGGATTGGGAGACCCCACGCCACCCCCACCGTCGACCACCACCGCCGGGGACCACCACCGCCGCCGCCCCCAGCCCACGCGCCACCACCACCGGTGGCCGGCGTGGCCGGAAGCCCCAGCGGGCAGCCCCTTGTGGGGTCGATCGATCCTCATGGGGATCGATCATGGGGATGATCGACCCCCCCGGTCCTCCCTCTCTTCGTCTCCTCCGTCACACTTTTCCGGTCGTCGTTTCGTCCTCGATCCAACGTAAAATAAATAACAAATTTATTACTACGCTATCCGGCATCGATTCTCTACATGAAAACGACCTCATACAATTTCCGGAAAAATAAGAACAAGCATTCACCACACAAGAACAAATATTGACACCACCGAGAGTTTAATAATCAAGAACATTATTATGACATTAATTAATAAAATTAAATCTAGCCATAATAATCGGAAACCCTGCAAGGTAGAACAATTTATCGAAAAATACCATGAACTAAAACCAACGCTCTGATACCAATTGTTGGAAATCGATATCCCGGAATTAATAAATTTAAATAAATAAATTATCTAATTAATTCCGACCGAAATCCTTCGAATATCCGGATTGTCTAAATTGCGGAACCGACAACCTAATCGAAATCCTTTCGCCGGAAAACAACCACGAACCACCATGCGAACCGGGCCCGACCGAACAACCACCGCCGCGGGATAAACCCGCGGCATGTCCAGCCGAGCCCCGCGAGGGGCTCGCGATCGAACACGATCGCCGGGGATGCACGCGCATCCCCGCGGGCTGCTTGTAGCAGCACCCGGCGGTGAGTTCGGCGACTCACCGCCACCGTCGTGGAGGAGGGGCGTCCGCCCAGCGGACAGCCGCGGCACCAGCCCGCGGCGCCCCAGCGATCGACCACCGTGGTCGATCGCACGCCCCGGCTTTCAGCCGGGGCTCCTCCCCTTGCGCGATCGGCGATCGTGCCCTAGGGCCGATCGCCACCCTCGGCGTCCAGCCGAGGGGTTTTCGTGTGATCCCGGCGGGGATCTCCCGACCTCCCGCGGTCCGGTGATCTTCGATCACCACCGCGAGGTCGATCCCCATCCCCGGGTTCATCCCTCGGATCTTGGTTCATGATATTCTTACGATAATTAACGATTAAATCATAAAGAGGGTTTTACGATTTACCTCGTTCTCGTTGTTCGGATAAACGAAGAACTCAATTTGACGACCTTGAGATCTTCCCACGTATTCCATGCACTAGCCCGGACGTCGTGTGGGCGACGATCTACCGAACTCCATGGATCCTCCTCTCTACTTTCTCTCTCTAGAATTGTGATCTTCAAGTTATGAGATATGAGAATAGAGAAGACCATGTAGTGCTTTTATAGGCTACGTAGGGGATCTAAAGGAGGTGGAATATTGGGCTTCCAATATTGAAGATTAAATTGAGCCCAATGCTCAAGTCCATTAATCCTTATCAATATTAATTAATTCTATTTTCCACTATATAAAATTAATTGCACTCCCAATATTAAACCATATTATATCAAATAATATTTCTCCGGTAGTATTATTTATTCCGTGTATTTAAGATATAAATATCCATGAATAAAATTAATTTATTGCTAATTAATTTATTCATCTCTTTTATCCGAGACTAGTACCATTCAACCTTAATTATTATGCGGAACGAATCCACCTGCAGGGTTTACATAATAATTCCTTATGAACTCATCTCGGGGATATTATCAACCCTTCCGGGATACACTTTCCCGTCAAGTATTCACGGCATGTCATATATAAAATATAGTGACCCAACTTAACCGGTAATTAACCCAATAATTAAATCGGTTAATTCCTTTGGTAAATCAAAGTCACTTATATTAAATATACACACCCGCAATAATATCGGGGATTAAGAATAAAATACACTGAGACTTGAATCGATTATCGCCGGCAATCCTAATCGATAAATCTCAAGCAGATCCGCTCAATACACCAAGTGTACAAGTGTGATAAAATAATTAAGACAAATTATTTTCTCTCTCACACAACGACTATACTGATGGATTGGTCCGTGTCCATCTAGGTCGTGAGCAACTGTTCGATTAAATACGAGTAACCGATAGTATGATCTTCTGTGTGGGCCCGACACACCATACTAACTACAACGTATAGAATCCAGGACTATAATTTGCATATATTTAATTATAAATAATTAAATGCAAATAATTGTTCATTTAATTAAATAGATTAATGGCAATGGATCGTGAGTTTCCTTTACTTAAATCTAGACATTAAGTACACAACTCCAACACCAAGATCTCAAGAACATGTCCAACTTCTTTCTTTATCTTTCATATTGATTTATCTAGACAACCATCATTTTATGTCTTGACAACATCTTTACATTGTTACCAATGATAAGAATGTTCTATACATAAAACTCGAGAAACACCACTTTGTTCCATCACGTTTCCAATACACACGATTCGTCTATGCTTTGATGAATCCATAAAATGGACTATCTCATCAATTTGCAAGTACCACGAACTCAATGCTTTGTTCCAATCCATAGATGGATCAACTAAGCTTGTACTCTAAATGATCTTGCCTCTTAGCAATAATCCTTATTGCTTTCCAAGAAGGCACATTTAGATCTAGTACTGCCTCCATGTAGATCCAGGGATCGATTTCATGTATACTAGGTCCAGAGTCCGAAAACTCTCCTAGTCTTATGAATATCTCCGGTTGATCCACAACCTCCCACTACAACGGCATTCCGGTGTATAAACACTAATAACAGTAGGTGCAGTTAGTGGTGTACCGCTACTCGGTTCGGCTGGTTCTCAGTCCTTATCGGTTTTTTTCTCATTCAAAGTATTACGTCACTTTGGGCTTGTGGTTCATCTAATAGTCTTCCTCTAAGAATTGGGCGTTAGAACTTATAACGTCCTTCTGGTTCATAGTACTATTGAACACACATCTTTTGTTCTTCTAGGATATTCTACAACCGTATTTGAATGCGCCGTTGTTTCCAGACATATCCATAGGACACAGGTAGTTCCGTATAACTCATGCTTTTACTATTTCTATAAGAGTTCCATTTCTTATTTCCGACACACCATTTCTACACAAGAGTGTATGGTGTAGTCATTTGGGATCAAATCCCATTCTCTGATCAGTATGTCATGCATTCCTCAGACAGGCACTTGCCTCCGCGATCAAATCGCAGGCTACAAATGGATATACCTTGAAGGTTCTCCACAATAGCTTTGTGTCCATTGACTTGTCAAAACACTTTGCTTTTGTGGCTCATCAGGTATGCTAATCCATTTTTCGAGTAATCATAAAATGAAGTACTCGTACCATTATGTCTGAGTAGACATAGGTCTGCATACATCAGAGTAAATTAATTCTAATACTTGTCCGGATCTTATATCTTATATCCATAAAGGATTGCTTGGTTATGTTATCTTCCAAATAAGATTCTTAGGTCGGAAGGTCCACTCCTTCAACTTAATTGATCAAAATATCAATTTTCGACCTTTGAACTTCTTATTTGAATAAACATGACTTAGCATAAGAATCCACAGTTATAAAAGATTCATTACAGAAATATCTCTTAAAAGTAAAACGAGATTTATACTACGGTTCGTTGCATCATAGTGGACTTAGGATTCATCATATATATATTGCTAGCTAATGTACCAGAATAGATAATATCATTATTTCTTCTTATAACCATAAAATGATTAAAAGAAATAAAATATCCATTCATTAGAAATCCAGAACAAAGTTCTTTCTAAAATGAAAGGTACATAAAAGCAATAACTCAAAATGAAATCCTATAAAATGTCCTCCATTGCAACAGTTGCCTCCTCTACAACATTGCCCATGTAGACTACGATTTCTTCTTTTCTAAGTCGTCGGGTTTCCTGGAACCCTTGCATTTAAAATGCACATACCGTCAGTGGTTCCATATCTACACACCAGGTTCCGGTAGATAATACCACTGACTATGTTTTACGACTAAAGAAAATTTCGTACTTTCTTTGAGAGGATAATCAGACTTCCAGTACCCAGACTGTTTGCATCGAGAACACGCTTTCTCGTCCCATCTCGTGGTCCAAGTAATCTTAGAACCACTGGGTTTGTTTGCTTGCTTTTTCTATTCCCCGGTTTTGCCCTTAGTTTCAAAACCTTTGGCATTGGCTACAAGAGCTTGCGATTTCCGTCTCAACTCGTCCAAAAGGTCCATCATCTTAGAAACGTGTTCAAGCGCTTCCTCGAATGAATGACCTTTATGAGTATCCTCATCGCCTCTTGTCTAGCCACTACGTCATGTCTAAACATCTCCTTGAGTTTGAACATGATATTAAAATCAGTCCCTTCCTGATCAGTTAAGACATTGGTAGGCTCGGGAGAACAAAGCTCACTTGAGTACAAACTTGTACTCTTTAATAGTCTGGGCAATGTCCAGATCTCTATTCCAATCAATACATTCAGGGACCAATGAGTTAAATTCCTCAAGTATCACATAAAGTGGGTTCAAAGCCATCCATAATCTATGAGCACATATAATAACAAACAATCGATTTAATATCCGATATTATCTCCCTCAAATAATATCATTAAACCACTAATCACATCTAAAATCCCATCAGATATGGCAAGCCACGATAGTGTGGACGTTTACCTACCCAAATGATTTAACAATTAGATTTGCTTCGGTCGTACATC
Source organism: Euphrasia confusa (assembly GCA_954870475.1). Classification (NCBI taxonomy): domain Eukaryota; kingdom Viridiplantae; phylum Streptophyta; class Magnoliopsida; order Lamiales; family Orobanchaceae; genus Euphrasia; species Euphrasia confusa. The sequence continues at coordinate 19,268,017 of OX940966.1, forward strand.
ATCATTAGCGTTACTTCGATGGGAAGAATACTAAGAAGGGTACCTAAGTGTAAACCATTACTCAGTATCTAAGAAGATTGTTTGGGATACGCATATTCACCGCAAGCCACGATAGTGTGGACGTTTACGTTAACATACGCTTCTTTACTCCCTTCTATAACTGTCTACATCAATCGATCCAAAATCCCATTCAGTGCAGCAAGCCACGATAGTGTGGACGTTTACTACACCAAAAGATTTTTACAATTGACTCCCAATTACTTGATCCATTCAATTTTTGTAAATCAGGACGCGGAGAATCATAAGTGAAACTCGAAGTTTCTAACCAGTGAATCACCATGCGAACAGCCCTATCTCTCATAAAATGAGGGAGCCGAGCAGAAAATCGATCCATTTCAAGAAATGGTACTTGATCCATTCAATTTTTGTAAATCAGGACGCGGAGAATCATAAGTGAAACTCGAAGTTTCTAACCAGTGAATCACCATGCGAACAGCCCTATCTCTCATAAAATGAGGGAGCCGAGCAGAAAATCGATCCATTTCAAGAAATGGTACGAAGGTCTCTAATTTGTGTCATCCACATGACCAAGTGGCTTTGGCTCCATTCCACTCCCCGGGGTGAGAATGAGTCGACTTGAAATCAGTTTCAGAAAGACAAATTAGGCATTGTTTGATAAACTCAATCAATGTTTCTCGTAAAAGGAATTACAAGAATTCTCCTCCAATGACTTGTCTAAACGAACTTCGAAAGTCCATAAAAGTCACCAAGAGAACAGCAATGGAGACCATGGCAATGTTTCCAATCCCTCTCCCACTTAGCTTTTTATAACAAAGGGATACGCTATCTAATGCATAATTAAATACACATAAGCATGCATACATGAAATAAAGCACATACTATTATCACATAATCAAAATAATACTAGAATATTATTTTCCGACTATTATGGCTTTATCGCATCTCCGTACGCATCTTCTAGTCTTCAATCTTCGTTCTTGAATGCTCCATGTGACGAGAATATTAATCCCAATATTTAAATCTATTTATTTTCAATTAATCCAAAAGTTACTTAATTCGAAAATTAAGTCAATCGAATATATCAAAAATAAAATTAAATATTATTAATATTTTTTATTTATTTTTATTTTCCTTTCTAATTCTATTAAATCTTTAGAATCCTATCCAAGTCAAACTTGGAACATTCTAGAAGACTTCTATAATAGAATAAGGAAATAAAATAAATTAGGATTCCTAATCCTTCCAAATTAATTCCTATCCTAATCTATTAAAAATTCCATAAAGGAATAATTAAATAGGAAAAATTAATTAAGGACTTTTAAAACCTTCCAAATTAATTATTTTCCTAATCCATTAAAAATTCCATAAAGGAATAATTAAATAGGAAAAATAAATTAATTCTAAATTTATTCCTTTTTTAATCCATGAAAATTCCCAAGAATAGGAATAATCAATAAGGAAAAATAAATTTCTTCTAAATTTATTCTTTTCCAATTCCATGAGAATTCCCAAAAATTAGGAAAACTCAAAATAGGAAAACCGAATAATTTAGGAAAGTTGGATCTCGGCGGGAGAGCACGGGTTGGGAGTCCCCGCGCCCCCACCATCGACCGCCGGCCTTGGAGAGCACCACCGCCGCCCCGGCCACGCGCCACCACCACCGGTGGCTAGGCGAGGCCGAGAAACCGCGGACAGCCCCTCTTCTCACCATCGATCGATCGACCCTTCATGGGGTTCGATCATGGGGTTGATCGATCCCCGGAATCCTCCCTCTCTTCGTCTCCTCCGTCACACGTCTTCTTCTCCGGCGGTCGTTTCGGCATCGATCCAACGTAAATAAAATTACAAGAATTAAATTACATTATCCGGTATCGATTCTATACATGAAATCGACCCTATACATTTTCCGAAAAAAGCAGGACATAATAATAAATCCTAAATTCGGTCAACCCCCGAATTTTTACTATTACAAGCATTCACCACACATAAAATGAATCTCGACATGTCCGAGAGTTTAAAACAATTATGACAATAATAACGAATAATTAAACGCTAGCCATAATAGTCGGAAACCCTGCAAGGTAGAACAATTTATCGCATATACACATGAACTAGAACCAACGCTCTGATACCAATTGTTGGAAATCGATATCCCGAGGTTAACGGAATTGCGGAAACATAACCCCGATCAAAATCCCTTCGCCGGAAACCACCGCGAACCACCGCACGAGCCGGAGCCCGGCCGAACACACCTCCGCTTGGAAGCCCCCGCTTGTGTGCCCTAGCCGAGCCCCCGTACGGGGCTCGCGATCGCGCTTCGCGATCGCATGGGGTTACTCATGTAACCCCCCGGGGCTGCTCGTAGCAGCCCCCGCGGCGAGTTCGGCGACTCGCCGCCACCGCGTCGGAGGGCGGCTCGCCCAGCGAGCCGCAGCGGGTCCAGCCGGAGGCTGCCCGGCGATCGAGCCCAGCTCGATCGCATGCCCCGGCGTCCAGCCGGGGCTCCTCCATGCACACCCGGCGATCGAGCCCTAGGGCTTCGATCACCACCCTCGGCGTCCAGCCGAGGGTTTGGTCCGTGCGTGCGCACGATCCCCACGGGGATCCGAACCGCCGCGGTCCGGTGGTCTTCGACCACCACCGCCGGTTCATCCTCGTTCCGGGGTTCGTTCGTCCCTCGGATCTTCGTTCATATGTATATACGAATAATCAATTAAAATCATCGAGGGGGTGTCAATGATTTACCTTTGTTCTCGTTGTACGGAGAAACGAGATTTTATGAAGACCTTGAGACCTTCCCACGTATTCCTTGCACTAGCTCGAACGTCGGGTGGGCGACGATCTTCCGAACTCCATGGATCTCCCTCTCTACTTTCTCTCACTAGAATTGTGATCTTCAAGTTATGAGAATAGAGAAGACCATGTAGTGCTTTTATAGGCTACGTAGGGGATCTTAAGGAGGTGGAATATTGGGCTTCCAATATTAATGATTAAATTGAGCCCAAGCCCAAATCTATTAATCCCATTAATATTAATTAATTTATTTTCCACTATATAAATTAATTGCACTCCCAATATTAAACCATATTATATCAAATAATATTTCTCCGGTAGTATTATTTATTCCGTGTATTTAAGATATAAATATTCATGAATAAAATTAATTTATTGCTAATTAATTTATTCATCTCTTATATCCGAGACTAGTACCATTCAACCTTAATTATTATGCGGAATAAATTCCACCTGCAGGGTTTACATAATAATTCCTTATGAACTCATCTCGGGGATATTATCAACCCTTCCAGGATACACTTTCCCGTCAAGTATTCACGGCATGTCATATATAAAATATAGCGACCCAACTTAACCGGTAATTGACCCAGTAATTAAACCGGTCAATTCCTTTGAAAAATCAAAGTCACTTATATTAAATATACACACCCGCAATAGTATCGGCGATTAAGAATAAAATACACTGAGATTTAAATCGATTATCCAAGGCAATCCTAATCGATAAATCTCAAGCTATCCGCCCAATACACCAAGTGTACAAGTATGATAAAATAATCAAGACAAATTATTTTCTCCCTCATACAACGACTATACCGATGGATTGGTCCGTGTCCATCTAGGTCGTGAGCAACCGTTCGATTATATACGAGTAACCGATAGTATGATCTTCCGTGTGACGACGCCCACCATACTAACTACAACGTATATAATCTAGGACTATAATTTGCATATATTTAATTATAAATAATTAAACGCAAATAATTGTTTATTTAATTAAATAGATTAATGGCAATGGATCGGGAGTTTCCGTTACTTAAATCTAGACATTAAGTACACAACTCCAACAAACCTTACCTATATGACTGGAGATCTCAAGAACTAGGTTCAAAAGGACAACCTAACCGTCTAAAAACTGTTATCACTGTAGATATATAGAGCTCGAAGAGAGATTCGATTCAATATCTCATTTTCTCAAATCGGAGTTGAAATGAATGAGAAATTAATTGTTGAAATATAATCAAAATTAAGAGGAAAAGGAATAGAAAAATGAAAGTTAAATGTGCAATCCCACATTGGAAACATATGCAATACCAAGTGGGCATATATAGTGTTTTCACTTTAGTGGCTTATGAATGACTTGCTATAGTATTTCTCTGCCTCCTAAGTGCGCGAAGGAGGGTGCAAAACTTGGCCGAAATAGCCTACGAACCCTCGAGTTTCTTTTCGATTTAGGGGCGGTCGAGCGAGCTACTTTTTGTAAATTTTCTTTTCAATTCTTAACTTTGTAATGGTTAAGTTGACTGATTTTTTTTATTTATCAAGTAAATAAAATAAAATCATTCTATTGATTATATTTTTTGAAATTCAAAATGGGCATTAAGGAGACTTTAATGCTGAGCCATAATGGCTTGACCGTTACGGTCAACAACGTCCAGGTTCAATGCATGCTACTTTTTGCAAAAAAATTTTTCGATTCTTAACTTCGTAACGATTAATTTGACTCATTTTATTTATTTATTAAGTAAATAAAATAAAATTATTTTACTGATTTTATTTTTTGAAATTCAAAATGGACATTAAGGAGGTATTAATGTTGAGCCATAATGGCTTGACCGTTACGGTCAACAACGTCCAGGTTCAATGCATGAACCGATAAGCTCTCTTTCTCGACCTATAAGTACAAGCTCAGGTTTGAGGAAAAATACACGACAACAACTTTTAGGCAATATCTTGCTTTGACGTGCAATGTAGTTGCTCGAAACGTTGTATATTGGGAAACAAACATTCGATAGAGGTCAAATTTTGTTTTAAGGAGATCGTGTTGAACAAGAGTCTCGTTTCTTTTATTTTCTTCGCCATCTCTAAAATCTCACTTACAAAAATAATATTCTAAAATTACTAAGTTAATAAAATGAAAGAGGAGAAGAGGAGCTTCATGCTTCCAATCCCAAACTCGATTTTCTGCACTCTCAATCTATTGTTTTTTTCCTAAATTAAATAAGTGTTTTTATTGTTGTGTAAACCTTCTATTCCAGCAAATTAGAATAGTGTAAGATAAAACGACCCGAAACATACATAACCGTAATGATGGTATTTTTCCAAAATCAAACATTGTTGTTCACCATCTTGAACTAGCTATTCCTTTCGAATGTATTGTTAAAAAATCATCAATTCCTAATAAAATGGATGTAAGATACGCCTTTTTATTTAGGGAAAAATGGCAATAAGGTCATTTTACAATATTTTTTGACCAATAAGGTCAATCTCTAATTTTGGTGTCAATTAGGCCTTTTTGTTCCAATTGGGCTAAAAAATATAATTATAATGACAAAACTACCCCTCAATCTATCATACTCCACCTACCCACCCAATCCCAACCCCAACCCCCTCGCTCGCACGCCTCGCACACTCAATCCCACCGTACCTCGCTTTCAACGCCGGATTCAGAGCTCGCGATTTCGACAACGCCGACGAATGCTTCTTCTCGAATTTTCCCACCATAACTGAAAAGGATCACCTAAACGGCTAAACCAGATGCTCGAGCTGTATCAATACAATTTTTTTTCTGAGATTTCAGATCAGATCGAGTATGAATCGGAGAGGACGAAAGCGATCGTCGTCCCATTCCCGGCCCAGGGCCACCTGATCCAGATGCTCCAGCCGTCCACTACGTCTCCTCCTCCACCCACAACCGCCAGGCCCCACCCCGATCCAACGCCCTGAGCCCATCTGAATTGGCCCAAATCAACTTCCACGGCATCCTCATCCCTGCCTCCATCGACGTCGCCGTCCTCCACGACCCCTCATCGCCTCCGTGGTCAAGGATGAGAGCCCCATCCCCAACGACGTGCCTGGGGCAGGCCCAACGAGGCGATATTTTGTCGAATACTGAATTTTAATTTCTCTTTGTTGAATTTCAGTAGCAATTGAGAACAAAACATGGAGTGGTTTTCATTTTTGTTTTCATTCACGTACCAGCAGAATGTTGAGCCAATAGGTTACACAAACTTTGCCATTGATCGTCCCGAGAAGCCCCTTGTCCTTCCCCTCTCCGTATTTTTTGAATATTTATTTTACTTTAGTGTATTTTTATGATATTTATTGTTTTTTTTATGATATTCATTGTATTTTAATAATATTCAGTGATATTCAGTGTTTTTTGATGATATTCAGTGTATTTTTTAATCAAACATGTATTCATGTGACATTCAGTGTTTTTCATTCCTATCCAGTGTGTTTCAGTCGCACTCAGTGTATTTTTTAATCAAACAGTGTATTCCTATTCACTGTTTTTCATTTCTATTCAGTGTTTGTTTCATTCCTATTCAGTGTGTTTCAGTCGCACTCAGTGTATTTTTTAATCAAATAGTGTATTCATGTGACATTCAGTGTTTTTCATTCCTATTCAGTGTGTTTCAGTCTCACTCAGTGTATTTTTTAATCAAACAGTGTATTCAGTATTTTTCATTCCTATTCAGTGTGTTCAGTGTATTTTTTAATCAAACAGTGTATTTAGTATTTTTTTATTTTTATTCAGCGTGTTTTTCATTGTGTGTTCAGTGTATTTTTTAATCAAACAGTGTATTTAGTGTTTTTCATTCCTATTTAATGTGTTTAAGTGCTATTTAGTGTATTTCAGTCCTATTTAGTGTGTTTAAATCATATTCAGTGCGTTTAAGACACTACAAGAAAAACTCATTTTAGAGACGAACTGTTTTTGTCTTTAATAGCTATAAATTTTTTTCATTCATGAGCATACGTGAGAAAATTAGTTTGTCACTAAGTTTGTCTCCAATAGTGCGTTAGTTTGTCACTAAGTTTGTCTCCAATAGTGCGTTGCAGATACTTTTTAATGATAAACTGTATTTTTTTTCACCAAAAAGAAATTGATACAAAAATTTATTTCTCTCTAATGTGAGTTTTTTTTGTCTCCCAATCTAAATTCAATATTTTTATTTATTAATTAATTTATTCTTTATTAAATATTGAAATAAACTTATAATATTATAAAAAAACACAAAATAAAATAAAATTGTATCATTCAAAATAAAATTAATTTTTTATTAACTAAACAAAAATAACTTACATTGTATATCATCAATTAAAGTACATTTGAATACAATAAACCAATGTTAACATGAAAAAAATATGGTATTCAATCTAACACTCGTAACATCCTTTTGATAGCCAATAGGGGAATCCCTAACCACTCATCTAATCTAGGCATCCAATCTCTTGGCTAATTCCAAGGTTCTTGAGCCATACAAGTCTTGGATGCGTCTGTAAATATACACAAGAAAAAGTGTAAAAGGACATTACATTGAGAAAAAAATCTAATTTATGTGCACATGATCAATCATTCAAAATCACTTTTTATGAGAACCTTTAACACCTACTAATGCTAACTTCATATGAATTCATCAAAATACTTATGGCAATGAAATAAAAACTATGCTATAAACTGATTCTCCTTTATAAGAATGATTGTTCTCCAGATTGTTGAGGACGAGAGCACGGTAAATGACGTATTAGTTGCTGGTACACATTCTTGTTGTTTTCTATGCTCTTTTTCAGTGTTACATTAAACATCCTGAACTGGATTTGCAAGAAGAAAACAACTTATAATCCCAAAGTATAGAAGGGAACATGTCATGGAAACACATATAGATATATAATTACATTTACATACACGGCATGATATTAGTTAAAATCATGTTACATTTCAGAGCATACCTAAACACTCTTCGTGTATCACCAAAGCTATTTTTGGATTGAAGTGGAGATCAGTAGAACCTGAAAATGAATAATAAAGATAACAACAAAAATTAAATTTACAACGCAAGCAAATGACAACAACAGTCTATTGCTAAATCCATTACTACATGATTAGCTACTGCTAATTCAATTTTATTTATTTTCGTTCTCCAGATTAAAATTAATGAAATCACAAAAAATGCATTTCCAATTTAGTATATGTGAAGAATGTTCATTTTCCAGCTATGGGCTTTTGGAGGGAATGAGTTGTTTTTAAGTTGCTCTTTTATTTTCACGTTTTATGCTTATGTAAAATAAGTGCGCTTTCTTTTAAATGGACCAGTATATGTAGCCCAATTGTTAGACTCTCATAAGCTGAATTGAATATTCCATTTTTGGTTTAATATTATTTTAAAATGGTTTTCCCTTCTTCGTTTTTCTTCTGGTTTTGGATCCTTTTACTGGATTTTTCAGCTCAAGTTTTACATGGTATCAGAGCAAACAATCTTCCGCGTCATCTGATATTTTTTCTCTCTTTTCCTTTTTGTTTTTCGGTGTTTGTTCGATGGTAAGGGGAAACACCAGTCGCGAAGCTGTCCCGTTCATGGAGGATCAATCGAGCCCTTATTATATTCATCCAGGAGATAATCCGGGTGTCGTGCTCGTTTTACAGCCGCTGACTGGATCTAACTACAACAACTGGAGTCGAGCCATGGTGACGGCTCTGATGGCGAAGAACAAACTTGGATTCATAGATGGTACGATCCACAAACCAGATCCAGATGAATTGCTTTATGGATCTTGGATTCGCAACAACAGCATGGTTGTGTCATGGATTCGTAACACTGTAAGTCCACAGATCTGCTCTTCCCTTATGTATCTTGATGATGCTTCAGCTACTTGGTTAGATTTGAAAGATAGGTTTTCTACTGGTGATATGGCTCGGTTCTATCAACTGAGACAACAGTTTATGAATCTAAACCAAGGTAATTCTGATGTAAGTACTTATTACACTCGTTTGAGGGTTGTGTGGGATGAGTTTAAAAATTTGCAGCCTGTTGGATGGTGTACCTGTAATGGTTGCAGATGTGATAGTGGCAGAAGGTGGTCTGACTATCAACAGCAAGAATGTGCTGTGCAGTTTCTTCTTGGTCTAAACAATTCTTTTTCTCAGCTTAGATCCCATATTATGTCTTTGGTGCCATTTCCTCCCCTTTCTAGGATTTTCTCCATGGTTATCCAAGAAGAAAGGCAGAGGAACCTCAATGGAGGATTACAACAATCTTTTGGTCAGTCATTCAGTGAGCAAGCTAGCCCTTTGGTTAATGCTGCTGCTTCTTTCAACAAAAACAAGGAGAGGTTTCATTGTACCCATTGTGGTAAAACTGGCCACGCAGTGGACAGATGTTATGAATTGTATGGATATCCAGCTGGTTATGGCAGAGGTAGAGGAAGGGGTGATGTGAAAACACCTCAGTTTGGGAATGTGCAAGGTAATGCTGCCATTGGTGAAGGTATGGCCAGTGATACTTCCAGTCAAGGGAGTGTTAATACCTCTGTTCAGCCCTCTCCTATGATGAGTCCAGAACAGTGTATGCAGATGATTTCTTTTCTCCAAGGGCAGATGAACCTTGGGTCACCAACTCAACCTCCCTTAGCTGCTTCAAGCTCTTCTTCAAGTGGTTCCCCCGCTAATGTGAACTCTACTACAACAAATTTCAGTGGTACAGTTTCTCTATCTTTTTTCTCTTGAGCTGTAACATGTTCTCCCAGTCACTGGTTGCTTGATACAGGAGCAACTCATCATGTTTGCTCTGACTTATCTGTGTTAATTGATCCTCAACCAGTAACTGGAGTAAATGTGAATCTCCCTAATGGTTCTGTTGTTGAGGTTTCACATATTAGCTCTGTTTTTCTTTCAGAAGAAATTATGTTGCATTCAGTCCTCTATGTGCCCTCTTTTTCTTATAATCTCTTGTCTATCAGTGCTCTTACCCTCACATCTCATTGTACAGTGCAATTTTCTCATGATTGTTGTGTTCTTCAGGAGATTTCAAAGGGTCATCAGATTGGGATGGGTAAGAGGATTGGAAATCTGTATGTGATAGAAGCAAGGAGTCCCAGTAGCTCTTCTGCAATTCTGGTTTGTTCTGTGGTTTCTTATAATGTCTGGCATTCTAGATTAGGTCATGTATCTCATTCTAAGCTGCATCTGTTATCTAAAAATCTGCAAGTTACTTGTAATAAAGATTTTGTATGTGATTTTTGCCCTTTAGCCAAACAAAAGAAATTGAAATTTGATATTTCTGTATCTCATGCTATTGATATTTTTGATCTGATTCACTGTGATGTGTGGGGCCCTTTCTCAACCCACACTGCAGATGGTTTTCAGTACTTTCTCACAATAGTTGATGATCATAGTAGATTTGTATGGACTTTCCTTTTAAAGGCAAAGTCAGATGTTCAACCTGTTCTCACACAGTTCTTTGCAACTGTTGAAACTCAATTTGGGAGGAAGATAAAGTCAATCAGGTGTGATAATGGTTCTAAGTTCTCTTTGACTCATTTATATGCTAAATATGGAACTATTGTTCAGCATTCATGTGTTGAAACACCACAGCAGAATGCAAGAGTTGAGAGAAAGCATCAACACTTGCTTAATGTAGCCAGAAGCCTATTATTTCAGTCACCTCCCTTTGGAATATTGGGGAGAGTGCATTTTGACTGCTTCATACCTTATAAATAGGATTCCTTCATCTGGTTTGCCAGCAGATGCTACACCTTTTTCTATTCTTTTTCAGAAAGCCACCATCATATGCACATTTTAAAGTGTTTGGTTGCCTCTGTTTTGCCTCCACCTTGGAGAGACAGAGATCCAAATTCTTGATGGAGTTGTATTCTAAATGTCTAGTTTAGTGCAAATACGGAACTCCTTATCTCTATACCTTAATTCAAGATATGATTCAAGCATGATTGCATTTAATGCAATAGTCCTTGATGTATACGTTGTAGAAAGTATGGCGTGAGGAGACACGCGGAAGATCATACTGTCGGTTACTCGTATACTATCGAACAGTAGCTCACGACTTAGATGGACAGGGACAATCCATCGGTACGTCGTAGTGTGACTGGCAGATAGTCGGTCTTGACTATCATGTTACACTCGTACACTTGGTGTATTGAGCAGGACCACGGGAGGGCGTTCGATTTATACTAATCGATGTAATCGAACTAGACCTCAGATATTACGGATATGTGAGTTCTTAATCCCTATATAATTATAGGTGCGTGTGTCCAATGCTCGGTTCTTTGATGTGCCAATGAGTGAGATTAATTGATTAGTCAATATTCTCGGTAGATTGGGAATCGGTATTGTACACACGGCATGCTATAGATTATAGACAGGAAACCGTGTCCCATTTATTGGGTTGATGATGTCCCCGAGATGAGCTCATAAAGTTTATCATGTAAACCCTGCAGGTGGATTCGTTCCACATGATAATAAGGATGAGTGGTACTAGTCTCGGATAATAAGAAATGAATTAATTTAATTATTAGTAATTAATTAATTCATGGACATGCGATATCTTAAACACGGGGAAAATCATATATGTAATACGGCGGGAAAATTATTGACGGAATAATTTGAATTAATTAATTGGGAAATCATTTATTATTAAATAGTGGAATTAATTATAAATAAAATTGTGGAATTTAATTAAGGTTTTCCTTTTGGGACACCAAGTTAATTAAATTGCAATTTAAGCCTAATTAATTAATTGCCTATGGGTCCCTAGTGTGGCCTATATAAAACCCTCGTCTCTCTTCTCTAAACCTACAGAACGCCGCTATAATTAATTCTGTGGAGAAATTATTTTGTTAGCGCAATTATTCTTTTCTCCGCTTAATTAATTTAGATTAGCGCAGTGTTTTTCTTTTCTGTAGAAATTAATTTGCTAGCGCAAATATATTTCTGGATACAGAATAGTTTTTCTTTTCTGTAGAAATTAATTTGCTAGCGCAAATATATTTCTGGAGACAGAATAATAAAAACGTGAAAAGGAGGGTTTGAGAGAGAAGAAGAAGAGAAACTCCAAGCGGATCGATGCCCACACATCGGCTGGAGCAAGAGGGCTAGGATACACGCTAGAAGACTCGAGGTATCTGTCAATTCGGCTTCTCCGAATCACGCGACAAAGGTATGATATCGAAAACCTTATTCCGCATCGTTTCGATTTCTTTCTCGTACGTAATCATACAACGAACCACCGATCGTGTTCTTTGGCTTGGATTTGATGTTCTCGGACTGCTGGGAGGTCTCTGATCTCCGGCGTGGCAGTCGGATCGAGAAAATCTCGTCGGAACAGCCAGAACGGGCGAAACCCGCTGCTGGAATCGCGACAATGTCGGGCGACATTTTTCCTTAAGCTTTTAATGTCGGGCGACATTCAATGTCGGGCGACATTTTTTCTTAAGCCTTTAATGTCGGGCGACATTGGCCATGTCGGGCGACATTTTGCATGAGCATTTTGGCGTCGGCCGACAGACAGGGCAGAATGCCCCGTTTTCGCGCGGTTGCACTTTCGGTGCAATGGCTGGGCGTGTTTCGGGTCTAGGGCTTCGTGTTAAGTACAGTGGGTACGTCGGGGGTCGACTGGGCTTGTCCGGATGTTCGAGTAGTCGAACGGACACGTCCCGGGTAGTCGATTTCCAACAATTGGTATCAGAGCCGGTTTTGTCGATTCGTTGTATTTTTGCGAGATTTGTTTTACATGTTCGAACCCGATTGTTATGGCCATGTGATTGTGCTGTATGTTTGTGGTTTGTTAAACTCTCGGGCTTGTCGAGATCTTTGTTTTTGAAATCGTTGCATGTTTGTAATAGTTAAAACGACGTGTTGAGTCGTTTAGGTTTTATTACGTTTTTCGTTTTATCCGGATGTATAGGATCGATCAACCTGTATAGGATCGATGCCGGAAGTAGTATGTTTTACCTTTGTAATGTTACTGCTGGATCGAGAGAAGATCGGAGGCCGGACGAACGAGGGTCGAGAAGTCGAACCCGCGAGCTGCTGAAGGGCAAACGGCGGTCGCCGTTTCTTAAACGGCGGTCGCCGTTTCGCTGGATACTTGGCAGCAGTGGCGTGGGGGTTCGACGGACACCACGGGTCGCTCGTCGAGGCCTGGGATGATACTCCAGTGGGAGGGGTTCGTCTCTTGGCACTTAGACGAGTCGGTGGTGGATCGAGACCGAGACGAGCAACGAGACGAAGATCCAAGAAGACGTGCATGGAAGATATTTAATGGCCATAATAATCGGGGCCACGTTAAATGCTTTTTGTGTGTTTACGTGCTTGTTATTATGCTTTATTTATTTTATGCATGTTTTCCCTTTCGTAAAATACTAAGTGGGAGAGGGATTGGAAACAATCCCGCGGTCTCCATTCTCTGTTTTGATAGTGATGTGTGTCACTTACGAGTTGGCTTTAGTGTCATCCTCCCTATCGGATAAAGTCGACACACGGATATCACTGGATCAAAATTCGAATTTAAAATCCACTTATAAAATTGAACAATTATATTTCTCAAAAGCAATGCCTAATCTGTCATTCAAAGACTAATTTCAACTCGACTCATTCTCACCCCGGGGAGTGGAATGGAGCCAAAGCGCTTGGTTATGTCGATGACACAGATTAGAGACATTCGAGTCATTCGATGACTAGATCGATTGTCTGGTTGGCTCCCTCACTTAGTGAGAGATAGGGCTCAATTGCATGATTGATCGCTGGTTAGAAACTTCGAGTTTCACTTACGAGATATCAAGCTTTGATTAATAAAATTGTGAAATTTAATAAATGTAAGATTCAATTAACAAAGTTGTTTGTTTTAGTAAACGTCCACAAGAACGTGGCTTGCTAAATGGAAACGGTACTTTGGGTTAATTAAGATTCTATGACATTTAAATAAGTGAGATTCAATTAATAAAGTTGTTTGTTTTAGTAAACGTCCACAAGAACGTGGCTTGCTAAATGGAAACGGAACTTTGGGATTAATTGAGGCTCGACAGTTATAGAAAGTCGTGGAGGACCGCATGTCAACGTAAACGTCCACAATAACGTGGCTTGCGGTGGACATGTGGTTCCCGAGCGGTGGACTTAGTACTGAGAAATGGTACACACTTAGGTACGCTTTATAGTATCCTCCCCATCGGAGTCACTGCTATAATGATGTACGACCGAAGTGAAATCCAATCATAAAATCATTTGGACTGGTAAACGTCCACAAGAACGTGGCTTGCTATGTCTGATGGGATTTTGGAAATGATTGGTAGTTTAATGATATCACTTGAGGGAAATGATATCGAATTAAACTCATTGTTTGTTTTGTATGGTATTATTCCCATTAAAAGTCAACAAACTCACTGAACCTGTTTGTATGGATTAGAAAAGAAACTTGGACATTGTCCTAACTGCAGAGGAGTACAAATATGTACTCCAAGTCAATTGACCTGCTGAACCAAATGATGCTTCCACTACTGAGGAAAGGAAGCTCATTGGAAATGGATCAGGGCTATGAGATGACGCAGAGCAACATTATGACCTTCAAGTCAAATGTGCTGCGACATCGGTATCATGCTATGACCATTACCTATGATATGATGCTTAACCTCAAGAAGTTTTGGTTATCAGGACAGGACAGCCGGACAAAGTGAAATGAGGCAACTCATGACGGCCATCATGTCGGAAAGAACGTCCGTGAGGGATCACGTTCTTAGAATGATGGGCTATCTTAATGAGATAGAGATTCTGGGAGAAATTATCAATGGGGTAACCCAAGTTGATGTTATGCTCCATTCTCTGCCGAGAAGTTTTGAGCAGTTCCGCCTGAACTATAATATGAATAAGGGGTCTTATTCATTGGCGGAGCTCCTGGTTGAACTTCAAAGCAGCTGAGGGAATCTTTAAGGGCTCTCAAAACACTTGTGGCTGATAAATTGGCTCTTCCTAAGCCTTCGGGCGGCAAAAGGAAGAAGAAGCAAATACGGAAACCCAGTGGGCCTAATATATCTGGACCACGGAATGGGACAAGCAAGCCCAAGGGGCAAGTGCTTCCGTTGTAAGCAGTTTGGATACTGGGAGTTTTGATTGTCCTCTCAAAGCAACTAGAAGTTAACTCCTCCTTAGTCACCGAAACATGTTTAGTGGTGTTATCTACCAGTACCTGGTGTGTGGATACGGAAACCACTAATCATGTCTGCACCTAAATGCGGGGGTTCCAGGAAACCCGGAGACTTAGAAAGGAAGAAATTATAATCTACATGGGCAATACTGTTAAGGTAACAGCCATTGCAGTGGGAGATGTTAAATGTTTTAACGGTAGGATTTTAGTTCTAATAAATTGTCTTTATGTGCCGGTATTTAGAAAGAATTTTCATTTCGGATTTCTAAATTGGCTTAGAATGGATATTCCGTTTCTTCTGATAGTTTTATACCTATCAGAGTAGGAAACGGGGATATTATCTATTCTGGTACATTGATAGACAATTTAATACTGAATCCGTGTTCTTCCACGATGCAACACACCGGAGCTAATAACACATTGTCGAACCCCAATAAGAGTAAATATCCTTCTAAGATGAATCAAATGTACTTATGGAATCTTAGGCTAGATCATTTTAACTTGAGTACGATTCAAAGGGTGAAAGCTGATGGACTACTCAGCTAGGTTGAAGGAAAGGACTTTCCAACCTTCGAATCATACTTGGAAGTTTTAATGACCAAGCAACCCTTTACGGATAAAGGGAAAAGATCCAAGAAAGTACTAGAGTTGATTCGCTCTGATATATGCAGACCTCTTTGAGGAGTAAGGCATGCTTATCAGAAAATGGGATTAACTCCCAACAGACTACACCATTTATGCCTCGGCAAAATAATGTGTTGTAAAGAAGGAATAGGACTCTTATAGATATGGGAAAGTAAACAATAAGTTATTCGGAGTTACCTAATTCGTTTTTGGGATATGGCTTGGAAACAGCGGCGTTTATCCTGAACTTGATTCCTTTGGAAACTTGTACAGATATTCGGCTGTTTATAAGATACCCTAAGAAAATGAATTGAGATATGTAATATAGTCCAAAGGACCAGATGTTCGTTGATTGAATCAACGATTCGGTTCTTAGACATGGAATATATGTATATGCAATATCGCAAGCCCAAGAGTAGAGTAATACTTAAATGTGCTTAGAGGGACTGATTAAGACTTAGAACCAGCCTAACTGAGTAGTTCACTACTATAATCTTTAGTCACTAAAGATACACCGGAGCGTTGTCGTAGTGGGAGGGTTGTTAGACAACCCAACAGGTTCATGTTTATAGGTGAGTCTTCGGACTTGTTACCTGGAGAACATGAAGCCGAACCCTGGATCTATGACGAGACGCTGAAAGATCAAGATGCTCAGTCTTGGCAAAAGTCGATCATGATTCTTTTGTCTTCACATGGAAGATGGAAGTCAAGACAGATTTTCTAAATCGAAGTCTTGACGGGGCCATCTGTGTGGGACAGCCAGAGAGATTCATCGAAAAGAGCCAAGAGCATTCGGTAAGCAAGCTTAATCAATCTTAGGATTGAAGGAAGCTTCAAGATCTTGGACACATGCGGACTTATGAGAAAATCCATTTCATGGATTCATTTAAGGCATGTTTAGGTCCTGTGTGTAATAAAGAAGTGACAGAAAAGATGTGGTGTTTTCTCATTCTTTATGTAGATGACATCCTTCTGAATTGGCAACAATATGAAAGATGTTATCGGACATAAAGGGATGGTTGTCCGAGTAATTCAATGTAAGAGACTTAGGAGAAGTCGGGAATGTTCTTGGGATCAAAGCAATAAATGATCGCCAGAAAAGAACATAGAACTTATCTCGAGTATCATACTTAAATACAATTCTTACTCGTTGCAGCATACAGAATTCCAAGAAAGGTCTTCACCTTTTAGATGTGGAATTCATCTATCTAAAGTTTTGTGTCCGACACAATAAAGGAGATAGATGAAGAGTAAGCAGTTCCCTTCACCTTAATGGTGGGAAGCTTAATGTATGTAATGCTATGCACGAGACTGATATCTGCTATGCCGTGGGCATGGCGGTGAGATATCATAGTAATCCTAGAAAGGATCACTCGACTGATGTAAAGAACATGTTTAGGCTCCTGCAGAGGACCAGGAATTATGTTCTGAGTTACAAAGCAGTCAAGTTGTTTCCTTTGGATTACATAGAATTGAATTTCCAATCAAACAGGGACAGTTGAAAGTCGAAGTCAGGCTATGTGTTCTCACTGTGAAGTGGAGCAGTCACATGGAAGAATGTAAAGCAGCAATGCATTACGGACTCTACCATGGAAACTGAAAGGATAACGGCCTCTGAGGCAGTTAAAAGGTCAGTGTGGCTCCAGAACTTCCTAAGAGACTTAGATGTGGTTTCTAGTTTACCCAAAGCTATTTTGAATAGCGGTATTGGCAAACTTGAAATGCCACGAGTCCACAGTGGGAGATAACACGTAGAGCGCAAGTACCACCTGATTCGAGAGATCGTCTAGTAAGACGATGCAGTTGTCACCTAGATAGCATCAAGAGGATTGCCTGGTAAACCCGTTCACAGAGGCACTTCCAGCGAAAGCGTTGGGTAGGCGTGATGGGGTTATGGGAATCTGATGTTTGGGAGAGGGCGACTAGACTTTTAGTATAAGTGGGAGATTGATGGAGTTGTATTCTAAATGTCTAGTTTAGTGCAAATACGGAACTCCTTATCTCTATACCTTAATTCAAGATATGATTCAAGCATGATTGCATTTAATGCAATAGTCCTTGATGTATACGTTGTAGAAAGTATGGCGTGAGGAGACACGCGGAAGATCATACTGTCGGTTACTCGTATACTATCGAACAGTAGCTCACGACTTAGATGGACAGGGACAATCCATCGGTACGTCGTAGTGTGACTGGCAGATAGTCGGTCTTGACTATCATGTTACACTCGTACACTTGGTGTATTGAGCAGGACCACGGGAGGGCGTTCGATTTATACTAATCGATGTAATCGAACTAGACCTCAGATATTACGGATATGTGAGTTCTTAATCCCTATATAATTATAGGTGCGTGTGTCCAATGCTCGGTTCTTTGATGTGCCAATGAGTGAGATTA
Source organism: Euphrasia confusa (assembly GCA_954870475.1). Taxonomy (NCBI): domain Eukaryota; kingdom Viridiplantae; phylum Streptophyta; class Magnoliopsida; order Lamiales; family Orobanchaceae; genus Euphrasia; species Euphrasia confusa. The sequence continues at coordinate 19,286,007 of OX940966.1, forward strand.
ATTGATTAGTCAATATTCTCGGTAGATTGGGAATCGGTATTGTACACACGGCATGCTATAGATTATAGACAGGAAACCGTGTCCCATTTATTGGGTTGATGATGTCCCCGAGATGAGCTCATAAAGTTTATCATGTAAACCCTGCAGGTGGATTCGTTCCACATGATAATAAGGATGAGTGGTACTAGTCTCGGATAATAAGAAATGAATTAATTTAATTATTAGTAATTAATTAATTCATGGACATGCGATATCTTAAACACGGGGAAAATCATATATGTAATACGGCGGGAAAATTATTGACGGAATAATTTGAATTAATTAATTGGGAAATCATTTATAATTAAATAGTGGAATTAATTATAAATAAAATTGTGGAATTTAATTAAGGTTTTCCTTTTGGGACACCAAGTTAATTAAATTGCAATTTAAGCCTAATTAATTAATTGCCTATGGGTCCCTAGTGTGGCCTATATAAAACCCTCGTCTCTCTTCTCTAAACCTACTGAACGCCGCTATAATTAATTCTGTGGAGAAATTATTTTGTTAGCGCAATTATTCTTTTCTCCGCTTAATTAATTTAGATTAGCGCAGTGTTTTTCTTTTCTGTAGAAATTAATTTGCTAGCGCAAATATATTTCTGGATACAGAATAGTTTTTCTTTTCTGTAGAAATTAATTTGCTAGCGCAAATATATTTCTGGATACAGAATAGTTTTTCTTTTCTGTAGAAATTAATTTGCTAGCGCAAATATATTTCTGGAGACAGAATAATAAAAACGTGAAAAGGAGGGTTTGAGAGAGAAGAAGAAGAGAAACTCCAAGCGGATCGATGCCCACACATCGGCTGGAGCAAGAGGGCTAGGATACACGCTAGAAGACTTGAGGTATCTGTCAATTCGGCTTCTCCGAATCACGCGACAAAGGTATGATATCGATCCCTAATTCCGCAATTATCGATCTCTAAATTCGTTAAAAATACATCGAACGAACGATCGGGTTCCGGGAGTCGTGGTACGTGTTCCTCGACTACTAGGGGTTCAAGGACCTTCGGATCGGTAGTCGGAAGAGGAAAAACGGACCAGAAACGAGCCCGGAACAGCAGAACGCGCTGCTGTTCGCGGAGAAACGGCGACCGCCGTTTCCAAACGGCGACCGCCGTTTTGGTCTTTTTCTGGCAGCCCGCTCGGTTCGCGCGGTTGTCCTTCGGGGCAATGGCTGGGCGTGAATCGGGGCACGGGCTGGAAAAGCGAACGAAGTAGCGACACCGGATGTCGACTGGGATCGTTCGGATGTTCGAGTGATCGAACGAACGCATCCCGAGTAGTCGATTTCCAACAATTCTCACCAAGGGCAGTTAAATGTGTCTTTTTGGGTTATCCCTCTGGTGTCAAAGGGTACAAGCTTCTTAATCTGGATACACATGGGATTTTCATTTCCAGAAATGTTACTTTCCATGAAACTATTTTCCCATTCTCTGACCTTGACCCTCAAATTTTTCCTTCCCCGGATTTACAAAATACCTTTTCTCTTCCACCACAACCTGTCACCACTCCTTCCCCTGTTCCCATTCAAACCTGTCCTCAACCTGTTGTCCACACACAGTCTTCTGGTAGAAGAATCAGAAAACCTTCATACCTTAATGACTATCTATGTCATTCTACTTATACCACTTCTACCTGTCCTTATCCCATCACATCCTACCTATCCCTTAATAAACTTTCCAGCTCCTATTCTGTAATGCCCCGAAAATGAAAGTGCTTAAAAGGATTGAATATGCTACTCATACCAACAGATGCATCTACTTTTCTGGGCATCCTTCTATAAGAACTCCAAAGTTAAGCGTGCTGGCTCTGGGGTAATTCTAGGATGGGTGACCCCCTGGGAAGTCTCTCGGGTGCGCACGAGTGAGGACAAAGTGCGCTGGAAAAGACAAGTGTTGGTACAGTGGGGCCAGGATATCACTCCCGAAGACAGTCATTGGTAACCGAGCCGGCCCATTAGGGTCGGGCTTTGACCCCGCAACGGGCCGGGGTGTTACAAATGGTATCAGAGCAGGTGCCGACCGGAATTGTGGGAACTAAGTGCCATGCGGGACCAAGGGCTCCACCCAGAAGTTGGTGAGAGTACCCGTAGGGGCCACCTCTAGAATCCTGCACGGATGGTAGGTCCTGGAAAAGGAAGGCGCACAACGAGGACGTTGTGCATAAAAGGTGGGGTGATTGTAATGCCCCGAAAATGAAAGTGCTTAAAAGGATTGAATATGCTACTCATACCAACAGATCCATCTACTTTTCTGGGCATCCTTCTATAAGAACTCCAAAGTTAAGCGTGCTGGCTCTGGGGTAATTCTAGGATGGGTGACCCCCTGGGAAGTCTCTCGGGTGCGCACGAGTGAGGACAAAGTGCGCTGGAAAAGACAAGTGTTGGTACAGTGGGGCCAGGATATCACTCCCGAAGGCAGTCATTGGTAACCGAGCCGGCCCATTAGGGTCGGGCTTTGACCCCGCAACGGGCCGAGGCGTTACATATTCTCATTTCATTGCATCTATCACTACTGTCCCAGAACCCCATCATTATTCCCAGGCTGTTCAATATCCTGAATGGTGCACTGCCATGAAGGATGAACTAATGGCCTTAGAGAAAAACCATACATGGGAAGTCACCACCTTGCCACCTGGTAATGTGCCCATTGGCTGCAAGTGGATTTTTAAGGTTAAGTTCAATGCTGATGGCACTGTAGAAAGGTACAAGGCAAGAGTTGTTGCCAAGGGCTATACTCAGCAACTTGGCCTTGATTTCCTTGATACTTTTTCCCCTGTTGCCAAGCTCACCACAGTCAAACTCTTGCTTGCTGTTGCCTCTGTAAAGCAATGGCAGTTGTGTCATCTTGACATCAACAATGCTTTTCTACATGGTGTGCTTACAGAGGAGATTTACATGACACTACCACCTGGTTTGCTCAATCAGGGGGTGGAATATCCCAAAGGCTCTATTTGCAGGCTCATCAAATCCATCTATGGCCTAAAACAGGCCTCTAGGCAATGGTACATTACCTTCTCTGCCACTCTCTCCAAATTTGGGCTTGTGCAATCCCCACATGATCATTCCTTTTTCACCAGAAAGGCAGGTGACTCTTTTCTCTGCCTCATTATATATGTGGATGATATTTTATTGGCTAGTAATTGCACTGCCACCATATCAAATTTCAAGAGCTTCCTAGCTTCTCATCTCAAGCACAAAGATCTTGGTTTTCCTAAATACTTTCTTGGATTAGAAATTGCTCAAAATCCCACAGGGATTTTTCTGTGCCAAAGGAAGTATGCTCTTGATCTCATTAAAGATGCTGGCCTCACTGGATGCAGGCCTTCATCTTCTCCCATGGATTCTGTAAATAATTTAAGTATCACTGATGGAGTATTACTACCTGACATCACTGTTTATAGGAGACTCATAGGGAGGTTACTTTATCTTTGCATAACCAGAGTAGACATCACTTTTGCTGTAGACAAGCTGAGCCAATTCTTACAATCTCCTACTGACTTGCATTTGAGGGCTGCTGAAAAGGTTATGAAATATGTCAAAGGTACTCTGGGACATGGCCTGTTTTTCCCCAGCAAAAATGAACTCTGTTTGAAGGTTTACACAGATGCTGATTGGGCAACTTGCCCTGATACTAGGAGATCAGTTTCAGGTTTCTGTGTTCTCCTTGGATCCTCACTGGTGTCATGGAAGTCAAAGAAGCAGCATACTGTTTCCAGATCATCCACTGAGGCTGAGTAAAGGGCCATGGCACAAGTCTGTTGTGAACTGATATGGGTAAAGGGGTTGGTAAAAGAGTTAGGGATTGAGCAAAAAAGGTTGTACCTTTATATTGTGATAATGAGTGTGCTCTTCACTTAACTTCTAATGCTATGTTCCATGAAAGGACTAAGCACATTGAGATTGACTGTCACACTATTAGAGAGAAGTTTCAGGCTGGGATAGTCAAGCCTCTGCATGTTCACAGCAATTTGCAACTTGCAGATGTGTTGACAAAGGCATTGGGAGCAACTGATTTGCAGGAGATTCTGTCCAAGATGGAGTTCAAGAGCATCCACACTCCATCTTGAGGGGGTGTGTGAAGAATGTTCATTTTCCAGCTATGGACTTTTGGAGGGAATGAGTTGTTTTTAAGTTGCTCTTTTATTTTCACGTTTTATGCTTATGTAAAATAAGTGCGCTTTCTTTTAAATGGACCAGTATATGTAGCCCAATTGTTAGACTCTCATAATCTAAATTGAATATTCCATTTTTGGTTTAATATTATTTTAAAAGGGTTTTCCCTTCTTCGTTTTTCTTCTGGTTTTGGATCCTTTTACTGGATTTTTCAGCTCAAGTTTTACAGTATAAGAACCCTTTAAACAATTCAACACAAAAACAAACAACTTAACATAAGTGGAATCGACAGTTACCAAATCAATTGGGTCTTGCTTACCTCACGTCACCGCGGGCGATGTTATGGAAAGAGAACGCAGGAAAACGCACTACGAAACCTTCAATTCAATTGTTGGTTTCAACACCCCCACCGATTTTAATTGATAATTTAGAATAAACTATTAGGGAGGGTTTAAAAAAGGTTTGAAAGGAGCGGATATTGGGCGTAAGTGGAGTATTGTTTAGAACGTGTTACGCAATGGGGATGGAGTCCACTAAAATTATGGAGTAGTTTAACACAATTAAAAAAACAATTATTTATATTAAGAAACTAAATTAGTACAGATTATTTAGAGAGAAATATCAAATTGATAAGGGGCAACATTTTATTTTGATGTCAAGGGTTGTTAGCTCAGTTGGTTGAGCAGTCGAATTGAGGATCAAAGTTCCTAGGTTTTAGATCAAAATTATTAAGTTCGAACCACAAGACATTGTAATTGACTTATACAAAAAAAAACATTTTATTTTGATATTAAAAAGAATCCGGAACAAAAATATCTGTCATTAATTTATTTATTTTGTCATTTAAACATCCAAAATTCAATAACATTGAACAAATTTTTGGTGAGAAATTATTTTTAAATTTTGTCACTAATAATAGTTATTAGAGACAAAATAAAAATTGCCACTTATAATTTTGTCTATAAATTTTTACTTTGTCATTAATTTATTTATTTTGTCATTTAAACATATCCAAAATTCAATAACATTGAACAAATTTTTGGTGAGAAATTATTTTTAAATATTGTCACTAATAATAGTTATTAGAGACAATAAAAATTGCCACTTATAATTTTGTCTATAAATTGTTATTTTTTTGTAGTGTATTCAGTGTGTTACTCTCGTTAACTTGTTTTATGTTAAATGACAAAAAAAATTAATGTCATAAAAAAACACTAAACGTCACATGAATACATTTGTTTGATACACCTAATATCATAAATTAAAAAAATACTCAATCTCATACAAAAACACTTAATCCATCATTACACTTAATCTCATACAAAAACACTTAATCCATCATTATCCCCTCCACGCCGAACGCTCTTCAGCGCCTGGTGATGATAGATTGGAACAAAAAATTCAAATGCTTAAAGATATACTAACATCAACATGCCGCTTCTCCTACATTTCTACTCTACTAATACTAGCTAGTTCCATCGTTCTCTTGCTTGTTCTCTCCCGACATTTCCTCGAGCCATTTCCCCTTCGATTCCGGCACCAAAAAAGTACACAACAAACCCAAAAGATTAATCACTCCCGACAATATCAACGCGTTCTTCACCCCAATCCCAGACGGGTACCCCGCATCCGCCTTCGTCGGGTCCTTACTCTGGGCCAAGTACAAAAATTCGAAAGCCCCGACTATTGCCCCCATCTTGCACCTTAACCAACAGCCTCGCATGCAACTGTCCTGGCAGTTGACGTGAGCACCGGCAAGTCCTTCTACAGGCCTATCTGGGATTCATATAAGGATTTCATTCAGCGAGTCGACCAATTCGCAATCGGATTTCAACACTACCTTCCTCTTACTATCACTACTACTACCATCTGCAATCAAATTGAATAGACATCAATTTTTTAAATTAAAACATCTACTATGTTGATGATTTAAGTGAAATCATTGTCCGTTTAATGTGATTGGAATCATTCAAGGCTTTGGATTAATCCTAGTCAATAGAATATGAATTTGGAGAAGTGTGGAGTACACGTTCATATAAAATTGATACGGATTAATACTTTGAATAAGCATGTTGATGCATGTCGAGTTTAATCTCGTAGTTGCATGGTTTGCATGGCTAAGTAATGATTAATTAATATCATATATTGTATGCAAATTCGAAATTGCATGAATAGCCATGCAAAACAACATGAATAGGTGCTTAGTGAAAGGGTGTGTTCACTAAAAGGTACCTATTCAACTAAAGGGTGCTTATGTTCAAAGGAAGGGGTGTCTAAAACCTATATAAGGGAGTGTAATTCATTTTCTGAATACACACAACATCACCTACGAAATTGAGAGCTTTGAAGCAACAAATATTACATAAAGTTCCATAAGTTGCTCGTGTTCTAAGCCTAAGACGCGAGTGTCGTTATTGTCTTATCCTGCGAGGGATTTCGTGATACCCAGGCTAAATAGGGTCGAAATACTCTTTAAGGAAAGCGTTTCTACGCGATTCAATAAATATCCAAGTCTCTCTTCTTTCAGTTAACCAACAGCCTCGCATGCAACTGTCCTGGCAGTTGACGTGAGCACCGGCAAGTCCTTCTACAGGCCTATCTGGGATTCATATAAGGATTTCATTCAGCGAGTCGACCAATTCGCAATCGGATTTCAACACTACCTTCCTCTTACTATCACTACTACTACCATCTGCAATCAAATTGAATAGACATCAATTTTTTAAATTAAAACATCTACTATGTTGATGATTTAAGTGAAATCATTGTCCGTTTAATGTGATTGGAATCATTCAAGGCTTTGGATTAATCCTAGTCAATAGAATATGAATTTGGAGAAGTGTGGAGTACACGTTCATATAAAATTGATACGGATTAATACTTTGAATAAGCATGTTGATGCATGTCGAGTTTAATCTCGTAGTTGCATGGTTTGCATGGCTAAGTAATGATTAATTAATATCATATATTGTATGCAAATTCGAAATTGCATGAATAGCCATGCAAAACAACATGAATAGGTGCTTAGTGAAAGGGTGTGTTCACTAAAAGGTACCTATTCAACTAAAGGGTGCTTATGTTCAAAGGAAGGGGTGTCTAAAACCTATATAAGGGAGTGTAATTCATTTTCTGAATACACACAACATCACCTACGAAATTGAGAGCTTTGAAGCAACAAATATTACATAAAGTTCCATAAGTTGCTCGTGTTCTAAGCCTAAGACGCGAATGTCGTTATTGTCTTATCCTGCGAGGGATTTCGTGATACCCAGGCTAAATAGGGTCGAAATACTCTTTAAGGAAAGCGTTTCTACGCGATTCAATAAATATCCAAGTCTCTCTTCTTTCAGTTAACCCATATATACAACATACTACACGTTAATTATTTTATCATAGAATTTCTGAAAATAAAATCAGTTAGGGTTTTGCATGAATTTTAATTCGAACTCATAATCCAATTAAACACGAAACAATATGTACGTAATACAGTAAGAGGGGTGATGAGGATACCTGTGATTTTTCTTTTTGAATGCTCGAAACGGCGGTCTGAGGAGTATCCACTGGCGTCGAACCACCGCATTGGTGAAGGGGCAGCGACGAAGGAAGCTCTGCCACATGAGAGCAGATTCTCTGCCCAGGAGGACGAGGTTGCCGATTTCGTTGAGTAAGGCGGAGGAGACTCCATCGGCGGGGCGATAGGTGAAGTACATCAGCCTTCCGCCGGGGTCGCGGAGGACGAGGCCGTCGGCGGAGTCGAGGCGAAGAACGGAGCCGCGCGGACGGGGAAGCTGCTCCGGTCGAATCAGACGATGGTTTGGTCAGAGATGGCGGCGAACGAGATGGCGTTTGGAAGGCGTTGGAAGTCGTTGAGCGAGACGACTTCGGCAGATTGTCCCGGTGATTCTGAATTATGAGAATGAAAAAAGAAAATGAATTTTAATTTGAGGGGAACGTAACACGGTCTTTATACATTTTAGGCGGCCTAAATGACACTCGTAATTACTCTTGTCAAAAAATATGTTGAAAAATGGTCTTATTGCCATTTTTCCCTTTTATTTAATTTGTCTCGTATTATTAAAAATATTTTTTATTTAATTCATTTCATATCAATAGATAAATTCATATAAAATTAACTATTTTAACTTTTTCTTATTTAAAAGATAATTTTAATTTTTGTTTATTAATAAATCCATCCGTCCTAGAGAATTATGCTCTCGGACTTAGTATAAGTACATATTAAGAAAATGGTCCTGCTAAATGGGCATAATCTGCTGGACAGAAATCTTTAAAAAAATTATTTTATAATTTTAAATAATAGTTTATTTGTTTTATATATCGATTAATATTAGTTATACTATTATTAATTTTTATAATAAAAAAATTTAAATAAAATTTTTAAAATAAAAATATCAACTATTTTGGTATTCTAATAAAAAAAAGATAGTTAGATAGAAATATATGTCTTAATATATAAAAATAATAAGTAAAATTATTATTTTTACATATATATTAAGTAAATTATAGGTTTTACTTTATAAAAAAAATTTAATGTAAAATCAAGATTCTATTCATGGGTAGATTCTGCCCATGAGGAATTACCGTTAAGAAAAATACTACTTATGTCCCAAATTTGTAACATCCCATTTTTTTATAGACTAGAGAGGATTTTTCATTCTTTCCAAAATAAACTTTAAGACTTTTAAAAATAACTTATCGACAAAATACGATATTTCTCCAAACAAATAAATTGATAGTCAACATTAACAAGATCCACCCAAAATAGTGTTCATCCTCAATAGTGTCATTTGAAAAACTCATCGTGGGCAAGGCCTCGTAGTGGGCGGAAGTTGAACTTGGAAGGTGTATTAAGTAGTATTACGATTCTATTTACGGACCAAAAATGTTTGTTTTGAGAAACATTGACTGCTATCGCCCACCTCTGCCTCTCGCGCCGACCTCGCAAGTAAGTGTATTCTACATTCATTATTTCTCATTTAAGTTGCAAGTTCAGTTTCATGATTTTAAAGTTGCATGCTTCTTATGTTCATGAGTTTAAAGTAAAATGCATGTTTGATCTCATGTTTCCAGTAAAATGCATTTCACGTTCATGATTTTCAAGTAAGATGTCTTATATTCATAATTTCCATGTGCATGGTTTTCCAAAGTGATGGATTAAAGTTCATGATGTCTGAAGTACATTGCATACTTCCAAGTTGCTATTTTATGTTGCTTAAATTGTGCATTTTATGTTAAAGTTCAAGTTCATGTTCATGTTCATGTAAAGTTCATGATTATTATGTTAAGATGTGCACAATTTATTGCAAATTATGATGCATATGTTTATGAAAAATGTTATTTCCATGATTAAATGATTTTCAAGTTTTTACATAATTGTTTGTATGTGAAGTTAAGTTAATTGTGGCCTTAGGAACTTGAGATGATTATGAAGGTTAACCTACTCTCCATGGATGATTTTCATAAGTTATGGAATTTATGCTAAGTTTAATGTCGTTTGTTATGTGGAAGTAGATCATGCCTCGTGGACGACCTCGTATTATATAATGTATGAACTGTAATCCCTACTGAGTTTTCGATAACTCACCCCTTTCAAAACCTCATTGTTTTCAGGTTAGGCGAGTTCGGAGCGAGACGACAAGGGTGGCGACGATAGTAGTGTTGATTTCGTCAATTTTCAAAACTTTATTCCACCCTTATTATGTTTACTCGCTTTTCGCTTTTGAGAAATACAACTCTTGATATTTTGTCTAAATGAGACTATTGAGGATGAACACTATTTTGGGTGGATCTTGTTATTGTTGACTATGAATTTATTTGTTTAGTGAAATATCGTGTTTTGGCGATAAGTTATTTTTAAAAGTCTTAAAGTTTATTTTGGAAAGAATGAAAAATCCTCTTTAGTCTATTTAAAAAAAATGGGATGTTACAAAATTTATATGCACTAGTTGATTAACACGTAAATTAATAAAAATGTTACTTTTCAATTTTTTGACAAAAAATTAAGGGGTAAAAATGTATTTTTAAGTTCAAAAGTAAAGTAATTGTGTGTAATGTTTAATTGTCCCCAGGGGCATAGCCGAGTGGTACAGCCTGTGGTGATGTGGATGTAATTTCCCGGCGACGCAGGTTTCGAACTTCGGGTGGGACAATAGATGCACTACTTTTTTTGTGGTGTCTCATTGATTAAGTCGTTTTAGTACGTCAAAAACCAAATAAAAATACATCGAACTAATTGCGAAATCAATTTGTCCGAGTCGATCTCTCGAGGAACACTACTATCGGGACTCGTATTAATGTTTAAGTGGATGCACACGAAAAGAGTGAGAAAGAAAGGTATAGCATAATGCAAAGATTGAGTTGGTTTGTTTTTAAACTAAATTAAATAAGAAATTAAAACTGAAAATAAATCAAAAAGTAATAAATGAAGTTTAATTAATAAAGAGAGAGTAACTAGAGCTTCGGGCTCATCAAGCATTAATTCTGGGTTTTCGATTCATGAGAAACAAGCAAGGCTAAAATGTCCGTCTCCAGTTGATCTTAGTTAGTTCGGGTAACCTAAGTCTCGTAATCGCTCCTAAGCCGCATATAAATATTGAAAATTAATTTAGCAATTACTCGAACACTTTATGTGCGCTCATAAATCTCTAGCCCTAATTTATACTTGAATTCCCTTAGCCCTAGCGAGAAATTTAGCTACTCGTAATTGTGGTTAAGGTGTAAATAATATTTTGAGAATTCATGAAACAATTGAACAAAAGAAAAGCAAATCAAATTAAAGAACAAGAAGGCAAAAAGTACTAAAGCTATGAATCGATAATCAGAAGATGAAAGGAAAAATTACTTACTAAATTACTTGTTCAAAGCGAACATTAATCGGGTGCTATCCCCGTTTGAATCCACAAATCGAAAGCTAGAAAACTAATTTTGAAAACCTACGGAACCAAGTTACAAGTGCTCTCCAATCTCGTGCGTGAAAAATAGAATAAAAACGTCTCGTGTGCTCTCTAAATCGCCCAGGAATCGAAGCGTATGAAGTGTTCTAAAATATGCCCGAAAAACCTAATTTAAACGAGCCGGACAATTTTCACGAATTTTCCCGTCGTTGTCGGTCGACGGTCTAAAGCTGTCGCCCGACAAGTTCAATGTCGGCCGACGGTAGCTCAATTTCGGCCGACATCCATTCTTCATCCAAAGGATTCTTCCTGCGACACGAGGCTCAATTCTCTGTCAAGCTCCAATTTTGCCTTGGTGTCGCCCGATAGATTTTCGGTGTCGGCCCCCATCGGGTGTCGGCCGACTGTTTCGCACGTTTTTGTGCGATGTTTTCTATTGTTTTGTGTGACTTTATTGTATTGTTTTTGTGCTCATATTCATCCTATTAATGTGATTATGTGTTGATGTTGTCATGGTTTTGGTTTCGTAGAGTTTGGACGAGAATCGAGCGAAAACGAAAAGAAATACACAAAAGGGTTCATGTCGATTCCAGCTTTGCGCAGTCGTAAAAGAATGGTAATCCCCGACAATTCAGCCGTTGGATCGTCCCCAAATATCTACAGCACGTAGAAGACTTCTAGAGCTACACTTTTAAAGGTCACTTTTGTGAGATGAGATCTAAGGACAAAGATAAGAGCTAGAAAAGTCGGAGTAAGAACCAGATTTATAAAGGAGTGAAATCGTGAAGACGTCGGCCGACGCCACTTTCCCGGCGGCCGACACCCACCTGTCGGCCGACACCACTTTTTCGGCGGCCGACACCAATATCTTTTCGGCCGACATTGAAGACCGCGAGCGACGTTTATCGAGTTGAAGCGACGTGTGGATCAGTGCACCGAACCAACGAGCGGTGCGGATTTACCGCGAGCGACGTGAAGATGTCGGACGACAACAAGCACTTAAACATGTTGACCGGCGGCCAGCACTGCGCGGCTTCGGAAAAAATGTTTTTCCGACTTCGTTAACCGTCGGATCAGCCAGAAATTTTAACTGTGGATTGCTAACTTCAGCCTCTACAAGATCAACGGTCAAGATTGTTTTTTGATGTTCGAGCTAGAAGATATGGATTGACAAACGCACCAGCACTTTCCTTGGGGCAAAATTGAGAAGAATAAATTGTTTGACTTTGGTTGACCCCTCTTTTGAAGGGTATAAATAGTCTTTTGGCTTCAGACTTGTAACTAACTCTTCACAAACTTTCATTCTACAACTTTTCATCTCTCATTTCTAGCTTTCTTCCCAAGCAACATTGTAATTCAATTGTTCTTCATTTAATCCAATCAAAAATCTTAAATCTACTTTTCATACGTTGAGAATTCGATTAAATCTCATTCACGAACGTTGTTCATCTCATTGAGCCCGACGTTTTCATCGAATTAGTTTCTTCGTGTGACAAGTTGAAGCTCGGTCCCGATTTTGGAAGCTCGGTTCGATTCTCGACTTCATCCATCGATTCCTCGATCATCGTGGTGAGATTTCTTTCGCCGTTTCTCGATTATGGCTTGTTTGACTACGGATTGCTTGTTTGAGTGTATGATCATGAGTAGTTAAATCTCTAGTTATGGTGTTTGATGAAATGCCTCAATGAATTAGAGTCCTTAATTAAAGTAGCTTGGTTTCTATTAATTGGATAGTTACATGGTTCGATTTGTGTGGTCTCGTGTTGAATAACCCCCGGGTATATCACTAGTGGACCACATGGTTGAACGGTTCGATTTGTATGGTCTCGTGTTGATCAACCCCCGTGTATATAACTAGTGGACCGTATGGTTGATCGTGTAATGTCGAAACTTGAGATACCGGCACGCCGAGTAGAGGACCTCGAGGGGTGAAGCTCTTGTGTGTGTCGTGATCGAGTGTAGAGGATCATTGGTGGAGGTCGTAATAGACAACATCTTGATCTTTAGTCCGATTCGTAGTTAATTGAGTGTTGTTTTGTAAAGCTTCGACTCTAGTTCTTGAGGTGGAGTAGTCGAGACACCCTAGCTTCTCAAACTCATTGTTACAACTCTTGTTTTAGTTGTTAATCAAACACTCAATTGCGACCCCCCCCCCCCCTTTAGACGATAATGTGTTACTTTCTTGTTTTGGAATTCGAACTTAGCATATACAAAACACTTTTCACGTCCCGATAGCATTGCTCCTCGAGAGATCGACTCGGGGGATTTACGTTCGTAAATCTTTCGGATTTAATAAATAAATTTTGAGCAATCAAAATGGCGCCGTTGCCGGGGAGCAATTTAGGCGACGTGAATTGAATTTGGTGCTAGTTAAGTTCTTGTTTCGTTGTTTATTTTTCCTTTTGTTTCTTTTAGTTCTTTCTCGTGTTATCTTAGTATTTTACACTCGGTGCGTGTAATCCCTTTCTTTGAGTGTTGAGTATGCAAGGTTGAAGACGTTCTCCCTTTCATACTTCCATCTCTCCTACAACGACCGAGTTGATCAAATGGCTAGACGCAACGATAACCGAGCTTCTTACATTGATGATTTTGATTACCCATCCGAGAGGGGTAGCTCTTCTTCAAATTATCGGTACAATCAACATGTCCATGAGCCATATCGCCGACCTCGGCAAACCGATGTTGAATATGAAGACGACCGAGATTTTTCACCTCCTCTTCACTTGAAACATCTTGGGTATCGTGAGAATTCTTATTGCGAGAGGGAGTTCATGTCCTTACCTCTTTGGGAATATCGAAGGGAGGCATCACGAGATCAAGGTCGTAGACAATACCGTAAGGATAAAGTTGGAAGTGGAAAAACATATCATCATCAATCTTCCTTAGAGCACGAGGTTAAACGGAGACCAATAGGCAATTTCTCAAAACCGCATCTCCATGTGTCGGGAAGCCGCTATGTTGATGAACGACCTTATGAGAAGTATTGCTCTGACTCCTCTAGCAAAGGTCATGTACCAAAGGTCTGAGAAGAAAAGCTCACGTCCCATCATTGAAGGTTTGGTGCTTTTGCTATTGTATGATGGATGAAGCTAGGGAGTGGTTCACTAGTTTTCCATCTTGTTCCAAGTCTACATGGGATGATATTTTTAAGGTATTCATTGATCGATTTATTCAAGAGGCACAACGATCCCCCATGACACTACCTCCCTCTTTGGATACTTTAATGGATGTGATTGAGGTTGAGCTAGATCACTTACTCCTTGGAGTTATTCTTGATTATGTGGAATAGTCCTCATACCATGATTTGATTTCCGATGACGATCTCGACATAGCTTCCTTGGTGATCACCCCATCGAAAGAGAAAGTTGTTCTAGTATCCAATAAGAATAAAGAGACATCATATTTCCCGATGACCTTTCCTATCCTAGATATTCCGGGTGAGTCTCTTCTTGAAGCTCCGATTTCTTTGGAATATGATACACCTATGCTCTCTCTTTTTTATAAGAACATGATGTTGTTGGAAGTGGATGAGGTTAAAGAGATCTTAAATGTGGAGTATCCCTTGGAGTGTGATGTTGATTTCTTAGACTACAAGGTAGAACCTTATCCGATTGAGTCCGTTCTTGAGGATGTAGGTAAAGATGAGGAGAAGGTTTTGGAAGAGCATGTTCATTTCGATTTCATGGTTGAGATCTCTAATCCTTCTCCGGTGTCGAATATTCAAGACAAGAGAAAATCTTGGGGTTTTGGTCGGAGAAATCTATGGTTTGGAGTATTTGGGAGTTGATATTGGATTCTACACTTATTATATGCTCCCTCCCTCGTCTATTGAGACTAAAGAGTAAGATGATGGTGATCTCAACCCGCCTAAGCCGTCTAATCTGGGTAATAGATTTATTGACATTATTTTCGGTTTGGGTGAGAGTTTATTAGATTTATTTGAGTTGAGAACTGAGGGTGGATTTGTTGATGGTCGGTCGAGCGATGAATTCTATATTCAGGATCGTGAGCCATTGCCTGAGACGGTATTTCTCCGGAATTATAGTTCGATATTTTTGAAGAGTCCGGTGGATGAGAGACATGACTTTGGGTCGTTGGACCCGTTTCCTAAACTATGGCGAGCCTTCACTTCTTCCCATTTGGAGGATCGAGCTCCTTTGGTCTAAATGCTCTATCTAAGGAAATATATGATACGTACCTCAATAGGGAGAGAAATAGCCAAGGATTAAACGATAAGGATACCTGGTGGAAGATCCCAAAACCTTTGATCCTAACCCACGAAATGATTTAGGTTCGAAGCCCTAAACCCGAACGAGACGTTGAATCAATAATTCGGAGACGATGATGACACATAAACGAAGGGTGAATGCTTCCTTGATTCGCCGGTTGAATTCTTTTGGTAGAACCCGGAAGAATTCGAAAACCAAGAGAGAAATAAATCTAACGAAATAATAATTATTCAATATCAAAGTTGTGTTAAAAATAAAGTCTCACAAAGCCTTTATATAGGCAAACCTAAAAAGTGAAGGAAAAGGGATATCTTGGGCAAATTTGGGATTTCTGCCAATCCCGCGGCTCAACCAGAGGTTAGAGTCAATCCTCGGGTTCAACCTCTAGTTCCTCAGAATTCTGGCCTTCTTTCATCCTCGGGTTCTAGGCAACTAACCGCGGGTTCCTGGAGGCCATCCTCGGGTTCAAATGCGGGTTCCACAGAATTTAGGCCACATTCTCGGTGCGTTCCCGGCACTCTCTCGACTCTCATTTCGATGCCTTCTTCGTCGTCCAGGGTCTTGGATTGCATCATTCCCCTCCTCTTCAAGAGGATTTGTCCTTAAATCCAAGCCTATGCCAGGCTCGAACACAACTCTCACGAAAACACTCAGAACCAGGTTAGTCTGATGTTCAATCCCTCGATTCGATGATAAAACAGGCAATGTATGCTCAGGGAAAACAACATCAAGTTTCTCTTCCTCATACTCCCCAATGCGGCACGGAAGCTTCACTTGCTTGGTCACCTCGATGACATCGATTTCGGTTAGCCACTCGTCCGAGCCACTCCTCGTGTGAAGTAGGTTCTCCCCCTGCTCCCTATTATCGGGCTGAGTCAGATCAACAAATATTCCGCTAGCAATAGAAAGCTGACAATCAGGTACTAGAATCTCCTCCTCCTTCTCGGACTCCACCGAAGTCGAATCTTCCTCGGAATATGATGGATTTGTATACTTAATGTCTAGATTTAAGTAACGTAAACTCCCGGTCATAGAATTTATTCTATTTTAATAAATAAACAATCATTTGCTTTTAATTATTTATAATTAAATATATGCAAATTATAGTCCTGGATTATACACGTTGTAGTTAGTATGGTGTGCGTCGTCACACGGAAGATCTTACTATCGGTTACTCGTATATAATCGAACAGTAGCTCACGACCTAGATGGACAAGGACCAATCCATCTGTATAGTCGTTGTATGAGAGAGAAAATAATTGGTCTTAATTATTTTATCATACTTGTACACTTGGTGTATTGGGCGGATCGCTTGAGATTTATCCATGAGGATTGCCTTAGATAATCGATTTAAATCTCTTCTTAATCCCTAATATTATTGCGGGTGTGTGCATTTAATATTAGTGACTTTGATTTTCCAAAGGAATTGATCGATTAGAATAACCGGTCAATTACCGACAAAGTTGGGTCACGGTATTTTATGTATGGCATGCCGTGAATTCTTGACGGGAAAGTGTGTCCTCGAAAGGGTTGATAATATCCCCGAGATGAGTTCATAAGGAATTATTATGTAAACCTCATGAGTGGATTTGTTCCGCAAAATAATTAAAGTTGAATAAAAATTCCGCACACAAAAGAGTCTGGCCGCAAATTTGGGATTTCTGCCAATCCCGCGGCTCAACTAGAGGTTAGGGTCAATCCTCGAGTTCAACCTCTGGTTCCCCAGAATTCTGGCCATCTTTCATGCTCGGGTTCTAGGAAACTAACCGCGGGTTCCTAGAGGCCATCCTCGGGTTCAAATGCCGGTTCCACAGAATTTAGGCCACATTCTCGGTGCGTTCCCCGCACTCTCCCGACTCTCGTTCCGATGCCTTCTTCGTCATCCTGGGTCTTGGATTGCATCAATATAGCTCGATATTTTTCGCACTCGAGATGGAAGGAGTTTACTATCTACATCTAGATGCAAGTGTGGGAGAGATCGATATGTCAATCACTTCTATTCTATATCTCACCATACGTGCTCTAGTGCTCTCTACTCTCGAGGACCGTGCTCCCTTAGCCGAGTTAGTCTTCTTGAGAAAGTATTGTTCGGTATTTTTAGCCTTGACACGGTAGAGCTCGGAGCCATAAATCGAGTGCCACGTGGGGGCAAGCCCACGGACGTCGATCTACAGACGAAAAAAAAGCGCTTCTTGGGAGGCAACCCAAGGCGTCATCCGTTATGTTTATTCTTCTTTTTGTAGGAGAGTGTGTGGATGCCCCGTGACCCGATGCCCAAGACCTTCGATGCGATGATTATCTCTTCTCGGCTACTTCTATCATTCCATGACCAAGCTCCATGATAGGATTGATGTTTTGTGTTTGAGGATGGATATCCATTACCGCCCCGATGATTAGTTTTCGATTTGCCATGTCCGGTTCTCGCCATTCTAGGGAAGTTTCGTTATCTTTTCGTCTCTTTTCCCTTTATTTTATCGCATGAGGACATGCTTTTATTTTAAGTGTGGGGGAGGGTTTGTGGAATCCATCTTGTGTTTTGTTTTATGTTTATGTGGTTTGTAGGGATGTTCTCATTTTATTTTGGTGGATATGTTACATTGGATTGTTTACTTTTTGTGTGATGTTTGTAAGTGTTGGCGGGATTTTCCGAAACCTCGGTGAGTTTGAAATGATCGAAAATTGAAGTTTTTTTCGGTATAAATAAATTTTGAGAAATGATCGGATGTTACAAAGTTGAATGTTGTTTGAGTGATTGGGTAATTGTGATGTTTTGACAAATTCGAATTTTCAAAAGCCGACTTGGTGATATTTGAGCCTTATAACTTCGTTCAATGAGTGTTAATTCTTTCGATTTCATTTCTCGTGGATTCTTGAGACCCGTGCTTCCTTGTTCTATGACTTGGTGTGTAGACGCACTACTAGAAAAAAGGGTTTTTGCAACCACACATTTTGCGACCACATACCGTGGTCGCTATTATGGAGTATTAGCGACCACAGGTGGTCGCAAAAACTAGTGCTCGCTATTTGTTCAGGAAAAAAGTCTGCCACCTTCCCGCGCGAATATTAGCGACCACACACGCGGTCGCTACTAACAGTCGAAGTCGCTAAAGGTATTAGCGACCACAGGCGTGGTCGCGAAAAGTTATTTTTGAAAACCTTATTTTCCACGGTGGAAAATAAACTTAAGTGCCTGCCACGTAGATCGGTTTTGCGACCACGCGTGGTCGCAAATAGCGTGGTCGCTAATAGTTTAAGGATATCAGCGGGCATAAGGCTTTTTCTTCTTCACTTTTTTATTTCGCGTTCTCAGTGTTCTTTGAAAGGCGATTCCGGCGAAAGGCGATTTCCGGCATGGAGGTTTTTGGAGGTGGCGGCGACGTGAGCTGGTCCAGGTAAGCTTCATCCTTCCTTTCTTTGATTTTGTTTCTTTGATTAGGGTTTTCGGTTTTCAATTGGGGAGTTTTTCAATTTGGAGGTTTTCAATGTGGGTGAAATAGATTTAGGTTTTGAAGTTTGATTTTCGATGTTGAGTTAATGGGGGTTCGATTTTCGATTTTCGATTTTCAATTAGGGTTCGATTTTTGAGTTAATGGGGGTTTTGAAATCTGAAAGAGAAGCATTAAGGTTACACTTTGAAGCATCAAATGCTAGCTGTTTCAAGTCACAGTTCATTTTTATGTGAAATAATGGATTTGTATCAGTTTCGCTATAAAACCTAGTTCATTTTTCATGTGAAATAATGGATTTGTATCGGTTTTGCCATAAAACCTTTTTTATTAAATATACAAAAACTCTGTTCCAATTATTTCCACTCATGTGAATGAAAAAGTTGCATAACACACAAATATATACACAACTATAAAATCATGCCACGTGGATATCAAATTTTAATTAGTTGAACCGGCGTGCCCCTTCTTGATAAAGAGCACGCCATTAAGGTTACACTTTAAGGATATTTTAAATTGTGGCAGCCTTGGATATTTTAGAATTCACTTGTTACCATTGTTAGCTGAGATTTAGACATTGTTGTTATAATTCATTTTTTCAAGGACTATTTCCAAGTTATTTTGCCGCCAGAAGGCTTTCCATTTCAGTTAGTTTTGGCCTTTGGGAACCAATTATACATGTTGCTAATAGAAGTTTGTATATTGCTAATAGAAGAAAGGCAATGAGCTTTGAATGGTCGGTTAAGTTTGTGTGAGGCATGCTACTTCAAAAAACAAGAAAATCAAAATAAAAGATTTATAAATGTTTTTTATTTTTTATTTTTTGATCTTTGGTTCAGCTTTATGTAGTTGAAAAAACAAAAGAAATTATAGTTTCTATAAAGAATATATAATCCTATATATAATCCTAATAAATAAGATCACTAGTTTATATTTTTATGATTGAGATATTTTTGCACATTAATTGTCACAAAGATTGTAAGTACGAATTGTTACTTAATAATTTTTGCACTTAATAATTGTAAGTACGAATTGTTACTTTGTTATTTTTCATTTGGACAAAGAATGCAAAATGAATTAGAGAGATACAGTATTTTGATTATTACAAGTATTGGTACATACTTTATCATTTTTAAATTGAGGCATAGAATGCAAAATGAATTACTGTACTAGATATTTTGATAATTAAAAACATTGAACTTTCTTAATTATAAGGACTGTATAATAAAGTCTTAATCATTTAGTTATGTGCACAGTACTTTCTTAATTATAAGAACTTTGTAATATTTTTGATCGTATAACTTTTGTTCAGATAGTTATGACTCTTTCTACGATGCTACATCACCTTTTGGTTATGGTATTTTTCCTAAAAACCTTACTTTAATTTTTTTACCGTTTCTATGTTTTTATGAACTATGAATGTTATATATGTTAATTAATTTATATGTTCGAACAACAAAGTTGTTTCTTATGATATGACTTCTATTTATAATCTGAAGACTTTTCTAACAGTAAAATTTTTATCTTGAAGAATTGTCCAGAAGTTGAAAACTGTCTCACTCGTACTTCATCTCAGTTAGATGTCGACCAAGTTCCCGAGACCGAGTTTGCAAATTGGTTTAAGAAAAAGGTATTACAACTATATTTAATAATATATCCCAAATTTTCACTCTTTAATATTTTAAACTTAATTTATGTCTCATATACATTCCGATAGTACACAAGCATCAGTACAGGATAATCAATTGTTTTGTCTTGCCAAAGGATCCAGCCCGAGAATCAAATCGTATCCTGGTTGTGTGGTGAATGGTGTTAAGTTCCTTGTACATGCTAGAGATGCTAATCGATCAACGAAAAACAGTGGTGTATACGTGCAGGATGCAGACAACCAACAATATTATGGCATATTAACAGGCATTTATGAAGTACCGTATGTTGGGAACAACTCTGTCATCCTCTTTGAATGTACTTGGTTCAAAGAGTGAAAATTTTACCTTTAGTTTATGAAGTACCGTTCGGTGCTCCTTGTCAGACAGGTAACATTTTACCTTTAGTTTATATCCACATGTAGCATTATATATAATACTTTTTTTTTTACGAGTTGATTAATGTTCGATCGTGTAGGTGGAGACCCCGATGAGGTGACACCTCCAACACGTAAAAGAAAGTCTGGGCGAGGGCCAACAAAAGGCTCTCGAACGTTGCTGAAGGTGGCCGAGCAAGGTCCTGTCCCATTAACTTGGGAAGACCAGAATGGTACGATGAAAGCGGTTGGAGAATATGGTGCTGCATATTACAGTTCTGTGGGGATCCAGGTAAGCTAACTACATATTGTGATTATAAATAAATATTAAATGATAAAAGATCATTCAAGTTTTGTATGAAACAAGTGAGACACTATTGCGATCCTTTACATACGACTTGGTCTTCGGCACCAGCCGAGCAGCGAAATGCTGCTATTATGCACCTACAGGTAAGTCATGACCTTGGATATTGTAGTTAACTCATTATGATTCTGTAACACGATTGAAAAATGTCAATATGATATTTCGTAGGATTTGTTTGTTATCGACATGCACGACCCTACGATTTCAGCTGTTGTGAATCGAGATTGTAGGGAGCGTCATACAGATTAGAAGCACAAGCTTCATAAGCATTTCAAAGTAAATGGTGGAGTAGATGACCTGGTGTTAGCTAAGAAAACTAAGCCCGACTCTATCGATTCAGATGACATGTGGAATCGGTGCGTGGATAGGTTTAGCGATCCATCATTTCAGGTAACCATGTATTTATATATATAATATTTTGGGTCAAATTAATGAATATACGTGTTTTAATATTTTGAATGTTTGAAACGGACCCGTTCGCAGAAGTCCAGTCAGAACCGGTCGAAGAATACTATGCGTAGTCGTCGTGGTCGATTGTCTTATGCTGGACATATGGATAAATCGGTAATAAATCATTTTATTCATTGTTATGTATGTTAAATGTATTGAATATTACATAACGTTTGTTTTCTTTTAATATATAGTTTAATCCGCAAACCCAACAAGGGGTTACTCCGGTTGAGAACTGGATCAAGTTTCATGTTGGGCCAGATGGTCAACCTTTAGATGCCGATTCTGGAGCTAAATTCGTAAGTAATAATTGATTTTTTGATATAAAAACTCCTATTGTTTATGAGCTAAATTCACGATTAGCTAGTTAATCGTGAATTTGAATATTGTAGGCTGAACTGAATCATAGGTCGACACAAGCTTCTCCCAGCGATACACCTGTGGATGATGTTGCCATATTGGAGGAGGTTTTAGGGACTACTCGTGGATACCGTAAGGGCCTCGGTCCTTCAATTCCAGGTTAATTTTAATATATATACAACCTTTAACTATTTGAACTTAAATAAAATCAACATCTTCAATACCACTACTAAGACCACATTTTATATTGTGTGTTATAGGTTCTTCTGCATCGGTATCGTCTCGTTCCTCGTTTTCAAGTAAATCTCAACCTTCTGCTGCATTATCCCAAGCTGAGTTCGACAAGATGAAAGATGACCTGCTCTTCTGGAACGAGTAGATGCAAAGAATGTTTCCTAATCTTCGATCTCCCTCCGTGTCAAGTGCAGGTGGTTCGACTACTCCTCCTGATTCGACTTCTCCAGCTCGTGATTTGACCCGTGACTTACCGTAGCTTGTTTTTAGGTTGATTACGGATTGTACTATTTGTGTATTCTATTAGGATGGTGTTGATGAACTTGAATGATTGTTTTGATGATTTTAGATTGTATTTGTATTTGAACTGTATTTTGGATTCGGTTTGTATTGTGATTGGGATTGATTTGCAGGTCGGAAATTGCAATTTTAAAATATATTTTTTCAAAAAAATAGGTATTTGCGACCACGCGTGCGATCGCATGGGGATGTGGGGCATCCCCGTGAGGCTGTTCGGAACAGCCCCCGGCGGTGAGTCCGGCGACTCACCGCCACCGCCGAAGAGAGGAGGGCGGTCAGCCCAGCTGACCCGCCGCGGCCCAGCCGCGGCTGCCCTAGCGATCGACTTCGCGTCGATCGCTTGCCCCGACTCCAGCCGGGGCCCCCTTCGAGCTCACGCCGCCGGGCGAGGGTGGCCGGGGGGTTCATCATCTGTGGCCCCAGCCCACGTCGAACCCCCAGCGATCGACCCTTGGTCGATCGCATGCCCCGGCGTCCAGCCGGGGCTTCCCCTTCGCCGCGCGTCCGGCGGTCGAAACCTTAGGGTTCGACCGCCCCCATCGATCCCTACGGGGATCGCACGATCCCCGTGTCTAGGTTTCGATCGTCCCGGATCATCGTTCATGTATGCATCACAATTAATCCACATATAATCATAGAGGGGTGTTTTGGTTGTTTTTGTACTTGTCGGTAGTATTTGCTGGTAATTGAGGGTTTTGATAAACAACACAAAATGGTAAATTTGTTATAAGTAAGCTAGCAAAAGGATTAAGTTATAGCAGAAATCATAAGTAGAACATGGATGCTCAAGGCACCTCTTCATTCATATATTCATACTTAGAAATCATATTAAAATACAATGGTTTTGCATGTCCCATTTTCCTCTCTCACACCCTCTATTTATAATACTCTATGCATGGCTTAATTATGCCACCTAATGCCCACATATCGGCTTCTCATTGGACCTCTATGATGGAGTTATATTCTAAATGTCTAGTTTAGTGACAATATGGAACTCCTTATCTGTGTTTTTCATTATCTAATAATCAAACTGTCGGCATTTTGTCTTTCTTGTACTTGAATGCAATAGTCCTAGATATATACGTTGTAGACAGTATGGCGTGAGGAGACACGCGGAAGATCATACTGTCGGTTACTCGTATATTATCGAACAGAAGCTCACGACTTAGATGGACAGGGACAATCCATCGGTACGTCGTAGTGTGACTGGGTAATAGTTGGTCTTAACTATTATGTTACACTTGTACACTTGGTGTATTGAGCAGGACCACGGGAGGGCGTTCGATTTATACTAATCGACGTAATCGAACTAGACCTCAGAATTACGGATATACGAATTCTTAATCCCTATATAATTATAGGTGCGTTTGTCCAATTCTCGGTTCTTTAACTTGCCAATGAGTGAGACTAATTGATTAGTCGAGATACTCGGTAAATTGGGAATCGGAATTGTACACACGGCATGCTATAGATTATAGACAGGAAACCGTGTCCCGTTTATCGGGTTGATAACGTCCCCGAGATGAGCTCATAAAGTTTATCATGTAAACCCTGCAGGTGGATTTGTTCCACATGATAATAAGGATGAGTGGTACTAGTCTCGGATAATAAGAAACGAATTAATTTAATTATTAGTAATTAAATAAATTCGTGGACGTTCGATATCTTAAACACGGGGAAGGTCGTTTATGTAATTTCGGCGGATTTATTATTGTTGAAATAATATTAAAATTAATTTCGGGAATTCAATTATTATTTTATAGTGGAGTTAATAATAATTAAAATTGGAATTGATTAATTAAGGAATTGCGTTTACGTATTCCAAATTAATTAATATTTCAATTTAGCCCTTAATTAATTTATCCTTAGGTCCCTAATGTAACTCTATAAACCCCCCCCCCCCCCCCTTGCCCTCTCCTAAAACCTACAGAACGCCGCAACAATTATTTCAGCAGAGAAAAATTATTCTGCTTAGCGCAAATAAAAGTTTTCTCTGTTAAAATAAAAGTTAACGCAAATATAATTATTTTCTCACACAGAGAATAATCATACGGTGGTTTGAGAAAGGAGAGAGCAGACAAGGAATTTCCAGCGGATCGTTGCCCACACAACGGCTGGAATCGGGAAGAGTCATACATTAGAAGCTCTAAGGTCTCAACAATCGACCGAGAAGGTATGAGATCGGATCTCTATATTCCGCATTTATTCGATCTAATTTCTCGTTGAACATACATGAACGTGGATCGGGTTCCGGGGTCGTGGATCGTGTTCCTCGACTACTGGGGGTTCTAGGACCTCCGGAACGGTAGTCGGATGAGGAAAAACGACCCGGAAACGAGCCCGGAACAGCAACATCACGTTGCTGTTCGCGGACAAAACGGCGGTCGCCAAAGGGCAAACGGCGGTCGCCGTTTGCAGTCCCTTTCAGCGACCGCTGGACTGCTTTCGGCGGTCGCCGAATCGATGCAGTCCAGTTCCGTTTCGTGCGGTTGTCCTTCGGGGCGATGGCTGGGCATGATTCGGGATAAGGACTGTTAAGCGAACGAAGTAGTGACTTCGGAGGTCGACTGGGATGGTTCGGATGTTCGAGCAATCGAACGAACGCATCCCGGGTAGTCGAAATCCAACAATTGGTATCAGAGCCGGTTATACGTTCTCTGTATTGTTTGCGAGTTTTGTTTTGCAGGATAACCCGATTATTATGGTCATATGTTTATGTACTGTATGTTGTGGTTTGTTAAACTCTCGGGGTTGTCGAGATCTTTTGTTTTTATCGTTGCTTGCTTGTAATAGTTAAAACGACGGGTTGAGTCGTTTATGGTTTTCTATTTTCGTTTTCGTTTATCCGGGTGTATAGGATCGATCAATATGTATAGGATCGATAGCGGAAGTAGTATAGTTTACATTTGTAATGTTGCTGCTGCTTGGTGAATCGAGACGAGATCGAGGGCCGGACGAACGAGGGTCGAGAAGTCGAACCCGCGGCTGCTGAAGGGCAAACGGCGGTCGCCGTTTTTCAAACGGCGGTCGCCGTTTCGGTGTTTTCTTGGCAGCAGCTTGCGGGGGTTCGACGGACATCACGGATCGCTTGTCGAGGGCCCGGGATGATACTCCAGTGGGAGGAGTTCGTCTCTTGGTCCTTAGACGAGTCGGTGATGGACCGAGACCGAGACGAGCAACGAGACGAAGATCCGAGAAGACGTGCATCGAAGATTTTAAGGCCATAATAATCGGGCCACGTTAATTGCTTCTTGTGTGTTTAACGTGTTTTATTATGCTTTAATTTCATATGCATGTGAATGTTATCCCTTTCGTAAAAACTAAGTGGGAGAGGGATTGGAAACAATCCCGCGGTCTCCATTCTCTGTTTTGATAGTGATGTGTGTCGCTTACGAGTTGGCTTTAGTGTCATCCTCCCTATCGGATAAAGTTGACACACGGATATCACTGGATCAAAATTCGAATTCAATTCCATTTATAGAATTGAACACTTAAGTTTTTCAAAGCAAATGCCTAATCTGTCTTTCAAAGACTAATTTCAACTCGACTCATTCTCACCCCGGGGAGTGGAATGGAGCCAAAGCGCTTGGTTATGTCGATGACACAGATTAGAGACATTCGAGTCATTTGATGACTAGATCGATTGTCTGGTTGGCTCCCTCACTTTGTGAGAGATAGGGCTCAATTGCATGATTGATCGCTGGTTAGAAACTTAGAGTTTCACTTACGAGATATCAAGCTTTGATTAACGAAATTGTGAAATTTATTAAATGGAATTCAATTAACAAAGTTGTTTGTTTAGTAAACGTCCACACTATCGTGGCTTACTAGACGGAAACGGAACTTTGGGTTAATTGAGGCTCGACAGTTATAGGAAATCGTAAAGGGACCGCATGTCAACGTAAACGTCCACACTAACGTGGCTTGCGGTGGGCGTGTAGTTTCCGAGCGGTTAACTTAGTACTGAGAAATGGTATACACTTAGGTACGCTTTACAGTATCCTCCCCATCGGAGTCACTGCTGTAATGATGTACGACCGAAGTAAAAGTCCAGTTATAAAATCATTTGGACTAGTATACGTCCACATGAACGTGGCATGCTAGTCTGATGGGATTTTAGGATTGATTGGTAGATTTAATGATATTAATTAAGGGAGTTAATATCGAATTAAATTTGACAGTTTGATTTGTCTCTTTTATAGATATGGCACTCAACCCACTATCCATGATACTAAAAGAGAACAAACTCACTGGTCCGAATTATATTGACTGGAAACGAAACTTGGACATTGTCCTGACTGCTGAGGAGTACAAATATGTACTCCATGAGGATTGTCCTGATGAACCTATTGACACCTCCACTCCTGAGGAAAAGGAAGCTCATCGGAAGTGGGTCAAGGCTAATCAGATGGCGCGGTGCTACATTTTGGCTTCTATGTCAAATGTGCTGCAACATCAGCATGAAGCCATGACCACTGCCTATGATATGATGCTTAACCTCAAGGAGATGTTTGGTAGTCAGGATAGGGCAGCCAGGCAAGATGCCATGAGGCAACTCATGACGGCCACTATGTCCGAAGGAACGCCCGTGAGGGATCACGTTCTTAGGATGATAGGCTATCTGAATGAGATAGAGATTATGGGAGGATCTATCGATGGGGAAACCCAGATTGATATAGTGCTCCAGTCTCTGCCTAAGAGTTTTGAGCAGTTCCGCCTGAATTATAACATGAACAAGAGGTTATATACGTTGGCGGAACTCCTGACTGAACTCCAGGCGGCAGAGGGAATCTTTAAAAAGTCTCAGGCACTTGTGGCTGTGAAACTTCCTGGCCCTCCGGGGACTAAGAGGAAGAAGAAGCAAGGACGGAAACCCAGTGGACCCAGCAATGGTGGACCACGGAATGGAGTGAACAAGCCCAAGGGCAAGTGTTTCCGTTGCAAGCAGTCTGGACATTGGAAGTCTAATTGTCCTCTCAGACAAGGAGGTATGAACTTTTCCTTAGTCACTGAAACATGTTTAGCGGTGTTATCCACCGGTACCTGGTGTGTGGATACGGGAGCCACTGATCATGTCTGCAATTCTTTGCAGGGGTTCCAGGAAACCCGGCGGCTTAGAGAGGGAGAGATCACTATCTACATGGGCAACGCTACGAAAGTGGCGGCAGTTGCAGTGGGAGATATTTGTTTGTCTTTTAATAATAAAGTTTTAGTATTGAATGATTGTCTTTATGTACCGAACTTTAGAAAGAACCTTGTTTCGGTTTCTAAGTTGGTTTTGAATAAATATTCTGTTTCTTTTGATAGTTCTGTTATTATCAAAAAGAATGGTGAGTATATCTGTTCTGGTACATTGATAGGCAACTTATATATACTGAATCCTGATTATTCCACGATGCAACGAGTAGAGTCTTTTAACACGTCTAGTACCAATAAGAGAAAGGAGCCTTCTAGAATGAATCAAAAGTACTTATGGCATCTTAGGCTAGGTCATATTAACTTGGGCAGGATTCAAAGGTTGATAACTGATGGAATACTCAGTGGTGTGAAAGATGAGGACTTTCCAACCTGCGAATCATGCCTGGAAGGAAAAATGACCAAGCGACCCTTTAGTGATAAGGGGCATAGATCCAAGGAAGTACTAGAGTTGATTCACTCTGATTTGTGCGGGCCTTTATCTGTCCAAGCGAGAGGAGGTTATGAATATTTCGTAACCTTCACTGATGATTACTCAAGGTATGGTTTTATATACCTGATGCGCCGCAAGAGCGAGTGCTTTGACAAGTTCAAGGAGTACAAAGCTCTTGTGGAGAACCTTCATGGTAAAACCATAAAGACTCTACGATCTGATCGTGGAGGAGAGTACCTCTCGGGAGAGTTTAAGGCGTACTTATTAGAGAATGGGATTGACTCCCAGATGACTGCACCATACACGCCCCAGCAGAATGGTGTAGCAGAAAGAAGGAATAGGACTCTTATGGAAATGGTTAGATCTATGATGAGCTATTCAGACCTACCAGTTTCGTTCTGGGGATATGCCTTGGAAACAGCGGCGTATATCCTGAACTTGGTTCCTTCTAAATCAGTCCCTAAGACGCCCTCGGAATTGTGGACCGGGCGTAAGCCGAACTTGAAACACATTCGGATCTGGGGTTGTCCAGCACATGTGCTAAAGCATGGGGCTGATAAGTTGGAATCTCGTTCAGATATTCGGTTGTTTATAGGATATCCTAGAGGAACGAAAGGTGGTCTATTTTATAGTCCTCAGGACCAGAAGATCGTTGTTAGCACCAACGCTCGGTTCTTGGAAGAGGATTATATAATGGACCATAAGCCCAAGAGTGAGATAATACTTAACGAACTGAGAGGGGACGATCAAGGCTTAGATCCAACCCAACCGGGTGATACGCCACCACAGTCTGCACCTGTAGTTACTGAGGTTACACCGGAGCCTCGTCGTAGTGGGAGGGTTGTTCGACAACCCGATAGGTTCATGTTTATAGGTGAGTCTTCGGACTTGTTACCTGGAGAACATGAAGCCGATCCCTGGACCTATGACGAGGCGCTTAAAGATCAAGATGCTCAGTCTTGGCAAAAAGCGATGAAATCTGAGATTGAATCAATGGATTCAAATCAGGTCTGGAATCTTGTAGCACCGCCCAAAGGTGTAAAAGCCATTGGTTGCAAGTGGGTGTACAAGAGGAAAAGAGGGTCTGACGGGAAGGTTGAAACCTTCAAGGCTAGGCTTGTTGCGAAAGGGTATACTCAGAAAGAAGGGATCGATTATGAGGAAACCTTTTCGCCGGTAGCTATGCTAAAGTCGATCCGGATTCTTTTGTCTATAGCAGCTCATATGGATTATGAGGTGTGGCAAATGGACGTCAAGACAGCATTCTTGAATGGGAATCTTGACGAGACCATTTACATGAGACAGCCAGAAGGTTTCATCAAGAAAGGCCAAGAGCATCTAGTGTGTAAGCTAAACCGATCCATTTATGGATTGAAGCAAGCTTCTAGATCTTGGAACATGCGGTTTGATGAGGTTATCCAGTCTTATGGATTCATTCAAAGCATGGACGAGTCGTGTGTATACCGGAGATGTGACGGAAACAGTGTGGCGTTTCTCGTGCTTTATGTAGACGACATCCTTCTAATTGGCAACAATGTGAAGATGTTGTCGGACATAAAGGGATGGTTGTCCAAGCAATTCGATATGAAAGACTTAGGACAAGTTGGGCATGTTCTTGGGATCAAGGTTATAAGGGATCGCCGGAAAAGAACATTAAGCTTGTCCCAGGCTTCATATATTGATACGATTCTGGCTCGTTTCAACATGCAGAATTCCAAGAGAGGTGCTCAACCTTTCTGCCATGGAATTCATCTATCTAAAGACATGTGTCCCAAAACACAAAAGGAGATAGATTACATGAAGAAGGTTCCTTATGCTTAGGCAGTAGGAAGTCTAATGTATGCCATGTTGTGCACGAGACCTGATATCTGCTATGCCGTGGGCATGGTAGCTAGATATCAGAGTAACCCTGGACAGGGTCACTGGACTGCTGTAAAGAACATACTTAAGTACCTGCGAAGGACTAGGAATTATGTTCTGAGTTACAAAGCGTCCGAGTTGATTCCTATTGGTTACACAGACTCGGATTTCCAATCTGATAAGGATCAGCGAAAGTCTACATCAGGCTATGTGTTCACATTGGGAGGTGGAGCAGTCTCATGGAAGAGTGTTAAGCAGAAATGCATTTCGGACTCTACCATGGAATCCGAATATGTAGCAGCCTCTGAGGCAGCTAAAGAATCGGTGTGGCTCCGGAACTTTCTTATGGACTTGGATGTGGTTCCTAAAATGCCTAGAGCTATCACAATTTATTGTGACAATAGCGGTGCAGTGGCAAATGCAAAGGAACCACGAGCCCACAATGCGAGTAAACACATAGATCGCAAGTACCACCTGATTAGAGACATCGTCAGGAGAGGCGATGCGGTTGTCACCAAGATTGCATCAACGGATAACCTGGCTGACCCCTTTACGAAGGCACTTCCAGCGGAAGCGTTCAAGAGACACGTGAAGGGGATGGGTATCGGATGTATGGTAGAAGGCAACTAGAGATTTAGTATAAGTGGGAGATTGATGGAGTTATATTCTAAATGTCTAGTTTAGTGACAATATGGAACTCCTTATCTGTGTTTTTCATTATCTAATAATCAAACTGTCGGCATTTTGTCTTTCTTGTACTTGAATGCAATAGTCCTAGATATATACGTTGTAGACAGTATGGCGTGAGGAGACACGCGGAAGATCATACTGTCGGTTACTCGTATATTATCGAACAGAAGCTCACGACTTAGATGGACAGGGACAATCCATCGGTACGTCGTAGTGTGACTGGGTAATAGTTGGTCTTAACTATTATGTTACACTTGTACACTTGGTGTATTGAGCAGGACCACGGGAGGGCGTTCGATTTATACTAATCGACGTAATCGAACTAGACCTCAGAATTACGGATATACGAATTCTTAATCCCTATATAATTATAGGTGCGTTTGTCCAATTCTCGGTTCTTTAACTTGCCAATAAGTGAGACTAATTGATTAGTCGAGATACTCGGTAAATTGGGAATCGGAATTGTACACACGGCATGCTATAGATTATAGACAGGAAACCGTGTCCCGTTTATCGGGTTCATAACGTCCCCGAGATGAGCTCATAAAGTTTATCATGTAAACCCTGCAGGTGGATTTGTTCCACATGATAATAAGGATGAGTGGTACTAGTCTCGGATAATAAGAAACGAATTAATTTAATTATTAGTAATTAAATAAATTCGTGGACGTTCGATATCTTAAACACGGGGAAGGTCGTTTATGTAATTTCGGCGGATTTATTATTGTTGAAATAATATTAAAATTAATTTCGGGAATTCAATTATTATTTTATAGTGGAGTTAATAATAATTAAAATTGGAATTGATTAATTAAGGAATTGCGTTTACGTATTCCAAATTAATTAATATTTCAATTTAGCCCTTAATTAATTTATCCTTAGGTCCCTAATGTAACTCTATAAACCCCCCCCCCCCTTGCCCTCTCCTAAAACCTACAGAACGCCGCAAAAATTATTTCAGCACAGAAAAATTATTCTGCTTAGCGCAAATAAAAGTTTTCTCTGTTAAAATAAAAGTTAACGCAAATATAATTATTTTCTCACACAGAGAATAATCATACGGTGGTTTGAGAAAGGAGAGAGCAGACAAGGAATTTCCAGCGGATCGTTGCCCACACAACGGCTGGAATCGGGAAGAGTCATACATTAGAAGCTCTAAGGTCTCAACAATCGACCGAGAAGGTATGAGATCGGATCTCTATATTCCGCATTTATTCGATCTAATTTCTCGTTGAACATACATGAACGTGGATCGGGTTCCGGGGTCGTGGATCGTGTTCCTCGACTACTGGGGGTTCTAGGACCTCCGGAACGGTAGTCGGATGAGGAAAAACGACCCGGAAACGAGCCCGGAACAGCAACATCACGTTGCTGTTCGCGGACAAAACGGCGGTCGCCAAAGGGCAAACGGCGGTCGCCGTTTGCAGTCCCTTTCAGCGACCGCTGGACTGCTTTCGGCGGTCGCCGAATCGATGCAGTCCAGTTCCGTTTCGTGCGGTTGTCCTTCGGGGCGATGGCTGGGCATGATTCGGGATAAGGACTGTTAAGCGAACGAAGTAGTGACTTCGGAGGTCGACTGGGATGGTTCGGATGTTCGAGCAATCGAACGAACGCATCCCGGGTAGTCGAAATCCAACACTCTAGTCCACTAATATGAAGCATTAAATACCCACTAATTTCCCTTAGTGCTTAATCTGCCTCTTTCCCCGTGAAGTCCCAGCTCATTGACTGGCGTCCCAGGAGTCTCCCCAGGCGATTCCCCTGTGAAAGGAGTCTGATTCTTCCGTGCGATCTCTACTGTCCAAGCTCCTCATCTTCTTCTTAGATATGCCGTTGAAGGTCTTTTAGGATTGACTCAGCTGACTTTCTCTCTCGATGACGTGGCCCTTTGATTCGTGACACGTGTCGGTGACTGTTTTCTTGGGTATAACATAGGCCCCCAGGAAAATTAGAGCTTTCAACTCTGATTTCCCTGAAGTTTGTGGTCGTCTTCCTCGGTTGACTCGTCTCGGAACTTGCACTCTGACTTTCTGTTGGTGGTTGAGACTCCATTTAATTCTGAGTTTTACGCCTTTAAAGGCTCTTCGACTCTGGATTATGTCTTCATATCATGGCTTTTACTTGGAACAGAGAGGTGTACCCGAATCAAATAACCAGCTTTTCCTCTCGGATTAGGAATCGGTCGATGAAAACTAAGTTGCCTCTTTCTTTGTCTTTTTCTCAGAAGTTTCCGGAGCTCGATGGACAGGATGTTGCTTTGGTAGATGCTTTTGAACGGGTCTGGACAGTTAAGGTAGAGAAGGATGGTCGACGTCTCGCTCTGAGTGACGGTTGGGACAAATTTTGTGAACGCCGTTTTGTCTCGGTGGATGTGACCATCTTTCTAGAGTTGCGTGGACAAAAGTCTTTCAATATCGGAGTATTTGGGAGAGATGGAGAGGAGATCATTGATCTGGGAACTGATTCTGAAGACAGCTCGGTTGATTCCGAACCTGAAGATTGTCCTGTAAAAGATAACTGGGGATGTATTTCCCCGTGAGATTTATCCAAAATATAGAAAATTAGTCTTTTCTTTGTAAAATAATATTTTCGGGGTTTAATTCCCCAGGTTTTGTTTCCCAGGTTTCTTTCCCGGTGAAATAAACAAGAGTTATTGTTTTTGAAAGACTCTTTATATTCGTAAATCATGATAAGTATCAGAAAACTTATCTTCTTAATAAATCAATAATCTGATTAAATAATAAAAGAATGTAAAAAGAGAGGTTTCTTTTTAACCTGGATTTTGTCAGTAAATATTTGCCACGTGGCATTATCCTGACCAAGTATTTTAGGTTTTACGGGGTAGTGGGGGGATACTTGAGTACGTTTTTCATCGGTAACCGCCCTCTCTTCCCCTTCCTTGATCTCAACCGTTGATCTATTCATGTTGCAGGTTTATATTTTTAAAACAAATTAACCCATTTCAAATTTTGAAAATTCACATCTCTCTTCGATTCCCAAATCTGAAAATCGGTAAGAATCTCCGTCCCCCTGCAATTTTACTGTGTAAATTTATTTAGTTTGTAGTGTAATTTTCCTTCTACAACCCTCACCATCATGCCAAAATACACGAGAGTCGTTCGCCCCAAGGTGGTCGAAGAGCCTCACGTCCTGCTCGCTCGTCAGTACAAGGAATTCATGGACAAGGCGGAGCCGGCCTTGCCAAAATTCCGACTGGACGAACTAGACGCGGCCCATCCCTACGTTCCCGCTGAGAGGACCATCACTTCGGTTCAACCAGATCCAAATCACCAGGAGTGGGGTGCGCACGACCGAGATAGCACGGTGACGGCGGACGAACTCACCGACTGGAGGGATGACTGGCGGATTCCCTTCAACGTGTTGGAGTTGTGTACTTAATGTCTAGATTTAAGTAACGGAAGCTCACGATCCATTACCACTGATCTATTTAACTAAATAAACAATTATTTGCGTTTAATTATTTATAATTAAATATATGCAAATCATAGTCCTGGATTTTATACGTTGTAGTTAGTATGGTGTTGCATGGGCGCACAGAAGATCATACTATCGGTTACTCGTATTTAATCGAACAGTTGCTCACGACCTAGATGGACACGGACCAATCCATCGGTATAGTCGTTGTGTGAGAGAGAAAATAATTTATCTTAATTATTTTATCACACTTGTACACTTGGTGTATTGAGCGGATCTGCTTGAGATTTATCGATTAGGATTGCCGGCGATAATCGATTTAAGTCTCAGTGTATTTTATTCTTAATCCCCGAAACTATTGCGGGTGTGTATATTTAATATAAGTGACTTTGATTTACCAAAGGAATTAACCGATTTAATTATTGGGTTAATTACCGGTTAAGTTGGGTCACTATATTTTATATATGGCATGCCGTGAATACTTGACGGGAAAGTGTATCCCGTAAGGGTTGATAATATCCCCGAGATGAGTTCATAAGGAATTATTATGTAAACCCTGCAGGTGGATTCGTTCCGCATAATAATTAAGGTTGAATGGTACTAGTCTCGGATATAAGAGATGAATAAATTAATTAGCAATAAATTAATTTTATTCATGGATATTTATATCTTAAATACACGGAATAAATAATACTACCGGAGAAATATTATTTGATATAATATGGTTTAATATTGGGAGTGCAATTAATTTTATATAGTGGAAAATAGAATTAATTAATATTGATAAGGATTAATGGACTTGAGCATTGGGCTCAATTTAATCTTCAATATTGGAAGCCCAATATTCCACCTCCTTAAGATCCCCTACGTAGCCTATAAAAGCACTACATGGTCTTCTCTATTCTCATATCTCATAACTTGAAGATCACAATTCTAGAGAGAGAAAGTAGAGAGGAGGATCCATGGAGTTCGGTAGATCGTCGCCCACACGACGTCGGGCTAGTGCAAGGAATACGTGGGAAGATCTCAAGGTCGTCAAATTGAGTTCTTCGTTTTTCCGAACAACGAGAACGAGGTAAATCGTAAAACCCTCTTTATGATTTTATCGTTTAATTATCGTGAAAATACCATGAACCAAGATCCGAGGGACGAACCCGGGGATGGGGTTTGACCGCGCGGTGGTGATCCAAGATCACCGGACCGCGGACGATCAAGCGAGCCCCACCGGGATCGAGAGCAACGAACCCTCGGCTGGACGCCGAGGGTGGCGATCGGCCCTAGGGCACGATCGCCGTGCGCGTAGGGGCGTGCAATCGACCATGGTGGTCGATCGCTGGGGGCAGCCGCGGGCTGGTGCCGCGGCAGTCGCCCCCTCCTCCCGGCGATGGCGGTGAGTCGCCGGACTCACCGCCGGGGGGCTGCTCGGAGCAGCCCCGGGGATGCGCGAAGCATCCCGGCGATCGCAAACGCGATCGCGAACCCCCTCCATGCGGGGGTTCGGCTGGACAGCCGCGGGTTTATCCCGCGGCGGGTGTTCGGTCGAGCCTCGGTTCGCATACGGTGGTTCGCGGTGGTTTCCGGCGAAGAGTTTATTCGATTGGGTTGTCGGTTCCGCAATTTAGACAATCCGGATATTCGATCTCCAAAGGATTTCGGTCGGAATTAATTAGATAATTAATTTTAATTAATTTATTAATTCCGGGATATCGATTTCCAACAATTGGTATCAGAGCGTTGGTTTTAGTTCTGTTGGATTTCGACTCTCCGGGATGTGTTCGTTCGATCGCTCGAACATCCGAACACTCCCAGTCGACCTCCGATGTCGCTACTTCGTTCACCCGACAAGCCTTGACCCGATTCACGCCCAGCCATCGCCCTGAAGGACAACCGCGCGAAACGGGACTGGACTGCATCAATTCGGCGACCGCCGAAAGCAGTCCAGCGGTCGCTGAAAGGAACTGCAAACGGCGACCGCCGTTTGCCCTTTGGCGACCGCCGTTTGTCCGCGAACAGCAACGCGACGTTGCTGTTCCGGGCTCGTTTCCGGGTCGTTTTTCCTCATCCGACTACCGTTCCGGAGGTCCTAGACCCCCCAGTAGTCGAGGAACACGATCCACGACCCCGGAACCCGATCTACGTTCATGTATGATCAACGAGAAAATCGAGATCGAATAAATGCGGAAAATAGAGATCCGATCTCATACCTTATCGGTCGATTGTTGAGACCTTAGAGCTTCTAACGTATT
Source organism: Euphrasia confusa (assembly GCA_954870475.1). Taxonomy (NCBI): domain Eukaryota; kingdom Viridiplantae; phylum Streptophyta; class Magnoliopsida; order Lamiales; family Orobanchaceae; genus Euphrasia; species Euphrasia confusa. Next base: position 19,322,341 of record OX940966.1, read on the forward strand.
CTCTTCCCGACTCCAGACGTTGTGTGGGCAACGATCTACTGGGTTCGTCCTTTTCTGCTCCTCTCCTTTCTCAAACCACCGTATGAATTATTCTCTGGTGAGAAAATAATTTAATTGCGTTAACTTTTTTTATTTTAACAGAGAAAAACTTTTATTTGCGCTAAGCAAATAATTTTTCTCAGAAAAATAATAGTTGCGGCGTTCTGTAGGTTTTAGGAGAGGGCAAGGGGGGGTTTAAATAGAGCTACGTTAGGGACCTAAGGGAAATTAATTAAGGGCTAAATTGAAATATTAATTAACTTGGAATACGTAAACGCAATTCCTTAATTAATCGATTTCAATTTTAATTATTATTAATTCCACTATAAAATAATAATTGAATTCCCGAAATTAATTTTAATATTATTTCAACAATAATAAATCCGCCGAAATTACATATACGACCTTCCCCGTGTTTAAGATATCGAACGTCCATGAATTTATTTAATTACTAATAATTAAATTAATTCATTTCTTTATCATCCGAGACTAGTACCACTCATCCTTATTATCATGTGGAACAAATCCACCTGCAGGGTTTACATGATAAACTTTATGAGCTCATCTCGGGGACGTTATCAACCCGATAAACGGGACACGGTTTCCTGTCTATAATCTATAGCATGCCGTGAGTACAATTACGATTCCCAATTTACCGAGTATCTCGACTAATCAAATAGTCTCACTCATTGGCAAGTTAAAGAACCGAGAATTGGACACACGCACCTATAATTATATAGGGATTAAGAATTCGTATATCCGTAATTCTGAGGTCTAGTTCGATTACGTCGATTAGTATAAATCGAACGCCCTCCCGTGGTCCTGCTCAATACACCAAGTGTACAAGTGTAACATAATAGTCAAGACCAACTATTACCCAGTCACACTACGACGTACTGATGGATTGTCCCTGTCCATCTAAGTCGTGAGCTTCTGTTCGATAATATACGAGTAACCGACAGCATGATCTTCCGCGTGTCTCCTCACGCCATACTGTCTACAACGTATATATCTAGGACTATTGCATTCAAGTACAAGATAGACAAAATGCCGACAGTTTGATTAATAGATAATGTAAAACACAGATAAGGAGTTCCATATTGTCACTAAACTAGACATTTAGAATATAACTCCATCAATCTCCCACTTATACTAAATCTCTAGTTGCCCTCTACCATACATCCGATACCCATCCCCTTCACGTGTCTCTTGAACGCTTCCGCTGGAAGTGCCTTCGTAAAGGGGTCAGCCAGGTTATCCGCTGATGCAATCTTGGTGACAACCGCATCGCCTCTCCTGACGATGTCTCTAATCAGGTGGTACTTGCGATCTATGTGTTTACTCGCATTGTGGGCTCGTGGTTCCTTTGCATTAGCCACTGCACCGCTATTGTCACAATAAATTGTGATAGCTCTAGGCATCTTAGGAACCACATCCAAGTCCATAAGGAAGTTCCGGAGCCATACCGATTCTTTAGCTGCCTCAGAGGCTGCTACATATTCGGCTTCCATGGTAGAGTCCGAAATGCATTTCTGCTTAACACTCTTCCATGAAATTGCTCCACCTCCCAATGTGAACACATAGCCTGATGTAGACTTTCGCTGATCCTTATCAGATTGGAAATCTGAGTCTGTGTAACCAATAGGAATCAACTCGGACGCTTTGTAACTCAGAACATAATTCCTAGTCCTTCGCAGGTACTTAAGTATGTTCTTTACAGCAGTCCAGTGACCCTGTCCAGGGTTACTCTGATATCTAGCTACCATGCCCACGGCATAGCAGATATCAGGTCTCGTGCACAACATGGCATACATTAGACTTCCTACTGCCGAAGCATAAGGAACCTTCTTCATGTAATCTATCTCCTTTTGTGTTTTGGGACACATGTCTTTAGATAGATGAATTCCATGGCAGAAAGGTTGAGCACCTCTCTTGGAATTCTGCATGTTGAAACGAGCCAGAATCGTATCAATATATGAAGCCTGGGACAAGCTTAATGTTCTTTTCCGGCGATCCCTTATAACCTTGATCCCAAGAACATGCCCAACTTGTCCTAAGTCTTTCATATCGAATTGCTTGGACAACCATCCCTTTATGTCCGCCAACATCTTCACATTGTTGCCAATTAGAAGGATGTCGTCTACATAAAGCACGAGAAACGCCACACTGTTTCCGTCACATCTCCGGTATACACACGACTCGTCCATGCTTTGAATGAATCCATAAGACTGGATAACCTCATCAAACCGCATGTTCCAAGATCTAGAAGCTTGCTTCAATCCATAAATGGATCGGTTTAGCTTACACACTAGATGCTCTTGGCCTTTCTTAATGAAACCCTCTGGCTGTCTCATGTAAATGGTCTCGTCAAGATTCCCATTCAAGAATGCTGTCTTGACGTCCATTTGCCACACCTCATAATCCATATGAGCTGCTATAGACAAAAGAATCCGGATCGACTTTAGCATAGCTACCGGCGAAAAGGTTTCCTCATAATCGATCCCTTCTTTCTGAGTATACCCCTTCGCAACAAGCCTAGCCTTGAAGGTTTCAACCTTCCCGTCAGACCCTCTTTTCCTCTTGTACACCCACTTGCAACCAATGTCTTTTACACCTTTGGGCGGTGCTAAAAGATTCCAGACATGATTTGAATCCATTGATTCAATCTCAGATTTCATCGCCTTTTGCCAAGACTGAGCATCTTGATCTTTAAGCGCCTCGCCATAGGTCCAGGGATCGGCTTCATGTTCTCCAGGTAACAAGTCCGAAGACTCACCTATAAACATGAACCTATCGGGTTGTCGAACAACCCTCCCACTACGACGAGGCTCCGGTGTAACCTCAGTAACTACAGGTGCAGACTGTGGTGGCGTATCACCCGGTTGGGTTGGATCTAAGCCTTGATCGTCCCCTCTCAGTTCGTTAAGTATTATCTCACTCTTGGGCTTGTGGTCCATTATATAATCCTCTTCTAAGAACCGAGCGTTGGTGCTAACAACGATCTTCTGGTCTTTAGGACTTTAAAATAGACCACCTTTCGTTCCTCTAGGATATCCTATAAACAACCGAATATCTGAACGAGATTCCAACTTATCAGCCCCATGCTTCAGCACATGTGCTGGACAACCCCAGATCCGAATGTGTTTCAAATTTGGCTTTCGCCCGGTCCACAATTCCGAGGGCGTCTTAGGGACTGATTTAGAAGGAACTAAGTTCAGGATATACGCCGCTGTTTCCAAGGCATATCCCCAGAACGAAACTGGTAGGTCTGAGTAACTCATCATAGATCTTACCATTTCCATAAGAGTCCTATTCCTTCTTTCTGCTACACCATTCTGCTGGGGCGTGTATGGTGCAGTCATCTGGGAGTCAATCCCATTCTCTAATAAGTACGCCTTAAACTCTCCCGAGAGGTACTCTCCTCCACGATCAGATCGTAGAGTCTTTATGGTTTTACCATGAAGGTTCTCCACAAGAGCTTTGTACTCCTTGAACTTGTCAAAGCACTCGCTCTTGCGGCGCATCAGGTATATAAAACCATACCTTGAGTAATCATCAGTGAAGGTTGCAAAATATTCGTAACCTCCTCTCGCTTGGACATATAAAGGCCCGCACAAATCAGAGTGAATCAATTCCAGTACTTCCTTGGATCTATACCCCTTATCACTAAAGGGTCGCTTGGTCATTTTTCCTTCCAGGCATGATTCGCAGGTTGGAAAGTCCTCATCTTTCACACCACTGAGTATTCCATCAGTTATCAACCTTTGAATCCTGCCCAAGTTAATATGACCTAGCCTAAGATGCCATAAGTACTTTTGATTCATCCTAGAAGGCTCATTTCTCTTATTGGTACTAGATGTGTTATTTGACTCTACTCGTTGCATCGTGGAATAATCAGGATTCAGTATATATAAGTTGCCTATCAATGTACCAGAACAGATATATTCACCATTCTTTTTTATAATAACAGAACTATCAAAAGAAACAGAATATTTATTCAAAACCAATTTAGAAACCGAAACAAGGTTCTTTCTAAAATTCGGTACATAAAGACAATTATTCAATACTAAAACTTTATTATTAAAAGATAAATGAACATCTCCCACTGCAACCGCCGCCACTTTCGTAGCGTTGCCCATGTAGATAGTGATCTCTCCCTCTCTAAGCCGCCGGGTTTCCTGGAACCCCTGCAAAGAATTGCAGACATGATCAGTGGCTCCCGTATCCACACACCAGGTACCGGTGGATAACACCGCTAAACATGTTTCAGTGACTAAGGAAAAGTTCATACCTCCTTGTCTGAGAGGACAATTAGACTTCCAATTTCCAGACTGCTTGCAACGGAAACACTTGCCCTTGGGCTGGTTCACTCCAATCTGTGGTCCACCATTTCTGGGTCCACTGGGTGTCCGTCGTTGCCTCTTCTTCCTTTTGCCGCCCGAAGGCCTAGGAAGACTCAACTTCACAGCCACAAGTACTTGTGATTTTCTTAACTCACTCACAAATTCCATTCTTTTGGAATCATTTTTAAGTAATTCCATAAGAAGACCGAATTTCTTGAGTAAGTTAATCACCTCTTGTCCGGCTTCCGCACTATGTCTTAACATCTTCCTGAGTTCATCTTTAATGTCCTCATCAGTTAAGACGTCAGTGGGAGTAGAAGGTTTATCAGTCTGGACAATGTCCAAGTTTCCATTCCAATCATTATAATCCGGACCAGTGAGCTTGTTTTCTTTTAGTATAGACAGCGGGTTAAGTGCCATATCTATAAAAGAGACAAATCAAACCGTCAAATTTAATTCGATATTAACTCCCTTAATTAATATCATTAAATTTACCAATTAATCCTAAAATCCCATCAGACTAGCATGCCACGTTCATGTGGACGTATACTAGTCCAAACGATTTTATAACTGGACTTTTACTTTGGTCGTACATCATTACAGCAGTGACTCCGATGGGGAGGATACTGTAAAGCGTACCTAAGTGTATACCATTTCTCAGTACTAAGTTAACCGCTCCGAAACTACACGCCCACCGCAAGCCACGTTAGTGTGGACGTTTACGTTGACATGCGGTCCCTTTACAATTTCCTATAACTGTCGAGCCTCAATTAACCCAAAGTTCCGTTTCCGTCTAGTAAGCCACGATAGTGTGGACGTTTACTAAACAAACAACTTTGTTAATTGAATTCCATTTAATAAATTTCACAATTTCGTTAATCAAAGCTTGATATCTCGTAAGTGAAACTCGAAGTTTCTAACCAGCGATCAATCATGCAATTGAGCCCTATCTCTCACAAAGTGAGGGAGCCAACCAGACAATCGATCTAGTCATCAAATGACTCGAATGTCTCTAATCTGTGTCATCGACATAACCAAGCGCTTTGGCTCCATTCCACTCCCCGGGGTGAGAATGAGTCGAGTTGAAATTAGTCTTTGAAAGACAGATTAGGCATTGGTTTGAAAAACTTAAGAGTTCAATTCTATAAATGGAACTGAATTCGAATTTTGATCCAGTGATATCCGTGTGTCAACTTTATCCGATAGGGAGGATGACACTAAAGCCAACTCGTAAGCGACACACATCACCATCAAAACAGAGAATGGAGACCGCGGGATTGTTTCCAATCCCTCTCCCACTTAGTTTTTACGAAAGGGATTAACAAGCATGCATGAAATTTAAAGCATAATAAAATCACGTTAAACACACAAAAAAGCAATTAACGTGGCCCCGATTATTATGGCCTTTAAAATCTTCGATGCACGTCTTCTCGGATCTTCGTCTCGTTGCTCGCCTCGGTCTCGGTCCATCACCGACTCGTCTAAGGACCAAGAGACGAACCCCTCCCACTGGAGTATCATCCCGGGCCCTCGACAAGCGATCCGTGATGTCCGTCGAACCCCCGCAAGCTGCTGCCAAGAAAACACCGAAACGGCGACTGCCGTTTGCCCTTCAGCAGCCGCGGGTTCGACTTCTCGACCCTCGTTTGTCCGGCCCTCGATCTCGTCTCGATCCACCAAGCAGCAGCAACATTACAAGAGTAATACTAACTACTTCCGGCATCGATCCTATACAGGAATGATCGATCCTATACACCCGGATAAACGAAAAACGAAAAACCGAAATAGAAAACCTAAACGACTCAACCCGTCGTTTTAACTATTACAAGCAAGCAACGATTCAAAACAAAAATCTCGACAACCCCGAGAGTTTAACAAACCACAACATACAGTACATAAACATATGACCATAATAATCGGGTGACCTGCAAAACAAACTCGCAAACAATACAAGAACGCATAACCGGCTCTGATACCAATTGTTGGATTTCGACTCTCCGGGATGTGTTCGTTCGATCGCTCGAACATCCGAACACTCCCAGTCGACCTCCGATGTCGCTACTTCGTTCACCCGACAAGCCTTGACCCGATTCACGCCTAGCCATCGCCCCGAAGGACAACCGCGCGAAACGGGACTGGACTGCATCAATTCGGCAACCGCCGAAAGCAGTCCAGCGGTTGCTGAAAGGAACTGCAAACGGCGACCGCCGTTTGCCCTTTGGCGACCGCCGTTTGTCCGCGAACAGCAACGCGACGTTGCTGTTCCGGGCTCGTTTCCGGGTCGTTTTTCCTCATCCGACTACCGTTCCGGAGGTCCTAGACCCCCCAGTAGTCGAGGAACACGATCCACGACCCCGGAACCCGATCTACGTTCATGTATGATCAACGAGAAAATCGAGATCGAATAAATGCGGAAAATAGAGATCCGATCTCATACCTTATCGGTCGATTGTTGAGACCTTAGAGCTTCTAACGTATTCTCTTCCCGACTCCAGACGTTGTGTGGGCAACGATCTACTGGGTTCGTCCTTTTCTGCTCCTCTCCTTTCTCAAACCACCGTATGAATTATTCTCTGGTGAGAAAATAATTTAATTGCGTTAACTTTTTTTATTTTAACAGAGAAAAACTTTTATTTGCGCTAAGCAAATAATTTTTCTCAGAAAAATAATAGTTGCGGCGTTCTGTAGGTTTTAGGAGAGGGCAAGGGGGGGTTTAAATAGAGCTACGTTAGGGACCTAAGGGAAATTAATTAAGGGCTAAATTGAAATATTAATTAACTTGGAATACGTAAACGCAATTCCTTAATTAATCGATTTCAATTTTAATTATTATTAATTCCACTATAAAATAATAATTGAATTCCCGAAATTAATTTTAATATTATTTCAACAATAATAAATCCGCCGAAATTAGATATACGACCTTCCCCGTGTTTAAGATATCGAACGTCCATGAATTTATTTAATTACTAATAATTAAATTAATTCATTTCTTTATCATCCGAGACTAGTACCACTCATCCTTATTATCATGTGGAACAAATCCACCTGCAGGGTTTACATGATAAACTTTATGAGCTCATCTCGGGGACGTTATCAACCCGATAAACGGGACACGGTTTCCTGTCTATAATCTATAGCATGCCGTGAGTACAATTACGATTCCCAATTTACCGAGTATCTCGACTAATCAAATAGTCTCACTCATTGGCAAGTTAAAGAACCGAGAATTGGACACACGCACCTATAATTATATAGGGATTAAGAATTCGTATATCCTTAATTCTGAGGTCTAGTTCGATTACGTCGATTAGTATAAATCGAACGCCCTCCCGTGGTCCTGCTCAATACACCAAGTGTACAAGTGTAACATAATAGTCAAGACCAACTATTACCCAGTCACACTACGACGTACTGATGGATTGTCCCTGTCCATCTAAGTCGTGAGCTTCTGTTCGATAATATACGAGTAACCGACAGCATGATCTTCCGCGTGTCTCCTCACGCCATACTGTCTACAACGTATATATCTAGGACTATTGCATTCAAGTACAAGATAGAAAAAATGCCGACAGTTTGATTAATAGATAATGTAAAACACAGATAAGGAGTTCCATATTGTCACTAAACTAGACATTTAGAATATAACTCCATCAAGTTCATGGTATTTTTCGATAAATTGTTCTACCTTGCAGGGTTTCCGATTATTATGGCTAGATTTAATTTTTATTAATTAATGTCCATAATATTTCTCTTGATTATTAAACTCTCGGTGATGTCAATATTTGTTCTTGTGTGGTGAATGCTTGTTCTTAATTTTTCCGGAAATTGTTTGAGGTCGTTTTCATGTAGAGAATCGATACCGGATAACGTAGTAATAAATTTGTAATTTATTTTACGTTGGATCGAGGAGGAAACGACGACCGGAAAAATTGTGACGGAGGAGACGAAGAGAGGGAGGGCTCGATCGGCCATCCCCATGGCCGATCTCATGAGGCTCGATCGACCACCATGAGGAGTTCGACTCCTCTAGGTGGGTGGTCGATCATGGTGAGCGCGGGGATCCCCAACCCGCGTTCATCTCGGCCAAGATCCAACTTTCCTAAATTATTCGGTTTTCCTATTTTGAGTATTCCTTTTTTTTTTTTGGAATTCTCATGGAATAGAAAAAGAATAAATTTAGAATAAATTTATTTTTCCTTATTGATTATTCCTATTCTTGGGAATTTTCATAGATTAGGAAAAGGAATAAATTTATAATTAATTTATTTTTCCTATTTAATTATTCCTTTATGGAATTTTTAATGGATTAGGAAAATAATTAATATGGAAAGTTTAGGAGTCCTAAATTAATTTTTCCTTATTTAATTATTCCTTTATGGAATTTTTAATGGATTAGGAAAGGAATTAATTTGGAAGGACTAGGAGTCCTAAATTATTTTATTTCCTTATTTCATTATGGAAATCATCTAGAATATTCCAAGTGGGTCTTGGATAGATTATTCTAGAGATTTAATGAAGTAGAAAGGGAAAATAAAATAAATTATTTTATTTCCTTATTTCATTATAGAAGTCTTCTAAAATATTCCAAGTGGGTCTTGGATAGATTATTCTAGAGATTTAATGAAGTAGAAAGGGAAAATAAAATAAATAAAAATATTAACAATATTTAATTTTATTTTTGATTTATTCGATTGACTTAATTTTCGAATTAAGTATCTTTTGGATTTATTAAAAATAAATAGATTTAAATATTGGAATTAATATTCCCGTCACATGGAGCATTCAAGAACGAAGACTAAAGACTAGAAGATGCGTACGGAGATGCGATAAAGCCATAATAGTCGGAAAATAATATTCTAGTATTATTTTGATTATGTGATAATATTCTATGTGCTTTATTTCATGTATGCATGCTTATGTGTATTTAATTATGCATTAGATAGCGTATCCCTTTATTGTAAAAAGCTAAGTGGGAGAGGGTATGGAAACATATCCATGGTCTCCATTGCTGTTCTCTTGGTGACTTTTATGGACTTTTGAAGTTCGTATAGACAAGTCATTGGAGGAGAATTCTTGTAATTCCTTTTATGAGAAACATTGATTAAGTTTATCAAACAATGCCTAATTTGTCTTTCCAAAACTGATTTCAAGTCGACTCATTCTCACCCCGGGGAGTGGAATGGAGCTAAAGCCACTTGGTCATGTCGAGGACACAAGTTAGAGACCTTCGTACCATCCTTTTGAAGGTGGATCGATTGTGTGCTCGGCTCCCTCATTTTATGAGAGATAGGGTTGTTCGCATGGTGAATCACTGGTTAGAAACTTCGAGTTTCACTTATGATTCTCCGCGTCTTGATTTACAAGATTAAATGAATCAAGTAATTGGGAGTCAATTATAAAAGTCTCTTGGTGTAGTAAACGTCCACACAACGTGGCTTGCTATGTCGACGGATTTTGGATTAATTGATGTAGACAGTTATAGGTGATGGAGTTATATTCTAAATGTCTAGTTTAGTGACAATATGGAACTCCTTATCTGTGTTTTTCATTATCTAATAATCAAACTGTCGGCATTTTGTCTTTCTTGTACTTGAATGCAATAGTCCTAGATATATACGTTGTAGACAGTATGGCGTGAGGAGACACGCGGAAGATCATACTGTCGGTTACTCGTATATTATCGAACAGAAGCTCACGACTTAGATGGACAGGGACAATCCATCGGTACGTCGTAGTGTGATTGGGTAATAGTTGGTCTTAACTATTATGTTACACTTGTACACTTGGTGTATTGAGCAGGACCACGGGAGGGCGTTCGATTTATACTAATCGACGTAATCGAACTAGACCTCAGAATTACGGATATACGAATTCTTAATCCCTATATAATTATAGGTGCGTTTGTCCAATTCTCGGTTCTTTAACTTGCCAATGAGTGAGACTAATTGATTAGTCGAGATACTCGGTAAATTGGGAATCGGAATTGTACACACGGCATGCTATAGATTATAGACAGGAAACCGTGTCCCGTTTATCGGGTTGATAACGTCCCCGAGATGAGCTCATAAAGTTAATCATGTAAACCCTGCAGGTGGATTTGTTCCACATGATAATAAGGATGAGTGGTACTAGTCTCGGATAATAAGAAACGAATTAATTTAATTATTAGTAATTAAATAAATTCGTGGACGTTCGATATCTTAAACACGGGGAAGGTCGTCTATGTAATTTCGGCGGATTTATTATTGTTGAAATAATATTAAAATTAATTTCGGGAATTCAATTATTATTTTATAGTGGAGTTAATAATAATTAAAATTGGAATTGATTAATTAAGGAATTGCGTTTACGTATTCCAAATTAATTAATATTTCAATTTAGCCCTTAATTAATTTATCCTTAGGTCCCTAATGTAACTCTATAAACCCCCCCCCCCCTTGCCCTCTCCTAAAACCTACAGAACGCCGCAACAATTATTTCAGCAGAGAAAAATTATTCTGCTTAGCGCAAATAAAAGTTTTCTCTGTTAAAATAAAAGTTAACGCAAATATAATTATTTTCTCACACAGAGAATAATCATACGGTGGTTTGAGAAAGGAGAGAGCAGACAAGGAATTTCCAGCGGATCGTTGCCCACACAACGGCTGGAATCGGGAAGAGTCATACATTAGAAGCTCTAAGGTCTCAACAATCGACCGAGAAGGTATGAGATCGGATCTCTATATTCCGCATTTATTCGATCTAATTTCTCGTTGAACATACATGAACGTGGATCGGGTTCCGGGGTCGTGGATCGTGTTCCTCGACTACTGGGGGTTCTAGGACCTCCGGAACGGTAGTCGGATGAGGAAAAACGACCCGGAAACGAGCCCGGAACAGCAACATCACGTTGCTGTTCGCGGACAAAACGGCGGTCGCCAAAGGGCAAACGGCGGTCGCCGTTTGCAGTCCCTTTCAGCGACCGCTGGACTGCTTTCGGCGGTCGCCGAATCGATGCAGTCCAGTTCCGTTTCGTGCGGTTGTCCTTCGGGGCGATGGCTGGGCATGATTCGGGATAAGGACTGTTAAGCGAACGAAGTAGTGACTTCGGAGGTCGACTGGGATGGTTCGGATGTTCGAGCAATCGAACGAACGCATCCCGGGTAGTCGAAATCCAACAATTGGTATCAGAGCCAGGTTATACGTTCTCTGTATTGTTTGCGAGTTTTGTTTTGCAGGATAACCCGATTATTATGGTCATATGTTTATGTACTGTTTATTGTGGTTTGTTAAACTCTCGGGATTGTCGAGATCTTTGTTTTTTGGATCGTTGCTTGTTTGTAATAGTTAAAACGACGGGTTGAGTCGTTTAGGGTTTTCTATTTTCGTTTTCGTTTATCCGGGTGTATAGGATCGATCAATATGTATAGGATCGATGCCGGAAGTAGTATAGTTTACATTTGTAATGTTGCTGCTGCTTGGTGAATCGAGACGAGATCGAGGGCCGGACGAACGAGGGTCGAGAAGTCGAACCCGCGGCTGCTGAAGGGCAAACGGCGGTCGCCGTTTTTCAAACGGCGGTCGCCGTTTCGGTGTTTTCTTGGCAGCAGCTTGCGGGGGTTCGACGGACATCACGGATCGCTTGTCGAGGGCCCGGGATGATACTCCAGTGGGAGGAGTTCGTCTCTTGGTCCTTAGACGAGTCGGTGATGGACCGAGACCGAGACGAGCAACGAGACGAAGATCCGAGAAGACGTGCATCGAAGATTTTAAGGCCATAATAATCGGGCCACGTTAAATGCTTTTTGTGTGTTTACGTGTTTATTATGCTTTATTTTCATATGCATGTGCTTGTTATCCCTTTCGTAAAAACTAAGTGGGAGAGGGATTGGAAACAATCCCGCGGTCTCCATTCTCTGTTTTGATAGTGATGTGTGTCGCTTACGAGTTGGCTTTAGTGTCATCCTCCCCATCGGATAAAGTTGACACACGGATATCACTGGATCAAAATTCGAATTCAATTCCGTTTATAGAATTGAACACTTAAGTTTTTCAAAGCAATGCCTAATCTGTCTTTCAAAGACTAATTTCAACTCGACTCATTCTCACCCCGGGGAGTGGAATGGAGCCAAAGCGCTTGGTTATGTCGATGACACAGATTAGAGACATTCGAGTCATTTGATGGCTAGATCGATTGTCTGGTGGGCTCCCTCACCTAGTGAGAGATAGGGCTCAATTGCATGATTGATCGCTCGTTAGAAACTTCGAGTTTCACTTACGAGATATCAAGCTTTGATTAATGAGATTGTGAAATTTAATAAATGTAAGAGTCAATTAACAAAGTTGTTTGTTTTAGTAAACGTCCACACTATCGTGGCTTGCTAAATGGAAACGGTACTTTGGGTTAATTGAGACTCTATGACATTTAGATAAATGGAATTCAATTAACAAAGTTGTTTGTTTAGTAAACGTCCACACTATCGTGGCTTGCTGGACGGAAACGGAACTTTGGGTTAATTGAGGCTCGACAGTTATAGGAAATCGTAAAGGGACCGCATGTCAACGTAAACGTCCACACTAACGTGGCTTGCGGTGGGCATGTAGTTTCCGAGCGGTTAACTTAGTACTGAGAAATGGTATACACTTAGGTACGCTTTACAGTATCCTCCCCATCGGAGTCACTGCTGTAATGATGTACGACCAAAGTAAAAGTCCAGTTATAAAATCGTTTGGACTAGTATACGTCCACATGAACGTGGCATGCTAGTCTGATGGGATTTTAGGATTGATTGGTAAATTTAATGATATTAATTAAGGGAGTTAATATCGAATTAAATTTGACAGTTTGATTTGTCTCTTTTATAGATATGGCACTTAACCCGCTGTCTATACTAAAATAAAACAAGCTCACTGGTCCGAATGATAATGATTGGAAGCGAAACTTGGACATTGTCCAGACTGTTAAAACTTCTACTCCCACTGAAGTCTTAACTGATGAGGACATTAAAGATGAACTCAGGAAGATGTTAAGACATAGTGCGGAAGCCGGACAAGAAGTGATTAACTTACTCAAGGAATTCGGTCCTCTTAAGGAATCACTTGAAAACGATTCCAAAAGAATGGAATTTGTGAGTGAGTTAAGAAAATCACAAGTGCTTGCGGCTATGAAGTTGGATTTTTCTAGGCCTCCGGGCGGCAAAAGAAAGAAGAGGCAGCAACGGAAACCCAGTGGACCCAGAAATGGTGGACCACAGAATGGAGTGAACAAGCCCAAGGGCAAGTGTTTCCGTTGCAAGCAGTCTGGACATTGGAAGTCTAATTGTCCTCTCAGACAAGGAGGTATGAACTTTTCCTTAGTCACTGAAACATGTTTAGCGGTGTTATCCACCGGTACCTGGTGTGTGGATACGGGAGCCACTGATCATGTCTGCAATTCTTTGCAGGGGTTCCAGGAAACCCGGCGGCTTAGAGAGGGAGAGATCACCATCTACATGGGCAATGCTACGAAAGTGGCGGCAGTTGCAGTGGGAGATGTTCATTTATCTTTTAATAATAAAGTTTTAGTATTGAATGATTGTCTTTATGTACCGAACTTTAGAAAGAACCTTGTTTCGGTTTCTAAGTTGGCTTTGAATAAATATTCTGTTTCTTTTGATAGTTCTGTTATTATCAAAAAGAATGGTGAGTATATATGTTCTGGTACATTGATAGGCAACTTATATATACTGAATCCTGATTATTCCACGATGCAACGAGTAGAGTCAAATAACACATCTAGTACCAATAAGAGAAAGGAGCCTTCTAGAATGAATCAAAAGTACTTATGGCATCTTAGGCTAGGTCATATTAACTTGGGCAGGATTCAAAGGTTGATAACTGATGGAATACTCAGTGGTGTGAAAGATGAGGACTTTCCAACCTGCGAATCATGCCTGGAAGGAAAAATGACCAAGCGACCCTTTAGTGATAAGGGGCATAGATCCAAGGAAGTACTAGAGTTGATTCACTCTGATTTGTGCGGGCCTTTATCTGTCCAAGCGAGAGGAGGTTATGAATATTTCGTAACCTTCACTGATGATTACTCAAGGTATGGTTTTATATACCTGATGCGCCGCAAGAGCGAGTGCTTTGACAAGTTCAAGGAGTACAAAGCTCTTGTGGAGAACCTTCATGGTAAAACCATAAAGACTCTACGATCTGATCGTGGAGGAGAGTACCTCTCGGGAGAGTTTAAGGCGTACTTATTAGAGAATTGGATTGACTCCCAGATGACTGCACCATACACGCCCCAGCAGAATGGTGTAGCAGAAAGAAGGAATAGGACTCTTATGGAAATGGTTAGATCTATGATGAGCTATTCAGACCTACCAGTTTCGTTCTGGGGATATGCCTTGGAAACAGCGGCGTATATCCTGAACTTGGTTCCTTCTAAATCAGTCCCTAAGACGCCCTCGGAATTGTGGACCGGGCGTAAGCCGAACTTGAAACACATTCGGATCTGGGGTTGTCCAGCACATGTGCTAAAGCATGGGGCTGATAAGTTGGAATCTCGTTCAGATATTCGGTTGTTTATAGGATATCCTAGAGGAACGAAAGGTGGTCTATTTTATAGTCCTCAGGACCAGAAGATCGTTGTTAGCACCAACGCTCGGTTCTTGGAAGAGGATTATATAATGGACCATAAGCCCAAGAGTGAGATAATACTTAACGAACTGAGAGGGGACGATCAAGGCTTAGATCCAACCCAACCGGGTGATACGCCACCACAGTCTGCACCTGTAGTTACTGAGGTTACACCGGAGCCTCGTCGTAGTGGGAGGGTTGTTCGACAACCCGATAGGTTCATGTTTATAGGTGAGTCTTCGGACTTGTTACCTGGAGAACATGAAGCCGATCCCTGGACCTATGACGAGGCGCTTAAAGATCAAGATGCTCAGTCTTGGCAAAAAGCGATGAAATCTGAGATTGAATCAATGGATTCAAATCAGGTCTGGAATCTTGTAGCACCGCCCAAAGGTGTAAAAGCCATTGGTTGCAAGTGGGTGTACAAGAGGAAAAGAGGGTCTGACGGGAAGGTTGAAACCTTCAAGGCTAGGCTTGTTGCGAAAGGGTATACTCAGAAAGAAGGGATCGATTATGAGGAAACCTTTTCGCCGGTAGCTATGCTAAAGTCGATCCGGATTCTTTTGTCTATAGCAGCTCATATGGATTATGAGGTGTGGCAAATGGACGTCAAGACAGCATTCTTGAATGGGAATCTTGACGAGACCATTTACATGAGACAGCCAGAAGGTTTCATCAAGAAAGGCCAAGAGCATCTAGTGTGTAAACTAAACCGATCCATTTATGGATTGAAGCAAACTTCTAGATCTTGGAACATGCGGTTTGATGAGGTTATCCAGTCTTATGGATTCATTCAAAGCATGGACGAGTCGTGTGTATACCGGAGATGTGACGGAAACAGTGTGGCGTTTCTCGTGCTTTATGTAGACGACATCCTTCTAATTGGCAACAATGTGAAGATGTTGTCGGACATAAAGGGATGGTTGTCCAAGCAATTCGATATGAAAGACTTAGGACAAGTTGGGCATGTTCTTGGGATCAAGGTTATAAGGGATCGCCGGAAAAGAACATTAAGCTTGTCCCAGGCTTCATATATTGATACGATTCTGGCTCGTTTCAACATGCAGAATTCCAAGAGAGGTGCTCAACCTTTCTGCCATGGAATTCATCTATCTAAAGACATGTGTCCCAAAACACAAAAGGAGATAGATTACATGAAGAAGGTTCCTTATGCTTCGGCAGTAGGAAGTCTAATGTATGCCATGTTGTGCACGAGACCTGATATCTGCTATGCCGTGGGCATGGTAGCTAGATATCAGAGTAACCCTGGACAGGGTCACTGGACTGCTGTAAAGAACATACTTAAGTACCTGCGAAGGACTAGGAATTATGTTCTGAGCTACAAAGCGTCCGAGTTGATTCCTATTGGTTACACAGACTCGGATTTCCAATCTGATAAGGATCAGCGAAAGTCTACATCAGGCTATGTGTTCACATTGGGAGGTGGAGCAGTCTCATGGAAGAGTGTTAAGCAGAAATGCATTTCGGACTCTACCATGGAAGCCGAATATGTAGCAGCCTCTGAGGCAGCTAAAGAATCGGTGTGGCTCCGGAACTTTCTTATGGACTTGGATGTGGTTCCTAAAATGCCTAGAGCTATCACAATTTATTGTGACAATAGCGGTGCAGTGGCAAATGCAAAGGAACCACGAGCCCACAATGCGAGTAAACACATAGATCGCAAGTACCACCTGATTAGAGACATCGTCAGGAGAGGCGATGCGGTTGTCACCAAGATTGCATCAGCGGATAACCTGGCTGACCCCTTTACGAAGGCACTTCCAGCGGAAGCGTTCAAGAGACACGTGAAGGGGATGGGTATCGGATGTATGGTAGAAGGCAACTAGAGATTTAGTATAAGTGGGAGATTGATGGAGTTATATTCTAAATGTCTAGTTTAGTGACAATATGGAACTCCTTATCTGTGTTTTTCATTATCTAATAATCAAACTGTCGGCATTTTGTCTTTCTTGTACTTGAATGCAATAGTCCTAGATATATACGTTGTAGACAGTATGGCGTGAGGAGACACGCGGAAGATCATACTGTCGGTTACTCGTATATTATCGAACAGAAGCTCACGACTTAGATGGACAGGGACAATCCATCGGTACGTCGTAGTGTGACTGGGTAATAGTTGGTCTTAACTATTATGTTACACTTGTACACTTGGTGTATTGAGCAGGACCACGGGAGGGCGTTCGATTTATACTAATCGACGTAATCGAACTAGACCTCAGAATTACGGATATACGAATTCTTAATCCCTATATAATTATAGGTGCGTTTGTCCAATTCTCGGTTCTTTAACTTGCCAATGAGTGAGACTAATTGATTAGTCGAGATACTCGGTAAATTGGGAATCGGAATTGTACACACGGCATGCTATAGATTATAGACAGGAAACCGTGTCCCGTTTATCGGGTTGATAACGTCCCCGAGATGAGCTCATAAAGTTTATCATGTAAACCCTGCAGGTGGATTTATTCCACATGATAATAAGGATGAGTGGTACTAGTCTCGGATAATAAGAAACGAATTAATTTAATTATTAGTAATTAAATAAATTCGTGGACGTTCGATATCTTAAACACGGGGAAGGTCGTCTATGTAATTTCGGCGGATTTATTATTGTTGAAATAATATTAAAATTAATTTCGGGAATTCAATTATTATTTTATAGTGGAGTTAATAATAATTAAAATTGGAATTGATTAATTAAGGAATTGCATTTACGTATTCCAAATTAATTAATATTTCAATTTAGCCCTTAATTAATTTATCCTTAGGTCCCTAATGTAACTCTATAAACCCCCCCCCCCCCTTGCCCTCTCCTAAAACCTACAGAACGCCGCAACAATTATTTCAGCAGAGAAAAATTATTCTGCTTAGCGCAAATAAAAGTTTTCTCTGTTAAAATAAAAGTTAACGCAAATATAATTATTTTCTCACACAGAGAATAATCATACGGTGGTTTGAGAAAGGAGAGAGCAGACAAGGAATTTCCAGCGGATCGTTGCCCACACAACGGCTGGAATCGGGAAGAGTCATACATTAGAAGCTCTAAGGTCTCAACAATCGACCGAGAAGGTATGAGATCGGATCTCTATATTCCGCATTTATTCGATCTAATTTCTCGTTGAACATACATGAACGTGGATCGGGTTCCGGGGTCGTGGATCGTGTTCCTCGACTACTGGGGGTTCTAGGACCTCCGGAACGGTAGTCGGATGAGGAAAAACGACCCGGAAACGAGCCCGGAACAGCAACATCACGTTGCTGTTCGCGGACAAAACGGCGGTCGCCAAAGGGCAAACGGCGGTCGCCGTTTGCAGTCCCTTTCAGCGACCGCTGGACTGCTTTCGGCGGTCGCCGAATCGATGCAGTCCAGTTCCGTTTCGTGCGGTTGTCCTTCGGGGCGATGGCTGGGCATGATTCGGGATAAGGACTGTTAAGCGAACGAAGTAGTGACTTCGGAGGTCGACTGGGATGGTTCGGATGTTCGAGCAATCGAACGAACGCATCCCGGGTAGTCGAAATCCAACAATAGGGAGTTGTGAAGGATTGTGAGTTATCGTAAACGTCCACACAACGTGGCTTGCGGTGATGTTGTGGTTCCAAACGACTCACCTTAGTGCTGAGTAATGGTTTACACTTAGGTGCGCTTTATAGTATTCTTCCCAACGAAGTTACGCTATAATTGATGTACGACCGAAGGAAATCTAATTGCTAAATCATTTGGATAGGTAAACGTCCACACAACGTGGCTTGCCATATCTGAAGGGATTTTAGATGTGATTAGTGGTTTAATGATATTATTTGAGGGAGATAATATCGGAGATTAAATCAATTGTTTGTTGTTATATGTGCTCATAGATTAGGAAATGGCTTTGAACCCACTTTCTGTGATACCTAAGGATTTTTTAAACTCACTGGTCCCTGAATGTAATGATTGGAATAGAGATCTAGACATTACCCAAACTGTTAAAGAGTGCAAGTTTGTACTCAGTGAGCTTCGTCCTCCCGAGCCTATTGACATAGGCGGCTAGACAAGAAGCGATGAGGATACTCATAAAGGCCAGTCCTTCGAGGAAACGCTTAAACACGTTTTTGAGATGATTGACCTTTTAGACGAGTTGAGACGGAAATCGCAAGCTCTTGTAGCCAATGCCAAAGGTTTCGAACCTAAGGGCAAAATCGGGGAAAAAGGAAAAGCAAGCAAAGAAACCCAGTGGTCCTAAGCTACTTGGACCACGAGATGGGACGAGAAAGCCATGAGGCAAGTGTTCTCGATGCAAACAGTCTGGGTACTGGAAGTCTGATTATCCTCTCAAAGAAAGTACGAAATTTTCTTTAGTCGTGAAACATAGTCGGTGGTATTATCTACCGGAACCTGGTGTGTAGATATGGAACCAATGACGGTATGTGCATTTTAAATGCAAGGGTTCCAGGAAACCCGACGACTTAGAAAAGAAGAAATCGTAGTCTACATGGGCAATGCTGTGGAGGAGGCAGCAGTTGCAGTGGTGGACATTTTATAGGATTTCATTTTGAGTTATTGCTTTTATGTACCTTTCATATTAGAAAGAACTTTGTTCTGGATTTCTAATGAATGGATATTTTATTTCTTTTAATCATTTGATGGTTATAAGAAGAAATAATGATATTATCTATTTTGGTACATTAGCTAGCAATATATAAATGATGAATCCTGAGTCTACCACGATGCGACAAACCGTTTTATACAACTCGTTTTACTAATAAGAGATTTCTTTATTAAATCATTTATACTTGTGGAATCTTATGCTAAGTCATATTTATTCAAATAAGAAGTTCAAAGGTCGAAAATTGATTGTAAAATCAATTAAGTTGAAGGAGTGGACCTTCCGACCTAAGAATCTAATTTGGAAGATGATACGACTAAGCAATCCTTTATGGATATAAGATATAAGATCCGGACAAGTATAAGAATTGATTGACTCTGATATATGCAGACCTATGTCTACTCAGACAATAAGGTACGAGTACTTCATTAGATGATTACTCAAGAAATGGATTAGAATACCTGATGTGCCACAAAAGCAAGTGTTTTGACAAGTCAATGGACACTAAGCAATTGTGGAGAACCATCAAGGTATATCCATTTGTAGCCTGCGATTTGATCGCGGAGGCAAGTACCTGTCTGAGGAATACATGGCATACTAATCAGAGATTCGGATTTGATCCCAAATGACTACACCATACACTGTTAGTGTAGAAATGGTGTGTCGTAAACAAGAAATGGAACTCTTATAGAAATAGTAAAAGCATGAGTTATACGGAACTACCTATGTTCTATGGATATGTCTGGAAACAACGGCGCATTCAAATGCAGTTGTAGAATATCCTGGAAGAACAAAAGATGTGTGTTCAATAGTACTATGAACCAGAGGGACGTTATAAGTTCTAACGCCCGGTTCTTAGAGGAAGACTATGTAATGAACCACAAGCCCAAAGTGACGTGAAACTTTGAAATGAGAGAGAACGAAGAAGACTGAGAACCAGCCGAACCGAGTAGCGGTACACCACTAACTGCACCTACTGTTATCACTGTTTATACACCGGAATGCCATTGTAGTGGGAGGTTGTGGGACAACCGGAGATATTCATAAGACTAGGAGAGTCTTCGAACTCTGGACCTAGTATACATGAAATCGATCCCTAGATCTACATGAAGGCCGTACTAGATCTAAATGTGCCTTCTTGGAGAGCAATAAGGATTATTGCTAAGAGGCGAGATCATTTAGAGTACAAGCTTAGTTGATCCATTTATGGATTGAAACAAAGCATTGAGTTCGTGGTACTTGCAAATTGATGAGATAGTCCATTTTATGGATTCATCAAAAGCATAGACGAATTGTGTGTATTGGAAACGTGATGGAAAAACAAGGTGTTGTTTCTCGGAGGTTTTATGTAGATGACACTCTTATCATTGGCAACAATGTAAAGATGTTATCAGACACAAAATGATGGTTGTCTAGATGAATCATTATGAAAGATAAAGGAAGAAGTTGGACATGTTCTTGAGATCTTGGATCTCTAGAAAGAACATTGTACTTTTCCTGGATATCTTACATATATGATTATGGTTCGTTTTAACATGCAAGATTCCGAGAAAGGTTCGTTACCTTTTCAGAGACGGAATGCATCTATCTAAGGATATGTGTTTTGGAACACAAAAGGAGATAGAAGCAATGAAAGCAGTTTCCTACACTTTGAGTGTGGAAAGCTTAATAAATGCATTGTTGAAAACAAGAACCTGATATCGGCTATGCGGTTAGCATAGTGGGAGGATATCAAGGTAATCCTGGAAAGGAATATTCGACTGACGTAAAAGTACTTTCGAAGTACTGTTCTAGACTACGAAGCAGATGAGTTTTTCCTTTGGATTACATTCTCTTAGATTTCTAATCGAATGAGGATCAGTGTAAATCGATATCAGGCTATGTGTTTCACTATTGAAGGAGAAGGAGTTTTAACATGGAAGAGTGATAAGCACGATGCTTTTCGGACTCTGCCATGGGTAACCAAATAGCGGCCTCAGAGGCAGCGGAAGTTTTGGTATAACTCCGGGATAATCTCTGGGACTTAGATGTGATTCTTAATTTGCCAAAGGCTATGTAAATAGCGGTGCAATGACAAATGGTAAGAAATCACAAGTCCATAAGTGTAAGATAACACATAGTGCAAGTACCACCTGATACGAGTCATCGTCAAGGGAGACGACGCTGTAGTCACCAAGATAACTTCAGAGCGGCAACCTAGAGTGCTCATTCACATAGTACTTCTTGGAAGTACAACTTAAGCACGTGATGAGTATGGAAGTCGGGAGTTTGGAGGAAATGACTAGACCTTAGTACAAGTGGGAGATTGTTGGAGTTGTGTACTTAATGTCTAGATTTAAGTAACGGAAGCTCACGATCCATTGCCACTGATCTATTTAACTAAATAAACAATTATTTGCGTTTGATTATTTATAATTAAATATATGCAAATCATAGTCCTGGATTTTATACGTTGTAGTTAGTATGGTGTTGCATGGGCGCACAGAAGATCATACTATCGGTTACTCGTATTTAATCGAACAGTTGCTCACGACCTAGATGGACACGGACCAATCCATCGGTATAGTCGTTGTGTGAGAGAGAAAATAATTTATCTTAATTATTTTATCACACTTGTACACTTGGTGTATTGAGCGGATCTGCTTGAGATTTATCGATTAGGATTGCCGGCGATAATCGATTTAAGTCTCAGTGTATTTTATTCTTAATCCCCGAAACTATTGCGGGTGTGTATATTTAATATAAGTGACTTTGATTTACCAAAGGAATTAACCGATTTAATTATTGGGTTAATTACCGGTTAAGTTGGGTCACTATATTTTATATATGGCATGCCGTGAATACTTGACGGGAAAGTGTATCCCGTAAGGGTTGATAATATCCCCGAGATGAGTTCATAAGGAATTATTATGTAAACCCTGCAGGTGGATTCGTTCCGCATAATAATTAAGGTTGAATGGTACTAGTCTCGGATATAAGAGATGAATAAATTAATTAGCAATAAATTAATTTTATTCATGGATATTTATATCTTAAATACACGGAATAAATAATACTACCGGAGAAATATTATTTGATATAATATGGTTTAATATTGGGAGTGCAATTAATTTTATATAGTGGAAAATAGAATTAATTAATATTGATAAGGATTAATGGACTTGAGCATTGGGCTCAATTTAATCTTCAATATTGGAAGCCCAATATTCCACCTCCTTAAGATCCCCTACGTAGCCTATAAAAGCACTACATGGTCTTCTCTATTCTCATATCTCATAACTTGAAGATCACAATTCTAGAGAGAGAAAGTAGAGAGGAGGATCCATGGAGTTCGGTAGATCGTCGCCCACACGACGTCGGGCTAGTGCAAGGAATACGTGGGAAGATCTCAAGGTCGTCAAATTGAGTTCTTCGTTTTTCCGAACAACGAGAACGAGGTAAATCGTAAAACCCTCTTTATGATTTTATCGTTTAATTATCGTGAAAATACCATGAACCAAGATCCGAGGGACGAACCCGGGGATGGGGTTTGACCGCGCGGTGGTGATCCAAGATCACCGGACCGCGGACGATCAAGCGAGCCCCACCGGGATCGAGAGCAACGAACCCTCGGCTGGACGCCGAGGGTGGCGATCGGCCCTAGGGCACGATCGCCGTGCGCGTAGGGGCGTGCAATCGACCATGGTGGTCGATCGCTGGGGGCAGCCGCGGGCTGGTGCCGCGGCAGTCGCCCCCTCCTCCCGGCGATGGCGGTGAGTCGCCGGACTCACCGCCGGGGGGCTGCTCGGAGCAGCCCCGGGGATGCGCGAGGCATCCCGGCGATCGCAAACGCGATCGCGAACCCCCTCCATGCGGGGGTTCGGCTGGACAGCCGCGGGTTTATCCCGCGGCGGGTGTTCGGTCGAGCCTCGGTTCGCATACGGTGGTTCGCGGTGGTTTCCGGCGAAGGGTTTATTCGATTGGGTTGTCGGTTCCGCAATTTAGACAATCCGGATATTCGATCTCCAAAGGATTTCGGTCGGAATTAATTAGATAATTAATTTTAATTAATTTATTAATTCCGGGATATCGATTTCCAACACAACGTGCATTTGCATGCGCCAGAAGAGGGAGAATCCGCCTGTTGTCCACCTCCAGGCATGGTGGCCATCGGCGTCGACGCGATGGATCAAGGTCTGCGGTTCCCTCTGCATCCTTCGATTTCAGGCCTGTTGAACCGGTGGGGTGTGGCTCCTCATCAGATTCATCCGAACGGGTGGGCTCAGTTGTATGGGGTTTTAACGGTTCTAGGACAAGTGGGATTTTCTCGACCCCTCACGGGGGATGAATTCCATTTGTTCTTTAGTCCGGTCAATTTCCAGAAAGGGTTGTTGGGTGATTACACAGTTCGATGCAGGAAAAACATGGTGAAGATAAAGGAACCGGATGTTAAAGATCCTACTTGTTGGGATCGATGGTTTTATGTCTCGGGGAGATGGAGAACTCAGACCCGAGAGGGAGAAATTGAAATTCCCCTAACTTATGGCGTTAAAGATGAAAGTAAGTTATACTTTTAAGTTTTTTACAGTTTTGACTGATCTAAAATTGTTCTTATGTTTGTAGGTGCCCGGATCTCCAAAACTGACTATAGCATCCCGTGGGATTTGGATACAGCGAATATTTTGGCCCAGTGCATTCCTACTACCGAGAGGGATTCGACGTACCTTAACGACGACAGTATTCGTGACGCAACAGGCTTGTTCTGTCCTCCATTCGTTGAAGATAAACCTTGTTTTGGTAAAGTCCTGTATTTTCTACAGTTTTTGTTTTGTCTTATTCCCTGGGGACATATCCCCCAGGGAAAGATCATCCATTTTTTGTCGGGTGTAATATCTTTACTTTTCCCGGTGCATAATTTTTCTCTACAGTGTTTGACGTGAAACCCCCAGAGATGGCGGATAACAGATTGTTCGAGAGACTTGGACTTGTGGATCCATCCCAGGTGGGGAAAGCCCGTAAAGCAAAAACCAGTTCAACCAGCATAGGTGGCCGAGGATCTGTGAAGACTCGGGGTGGAACAGTAGGTGCCCCGGCTTCCCGGACTAGATCCCGAACTGTCTCCGCCCAGGGCGGTGAGACAGATTCTCTGGGGATCATGGAGGTGGTGGACTCCTACAAAGATACCTCGGCCCCCGCTGATGCTGTGATGACTGATCTTGTTCCCAGCCAGGGTTTGCCTCCTTCTGGGTCATCCACTCTTCTACAAGTCAAGCTCGAAGGAGACAAGAAAAGGAAGAAAGTTGATGGGGGTATAATCGATGTGACTGAATCCCCTCCCCGTGCTGACATGAGTCAGTCTGTTTTTGGAGTTGAGAAAGTTCTCTCTGACAAGTAAGTTTTTATTTATTTTATACTCTTTCTTTATCTTTACAAAATATTCAATCTTATCCTTATATTTTATTTCTCGGCTAGGTTTTCCCAGGAAAAACTTCCATCTGTGCTCCTTCCCTTCTTCTCTGGCAAAGGCCCCATTGACCCTGTCACTACCCTGGGCAATCCTGTTGGTGATTCAATTGATGCAGTTGGGAGGTGCTGGACCTCAGAGCTCAATGACCTGATGGACCATGAGGAACATGCCTTTTCCCTGGCCCTTAAACTGGCCAGTCAAAGTGCAGTTGCCATCTCTGGTGCTCATACTATGGCTGAGAAACTCAGAGCTGAGGTTACCAAGCTACGCATCACCAGCACTGGTCAAGAAACACAAGTGAAGGAGCTCAATGCAGCCTACATAGCCGCAGCAGGGGACAGGGATAGGTGGAAGAAGGTTGCAGATACTGCACGGGCAGAGATAGGGAAGTTGAAGTCTGAGATGCAGGAAGCTTTGAAAACCATCAAGGAAAAAGAAGAACAGATTGAGGATGCCCAGGACAGCTTTGTCAGGGAAAAGAAAGAGCTAAAGGATGAGGTGGTCAAGGTAACCCAAGAGCTGAAGCAGGTCCAGGATAACTTTGCACAGTCCATGGAAAGAGTGGTGGAGCTTGAAACTCTACTGGATTCACCTGCTCACAATCCCAGGGTATTGACTGACCTCCTTTATGTAACTGCATATGCTGATCTCATTAGGTCTGCAGCAAAGGAGGAGAATGATGTGGCCAAAGAGTATGGACTCAAACTCCTCAAGGATCACATGAAGGGGTGCACTCTGGATTCCAGAGTTCCTCAACCTTTCATGGATCTGGAAGTTGTCCATGGGATTGACATGACATGGTGGCCATCATACAGTCTCCTCTCTATGCCTGGTGAACCTGCAAAGTTAGCTGATGATGCTCCTGCTGATGAGGATGAATTTGATGATGAGGGTGTGGATCTACTTGGTGTTGGGCCTGATGGCAAGCCAAAAGATCCTCTGGTAACCCCCCCTGGTGATGGTAATTCCACCTCCTGAGTTTAACAACTCAGGAGTCTGCTAAGATGAACCCTACCCTGAGTGTAAAAAGCTCAGGGGTTTTTATGTTTTATTTCTTATTTGGGCCCAAGGCCATAAGACAATATTTGTTATTTTTGTTTGAATTTCAGAGGCAGCTTTTTGCCTGGACAAGTTTTAATATTTTGCTGGTGTGTAATAACTTAGTAAGTTACTTTTGGATATTATCCTTTGGGTCTTACACATAGCCCGTCCACCGTTTGTTTAGGTTTCTTTTTACCACAATTATCTGTCACTTGACAAGTCTGTTCTAGCTTGTTTGGTGAATCGTAATTCTTGTGAACAGATAATTCTTGGCTCACACCCACGTTTTATTTTAAAACTTTGTTGGGACTTCTTTGTGAGTTCTTTGTCCTGCAAAAGTGATTTTCGGATTTAGTTACCTCTTGGAATTCTTTGATTCTGAGTAACATTTTTCTCCTCCATCTCTCCTTTTACAAAGACTGTCCGATCCTGTGGTTTGTCCATCATGAATACCCTTTTGAGGTTTAGTTCATGATGAATACCTCTTAGGATAGTCCTCGGACCAATATCTTCCTCCCGCGCGATTCTTGAGTTTCTTTTACTCTGTTGAATCCGTACGCAGAAAGAAGTGTTAGGCCCCTAATCCGCAGATTTTTTGGGTCTTTACCGAACCTTAGTATTCTTTTAGGAATACTCAACATTCTTTATTTTGACCGGGAAATTTATTCCTTTTCCCGGGGCAATGTTTTTCTTTTATAGACAAAATATAACTTTGAAATCATACAAGTATTTTTAAATACTGAGAAGATTTATAAGATAGTAAAAAGGTTTTTTTAAAATAATACTCTTACAAAAAAGCCAAAATTAACCTTTCGGTTTAGTGATAGAATTTCTTTAGGTGCAACGCATTCCACCGATACTGATCCTTGGTCCCGTCGAGAAGCTCTAACTCGTACGCTCCGTTTTGGAGGCAGTGGCTCACTCTAAACGGTCCCTCCCAGTTCGGCCCCAGTGCTCCCTGGTGCGTCCCCAAGATTTTCTTCAACACCAAGTCTCCCACTTGGAATTCTCGTGCTTTTACTTTAGAGTTAAATAGTTTTGCAATTCTTTGTTTGTTCATGGCATTTAGAGAATCCGAGGCTAACCTTCTTTCTTCAAGAAGGTCCAACTCTTTCCGGATGGTTACTTCATTCTCCGGGGAGATTTCCTGAGCGGTCCGATGTGATAAGACCGTTATTTCCGGTGGAATTACCGCCTCTGTTCCGAAAGCTAAAGAGTAGGGGGTTTCTCCAGTGGCATTTCTGGCTGTGGTACGATACGACCACAGGACCTCTGGAAGTTCGTCCGCCCACTTTCCTTTGCGACTTTCTAATTTTGATTTGATGGTGTGCTTTAGTATTTTATTCACTGCTTCAACCTGACCATTCGTCTGGGGGTGGTAATGAGTAGAGAATAACCTTCTGATTTTCCATTTTTCACAGAATTCTTCCACCTCAGCCCCATCGAATTGTTTTCCGTTGTCAGAAATGATTGACTCGGGCAAACCGAATCGACATATAATGTTTTTCCATATGAACTTGATAACCTGTGGTTGATCAATTTTGTTCAATGGCTCTGCTTCAACCCACTTGGTAAAATAGTCGACTGCTACAATCGCATATTTCACTCCGCCCCATGCGGTTGCTAGTGGTCCGATCAAATCGATACCCCACCGAGCAAATGGCCACGGGCTGTAAATGGATTTCAAGGCTTCTGGGGAAATGCGGATGTTAGGCCCATGCGTCTGGCATTTAACACATTTGTGTGCATATCCGACTGCGTCCTTTCTCAGGCTTGGCCAGTAAAATCCTTGCCCCATGGTTTTGTGTGCCAGGGATCTTCCCCCCGCATGATTTCCACACACACCATCATGTATTTCCTCCAGGATTTTAAATCCTTCTTCCTTCGACACACATTTTAGTAGTGGAAGGGAATAACTTCTTCGATAAAGTTGTGTGTTTATTAAAGTATACTTTGCTGCTCGGGATCGGAGTTGTTTTGCTTCGGTTTTATCTGCTGGTACTTCCCCGGTATCTATGTACCGTTGAATGGGAATTCGCCAGTCTTCTCCGGCCCCGGCAAGTATTTGCATTTGTATCTCTCTTTGTTCTATTGATGGAGACATTAATTTTGTCAAAACAATATTTGAGAAGTCTGCTGAGCCCTCAGCTGATGCTAATTTTGACAGGGCGTCAGCTTGTGAATTGTGTTCCCGTGGGATTTGTTCGATTAGAACTTCAGGGATTTTTTCACAAAGTTCCCATACCAGTTTCAGGTATTTTATCATTTGTTCCCCTCTGGCTTCGTAGTCCCCACTTACATGGTTTACTACTAGCTGGGAGTCCATAAACACATGGAGTTTTCTTGCCCCGGCGGCTATAGCCAATTCCAACCCAGAAATGAGAGCTTCGTACTCTGCTTCATTGTTAGATGTGGGGAATTCAAACTTTACCGCATGGGTTACTGAGTCTCCATCGGGACTGAGTAATACCACTCCTGCCCCCGAGCACGCGGTGGTAGATGATCCATCTACGAACAGCTGCCAGGCGCGTGGTTGATTCTGGGATTTCTCAGGGAAAGTTAATTCCACAATGAAATCGGCCAGGGCTTGTGCTTTGATTGCTGTCCTCGGGGCGAAAGTTATGTCATACTGACTAATTTCTAACGCCCAACGCAGGAGTCTCCCGGAGATATCTGACCGGTGCAATACTTGCCTTAAAGGCATAGTAGTCAAGACTTCGACGGGGTGCTCGAATAAGTACGCCCGGAGTTTTCTAATTGACACTATTAAAGCATGTGTTAATTTTTCCAGTGGAGTGTATTTAATTTCGGCCTCATGTAATACTTGGCTCACGAAATAAATCGGGAAGTGTTGTATTCCTTCCGCTCTCGTCAAGACTGCACTGATGGCATGCTCTGAGGCGGCCAGGTATAAATACAACTTTTCTCCTGGTTTAGGTGCCACAACTACTTTCGGATTGGATAAATATTCCTTTATCCGTACAAAAGCTTGTTGGGCCTCCTTCTTCCAGTGAAATTCCTGTCCTTTGATGGAGGCAAAGAACGGTCGAGTTTTATCTCCCAGGCAAGAAATGTATCTATTCAGGGCGGCTAGACGACCCGTGAGTCGTTGTACGCCTTTGACGTCCCGGGGCTCTTGCATGTCCAAGATAGCTTGGACTTTGGTAGGGTTGGGCTCAATGCCTTTCTCGCTAACCACATGCCCCAGGATCATCCCTTTTTTGATCCCGAAATTACATTTCTTGGGGTTCAATTTCATATTATAATGCCCCAGAATTTTGAAAACTTCTTCGAGGTCTTTGATATGATCTGATTCGTTTTTACTTTTTACAATAATATCATCAATGTACACTTCCATGGTTCTACCAATTAATTCAGAAAACATTAGATTTACCAACCTTTGATAGGTGGCCCCAGCATTCTTTAGGCCAAAGGGCATTCTTTCCCAGCAATAGATCCCTTTCTCTGAGTAGAAAGCCGTGTGTTCAACGTCATCTGGATGCATGGGAATTTGATGGTATCCGGCTTTAGCGTCCAATGTCGAGAATATCGCGTGACCTGTCAAATTATCAACCACATGGTCGATGTGTGGCATGGGAAAAACGTCTTTCGGGCAAGCATTGTTTAGATCTGTAAAATCTATACACAAACGCCATGCTCCGGCCGTTTTTGTCACCATTACCGCATTGGAAAGCCAAGTGACATCACTCGAAGCTTTCATGACCAGTTTACTTTCAATTAGTTTATCTACTTCCCCGGCGAGTGCATGGCACTTCTCGGGGCCCATTTTCCTGCGCTTCTGCGCAATTGGCCTTTTGCAGGGATCAATTTTCAATCGATGGCAGGCATGTTTAGGATCTATCTTTCCTAAATCCGCACTGGACCATGAGAAAGTGGAGATGTTCTCCTTTAGGAATTTTATCAAATCGCTTCTGACAGTGGATTCCATATGAGACCCCACAAGTATTTGTTTTTCGGTTTGCTCTGGATCTACAATTATAGAGTCCAGAGTTTCAACCATCTCTACACCGGGTGCTTTTTTGCATTGATATCCTCCCCGCGAGCCCCAATCCTCTAAGTTTGTTTTGGGTTTAGGCTATTTTTCCCCAGGAGATGCTAAGTCTTCACTGGGTTCTTTTTCGGGGGGATTATTCATGTCATCCGAGGGGATCTGAAGAACTTCTCCGCGCGGGTTTTTCCTGGGGGAGCTCATTCCTTCCTCGGGTATTTTAATGATATCTTTGATGTGATCAATTTGTTTTATGTTGCTTTCCTCCAAATTGATTTGGGGAATGTTAGCTTTTATTTTGTTTTTAGTTTTATCAAGATCGCGAAAATACATCAAAGTCTTCTTAGCCATTACTAGGTCCCCTCTGACGGTGCCAACTGCACCGGAGGGTGTTGGAAACTTGATACAGTAGTAATAGGACGAGGCGACTGCTTCAAAAGCGTCCAGAAAGGGCCTGCCTAACAAAGCATTATAGCCACTAACCTTATCAACTATTACAAACTTAAGATTCCTAACCATCACGACTTCGGGATTCTTCGCGTCCATCATTTCCACCGGGAGGATTATTTCTCCGTAGGGGATGACTACGTCGTCACCAAAACCTTTCAACACCATATCGCACGGGTTGACATAGCGCGCCAGCTTCCCCATCAGATCCAGGGTCTTTTTGTAAAGAACATTAAGATGCGCGCCATTGTCTACCAGCGTGCGAGACACGTCCAGACCGAGGATTCTTGCCTTTATCACTAAAGGCACATCCTTCGGGAACTTTGTCTCGGCTCGATCTTCCGGGGTGAAAGTTATCACCGCCGTTTCATTAATTGCTGCTTCCTTTGATGGGGCAGTTTCATACCAAACTTCCCACATCTGAAAGTCTCTCTTTCTCTTGCGGTGGCTTTCCTCGTTCACCGGCTTTAAACCGCCGATCATCATGATCTGACCCACTCTTGGGGGATCCTGAGCCGGAGGATGCGGTGGTGGATCTGGTGCGGGTACTTCCCGGGGAGGAGGCCCCTGCGGATTTCCCCCAGCACCTGGCCTGGGCAAGAATTGCCATAGTTTCCCATCCTGAAAAAGTTTCCACAACAGTTTTACCAGTTGTCTGCACTGGCTGGTGTTGTGACCAATCTTTTCATGAAAGGCACACCATTTGTTAAGATCCAACTTGTCCGGGGAAGTTAGAATTGGTGGTGGTTTTTCCAACAGATCAGATTTTTGTACCACCATGATATTCAGAATATCTGTTGGTGTATGACCAGTCTGAGCATTGAGTTTTCCTTCCCACTCACGGATCTCATCCACTCGTGGGTCATTTGGCCTAGGGCCTGGTTTTTTGCCAATATAATTTGGCCTTCGATCGGAGGAAAAAGGAGGTTTTTTCTTTTGCTCGGGGGAGTGTCCCCCGCCAGCAACAAGACGCTGGTAGGCCACTTGGGCCCCAGCTTTCCTCCTAAAATCCTCATACGATCGGGGATAGTTTAACATTGCAGATTTAAACAACTTAGAATTTCTTCTCAAACCTGCCAACACTGTGTGAAGTTTGAGGTTATCGCCAATCTCTTCTCCGCCCGCCATCAGTAGTTCCTCCACGCGATCCACATAAGACTCGTCTGTTTCGTTCTCACCCTGTTTGACCCCAAGCAGCTTCTGACTATACTCCATATAGGAAGCTTTGGATGCAAAATACGACACAAACCTATGCACCAAGTCGTCAAAACACTTAATAGAATGTGTAGGTAAGCTGACGTACCATTGGTGAGGAATATCGCCCAGGGTGAGTGGGAATAGTTTGCACCGAGTAGCATCAGTGGCTCCTCGGCCGGACATGTACGTCCTGAATCTGCTCAAGTGCACTTCTGGATCAGTCTTGCCGCTGTACAAAGTAGTTTGCATGGGCTGAATTTCCAGTTGCATTGGAGCTTGTTCAACCTCGGGAGCCAAGGGATCATTATGATGACCTGTCGGGGCGGCGAGAATTTGATTTTCGTTCAATCGCCTTTCCAGTTCAGAGTACTTCTGCCTTAAATCAGCCAGTTCAAGATCAGCACCGGGGGCTCTGCGGGCCCTCGTCGGTGAGAAGTTCACACGTTGACCGTGCATGTCACTTCTACTTGCCTGTCGATGATGATCCGTAGAAGTAGCTACTGATTCGGCTCTTTTATTTAGATCTAAAGCCCGACGTGTCCTGCGGTTCCCCCGGGGAGCTCGGGCAGTTCGCTCAGGGCCCTTATCTGGATTTTCCCCGGCGGGTGCATGCATGCCCCTCACCGGGATCACAGGGGTTGTCATCACATATTTTAAAGACATCAACTCAGCCATTGCTTCATCAATTTTCTGTGGAGTATCAAGACTCGCGAATCTAATCAGGGGTGGAGCCATGGGCGTCGACGGCCCTCCGATCTCGTAAGGATGAAGACGGCGATTCCGACGTCGTGACCGAAGTCGACGTTGTCGTTGATCTGCCTGACTGTCAGTGGGCTCATCGGCCTCTGCATGTTTGCTATTGTGCTCATCGGAGCTGATTTGGGTAGGCGGCGGCTGTTCCTTATTTTAATGTTCTGGGTTTTTAGGCGGAGATGGAACCTCGGGTTCCACCATCACGGCCTTACCCATCACAGCCCGCCACCTGCCGCTCGTGCCAGATGCACCTGATACCGTAGTACCTTCGTCTTCGTTCACCATTTCTGATTTTAATCGAGCTTTTCTGCAACTTAAATACCTGATGCTCGATCCTTCTAGCGCCAACTGTTTTGGTTGTTTTTGTACTTGTCGGTAGTATTTGCTGGTAATTGAGGGTTTTGATAAACAACACAAAATGGTAAATTTGTTATAAGTAAGCTAGCAAAAGGATTAAGTTATAGCAGAAATCATAAGTAGAACATGGATGCTCAAGGCACCTCTTCATTCATATATTCATACTTAGAAATCATATTAAAATACAATGGTTTTGCATGTCCCATTTTCCTCTCTCACACCCTCTATTTATAATACTCTATGCATGGCTTAATTATGCCACCTAATGCCCACATATCGGCTTCTCATTGGACCTCTAGTCCACTAATATGAAGCATTAAATACCCACTAATTTCCCTTAGTGCTTAATCTGCCTCTTTCCCCGTGAAGTCCCAGCTCATTGACTGGCGTCCCAGGAGTCTCCCCAGGCGATTCCCCTGTGAAAGGAGTCTGATTCTTCCGTGCGATCTCTACTGTCCAAGCTCCTCATCTTCTTCTTAGATATGCCGTTGAAGGTCTTTTAGGATTGACTCAGCTGACTTTCTCTCTCGATGACGTGGCCCTTTGATTCGTGACACGTGTCGGTGACTGTTTTCTTGGGTATAACAAGGGGGTTTCATGATTTTACCTACGTCTCGTTGTGCGGGGA
Source organism: Euphrasia confusa (assembly GCA_954870475.1). Lineage (NCBI taxonomy): Eukaryota > Viridiplantae > Streptophyta > Magnoliopsida > Lamiales > Orobanchaceae > Euphrasia > Euphrasia confusa. Next base: position 19,355,810 of record OX940966.1, read on the forward strand.
AACGAGATGATTTGAAGACCTTAGAATCTTCCCACGTATTCCTTGCACTTCGTTCGAACGTCGTGTGGGCGACGTGTTGGAATTCGATATCCCGGGCTATTAAAATTATGCGGAAACCATAGCCCGATCAAAAACCATTCGCCGGAGATCACACGAACACCGACGAACGCGCCGGAGTCCAGCCGAGGAGACCACGCACCCGAAGGCGCGCGATCGCCCCCAGCCGAACCCCCGCGTCGCGGGGTTCATGCGATCACCGATCGCATGCAAGCGATCGGTCGGGAGGGGCTGCCCAGCGGCCCCCGCGGCGAGTCCGGCGACTCGCCGCCGCCTGGGGTGGCCCGCCTCCAGCTGGGTCATCGTGCCCAGCAGCTGCCCGCGATCGATCGTTTGATCGATCGCGCCCCGGCGTCCAGCCGGGGATCGTCCCATGCCCACGCCGCCAAAACCCTAGGCGGCGATCCCGCGGTCCGGTGGCTTCGCCACCACCGCGTGATCGTTCGTCTAATCCAGGCTTCGATCTTCGGATCTTCGTTCTACAGTATTTTCAATAATTCGAATCAAATAAAATCATAAAGGATGTTTAGATTTTATACCTTCGATTCGTTGTTCGGAGAAACGAAATCAAACACCTTTGAATCTTCCCACGTATTCCCTGCACTCCGTTCGAACGTCGGGTGGGCGACGATCTATCGAACTCCTATGGATCTCCTTCAACTCTCTAGAACTATCAAATATTGATATTCTTGTCTTATGATTTATGAAGGCCATGTAATGCTTTTATAGGCTACGTAGGGGATCTAAAGGAGGTGGAATATTGGGCTTCCAATATTGGAGATTAAATTGAGCCAAGCCCAAATCCATTAATCCTTACCAATATTAATTTTATTTATTTTCCACTATATAAATAAAATTGCACTCCCAATATTTACCCATATTATATCAAATAATATTTCTCCGGTTTAGTATTATTTATTCCGTGTATTTATGATTTAAATATTCATGAATAAAATTTATTTATTGCTTGATAAATTTATTCATCTCTTGTATCATAGAATAGTACCACTCAACCTTATTATTATGCGGGAACAAATCCACTCGCGAGGTTTACATAATAAATCCTTATGAGCTCATCTCGGGGATATTATCAACCCTTCCGGGATATACTCTCCCGTCAAGTATTCACGGCATGCATATATAAAATATAGTGACCCAACTTAACCGGTAATTAACCCAATTAATTAAATCGGTTAATTCCTTAGGAAAATCAAAGTCACTTATATTAAATATACACACCCGCAATAGTATCGGGGATTAAGAATAAAATACTCCGAGAATTAAATCAATTATCACAGAGCAATCCTAATTGATAAGTCTCAAGCGATCCGCCCAATACACCAAGTGTACAAATGTGATAAAATAATTAAGACAAATTATTTTCTCTCTCACACAACGACTATACCGATGGATTGGTCCGTGTCCATCTAGGTCGTGAGCAACTGTTTGATTAAATACGAGTCGATAGTATGATCTTCTGTGTGGGCCCAACACACCATACTAACTACAACGTATATAATCCAGGACTATGATTTGCATATATTTAATTAATAATAATTAAAAGTAAATGAATGTTCATTATTAATAGGTAAATGAAAGTGTACAAGGAGTTCAGAATACTCAAATCTAGACATTAAGTATACTACTCCATCAATCTTCCACTTATACTAAGGTCTAGTCTTATCTTCCAAACTTCTGACTCCCAAACCCTCCAAGTGCTTGAAATTTACTTCCTTAGGAAGTATCTTGGTGAAAGGGTCCGCTAGGTTGTCATCCGAAGCTATCTTGGTGACTATGGCATCGCCCCTCTTGACGATGTCTCAAATTAGGTGGTACTTGCGCTCTATGTGTTTCGTAGCACTATGGGACCGTGGTTCCTTACTGAAAGGCAATAACCTTTCTCAGAAGTATGCATGTTTAAAACAAACCTTAATCGTACAAGATGTCTAGGAGAAGTACAATGTTCTTATCTCTAGATCATAAGATCTTAAGAACATGCTCTAACTTCTTCTCAATCTTATATCTCGATTTATTTAGACAACCTCTATTTTATGTCTGACAACATTTTCACATTGTCGCCAATGTCAAAGTGTTATCTACACAAAATTCCGAGAAACACCACATTTGTTTCCATTACGTCTCTAACACACCTTCTTCGCTAATTCCTATGCAGACCTAGGGATCGATTTCATGTATACTGGATCCAGAGTTCAAAACTCCTCCAGTCTTATGAACATCTCTAGTTGCTTAACAACCTCCCACTGCAATGGCGTTCCGGTGTATAACAGTAACAACATTAGGTGCAGTTAGTGGTGTACTACTACTCGGTCAGGCTGGTTCTCAGTCTTTCCCTTTCCTCATTTTAAAGTACTTTGTCAATTAGGGCATTGTAGTTCATCTAATAGTTTTTCCTCTATGAACCGGGCGAGAACACCCTTCTGGTTCGTAGTACTATTGAACATACAATTACTTGTTCTTCTAGGATATTCTACAACCACATAGAATGTGCCGTTGCGTCCAGAAATATCCATAGAACATAGGTAGTTCCGAACAAACTTGTTCTTTTACCATTAGAATCCCATTTCTCAATCCTGACACACCATGTCTACACATCAGTGCATGTGCTTGAGACTTAATCTCATTCTTTGATTTATGCTATGTGTTATTTAGATAGGTGATAGCCTCCGCGATCAGGTCGCAGGCTATAAATGGATATACTTTGAAGGATCCCCATAGTGGCTTGCTGTTGAAAACACTCCGCCTTTATGGCACAGCAAGTAGCCCAATCCATCTTCGAGTATTCTTTAAAGAACGACTCGTACCTTCTCTAATTTCACATACCGCATTAACCATAAATCATTTCCTATACTTGTCTGAGTTCCATCCTTTATCAGAAAGGTTAACTCAGTTGTATCATCTTTCAAGATCGATTCTTAGGTCGGGAGGTCCATTCCTCCAACTATAATTGATCAAATCAATTTCGACCTTTTGAATCCCTTTTGAATAGATACTACCAAGTTCAAGAATTCACAAGTATAATGATTGACAAGAGAAATACATCTAATAAGTAAAACAAGTTATATATAACGGTTTGTTGCATCGTGGTAGACTAAGGATTCATTATTCATGTATTGCTATCTAATGTACCAGAATAGATATGACTATTATTTCTTATCCAAACCATCAAATGATTAAAGAAATAAAATATCCATTAATAATAAAGAAAACCAGAACAAAAATTCTTTTTCAAAATAAGGGGTACATAAAGCAATAACTGAAATGAAAAACTTAAAACAGATAAATGTCTTCCACTGCAACCGCTGCTACCCCAACAGCTTTGCCCATGTAGACTCGAACTCTTCTTCTCTAAGTCGCCGGGTTTTCTGGAACCCCTGCATTTTAAAGTAATGCACATACCGTCAGTGGTTCCATATCTACACACCAGAATTCTGGTAGATAATACCGCTGACTATGTTTTTTCGACTAAAGAAAAATCCGTACCTTTGAGAGGACATTCAGACTTCCAGTGTCCAGACTTGTTGCATCGGAAGCACTTGCCCTTTGGCTTACTAGCCCCCACTCGTGGTCCACTCCTCTTGGCACCACTGGGTTTTATGGCTTGCTTCCTTTTCTTGCCCCTACCTCCACCAGGCTTAAAGCCTTTGGACTTGGTAGCTACAAGCGCTTGAGACTTGCCCTTCTTGTAGATCCCCTCTGCCGCCTTTAGTTCAGTCAGGAGTTGCGCAAGAGTATAAGATAGTTTACCCATATTATAGCTCATACGAAACTGCTCAAAACTAGGGGCCAGAGACTGGAGTATGATGTCGACTTGCGTCTCAGCATCAATAGAAGCTCCTAGGACCTCAAGTTCATTCAACAAACTCATCATCTTAAGAACGTGCTCCCCTACGGGCGTTCCTTCAGATTGAGTAGTCGACATGAGGACTCTCATGGCTTCTTGCCTTGCCGCACGATCTTGCTCCCCAAACATCTCCTTGAGGTTAAACATCATATCATAGGCAGTGTCCATTGGCTCATGTTGGGTTTGGAGTACATTTGACATGGAAGCCAAAATATAACACCTAGCCATTTCATCAGCCTTTTTCCACTTCCGATATGCCAGTTTTTCCTCATCAGTTGAGGCAGCCGTGGGCTCGGCAGGGCACACTTCATGGAGTACATACTTGTACTCTTCCGAAGTTAGGACAATGTCTAAATTTCTCTTCCAATCAATATAGTTGGTGCCAGTGAGCTTATGCTCCTTGAGTATCATAGAAAGTGGGTTCATAGCTATTCTCTAAACCTATAAGCACATTTAAACAAACAATTAATTTAATATCCGATATTATCTCCCTTAAATAATATCATTAAATTACTAATCACATCTAAAATCCCATCAGGTAAGGCAAGCCACGTGGTGTGGACGTTTACCCACCCAAATGATTTAGCAATTAGATTTTCTTTGGTCATACATCACTTATAGCGTAACCTCGTGGGGAGGAATACTACAAGGCGTATCTAAGTGTAAACCATTACTCAGCACCAAAGTGAATCGTTTGGAATTGCTACATTACCGCAAGCCACGTGGTGTGGACGTTTACGACAACTTCACAACTCTTCACAATACCTTACAACTGTCTACATCAATTAATCCAAAATCCGTCAGTGCAGCAAGCCACGTGGTGTGGACGTTTACTTCACTAAGAGACTTTTATAATTGACTCCCAATTACCAGATCCATTCGATTTTCGTAAATCAAGACGCGGAGAATCATAAGTGAAACTCGAAGTTTCTAACCAGTGATTCACCATGCGAACAACCCTATCTCTCACGAATGAGGGAGCCGAGCAGACAAACGACCCATCTATCAAAGAATGGCACGAAAGTCTCTAATTTGTGTCCTCTACATGACCAAGTGGCTCTGGCTCCATTCCACTCCCCGGGGTGAGAATGAGTCGACTTGAAGTCAGTTTCAGAAAGACAAATTAGGCATTGTTTGATAAACTTGATCAATGTTTCTTGTAAGAGGAATTACAAGAATTCTCCTCCAATGACACATCTATACGAACTTCAAAAGTTCATAAGAGTCACCAAGAGAACAGTAATGGAGACCATGGGAATGTTTCCATCCCCTCTCCCACTTAGCTTTTTATAACAAAGGGATACGCTATCTAATGCATAATTAAACACATAAGCATGCATGAAAGAAATAAAGCACATAGCACATAGTCAAAAATAATGCTAGAGAAATTATTTTTTTCCCGACTATCATGGCTTTATCTTCATATGCATCTTCTAGTCTTCAGTCTTCGTTTCTTGAATGCTCCATGTGACGAGAATATTAATCTCTAATATTTAAATCTATTTATTTTCAATTAATCCAAAAGTTACTTAATTCGAAAATTAAGTCAATCGAATATATCAAAAATAAAATTAAATATCATTAATATTTTTATTTATTTATTTTCCTATCTAGTTCTATTAAATCTCTAGAATAATCTATCCAAGTAAAATTTGGAATATTCTAGAAGATATCTATAATAGAACAAGGAAATAAAATAAATAAATTAGGACTACTACTTTCCAAATTTATTTTTATTCCTAATCCATGAATATTCCCATGAGTAGGAATAATCAAATAGGAAAAATAAATTTAGTACTAAATTAATTAAATTTCTAATCTATGAATATTTCCATGAAGGAAATAAATCAATAGAAAATAAAATTAATTTAAATTAATTCTTTTCCTAATCCATGAGAGTTTCCAAAAGGAAAGTACTCAAATAGGAAAAAACCGAACTAATTAGGAAAGTGGATCTTGGTAGGAATAGCACGGGATTAGGAGACCCCACGCCATCCCACCATGATCGATCGGCCGGCCACTCGGGGAGGAGCGCCGCCGCCGCCTAGCCACGCCGGCTAGGCCATGGGTCGATCACCATCATGGGATCGATCCCAAGCCCCTCTCTCTTCGTCACTTCTTCGTCTTCCGGCGATCGTCTCATCATCGAACCAACGTAATTAAAATTACAAAATTTAAATTACAATTCCGGTATCGATTCTATACATGAAATCGACCCTATACATTTTCCGGAAAATAAAGTGCGTAATAATAAATCCTAAATTCGGTCAACCCCCGAATTTTTACTATTACAAACATTCAATCACACAAAACGAATCTCGACATGTCCGAGAGTTTAATAATCATGATAATTAATTAAAAAACAATTAATTAAATCCAACCATGATAGCCGGAAATCCTGCAAGGTAGAACAATAATCGAACATATACATGAACACGAAACCAAACGCTCTGATACCATTTGCTGGGATTCGATGTCTCGGGCTATCAAAAATTGCGGAACCGATAACCCGACCGAAACCCTATCGCCGGAGATCGCACGAACACCGACTCATCCGCAGGAGTCCGACCTTTGGAGACTACGCGCCCGAAGACACGCAGCCCGCCCCCAGCCGATTTTCTCCCACGAGTCGGATCCACGAACGCGAACCACACGCGAAGAACCGGGCTCGACAAGAGCGTCGCCGCGGGATGAACCCGCGGCTAAACCCTAGTCGAACCCCATCGCGGCTGGGGTTCGCGATCGCCGTGCATGGCGATCGCTGGGGCTGTTCGGAACAGCCCCCTGGCGGTGAGTCCGGCGACTCACCGCCGCCATCCGACGGGAGGGGGACCACCAGTCGCGGCGCGAAGCCGCGACGGTCCCCGGCGATCGAGCTAGGGCTCGATCGCCCCAGCCGCGGCGTCCAGCCGCGGCCTTCTCCCTTGCGCGCACCACCGGCGGAGGGAGGCCGGGGGGTTCGATCCGCCGTGGCACCAGCCCACGGCCGAACCCCCAGCGATCGACTTCACGTCGATCGCTCGCCCCGGCGTCCAGCCGGGGCTCCCCTCACGCCCGCGCGCCGGCGGTCGAACCCTAGGGTTCGGCCGCCCCTTTTTCGATCCCGACGGGGATCGTGGGATCCTCGTATCCCGGTCTCGACGTTCCCGGATCGTCTTGTTCATGTATACATCACAATTAAACAACACAAATAATCAAGGAGGGGGATTCTCGATTATACCTTCGATTCGTTGTACGGAGAAACGAAATCGGTTGACGACCTTGCGATCTTCCTACGTATTCCTCGCACTTCGTCCGAACGTCGTGTGGGCGACGATCTATCGGATTCCTATGGATCTTCCTCACTCTCAAGACTTTATGAATTCCGTAGGTTTTCTTAGTTCTTTAAAGTGAAGACCATGTAGTGCTTATATAGGCTACGTAGGGGATCATAAGGAGAATAAATATTGGGCTTCAATATTGAAAATTAAATTGGGTCCAACCCAAATCTATTAATTCTTATCAATATTAATTTTATTTATTTTCCACTATATAAATAAAATTGCACTCCCAATATTATTCCATATTATATCAAATAATATTTTTCCATCTTAGTATTATTTATTCCGTGTATTTAAGATTTAAATATCCATGAATAAATTTATTTATTGCTCAATAAATAATATTCATATCTTATATCCGAGACTAGTACCGTTCAACCTTTATTATTGTGCGGAACGAATCCACTCATGAGGTTTACACAATAATTCCTTATGAACTCATCTCGGGGATATTATCAACCCTTCCGGGATACACTTTCCCGTCAAGTATTCACGGCAAGTCATATATAAAATATAGCGACCCAACTTTACCGGTAATTAACTCAATAATTAAATCGGTTAATTCCTTTGGAAAATCAAAGCCTCTAGTATTAAATATACACACCCGCAATAATATCGGGGATTAAGAATAAAATACTCCGAGATTTAAATTGATTATCCAAGGCAATCCTAATCAATAAATCTCAAGCTGATCCGCCCAATACACCAAGTGTACAAGTGTGATAAAATAATTAAGATAAATTATTTTCTCTCTCACACAACGACTATACCGATGGATTAGTTCGTGTCCATCTAGGTCGTGAGCAACTGTTCGATTAACACTAGTAAAAAAATGACATTAGAAATCGGTGATTCACCGATTTCTATGAGGTATCCGCACTGATGTTGATGGAGCCGATATCTATAGTCTGCAGCTATAGACATCGGTGATTAACCGATTTCTATGTACATTTTAGAAATCAGTTTTTATTTTCCAACCGATTTCTTTTGTGTTCATAGAAATCAGTTGATTTCCGGTACTAACCCACGAAACTAACTGATATCTAACAACCCCTTTAATATCAGTTATTTAGCTTAAAACTGATAACTATATAGTACTACATAATCATTTTTATTTTAAAAACCGATTTCTATAGATGAATTTATTTGAAAAACTGATTTCTATAGTGATTTAAAAATCGTATAATTCCTATAATTTTGTCCGATATAATAATATTATTATATTAAAATTGCACAAAATAAATCAAAACAAAACATTCATAATTGTTGCTAGAGGACAATCATTATCCAAAATCAAAAAATTAATAATTGTAGCTAGTACAGCAAATGATTTTGCCAATGCATTACCATAAACATTCATCCATAAACATTCATAACCATTATCCATTCATCCAAAAAATACATCATATATAGAGCCTGCTGCTGGAGTAGAGCCAAACCTGCTGCTGGAGTAGAGCCAAGACTGCTGCCAACTGATCTTTTATCTCGGCTTAAGACTTCTCTAATAATAAACAAACGAACACGTAAGATAGAACACCATATATAAGATCAAATGAGCACATCTTCCTGTTACAGTTAATAAAGGTTAGGCATTTTGCCCAATAAAGCATAACTTTCAAGGTCATAATTGGTTAAAGCCTCGAACAATATATAATTAGGTTTAAAGGGGGTGGGGTTTATATTCATGCAACTGTAGCATTACTAATATACCTAAGGCAATATCCATCCATTGTGAATTGACCTCCCTTAAGACTCTGAACTTTAATCTCAATGTAGTCTGATCATCAATGTAATCTCCATTAGCTCAATGAAATGTGCTATTCTTCTTCACTGAAACATTAAGTGTAAATTACGAAGAGGTTAGTAAAAATTGCATGAAGGACAAATTATTCATGCATAATTGATATTTTTATAACTTCAAACTGCTTGAATAGTAGCCACAAATCAAGGTTTCCGAGAACAAGGAGATAAAACAATTTGTATGTACAAATATACAATCCTCTGTTGAAATAAATATTCTCCATGTGGACCAGAATCTATAATAACATGCCCATTGTAGGGTCCACACGCCATTTTGGCCCACACAGGAAAGGATGCCTCATCTAAGCAACAGTGGAAAAATAAATCGATTTAATTAATCACACCTTTGAGGCTTTGGAAGAATGTGCTCTTGAGGCTTCTTACTCGGCAATCAAAAATACCAGCTTGAACAAGGTTAAGGTTATCCGAAATTGGGAATACCCATATAACAGATCACAATATCAAATTCAACTATATCTTATTCTCTGGGAGGGTTTTGTAGCAAGAAGGACAATAAATTCCAACCTGCACCCCAAATTCTATCAAGTATCTGGAAAAAGAAATTCGCACATCATCACATTTTCCCCAAATTATCTTGAAAAAGAAATTCCCCACATCATCACCCCAATAATAACACAATCTACTTACACACGTCTTGCAAACTGAAATATGTTGAATACCTCATGTCAAATGCAATCATCATTTTTCGCCTATCCATATGGCTATCCAATTTGTTATCATCTGGACCAATCACGAAAATCAGCAGAATTTCCCAATATGTCAACCTAACTCGACAAAATTAGACTGGAAAGGAGAAAGATGATATTATTCTTTACAAAGCAAAAATCACAAAGTAGACGAATAGCATGTCTTATACAATATCAACTATCCAAGTGGATAGACGTATCAGAGCAAGTTATACTCACTTTGATGTGTCTGTCCAAGGGGCTAATATGCAAATTCTCAAGCCTCAACTCTATAAGCGCGAGTCTGTGACTGTGTAAATAATTCACCTGGTGGTTTACCAAAAAAGAAAACTTATATTAATATAAATTTAAGAAATTGTGTGATAATACGATAGAAACATAAAACGTACCCGAATCAACAGATCTCGCATCAAAACTCAAATAAGGCGCAACTGCCGCCCAGTGTATCATATCTGACTCTCCTGGTCGTCTCCTCATCCAGTGCCAAAGTTGCTTCCAAAGTTGGGATCCAATCAGATTGTTGAAGCCAATGTCTCAAAGAAAAGCTACCATGATACTGTGCAGAGAAAACGTAATTATCATAAAACCAAAATAAATCACTCAGTCCAGTATACACAACCTACCATACCCCGTGAACAAGAGTAAATGAATCACTGTCTCCGGTAGTGGATGAGCATACATAGCCATGAACTTGCATAGAGTACAAATGGTACATGAGTCTCCTGTGGGCTAGGCTTTTCAAAACCTAGAACAAAAATCCCAATAAGCAACCAAAATCATCTTCAGCAAGAAAGACTAACATTATTATCTATACACCATAAATTACCTCTATTTCCCGTCTTCCCCTTCGCTTAGCTTGAATACTAACCAGACGCCTAAGCAGGACTCTCGTGTTAAAGAGTGGACTGCGTGTCACTAAAAGAAACTATCACATTTCTTAATAATCATCTCTAAATCAATTATTGCGTCGAACAATTCCATAAATCGAAAAATGAACCTGCTAGCCTCTTCCACAGTGGCTTCACACACTACTTCTTCACCCTAATTGTTAAAACCCTAATTATGCATACCATTATGAAGAACAAAAAAAACATAAGAAATTGCAGTAAATCGCGACATACCCTATTTCCAAGACCGATGCTAACACGATCTTGAATTCGAAAGTCTGACATCTTGAATTTCATCACATGGCTCAAATCATCATCATCTTCATCCTTGAAGATACTCAACTCGCGAGTTGCATCTTCTCTCAAGGCGAAGCCATTTGTAATCGACCTGCTCTTTCCGAAGCTACTGCTAACCGCCGGCGAATAATTGGCTCGCGGAATCGAAAAAATTGGGGAAAACAACGATTTCACCTCCGCGAAATCGAAAGACGCTCTCGAGCATACTCCGATCGATTGAGCCATCACAGATTATCGCATGGAGTTCTCATCAAAAAATCTGCGCACGAACGTGACTGAATCAATTAAAGCAACCATGAACGTACCTGGGATTTTTGAACTAAAAAAATGTAGGTTAATTTGAAATCGATCGCTGCGGATTCAATTTTGAGGGAGTATTGAGAGGGAGACGAAGTATTGTAGTAGTTGCTAGGGTTGGAGCAGGAGGAATCGGGTGAAGAAAGATTTCACAAGAGTTTTTTCTTATTTGCGTACTTAAGTAAATTTTCATAAAAAAAATACACAGAGACATCGGTTTTTTATTACCACCGATTAATAATCAAAACAATATTTTAATAAAAAATTACAATAATAAAACACATCGGTTTTCTTAGTACCACCGTTTACTAAGTAAAACAAAATTTTAAAAACGAACTCATAGTAATCGGTTTACTCAAACACAGATTTCGTTGATACCAAATGTATCATTAATTCTGCGACTGATATTATTGATGTCATAGAAATCAGTTGAATTATCGACCGATTTCTTTAAAGTGATATCTAATCCACTTTTTTTAGTAGTGTAAATACGAGTAACCGATAGTATGATCTTCTGTGCGCCCATGCAGCACCATACTAACTACAACGTATAAAATCCAGAACTATGATTTGCATATAATTAAATGCAAATAATTGTTTATTAATTAAATAGATTAAATGCTATGATCGGGAGTTTACCGTTCCTTAAATCTAGACATTAAGTACACAACTCCAACACTTACTGTTTGCCACTGCACCGCTATTGTCACACTAAATTGTCATAGCTTTAGGCAAACTCGGAATCACATCTAAGTCCTGGAGAAAATTAAGGAACCACACTGACTCTTTCGCTGCGTCTGAGGCTGCAACATATTCAGCTTCCATGGTAGAGTCCCAAATGCACTTTTGCTTAACACTCTTCCATGATACGGCTCCACCTCCCAAAGTGTACACATAGCCTGATGTCGACTTACGCCGGTCCTTATCAGCTTGGAAATCCGAATCTGTGTAATCCAAAGGAATCAGATTGTTTGCTCCGTATCTCAGAACATAATCCTTAGTATTTCGCAAATACTTGAAAATGCTCTTTACGGCAGTCCAATGAGCCTTTCCAGGGTTACTCTGATATCCTGCCACTATGCCAACTGCATAACAGATATCAGGCCTCGTGCATAACATTGCATACATTAAGCTTCCCACAGCCGAGGCGTAGGGAACTGCTTTCATTTCATCTTTCTCCTTCTGTGTCCGAGGACACATCTCCTTAGAAAGATAAGTTCCTTTACTGAAGGGTAACGTACCCTTCTTGGAATCTTGCATGTTAAAACGAGCCAGAATCGTGTCTATGTAAGATTGATGGGAAAGGTACAATGTTCTATTCCGGCGATCCCTTATAACTTTGATCCCTAGAACATGTCCAACCTCCCCTAAATATTTCATATCGAATTGTCTAGACAACCATCCTTTTATGTCTGATAACATCTTTACACTGTTGCCAATGAGAAGTATGTCGTCTACATAAAGCACGAGAAACACCACCTTCTTTCCATCACGTTTCCAATACACACACGATTCGTCCATGCTTTGAATGAATCCAAAAGATTGGACTACTTCATCAAACCGCAGGTTCCACGATCTCGAGGCTTGTTTCAATCCATAAATGGATCGATTAAGCTTGCACACTAGATGATCTCGCCCCTTAGCAATGAATCCTTCTGGCTGTTTCATATAAATCGTCTCGTCAAGACTTCGATTCAGGAAAGCTGTCTTGACATCCATTTGCCACACCTCATAATCCATATGAGCTGCTATGGATAAGAGAATCCGGATCGACTTTATCTTGGCTACCGGCGAGAAGGTCTCCTCATAATCGATTCCCTCTTTCTGAGTATATCCTTTCGCAACAAGCCGAGCTTTAAAGGTTTCAACCTTTCCGTCAGATCCTCTCTTTCTCTTGTAGACCCATTTACACCCAATTGGCTTTACGCCGCTTGGTGGTTCTACAAGATCCCAGACTTTATTTGAATCCATAGATTCAATATCGGATTTCATCGCTTTCTTCCAAGAAGGCGCATCTATATCTTGTACCGCCTCATCATAGGTCCAGGGATCGATTTCATGAACTCCGGGTGCCGAGTCCGAGGACTCACCCAGTCCAATCCATCTGTCTGGTTGTTTAACAACCCTCCCACTACGACGGCGTTCCGGTGTATCAGCAGTGACAGTATTAGGTGCAGGTTCTAGTGGTGTATCTATACTCGGTTCGGCTGTATCTAGGTCTTCCCCGTTACCTCTCAACTCATCAAGCATTATGTCACTCTTGCGCTTGTGGTCCATGACATAGTCTTCCTCTAAGAACCGAGCGTTAGTACTTATAACGATCTTCTGGTCCGTAGGACTATAGAACATGCCACCTTTAGTTCCTTTTGGGTATCCTACAAACAACCGTATTTCTGATCTAGGTTCTAACTTATCGGCGCCTTGTCGCAAAACATGTGCTGGACATCCCCAGATCCGAATGTGTTTCAAGTTAGGCTTACGCCCACTCCACAATTCCATGGGTGTAGTTGGTACCATTTTGGTCGGAACCCTATTCAGAATATACGCCGCTGTTTTCAAGGCATGTCCCCAGAACATAACAGGTAAATCCGAGTAACTCATCATTGATCGCACCATCTCCATAAGAGTCCTATTCCTTCTTTCTGACACACCATTCTGCTGAGGAGTATATGGTGAGGTCAGTTGGGAATCAATCCCATTTTCTGCCAAGTATGCCTTGAATTCTCCAGACAGGTACTCGCCTCCACGATCAGATCGCAGGCATTTTATGGATTTACCACGAAGGTTCTCCACAAGAGCCTTGAATTCCTTGAACTTGTCAAAAGAATCACTCTTGTGGCGCATCAGGTATACATATCCATATCTTGAGTAATCATCTGTAAAAGTGATGAAGTACTCGTACCCTCCCCTTGCCTGAGTAGACATAGGTCCGCATACATCAGAGTGAATCAAATCCAATACTTGTTCAGCTCTATGTCTTTTACCAGAAAAAGAACGCTTGGTCATTTTGCCCTCCAAACAGGATTCGTAGGTTGGAAGGTCCTCTCCTTCAACACCACTGATGAGACCATCAGATTTCAACCTTTGAATTCTATTCGAATTAATATGACCTAGCCTTAGATACCACAAGTATAATTGATTCATTTTAGAAGGCTCCTTTCTCTTATTGGTGTTCGTAGATGTGTTGTTACTCTCGGTTAGTTGCATCGTGTTAGACTCAGGATTTAGAACATACAAATCGTCTATCAATGTACCAGAACAGACAATCTCACTATTTCTTCTTATGACCACGGAGTGATCAAAAGAAACAGAATATCCATTAAGAATTAACTTAGAAACTGAAATTAAATTCTTTCTAAAATTCGGTACATAAAGACAATTCTGTAAAACTAAAACCCTATCACTACTAAAGCGTAAGTGAACGTCTCCTACTGCAACAGCCGCCACCTTCGCAGCATTGCCCATGTAGACCACGATCTCTCCCTCTCTAAGTCTCCGGGTTTCCTGGAACCCCTGCAATGAATTGCAGACATGGTCAGTGGCCCCCGTATCTACACACCAGGTGCTGGTAGATATCACCGCTGACAATGTTTCAGTGACTAAGGAAAATTTCGTACCTTTGATGAGAGGACAATCAGACCTCCAGTGCCCAAACTGTTTGCATCGAAAGCATCTGCCTAAAGGCTTGCCTCTCCCAATCCGTGGTTTTAAACCATTGGGTCTCTTTGCACGCTTTTCCTTTAGCCTTGCCACAAAAGCTTGTGATGCCCTTAACTTACGCACAAACTCCGCTTTCGCCGAACCCTTTTTAAGGGACTCATTGAGAGAGGATTCTGTGAGTATGTTAATCACCTCTTGCCCGACTTCCACGCTATGTCTCAACATCATCCTGAGGTCATCCTTAATGTCCTCATCAGTTGGGACAACAGTGGATTCGGAAAGCTCAACAGTCTGAACAATGTCCAGATTTCGTTCCCAATCATTACTATATGGAACCGGTGAGTTTTCATCCTTAAGTATATCACAAAGTGGGGTCACAGTCATTCTTAACCTATAAGCACATAAAACAAACAAACAATTTAATACCGATATTATCTCCCTCAAATAATATCATTAAATCACTAATTACATCTAAAATCCCATCAGGTAAGGCAAGCCACGTGGTGTGGACGTTTACCCACCCAAACGATTTCGCAATTAGATTTGCTTCGGTCATACATCACTTATAGCGTAACCTCGTGGGGAGGAATACTATAATGCGTATCTAAGTGTAAACCATTACTCAGTACTAAAGTAAATCGTTTGAAATTGCTACATTACCGCAAGCCACGTGGTGTGGACGTTTACGACAACTTCACAATTCTTCACAACTTCTTATAACTGTCTACATCAATTAATCCAAAATCCGTTAGCATAGCAAGCCACGTGGTGTGGACGTTTACTACACCAAGAGACTTTTATAATTGACTCCCAATTACTTGATCCATTCAATCTTGTAAATCAAGACGTGGAGAATCATAAGTGAAACTCAAAGTTTCATACCAGTGATTCACCATGCGAACAACCCTATCTCTCATAAATGAGGGAGCCGAGCAGACAATCGATCCATCTATAAAAGAATGGTACGAAGGTCTCTAATTTGTGTCCTCTACATGACCAAGTGGCTTTGGCTCCATTCCACTCCCCGGGGTGAGAATGAGTCGACTTGAAATCAGTTTTGGAAAGACAAATTAGACATTGTTTGATAAACTTAATCAATGTTTCTCGTAAGAGGAATTACAAGAACTCTCCTTCAATGACTTATCTATACAAACTTCAAAAGTTTATAAAAGTCACCAAGAGAGCAGCAATGGAGACCATGGGAATGTTTCCATACCCTCTCCCACTTAGCTTTTTACAATAAAGGGATACGCTATCTAGTGCATAAAGTAAACACATATAGCATGCATACATGTAATAAAGCACATAGTATTATCACATAATCAAAATAATACTAGAATATTATTTTCCGACAATTATGGCTTTATCACATCTCCGTACGCATCTTCTAGTCTTCAGTCTTCGTTTCTTGAATGCTCCATGTGACGAGAATATTAATTTCCAATATTTAAATCTATTTATTTTCAATTAATCCAAAAGTTACTTAATTCGAAAATTAAGTCAATTGAATATATCAAAAATAAAATTAAATATTATGAATATTTATTTATTTTTATTTTTCTTTTCTACTCCATTAAATCTCTAGAACAATCTATCCAAGACCCACTTGGAATATTCTAGAAGATTTCCATAATGAAATAAGGAAATAAAATAATTTAGGACTCTTATACTTTCCAAATTTATTTTATTCCTAATCCATGAATATTCCCATGAGTAGGAATAATCAAATAGGAAAATAAATTTAATGCTAAATTAATTCTTTTCCTATTCCTTGAATATTCCATAAAAGAAATAATCAAATAGGAAAACCGAATTAAAATAGGAAAGTAAATTTCCGGACCGGGATAGCATGGGGTGGGAGGCCCCACGCCACCCTCGACCACGCCTAGGAGGTGGCCGGCCACCATTGCCGGCGGCTCCTCCATGGCCGGATCGATCGATCCTCATGGATCGACCATGGGGTTGGTCGATCCGAGCCCTAGCCTCTTCTAGTCACTTCGTCTTCTCCGGCGGTCTTCGATTCGGCGTCG
Organism: Euphrasia confusa; assembly: GCA_954870475.1. Lineage (NCBI taxonomy): Eukaryota > Viridiplantae > Streptophyta > Magnoliopsida > Lamiales > Orobanchaceae > Euphrasia > Euphrasia confusa. The sequence continues at coordinate 19,372,727 of OX940966.1, forward strand.
ATCCAACGTAAATAAATTACAAGAATTTAAATTAAACTATCCGGTATCGATTCTATACATGAAATCGACCCTATACAATTTCCGGAAAAACATAGAACGTAATAATAAATCCTAAATTCGGTCAACCCCCGAATTTTTACTATTACAAGCATTCACCACCAAAAACGAATCTCGACATGTCCGATAGTTTAATCAAACCAACAATCATGACAAAATAAATTAAACGAGTAATTAATCAAGCCATAATAGTCGGAACCCTGCAAGGTAGAACATTTTTTATCGAAAATACCGCGAACGTAAACCACGCTCTGATACCAATTGTTGGAATTCGATATCCCGGGTTATTAAAATTATGCGGAAACCATAGCCCGATAAAAAACCATTCGCCGGAGATCACACGAACACCGACGAACGCGCCGGAGTCCAGCCGAGGAGACCACGCACCCGAAGGCGCGCGATCGCCCCCAGCCGAACCCCCGCGTCGCGGGGTTCATGCGATCACCGATCGCATGCAAGCGATCGGTCGGGAGGGGCTGCCCAGCAGCCACCGCGGCGAGTCCGGCGACTCGCTGCCGCCTGGGGTGGTGATGAGCCATATTTTTTGGCTCATTTTTAGTTCTTTTGAGTCAAGTTGATAGAGTCTTTTAGTTGTTTTTACTTTGTTTGTGTCTGGGAGGACACGTTTTGGGTACTTGGTCAAGTTATGCAGGTGGGAGAAGAAGAGGCACAAATGGCGTGAAAGAGGCAAGGAAAACAACTTCTTGGTCAAGTATGCTAGTTGAGCAAGATGACCTGACTGAAACACCCAGATCCAGTTGGGCAACGAGCCATGTTGGGCAAGGTCAGTGAAGTGATCAAGATAGAAGGATGACCAAGCACCACACGAAGCAGTTGACTAGATACATTAACTGACCAGATACGGAACATTGACCAAAGACGCGTCAGGATCTTATATTTTGGGAAAGAATATTTTCTTTCCTTATCTCAAGAGTCCAATCAAGGCAGCGATTTTCCTTGGTCAGCAAGACATCCAGCGCCTATAAAAGAGGAGTATCAAACCCTAAAAAAAGCAGCCATTAGGAGCCATATAGTCAGCCATTCGAACCTTGGAGAGAAAAACATAGCCACGAAAAATACCAGCCACATAAAGAATTCACGAAGTAGATGAACCCTAGTTGACCAGCGAAGAACACGGAGGAAGAAGACGATGTGGAGTGAGCCAAAACTCCTCCTCGTCGAGTTGTGATCATTGCCTACGGGCTAAAAACAATTTCCTTATGTTTTATGGTTTTGAATTCCGTTTTTAAGTTTTTATTTCGTTCAAACAATTTTCCTTTTAATATGAAGTTCATAGTTCGCCCGATTTCTTTTGTTTATTTATTTACTATGAGTAGCTAATCTGTTTGTGTCTGGGCAACGACAGAACCTGACCAACCCTGAGATGTGATCTGCCGGGAGGCTTAGTGATGACAGCAACTAGCTTAGTTTCGTTCCCGATTCAACAGGGTAGTATAATTGAGCATGTTAGGGACTTGGGCAATCCTACAGTGACCAGTGGGAACCCCGACTTGCCTAACACAAAAGTACGTGTATCAACGCGACCGGGAGACTGGGCGTCCGCGAAGTACAACATGTTGCTGGAGATGTGGTCGTATGACTTAGGTCTGTCCAGGCATGCTATTGGCCATTCTGGGTTTGCTTGGAGGATGAAAGCGGCTTGATCAACTTAGACTCATGCGGTCACATAGTGTCGAATTGGTCAATGTCAGGAGACCTATTGAGAGAGATCTAATAGGACTTTAAACATAAGAGCGAATGAGGGTTCGGGGTATTAATATGCGTGACATTATAGGGATGTTAATACTTAGGGCCTATAACCGGAAGATGAAACTTTTAGCAAAATGATTTACGTACCAATGATCGGCAGCACTAGGTCAAGGGGGTAGTCAGGGGAGTCAATGCCTGGATACTTTATTTCTTATTTGATTTCTTATCTGTTTAGTCAATTCTGTTAATTGCTCAGTCTGTTAGCTTTTACATTCAGTAGTCAAGTTGCATGCTAGTTTATTTTATGTTATTTAATTTGTTTATTTCCAGTCAAGTTGTTAAGGTGACCACGGTTCGGCAGTGCCCAACTGCTTCCCAAAACAAAATCTTTTTAAACGTGACAACCCAATTGAGCAAAACGCCGGGAAAACTAATAGCTAAATCGCCTCCTCGTGGGATCGACCCTATACTTGCTACTAGTACTTGTATTAGTAAAGAGTTTAGGACTTATAAATATTATTTTGCGCTACTCCACGACGGTAGCGTCAAAATTGGCGCCGTTGCCGGGGAGGCAATATTCCAAGCAATTAGTTTTCCGTGCTGACAGCTTGATCAACTTTGTGTATGCAGGAATCTGACTCAACGGAGAGCACTGATCAAAAGTTGTTATACGACCCTGAAATCGAGCGAGCCGAGAGGAAGTTGAGAGCAGAAGCAAGGCGAAAGAAAGCACTAGCACGAGCAGCTCAATACCCCCAGTTGACCACAACTGGAACTAGGGAACCAACCTCATTAAAACCGAGAAGGGGCCCACGAATCGCATCCAAGTCACCTCAAAGACCAAGGATGGGAGATACAGCACCAAAGACGTTAAGGGACAGGATGTTCCCAGAGAATCTGAATCTGAAGCCGCTGGGCATCACCTTGCCCACGGTAGAAAACAACACTTGGGAGATGAGGCACGACTTCATCCAGATTTTGCCCAAGTTCAGTGACATGCCATTAGAGGACCCCCAAAGACATCTCCAAGACTTTGAATTGGCATGTGGTACCATTCAAGCAAGTGAGGGGCTAGGGGAGTACATCAGGCTCCTGGCCTTCCCATTCTCCTTGGCCGAAGGTGCCCGAGAGTGGCTCTACACTCTACCTGCTGGAGAAGTGACCACCTGGAGTCAACTTCAGCAGAAGTTCCTCGAGAAGTACTTCCCAGCTGCACGCATCCAGCAAATGAGGACAAAGATCAGTAGTATCAAGATGGGGACTGGAGAGAACTTCCATGACTACTGGGTCAGGTTCAAGCAGATGTTGGCCAAGTGCCCGCAACATCAGATACTTGACCATGACCTGATCCAATACTTTATCACAGGATTAAGACCTACAGAACGTACCTTGATCAACGCAGCAAGTGGAGGATCCATCTTGAACAAGAGCGCTGAAGAAGCGTTCAAATTGTTCAAGGAAACGGAAGAAGAGTCAAGAGAGGATGGCAGTGATCTACCTAGGAACAACTTACCCGTACCTTCAGCAACAGAAGTCAAGCTTGACAAGCTTTGCAACATAGTTGAGCAACTAGTACTCAATGGTAACTCGGGGCAGAAAAGAGCTGTCAAGGCGTGTCAAATATGCAAGATGAGCAACCACGCTACTGACGAGTGCCCTGAACTGTTCGATGAGGAGGTCAAATCAATCATGCAACCCAACGGGATTGGGCAAGATAGGAGGCCAAGGTACGAGCCGAACTCCAACACGTACAATCCGACATGGAAGAATCATGAGAATCTCCGCTATGGAAATAATAACTATCAAGGAGGAGGAAACCAGGGTAATCAAGTCCAAAGTAATCAGTACCATGGGCAAGGAAATCAACAGAGAAATAACTACCAAGGGCAAGCCAATCAGCAGCAGAGCAATGGCCCAACTTTGGCAGACATGATGCAGACCTTGGTTGCTGAAAATATCAATGCCCAACAGGAGAATGATAGGTACAAGCAGGAGAATGAAAAGTACAAGCTAGAGAGACGTGGTCAACTCCAGAATATAAATGCTCAATTACTTGAGTCACGTGGGCAATTTCAGAACATGAATGCCCAACTGGCGCATCTGACCCAGTCAATGACCAAGTTAGAGAAAAAGACCAATGAACTGCCCTCCCAAATTGAGCTGAACAGAGCTCAACTTAACGCCATCAAGCTGAAAAGTGGAAAGACTTTATCTGAAGTGCCCAAGAAGCCAACTCCAGCACCAAGAGTTGAAGGAACCATGGAGGATGTGAAGGAAAATGAGGAGTCAGAAGAGGAACTTGATCAACCCTTACCCAAGCAGAAGGAAAAATCAACCCCTGACCAAGCAGGAGCACCACCAAAAATTTACCCGCCCTTCCCAGGAAGATTGAGCAAGAAGAAGGAGAGGGAAGATACCAACGAGATGTTCCAGATGTTTAAGAAGGTGGAGATCAACATGCCTCTGCTGACCATATTGAATTCCATGCCCAGATGCGCGAAATTCCTCAAGGAGCTATGCACGAAGAAAGTCAAGTACCAAGACGATGCCAAATTCGAAGTCGGGGAGAACGTGTCGGCTGTACTCCAAAGGAACGTGCCCCCGAAATGTGCAGATCCTGGAATGTTCTATATTCCATGCATCATCGGAAGGATGAAAATAGAGAAGGCCATGCTTGATCTGGGAGCATCAATCAATGTAATGCCCAAGTCTATGTACGAAGATTTGGGCATAGGACCAATGAAACCTACGAGGGTAGTTATCCAGTTGGCGGATAGGTCAAATGTGTACCCCGAAGGAATCCTGGAAGATGTGTTGGTCAAGGTTGAGGAACTTATATTCCCAGCCGATTTCTACGTCCTGGACATGGGAAGATCAAGCAAGCAGCCAGTGATAATCTTGGGCAGGCCATTCTTGAAGACAGCCAGAACACACATTGATTGTGAAACTGGAAAATTGACTTGTAAATTCGAAGGAGAGACGGTCACATTTGACTTGTTCAAATCAATGAAGCACCCAGTAGACACTGAGCAAGTACACTTTGTTGACCAATTTGATGAGATGATCGAGGAACAGACCCTGGGATATGGAGTTTCTGACCAAACCGACCTGGTGATACAAAGGGGACTAAGCAAAGATGAAGCTAAAGATGAGCAACCTGAAATCAGAGAGATAGTTGAGCAACTGGGAGCCTTGGAAAATCATACTACGGGAATGAGCAAGCTTCTACCTCATGAAGTTTCGGTCATGGTACCATCCCTGGAGAAACCACCAGAATTAGAGTTGAAGAAGCTCCCTGCACATCTCAAGTACATATTTCTTGGGCAGAATGACACATTGCCCGTGATCATAAGTTCGAAACTGAAGAGGGAAGAAGAGAAGAGGCTGAGGGACATCCTTGACCAGTACAAGCAAGCTATTGGATGAACTCTAGCCGACATCAAGGGAATCAGCCCCACCATATGCCAACACCACATATTGCTCGAGGAAGAGTCAAGTCCAGTACGTGATCCACAGAGGAAACTGAACCCTGCCATGAAGGAAGTAGTACTCAAGGAGATACTCAAGTTGCTTAACTTGGGCATTATCTACCCTGTTTCAGACAGCAAATGGGTCAGTCCAGTTCATGTGGTGCCCAAGAAGTCAGGGATTCAAGTGGTAGAGAACGAGAAAAAGGAGCAGATAGCAACTCGACTTCAAACCGGATGGAGGGTATGCATAGACTACAGGAAGCTGAATAAGGTAACAAAGAAAGACCACTTCCCCCTGCCTTTCATTGACGAGATGCTCGAGAGGCTAGCTGGAAAGACACATTTCTGCTTCCTTGACGGATACTCAGGCTACATGCAAATTTGGGTGGCCCCGGAAGACCAAGACAAGACCACTTTCACTTGCCCATACGGTACTTTCGCATATAGACGCATGCCTTTTGGGCTATGCAACGCACCTGGGACATTCCAGAGATGTATGATGAGCATTTTCGCTGATCTGCTTGAGCAAGGAATAGAAGTTTTCGTGGATGACTTCACTGTATATGGAAACTCGTTCGAGATGTGCTTGAGCAACTTGGAGTTAGCCCTCAGCAGATGTGTGGAGAAAAGTTTGGTGCTCAACTACGAGAAATGCCACTTTATGGTCGAGGAAGGGATAGTACTTGGGCATGTTATCTCAGCCAAGGGTATTGAAGTTGATCGAGCAAAGATAGAGGCCATTTCCAAACTTCCTTACCCCAGAAATGTCAAACAAGTACGAGGATTCCGTGGGCATGCAGGTTTCTACAGGAGGTTCGTGAGAGACTTTGCCAAAATTGCCCAACCCTTGACCAGGTTATTGCAAAACGAAGTTGATTGGAACTTCGATGAAGATTGTCAAGCAGCCTTCAATCATCTCAAGGAAAGGTTAGTCACTGCACCCATAATCTAACCACCGGAGTGGGGAATGCCATTTGAGCTTATGTGCGATGCGAGCGGATATGCCGTGGGAGCAGTACTTGGGCAAGTAAAAGGAAAGGAGCGACACGTGATTTACTACGCCTCCAAGACATTGAATGCTGCCCAATGTAACTATGCGACCACTGAGAAAGAGCTGTTGGCCGTGGTATTTGCATTTGAGAAATTCAGATCATACTTGCTCGGGAGCAAGACCATAGTCTACACTGACCATGCCGCTCTGAAATACCTGATGGCCAAGAAGGAGACCAAGCCACGGCTGATAAGATGGATCTTGTTGCTGCAAGAGTTCGACATCGAAATCAGAGATAAGTCCGGTAACCAAAATTTGGTGGCTGACCACTTGAGCAGGATAATCCAGCAAGAAGAAGGCATGCCCATTACTGAGACTTTCCCAGATGAGTACTTATATCAAATCTCAGCCTACAAAGAAGAGCCATGGTATGCAGACTTGGCCAATTACATAGTCACTGGAGACATCAGGGAAGATATGACTCTCTATGGTAAGAACAAGCTGAAAAGGGAGAGCAAGAAGTATATTTGGGATGATCCCTACATGTGGAAAAGGGGAGAAGACCATGTCCTGAGACGGTGCATCCCTGAAGTTGAGCAAGCAGACATCTTGAAGCACTGCCATGAGCAAGCATGTGGAGGACACTTTGGACACTGACGTACAGCAAGGAAGGTACTTGACTGTGGATTCTACTGGACTACCCTTCTGAAGGATTGTTTCGAATGGTGTAGGAAGTGTGACCAATGCCAGAGAGAGGGCAATGTGACCAAGAGAGATGAGATGCCCATGATGCCCATCATGCCCGTGGAAGTATTCGATGTATGGGGAATTGACTTCATAGGACCCTTGCCCAACTCCAGAGGAAAAGAGTACATACTCTTGGCAGTTGACTATGTATCCAAATGGGTTGAGGCCAAAGCTACAGCAACCAATGACTCAAAGGTGGTGGCTACTTTCCTTAAGAGTGACATATTCAGCAGATTTGGTGTACCACGTGAATTGATCAGTGACCAAGGTACACATTTTTGCAATTATATCATCGAAAGGTTGCTCAAGAAGTATGGAGTGCACCACAGGATCTCCATAGCATATCACCCCCAGGCCAATGGGCAAGCCGAGCTATCCAATCGTATCATCAAAACCATCTTGAGGAAGACGGTCAAGCCAGAAGGAAAAGATTGGAGTGACAAGCTCGACGATGCACTTTGGGCCTACAGAACCGCCTACAAAACACCTTCAGGGATCTCACCCTACCGCATGGTGTTTGGCAAGTCATGCCACTTGCCCGTGGAAATTGAACATAAGGCGCATTGGGCGGCGAACAAGGTCAATTTCGACTGGGATGCGGCCGTCGAAGGACGTAAACTTGACCTTACCGAGCTGGAGGAGATAAGAATTGAGGCGTATGACAACGCGGTCAATTACAAGGAACGGACAAAGAGAGCTCATGACAAGATCATCAAAAAGAAGAAGATCGAACCTGGTCAATTGGTTCTGGTTTACCAAACCAAGTTCGAATTCAAGGCCAAAAAGCTATCCACCAAATGGGCAGGACCATTCATAGTACATACTGTTTGCCCAAATGGTTCGGTTGAGCTATTTAAACCAGGTGATGATCAGATCTTCAAAGTGAACGGGCAGAGAGTTAAAGCTTACTATGGGAATGAGGACCTCAAGGGGATGATACCCCTGAGCCAGCCGCTTGACCAAGTGAAGCCAAGAAATAAGTCAGGCCCATGACAATAAATAGAGGCAAATACCGAAGGCGAACTCGGTATGTATATTACGCAATTTCCCTTTATTTCAATTTCCAGTTAATAAATTTGATCACTGCACGTCAAGGAATATCCTTGGGCAGGGAAGGGTTTTGGTCTGTTTTGTTCGCAGGAATACAAGAGGTTCATGCACTTACTTGGCCTGTTTCGTGAGGATGACGGAATCAAGGATGATTGTTGACCAAGCCGTATTCACAGACTCAGACACAAAAGGCATGGGCATGGTTCAGCAGACCAGTCAATGATTGAGAAGAAACAATTGAGAAACACGCTGCCCTGATGGTGTACCTTGCTCAAACTGATTTAAGGTACCCACCTGAACCAACTCCCTAAATGTGACCTCCCTCTGTTTTATTTTTGTTTTATTTGAGTCTGAAGACCTTGGTCGATGGGGTCGATCTCCCTATTTGCACACTTTGCCCAAGGCAAAGTGTGTATGTGGGAAGGTGCGCCAACATCATTTGGAGTCGGAGTATAGAGTCTGGGGAGATGCTTGCCCAACTTATTACTATTTGCACACTTTTCCGGAGGCAAAGTGTGTGAGTGGGGGAACGGTAAGAGCAACCCCTGTGCCTGATCGAGTCGTATGCTTGATAAATACCATGATCAACGTGAAAAGTTTTCAAAATTAATAGTCTATGCATGAAAAATATTAGGGACGATGGAATTGCAACTAGGTAAGCTGTGAGAATTTGAGCCTACATTTGTGTGAATATTTCTTTCTTGAGAGTAGTTGTTCAAAATTTGTAATGCTGAAGCTTGCCCAAGTTCTGACCATTGTGATAATTGAAATTGAGTTAAGGTAGTAGATGATTTAGGCATTTTATTCTATTCTGCAAATAAAAAGAAGACCCTTGTTAGCCCATTGAGCCGAGCCTAATTTATTGATCACCTGGGGGAAAACTCCCACTGCCCTGGCCAACCTGCAGATATGCTCAATTACATAAAAAGAGCAAGTCAGGGCAAAGTCTTCTCTCAAAAAAAAAAAAAAAAAAAAAAAAAAAAAAAAAAATAGAAAAAAGAAACAAAAGAAAAAAAAAGGAAAAAAATAGATCCACAAATAAAAGGGTGTGCTAAAGCCCGTAAGAGAATGAGAAGAAATTTGGAGGAAAGTTGCTAAGTAAAATGCATGTCCTACCTAAGAATCAATTCTGGACATTGCCCAAGATAAGCCTATACAGTCACCCTAGAAAGCCCTAATGATATTGCCCAACTAGATTGAAAATTTCACAGGATAGAACTTGGTCAAGTCCAAAGCAAACCTTCTTTTGAAACAGCATTGAGCGAAACACTACCCATACACTAAAGAGAGAAACATCTAGAGAGAGCACCCAAAATCCTGTTGCAAACTCTTGACCGTTTTTTATGCATTCCCTTGACTATGATTTTGACTGTATGTTCACTTGATCAACTTCTGTATTTTGAAAAGCATGCTTGAGTTTTCTGTTATTTCTTTCTCTCCCCCCTTGTTTTCTAATTGAGCAGGCAAGTCATACCGCACGCTTGAGGACAAGCGTAGTAAAGTGTGTGCGTGTGATGAGCCATATTTTTTGGCTCATTTTTAGTTCTTTTGAGTCAAGTTGATAGAGTCTTTTAGTTGTTTTTACTTTGTTTGTGTCTGGGAGGACACGTTTTGGGTACTTGGTCAAGTTATGCAGGTGGGAGAAGAAGAGGCGCAAATGGCGTGAAAGAGGCAAGGAAAACAGCTTCTTGGTCAAGTATGCTAGTTGAGCAAGATGACCTGACTGAAACACCCAGATCCAGTTGGGCAACGAGCCATGTTGGGCAAGGTCAGTGAAGTGATCAAGATAGAAGGATGACCAAGCACCACACGAAGCAGTTGACTAGATACATTAACTGACCAGATACGGAACATTGACCAAAGACGCGTCAGGATCTTATATTTTGGGAAAGAATATTTTCTTTCCTTATCTCAAGAGTCCAATCAAGGCAGCGATTTTCCTTGGTCAGCAAGACATCCAGCGCCTATAAAAGAGGAGTATAAAACCCTAAAAAACGCAGCCATTAGGAGCCATATAGTCAGCCATTCGAACCTTGGAGAGAAAAACATAGCCACGAAAAATACCAGCCACATAAAGAATTCACGAAGTAGATGAACCCTAGTTGACCAGCGAAGAACACGGAGGAAGAAGACAATGTGGAGTGAGCCAAAACTCCTCCTCGTCGAGTTGTGATCATTGCCTACGGGCTAAAAACAATTTCCTTATGTTTTATGGTTTTGAATTCCGTTTTTAAGTTTTTATTTCGTTCAAACAATTTTCCTTTTAATATGAAGTTCATAGTTCGCCCGATTTCTTTTGTTTATTTATTTACTATGAGTAGCTAATCTGTTTGTGTCTGGGCAACGACAGAACCTGACCAACCCTGAGATGTGATCTGCCGGGAGGCTTAGTGATGACAGCCACTAGCTTAGTTTCGTTCTCGATTCAACAGGGTAGTATAATTGAGCATGTTAGGGACTTGGGCAATCCTACAGTGACCAGTGGGAACCCCGACTTGCCTAACACAAAAGTACGTGGATCAACGCGACCGGGAGACTGGGCGTCCGCGAAGTACAACATGTTGCTGGAGATGTGGTCGTATGACTTGGGTCTGTCCAGGCATGCTATTGGCCATTCTGGGTTTACTTGGAGGATGAAATCGGCTTGATCAACTTAGACTCATGCGGTCACATAGTGTCGAATTGGTCAATGTCAGGAGACCTATTGAGAGAGATCTAATAGGACTTTAAACATAAGAGCGAATGAGGGTTCGGGGTATTAATATGCGTGACATTATAGGGATGTTAATACTTAGGGCCTATAACCGGAAGATGAAACTGTTAGCAAAATGATATACGTACCAATGATCGGCAGCACTAGGTCAAAGGGGTAGTCAGGGGAGTCAATGCCTGGATACTTTATTTCTTATTTGATTTCTTATCTGTTTAGTCAATTCTGTTAATTGCTCAGTCTGTTAGCTTTTACATTCAGTAGTCAAGTTGCATGCTAGTTTATTTTATGTTATTTAATTTGTTTATTTCCAGTCAAGTTGTTAAGGTGACCACGGTTCGGCAGTGCCCAACTGCTTCCCAAAACAAAATCTTTTTAAACGTGACAACCCAATTGAGCAAAACGCCGGGAAAACTAAAAGCTAAATCGCCTCCTCGTGGGATCGACCCTATACTTGCTACTAGTACTTGTATTAGTAAAGAGTTTAGGACTTATAAATATTATTTTGCGCTACTCCACGACGGTAGCGTCAGGTGGCCCGCCTCCAGCTGGGCCGTCGTGCCCAGCAGCTGCCCGCGATAGATCGTTTGATCGATCGCGCCTCGGCGTCCAGCCGGGGATCGTCCCATGCCCACGCCGCCGAAACCCTAGGCGGCAATCCCGCGGTCCGGTGGCTTCGCCACCACCGCGTGATCGTTCGTCTAATCCGGGCTTCGATCTTCGGATCTTCGTTCTACGGTATTTTCAATAATTCGAATCAAATAAAATCATAAAGGATGTTTAGATTTTATACCTTCGATTCGTTGTTCGGAGAAACGAAATCAAACATCTTTGAATCTTCCCACGTATTCCTTGCACTCCGCTCGAACGTCGGGTGAGCGACGATCTATCGAACTCCTATGGATCTCCTTCAACTCTCTAGAACTATCAAATATTGATATTCTTGTCTTATGATTTATGAAGGCCATATAGTGCTTTTATAGGCTACGTAGGGGATCTAAAGGAGGTGGAATATTGGGCTTCCAATATTGGAGATTAAATTGAGCCAAGCCCAAATCCATTAATCCTTACCAATATTAATTTTATTTATTTTCCACTATATAAATAAAATTGCACTCCCAATATTTACCCATATTATATCAAATAATATTTCTCCGGTTTAGTATTATTTATTCCGTGTATTTATGATTTAAATATCCATGAATAAAATTTATTTATTGCTTAATAAATTTATTCATCTCTTGTATCCGAGAATAGTACCACTCAACCTTATTATTATGCGGGAACAAATCCACTCGCGAGGTTTACATAATAAATCCTTATGAGCTCATCTCGGGGATATTATCAACCCTTCCGGGATACACTTTCCCGTCAAGTATTCACGGCATGCCATATATAAAATATAGTAACCCAACTTAACCGGTAATTAACCCAATTAATTAAATCGGTTAATTCCTTTAGAAAATCAAAGTCACTTATATTAAATATACACACCCGCAATAGTATCGGGGATTAAGAATAAAATACTCCGAGACTCAAATCAATTATCACAGAGCAATTCTAATTGATAAGTCTCAAGCGATCCGCCCAATACACCAAGTGTATAAGTGTGATAAAATAATTAAGACAAATTATTTTCTCTCTCACACAATGACTATACCGATGGATTGGTCCGTGTCCATCTTGGTCGTGAGCAACTTTTTGATTAAATACGAGTAACCGATAGTATGATCTTCTGTGTGGGCCCGACACACCATACTAACTACAACGTATATAATCCAGGACTATGATTTGCATATATTTAATTAATAATAATTAAAAGCAAATGAATGTTCATTATTAATAGGTAAATGAAAGTGTACAAGGAGTTCAGAATACTCAAATCTAGACATTAAGTATACTACTCCATCACGACGATCCTCCGAACTCCTATGAATCTCCTTCACGAACTCTCTAGAATATCAAGTATGATAATCTTGTCTTGTTAAATTGTGAAGACCATGTAGTGCTTTTATAGGCTACGTAGGGGATCTAAAGGTAGTGGAATATTGGGCTTCTAATATTAATGATTAAATTGAGCCCCAACCCAAATCTATTAATCTCATTAATATTAATTTATTTTATTTTCTACTATATAAAATTAATTGCACTTCCAATATTAAACTATATTATATCAAATAATATTATCTCCGGTAGTATTATTTATTCCGTGTATTTAAGATATAAATATCCATGAATAAAATTTATTTATTGCTTAATAAATTTATTCATCTCTTATATCCGAGAATAGTACCATTCAACTTTAATTATTATGCGGAACAAATCCACTCATGAGGTTTACATAATAATTCCTTATGAACTCATCTCGGGGATATTATCAACCCTTATCGGGATACACTTTCCCGTCAAGAATTCACGGCATGTCATATATAAAATATAGTGACCCAACTTTACCGGTAATTGACCAGATATTCTAATCGGTCAATTTCTTTGGAAAATCAAAGTCACTTATATTAAATATACACACCCGCAATAATATCGGGGATTAAGAATAAAATACTCTGAGATTTAAATCAATTATCAAAGGTAATCTTAATTGATAAATCTCAAGCGATCCGCCCAATACACTAAGTGTACAAGTGTGATAAAATAATTAAGACAAATTATTTTCTCTCTCACACAACGACTATACCGATGGCTTGGTCCTTGTCCATCTAGGTCGTGAGCTACTGTTCGATTAAATACGAGTAACCGATAGTATGATCTTCCGTGTGACGACGCACACCATACTAACTACAACGTATATAATCTAGGACCATATTTGCATATATTTAATTATCAAATAATTTAAAGCAAACAATTGTTTATTTAATTAAATATATTAAATGCTATGATCGGGAGTTTTCGTTACTTAAATCTAGACATTAAGTATACAACTCCAACAATCTCCCACTTATACTAAGGTCTAGTTATTTCTTCCAAACTCCCGACTCCCATACCCATCACGTGCTTAAACTGTACTTCGAAGAAGTACCATGTGAATGAGCAATCTAGGTTGCCATCCCTGAAGTTATCTTGGTGACTATAGCGTCGTCTCACTAGACGATGACTCGTATCAGGTGGTACTTGCTCTATGTGTTATCTTTACTTTTGGACTTATGGCTTCTTCCAATTCACTACGCACCGCTATATACATAGCCTTTTGGTGAACCAAGAAACATATCCAAGTCCAGAGGTTATCCCGGAGCCCAACCAAAATTTCCGCTGCCTCTGAGGCTGCCATTCGGTTATGATAGAGTCCGAAAAGCATCGTGCTTATCACCCTTTCATATTAAGGTTCCACCTCCTTCAAAAGTGAACACATAGCCTGATATCGACTTACACCGGTCCTTCTCTAAGATCCGAGAAAATGTAATCTAAGAAGAGTTCGTGTTGCTCCGTAATCCAGTACTTCGAAAGTACTTTTACAGCATCCGAATATATCTTGATGAGATTACTTTGATATCCTCCCACTTGTTGGAGTTGTGTACTTAATGTCTAGATTTAAGTATCGGTAAACTCCCGGTCATAGCATTTAACCTATTTAATTAATAAACAATTATTTGCATTTAATTATTATTAATTAATTGTGCAAAATATAGTCCTGGATTCTATACGTTGTAGTTAGTATGGTGTGCGACGTCACACAGAAGATCATACTATCGGTTACTCGTATTTAATCGAACAGTTGCTCACGACCTAGATGGACACGGACCAATCCATCGGTATAGTCGTTGTGTGAGAGAGAAAATAATTTGTCTTAATTATTTTATCACACTTGTACAATTGGTGTATTGGGCGGATCGCTTGAGATTTATTGATTAGGATTGCCTTGGATAATCAATTTAAATCTCAGAGTATTTTATTCTCAATCCCCGATACTATTGCGGGTGTGTATATTTAATATTAGAGACTTTGATTTTCCAAAGGAATTAACCGATTTAATTATTGGGTTAATTACCGGTAAAATTGGGTCGCTATATTTTATATATGACATGCCGTGAATACTTGACGGGAAAGTGTATCCCGGAAGGGTTGATAATATCCCCGAGATGAGTTCATAAGGAATTATTGTGTAAACCTCATGAGTGGATTTGTTCCGCACAATAATTAAGGTTGAATGGTACTAGTCTCGGATATAAGAGATGAATATAATTTATTGAGCAATAAATTAATTTTATTCATGGATATTTAAATCTTAAATACACGGAATAAATAATACTACCGGAGAAATATTATTTGATATAATATGGTTTAATATTGGGAGTGCAATTAATTTATATAGTGGAAAATAAATTAATTAATATTGATAAGGATTAATAGATTTGGGCTGGGCTCAATTTAATCTTCAATATTAGAAGCCAAATATTCCACCACCTTTTGATCCCCTACGTAGCCTATAAAAGCACTACATGGTCTTCACAATTCATAACCTACGCCAATCATAAAGTCTTGAAGAGTGAAGGAGATCCATAGGAGTTCGATAGATCGTCGCCCACACGACGTTCGGACGAGGTGCAAGGAATACGTAGGAAGATCGCAAGGTCATCAACGTTTGATTTCGTTTCTCCGTACAACGAATCGAGGTACATAATCATAAACCCCTCTATGATTATATGTTCGTTTAATTGTGATGTATACATGAACAAGACGATCCGGGTAAACGACGAACCTCGGGGACGGGGATTCGAGATCCCCGCGCGAGGATCGAAGGGGCGGTCGAACCCTAGGGTTCGGACCGCCGCAACGCGCGACAAGGGGAAGCCCCGGCTGTACGCCGGGGCATGCGATCGACTTCGTTCGATCGCCGGGGATGCCGTGGGCTGGTGCCACGGCGGATCCCCCCGCCCTCATCGCCGCCGGCGCGGCTACGGGGAACCCTCGGCCGAAGCCGAGGGATGCGATCGATCCTCGGATCGATCGCGGGTCAGCTGCGGGGCGACTCGCAGCGACCCCGTGCATGCTACGGGTTCGCCCGTAGCGGCTCGCACGGGGTGACCCCGTGCGCTGGGGCAGCGAGTCATCGAATCGCTGCGGGGATGCCGCAAGCAGCCCGGGGATCGCTCGTAGCGATCCCAGCGATCGTCCGAAGACGATCGCGAGCCCCTCGTGGGGGCTCGGCTGGGTGCACGCGGTCCTCGGACCTCGCTGGGCATTCGGTCGGGCCCCGGCTCGTGAGGTGGTTTGCGTTCAGGTCTTCCGGCGATAAGGTTTCGGTCGGGTTATCGGTTCCGCAATTTTTTTGATAGCCCGGGACATCGATTCCCAGCACCACTACGCTAACCGCATAGTTGATATCAGGTTCTTGTTTTTCAACATTGCATTTATTAAGATTTCCACACCCTAGGTGTAGGAAACTGCTTTCTCTGCGTCTATCTCCTTTAAGTGTTCCAAACACATATCTTTTAGATAGATGCATTCCGTTTCTGAAAGGTAACGACCTTTTCTCGGAATAATGCATGTTTAAAACGAACCATAATCGTATAAGATAACTAGGAGAAGTACAATGTTCTTATCTTGAGATCAATGATCTTAAGAACATGCTCCAACTTCTACCTAATCTTATATCTCGATTTATTTAGACAATCATCATTTTATGTCTGACAATATCTTTGCATTGTTGCCAATGATAAAATGTTATCTACATAAAATTCCAAGAAACACCACCTTGTTTCCATCATGTTTCCAATACTCCTTTCTCGTCTATGCCCTTTGATGAATCCATTAAATGGACTATCTCATCAATTCGCAAGTTCCACGATTCATAGCTTTGTAACAATCCATAAATGGATTAACTAAGCTTGTACTCTAAATAATCTTGCCTCTTAACAATAATGCTTATTGCTTTCCAAGCAGGCACATTTAGATTTAGTACTGCCCCTGTGCAGAACTAGGGATTGATTTCATTTATACTAGATCCAGAGTTTGAAACTCTTCTAGTCTTATGAAGATCTCTGGTTGTCTAACAACCTCCCACTGCAATGGCATTTCGGTGTATAAACAGTAATAACAGTAGGTGAAGTTAGTGGTGTACTTCTACTCGGTTTGGCTGGTTCCTAGTCTTCTTTTATCTCTCTCCAAAGTATTACGTCATTTCGGGCTTTGTAGTTCATCTAAAAGTCTTCCTCTAAGAACCGGGCGATAGAACGTCCTTCTGGTTCATAGTACTATCGAACATACAATCTTTTGTTCTTCTAGGATATCCTACAACCACATTTGAATGTGCCGTTGTTTTACCAGAAATATCCATAGAACATAGGTAGTTCCGAATAACTTACCCTTTTACTATTAGAATTCCATTTCTTATTTCCAGACACACCACTTCTACACAAGAGTGTATGGTGTAGTCATTTGGGATCCAATCCCATTCTCTGATTTATGCTATGCGTTACTTAAATAGGTAGTAGCCTCCGCGATCAAATCGCAGGCTTCTAATGGATATACTTTGAAGGTTATCCACAATAGCTTTGTGTCCATTGACTTGTCAAAACACTTTGCTTTTGTGGCACATCAAGTATTCTAATCCATGTTCGAGTATTCTTAAAAGAATCACTCGCACCATTCTAAGTACACATATATCTGCATATATCAGTGTCAATCAATTTCAATACTTGTCCGGATTCTATCCTTTATCACAAAGGTTTGCTTAGTTGTATTATCTTCCAAATTCAATTCTTAGGTCGGAAGGTCCATTCCTTCAACTATAATTGATCAAATCAATTTCGACCTTTGAATCTTATTTGAATAAATACTACTAAGTACACGAATTCACAAGTATGATGATTTAATAAAGAAATACATCTAATGAGTAAAACAAGTTAAAAAAACGGTTTGATGCATCGTGGTAGACTTAGGATTCATCATTCATATATTGCTATCTTTAATGTACCAGAATAGATAATACCATTATTTCTTATCAAAACCATTAAATGATTAAAGAAATAAAATATCCATTCATTAATAATAGAAAACCAGAACAAAGTTCTTTCTAAAATAAAGGGGTACATAAAGCAATAAACTTGAAATGAAATCCTATAACTACTAAAGCAGATAAATTTCTTCCACTGCAACAGCTGCCTCCTCTACAGCTTTGCCCATGTAGACTTGAACTCTTCTTCTCTAAGTCGCCGGGTTTTCTGGAACCCCTGCATTAAAATGCACATACCGTCAGTGGTTCCAAATCTACACACCAGATTTCTGGTAGATAATACCGCTGACTATGTTTTCACGACTAAAGAAAAATTCGTACCTTTGAGAGGACAATCAGACTTCCAGTGTCCAGACTTCTTGCATCGAAAGCACTTGCCTTTAGGCTTGCCAACCCCTCCTCGTGGTCCATTGAACTTGGCACCACTGGGTTTCCAGGCTTGCTTCCTTTTCTTTGTTGGAAATCGACATCCCGGAATTAATAAATTTAAATAAATAAATTATCTAATTAATTCCGATCAATATCCTTTGGAGATCGAATATCCGAAGTTGTCAAAATTGCGGAACAACAACTCCAATCGACTCCCGGTTGCCGGAACATCCCGCCACGAACCACCACGTAAACCCGGACTCAACCAAACCCTAACCACGGGCGAACCCGGGCTGTTCCGTCGAGCCCTAGTGTGGGGCTCGCGGCTGTACACGGCAGCCGCCTAGGGCTGCTCGTAGCAGCCCGCTGGACGCGTCGGGAACCCTCGCTACGCCCCAGGCTGACCTAGCCACGCCCCGGTGATCTCGTATCCGCCACGGTCGAACCATGGCCCGTGATCACCTCCAGCCACCATGCGAGAAGACGCGTCGATCGAACCCTATCCGCGGGAGAACCCCACAGCGTTCGATCGCGTCATCGCACAAGCCACGGCTGGTCGCAGCAGCTCGTGCGGGAGAGCCCGTAGCAGCCCCGTGCACGACTCGCGTGGCTCGCGGATCCGCTGCGGGAAAAACCCGCAGCCCGCTGCCTGGGCACACCAGGCGGGCGCTTGACCCCCCAGGCGGCCGCTTGCCTGGGCAGTCAAACCCTAGGCGCGATTCTTCGCCGTCGGGTCGCTCCAGCCGCGGTGGTCCGGTGATCTTCGATCACCACCACCCAGCTCGACCCCGGTGAGGATCCCGAACCTCGGATCTTGTTCTACGGTATTTTTACGATAATATAAACGATTAAAATCATAAAGAGGGTTTTACGATTTTACCTCGTTCTCGTTGTTCGGAAAAACGAAGAACTCAATTGATGACCTTGAGATCTTCCCACGTATTCCTTGCACTAGCTCCAACGTCATGTGGGCGACGATCTTCCGAACTCCATTGATCTCCCTCTCTACTTTCTCTCTCTAGAATTGTGATCTTCAAGTTATATGAGAATAGAGAAGACCATGTAGTACTTTTATAGGCTACATAGGGGATCTTAAGGAGGTGGAATATTGGGCTTCCAATATTAATGATTAATTTGAGCCCAAGCTCAAATCTATTAATCCCATTAACATTAATTAATTTATTTTCCACTATATAAATTAATTGCACTCCCAATATTAAACCATATTATATCAAATAATATTTCTCCAGTAGTATTATTTATTCCGTGTATTTAAGATATAAATATCCATGAATAAAATTAATTTATTGCTAATTAATTTATTCATCTCTTGTATCCGAGACTAGTACCATTCAACCTTAATTGCGGAATAAATTCCACCTGCAGGGTTTACATAATAATTCCTTATGAACTCATCTCGGGGATATTATCAACCCTTCCGGGATACACTTTCCCGTCAAGTATTCACGACATGTCATATATAAAATATAGCGACCCAACTTAACCGGTAATTGACCCAGTGTTAAACCGGTCAATTCCTTTGGAAAATCAAAGTCACTTATATTAAATATACACACCCGCAATAGTATCGGGGATTAAGAATAAAATACACTGAGATTTAAATCGATTATCCAAGGCAATCCTAATCGATAAATCTCAAGCGATCCGCCCAATACACCAAGTGTACAAGTATGATAAAATAATCAAGACAAATTATTTTCTCCCTCATACAACGACTGTACCGATGGATTGGTCCGTGTCCATCTAGGTAGTGAGCAACTGTTCGATTATATACGAGTAACCGATAGTATGATCTTCCGTGTGACTGTTGGAAATCGATATCCCGGAATTAATAAATTTAAATAAATAAATTATCTAATTAATTCAAACCGAAATCCTACGGAGATCGAATATCCGGATTGTCTAAATTGCGGAACCGACAACCCAATCGAAATCCTTTCGCCGGAAAACAACCACGAACCACCTCACGAGCCGGAGCCCGGCCAAGAACACCCGCCGCGGGATGAACCCGCGGCTGCCCTAGCCGAGCCCCCGCGAGGGGCTCGCGATCGCTGATCGCGATCGATGGGGCTGCTCCGGCAGCCCCGCGGCGAGTCCGGCGACTCGCCGCTCACGGTGGAACTGGGGGCAGCACCAGCCCGCGCCCCCAGCGATCGAGCACGCGCTCGATCGCACCCCCGGCGTCCAGCCGGGGTTCTCCCCGTTCGCGCACGGCGATCGCGCCCTAGGGCCGATCGCCACCCTCGGCGTCCAGCCGAGGGTTTGTTGCCTTCGATCCCGGCGGGGATCTCCCGACCTCCCGCGGTCCGATGATCTTCGATCATCACCGCGAGGTCGATCCCGGCGGGGATCTCCCGACCTCCCGCGGTCCGATGATCTTCGATCATCACCGCGAGGTCGATCCCCGTCCCCGGGTTCGTCCCTCGGATCTTGGTTCATGATATTTTCACGATAAATAAACGATAAAATCATAAAGAGGGTTTTACGATTTACCTCGTTCTCGTTGTTCGGAGAAACGTAGAACTCAATTTGACGACCTTGAGATCTTCTCACGTATTCTTTGCACTAGCCCGGACGTCGTGTGGGCGACGATCTACCGAACTCCATGGATCCTCCTCTCTACTTTCTCTCTCTTGAATTGTGATCTTCAACTTATGAGAATAGAGAAGACCATGTAGTGCTTTTATAGGCTACGTAGGGTATCTAAAGGAGGTGGAATATTGGGCTTCCAATATTGAAGATTAAATTGAGCCCAATGCTCAAGTCCATTAATCCTTATCAATATTAATTAATTCTATTTTCCACTATATAAAATTAATTGCACTCCCAATATTAAACCATATTATATCAAATAATATTTCTCCGGTAGTATTATTTATTCCGTGTATTTAAGATATAAATATCCATGAATAAAATTAATTTATTGCTAATTAATTTATTCATCTCTTATATCCGAGACTAGTACCATTCAACCTTAATTATTATGCGGATTAAATCCACCTGCAGGGTTTACATAATAATTCCTTATGAACTCATCTCGGGGATATTATCAACCCTTCCGGGATACACTTTCCCGTCAAGTATTCACGGCATGCCATATATAAAATATAGTGACCCAACTTAACCGGTAATTAACCCAATAAATAAATCGGTTAATTCCTTTGGTAAATCAAAGTCACTAATATTAAATATACACACCCGCAATAGTATCGGGGATTAAGAATAAAATACACTGAGACTCGAATCGATTATCGCCGGCAATCCTAATCGATGAATCTCAACGATCCGCTCAATACACCAAGTGTACAAGTGTGATAAAATAATTAAGACAAATTATTTTCTCTCTCACACAACGACTATACCGATGGATTGGTCCGTGTCCATCTAGGTCGTGAGCAACTGTTCGATTAAATACGAGTAACCGATAGTATGATCTTCTGTGTGGGCCCGACACACCATACTAACTACAACGTATAGAATCCAGGACTATAATTTGCATATATTTAATTATAAATAATTAAATGCAAATAATTGTTCATTTAATTAAATAGATTAATGGCAATGGATCGTGAGTTTCCTTTACTTAAATCTAGACATTAAGTACACAACTCCAACAATCTCCCACTTGTACTAAGGTCTAGTCATTTCCTCCAAACTCCCGACTCCCATACTCATCACGTGCTTAAGTTGTACTTCCAAGAAGTACTATGTGAATGAGCACTCTAGGTTGCCGCTCTGAAGTTATCTTGGTGACTACAGCATCGTCTCCCTCGACGATGACTCGTATCAGGTGGTACTTGCTCTATGCGTTATCTTACACTTATGGACTTGTGATTTCTTACCATTTGCCATCGCACCGCTATACACATAGCCTTTTGGCAAATTAAGAATCACCTCTAAGTCCCAGAGATTATCCCGGAGTTATACCAAAACTTCCGCTGCCTCTGAGGCCGCTATTTGGTTACCCATGGCAGAGTCCGAAAAGCATCTTGCTTATCACTCTTCCATGTTAAAACTCCTTCTCCTTCAATAGTGAAACACATAGCCTGATATCGACTTACACCGGTCCTCATTTGATTAGAAATCTAAGAGAATGTAATCCAAAGGAAATGCTCGTCTGCTTCGTAGTCTAGAACAGTACTTCGAAAGTACTTTTACGGCAGTCGAATATTCCTTTCCAAGATTACCTTGATATCCTACCACTATGCTCACCGCATAGCCGATATCAGGTTCTCGTTTTTCAACATTGCATTTATTAAGCTTTCCACACTCAAAGTGTAGGAAACTGCTTTCATTGCTTCTATCTCCTTTTGTGTTCCAAAACACATATCCTTAGATAGATGCATTCCGTCTCTGAAAGGTAACGAACCTTTCTCGGAATCATGCATGTTAAAACGAACCATAATCATATATATGTAAGATGTCCAGGAGAAGTACAATGTTCTTTTCTAGAGATCCAAGATCTTAAGAACATGCTCTAACTTCTTCTTCATCTCATATATCGATTTTTCTAGACAACCATCATTTTATGTCTGACAACATCTTTACATTGTTACCAATGATAAAATGTCATCTAAATAAAACCTCCGAGAAACACCACCTTGTTTTCCATCACGTTTCCAATACACACAATTCGTCTATGCCTTTGATGAATCCATAAAATGGACTATCTCATCAATTTGCAAGTACCACGAACTCAATGCTTTGTTTCAATCCATAAATGGATCAACTAAGCTTGTACTCTAAATGATCTCGCCTCTTAGCAATAATCCTTATTGCTCTCCAAGAAGGCACATTTAGATCTAGTACTGCCTTCATGTAGATCTAGGGATCGATTTCATGTATACTAGGTCCAGAGTCTGAAGACTCTCCTAGTCTTATGAATATCTCCGGTTGTCCCACAACCTCCTGATGGAGTTGTATTCTAAATGTCTAGTTTAGTGCAAATACGGAACTCCTTATCTATACCTTAATTCGAGATATGATTCAAGCATGATTGCATTTAATGCAATAGTCCTTGATGTATACGTTGTAGACAGTATGGCGTGAGGAGACACGCGGAAGATCATACTGTCGGTTACTCGTATACTATCGAACAGTAGCTCACGACTTAGATGGACAGGGACAATCCATCGGTACGTCGTAGTGTGACTGGTAGATAGTCGGTCTTGACTATCATGTTACACTCGTACACTTGGTGTATTGAGCAGGACCACGGGAGGGCGTTCGATTTATACTAATCGATGTAATCGAACTAGACCTCGGATATTACGGATATGTGAGTTCTTAATCCCTATATAATTATAGGTGCGTGTGTCCAATGCTCGGTTCTTTGATGTGCCAATGAGTGAGATTAATTGATTAGTCAATATTCTCGGTAGATTGGGAATCGGTATTGTACACACGGCATGCTATAGATTATAGACAGGAAACCGTGTCCCATTTATTGGGTTGATGATGTCCCCGAGATGAGCTCATAAAGTTTATCATGTAAACCCTGCAGGTGGATTCGTTCCACATGATAATAAGGATGAGTGGTACTAGTCTCGGATAATAAGAAATGAATTAATTTAATTATTAGTAATTAATTAATTCATGGACATGCGATATCTTAAACACGGGGAAAATCACATATGTAATACGGCGGGAAAATTATTGACGGAATAATTTGAATTAATTAATTGGGAAATCATTTATAATTTTATAGTGGAATTAATTATAAATAAAATTGTGGAATTTAATTAAGGTTTTCCTTTTGGGACACCAAGTTAATTAAATTGCAATTTAAGCCTAATTAATTAATTGCCTATGGGTCCCTAGTGTGGCCTATATAAATCCCTCATCTCTCTTCTCTAAACCTACAGAACGCCGCTATAATTAATTCTGTGGAGAAATTATTTTGTTAGCGCAATTATTCTTTTCTCCGCTTAATTAATTTAGATTAGCACAGTGTTTTTCTTTTCTGTAGAAATTAATTTGCTAGCGCAAATATATTTCTAGATACAGAATAGTTTTTCTTTTCTGTAGAAATTAATTTGCTAGCGCAAATATATTTCTGGAGACAGAATAATAAAAACGTGAGAAAGAGGGTTTGAGAGAGAAGAAGAAGAGAAACTCCAAGCGGATCGATGCCCACACATCGGCTGGAGCAAGAGGGCTAGGATACACGCTAGAAGACTCGAGGTATCTGTCAATTCGGCTTCTCCGAATCACGCGACAAAGGTATGAGATCGATCCCTAATTCCGCAATTATCGATCTCTAAATTCGTTAAAAATACATCGAACGAACGATCGGGTTCCGGGAGTCGTGGTACGTGTTCCTCGACTACTATGGGTTCAAGGACCTTCGGATCGGTAGTCGGAAGAGGAAAAACGGACCGGAAACGAGCCCGAAACAGCAGAACGCGCTGCTGTTCGCGGAGAAACGGCGACCGCCGTTTCCAAACGGCGACCGCCGTTTCCAAACGGCGACCGCCGTTTTGGTCTTTTTCTGGCAGCCCGCTCGGTTCGCGCGGTTGTCCTTCGGGGCAATGGCTGGGCGTGAATCGGGGCACGGGCTGGAAAAGCGAACGAAGTAGCGACACCGGATGTCGACTGGGATCGTTCGGATGTTCGAGTGATCGAACGAACGCATCCCGGGTAGTCGATTTCCAACAATTGGTATCAGAGCCGGTTTTGTCGTTCGTTGTATTTTTGCGAGATTTGTTTTGCAGGTTCGAACCCGATTATTATGGCCATGTGATTGTGCTGTATGTTTGTGGTTTGTTAAACTCTCGGGTTTGTCGAGATCTTTGTTTTTTGAATCGTTGCTTGCTTGTAATAGTTAAAACGACGGGTTGAGTCGTTTAGGTTTTCTATTTCGGTTTTTCGTTTTTCGTTTATCCGGGTGTATAGGATCGATCATTCCTGTATAGGATCGATGCCGGAAGTAGTTAGCTTTACTATGTAATGTTGTTGCTGCTTGGTGGATCGAGACGAGATCGAAGGCCGGACGAACGAGGGTCGAGAAGTCGAACCCGCGGGCTGCTGAAGGGCAAACGGCGGTCGCCGTTTCCTAAACGGCGGTCGCCGTTTCGCTGGATTCTTGGCAGCAGCTCCGCGGGGGTTCGACTGACACCACGGATCGCTCGTCGAGGCTTGAGATGATACTCCAGTGGGAGGGGTTCGTCTCTTGGCACTTAGACGAGTCGGTGGTGGATCGAGACCGAGACGAGCAACGAGACGAAGATCCGAGAAGACGTGCATGGAAGATATTTAAAGGCCATAATAATCGGGGCCACGTTAAATGCTTTTTGTGTGTTAACGAGCTTTTATTATGCTTTATTTATTTGTGCATGTTATCCCTTTCGTAAAATACTAAGTGGGAGAGGGATTGGAAACAATCCCGCGGTCTCCATTCTCTGTTTTGATAGTGATGTGTGTCACTTACGAGTTGGCTTTAGTGTCATCCTCCCTATCGGATAAAGTCGACACACGGATATCACTGGATCAAAATTCGAATTTAAAATCCACTTATAAAATTGAACAATTATATTTCTCAAAAGCAATGCCTAATCTGTCATTCAAAGACTAATTTCAACTCGACTCATTCTCACCCCGGGGAGTGGAATGGAGCCAAAGCGCTTGGTTATGTCGATGACACAGATTAGAGACATTCGAGTCATTCGATGACTAGATCGATTGTCTGGTTGGCTCCCTCACCTAGTGAGAGATAGGGCTCAATTGCATGATTGATCGCTGGTTAGAAACTTCGAGTTTCACTTACGAGATATCAAGCTTTGATTAATAAAATTGTGAAATTTAATAAATGTAAGAGTTAATTAACAAAGTTGTTTGTTTTAGTAAACGTCCACACTATCGTGGCTTGCTAAATGGAAACGGTACTTTGGGTTAATTGAGACTCTATGACATTTAAATAAGTAGGATTCAATTAATAAAGTTGTTTGTTTAGTAAACGTCCACACTAACGTGGCTTGCTAGATGGAAACGGAACTTTGGGATTAATTGAGGCTCGACAGTTATAGAAAGTCGTGGAGGACCGCATGTCAACGTAAACGTCCACATGAACGTGGCTTGCGGTGGACATGTAGTTCCCGAGCGGTGGACTTAGTACTGAGAAATGGTACACACTTAGGTACGCTTTATAGTATCCTCCCCATCGGAGTCACTGCTATAATGATGTACGACCGAAGTGAAATCCAATCATAAAATCATTTGGACTGGTAAACGTCCACAAGAACGTGGCTTGCTATGTCTGATGGGATTTTGGAAATGATTGGTAGTTTAATGATATCACTTGAGGGAAATGATATCGAATTAAACTCATTTTTTGTTTTATATGGTATTATTCCCATTAAAAGTCAACAAACACACTGAACTTGATTGTATGGATTGGAAAAGAAACTTGGACATTGTCCTAACTGCAGAGGAGTACAAATATGTACTCCAAGTCAATTGACCTGCTGAACCAAATGATACTTCCACTACTGAGGAAAGGAAGCTCATTGGAAATGGATCAAGGCTATGAGATGACGCGGAGCAACATTATGACTTCATGTCAAAAGTGCTGCGACATCGGGATCATGCCATGACCATTACCTATGATATGATGCTTAACCTCAAGAAGTTTTGGTCATCAGGACAGGACAGCCGGGCAAAGTGAAATGAGGCAACTCATAACGGCCATCATGTCGGAAAGAACGCCCGTAAGGGATCACGTTCTTAGAATGATGGGCTATCGTAATGAGATAGAGGTTCTGGGAGAAATTATCAAAGGGGTAACCCAAATTGATTTTGTGCTCCAGTCACTGCCGAGAAGTTTTGAGCAGTTCCGCCTAAACTAAAATATGAATAAGGGGTCTTATTCATTGACGGAGCTCCTGATTGAACTTCAAGCGGCTGAGAGAATCTTTGAGGGTCCTCAAAGCACTTATGGCTGAGAGATTGACTCTTCCTAGGCTTTCGGGCAGCAAAAGGAAGAAGAAAATACGGAAACCCAGTGGGCCTAATATATCTGGACCACGGAATGGGACAAGCAAGCCCAAGGGGCAAGTGCTTCCGTTGTAAGCAGTTTGGATACTGGAAGTTTTAATTGTCCTCTCAAAGCAACTAGAAGTTAACTTCTCTTTAGTCACCGAAACATGCTTAGTGGTGTTATCTACCAGTACCTGGTGTGTGGATACGGAAACCACTAATCATGTCTGCACTTAAATGCAGGGGTTCCAGGAAACCCGGAGACTTAGATAGGAAGAAGTAATAACCTACATGGGCAATACTGTTAAGGTAACAGCCGTTGCAGTGGGAGATGTTAAATTGTTTTAACGGTAGGATTTTAGTTCTAAAAAAAAATTGTCTTTATGTGCCGGTATTTAGAAAGAATTTTCATTTCGGATTTCTAAATTGGCTTAGAATGGATATTCCGTTTCTTCTGATAGTTTTATACCTATCAGAGTAGGAAACGGGGATATTATCTATTCTGGTACATTGATAGACAATTTAATACTGAATCCGTGTTCTTCCACGATGCAACACACCGGAGCTAATAACACATTGTCGAACCCCAATAAGAGTAAAGATCCTTCTAGGATGAATCAAATGTACTTATGGAATCTTAGGCTAGATCATTTTAACTTGAGTACGATTCAAAGGGTGAAAGCTGATGGACTACTCAGCTAGGTTGAAGGAAAGGACTTTCCAACCTTCGAATCATACTTGGAAGTTTTAATGACCAAGCAACCCCTTACGCTTAAAGGAAAATATCCAAGAAAGTACTAGAGTTGATTCGCTCTGATATATGTAGACCTCTTTGAGGAGTAAGGCATGCTTATCAGAAAATGGGATTAACTCCCAACAGACTACACCATTTATGCCTCGGCAAAATAATGTGTTGTAAAGAAGGAATAGGACTCTTATAGATATGGGAAAGTAAACAATAAGTTATTCGGAGTTACCTAATTCGTTTTTGGGATATGGCTTGGAAACAGCGGCGTTTATCCTGAACTTGATTCCTTTGGAAACTTGTACAGATATTCAGCTGTTTATAAGATACCCTAAGAAAATGAATTGAGATATGTAATATAGTCCAAAGGACCAGATGTTCGTTGATTGAATCAACGATTCGGTTCTTAGACATGGACTATATGTATATGCAATATCGCAAGCCCAAGAGTAGAGTAATACTTAAATGTGCTTAGAGGGACTGATTAAGACTTAGAATCAGCCTAACTGAGTAGTTCACTACTGTAATCTTTAGTCACTAAAGATACACCGGAGCGTCGTCGTAGTGGGAGGGTTGTTAGACAACCCAACAGATTCATGTTTATAGGTGAGTCTTCGGACTTGTTACCTGGAGAACATGAAGCCGAACCCTGGATCTATGACGAGACGCTGAAAGATCAAGATGCTCAGTCTTGGCAAAAGTCGATCAGGATTCTTTTGTCTTCACATGGAAGATGGAAGTCAAGACAGATTTTCTAAATCGAAGTCTTGACGGGGCCATCTGTGTGGGACAGCCAGAGAGATTCATCGAAAAGAGCCAAGAGCATTCGGTAAGCAAGCTTAATCAATCTTAGGATTGAAGGAAGCTTCAAGATCTTGGACACATGCGGACCTATGAGAAAATCCATTTCATGGATTCATTTAAGGCATGTTTAGGTCCTGTGTGTAATAAAGAAGTGACAGAAAAGATGTGGTGTTTTCTCATTCTTTATGTGGACGACATCCTTCTAAATTGGCAACAATATGAAAGATGTTATCGGATATAAAGGGATGGTTGTCTGAGTAATTCTATGTAAGAGACTTAGTAGAAGTCGGGAATGTTCTTGGGATCAAAGTTACAAAAGGATCGCCAGAAAAGAACATAGAACTTATCTCGAGTCTCATACATAAATACAATTCTTACTCGTTGCAGCATACAGAATTCCAAGAAAGGTCTTCACCTTTTAGATGTGGAATTAATCTATCTAAGGTTTTGTGTCTGACACAATAAAGGAGATAGATGAAGAGTAAGCAGTTCCCTGCACCTTAATGGTGGGAAGCTTAATGTATGTAATGCGATGCACGAGACTGATATCTACTATGCCGTGGGCATGGTGGTGAGATATCATAGTAATCCTGGAAAGGATAACTCGACTGATGTAAAGAACATGTTTAGGCTCCTGCAGAGGACCAGGAATTATGTTCTGAGTTACAAAGCAGTCAAGTTGTTTCCTTTGGATTACATAGAATTGAATTTCCAATCAAACAGGGACAGTTGAAAGTCGAAGTCAGGCTATGTGTTCTCACTGTGAAGTGGAGCAGTCACATGGAAGAATGTAAAGCAGCGATGCATTACGGACTCTACCATGGAAACTGAAAGGATAACGGCCTCTGAGGCAGTTAAAAGGTCAGTGTGGCTCCAGAACTTCCTAAGGGACTTAGATGTGGTTTCTAGTTTACCCAAAGCTATTTTGAATAGCGGTATTGGCAAACTTGAAATGCCACGAGTCCACAGTGGGAGATAATACGTAGAGCGCAAGTACCACCTGATTCGAGAGATCGTCTAGTAAGACGATGCAGTTGTCACCTAGATAGCATCAAGAGGATTGCCTGGTAAACCCGTTCACAGAGGCACTTCCAGCGAAAGCGTTGGGTAGGCGTGATGAGGTTATGGGAATCTGATGTTTGGGAGAGGGCGACTAGACTTTTAGTATAAGTGGGAGATTGATGGAGTTGTATTCTAAATGTCTAGTTTAGTGCAAATACGGAACTCCTTATCTATACCTTAATTCGAGATATGATTCAAGCATGATTGCATTTAATGCAATAGTCCTTGATGTATACGTTGTAGACAGTATGGCGTGAGGAGACACGCGGAAGATCATACTGTCGGTTACTCGTATACTATCGAACAGTAGCTCACGACTTAGATGGACAGGGACAATCCATCGGTACGTCGTAGTGTGACTGGTAGATAGTCGGTCTTGACTATCATGTTACACTCGTACACTTGGTGTATTGAGCAGGACCACGGGAGGGCGTTCGATTTATACTAATCGATGTAATCGAACTAGACCTCGGATATTACGGATATGTGAGTTCTTAATCCCTATATAATTATAGGTGCGTGTGTCCAATGCTCGGTTCTTTGATGTGCCAATGAGTGAGATTAATTGATTAGTCAATATTCTCGGTAGATTGGGAATCGGTATTGTACACACGGCATGCTATAGATTATAGACAGGAAACCGTGTCCCATTTATTGGGTTGATGATGTCCCCGAGATGAGCTCATAAAGTTTATCATGTAAACCCTGCAGGTGGATTCGTTCCACATGATAATAAGGATGAGTGGTACTAGTCTCGGATAATAAGAAATGAATTAATTTAATTATTAGTAATTAATTAATTCATGGACATGCGATATCTTAAACACGGGGAAAATCACATATGTAATACGGCGGGAAAATTATTGACGGAATAATTTGAATTAATTAATTGGGAAATCATTTATAATTTTATAGTGGAATTAATTATAAATAAAATTGTGGAATTTAATTAAGGTTTTCCTTTTGGGACACCAAGTTAATTAAATTGCAATTTAAGCCTAATTAATTAATTGCCTATGGGTCCCTAGTGTGGCCTATATAAATCCCTCATCTCTCTTCTCTAAACCTACAGAACGCCGCTATAATTAATTCTGTGGAGAAATTATTTTGTTAGCGCAATTATTCTTTTCTCCGCTTAATTAATTTAGATTAGCACAGTGTTTTTCTTTTCTGTAGAAATTAATTTGCTAGCGCAAATATATTTCTAGATACAGAATAGTTTTTCTTTTCTGTAGAAATTAATTTGCTAGCGCAAATATATTTCTGGAGACAGAATAATAAAAACGTGAGAAAGAGGGTTTGAGAGAGAAGAAGAAGAGAAACTCCAAGCGGATCGATGCCCACACATCGGCTGGAGCAAGAGGGCTAGGATACACGCTAGAAAACTCGAGGTATCTGTCAATTCGGCTTCTCCGAATCACGCGACAAAGGTATGAGATCGATCCCTAATTCCGCAATTATCGATCTCTAAATTCGTTAAAAATACATCGAACGAACGATCGGGTTCCGGGAGTCGTGGTACGTGTTCCTCGACTACTATGGGTTCAAGGACCTTCGGATCGGTAGTCGGAAGAGGAAAAACGGACCGGAAACTAGCCCGGAACAGCAGAACGCGCTGCTGTTCGCGGAGAAACGGCGACCGCCGTTTCCAAACGGCGACCGCCGTTTTGGTCTTTTTCTGGCAGCCCGCTCGGTTCGCGCGGTTGTCCTTCGGGGCAATGGCTGGGCGTGAATCGGGGCACGGGCTGGAAAAGCGAACGAAGTAGCGACACCGGATGTCGACTGGGATCGTTCGGATGTTCGAGTGATCGAACGAACGCATCCCGGGTAGTCGATTTCCAACACCTCCCACTACAATGGCATTCCGGTGTATAAACAGTGATAACAGTAGGTGCAGTTAGTGGTGTACCGCTACTCGGTTCGGCTGGTTCTAAGTCTTAATCTTTCTCTCTCATTTCAAAGTATTACGTCACTTTGGGCTTGTGGTTCATTATATAGTCTTTCTCTAAGAACCGGGCGTTAGAACTTATAACGTCCTTCTGGTTCATAGTACTATTGAACACACATCTTTTGTTCTTCTAGGATATTCTACAACCGCATTTGAATGCGCCGTTGTTTCCAGACATATCCATAGAACACAGGTAGTTCCGTATAACTCATCTTTTACTATCTCTATAAGAGTTCCATTTCTTATTTACGACACACCATTTCTACACTAAAAGTGTATGGTGTAGTCATTTGGGATCATCCCAACCTCTGATCAGTATGCCATGCATTCCTCAGACAGGTACTTGCCTCCGCGATCAAATCGCAGGCTACAAATGGATATACCTCGATGGTCCTCCACAATTGCTTAGTGTCCATTGACTTGTCAAAACACTTGCTTTTGTGGCACATCAGGTATTCTAATCCATTTCTCGAGTAATCATCAAATGAAGTACTCGTACCTTATTGTCTGAGTAGACATAGGTCTGCATACATCAGAGTTAATCAATTCCAATACTTGTCCAGATCTTATATCTTATATCCAGAAAGGATTGCTTAGTCATATTATCTTCCAAATTAGATTCTTAGGTCGGAAGGTCCACTCCCTCAACTTAATTGATCAAAAATCAATTTTCGACCTTTGAACTTCTTATTTGAATAAACATGACTCAGCATAAGAATCCACAAGTATAATTGATAAAGAAATCTCTTATTAGTAAAACGAGTTTCATACTACGGTTCGTTGCATTGTGGTGGACTCAGGATTCATCATTTATATATTGCTAGCCAATGTACCAAAATAGATAATATCATTATTTCTTCTTATAACCATCAAATGATTAAAAGAAATAAAATATCCATTTATTAGAAATCCAGAACAAAGTTCTTTCTAATATGAAAGGTACATAAAAGCAATAACTCAAAATGAAATCCTATAAAATGTCCTCCACTGCAACTGCTGCCTCCTCTACAGCATTGCCATGTAGACTACGATTTCTTTCTTTTCCAAGTCGTTAGGTTTCCTGGAACCTTTGCATTTAAAATGCACATACCGTCAGTGGTTCCATATCTACACACCAGGTTCCGGTAGATAATACCACTGACTATGTTTTACGACTAAAGAAAATTTCGTACTTTCTTTGAGAGGATAATCAGACTTCCAGTACCCAGACTGTTTGCATCGAGAACACTTGCCTATTGGCTTTCTCGTCCCATCTCGTGGTTCAAGTAACTTATGACCACTGGGTTTCTTTGCTTGCTTTTCCTTTCCCCCAATTTTGCCTTTAGGTTCAAAACCTTTGGCATTGGCTACAAGAGCTTGCGATTTCCGTCTCAACTCGTCTAAAAGGTCAATCATCTCAAAAAAAACGTTTTTAAGCGTTTCCTCGAAGTGACTGGCCTTTATGAGTATCCTCATCGCTTCTTGTCTAGCCGCCTATGTCAATAGGCTCGGAAGGACAAAGCTCACTGAGTACAAACTTGTACTCTTCAACAGTCTGGACAATGTCTAGATCTCTATTCCAATCATTACATTTAGGGACCAATGAGTTTAAAATCCTTACGTATCACAGAAAGTGGGTTCAAAGCCATATCCTAATCTATGAGCACATATAACAACAAACAATCGATTTAATCTCCGATATTATCTCCCTCAAATAATATCATTAAACCACTAATCACATCTAAAATCCCATCAGGTAAGGCAAGCCACGTTCGTGTGGACGTTTACCCACCCAAATGATTTAGCAATTAGATTTGCTTCGGTCGTACATCATTATAGCGTTACTTCGTTGGGAAGAATACTATAAAGCGTACCTAAGTGTAAACCATTACTCAGTATCTAAGAAGATTGTTTGGGACACGTATATTCACCGCAAGCCACGTTCGTGTGGACGTTTACGTTAACATACGCTCCTTTACTCCCTTCTATAACTGTCTACATCAATCGTTCCAAAATCCCATTCAATGTAGCAAGCCACGTTCGTGTGGACGTTTACTACACCAAAAGACTTTTACAATTGACTCCCAATTACTTGAATCATTTAATCTTGTAAATCAAGACGCGGAGAATCATAAGTGAAACTCAAAGTTTCTAACCAGTGATTCACCATGCGAACAACCCTATCTCTCATAAAAATGAGGGAGCCGAGCAGACAATCGATCCACCTTCAAAAGATGGTACGACTGCCTCTAATTTGTGTCCTCGACATGACCAAATGGCTTTGGCTCCATTCCACTCCCCGGGGTGAGAATGAGTCGACTTGAAGTCAGTTTTGGAAAGACAAATTAGGCATTGTTTGATAGACTTAATCAATGTTTCTCGTAAGAGGAATTACAAGAATTCTCCTCCAATGACTTGTCTATACGAACTTCAAAAGTCCATAAAAGTCACCAAGAGAACAGCAATGGAGACCATGGATATGTTTCCATACTCTCTCCCACTTAGCTTTTTACAATAAAGGATACGCTATCTAATGCATAATTAAATACACATAAGCATGCATACATGAAATAAAGCACATAGAATATTATCACATAATCAAAATAATACTAGAATATTATTTTTCCGACTATTATGGCTTTATCGCATCTCCGTACGCATCTTCTAGTCTTTAGTCTTCGTTCTTGAATGCTCCATGTGACGGGAATATTAATTCCAATATTTAAATCTATTTATTTTTAATAAATCCAAAAGATACTTAATTCGAAAATTAAGTCAATCGAATAAATCAAAAATAAAATTAAATATTATTAATATTTTTATTTATTTTATTTTCCCTTTCGACTTCATTAAATCTCTAGAATAATCTATCCAAGACCCACTTGGAATATTCTAGAAGACTTTTATAATGAAATAAGGAAATAAAATAATTTATTTTATTTTCCCTTTCTACTTCATTAAATCTCTAGAATAATCTATCCAAGACCCACTTGGAATATTCTAGATAATTTCCATAATGAAATAAGGAAATAAAATAATTTAGTACTCATAGTCCTTCCAAATTAATTCCTTTCCTAATCCATTAAAAATTCCATAAAGGAATAATTAAATAGGAAAAATTAATTAAGGACTCTTCTACTTTCCAAAATTAATTAATTTCCATGTCCATGAAAATTCCCATAAAATAGGAATAATCAATTAGGAAATAAATTAATTTAATAATTAATTATTTTCCTTTCCAATTCTATTAAATCTCTAGAATCCTATTACAAGTAGAACTTAGAATATTCTAGAAGACTTCTATAATAGAATAAGGAAATAAATTAATTCCAATTAATTCTTTTCCTATTTCCATGAGAATTCCCAAAAATAGGAATACTCAAAATAGGAAAACCGAATCAATTAGGAAAGTGAATCTAGGTAGGAGAACACGAGATCACGAGGACCCCGCGTCCCCCACCATCGATCGCCGGCCGGGGAGGAGCACCGCCGCCACCTCAGCCCACGCGCCACCACCACCGGTGGCCGGCGTGGCCGAGACTTCCCGCGGGCAGCCCCCGCGCCCCCTTTCGATCGATCCTCATGGGATCGATCATCATGATCGATCCCCGGTCCTCCCTCTCTTCGTCTCCTCCGTCACACTTTTCCGGCGGTCGTTTCGGAATCGATCCAACGTAAATAAATTACAAATTTATTACTACGTTCTCCGGTATCGATTCTCTACATGAAATCGACCTCATACAATTTCCGGAAAAATAAGAACAAGCATTCACCACACAAGAACAAATATTGACATCACCGAGAGTTTAATAATCAAGAACATTATTATGACATTAATTAACAAAATTAAATCTAGCCATAATAATCGGAAACCCTGCAAGGTAGAAAAATTTATCGAAAAATACCATGAACTAAAACCAACGCTCTGATACCAATTGTTGGAAATCGATATCCCGGAATTAATAAATTTAAATAAATAAATTATCTAATTAATTCCGACCGAAATCCTACGGAGATCGAATATCCGGATTGTCTAAATTGCGGAACCGACAACCCAATCGAAATCCTTTCGCCGGAAAACAACCACGAACCACCTCACGAGCCGGAGCCCGGCCAAGAACACCCGCCGCGGGATGAACCCGCGGCTGCCCTAGCCGAGCCCCCGCGAGGGGCTCGCGATCGCTGATCGCGATCGATGGGGCTGCTCCGGCAGCCCCGCGGCGAGTCCGGCGACTCGCCGCTCACGGTGGAACAGGGGGCGGCACCAGCCCGCGCCCCCAGCGATCGAGCACGCGCTCGATCGCACCCCCGGCGTCCAGCCGGGGTTCTCCCCGTTCGCGCACGGCGATCGCGCCCTAGGGCCGATCGCCACCCTCGGCGTCCAGCCGAGGGTTTGTTGCCTTCGATCCCGGCGGGGATCTCCCGACCTCCCGCGGTCCGATGATCTTCGATCATCACCGCGAGGTCGATCCCCGTCCCCGGGTTCGTCCCTCGGATCTTGGTTCATGATATTTTCACGATAAATAAACGATAAAATCATAAAGAGGGTTTTACGATTTACCTCGTTCTCGTTTTTCGGAGAAACGTAGAAATCAATTTGACGACCTTGAGATCTTCCCACGTATTCCTTGCACTAGCCCGGACGTCGTGTGGGCGACGATCTACCGAACTCCATGGATCCTCCTCTCTACTTTCTCTCTCTTGAATTGTGATCTTCAACTTATGAGAATAGAGAAGACCATGTAGTGCTTTTATAGGCTACGTAGGGGATCTAAAGGAGGTGGAATATTGGGCTTCCAATATTGAAGATTAAATTGAGCCCAATGCTCAAGTCCATTAATCCTTATCAATATTAATTAATTCTATTTTCCACTATATAAAATTAATTGCACTCCCAATATTAAACCATATTATATCAAATAATATTTCTCCGGTAGTATTATTTATTCCGTGTATTTAAGAGATAAATATCCATGAATAAAATTAATTTATTGCTAATTAATTTATTCATCTCTTATATCCGAGACTAGTACCATTCAACCTTAATTATTATGCGGATTAAATCCACCTGCAGGGTTTACATAATAATTCCTTATGAACTCATCTCGGGGATATTATCAACCCTTCCGGGATACACTTTCCCGTCAAGTATTCACGGCATGCCATATATAAAATATAGTGACCCAACTTAACCGGTAATTAACCCAATAAATAAATCGGTTAATTCCTTTGGTAAATCAAAGTCACTAATATTAAATATACACACCCGCAATAGTATCAGGGATTAAGAATAAAATACACTGAGACTCGAATCGATTATCGCCGGCAATCCTAATCGATGAATCTCAACGATCCGCTCAATACACCAAGTGTACAAGTGTGATAAAATAATTAAGACAAATTATTTTCTCTCTCACACAACGACTATACCGATGGATTGGTCCGTGTCCATCTAGGTCGTGAGCAACTGTTCGATTAAATACGAGTAACCGATAGTATGATCTTCTGTGTGGGCCCGACACACCATACTAACTACAACGTATAGAATCCAGGACTATAATTTGCATATATTTAATTATAAATAATTAAATGCAAATAATTGTTCATTTAATTAAATAGATTAATGGCAATGGATCGTGAGTTTCCTTTACTTAAATCTAGACATTAAGTACACAACTCCAACAGTGACGACGCACACCATACTAACTACAACGTATAAAATCAAGGACTATAATTTGCATATATTTAATTATAAATAATTAAACGCAAATAATTGTTTATTTAATTAAATAGATTAATGGCAATGGATCGGGAGTTTCCGTTACTTAAATCTAGACATTAAGTACACAACTCCAACATTCTTGCCCCTACCTCCAATAGGCTTCGAGCCTTTGGACTTGGTAGCTACAAGCGCTTGAGACTTGCCCTTCTTGTAGATCCCCTCTGCCGCCTTTAGTTCAGTCAGGAGTTTCGCAAGAGTATACGACAGTTTACCCATATTATAACTCACGCGGAACTGCTCAAAACTAGGGGTCAGAGACTGGAGTATGATGTCGACTTGCGTCTCACCATCAATCTGAGCTCCTAGTGTTGGGATATGTCCTTCGATCCTACGTGTGCAATCGATAAAGTCATAAGGTCGTCTATGGATGTTAAATGATTAGTCGATAATATTAATTGTTGGGAACAATATAATATTGATCGATAATCAAACCTACAGGGTCACACACGGACTCGATATTGATATACGTTGCTTGATAATAATATTGATTTAGAATCAATATTTACGTGGATTTTCACATGCATGGGATGCATGGCTTGCATGGAATGCATGTCACATAGTGTGACATGGCATGCCACACAAGCCAATGGGACCACATATCATGATTTGGCATGATTATGTGGAGGTGACCTTTGAACTTCACCATAACACCCCATTATGTGTGGTTATGACACACACATTATGGTGGGGGTTACATGTGAAGTAAAAGAGGTATAATGAGCATGCAAATCAGATTTTAATGTCTCATTCTAACACCATCATGATCAGCCACGAAATTCACACCAAAAGGAGAGAATAGAGAGTGTTCTTGGAGAACCACTTCAAGCAAGCAAGGTATTCATCATTCGGGTTCGTGTGCAACACGTAGAGGCCGGGCCATTTGTGCGGCTTAAACATCCGAACGATCCAAAGGCGTGACGAGGTCATTCACAAGGAGAGCATCTAGTGGCTGATCCATTAAGGTGGTTCAATCGACTCAACACCACCTTAATCAACATCAACGAGGCACGCTACACCGGTTGTAAGTGTTCTCGTTAATCCTTATATATATACATATATATTGGATGTATATATATATATATATATATATATATATATATATATATATATATATATATATATATATATATATATATATATAAATATGTGTCTATACATATATATGTGTGCACTAGATCTTGTTGTTCGTGTTTACTCGTTTTACACGCTTCCGCACACACGAACGAGGTAATGATGCGATTGGATCGACATCGAAAACCTTATTTAGGTCAACCTTAGTCCGTACCCCAAAAACCACGAACGGCGCCCGCCGTTTCACAAACGGCGGTCGCCGAACACCACCGGCGGTCGCCGTTTCCAAAACGGCGCCCGCCAAAAAAGTACAGAATCGGGGCTGACCTAAAAATAGCCTTTCAGCGGGCGCAGAACTGAAACGGCGTGCACGGACCAGTCCAGAAGATGTTCATGGCCTATTTTTTTGCTTTTAATCTTTTCATTTGAGAGTTGTGAGGTTCTAGGGGCCTTTCGAATACGTATTTACATGCTTTGCTAGTTCTAGGTTGATTATGTTATAAATGTTCAACCAACGTACATACAAACCTTAACATGCATGTCCCGAAAATAATGAGTATAATGTCTTGTCCAAAACATCACACTCATGAAGCCCTCGATCATAAGTTGGTAGGTCCGCCTCAGCGGGGTACTACTTGTTATCTTGGGATAAGTGGGAGTAAAGGTTAGACCTTTACACGTGAGTTTGGTTTTCTC
Organism: Euphrasia confusa; assembly: GCA_954870475.1. Classification (NCBI taxonomy): domain Eukaryota; kingdom Viridiplantae; phylum Streptophyta; class Magnoliopsida; order Lamiales; family Orobanchaceae; genus Euphrasia; species Euphrasia confusa. The sequence goes on from OX940966.1 coordinate 19,411,879, forward strand.
ATCGATAGATCCACTGCAGGCGTGGCTATCGAGACATGAGATGAGAATGGGATTCTCATCGACCGAGAGTGATATTAGATATCATTGACATGGGTATGTCTACCTATCTTGAAATACTTAAGTGCGGACTCAGTCGGCTTAAAGATTTGCAAGATGAGGATCTCGGGATCGTTTTGTTCTAAGGGACAATGATATTGGATATCAATTGAACAAAATGAAATAAATAAGTTCAATTGTTAGACAACCTTATTTGTTTACCGCTTTGTGGATGTTTACATACTTTAGTTATCTTTCTTTTATAGTTTATCATGTCAAATATCAACTCAATTCAAGTTTGGTTCAATTCTTGATTATGAAAAATTGAACAAATTTTCTTGATTCACAACGTAATTTGAGGATGGTCCTCAAACACGAAGACAAGGAAAATGTGTTAGATAACCACATCCTAAGATATCATTGAACAACTCAATAGCATGTTCGGGGAATATGCTAAGATTGAGCAGTTCTGAATGACCAGGGTCATCGCTTCAGCTAGGCTGAATAAGAAAAATCTATAAGGACCACATGTACAACAAATGATTGGATTATTTGCTTTAAGTAATCTCCTAAATTTTTCTAAGATGATGAGTCGTCAATTAAAAATGGACCCTAAGAGGGATATTCTTGTGATAAAGGATGAGGTAATCAAAAGAGCATGGGCAAGAAGGCTACTAGGGTTCCTAGGGAATCTGAATGCGTCTACTGCAAAGGTGTTGGACACTACTTGCAAATATGTAGAAGTTCATATTTTATTCAAATTCAAAACAAATGCCTAATTTGTCTTTCATATGATGGATTCTAAAGTTAGGATTATTTTCACCTCGGGGAGTGATTTAATCCAAAACACTTAGTTCATATATGACACAAATTAGAGACTTTCGAGCCATGGGATGGCGTTAGTCGATTGTCTGGTTGGCTCCCTCATATTTTATGAGAGATAGGGCTTCAATTTCATGATATTATCGTTGGTTAGAAAACTTCGAGTTTTCACTTACGATTTATCACGTTTTGATATTGGGATAATTTTGAATGGGAAATTTGAATGAGACTCAATTATTGGGAATAATTGAATTTGCCCAAAGTTCAAAGAAGATGTGAAGAACGGGGTTGCTTCATCTTCAGATATTAATGTTATAGACATTAAACTTCACAAATTTAACTTATTGCGTATTGGATGCCAAATGTGGTTCTCACATTTGTATGTGGAGGAACTACATAGAAGTATAAGTTTGGTGAGTAGAGATGTCGATCTACGGGCGAGAAATAGAGCGAAGGGCGCTGCATTAGCCGTATGATCATATGATGTTATCTTGCCTTAGGGCCTTGTTTTAGTATTATAACCATGTAATTTCGTACCTTCAATAAACAATGAATATTGGTTCAGTATTGGATACTGATGGATTAGATTTCACTATTAAATAATTTGGCAACTATTTTAATTGTGAATTATTCTTTGTTTTGGTACGATTATTATATTGTTTATGTATACTTTAACTTGACAAATCATATATAACATTAAACACCAAAGGCCAAATCGAATAAGTCTCAATGAGACATAACTGAAACATTGTTGATTAGATCAAATCAAAATCTAAACATGTAACGAAGCTTCTTTTAGAATGCATTCTAGAATCATTTGACTTGGAGTCATTTGATACATGTAAATGATATGTGATGGACAAGATAACAATGTCATCTTTCTTGGAGAAAGGAGAACATGTGAGTGATTAATTAGGGATGATCCATACTGATGTATGTAGAACCTATCAGTTCACAAACACATGAAGGTTATGTTTCGGAAAAGAGAAAACAAACTATATTAGATATAGTTCGACCATTCGATTAGAGGTCTAAATGAACTACTGGTCTCTTTTGGGAACACACAATTCTTGACTTCAACTTATACACTGAATAGGACGCTGTCAAAAGCTGTTGATAAGACACCATACTAGGTATGGAAAGGGAGGGTCCCTAAACTGTTTTCATCAAAATTTGAGGTTCTAAAAGCTTCTCTAACGAGATTTATCTCTATAGAGCTTGAACTCAAATGGGATAAAAGTTTCTTTATGGTATTCATAAGAAACTCGAGGGTACAACTTCTACGATCTATCTGAGAACAATATTTTGTTGCTCGAGATAGTGATTTTCTTTAAAAGAGTAGTCTTTCCTAGAAAGTCAGTGGGAGCTCGGTTGTCTTGAACGAGGTTCAAGTGGAACAACTAATGATGAATTTCAAGACTGGGTTGAGAGTATTCTTATGGTTTTGGAAACCATACCAGCCCTCGTAGGTCCAGAAATGCATAGATCTCTATTATTCAAATACTTAGATATTGTGATCAATGAGAGATATGAATTCATGCTTTTGGAAAGCGATGAACCTTCGACCTATATTCAAGCTATGACGAGTCCAGCTACTTAAAATTGGCATGGTGCCATGAAATCTGAGATGATATCAATATCTGATAATCAAGTTTGGAACTTGATATATTTGCATCACGGGGTTAGACCCAATGAATGCTAATAGATCTTTAAGATCTAAACAGACAGATGGAAAATCTAGGGTTTTCAAAGCAAGGTTGATGGTAAAAGTTTTATTCACGAGGTGGATTATGGAAAAACTTTCACCAGTTGCTTTGATTAAATCATTCAGATTATCTTAGCCATTGCTACTCATCTTGATAATGAGTTATGGTAATATTGGATGTTAAAACTAACTTCTTGAATTGGATTCTAGAAGAGAATGTGTTTTGACACAGCCAAAGAGTTTTATCGATCCTAATAAGGATGAGAAATTATGCAATCTTATAATTCCATTTATGGAATAAAGCAAAGCATATCGGAGTAGCAATCTTCAGTTCAATGAATCCATACTGGGTTTTGGATTTCAGAGGAACTCGGAAGAGTCTTGTTTTACAAGAAGAACAGTGGGAGTTACGTTGTATACATTGTGTTGTATGTCGATGACATACTCCTTATTGGAAAAAATGTTTCTATGCTTAATTCTATTAAAGAATGGCTTGGAAATTGTTTTTCATTAAAGGATCTTGGAGAAGCACAGTACATATTGGGCATCAAGATCTGTCGGAACAGATCGAAAAGGATGTTTGGACTTAGTCAAGCCACCTATATTGATAAGGTGCTTGACAGGTTCAGAATGAAAGACGCCAAGAAGGGTCTCATTCCAATAACTCATGGTACATCTCTGAGCAAGAGGCAGTGCCCTTCGGGACCTGATGAGCAAAGGAAGATGGAAAACATTCCTTATGCTTCGGCAATAGGGTCTATAATGTACGCCATGATATGTACACGACCGGATGTATCGTATGCTTTGAGCATGACGATTCGGTTTCAAGGAAACCCAGGTGAGGCGCATTAGACTGCGGCCAAAAATATTCTTATGTACCTTAGATGGACTAAAGAATATTTTGTTGTCTTTGGAAGACAAAAAGAGTTGATATTAACAAGCTGTTTGAATGCTAACTTCAAAACAGACTAAGATAATTTCCGATTTTAATCTGGTTATATCTTTTGTCTAGTTAGAGGTGAAATTTGCTGGAATAGTTCCATGCAATGCAATATAGCTGATTAAACTACAGAAGCTAAGCACAGTATTGCATTGGATGCAGTAATGTTGGCAGTTAAGATTTGAAAGTTCTTGAATGAACTAGGTGGCGTAACTAGCTCAGCCCATCCGATAGTTCTCTATTTATAGTAGAGTTATCGCGCAAGCCAATGAGATAGGAAGCACCACAAGTCTAAAACTGGTGCTCAGGAAGTTCCACATTATCTGGGAGATAGTTTTTTGGAGACATCAAGATAATAAAGTTGCAACTTTTGGTAAGGTTGCAAACCCGCTTTCTAAACCTCTCCAGCAGTCTAAGCTTGAGGTTTTCACGACTGCAATAGAGATCAGACATCTTAGAGATGGGTTGTGATTTCTATTACTATATTATATACTTTTGGAGATCTTATAAACATTCACTCATATGTATAATACATATTTCTTCATATAAATATAGTTTAATTTATATGAATTGTCCAAATGATTAAGTAATATCAATTGGGTTATGAGGTCGACTTACCGCATAATGAAGTCCCAATGGTTGAACTGATATACTTGAATCATATAGTTGTTCCTGGTTCGTATAATCGAGTACGGACAAACCGATAATACAATGAACTAGATTGTAATGTGTACTATAGCTCCGCTTCATGGGCTAGTGATGTGGGACATCAAGTACAATTACATAGATATTACCTGGGAGCTAATGATCGAACAGACCCGACTGGAATAGTATTTAAGATTTCGAGTCATAATACTATTTCATTGACTGTCGAGCAATTTCCTCTGACCTGAGTAGTCCAAAGTGACTCCATTGTGAAATGGTATACTTTGATACAAGTAAAAGCCTTTCGTAAAAGGAGGTTATAAAACTTGTTATTGGGTATATCAGGAAGCAAGTGGGAGAGCTTGGATTGACAAGATGGGATTGTCCTCCATTTTTATAATGGGATATATGTCTTACCGGCCACTTGGAGAGTCGAGACTGTGGAAAATACGTGGCCACGTCCAGATTCGTATCATAGTGATAAATCTGGTTTTACAGTCTGACTCATAGTCCAAGAAAGGTTTGAACCGATTGAGGATGACTCAAGTCTTGCCTCAAGTTCAAACTTAGACATAAAGTGACAACAGGAAATTGGCAGCACACTGGCTCTGAAGGCCAAGTGGGAGATTGTTGGGATATGTCCTTCGATCCTACGTGTGCAATCGATACAGTCATAAGGTCGTCTATGGATGTTAAATGATTAGTCGATAATATTAATTGTTGGGAACAATATAATATTGATTGATAATCAAACCTACAGGGTCACACACGGACTCGATATTGATATACGTTGCTTGATAATAATATTGATTTAGAATCAATATTTACGTGGATTTTCACATGCATGGGATGCATGGCTTGCATGGAATGCATGTCACATAGTGTGACATGGCATGCCACACAAGCCAATGGGACCACATATCATGATTTGGCATGATTATGTGGAGGTGACCTTTGAACTTCACCATAACACCCCATTATGTGTGGTTATGACACACACATTATGGTGGGGGTTACATGTGAAGTAAAAGAGGTATAATGAGCATGCAAATCAGATTTTAATGTCTCATTCTAACACCATCATGATCAGCCACGAAATTCACACCAAAAGGAGAGAATAGAGAGTGTTCTTGGAGAACCACTTCAAGCAAGCAAGGTATTCATCATTCGGGTTCGTGTGCAACACGTAGAGGCCGGGCCATTTGTGCGGCTTAAACATCCGAACGATCCAAAGGCGTGACGAGGTCATTCACAAGGAGAGCATCTAGTGGCTGATCCATTAAGGTGGTTCAATCGACTCAACACCACCTTAATCAACATCAACGAGGCACGCTACACCGGTTGTAAGTGTTCTCGTTAATCCTTATATATATACATATATATATATATATATATATATATATATATATATATATATATATATATATATATATGTGTGTCTATACATATATATGTGTGCACTAGATCTTGTTGTTCGTGTTTGCTCGTTTTACACGCTTCCGCACACACGAACGAGGTAATCATGCGATTGGATCGGCATCAAAAACCTTCACCTAGGACTTCCAATTCATTCAAAAAACTCATCATCTTAAGAACGTGCTCCCCAACGGGCGTTCCTTCAGACTGAGTAGTTGATATGAGGACTCTCATGGCTTCTTGCCTAGCCGCACGGTCTTGGTGCCCAAACATCTCCTTGAGGTTGTACAACATATCCTCGGAGGTGGCCATCGACTCATGTTGGGTTTGAAGTACATTTGACATAGAAGCCAAAATATAGCACCTAGCCATTTCATCAGCCTTTGTCCACCTCCTATATGCTGCCCTTTCCTCATCAGTTGAGGCACCCGTGGGTTCAGCAGGGCATTGATCATAGAGTACAAACTTGTACTCCTCTGCAGTCAGGACAATGTCCAAATTTCTCTTCCAATCAATGTAATTGGGGCCAGTGTGTTTATTCTCCTTGACTATCACAGAAAGTGGATTCATAGCTATTCTCTAAACCTATAAGCACATATAAACAAACAATCAATTTAATGCCGATATTATCTCCCTCAAATAATATCATTAAATTACTAATCACATCTAAAATCCCATCAGGTATGGCAAGCCACGTGGTGTGGACGTTTACCTACCCAAATGATTTAGTAATTAGATTTGCTTTGGTCATACATCATTTATAGCGTTACTTCGTGGGGAAGGATACTATAACGCGTATCTAAGTGTAAACCATTACTCAGTACTAAGGTAAATCATTTGGAATTGCAACATTACCGCAAGCCACGTGGTGTGGACGTTTACGACAACTCCCAATCCTTCACAATTTCGTATAACAGTCTACGTCAATTATTCCAAAATCCCATTCAATATAGCAAGCCACGTGGTGTGGACGTTTACTATATCAAAAGATTTTTATAATTGACTCCCAATTACTTGATCCATTTAATCTTGTAAATCAAGACGCGGAGAATCATAAGTGAAACTCGAAGTTTCTAACCAGTGATTCACCATGCGAACGACCCTATCTCTCATGAAATGAGGGAGCCGAGCAGACAATCGATCCATTTCAAGAAATGGTACGAAGGTCTCTATTTTGTGTCATCCACATGACCAAGTGGCTTTGGCTCCATTCCACTCCCCGGGGTGAGAATGAGTCGACTTGAAATCAGTTTCAGAAAGACAAATTAGGCATTGTTTGATAAACTTAATCAATGTTTCTTGTAAAAGGAATTACAAGAATTCTCATCCAATGACTTATCTATACGAACTTTGAAAGTTCATAAAAGTCACCAAGAGAACAGTAATGGAGACCACGGGATTATTTCCAATCCATCTCCCACTTAGCTTTTTACAATAAAGGGATACGCTATCTAATGCATAATTAAATACACATAAGCATGCATACATTAAATAAAGCACATATATATTGTCACATAGTCAAAATAATACTAGAATATTATTTTCCGACTATCATGGCTTTTTCGCATCCCCGTACGCATCTTCTTGTCTTCAGTCTTCGTTCTTGAATGCTCCATGTGACGAGAATATTAATCCCAATATTTAAATGTATTTATTTTCAATTAATCCAAAAGTTACTCAATTCGAAAATTAAGTCAATCGAATATATCAAAAATAAAATTAAATATTATTAATATTTTTATTTATTTTATTTTTCCTTTCTAATTCTATTAAATCTTTAGAATTTCATTCAAGTCAAACTCGGAATATTCTAGAAGACTTCTATAATAGAATAAGGAAATAAAATAAATTAGAACTCCTCTACTTTCCATAATTAATTAATTTTCATCCATGAAAATTCCCAAGAATAGGAATAATTAAATAGGAAATAAATTAATTCCAATTTAATTCTTTTCCTATTCCATGAGAGTTCCTAAACTTAGGAATACTCAAAATAGGAAAACCGAATCAATTAGGAAAGTCTGATCTTGGTAAGAGAAGCACGGGATGGGGTACCCCGCGCCACCCCCACCATCGACCACCACCTACCGCCGCCGGCCAAGGCCCACGCGCCACCTCCCTTGGTGGCCGGCGTGGCCGAGAGCCCTAGGGCAGCCCGGGGTCGATCGATCCTCATGGGGATCGATCATGGGGATGATCGACCCCCCCCCCCCCGGTTTTTTGTCCTCTTCGTCTTTTTCGTCACACGTCTTCTCCGGCTGTCGTTTCGGCATCGATCCAACGTAAATAAATTACAATAATTTAAATTACAATTTTGGTATCGATTCTATACATGAAATCGACCCTATACAATTTCCGGAAAACATAGAACAATAATTATAAATCCTAAATTCGGTCAACCCCCGAATTTTTAATATTACAAGCATTCATCCACACAAAACGAATCTCGACATGTCCGAGAGTTTAGTAATCGAATAATCATGACAAAATAATTAACGAAATTATTAAACCATGATAGTCGGAAACCCTGCAAGGTAAAAACGATAACTGAACACATACATGAACATAGAACCAACGCGCTAATACTAATTGTTAAAAATCAATATCCCAGGTTATCAAAAATTGCGGAAACCGACAACCCGACCGAAATCCCATCGCCGGAAAACAACTGCGAACACCGCGCGAGCCGGAGCCCGGCCAAAGCACCACTGCGGCCGAACCCGAGGCTTAAACCCTAGCCGAGCCCCCGCCGGGGCTCGCGATCGCGTGCATGCAATCGCATGGGGATGCGGGGCATCCCCGCGGGGCTGTTCGGAACAGCCCCCAGCGGTGAGTCCGACGACTCACCGCCACCGCCGAATAGGGGAGGGCGGTCAGCCCAGCTGACCCGCCGCGGCCCATCCGCGGCTGCCCTAGCGATCGACTTCGCGTCGATCGCTTTCCCCGGCTCCAGCCGGGGCCCCCTTCGAGCGCACGCCGCCGGGCGAGGGTGGCCGGGGGGTTCATCCGCCGTGGCACCAGCCTACGGCGAACCCCCAGCGATCGACCCTTGGTCGATCGCATGTCCCGGCGTCCAGCCGGGGCTTCCCCTTCGCCGCGCGTCCAGCGGTCGAAACCCTAGGGTTCAACCGCCCCCATCGATCCCTACGGGGATCGCACGATCCCCGTGTCTAGGTTTCGATCGTCCCGGATCATCGTTCATGTATGCATCACAATTAATCCACATAAAATCATAGAGGGGGTTTCATGATTTTACCTACGTCTCGTTGTGCGGAGAAACGAGATGATTTGAATACCTTCGAATCTTCCCACGTATTCCTTGCACTTCGTTCGAACGTCGTGTGGGCGACGATCCTCCGAACTCCTATGGATCTCCTTCACGAACTCTCTAGAATATCAAGTACGATAATCTTGTCTTGTTAAATTGTGAAGACCATGTAGTGCTTTTATAGGCTACGTAGGGGATCTAAAGGAGGTGGAATATTGGGCTTCTAATATTAATGATTAAATTGAGCCCAAGCCCAAATCTATTAATCTCATTAATATTAATTAATTTTATTTTCCACTATATAAAATTAATTGCACTTCCAATATTAAACTATATTATATCAAATAATATTATCTCCGGTGGTATTATTTATTCCGTGTATTTAAGATATAAATATCCATGAATAAAATTTATTTATTGCTTAATAAATTTATTCATCTCTTATATTCGAGAATAGTACCATTCAAATTTAATTATTATGCGAAACAAATCTACTCATGAGGTTTACATAATAATTCCTTATGAACTCATCTCGGGGATATTATCACCCCTTATCGGGATACACTTTCCCGTCAAGAATTCACGGCATGTCATATATAAAATATAGTGACCCAACTTTACCGGTAATTGACCAGATATTCTAATCGGTCAATTCCTTTGGAAAATCAAAGTCACTTATATTAAATACACACCCGCAATAATATCGGGGATTAAGAATAAAATACTCTGAGATTTAAATAAATTATCAAAGGGAATCATAATTGATAAATCTCAAGCGATCCGCCCAATACACCAAGTGTACAAGTGTGATAAAATAATTAAGACAAATTATTTTCTCTCTCACACAACGACTATACCGATGGCTTGGTCCTTGTCCATCTAGGTCGTGAGCTATTGTTCGATTAAATACGAGTAACCGATAGTATGATCTTCCGTGTGACGACGCACACCATACTAACTACAACGTATATAATCTAGGACCATATTTGCATATATTTAATTATCAAATAATTAAAAGCAAACAATTGTTTATTTAATTAAATAGATTAAATGCTATGATCGGGAGTTTCCGTTACTTAAATCTAGACATTAAGTATACAACTCCAACAGCTAATACTTTCAGATCGAAGTTTTGACCGCCAGTAATTGCGACCACGTGTGGTCGCTATTAATGTGCCACGTCACCGCTCAATGCCACATCAGCACGGAGCATTAGCGACCACATATAGTGGTCGCGAATAACTAACGCGGTCGCTAATATATTCGCGACCGCGCTGTTGTCGCCAAAAAAGCATTTGGGACCAACTATTAGCGGCCACGCATTAGCGACCACGCGTGGTCGCTAATACCGCTTTTGCGACCACAACCTGGCTTTTGCAACCACATTCTTTGGTCGCAAAAACCCCCTTTTTTTATAGTGACGATAAGAGATAACTAGAACATGTGCATTTTGGTTTTCAAAACTCATTGGCATAACTTTCATTATCTTGAAAATGAAGGGAACTAATCGATTAGGATCTTAGCCTTTCAAGGAGATTTTTGAAACCCCGAGCCCGTCGAGGGACACCCTAGAACCCCCTTTGAGACTACGTTTAGCCCTTTTGTTCATTACCCTATATTCCCGATGTTGGAGAGTGTGTGAATAAGATATATGTTTGAGAAAAACTCCGTGTTGTGTGATGAGTGCTTCGTGCCTCGAGGTGTTTGCTAGTAGCCACCACATTTTGATATTTCAATTTCCATTTTCTATGTGTGCGAATAGCCACTTTGTACTCCCAAATATTGCTCTATGCCTATATATATCCTCTCTAAAAAATTAAGAAATTTCCATGTTATAAGAGAGAGTTGTTGTGAAAAGAGAGCATTGTTCATAAATATAATGCGTGAGTACTTGAGCTTCTTGTTCCTTGACAACCCGAAAATTGGGTTAAAGTGTTTTCATATATATAATTGGTCCTTGAGTGGCATTTTAAAGTTGAGGGTGAATATGAGGGTGAGGAGAGAAGGAGAAATAAGGCTGGAGCCACATTGGTTAATGAGTCCACTTTTCCAAATTATATCGGAATCTCCCCTAGCCTAGCCCCATTACAACCCTTTTACGATTAGTAGTTCCCCGATTCTTGAGATTGTTGACTTTGTTGAGTGGATTCTTCCGTGTGTGCATGCCTATGGTTGTTAGCGTCACATATTTGTAGTCATTACATGTGGTCTCTTCCTCAAAATGCTCCTTGTGTCCTATTCTTTCTTAAATATGCAAGTTCATCTTGATTTGATCTCCTTCGCCTGCATATATCTATTTGGAGTGCACCTTATTTCGAGAGTAAAAAGAAGTGAATCTCTTGTGAGGGAACTTTGGTTTGTTGAGATTGAATAATTGCTTTTTGAACTCGCTCGATGTGATCTTTGTGATGTTTGAACTTTTCTCGGTGGTATGTGTTCTTGATTAATAACCAGAATGAACTTCTATAATCTTCTATGGAGAACTTGTTAGAAATTAAATACCGAATAAGCATGATTTAATCACATAAAGCATGCTTCAACAATTACCCTAATTGTTTCTATGACGATTAACCGAAATATATGAGAATATTAATACATAAGCGGAAGCGTACCTGAATCCATAGAATGACTGAGATGAACGAGCTGAGATTACAAGATTGATGGTTTCCCAAACTATCAGTACTCTTTTGGATTCATTAGCGTAGAGAGAATACGTGAGATTCGAGATTACTGATGTTTGGGGACCATAACCTAATTTATAGATCTAGGGTATTGATTTGGTCCCTCAACAAATCAAAGCCCACGTAATGGTATCCACACATAAAAGCCCATAATTATTTATACGTATATAAGCCCAACTTTAATCTTTAGTTAATCACTTTACGATGGGCTTCTTTAAAGACAACCATACACATTTAATTTAACACATGGAAGCCCAATATGTTGAATTTATCCAACAATCTCCCACTAGGGCAAACATGTGATACCGAACAAATGTGTATTACCAAAATGAGCTCAAAAGTGTTGTCATATAATATATATAAGTATCCTTAATACAATCTTATCATCGGCGGCACTGACAAAGGACTAAAGAGGCTTTCGTCACATTAAGTGTAACTAGACCCAACATTAATCACATACATCACTACAATCAATGACAGATCAATCATGGTGTGTAGCATGGAAATTACATGTAATGTGATCGTACATGTCTATTTCCAACTGGTCCTCCTTAATTCCAAAGTGAGATCAACATAAATCTTAACAGAGTGTAAATAAACTGAAACCTTATTTGCGCACATAATTATCCCAAATACACAATAATGTGTCCAAATACAGAGCCATAAAACACCTTATACAGACTACCACTAAACCGAAGTATCTTGAAACAATATAATGCCCTTACGGGTAGTTTGTCCATGAAAGACCTTTAGTGGTTAATCCTTAATTAGTCCACGGATCCGTAATAATTGAGTCTGTTCCAAAGTGCTCTATATAAACCTGATCACTCTATATTATTTTCTTTCACAATCAAGAACTTTATGTCAATATGTTTTGACTTAAACGAGTTCTTATTGTTATTGAAATATGGCAGTACCAAAAAAAAAATTGTCACAATAAAACTTAAATGGTCTTTCAATACTCCAAAATTTTGTATCTTGTGACAAGGTTACATAACCATATTTCCTTAATTGATGCCTCATAATAAGATATAAATTATGTTTTCATGTAGAAGACTATCCAAATGTCTGCTTAGTGCTTCTATATGAAACAACTAGATATGCTACAAAAACGCAGCCCAAAGTGGATCTTTCAATAACTTGGCATCCAACAAAATCAAAATCATAAACCTTAACGATCTCCCACTGATTTGATTTTGCACATGTAAGCATGTAGTCCTTATTTCTCTGTAAATATCTTACAATCCCTTTGACTACTTTCAAAAGGTTCATACCAGAGTTACTTAAGTATTTTCCCAATCATACCAACAATAAATCTGAAGTTAGGTCCTAGAGACCCCAGCATACATGAAACTCCCACAAAGCCGAAGCATAGGGTATTTTGCATATCTTGGATTTCCAAATTAATTTTGGGGCACTGGTCGAGACTAAACTTGTCTCCCTTAGTTACATGGGTTTTAGCAAACCAACTCTTTGAAGCACTTTTTCTATATATATATCTTTTGTGATAATCCAATTATACCTTGAGTGCGATCTCGGTATTTTGGTTTCATAATACAGAAGAAATCTTTCCCATGATCTTTTATTTCAAATAACTTTGATAGAATGATCTTGGTATCGTGCAACAAACTTAAAATCTTTGTCACATGCAATATGTCATCGACAAATAGGTCCAAAAAATAAATTACTCCCACTGAACTTGTGATACACATAATTATCAATAATATTTATCTCAAAACCAAACGAGATAACTATTTCATGAAAATTGTGGAATCACTAACGAGAAGTTTGCTTGAGCCCATCAGATGAATTTCTTTAATTTGCAAACCATATTCACAAAGTTTTCTGGTTGCACCATATAAATGTTTCAACAATGTCAAAATTGGGAAACACTATTCCTACATTCATCTGATGTAACTCAAGATTATAATGAGCAATGCATGCCATTATTTTTCTGTCTTCTCTTTGAGTAAAACCTTTAGCCAAAAGACGAGCATTATACCTTTCCACATTACCATTTAAATCCCGTTTGGTCTTAAAAAAACTATTTACAACCAATGGGCTTCGATCCTTCTGGCAATGAGATAAGATCTCAAACTTTATTGTCTTGCATAGACTTGAACTTTACGTTCATGGTACCAATCCACTTTTGAGAATTCGGATCCTTCATGGCCTGATAAACACTAATATGACCATCTTCCATTAGTTAGTTATTTTTCCCATGGAGAAAAATGATATAATCGTCCGTAATAACTCTTATTTTCTCGTAAGTGGATCTCCTTAGCTTTATGTTCTTGAGGTTTTTGAGTTTGTTCTTAAATTATTTCATCAACTTGATGGGGGAGGACTTCAACATTTTCCTGTTGAGGTTCCAAAATTGCTTCTTCTTCAAGGACGGGTATATATGAATACCTGAACATTGTGAGAAACAGTAATAGGAGTCGAAATTGACTCCTCCTCAAAGGTGATGTCTCGATTCTTATTCTTCCCCCCAAACTCAATATCCTCACATAACACTGCATTTCTCGTCTAAAAAAAAATGACTTTCTAATGGGATCATAAAACTTTTAAACCCCTTAATTTTTCTGAATAACCAATAAAGTAGCCGCTAACTGTTTTGGAGTCCAGATTCTTTATTTTCATTTGGCTTGTAAGGCCTTGCTTTAGTTGGACATCCCCAAATATAAAAGTGTTTAAAACTAGGCTAACGCCCAATTCACTTTTTCAAAAATGTTTTTAGCTGCTTCTTTAGTTGGTACCCTTATTGAGAATGTAAGCTGCAAATATAGATTGTCATGATATGCACTGAACTAGTGCCCACAATATTTGAATTAATTTGAAAGATAATAATAATAATTTCCGAATGAACAAGTAAAACCATATTTGTTCAAAACGAAAAATATAACCAAATTTTGTCAAAAGACAATACATCAAAAAATATCTTTCAAATCCAAATAATAACAATCTAAATTGTCAAGTTGTCTTCACTTCTACCGATTTGCCATCTCCTAAATAGATGTATCTTTCACCATCACTCGGCTTTGGTAGCTTAGGCAACTCTTTATTTATACGCCAAGTGAGATACTTGGTGTATTCGGTACAATCTTGTCTTATGTGTCCAAGTTTGTCACAAAAGAAACAAGTTTTAACCTCATTGTTCTTTTGTTATCTCTGGTGTGTTGGACCTTCAGCCATAACAGCTTTCTCAACATATTTTTCTTTCATGCCCTTTCTTTTATCTTTGGAACTAGTGGCCAGTTGAGCAACCTCAACTATTTCATGCTTCAACCTTTCTTCTTCTTGCACACAATGAGAAATGAGCTCATTAAGAGTCCATTTCTCCCTTTGACAGTTGTAACTGACCTTAAAATAACTGTATTGTGCAGGAAGAGACAATAACACTAAATGCACGAGTAAGTCCTCAGACACCTCGAGATTTAGCACACTTAACTTTGAAGCATAATGAGACATCTCCATGATGAACTCCCTTATATTCCCTTGCCCCATATACTTCATTGAGATCAAGTTTGCTAAAAGCGTACTTGTCTCAGCCTTATCATATTTGACAAAACGTTGTTCAATATGGGCAAGGAACTTACTGGCCACATTGATATCCTCATATTATGTGTCTCGAAAGGCTTCTGGAATGTTACGCTTGATGATCATTAGACTTACACGATTTGAGTCTTCCCACTTCTCAAAGTTCTTTTTGTCATCAGGAGAACTTTTCTCCGTAAGAGAAGCGGGTTGATCAAACCTTATGGCTTAGTCAAGATCCATGCAGCCCAAAGTGATTAGAATATTATCTTTCAAATCCTTAAAGTTCGACCCATTAAGCATAGGTATGTTGTTAATGTTGGTAGATACTGAAGTAGCAGACATAGCTGAACAGAGAATATCAAAATAAAATGATTATCATGCTCACAACAATTAAACAATCAATAAATTCAAAATATGATGGCAAAATCTCGAGGTACCGAGCACAACATTAATATCAAGTCTTTGGAAAGTAATATTAATTTGTAAGTGGTCACCTCTTTGTGGTGATCAAATACTGACAATAAGATCAGGTCAAGTAATAGTCTTCCTGTGGGCCGACTAATTACTCATACAAAATACCAAATAATTGTCACGTATTTATCACTACAGGCGTACATGTATTTCGGGCCAAGTATTAATCTTCCTTTGGGCCGATCAATACTCGCATGAAAATACATATACGCAACCGTCCAAATATTTTAAATAGAGAAATTTACACAAAAGAGGTCACTTTGGCGACTTCTTGTTTCAATTAAACTATTTTAAATATTAGTATAATCAATTAGGAACATGAGATTGCCAACAAATTTGAATTATATTATTGTTTGCACAAGACATAATTGTCTTATTCCAAAACCAAAAAATTTGGTAAGAAATATACTCAATTAAGCATATATTTTAATCACCGCATGTACATAATTAGACAAAACAAATACAGTGTAAAAAACAAGTAACATGTGTCAGGAAATTTGGTGCTTACTTTATACAGTGTGTATTTACAAATCCTTATAAAACCATACATAATGCATCATGATACTATACCAGTGTACACACCTTCATGTAATGGCAATGAATTTTTATTTGTATTTTTGTAATCAAAAGCAGTCTGATCGATTTAAGAAACAAAACAGGGGCACCAAAATTGCAAAATTAAATCGATCGGTCAATACATGAGTTGAATCAAAAATACATTTATGCGCATCCAAAGCATATAGTCCAACTCCCAATCACCAGTACATGACAGAATAATTAAGGAAAATCGCATCACATAAACATGCCTTAATGAATCTTAGACAAATCAAATAAATCAACCCCACAAGAATTAGGATTAAAACTCTACTGCCCAAGGATCTAATTAGTATTATTAATTGAATCGCATATAAGTATGCACATGTAACTTGACAACTAAATTAATTAATTACCGCATGTAGAGTATGTACTACTCAAATTACTCATGTTGAGTTCTGAATTCATGCCACATAATCCACAATTCCACTTGATATATTAATCAATATATTAATAATTAATATGCCTATATTCCAGAAAATTAATAATACAGAAGGCCGATTACTCTCATTAATGGGATTCAATAATGTGGCAGTAATTAGTACATACAGGAGTATGTCATGTTGGTCAATTATAATATAATTGAACTATCCGAAACTTGATTATTAAGACATTGAAATTGATTTCAGTTTCTTTAACCCTAGATCGGTCTACTGAATCATCCGAAATAATACACGCATATGTAAATTAACGATATATAGATGATAGAAACTTTCATAAAAAATTATGAACCCCATTACGAAATCAATTTGGATCAATATAAATATTCCCAATATATCAGATAATCATACATAGAATCGCTCTGATACCACTTGTTAGAAATTAAATACCAAATAAGCATGATTTAATCACATAAAGCATGCTTCAACAATTACCCTAATTATTTCTATGACGATTAACCGAAATATATGAGAATATTAATACATAAGCGGAAGCGTACCTGAATCCATAGAATGATTGAGATGAACGAGTTGAGATTACGAGATTGATGGTTTCCCAAACTATCAATACTCTTTTGGATTCACAACGTGAGATTCGAGATTACTGATGTTTGGGGACCATAACCTAATTTATAGATCTAGGGTATTGATTTGGTCTCTCAACAAATCAAAGCCCACGTAATGGTATCCACACATAAAAGCCCATAATTATTTATGTTGGAGTTGTGTACTTAATGTCTAGATTTAAGTAACGGAAACTCACGATCCATTGCCATTAATCTATTTAACTAAATAAACAATTATTTGCATTTAATTATTTATAATTAAATATATGCAAATTATAGTCCTGAATTCTATACGTTGTAGTTAGTATGGTGTGTCGGGCCCACACAGAATATCATACTATCGGTTACTCGTATTTAATCGAACAGTTGCTCACGACCTAGATGGACACGGACCAATCCATCGGTATAGTCGTTGTATGAGGGAGAAAATAATCTGTCTTGATTATTTTATCATACTTGTACACTTGGTGTATTGGGCGGATCGCTTGAGATTTATCGATTAGGATTACCTTGGATAATCGATTTAAATCTCAGTGTATTTTATTCTTAATCCCCGATACTATTGCGAGTGTGTATATTTAATATAAGTGACTTTGATTTTCCAAAGGAATTGACCGGTTTAATTACTGGGTCAATTACCGGTTAAGTTGGGTCGCTATATTTTATATATGACATGCCGTGAATACTTGACGGGAAAGTGTATCCCGGAAGGGTTGATAATATCCCCGAGATGAGTTCATAAGGAATTATTATGTAAACCCTGCAGGTGGATTTGTTCCGCATAATAATTAAGGTTGAATAGTACTAGTCTCGGATATAAGAGATGAATAAATTAATTAGCAATAAATTAATTTTATTCATGGATATTTATATCTTAAATACACGGAATAAATAATACTACCGGAGAAATATTATTTGATATAATATGGTTTAATATTGGGAGTGCAATTAATTTTATATAGTGGAAAATAGAATTAATTAATATTAATGAATTAATAGATTTGGGCTTGGGCTCAATTTAATCATTAATATTGGAAGCCCAATATTCCACCTCCTTAAGATCCCCTACGTAGCCTATAAAAGCACTACATGGTCTTCTCTATTCTCATATAACTTGAAGATCACAATTCTAGAGAGAGAAAGAAGAGAGGGAGATCCATGGAGTTCGGTAGATCGTCGCCCACACGACGTCCGAGATAGTGCAAGGAATACGTGGGAAGATCTCAAGGTCGTCAAATTAAGTTCTTCGTTTTTCCGAACAACGAGAACGAGGTAAATCGTAAAACCCTCTTTATGATTTAATCGTTTAATTATCGTAGAAATATCGTGAACCAAGATCCGGGATTTGGGATTCTCACCGGGGTCGAGCCGGGCGATGGTGATCGAAGATCACCGGACCGCCACGGCTGGAGCGATCCGGCGGTGTGGATCGCGTGAGGAAGCTCGCTGGGAGGGCAAGCGCCCGCCCGGGGACCAGGCGCCCGCCTGGTCCATGTCGCGAGCGACCGCCGGCGAGCCAGGCGAGCGCTTCGTGTGGCCTGGCAGCGGTGGATCCGCGGGGCTTCGCTGGCTGCGTGCGGTGGCCTACGGGCTGAACCCTAGCGCTCGCATGATGCGAGCGCACGCCTCGATGGAACATGCAGCGGCTCGGGCCGCGGCTAGGGTTCTCATGGGGCTGTTCCGCGAAGGGTTCGGCATGGCTAGGGGGCTGCCGAGGGCAGCCCTAGGCGGCTGCTGTGTTCAGCGCGAGCACCACGCATGGCCTCGACCGAACAGCCGCGGCTTAGCCGCGGTTAGGGTTTGGTTGTGTCCGGATATGAGTGGTGGTTCGTGGCGAGATGTTCCGGCAACCGGTAGTCGATTGGAGTTGTTGTTCCGCAATTTTACAACTCCGGATATTCGATCTCCAAAGGATTTCGGTCGGAATTAATTAGATAATTAATTTTATTTAATTTATTAATTCCGGGATATCGATTTCCAACAATTTATACTTATATAAGCCCAACTTTAATCTTTAGTTAATCACTTTACAATGGGCTTCTTTAAACACAACCATACACATTTAATTTAACACATGGAAGCCCAATATGTTGAATTTATCCAACAGAACTTGCCTTGTTTTCGTTGTGTTTTGTGTTCTTTTGTTTGCTCGAGGATGAGCAATGGTTTAAGTGTGGGGGAGGTTTTTCGCACATTTTTGTGCGATGTTTTCTATTGTTCTGTGTGACTTTATTGTATTGTTTTTTTGCTCATATTCATACTATTAATGTGATTATGTGTTTATGTTGTCATGGTTTTGGTTTGTTAGAGTTTGGACGAGAATCGAGCGAAAACGAGAAGAAATACACAAAAGGGTTCATGTCAATTCCAGCTTTGCGCAGTCGTGAAAGAATGGTAATCGCCGACAATTCAGCCGTTGGATCGTCCCCAAATTTCTACATCACGTAGAAGACTTCTAGAGCTACACTTTCAACTGTCACTTTTGTGAGATGAGATCCGAGGACAAAGATAAGAGCTAGAGAAGTCGGAGTAAGAACCCAGATTTTTAAAGGAGTGAAATCGTGAAGACGCCGGCCGACACCACTTTTCCGGCGGCCGACACCAATATCTTGTCGGCCGACATTGAAGACCGCGAGCGACGTTTATCGAGCTGAAGCGACGTGTGGATCAGTGCACCGAACCAACGAGCGGTGCGGATTTACCGCGAGCGACGTGAAGATGTCGGACGACATACTTTACCGTCGGCCGACATGAGGATTGTCAGACGACAGGAATATTCCGTCGGACGACAACAAGCACTTAAACATGTTGACCGGCGGCCAGCACTGTGCGGCTTTGGAAAAAATGTCTTTCCGGCTTCGTTAACCGTCGGATCAGCCTGAAATTTTAACTGTGGGTTCCTAACTTCAGCCTCTACAAGATCAACGGTCAAGATTGTGTTTTGATGTTCGAGATAGAAGATATGGATCGACAAACGCACCAGTACTTTCCTTGGGGCAAAATTGAGAAGAATAAATTGTTTGACTTTGTTTTACCCCTCTTTTGAAGTGTATAAATAGTCTTTTGGCTTGAGACTTGTAACTAACTCTTCACAAACTTTCATTCTACAACTTTTCATCTCCCATTTCTAGCTTTCTTCCCAAACAACATTGTAATTCAATTGTTCTTCATTTAATCCAATAAAAAATCTTAGATCTACTTTTCATACGTTGAGAATTCGATTAAATCTCATTCACGAACGTTGTTCATCTCATCGAGCCCGACGTTTTCATCGGATTAGTTTCTTCGTGTGACAAGTTGAAGCTCGGTCCCGATTTTGGAAGCTCGGTTCGATTCTCGATTTCATCCATCGATTCATCAATCCTCGTGGTGAGATTTCTTTCGCCGTTTCTCGATTATGGCTTGTTTAACTACGGATTGCTTGTTTGAGTGTATGATCATGAGTAGCTAAATCTCTAGTTAGGGTGTTTGATGAAATGCCTAAATGAATTAGAGTCCTTAATTAAAGTAGCTTGATTTCCATTAATTGGATAATTACATGGTTCGATTTATGTGGTCTCGTGTTGAACAACCCCCGGGTATATCACTAGTGGACCACATGGTTGAACGGTTCGATTTGTATGGTCTCGTGTTGAACAACCCCCGTGTATATCACTAGTGGACCATATGGTTGATCGTGTAATGTCGAAACTTGAGATACCGGCACGCCGAGTGGAGGACCTCGAGGGGTGAAGCTCTTGTCTGTGTCGTGATCGAGTGTAGACGATCATTGGTGGAGGTCGTAATAGACAAAATCTTGATCTTTAGTCCGATTCGTAGTTAATCGAGTGTTGTTTTGTAAAGCTTCGACTCTAGTTCTTGAGGTGGAGTAGTCGAGACACCCTACCTTCTCAAACTCATTGTTACAACTCTCGTTTACTTACTCTCTTTAAATACTTGTTTTAGTTGTTAATCAAACACTCAATTACGACCCCCCCCCCCTAGACGATAATGTGTTAGTTTCTTGTTTCGGAATTCGAACTTAGCATATACAAAACACTTTTCACGTGCCGATAGCATTTCTCCTCGAGAGATCGACTCGGGGGATTTACGTTCGTAAATCTTTCGGATTTAATAAATAACTTTTGAGCAATCACCGACAGTGGTCTTCAACGGCAAAACGTCGCCCTCCAGTCGATGTCGGCCGATAGGTCCCATGTGCAAATTACCTGTCGGCCGACGGGCAGTGTATTTTCGCCCGAAAAGTCCAAAAATCGACTTTTTCAGCTCAAAAGCCTACACACTCAACAAAACGTCAAACCTACCAAGAATCATGAGAATGACACACAAAGCGACACAAACTGGCAAGAAACGGCACAAAATAACATAAGAAAAACGACACAAAAGCATGTTAATCACTCATAATAGTTGATACACCCAAAAAAAGAAAATAAACATTTCTACTTTTTTTCGTTAAATACAATTTTACCCATACTTTATCCATTTACTTTATAAACTTACTCACAACTACTGTATTTTTTTCAACTTAAAAATATATTTTTACCCCTTATTTAAAGTCAAAAAATAACAATTTTCTTAATCTTTTGCCAAAAAAAGACTATCATATATTTTGGGAACGAGGAAATAAAAATTAAGTAAAATCTGTGTACGAATAATGTAATATGAGTTTTTTTTTTTTAGTTTCACTATTATTTTTCAATTTGTTTTGAATTTTATGTAGAAAACTTGACAAACAACGTAAAATAATAGTTGCATACAGAACATAATTAAAGATAAAAGAATACTCCTCAAAAAGTCATATAAACTATGTAGTACTCTTTTGGAGGACATGCAGATGGGTGTCGAACATATAAGGGGTATGAGTTATATGTCCTGCGATATAATAGTATGAGTAATATAAGCATTTCCTTTTGAAAAGACAAACATACCTTACTTTTCACAAGAAAAATATAAAGACAAGAGAAAAAAGAAAATAAACAATGATTTCGTGTGGGACCCATGCGTCTTCTTCCCATTTTCAATTAAAATAAAATCTAAATATTTTCTCCATCGAAAAAATCCGTCGTCGATCTTACATGTAAACAAAAATCAAAAGGAGGGCAATCCCGACGTTGTCATTAACCAGCGATATTCAACGCAAAGAGATGACGAACAAAAAGATTTTTGGATAAAGCTTTTCAAATAACACGAAATCATGAAAAAGTAATTACTTCACGAACCAATGATTTCTCCTTTTTTTTTCGTTCTCTGTTCATTACATAATCGATCTCAATTTTTTATCTAATGCAAAATCAATCTCGAAAATTCATACAAACAATGGAAAATAATACAAATTTTCGTGCTTCTCAGAAGCACGAAAATTCAATTTTGGTGAATTTTCTTACTTCTAGGAGCATGAAAATTAATTTTTCGTGCTCATATTCGTGCTTGGGTGGAAAAATTGTCATACTTTACTATAAATTCTATAACTTTTTGTAGAAATCTCCAAATTAGGTTCTGTAAATTCCGTAATAAACTAGACTCAGTGATCATCACAACGAAATTAACGAAAAATAATTTGAAATTTTCTACAAAAAGTAATGAAATTAATGGTGAAAGATGAAGGATTAATGAAATCTGCGAGTAACCCATCTTTAACTAATAAACTTCTTCGATTCAAGAAGACCTGAATTTCATATTATATATGGTTTTGAAACCCATCGAGTCTAGTATATTTGAGAACTGACGAAAAGTTATTTTTTTCTACAAAGTGTTATGAAATTAATAGTGAAAGATGATAGGCTAAAGTTATTTGCAGATAGTACAAATGTAACTAAAAATATGTTTATATTGGTAATTAATTAGAGTTTGTGTGACACATGGTTGTGAAGAGCATCGAGTCTAGTTTATTATGGAATTTACGGAACTGAATTTGGAGATTTCTACAAAAAGTTATAAAATTTATTGTAAAATATGACAGTTTTTCTGCCTAAACACGAACATCAACACGAAAATCAATTTTCGTGTTGTGTTTCATGCTCCGGGAAGCACGAAACTCATTTTTTGTGTTGGGTTTCGTGCTTCTTGAAGCACAAAAATTGAATTTTCGTGCTCATGTTCATGCCTAACCAAAAAAACTGTTACATTTTACCATAAATTCTATAACTTTTTGTAGAAATCTCCAAAGTAAGTTCCGTAAATTGCATAATAAACTAGACTTAATGTACTTTAATATCATATATCATACACACTCAGATTAATCACGATTAAACGCAATTTATTAGTTAAAATTGTGTTATTTGCGAATAGCATTAATTTGTCACATTTCACTATAAATTTCATAATTTTTTGTACAAAACTATGAATAACTTTTCGTTTGTTCCGTAATATAGTAACCTCGATGTGTTTTGAAATCATATATGATATTAAATTCAAATCTTCGTGAGTCAAAGTCACTAATCTTTGATATAATTATAAATTTATATTGTTGATCAACTATTTCTAAAATTTTAATAGTGAGAATTACATGAACGTTGTTATATGTTTTTCAATTAAACTTTATCAAATGATAATTTTCAAATAAAATCATTTAATTTAATATAATATACATTAATATCAACAATAATCGTTTCAATTTAAATATCATATAATCTCTACTAATGTAGTATAGTAGTAAATCGATCGAAAACAAAAAATAACAATTAGATCAATCTTTAACAATCAAATTTCATGTTTTTTACTCATTACAATGATTATTATTGATTATAAATCAAAATATCACTTATTAGTTCAACAAAACTACAAAAATACGTGCTTAAATCGTTAAGTTTTGCATAATGGCACAAAAATATGTGAATTTCGTGCTTCCATATACACGGAAGCCATCACGAAAATTTAATTTCGTGCTTCCCGAATCACGAAATTCAAATATTTTTGGTGCTATTATGAAAAACTTTAACGATTTAAGCGTATTTTTCAGTTTTGTTGAACTAATAAGTGATATTTTGATTTATAATTAAAAATAATTATCGTAATAAATAAAAAATATCAAATTTGATTATTAAAGATTGATCTAATTGTTATTTTTTGTTTTCGATCAACTAACTCCTATACTAAATTAGTATATTTTATATGATATTCAAATTGAAACGGTTATTGTTGACGTTAATGTATATTCAAATTAAATAATCTAATTTGAGAATCATCATTTGATAACGTTACATTGAAAAACATATAACAATGACGTTCATTTAATTGTTACTATTACAATTTTAGAAATAGTTGATCGACAACATAATTTTACCGTTACATCAAAGATTAGCGACTTTGACTCAAGAAGATTTGAATTTAATATCATATATGGTTTTAAAACACATCGAGTTTACTATATTATGGAACAAACGAAAAGTTATTCAGAGTTTTTTACCAAAAATTATAAAGTTAATAGTGAAATGTGACAAATTAATACTATCCGCAAATGACACAAATTTAACTAATAAACTGCTTTTAATCGTGATTATTTAGAGTGTGTATGATATATGATATTGAAGTGCATTGAGTCTAGTTTATTATGCAACTGACGGAACTTAATTTGGAGATTTCTACAAAATGTTATAGAATTTATGTTAAAATGTGACAATTTTTTCGGCTAAGCACGAACTAGAGCACGAAAATTCAATTTTCGTGCTCCTAGAATCACGAAACCCAGCACAAAAATTGAATTTCGTGCTTACCGGAGCACGAAACACAGAACGAGAATTGAATTTCGTGCTATTATGAGCACGAAAAATGAATTTGCGTGCTCATGTTCCTGCTTAAGTAGAAAAACTGTCATATTTCACAATAAATTCTATAACTTCTTGTAGAAATCTCCAAATTTAGTTCTGTAAATTCCATAATAAACTAGACTCGATGTTCTTCACAACCGTGTGTCATACAAGCTCTAATTAATTACCAATATAAATAGATTTTTAGTTACATTTGTACTATCTGCAAATAACTTTAGTCTACCATCTTTAACTATTAATTTCATAACTCTTTGTAGAAATTTTCAAATAACTTTTAGTCAGTTCTCTAATATACTAGAATTTATGGGCTTCTAAACTATATATAATATGGAATTCATGTTTTCTTGAGTCGAAGTAGTTTATTAGTTAAAGATGGGTTACTCGCATAGATCATTAATCGGTTATCTTTCAACATTAATTTCATTACGTTTTGTAGAAAATTTCAAATTATTTTTCGTTAATTTCGTTGTGAAGATCAATGAGTCTAATTTATTACGAAATTTACAGAACTTAATTTGTAAATTTCTACAAAAAATTATAGAATTTATGACAAAATGTGGCAATTTTTCTGCTCAAGCACGAAAAAATTAATTTTCATACTTATAGAAACACGAAAACCTTCATTAAAATTGAATTTTGTGCTGCCCAAAAGCACGAATATTTGCGTTATTTTCGTACGGCCTAGAAATTACACGCACAAAATTTAAAAATATTTCGTGCTTAATTTTTATATATCGAATTTGTTATATTTTGAGTTATCTTCCATTGTTTCTATAAATTGAGATTTATTTTAATTTTGTTATTTTATTTTTATTTTATTTTTATTGTAATAAAATAATAAACAATTCAAAAGTAATTGATTTTGTCATTTAGTGGGTGGGTGTCTTAGTAACTTTTGAGAGTATTTTAATCTTTTAAATGAACTAGTATCTTTCAGCCCGTGCGATGCACTGGGAGTAAAACTCAAAGTTTTACCCGGTTTATTTTAAACTTAATTTAAGTATATATGTTTAAATGTGGTTCTACATTATATTTATATTTTAATACATTGGTTTTGTAATGAAAGAAAGAAAAATGTTTACAACCTTTTATTTAAAAAGGAGTTGAAGAGTTGAACTAATTTGAAAAATTTCACACCGATAATGAAAACATTTTCAGTTACCAAAAGTCTACAATGTCTTAAAAAAGATAATCAAGCTCGAAATGTAGACAAACAGATTTAATAGTATTCATGTTCAATTCAAATTTCTGAAAACTTCTTTGTACACAATATTTTTAGTCCTGGTCGTCAAGTTTCCATTCTCATCACAAGTTTCCATTCTCATCACACCCTAGTGGGTGGGTGTCTTAGTAACTTTTGAGAGTATTTTAATCTTTTAAATGAATTTGGCTCATATAACTCATACTTTTAAACAGGGACTGCGGAATTTATATATTAAACTCAAAGGTACATTTTTGTCTATTTTCTTACTCTTTTTATCTAGTAGAAAAAATTATATTTTAGTTTTTTATTGTCCTCAAAAGAATGGTCATACTTTTTTATTTACGCTTTACATTATAAAAATATCTTTATACAATATACCTATAGAAAACAAAAAGCGTTTATGACCATGACGATGATTCCTCTCCCCTCACTTTTCTATCTAACCAAAGAAAAAATGAACTTCACTTGGACTATTGTCAACCCAAAATGATTTTGCTTTTTGAAAATAATCACCTATTCCTATTGTTTACTCATTTCCTGCTGACCACTTTAATCAATCTTTTATTTATTTATTAATTATTTTACTTAATTTTATTCCTTCCAATTAGGTACTCAGTGGCCAGTGCCACTCTTAAATTAGTCCACTCTTGATTTCAAACCATATTTCATCTCATTTGAATTTTAAAACATTTTTTTTATTATTATTTTTTTTAGAAAAATAAATAAAACATAATAATACTGAAAATCACAAGCTGCCAAAAGTCCTATGTTCTGCAAACATTGTTGACGAGTTGAATATAAATTCTTCCTTCTCCATATCTAGAAAACATGAAGGTAGGAATAAACAATTATTAAAAAAAAAAAAAAAAGATAATTTTGTTTCATTTATCTAAAATATAAATTTTTGCTTCTGGATTTCAATGATCCCCATTTTAGTGTTTTCTATTCAAGCTTCTTCTTCTGTATGAGCATATGATGTTTGGGATGTGTAATAATTCTCATGGAGATAAAAGGTATCTTGTTTCATGTTTCTTAGTCCCAACAGTGTTTGCTTGATTGCTTATAAACTGTTTGTTAATATGCCTCTGTGATTTGAAACTCAAATGGGCCATTATCATGGTTCCATTTTTAACTGTCTTGTTTCAGAGTTAGAGTCGAGGGAGACGAACCATTTGTATAGATCCCAACATGTATCGATCGACAGAAGAAGACTGTCATTGCGGGGGGTTTATAGTACTTCTGGCCTCACTGCTTCTAATCTCTCCTGCAGAGGCCTTGAGTGAAGAAGGGTTCTACCTCCTAGAGTTTAAGCAAACAATTATCGACCAATTTCATTTTCTTCAGAATTGGGATCCGAATGATCGAACACCGTGTGGTTGGTTTGGGGTGAATTGCACAACCGGCCTCAATCCGGTTGTGTGGTCTCTCGACTTACACGCGAAGAATCTTTCCGGCCATTTGAGCTCCGGTATCGGTAATCTGGTATTTCTAACATATCTCGATCTCTCTTTTAATGGGTTCACAGGTACCATCCCTAAGGAGATTTCGAGTTGTTCAATGTTGACAACCCTCAACCTGAACAATAATTATCTTGGAGGAGAAATCCCAGTAGAGTTGTGCAATCTATCATATTTGAGTATTCTAAATTTATGCAATAACCGGATTTCTGGTTTGATTCCGGAGGAGTTTGGGAAATTAACTTCTCTTACACAATTTGTTGCCTACACCAACAACCTCACAGGCCCTGTGCCCAAGTCTATCGGAAACTTGAGTAAACTAAGATTCTTTCGAGTCGGTCAAAATGCCATCTCTGGGAGTTTACCAGCGGAGATTGGTAATTGTGAAAGCCTGACAACTCTTGGTCTTGCACAGAATCAACTCGAAGGTAACCTGCCTAAAGAGCTCGGCAGGCTCAAAAACTTAACCGATCTCATTCTTTGGGATAACCAGATTTCTGGATCCATACCGAAGGAGCTCGGAAAATGCACGAATCTCGAGATTCTTGCTCTGTACAAAAACAATCTTGCCGGAAAGATTCCTCCAGAGCTCGGGAATATTGGGTCCCTGAGGAAGCTATACATGTACAAAAACAGATTAAATGGAAGTATTCCAAGGGAAATCGGGAACCTTACCCTAGTTTTAGAAATTGATTTGTCAGAGAATTATTTGTCTGGACAAATCCCTAAGGAATTCTCTCTAATAAGGGGCCTTCAAGTACTCTTCTTATTTGAAAACGAGCTAACTGGAGTTATCCCAAACGAACTCAGCAGCTTAAAAAACATAACGAAGCTCGACTTTTCGATCAACAACCTATGCGGTCCTATCTCACCCGGATTCCAATTTTTACCTAGTTTGGTACTGTTACAGATTTTTGACAATAACTTGAGTGGTATCATACCACAAAACCTCGGCCTTTACAACCAGCTCTGGGCAGTGGATTTCAGCAACAATCAACTCAGAGGCAGAATCCCTCGCCTTATCTGTCACAACTCCAACTTGATATTCCTTGATCTTGGGTCGAATAATTTGCATGGAAATATCCCGTCGGGTGTAGCCAATTGCAGTTCCTTAACTCGACTTCATCTAGGTGGCAACAATTTAGAAGGTAGATTTCCTTCTCATATATGCAGATTAGCAAACATCTCTGTCATTGATTTACGTCAGAACTTGTTCAGTGGTCCCATAAGTCAAGAAATTGGTAACTGTTTAAAACTACAGAGTCTCGATTTATCCGGAAATTATTTCACGTCCGAGCTGCCGAAGGAGATAGGATGTTTATCACTGCTCGTGGATTTGAATATATCATCGAACTTCTTCACCGAAAACTTACCATTGGAAATCGGAAACTGGAAGGCATTGCAGAGACTTGACCTTAGCCGGAACAACTTTATGGGCCCCTTACCTGCCAATATAAGCCATCTCTCTCTGCTTGAACGCCTAATTATTTCTGAGAATATGTTCTCCGGGAAGGTGCCTTCGGGATTAGGGAATATGTCACATTTAACTGAACTGCAGATGGGTGGAAATACATTTTCTGGCGAGATACCGAAGGAATTAGGAAATCTTGTTGGTCTTCAGATTGCGATGAATTTGAGTTATAACAACTTCAATGGGAGTATACCTCCAGAGCTCGGTAACCTCATCTTGTTGGAGTACCTCTTTTTGAATAACAATCATTTGACAGGTGAGATCCCGAGCAGTTTAGGGAACCTTATGAGTCTCCTTGGCAGCAACTTCTCGTACAACGATTTGACAGGTCCATTGCCTGCCACACCATTGTTTCTGAACATGAGCATCGAATGCTTCACTGGGAATAAAGGACTCTGCGGGGGGCCCATCGGTAACTGCACCGCATATGCAAGTCATCCTCCTTCGATGGGAAGCAATGTTGATGCTGTTCGGAAAAAAGTCATCATCGTCGTTTGTGTTCTGATCAGCGTTTTCTCTCTTGTTATGATAATATTCATTTTGTTTGTGATGACGTGTCATGATTCTGTCAATAAGAATCCATGTCTGCGATATGAGCCCATGGAGCCCGATATTTACTTCCCACCAAAGGAGGGTTTTACTTTTCAGGACCTGGTGGAGGCCACTAACAATTTCCATGATGACTTTGCTATCGGTAGTGGGGCAGCCGGAACTGTTTACAAGGCTGTTTTGCAGTCTATCCCAATTATCGCGGTCAAGAAGCTGGCGTCAAATAGGGAGGGCAATACTACCGTTGAGAACACCTTTCGGGCTGAGATTTTGACTCTGGGGAACATAAGGCACCGTAATATTGTGAAGCTGTATGGTTTTATTCATCACCAGGGTTCAAATCTTCTTCTCTATGAGTATATGGAGAGAGGTAGCTTAGGCCAATTGCTTCATCAGCAGTCGTGTGACCTGTACTGGCCCACGCGTTTTAAGATTGCTCTTGGAGCCGCTGAGGGTCTTGCTTATTTGCATCATGACTGCAGGCCTAAAATCATACACCGTGATATAAAGTCAAACAACATATTGCTTGATGAGAGGTTTGAGGCCCATGTTGGGGATTTTGGGCTGGCGAAAGTGATTGACATGCCGCATTCAAGGTCAATGTCCGCGGTTGCTGGGTCGTATGGTTATATTGCACCTGGTGAGTGAATGCCTTTATTGTTTTCTGCTACTGCATTGTATTTTTTGATTCATCTTTTTCAATACTTGAGTAGCATTAGTTCATGGTTTCCTTTTTTGTATTTTCGTAGTTGGTTCAATGGCATTTCAATTAAGCAAGGAAATACATACACAATGTACCTTGAGATTGTGAACAAAAATGCCCCCTCTGAGATTTTATTATGTCTTATGTTCATCCCCCTTCAAAAGCAAAAACATTTCAAAATTCAATTTCTAATTTCTAAAAATATTAAAGTTAGGCTCTAAATTTTTAGCGCATCAAGGATACTGTTTGTAATTCTCTCATTAAATTTATAGGGTGCTCCTAAATTGTGGAATGACATATGAATGTTATTTCTTTAAGAGAGTGAAACGCGTGTTTGTCCAGAATTTTCTACTCCATCGTACATCATGCATTTCTTTTCAAATTCCTGATTGAATAACGTATTTTTTATTTCAATTTCGTCTTGTTCAGAATATGCCTACACTATGAAGGTTACAGAGAAATGCGATGTTTACAGTTATGGAGTTGTTCTTTTGGAGTTGCTGACCGGAAAAACACCCGTGCAGCCATTAGATTTTGGAGGCAATCTTGTTTCACTCGTGCAGGAGTATGTCCGAGCCTACTCATTGTCGTCTGAGTTACTTGATAGTCGTCTGAATCTTGAGGATGAAACCACTGTTGACCACATGATTAACGTCTTGAAAATTGCTCTCATGTGCACGAGCATGTCTCCTAATGACCGACCATCTATGAGGGAGGTCGTGCTAATGTTAATAGAATCCAGTGACAGAGCAAGAAATATTACTGCTTCACCTCGGGTTTAGCATATTAGTGTACGCATTACTCTCCCTCTTACTCTCCCTCGTTTATTTTTTCATCTAAGACGAGATTTTAGTTTCCTCATATTGCTCACACTTGTAAATCATAGAAATGTGCCTAAAATCCTTTTTCCAATGGGTATAGAAGTATAGTAAATCTGCCAAATAATTTGAGGATATGGTTTTCTTATGTTTTCTTAATTTACCAGTTCAGGAAAAATCCATGTTAGTAACAAGTTAAATGGACAATCTTTCTTTATTATTGACAAGACGTTGTAGTGCGTCAAAAAATCAAATAAAAATAACCGAACTTATTGCCGAAGCAATTCGCCCGAGTCGATCTCACGAGGAACAATACTGTCGGCTTAATAAAAGTATTCAATTGTTTGCAACAAGAAAAAGAAGAAAAATAGCATAATGCATGGTTTGAGTTGGTTTTGATTATTTTAAATTCTAAATTATCAAAGCAAGAAACAATAATGCGTTAAAGTAATAAGAGAGGGGATTAGGGATCGGGATCTCAATTCTCAATTTCTAAGTCAATCCAAGTTTACAAAAATCACACAAGAACGTCCGTTATCGGTTGGTTCGAATGTGGTTCGATTAATTTCAATCACGTAATTGCCTAACAACCTCAAACGTAAATTAAATATCAATTGGGCATTTAATCGAACACTTTATGGGCAACTCAAAATTCAACTTCTACTTTCAAGAATTGAGTTCCCTAACCCTAATAAAATTAATTAGCTACTCATGATTTCAAACGAAGTACAATAATCGAAGAACAAGGAATTCATATTGATGATTTTATTGAAAATAAAAATAAGAACAAACGAATAAAAAAATAATAATCTATCAAATTAAATTAAAAGAAAACTTACTAGAATTTGAATGAAAATTCAAACAAACTAAATCGAGCTACACTATAGATGATCTAAGCAATCCAAAGTAAACAATCTCCGCGTGAAAAAGTAGCCTAGGTCTAGTCATCAAGCCTCCAAAATCGTCATGATGAAGTGTGTATGAAATTAGGACCAAAACCTATGTATAGTACATGAAAAACGAGGGTCAAAACGCGGGTCAAAGGCTGGGCATCGGACCAAGCGGGCGCCAGGGAGCTAGGCGGGCGCCTGGAGGACGGCGCGGGCGAGCGCTTGGCAAGGGAGCGAGCGCCTGGTGGAAATCATCAGATTCTGGACTTAGGGCCAAGCGGGCGCCTGGTCGGCGAGCGCTCGCCTGGTGGTGGTCGCGAGCGAGCGCTTGGATGGCTGGGCAATGTAGAGAACTCCAAGGGCTTTCCGTAGCGCTTGGATGGCTGGGCCATGTAGAGAACTCCAAGGGCTTTCCGTAGAGATATAGATCATTTCCATAGGTAGTCTGAGTTGGGAGACCCAAGCTCTCCAAGTTCGCTGCACATACACCCCAGGGCAGCTGCATACTGGGCTGGAAACCCGTGAATTCCGGCTTTATCACGAGGAACCATGACAACAAACTGGTATAGCCATGTAGAGGATTTCAAGATCTTTCCGACAATGTATGGATCGTGTTTTGAGGTGGTCGGAGTTGGGAGAACCAAAGTGGCCAAGTTTGCAGCGCAATCACGATAGGTGGTTGGTCAAATCACTTTACCGTTTTTCAACTCGTTTTTTCTCGTTTTCGCATTGAACATGATCATACACCTACACACTCCACAAAACGTCAAACCTACCGAGAATCATGAGAATGATGCACACGAATGACACAAAATGGCATGAGACGACACAAAACATCATAGGAAAAGTAGCACAAAAACATGTAAATCAATTATTAATATTTATTTCAATTTTACATATTCATCTTTTTTTCCCGATTTTTTTATAATAAGAATAATATTTAAAGTGAACCGCTGGTTGAGCCGAATTGCCAGTTCACGGTTTGGAAAATTGCCAACTTTCACTGTAGAGGCCAAGACCGGTTGACTGTCAGATTAGGTCCAATTCCGGTTAAGATTGTCAACATCGTTATGGTTCAAACCAGCATCTTTGGCCGGTGTTTATTTTTTGAGTTTCAGCCGATGATTTCTAATGGCTATTTGATCGAGATGCAATAAAGAATTTTTTTAATTGAAAAAGCAAGATGACGTTTTAACCATCAATCACCAATTTTGAATATACTGAGCTTTAACGTATGGGTGAAAGGATTTTGATTTCTAATCGGGCAATAACCGAGTCACCACTCGACTATAACCGAGTCATCGCCGGCAACGGGCGGCGGATGAGGTGTCGGACGGCGGCGGATGAGGTGGCGAAGAGCGGTCGGTGGTGGGCTCCCGAAGCTTCTAGAAGCCCACGCCTCGAGACTTGGTCTCAATTTGATCGTGCGAACCCGTTGACTGGGGTCCCCATCAGTATGTCTCTACTTTATTTACTTCAACTCGAGTAACGGATTCAATTAGTTCGAGTTCTATTGTTTAACAAAAGCTATATTTTAAAACTATTTGGCAACCAATAAAAAATAAAATAATAAATACAAACTCTTAGTTAAAAATATAAAATACAGTAATAAATAAAAACTTTTAGATAAAAATTTAACACTACTAGTATAATATACAATGAATAAAAGTATTAATAAAAAGGCACGTGCTTTTTTCATTTCGATACTTATACTCTATTTAGCATCTAGATGCACAATTCTTTGTGCATTCAGTCTACTAGTCTGAAAAAAACGCTCGAAAAAGATGAAGAAGATATGTAGACAAAGGTTATGTAAACGTAGAGCCCATTGTCCTGCTCCTTTGTTCCAAGTCCTACCCTCGGAGGATATACTTATCGAGGAGGAGACCAATGATCGGATCACACAATTTTACTAGTATTTTTTTTTTTATGTCGTTGCTTTAGATTCGATATATTTCATCAATTTTGATAATACTATTCTCACCCACAATGATCACGGATTGAAACGGAAATGTAAATTACTAGTGATATTTAATTCGAAATGTAAAGAAAGTTGTATGATATTTAAGACATCTTCAAATGTATGATTGATGTCGGAATGTATAATCAAAACGGATAAAAGTGAAACGGATGTTGACCAAGTCAACTTTGGTGGCCGGAAGAAATCGAAAAGTTTGTTACACAATATACAATAATGGGTATTCATTTGTTCTCTCATCTTTACATTTCTCCCGTGCATCATATTTCTCTTTTATTGATCACTTCATATTTCCACTACTTAGGTTATGTTTTTTATGAACTTAATTTATGTTCAATTGAGTTCAAACTTATTCAATTCAAATCTGGATCATTATCACCACATTCCTTTTCAATATTTTATTTTTTATATTTTTTCATAAAATATGCGTATAAGTTTAAATTAAGAACTTTTTCAACCGATACTAAAAATTTATTTTGGAATAGACAAAATGTTCCAACCGATTCTATTACATAAAACTATATTTATTAGTGACCACCCAACCACCCCTTTTCCATATTTAATTAATTTTTCTTTCAATAATTTATTTTCCACGTCATCAATCCAACAATAATCTATTTTCTAAATTTATCAATGACCACCTCAACCAATCAACCACCCATTTATACATATATTTTTAATAATAATATAATTTTATTTTTTTTAGTTTATATTTTCACCTCAACATGAAAAAGAAAAAATAGGTTTTTCGTATGTAGATTTATGTGAATATTGATCCATATTTATAGAGTGTAAAAAAAATCTAACTATTAAAAAAATTGATTTTTTTGTGTGTAAATTATAGTCAATTTTTTTTGTTGGTAAAACTATATCAATATTGATCTCTATTTTTAAATGTGAAAAATTATGAATTTTAATATTTTTATTTTTATTTTTTTAAAATATAATTAAAAAAAATTAAGAACCAATAAGGTTGTGACTAGGGCTGGAAACGATTCGAGCCTAGTCGAACTTTGAGCTTATTGAGCCGGCTCGAAAAAAAAATAGCAAGCTCAAGCTCGGCTCGTGAATTTTTTTCATGCTCGAGCTCGACTCGATCGAGCAGCTCGAGCTCGGCTCGATCGAGCAGCTCGAGCTCGGCTCAATCGAGCCGCTCAACTGTTCTCGCTCGATTAGTTCAACTCCATCTTGTTCGAGTGACTCGACTCGTATTGCTCGAGTTCGACCCGACTCTAATTACTCGAAAAGTTCGACTCGATTTGATATATATACAAATATTAAAAATATTTAATTAAAATTTATACATTCGAGCCGCTACGAGTCGCTCGATTCTTTAGGATCGGTGCTCGAGCTCGGCTCGTTTAAGATAGTGCTCGACTCGAGCTTGACTCAAGCTAGAGCTTGACCGAACTCGAGTCGAGCGTTGACTAGAGCAGCTCGCGAGCTGCTCGGTTCGTTTCCAGCTCTAGTTGTGACAAATATCACAACCTAATTGGTTACATTTAATTAAACGTTGAGAGACCTCGTGAGCGTATATCCCCCAAAATCGCCCACGTCAATGAGAGAGAAACTCACCCTTCTCAATTTTGCTTTTTTTTTTCTTCTTTTATCAACATGGCACCCTCATGGGCGCAATAAACGAAGTCTAGCCCTATTATTGGTTTAAAAGTGAGATCACACAAAAAATACTTAAATTTACGTTTACGTTAAATTAAAAAAAAAAACTATTTATTATTTATAAAATAATTATTTTTTTATAAATTAATAAAAATGAGTTATTAAACATTTTTTTAAGTTTCTTATTTAATATTTTTCGTAATATATTTTTTAAATAATCATATCATTAATTATTAGAATAAATTTTAATAAAAATATTTTGCATAATGAAATAAAATACATATCACAATATAAAATATTAATAAAAATAATTTTAATTAATATTTTATTTAGTATTTTATTATATTTATTATGTTTGAAATTTGAAATTAAAAATAATATTTATTATATTTTTTCATATCAAAAGTTATGGGTTTAAATTATAATTTTGTAAAAATATTGGTTATAAATAAAAATAATATGCATAAGGGGAATATTTCGAAAATATTTTTTAAGTTTAAATAATAATTTCTGGTTGTAGTCAAATTAATGTAAACTTAAAACTACTTATTTTTAAGTTTAAGTTTTAGTGTTGGAGATGACCTAAATAAACAAAATATATTTTAAAATAACATGATACTAATTATTTAAAATTATTTGAAAAAATCAATTCAATATCAATAAATTTAGTTCAGTTCAGTTAGTTTTAGCTCAAAAAACACTTTTTCTATATACTGAAAGGAAGGAATAGACGCTCTCACGCCGGAATGCGATCGTACCTGCCCTCGGAATAGCTGGTCAAGTGATAGGAAAAGAACCTTTAGAGAAAGTGAGGGAGTCGGAGGAAGCATGCCATACAGTCCTTGACGCGAGACGGACGACCATACATGCAGGACGACGAGCTTCGAGCTCCAAGACCGCGCCACGGGCACCGAGCACGGGCGACGACTATACATGCAACGACTATACATGCAGGACGAATGTCTTCGAGCCCCATGATTGCCCCCGAGCACCAAGCACGGGCGACGACGACCATACATGCAGGACGACGGATTTCGAGCCCCAGGACCACGCCACGGGCACAGACAGGGCCGGCCCTGGGCATAGGCCCAGGGTGCAACCGCCTAGGGCCCCCATTTTTTAGGGGCCCATTCTTAAAAAAAAAAAAAAATTATATATGTATATATATTTATGTTTTTAAAAATAATACTTCTATATATAATTAAAAATACTTATCTTAATTATTTTACCTTTTTAACAATAAAAATATTAAATTTTTTCAACCTAATTTATCTATTTTTAAACAAAAATCTTTTAAAAAATCTCAAATTTTATGAAGTTACGAAAAAAAATCTCATTTATTTTAATTATTTTCCGTTCTATTATACGTAGTCATTAAAATAAACACACTATTGAACAAAAATTGAGAATTGATTATTTTATCAAGTAACAAAAAAAATTTATTTATTTTAATTATTTTTTCTTCTGTTATACTTAGTAATTAAAAAATAATAATAAAGCAAATTATTGAACAAAAATTGAGAATTCATTATTTTATTAAGTAAAAAAAAATCTCATTTATTTTAATTATTTTTCGTTCTATTAGTAATTTAAAAATAAAAAAATAAAGCACATTATTGAACAAAAAATAATAATTAATTATATTATTTTTTATTTTATTTTTCAATTTTTTTCGACCTTTTAAATTTTTGATAATTTTTTTTAATATATAAAAAAATTAGAATTTAGTGATTTTTTTAAAAGTTTTATGTACTACAATAATAATTTTAATATTTTTTTTCACACGGTAAAATGAAATCATGATCTTAATTGATAATGTTTTTACAAAATATAAAAATTTATATAATTTTTTTTAATAATTTAATGTGGGCCCATTTAGGATATTTTGCCTAGGGCCCCTATAAACTCAGGAACGGGCCTGGGCACAGAGCACGGGCAACGACGACTATACATGCAGGACGCAGGCTCAGACCTCTAGGATCGCGCCCGAGCACTAAGCATGAGCTCCGAGACCAGCTCAGTGACCATGCAGATAAAGTCGACACCGCGCAGAAGAGCATAAATAGAAGACGTTTCTATCTATGCATGCGTAACTACGTGTCGATAATAAACAAGTGGATTCTACTTAATTTCCATATAAATAGAGAGGATCATGGACAAGAAAGAAAGGGGGAAACCGACTATAATAGTTCTCGAGAAAGAACACATAAAAATACCTTTAATATCAATAAATAAATAGAGATATTAATCTCGTACATTCAAGCCTAATCCCGGTGTGATTTCATTTCAGCTCCTTCTACATATAAATTTACGTGTATTTGAGTCGTATTCAAATCATACACAACGTAAATAATATATAATTTCACACGATAAAAACGACCCAAAAGATTTGACGTGCCAGGTAGGGAGCTTAGAAATCAAACCAACCGAAGATCTGACTGCAAGCTGACAAGCGGTGAAGGAGAATGGGCCACGACGTCTGAACCTTCAAGTTTCCCCGTGATATGGCTCGAACGGGGAAAGATGTTGGCCGTAGAAGATGAAGACCCCGGCCCGGTCTCAGATCTAGAGCAAGATCCACCCGAGATGGAGGAAGATGCTCGAGAAGAAGGCCAAACGGGGTACCTTACAACCCAGAACCGAAGGGATGAGACCTTGGTTACGCGAGTTGTTCGCCGTGTTGGATTAGTGCCCTTCATCCCAAGTGTGTTGTACCGAAACAAGTTATGTAGTACGTCCAATGTAGATGGGTCGATTGGGAGATAATAAATGTCGAGTTGTGAATTTGAACTTAATAGTCGAGAATCAAGTGAAATGAGTCCCAGGAATCTCTAGATCCAGTATAATTGGAGTATACAAACTTCGGTTGCGAATCGGGGTGAAACGACGAAGAAAACGGAGAGAAAACGAGATCTAGCGCAAATCTATTTAAGTGGATTTGTTCCGCATAATAATTAAAGTTGAATGGTAATAGTCTCGGATACAAGAGATGAATCAATTAATTAGCAATAAATTTAATTTATTTATGAACATTTCTATCTTAAACGCACGGAATATATTAATATTCATTGAATATATTAATATCACAACATTAACTCACTAACAAAATTTAAATAAGTAATTAAATGAATTTTTCAAAATTCAAAATTTTGATTGTTATTTCTTAACTTAATATTGAATATTCCTCGACATACTACTAATACAAACTCTCATTTTAAGGCGTGGTGGCTCATGAGTCATGGCCATGTGATTATTTCCCCGACTTTTGATCTAAATTTATGAATTTTCGCCACCCCAAACTCTTCTTAACTATATACAGTAGTCACCTTAGATAATATTTCTTACTATAATTATTATTACAGACTCCCCATTCAACAGACTGCCCACCTGTTAGCACCAGGTTTTGGTGGTGACTTTCATTTTCAACACGATTCACTACACACGTTCCCTTAATGCCCAGTCAATCCGAAGAACATTTGCCTGGGCCAAAGTTTGCATTGCTACTTCAATGAATGGGGGAATCTTATGCACTTCAAAAGTTCATAATAATACTCACTTCACAAAAAACCTATAAAATACAAGAAGGTTCTCCATGTTTTGATGCTTTTCTTTCCTACTTAACTTAATAAATGAAAAATGGCGCATGAGGCCATAATAAATGTTTACCGTGTAATGCTGACCAATAAAGGGTAACAATTATCTGATTCGTAGTTGGGCCAGGAGTGATCACCGTTACAATAATTTTCATGCCGCCTATAAATTTCTGTATCGTAGGTCTCAGTTATGGTGAATAGCAATCCATTATCCTTCACTTCCATCAGAAACTTCTCCAATGAATCGCCTCTTTTGGGGCTAAACAGTATGGCTTCCGAGAGACCTTCTTTTAGCAAGCATCTGATGGT
Organism: Euphrasia confusa; assembly: GCA_954870475.1. Classification (NCBI taxonomy): domain Eukaryota; kingdom Viridiplantae; phylum Streptophyta; class Magnoliopsida; order Lamiales; family Orobanchaceae; genus Euphrasia; species Euphrasia confusa. The sequence goes on from OX940966.1 coordinate 19,451,358, forward strand.
TCGAGCGAGGCCTTTGTGAAAATCCTTAAAAAATGTGCTGCAGAATTACAAGCTAATAAAGTCAAAAAAACGAGCTTGGTTTAGAATTCATAATGTAAAAAATCCATCAGACAAGTGCTAGTATGAGCAGCTTAGATACTCATTGCGTGAATCTTTATAAAAGCTCAAAGATGATTGTCATACAATAATTTATTCGGATGGTGTTCTGACAGACTGCCTAATGGATGTCTACCTTCAGGCGGTTCTACTTTCTGGACACAAAATGCATACTCTTACGAAGAAATTCATACTTTTAAGTGAAAACATAAAACAAATTTAGAAATTAATGACTTAATAATGTAAAAGTATGCATTTATGTTCAAAAAGTATGACTGACTCACCGAAGGCTTCCATTTAGGCAGTTATAGTGTAATTGTTTTGATATTCAGTAGTCTCATGTCACTAGCAACCCAGTGTAATTTTCGATATTCAGAAGTCTCACATCACTAGCAACCCATGCCAACCATGACATTTTCCCAACATCACTGCCACATTAAAGCTATTTATATAATAAGCCAGAGGGGTAACTGTAATATGTTTATTAATGTAAGTGGGGGTTTTGAAATGTTAATTGTTTATGAATGGAGAGAAGAAAAAAGGGTTATTACTATACAAAAATCAAGGGTTTTCTTTTGGAAGAGTACAAGAACATTTGAGGAGCAAAACGTCTCGTCAGGTATTTATATTGAATACCCTAAGTGTGCAACACAAATTAAAACAATATCTGGCTTTAGAACATATTTTTGATTTCATTCCAGCCATGTCATCAATAATATACAATTATCATCTTCAAAAAATCAAAACACAACATTTTAATGGTAATGCATTCAGAAACAAAAATATGCTTTGCAATAATATTTGAACTTTTTTGGTTCACATAAATCAATTACCAGTCACTTGCAACAATGACATCAAATGTACCAATGATATCTGAGGCTTTAAACTGATCCCAATGCAAAATCACCGAGTTCACCTTTGTACTTCCAAATGAAGCGAAGTTGGCATTTAAGTTACACTGTATATCTATCTGGTTGTTAAGAAGCTCAGCCAAAATAAGACAAGAATCATGTAACATGAGAACCTGAAGCCACTGTAGGAAAGTAATGTAAATTGTAAAGCAGCAATAACATTTTTAATCAAGTAACCCCTAAGATTTGTTAGAAATTTCCCAACAATTTTCTTGAATCATTTTCAGATTCCAAACATCTGGATGAGAATCATATATTAAAGTTGAAAGAATACAATCAACCACTTGAGGGTTTCCATCAGATATTACAACTTCTGATGCATCTGTGGCCATAGCAATAGCGAATCCAGCTAAACCATACCCCGCCCCGAGTTCAATTACTCTTTTACCCCTAGAGATGTTTGAAAAGAATGAGAAATAGAGCATAATTTCCATACAATAGAGATAAATTGAAAAAGATAGAAACCTGAAGCAACCAGGATGTGACAGGGAATAATAAGCAAGTACGTCTTCTGAAGGCCACTGACCTGTTCAAAACCAAAGCCAGCATGATAACAACTATGAGAAAGTAAAGATCTAGTCATACAGATTAGTAAATAGAAGCTGATACTACAACATTTGACGCTTCTCTTTTTTCGCCTTCAAAGATAAATATCGTACTTATAATATTTTTTACTAAAAATCCAATGAAAAAAATTGAAACCCGTAGTCCTTTGATGTGTCCCATCAACATCTATGTTTGAAGGATTGTGTGGGCCAAGAGTCCCTAGACGCATTAAGAGTGTAATGGCTGAGATGACTAATTGTGTAAGGCTTCCTATACTTTATAACTAAGCCTCAACTGTTTAGAAGTTTTCCAAAACTAAACTATTATAGCTCATTCTGAAATCTCATAGACAAATGGGGTATTTTTCTGAACAAACTATCATGTCAAACTAATCAAATCTAATAGTTCAAAAAAATTAAAAACAACATGAACATACAGCATGCTTAGGCATCTCTCGGAAAATACTTATTAAGGAAGAAATAGTAGAAACTGATAAAAATACAGGACTGTAGATAAACAAAAGTTATTGGATGAAGTTTTTGCATTTACAGTGAGAAGATTTATAAATTCTGATCTAAGTAGTGATCACAGAAGAGTTTTCTTCAAAATAATGTTTCTGGGGATGAGTTGAAACCAAAACTGAGCTGACAAATAAATTTCATAGAAACATAATGTTTCAAAAGCGATTAATTTCCACAATCATTAAGAAATGAGATGATTGGTACTTACATACAATTCCGGTGTTGTCAATGTCATATTGATTACAGATTTTAAAGTCATTAAGATCAACACAGTCTTCCCATCTTTGTCTGCATGAGCTCTATGTTAGCAGTTACACTCCCAAAAGGACAAAGATGAAGGTATAACAACAACCAACAACGTTGAGAGCCTTGAGGATTATTATACAAGGACAAAAATCAGGACATCCAAAAACTCATATATTTCAAGAATGAACATACTAACATAAGAAATACTCGAAGAAATTGGGGCATTGGATTAATAGGCTAGACGAACCTTAGGAAAATCTTAGGAGCATTAGGAATCGGTAATGAATAGCAGAAACAAACATCTCTTCTTCGCAAAGAATCCGAATATTCCCCGACATCATTCACTAATTGGCACGGTACCAAATTGAACCCATTCCTCGTTCTTCGAGATACTTTTTCCAAAATGATTGCTTCACGCGGAATTTCTAGAAAACCAAGGTTTTTCTACGCTAAACAAATTTGGGCGTTTACAAAAAGCTTTGTAACTAGACATAAATAATTAAACATACCTGGATTAGACGTGGGACGGCGTCGAAGCGCGCGACGGAGAATCTGCCATCGCAAAGACGAAGGTTTCAGGGAAGAATGCGAGTGATCTGACTCCATTCTCAGTTTGAATTTTACTCCATCTTATTCGTTTTATAATTTTATTTTATTTTGGATTTATTTTCTTTTACTTTCAAAATTTTAATTGAGGTTTTATTAGTTTTTAATACTTTATTGAATGGTGTATTGAATTTTCAATACACTTCCAATTAATTTTTGACACTTGTAATTTATTTGTTTAATTATTTTTTATTTTTATTTTTTATTTTTTATTTTTTCGCACGTGAAGGTAATAGAATCTAGGGTGGGCGCGGGTCGAGTCGAGCCCTAAAATATCAAAACCCGGCTCAAAACCCGACCTCTACGGTCCGAGCCGAGCCGGGTTTATCTGAGGTTGGGGCCCGGCTCGGGACCGAACACGACGAGCCCGAGCCGGGTTTTCGGGTTTTCGGTCCCAAATTTTATAGAGTTTCTATTACAAAATTCATGCAATTTATAATTCAATAAAAATTTCAAACATTTGAATCACATTATACTAAACTGAAAGTTTAAAAATAAAAACAAAACATGATTTTCTTGGTTGTTTGCCCAAATGAAAATGCAAAAATAAAAATAAAAACCAAGTCTATCTTGCAATTAGTAAAAAAAAAAAATAAGAGTTACAATTAATTAGCACCACTAATTCATAAATGATTTACAAAAAATCTATACAGTCTTGTTTTTTTTTTAATTATTGTCTTCTTTTTATTCAAGGTATTGTTTTTTTTTTTTTGAATTTTTTTACAATGACGTGCAATGTGAAGTGTTAACTCGAAACGAAAAAGAAGGTAAAGTGAAAATTTTGAAGTGAAAATATTAATAGTAATAATAATGATGTAATGATGTACAATCAATATATATATATATATATATATATATATATATATATATAAAATAGAATTGACGGTTCGAGCCGAGCTTTCGGTCTCAAATATTTTTGGGCTTGAGCTCGGACCGCATATACATTTCACGGGTCGGTCTTATAGCGGGCCGGTGCTTAAAAAAATTGGGATCGGCCCGTAACGAGTTTTTTTGGCGGGTTTTCGGTCCGAGCTCGGGTTTTCGAGCTCAAACGCCCAACCCTAATAGAATCAGTTAGAAATTTAGCCTTTTTTCGGAAAAAAAATTTTATTTTGAAAAAATTGTTTTTAAATAATTTAATTAAATATATAGAGTAAATATATTTTTTTGCGTAAAGAGTATTATTTTGAATTTTTTTAAAATAATTTAAATAAATATATATAGTGAATAAATATAATCTTAAAAACATTATTTTTTTGCGTAAAAAATTATTTATTTGAAAAAAATTGTTTTAAATTTAATATATATATTAAATATAATCTGAAAACTGTATTTGTTTTGCGGAAGTAGTTTTTTATTTTGAAATTTTTTGTTTTAAAATAATTTAATTAAATATATACGTTAATATAATTTTAAAAAGTGTTTTTTTATTAAAGAGTTTTTTAGTTAGAATTTTTTTTATAAATAATTTAATTAAATATATACCTTGAATATAATTTATAAACTTTTATTCTTGTATTTTCTTTAGAAAAAACACTAAAAATGAATTTTAATGGTCCATTGTAAAATAATTAGATATTAAAATAAAAATAATTATTACACATGTTATATTTTGATGGAAAATGTATAAAAGATTTCTTATTAATAATATTATTACAACTGGCACGTGTCATGTTTTAATAAAAAGTGTATTGACTTTTTTGTTACACTTTGTGTATATATAGCATTTTCCGTTACGTACCCCCACCCTCTCACAAAAATTTGTCACTCAAATTAAGAAAAATATAATTTTTTAACTTTTGATCAAACAATAAAAAATAAAAATATATTTTTAAAATAAAAAATAAAGTACTTAAGTAGAGTTTAAAAAGTAAATGAATAAAATAAGAGTAAAATAATATTTTAAAATGATAAAAATTAGAATATTTTGACGAGATTAATGTTTTCAAACTCCAGCATAATCAATTTTCAACGATAATTTTTTTTAAATAATAATAAATGCACTAAATTTAAAGATTTCAATACGTTCAATACATACTAAGAATAATTGTACTTATATCAAAGATTTGTACGAATCACAACACAGAATACTCAACTTCTCCAATTTTATCAATAGAATAAGCATGCATTCTATATATTAGCATGAAATCAGTTTGTTACACCATAAAAATCCAACACCAACACGTGTCCAGACGACCGGAGCCACGTCATCAAAGAGGTGGTCAAACGGCGGACAAAAGTCAGATTTAAAGTCAATTATGAAGAAGGTATCAGGCGAGCTCAACATTAGCCTCGGGCGACAGCCCCGTGCCAGATTTAGGGATCAGTCAGTTAAGGCTCCAGGCAAGTGGCGGTGCACCTCTGGTGACATGCAGCAAGTGGAAGACAAAATTAGTGGGTATTTAATGTAAAGGCTTAAAAGTCTTCATTAGTGGAATAAGATGTGATAGGAGGCTAATAGGTGGCATTAGAAGAGCTTGCATGCTCATGCAAACTCTTAGTATAAAAGAGAGATGTAAGAGAGGAGGAAGGGGGCTTCACTTTTTTGTAATTTCCAAATACTATTAAGTAAAGGAAATAAAATGAAGAACACTATGATGTTCATCCCCATTTCCAGATTTCCGGCAACATACATTCTCCGATCTATAACTTGTCCATTCAAATAAATATCTTGTTAGTACCTGTTGGGGGATAAATGATCAATTTATAAACACTCGGAGGACGGGCCCGCCCACCGCTCTCAAAAACGGTCGTGAGAGATCGGGGTCGAACCCCAGGTACGAGTCCATGCAGCCCATGCAGAGAATAACCCCGGAAGACCAGTGGAAAGGAAGAACCCCGAGGATCGTCACGAATTCGCTCCAAGGCGACAATAATCCCGGGCCAAATCCTCGGGGAAATCCCCCAAGGGGACCCGACCGGGTCCCGGACCCGGACGCCTGCAGCGCGTCCGAGGCGCTGTCCCGGGCCGAGTTCAAAAGGCAGCAGGGGTCCGTGGGTCGTCCAAAGAGGCACGAGGAAAAGCCCTCCCACTCAGGATTCCACCACGAGATCCGCGCCAGACACCTTAGTCATCGTACCCCGGAACTCGCATAAACCCAATGCAAAATCGTGCCCCGGCATTTAATGATCGAAGATTAGTTCTTAAACGTGTCCTGATGTCGTGGCTCTGCATGAGCATGTGCTATTGCCTATAAAAGCCGACCCCCTCATCTCATTGTAAGGGCGGCGAAAATTACCGAATAAAAGACATATAAAAAGAGAGACATTATCTTCTCGAGCTCGGAATTCTTATCCTTTTCCCCCGGGGTCTAGAAATTTCAACCCTTTCTACATATAAATTCACATGATTTGGTAGTCGTTGCGAAACCCTCATATCCACCCCGTATCTCACCCTCTCCAACAAAAACGACCCAAAACAGTTGGCGCTAGAAGGAGGGGGTTGTATTTCTAGACCCAGGAAAAGAGCTTTGGTGAAGAAATGTCCAGCCAGGAGCAAGACGGAGCCACGGCGTCGGACTCTTCGAGGTCCGCCACTCGGAGAAGGTCAGAACGAGCAAAGATGCCCGTGGAAGACGAACCCGCGATCCCGGCACCGACCACACTCGGATGCTATCCCGCGTCGGAGGCCGAGATCCACTTGAAGGAGCCAGGTTCTCGACGAACCGCTCGTCGCCAGGTGCGAAGCAACTCCGAAGCGCGACGTTTGAAGCGTCACCTACTCACCGAACGGCACAACCGGCGCGCGCGCCCCGGCCCACGCCGAGATCCACCAGTTCCCGCCACCCCGGCTCTCTTCTCGGGCAGTATGCTCGATACCCCCGAGAAGATCGACGAAGTCATGGCCAGCTTGGCCCAACGTAAGCACGCTCTTAATACTCCTATATCTCTGTCGTCGAGAAAACAGGTCAAGACCAGCGCTTTCGACCGACTGGGGCCAGGACAAACGAGCCGTGACCAGCGCGTCGCCCCAGCTAGGAGATTGATGTTCGACTTGAATGATCCAGCCGAGTACCTGTCCGCGTCGTCAGCACACGGGGCCCCGGACCACGGGGCAGATTTGCGAGAGACACTGGGGAGGCATGATCCTCACCCCGTCCCCCCAGTCCCGATCGCGCCGGGACCCGAGGCAGGCCTCCGGGACCTGTACGAGAAAGTGAGCGAGGTAGAGAGGAGGCTCGCCGAGGCTCAGGTAAAGCCCGAGCGGGTCGACTTCTGCAAGGAGCCTCTGGCCCTGGAGGTCGAGCACGCCACCATGCAATACGAGATCCAGCCTCTGCAGACCGCTCTTTACGACGGGAAGACGGACCCCGAGGTCCACCTCAGCCGCTTCCGCACCTACATGTCAGGACGGGGTGCCAGCGACGCCACCAGGTGCAGGTTGTTCCCCCTCACCCTCGGGGACACGGCCCACAAGTGGTTCGCGGGGCTACCCTCCCGATCCATCCACTGTTTTGACGACTTGGTCCAACGCTTCGTCGCTCACTTCGCCTCAAAGGTCAATCGGCTCGAGCAAAGCCAGAGGTTGATCGGTGTTAGGCAGGCGGCAGACGAAAGAGACGAGTCCTATGTGGACCGAGTGGGGGATATCCTGATCGGCGGCGAGGAAGTCGGTGACGATTTAAAATTACACACGACCATGAGTGGGCTCCGGAAGAACTCGGAGCTATTCAAACACCTGATGCTTTGCTACCCGCGAAGTTACGAAGACTTCCGCATCAAAGCCGGGGCCCAGTGTTGGTTCCAGCGACTTATGCGGGGAAACGAGAGTGCCCCGGAGCGAAAGGGGCGGGACCCGGAACCCGCGGACCGGAGGGCCACCCATGCCCCGCGGAAGGCCCCTTACAAGCCTTACGAGCAGGGCCGCCCGCTGCCCAGCTATAGAGAAATGGAGGTGAAGCTCGTGGAGCAAACCGGCCAGGACGCCCTCACCATGATGGAAATTTTGCTCGCCATGGGAGGAGACATTTTGGTGAAACCGGGGCCCATGCGAGCCCCCGAAGGAAAGTTAGACAGGAGGCTGTGGTGCTCCTTCCATGACCAGCATGGGCACGCTACGGGCCAGTGCAGACAGCTGCTCCGACAACTTTGGAAGCTGTTTGAGGATGGGAAGCTCTGGGACTTGTTGTCGCGCCCCGGCCCTCGGGGCGATGGGGCGGCAGCTCGAGGGAACCCCGGACAGGCAGGAGCGGGTCGCGACCCGCAAACCCACGACCCGCACCGGGCCCAGGGAGGCCAAATTCTCATGATCGGCGGGCTACGCCCGATAGCCAGTGATAGCAAGCGCATGAGGAGGCGTGAACTCGAGGTGTGGCAGGTCTATCACGCGACGCGACCGGCCCCGCCCCCCGGGATCACGGAGAATGCGGAGATCTCGTTCTCTCCCGCGGACAAGATCGGCGTGACCTTTCCCAAGAGGGACGCCCTGGTAATCAAAGCCCCCATCTTAGGGATGGAGGTCTCGAGGTTGCTGGTCGATAGCGGGGCCCACTGCAATATCCTTTACAAACAAGCCCTGGATCAGATGGGCCAGCTCGCCCAGTATATCCTCCCGTGCGACCTCAGACTCAAGGGGTTCGGCAGCGACGTGGTGACCCCCTTTGGTACGATCACGTTGCCTCTCGAGCTAGCAGACTCCGTCAGACCCGAGGTCAAGGTGTTGAGAAACCTCGAGTTCGTAATAATAGATAGGGCTAGCGGGTACAACGCACTTCTGGGGAGGCCTTTCTTAGAAGCTTTCGAAGCTGTGGCCTCCACCTACTATTACTGTATCAAGTTCCCCGTCCCCTCCGGAGCTATTGGCACCGTGAGAGGGGACCAACTAATGGCAAAAAAGTGTTTGCTCTATTCCAATTCTTATGAACTAACGGACCCAACGGCGGAAGCCGCGACAGATACCTCCTGGGTAAATCAGCTGTTAGCTGGGCTAAGTACTCCAGGAACCCAAACGAGCGTATTCGACCTAGACCCCCCAACCTCTCGCGGGCCCGAGGAAGGGACGTCCAACGCGGTTGCCTCAGTCCCCGTCCTCGAGGCCGGCGCCGCACCTGGGACGGGGCACGAGGGCTCCAAGATCAACCCGAGCTCCGGCCCGGGCGAGCGAGTTTTCGGCCTCGGGCCGGGGAAGGACCTCGAGTCCCCAAGCATCAGTGAGTGTAGTCTCGACCCTTTCCCCGAGACCCGTCTCCGGAACGACCGCGGAGTCGAGACCCTCGAGGCACCCGTGCAATGCGAGGTCGGGACCCCGGAGCTCCCCCGACAGGTGTTGCTCGGCTCCCTCATGGACCACGGGACCCGGGTAGACCTCGAGTCGTTCTTGAAAGCCAACCTAGCCACATTCTCCTGGAGCAGCGGAGAGCTCGGAAGGGTTGACCCAGAGAATGCCAGTCACCGCCTCCGCTTGGATCCCAAGCGCCGTCCGGTAGCCCAGAGACGGAGGAAGATGGGGCCCGAAAAGGGAGAAGCACTAGCCGCCGAGGCCCAAAAACTCTTGAAGGACGGGCTAATACGCCTCGCCCCGCACGACGCAACGTGGGTGTCAAACGCGGTGATGGTGCGGAAAACGGGGGGCAAGTGGAGGCTCTGTATCGATTATTCCGACCTCAATGAGGCGTGCCCAAAAGACCATTTCCCGATGCCCCACATTGACCAATTGGTCGACAGCACCGCGGGCCACGCGATATTCTCCATTATGGATGCGAGCTCCGGTTACCACCAGATTCCAATGGATCCCGAGGACACCCGCCACACCGCCTTCTACACGGGGAGCAACGTGTACTGCTGGGAGCGGATGCCGTTCGGCCTAAAGAACGCCGGGGCCACTTACCAAAGGTTGGTCAACACCATGTTCGCCGGAGAGATCGGTAAAACGGTGGAGGTATACATTGACGACATCATCGTGAAAAGTACGAGCGAGACGGACCACGTCACAGACCTCGCTCGGGTTTTCGAAGTCCTCGGGGCTTACAACATGAGGTTAAATCCCAAGAAATGTCATTTCGGGATCAAGAAAGGAATGTTTCTGGGACACGTGTTTGGAGAATACGGGCTCGAGCCCAACCCAGCAAAAATCAAGGCCGTGCTCGACATGGCCGAGCCGCGGGACGTGAAAGGAGTCCAACGGCTCACCGGTTGCCTCGCAGCGCTCAGCCGGTACGTATCGCGACTCGGGGACAAAACCCGCCCATTCTTCGGATCAATCAAAAACCAAGAGTTCCACTGGAAGAAGGACAGCCAGGACGCCTTCAGACGAATCAAGGAGTATCTCGCAGGACCCCATATCCTGACGGTCCCCAAAGCAGGGGAGAAACTTTTTCTTTACCTCGCCGCATCGGAGTGCGCGTTGAGCGCGGTGCTCGTCCGAGCTGAGGGCACCCTCCACCTACCCATCTATTTCGTAAGCCATGTCCTCCACGAGGCAGAAACTCGGTACACACCGCTCGAGAAGTTGGCGTACGCTCTGATAATTTCGGTCCGCAAACTCAGGGCATACTTGTTCGAGCACCCCGTGGAAGTGCTCACCACAATGCCTTTGCGACAAGTCATGCATCGCTCCGATGTAACGGGTAGATTGCTCCGGTGGAGCCTGGAGCTGAGCCAGTACGATATCACTTTCGCTCCCCGGACCGCGATAAAGGCACAGGCACTCGCGGATTTTGTCGTCGAGCTAACCTTTCCCCAGCGGAGCACGGGTCAAGCACGCCACTGGAGACTTTATGTGGACGGGTCATCTACAAGTGCGTGCTCGGGGGCCGGAGTGGTGCTCCTCGGGCCAGACGGTGACTCGTTTGCCCACGCGGTAAAATTCGAATTTCCCGCGACAAATAACGAAGCAGAGTACGAGGCACTCGTAGCAGGCCTCGAGATGTCCATCGCGGTAGACGTCCCGCAGCTCCATGTGTTCATGGATTCGCAGCTAGTAGTGAACCAAGTCACGGGCGATTACGAAGCCAAAGGCGAACAAATGATCAAGTACCTCGAGCTAGTGTGGAAGTTGTGCGGCAAGATACCCGATGTCCGAATCGAGCAAATCCCCAGGGAACAAAATTCACAAGCCGACGTGCTATCCAAGTTGGCCTCCTCCGAAGGATCCGGAGATCTATCCCGAGTCGTGTTAACACATTTAAAGACGCCCTCGGTCAACGCTCGAGACGAAGTTCTCCCCGTAGTCCCTGAGTCCGGGGCCGATTGGCGGGACGCGATCAAAGGATTCATCGAGTCCGGGGCCCTGCCCCCGGACAGGGTCGAGGCTAAACAGCTCCGCATACGGGCTGCAAGGTACTCTATTCTGGGATCCCAACTTTATCGCAGGAGCTTTTCTATGCCTTTGTTAAAATGTATATCCAGGGACGAGGGAACCAAAGTCTTGTCCGAGATCCACGAAGGCATATGTGGCAACCACGCCGGCGGTCGATCTCTGGCCCACAAAACCATGGGCCAAGGTTTCTACTGGCCAAGCCTACGCCGCGATGCTGCCGATTTCGCAAAGAGATGTGTCCAGTGCCAACTCATGGGCCCCAACATCCTCACCGCGCCCGGGACCCTCAAGGCGCTGTACTCCCCGTGGCCGTTCGCCCGGTGGGGCATAGACATCATCGGCCCGTTGGCCACCGCCCCGGGCGGAGTCAAATTCGCGTTTGTCGCAGTCGACTACTTCACCAAATGGGCCGAGGCGGAAGCAATCCAGAAGATCGATCAACCCCAAGTAATCAAATTCATCTGGAAGAACATCATATGCCGGTTCGGGTTGCCCGAGTCCATCATCTCGGACAACGGCAAGCAGTTTGACGGCGAGCGAGTGGCGGATTTCTGCGAGCTATGGGGTATAAGGAGGGCGTTTTCAACCCCGTACCACCCGCAGTCCAATGGGCAGGTCGAGGCGGTGAATAAGATTTTGAAGCACACCATCAAGGCGAAGCTGGAGTTACGAAAAGGAAAATGGGCCGAGGAGCTACCGGAGGTGCTGTGGTCATACCGCACCACGGTAAAAAACGCAACAGGAGAGACACCGTACGCCCTCGCGTTCGGTACGGAAGCCGTGGTCCCGGCCGAGGTGGTAGTGCGCTCACACCGCACCGCCCAGGACGTCACCCCGGAGAACGAGGCGGTACTGCGCCTCGAGCTAGATCTCCTTGAGGAGAGGAGGTTGAATTCTGACTCCCTCAATGCGATGAACAAACGGCGGATTGCCAAGCTATACAATACGAAGGTTAGGGCCCGAGAGTTCAGCCCCGGGGAGTTGGTGTTGAAAAAATTACTAGGAACCCACTCCGGGGCCCTCGGGCCGAAATGGGAAGGACCCTTCCGAGTAGCGACCTGCTTGGAGAACGGGGCCTACGCACTGGAGTTAATGGACGGGACCCCAGACCAATACCGATGGAACGCTTTGCATCTGAAAAAATTCTACCCGTAGAGGAGCGAGACCGGAGCAGGCCCGAGCCCCGACGAAGCCAACGAACGGAGATATATGTATATGCTCTAAGACAGCAAAAATAAAACGAGCACCCACGAGTGTCGGAGAATTTGAAACAATTCCCTATGATTCGCGTATTGTCGTTTAGTCAAGAAAAAGACCTAACTTGCCTAAGACCCGGGAACCGGAGGTTGAAATAACACAATCCCGGGGCACGGGTAGCGGGGACGATACAAGAATAATTTGTGGACTCATCCGCAAAAGCCCAAAAGGCCACGAACCCATTCAGTCTTCAACTTCGGCGACTCTAGAGTAAGAACGATATTTACCATGTCCCAAGTTGCGAGCACGGGGGGAAGAAAATAAAAGCTATCAAAAGCCACCAAAAACCCGCTTCAAACCAAATCCCCAAACCCACAGAGGCTCCGCAAAGCCCAGGGTCGAGGAGGTCCGGGTACTAAATAAAACCAAATATTTAAACTAGGGTTTAACTTAACCCCAAGAATCTAAATCGACCAAAAAAGGTCAAAAAAATGCAAGATGGATAAAACAACTATCAAAAGCATCAACTCTAGTACCCCGGAGTCCGGGGTAACCCTTTCCCCGGAGCCCACGACTCGGGGGGGGGTCACAATGAAAACCTCGCGAATCCAGGGCCGAAACGAAGGCCAAAAACACCTTACCTTTCTCTAAATAAACGCTCCAAAAGCAAGACAAATCTTGTAAGAGAGCAAAGCATAAGTAAACAAGGGATCATCCCAAGACAAACATAAAATTCCGGGCCACTGCCCCACACCAAATCCAAACCAGAAACAAACAACCAAGAAATTGTCTTAAGGCCGAAGCCCTTAATAGAACAAAACAAAAATTAATGATTAAGATTCAGGAGAAATAAGCAGGGAAACCTTCGAGACCACCTCAAGCCTGCGACCCCGGAGACTTCGGCGCCGAGACCGGGTCAACCACAGGAGTCTCTTCCATCGCGACATCGGCATCAGCTCCAACCCATTCCTCAGCGGGCTGGGCGCTCTGATCAGCCTCAAAGCCTTCATAGAAAGCATCGATGCTCTGCTCAGGGAAGCCGGCGACGACACCATCCAGAGCGGCCACCTGTCGAGGAGAAAGCCCATCTTCGACTCCCGGAGAGCCACCAGTCGCACTAACCGCAGAGACAGCCTCGCCCGCCTCGGGCCCGGCCTCCGTCAATTTCCCCTGAACCGGAACGGGCAGCCTAATTAGCGGTTGCTGGGGACGGACCAGGCGGTCGTAGCTTGGCCACCACTTCATGTCGATGTGGAAATCCTCCTCAAGGTCTAGGTACTCCTGGTGAAGCCGAGGATCGAGGACCCGGGTGCTCATATACTTCTTCCAATACTCCAGCACGCGATCCCGAGCCGCCACATCGTTTTTCGTGTGAGCATACCGAACGGCGTCGGCCAGACCACTCGAATAGAAATGGTCATTGAGCACACGGTGGTCGGTCCACGGGCTAGATAACTCGTCTTCGAGGACGGCGATCCGAGCCCGAGCTCCCTCCAGTTGCTCCCGGAGGGCCGCGGCTTCCCCGGTCCGGGCCTCGAGGGACTCGGTGAGTTTCACCACCTCCCCATTCGCATCAATGATTTGCTGCGAGAGAACCGTGGCTCGAGACTTAAGAGCCGTGGCCTCCGCGCCCGCTATCTCCAACTTGTCGTTCCGGTACTCGGCTAACTCGCGCCACATATCCCGATCCTTCGAGGCCGCCGCAAGGGCGGTGGTGTACCCCTTAACCTCCGACATAAGATGGTCACTCTGGGCGATCACCTCCTCATTCAGCCGGGCCATCTCCCCAACCTGCTTATCCTTCGCCAGAGCAGACGCTTTCCACTGCTCCACCGACGTGGTGAGCTGCTCGATCTGACGGGCCTGGTTCTCCGACCACTCGAACCCCGCGGCGCTGACAACGGCGGCCTGGCTAATCAGCATCGTGCCCAGCATGAAGGTGTGGTCCCGGCGGCCAACCATGCCCTGCAGCTCGTGGGTCCATGACCGGCCGAGAGCCCTGAGGGCCGCACCAACCGGGGTCCCGGGGGTGACCACCGGGAGCGCGGGGCCGTAGCCGGCCAGATAGTCCCGAATCACGGGAGGCATGTCCGGGGTGGCATCCAAGATCCTGCGTAAAAAGAAAAGGCGAGGTCGCGGTTAGACAAGTGAAAAGATACCCAAAACCCCGAAAGACGCCCCCGAGACGCGATCTAAGAATTGGAGTCTCGAAACTACCAAACAAGGGGTTCAGGTTAGATCGTACCTCTGCTGACGGCTCGGGTCAACGCCGTAGTACGGCGAGCATCCCATCACGGCCGGTGAAAGTCCAGAGCCTTCAGGCACGGTCGTTGGCAGTCGATCGGGGCCAAGGTCCGGGGCCTCGGGGTCCTCGGTGGCTTTGCGCTTCCGCGACTCGCCGGTAACCGAGCCCTCAGCCCTGTCGAGGGGGGTGGCCCGAACAGGGGCGAACAAGGGAGGGCAGTCCACGGCTTCCACCCTCGCCCGCGGAGGGGAGGAGACCGGGGGAGCTGCCAAGGGCTCCGAGACCCGGGGCCCGGAGTCCAAGGTCAGGTCGATCACATCCTTCTCACCGATGCGAGGCAGCATGGGGCCACTCTCCGCCGCCCGCTCGGGCGCGGAGGACTCGACCACCCCGGCGGAGGCAGTCGGAGAGGAGAGGTGCATCACGACCGGGGTGACATCGGGGCGCGAAGGAACTGCGGAGGTCGAAGGGCCTGCTGAGTCGACAGACCGACTCCGTGAGGCCGGGATCGGGTAGTCCAACCCCTTGCGGTCCGTAATCCCGGGGAATCCAGACATCCTCAGCCGGGGGCGATCCTCAAAGATAAAAGTACGGGGAGCTGCAATCAAGACCCGTTTAGGAGACATGAAATCAAAAGTACGTATGATAAACAGAACAAACCACGATTCTGTCACTCACCGGGATACGGATCGTGGAGGTGTCGCGGCGGGCAAACGAGGCGCGCGTTCAGGAGGAGATCCTCACGGCAAAGGAAGGTGGCTTGGCGTTCGGACGAGGTGTACGCTTCGGCGATCTTCAGGGCGACCTGGTAGTCCCAGTTCAAGGGCCCTTCTCTCCGAGTGCTGACACCTGACCAAGGACATGAAGAAGTTAAGAATCAGCAAAGGTGAATTCGGACCAAAAATAGCGCGACTCACTCAAAATCTTCTCAGAATATTTCGTGGGAATATCAATCTCCCCTTCCGGAGTCAGGGTGCGCCAGGCCCCGGAGACATAAAGCCATCTCGGCCACGGATTATCGACCTTCGAGGACTTTACCCCGACGGTGGGAATCCCATCGCGGCCCCTCACGGTGAAGCGCCCGTTTAGCCCACCAGTACTCGAGATCCCAAACGAGCGGCGGATCTCGGCGTCGGTCAACACCCGGATCAGCCCGGAGTTGCCCAGGAGGGACAGGAAGGCCATGATCTGGGCCCACCCGTTGGGATGGATTTGGTGCGGGGCCACCCGCCAAAATTGCAACGCCGCCGTCACCGACGGGTGCATCGGGAAGCGTAACCCGAGGTCCAGGGCATCCGTCCCCACGGCCACCATCCCGGGCGGCGGGCAACACGGGGATTCTCCTGGAGCCGGGGCATGGAGGTGCACATCCACTGGCACCCGCCATGGGATCCGCCTCCGCTCGATCATCACAGCAGTGATCACGCTGGGTTTGCCGTGATCGCCCCATTTGGGAGTGTGGCACTCGGCAGGCGGCGCGTACGGTTCACGAACGACGGCCACGTAGGGGTTGGACCGGTAGTAGGTTGGGTAGTCGAGAGGAGCGAGCGGCGGGAATTTCTCGTCCATCAAGCTTAGAAATTGAGCGTGGAGAGAGTGGATGTCGGTTTCCTCGTCGGAGCTAGATGAGGAGTTACTCGACGCGGCGGCGCCACCAGAACTCGCGACCGATCCCTCCGCCTCGGCCATGACCTCGTCATACGGGCTCGACATTTTCTCGAAGAAGGAACAGTAGATTTGGACAGGAAAAAGTTAAAGGCGAAAGGGAACGATTACCTGGATTTCGGTGGAGTTAGGGTTGTGAATCGCCGGAGCACGTAAGGAAGTGGGCGACAATCACGGCAGGTTTTTTGGAGAGATATGCACGCAAGACGTGAAGGGGCGGGAGCGGTTACCCGTAAAACACACTCGAGTTTTCCCCTTTTCCCAAGCAGCCCAACGAGGCCCATTGGGCACAAGTGGGCCCAACGGGATCCCAATGATTGCCCCCTAGATCGCTCGCCCCTGCAACCCTACTGGATAGGCCCGAGGCCCGGGCTCAGAACGCCAGGTAGCCCGGGGTCCAAACGGCAAGCGGCCCCCGGGTCAAGAACCTGAAGGCTCAATGCGCGAGCCCCGGGGCGCGCCTACCCGAGCCACGGCGTTCGAAGGTAGGGTCCCCCTCGCCCGGGAGGCTTGTCGAGGGAAATCAAGTTGTTCGTTCCCACAAAGAGAAGATGTACAAAGAAAACAGGATTAACCGAAGCAAAAAGAGTTGCAGATTTCTCAAAATAGCGAATTCTTATTTAGATCCTTTACACCGGAGGGAGGAGCCCCCGCTACATCATCGGAAAAAGAAAGAAGAAAATATACAGGAAAACCCTAAAAAGAGAAAAACCCTAGCCTAGTCTACTCCCCGACGGGATTTCTATCTAAGCCTAGACCGGGCCAAGCCGTCGCCGTCGACCACGAACACTCTCGGCGTCTCGTCCTTATCCCACCGAACTCGCACGCGCCAGTCTGGGCCAAGGCCCACGTGGCGGCAAAAGGTCCTCCATCCTTTGCCGGAGAGACGGAGGCGATCCCCGCGGCGCACCAAGTGCATAGGCCAGTCCTGGCCCAGCTCGTCCCGGAGAACTGTGCTCCGTTTCTCCAGCCCCCGAAAGCGGGCGGTTAGGGGTGGTGGCAGTCTCGCTCCCGGGCGACGCCGGAACTCCGGGAGGGTCCGGGAGTGCCAGTAGCGAGCGACCTCTAGTGAAGGAGGGACGGACAGGTGGCTGTCCCCGGCGTCCGGGTCCGAGTCGGAGGAAACGTCGAATATGTCCGGCGCCTCCTGAGCCGGCTCCCCGACCGCCTCAGGCTCCTCGTCGGAAGAGATGTAGACTATCTCCGGCGGGTTGTAGTCGTTACTTCCCACAGATGAGCTCACCATTTTTATCTGTGTCGGGGGTAAGGTTTTTTTTTTCTTTCCTTTTTCTCGCCGGAGAAGACGACCGGAGAAGGGCTTGAAGGAGGATCGAGGTCGGACGAATGATTGGATTAGGATCGGATTTTAAAAAGGCGCCCAGAAGACGTGACACACCGAAAAGGCGTCATCATTAGCCTGGGGAACCGCCGCGACCGTCCGAATCCCAAGGAGCCGAACGGAGCCAGGCTGTGGCCCCGGGCGCGCGTGGCCCGGACCCCGCAGCAACGACCAAAAAGAAAAAAAAAGAGACAAGAGAAAAAGAGATTTTTTCGTTTTTCTTAACTCGTTTATTCATTATCTCAGAAAAGTCGAGCCGGGATACGACCTCCGGGTCCCGAGGCCCGGACTACAGTTAAGAACAAAGGTTTAAATAAGCATGAAAAGCACCAAGGCACGACGCAAAGACAGTAAACGGCCCCGCCGCTCGTTCAGAACGAGACCGGCGGAACAGGAACGAGGGACCCGTCCCCGCGAGTGACGACGATGTTGATATCCTCCACCTCCGACCAGCGGAGCTCCACCCGCCAATCATCTTGGAGTTGCATGTGTTGGACGTACACCGCCCAGCCGATACCTCCGATCCCCAAGCGGTTGCCACCGGGAACCAAGTCAAAAACCCAGAGGCAACCCGACGAGTCGCCGACAGCAAGCATGGCGGGCCACACGTGCCTATTCATCTGCGCAAAGGGAGACGGCATCAAGAGGACCTCGCGATGGTAGCGGGAGTTGAACTTACGGGACACGACGTAGCGACGAACGCCGGAGCCCGTCGTCTCCACCCGCGACTCGTCGCCAGGTTCACGGTCCCGAAGCTGGACGATGGGGCCCACCGCGGAGCTGGCGGTCCTCTGAGGTTGAACAGATATGAGAGGAGAAAGATGAGAAGAGCGGTTACCTAGACCTCGTTATATAAACCAGAAGATCGAACAGCGGCCACACATCTCAACGCCACCTCCCAAAGCCACCACTCCGCGAGCACGACATTTATATAGGGGCTTTCAGCTTTTCAGACGCCCCACAGGTCTGAGAGCACCCGGGCCGACACGAATCCCTCGAAGGAAGGCAGGGAAGCAAGCAGGTCAGACAACCACCAACCACATCATTTAAGGATGGCCCGACCATCGGAAAAGTCAACCAAGTCGACAGAAGGAAATAAAGGGCGTCGGCCCAACGGACGGAAACCCCCCCGGATCTCCCAAATCTCCGACGGTGTTTCCGGGGGCCAATGTTGGGGGATAAATGATCAATTTATAAACACTCGGAGGACGGGCCCGCCCACCGCTCTCAAAAACGGTCGTGAGAGATCGGGGTCGAACCCCAGGTACGAGTCCATGCAGCCCATGCAGAGAATAACCCCGGAAGACCAGTGGAAAGGAAGAACCCCGAGGATCGTCACGAATTCGCTCCAAGGCGACAATAATCCCGGGCCAAATCCTCGGGGAAATCCCCCAAGGGGACCCGACCGGGTCCCGGACCCGGACGCCTGCAGCGCGTCCGAGGCGCTGTCCCGGGCCGAGTTCAAAAGGCAGCAGGGGTCCGTGGGTCGTCCAAAGAGGCACGAGGAAAAGCCCTCCCACTCAGGATTCCACCACGAGATCCGCGCCAGACGCCTTAGTCATCGTACCCCGGAACTCGCATAAACCCAATGCAAAATCGTGCCCCGGCATTTAATGATCGAAGATTAGTTCTTAAACGTGTCCTGATGTCGTGGCTCTGCATGAGCATGTGCTATCGCCTATAAAAGCCGACCCCCTCATCTCATTGTAAGGGCGGCGAAAATTACCGAATAAAAGACATATAAAAAGAGAGACATTATCTTCTCGAGCTCGGAATTCTTATCCTTTTCCCCCGGGGTCTAGAAATTTCAACCCTTTCTACATATAAATTCACATGATTTGGTAGTCGTTGCGAAACCCTCATATCCACCCCGTATCTCACCCTCTCCAACAATAACGACCCAAAACAGTACCCTTCTTTAATCACCCCCCGTTCCAGTAATAGTATAATTTAGAGAAAAAGGGTCCGAACAGTGGCGCTAGAAGGAGATCAGGTTTTACGCATCGGAGTTAGAGGTTCAACCGGCAACAAAAATGGCAGACGAGAGGGAAGGCGCAATGGCATCCGACGACTCTGTTGATTCCGGCAGGCGGCGCGACGTCAAAGGCAAAGCGGCTCTCGAGGATCCCAACGCTCCGGCGGCTGATGTAGACCCAGAACCCGTCGACCGTGACGCGCCACCGCCGCCGATCCAGATTGTTGATGAGGACAGCCCCGCCGACGGCCATGCAGAGACCGATCTGCAAACCAATTCTCAGGTAAGATCCCCTCATCGCCGTCATCATTCTCGCCGCCGTGCTCGTCGTTTGCACCCGTATGATTTGGGAGGGCCGTCGACGCCCGTTGTGGCTCCGCCCCCAATCAAATTCGGAAATCTGGATACTCCAGAAAAAATCAATGAAGCCGTGCATGCTCTTATGCACAGAAAATACGTTTTGACAACTCCATTGAAACATGCAACCGGTGCTTTTATGACACCTGGACATGCCACAACAGTGGCTCCAGAGAAGGTCAAACGTCTCCGCAGGAGAGAGCGAAAAAAGCACCCGGTGATAGATCTAAACCGAAATGCTGACTCTGTGGCCACTTCGACGGATCGTCGAAGGAGAGGCAGCCAGAGTGACATGCATCGGTATCGGGAGGGTTCTTCCGTGCCTGGGGCCCGAGGGGCTAGGGCGGAGGACCCGGAGATCGTAGATCTGAAGCAGAAATATGCTGAGTTGGAAAGACGAATGAATGAGGGACAGGGTGTGCATGTACCTTCAGGTTACAAAAATGAACCCCTGGCCCCAGAGGTTGAACATGCATCCATGCAAACTGATATCCTCCCCATGCAATCCTTAGTCTATGACGGTAAAACTGACCCAGAGACTCATCTGAGTAGGTTCAGGTCTTACATGTCCGGCCGCGGCGCAACTGATGCGACGCGCTGTAGACTCTTTCCCCTCACGTTGGGTGATGCGCCTCACAAATGGTACGCTGGCCTCCCTGCACACTCGATTAAATGTTTCGATGATCTTGTGCAAAGGTTTGTGACGCATTTCGCCTCTAAGGCTGTGAGACTGGAACAGAGCCAACGTCTGCTCGGGGTAAAACAGGATGATGAGGAGTCGGATGAAAGGTATGTGGATCGAGTTGAGGAAATTCTCCTGGCTGGCGGAGAGGATATAAATGAGAATTTAAAACTCCATACCGCCATGACTGGTTTTAGGAGAAACTCAAAGTTGTTCAAATGCATGATGAAAAATTACCCAAAATCCTATGAGGAATTTCGTGTGAAAGCTGCCGCGGAGGTGGCATACCAAAGGTTGGCCGGGCATTCACGAAGCCCGGGAGAAACCAAAAAGAAGGCCCCGTTCTCTTCAGATCGGAGGCCAAACTATATTGGTAAGAAATCCGGTGTGAAAGTCGGTACTGATCCCAGAGTGGATGAAATAAGGGAACTGGAAGCCAATATTCGGCGTGAAACTGGTAAGGACCCAGAGGCCATTTTGCAGGTGTTCCTGACTCAGAGGGTAGATGTGTTAACCAAGCCCCCGCCTATTAACACTCCCCAGAGGAGTTGAACCCGAACCTATGGTGTGATTTCCATGAGAAACACGACCATTCAACGAACCAGTGTAGTCAGTTACTGAGGCAACTGTGGAGGCTGTTCAATGAAGGGAAACTGTGGCAGTACCTACCCCGTCCCGGGGCTGTAGGGAATGAGCCACGGGGACAGAATCCCCAGGGCCCTCCACCAGCTGCACCGGGCCAGAATCAAAATATTCCGGGACCTCCGGGTGCCCAGGAAGTTATGATGATTGGTGGTGTCAGGCCCTTAACTGAAGACAGCAAGCGGAAACGCAAAAGAGACTTTTCTATGTGGGAAGTTCTGATGGCTACTGCGCCTTCGCAGAGCGCAACAATCTGTGACACTGTGGTGATATCTTTCACGCCACGGGATCGAGCTGAGGCCAAATTCCCAAGGGATGAACCCCTGGAGATCAGGGCGAGGATCCTGGGAATCGATGTGTCTCGCACTTTGGTTGACAACGGTGCTCACTGCAATGTTCTATATAAGAATGCCCTGGATCAGATGGGCAAGCTGGCCCGTTATGTCTCACCGTGCGATCTGATACTCAAAGGCTTTGGCAACGACGTGGTACATCTATATGGCAAGATCGTACTGCCGGTGGAGCTAAAAGATGTCAAGAATCCAGGTCTGATGCCGAGGGAGATTCTATCACCCAGGCGGTTAAATTTGAGTTCCCTGCGTCGAATAATGAGGCTGAATATGAAGCTCTCGTCGCGGGATTAGAATTAGCCATAGCCTTTGGTGTAAAAAGATTAATTATATTCATGGACTCCCAGCTGGTTGTAAACCATGTGACTGGTGAGTATGAAGCCAAGAGAGAACAAATGATCAAATACCTGAAATTGGTAGGATCACTTTGTAAACAGATCCCAGAGATAACAATTGAGCAAATCCCGAGGGAGCATAACTCACAGGCAGACGCCTTGTCAAAATTAGCTTCATCAGAAGGTTCGACAGATTTATCAAAAATCATTTTGACTAAATTATTGATTCCCTCAGTGGATCAAAGAGCAGAACAACTTCCAATTCAGCTCGGAATCGGAGATGACTGGCGAGCACCAATCCTAAGGTACACTGATACTGGGGAATTGCCGCCAGACAAGACCGAGGGAAAGCAATTGCGAATTCGAGCAGCAAAATATACAATCTTAAACTCGGATCTCTACCGGAAGAGTTATTCCCTTCCACTGCTAAAATGCGTGTCGAAGGAGGAAGGACTGAGACTCCTGGAAGAGGTCCACGACGGCGTCTGTGGGAACCATGCCGGGGGGAGATCCCTGGCACACAAAATAATGGGTCAAGGCTATTACTGGCCAAGCCTTCGGAAGGATGCCGTTGGCTACGCCCGTAAATGCGTAAAGTGCCAAGTAATAAGGCCTACCATTAGGACTTCCCCGGAGATGCTGAGATCCCTGTACAGTCCTTGGCCATTTGCTCGTTGGGGGATCGACCTGATCGGACCACGGGCGACGGCCCGGGGCGGGGTAAAGTTTGCCATAATAGCAGTTGATTACTTCACCAAGTGGGTAGAAGGAGAATCACTGAACAAGATAGACCAAGCACAGGTCATCAAATTTCTATGGAAAAATATCATGTCGCTTCGGTTTACCGGAGACGATAATTTCCGATAACGGAAAACAATTTGACGGGGCAGAAGTGGCGGAGTTTTGTGAGAGATGGAAAAACAGAAGATTATTCTCTACTCCGTACCACCCCCAAACGAATGGACAGGTTGAATCTGTCAATAAAATTTTGAAACACACCATTAAAGCCAAGCTCGAAGAGCGAAAAGGCAAATGGGCGGATGAACTTCCAGAAGTTCTATGGTCCTACAGGACAACAGCCAGACCGGCTACAGGAGAAACCCCATATTCATTAGCATTCGGCACCGAAGCGGTGATCCCGGCGGAGATTACGGTGCTGTCACATAGAACCGCCCAGGGAGCCGACGGTGAGAACGAGGAAGCGCTCCGTAGAGAGCTAGACCTTTTGGAAGAAAAAAGGTTAGCTTCTGACTCGTTGAATGAAATGAACAAGCAAAGAATTGCAAAGTGGTATAACTCCAAGGTGAAGGCCAGAGACTTCCAAGTGGGAGATCTGGTGTTGAAAAAGATCCTGGGAGCTCATCCCGGGGCCCTGGGTCAATCCTGGGAAGGACCGTTTAGAGTAAGCCAGTGCCTCCAGAACGGAGTATATGAGCTAGAGCTACTCGACAGCACAAAAGATCAGTATCGCTGGAATGCGTTACACTTGAAGAAATTCTATCATTAGCCTGGGAGCTAAAAATGTTGTAAAGCCTTTTTGGGCAGAATCTAATGTGATACGTACCTCGTTGATGGATTGAGCGGAAGAAGAAGAAACAATTAAAATCGGATACCTGGCGGATGATCCCAAACCTCTGAATCTGATTCGTGAAATAATTTAAGGACGAAACCCTAAACCCCAACACGCGATCGATGCAGCAACTCGGAAATCGATGTATGACACACAAACGAAGTATGTATGCTTCGTTGATTCGTCGGGTTGATCTCTTTTGGCACAATCGAAAAGAGAACGAAAAAGATGAGAGAATAAACTCACGAATTAAATTAATTATGATCAAAGTTGTGTTCTAACAAAGGGGTTCAAAGGCCTATATATAGGCTGACCTAAAAAGTAGAGGAAAAGGAAACAAAACAATAAAACGTCAAAAAGTCGCGTCACTGGTAAAAATCACGATTCTGAATTCCATGTCGGCCGACAGGAAAAGGGTGTTGGCCGACATTCAAATGTCGTCCGCCAGTAAAAGACTGTCGCCCGACATTCAACCCGAAGTGCGGGATGATCCTCGGATTGATCCTCGTGTTCCACAGAATTTCGCCTCCAGCCCATTGTCGGCCGACAGGGATATGGTGTCGGCCGACACCAAGCCATTTTCGTGTCTGGACTCTTCGGCGCGTCCTCGGCTCACGTCTGACCTCCGTTCCGGCTGCGTCTTCATGGTTCCAGCTTGAAACTCCAGGTCCTCTGATGGATCGGCCTCCTCGTACATAATCACATTAACAAGGCTCGGCTTTTCCTCCTCCCCAATGGGTTTCTTCAATAGCTCTTGCGCCCATACTTCCTCGATCAATGCCAACAAGCTTGCCTTGAACTTCTTGGCTCTCGAGCGCGTCACTGGTCCAACTGGAACATGCACCGGGTCTTTTATCATTGACGACTCTGGGGCTGCAGCATTCCCCTCCTCTTGAAGAGGATTTGTCCTCAAATCCAAGTCGTCACCTGCATCGAACAAACTTAAGTCAGTAACATTGAAAGTAGCACTAACATTGTACTCACCTGGAAGATCCAATTTGTAGGCGTTGTCGTTGATACGCTCCAACACTTGGAATGGTCCATCGCCACGAGTAAGTAACTTCGATCGGCGCTGCAAAGGGAACCTCTCCTTGCGCATATGCAACCACACCCAATCACCAGGCTCAAACACTACTTTGCGACGTCCCTTCTTCGCTTGCTCGGCATATTGCTTGGTTCGCCTCTCTATGTTCATCCTCGCCGTCTCGTGTATCTGTTTCACAAAATCAGCCCTTTTCTGGCCATCAAGATCAGTATGCTCATGCTCAGGTAAAGGAGATAAATCCAAAGGAGTCAAAGGATTAAAACCATACACAATCTCAAATGGCGAAAACTTAGTAGCAGAATGAACACAACGATTATATGCAAACTCTACATGAGGCAAACACTCCTCCCAAAACTTAATGTTTTTCTTTATAATAGCACGTAGTAAAGTAGACAACGTCCTATTTACTACCTCAGTTTGACCATCAGTCTGGGGATGACAAGTAGTAGAAAATAATAGCTTCGTACCTAGCTTACACCACAATGTCTTCCAGAAATAACTCAGAAACTTACAATCCCTGTCAGACACAATAGTCCTAGGCATGCCATGCAATCTAACAATCTCCCTAAAGAATAATCTAGCCACATGCGATGCATCATCAGTTTTATGACATGGAATGAAATGTGCCATTTTAGAGAAACGGTCAACTAACACAAAAATAGAGTCACTACCTCGCTTAGTCCTAGGTAAACCCATCACAAAATCCATAGAAATATCAATCCAAGGTGATGTAGGAATAGGCAAAGGCGTATACAATCCATGGGAACTAACTCTAGACTTAGCCTGTTTACATGTAAGACAACGACCACATATCCTCTCAACATCACGTTTCATATGAGGCCAAAAGAAATGCTCATGCATAACAGATAAAGTCTTAGCAATACCAAAATGTCCCATTAATCCCCCACCATGAGATTC
This sequence comes from Euphrasia confusa, assembly GCA_954870475.1. Lineage (NCBI taxonomy): Eukaryota > Viridiplantae > Streptophyta > Magnoliopsida > Lamiales > Orobanchaceae > Euphrasia > Euphrasia confusa. The sequence continues at coordinate 19,476,861 of OX940966.1, forward strand.
AAGCAACAATAAATCACGGAAAGAGCATTTAGGCACACACAGTTTATTTTTCCTAAAGAGAAAATCATCATGCCTAAAATAATCCCCACTAGCAGTATGTACACATGCCTTATAAATCTCACCAAAATCATCATCATGCTCATAAAGACCCTTAATATGCTCAAAACCAAGTAACTTAGCATCTAAGGTCGAAATTAGAGCATACCTCCGAGAAAGGGCATCAGCCACCACATTCTCCTTACCGTGCTTGTATTTGAGGACGTATGGAAACGTCTCAATGAACTCCATCCTGCTGGGATTCGATGTCCCGGGCTATCAAAATAAATTGCGGAACCGATAACCCGATCAAAAACCCTCGATCACCGAAGATTGGATCCCCGACTCATCCGCAGGAGTCCGACCTTTGGAGACTACATGCCCGAAGACACGCAGCCCGCCCCCAGCCGATTTTCTCCTACGAGTCGGATCCACGAACGCGAACTACCTCACGAGCCGGGGCCCGACCGAACGCCATCGAGACCCGAAGGCCCCGTGTGCCCAGCCGAACCCCCACGAGGGGTTCGCGATCGTCTACGGACGATCGCTGGGGATGCGCGAGGCATCCCCGAGGCTGCTCGTAGCAGCCCGCAGCGAGTCGCGATGACTCGCTGCTCGCACGGGGTCAGCCCCATGCGCATCCGCTACGGGAATCCCCGTAGCGCGCACGAGGCGGCTGCGGGTTATCCCCGCAGCGACCCGCGATCGAGCTCACGGGCTCGATCGCCCCTCGGCTCCAGCCGAGGGCTTCGCGTCACGCGCCTCCGACGAGGGGGCTGGGGTCCGCCACGGCACCAGCCCGTGGCACCCCGGGGATCGACCGAAGTCTATCCCATGCCCCGGCGTCCAGCCGGGGCTCGTCCCCTTGTCGCGCGTCGCGGCGGTCCGAACCCTAGGGTTCGGCCGCCCCTTCGATCCTCGCCGGGGATCTCGAATCCCCGTCCCCGAGGTTCGTCGTTCTCCCGGATCGCGCGTTCATGTATATATCACAATTATTCAACGCACATAATCATAGAAGGGGGTTTCTCGATTATTACCTTGATTCGTTGTACGGAGAAACGAATCGTTGATGACCTCGTGATCTTCCCGCGTATTCCTTGCACTTCCGTTCGAACGTCGGGTGGGCGACGAGCTATCGAACTCTTATGGATCTTCCTCACTCTCAAGACTTTATGAACTCCGTAGGTCAATTAATTCTCACTCTCTCTTAAAAAGTGAAGACCATGTAGTGCTTATATAGGCTACGTAGGGGATCATAAGGAGAATAAATATTGGGCTTCAATATAGAAAATTAAATTGGGTCCAACCCAAATCTATTAATTCTTATCAATATTAATTTTATTTATTTTCCACTATATAAATAAAATTGCACTCCCAATATTATTCCATATTATATCAAATAATATTTCTCCATCTTAGTATTATTTATTCCGTGTATTTAAGATTTAAATATCCATGAATAAATTTATTTATTGCTCAATAAATAATATTCATATCTTATATCCGAGAATAGTACCGTTCAACCTTTATTATTGTGCGGAACGAATCCACTCATGAGGTTTACACAATAATTCCTTATGAACTCATCTCGGGAATATTATCAACCCTTTCGGGATACACTTTCCCGTCAAGTATTCACGGCATGTCATATATAAAATATAGCGACCCAACTTTACCGGTAATTAACCCAATAATTAAATCGGTTAATTCCTTTGGAAAATCAAAGCCTCTAGTATTAAATATACACACCCGCAATAATATCGGGGATTAAGAATAAAATACTCCGAGATTTAAATTGATTATCCAAGGCAATCCTAATCAATAAATCTCAAGCTGATCCGCCCAATACACCAAGTGTACAAGTGTGATAAAATAATTAAGATAAATTATTTTCTCTCTCACACAACGACTATACCGATGGATTAGTTCGTGTCCATCTAGGTCGTGAGCAACTGTTCGATTAAATACGAGTAACCGATAGTATGATCTTCTGTGCGCCCATGCAGCACCATACTAACTACAACGTATAAAATCCAGAACTATGATTTGCATATAATTAAATGCAAATAATTGTTTATTAATTAAATAGATTAAATGCTATGATCGGGAGTTTACCGTTACTTAAATCTAGACATTAAGTACACAACTCCAACAATCTCCCACTTGTACTAAGGTCTAGTCATTTCCTCCAAACTCCCGGTTCCCATACTCATCACGTGCTTTAAAGTGTACTTCCGAGAAGTACTATGTGAGTGAGCAATCTAGGTTGCCGCTCTGAAGTTATCTTGGTGACTACTACGTCGTCTCCCCTGACGATGACTCGTATCAGGTGGTACTTGCTCTATGTGTTAATATCACTTTTGACTTATGACCTCTTCTAGTTCACCGTGCACCGCTATCTAATAGCCTTTGGTAAACTAAGAGTCATATCCAAGTCAAGAGGTTATCCCGGAACCTAACCAAAACTTCCGCTGCCTCTGAGGCTGCTATTCGGTTATGAGAGAGTCTGAGAAGCGTTCCGCTTATCACTCTTTCACTTCATGGTTCCACCTCTTTCTAAAAGTGAACACATAGCCTGATATCGACTTTCACTGGTCCTTCTCTGATTTTTGGATCTGAGAATCTGTAATCTAAGAAGATTTCGTCCTGCTCAAGCCAGTACTATGAAAGTACTCTTGCAGCATTCGAACATCCCTTATCCAGATTACTTTGATATCCTCCCACTACGCAAACCGCATAGTTGATATCAGGTTCTTGTTTTACAACATTGCATCTATAGAGCTTTCCATACTTGAAGTATAGGAAACTGCTTTGTCCTCATCTATCTCCTTCATGTGTTCGAACACATAACCTTTAGATAGATGTTTGTTCTGTCTTTGAAAGGCAATAACCTTTCTCAGAAGTATGCATGTTTAAAACAAACCTTAATCGTACAAGATGTCTAGGGGAAGTACAATGTTCTTATCTCTAGATCATAAGATCTTAAGAACATGCTCTAACTTCTTCTCAATCTCATATCTCGATTTATTTAGACAACCTCTATTTTATGTCTGACAACATTTTCACATTGTCGCTAATGTCAAAGTGTTATCTACACAAAATTCCGAGAAACACCACCTTTGTTTCCATTACGTCTCTAACACACCTTCTTCGCTAATTCCTATGCAGACCTAGGGATCGATTTCATGTATACTGGATCCAGAGTTCAAAACTCCTCCAGTCTTATGAACATCTCTGGTTGCTTAACAACCTCCCACTGCAATGGCGTTCCGGTGTATAACAGTAACAACATTAGGTGCAGTTAGTGGTGTACTACTACTCGGTCAGGCTGGTTCTCAGTCTTTCCCTTTCCTCATTTTAAAGTACTTTGTCAATTAGGGCATTGTAGTTCATCTAATAGTTTTTCCTCTATGAACCGGGCGAGAACACCCTTCTGGTTCGTAGTACTATTGAACATACAATTACTTGTTCTTCTAGGATATTCTACAACCACATAGAATGTGCCGTTGCGTCCAGAAATATCCATAGAACATAGGTAGTTCCGAACAAACTTGTTCTTTTACTATTAGAATCCCATTTCTCATTCCTGACACACCATGTCTACACATCAGTGCATGTGCTTGAGACTTAATCTCATTCTTTGATTTATGCTATGTGTTATTTAGATAGGTGATAGCCTCCGCGATCAGGTCGCAGGCTACAAATTGATATACTTTGAAGGATCCCCATAGTGGCTTTGTGTTGAAAACACTCCGCCTTTATGGCACAGCAAGTAGTCCAATCCATCTTCGAGTATTCTTGAAGGAATGACTCGTACCTTCTCTAATTACACATACCGCATTAATCATCATTTTCTATACTTGTCCGAATTCCATCCTTTATCCAGAAAGGTTAACTCAGTTGTATCATCTCTCAAGATCGATTCTTAGGTCGGGAGGTCCATTCCTCCAACTATAATTGATCAAATCAATTTCGACCTTTTGAATCCCTTTTGAATAGATACTACCAAGTTCAAGAATTCACAAGTATAATGATTGACAAGAGAAATACATCTAATAAGTAAAACAAGTTATATATATCGGTTTGTTGCATCGTGGTAGACTAAGGATTCATCATTCATGTATCGCTATCTAATGTACCAGAATAGATATGACTATTATTTCTTATCCAAACCATCAAATGATTAAAGAAATAAAATATCCATTAATAAAGAAAAACAGAACGAAGTTCTTTTCAAAATAAAGGGGTACATAAGCAATAACTGAAATGAAAACTTAAAACAGATAAATGTCTTCCACTGCAACCGCTGCTACCCCAACAGCTTCGCCCATGTAGACTCGAATTCTTCTTCTCTAAGTCGCCGGGTTTTCTGGAACCCCTGCATTTTAAAGTAATGCACATACCGTCAGTGGTTCCATATCTACACACCAGAATTCTGGTAGATAATACCGCTGACTATGTTTTTTTCGACTAAAGAAAAATCCGTACCTTTGAGAGGACATTCAGACTTCCAGTGTCCAGACTTGTTGCATCGGAAGCACTTGCCCTTTGGCTTACTAGCCCCCACTCGTGGTCCACTCCTCTTGGCACCACTGGGTTTTATGGCTTGCTTCCTTTTCTTGCCCCTACCTCCACCAGGCTTAAAGCCTTTGGACTTGGTAGCTACAAGCGCTTGAGACTTGCCCTTCTTGTAGATCCCCTCTGCCGCCTTTAGTTCAGTCAGGAGTTGCGCAAGAGTATAAGATAGTTTACCCATATTATAGCTCATACGAAACTGCTCAAAACTAGGGGCCAGAGACTGGAGTATGATGTCGACTTGCGTCTCAGCATCAATAGAAGCTCCTAGGACCTCAAGTTCATTCAACAAACTCATCATATTAAGAACGTGCTCCCCTACGGGCGTTCCTTCAGATTGAGTAGTCGACATGAGGACTCTCATGGCTTCTTGCCTTGCCGCACGATCTTGCTCCCCAAACATCTCCTTGAGGTTAAACATCATATCATAGGCAGTGTCCATCGACTCATGTTGGGTTTGGAGTACATTTGACATGGAAGCCAAAATATAACACCTAGCCATTTCATCAGCCTTTTTCCACTTCCGATATGTCAGTTTTTCCTCATCTGTTGAGGCAGCCGTGGGCTCAGCAGGGCACACTTCATGGAGTACAAACTTGTACTCCTCCGAAGTTAGGACAATGTCTAAATTTCTCTTCCAATCAATATAGTTGGTGCCAGTGAGCTTATGCTCCTTGAGTATCATAGAAAGTGGGTTCATAGCTATTCTCTAAACCTATAAGCACATTTAAACAAACAATTAATTTAATATCCGATATTATCTCCCTTAAATAATATCATTAAATTACTAATCACATCTAAAATCCCATCAGGTAAGGCAAGCCACGTGGTGTGGACGTTTACCCACCCAAATGATTTAGCAATTAGATTTTCTTTGGTCATACATCACTTATAGCGTAACCTCGTGGGGAGGAATACTACAAGGCGTATCTAAGTGTAAACCATTACTCAGCACCAAAGTGAATCGTTTGGAATTGCTACATTACCGCAAGCCACGTGGTGTGGACGTTTACGACAACTTCACAACTCTTCACAATTCCTTACAACTGTCTACATCAATTAATCCAAAATCCGTCAGTGCAGCAAGCCACGTGGTGTGGACGTTTACTTCACTAAGAGACTTTTATAATTGACTCCCAATTACCAGATCCATTCGATTTTCGTAAATCAAGACGCGGAGAATCATAAGTGAAACTCGAAGTTTCTAACCAGTGATTCACCATGCGAACAACCCTATCTCTCACGAATGAGGGAGCCGAGCAGACAAACGACCCATCTATCAAAGAATGGCACGAAAGTCTCTAATTTGTGTCCTCTACATGACCAAGTGGCTCTGGCTCCATTCCACTCCCCGGGGTGAGAATGAGTCGACTTGAAGTCAGTTTCAGAAAGACAAATTAGGCATTGTTTGATAAACTTGATCAATGTTTCTTGTAAGAGGAATTACAAGAATTCTCCTCCAATGACACATCTATACGAACTTCAAAAGTCCATAAGAGTCACCAAGAGAACAGTAATGGAGACCATGGGAATGTTTCCATCCCCTCTCCCACTTAGCTTTTTATAACAAAGGGATATGCTATCTAATGCATAATTAAACACATAAGCATGCATGAAAGCAATAAAGCACATAGCACATAGTAAAAAATAATGCTAGAGAAATTATTTTTTCCCCGACTATCATGGCTTTATCTTCATATGCATCTTCTAGTCTTCAGTCTTCGTTTCTTGAATGCTCCATGTGACGAGAATATTAATCTCTAATATTTAAATCTATTTATTTTCAATTAATCCAAAAGTTACTTAATTCGAAAATTAAGTCAATCGAATATATCAAAAATAAAATTAAATATCATTAATATTTTTATTTATTTATTTTCCTATCTAGTTCTATTAAATCTCTAGAATAATCTATCCAAGTAAAATTTGGAATATTCTAGAAGATATCTATAATAGAACAAGGAAATAAAATAAATAAATTAGGACTACTACTTTCCAAATTTATTTTTATTCCTAATCCATGAATATTCCCATGAGTAGGAATAATCAAATAGGAAAAATAAATTTAGTACTAAATTAATTAAATTTCTAATCTATGAATATTTCCATGAAGGAAATAAATCAATAGAAAATAAAATTAATTTAAATTAATTCTTTTCCTAATCCATGAGAGTTTCCAAAAAAAAAAAAAAAAGTACTCAAATAGGAAAAATCCGAAATAATTGGGAAAGTAGATTTTTGTAGGAATAGCATGGGATTGGGAGATCCCACGCCATCCCCACTTTGATCGATCGGCCGGCCACTCGGGGAGGAGCGCCGCCGCCGCCTAGCCACGCCGGCTAGGCCATGGGTCGATCACCATCATGGGATCGATCCCAAGCCCCTCTCTCTTCGTCACTTCTTCGTCTTCCGGCGATCGTCTCATCATCGAACCAACGTAATTAAAATTACAAAATTTAAATTACAATTCCGGTATCGATTCTATACATGAAATCGACCCTATACAATTTCCGGAAAATAAAGTGCGTAATAATAAATCCTAAATTCGGTCAACCCCCGAATTTTTACTATTACAAACATTTTATCAACCCTTCCGGGATACACTTTCCCGTCAAGTATTCACGGCATGTCATATATAAAATATAGCGACCCAACTTTACCGGTAATTAACCCAATAATTAAATCGGTTAATTCCTTTGGAAAATCAAAGCCTCTAGTATTAAATATACACACCCGCAATAATATCGGGGATTAAGAATAAAATACTCCGAGATTTAAATTGATTATCCAAGGCAATCCTAATCAATAAATCTCAAGCTGATCCGCCCAATACACCAAGTGTACAAGTGTGATAAAATAATTAAGATAAATTATTTTCTCTCTCACACAACGACTATACCGATGGATTAGTTCGTGTCCATCTAGGTCGTGAGTAACTGTTCGATTAAATACGAGTAACCGATAGTATGATCTTCTGTGCGCCCATGCAGCACCATACTAACTACAACGTATAAAATCCAGAACTATGATTTGCATATAATTAAATGCAAATAATTGTTTATTAATTAAATAGATTAAATGCTATGATCGGGAGTTTACCGTTACTTAAATCTAGACATTAAGTACACAACTCCAACACATCCATCTCGCATGACGCCTATCTAGCTTGTGCTGCCCTTTGAGGTGCTTCAATGACTCATGATCGGTGTGAATGATGAACTCCCGAGGCCATAGATAATGCTGCCACGTCTGAAGAGCTCTCACCAGGGCATACAACTCCTTATCATACGTCGGATAGTTCAACGTAGCTCCGTTTAGCTTCTCGCTGAAGTAGGCTATCGGACGACGTTCTTGCATCAACACTGCACCAATACCAATTCCAGAAGCATCACATTCAATCTCAAAATATTTAGAAAAGTTAGGAAGAGATAATACCGGGGCATGTGTCAGCTTGTCCTTCAATCTCTGAAATGCTTCATCTTGCGCCTTTCCCCACTTGAACTCCACGTTCTTCTTGATCACGGCGGTTAAAGGTGCTGCCATGCTGCTGAAGTTAGGCACAAACCGTCGATAAAAGCTGGCCAGACCATGGAAACTCCGCACGTCTCCAATGTTCTTTGGCGTTGGCCACTCTTGGATAGCTCGTATCTTTTCCTCGTCAACCTGTACGCCCTGTGCACTAACAACAAAACCAAGGAAAACGACCCTATATGTGCTAAAGACGCACTTCTTACGGTTAGCGTACAATTTCTCCTGCCTAAGTGCAATCAAAACTTGTCTCAAATGAAACACATGCTCGTCATGAGTTTTGCTATATACCAAGATATCATCAAAGTACACAACAACAAATTTTCCAATAAACGCACGCAAGACATGATTCATCAATCGCATAAAAGTACTAGGAGCATTAGTAAGTCCAAAAGGCATAACTAACCACTCATATAAACCAATTTTTGTTTTGAAAGCAGTTTTCCATTCATCTCCCTCCTTAATCCTAATTTGATGGTATCTACTACGTAAATCTATTTTAGAAAATACGCAAGAACCATACAATTCATCAAGCATGTCATCAAGTCTAGGAATGGGATGTCGATACTTTACCGTGATGTTGTTAATAGCTCGGCAATCGCAACACATCCTCATCGTGCCATCCTTCTAGGGTACGAGAAGTACAGGTACCGCACAAGGACTCAGACTCTCCTTCACGTGCCCTTTGGTCAACAACTCGCCAATCTGCTTCTCGAACTCCTTTGTTTCCTCCGGGTTGGTGCGGTATGCCGGGCGGTTTGGTAGTGTTGGAGTTGTGTACTTAATGTCTAGATTTAAGTAACGGAAACTCACGATCCATTGCCACTAATCTATTTAATTAAATAAACAATTATTTGCATTTAATTATTTATAATTAAATATATGCAAATTATAGTCCTGGATTCTATACGTTGTAGTTAGTATGGTGTGTCGGGCCCACACAGAAGATCATACTTTCGGTTACTCGTATTTAATCGAACAGTTGCTCACGACCTAGATGGACACGGACCAATCCATCGGTATAGTCGTTGTGTGAGAGAGAAAATAATTTGTCTTAATTATTTTATCACACTTGTACACTTGGTGTATTGAGCGGATCGTTGAGATTCATCGATTAGGATTGCCGGCGATAATCGATTCGAGTCTCAGTGTATTTTATTCTTAATCCCCGAAACTATTGCGGGTGTGTATATTTAATATAAGTGACTTTGATTTACCAAAGGAATTAACCGATTTAATTATTGGGTTAATTACCGGTTAAGTTGGGTCACTATATTTTATATATGGCATGCCGTGAATACTTGACGGGAAAGTGTATCCCGTAAGGGTTGATAATATCCCCGAGATGAGTTCATAAGGAATTATTATGTAAACCCTGCAGGTGGATTCGTTCCGCATAATAATTAAGGTTGAATGGTACTAGTCTCGGATATAAGAGATGAATAAATTAATTAGCAATAAATTAATTTTATTCATGGATATTTATATCTTAAATACACGGAATAAATAATACTACCGGAGAAATATTATTTGATATAATATGGTTTAATATTGGGAGTGCAATTAATTTATATAGTGGAAAATAAATTAATTAATAATAGTAAGGATTAATAGATTTGGGCTTGGGCTCAATTTAATCACTATTATTGGAAGCCCAATATTCCACCTCCTTAAGATCCCCTACGTAGCCTATAAAAGCACTACATGGTCTTCTCTATTCTCATAACTTGAAGATCACAATTCTAGAGAGAGAGAGAAAGTAGAGAGGAAGATCCATGGAGTTCGGTAGATCGTCGCCCACACGACGTCCGAGCTAGTGCAAGGAATACGCGGGAAGATCTCAAGGTCGTCAAATTGAGTTCTTCGTTTTTCCGAACAACGAGAACGAGGTAAATCGTAAAACCCTCTTTATGATTTTATCGTTTATTTATCGTAAAATTATCATGAACCAAGATCCGAAACACGCGACCCATGACGAGGACGAATCGGGCGGTGGTGGTTGAAGACCACCGGACCGCCGGCGGCTCGTCGGCTCGATCGGGGATGGGTCGAGGGCGTGAAGCCCAGCTGGACGCCGAGCGCCGCTGGCGCGGGGCTGCCTCCGCTCACGCGGAGGGGCAGCCGCTCGCGCGGCTGGACCGCCGCTCGCGCGGCGGTGGTTGCGGGCTGATCGCTAGCCACGGTTCAACCGTGGCTTGAGGGCGATCAGCGGGGCTTGGCTGGGATGCCCAGCGGGCTGCCAAGGGCAGCCCTAGGCGGCTGCCGTGTACAGCCGCGAACCCTCGCGAGGGCTCGATCGAACAAGCCGCGGGTTCACCCGCGGTTAGGGTTTGGTTGAAACCGGATTCGTGGTGGTTCGTGGCGGGATGTTCCGGCAACCGGGAGTCGATTGGAGTTGTCGTTCCGCAATTTTACAACTCTGGATATTCGATCTCCAAAGGATTTCGGTCGGAATTAATTAGATAATTAATTTTATTTAATTTATTAATTCCGGGATATCGATTTCCAACAGGTAGCACAGCTCCAGGCACAAAGTCGATCTAATGCTCTATCCCTCGGATGGGTGGTAGACCTGGTGGTGTATCCTCCGGGAAAACATCATCGAACTCCTGCAAAACAAGCTGAATAGAAGAGGGTAGAGGGGTAGATCGTTAGTAATAACCAAGTTCCCCTTCCACAACAGCACGAACATCTGCCTCTTCTCATTCACTGCTTCTTTCACATCACTAGCCCTTGCAAGGCATTCTCCTTTGTTTGTAAGGACTGCTCTTTGGTAGATGCCTTGTCTGCTTCCTTTTGTAGCTGCACTTGGTCCTCGTAAACTTGTTTAGGAGTAAGAGGAACAAGTGATACCTTCTTGTTGTGATACTCAAACGAGTACTTGTTGGTGAAACCATCATGGATAGCCCTCCTATCGAATTGCCACGATCATCCTAATAAAATGTGACTCGCTTGCATAGGAATGACGTCGCACAGTACCTCATCCTCATACTTCCCAATGCGGAAAGGTATCTTCACTTGCTTGGTCACCCTGATGATACCGCAATCATTCAACCACTGCAGACGGTATGGCTTTGGATGTTTCACCTCTGGTAACTCCAATCTCTGAACCATGGTTGCACTTACCACGTTCGTACAACTCCCACCATCAATGATCACACTACACACCTTATCCTTCACATGACATCTCGTGTGGAAAAGGTTCTCCCGCTGCTCCCTCTCCTCGGGCTGTGTATGTGCACTCAAGACTCTCCTAGCTACAAAGAGTTTACCATCGATGGCTAGGATCTCCTCCTCATCCTCGGAATCCACTGTAGCTGTAGGTGTCGGTGTCTCATCTTCACCATCAGTCACGACTTCTCCGTCGTCTCTCAAGAGCATGAGTCGTCTGTTAGGACACTCACTCATAATGTGCCCAAATCCCTGACACTTGAAGCACTTCTTGTCTCGGTTGTGACTATCACGATTAGATGGGCTGACCTGAGTCGCTGGACTTGCTCCCTCCGAACGACCCTTAAAGTAGGTCTTCTTCTCATCTCGAGGTGGAACCTCTCTCTTCCATTGGTTCCCTTTAGGTGTAGAACCACTCGAGCCTTGGGGTGATCTCCAAGAAGGCTGATTCGGCTTTGCACTGCTAAAACTACCCCTCCTCTTGTGCTGGTTCTCAATCTTGATCGCCATGTGAACCATGTCCTCTAATTTGACGTACGGTTGCAACTCCACTGCATTACGAATCTCCCAATTCAGTCCAGCCAAGAACCGAGCCATGGTAGCTTCCCGATCCTCTTCAATGTGGGCCCGAATCATTGCCACCTCCATCTCCTTAAAATATTCATTTACGCTCTTCGTCCCCTGTCGTAGATTCTGCAGTTTGATGTACAACTCCCGGTAGTAGTGGGAAGGTACAAATCTCTTTCGCATCACAGACTTCATCTCGGCCCATGTTTCAATAGGCTGCTCATAGTTTCTCCTCCTACTGGCAACCAGCTGATCCCACCAAACCAAGGCATAGTCAGAAAATTCGATTGCCGCCAATTTCACCTTCTTGAGCTCTGAATAGTTGTGGCAGTCAAACATCATCTCGACCTTTCTCTCCCATTCGATGTACAACTCTGGATCGTTCTTCCCCATGAATGTGGGAACAGTCATCTTGATGGTCCTCAAGTTGTTATCCATTTCTTCAGCCTCATCGTCTTCGGGGTTGGCATCCCTGTGTCGCCCATTACGACGATGCTGGTCATTTCGACCGACGTTGCGTATTGCAACTCTCCGATTCTCTGCATTCTCTCGACGAGATTTTTCCTCTAGGGCAAGGAGTCGGTCATGTACCACATCCATCTCAGTTGATAAGAGCTTTGCCAGTCGGTCATGTACCACATCCACGATGCACTGCAATTGGACGTTGTTAATAGACCCCTCAGCTGTCTCCTTATTTTTCGATTCGTCAGACATACCTGCACAGAAAACGTTAGAAATAAAAGCAATAAAGTAAAAAATAACCTCACCACCTCACAACGCTCGTGTATCACACTCAAGATGAAATTCACTCAGCACTCGTGTTTCACTCAGGTATGCCTTTTTTTTTTCACTCTAATATTCTCACACACTCTGCCTTTTACCACTCAAATTCTCCCTCAATGTATCGAACTCCTCGATCTACCAGACGAGAGCAGAACCGACAAAATCCACAAAAACACACAATACAACGTAGAAAGGAACAAAAATCGGAAAATTTCGGAACGAAAAATACGATAGCACCAAATTGGCTCAAAACGATGCCGGAAAACTCAGGAATCACACACAAAAATATGGTCGAAGATAATTTTTCCCGCCAAAATATGGTCAAAAATTTTTTCCCGCCAAAATATGGTCAAAAATTGGCTCAAAACGATGCTGGAATTTTTTTTTTAATTGGCTGAGAACGAACGACTACCAGAATCGAGAATCCAAAAAAAAATTTCGAGAAAAACGGAGTCGAAATAATTTTTATATATATATTTTTTTTGTTTTGTGCTTACGGATGAAAGAGATCCGATTCAGCAAGAAGAAAAGAAGTACGGAAAGAAAAAGAGAATCGAGGTCACGTAATCAGAAATTAGAAACCCTAACCTGGGCTCTGATACCAGATGATACGTACCTCGTTGATGGATTGAGCGGAAGAAGAAGAAACAATTAAAATCGGATACCTGGCGGATGATCCCAAACCTCTGAATCTGATTTGTGAAATAATTTAAGGACGGAACCCTAAACCCCAACACGCGATTGATGCAGCAACTCGGAAATCGATGTATGACACACAAACGAAGTATGTATACTTCGTTGATTCGTCGGGTTGATCTCTTTTGGCACAATCGAAAAGAGAACGAAAAAGATGAGAGAATAAACTCACGAATTAAATTAATTATGATCAAAGTTGTGTTCAAACAAAGGGGTTCAAAGGCCTATATATAGGCTGAGCTAAAAAGTAGAGGAAAAGGAAACAAAACAATAAAACGTCAAAAAGTCGCGTCGCTGGTAAAAATCACGATTCTGAATTCCATGTCGGCCGACAGGAAAAGGGTGTCGGCCGACATTCAAATGTCGTCCGCCAGTAAAAGACTGTTGCCCGACATTCAACCCGAAGTGCGGGCTGATCCTCGGATTGATCCTCGTGTTCCACAGAATTTCGCCTCCAGCCCATTGTCGGCCGACAGGGATATGGTGTCGGCCGACACCAAGCCATTTTCGTGTCTGGACTCTTCGGCGCGTCCTCGGCTCACGTCTGACCTCCGTTCCGGCTGCGTCTTCATGGTTCCAGCTTGAAACTCCATGTCCTCTGATGGATCGGCCTCCTCGTACATAATCACGTTAACAAGGCTCGGCTTTTCCTCCTCCCCAATGGGTTTCTTCAATAGCTCTTGCGCCCATACTTCCTCGATCAATGCCAACAAGCTTGCCTTGAACTTCTTGGCTCTCGAGCGCGTCACTGGTCCAACTGGAACATGCACCGGGTCTTGTATCATTGACGACTCTGGGGCTGCATCATAATGTAATGCTTGTTGGCAAACTCTATCTATAAAGAAGGTTTTGAAGTCTAAATTTGAGGTAATGTACCACTATCAATTTCTTCTTACCTCTATCATTTTTATTTCAATAATAAATATATAATCACTCCGGGAGAAGGCTCAAAGCCAAACCCATGTGATCAATATAACTAAACCAAAGGGAAGTTAGAACTTCACCAAGGTTAACCCTTTATATGGGATAATTATAAAAACTATAAAGTATATATTTGACCGGGACGAGGCTCAAAGCTGTACCCAGGTGTTATTTATATCCTTGCTGGGAAGAAACATAGAGTTTCACCCAAGCAACCCCTTCATGAGGGACAACGATATAATAAATAAATATACTATCCCGGTGAGAGCTTTTAAGCTTCTCTCGGACGAACCCTTTTCAAGGGAAAATTCCTGTAAAGGAAATTTAAATCCGGAATCCCCAAAGGAGTCTTGAAGACCCGGGGCCGATGAATTATCTTCTCGGGGACTAGAATTCTGATGATTCAGAATCCTTCGGGAAAGAGAATTACGAAATTGTTTGGTAAATCCAAGAGGCTTAGAAAAAGTCCGACGGTGCCAAACTTAAACTTTGTAGGAAATCGATTGAGGTAACCGAATGGGACCAGGGCCGAAAGCGAGTACCATAAGGAAGAGAACATTTACCTTTAATCGACCTATGTGCTGGAATTCGATATCCCGGGGTATCAAAAATTTCGGAACCGATAACCCCGACCGAAATCCCGTCGCCGGAAACCAATCACGAACACTACGAAGAACCGGGCTCGACAAGAGCATCGCCGCGGGATGAACCCGCGGCTAAACCCTAGCCGAACCCCATCGCGGGGTTCGCGATCGATGATGATCGCGTGGGGCTGCCAAGCAGCCCCCGGCGGTGAGTCCGGCGACTCACCGCCACCACCGACCGGGGAGGGAGCGCCCAGCCGCGGCGCGAAGCCGCGACAGCCCCCAGCGATCGACCTAGGGTCGATCGCTCTCCCCGGCGTCCAGCCGGGGCTCCCCTCGCGTGGTCGCTGCCGGCGGTCGAAGCCCTAGGCTCGACCGCCACCCCCTCGGCTCCCAGCCGAGGGTCCTCTCGATCCTTCGCCGGGGATCTCGAATCCCCGTCCCCGAAGATCGTCGTTTTCCCGGATCGTGTGTTCATGCATGTATCACAATTTAATTCACATAAATTCACACGAAGGAGTTTATGATCATACCTTTGATTCGTTGTGCGGAGAAACGAAATCAAGTTGAAGACCTTTTGGATCTTCCCACGTATTTCTTGCACTCCGTTCGAACGTCGGGTGGGCGACGATCTATCGAACTCCTATGGATCTCCTTCAACTCTCTAGAATATCAAGTATGATAATCTTGTCTTATGATTTATGAAGGCCATGTAGTGCTTTTATAGGCTACGTAGGGGATCTAAAGGAGGTGGAATATTGGGCTTCCAATATTGAAGATTAAATTGAGCCCACTGCCCAAGTCCATTAATCCTTATCAATATTAATTAATTTATTTTCCACTATATAAATTAATTGCACTCCCAATATTAAACCATATTATATCAAATAATATTTCTCCGGTAGTATTATTTATTCCGTGTATTTAAGATTTAAATATCCATGAATAAAATTAATTTATTGCTAATTAATTTATTCATCTCTTTAATCCGAGACTAGTACCATTCAACCTTAATTATTGTGCGGAACGAATCCACTCATGAGGTTTACACAATAATTCCTTATGAACTCATCTCGGGGATATTATCAACCCTTCCGGGATACACTGTCCGGTCAATTATTCACGGCATGCCATATATGAAATATAGTGACCCAACTTAACCGGTAATTAACCCAATAATTAAATCGGTTAATTCCTTTGGTAAATCAAAGTCACTTATATTAAATATACACACCCGCAATAATATCGGGGATTAAGAATAAAATACACTGAGACTCGAATCGATTATCGCCGGCAATCCTAATCGATGAATCTCAACGATCCGCTCAATACACCAAGTGTACAAGTGTGATAAAATAATTAAGACAAATTATTTTCTCTCTCACACAACGACTATACCGATGGATTGGTCCAGGTCCATCTAGGTCGTGAGCCACTGTTTGATTAAATACGAGTAATCGATAGTATGATCTTCTGTGTGGGCCCGACACACCATACTAACTACAACGTATAAAATCTAGGACTATGATTTGCATATATTTAATTAATAATAATTAAAAGCAAACAATTGTTTATTAATTTAATAGATTAAATGCTATGACCGGGAGTTTACCGTTACTTAAATCTAGACATTAAGTACACAACTCCAACAATCTCCCACTTGTACTCAGGTCTAGTCATTTCCTCCAAACTCCCGGTTCCCATACTCATCACGTGCTTTAAAGTGTACTTCCGAGAAGTACTATGTGAGTGAGCAATCTAGGTTGCCGCTCTGAAGTTATCTTGGTGACTACTGCGTCGTCTCC
This sequence comes from Euphrasia confusa, assembly GCA_954870475.1. Classification (NCBI taxonomy): domain Eukaryota; kingdom Viridiplantae; phylum Streptophyta; class Magnoliopsida; order Lamiales; family Orobanchaceae; genus Euphrasia; species Euphrasia confusa. The sequence goes on from OX940966.1 coordinate 19,493,527, forward strand.
CTCGACGATGACTCGTATAAGGTGGTACTTGCTCTATGTGTTATCATCACTTTTAGACTTATGACTTCTTCCGGTTTACCATGCACCGCTATGTAATAGCCTTTGATAAACCAAGAGTCATATCCAAGTCTTAGAGGTTATGCCGGAACCTAACCAAAACTTCCGCTGCCTCTGAGGTTGCTATTCGGTTATGAGAGAGTCTGAGAAGCGTCCTGCTTATCACTCTTTCATTTCATGGTTCCACCTCTTTCTAAAAGTGAACACATAGCCTGATATCGACTTACACTGGTCCTTCTTTGATTTTTGGATCTGAGAAACTGTAATCTAAGAAGATTTCGTCTTGCTCCGTAAGCCAGCACTATGAAAGTACTCTTACAGCATTCAAACATCCCTTATCCAGATTACTTTGATATCCTCCCACTACGCAAACGGCATAGTTGATATCAGGTTGTCTTTTTACAACATTGCATCTATAAGTATTTTCACACATAAAGCGTAGGAAACTGCTTTGTCTTCATCTATCTCCTTCATGTGTTCGAAACACATATCCTTTAGATAGATGAATATTCTGTCTCTGAAAGGCAATAACCTTTCTCAGAGGTATGCATGTTTAAAACAAACCATAATCGTATAAGGTATCTAGGAGAAGTACAATGTTCTTATCGTTAGAACGAACGATCTTAAGAACATGCTCTAACTTCTACTCAATCTTATATCTCGATTTATTTAGACAACCATTATTTTATGTCTGACAACATTTTTACATTGTTGCCAATGATAAAATGTTATCTACATAAAATCTCCGAGAAACACCACCTTGTTTCCATTACGTTTTCAATACACCTTTCGTCTATGCCTTTTGATGAATCCATCAAATGGATTTTCTCATCAATTCGCAAGTTCCACGATTTATAGCTTTGTTACTATCCATAAATGGATTTACTAAGCTTGTACTCTAAATGATCTAGCCTCTTAACAATAAACCTTATTGTTCCAAGCAGGCACATTTAGATCTAGTACCGCCCTTATGCAGAGCTAGGGGTCGATTTCATCTCTACTAGATCCAGAGTCCGAACTCCTCTAGTCTTATGAATATCTCTGGTTGTCCGACAACCTCCCACTGCAATGGTGTCCCGGTGTATAACAGTAATAACAATAGGTGCAGTATGTGGTGTACTTCTACTCGGTTTGGCTGGTTCCTAATCTTTGTCCTTTTTCTCATTCCAAGGTATTACGTCAGTTCAGGCTTTGTGGTTCATCTAGTAGTCTTCCTCTATGAACCGGACGAGACGTCCCTCTGGTTCATAGTACTATAGAACACACAATACTTCGTTCATCTAGGATATCCTACAACCATATTCAATATGCCGTTGTATCTAGGAATATCCATATAACATAGGTAGTTTCGAACAACTTGTTCTTTTACTATCAGATTTCCATTTCTTATTTACAACGCACCATCTCTACACGTAAGTGTATGGCGCGGCCCTTTGGGATTGAATCCCAATCTTTGATTACGCCATGTGTTATTCAGATAGGTGATGGCCTCCACGACCGAGTCGCAGGCTTCTAATGGATATACTTTCATGGTTCCCCATAATAGCTTTGTGTCCATTGACTAGTCAAAACACTTTGCTTTTATGGCACATTAAGTATTCTAATCCATCACCGAGTATTCTTGAAAGAATTACTCGTACCTTTCTAACTTACACATATGTCTGCATATCTAATCATTTCCAATACTTGTCTGAATTCTATCCATTGATGGAGTTGTATTCTAAATGTCTAGTTTAGTGAAAATACGGAACTCCTTATCTATACCTTAATTCGAGATATGATTCAAGCATGATTGCATTTAATGCAATAGTCCTTGATGTATACGTTGTAGACAGTATGGCGTGAGGAGACACGCAGAAGATCATGCTGTCGGTTACTCGTACACTATCGAACAGTAGCTCACGACTTAGATGGACAGGGACAATCCATCGGTACGTCGTAGTGTGACTGGTAGATAGTCGGTCTTGCCTATCATGTTACACTCGTACACTTGGTGTATTGAGCAGGACCACGGGAGGGCGTTCGATTTATACTAATCGGAGTAATCGAACTAGACCTCAGATATTACGGATATGTGAGTTCTTAATCCCTATATAATTATAGGTGCGTGTGTCCAATGCTCGGTTCTTTGATGTGCCAATGAGTGAGATTAATTGATTAGTCAATATTCTCGGTAGATTGGGAATCGGTATTGTACACACGGCATGCTATAGATTATAGACAGGAAACCGTGTCCCATTTATTGGGTTGATGATGTCCCCGAGATGAGCTCATAAAGTTTATCATGTAAACTCTGCAGGTGGATTCGTTCCACATGATAATAAGGATGAGTGGTACTAGTCTCGGATAATAAGAAATGAATTAATTTAATTATTAGTAATTAATTAATTCATGGACATGCGATATCTTAAACACGGGGAAAATCATATATGTAATACGGCGGGAAAATTATTGACGGAATAATTTGAATTAATTAATTGGGAAATCATTTATAATTTTATAGTGGAATTAATTATAAATAAAATTGTGGAATTTAATTAAGGTTTTCTTTTTGGGACACCAAGTTAATTAAATTGCAATTTAAGCCTAATTAATTAATTGCCTATGGGTCCCTAGTGTGGCCTATATAAAACCCTCGTCTCTCTTCTCTAAACCTACAGAACGCCGCTATTTTATTTTTGCGGAGAAAAATTAATTGTTAGCGCAATAATTTTTCTGTGAAAATAAATAGACTAGCGCAATTATATTTTTCTGAAGAAATAAAAAAAAAAGCTAACGCAAATATATTTCTGAGACAGAAACTTATTTTTCTTACGCTGGGGTTTGAGAGAGAAGAAGAAGAGAAACTCCAAGCGGATCGATGCCCACACATCGGCTGGAGCAAGAGGGCTAGGATACACGCTAGAAGACTCGAGGTCTCTGTCAATTCGGCTTCTCCGAATCACGCGACAAAGGTATGGAATCGACCCTATTTCCGCATTGTTTTGATTCGATCTCGTACGTAATTATACAACGAACCAAAGATTGGTTTATTTGGCTTGGATTTGATGTTCTCGGACTGCTGGGAGGTCTCTGACCTCCGGCGTGGCAGTCGGATCGAGAAAATCTCGTCGGAACAGCCAGAACGGGCGAAACCCGCTGCTGGAATCGCGACGATGTCGGCCGACATTGCTTCATGAGCAATTGAATGTCGGCCGACATTTGCCCTGTCGGGCGACAGCCTTTTGGCGTCGGCCGACAGACAGGGCAGAATGCCCCGTTTTCACGCGGTTACATTTTCGGTGCAATGGTTGGGCGTGTTTCGGGTCTAGGGCTTCGTGTTAAGTACAGTGGGTACGCCGGGGGTCGACTGGGCTTGTCTGGATGTTTGAGTAGTCGAACGGACATGTCCCGGGTAGTCGATTTCCAACAATTGGTATTAGAGCCAGGTTTATCGGTTTGTTGTATAGTTCGTACGATTTACCTTGCAGGTTAAACCCGATTATTATGGCCAATGTTGTGATGGATATTGTGCTTTAATTTTGTGGTTTGATTAAACTCTCGGGCTTGTCGAGATTGTTTTGTTTTGGAAACGTTGCTTGTTTGTAATAGATAAAAACGACGGGTTGAGTCGTTAGGTTTATTTATTTTTCGTTGTATCCGGGATATGTATAGGGTCGATCACCTTGTATAGGATCGATGCCAGATTTAGTAAGTTTATTATTGTATTTTTTCTTGCTATATTTGGTGGATCGAGACGAGACCGAAACCCGGAGAAACGAGGATCGAGGAGAACGAACCGGCAACGGGCAGCCATCGAACACACCCCGTGTTCGTGTTGGGCAGCAGCGAGGCTGGGGTTCGTTCGACCCCACGGACGACTCAACGAGGCTCGAGACGAGGCTCCAGTGGGAGGAGTTCGTCTCTTGACCCTCGAGCGAGTCGGTGGTGGACCGAGATTGAGGCGAGCAACGAGATGAAGTTCCAAGAGACGTGCATTGGAGAATACTTAAGGCCATAATAATCGGGGCCACGTTAATTGCTTTTTATGTGATTTACGTGCTTTTTATTATGCTTAATTATTTTATGCATGTTATCCCTCAATCGTAAAATACTAAGTGGGAGAGGGATTGGAAACAATCCCGCGGTCTCCATTCTCTGTTTTGAATGTGATGTGTATTGACTTACGAGTTGGCTTTAGTGTCATCCTCCCTATCGGATAAATTCGATACACGGATATCACTGGATCAAAATTCGAAATTAATTCCACTTATAGAATTTAATAATTATATTTTTCAAAAGCAATGCCTAATTTGTTTTTTTTCAAAGACTAATTTCAAGTCGACTCATTCTCACCCCGGGGAGTGGAATGGAGCCAGAGCCACTTGGTTATGTCAATGACACAAATTAGAGACTTTCGAGTCATTCGATGACTAAATCGATTGTCTGATTGGCTCCCTCACCTAGTGAGAGATAGGGCTCAATTGCATGATTGATCGCTGGTTAGAAACTTCGAGTTTCACTTACGAGATATCAAGTTTTGATTAATAAATTGTGAAATTTAATAAATGTAAGAGTCAATTAACAAAGTTGTTTGTTTTAGTAAACGTCCACAAGAACGTAGCTTGCTAAATGGAAACGGTACTTTGGGTTAATTAAGATTCTATGACATTTAAATGAGTGAGATTCAATTAATAAAGTTGTTTGTTTTAGTAAACGTCCACAAGAACGTGGCTTGCTAAATGGAAACGGAACTTTAGGATTAATTGAGGCTCGACAGTTATAGAAAGTCGTGGAGGGCCGCATGTCAACGTAAACGTCCACAAGAACGTGGCTTGCGGTGGACATGTAGTTCCCGAGCGGTGGACTTAGTACTGAGAAATGGTATACACTTAGGTACACTTTATAGTATCCTCCCCATCGGAGTCACTGCTATGATGATGTACGACCGAAGTGAAATCCAATCATAAAATCATTTGGACTGGTAAACGTCCACAAGAACGTGGCTTGCTATGTCTGATGGGATTTTGGAAATGATTGGTAGTTTAACGATATCACTTGAGGGAAATGATATCGAATTAAACTCATTGTTTGTTTTATATGGTATTATTCCCATTAAAAGTCAACAAACTCACTGAACCTGTTTGTATGGATTAAAGAAGAAACTTGGACATTGTCCTAACTGCAGAGGAGTACAAATATGTACTCCAAGTCAATTGACCTGCTGAACCAAATGATGCTTCCACTCCTGAGGAAAGGAAGCTTATGGAAATGGATTAAGGCTCTGAGATGACGCGGAGCTACATTATGGCTTTCATGTCAAATGTACTGCGACATCAGGATCAAGCCATGACCATTACCTATGATATGATGCTTAACCTCAAGAAGTTTTGGTTATCAGGACAGGACAGCCGGACAAAATGAGACGAGGCAACTCATGACAGCCATCATGTCGGAAAGAATGCCCGTAAGGGATCACGTTCTTAGAATGATGGGCTATCTTAATGAGATAGAGATTATGGGAGAAATTATCGATGGGGTAACCCAAGTCGATATTGTGCTCCAGTCTCTGCCGAGAAGTTTTGAGCAGTTCCGCCTAAACTATAATATGAATAAGAGGTCTTATTCATTGGCGGAACTCCTGGTTGAACTTCAAAGCGGCTGAGGGAATCTTTAAGGGCTCTCAAAGCACTTGTGGCTGAGAAATTGGCTCTTCCTAGGCCTTCGGGCGGCAAAAGGAAGAAGAAGCAAATACGGAAACCCAGTGGGCCTAATATATCTGGACCACGGAATGGGACAAGCAGGCCCAAGGGGCAAGTGCTTCCGTTGTAAGCAGTTTGGATACTGGGAGTTTTAATTGTCCTCTCAAGCAACAAGAAGTTGACTCTTCCTTAGTCACCGAAACATGTTTAGTGGAGTTATCCACCAGTACCTGGTGTGTGGATACGGGAACCACTAATCATGTCTGCACTTAAATGCGGGGGTTCCAGGAAACCCGGAGACTTAGAAAGGAAGAAGTTATAACCTACATGGGCAATACTGTTAAGGTAACAGCCGTTGCAGTGGGAGATGTTAAATGTTTTAACGGTAGGATTTTAGTTCAAATAAATTGTCTTTATGTACCGGCATTTAGAGAGAAATTTCATTTCTGATTTCTAAATTGGCTTAGAATGGATATTCCGTTTCTTTGGACAGTTTCGTACTTTTCAGAGTAGGAAACGGGGATATTATCTATTCTGGTACATTGATAGACAATTTAATACTAAATCCGTGTTCTTCCACGATGCAACAGACCGGAGCTAATAACACATTGTCGAACCCCAATAAGAGTAAAGATCTTTCTAGGATGAATCAAATGTACTTATGGCATCTTAGGCTAAATCATTTTAACTTAAGTACGATTCAAAGGATGAAAGCTGATGGACCACTCAGCTAGGTTGAAGGAAAGGACCTTCCAACCTTCGAATCATACTTGGAAGTTTTAATGACCGAGCAACCCTTTACGGTTAAAGGGAAAAGATCCAAGAAAGTACTAGAGTTGATTCGCTCTGATATATGCAGACCTCTTTGAGGAGTAAGGCATACTTATCAGGAAATGGGATTAACTCCCAACAGACTACACCATTTATGCCTCGGTAAAATAATGTGTTGTAAAGAAGGAATATGACTCTTATAGATATGGGAAAATAGACAATAAGTTATTCGGAGTTACCTAATTCGGTTTTGGGATATGCCTTGGAAAGAGCGGCGTTTATCCTGAACTTGATTCCTTTGGAAACTTGTACAGATATTCGGTTGTTTATAGGATACCCTAAGAAAACGAATTGAGATATGTAATATAGTTCAAAGGACCAGATGTTCGTTGATTGCATCAATGTTCGGTTCTTAGACATGGACTATATATATGCAAGATCACAAGCCCAAGAGTAGAGTAATACTTAATGTGCTTAGAGGGACTGATCAAGACTTAGAACCAGCCTAACTGAGTAGTTCACTACTATAATTTTTAGTCACTAAAGATACACCGGAGCGTCGTCGTAGTGGGAGGGTTGTTAGACAACCCAACAGGTTCATGTTTATAGGTGAGTCTTCGGACTTGTTACCTGGAGAACATGAAGCCGAACCCTGGATCTATGACGAGACGCTGAAAGATCAAGATGCTCAGTCTTGGCAAAAGTTGATCCGGATTCTTTTGTCTTCACATGGAAGATCGAAGTCAAGACAGATTTCCTAAATCGAAGTCTTGACGGGGCCATCTGTGTGGGACAGCCAGAGAGATTCATCGAAAAGAGCCAAGAGCATTTGGTAAGCAAGCTTAATCAATCTTAGGATTGAAGGAAGCTTCAAGATCTTGGACACATGCGGACCTTATGAGAAAATCCATTTCATGGATTCATTCAAGGCATGTTTGGGTCCTGTGTGTAACAAAGAAGTGACGGAAAAGTTGTGGTGTTTCCTCATTCTTTATGTAGACGACATCCTTCTAAATTGGCAATAATATGAAAGATGTTATCGGACATAAAGGGATGGTTGTCCGAGTAATTCAATGTAAGAGACTTAGGAGAAGTCGGGAATGTTCTTGGGATCAAAGCAATAAATGATCGCCAGAAAAGAACATAGAACTTATCTCGAGCCTCATACATAAATACAATTCTTACTCGTTGCAGCATACAGAATTCCAAGAAAGGTCTTCACCTTTTAGATGTGGAATTCGTCTATCTAAAGTTTTGTGTCCGACACAATAAAGGAGATAGATGAAGAGTAAGCAATTCCCTGCACCTTAATGGTGGGAAGCTTAATGTATGTAATGCTATGCACGAGATTGATATCTACTATGCCGTGGGCATGGTGGTGAGATATCATAGTAATCCTGGAAAGGATCACTTGACTGATGTAAAGAACATGTTTAGGCTCCTGCAGAGGACCAGGAATTATGTTCTGAGTTACAAAGCAGTCAAGATGTTTCCTTTGGATTACATAGAATTGGATTTCCAAATCAAACAGGGACAGTTGAAAGTCGAAGTCAGGCTATGTGTTCTCACTGTGAAGTGGAGCAGTCACATGGAAATGTAAAGCAGCGATGCATTACGGACTCTACCATGGAAACTGAAAGGATAACGGCCTCTGAGGCAGTTAAAAGGTCAGTGTGGCTCCAGAATTTCCTAAGGGACTTAGATGTGGTTTCTAGTTCACCCAAAGCTATTTTGAATAGCAGTATTGGCAAACTTGAAATGCCACGAGTCCACAGTGGGAGAGAACACGTAGAGCGCAAGTACCACCTGATTCGAGAGATCGTCTAGTAAGACGATGCAGTTGTCACCTAGATAGCATCGAGAGGATTGCCTGGTAAAACCCATTCACAGAGGCACTTCCAGCGAAAGCGTTGGGTAGGCGTGATGAGGTTATGGAAATCTGATGTTTGGGAGAGGGCGACTAGACTTTTAGTATAAGTGGGAGATTGATGGAGTTGTATTCTAAATGTCTAGTTTAGTGAAAATACGGAACTCCTTATCTATACCTTAATTCGAGATATGATTCAAGCATGATTGCATTTAATGCAATAGTCCTTGATGTATACGTTGTAGACATTATGGCGTGAGGAGACACGCGGAAGATCATGCTGTCGGTTACTCGTACACTATCGAACAGTAGCTCACGACTTAGATGGACAGGGACAATCCATCGGTACGTCGTAGTGTGACTGGTAGATAGTCGGTCTTGCCTATCATGTTACACTCGTACACTTGGTGTATTGAGCAGGACCACGGGAGGGCGTTAGATTTATACTAATCGGAGTAATCGAACTAGACCTCAGATATTACGGATATGTGAGTTCTTAATCCCTATATAATTATAGGTGCGTGTGTCCAATGCTCGGTTCTTTGATGTGCCAATGAGTGAGATTAATTGATTAGCCAATATTCTCGGTAGATTGGGAATCGATATTGTACACACGGCATGCTATAGATTATAGACAGGAAACCGTGTCCCATTTATTGGGTTGATGATGTCCCCGAGATGAGCTCATAAAGTTTATCATGTAAACCCTGCAGGTGGATTCGTTCCACATGATAATAAGGATGAGTGGTACTAGTCTCGGATAATAAGAAATGAATTAATTTAATTATTAGTAATTAATTAATTCATGGACATGCGATATCTTAAACACGGGGAAAATCATATATGTAATACGGCGGGAAAATTATTGACGGAATAATTTGAATTAATTAATTGGGAAATCATTTATAATTTTATAGTGGAATTAATTATAAATAAAATTGTGGAATTTAATTAAGGTTTTCTTTTTGGGACACCAAGTTAATTAAATTGCAATTTAAGTCTAATTAATTAATTGCCTATGGGTCCCTAGTGTGGCCTATATAAAACCCTCGTCTCTCTTCTCTAAACCTACAGAACGCCGCTATTTTATTTTTGCGGAGAAAAATTAATTGTTAGCGCAATAATTTTTCTGTGAAAATAAATAGACTAGCGCAATTATATTTTTCTGAAGAAATAAAAAAAAAAGCTAGCGCAAATATATTTCTGAGACAGAAACTTATTTTTCTTACGCGGGTTTGAGAGAGAAGAAGAAGAGAAACTCCAAGCGGATCGATGCCCACACATCGGCTGGAGCAAGAGGGCTAGGATACACGCTAGAAGACTCGAGGTCTCTGTCAATTCGGCTTCTCCGAATCACGCGACAAAGGTATGGAATCGAAACCCTATTTCCGCATTGTTTCGATTCGATCTCGTACGTAATTATACAACGAACCAATGATTGGTTTATTTGGCCTTGATTTGATGTTCTCGGACTTCTGGGAGGTCTCTGACCTCCGGCGTGGCAGTCGGATCGAGAAAATCTCGTCGGAACAGCCATAACGGGCGAAACCCGCTGCTGGAATCGCGACGATGTCGGACGACATTGCTTCATGAGCAATTGAATGTCGGCCGACATTTGCCCTGTCGGGCGACAGCCTTTTGGCGTCGGCCGACAGACAGGGCAGAATGCCCCGTTTTCACGCGGTTACATTTTCGGTGCAATGGCTGGGCGTGTTTCGGGTCTAGGGCTTCGTGTTAAGTACAGTGGGTACGCCGGGGGTCGACTGGGCTTGTCTGGATGTTTGAGTAGTCGAACGGACATGTCCCGGGTAGTCGATTTCCAACATCCTTTATCCAGAAAGGTTTGCTTAGACGTATTATCCTCCAAATTCAATCCTTAGGTCGGAAGGTCCATTCCTTCAACTATAATTGATCAAATCAATTTTGACCATTTGAATCTTATCTGAAAAATACTACTAAGTATAAGAATTCACAAGTATAATGAGTAATAAAGAAATATCTGATAAGTAAAACAAGTTATAGAACGGTTCGTTGCATCGTGGTGGACTTAGGATCTATCATTCATATATTGCTATCTAATGTACCAGAATAGATAACGCCATTATTTCTTATCAAAATCATCCAATGATTAAAGAAATAAAATATCCATTCATAAATAATAGAAATCCAGAACAAAACGTTCTTTCTAAAATAAAGGGTACATAATGCAATAATCTTGAAATGAAATCCTATTTAACTACTAAAGCAGATAAATGTCTTCCACCGCAACAGCTGCCTCCTCTACAGCTTTTGCCCGTGTAGACTCGAACTCTTCTTCTCTAAGTCGCCGGGTTTTCTGGAACCCCTGCATTCAAAAATGCACATACCGTCAGTGGTTCCATATCTACACACCAGAATTTCTGGTAGATAATACCGCTGACTATGTTTTTACGACTAAAGAAAAATTCGTACCTCTGAGAGGACATTAAGACTTCCAGTGTCCAGACTTGTTGCATCGGAAGCACTTGCCCTTTGGCTTTGCAGCCCCCACTCGTGGTATAGTCTTCTTGACACCACTGGGTTTCCAGGCTTGCTTCCTCCTCTTGCCCCTACCTCCGACAGGCTTCAAGCCTTTGGACTTGGTAGCTACAAGCGCTAGAGACTTGCCCTTCTTGTAGATCCCCTCTGCCGCCTTCAATTCAGTTAGGAGTTGCGCAAGAGAATAAGACAGTTTACCCATATTATAGCTCATGCGAAACTGCTCAAAACTAGGGGTCAGAGACTGGAGTATGATGTCGACTTGCGTCTCAGCATCAATTTTAGCTCCTAGGATCTCAAGCTCATTCAACAGACCCATCATCTTAAGAACGTGCTCCCCTACGGGCGTTCCTTCAGACTGAGTAGTTGTCATGAGGACTCTCATGGCTTCTTGCCTTGCCGCACGATCTTGTTCCCCAAACATCTCCTTGAGGTTAAACATCATATCATAGGCAGTGTCCATCGACTCATGTTGGGTTTGGAGTACATTTGACATGGAAGCCAAAATATAACACCTAGCCATTTCATCAGCCTTTTTCCACTTCCGATATGCCAGTTTTTCCTCATCAGTTGAGGCAGCCGTGGGCTCAGCAGGGCATACTTCATGGAGTACAAACTTGTACTCCTCCGAAGTCAGGACAATGTCTAAATTTCTCTTCCAATCAATATAGTTGGGGCCAGTGAGCTTATGCTCCTTGAGTATCATAGAAAGTGGGTTCATAGCTATTCTCTAAACCTATAAGCACATTTAAACAAACAATCAATTTAATATCCGATATTATCTCCCTCAAATAATATCATTAAATCACTAATCACATCTAAAATCCCATCAGATAAGGCAAGCCACGATAGTGTGGACGTTTACCCATCCAAATGATTTAGCAATTAGATTTGCTTCGGTCGTACATCACTATAGCGTTACTTCGATGCGAAGAATACTATAGAGCGTACCTAAGTGTAAACCATTACTCAGTATCTAAGAAGATTGTTTGGGACTCGTATATCACCGCAAGCCACGATAGTGTGGACGTTTACGTTAACGTACGTTTCCTTCACTCCCTTCTATAACTGTCTACATCAATCGTTCCAAAATCCCATTCAATGCAGCAAGCCACGATAGTGTGGACGTTTACTACACCAAAAGACTTTTACAATTGACATCCAGTTACTTGAAGCATTCGATTTTGTAAATCAAGACGCGGAGAATCATAAGTGAAACTCGAAGTTTCTAACCAGTGATTCACCATGCAAACAACCCTATCTCTCATTAGATGAGGGAGCCGAGCAGACAAACGATCCATCTTCAAAAGAATGGTACGAATGTCTCTAATTTGTGTCATCCACATGACCAAGTGGCTTTGGCTCCATTCCACTCCCCGGGGTGAGAATGAGTCGACTTGAAGTCAGTTTCAGAAAGACAAATTAGGCATTGTTTGATAAACTTAATCAATGTCTCTTGTAAAAGGAATTACAAGAATTCTCCTCCAATGACACATCTATACGAACTTCAAAAGTCCATAAGAGTCACCAAGAGAACAGTAATGGAGACCATGGGAATGTTTCCATCCCCTCTCCCACTTAGCTTTTTATAACAAAGGGATACGCTATCTAATGCATAATTAAACACATAAGCATGCATACAAGCAATAAAGCACATAGCACATAGTCAAAATAATGCTAGAAAAAATATTTTCCCGACTATCATGGCTTTATTCCATCTCCGTATGCGTCTTCTAGTCTTCAGTCTTCGTTCTTGAATGCTCCATGTGACGAGAATATTAATCCCAATATTTAAATCTATTTATTTTTAATAAATCCAAAAGATACTTAATTCGAAAATTAAGTCAATCGAATAAATCAAAAATAAAATTAAATATTATTAATATTTTTATTTATTTATTTTCCTATCTAATTCTATTAAATCTCTAGAATAATCTATCCAAGTCAAACTTGTAATATTCTAGAAGACTTCTATAATAGAATAAGGAAATAAAATAAATTAGGACTCTTCTACTTTCCAAGATTAATTAATTTCCATTACTATGAAAATTCCCATAAAATAGGAATAATCAATTAGGAAATAAATCAATCCTAAATTAACTTTTATTCCTTTCCAATTCTATTAAATCTCTGGGATCCTATTCCAAGTAGAACTCGGAATACTCTAGAAGACTTCCATAATAGAATAAGGAATAAAATTAATTCCAATTAATTCTTTTCCTAATCCATGAGAATTCCCAAAAATAGGAAAACTCAATTAGGAAAACCGAATCAATTAGGTAAGTAGAATCTAGGTAGGAGTAGCATGAGATAGGGAGCCCCACGCCACCCCCACCTTCGACCGCCCACCCCCGGAGGAGCACCGCCGCCCAGCCTAGCCGCCACCGTCGCCGGCGGCAGCCCTAGCTGAGGACGATCGGCCCCCTCCCCTTGGGTCGATCGATTGGGGTCGATCAAGGGGTTTGATCGATCCTGGTTCTTCATCCTCTTCGTCTTCTTCGTCACACGAGTTCTCCGGCGGTCGTCTCGGCATCGATCCAACGTAAATAAATTACAAGAAATAAATTTACAATTCCGGTATCGATTCTATACATGAAATCGACCCTATACACTTTCCGGAAAACATAGAACAATAATAATAAATCTAAATTCGGTCAACCCCCGAATTTTTACTATTACAAGCATTCAACCACACAAAACGAATCTCGACATGTCCGAGATTTTAATAACGAATAATCATGGCAAAATTAAATAGCAATTAATTAAACGAATAATTAACAATTAATTTAAACCATGATAGTCGGAATCCCTGCAAGGTAGAACACAATTGAACACATACATGAACACGAAACCAAACGCTCTGATACCAATTGCTGGAATTCGATATCCCGGGGTATCAAAAATTGCGGAACCGATAACCCCGACCGAAATCCCGTCGCCGGAAACCAATCACGAACACTAAGAAGAACCGGGCTCGACAAGAGCATCGCCGCGGGATGAACCCGCGGCTAAACCCTAGCCGAACCCCATCGCGGGGTTCGCGATCGATGATGATCGCGTGGGGCTGCCAAGCAGCCCCCGGCGGTGAGTCCGGCGACTCACCGCCACCACCGACCGGGGAGGGAGCGCCCAGCCGCGGCGCGAAGCCGCGGCAGCCCCCAGCGATCGACCTAGGGTCGATCGCTCGCCCCGGCGTCCAGCCGGGGCTCCCCTCGCGTGGTCGCTGCCGGCGGTCGAAGCCCTAGGCTCGACCGCCACCCCCTCGGCTCCCAGCCGAGGGTCCTCTCGATCCTTCGCCGGGGATCTCGAATCCCCGTCCCCGAAGATCGTCGTTTTCCCGGATCGTGTGTTCATGCATGTATCACAATTTAATTCACATAAATTCACACGAAGGAGTTTATGATCATACCTTTGATTCGTTGTGCGGAGAAACGAATTCAAGTTGAAGACCTTTTGGATCTTCCCACGTATTTCTTGCACTCCGTTCGAACGTCGGGTGGGCGACGATCTATCGAACTCCTATGGATCTCCTTCAACTCTCTAGAATATCAAGTATGATAATCTTGTCTTATGATTTATGAAGGCCATGTAGTGCTTTTATAGGCTACGTAGGGGATCTAAAGGAGGTGGAATATTGGGCTTCCAATATTGAAGATTAAATTGAGCCCACTGCCCAAGTCCATTAATCCTTATCAATATTAATTAATTTATTTTCCACTATATAAATTAATTGCACTCCCAATATTAAACCATATTATATCAAATAATATTTCTCCGGTAGTATTATTTATTCCGTGTATTTAAGATTTAAATATCCATGAATAAAATTAATTTATTGCTAATTAATTTATTCATCTCTTTAATCCGAGACTAGTACCATTCAACCTTAATTATTGTGCGGAACGAATCCACTCATGAGGTTTACACAATAATTCCTTATGAGCTCATCTCGGGGATATTATCAACCCTTCCGGGATACACTGTCCGGTCAATTATTCACGGCATGCCATATATGAAATATAGTGACCCAACTTAACCGGTAATTAACCCAATAATTAAATCGGTTAATTCCTTTGGTAAATCAAAGTCACTTATATTAAATATGTTGGAGTAGTATACTTAATGTCTAGATTTGAGTATTATGAGCTCCTTGTACACTTTCATTTACCTATTAAATACAAACATTCATTTGCTTTTAATTGTTAATTAAATATATGCAAATTATAGTCCTGGATTTTATACGTTGTAGTTAGTATGGTGTGTCGGGCCCACACAGAAGATCATACTATCGGTTACTCGTATTTAATCGAACAGATGCTCACGACCTAGATGGACACGGACCAATCCATCGGTATAGTCGTTGTGTGAGAGAGAAAATAATTTGTCTTAATTATTTTATCACACTTGTACACTTGGTGTATTGAGCGGATCGATTGAGACTCATCAATTAGGTTTGCTCGGCGATAATTGATTTGAGACTCAGTGTATTTTATTCTTAATCCCCGATACAATTGCGGGTGTGTATATTTAGTATAAGTGACTTTGATTTTCCAAAGGAATTGACCGGTTTAATTATTGGGTCAATTACCGGTTAAGTTGGGTCACTATATTTTATATATGGCATGCCGTGAATTCTTGACGGGACAGTGTATCCCGGAAGGGTTGATAATATCCCCGAGATGAGCTCATAAGGATTTATTATGTAAACCTCGCGAGTGGATTTAATTCCGCATAATAAATAAGGTTGAGTGGTACTAGTCTCGGATAAAAGAGATGAATAAATTTATTAAGCAATAAATAAATTTTATTCATGGATATTTATATCTTAAATACACGGAATAAATAATACTACCGGAGAAATATTATTTGGATATAATATGGTTTAATATTGGGAGTGCAATTAATTTATATAGTGGAAAATAAATTTAATTAATATTGATAAGGATTAATGGACTTGAGCACTGGGCTCAATTTAATCTTCAATATTGGAAGCCCAATATTCCACCTCCTTTAGATCCCCTACGTAGCCTATAAAAGCACTACATGACCTTCATAAATCATAAGACAAGATTATCATACTTGATATTCTAGAGAGTTGAAGGAGATCCATAGGAGTTCGATAGATCGTCGCCCACCCGACGTTCGAACGGAGTGCAAGGAATACGTGGGAAGATTCAAAGGTCATCTTGATTTCGTTTCTCCGAACAACGAATCCTAGGTATGATATCTAAACTAACTTGATATTATTCGATTTTGTTTATAGTGAAATACCGTAGAACGAAGATCCGAAAGTTCGAACCCGGAGTAGACGGAAGATCACGCGCTGGTGGCGAAGCCACCGGACCGCGTGGATCGACCCGCCTAGGGTTCGGCGGGCGTGGAGGAGGCGACCCTCGGCTGGGCCGAGGGCGCGCGGTCGATCACAAGGATCGACCGCCGGGGCGCGGGCTGGAGCCGCACCCCACCCCACCTCGACGGTGGGGACCTCCAGGGGGCGGCGAGTCGCCGGACTCGCCGCGGGGGCTGCCGATGCAGCCCCACCTGATCGCGTGGGACGCGATGTTCGATCGCGTGAACCCCGGCTCGCGGGGGTTCGACTGGGGGCGGGCTGCGTGTCTTCGGGCGCGTGGTCTCCAAAGGCCGGACTCCGGCGGATGAGTCGGCGTTCATGTGATCTCCGGCGAAGGGTTTGATCGGGTTATTGATTTCCGCAAATTTAAATAACCCGGGATATCGAATTCCAACAATTGGTATCAGAGCGTGGTTTACGTTCGCGGTATTTTCGATAAAATTTTTCTACCTTGCAGGGTTTCCGACTATTATGGCTTAATTAATTTTTGTTAATTTATTTTGTCATAATTATTGGTTTGATTAAACTCTCGGACATGTCGAGATTCGTTTTTGGTGGTGAATGCTTGTAATAGTAAAAATTCGGGGGTTGACCGAATTTAGGATTTATTATTACGTTCTACGTTTTTCCGGAAATTGTATAGGGTCGATTTCATGTATAGAATCGATACCGGATAGTGTAAAATTTATTTTGTAATTTATTTTGCGTTGGATCGATGCCGAAACAACCGCCGGAGAAGACGCGTGACGAAGGAGATGATCGTGAGGGAGAGGACAAGGATCGACCATCCCCATGGTCGATCCATGAGGATCGATCGACCCTAGCCGGAAAGGGGGCGACCGTGGGAGTCTCGGCCACGCCGGCCACCAAGGGAGGTGGCGCGTGGGCTGGGCGGCGGCGGCTCCTATAGGCGGCGGTCGAGTGGTGGCACGGGGATCCCCAACCCGTGCTATCCCGGTCCGGAGATTTACTTTCCTAATTGGTTCGGGTTTTTCCTATTTGAGAATTCCTATTTTTGGGAACTCTCATGGATTAGGAAAAGAATCAATTTGGAATTAATTAGGATTCCTAATTGATTATTTCTACTTTATGGAAATATTCATGGATTGGGAATCTAATTAATTTGGAAAGTAGAAGAGTCCTAAATTATTTTATTTCCTTATTTCATTATGGAAATCATCTAGAATATTCCAAGTGGGTCTTGGATAGATTATTCTAGAGATTTAATGAAGTAGAAAGGGAAAATAAAATAAATAAAAATATTAATAATATTTAATTTTATTTTTAATTTATTCGATTGACTTAATTATTATTAATTAAGTATCTTTTGGATTTATTAAAAAATAAATAGATTTAAATATTGGAAATTAATATTCTCGTCACATGGAGCATTCAAGAACGAAGACTAAAGACTAGAAGATGCGTACGGAGATGGAGTAAAGCCATAATAGTCGGAAAATAATATTCTAGTAATTATTTTGACTATGTGATAATACTATGTGCTTTATTACATGTATGCATGCTATATGTGTTTACTTTCATGCACTAGATAGCGTATCCCTTTATTGTAAAAAGCTAAGTGGGAGAGGGTATGGAAACATACCCATGGTCTCCATTGCTGCTCTCTTGGTGACTTTTATAAACTTTTGAAGTTTATATAGATAGGTCATTGGAGGAGAGTTCTTGTAATTCCTCTTACGAGAAACATTGATTAAGTTCATCAAACAATGCCTAATTTGTCTTTCCAAAACTGATTTCAAGTCGACTCATTCTTACCCCGGGGAGTGGAATGGAGCCAGAGCCACTTGGTCATGTCGAGGACACAAATTAGAGGCAGTCGTACCATTCTTTGATAGATGGATCGATTGTCTGCTCGGCTCCCTCATTTATCAGAGATAGGGTTGTTCGCATGGTGAATCACTGGTTAGAAACTTCGAGTTTCGCTTATGATTCTCCGCGTCTTGATTTACAAAATCGAATGGATCAAGTAATTGGGAGTCAATTATAAAGATCTCTTAGTGCTGTAAACGTCCACACAACGTGGCTTGCTGTACTGACGGATTTTGGATTAATTGATGTAGACAGTTGTAAGAAATTGTGAAGAGTTGTGAAGTTATCGTAAACGTCCACACAACGTGGCTTGCGGTGATGTAGCAATTCCAAACGATTTACTTTGGTGCTGAGTAATGGTTTACACTTAGATACGCCTTATAGTATTCCTCCCACCGAGGTTCCGCTATAAGCGATGTATGACCGAAGGAAATCTAATTGCTAAGTCGTTTGGGTGGGTAAACGTCCACACACCGTGGCTTGCCTTACCTGATGGGATTTTAGATGTGATTAGTGATTTAATGATAATATTTAAGGGAGATAATATCGGATATTAAATTGTTTGTTTGTTTTATGTGCTTATAGGTTAAGAATGACTGTGACCCCACTTTGTGATATACTTAAAGATGAAAACTCACTGGTTCCATATAGTACTGATTGGAAAAGAAATCTGGACATTGTCCAGACTGTTGAGCCTTCTATATCTGCTATTGTCCCAACTCATGAGGACATTTGGAATGACCTCAGAATGATGTTGAAACATAGTGTGGAAGCCGGACAAGAAGTGATTGACATACTCTATAAATTCAGTCCTCTTGAGGAATCGCTTAAAAACGATTTCAAAAGAGCGGAACTTATAAGTATGGTCAGAAAATCACAAGCTCTTGTGGCTAAGATGGAAGTGCAAGCAAAGAAACCCAGTGGTTCTAAACCACGGAATGGGAAGAGCAAGACGCAAGGCAAGTGCTATCGATGCAAGCAGTTTGGGCACTGGAGGTCTGATTGTCCTCTCATCAAAGGTACGAAATTTTCCTTAGTCACTGAAACATTATCAGTGGTGTTATCTACCAGCACCTGGTGTGTAGATACGGGGGCCACTGATCATGTCTGCAATTCATTGCAGGGGTTCCAGGAAACCCGGAGACTTAGAGAGGGAGAGATCGTGGTCTACATGGGCAATGCCGCGAGGGTGGCGGCTGTTGCAGTGGGAGACGTTCACTTACGCTTCAGTAGTGATAGGGTTTTAGTTTTACATAATTGTCTTTATGTACCCAACTTTAGAAAGAATTTAATTTCGGTTTCTAAACTTATTATGAATGGATATTCTGTCTCTTTTGACCACTCTGTGATCATAAGAAGCAACCGTGAGATTATCTGTTCTGGTACATTGGTGGACGATTTGTATGTGCTAAATCCTGAGTCTAACACGATGCAACTAACCGAGAGTAATAACACATCTACGAACAGCAATAAGAGAAAGGAACCTTCTAAAATGAATCAATTATACTTGTGGCATCTAAGGCTAGGTCATATAAACTCGAATAGGCTTCAAAGGTTGAAAGCTGATGGACTAATCAGCGATGTTGAAGGAGAGGACCTTCCGACCAGCGAATCCTGTTTAGAGGGTAAAATGACCAAGCGTTCTTTTTCTGGTAAAGGACGGAGGGCTGAAAAAGTATTGGATTTGATTCACTCTGATGTATGCGGACCTATGTCTACTCAGGCAAGGGGAGGGTACGAGTATTTCATCACTTTCACTGATGATTACTCAATGTATGGATTTGTATATTTGATGCGCCGCAAGAGCAAATTCTTTGACAAGTTCAAGGAGTTCAAGGCTTTTGTGGAGAACCTTCAAAATAAATCTATTAAATGCCTGCGATCTGATCGTGGAGGCGAGTACCTGTCTTCAAGGCATACTTGGCAGAGAATGGGATTGATTCCCAAATGACATCACCATATACTCCTCAGCAGAATGGTGTGTCAGAAAGAAGGAATAGGACTCTTATGGAAATGGTGCGATCAATGATGAGTTACTCGGACTTACCTATTATGTTCTGGGGACATGCCTTGGAAACAGCGGCGTATATCTTGAATAGGGTTCCAACCAAAACGGTACCCACAACACCCATGGAATTGTGGAGTGGGCGCAAGCCTAACTTAAAACACATTCGGATCTGGGGTTGTCCAGCACATGTGTTGCGACAAGGTGCCGATAAGTTAGAACCTAGATCAGAATTACGGCTGTTTGTAGGATACCCGAAAGGAACTAAAGGTGGCATGTTCTATAGTCCTACGGACCAGAAGATCGTTATAAGTACTAACGCTCGGTTCTTAGAGGAAGACTATGTCATGGACCACAAGCCCAAAAGTGACATAATACTTGATGAATTGAGAGGTGACAAGGAAGACTTAGATACAGCCGAACCGAGTAGTAATACACCACTAGAACCTGCACCTACTGTCACTGTTAATACACCGGAACGCCGTCGTAGTGGGAGGGTTGTTAAACAACCAGAATGATGGATTGGACTGGGTGAGTCTTCGGACTCTGGACCTGGAGTTCATGAAATCGATCCCTGGACCTATGATGATGCGGTACAAGATATAGATGCGCCTTCTTGGAAGAAAGCAATGAAATCCGAAATAGAATCTATGGATTCTAATAAAGTCTGGGATCTTGTAGAACCACCAAACGACGTAAAGCCAATTGGGTGTAAATGGGTCTACAAGAGAAAGAGAGGATCTGACGGAAAGGTTGAAACCTTTAAAGCTCGACTTGTTGCGAAAGGATATACTCAGAAAGAAGGAATCGATTATGAGGAGACCTTTTCGCCGGTAGCCAAGATAAAGTCGATCCGGATTCTCTTATCCATAGCAGCTCATATGAATTATGAGGTGTGGCAAATGGATGTCAAGACAGCTTTCCTAAATGGAAGTCTTGACGAGACGATTTATATGAAACAACCAGAAGGATTCATTGCTAAGGGGCGAGATCATCTAGTGTGCAAGCTTAATCGATCCATTTATGGATTGAAACAAGCCTCGAGATCGTGGAACCTGCGGTTTGACGAAGTAGTCCAATCTTTTGGATTTAGTCAAAGCATGGACGAATCGTGTGTGTATTGGAAACGTGATGGGAAGAAGGTGGTGTTTCTCGTGCTTTATGTAGATGACATTCTTCTCATTGGCAACAGTGTAAAGATGTTATCAGACATAAAGGGATGGTTGTCTAGACAATTCGATATGAAAGATTTGGGAGAAGTCGGGCATGTTCTAGGGATCAAGGTTATAAGGGATCGCCGGAATAGAACATTGTACCTATCCCAGCAGTCTTACATAGATACGATTCTGGCTCGTTTTAACATGCAAGATTCCAAGAAGGGTGAACTACCCTTCAGTAAAGGGACTTATCTTTCTAAGGAGATGTGTCCTCAGACACAGAAGGAGAAAGATGAAATGAAAGCAGTTCCCTACGCTTCGGCTCTGGGAAGCTTAATGTGTGCAATGTTATGCACGAGGCCTGATATCTGCTATGTAGTTGGCGTAGTAGCTAGATATCAGAGTAACCCTGGAAAGGCTCATTGGACTGCCGTAAAGAGCATTTTCAAGTATTTGCGAAATACTAGGGATTATGTTCTAAGTTACGGGGCAGACAATCTGATTCCTTTGGGTTATACAGATTCGGATTTCCAAGCTGATAAGGACCGGTGTAAGTCGTGATCAGGCTATGTGTTTCACTATTAAAGGAGGAGGAGTTTTTAACATGGAAGAGTGATAAGCACGATGCTTTTCGGACTCTCCCATGGGTAACCAAATAGCGGCCTCAGAGGCAGCGGAAGATTTGGTATGGCTCCGGTATTACCTCTGGGACTTAGATGTGATTCTTAGTTTACCAAAGGCTATGTAAATAGCGGTGCAGTGGCAAACTTTAAGAGATCACGAGTCCATAAGTGTAAGATAACACATAGGGCAAGTACCACCTGATACGAGTCATCGTCAGAGGGACGATGCAGTAGTCACCAAGATAGCTTCAGAGCGGCAACCTAGATTGCTCATTCACTTGGTACTTCTTGGAAGTACAGTTTAAGCACGTGATGAGTATGGGAGTCGGGAGTTTGGAAGATATGACTAGACCTTAGTATAAGTGGGAGATTGTTGGAGTAGTATAGTTAATGTCTAGATTTGAGTATTATGAGCTCCTTGTACACTTTCATTTACCTATTAAATACAAACATTCATTTGCTTTTAATTGTTAATTAAATATATGCAAATTATAGTCTTGGATTTTATACGTTGTAGTTAGTATGGTGTGTCGGGCCCACACAGAAGATCATACTATCGGTTACTCGTATTTAATCGAACAGATGCTCACGACCTAGATGGACACAGACCAATCCATCGGTATAGTCGTTGTGTGAGAGAGAAAATAATTTGTCTTAATTATTTTATCACACTTGTACACTTGGTGTATTGAGCGGATCGATTGAGACTCATCAATTAGGTTTGCTCGGCGATAATTGATTTGAGACTCAGTGTATTTTATTCTTAATCCCCGATACAATTGCGGGTGTATATATTTAGTATAAGTGACTTTGATTTTCCAAAGGAATTGACCGGTTTAATTATTGGGTCAATTACCGGTTAAGTTGGGTCACTATATTTTATATATGGCATGCCGTGAATTCTTGACGGGACAGTGTATCCCGGAAGGGTTGATAATATCCCCGAGATGAGCTCATAACGATTTATTATGTAAACCTCGCGAGTGGATTTAATTCCGCATAATAAATAAGGTTGAGTGGTACTAGTCTCGGATAAAAGAGATGAATAAATTTATTAAGCAATAAATAAATTTTATTCATGGATATTTATATCTTAAATACACGGAATAAATAATACTACCGGAGAAATATTATTTGGATATAATATGGTTTAATATTGGGAGTGCAATTAATTTATATAGTGGAAAATAAATTTAATTAATATTGATAAGGATTAATGGACTTGAGCAGTGGGCTAAATTTAATCTTCAATATTGGAAGCCCAATATTCCACCTGCTTTAGATCCCCTACGTAGCCTATAAAAGCACTACATGACCTTCATAAATCATAAGACAAGATTATCATACTTGATATTCTAGAGAGTTGAAGGAGATCCATAGGAGTTCGATAGATCGTCGGCCACCCGACGTTCGAACGGAGTGCAAGGAATACGTGGGAAGATTCAAAGGTCATCTTGATTTTGTTTCTCCGAACAACGAATCGTAGGTATGATATCTAAACTAACTTGATATTATTCGATTTTGTTTATCGTAAAATACCGTAGAACGAAGATCCGAAAGTTCGAACCCGGAGTAGACGGAAGATCACGCGGTGGTGGCGAAGCCACCGGACCGCGTGGATCGACCCGCCTAGGGTTCGGCGGGCGTGGAGGAGGCGACCCTCGGCTGGGCCGAGGGCGCGCGGTCGATCACAAGGATCGACCGCCGGGGCGCGGGCTGGAGCCGCACCCCACCCCACCTCGACGGTGGGGACCTCCAGGGGGAGGCGAGTCGCCGGACTCGCCGCGGGGGCTGCCGATGCAGCCCCACCCGATCGCGTGGGATGCGATATTCGATCGCGTGAACCCCGGCTCGCGGGGGTTCGGCTGGGGGCGGGCTGCGTGTCTTCGGGCGCGTGGTCTCTGTTGGAATTCGATATCCCGGGTTATTTAAATTAGCGGAAACCAATAACCCGAACGAACCCTTCGCCGGAGATCACACGAACACCGACTCATCCGCCGAAGTCCGGGCTTTGGAGACCACGCGCCCGAAGGCGCGCAATCCGCCCCCACCCGAACCCCCGCGAGCCGGGTTCACGCGATCGAACATCGCGTTCGATGGGGCTGCATCCGGCAGCCCCCAGCAGCAGGTCCGGCGACCTGCTGCCCGCCGTCGAGGAGCCCCCACCGTCGCGGTGGGGAGGTGACGGCACCAGCCCGTCACCGCCGGCGATCGCTTCCAGCGATCGCCCCCTCGGCCGAGGCCGAGGGTTCTCCTTCGCGCGCCGAACCCTAGGCGTGCGGTCCACGCGGTCCGGTGGCTTCGCCACCACCGCGTGGTCCCTCGTCTAATCCGGGTTCGATCCTTCGGATCTTGTTTTTCGATGATTGATCAATAAACTAGAATTAAATTGCGGAAATTTAATTCACCTTTCGATTCGTTGTGCGGAGAAACGAGATCTTATGATGACCTTGAGATCTTCCCACGTATTCCTTGCACTAGCCCGGACGTCGTGTGGGCGACGATCTACCGAACTCCATGGATCCTCCTCTCTACTTTCTCTCTCTAGAATTGTGATCTTCAAGTTATGAGAATAGAGAAGACCATGTAGTGCTTTTATAGGCTACGTAGGGGATCTTAAGGAGGTGGAATATTGGGCTTCCAATATTGAAGATTAAATTGAGCCCAATGCTCAAGTCCATTAATCCTTATCAATATTAATTAATTCTATTTTCCACTATATAAAATTAATTGCACTCCCAATATTAAACCATATTATATCAAATAAAATTTCTCCGGTAGTATTATTTATTCCGTGTATTTAAGATATAAATATCCATGAATAAAATTAATTTATTGCTAATTAATTTATTCATCTCTTATATCCGAGACTAGTACCATTCAACCTTAATTATTATGCGGAAATGAATCCACCTGCAGGGTTTACATAATAATTCCTTATGAACTCATCTCGGGGATATTATCAACCCTTCCGGGATACACTGTCCGGTCAATTATTCACGGCATGCCATATATGAAATATAGTGACCCAACTTAACCGGTAATTAACCCAATAATTAAATCGGTTAATTCCTTTGGTAAATCAAAGTCACTTATATTAAATATACACACCCGCAATAATATCGGGGATTAAGAATAAAATACACTGAGACTCGAATCGATTATCGCCGGCAATCCTAATCGATGAATCTCAACGATCCGCTCAATACACCAAGTGTACAAGTGTGATAAAATAATTAAGATAAATTATTTTCTCTCTCACACAACGACTATACCGATGGATTGGTCCGGGTCCATCTAGGTCGTGAGCCACTGTTTGATTAAATACGAGTAACCGATAGTATGATCTTCTGTGTGCCCATGCAACACCATACTAACTACAACGTATAAAATCTAGGACTATGATTTGCATATATTTAATTAATAATAATTAAACGCAAATAATTGTTTATTTAGTTAAATAGATTAGTGGCAATGGATCGTGAGTTTCCGTCACTTAAATCTAGACATTAAGTACACAACTCCAACAATCTCCCACTTGTACTAAGGTCTAGTCATTTCCTCCAAACTCCGGACTCCCATACTCATCACGTGCTAAAGTTGTACTTCCAAGAAGTACTATGTGAATGAGCACTCTAGGTTGCCGCTCTGAAGTTATCTTGGTGACTACAGCGTCGTCTCCCTCGACGATGACTCGTATCAGGTGGTACTTGCACTATGTGTTATCTTACACTTATGGACTTGTGATTTCTTACCATTTGCCATCGCACCGCTATTTACATAGCCTTTGGCAAATTAAGAATCACATCTAAGTCCCAGAGATTATCCCGGAGTTTATACCAAAACTTCCGCTGCCTCTGAGGCCGCTATTTGGTTACCCATGGCAGAGTCCGAAAAGCATCGTGCTTATCACTCTTCCATGTTAAAACTCCTTCTCCTTCAATAGTGAAACACATAGCCTGATATCGACTTACACTGGTCCTCATTCGATTAGAAATCTAAGAGAATGTAATCCAAAGGAAATGTTCGTCTGCTTCGTAGTCTAGAACAGTACTTCGAAAGTACTTTTACGGCAGTCGAATATTCCTTTCCAGGATTACCTTGATATCCTCCCACTATGCTCACCGCATAGCCGATATCAGGTTCTCGTTTTCAACAATGCATTTATTAAGCTTTCCACACTCAAAGTGTAGGAATCTGCTTTCATTGCTTCTATCTCCTTTTTGTGTTCTAAAACACATATCCTTAGATAGATGCATTCCGTCTCTGAAAGGTAACGAACCTTTCTCGGAATATTGCATGTTAAAACGAACCATAATCGTACAAGATATCTAGAGAAGTACAATGTTCTTTGCTTGAGATCCTAGATCTTAAGAACATGCTCTAACTTCTTCTTTATCTCATATATCGATTTTTCTAGACAACCATCATTTTATGTCTGACAACATCTTTACATTGTTACCAATGATAAAATGTTACCTACATAAAACCTCCGAGAAACACCACCTTGTTTCCATCACGTTTCCCATACACACGATTCGTCAATGCCTTTTGATGAATCCATCAAATGGACTATCTCATCAATTCGCAAGTTCCACGATCTCTAGCTTCGTTTCAATCCATCAATGGATTAACTAAGCTTGTACTCTAAATGATCTTGCCTCTTAGCAATAATCCTTATTGCTTTCCAAGAAGGCACATTTAGATCTAGTATCGCCTCTATGTAGATCTAGGGATCGATTTCACGTATACTAGGTCCAGAGTCCGAAGACTCACCTAGTTTCATGAATATCTCCGGTTGTTAAACAACCTCCCACTACAATGGCATTCCGGTGTATAAACAGTAATAACAGTAGGTGCAGTTAGTGGTGTACCGCTACTCGGTTCGGCTGGTTCTAAGTCTTAATCTTTCTCTCTCATTTCAAAGTATCATGTCAGCTTGGGCTTGTGGTTCATCGTATAGTCTTTCTCTAAGAATCGGGCGTTAGAACTTATAACGTCCTTCTGGTTCATAGTACTATTGAACACACATCTTTTGTTCTTCTAGGATATTCTACAACCGCATTTGAATGCGTCGTTGTTTCCAGACATATCCATAGAACATAGGTAGTTCCGTATAACTCATAATTTTACTATTTCTATAAGAGTTCCATTTCTTGTTTACGACACACCATTTCTACACAACAGTGTATGGTGTAGTCATTTGGGATCAAATCCCAATTTCTGATCAGTATGCCATGCATTCCTCAGATAGGTACTTGCCTCCGCGATCAAATCGCAGGCTACAAATGGATATACCTTGATGGTTCTCCACAATTGCTTAGTGTCCATTGACTTGTCAAAACACTTGATTTTGTGGCACATCAGGTATTCTAATCCATTTCTCGAGTAATCATTAAATGAAGTACTCGTACCTTATTGTCTGAGTAGACATAGGTCTGCATACATCAGAGTCAATCAATTCTTATACTTGTCTGGATCTTATGTCTTATATCCATAAAGGATTGCTTAGTCATATTTTCTTCCAAATTAGATTCTTAGGTCGGAAGGTCCACTCCTTCAACTTAATTGATCAAACAATCAATTTTCGACCTTTGAGATTCTTATTTGAATAAATATGACTTAGCATAAGAATCCACAAGTATAAATGATTTAATAAAGAAATCTCTTATTAGTAAAATGAGTTATATAAAACGGTTCGTTGCATCGTGGTGGACTCAGGATTCATCATTTATATATTGCTAGCTAATGTACCAAAATAGATAATTGTTGGAATTCGCTATCCCGGGTTATCAAAATTGCGGAACCGATAACCCGAACGAACCCTTCGCCGGAGATCATACGAACGCCGACTCATCCGCCGGAGTCCGGGCTTTGGAGACCATGCATCCGAAGACGCACAGCCCGCCCCCACCCGAACCCCCGCGAGCCGGGGTTCATACGATCGAGCGATCGATTGCGCGTCGGCGATCGATCGGGGTGGGGCTGTTCCGACAGCCCCCGCGGCGGGTCCGGCGACCCGCCGCCACCAGGAAGCCCCCGCCTTCACGGCGGGGTAGGGCACGGCTCCAGCCCGTGCCCAGCGATCGACCATCGTGGTCGATCGCACACCCTCGGTCGAACCGAGGGTTCGCCCCCTTGCCCCACGGCCGAAACCCTAGCCGGGCGATCCGCGGTCCGGTGGCTACGCCACCACCGCGTGATCGTTCGTCTAATCCGGGCTTCGATTTTCGGATCTTCATCCTACGGTATTCTCGATAAAAACCAAATCGAACAATTAACAAGGGGGTTGAGAATTGTACCTACGATTCGTTGTTCGGAGAAACGAAATCGACGACCTCGTGACCTTCCCGCGTATTCCTTGCACTCCGTTCGAACGTCGGGTGGGCGACGAACTATCGAACTTGTGGATCCTCTTCACTCTCAGAACTTTATTGTTGGCGTAACGTAGGTTAGTAAAAGTGAAGACCACGTAGTGCTTTTATAGGCTACGAAGGGGATCAAAAGGAGAATAAATATTGGGCTTCAATATTGAAAATTAAATTGGGTCCAACCCAAATCCATTAATTCTTATCAATATTAATTTTATTTATTTTCCACTATATAAATAAAATTGAACTCCCAATATTATTCATATTATATCAAATAATATTTCTCCAACTTAGTATTATTTATTCCGTGTATTTAAGATTTAAATATCCATGAATAAAATTTATTTATTGCTTAATAAATTTATTCATCTCTTATATCCGAGACTAGTACCACTCAACCTTATTTATTATGCGGAACAAGTCCACTCGCGAGGTTTACATAATAAATCCTTATGAGCTCATCTCGGGGATATTATCAACCCTTACGGGATACACTGCCCCTTCAAGAATTCAGGGCATGCCATATATAAAATATAGTGACCCAACTTAACCGGTAATTAACCCAATAATTAAATCGGTTAATTCCTTTGGTAAATCAAAGTCACTTATATTAAGTATACACACCCGCAATTGTTTCAGGGATTAAGAATAAAATACTCCGAGACTTAAATCAATTATCACAGAGCAATCCTAATTGATAAGTCTCAAGCGATCCGCTCAATACACCAAGTGTACAAGTGTGATAAAATAATTAAGATAAATTATTTTCTCTCTCACACAACGACTATACCGATGGATTGGTCCGTGTCCATCTAGGTCGTGAGCAACTGTTCGATTAAATACGAGTAACCGATAGTATGATCTTCTGTGTGCCCATGCAACACCATACTAACTACAACGTATAAAATCCAGGACTATAATTTGCATAAATTTAATTAACAATAATTAAAAGCAAATGAATGTCTGTAATTAATAGGTAAATGAAAGTGAATACAGAGTTCAGAATACTCAAATCTAGACATTAAATATACTACTCCATCAATCTCCCACTTATACTAAGGTCTAGTCTTATCCTCCAAACTTCTGACTCCCAAACCCTCCAAGTGCTTGAAATATACTTCCTTAGGAAGTATCTTGGTGAAAGGGTCCGCTAGGTTGTCCTCCGAAGCTATCTTGGTGACTATCGCATCGCCCCTCTTGACGATGTCTCGAATCAGGTGGTACTTGCGCTCTATGTGTTTCATAGCACTATGGGACCGTGGTTCCTTACTGTTTGCCACTGCACCGCTATTATCACAATAAATTGTCATAGCCTTGGGCAAACTCGGAATCACATCTAAGTCCTGGAGGAAATTAAGGAACCAAACTGACTCTTTCGCTGCCTCTGAGGCTGCAACGTATTCAGCTTCCATGGTAGAGTCTGAAATGCACTTTTGCTTAACACTCCTCCATGATACGGCTCCACCTCCCATAGTGTACACATAGCCTGATGTCGACTTTCGCCGGTCCTTATCAGCTTGGAAATCCGAATCCGTATAACCCAAAGGAATCAGATTGTCTGCCCCGTAACTTAGAACATAATCCTTAGTATTTCGCAAATACTTGAAAATGCTCTTTACGGCAGTCCAATGAGCCTTTCCAGGGTTACTCTGATATCTCGCTACTACGCCAACTGCATAGCAGATATCAGGCCTCGTACATAACATTGCATACATTAAGCTTCCCACAGCCGAAGCGTAGGGAACTGCTTTCATTTCATCTTTCTCCTTTTGTGTCCGAGGACACATATCCTTAGAAAGATAAGCTCCTTTACTGAAGGGTAGTTCACCCTTCTTGGAATCTTGCATGTTAAAACGAGCCAGAATCGTGTCTATGTAAGATTGCTGGGATAGGTACAATGTTCTATTCCGGCGATCCCTTATAACCTTGATCCCTAGAACATGCCCGACTTCTCCCAAATCTTTCATATCGAATTGTCTAGACAACCATCCCTTTATGTCTGATAACATTTTCACACTGTTGCCAATGAGAAGAATGTCGTCTACATAAAGCACGAGAAACACCACCTTCTTTCCATCACGCTTCCAATACACACACGATTCGTCCATGCTTTGACTAAATCCAAAGGATTGGACCACTTCGTCAAACCGCAGGTTCCACGATCTCGAGGCTTGTTT
This sequence comes from Euphrasia confusa, assembly GCA_954870475.1. NCBI lineage: Eukaryota > Viridiplantae > Streptophyta > Magnoliopsida > Lamiales > Orobanchaceae > Euphrasia > Euphrasia confusa. Next base: position 19,523,933 of record OX940966.1, read on the forward strand.
CAATCCATAAATGGATCGATTAAGCTTGCACACTAGATGATCTCGCCCCTTAGCAATAAATCCTTCTGGTTGTTTCATATAAATCGTCTCGTCAAGACTTCCATTAAGGAAAGCTGTCTTGACATCCATTTGCCACACCTCATAATCCATATGAGCTGCTATGGATAAGAGAATCCGGATTGACTTTATCTTGGCTACCGGCGAGAAGGTCTCCTCATAATCGATTCCCTCTTTCTGAGTATATCCTTTCGCAACAAGCCGAGCTTTAAAGGTTTCAACCTTTCCGTCAGATCCTCTCTTTCTCTTGTAGACCCACTTACACCCAATTGGCTTCACGCCGTTTGGTGGTTCTACAAGATCCCAGACTTTATTAGAATCCATAGATTCTATTTCGGATTTCATTGCTTTCTTCCAAGAAGGCGCATCTATATCTTGTACCGCCTCATCATAGGTCCAGGGATCGATTTCATGAACTCCAGGTCCAGAGTCCGAAGACTCACCCAGTCCAATCCATCTATCTGGTTGTTTAACAACCCTCCCACTACGACGGCGTTCCGGTGTATTAACAGTGACAGTATTAGGTGCAGGTTCTAGTGGTGTATCTATACTCGGTTCGGCTGTATCCAGGTCTTCCTCGTTACCTCTCAACTCATCAAGTATTATGTCACTTTTGGGCTTGTGGTCTATGACATAGTCTTCCTCTAGGAACCGAGCGTTAGTACTTATAACGATCTTCTGGTCCGTAGGACTATAGAACATGCCACCCTTAGTTCCTTTCGGGTATCCTACAAACAGCCGTATTTCTGATCTAGGTTCTAACTTATTGGCGCCTTGTCGCAACACATGTGCTGGACATCCCCAGATCCGAATGTGTTTCAAGTTAGGCTTACGCCCACTCCACAATTCCATGGGTGTGGTTGGTACCGTTTTGGTCGGAACCCTATTCAGAATGTACGCCGCTGTTTCCAAGGCAAGTCCCCAGAACATAACAGGTAAATCCGAGTAACTCATCATCGATCGCACCATCTCCATAAGAGTCCTATTCCTTCTTTCTGACACACCATTCTGCTGAGGAGTATATGGTGAGGTCAGCTGGGATTCAATCCCATTCTCTGCCAAGTATGCCTTGAATTCTCCAGACAGGTACTCGCCTCCGCGATCAGATCGCAGGCATTTTATGGATTTACCACGAAGGTTCTCCACAAGAGCCTTGAACTCTTTGAACTTGCCAAAGGATTCGCTCTTGCGGCTCATCAGGTATACATATCCATATCTTGAGTAATCATCAGTAAAGGTGATGAAATACTCGTACCCTCCCCTTGCCTGAGTAGACATAGGTCCGCATACATCAGAGTGAATCAAATCCAATACTTGCTCAGCTCTTCGTCCTTTACCAGAAAAAGGACGCTTAGTCATTTTTCCCTCTAAACAGGATTCGCAGGTTGGAAGGTCCTCTCCTTCAACGCCAGTGATTAAATCATCAGCTTTCAACCTTTGAAGCCTATTTGAGTTTATATGACCTAGCCTTAGATGCCACAAGTATAATTGATTCATCTTAGAAGGTTCCTTTCTCTTATTGGTGTTCGTAGATGTGTTATTACTCTCGGTTAGTTGCATCGTGTTAGACTCAGGATTTAGCACATACAAATCGTCTATCAATGTACCAGAACAGATAATTTCACTATTTCTTCTTATGATCACAGAGTGGTCAAAAGAAACAGAATATCCATTCATAATAAGTTTAGAAACTGAAATTAAATTCTTTCTAAAGTTGGGTACATAAAGACAATTACGTAAAACTAAAACCCTATCACTACTGAAACGTAAGTGAACGTCTCCCACTGCAACAGCCGCCACCTTCGCGGCATTGCCCATGTAGACCACGATTTCTCCCTCTCTAAGTCTCCGGGTTTCCTGGAACCCCTGCAATGAATTGCAGACATGGTCAGTGGCACCCGTATCTACACACCAGGTGCTGGTAGATATCACCGCTGACAATGTTTCAGTGACTAAGGAAAATTTCGTACCTTTGATGAGAGGACAATCAGACCTCCAGTGCCCAAACTGCTTGCATCGATAGCACTTGCCTCGCGGCTTGCTTTTCCCACTCCGTGGTTTGAAACCACTGGGCTTCTTTGCTTGCACTTCCATCTTAGCCACAAGAGCTTGTGATTTTCTGACCATACTTATAAGTTCAGCTCTTTTCAAATCGTTTTTAAGCGATTCTCTAAGAGGACTGAATTTATAGAGTATGTCAATCACTTCTTGTCCGGCTTCCACGCTATGTCTCAACATCATTCTGAGGTCATTCCAAATGTCCTCATGAGTTGGGTCATCAGTGGTTTCAGAAGGCTCAACAGTTTGGACAGTGTCTAGATTTCGTTCCCAATCATCACCATATGGAACCGGTGAGTTTTCATCTTTAAGTATATCACAAAGTGGGGTCACAGTCATTCCTAACCTATAAGCACATAAAACAAACAAACAATTTAATATCCGATATTATCTCCCTCAAATAATATCATTAAATCACTAATCACATCTAAAATCCCATCAGGTAAGGCAAGCCACGTGGTGTGGACGTTTACCCACCCAAATGATTTAGCAATTAGATTTTCTTTGGTCATACATCGCTTATAGCGGAACCTCGTGGGGAGGAATACTATAAGGCGTATCTAAGTGTAAACCATTACTCAGTACCAAAATAAATTACTTGGAATCGCTACATCACCGCAAGCCACGTGGTGTGGACGTTTACGATAACTTCACAATTCTTCATAATTATTTACAACTGTCTACATCAATTAATCCAAAATCCGTCAGTATAGCAAGCCACGTGGTGTGGACGTTTACTACACTAAGAGACTTTTATAATTGACTCCCAATTACTTGATCCATTTAATCTCGTAAATCAAGACGTGGAGAATCATAAGTGAAACTCGAAGTTTCTAACCAGTGATTTACCATGCGAACGACCCTATCTCTCATAAATGAGGGAGCCGAGCAGACAAACGACCCATCTATAAAAGTATGGCACGAAAGTCTCTAATTTGTGTCCTCTACATGACCAAGTGGCTCTGGCTCCATTCCACTCCCCGGGGTGAGAATGAGTCGACTTGAAATCAGCTTTGGAAAGACAAATTAGGCATTGTTTGATAAATTTAATCAATGTTTCTCGTAAGAGGAATTACAAGAACTCTCCTCCAATAACTTATCTATATAAACTTCAAAAGTTTATAAAAGTCACCAAGAGAGCAGCAATGGAGACCATGTGTATGTTTCCATACCCTCTCCCACTTAGCTTTTTATAATAAAGGGATGCGCTATCTAGTGCATAAAAGTAAACACATATAGCATGCATACATGTAATAAAGCACATAGTATTATCACATAGTCAAAATAATACTAGAATATTATTTTCCGACTATTATGGCTTCATCACATCCCCGTACGCATCTTCTAGTCTTCAGTCTTCGTTTCTTGAATGCCCCATGTGACGAGGATATTAATATCCAATATTTAAATCTATTTATTTTCAATTAATCCAAAAGTAACTTAATTCGAAAATTAAGTCAATTGAATATATCAAAAATAAAATTAAATATTATTAATATTTTTATTTATTTTATTTTCTTTTTCCACTTCATTAAATCTCTAGAATAATCTATCCAAGATACTCTTGGAATATTCTAGATGATATCCATAATGAAATAAAGAAATAAAATAATTTAGGACTATTATACTTTTCCAAATTTATTTTATTCCTAATCCATGAATATTCCCATGAGTAGGAATAATCAAATAGGAAAAATAAATTTAGTACTAAATTAATTCTTTTTCTATTTTTCTAGAATATTCCATAAAGAAATAATCAAAATGGAAAAAAATGAATTAATTAGGAAAGTATATTTCTGGTAGGAGTAGCCCGGGTTGGGGAACCCCGAACCACCCCCACCACGTCCGACCGCCGCCTAGCCCACGCGCCACCGCCGCCCAGCCCACGCGCCACCACCACTGGTGGCCGGCGTGGCCGAGTCTCCCACGGACAGCCCGCCTAGGGCCGCGGGTCGATCGACCCCCTCGGGATCGATCATGGGGATTGATCGATCCCGGTCCTTCGTCTCCTCGTCACTTCGTCTTCTCCGGCGGTCTTCGATTCGTCGATCCAATCGCAAAATAAATTTACAAAAATCTAAATTACAATTCCGGTATCGATTCTATACACGAAATCGACCCTATACATTTTCCGGAAAAACAACGAACATAATAATAAACCCTAAATTCGGTCAACCCCCGAATTTTTACTATTACAAGCATTCACCACCAAAAACGAATCTCGACATGTCCGAGAGTTTAATAAAACCAACAAACACATGACAAAATAATTAAACGAATAATCATCAAGCCATAATAGTCGGATCCCTGCAAGGTAGAACAATTTTATCGAAAATACCGCGAACGTAAACCACGCTCTGATACCAATTGTTGGAATTCGCTATCCCGGGTTATCAAAATTGCGGAACCGATAACCCGAACGAACCCTTCGCCGGAGATCATACGAACGCCGACTCATCCGCCGGAGTCCGGGCTTTGGAGACCATGCATCCGAAGACGCACAGCCCGCCCCCACCCGAACCCCCGCGAGCCGGGGTTCATACGATCGAGCGATCGATCGCGCGCCGGCGATCGATCGGGGTGGGGCTGTTCCGACAGCCCCCGCGGCGGGTCCGGCGACCCGCCGCCACCAGGAAGCCCCCGCCTTCACGGCGGGGTAGGGCACGGCTCCAGCCCGTGCCCAGCGATCGACCATCGTGGTCGATCGCACACCCTCGGTTGAACCGAGGGTTCGCCCCCATGCCCCACGGCCGAAACCCTAGCCGGGCGATCCGCGGTCCGGTGGCTACGCCACCACCGCGTGATCGTTCGTCTAATCCGGGCTTCGATTTTCGGATCTTCATCCTACGGTATTCTCGATAAAAACCAAATCGAACAATTAACAAGGGGGTTGAGAATTGTACCTACAATTCGTTGTTCGGAGAAACGAAATCGACGACCTCGTGACCTTCCCGCGTATTCCTTGCACTCCGTTCGAACGTCGGGTGGGCGACGAACTATCGAACTTGTGGATCCTCTTCACTCTCAGAACTTTATTGTTGGCGTAACGTAGGTTAGTAAAAGTGAAGACCACGTAGTGCTTTTATAGGCTACGAAGGGGATCAAAAGGAGAATAAATATTGGGCTTCAATATTGAAAATTAAATTGGGTCCAACCCAAATCCATTAATTCTTATCAATATTAATTTTATTTATTTTCCACTATATAAATAAAATTGAACTCCCAATATTATTCATATTATATCAAATAATATTTCTCCAACTTAGTATTATTTATTCCGTGTATTTAAGATTTAAATATCCATGAATAAAATTTATTTATTGCTTAATAAATTTATTCATCTCTTATATCCGAGACTAGTACCACTCAACCTTATTTATTATGCGGAACAAGTCCACTCGCGAGGTTTACATAATAAATCCTTATGAGCTCATCTCGGGGATATTATCAACCCTTACGGGATACACTGCCCCTTCAAGAATTCACGGCATGCCATATATAAAATATAGTGACCCAACTTAACCGGTAATTAACCCAATAATTAAATCGGTTAATTCCTTTGGTAAATCAAAGTCACTTATATTAAGTATACACACCCGCAATTGTTTCAGGGATTAAGAATAAAATACTCCGAGACTTAAATCAATTATCACAGAGCAATCCTAATTGATAAGTCTCAAGCGATCCGCTCAATACACCAAGTGTAAAAGTGTGATAAAATAATTAAGATAAATTATTTTCTCTCTCACACAACGACTATACCGATGGATTGGTCCGTGTCCATCTAGGTCGTGAGCAACTGTTCGATTAAATACGAGTAACCGATAGTATGATCTTCTGTGTGCCCATGCAACACCATACTAACTACAACGTATAAAATCCAGGACTATAATTTGCATAAATTTAATTAACAATAATTAAAAGCAAATGAATGTCTGTAATTAATAGGTAAATGAAAGTGAATACAGAGTTCAGAATACTCAAATCTAGACATTAAGTATACTACTCCATCAATAATATCATTATTTCTTCTTATAACCATCAAATGATTAAAAGAAATAAAATATCCATTCATTAGAAATCCAGAACAAAGTTCTTTCTAATATGAAAGGTACATAAAAGCAATAACTCAAAATGAAATCCTATAAAATGTCCTCCACTGCAACAGCTGCCTCCTTACAGCATTGCCCATGTAGACTACGATCTTTTCTTTTCTAAGTCGTCGGGTTTCCTGGAACCCTTGCATTTAGAATGCACATACCGTCAGTGGTTCCATATCTACACACCAGGTTCCGGTAGATAATACCACTGACTATGTTTTACGACTAAAGAAAATTTCGTACTTCTTTTGAGAGGATAATTAGACTTCCAGTACCCAGACTGTATGTATCGAGAATACTTGCCTCATGGCTTTCTCGTCCCATCTCGTGGTCCAAGTAACTTAGGACCACTGGGTTTCTTTGCTTGCTTTTCCTTTCCCCCGATTTTGCTCTTAGGTTCGAAACCTTTGGCATTGGCTACAAGAGCTTGCGATTTCCGTCTCAACTCGTCCAAAAGGTCAATCATCTCAAAAACGTGTTTAAGCGTTTCCTCGAATGACTGGCCTTTATGAGTATCCTCATCGCTTCTTGTCTAGCCGCCTATGTCAATAGGCTCGGGAGGGCAAAGCTCACTGAGTACAACCTTGCACTCTTTAACAGTTTGGGTAATGTCTAGATCTCTATTCCAATCATTACACTTAGGGACCAGTGAGTTTAAAATCCTTACGTATCACATAAAGTGGGTTCAAAGCCATTTCCTAATCTATGAGCACATATAACAACAAACAATCGATTTAATCTCCGATATTATCTCCCTCAAATAATATCATTAAACCACTAATCACATCTAAAATCCCATCAGATATGGCAAGCCACGTGGTGTGGACGTTTACCAACCCAAATGATTTAGCAATTAGATTTTCTTTGGTCATACATCACTTATAGCGGAACCTCGTGGGGAGGAATACTATAATGCGTATCTAAGTGTAAACCATTACTCAGTACCAAAGTAAATCGTTAGGAATTGCTACATTACCGCAAGCCACGTGGTGTGGACGTTTACGACAACTTCACAACTCTTCACAATTTCTTATAACTGTCTACATCAATTAATCCAAAATCCGTCAGTATAGCAAGCCACGTGGTGTGGACGTTTACTACACCAAGAGACTTTTATAATTGACTCCCAATTACTTGATCCATTCAATCTTGTAAATCAAGACGCGGAGAATCATAAGTGAAACTCGAAGTTTCTTACCAGTGATTCACCATGCGAACGACCCTATCTCTCATAAATGAGGGAGCCGAGCAGACAATCGATCTAGTCATCAAATGACACGAAAGTCTCTAATTTGTGTCCTCGACATGACCAAGTGGCTTTGGCTCCATTCCACTCCCCGGGGTGAGAATGAGTCGACTTGTAATCAGTTTCAGAAAGACAAATTAGGCATTGTTTGATAAACTCAATCAATGTTTCTCGTAAAAGGAATTACAAGAATTCTCCTCCAATGACTTATCTATACGAACTTCAAAAGTCCATAAAAGTCACCAAGAGAACAGCAATGGAGACCATGGCAATGTTTCCATTCCCTCTCCCACTTAGCTTTTTATAACAAAGGGATACGCTATCTAATGCATAATTAAATACACATAAGCATAATAACAAACATACATTTCATGCAAGTACGTTCACAAATAATCAAATAATTACTCAAGCAAAATTATTTCTCGACTATTCGTACCTTGATGAATTCCAGCATGCTTGCCTTGAGTCTTCATTCTACGTCTTGAATACTTTGCCGAGCGACGGAAAAATTCTTTGATTCTCATATTTAATTTATTTTAAATAAAATCCAAGATTCCAATTCAAAAATAAATTTGAATCAATCTAATGATTTTAAATAAAATACTCCAATTAAATAAAATCATTTCCATTGATTTCCATATTTAATTCTATTTTAAATAAAATCCAAGATTATCCAATCCAAAATAAATTTTGAATTAATCTAATGATTTTAAATAAAATACTTAAATAAAATCAATATTATTAAAATCCATTGATTTCCATATTTAATTCTATTCTAAATAAAATCCAAGATTATCCAATCCAAAATAAATTTTGAATTAATCTAATGATTTTAAATAAAATACTTAAATTAAATAAAATCAATATTATTAAAATCCATTGATTTCCATATTTAATTATATTCTAAATAAAATCCAAGATTTTCCAATCCAAAATAAATTTTGAATTAATCTAATGATTTTAAATAAAATACTTAAATTAAATAAAATCAATATTATTAAAATCCATTGATTTCCATATTTAATTCTATTCTAAATAAAATCCAAGATTTTCCAATCCAAAATAAATTTTGAATTAATCTAATGATTTTAAATAAAATACTTAAATTAAATAAAATCAATATTTTAATAATTTCTCAATCCTATTTAGATTAGATCTCAAGAATCCTAATCAAAATCGAATTTTGATTCTTCTTAAGACTTCTAATCCAAGTAGGTATAGGATATCTAGAGAAACTAGGATTTTCTTTCCTAATTTAACTCTCCATCTAATTCCATTATTTAATTCCATAATTAAGAAATATAATCCAAATAGAATTTGAATTAATTCCAAAATTAAATTAAATAAAATTAGAAAGATTAAATTATTACCGGAAAGATCGGATTTACCGGGACGAACCAAAAACGAGAATTCCGGCCATCCCAATCGAACCCAACATGCACCTAGTTGGTTCCATGCATGTAAGCACATACACACCAACGTGCATGTAGCACCATCAATTAATACAACAATTGATTGAATATGTACAGCTCATGCAAACAAGAATTAATTCACGCCATGAGAATGAATTAATCAACTCACATGCACATGCAAAAACACGCACCCAGCGAGAAAAAATCCCATAAGCCGCACGATCGACTTCTTCGGCGAGGGGGCGCACCAGCAGCAACCTAGTCGATCTCCGGCATGACGTCTCCTCTGACGACCCATGCCATCGACATGCTGCTATCATCGCACAAGCAGCCCGCTCCAGCAGCAGCCCGTTCCGAGTACGCAGCCGAAGCCGCGACCCTCGAGCCGCCGCGTGTAGCGGATGAACCTCCTGGCTTGGCAGAGGTCAACATCCGGCGACCACCACCACTGGTGGTTGACGCCGTCGACCCTTAGCCGCCATACAGCCCGGTCCCGCTACAAGCCCTCGTCCGAACGATCCGGTTCGATTACCGAAAACCCTCGATTTTAATATTTAATTTTTCCGACAAACACAATTCATACGAGAGATAAAATCAAGTACGTAGAACAATATAGCACAATAATTTAACAATTTAAATTAATCTATGGCTATAAACAACGACAATCGATTATCGAAACAATTAACGAAAAAACATAATCGTACGCTCTGATACCAATTGTTGGAATTCGATATCCCGGGTTATTTAAATTTGCGGAAACCAATAACCCGAACGAACCCTTCGCCGGAGATCACACGAACACCGACTCATCCGCCGAAGTCCGGGCTTTGGAGACCACGCGCCCGAAGGCGCGCAATCCGCCCCCACCCGAACCCCCGCGAGCCGGGTTCACGCGATCGAACATCGCGTTCGATGGGGCTGCATCCGGCAGCCCCCAGCAGCAGGTCCGGCGACCTGCTGCCCGCCGTCGAGGAGCCCCCACCGTCGCGGTGGGGAGGTGACGGCACCAGCCCGTCACCGCCGGCGATCGCTTCCAGCGATCGCCCCCTCGGCCGAGGCCGAGGGTTCTCCTTCGCGCGCCGAACCCTAGGCGTGCGGTCCACGCGGTCCGGTGGCTTCGCCACCACCGCGTGGTCCCTCGTCTAATCCGGGTTCGATCCTTCGGATCTTGTTTTTCGATGATTGATCAATAAACTAGAATTAAATTGCGGAAATTTAATTCACCTTTCGATTCGTTGTGCGGAGAAACGAGATCTTATGATGACCTTGAGATCTTCCCACGTATTCCTTGCACTAGCCCGGACGTCGTGTGGGCGACGATCTACCGAACTCCATGGATCCTCCTCTCTACTTTCTCTCTCTAGAATTGTGATCTTCAAGTTATGAGAATAGAGAAGACCATGTAGTGCTTTTATAGGCTACGTAGGGGATCTTAAGGAAGTGGAATATTGGGCTTCCAATATTGAAGATTAAATTGAGCCCAATGCTCAAGTCCATTAATCCTTATCAATATTAATTAATTCTATTTTCCACTATATAAAATTAATTGCACTCCCAATATTAAACCATATTATATCAAATAAAATTTCTCCGGTAGTATTATTTATTCCGTGTATTTAAGATATAAATATCCATGAATAAAATTAATTTATTGCTAATTAATTTATTCATCTCTTATATCCGAGACTAGTACCATTCAACCTTAATTATTATGCGGAAATGAATCCACCTGCAGGGTTTACATAATAATTCCTTATGAACTCATCTCGGGGATATTATCAACCCTTCCGGGATACACTGTCCGGTCAATTATTCACGGCATGCCATATATGAAATATAGTGACCCAACTTAACCGGTAATTAACCCAATAATTAAATCGGTTAATTCCTTTGGTAAATCAAAGTCACTTATATTAAATATACACACCCGCAATAATATCGGGAATTAAGAATAAAATACACTGAGACTCGAATCGATTATCGCCGGCAATCCTAATCGATGAATCTCAACGATCCGCTCAATACACCAAGTGTACAAGTGTGATAAAATAATTAAGATAAATTATTTTCTCTCTCACACAACGACTATACCGATGGATTGGTCCGGGTCCATCTAGGTCGTGAGCCACTGTTTGATTAAATACGAGTAACCGATAGTATGATCTTCTGTGTGCCCATGCAACACCATACTAACTACAACGTATAAAATCTAGGACTATGATTTGCATATATTTAATTAATAATAATTAAACGCAAATAATTGTTTATTTAGTTAAATATATTAGTGGCAATGGATCGTGAGTTTCCGTCACTTAAATCTAGACATTAAGTACACAACTCCAACAGTCTCCAAAGGCCGGACTCCGGCGGATGAGTCGGCGTTCATGTGATCTCCGGCGAAGGGTTTGATAGGGTTATTGATTTCCGCAAATTTAAATAACCCGGGATATCGAATTCCAACAAAATATACACACCCGCAATAATATCGGGGATTAAGAATAAAATACACTGAGACTCGAATCGATTATCGCCGGCAATCCTAATCGATAAATCTCAACGATCCGCTCAATACACCAAGTGTACAAGTGTGATAAAATAATTAAGACAAATTATTTTCTCTCTCACACAACGACTATACCGATGGATTGGTCCGGGTCCATCTAGGTCGTGAGCCACTGTTTGATTAAATACGAGTAACCGATAGTATGATCTTCTGTGTGGGCCCGACACACCATACTAACTACAACGTATAAAATCTAGGACTATGATTTGCATATATTTAATTAATAATAATTAAAAGCAAACAATTGTTTATTAATTTAATAGATTAAATGCTATGACCGGGAGTTTACCGTTACTTAAATCTAGACATTAAGTACACAACTCCAACACTATGAAGTTAAGAGCTCAAAGTATCTAAAAAAAAGATAGAGCCAAATTATCTGGACTTTGAAAGGCTGACACATTACGAAAAGAGCCATGCCGGGTAATAAAGAGGTGCAACGTACCCAGATTGTTCAGAGATCCCAATAAGAGGATCCTAACAAAAACATGCAAATAAAAAGAGGTGCGAACGCACCCAAATTGTTCAGAGGTCCCCAGGAGAGGATCCTAACAAAAAACTAGCGAAAACTTAAAATTTTAAGCTATTACACACCATAAAAACATGAGAAATTGTCTGAGGCCGAAGGCCTATAGATAATACTTATGAAATAAAAAGAGGTTAAAAACCTTGGGTTTTTCACACCCAGGGAGACTTCAAATTTTTGCAGACTCTTGAGTTTTGACACTCAAGAGGTGGAATTACCATCACGGGGAGGAGTCACGGTAGAATCTTTTGGCATGCCCCTGGGCCCGTCACCAACCAGATCATGTGCCTCCCCATCTTTCATCTCTTCATCTTCTTTATTTTCTTCTTCTGTTGTAGCAGTGGGCAGTTCACCAGGCATGCAGAGCTTTTCATAAGTGGGCCACCACTTCATATCTATGTCGAACTCGACCTCAAGATCTTTGAATGGCTGCGGCACCCGGTCATCGAGTGTGTCCGCCTTCATGTAGTCTTTGAGCGTCTTGAGGGCGAAGTCTTTGACAACGTCATTCTGCTCCTTAGCCGCTGACCTGACCATTCCAACATAAGCAGTCACATAAAGAAGGTTAGACAGAATTCTTGGATTATGCGCTGGAGACTCTAGCATCTCGCAAGCTTTATCGAAGTTATCTGTGGTCTCCTTTAGATCAGCTTCGGTCTGGGCCAGTTTGGCCTTCAAATCTTTTATTTCCCGGGACGTCTCGTCCAGGGTCTGCTCCATCATCTTTTCACCCTCTTTGACAGTCTTCAGGGCCTCCTCCAACTCAGACTTCAGTGTCGCCTTTTCAGTTCGCTCGGTGTCAATGACTTTCCGGCAAATGTCCCGATCCCCGGCTGCAGATTTGTATGCCTCGTTGAGCTCCTTGATGTGTTGATCGAGATTTTTTGCATTGGTCTTGTGTGCTACGATTGCTTCGAGCATTTTCTCTGTACGAGTATGAGCACCGGCGATGGCCACTGTAGCTTGACTGGTTAGCTTGAGCGCCAGGGAAAGAGCATGGTTGTCGTGGTCCATCAAGTCATTGAACTCAGTAGTCCAGCACCGGCCAACTGCATTAATAGCCTCACCCACAGGGCTGTTCTGAGTAGACACCGGAGGGATGGGACCTAGCCCGGAATAGAATGACACGAGCACTGGAGGAATTGGAGGATCGTGCAGGGACAGTCTGAAGTATGGTACAGTGAAAAGAATGAGCGTAGAGTAGAAGACTCAAAATAAATACAGTTATTTTTAGAGTATAAACAAAACAAGTAATTTACTTACTTGGAGAACAGCTCAGCATGTAACCCATACATAGCGTTTTCGCTAGTGTTAGAGGAACGTGGTGGAGAGTCTGTAACATCAATTATAGGTCCCCTGGGACCCCTTGCGTTTTTTCCCTTCTTCCTGTTTGACCTTGAGCAGTGACGTAGCTCCAGAAGGTGGCAGTCCAGTGCTCGGGGCAGCTTCAGACATCACAGTGTCAGAGGTCAGAGGAGTTTCCTAATAAGAATCCACCACATTCATCGGCCCGTGTGGATCGGATTCCGTTCCCGGGTTGGACAGAGTGTGGGATTGGGTTCGGCCTGCGGGAGTGTTTGATGAACCACCCCGGGTCTTTACAGCACTCTTTCCTCGACCAGCCGATGTGCTAGCTTTAGCTTTTCGCCCTTTGGTGAAAACTGCAGCGTCCACGATGCCAAGGGAGCCAAATATATCTCTGTTGTCAGCCATGCCGTCAGGTTTTTCAATAAAGACAGTGTTGAAATATTCTGCACAGGAAAAACATAAATTATTACACCGAGAAGTCTTTTTAGATGTCTCAGGGCAGTTTTGATTTATGACATATAATGGAGTACCGGGAAGTCTTTTTAGATATCCCAGGGAAGACCATTTAAAAAACAAAAATATAACTAAGTACCAGGGAGTTGAAAAAATTCCCAGGGAAACTAACACTCGGTTTTTTAAGCAGAATACCATGGGATTTGAAAAAGTCTCACAGGGAAAACTTAAATACTTTGAGAAAAGGTACCTGGATATTCTCGACCTTTGATGTACGGTGGGTAGTATAAACCGGCTTCGTCTCGAACGTCGTCGTTGTACAAATTGCAATCTCTCTTTTCCGATGGTATGCACAATGCTAGGAGATTCGCCGTCTCTAAATCCCACGGGAGATTTATGGTTTTCGACAATCGACCACCTGCACCATTGAAAAGAGTTTAGATCAGTCAATATTGTACGATAGTGAGTTTGAGATGCTTACAGTCAAGTTTTTCAGAATAAGTGACAGGAATGTCAATTTCCCCATCACGGGTTTGAGTTTTCCAGCGGCCAGAAACAAATAGCCATCGATCCCACAAGCGAATGTCTGTGAGCTTGGGTTCCTTAATCTTCACTTTGTTCGGCCTGAGGCGAATCGTGTAATCCCCGCGGGAGGAGGAGTTGGAGACGACAGGACTGAAGAATTGATGGAATTCGGCACCGGTTATGGGTCGAGAAAGTCCCACCTGGCCCAACGCGGTGAGTACACCGTATAGTTGGCACCATCCGTTAGGATGGATTTGGTGGGGGGCTAATCCCCAGTGGTTGAGAATCCCAGAAATGGAGGGGTGTAGCGGGAACCGCAACCCCACGTTCAGGGCGTCTTCACCAACAGCCACCATCCTTGCCGGAGGGCAGCACGCCGATTCCCCAGGTAACGGCACGTACAAATGAACATTGTTCGGAATCCTCCACTTCTTTCGTTTTTCTAGTAATGTTGAAGGGTCCACTGTACTGTTCCGGCCGTGAGCGCCCCAATCTTGGTGATCCGCATCGGGCCTCACCGGGATCGATTTTCTCGTAACCGGTTGATAAGGCCCTTCGGTAGCCGGATCTGGCGCCTCCGGCGACGGAAGATCAGGCACGACGCCCTCCATGAAAGACTTATACTCTCTGCCGAACACAATGTGGGGAGCTTCGGGCGGTTGATACCTCCCTCGAGGGCCTCGTCGTAGTCGCGGCATAATTCGATTTACAGTCGAAGAAAAAATAAAAACAAAAACGAAGATTTCGTAAGGGAAAATAAGAGAAATCGAGAGTGAATTTTTTCTTACCCAAAAAACACGAATTCTGAATTTTGCAAAGTGATTTCAAAACTTTGAAAAACAATAATCTATGAGGAAGAAACTGATGAGACGCATCAGTTGTGTGTGGAGAGAGTAAAGGGGCGGTTACCGAGAAAAGCACTCAAGTACCGCCCCACTAACTCGAAACCCTAATTAAATCAGCCTGTAATCGTCAGGCCACGTGGCCCGAAAAGCCTGCAAAAAGATGATTTTGGAAAGTCAAATCTTTTCGAATCTTTTCATCTTATTTTTTGAGTTTTTGATTTATTTTAATCAATTAAAGACCGAAATTAAGTCGGCATGCAAAAAGTCTTCCCATCTACTCAGGAAAAGAAAATACATGGTTCCAGTACCATTCTGATTATTTTTACAGGGGAGTCTCAAGACATAACCCAGTGAGAGAAATGCTAAATTTTCTTATCCAAGGACTAAATGTGTCCATTACGAAAATATTAATCGGGAAAAATCCCGAAAGATTTTTTTATCAATGCAGGTACAAAAGTCCAGAACGATAAGAATCGCAACCTCCTCTTCGTCTCTCTCAGAATTATCTTTCAAGACCACACTAGAGCCACCTAAAATCAAGTACATCCCAAGAAGATCCCACGCCAAAAGCCACTGCTGACAAGATCCACAAGCCAAATACCAACTCCGAAGAGTATCAAGAGTCGATTACCAGGAGATCCAAGACCAGACTTCAGGAAAAAAGATGTTGTAATCCATCAATTTTCCTGGGGGCCAATGTTACACCATAAAAATCCAACACCGACATGTGTCCAGACGACCGGAGCCACGTCATCAAAGAGGTGGTCAAACGACGGACAAAAGTCAGATTTAAAGTCAAGTATGAAGAAGGTACCAGGCGAGCTCAACAGTAGCCCCGGGCCTGTTGGAGTTGTGTACTTAATGTCTAGATTTAAGTATCGGTAAACTCCCGGTCATAGCATTTAACCTATTTAAATAATAAACAATTATTTGCATTTAATTATTATTAATTAATAATGCAAAAACATAGTCCTGGATTTTATACGTTGTAGTTAGTATGGTGTGCATGGGCACACAGAAGATCATACTATCGGTTACTCGTATTTAATCGAACAGTTGCTCACGACCTAGATGGACATGGACCAATCCATCGGTATAGTCGTTGTGTGAGAGAGAAAATAATTTATCTTAATTATTTTATCACACTTGTACACTTGGTGTATTGGGCGGATCGCTTGAGATTTATTGATTAGGATTGCCTTGGATAATCAATTTAAATCTCAGAGTATTTTATTCTTAATCTCTGATATTATTACGGGTGTGTATATTTAATATAAGTGACTTTGATTTTCCAAAGGAATTAACCGATTTAATTATTGGGTTAATTACCGGTTAAGTTGGGTCACTGTATTTTATATATGACATGCCGTGAATACTTGACGAGAAAGTGTATCCCGTAAGGGTTGATAATATCCCCGAGATGAGTTCATAAGGAATTATTATGTAAACCCTGCAGGTGGATTTAATCCGCATAATAATTAAGATTGAACGGTACTAGTCTCGGATATAAGAGATGAATAAATTAATTAGCAATAAATTAATTTTATTCATGGATATTTAAATCTTAAATACACGGAATAAATAATACTACCGGAGAAATATTATTTGATATAATATGGTTTAATATTGGGAGTGCAATTAATTTATATAGTGGAAAATAAATTAATTAATATTGATAAGGATTAATAGATTTGGGCTGGGCTCAATTTAATCTTCAATATTGGAAGCCCAATATTCCACCTCCTTTTGATCCCCTACGTAGCCTATAAAAGCACTACATGGCCTTCATAAATAATAAGACAAGAATATCAATATTTGATAGTTCTAGAGAGTTGAAGGAGATCCATAGGAGTTCGATAGATCGTCGCCCACACGACGTTCGGACGAGGTGCAAGGAATACGTAGGAAGATTCGAAGGTCTTCAAAGGTGTTTGATTTCGTTTCTCCGAACAACGAATCAAAGGTAAAATCATAAACCCTTCTATGATTTTATGTGAATTAATTGTAGCATATACATGAACACACGATCCGGGTAAACGACGAACCTCGGGGACGGGGATTCGAGATCCCCGGCGAGGATCGATAGAGGCGGCCGAACCTAGGGTTCAACCGCCGGAAACGCGCGAGGAGAGGGGAGCCCCGGCTGGACGCCGGGGCACACGATCGAACCTAGGGTTCGATCGTCGGGGATCCGCCGTGGGCTGGTGCCACGGCGGGAGGATCCGCCGGCCTCCCTCGTCGGCGGCGCGTGCAGCGCGAACACCCTCGGCTGGGGGCCGAGGGGTCGATCGAGCCCGTAGGCTCGATCGCTGGGAGCTGCGGGAGTTACCCGCAGCGACTCGTAGCGTGCTGCGGGACTTCCCACAGCGGTGCGCTGGGACGAGCCCAGCGCGTTGAGCAGCGGGTCACGCGACCCGCTGCGGGGCTGCTACGAGCAGCCCCGTGGATGCCTCGTGCATCCCCAGCGATCATCATGGAGATGATCGCGAGCCTCGTGCGGGGGCTTGGCTGGACGCTCGCGGCCTTCGAGCCTCGCTGGGTGTTCGGTCGGGCCCCGGCTCGTGCAGTGGTTCGCGTTCGGATCTCCGGTGATGAAGGATTTCGGTCGGGTTATTATTTTTCCGCAAATTTTAATAGCCCGGGATATCGATTTCCAAAAATTGGTATCAGAGCGTTTGGTTTCGTGTTCATGTATATGTTCTATTATCGTTCTACCTTGCAGGGATTTCCGGCTATCATGGTTGGATTTAATTATTGTGTTAATTAATTATCATGATTATTCGTTTATTAAACTCTCGGACATGTCGAGATTCGTTTTGTGTGGTTGAATGTTTGTAATAGTAAAAATTCGGGGGTTGACCGAATTTAGGATTTATTATTACGTTCTATGTTTTCCGGAAAATGTATAAGGTCGATTTCATGTATAGAATCGATACCGGAATTGTAATTTAAATTATTGTAATTTATTTACGATTGGATCGATGCCGAATCGAAGACCGCCGGAGAAGACGAAGTGACGAGGGGAGGCTAGGGCTAGGATCGACCAACCCCATGGTCGATCCATGAGGATCGATCGACCAAAGCCCTAGGCTAGGGCTGTCCACGGGAGTTCCGGCCACGCCGGCCACCGGTGGTGGTGGCGCGTGGGCCGGGCGGCGGCGGCGATGAGTCCCAAGGGGCGGTCGATTAAGTGGGGGTGGTGTGGGGTCTCCCAAACCGCGCTACTCCTACCAAGATCTCACTTTCCTAATTTAATTCGGTTTTCCTATTTGAGTGTTCTTTTTTTTTTTTGGAAACTCTCATGGATTAGGAAAAGAATTAATTAGAAATTAATTTATTTCCTTATTCTATTATGGAAATCTTCTAGAATATTTCAAGTCCTACTTGGAATAGGATTCTAGAGATTTAATAGAATTGGATAGGAAAAATAATTAATTAATAAATTGATTTATTTCCTATTTGATTATTCCTATTTTATGGGAATTTTCATGGACATGGAAATTAATTAATTTAGGAAAGTAGAAGAGTCCTAATTTATTTTATTTCCTTATTCTATTATAGAAGTCTTCTAGAATATTCCAAGTTTTACTTGAATAGATTATTCTAGAGATTTAATAGAATTAGATAGGAAAATAAAAAAATAAAAAAATATTAATAATATTTAATTTTATTTTTGATATATTCGATTGACTTAATTTTCGAATTAAGTAACTTTTGGATTAATTAAAAATAAATAGATTTAAATATTGGGATTAATATTCTCGTCACATGGAGCATTCAAGAACGAAGACTGAAGACTAGAAGATGCGTACGGAGATGGAATAAAGCCATGATAGTCGGGAAAATAATTTTCTAGCATTATTTTGACTATATGATACTATGTGCTTTATTACTTGTATGCATGCTATATGTGTTTATTTTATGCACTAGATAGCGTATCCCTTTATTGTAAAAAGCTAAGTGGGAGAGGGGATGGAAACATTCCCATGGTCTCCATTACTGTTCTCTTGGTGACTCTTATGGACTTTCGAAGTTCGTATAGACGAGTCATTGGAGGAGAATTCTTGTAATTCCTTTTACGAGAAACATTGATCAAGTTTATCAAACAATGCCTAATTTGTCTTTCTGAAGCTGACTTCAAGTCGACTCATTCTCACCCCGGGGAGTGGAATGGAGCCAAAGCCACTTGATCATGTGAATGACACAAATTAGAGACCTTCGTACCATTCTTTGATAGATGGATCGATTGTCTGCTCGGCTCCCTCATTTATGAGAGATAGGGTTGTTCGCATGGTGAATCACTGGTTAGAAACTTCGAGTTTCACTTATGATTCCCCGCGTCTTGATTTACAAAATCGAATGGATCTTGTAATTGGGAGTCAATTATAAAAGTTCCTTGGTGTAGTAAACGTCCACACCACGTGGCTTGCTATACTGACGGACTTTGGATTAATTGATGTAGACAGTTATAAGTAATTGTGAAGAGTTGTGGAGTTGTCGTTGTTGGAGTAGTATACTTAATGTCTAGATTTGAGTATTGTGAACTCCTTGTACACTTTCATTTACCTATTAAATACAAACATTCATTTGCTTTTAATTATTGTTAATTAAATATATGCAAATTATAGTCCTGGATTTTATACGTTGTAGTTAGTATGGTGTGTCGGGCCCACACAGAAGATCATACTATCGGTTACTCGTATTTAATCGAACAGATGCTCACGACCTAGATGGACACGGACCAATCAATCGGTATAGTCGTTGTGTGAGAGAGAAAATAATTTGTCTTAATTATTTTATCACACTTGTACACTTGGTGTATTGAGCGGATCGATTGAGACTCATCAATTAGGTTTGCTCGACGATAATTGATTTGAGACTCAGTGTATTTTATTCTTAATCCCCGATACAATTGCGGGTGTGTATATTTAATATAAGTGACTTTGATTTCCCAAAGGAATTGACCGGTTTAATTATTGGGTCAATTACCGGTTAAGTTGGGTCACTATATTTTATATATGGCATGCCGTGAATTCTTGACGGGACAGTGTATCCCGGAAGGGTTGATAATATCCCCGAGATGAGCTCATAAGGATTTATTATGTAAACCTCGCGAGTGGATTTAATTCCGCATAATAAATAAGGTTGAGTGGTACTAGTCTCGGATAAAAGAGATGAATAAATTTATTAAGCAATAAATAAATTTTATTCATGGATATTTATATCTTAAATACACGGAATAAATAATACTACCGGAGAAATATTATTTGGATATTGATGCGACCCGAGTTCCGTTTCAAGCTAGAACGACGAAGAGTACGTCGGAACGGAGGTCAGACATGAGCCGAGGACGCGCCGGGGAGTTCAGCCGTGAAAATGGCTTGGTGTCGGCCGACACCAAATCCTTGTCGGCCGACATCTTCAGAAAAGGGCATGGACTAACAGACGGTTGAAACTGCGCCCGAAGAAAATCCTGCGGTCGAAGGTCCAATGTCGGGCGACAGCGAATTTACACTACGGGAGCGTCGGGCGACAATTGGATGTCGGGCGACAGAGAAATTACACTACGGGAACGTCGGGCGACATTTGAATGTCGGGCGACAGAAGATTCCCGTCGGGCGACATCTTCACAAAAAGACAGCAGCGGCGAATTTTAGGGTTTTCAGCGTTTTTATTGCTTTTCTTTCCATTTTCTTTACGTTTATGCTTTGTTTAGCCTATATAAAGGCTTCCTAAGACATTGTTACAAAAATAACATAATTTTGATGATGAATAAATATATTTTCGTGAGTTTTTATTAAAATCTCTCTTGGGTTCGAATTCTTCCCGATTATCCAAAGAATTCAACCGACGAATCAACGAAGCGATCCACCCTTCGTTCGTGTGTCTTCATCATCCCCGAGTTGCTGCATCGATTTCGTGTTGGGGGTTAGGGTTCCGTCCTTAATTGATTTCACGAATTCAGGTTCAGAGGTTTTGGGACTTCCGCCGGTATCTTTCTATCTTTCCGTTCATCGTTCTTCTTCCATCTTTTTTATCCCGACGAGGTTCGTATCATTTGGTATCAGAGCTAGGGTTCGTATCATTTGGTATCAGAGCTAGGGTTCGTATCATTTGGTATCAGAGCTAAGGTTCGTATCATTTGGTATCAGAGCTAAGGTTCGTATCATTTGGTATCAGAGCCCAGGTTTGGGTTCTTTATTTTACGATTACGTAACCTCGTTTTTTCTTTTTCGTTTCTTCTTATTCTTTCTTCTTCTTCCTTGATTAAAAAAAATTTTTTTTTTTTTATTTCGAATTTACTGTTCATCTTGAACAATACTGTTCATCCGAAATTAAAAAAAAAAAAAAATTATTATTCTTTTTGTTGTTGTTCATCGTTCGTTCAGCAATTTGAAAGTCATTTCGTGGAATTTGTTGGAGTTGAATTCGGTCGGTGAGTTGGGAAAGTTCGATTCCTTTAGAGAGAAACACGAGCGTGAGTGACTTACCATATTGAGTGATACACGAGAGTGGTGAGGATCTCTATTTTGTTTCTAACACTATTGCAGGATAACTGACATGGATTATACCCAAGCTAAGCTCATCATGGAGGAGGCGACTGCCCGGTTCGAAAGGTTGCTTAAATCGAAGATGAAGGTGGTGAATGAGCGACTTACCGCCTTAGAGGAGAGAGCTCATCGTGAAGATGCATGGAATCGAAGAGGTGGCAGCAGATACCGAGAAGTTCAGAGTGGCCACCATCGAGCTCGTGATCTTAGTCGGGAGTTTCGAGATGAGAGGAGGTCCAGAGCTGAGCGTTTGGACGACGAGAGGAGGGCCAGAGCTGAGCGTTTGGACGACGAGAGGAGGGCCAGAGCTGAACGTTGGGACAAGTGTTGGAGCAATATTGTGCTTAAGTTAGAGGAATGGGTACAATCGCCAATGAAGGCTGAGAAAGTGGCGACTGATGACGACGGCGAGAAACCAGAACCGAAGGCCTTGGTAGAGTCCGAGGAGGAGACTTCAGTAGAGTCCAAGGAGGAGGCTTCGGTAGAATCCGAGGAGGAGGCTTCGATGGAGTTTGAGGAGGAGGTTTCGGTGGATTCCGACGTCGCGGAGGAGTCGGTGGAGTCCGACAGCGAGGAGGAATTGATGAAATCCGAGGACCTTCCGCAATTGGAGTTACCCATGGTGAAACAAGCAGAGAAAGAGGGGCAACCGACGTCTGTGGTGTTGTGCGAGGATGCGACGTTCTACACTAACGTTTTATTGTCTCTACACCCTTTTGCTTTTCAGGAATTTCATGATGACTTCCCTGAAGAAAGATCTCCTAGTTTTCCGCTACATCGAGGGTGTGAGCTGCAGAATTATGTCGTTCCGAGTTTGTTCGTGAGATTGGTGTTCGACCCTGGCATCGACGCGGATTTGAGGACAAATCCTCTTCAAGAGGAGGGGAATGATGCGACCCGAGTTCCGTTTCAAGCTAGAACGACGAAGAGTACGTCGGAACGGAGGTCAGACATGAGCCGAGGACGCGCCGGGGAGTTCAGCCGTGAAAATGGCTTGGTGTCGGCCGACACCAAATCCTTGTCGGCCGACATCTTCAGAAAAGGGCATGGACTAACAGACGGTTGAAACTGCGCCCGAAGAAAATCCTGCGGTCGAAGGTCCAATGTCGGGCGACAGCGAATTTACACTACGGGAGCGTCGGGCGACAATTGGATGTCGGGCGACAGAGAAATTACACTACGGGAACGTCGGGCGACATTTGAATGTCGGGCGACAGAAGATTCCCGTCGGGCGACATCTTCACAAAAAGACAGCAGCGGCGAATTTTAGGGTTTTCAGCGTTTTTATTGCTTTTCTTTCCATTTTCTTTACGTTTATGCTTTGTTTAGCCTATATAAAGGCTTCCTAAGACATTGTTACAAAAATAACATAATTTTGATGATGAATAAATATATTTTCGTGAGTTTTTATTAAAATCTCTCTTGGGTTCGAATTCTTCCCGATTATCCAAAGAATTCAACCGACGAATCAACGAAGCGATCCACCCTTCGTTCGTGTGTCTTCATCATCCCCGAGTTGCTGCATCGATTTCGTGTTGGGGGTTAGGGTTCCGTCCTTAATTGATTTCACGAATTCAGGTTCAGAGGTTTTGGGACTTCCGCCGGTATCTTTCTATCTTTCCGTTCATCGTTCTTCTTCCATCTTTTTTATCCCGACGAGGTTCGTATCATTTGGTATCAGAGCTAGGGTTCGTATCATGCGACCCGAGTTCCGTTTCAAGCTAGAACGACGAAGAGTACGTCGGAACGGAGGTCAGACATGAGCCGAGGACGCGCCGGGGAGTTCAGCCGTGAAAATGGCTTGGTGTCGGCCGACACCAAATCCTTGTCGGCCGACATCTTCAGAAAAGGGCATGGACTAACAGACGGTTGAAACTGCGCCCGAAGAAAATCCTGCGGTCGAAGGTCCAATGTCGGGCGACAGCGAATTTACACTACGGGAGCGTCGGGCGACAATTGGATGTCGGGCGACAGAGAAATTACACTACGGGAACGTCGGGCGACATTTGAATGTCGGGCGACAGAAGATTCCCGTCGGGCGACATCTTCACAAAAAGACAGCAGCGGCGAATTTTAGGGTTTTCAGCGTTTTTATTGCTTTTCTTTCCATTTTCTTTACGTTTATGCTTTGTTTAGCCTATATAAAGGCTTCCTAAGACATTGTTACAAAAATAACATAATTTTGATGATGAATAAATATATTTTCGTGAGTTTTTATTAAAATCTCTCTTGGGTTCGAATTCTTCCCGATTATCCAAAGAATTCAACCGACGAATCAACGAAGCGATCCACCCTTCGTTCGTGTGTCTTCATCATCCCCGAGTTGCTGCATCGATTTCGTGTTGGGGGTTAGGGTTCCGTCCTTAATTGATTTCACGAATTCAGGTTCAGAGGTTTTGGGACTTCCGCCGGTATCTTTCTATCTTTCCGTTCATCGTTCTTCTTCCATCTTTTTTATCCCGACGAGGTTCATATCATTTGGTATCAGAGCTAGGGTTCGTATCATGCGACCCGAGTTCCGTTTCAAGCTAGAACGACGAAGAGTACGTCGGAACGGAGGTCAGACATGAGCCGAGGACGCGCCGGGGAGTTCAGCCGTGAAAATGGCTTGGTGTCGGCCGACACCAAATCCTTGTCGGCCGACATCTTCAGAAAAGGGCATGGACTAACAGACGGTTGAAATTGCGCCCGAAGAAAATCCTGCGGTCGAAGGTCCAATGTCGGGCGACAGCGAATTTACACTACGGGAGCGTCGGGCGACAATTGGATGTCGGGCGACAGAGAAATTACACTACGGGAACGTCGGGCGACATTTGAATGTCGGGCGACAGAAGATTCCCGTCGGGCGACATCTTCACAAAAAGACAGCAGCAGCGAATTTTAGGGTTTTCAGCGTTTTTATTGCTTTTCTTTCCATTTTCTTTACGTTTATGCTTTTTTTAGCCTATATAAAGGCTTCCTAAGACATTGTTACAAAAATAACATAATTTTGATGATGAATAAATATATTTTCGTGAGTTTTTATTAAAATCTCTCTTGGGTTCGAATTCTTCCCGATTATCCAAAGAATTCAACCGACGAATCAACGAAGCGATCCACCCTTCGTTCGTGTGTCTTCATCATCCCCGAGTTGCTGCATCGATTTCGTGTTGGGGGTTAGGGTTCCGTCCTTAATTGATTTCACGAATTCAGGTTCAGAGGTTTTGGGACTTCCGCCGGTATCTTTCTATCTTTCCGTTCATCGTTCTTCTTCCATCTTTTTTATCCCGACGAGGTTCGTATCATTTGATATCAGAGCTAGGGTTCGTATCATTTGGTATCAGAGCTAAGGTTCGTATCATTTGGTATCAGAGCTAAGGTTCGTATCAGATATAATATGGTTTAATATTGGGAGTGCAATTAATTTATATAGTGGAAAATAAATTTAATTAATATTGATAAGGATTAATGGACTTGAGCAGTTGGCTCAATTTAATCTTCAATATTGGAAGCCCAATATTCCACCTCCTTTAGATCCCCTACGTAGCCTATAAAAGCACTACATGGCCTTCATAAATCATAAGACAAGATTATCATACTTGATATTCTAGAGAGTTGAAGGAGATCCATAGGAGTTCGATAGATCGTCGCCCACCCGACGTTCGAACGGAGTGCAAGGAATACGTGGGAAGATTCAAAGGTCATCTTGATTTCGGTTCTCCGAACAACGAATCGTAGGTATGATATCTAAACGCCCTTGATATTATTCGATTTTGGTTTATCGTGAAATACCGTAGAACGCAAGATCCGAGGTATGAAACCGGGAAGGAGGACGAACGCGTGGTGGTGGCGAAGCCACCGGACCACGGCGGACGCCCGCCTAGGGTTTCTTGGGCGCGGAGGAGAGCGACCCTCGGCTGGGCCGAGGGCGCGCGGTCGATCACAAGGATCGACCGCCGGGGCGCGGGCTGGAGCCGCACCCCACCCCACCTCGACGGTGGGGACCTCCAGGCGGCGGCGAGTCGCCGGACTCGCCGCGGGGGCTGCCGATGCAGCCCCACCCGATCGCGTGAGACGCGATCCTCACGATCGCGTGAACCCCGGCTCGCGGGGGTTCGGCTGGGGGCGGGCTGCGTGCCTTCGGGCGCGTGGTCTCCAAAGGCTGAACTCCGGCGGATGAGTCGGCGTTCATGTGATCTCCGGCGATGGGTTTTTGATCGGGCTATGAATTCCGCAAATTTTAATAGCCCGGGATATCGAATTCCAACAGTCGTAAACGTCTACACCACGTGGCTTGCGGTGATTAAGCAATTCCAAACAATTTACTTTAGTACTGAGTAATGGTTTACACTTAGATACGCGTTGTAGTATCCTTCCCCACGAAGTTACGCTATAATCGATGTATGACCAAAGAAAATCTAATTGCTAAGTCATTTGGGTAGGTAAACGTCCACACCACGTGGCTTGCCTTACCTGATGGGATTTTAGATGTAATTAGTGATTTAATGATATTATTTGAGGGAGATAATATCGGATATTAAATTAATTGTTTGTTTATATGTGCTTATAGGTTTAGAGAATTGCTATGAATCCACTTTCGTTAATACTTAAGGAATTCAACGCACTGGTTCCATACTGTGTTGGATGGAATAAAGAGTTAGACATTACTCAGACTGTAAAGGAGTACAAAGATGTACTCAGCAAAACTTGTCCTCCTAGACCTACCATTAACTCAAGTGATGAGGAAATAGTTGACTTTGAGAAGTGGGATAGTGCTCATGCATTAGCCGCTAATCATGATGTCATGCTTAAACTCAAGTTGATGTTTGGACATGATGTAAAGGCTAGAAAAGAGGCGATGAGGATACTCATAAAGATCAGTTGCTTCGACGAAACGCTTGAACACGTTTTTGAGATGCTAGATCTTTTAGACGAGTTGAGACAGTCGCAAGCTCTTGTAGCCAAGGCCAAAGGTTTCGAACCTAAGGGCATACATAAGGAAAAGGAGAAGAAGACAAGGGGATCCAGTAGTCTCAAAGGACTTGGACCAAAGGGTGGGATAAAGAAGCCTTCTGGCAAATATCCCCAAGGAAAGCAGTCTGAGTACTGGGGGTCTATATCTTGTCCTCTCAAAGGTACGAATTTTCTTTAGTCGTAAAACATAGTCAGCGGTATTATCTACCAGAATTCTGGTGTGTAGATATGGAACCACTGACGGTATGTGCATTTTAAATGCAGGGGTTCCAGAAAACCCGGCGACTTAGAGAAGAAGAGTTCGAGTCCACATGGGCGAAGCTGTTGAGGAAGCAGCGGTTGCAGTGGAAGACATTTATCTGTTTTGATAGTTATAGGATTTCATTTCAAGTTTATTGCTTTATGTACCTTTTATTTTAGAAAGAACTTTAGTTCTGGTTTTCTATTATTAATGGATATTTTATTTCTTTAATCATTTGATGGTTTGGATAAGAAATAATGGTGATATCTATTCTGGTACATTAGATAGCAATATATGAATGATGAATCCTTAGTCTACCACGATGCAACGAACCGATTTGTATAACTTGCTTTACTTATTAGATATATTTCTTTATTAATCATTATACTTGTGAATTCTTTTACTTAGTAATATTTATTCAAATAAGGTTCAAAGGTCGAAATTGATTTGATCAATTATAGTTGAAGGAATGGACCTTCCGACCTAAGAACTAAGTTTGGAAGATAATACAACTAAGTGGACCTTCTAAAGGGTGGAATTCGGACAAGTATTAAGAATGATCAAAGATGATATATGCAGACATATGTGTAAATAGAAAGGTTTGAGTAGTTCCTTCCAGGGATACTTGAAGATGGATTAGAATACTTGATGTGCCATAAAAAGCCAAGTGTTTTGACTAGTCAATAGACACAAAGCTGTTATGGGGAACCTTCAAAGTATATTCATTTAAAGGCTACGACTTGTTCGCGGAGGCTATCACCTATCTAAGGAACACATAAGCATAAATCAAAGATTGGGATTAAGTCTCAAAGGACTGCACCATGCACTCACGTGTAGGAATGGTGTGTCAGGAATAAGAAATGGAATTCTAATAGTAAAAGAACAAGTTTATTCGGAACCACCTATGTTCTATGGATATTTCTAGATACAACGACACATTCAGTGTGGTTGTAGGATATCCTAGAAGAACAAGTAATTGTACGTTCAATAGTACTATGAACCAGAGGGGTGTTCTCACCCGATTCTTAGAGGAAGACTATTAGATGAACTACAAATGCCCTAACTGACAAGGTACTTTAAAATGAGGAAAAGTAAAAGACTGAGAACCAGCCTAACCGAGTAGTAGTACATCACTAACTGCACCTAATGTTATTACTGTTATACACCAAAAACGCCATTGCAGTGGGAGGTTGTTAAGCAACCATAGATGTTCATAAGACTGGAGGAGTTTTGAACTCTGGATCTAGTAAAGATGAAATCGATCCCTAGCTCTGCATAAGGGGCGGTACTAAACTAAATGTGCCTTCTTGGATAGCAATAAGTATTATTGCTAAGAGGCAAGATCATTTAGAAGTACAAGCTTAGTAAATCCATTTATGGATTATTACAAAAGCATGAATTGTGGAACTTGCGAATTGATGAGATAGTCCATTAGATGGATTCATCAAAAGGCATAAACAAGGAAAGGTGTATTGGAGACGTAATGGAAACAAGGTGGTGTTTCTCGGAATTATATGTAGATAACACTTCATCATTGGCAACAATGTAAAAGTATTGTCAGACATAAAAATAGAGATTGTCTAAATAAATCGAGACATAAGATTAAGAGTAAGTTAGATCATGTTCTTGGAATCTTTCGATGTCTATATAAGAACATTGTACTTCTCTTAGATATCTTATGCGATTATGGTTTGTTTTAAACATGCATAATTCTGAGAAAGGTTATTGCCTTTCAGAAACAGAATACATCTATCTAAAGGTATATGTCTTGGACACATGAATGAGATAGATAAAGACAAGGCAGTTTCCTACACTTCGAGGAAAGCTTTGTAGATGCAATGTTGTAAAACAATAACCTAATATCAACTATGCGGTTGGCATAGTGGGAGGATATCAAAGTAATCTGGACAAGAGATATTCGAATGCTGTAAGAGTACTTTTGAAGTACTGGCTTACGGAGCAAGGCGAAATCTTAATGGTGGGAAGCTTAATGTATGTAATGCTATGCACGAGACTGATATCTACTATGCCGTGGGCATGGTGGTGAGATATCATAGTAATCCTGGAAAGGATCACTCGACTGATGTAAAGAACATGTTTAGGTTCCTGCAGAGGACCATGAATTATGTTCTGAGTTACAAAGCAGTCAAGTTGTTTCCTTTGGATTACATAGAATTGGATTTCCAAATCAAACAGGGACAGTCGAAAGTCGAATTCTGGCTATGTGTTCTCACTGTGAAGTGGAGCAGTCACATGGAAGAATGTAAAGCAGCGATGCATTACGGACTCTGCCATGGAAACTGAAAGGATAACGGCCTCTGAGGTAGTTAAAAGGTCAGTGTGGCTCCAGAACTTCCTAAGGGACTTAGATGTGGTTTCTAGTTTACCCAAAGCTATTTTGAATAGCGGTATTGGCAAACTTGAAATGCCACGAGTCCATAGTGGGAGATAACACGTAGAGCGCAAGTACCACCTGATTCGAGAGATCGTCTAGTAAGACGATCCAGTTGTCACCTAGATAGCATCGAGAGAATTGCCTGGTAAAACCCGTTCACAGAGGCACTTCCAGCGAAAGCGTTGGGTAGGCGTGATAAGGTTATGGGAATCTGATGTTTGGGAGAGGGCGACTAGACTTTTAGTATAAGTGGGAGATTGATGGAGTTGTATTATAAATGTCTAGTTTAGTGCAAATACGGAACTCCTTATCTATACCTTAATTCGAGATATGATTCAAGCATGATTGCATTTAATGCAATAGTCCTTGATGTATACGTTGTAGACAGTATGGCGTGAGGAGACACGCGGAAGATCATACTGTCGGTTACTCGTATACTATCGAACAGTAGCTCACGACTTAGATGGACAGGGACAATCCATCGGTACGTCGTAGTGTGACTCCTAGATAGTCGGTCTTGGCTATCATGTTACACTCGTACACTTGGTGTATTGAGCAGGACCACGGGAGGGCGTTCGATTTATACTAATCGCAGTAATCGAACTAGACCTCAAATATTACGGATATACGAATTCCTAATCCCTATATAATTATAGGTGCGTGTGTCCAGTTCTCGGTTCTTTGACTTACTAGTGAGTGAGACTAATTGATTAGTCAATATTCTCGGTAAATTGGGAATCGGAATTGTACACACGGCATGGTATAGATTATAGACAGGAAACCGTGTCCCATTTATTGGGTTGATGATGTCCCCGAGATGAGCTCATAAAGTTTATCATGTAAACCCTGCAGGTGGATTCGTTCCATATGATAATAAGGATGAGTGGTACTAGTCTCGGATAACAAGAAACGAGTTAATTTAATTATTAGTAATTAAAGTTAATTCGTGGACATACGATATCTTAAACACGGGGAAAGTCGTATATGTAATTCGGCGGAATTATTATTGTTGAAATAATATAAATTAATTATTGGGAATTCAATTATAATTTTATAGTGGAATTAATTATAATTAAAATTGTGGAATTTAATTAAGGTTTGCCTTTTAGGACGCCGAGTTAATTAAATTGCAATTTAGCCTAATAATTAATTTCCATAAGGTCCCTGGTGTAGCTCTATAAATACCTCACCCTCTCTTTCTCTAAACCTAAGAAACGCCGCTATTTTATTTTTGCGGAGAAAAATAAATTGTTGCGCAATTATTTTTATGGAAAAATAAATAGATTAGCGCTGTTATTATTTTCTGCAGAAATTGATTGCTAGCGCAATTATATTTCTGAGACAGAAAATCAAAACCTTACTTAGGCCGCTATAATTAATTCTGCAGAGAAAATAAAAGTTTGCGCAATTATTTTTCCTCTGCTTAATTAATTCAGATTAGCGCAGTAATAATTCTGTAGAAATAATTTTGCTTGCGCAAATATATTTCTGAGACAGAGGATATTATTCCTACGGTGGGTTCAAGAGAGAAAGGAGAAGAGGAAGGTTCAGCGGATCGTTGCCCACTCAACGGCTGAACGTCGGGGATAGAGACATACACCGGAAGGCTACGTGGTCTCAACAATTCGGCTTCTCCGAATCACGCGACAAAGGTATAAGAAATCGAAACCCTTATTCCGCATACGTTTCGTTTTCTATTTAGTTAAAAATACATCGGATCTAAGATCGGGTTCCGGGCGTCGTGGATCATGTTCCTCGACTACTGGGGGTTAAGGACCTCCGGATCGGTAGTCGGAAGAGGAAAATCGACCCGGAAACGCGCTCGGAACAGCAGGTCGCGTTGCTGTTCGCGGACAAACGGCGGTCGCCGGAGGGCAAACGGCGGTCGCCGTTTCGCTGTTTTTCGGGAAGCCAGCTCTGGTTCGCGCGGTTATCCTTCGGGGCAATGGCTGGGCGTGAATCGGTACACGGGCTGGCACGTGAACGGAGTAACGGACCTGGAGGTCGACTGGGATCGTTCAGATGTTCGAGTGATCGAACGAACGCATCCCGGGTAGTCGATTTCCAACAATAACTTCAGAGCGGCAACCTAGATTGCTCATTCACATAATACTTCTGAAAAGTATAACTTAAGCACGTGATGAGTATGGAAGTCGGGAGTTTGGAGGAAATGACTAGACCTTAGTACAAGTGGGAGATTGTTGGAGTTGTGTACTTAATGTCTAGATTTAAGTATCGGTAAACTCCCGGTCAAAGCATTTAACCTATTTAAATAATAAACAATTATTTGCATTTAATTATTATTAATTAATTATGCAAAAACATAGTCCTGGATTTTATACGTTGTAGTTAGTATGGTGTGCATGGGCACACAGAAGATCATACTATCGGTTACTCGTATTTAATCGAACAGTTGCTCACGACCTAGATGGACATGGACCAATCCATCGGTATAGTCGTTGTGTGAGAGAGAAAATAATTTATCTTAATTATTTTATCACACTTGTACACTTGGTGTATTGGGCGGATCGCTTGAGATTTATTGATTAGGATTGCCTTGGATAATCAATTTAAATCTCAGAGTATTTTATTCTTAATCCCTGATATTATTACGGGTGTGTATATTTAATATAAGTGACTTTGATTTTCCAAAGGAATTAACCGATTTAATTATTGGGTTAATTACCGGTTAAGTTGGGTCATTGTATTTTATATATGACATGCCGTGAATACTTGACGGGAAAGTGTATCCCGTAAGGGTTGATAATATCCCCGAGATGAGTTCATAAGGAATTATTATGTAAACCCTGCAGGTGGATTTAATCCGCATAATAATTAAGGTTGAACGGTACTAGTCTCGGATATAAGAGATGAATAAATTAATTAGCAATAAATTAATTTTATTCATGGATATTTAAATCTTAAATACACGGAATAAATAATACTACCGGGGAAATATTATTTGATATAATATGGTTTAATATTGGGAGTGCAATTAATTTATATAGTGGAAAATAAATTAATTAATATTGATAAGGATTAATAGATTTAGGCTGGGCTCAATTTAATCTTCAATATTGGAAGCCCAATATTCCACCTCCTTTTGATCCCCTACGTAGCCTATATAAGCACTACATGGCCTTCATAAATAATAAGACAAGAATATCAATATTTGATAGTTCTAGAGAGTTGAAGGAGATCCATAGGAGTTCGATAGATCGTCGCCCACACGACGTTCGGACGAGGTGCAAGGAATACGTAGGAAGATTCGAAGGTCTTCAAAGGTGTTTGATTTCGTTTCTCCGAACAACGAATCAAAGGAAAAATCATAAACCCTTCTATGATTTTATGTGAATTAATTGTAGCATATACATGAACACACGATCCGGGTAAACGACGAACCTCGGGGACGGGGATTCGAGATCCCCGTCCCCGAGGTTCGTCGTTTACCCGGATCGTGTGTTCATGTATATGCTACAATTAATTCACATAAAATCATAGAAGGGTTTATGATTTTTCCTTTGATTCGTTGTTCGGAGAAACGAAATCAAACACCTTTGATGACCTTGCGATCTTCCCACGTATTCCTTGCACTCCGTTCGAACGTCGTGTGGGCGACGATCTATCGAACTCCTATGGATCTTCCTCACTCTCAAAACTTTATGATTGGCGTAACTTAGGTTCTCTTGTGTTATGAAAAGTGAAGACCGAGTAGTGCTTATATAGGCTACGTAGGGGATCATAAGGAGAATAAATATTGGGCTTCAATATTGAAAATTAAATTGGGTCCAACCCAAATCTATTAATTCTTATCAATATTAATTTTATTTATTTTCCACTATATAAATAAAATTGCACTCCCAATATTATTCCATATTATATCAAATAATATTTCTCCGATAGTATTATATATTCCGTGTATTTAAGATTTAAATATCCATGAATAAATTTATTTATTGCTCAATAAATATTATTCATCTCTTATATCCGAGAATAGTACCATTCAACCTTAATTATTATGCGGATTAAATCCACCTGCAGGGTTTACATAATAATTCCTTATGAACTCATCTCGGGGATATTATCAACCCTTACGGGATACACTGTCCCTTCAAGAATTCACGGCATGCCATATATAAAATATAGTGACCCAACTTAACCGGTAATTAACCCAATAATTAAATCGGTTAATTCCTTTGGTAAATCAAAGTCACTTATATTAAATATACACACCCGCAATAGTTTCGGGGATTAAGAATAAAATACACTGAGACTCGAATCGATTATCGCCGGCAATCCTAATCGATGAATCTCAAGCTGATCCGCCCAATACACCAAGTGTACAAGTGTGATAAAATAATTAAGATAAATTATTTTCTCTCTCACACAACGACTATACCGATGGATTAGTTCGTGTCCATCTAGGTCGTGAGCAACTGTTCGATTAAATACGAGTAACCGATAGTATGATCTTCTGTGCGCCCATGCAGCACCATACTAACTACAACGTATAAAATCCAGAACTATGATTTGCTTATATTTAATTAAATGCAAATAATTGTTTATTAATTAAATAGGTTAAATGCTACGACAGGGAGTTTACCGATACTTAAATCTAGACATTAAGTACACAACTCCAACAATCTCCCACTTGTACTAAGGTCTAGTCATTTCCTCCAAACTCCCGACTCCCATACTCATCACGTGCTTAAGTTATACTTTCCAGAAGTATCATGTGAATGAGCAATCTAGGTTGCCGCTCTGAAGTTATCTTGGTGACTACTGCGTCGTCTCTCTGACGATGATTCGTATCAGGTGGTACTTGCTCTATGTGTTATCATCATCTTTTGAACTTATGACTTCTTCCAGTTTACCATGCACCGCTATGTATATAGCCTTTGGTGAACCAAGAGTCATATCCAAGTTCAGAGGTCATTCCGGAACCTAACCAAAACTTCCGCTGCCTCTGAGGCTGCTATTCGGTTTATGATAGAGTCCGAGAAGCTTCACGCTTATCACTCTTTCTTCCTTAGGTTCCACCTCTTCTAAAAGTGAACACATAGCCTGATATCGACTTACACTGGTCCTTTCTCTGATTTTTATCTGAGAAAGCGTAATCTAAGAAGATTTCGTATTGCCAGTAATCCTGTACTTCCAAGTACTTTTACAGCATTCGAATATTTCTTATCCAGATTACTTTGATATCCTCCCACTACGCTAACCGCATAGTTGATATCAGGTTCTTGTTTTATAACACCGCATTTACAAAGCCCTTTACACTCGAAGTGTAAGAATCTGCTTTGTCTATATTTATCTCCTTCATGTGTTCAAGACACATACCTTAGATAGATGCATTCTGTTCTCGAAAGGCAATAACCTTTCTCAGAATTGTGCATGTTTAAAACAAACCATAATCGTATAAGATATCTAAAGAGAGGTACAAATGTTCTTATCTAGAGATCGAAAGATTTCTAAGAACATGATCCAACTTCATCTTAATCTTATATTTCGATTTACTTAGACAACCTCTATTTTATGTCTGACAATGCTTTTACATTGTTGCCAATGATGAAGTGTTATCTACACAAAATTCCGAGAAACACCACCTAGTTTCCATTACGTCTCTAATACACCTTTTATTGTCTATGCCTTTTGATGAATCCATATAATGGACTATCTCATCAATTCGCAAGTTCCACAATTTCCAGCTTTGTGATAATCCATAAATGGATTCACTAAGCTTGTACCTCTAAATGATCTCGCCCCTTTAACAATAATAAATTATTGCTATCCAAGTAGGCACATTTAGATTAGTACTGCCTCCTATGCAGAGCCAGGGATCGATTTCATGTCTACTGGATCCAGAGTTTAAAACTCCTCCAGTCTTATGAACATCTTCGGTTGCTTAACAACCTCCCACTGCAATGGCGTTCCGGTGTATAACAGTAATAACATTAGGTGCAGTTAGTGGTGTACTACTACCCGGTTAGGCTGGTCTTCAGTCTCCTCTTTCCTCATTATAAAGTACCTTGTTCGTTAGGGCATTTGCAGTTCATCTAATAGTCTTCTCCAAGAACCGGGCGAAGACACCCTTCTGGTTCGTAGTACTATTGAACATACAATTTCTTGTTCTTCTAGGATATTCTACAATTACATCGAATGTGCTGTTGTATCCAGAAATATCCATAGAACATAGGTAGTTCCGAACAAACTTGTCTTTTTACTATTAGAACTCCATTTCTTATTCCTGACACACCATGTCTACACATCAGTGTATGGTGCAGTCGTTTGAGATTTAATCTCAATCTTTGATTTATGCTATGTGTTATTTAGATAGGTGATAGCCTCCGCGAACAAGTCGCAGGCTTTCAATGGATATACTTTGAGGGTTCCCCATAATGGCCTTGTGTTAAAAACACTCCGCTTTTATGGCACAACAAGTAGTCTAATCCATTTTCAAGTATTCCTTAAAGGAAACTACTTACACCTTTCTAATTACACATATGTCTGCATATATCATTTTTGATCATTCTCAATACTCGTCCGAATTCCATCCTTTATCCAGAAAGGTTAACTTAGTTGTATCTTCTTTCATAATTTGATTCTTAGGTCGGGAGGTCCATTCCTCCAACTTTAATTGATAAATCAATTTCGACCTTTTTGAATCTCCTTTTGAATAAATACTACTAAGTTCAAGAATTCACAAGTATAATGATTGATAAAGAAATATATCTAATGAGTAAAACAAGTTTATATATAACGGTTTGTTGCATTGTGGTAGACTAAGGATTCATCATTCACATATTGCTATCTAATGTACCAGAATAGATATTACCATTATTTCTTATCTAAATCATCAAATGATTAAAGAAATAAAATATCCATTAATAATAGAAAACCAGAACAAAAGTTCTTTTCTAGAATAAAAGGTACAAAGCAATAAACTTGAAATGAAATCCTATAACTATCAAAAAGATAAATGTCTTCCACTGCAACCGCTGCTTCCTCAACAGCTCTGCCCAAGTGGACTCGAACTCTTCTTATCTAAGTCGCTGGGTTTTCTGGAACCCCTGCATTTAGAATGCACATACCGTCAGTGGTTCCATATCTACACACCAGAACTCTGGTAGATAATACCGCTGACTATGTTTTACGACTAAAGAAAAAATTCGTACCTTTGAGAGGACAAGATGTAGACCCCCAGTACTCAGACTGCTTCCCTTGGGGATGTTTGCCCGAAGGCTTCTTTATCCCACCCTTTGGTCCAAGTCCCTCAGGACCACCGGACCCTCTTGTCTTCTTCTCCTTTCCCTTGCCTTTAGGTCCGAAACCTTTGGCTTTGGCTATAAGAGCTTGCGATTGTTTCAACTCGTCTAAAAAATCCATCATCTCAAAAACATGATCAAGTGTTTCATCGAAGTAACAGATCTTTATGAGTATCCTCATCGCCTCTTTTCTAGCCTTCTCATCATGTCCAAACAGCAACTTGAGTTTGAGCATGACATCATGATTAGCGGCTAATGCACGAGCACTACCCCACCTTTCAAAGTCAAAAATCTCCTCCTCAGTTGAGTTAATGGTGAGTCCAGGAGGACAAGTTTCACTGAGTACATCTTTGTACTCCTTCGCAGTCTGAGCAATGTCTAACTCTTCTTTCCATTCAATACAGTATGGAACCAGTGCGTTAATTTCCTCAAGTATCAACAAAAGTGGATTCATAGCAATTCTCTAAACCTATAAGCACATTTAAACAAACAATTAATTTAATATCCGATGTTATCTCCCTAGAACAACATCATTAAATTACTAATCACATCTAAAATCCCATCAGGTAAGGCAAGCCACGTGGTGTGGACGTTTACCCACCCAAATGATTTAGCAATTAGATTTTCTTTGGTCATACATCAATTATAGCGTGACTTCGTGGGGAAGAATACTATAACGCGTATCTAAGTGTAAACCATTACTCAGTACCAAAGTAAATGACTTGGAATCGCTACATTACCGCAAGCCACGTGGTGTGGACGTTTACGATAACTTCACAACTCTTCATAATTACTTACAACTGTCTACATCAATTAATCCAAAGTCCGTCAGCATGGCAAGCCACGTGGTGTGGACGTTTACTATACTAAGAGACTTTTATAATTGACTCCCAATTACTTGATCCATTTAATCTCGTAAATCAAGACGTGGAGAATCATAAGTGAAACTCGAAGTTTCTAACCAGTGATTCGCCATGCGAGCGACCCTATCTCTCATAAATGAGGGAGCCGAGCAGACAAACGACCCATCTATCAAAGAATGGCACGAAAGTCTCTAATTTGTGTCCTCTACATGACCAAGTGGCTCTGGCTCCATTCCACTCCCCGGGGTGAGAATGAGTCGACTTGAAGTCAGTTTCAGAAAGAAAAATTAGGCATTGTTTGATAAATTTGATCAATGTTTCTTGTAAAAGGAATTACAAGAATTCTCCTCCAATGACTCGTCTATACGAACTTCGAAAGTCCATAAGAGTCACCAAGAGAACAGTAATGGAGACCATGGGAATGTTTCCATCCCCTCTCCCACTTAGCTTTTTATAATAATAGGGATACGCTATCTAGTGCATAAAAATAAACACATATAGCATGCATACAAGCAATAAAGCACATAGTATCACATAGTCAAAATAATGCTAGAAAATTATTTTCCGACTATCATGGCTTTATCCCATCTCCGTACGCATCTTCTAGTCTTCAGTCTTCGTTCTTGAATGCTCCATGTGACGAGAATATTAATCTCTAATATTTAAATCTATTTATTTTCAATTAATCCAAAAGTTACTTAATTCGAAAATTAAGTCAATCGAATATATCAAAAATAAAATTAAATATTATTAATATTTTCATTTATTTAATTTCCCATCTAATTCTATTAAATCTTTTAGAATAATCTATCCAAGTAAAACTCGGAATATTCTAGAAGACTTCTATAATAGAATAAGGAAATAAAATAAATTTAGGACTCTACTACTTTCCATTATCAATTTATTTCCATCTAATGAAAATTCCCAAGAATAGGAATAATCATATAGGAAATTAATACTAAATTAATTAAATTCCTTATCCATGAAATATTTCCATGAAGGAAATAAAACAAATAGGAATAAAATCAATTCAATTAATTATCTCCCTAATCCATGAGAGTTTCCTAAAAGGAAGATACTCAAATAGGAAAGTCGAATTAATTTAGGAAAGTCGGATTATGGTAGGAGTAGTACGGGTTGGGAGTCCCCGCACCACCCCCACCGTCGACCGCCTCCCGGGATGTGCATCGCCGCCGCCCCCAGCCCACGCGCCACCACCCCCGGTGGCCGGCGTGGCCGGAAGCTCCCACGGACAGCCCCTACGCCGGCGATCGATCCATGGGGTCGATCATGGGGATGATCGGCCCCCTCGTCCATTGTCTTCTTCGTCACACCTTCTTCGTCTTCCGGCGATCGTCTCAACATCGAACCAACGTAATTAAAATTACAAGAATTAAATTACAATTATCCGGTATCGATTCTATACATGAAATCGACCCTATACATTTTCCGGAAAAACAAAGAACGTAATAATAAATCCTAAATTCGGTCAACCCCCGAATTTTTACTATTACAAACATTCATCCACACAAAACGAATCTCGACATGTCCGAGAGTTTAATAATCATGATAATTAATTAAGCAATAATTAAATCAACCACGATAGCCGGAAATCCTGCAAGGTAGAACAATAATCGAGCATATACATGAACACGAAACCAAACGCTCTGATACCAATTGTTGGAAATCGATATCCCGGGTTATCGAAATAAGCGGAACCGACAACCCGACCGAAATCCTTCATCACCGGAGATTGGATCCCCGACTCATCCGCAGGAGTCCGACCTTTGGAGACTACGCGCCCGAAGACACGCAGCCCGCCCCCAGCCGATTTTCTCCCGCGAGTCGGATCCATGAACGCGAACCACCGCACGAGCCGAGGCCCGACCGAATACTCAGCGAGGCCCGAAGGCCGCGAGCACTCAGCCGAGCCCCCGCACCGGGCTCGCGATCATCTCCATGATGATCGCTGGGGATGCACGAGGCATCCCCGGGGCTGCTCGTAGCAGCCCCGCAGCGAGCTCACGGGCTCGCTGCTCGCGGGGGGGTTCGATCCTCCCCGCATCGCTGCTGCGGGAAACCCCGCAGCTTGATACGAGGTGCTGCGGGTAAACCCGCAGCTCACCCGGCGATCGAACCCTAGGTTCGATCGCCCCCTCGGCTCCAGCCGAGGGTTCAGCCCGCGACGCCGCCGGACGGGAGGGCTGGGGTTCATCCGCTGTGGCTCCAGCCCACGGCGAACCCCGGTGGTCGACCCGAGGTCGACCCCACGCCCCGGCGTCCAGCCGGGGCTCATCCTCTTCGTCCGCGCGCTCCCGGCGGTTGAACCCTAGGTTCGACCGCCTCTATCGATCCTCGCCGGGGATCTCGAATCCCCGTCCCCGAGGTTCGTCTTTTATCCGGATCGTGTGTTCATGTATACGCTACAATTAATTTACATAAAATCATAAAAGAGGGTTTATGATTTTACCTTCGATTCGTTGTGCGGAGAAACGAAATCAAACACCTTTGATGACCTTGCGATCTTCCCACGTATTCCTTGCACTCCGTTCGAACGTCGTGTGGGCGACGATCTATCGAACTCCTATGGATCTTCCTCACTCTCAAAACTTTATGATTGGCGTAACTTAGGTTCTCTTGTGTTATGAAAAGTGAAGACCATGTAGTGCTTATATAGGCTACGTAGGGGATCATAAGGAGAATAAATATTGGGCTTCAATATTGAAAATTAAATTGGGTCCAACCCAAATCTATTAATTCTTATCAATATTAATTTTATTTATTTTCCACTATATAAATAAAATTGCACTCCCAATATTATTCCATATTATATCAAATAATATTTCTCCGATAGTATTATATATTCCGTGTATTTAAGATTTAAATATCCATGAATAAATTTATTTATTGCTCAATAAATATTATTCATCTCTTATATCCGAGAATAGTACCATTCAACCTTAATTATTATGCGGATTAAATCCACCTGCAGGGTTTACATAATAATTCCTTATGAACTCATCTCGGGGATATTATCAACCCTTACGGGATACACTGTCCCTTCAAGAATTCACGGCATGCCATATATAAAATATAGTGACCCAACTTAACCGGTAATTAACCCAATAATTAAATCGGTTAATTCCTTTGGTAAATCAAAGTCACTTATATTAAATATACACACCCGCAATAGTTTCGGGGATTAAGAATAAAATACACTGAGACTCGAATCGATTATCGCCGGCAATCCTAATCGATGAATCTCAAGCTGATCCGCCCAATACACCAAGTGTACAAGTGTGATAAAATAATTAAGATAAATTATTTTCTCTCTCACACAACGACTATACCGATGGATTAGTTCGTGTCCATCTAGGTCGTGAGCAACTGTTCGATTAAATACGAGTAACCGATAGTATGATCTTCTGTGCGCCCATGCAGCACCATACTAACTACAACGTATAAAATCCAGAACTATGATTTGCTTATATTTAATTAAATGCAAATAATTGTTTATTAATTAAATAGGTTAAATGCTACGACAGGGAGTTTACCGATACTTAAATCTAGACATTAAGTACACAACTCCAACAGTTGGTACCCTTCTTGTAAGGATAAATATGTTTGGGCATTACAATGCCTTAAAGGATCTAGGCAGAAGTTGTTTTGCTAACATATTTATTTGTTTTCTTCTTTCTTCACAATTTAAACTGTTGTAATCACTTGTCATATTGGTGATTTGATTTAGCATAGTTCATTAGTTGGAACGTGCTTGAAAAACAATCCAGAATATAACACAACACCTCCAGAAACACATTTCCATCAAGGATCGATCATCGAGCTTTTAGAGCCGCGACTTCATTTGTGAAGCTCGTCGTGCCTTGTGTTCTCTCGTCTCTAAGAGAGTTCTTTTGTTTAGCTGATGATTCGATAGCTTAGTATAGGTGTTCATTTCAGTAGCTAGGTTTTTGTTGTTGATTGTTCATACTCTTCGGATACGATTAATACGAAGGCATACATGTGTATAGCCTTTGGTAATATCATTGTAAATCCAAGAGTATCATTTTGTAAAGACTCGTTCTTTAATAAAGTTTCTGGCCGTAAGGCCGTTTCGTATGTGTATAATTTAAATACACATACAAAGATTTAAATTTGTGTTCCTTACTTTTTCGTACGTGTGTGTGTGTTCGTTCGAAGTGATTTATTCTGTATTAATTCCGCTGCAATTCTTATACATATATCACATATCATTTTATCATTTAACCAATCTGATTAATCTGGATAAAATACTTAAATCAAGTAAATCATAAAACAAACGGTTTTTCTGTACAAGGCATCAGTCTGCGGCATACGCTGTTCTGCCGCAGAACACTGCCTTGTCTAGGCAGCGCATTTTACTGCGTTTATTTACTGCCTACGATTTTCAAGTGGTTTCAGAGCGGGCACTAGACTTACTTAGTGTTTAAGGTCCGTCTGATCACGCACACTTACAATGGCAGATCCATCTTACATCGTACCAACACCGGTTGTTCTTGACGGTAGTAATTATGGATTTTGAAAAACCCGCATTGAAGCAAGGATCAAATCAATTGATCGCAGTGCGTGGCTATCCGTTCTTCGAGGATGGAAACCACCTCAGGAGGAAATCCCTGAAGGCGGCACGATTGAAAAAGCCCCGGAGAAGTGGTCTATCGATGAAACTGCCGCAGCTACTGCCAACGATAGGGCAAGGTGTGCCATCCTTGAATCCATCGATTGCAACATGTACAGAATTGTTAAACAATGTACTACTGCCAAACAAGTGTGGGATTTGCTGGCTCTTCATTGTGAAGGTAACAACACAGTGAAGAAAACCAAGGTCCGTATGCTTATGTCTCGTTTCGAGAACTTGCGTATGAACGAGGACGAGACTTGCCTTCAGTACTTTGGAGAACTAATGTCCATTGTTACTGAATGTGCTGACCTTGGTTCACCCATTAGCAACCCGGCAGTGTGTAGTAAGATAATGCGATCGATGAGCAAAAAGTTCCTGCCGAAGGTCACTGCCATAGAAGACAGCTCCATGTCAGAAGAGGATTATGTTTCATTAATGGCGATCTTCAAGAACTATGAACTGAACCATGAAGATCGTGAAACTCACGGGAAATCACGTTCACGAAGTGACGAGAGGAACATTGCCTACACCGTGGCAGAGCCCGACGGTAGAGAACAAGGAAATAGTTCTCAAGGCAGCAGCCCCACCTCTACCAATGACTTGACCGATGAAGAGATCTACGAGCTACTTGGATCTGATGGTGGAGATGACCAGTATGCATTCCTCGCCCGGAAAATGGATGTTGTACTTGTTCGCTCACTGAAGAAGCCGTACGATCCCCGACGAAGGAAGTTCCCGGCAAGGTCAACACAAACTCAAGATCGACGACTTGTGATTCGCCAACCAAGCACGGGATCAACCTCAAGTTCTAGTCCAAATTCAAAGGACTGGTCGAGGATCAAGTGCCACGTATGTCAAGGGGTTGGACACTACTCAACCGAATGCCCTTCAAAAGATCGAGGCATTGGAATTTTGAATTCCATGGTTGCGCAAGAAGATATGGAACAATATTGCCTTGAAGACTCAACCACTGCGCTTGTTGCTCAACTCGAAGGCACAACCTTATCTGACGCTGAAGATGACAGTCCATCCAATACTAGTGCACGAAGGCATGTTGCATTTTTCGCCTCTGTCGCAGAGAAAACAGAAACTCCTGCCGCAGAGAACTGCCTGTGCCTCACTGCCTCCATCAATGGCTATGAATCTGAGGAAGAATCCATTCCCATTGATATTTTCATCGAGCTCAAGGACAAATTCGACGAGCTACGTATGGACTTCGCCCGGCAAACCAAGATGATGAAGATGCTCACCTCAACCAAAGCCGGACACGAAGAAAAATTGAAGAAGCAGGCTATGGCACTTGAACAAATACTCGTAGAAAAGAACGTGTTTGAAGAACGATTGAAGAAAATTGATGTCCAACTCACAAAAAAGGAAATGGAAGCTGACAAATTAAAAAGTGATCTTAATCGTGTAAATGGAAAACTTGAAGTTGCTAAAAATACTTTTGTAAAACTTAATACGGCAACGTCAAAATTAGATGCCGTAATGAGCATTTCTCATGTTGAACGGCAAGGCCTTGGACATCAAAAAGTTGTAGATGCCATCTTTCCAAAGAAAAATCCAACGGACATGGCATTTGTAAAGGCATCAAATGACGATTCAACAACTGCCGCACAATCCTTAACTCCAAAAAGGGATGAGGCAACCAAGAGCAAGTCCACTGCCCCAGCAAGAGAATGCCGCAGAAGGCCGAAGCAAAGGCAGACATCATCAGGCAGGATGAAGACAAGGAAGCCCCTGCCTAAGCAACACTTTAAATCAAAGAGACGATATGTTTGTCACTACTGCCTAGTACCTGGTCACATTCGACCTTTTTTTTGGAGACGCGAAGAGGATCAAGCAAGAGGATATTATTTTCACTCCAACACTGGACCACGGCATCCCAAATACTTCTCACATTCTCTGCCTTCACGACACTTTATAAAAAAGAAGGCATCAATTATACGCAAATGGGTGCCCAAAACTAAACTCTCTACTAATGTCTGTTTTACAGGTCCCTCCGATGACTCCTCTGCCGCATCAAATGCCATCCAAAGTGTTGAAACATGCAATGTTATCTTCACTGCCCTCAAAGCTACCAAAGATGATAAGTGGTACTTCGATAGCGGATGCTCGCGGCACATGACTGGTAATAGTGATCACCTCATCGACTACAAAGTCTTTCACGGAGGAGAAGTCACTTTTGGAGGAGGTTCCAGTGGCTCAATTGTTGGCCGAGGCACACTGAATGTGCAAGACCTACCGAAGCTACAACAAGTGCTTCATGTTGAAGGCTTCATCACGAATCTCATAAGCATAAGTCAACTATGCGATGAAGGCATGAATGTAAAATTTACTCACAAATTGTGTGAAGTGTTTGATAGTGCAGGGAACCCACTAATCCAGGGGGAGCGTTCCAAGTCAAACAATTGCTACGCCATTGGAGAAACATGCCTCTCTGCACAAGTCAAAGATGACATAGACCTATGGCATCAAAAACTTGGACACACAAGTCTTGGGAATTTAGAGCGTCTAATCAAGCTCAATGTTGTTCGTGGACTCCCAGCTCTCCCGAAAATCCAGAAGACA
This sequence comes from Euphrasia confusa, assembly GCA_954870475.1. NCBI lineage: Eukaryota > Viridiplantae > Streptophyta > Magnoliopsida > Lamiales > Orobanchaceae > Euphrasia > Euphrasia confusa. The sequence goes on from OX940966.1 coordinate 19,568,519, forward strand.
ACATGTGGACATTGCAAACAAGGAAAAATAACTCGTACAAGTCATCCAGCAATACCTGCCGCAGGACAAACTGATGCCTCTTCCGCAGGACCTGCCCACTCCAAGGCAGGACTGTATCAAAAGCAAACCAAATTCTTTGATCTCCTCCACATGGATTTAATGGGACCAATCGAGACAAGGAGCCATTCTGGAAAACGCTACGTACTTGTCGTAGTAGATGATTTCTCGAGATACACTTGGGTGCGTTTTCTTCAAGACAAGAGTGAAACATTTGATGAGGTGTCCAAGCTCATTAGGTGGATAAAGACCAACCATGAAGCCTCAGTAAAGAGAATAAGAAGTGACCATGGCACCGAGTTCGAAAACCAACGGCTTTCCAGTTTCTGTGATGCGCATGGCATTGCCCAAGAGTTTTCTGCCCCCATAACACCGCAACAAAACGGCGTGGCTGAAAGGAAGAACCGAACCCTCAAGGAAATGGCTTGTACCATGCTGATCGCCAAGGGCCTAAGCAAGAAATTTTGGGCAGAAGCATTCAATGCCGCATGCCACATTCTGAACCGCATCAGCATACGTTCAGGAACAACAAAAACGCCTTATGAAATCTTGAACAAAAGAAAGCCTAATTTGAAATACTTTCATGTTTTTTGCTCTGTTTGTTATGTTCTAAATGATAGAGAACCTAGATCTAAACTTGATCCAAAGTCACTTAAAGGATTATTTGTTGGATACTCTAGGAATAGTCATGCCTATCGTATTTTTATCATACAAACTAGAACCATCATTGAATCTGTTAATGTTGATTTTGATGATCTTAGTCGACTCAGGAAACCCAAAGAAGAAGATGTACAAGGTTTGCTCGAGCCTGCCGCAGTAGCAGAAATTGAAGGCAGTTTCACACCTGCGTAGCCTACTGCCGCACCTACTGGCTCGAATGATGATGCCCAACCTTCTACAGCGTCTCCTGAGCAATCAAACGATGAAAGCACCCCACAACAATCAGATTCATCAGATGTTGAAGAGACGCCAAACCAACGACGAAGGGATCCACCAAGGCATGTTATCCGAAACCACCCTTCGAGTCAATTGTTGGCCACACGCATGAGAGCTCGTCCGTACATCAACTACCGCAACATGACCAAGAATGTAAGCATGTCTGCCACATGCATTGAGATAGGCATTGTCTCGTATCTCTCCACGGTAGAACCGAAAAATGTCAAAGAAGCATTGACCGATGAATTTTGGATCATGGCAATGCAAGAAGAGATGAACGAGTTTGAAAGAAAAAAAGTTTGGAAGCACATTCCTCGTTCCAAAAACAAGAATGTAATCGGGACAAAGTGGATTTTCAAGAACAAATCAAATGAGCATGGGCAGGTTGTGCGCAACAAGGCAAGACTCGTGGCACAAGGCTACACCCAAATTGAAGGCATTGATTTCGATGAGACCTTTGCCCCCGTAGCACGCATGGAGTCCATACGTTTGCTTATTGATATTGCATGCCACCTCAACATCACCTTACATCAAATGGACGTGAAGGCATCCTTTCTCAACGGCATACTTGAAGAGGAGGCATACGTTGCACAACCCAAAGGCTTCGAAGATCCAAAATATCCTGACCATGTGTATCAATTACACAAGGCATTGTACGGCCTAAAAAAAGCTCCTAGAGCTTAGTATGGCTGCCTAACTGATTTTCTACTCAGTTTCGGATTCACTCGAGGCACTGCCGACAAAACACTGTTTGTTAAATTCAATTCTTCCAATATTTTAATTGCACAAATTTATGTTGATGATATTGTCTTTGTATCCACATGTGAGAACATGCTTAAGGCATTCACCTCTGCCATGGCATCAAAATTTGAGATGAGCATGGTAGGAGAACTAACTCATTTTTTAGGGCTCCACATCAAGCAATCATCAACTGGAACTTTCATCTCACAAGCCACATATGCTAAGAATCTCATCAAAAGATTCCAACTTGAAGGATCCAAGCCCATGAGAACACCTATGGGTGCAACGGACAAGATCTCCCGAGGCACTGATACTGCCGCAGTGGATCAGACACTCTACCGATCCATGATAGGGAGTTTACTTTATCTTACGGCAACTAGACCTGATATTATGTACAGCGTTTGTTTATGTGCCAGATTTCAAGCTGATCCAAGGGAAGAACACTTGAAGGCAGTCAAACACATCATACGATATGTTGCTGCAACAGTCGAGTTAGGCATATGGTATACCAAAGATACCAATACCGATTTAGTTGGATTTTCCGATGCCGACTGGGCTGGAGACATGGATGATCGCAAGAGTACAAGCGGTGGATGTTGTTTTCTTGGAAATAACATCATTTCATGGCATAGCCGCAAGCAAAACTGCATTTCTCTATCCACTGCCGAATCAGAATATGTTGCCGCAGGAAGCTGCTGTACCCAACTCATCTGGCTAAAGCACATGCTTGATGACTACCATTTGGATAGCAACATTCTTACACTCTACTGCGACAATACGAGTGCCATAAATATCAGTCATAATCCAGTGCAGCACTCAAGAACCAAACACATAAGCATAAGGCATCATTTCATACGAGATTTGGTGGATAAACGTCTCTTGAGGATTGATCACATCCCAACAGAGAAGCAAATCGCTGATATCTTCACCAAGCCACTGAACTCAGAACGTTTCATTGCCCTAAGGAATTCTTTGTGCATGTGCATCATGCCTTAGATGCTGATCTGCATCATGCTGCCGCATTGTCATGCCTACTGAACCTCTGCCTCAGCATTCTGCCTTAGTCAAATTATGAGATTAAAATTTTCCGAAGAAAGAGAAAATACCCAAACCACTTTAGGCAACATGGTCAAACCCATATACATGTAATTAATACTCAATGGGTTGAGATACTATGTACTATGTGCACTAAGTATTTGATAATTTTATTTTTTACATGGCATTATACCTAAGTAGAGTATAAGTACTTATGATGCAGCATGATGCTTCATTAGGATTAGATGTCTTTATTCTTCTCCTAATTTTGCTTTGTAAGCTTTGATTTTTCACACCACCAAAAATATTTTACTTATTTTAAAAAAAAAATAATAATAATAAAAAAAAATTAGAAATGAAAAATAGAAAAAGAAAATATTCTAAAAACAGAAAAAGAGAATATTAAAAACAGAAAAAGAGAAAAATTAAAAACAAAAAAAAAATGGGATTTTGGATTTTCATTTTTTTGGCAACAACCTGACGCAGAGCATTGCCCCACTTGACCGTTGGGCAGCACTTGAGTATGCGGCAGGCGACGGTTCAGCTTCACAAAAGTAACCGTTGCCACTTGCACATCCCATCAACTGCCATCCGTTTCCTACTTCACATAAAACTCTTTCAAGTTTTATTTTTATTATTTACTGAAATTCAAAAGCCCTAATCCTATTCCAACTCTATCTTCTCCATCTAAATCGATCAAAAGAGAGTTTGAAATTTCTGGAATTCTAAATCCCTAATTTTTCTCACAACGCACAAGTATAAAATACTCTATCTTCCTTGCGTATTGTGTACTCTGTTTTTTTTTTCTAAACCCTAATTTCATCAAGAACTTCAAAATTCAATGGCTGGTGCATCTCCAATCCCAAATCCGTTCACCCGCTACTTCGAGGACCCCCGATTCTTGGAGCTGGTCAGGGAAGTTCGCCCCAACGCAACGATGGAGGACCTTAACGAAGGTGAATCGATGCACGCCATCGCACGCCTCAAGGCTCTCAACACCGCCGCCGCCACTGCCGCCGCGTCGCAACTGCCATCGCTCTCTCCAGACTCGCCGCCGCTAGCCGACGCCGGTGAAGGTTCAGGTAAGGATTCTCCTATGAACATCTCTCCTACAGGGGGAGACACTGCCGCAGAGGACATCCCTGCCGCAGAGGATCCACTCTTTCAAGGACGAGTCTATCCCGAACCAACTCCACTGTCCATCATCCGCCCTGAAGATGAGGACATCTCCGGTAACACTGAGCCGTCTCAAACCCCTCACCCGGCGGTGGTTATTCCGGGCGTCGACGATGTACTTGCTTACGAAGCTGCCCAGAATGAAAGATCCCTCAACACATCGGATTTCAAAGGGATGTTCACACCTGAACCCTCTTTCACTGCCGCATCCTCTGCCTTCCCCCAGGCAGACACTGAGGTGCAGCAGCAAGGCAAGCAGATGCCTTACAACAGGAGGGATGATGATGATGATTTCAATTATGCCGAGCTCTACGACAACTATCCCATATCTCAGAAAAAGACCAAGGATCGCAAACCGACTCCTTATCCTTCTGCAAATCCACCTTCTGATGCGAAAGATTCCGACCACTCAAGTCAGCAGCAACATGATGCCGCAGATGCCTCTGACACAGAATCAGATCCATTGCTACAAGACCTTGCCTCAAGGAAGCGCAAGAAGAAGCAGGTGCCCCTTCCTCCTCGCCGGCCGTCCACCAGATCCGCCACTGCCTATGCAAAAGGCAAAGGCCCGGCTGTGCCCCCAACCTCAATGGAAAACCCCATTGACGTAGAAGCCACAACCGCCAAGAAATCCCGCAAGGGAAAGAGTGTTGCTGTCGCTTCAAAAACTGACAGCTCACACAGTGGTGATGCCGCAGCACAACCTGCTGCGAAGAAGGGCAGCAAGGCACCAAAAATTGATGCCCCCAAGGAGGATTCGGATTCTGATATGAAACCCGGAAAGGGTTATTCGAGGCGATTCTGGTCGGAACGCCGTTCAGTGATTGGGCCCCAGTTCTACTCCAACAAGCCCATTCAACCGGACCGTGGTGGTGACTTATCATCATGTGCTCAACACAAAGTTGATAATTTCTTGAAGAGGATGAAATTGGTCAAGGCAGTGTCCTACGCAGCACCCTACTGCGAGGACTTGGTGCGCGATTTTTATGCTAACTTGCGCCCCTGCTTTGGTGATGATGGATCCAGAGGTTATGGCAAGGTATATCTGCGTGAGAAGATCTTTAACTTCACTCTTGCTGCCATTAATGCTTTCCTGCAGCGCTCTAACATCGAGTACCCTGCCGCAATTGCTGATCCAACCATTGCCGCAGTATCTCACCGCTTGACCAAATCACCACCTGAATCCGCAAACAACATTCCTTGCTCAAAACTCTCATCTTTTTACTACTTTTTGTTCACTGTTGCCAGGCACAACTGGATTCCCACCACAAATGTGCATTTTGTGCACACCCAAATGGGGGAAGTCTTGTTTCACCTTGGTGCAGGTAGGCAGGTGAACTTGGGAGAGCTCATTTTTGAGAAGATTGCTTCACAGGCAGAGAACATTACCCAGACGCAGAGCCTTGCGTTCCCTTCACTGATCTGGGAAATGTTGAAGATCCAAGGACTCACGTACAATAGTGCTGATCTCCAGACTACTGTGCCACATCCATACAAGCTGTCTGTTCGGGAGTACAATGACTTGCCCTGGACTGGTTTTCATGCCACTGCCGCAGTGCCTCCAACTCCAGCTCAAAAGAAGGCACCCAAGCTGCCGCAAGCTGCTGGCCCGAGCTCCTCTGCCCCAAAACCGAGTATTCATGCTCGTATTCAGGCATTTGCAGAGCAAATTGCTGCAAACCATATGGTTATTATGCAGGATTACATGGACAAGGCAGTTGCAGACGCTATTTCCTTCTTTCTCGAAGAAGAGGGTATTTCTCCACAAAAAGGGGGAGTACCAGCAGCTGAGGGCAAAGTGGCAAGGAGCACTGTTTTGAAGATGTTGAAGAAGCGCATTGATGAAGACATCAAGGAGGTTGAAGCTGAAGAAGCTGCAGAGATGGAAGCTGCCGCAGCAGAGAAGGCTGCCGCAGACACTGCAGCAGAGATTGATGGTGAAGAGCGTGGATCGTCACCCGAGCACGATGATTGAAGAGTTTGAAGGATTGCAGTTCTCAAGACCCGAAGAAATATCATTTCTTCTTTTGCTTTAGTTTTTATTTATTCTGAACAATTTATTTAATTTCTGTCTATTTGCTTTTTGAACAATTTGGTTTTTAAGTTTTTATTTGTTTGAACAGTTTCTATTCAAGTAGTTATTTCCTTTTGAAAAAATTGGTGTGTTATTTAAAGGCTTACTTAGTTACTTGTTTTTGTTCTATTAGTTAGTTAATTGTTAAATAAATTTTTTGTTCTACTTAGGAAGTATTAACTAAGGGGGAGTTTTATACCTTAGTTGTTTTGTCAAGATAAATTCCATGAACTTCCAAGTAAGATGTATTTCATTGAGGGGGAGTGCTCCTTTGCGCTGCTGCCTCATGGTTTTGTGAAGAAAGATAAAAAGGGGGAGTTTGTAAGGATAAATATGTTTGGGCATTACAATGCCATAAAGGATCTAGGCAGAAGTTGTTTTGCTAACATATTTATTTGTTTTCTTCTTTCTTCACAATTTAAACTGTTGTAATCACTTGTCATATTGGTGATTTGATTTAGCATAGTTCATTAGTTGGAACGTGCTTGAAAAACAATCCAGAATACAACACAACACCTCCAGAAACACATTTCCATCAAGGATCGATCATCGAGCTTTTAGAGCCGCGACTTCATTAGTGAAGCTCGTCGTGCCCTGTGTTCTCTCGTCTCTAGCTGATGATTCGATAGCTTAGTATAGGTGTTCATTGCAGTAGCTAGGTTTTTGTTGTTGATTGTTCATACTCTTCGGATACGATTAATACGAAGGCATACATGTGTATAGCCTTTGGTAATATCATTGTAAATCCAAGAGTATCATTTTGTAAAGACTCGTTCTTTAATAAAGTTTCTGGCCGTAAGGCCGTTTCGTATGTGTATAATTTAAATACACATACAAAGATTTAAATTTGTGTTCCTTACTTTTTCGTACGTGTGTGTGTGTTCGTTCGAAGTGATTTATTCTTTATTAATTTCACTGCAATTCTTATACATATATCACATATCATTTTATCATTTAACCAATCTGATTAATCTGGATAAAATACTTAAATCAAGTAAATCACGTAAAACAAACGGTTTTTCTGTACAAGGCATCAGTCTGCGGCATACGCTGTTCTGCCGCAGAACACTGCCTTGTCTAGGCAGCGCATTTTACTGCGTTTATTTACTGCCTACGACTTTCACTTCTTTAATCACCCCCTCGTTCCAGTAATAGTATAATTTAGAGAAAAAGGGTCCGAACACAGTTATAATAGAAGAGTCAGTCAACTGACTGGCAAGTAAGCATGCATTCTATATATTTTAATCTTTTCACTTGTCGTCTTAGTTTGTATTTTAGTCGTTGTACTTTTAATGCAATGCAACGCGTACTTATCTTAGACAGAACCTTAACTTGAAACGTTTACGTAATTTTTCTTTAATATTAACATTCGTTCATATCTTTAACGTTTAAGGCGAGCTCACTTGACACAGTAAGGGCTACCCCAATCCATTGAGGTCATTCGTTTGTTAGTTGCACACCTTGTCTTGAGGCTCTTTCGATTACAAGTTTAATCTCCAAAAGAACTATAGAACTCGGGTTCTTTTTCTCTCGCACTCACGCCAATGTCTCTGATCGAAGTCCCTTTTATATAGGACCTAGAGACCGACTCTTGGTAGAATTAGGTTCCTTATGCTCCAAAGATTTCGTTGCCTTTTGAATAACCTCAATCGGATAAGTATGGAAAAAGATATTCAATTTTTGGTTTCTTACCAAAGATAAAAGATTATGTTTGCCTCCTACCAGAGAATTGTCTACGCCTTCGCACTGCGGCAGAGTTAATGTCTTCGTACTGCGGCATGTATCTGCCTTACATAAAAATTTAGAATTTCGAACATATTTTCACAGAGAGGTCATATATTTCATATATTTCTTAATGTACGACATCCATGAACTCAAGTGAAAGTGGGAAAGAAATTCAATTTATTAGATATCAAAATTGAACAAAAGATAAAGAAGAGAAATACAATGTGGTGTGATTTGTTTCTTATTAAATAACATATTGAATTTTTTATCATGGTGGGTATAAAGATTGGAGTTCTTGTATTAATTATTGTTAATTTTTAATTAATTTACAATACTTTTTTTTCAAATTTTTTTTGTGCATATGTTGGGTTCATTGATCCAATGTATTGTAAAAAAAATATGCATGTATTTTTATTTATTTTTTTGATTTAGTTTTAAAAATTTTCAATTTTCAATATTTTTTGTTTGATATAATTTGTTAAAATGTACAAAAATAATTTTCGGTGATATGTAAAAAAATTATAATTTTTTTTTTCGATTTTTAATGTTCCAACTCAAGAAAAAAATCTTAATTTCAGAATAAAAAAATAATTTATTATTTTTACTTTTTTAATTTTGAAAAATATTTGTAAAACAATGTATGTATGGGCATAAGAGAAGTGACGAAGGGTAATTCAATAATGAAACAATTCAGTATAAATTCCAAAATTACAAAAATGCCATGCAAATCGCGTGTACGGCACATGCTGCCGAATTTTTGTTGTAGGTGCAATTTTTTAATAAATCACCCACTAAAGTGTAAAAGAATAAGTCATAAAATTACAAATGTGTTTTAAGTTCATATACTAACCTAAGAAGAATAAAGACCGAAAAGAGAATGAAATTTGAAAGCACTCGTGGTGAATTTATAGCAAAAACTGTTGATCAAGATTTCAAAAAATTTGAAAGTGTGCGTGAATTCATTAGTGTATTTATAGCAGAAACTATTGATTAAGATTTCAAAAAATATAGATGTTGCACCCACCGGCAGTGACTGACCCAAATTTCTTTTATAAACACTCCCCATCAGGTGCTTGGAAATTCCACCCGCACCCAGGGCAGGTGAATTTTCACCCGGTCTTCGGATGGTCACTTGTTGACCACGGGTGGTGGGTATAATCCGCCCGGTGGCCAGGACAAAATAATAGCTCTACAGATAACTTCTGATCTTAATTTGATTCTGTTCATTGTTTATTTGATAAAACCGAATCACACTAATATGTAGTGTTATATAATCTGACCGCTCATCAAAAATCACAAAACTCAGTCTAGGATCTATACCCTTGATTTCATCCTTAAGCTCTTCACTAAACATTCGGAGTTCAAACACAGCTTCGTTAACCTGTATTAGCTTTTTCCTCCCTTGTTTGCCGCTTTCTTGGTTTTTTTCTGCTTTTGCTTCAGCTGAGTAAGTCCCGCTGACGAAACCTTCACATTGCCGACTATAGAAGCCACAAGCTCAGGATCTGTGCAGGCCTTCATCAATTCCTTCTCTCTGGTTGTTGCCTCGACCGTGTGACTAAACAAATTCATGGCCGTCTTGGCGGCTGCACACAAATAAGATCATCCGTTACAAATCTCCTTATAATAAACATTTTCTCCTAAGTTTACTTTCTTGCAGCAGAAGTGACAGCTGAAATTCAAATAATTATAAAAACTGGAGTATTATGAAGTTTAGCATAGTTACAAACAATAAGAGATTGTCTTTTAAATTACAGATACCCCATTGAGTATTGTGTTTTTTTAGAAATACTCTACTCTCTCAGTCCCAAATTAATTACCCTTCTATAAGATTTCATACAAATTAAGAAATCTTGCAAATGACGAATCTACCATTATCTGAGTGTAATTAATACTATTTATTTTAATAAGAAACATTGTGTAATTACTATTGTATTTTCTCGATCTTCTAAGATAAACAAGGGTAAGTTTTGAAGGTCAAGGATAGAATGCCTCGAATTCTTAAAGTTAAAACGACACTTATATTGGGACAAATAAGAGAAGCAGAAAGACATTTATTTGGGGGAGTACTAAATTAAATGTTTCTTTGATAAAACAAAAGAATAGTACCTTTTCCTTTCTTCATTGTGCCCGGAATTATCTTCACACGGTATTTATAGGATTGTAGAGCATTATAAGGACCGCAGACAGGCACCGCATATAACAATACATCATTAGGCAACGGATTTCCGGTTAGGTAGTCCACATCATTGAGTTTTTCTTTCTCTTCTTCATTAATCTCATGAATATCATCTTCATCCATGGTCACCCTGTCCACATCACCATCTGCTTTTGTATTTCGAATAGTTTCATCTGTATGTTCAGGACAATCTCGAGACGTATGACCAGCCTTCTTACATTTGTAACATATCTTCAATTCATCAGTAGCAGGAACTGCAAACATTGGAGGAAAATGTGATTATTTCAATGTCAGCATCACTTGTGTAAAGAATAAAGTTCACAGCAAGTACTATAGTGTTGAGTATCTCCTGCCAAGTTTTCAAATCTTATATTGATCACCAATAACAATGCTTGTGTTTATGTTACCTCGCATAAATTGGCAACACAACAAATTGTTTGCCCCTGTTAGTTCCATCTCCACACAAATATGAAGGATTAACAAATAGGGAGGAGAAGCAGAATGCAAGAATTCAAATAGAAGCATGAAGTTCTAAGAGTAATTTCACCAAGTGATTACGGAAATTGAAAGACAAAATTCTTTCCTATTATTATAGTAGTTGAATTGTGTAGTTGAAATCTTACCGGTAGCAGGCTTGGCTCCCGTTTCTGCTGTGACAGTTTCAATCTCCAGCTTTTCAACTTTCTTTTTTGGTTTCCCAGCCGCCTGCAGAATCAATACAGCATTTTAATGTAGCAACATCATAGTGCTTTAATAAAGTTAATCCCAACGAACTACAATTATCTTAATTCTATGAAGAGGGAGCAGTTTCTCAACAAAAGAAGAAATCCATAAAAAACGAGGTTATGAAGGGAATAATGGAGAACCTATTATATACAATATCAAAAGTTAATATTATGTCTCACAAGTTATAAGCAACTAAGATTACTATTACGCATAATACTTACTGCCAGCAGAGCCATTCTAATGCTCCGCTCCTCCTCATCCTGATCAGCATACTTTTCCTTTATCTTCTTCAGTTTTCCTCTCTGTCCACGGCTAGTTTTTCCACCGCCTGGCTTTGAACTTTTTACATCATCCTCAGGTGGCTGGCTTCCAGGGTTTCGGAATCTTTCTTTTTCCTTCTCATGTTCCGGAGGTGCACTAGCAGTGCCATCTTTCTGAACTTTCTTAAGCTTTCTTCTTTCAGCCTTTGAGACGTAAGGTTTCTCTCTCAGCACTGACTTTAACACTTCACTGTTTTGTTCCTCCACTAGTTCCTCTTGAGAAGATTGGAGCCCATAATTCTTAGAAGGGGCAATAGCAGGTCCAATCTCAAGTGCTCTATCAATTAGATCCTCCAAATTTGGTGTAATAGCAGCAGTAGATTGTTTGCTGGAAGGATTGAGCTCTTTATTTACCAAGGTTTTGGATTCATCAGACACGTTAGGCAAGACCGGTAAATCAGAAACATTCAAGTCACTGGAGGAGACCACTAAAGATAACCCCCGGTCTGTCATTTTTTTTGAGGATAAATCGAGATTTGACATATCTAACGAGACCTCGCCAGAGACTCCCTTTTCGGTATCAGAACCAGAGTCAGATATCTCCTCTTTGAAAGGTTCACTTTGCTCGGTGTCATTTAATCCTTCCTCGTCTCCTCTCACCCTCCTTTCGTTCAGATGAGAACCCAAAGAACTCTCATCCAAGCGAAATAATATTCCAAAACCCATGATGAGAGGGTGTGGTGGAAGAAAATTCTTTTTGCCTCGAATCATGAAGCTTCCAACCGTAAGGTATTCCCCTGTGGGAGCTGTTTTACTTACCTGGTGAGGATACACCCACCAAGCGCTTGTCACTATCTTCGAGTCCCAAGCCTGACTATGGCAGACCTATACAACAATTGAGATAGTGTATTTAAATACCATATGCTGCTGTGGAGATATCACAGATATAGAACAAAATTTTGAATTTACTGTATAACATCCAGCTTGGTTCAAGGTGAGAGGGGGCACAGGGATTTCAGGTTTGTGATTCTTGATCACAGTACTAGAAGCACCATGGAGTTCTGCATGGACATACCTATATTACACAAACTTAAGACATCAGCAAATAGCAGGATTTCCATGTTTAAATGGTGACCAGCAAAGATAATAACGAAACAACAAAATTACCAGCTTGTTACAACAGAATGTTGGCATGTTTTTTTGTTAGTATTATAACATGTATGACAAATTAGTTCAAGCACTGCACTTGGTAAAAGTAGAAAAAGGGTAACAAAAAGTAGGGACAAATTAGTATTAAGATTTGTCAATTTTGTCATTGAATCATTTCAACTTGCAAATCTTTTGCTTATAATAAAAAAAATGAAATCCAGCTGTATTGAATCAAGAAATATGAACTTGACAAAATCAAAATAAATATAAAGAGCAGGAAGGTGAAAATAAGGATAAATCCACTCTAAACAAAAAGGAAAAGGTAACAGATGTCTGGTCTAACAAAAGCATAGCATAGTATATGCTCGCCATTTTAACACGGAGTCAATCTAAACCAATGTGGCCTAAAGAGAACAGATAATATGATAAAACTTGCTTACAGATCTCCTCTTGACATATAACGTTTGACTATCATCTCATTTTGTTGAGCATCTCTTCCACTGATAACCAGATAATTCTCGCTGCTAATGAACCAATTGAATTTCTCAAACCAGTGAACCTTACGTATATGTGAAATTGAGGCAACTGCTTTTTCCTACAAAGAGAGTTCTAAGGATTATATTATGCACCTTACAAAGATAAACAATGTGTGCCTACAAAAATAGAGCAGCTACACAATACATCGATAACAATAAGTTTCAGTACACTTTAAGGTATGAGATTTAATCATGATGAAGTTTGTTAGGAACATAAATCACAATCAACGGCTGAACCGTTTGCCCAAAAAGTTCCAGCTTTTTCTAAACAATAATTTCAATAATAATCCCCTTAAACCCTAATTTACAACTTAGGTAATAGTCTAAGTCACACCAAAAATAAATAACTCTAAAGTCGAAATAATCAGGAATAATCAGGAATAATAAAAGGACTGTCAAAGTGTCCAACGTGCCCATTAATCGGCCAGAGCCCGATGGCCGAGGCCCATCTTCCTCGCCCAACACTACTCGACTCTCTTCCTGCTCTCTAACAAAGTTTGCATGTTCTAATTTCATTACCAGTTTTAAATTTTATTTTTTTTCTTATTAATTATTATCTTCTATAATAATTAGATCTAAAATATAACTTATGTACTCCTGTTGCAAGATGAAGTAGCATGTAGGAGTCTCCAATACATACATTGTAATTTACATAGCATTCGTGGGATCAAAACTAAAACTTGACTGACATTAGGGCTTGCAATAATTTTCTAACAACCAAGCATCAAGTATGACATAAATTATTAGTGAACACAATAGAAGCACCCTGAGATATGAACTTCCAGTAGTAACAAATTTTAAATCTGCAGAAAAAATAGACAGCCAAAAAACATAAATGACAAAATTTATTCGCAAATAGGAACTCTAAGTCGCTCTTTAGGGGCATGATGTTGGGACTTTCTGACGTATATAGTTAATGTTGGGACTTTCTGAAAGAAAAGTCAATAATAAATCAAAGGCTTGATAAAAGAGATCAAAAGTGAATTCATGTGAGATCTCTAGACAAATAACTGAATCGTGCTAATGCAACTATTCCTTATTCCTTATATTAAAATGACAGTGCTGATAACTAAATAGATCCACCGAAGTTGGAAAAGATTTACAAGTTTAAAGTGATGTGATTAACTCTAAGATCATAGACTTGAGTCAGTCATAAAATTTTCAGCTACCTGTGAAAGTTGTTGTCGGGTTTTTCTCTCAGCAGCTTTGAAAGCTTTCTCATGAGCTGTGATGGTTTTCTCCTGCTTGCTCTCTTGTTTCTTCTTCATTTCATAATACCGACGAGCATTAGCATGTGCTGAAAGCGCAAGATCAACTTCAACCTGAAAAGGGCAATGCAGGCAAATACGGAGCATTAAGGGTACTTCTGATTATGTTTCCCACACTTAGGAAGAACAATTATTAGATGTAAATCACAAATCATCTAAGTCATCATAATCACATTTTAGATACAAATGATAATTCGTGAGTGTGAAAACATGATAAGAATCACCAGGCCTGCAAATAGATGTTTTATTACACGTACTAATGCTTCATTCTGTTGAAACATGATATAACTAAAAATTAAAATCACTTGAAGTTACAAAATTAATTTCATGAAATACCTTGTCTACAGGTTGCGTTTTCTCCTCATCATCCATGTCATCGAGATTGTTGCTCAGGAAAAGTGTGATGCAATTTCGTTCAAGGTGAAGCTTGTCAATGAGGCTAGCAACGGGGTTTCCAGATTTTTTCTCCTCTTTCACCATACGAGTCAGATCAACCCAGCTCGTACCATTTGCAAGAGCTACACGGACTGCCAATATGGCAGCATCTACATCTTCTAAGTTGTACTCTATTAATTCAGCGATTTTCATACTCTGCTCAACTTCTCGCTTTAGTGCATGCACACGGCTTTCCTGTGGTATTCATCACATAAGCAATTAACTTCTCGATGACTCTCTTTCATCAATGCATAATTATGACTACTAGAAAATCAGAGGCACAGTGCTCTACACAGCCTTACAAGAAATAACAGATAACAAACGAGCCACTAGACAGTAGACACAGTAGAGGGCCAGAATGTGATACATTTTGGAGCTAATGTCTAATGATATTGATTCAATTATTGATCCCTGATCATTAAAACATTACTGGTTTTCTAAAAGGTTATTTGTAAGACTCAGCCTCCACTATATTTTTTCATATGTTATATGTTTCTGGTTTTTGTTTTCTTCTTGCTATCAATACCTACTAGGGGTTCATGAAAAACGAGCTCCTAACAGGTGTAGTTTGGGCGGATCATGGTGTTTTGTGAGGTGAAATGAGGTGGTTATGATTCCACTCATGAGAGAGTTGATGGGTGGTTTTTAGGTTTCGCAATCTGCCTCGTATTTACCTCATTACCATCTCACGTAACTTTAGACTACAGATGCAGAGAAATGTAAAACAAAACTTCCATGCTTTTTGACCACAGATTTTGCATATGATGCACCTGATCTATTTTGATTTTGTCTAGTTTCTGCATGGCAGAATTTTCTTTAGCCTTTTGCTGTTGTTCAGAGCGTTGGCTTTCAATTTTACTATAGAATTCATCCAGTGCTGCATCAAATGTCTCGAACTCTATAGAATCTCTTGATTTGAATTGGTTCAGCAACAGAGGGCAGAACTCATCGTAAATCTACAAAACGAAGATAATAAATATTAAAAATTAACATCCCAACGGATATTTTCGGGCCGGGCTGGAGGTGAAGGCCAAGAGTCAACATATTTTTCAGAAGTAATAGAGAAGAACAAAATATAAAGGAGGATTATAGAAAAGGTAACCTGCATAGAATTGCCTTTCTCAGATACAATATCAATCTTTTTTCCTAAACTCTTTTGCTGCATCAGGATGTAACCCACTGGGACTTTCAGGCCAAATATAACATCTGCTAGCCAATCCTCAAACTTCAACACAGCTTCAGCCAGAACCTGAGTGGTATTATCATCTAATTTCCAATCTTTACCAACTTTTGTACTAGGTATCAAACCGGCATCCAATATAATGTGTTCAGACAATGCTGGCCCATATCCCAATGCTTCCCCAAGAATAACCTTCAGAGTTGCCTGTTTGGTACGGGTATTATCACTTTTCTTCAAATGACTAGGTTTCGTGTTTTTTTGGTTTACATCCTTATCAGTCGGGGCATGTTCACGGTAATTTCCAAGTTCAATAGTATCTAGATGCTCATCTCTATTGCCTTCCACCACCAATGATTGTAGGGATTCTGACATCTTCTCTCTAGTTGTACGCTCGAAGTTTCGAGATTGTTCAACTGGATACCGATGTCGTGACATGATTGCAACTCCCTTATTGTCATCCCTTCAATTAGACACAACAATTATTTGCAGCTAGGGATGATGAATAATAAAGCACTGACCAATGATGCTAAATAACTAAAATAGAAGCATTAAAGTCACCAACCTGTGTGAGCGAAGCAGAGTCAAGACCGTGAACTCAGAATCTGTAAGAATAATATTCCCTTGGGCATACAGCTCCAAAATGACATAATGAGCATTAACACCCTGCCCGAATTGAAAGAGTACTATCTGTAGACAACAAAAGTATTCGTTTTCAGGAAATATTTCTAGACAATAATAAGTTTGTATATGCGGAATGCAGAATGCACACCCTATCATATCCAAGTTGCCGCACATCCTCAAGCCTTCTTGTTCTTATATGTTTACGTAATTTCAATGTAAATCCTGATGGAGTATTGCTTTTGTCCCTGTAAGAAAACATTTACATATTCAGCATAAGAAGATTCATTCCTCATAAAAGTTCATTTGTTAGCTCCATGCATATCATAAAAATCTCAATCACATTGCTAGTTTTCTGTACTAAAAGGTATATCCATAAGGCCTTACATTCATGTTCTTAAAAATACTAGGCTTGCATGAAAACATTTAACGGCTTATCTTTCAAGTCTATAATGTACCTTATCATTTGATCATAGCACAGTTTACAACTGAAAACTGCGAACCAATTAGGCAAGTAGAAAAAAAAACTGACATGCAAGTTGAATGACTCTTTAATGACATAGGACAATTTTGAATTACATAGGATTTTTAATGAAATGCCTCCAGCAAGTAAGATAGCTCTACCCAATGTTATTTTTCCCTCTTCATAAGTTCCTTCAACAATAAATGTTCCATGCATAATTGTTATAGAACATATTAAACAAAATCCCCCAGATTTTATGCCAAGTATGGCACGATATGCAACATAACACCATTCCTGAAATTATTGGAATATTTTTTTCACATTCACATCAAAAACATTTTTGTTTCCTTAATAATCTTCTTAGATGATCATTTTCAATTATCAAGTCAGTTGTTATTAATATGAATAATGATAAATCTTTTCAAAACTGAAGTTAAATCTTGGAAACTGAGTTGAACATGCAAATTGTACACAGAATAATTGTAGATATAAGCTAGATTATTACCGCATATATTCTGTTGTATGCAATCTGACACCACTCTCCATTAACAGCAAAACCTTCTCACTCTCCCCAGACTCTGTCACTCCACTGCTACTCATCAGCTTAAACACGTACGTCTACAATATAATGTCCACAAAATTAAATTCACAGAACAATAATCATGCACAGCAACTAAATTATCCAATAATTATTGAGGACACAAAAAATATCTTACTAGTAAATCAGAAATAATACGTTCATAAAAAAACTAACTAGAAAATATCTAAATTGTAATATATGTACATGAAATCGAACATTTATAACAAACACAAATGTCAACATATACCTTTGGAGAAAGATCATACACGTTGGAGCAACGCATACCAATTAAGTTACGGAGGCACTTCACCTCTGCCGCCACATCGGCGGTGTTCATTCGCACCTTCACCATTTTTTTCCCTTGCTATTTCTAAGCTAGATGATTCAATCTCAGAAGACTTGGGAACTTGGAATTTGTTCTGACAAAAATTGTGTAATCTATTCGATCCTTTTGACGGTAAGGATAGGGTGACAAATCGCAGTCAATCTACAAGATCACGAGATTATTGTGATTAAAACAAAATTTTCCAGAAAATAATAGTATTTGTATTGATAGTTAACTTGAATTGCGGACATTATTTTAACTGGAAAATTACAAGTTTGATTTGCCCAGTCTGTCATTTATATATTTTGTTACAAGAAAGCAGGAACCGGGCCTATCATAATTCTAACCCCATCATTACTATTTTTTATATCTTACTTTAGTGATCTATACTAAAATATTTGTATAACTTAACTGCTCTTAAAAAATACACAATCAATTTGGAAAATATGCATAAAAGACGAATGAGATTTGCAGAAAAGATGAGAAAAAATATTAATGTTAAGTTGTGTTAACAATCGTTCACATTCAATAATTAGAGAAAATACTGTTTTGTCAACATTGTCTTCACATCTTATCTGCCTTCGGAGCATCTAAACAGAAAAAATGTGATGAAGTTGTTGTAATAGCAAATTAAAATATAAAATGAAACCAAGATTTTTCTGTAACAATTTTATCAAGTTCGCATGTGTACTGAAATACTTCAAAATTCGTATTTAACAAACAAAAGCTTATTTTTCAATGCTAACAAGTAACATAGAAATATTATTACAAACTAAGAACTAACAAACAATTCAAAGTTAACAACTAATCACTTTTAACATAGTTATACCATTATATTACAAAACTGAAAAAGAAAATGAATGCTTTTATTAAATAAAAAGAATAAATTGAAAAATAAAACAAGGATATTATATAAGTAAACACAATATACCGCAGAAATAGAATTTACAATATAGGTAAGAAGCAAACATGGGCGGAGCACGAATTTACAACCAGAAAATAAGATACTTGTTTTTTTTCTTTTTACGATGCCAAAAAACGCAATACTAACGCACTGAGAAACTACAAGGGACCAAACTAGCAAATGTTTTCTTGTACACAACCAGATTGTTCAAGGAAAAAGTAGGTGAAGCATCAAACTATCACGTCCTAAAAAAATACAATAAAAAATAAGTTAAGAGCTGATGAAATAAGTTATACACTGTATATTTGAATCTCAACCTCATCATCAAATCACGCATCAAAAACACTCTAAAGTTCACCATTGACACTAGTGTAGAGTTCTAACAAAAATGATTCCAAAATTCATTGAAGTTACGACAGAGGCATCCAAAAGCATGACTAAACTGACAAATATAATCATCATCCAGCAAAAAAATTAATGATATCTAATTAATGAGAGAGACATCCAACCATTGAACATTTCAAAAAAATCTCAAAACTAGCACCGGGCTACTGCCTACTAGATATGAAGAACTTCAAAATTCAAAGTTCAAAATAAATTATGACCTGTTATGCCTTACAACTCTCACCCTATTTTCAGTACATCATTCTAATGCAATTGCAATCACCAAATTAAAATTTACTAAAAATGGAATTTTAGGAATTAGGGTTGATATATGAAACTAAATTGAAGAACTTACCCGATCGATTGATGGAGCTTCAGAAACTGGACGGAAAAGAAAATTTCTCCAGCGCCGGGAGATTCCGCCGAACGTGGTTGGCCGTACTCGTGTTTCGTCTTCTTCACTTTGAGCCTCTGTTTTACGTTTGCTGGCTTGCTGGTGGTGGGGAAGATTTATAAAGAAAAGAAGCTTTTTTAATTAATTTAGACTCAAGTTAATTGGGCTAAAAGAGAAGAGAAATCCAACGTTGGCCCATATAAGTCCTGCGACTATGTATAAATCGCGTCGATGCATGTATATTTAATTGGGTTATTTGTACAATAGATAGGGCTAGACATGCGATGGGATGTGTATTTTAAAAACCCCTAATTCTAAAAAAAAAAAGGACGGAGGCATTTTAAAATCAAAGTATAAAAGTATATAAGTTCTAAAGCTCCGTCCATAAGAATGTAAGTTAACAAGCCAATTTAAATGAAAAAACATAAATACCCTCAAAAATTATCTTTTCTCACAAAAAAACAAATCGAATATTACAAATTAACAAAAGGATTATCAGAAAAATAAAGTTGTCTCACAAAATCAATTTTTAACGTTTGAAATTCACACGCACGACGAGCGCCGCCACGGTGAAACACCAACCCCGGCTGTTATCGTATCAACTATTCAACTCCGTCTCTGACGATCATCATTATGGCAAGCAGTGACAGCCTGGACACCCTAGACAATCGCGCTCAACCTCCGGTAAGTCCATAACCCTAGCTTTCCAACTTTCGATTATTCGAGCTTTGATGCTTGTAAATCATTCGATTTTAATTTGATACCGGTATACCCATTCAAGATATGATTTTTGTTTTCGACATTTTAAAATGGTTAATAGTTTATTGCTCTCTGCAATTTTTTCGCATTCAGTTGTGTGTCAGTTTTAGTAGACGACGGTTCAACCGTGAGTTTTATAACCGTGTATTTACACGGTAGAGTTTAAGACGGTGATATATCTCACAGGTGACTTACACTATTTGTACTTACGGTCTTGTACGAGCACGATCCACGACTGTGATTTATCTCACGGTGTAAAGTTACCGCGTGTACTTACGGTCGTGTATGATCACGGTTCACGACAGTGTTTTATTTCACGGTGTATGTGTACTTACGGTCTTGTACGTGCTCGATCCACGACTGTGATTTATCTCACAGTGTACATACACCGTGTGTAATGTATTCCATGGAAAACACTGTTTTGTATGTTCACGGTGAATTTACACCGTGATATTCTATAGTTTTTTTCTTACAGTGTAATTTCACCGTCTTATGGTTAAGCACGATCCCGGTGGTTGACATCACCGCGTGTATCTTCACCGTATACCTTTGATAACTGTTGTATGTGCTCGTCGTGGATTTAACATCTCCGTGTACACTACACCGTTAGATGTTTACCGTGTACACTTCACCCTTTGATGTTTCACGGTGTTAATTTAAACTCACTGTGGATCGTGAAATCTTCTCTAATTTGATTGATATTTTCAGGCTGGGTACGAATGGAAAAGACCAGCAGATTTGCAGTCGATCACCCCAAGAATCAATTTGTATTACCGTTTCGACGTGATAAACTTGATAAAGCGTGTTATGGGTTCAATCGAAGGCGGCGATGCAGCATTGGCTGAATTCGCTCAGCATTCCTATATGAAGCATTTTCTGGAATTTGTAAAACCCAACAAAGGATCAGCTAAAGGATCTACTGCACACGCATCTCGTTATTTGCATCATTTCCTATGTAGAGAGTTGACTGGTCCGACAATACCGACGATGGAACATTGGTTTTATGTCGGTGAGAAGATCATGAAATTCACACCAGCTGCTTAAGCCATGGTAACGGGACTCAATTTTGGGCACTACACAGGCTTTGATATTTTTGCGTCACATGAGTTTCCTCCCGATAGCTTGTTTATTCGATTTTTCAAAGGAGATAGAACCATTAGCTTATCGGAGCTACGCCAGAAGTTCGAGGATGTAAATGTCGGCAAAGAAGCGAAGGCGGAGGATTATATGAAAGTAGCCAAGCTCCTCATGTATTATTTCATATTGCTTTGCCGAGACCATAAGGTTAAAATCGATAGGTCGACATGGTTGTTGGTCGAGGACCACGATTGTTGGGAGGAATTTCCTTGAGGCGCTATTACTACCAGAATTTATCTTACAACCTCAAAACGACGTCCATACATGATGATGAATCTACTTACCATTTCTACGGGCCAGTTTGGGCTTTTCAGTTTTGGATGTACAAGTCCGTACCGTCGATCGGAGCGTTATGCGCGAAACGTGCTCGGGTTACGAGATTTTCACATTGTCTGATGTGGGACTCTAGTGCATCGAAACAAGCTGCGTGCGATGTCACTAAATTCTTCAATGAGAAGGTACTTTGTTGAATTTTCATCCTTAAAAAGCACACTCGTTGAACTTTGTTGTTGTTGTACGTTGATACAGAGTATCTTTGTCTGTAGATGGAAGTTTTGAATCGTTAATTCCTACACCGGAAGAGGCCAAAACATTATCTTATGTTAATGTAACTGAATCCATAGATTATCGTTAATTCACTTACTATAGAAAGGCATATTTCTAAGCGACTTGTTTCCAGACCTGATCTGACTTCTGTAACGGACATTTGTTGTCAAAAAACAGGTGTCTTCTGTAACGCCCCAGAAAATTCACAGGCTTAAAGGAATTGAATATGCTACTCATACCAACAAATGCATCTACTTTTCTGGGCATCTTCCTATAAGAACTCCAAAGTTAAGCGTGCTGACTCTGGAGTAGTTCTAGGATGGGTGACCCCCTGGGAAGTCTCCCGGGTGCGCACGAGTGAGGACAAAGTGCGCTGGAAAAGACAAGTGTTGGTACAGTGGGGCTAGGATATCACTCCCGACGGCAGTCATTGGTAACCGAGCCAGCCCATTAGGGTCGGGCTTCGACCGCGTAATGGGCCGGGGCGTTACAAATTGTATCAGAGCAGGTGCCGACCGGAATTTCGGGAACTAAGTGTCATTCGGGACCAAGTGCTCCACCCAGAAGTTGGTGAGAGTACCCGTAGGGGCCACCTCTAGAATCCTGCACGGATGGTAGGTCCTGGGAAAGGAAAGGCGCACAACGAGGACGTTGCGCATACAAGGTGGGGTGATTGTAACGCCCCAGAAAATTCACAGGCTTAAAGGAATTGAATATGATACTCATACCAACAGATGCATCTACTTTTCTGGGCATCCTCCTATAAGAACTCCAAAGTTCAGCGTGCTGACTCTGGAGTAGTTCTAGGATGGGTGACCCCCTGGGAAGTCTCCCGGGTGCGCACGAGTGAGGACAAAGTGCGCTGGAAAAGACAAGTGTTGGTACAGTGGGGCCAGGATGAAGGTACCGGTATAGATTCGATCGATATACCGTGTGTGCGGAAGCGTGTAAAGCAATAGATCTACTATGCCATGATCTTAGTGCACACTTAATGTGTATAAGAACACATATAAACATATATATATATATATATATACACATCCAATATATATATATATAAGGTTCAACGATTACTTACTTATGGTGACGAAGTGATTCGTTGATGTCGTTGAGGTGGTGTTGAGTCGATTGAACCACCTCAAATGGATCAGCCTCTCGAAGCTCTCCTTGTGAATGACCTCGTCACTCCTCTTGTCTAGATCGCCTGGATGTTGAAGCCGCACAAATGGCCCGGCCTCTACGTGTTGCACACGAACCCGGAAAATGAACTTGCTTGCTTGTTAGATTGAAGTGGTTCTCCAAGAACTCTTTTCTCTCTATTTGGTGTGATTTTCGTAGTTGAATATTGTGGTGAGAAAATCAGCATTTTCTCACCTATTAAACCATGAAATAATCACCAAGTAACCTCCCCCATAATGGTGATATTGATGTAGAATCATTATCACCCATTAAGGTGTGTTAATGGTGAAGTTGAATGGTCATGTCCACATCCTCATGCCACATTGCATTGGATGTGGTCCCATTAGTTTGCATGGCATGCCATGTCACACCATGTGACATGCATTCCATGCAAGCCATGCATCCCATGCATGTACGTAAATCACATCGAATATAAACCTAGTTTATATATTTGTCGATTCCAAATCGACTCATTTTAGCAAACACTTATAGATCGTATTTTCGGCTCGTGTGTGACCCTGTAGGTATAATTATCGATCAATATTATATTGCTCCCAGCAATAAATATTATCTAATAATTATTTAAACATCCATAGACGACCTTATGACTTTATCGATTGCACACGTAGGATCGAAGGACATATCCCAACAATCTCCCACTTGGCCTTCAGAGCCAGTGTGCTGCCAATTTCCTGTTGTCACCTTATGTCTAAATTTGAACTCGAGGCAAGACTCGAGTCATCCTCAATCGGTTCAAACCTTTCTTGGACTTTGAGACAGACTGTAAAACCAGATTTATCACTATGATACGAATCTGGACGTGGCCACGTATTTTCCACAGTCTCGACTCTCCAAGTGGCCGGTAAGACATTTATCCCATTATAAAATGGAGGACAATCCCATCTTGTCAATCCAAGCTCTCCCACTTGCTTCCTGATATACCCAATAACAAGTTTTATAACCTCCTTTTACGAAAGGCGTTTACTTGTATCAAAGTACACCATTTCACAATGGAATCACTCTGGACTACTCAGGTCAGAGGAAATTGCTCGACAGTCAATGAAATAGTATTATGACTCGAAATCTTAAATACTATTCCAGTCGGGTCTGTTCGATCATTAGCTCCCAGCTAATATCTATGTAATTGTACTTGATGTCCCACATCACTAGCCCATGAAGCGGCGCTATAGTACACATTACAAACTAGTTCATTGTATTATCGGTTTGTCCGTACTCGATTATACGAACCAGGAACAACTATATGATTTAAGTATATCAGTTCAACCATTGGGACTTCATTATGCGGTAAGTCGACCTCATAACCCAATTGATATCACTTAATCATTTGGACAATTCATATAAATTAAACCATATTTATATGAAGAAACATGTATTATACATATGAGTGAATGTTTACCAAATCTCCAAAAGTATCTAATACAGTAATAGAAATCACAACCCATCTCTAAGATGTTTGATCTCTATTGCAGTTGTGAAAGCCTCAAGCTTAAACTGCTGGAGAGGTTTAGAAAACGGGTTTGCAACCTTACCAAAAGTTGCAACTTTATTATCTCGATGTCTCCACAAAACTATCTCCCAGATAATGTGGAACTTCCTGAGCACCAGTTTTAGACTTGTGGTGCTTCCTAGCTCATTGGCTTGCGCGATAACTCTACTATAAATAGAGAATTATCGGATGGGCTAAGCTAGTTACGCCACCTAGTTCATTCAAGAACTTTCAAATCTTAACTGCCAACATTACTGCATCCAATGCAATACTGTGCTCAGCTTCTGTAGTTTAATCAGCTATATTGCATTGCATGGAACTATTCCAGCAAATTTCACCTCTAACTAGACAAAAGATATAACCAGATTAAAATCGGAAATTATCTTAGTCTGTTTTGAAGTTAGCATTCAAACAGCTTGTTAATATCAACTCTTTTTGTCTTCCAAAGACAACAAAATATTCTTTAGTCCATCTAAGGTACATAAGAATATTATTGGCCGCAGTCTAATGCGCCTCACCTGGGTTTCCTTGAATCCGAATCGTCATGCTCAAAGCATACAATACGTCCAGTCGTGTACATATCATGGCGTACATTATAGACCCTATTGCCGAAGCATAAGGAATGTTTTACATCCTCTTTTGCTCATCAAGTACCGTAGGGCCTTGCATCTTGCTAAGTGATGTGCCATGACTCGTTGGAATGAGACCCTTTCTGGCGTCTTTCATTCTGAACTTATCAAGCACCTTATCAATATAGGTCGCTTTACTAAGTCCAAACATCCTTTTCGATCTCTTCCGACAGATCTTGATGCCCAATATGTACTGTGCTTCTCCAAGATCCTTTATTGAAAAACAATTTCCAAGCCATTCTTTAATAGAATTAAGCATAGAAACATTGTTTCCAATAAGGAGTATGTCACCGACATACAACACAATTAATACAACGTAACTCCCACTGATCTTCTTGTAAAACAAGACTCTTCCGAGTTCCTCTGAAATCCAAAACCCCGTATGGATTCATTGAACTGAAGATTGCTACTCCGATATGCTTTGCTTTATTCCATAAATGGAATTATAAGATTGCATAATTTCTCAGCCTTATTAGGATCGATAAAACTCTTTGGCTGTGTCAAAACACATTCTCTTCTAGAATCCAATTCAAGAAGTTAGTTTTAACATCCAATATTATCATAACTCATTATCAAGATGAGTAGCAATGACTAAGATAATCTGAATGATTTAATCAAAGCAACTGGTGAAAGTTTTTTCATAATCCACCTCGTGAATAAAACTTTTACCATCAACCTTGCTTGAAAACCCTAGGTTTTCCATCTGTCTGTTTAGATCTTAAAGATCTATTAGCATTCATTGGGTCTAACCCCGTGATGCAAATATATCAAGTTCCAAACTTGATTATCAGATATTGATATCATCTCAGATTTCATGGCACCATGCCAATTTTAAGTAGCTGGACTCGTCATAGCTTGAATATAGGTCGAAGGTTCATCGCTTTCCAAAAGCATGAATTCATATCTCTCATTGATCACAATATCTAAGTATTTGAATAATAGAGATCTATGCATTTCTGGACCTACGAGGGCTGGTATGGTTTCCAAAACCATAAGAATACTCTCAACCCAGTCTTGAAATTCATCATTAGTTGTTCCACTTGAACCTCGTTCAAGACAACCGAGCTCCCACTGACTTTCTAGGAAAGATAACTCTTTTCAAGAAAATCACTATCTCGAGCAACAAAATATTGTTCTCAGATAGATCGTAGAAGTTGTACCCTCGAGTTTCTTATGAATACCATAAAGAAACTTTTATCCCATTTGAGTTCAAGCTCTATAGTGATAAATCTCGTCAGAGAAGCTTTTAGAACCTCAAATTTTGATGAAAACAATTTAGGGACCCTCCCTTTCCATACCTAGTATGGTGTCTTATCAACAACTTTTGACAGCGTCCTATTCAGTGTATAAGTTGAAGTCAAGAATTGTGTGTTCCCAAAAGAGACCAGTAGTTCATTTAGACCTCTCATCGAATGGTCGAACTATATCTAATATAGTTTGTTTTCTCTTTTCCGAAACATAACCTTCATGTGCTTGTGAACTGATAGGTTCCACATACATCAGTATGGATCATCCCTAATAAATCACTCACATGTTCTCCTTTCTCCAAGAAAGATGACATTGTTATCTTGTCCATCACACATCATCCACATGTATCAAATGATTCCAAGTCAAATGATTCTAGAATGCATTCTAAAAGAAGCTTCGTTACATATTTAGATGATGATTTGACCTAATCAACAATGTTATAGTTATGTCTCATTGAGACTTATTCGATTCGGCCTTTAGTGTTAATGTTATATATGATTTGTCAAGTTTAAAGTATACATAAACAATATAATAATCGTACCAAAACAAAGAATAATTCACAATTAAAATAGTTACCAAACTATTTAATAGTGAAAAACTAATCCATCAGTATCCAATACTGAACCAATATTCATTGTTTATTGAAGGTACGAAATTACATAGTTATAATACTAAAACAGGGCCCTAAGGCAAAACAACATCATATGATCATACGGCTAATGCAGCGACCTTCGCTCCATTTCTTGCCCGTAGATCGACATCTCTATTCACCAAACTTATACTTCTATGTAGTTCCTCCACATAAAATGTGAGAACCACATTTGGCATCCAATACCCAAAAATGTATAATTTGTGAAGTTTAATGTCTATATCATTAATACTTGAAGATGAAGCAACCCCGTTCTTCACATCTTCTTTGAACTTTGGGCAAATTCAATTATTCCCAATAATTGAATCTCATTCAAATTTCCATTCAAAATTATCTCAATGTCAAAACGTGATAAATCGTAAGTGAAAAATTGAAGTTTTCTAACCAGCGATATTATCATGCAATTGAAGCCCTATCTCTCATAAAATATGAGGGAGCCAACCAGACAATCGATTCACGCCATCCAATGGCTCGAAAGTCTCTAATTTGTGTCATTGATGAACTTAAGTGTTTTGGATTAAATCACTCCCCGAGGTGTAAATAATCCTAACCTTATAATCCATCAAATGAAAGACAAATTAGGCATTTGTTTTGAAATTGAATAAAATATGAACTTTTATATGTTTGCAAGTAGTGTCCAACACTTTTGCAGTAGACGCATTGAGATTCCCTAGGAACCCTAGTAGCCTTCTTGCCCATGCTCTTTTGAATACCCTATCCTATATCATAAGAATTTCCCTCTTAGGGTCCTTCTCTATCGCCGGCTCAGCAGCCTTGAGCATCCCGTGGAGCTCACGAAGCTATTTCTTCAAACCATTCATATGGAAAATTTAGCCTGAAGGCATTATAACCATCATGAGATTGAAGTATGAAATCGGTTGCCAAATAATCAACATAGGAAAAATCTAGGCGGTCACTTGAAACAAATGATCCAATCATTTGTTGCATATGTGA
Source organism: Euphrasia confusa (assembly GCA_954870475.1). Lineage (NCBI taxonomy): Eukaryota > Viridiplantae > Streptophyta > Magnoliopsida > Lamiales > Orobanchaceae > Euphrasia > Euphrasia confusa. The sequence continues at coordinate 19,596,272 of OX940966.1, forward strand.
TCCCATAGATTTCCATTTTTCCAGCCTAGCTAAAACGATGACCCTGGTCATACCGAACCGCTCAATCTTAGCATATTCCCCGAACATGCTATTGAGTTGTTCAATGATATCTTAGGATGTGGTTATCTAACACATTTTTATTGTCTTCGTATTTGAGGACCATCCTCAAATTACGTTGTGAATCAAGAAAATTTATGTTGTTCAATTTTTCATAATCAAGAATTGAACCAAACTTGAATCGAGTTGAAATTAACATGATAAACTACAAAAGTAAGATAAATAAAGTATGTAAACATTCACAAAGCGGTAAACAAATAAGGTTGTCTAACAAGCTACTTATTTATTTCATTTTGTTCAATTGATATCCAATATCATTGTCCCTTAGAACAAAACGATCCCGAGATCCTCATCTTGTAAATATTTAAGTCGACTGTGTCCGCACTTAAGTATTTCAAGATAGGTAGACATACCCATGTCAATGATATCTAATATCACTCTCGGTCGACGAGAATCTCATTCTCATCTCATGTCTCGATAGCCACGCCTGCAGTGGATCTATCGATGAGAAAACCAAATTCACGTGTAAAGGTCTAACCCTTACTCCCACTTATCCCAAGATAAAAAGTAGTACCCCGCTGAGGCGGACCTACCAACTTATGATCGAGGGCTTTAGGGGTGTGATGTTTTGGACAAGACATTATACTCATTATTTTGGGAATTTGCATGCATAGGTTCGTTTATATGTAAGTTGAACATTTATAACATAAAACAACCTATAACTAGCAAAGCAAATAAATACGTATTGAATGGCCCCTAGAACCTCACAACACTCAAACGAAAAACGAAATAAAGCATTAAAACTGGTTGGAGACACTTCATGGAAGATCCGCGCCCGCCACCACCTTTCCGCGCCCGCCGTTTAGGTCAAATATCATTTTGTGCCCAAAAACCACGAACAGCGGTCGCTGTTACTATAACAGCGGTCGCTGTTACTATAACAGCGCCCGCTGAACACACTCCGGCGGTCGCGGATTCCCAAACCGCGCTCGCTGGAAAGGCACAAAACATGGGACAACATTCTGCCCCAAAAAGACCCAAACGGCGACCGCTGTTTTGAAACGGCGGTCGCCGAACATGTACCAGCGGCCGCTGGTGCCACAACAGCGCCCGCTGTTTGGCTCCAGTGGCCCCGGTTTCGTCCGTTTCGCTCTGGTTTGCTTCGTTTCTTCTCGTTTTCACTTGGGCTTCGAAATCCAACTCCGATACATGGATAAATCCATAGCTTACATATTGAACAATACATTTTTGAATAGAAAAACCTATCTATTACAAAAGATTCCAAGGGACGCAGCCCTCCAAAACTATGGCCATTCAACACGTAAAAAACACGATTCATCCACCCGACCACTATCGGTGGCCGGCCTTACATCTAATCACATAGATTCAAATAAACAAGTAATCCAATTATGTTGATTTAACCTTCGTGTCCAACACAAAAGTGTGCACGAGCCCTAGGCTCTGATACCAATTGAAGGTACCGGTATAGATCCGATCGATATACCGTGTGTGCGGAAGCGTGTAAAGCAATAGATCTACTATGCCATGATCTTAGTGCACACTTAATGTGTATAAGAACACATATAAACATATATATATATATATATATATATATATATATATATATATATATATATATATATATATATATATATATATATATATATATATATATATATATATATATATATATATATATATACACACATCCAATATATATATATATAAGGTTCAACGATTACTTACTTATGGTGACGAAGTGATTCGTTGATGTCGTTGAGGTGGTGTTGAGTCGATTGAACCACCTCAAATGGATCAGCCTCTCGAAGCTCTCCTTGTGAATGACCTCGTCACTCCTCTTGTCTAGATCGCCTGGATGTTGAAGCCGCACAAATGGCCCGGCCTCTACGTGTTGCACACGAACACGGAAAATGAACTTGCTTGCTTGTTAGATTGAAGTGGTTCTCCAAGAACTCTTTTCTCTCTATTTGGTGTGATTTTCGTAGCTGAATATTGTGGTGAGAAAATCAGCATTTTCTCACCTATTAAACCATGAAATAATCACCAAGTAACCTCCCCCATAATGGTGATATTGATGTAGAATCATTATCACCCATTAAGGTGTGTTAATGGTGAAGTTGAATGGTCATGTCCACATCCTCATGCCACATTGCATTGGATGTGGTCCCATTAGTTTGCATGGCATGCCATGTCACACCATGTGACATGCATTCCATGCAAGCCATGCATCCCATGCATGTACGTAAATCACATCGAATATAAACCTAGTTTATATATTTGTCGATTCCAAATCGACTCATTTTAGCAAACACTTATAGTTCGTATTTTCGGCTCGTGTGTGACCCTGTAGGTATAATTATCGATCAATATTATATTGCTCCCAGCAATAAATATTATCTAATAATTATTTAAACATCCATAGACGACCTTATGACTTTATCGATTGCACACGTAGGATCGAAGGACATATCCCAACACAGGATATCACTCCCGACGGCAGTCATTGGTAACCGAGCCGGCCCATTAGGGTCGGGCTTCGACCCCGTAACGGGCTGGGGCGTTACATCTTCGGTCCTGAGGGGCCGGAAAATGATGAGATCGATCGCCAGGTAAGTAGGATTTGGGACGCCGAACTGAGGGCAGATATTGTTTCGTTCCTTGCTGATGATTCTGCCACTTGCTTTAAGGAAGTTGTTGCTCAAAAAGTCTTCGAACTCATTAAACGTTTCCATTCGCAATCTAGTGCGAACCAAAGCGGACTCGAATATGTGGAAACTTTATTCAGAGAATGGATGAATTCCGGGTCTAACGACTTGATATCGTGCAGTCGAGGTTCCATAGACCACACAGTGGGTACAGACTTGTTTGATAAAACTGAGGACTTCAATTGGGACTTCGAATCTGAGGTGCTAGATCTCTATATTATTTATTTGAAGTGCAAATATCGTGATGTTAAAGGGAGTACAAACATAGTCTTATTGAGCACTCAATTTTGGGTAAGTTTTACAGTACTGTCATTTTGGACACCTTCGTTTTTTACTAATAATATCTTTTTCCAGAGTACTATAGATGCTGCATATAAGATTCATCGTGGCTCTATTGATGATTAGGTAGTGCCTGATTCTCTTCGAGAAGCAGTGGATGAAACATATGGTCCGATGTCAATGGAGTCCGACCAGCTTACTCACGTAAGTATTGAAAAGCATACATGCTTCATTTAAACTAGAGTGAAACTGAATTCTAACTCACAAACCCTAAACATGACATGTAAAGCTCGTCGCGATTTGTAATGTCCACGTTCATTGGGTCACCGTCCGAATATCCACCAAAGATTGGACTATCGAGTTGTATGACTCATTAATTCATACTCAACTGTGGACGTATCCTGATTACGGATTTCGGAAGGACGAATTGAGGCCGTAAATGGATTTTTTACCTCTTATGTTGAGGAGATCAGATTACTGGGCAAAGAAGGGTCAACACCATGAGATTACGGACGCCTTCGAGTTGAAAGTCATGCCGGACGCTGAACAATTCGTCCAAGATGTTACTGATAACCACTCTTGTGGAGTTTACTGTACCATGCAGCTTAACCGTTTGTTTGTCGACCCTCTGATGCATCGGAACGAAAACATCGATGAAGGGTACATTGAGGAGGTCAGGAAACAGATATGCCTGAAGATTTTTTGGCTGAGCTTGAATGATGTTGCTGATCCATTTTGATTGACGTATCATTATAAACATGTTGGTTGTTTTCACATTGTGATTCAATAATACTGGTTTGTTATTGCTGTTTTGTGCATGAATATTTGTACACGGTGCCTGAATAAGTCTACGGTGTACTCACTGAAGGTACCGATATACCGATCCGATCGATATACCGTGTGTGCGGAAGCGTGTAAAGCAATAGATCTACTATGCCATGATCTTAGTGCACACTTAATGTGTATAAGAACACATATAAACATATATATATACACATCCAATATATATATATATATATATATATATATATATATATATAAGGTTCAACGATTACTTACTTTTGTGACGAAGTGATTCGTTGATGTCGTTGAGGTGGTGTTGAGTCGATTGAACCACCTCAAATAGATCAGCCTCTCGAAGCTCTCCTTGTGAATGACCTCGTCACTCCTTTAGATCGTCCTGATGTGGAAGCCGCACAAATGGCCCGGCCTCTACGTGTTGCACACGAACCCGGAATTGAACTTGCTTGCTTGTTCTTGAGTGATTCTCTCACTCTTTTCTCTCTTGTTGTGTGGAATTTCGTGGCTGATGATTAAGTGATATGAAAACCATGTTTTCATCACTTTATTCACCACAATTAACCTCTCCTTGTAACCCCCCCCCCCCCCCCCCATTATGTGCATCATAATGCACCAATAATGGTGGTTAATGGGGAGGTAAAGGGTCATTTCCACATCACTATGCCAATTGGCATGGATGTGGTCCCCTTGCTTGTGTAGCATGCCATGTCATACCATGTGACATGCATCCATGCAAGCCATGCATCCCATGCATGTGAAATTCCATATGTATTGATTCTAAATTAATATAGCAAGCAACGTAATTCCAGCTCGTGTGTGACCATGTAGGTATGATTTTATCGATCAATATTATATTGTTCCCAACAATTAATATTATCGAATAATCATTTAACATCCATAGACGACCTTATGACTTTATCGATTGCACACGTAGGATCGAAGGACATATCCCAACAATCTCCCACTTGGCCTTCAGAGCCAGTGTGCTGCCAACTTCATGTTGTCACTTTATGTCTAAGTTTGAAGTTGAGGCAAGACTCGAGTCATCCTCAATCGGTTCAAACCTTTCTTGGACTTTGAGACAGACTGTTAAACCAGATTTATCACTATGATACGAATCTGGACGTGGCCACGTATTTTCCACAGTCTCGACTCTCCAAGTGGCCGGTAAGACATGTATCCCATTATAAAATGGAGGACAATCCCATCTTGTCAATCCAAGCTCTCCCACTTGCTTCCTGATATACCCAATAACAAGTTTTATAACCTCCTTTTACGAAAGGCGTTTACTTGTATCAAAGTACACCATTTAACAATGGAATTACTCTGGACTACTCAGGTCAGAGGAAATTGCTCGACAGTCAATGAAATAGTATTATGACTCGAAATCTTAAATACTATTCCAGTCGGGTCTGTTCGATCATTAGCTCCCAGCTAATATCTATGTAATTGTACTTGATGTCCCACATCACTAGCCCATGAAGCAGCGCTATAGTACACATTACAATCTAGTTCTTTGTATCATCAGTTTGTCCGTACTCGATTATACGAACTATGAACAATTTATGATTTAATTATATTAGTTCAACAATTGGGACTTCATTATGTGGTAAGTCGACCTCATAACCCAATTAATATAATTTTATCATTTGGACAATTCATACAATTTAAACCACAATTATATGAAGAAATTATTGAATATCATAAAAGATACGTGAATGTTTACATAAACTCCAAAAGTATACAATACATTAATAGGAATCACAATCCATCTCTAAGATATCGTATCCCTATTGCAGTCGTATGAGCATCATGCTTTGACTGCTGGAGTGGTTTAGTTAACGGGTCTGCAACATTATCATCAGTTGCAACTTTATTTATCTCGATGTCTCCACGACTAACTATCTCCCTGAGAATGTGGAACTTCCTGAGCACATGTTTGGATTTGTGGTGCTCCCTAGGCTCCTTGGCTTGCGCGATAGCTCCACTATTATCACAATAGAGAGCTATAGGATGGGCCGAACTAGGTACGACACCGAGCTCATCTAAGAACTTTCTCATCCAAACGGCCTCCTTTGCTGCTTCTGATGCAGCAATGTACTCAGCCTCTGTAGTAGAATCAGCTACGGTGGGTTGCTTGGAACTCTTCCAGCTCACCGCACCTCCATTCAGACAAAAGACAAAACCGGACTGAGACCGGAAATCATCTTTGTCTGTTTGGAAGCTTGCATCCGTATATCCTGTCACAACCAACTCTTTTTGTCCTCCAAAGACAAGAAAATACTCTTTAGTCCTTCTAAGGTACTTAAGAATATTCTTGGCCGCAGTCCAATGCGCCTCACCTGGGTTTCCTTGAAACCGACTCATCATGCTCAAAGCATACGATACATCCGGTCGTGTACATATCATGGCGTACATAATAGACCCTATTGCCGAAGCATAAGGAATATTTGCCATCCTTATTTGCTCATCAGGTCCCGAAGGGCACTGCCTCTTGCTCAAAGATGTACCATGAGTCATTGGAATGAGACCCTTCTTGGCGTCTTTCATTCTGAACCTGTCAAGCACCTTATCAATATAGGTTGCTTGACTAAGTCCAAGCAACCTTTGCGATCTGTTCCGACAGATCTTGATGCCCAATATGTACTGTGCTTCTCCAAGATCCTTCATTGAAAACCATCTTCCAAGCCATTCTTTAACAGAATTAAGCATAGGAATATTGTTTCCAATAAGGAGTATGTCATCGACATACAACACAATGAATACAACGTAACTCCCACTGACCTTCTTGTAAACACAAGAGTCTTCCATGTTCTTTTGAAATCCAAACTCTTGTATGGATTCATCGAACCGAAGATTCCAGCTTCGAGATGCTTGCTTTAATCCATAGATGGATCTATTAAGCTTGCATACTCTCTCAGCCTATTTAGGATCGATAAAACCCTCTGGTTGTGTCATAAACACATCCTCTACTAGAATCCCATTCAAGAAGGCGGTTTTAACGTCCATTTGCCATATCTCATAATCATAATGAGCAGCAATGGCTAAGAGAATCCGAATGGATTTAATCATAGCAACTGGTGAAAAGGTTTCATCATAATCCACCCCGTGAATTTGTTTATATCCTTTTGCCACCAACCTTGCTTTGAAAACACTAGGTTTTCCATTCATGTCTGTTTTTATTTTGTAAATCCATTTGCATCCAATGGGCCTAGCCCCTTTAGGCAAATCGACCAAGTTCCAAACTTGATTTTCAGACATTGATTCCATTTCGGATTTCATGGCACCCTGCCATTTCTTGAAATCTGGACTCGTCACAGCTTGGATATAGGTCGAAGGTTCATTGCTTTCTAAAAGCATGACTTCATAGTTCTCGTTTGTAAGAATACCTAAGTATCTGTCAGGTTGAGTTCTAATCCTTCCGGACCTTCGAGGGTTAGGTGTGTTTTCCAAAACCACTGGAGCACTCTCGACTTGGTCTTGAGTGTCCATATCAATTTGATCTTCTTGAACCTCGTTCAATTCAACTGAGCTCCCACTTACTTTCTTGGAAAGATATTCCTTTTCAAGAAATACACCATCTCGAGCAACAAAGACTTTGTTCTCAGATTGGTTGTAAAAGTGGTACCCTCGTGTTTCTTTTGGATAACGCACAAAGAAACATTTATCCAATTTGGGTTCAAGCTTTGTAGAGATATTTCTCTTCACATAAGCTTCACATCCCCAAACCTTGATATAAGACAAGTTAGGGACCTTCCCTTTACATACCTCGTATGGTGTCTTATCAACAGCTTTTGACGGTGTCCTATTCAGTGTATAGGCCGCTGTTAAAAGTGCGTGTCCCCAAAAAGATTTTGGTAGTTCACTAAGGCTCATCATCGATCGAACCATATCCAATAAGGTTCTATTCCTCCTTTCGGAAACACAATTCATTTGGGGTGTTCCAGGTGGAGTGAGTTGATATAGAATACCACAACTCATAAGATGATCATCGAATTCTTGGCTAAGATATTCGCCACCTCGATCCGATCGAATGGCTTTTATCTTCATACCAAGTTGATTCTCAACTTCATTTTGGAATTCTTTGAACTTTTCAAAGGCTTCCGACTTATGTCTCATTAAATAGACATAACCATATCTACTTAAGTCATCGGTAAAAGTTATGAAGTAGAAATAACCTCCACGTGCTTGTGAGCTCATTGGACCAGATACATCAGTATGGATTAAACCCAATAGATCATTTGCACGTTCTCCTTTTCCTAGAAAAGGTGACTTTGTCATTTTGCCCATCAAACATCCTTCACATGTATCAAATGACTCAAAGTCAAAAGATTTGAGAATACCTTCTTTAAGAAGTTTCTCTACACGTTTAATGTTGACGTGGCCTAATCGACAATGCCAAAGGTATGTTTCATTGAACTCATTCGATTTGGCCTTTTTAGTATCAATGTTATATATATGATTGTCAAATTGAAGTATATATAAACCATGTTCTAATCATGCCGAACCATAGAACACTCCACTTTTTGAAATAGTAAATAAACCATTTATTATAGTGAAGGAAAATCCTTCAGTATCTAATACTGAATTAGAAATGATGTTCTTGGTAATACTTGGTACGAAATAAACATTATTCAATACTAAAACAAGGCCCGAAGGCAAACACAAATCATAAGATCCTACGGCTAATGCAGCGACCCTCGCTCCATTTCCAACCCGCAGATCGACATCTCCCTTTACTAAAGTTCTACTTCTTTGCAGTCCCTGCACATGTGAAACAATGTGAGCACCGCATCCGGTATCCAATACCCAAGAAGAAGAATTTTTAAAGTTTATGTCTATGACATAAATACCTGAAGATGAAGGAACGACACCGTTCTTCACATCTTCCTTGAACTTAGGGCAATCTCGCTTGTAGTGTCCAACACTCTTGCAGTAGAAACACTCAGATTCCCCAGGAACCTTAGAAGCTTTCAAGAACCTTTTGGAAGGAGCTGCCACAGCTTTCCCTTTCCCTTTGCCTTTCACTTCTGGTTTCTTAATCCCCTTGAACTTTTTGGTACCTCCTTCCCGAATCATAAGAACTTCCCTCCTAGGGTCCTTCTTAAGCAGCCTTAAGCATCCCATGGAGCTCATGAAGCGATTTCTTAAGTCCATTCATGTGGAAATTCAGCCTAAAGGCGTCATAACCATCATGAAGAGAATGGAGAATGAAATCGGTAGCCAACTCGTCATCATATGCAAAACCGAGGCGAGCACTTGAAGCAAATAATCCAATCATTTGCTGTACATGTGGTCCCACGGGTTTACCCTTTTCCAGCCTAGCTGTTGCTATAGCCCGGGTAACACCGAAGCGCTCAATTCTTAGCCTGTTCCCCGAACATGCTCTTGAGCTCTTCTATGATGTCATAGGCTTCCATGAACTCGAATTGTTTTTGCAAATCGGGTACCATGGATGCCAACATCAAACATGTCACCTCATTTGTGGCTTTCTTAGCAAGGGCATATGATGCCTTTTGGGCAGCCGTGCCCCCATCATCGGGAAGCACGGGAAGGGGTTTGTCCAACACGCTTTCCTTTTCCTCGTATTTGAGGACTATCCTCAAGTTACGTTGCCAATCAAGGAAATTGGTGTTGTTCAACATTTCTCTATCAAAGATAGAGCTGAACTTGAATTGAGTTGAGACAGACATATTATACTACAGAAGAAAGATAAATAACGTAAGTAAACATCCACAAAGCGGTAAACAAATAAGGTTGTCTAGCAAAACTACTTTATTTGTTCCATTTTGTTCATTCGATATCTAATATCGTTGTTCCCAATTATTTTAATGACAAAAACGTGATAAATCGTAAGTGAAAACTCGAGGTTTTCTAACCAGCGATCTTATCATGCAATTGAAGCCCTATCTCTCATTAAAATGAGGGAGCCAACCAGACAATCGATTCACGCCATCCAATGGCTCGAAAGTCTCTAATTTGTGTCATTGATAAACTTAAGTGTTTTGGATTAAATCACTCCCGAGGTGTAAATAATCCTAACCTTATAATTCATCAAATGAAAGACAAATTAGGCATTTGTTTTTGAAATTTTAATAAATTAGAACAAAACGATCCCAAGACCCTCATCTTGCGAATCCTTAAGCCGACTGAGTCCGCACTTAAGAACTCCAAGATAGGTAGACATTCCATGTCAATGACATCTAATGTCACTCTCGGTCGATGAGAGTCCCATTCTCATCTTATGTCTCGATAGCCACGCCTGCAGTGGATCTATCGATTAGAAAACTAAACTCACGTGTAAGGGTCTAACCCTTACTCCCACTTATCCCAAGATAACAAGTAGTACCCCGCTGAGGCGGACCTACCAACTTATGATCGAGGGCTTTATGGGTGTGATGTTTTGGACAAGACATTATACTCATTATTTTGGGAACTTGCATGCATAGGTTTGTTTATATGTAAGTTGAACATTTATAACATAAAACAACCTATAACTAGCAAAACAAATAAATACGAAATCGAAATGCCCCTAGAACCTCACAACTCTCAAACGAAAATATTAAAAGCAACAAAATAGGCCTTGAACATCTTCTGGACTGGTCCTCGCCCTCCGTTTTAGTTCTGTGCCCTCCGATCTTGGTCAAATCTATTCCGTACCCATAAAACCACGAACGGCGCCCGCCGTTTCACAAACGGCGGTCGCCGAACACCACCGGCGGTCGCCGTTTCCAAAACGGCGCCCGCCGAAAGGGTTTGGAAAAATCTGCCAAGAATCAGGCCTTTCGGCGGTCACCATTTCCAAAACGGCGCCCGCCGGAGCTAAAACGGCGCCCGCCGTTTGGCTCCAGCAGCCCGGTTTTGTCCGCTTTGCTTCGTTTTGCTTCGTTTCTTCTCGTTTTCGCCAGAGAGCCGAGATCCTCCATCGAACCATGGACCAAGTCCATTGCTTACAAGTAGTACAATACAAATATAATAGAAAAACCTATCTATTACAAATGATTCCAAGGGACGCAGTCCTCAAAAGACTATGGCCAATCGAAACGTAAAAAACGACGAAATCATTCACCCGACCACTAACGGTGGCCGGCCTTACATCTAATCACATAATCACAATTAAACATATAATCCAATTATGTTGATTTAACCTTCGTGTCCAACACAAAAGTGTGCACAAGCCCTAGGCTCTGATACCAATTGAAGGTACCGATATACCGATCTGATCGATATACCGTGTGTGCGGAAGCGTGTAAAGCAATAGATCTACTATGCCATGATCTTAGTGCACACTTAATGTGTATAAGAACACATATAAACATATATATATATACATCCAATATATATATATATATATATATATATATATATATATATATATAAGGTTCAACGATTACTTACTTTTGTGACGAAGTGATTCGTTGATGTCGTTGAGGTGGTGTTGAGTCGATTGAACCACCTCAAATGGATCAGCCTCTCTAAGCTCTCCTTGTGAATGACCTCGTCACTCCTTTAGATCGTCCGGATGTGGAAGCCGCACAAATGGCCCGGCCTCTACGTGTTGCACACGAACCCGGAATTGAACTTGCTTGCTTGTTCTTGAGTGATTCTCTCACTCTTTTCTCTCTTGTTGTGTGGAATTTCGTGGTTGATGATTAAGTGATATGAAAACCATGTTTTCATCACTTTATTCACCACAATTAACCTCTCCTTGTAACCCCCCCATTATCTGCATCATAATGCACCAATAATGGTGGTTAATGGGGAGGTAAAGGGTCATTTCCACATCACTATGCCAATTGGCATGGATGTGGTCCCCTTGCTTGTGTGGCATGCCATGTCATACCATGTGACATGCATCCATGCAAGCCATGCATCCCATGCATGTGAAATTCCATATGTATTGATTCTAAATCAATATAGCAAGCAACGTAATTCCAGCTCGTGTGTGACCCTGTAGGTATGATTTTATCGATCAATATTATATTGTTCCCAACAATTAATATTATCGAATAATCATTTAACATCCATAGACGACCTTATGACTTTATCGATTGCACACGTAGGATCGAAGGACATATCCCAACACTCACAGTGCTGTGGTGTAGCCAATCGTAGACTCCTATGATTACCGTTTCACGGTGGATCAATAATTGTACATGGTTCCACTGTGTATCTTGAACCGTGTCACGGTGCGGAAACGGTTGCCAGCCGTGTTACTGCGTGCCAGCTGTGTCACACGCGTAACCAGCTAACCATACACAGTCCTCTCTCAACATTTGCAAATATTTGAATTCAAATTTGAATTCAAATCATCCAAAACAATCAGTGTAAAATTGATCACAACAATATGCCTACACAATCGGTGAACTCCGTGAGTACTGGTCAACCTAGCCGATTGAAGTACCAAGATAAAGTTTGTGGTAAATGTCGGAAGAAACTTCAGATTCGTGTGGTGTCCTCAAAATCTGAGAATTATCAAAAATTGATGTATTATTTTCAAGATCATACATTCGATTCCTGGTGTAACCCGTCAAATGAGGGAGAGATACTGCTGGAAATCGGCATCCCGGGTTGTCGGAAAAGCAGAAATAACAACCCAACCGAAATCCCATCGCCGGAGTACATGCGAGCACACCACACGGACCGGGGCCCGACCGAAACACCCTCCGCGGGATGAATCCGCGGCTGTCCTAGCCGAGCCCCCGCGAGGGGCTCGCGATCGCTAGACGTGATCGCTGGGAATGCTCGTAGCAGCCCCCGCGGCGAGTCCGGCGACTCGCCGCATCGCGCAGGAGGGCGGCTCGCCCAGCAAGCCACAGCGGGTCCAGCCGAAGGCTGCCAGGCGATCAAGCCCAGCTCGATCGCGTGCCTCGGCATCCACCCGGGGCTTTCTCTTTGCACGCTCGGGGATCGATCCCTAGGGCTTGATCTATCCCCACCCTCGGCTTCCCGCCGAGGGTTCATGCGTGCGATCCCCACGTGGATCACTACCGCCGCGGTCCGTGTTGGAAATCGATATCCCGGAATTAATAAATTTAAATAAATAAATTATCTAATTAATTACGACCGAATCCTTCGGAGATCGAATATCCGGAGATGTCAAATTGCGGAACGACAACTCCAATCGAAATCCCGGTTGCCGGAAATCCGCCACGAACCACCACGCGAAGCCGGACTCAACCAAACCTTAACCACGGGGATATCCCGGGCTGTTCGGTCGAGCCCTCGTGTGGGGCTCGCGGCTGTCCTTGGCAGCCGCCTAGGGCTGCCCTTGGCAGCCCCTATGCACGCCCAGCCGCCCCCGGTGATCGCACGACCAGCCACGGTTAAACCGTGGCTTGCGATCACCATCAGTCCGCCGCTGCGCGAGCGGCGTCCAGCCCGCGTGAGCGGTGCTCGCACCGTGCGAGCGGCTGCTCTAGCAGCCCGCTGGACATGCCGGAAACCCTCACGGAACAGCCCCATCAACGGACCCTCCGCCACGGCTAAGCCGCGGCTGCCCGATGGAGGCGTGCGCTCGCAACCGTGCGAGCGCTAGGGTTTCACGCCCTCGACCCTCCTAGCCGAGCCGTTGAGCCGCCGGCGGTCCGGTGGTCTTCGACCACCACCGCCCGGTTCAACCTCGTCTTGGGTCTCGTCTTTCGGATCTTGGTTCATGATATTCTCACGATAAATAAACGATAAAATCATAAAGAGGGTTTTACGATTTACCTCGTTCTCGTTGTTCGGAAAAACGAAGAACTCAATTTGACGACCTTGAGATCTTCCCGCGTATTCCTTGCACTAGCTCGGACGTCGTGTGGGCGACGATCTACCGAACTCCATGGATCTTCCTCTCTACTTTCTCTCTCTCTCTAGAATTGTGATCTTTAAGTTATGAGAATAGAGAAGACCATGTAGTGCTTTTATAGGCTACGTAGGGGATCTAAAGGAGGTGGAATATTGGGCTTCCAATATTGAAGATTAAATTGAGCCCAATGCTCAAGTCCATTAATCCTTATCAATATTAATTAATTCTATTTTCCACTATATAAAATTAATTGCACTCCCAATATTAAACCATATTATATCAAATAATATTTCTCCGGTAGTATTATTTATTCCGTGTATTTAAGATATAAATATCCATGAATAAAATTAATTTATTGCTAATTAATTTATTCATCTCTTATATCCGAGACTAGTACCATTCAACCTTAATTATTATGCGGAACGAATCCACCTGCAGGGTTTACATAATAATTCCTTATGAACTCATCTCGGGGATATTATCAACCCTTACGGGATACACTTTCCCGTCAAGTATTCACGGCATGTCATATATAAAATATAGTGACCCAACTTAACCGGTAATTAACCCAATAATTAAATCGGTTAATTCCTTTGGTAAATCAAAGTCACTTATATTAAATATACACACCCGCAATAGTTTCGGGGATTAAGAATAAAATACACTGAGACTCGAATCGATTATCGCCGGCAATCCTAATCGATGAATCTCAACGATCCGCTCAATACACCAAGTGTACAAGTGTGATAAAATAATTAAGACAAATTATTTTCTCTCTCACACAACGACTATACCGATGGATTGGTCCGTGTCCATCTAGGTCGTGAGCAACTGTTCGATTAAATACGAGTAACCGATAGTATGATCTTCTGTGTGGGCCCGACACACCATACTAACTACAACGTATAGAATCCAGGACTATAATTTGCATATATTTAATTATAAATAATTAAATGCAAATAATTGTTCATTTAATTAAATAGATTAATGGCAATGGATCGTGAGTTTCCTTTACTTAAATCTAGACATTAAGTACACAACTCCAACAATCTCCCACTTGTACTAAGGTCTAGTCATTTCCTCCAAACTCCCGACTCCCATACTCATCACCTGCTTAAGTTGTACTTCCAAGAAGTACTATGTGAATGAGCACTCTAGGTTGCCGCTCTGAAGTTATCTTGGTGACTACAACGTCGTCTCCCTCGACGATGACTCGTATCAGGTGGTACTTGCACTATGTGTTATCTTACACTTATGGACTTGTGATTTCTTACCATTTGCCATTGCACCGCTATTTACATAGCCTTTGGCAAATTAAGAATCACATCTAAGTCCTAGAGATTATCCCGGAGTTATACCAAAACTTCCGCTGCCTCTGAGGCCGCTATTTGGTTACCCATGGGAGAGTCCGAAAAGCATCGTGCTTATCACTCTTCCATGTTAAAACTCCTTCTCCTTCAATAGTGAAACACATAGCCTGATATCGAGTTACACTGGTCCTCATTTGATTAGAAATCTAAGAGAATGTAATCCAAAGGAAATGTTTGTCTGCTTCGTAGTCTAGAACAGTACATCGAAAGTACTTTTACAGCAGTCGAATATTCCTTTCCAGGATTACCTTGATATCCTCCCACTATGCTAACCACATAGCCGATATCAGGTTCTTGTTTTCAACAATGCATTTATTAAGTTTTCCACACTCAAAGTGTAGGAAACTGCTTTCATTGCTTCTATCTCCTTTTGTGTTCCAAAACACATATCCTTAGATAGATGCATTCCGTCTCTGAAAGGTAACGAACCTTTCTCGGAATCTTGCATGTTAAAATGAACCATAATCATATATATGTAAGATGTCCAGGAGAAGTACAATGTTCTTTTCTTGAGATCCTAGATCTTAAGAACATGCTCTAACTTCTTCTTCATCTCATATATCGATTTTTCTAGACAACCATCATTTTATGTCTGACAACATCTTTACATTGTTACCAATGATAAAATGTCATCTACATAAAACCTCCGAGAAACACCACCTTGTTTCCATCACGTTTCCCATACACACGATTCGTCTATGCTTTTGATGAATCCATAAAATGGACTATCTCATCAATTTGCAAGTACCACGAACTCAATGCTTTGTTTCAATCCATAAATGGATCAACTAAGCTTGTACTCTAAATGATCTCGCCTCTTAGCAATAATCCTTATTGCTCTCCAAGAAGGCACATTTAGATCTAGTACGACCTTCATGTAGATCCAGGGATCGATTTCATGTATACTAGGTCCAGAGTCCAAAGACTCTCCTAGTCTTATGAATATCTCCGGTTGTCCCACAACCTCCCACTACAATGGCGTTCCGGTGTATAAATAGTGATAACAGTAGGTGCAGTTAGTGGTGTACCGCTACTCGGTTCGGCTGGTTCTAAGTCTTAATCTTTCTCTCTCATTTCAAAGTATTATGTCACTTTGGGATTGTGGTTCATCATATAGTCTTTCTCTAAGAACCGTGCGTTAGAACTTATAACGTCCTTCTGGTTCATAGTACTATTGAACACACATCTTTTGTTCTTCTAGGATATTCTACAACACAACCGCATTTGAATGCACCGTTGTTTCCAGACATATCCATAGAACATAGGTAGTTCCGTATGACTCATGCTTTTACTATTTCTATAAGAGTTCCATTTCTTGTTTACGACACACCATTTCTACACAACAGTGTATGGTGTAGTCTTTTGGGATCAAATCCCAATCTCTGATCAGTATGCCATGCATTCCTCAGATAGGTACTTGCCTCCGCGATCAAATCGCAGGCTACAAATGGATGTACCTCGATGGTTCTCCACAATTGCTTAGTGTCCATTGACTTGTCAAAACACTTGCTTTTGTGGCACATCAGGTATCCTAATCCATTTCTCGAGTAATCATCAAATGAAGTACTCGTACCTTATTGTCTGAGTAGACATAGGTCTGCATACATCAGAGTCAATCAATTCTTATACTTGTCCGGATCTTATATCTTATATCCATAAGGATTGCTTAGTCATATTATCTTCCAAATTAGATTCTTAGGTCGGAAGGTCCACTCCTTCAACTTAATTGATCAAATATCAATTATCGACCTTTGAACTTCTTATTTGAATAAAAATGACTCAGCATAAGAATCCACAAGTATAATTGATAAAGAAATCTCTTATTAGTAAAACGAGTTTTATACTACGGTTCGTTGCATCGTGGTGGACTCAGGATTCATCATTTATATATTGCTAGCTAATGTACCAGAATAGATAATATCATTATTTCTTCTTATAACCATCAAATGATTAAAAGAAATAAAATATCTATTCATTAGAAATCCAGAACAAAGTTCTTTCTAATTTGAAAGGTACATAAAAGCAATAACCCAAAATGAAATCCTATAAAATGTCCTCCACTGCAAATGCTGCCTCCTCTACAGCATTGCCCATGTAGACTACGATTTCTTCTTTTCTAAGTCGTCGGGTTTCCGGGAACCCTTGCATTTAAAATGCACATACCGTCAGTGGTTCCATATCTACACACCAGGTTCCGGTAGATAATACCACTGACTATGATTTACGACTAAAGAAAAATTTCGTACTTTCTTTGAGAGGATAATCAGACTTCCAGTACCCAGACTGTTTGCATCGAGTACACGCTTTCTCGTCCCATCTCGTGGTCTAAGCAACTTAGAACCACTGGGTTTCTTTGCTTGCTTTTCCTTTCCCCCGATTTTACCCTTAGGTTCGAAACCTATGCCATTGGCTACAAGAGCTTGCGATTTCCTTCTCAACTCGTCTAAAAGGTCAATCATCTCAAAAACGTTTTTAAGCGTTTCCTCGAATCGACTGGCCTTTATGAGTATCCTCATCGCCTCTTGTCTAGCCTCTACATCATGTCTAAACATCTTGAGTTTGAACATGATATCAAAATCAGTCCTTTCCTCATCAGTTAAGACATTTGTAGGCTCGGGAGGACAAAGCTCACTGAGTACAAACTTGTACTCTTTAACAGTCTGGACAATGTCTAGATTTCTATTCAATTCATTACATTTAGGGACCAATGAGTTTAAAAATCCTTACGTATCACAGAAAGTGGGTTCAAAGCCATTTCCTAATCTATGAGCACGTATAACAACAAACAATCGATTTAATCTCCGATATTATCTCCCTCAAATAATATCTTTAAACCACTAATCACATCTAAAATCCCATCAGATATGGCAAGCCACGTTCGTGTGGACGTTTACCTATCCAAATGATTTAGCAATTAGATTTGCTTCGGTCGTACATCATTATAGCGTTACTTCGTTGGGAAGAATACTATAAAGCGTACCTAAGTGTAAACCATTACTCAGTATCTAAGATCGTTTGGGATACGTATATTCACCGCAAGCCACGTTCGTGTGGACGTTTACGTTGTTGGAAATCGACTACCCGGGACATGTCCGTTCGATCACTCGAACATCCGAACACGCCCAGTCGACCTCACATGACAGCTCTACGCTGACGACGAAGCCCCGCAGCCGATTCACGCCCAGCCGCCGCGCACGAGGCGCAACCGCGCGAACCGGATGCTGTCTGATGCAGCCAGCGGGCGCTGCCCCGCCACCAGCGGTCGCTGACCCCTTCAGCGGCCGCTGCCTTGCCACCAGCGGGCGCTGGAGATGCCCTTGGCAGCGAGCGCTGCCTGGCTTCCAGCGGGCGCTGCTCGTGACGAACAGCAGCGCGCTGCTGCTGTTCCGGGCTCGTTTCTGGTCCGTTTTTCCTCTTCCGACCACCGATCCGGAGGTCCCTGACCCCCCAGTAGTCGAGGAACACGTACCACGACTCCCGGAACCCGATCGTTCGTCCGATGTATTTCTAACGAATCAAGAGATCGAATATTGCGGAAAAAGAGTTCGATCTCATACCTTTGTCGCGTGATTCGGAGGAGCCGAATTGTTGAAACCTTAGCGATTGCTAGCGTATGCCTCTTCCCGACTCCAACCGTTGTGTGGGCAACGATCCGTTGGGTCTCCCTTTTCTGCTCTCTCCTTTCTCAAACCAGCGTTATAAATCATTCTCTGAGAATAAATTTATTTGCGTTAACAAATTAATTTTAACAGAGAAAAATCTTAATTGCGCTAACGCAATTATTTTCTCTGCTGAAATTAATTGTTGCGGCGTTCTGTAGGTTTAGGAGAGGGCAAGGGGGGGGGTTTAAATAGAGTTACGCTAGGGACCTCTTAGGTAAATTAATTAGGGGCTAAAATGAAATATTAATTAACTTGGAATACTTAAAAGCAATTCCTTAATTAATCGATTTCAAATTTAATTATTATTAACTCCACTATAAAATAATAATTGAATTCCCGAAATTAATTTAATATTATATCAACAATAATATTTCCGCCGAAATTACATATACGACTTTCCCCGTGTTTAAGATATCGAATGTCCACGAATTAATTTCAATTACTAATAATTAAATTAATTCGTTTCTTATTATCCGAGACTAGTACCACTCATCCTTATTATCATGTGGATCAAATCCACCTGCAGGGTTTACATGATAAACTTTATGAGCTCATCTCGGGGACATCATCAACCCGATAAACGGGACACGGTTTCCTGTCTATAATCTACAGCATGCCGTGTGTACAATTACGATTCCCAATTTACCGAGAATCTCGACTAATCAATTAGTCTCACTCATTGGTAGATTAAAGAACCGAGAATTGGACACACGCACCTATAATTATATAGGGATTAGGAATTCGTATATCCGCAATATCTGAGGTCTGGTTCGATTACTTTGATTAGTATAAATCGAACGCCCTCCCGTGGTCCTGCTCAATACACCAAGTGTACGAGTGTAACATGATAGTCAAGACCGACTATCTACCAGTCACACTACGACGTACCGATGGATTGTCCCTGTCCATCTAAGTCGTGAGCTACTGTTCAATAGTATACGAGTAACCGACAGTATGATCTTCCGCGTGTCTCCTCACGCCATACTGTCTACAACGTATACATCAAGGACTATTGCATTAAATGCAATCATGCTTGAATCATATCTCGAATTAAGGTATAGATAAGGAGTTCCGTATTTGCACTAAACTAGACATTTAGAATACAACTCCATCAATCTCCCACTTATACTAAAAGTCTAGTCGCCCTCTCCCAAACATCAGATTCCCATAACCTGATCACGCCTACCCAACACTTCCGCTGGAAGAGCTTCTGTGATGGTTTTACTAGGAAATCCTCTTGATGCTATCTAGGTGACAACTGCATCGTCTTACTAGACGATTTCTCGAATCAGGTGGTACTTGCGCTCTACGTGTTATCTCCCACTGTGGACTTGTGGCACTTCAAGTTTGCCAATACCGCTATTCAAAATAGCTTTGGGCAAACTAGAAACCACATCTAAGTCCCTTAGGAAGTTCTGGAGCCACACTGACCTTTTAACTGCCTTAGAGGCCGTTATCCTTTCAGTTTCCATGGTAGAGTCCGTAATGCATTGCTGCTTTACATTCTTCCATGTGACTGCTCCACTTCACAGTGAGAACACATAGCCTGACTTCGACTTTCGACTGTCCCTGTTTGATTTGGAAATCCAATTCTATGTAATCCAAAGGAAACAACTTGACTGCTTTGAAACTCAGAACATAATTCCCGGTCCTCTGCAGGAGCCTAAACATGTTCTTTACATCAGTCGAGTTATCCTTTCCAGGATTACTATGATATCTCACCACCATGCCCACGGCATAGTAGATATCAGTCTCGTGCATAGCATTACATACATTAGGCTTCCCACCATTAAGGTACAGGAAACTGCTTACTCTTCATCTATCTCCTTTATTGTGTCAGACACAAAACCTTAGATAGATGAATTCCACATCTAAAAGGTGAAGACCTTTCTTGGAATTCTGTATGCTGCAACGAGTAAGAATTGTATTTAAGTATGAGACTCGAGATAAGTTCTATGTTCTTTTCTGGCGATCATTTATAACTTTGATCCTAAGAAAATCCCCGACTTCTTCTCCTAAGTCTCTTACACTGAATTACTCGGACAACCATCCCTTTATGTCCGATAACATCTTTCATATTGTTGCCAATTTAGAAGGATGTCGTCTACATAAAGAATGAGAAAACACCACATCTTTTCTGTCACTTCTTTATTACACACAGGACCTAAACATGTCCCTATGAATCCATGAAATGGATTTTCTCATAGGTCCACATGTGTCCAAGATCTTGAAGCTTCCTTCAATCCTAAGATTGATTAAGCTTGCTTACCGAATGCTCTTGGCTCTTTTCGATGAATCCCTCTGGCTGTCCCACATAGATGGTCCCGTCAAGACTTCGATTTAGAAATCCGTCTTGACTTCCATCTTCCATGTGAAGACAAAAGAATCCGGATCGACTTTAGCATAGCTACCGGCGAAAAAAGTTTACTCATAATCGATCCCTTTCTTTCTGAGTGCACCCTTTCGCAACAAGCCTAGCCTTAAGGTTCACACCTTCCCGTCAGACCCTCTTTTTATCTTGTACACGCACTTGCAGCAATGGCTTTTACACCTTTGGGCGGTGCTACAAGATCCCAGACATGATTTGAATCCAAAGATTCAATCTCATATTTCATCGTCTTTTGCCAAGACTGAGCATCTTGATCTTTCAGCGTCTCGTCATAGATCTAGGGGTCGGCTTCATGTTCTCCAGGTACCAAGTCCGAAGACTTTCCTATAAACATGAACTTGTCGGGTTGTCTAACAACCCTCCCACTACGACGACGCTCCGGTGTGTCTTTAGTGACTAAAGATTACAGTAGTGAACTACTCAGTTAGGCTGGTTCTAAGTCTTGATCAGTCCCTCTAAGCACATTAAGTATTACCCTACTCTTGGGCTTGTGATCTTGCATATACATATAGTCCATGTCTAAGAACCGAACGTTGAGTCAATCAACGAACATCTGGTCATTTGGACTATATTACATATATCAATTCGTTTTCTTAGGGTATCTTATAAACAGCCGAATATCTGTACAAGTTTCCAAAAGAATCAAGTTCAGGATAAACGCCGCTGTTTCCAAGCCATGTCCCAAAAAATGAATTAGGTAACTCCGAATAACTTATTGTCTACTTTCCCATATCTATAAGAGTCATATTCCTTCTTTACAACACATTATTTTGCCGAGGCATAAATGGTGTAGTCTGTTGGGAGTTAATCCCATTTTCTGATAAATATGCCTTACTCCTCAAAGAGGTCTGCATATATCAGAGCGAATCAAATCTAGTACTTTCTTGGATCTTTTTCCTTTAAACATAAAGGGTTGCTCGGTCATTAAAACTTCCAAGTATGATTCTAAGGTTGGAAGGTCCTTTCCTTCAACCTAGCTGAGTGGTCCATCAGCTTCATCCTTTGAATCGTACTTAAGTTAAACTGATTTAGCCTAAGATTCCATAAGTACATTTGATTCATCCTAGAAGGATCTTTACTCTTATTGGGGTTCGACAATGTGTTATTAGCTCCGGTGTATTGCATCGTGGAAGAACATGGATTTAGTATTAAATTGTCTATCAATGTACCAGAATAGATAATATCCTCGTTTCCTACTCTGATAGGTATGAACTATCATAAGAAACAGAATATCTATTCTAAGCCAATTTAGAAATCCGAAATGAAATTTCTTTCTAAATGCCGGCACATAAAGACAATTTATTAGAACTAAAATCCTACCGTTAAAACCATTTAACATCTCCCACTGCAACGGCTGTTACCTTAACAGTATTGCCCATGTAGGTTTATTACTTCTTCCTATCTAAGTCTCCGGGTTTCCTGGAACCCCTGCATTAAAGTGCAGACATGATTAGTGGTTTCCGTATCCACACACCAGGTACTGGTAGATAACACCACTAAGCATGTTTCGGTGACTAAGGAGAAGTTAACTTCTAGTTGCTTTGAGAGGACAATTAAAACTTCCAGTATCCAAACTGCTTACAACGGAAGCACTTGCCCCTTGGGCTTGCTTGTCCCATTCCGTGGTCCAGATATATTAGGCCCACTGGGTTTCCGTATTTTCTTCTTCCTTTTGCTGCCCGAAAGCCTAGGAAGAGTCAATCTCTCAGCCATAAGTGCTTTGAGGACCCTCAAAGATTCTCTCAGCCGCTAGAAGTTCAATCAGGAGCTCCGCCAATGAATAAGACCCCTTATTCATATTTTAGTTTAGGCGAAACTGCTCAAAACTTCTCGGCAATGACTGGAGCACAAAATCAACCTGGGTTACCCCATTGATAATTTCTCCCAGAACCTCTATCTCATTAACATAGCCCATCATTCTAAGAACGTGATCCCTTACGGGTGTTCTTTCCGACATGATGGCCGTCATGAGTTGCCTCATTTCACTTTGCCCGGCTGTCCTGTCCTGATAACCAAAACTTCTTGAGGTTAAGCATCATATCATAGGTAATGGTCATGGCATGATCCCGATGTCGCAGCACTTTTGACATGAAAGTCATAATGTTGCTCCGCGTCATCTCATAGCCTTGATCCATTTCCAATGAGCTTCCTTTCCTCAGTAGTGGAAGCATCATTTGTCTCAGCAGGTCAATCGACTTGGAGTACATAATTGTACTCCTCTGCAGTTAGGACAATGTCCAAGTTTCTTTTCCAATCCATACAAACAGGTTCAGTGAGTTTGTTGAATTTTAATGGGAATAATACCATATAAAACAAA
This sequence comes from Euphrasia confusa, assembly GCA_954870475.1. Lineage (NCBI taxonomy): Eukaryota > Viridiplantae > Streptophyta > Magnoliopsida > Lamiales > Orobanchaceae > Euphrasia > Euphrasia confusa. Next base: position 19,619,663 of record OX940966.1, read on the forward strand.
CAATGAGTTTAATTCGATATCATTTCCCTCAAGTGATATCATTAAACTACCAATCATTTCCAAAATCCCATCAGACATAGCAAGCCACGTTCTTGTGGACGTTTACCAGTCCAAATGATTTTATGATTGGATTTCACTTCGGTCGTACATCATTATAGCAGTGACTCCGATGGGGAGGATACTATAAAGCGTACCTAAGTGTGTACCATTTCTCAGTACTAAGTCCACCGCTCGGGAACTACATGTCCACCGCAAGCCACGTTCATGTGGACGTTTACGTTGACATGCGGTCCTCCACGACTTTCTATAACTGTCGAGCCTCAATTAATCCCAAAGTTCTGTTTCCATCTAGCAAGCCACGTTAGTGTGGACGTTTACTAAACAAACAACTTTATTAATTGAATCCTACTTATTTAAATGTCATAGAGTCTCAATTAACCCAAAGTACCGTTTCCATTTAGCAAGCCACGATAGTGTGGACGTTTACTAAAACAAACAACTTTGTTAATTAACTCTTACATTTATTAAATTTCACAATTTTATTAATCAAAGCTTGATATCTCGTAAGTGAAACTCGAAGTTTCTAACCAGCGATCAATCATGCAATTGAGCCCTATCTCTCACTAGGTGAGGGAGCCAACCAGACAATCGATCTAGTCATCGAATGACTCGAATGTCTCTAATCTGTGTCATCGACATAACCAAGCGCTTTGGCTCCATTCCACTCCCCGGGGTGAGAATGAGTCGAGTTGAAATTAGTCTTTGAATGACAGATTAGGCATTGCTTTTGAGAAATATAATTGTTCAATTTTATAAGTGGATTTTAAATTCGAATTTTGATCTAGTGATATCTGTGTGTCGACTTTATCCGATAGGGAGGATGACACTAAAGCCAACTCGTAAGTGACACACATCACTATCAAAACAGAGAATGGAGACCGCGGGATTGTTTCCAATCCCTCTCCCACTTAGTATTTTACGAAAGGGATAACATGCATAAAATAAATAAAGCATAATAACAAGCACGTAAACACACAAAAAGCATTTAACGTGGCCCCGATTATTATGGCCTTTAAATATCTTCCATGCACTTCTTCTCGGATCTTCGTCTCGTTGCTCGTCTCGGTCTCGATCCACCACCGACTCGTCAAAGTGCCAAGAGACGAACCCCTCCCACTGGAGTATCGTCCCAGGCCTCGACAATCGTTCCGTGGTGTCCGTCGAACCCCCGAAGCATCGCTGCCAAGCCTAGGGCAGCGGGCGCTGCCCTATATCCAGCGCTCGCTGGAGAAGCTCCGGGCAGCGGGCGCTGCCCCAGCTCCAGCGGGCGCTGTTCGTGCACAGATTGCTGCGGGTTCGACTTCTCGACCCTCGTTCGTCCGGCCTTCGATCTTCTCTCGATTCACCAAGTAGCAGCAACATTACATAAGTAAAACTAACTACTTCCGGCATCGATCCTATACAGGTTGATCGATCCTATACACCCGGATAAAACGAAAACGAAAAAAGAACCTAAACGACTCAACCCGTCGTTTTAACTATTACAAACATGCAACGATTATAAAACAAAGATCTCGACAACCCCGAGAGTTTAACAGACCACATCATACAGCACAATAACAATGGCCATAACAATCGGGTTCGAACCTGCAAAACAAATCTCGCAAAAATACAACGAACGACAAAACCGGCTCTGATACCATTTATTGGAAATCGACTACCCGGGACGTGTCCGTTCGATCACTCGAACATCCGAACACGCCCAGTCGACCTCACATGACAGCTCTACGCTGACGACGAAGCCCCGCAGCCGATTCACGCCCAGCCGCCGCGCACGAGGCGCAACCGCGCGAACCGGATGCTGTCTGATGCAGCCAGCGGGCGCTGCCCCGCCACCAGCGGTCGCTGACCCCTTCAGCGGCCGCTGCCTTGCCACCAGCGGGCGCTGGAGATGCCCTTGGCAGCGAGCGCTGCCTGGCTTCCAGCGGGCGCTGCTCGTGACGAACAGCAGCGCGCTGCTGCTGTTCCGGGCTCGTTTCTGGTCCGTTTTTCCTCTTCCGACCACCGATCCGGAGGTCCCTGACCCCCCAGTAGTCGAGGAACACGTACCACGACTCCCGGAACCCGATCGTTCGTCCGATGTATTTCTAACGAATCAAGAGATCGAATATTGCGGAAAAAGAGTTCGATCTCATACCTTTGTCGCGTGATTCGGAGGAGCCGAATTGTTGAAACCTTAGCGATTGCTAGCGTATGCCTCTTCCCGACTCCAACCGTTGTGTGGGCAACGATCCGTTGGGTCTCCCTTTTCTGCTCTCTCCTTTCTCAAACCAGCGTTATAAATCATTCTCTGAGAATAAATTTATTTGCGTTAACAAATTAATTTTAACAGAGAAAAATCTTAATTGCGCTAACGCAATTATTTTCTCTGCTGAAATTAATTGTTGCGGCGTTCTGTAGGTTTAGGAGAGGGAAAGGGGGGGGGGGGGGGGTTTAAATAGAGTTACGCTAGGGACCTCTTAGGTAAATTAATTAGGGGCTAAAATGAAATATTAATTAACTTGGAATACTTAAAAGCAATTCCTTAATTAATCGATTTCAAATTTAATTATTATTAACTCCACTATAAAATAATAATTGAATTCCCGAAATTAATTTAATATTATATCAACAATAATATTTCCGCCGAAATTACATATACGACTTTCCCCGTGTTTAAGATATCGAATGTCCACGAATTAATTTCAATTACTAATAATTAAATTAATTCGTTTCTTATTATCCGAGACTAGTACCACTCATCCTTATTATCATGTGGATCAAATCCACCTGCAGGGTTTACATGATAAACTTTATGAGCTCATCTCGGGGACATCATCAACCCGATAAACGGGACACGGTTTCCTGTCTATAATCTACAGCATGCCGTGTGTACAATTACGATTCCCAATTTACCGAGAATCTCGACTAATCAATTAGTCTCACTCATTGGTAGATTAAAGAACCGAGAATTGGACACACGCACCTATAATTATATAGGGATTAGGAATTCGTATATCCGCAATATCTGAGGTCTGGTTCGATTACTTTGATTAGTATAAATCGAACGCCCTCCCGTGGTCCTGCTCAATACACCAAGTGTACGAGTGTAACATGATAGTCAAGACCGACTATCTACCAGTCACACTACGACGTACCGATGGATTGTCCCTGTCCATCTAAGTCGTGAGCTACTGTTCGATAGTATACGAGTAACCGACAGTATGATCTTCCGCGTGTCTCCTCACGCCATACTGTCTACAACGTATACATCAAGGACTATTGCATTAAATGCAATCATGCTTGAATCATATCTCGAATTAAGGTATAGATAAGGAGTTCCGTATTTGCACTAAACTAGACATTTAGAATACAACTCCATCATACGTTAACATACGCTCCTTCACTCCCTTCTATAACTGTCTACATCAACCATTCCAAAATCCCATTCAGTATAGCAAGCCACGTTCATGTGGACGTTTACTATACCAAAAGACTTTTACAGTTGACTCCCGATTACTTGATCCATTCGATTTTCGTAAATCAAGACGCGGAGAATCATAAGTGAAACTCGAACTTTCTAACCAGTGATTCACCATGCGAACAACCCTATCTCACATTAGATGAGGGAGCCGAGCAGACAATCGATCCATTTCAAAAAATGGTACGAAGGTCTCTAATTTGTGTCATCCACGTGACCAAGTGGCTTTGGCTCCATTCCACTCCCCGGGGTGAGAATGAGTCGACTTGAAATCAGTTTCAGAAAGACAAATTAGGCATTGTTTGATAAACTTAATCGATGTTTCTCGTAAAAGGAATTACAAGAATTCTCCTCCAATGACTTGTCTATACGAACTTCAAAAGTCCATAAAAGTCACCAAGAGAACAGCAATGGAGACCATGGATATGTTTCCATACCCTCTCCCACTTAGCTTTTTACAATAAAGGGATACGCTATCTAATGCATAATTAAATACACATAAGCATGCATACATGAAATAGAGCACATAGAATATTATCACATAATAGAAATTATACTAGAATATTATTTTTCCGACTATTATGGCTTTATCGCATCCTCGTACGCATCTTCTAGTCTTCAGTCTTCGTTCTTGAATGCTCCATGTGACGGGAATATTAATTCCAATATTTAAATCTATTTATTTTTAATAAATCCAAAAGTTACTTAATTCGAAAATTAAGTCAATCGAATAAATCAAAAATAAAATTAAATATTATTAATATTTTTATTATTTATTTTCCTCTTCTAATTTCATTATTTCTCTAGAATCCTATCCTAGACCCACTTGGAATATTCTAGAAGATTTCCATAATGAAATAAGGAAATAAAATAATTTAGGACTCCTAGTCCTTCCAAATTAATTCCTTTCCTAATCCATTAAAAATTCCATAAAGGAATAATTAAAAAAGGAAAAATTAATTAAGGACTCTTAAAACTTTCCAAATTAATTATTTTCTTAATCTATTAAAAATTCCATAAAGGAATAATTAAATAAGAAAAATAAATTAATTCCAAATTTATTCCTTTTCCTAATCCATGAATATTCTCAAGAATAGGAATAATCAATAAGGAAAAATAAATTTATTCTAAATTTATTCTTTTCCTATTCCATGAGAATTCCAAAAAATAGGAATACTTAAAATAGGAAAACCGAATAATTTAGGAAAGTTGGATCTTGGCGGGAGAGCACGAGTTGGGGATCCTCGCGCCCCACCACCACCATCGACCACCCCAAGGAGCACCGCCGCCGCCGCCCCCAGCCGGCCAGCCACCGTCGCCGGCGACTCCATGGCCGAGAGGGCTACGGGCAGCCCCTTTGTGGTCGATCGATCCATCCCTTGGGTCGATCATGGGGTTGATCGATCCCCGGAATCCTCCCTCTCTTCGTCTCCTCCGTCACACTTTTCCGGTTGTCGTTTCGGAATCGATCCAACGTAAAATAAATTACAAATTTATTACTACGCTATCCGGTATCAATTCTCTACATGAAATCGACCTCACAATTTCCGGAAAATTTAAGAACAAGCATTCACCACACAAGAACAAATATTGACATCACCGAGAGTTTAATAATCAAGAGAAATATTATGACATTAATTAACAATAATTAAATCTAGCCATAATAATCGGAAACTCTGCAAGGTAGAACAATTTATCGAAAAATACCATGAACTAAAACCAACGCTCTGATACCAATTGTTGGAAATCGATATCCCGGAATTAATAAATTTAAATAAATAAATTATCTAATTAATTCCGACCGAAATCCTTCGGAGATCGAATATCCGGAGTTGTCAAATTGCGGAACGACAACTCCAATCGAAATCCCGGTTGCCGGAAATCCGCCACGAACCACCACGCGAAGCCGGACTCAACCAAACCTTAACCACGGGGATAGCCCGGGCTGTTCGGTCGAGCCCTCGTGTGGGGCTCGCGGCTGTCCTTGGCAGCCGCCTAGGGCTGCCCTTGGCAGCCCCCTATGAACGCCCAGCCGCCCCCGGTGATCGCACGACCAGCCACGGTTAAACCGTGGCTTGCGATCACCATCAGTCCGCCGCCGCGCGAGCGGCGGTCCAGCCGCGCGAGCGGTGCTCGCACCGTGCGAGCGGCTGCTCCAGCAGCCCGCTGGACATGCCGGAAACCCTCACGGAACAGCCCCATCAACGGACCCTCCGCCACGGCCAAGCCGCGGCTGCCCGATGGAGGCGTGCGCTCGCAACCGTGCGAGCGCTAGGGTTTCACGCCCTCGACCCTCCTAGCCGAGCCGTTGAGCCGCCGGCGGTCCGGTGGTCTTCGACCACCACCGCCCGGTTCAACCTCGTCTTGGGTCTCGTCTTTCGGATCTTGGTTCATGATATTCTCACGATAAATAAACGATAAAGTCATAAAGAGGGTTTTACGATTTACCTCGTTCTCGTTGTTCGGAAAAACGAAGAACTCAATTTGACGACCTTGAGATCTTCCCGCGTATTCCTTGCACTAGCTCGGACGTCGTGTGGGCGACGATCTACCGAACTCCATGGATCTTCCTCTCTACTTTCTCTCTCTCTCTAGAATTGTGATCTTTAAGTTATGAGAATAGAGAAGACCATGTAGTGATTTTATAGGCTACGTAGGGGATCTAAAGGAGGTGGAATATTGGGCTTCCAATATTGAAGATTAAATTGAGCCCAATGCTCAAGTCCATTAATCCTTATCAATATTAATTAATTCTATTTTCCACTATATAAAATTAATTGCACTCCCAATATTAAACCATATTATATCAAATAATATTTCTCCGGTAGTATTATTTATTCCGTGTATTTAAGATATAAATATCCATGAATAAAATTAATTTATTGCTAATTAATTTATTCATCTCTTATATCCGAGACTAGTACCATTCAACCTTAATTATTATGCGGAACGAATCCACCTGCAGGGTTTACATAATAATTCCTTATGAACTCATCTCGGGGATATTATCAACCCTTACGGGATACACTTTCCCGTCAAGTATTCACGGCATGTCATATATAAAATATAGTGACCCAACTTAACCGGTAATTAACCCAATAATTAAATCGGTTAATTCCTTTGGTAAATCAAAGTCACTTATATTAAATATACACACCCGCAATAGTTTCGGGGATTAAGAATAAAATACACTGAGACTCGAATCGATTATCGCCGGCAATCCTAATCGATGAATCTCAACGATCCGCTCAATACACCAAGTGTACAAGTGTGATAAAATAATTAAGACAAATTATTTTCTCTCTCACACAACGACTATACCGATGGATTGGTCCGTGTCCATCTAGGTCGTGAGCAATTGTTCGATTAAATACGAGTAACCGATAGTATGATCTTCTGTGTGGGCCCGACACACCATACTAACTACAACGTATAGAATCCAGGACTATAATTTGCATATATTTAATTATAAATAATTAAATGCAAATAATTGTTCATTTAATTAAATAGATTAATGGCAATGGATCGTGAGTTTCCTTTACTTAAATCTAGACATTAAGTACACAACTCCAACAGTCCGGTGGTTGATCCCTGTCTCCGGGGTTCGTTCCTCGGATCTTGCGTTCATCGGTATTTTCACGATAATAAATATTAAAATCATCGAGGGGATTCTATGATTTTACCTTGTTCTCGTTGTCCGGAAAAACGAGACCCTGATAACCTTGAGATCTTCCCACGTATTCCTTGCACTAGCTTGAACGTTGGGGTGGGCGACGATCTTCCAATCTTCCATGGATCACCTTCTCTCTCTACTTTCTCTCTCTAGAATTATGTTATGAATAATTCATGTCTTGAGACTTATGAGTCGTGAGAAAGAAGAGAAGACCATAGGGGTGTTTTTATAGGCTACGTAGGGGAACTTAAGGAAGTAGAATATTGAGCTTCCTATGAATTAATTAAATTGAGCCCAAGCCCAAATATATTAATTAATCCATAAATTATATTTAACTCCACTATATAAATATAATTGCACTTCCAATATTAAATCATATTATACCAAATAATAATCTTCCGGTAGAATTATTTATTCCGCATGTTTAAGATATAAATGTCCATGAATAAATTATATTTATTGCTAATTAATTTATTCATCTCTTATAATTCCGAGAATAGTACTGTTGGAGTTGTGTACTTAATGTCTAGATTTAAGTATCGGTAAAATCCCGGTCATAGCATTTAACCTATTTAAATAATAAACAATTATTTGCATTTAATTATTATTAATTAATTATGCAAAAACATAGTCCTGGATTTTATACGTTGTAGTTAGTATGGTGTGCATGGGCACACAGAAGATCATACTATCGGTTACTCGTATTTAATCGAACAGTTGCTCACGACCTAGATGGACATGAACCAATCCATCGGTATAGTCGTTGTGTGAGAGAGAAAATAATTTATCTTAATTATTTTAGCACACTTGTACACTTGGTGTATTGGGCGGATCGCTTGAGATTTATTGATTAGGATTGCCTTGGATAATCAATTTAAATCTCAGAGTATTTTATTCTTAATCCCTGATATTATTACGGGTGTGTATATTTAATATAAGTGACTTTGACTTTCCAAAGGAATTAACCGATTTAATTATTGGGTTAATTACCGGTTAAGTTGGGTCACTGTATTTTATATATGACATGCCGTGAATACTTGACGGGAAAGTGTATCCCGTAAGGGTTGATAATATCCCCGAGATGAGTTCATAAGGAATTATTATGTAAACCCTGCAGGTGGATTTAATCTGCATAATAATTAAGGTTGAACGGTACTAGTCTCGGATATAAGAGATGAATAAATTAATTAGCAATAAATTAATTTTATTCATGGATATTTAAATCTTAAATACACAGAATAAATAATACTACCGGAGAAATATTATTTGATATAATATGGTTTAATATTGGGAGTGCAATTAATTTATATAGTGGAAAATAAATTAATTAATATTGATAAGGATTAATAGATTTGGGTTGGGCTCAATTTAATCTTCAATATTGGAAGCCCAATATTCCACCTTCTTTTGATCCCCTACGTAGCCTATAAAAGCACTACATGGCCTTCATAAATAATAAGACAAGAATATCAATATTTGATAGTTCTAGAGAGTTGAAGGAGATCCATAGGAGTTCGATAGATCGTCGCCCACACGACGTTCGAACGGAGTGCAAGGAATACGTAGGAAGATTCGAAGGTCTTCAAAGGTGTTTGATTTCGTTTCTCCGCACAACGAATCGAAAGGTAAAATCATAAACTCTTCTATGATTTTATGTGATGTTAATTGTAGCATATACATGAACACACGATCCGGAAAAACGACGAGCCTCGGGGACGGGGATTCTAGATCCCCGACGAGGATCGAGAGAGGCGGCCGAACCTAAGGTTCAACCGCCGGGAACGCGCGACGCGAAGGGGGCACACGATCGAACCTAGGGTTCGATCGTCGGGGATCCGCCGTGGGCTGGTGCCACGGCGGGAGGATCCGCCGGCCTCCCTCGTCGGCGGCGCGTGCAGCGCGAACACCCTCGGCTGGGGGCCGAGGGGTCGATCGAGCCCGTAGGCTCGATCGCTGGGAGCTGCGGGAGTTACCCGCAGCGACTCGTAGCGTGCTGCGGGACTTCCCGCAGCGGTGCGCTGGGACGAGCCCAGCGCGTTGAGCAGCGGGTCACGCGACCCGCTGCGGGGCTGCCTCGCGCATCCCCAGCGATCATCGTGAGATGATCGCGAGCCCCGTGCGGGGGCTCGGCTGGACGCTCGCGGCCTTCGGGCCTCGCTGGGTGTTCGGTCGGGCCCCGGCTCGTGCGGTGGTTCGCGTTCGGATCTCCGGTGATGAAGGATTTCGGTCGGGTTATTATTTTTCCGCAAATTTTAATAGCCCGGGATATCGATTTCCAACAATTGGTATCAGAGCGTTTGGTTTCGTGTTCATGTATATGTTCTATTATCGTTCTACCTTGCAGGGATTTCCGGCTATCATGGTTGGATTTAATTATTGTGTTAATTAATTATCATGATTATTCGTTTATTAAACTCTCGGACATGTCGAGATTCGTTTTGTGTGGATGAATGTTTGTAATAGTAAAAATTCGGGGGTTGACCGAATTTAGGATTTATTATTACGTTCTATGTATTTCCGGAAAATGTATAGGGTCGATTTCATGTATAGAATCGATACCGAAATTGTAATTTAAATTATTGTAATTTATTTACGATTGGATCGATGCCGAATCGAAGACCGCCGGAGAAGACGAAGTGACGAGGGCAGGCTAGGGCTAGGATCGACCAACCCCATGGTCGATCCATGAGGATCGATCGACCAAAGCCCTAGGCTAGGGCTGTCCGCGGGAGTTCCGGCCACGCCGGCCACCAGTGGTGGTGGCGCGTGGGCCGGGCGGCGGCGGCGATGAGTCCCAAGGGGCGGTCGATTAAGTGGGGGTGGTGTGGGGTCTCCCAACCCGCGCTACTCCTACCAAGATCTCACTTTCCTAATTTAATTCGGTTTTCCTATTTGAGTGTTCTTTTTTTTTTGGAAACTCTCATGGATTAGGAAAAGAATTAATTAGAAATTAATTTATTTCCTTATTCTATTATGGAAATCTTCTAAAATATTTCAAGTCCTACTTGGAATAGGATTCTAGAGATTTAATAGAATTGGATAGGAAAAATAATTAATTAATAAATTGATTTATTTCCTATTTGATTATTCCTATTTTATGGGAATTTTCATGGACATGGAAATTAATTAATTTAGGAAAGTAGAAGAGTCCTAATTTATTTTATTTCCTTATTCTATTATAGAAGTCTTCTAGAATATTCCAAGTTTTACTTGAATAGATTATTCTAGAGATTTAATAGAATTAGATAGGAAAATAAATAAATAAAAAATATTAATAATATTTAATTTTATTTTTGATATATTCGATTGACTTAATTTTCGAATTAATTAACTTTTGGATTAATTAAAAATAAATAGATTTAAATATTGGGATTAATATTCTCGTCACATGGAGCATTCAAGAACGAAGACTGAAGACTAGAAGATGCGTACGGAGATGGAATAAAGCCATGATAGTCGGGAAAATAATTTTCTAGCATTATTTTGACTATATGATACTATGTGCTTTATTACTTGTATGCATGCTATATGTGTTTATTTTATGCACTAGATAGCGTATCCCTTTATTGTAAAAAGCTAAGTGGGAGAGGGGATGGAAACATTCCCATGGTCTCCATTACTGTTCTCTTGGTGACTCTTATGGACTTTCGAAGTTCGTATAGACGAGTCATTGGAGGAGAATTCTTGTAATTCCTTTTACGAGAAACATTGATCAAGTTTATCAAACAATGCCTAATTTGTCTTTCTGAAGCTGACTTCAAGTCGACTCATTCTCACCCCGGGGAGTGGAATGGAGCCAAAGCCACTTGATCATGTGAATGACACAAATTAGAGACCTTCGTACCATTCTTTGATAGATGGATCGATTGTCTGCTCGGCTCCCTCATTTATGAGATATAGGGTTGTTCGCATGGTGAATCACTGGTTAGAAACTTCGAGTTTCACTTATGATTCCCCGCGTCTTGATTTACAAAATCGAATGGATCTTGTAATTGGGAGTCAATTATAAAAGTCCCTTGGTGTAGTAAACGTCCACACCACGTGGCTTGCTATACTGACGGACTTTGGATTAATTGATGTAGACAGTTATAAGTAATTGTGAAGAGTTGTGGAGTTGTCGTAAACGTCCACACCACGTGGCTTGCGGTGTTGGAAATCGATATCCCGGAATTAATAAATTAATTAAAATTAATTATCTAATTAATTCCGACCGAAATCCTTTGGAGATCGAATATCCGGATTGTCAAAAATGCGGAACCGACAACCCAATCGACTCCCGGAACATGTACATGACCATACGAAAAAGTTACGCGGGAAAAACACGAGAGAAATCGCGTGAACCCGCGAAACCCGTAGCAGCCACGCGGGGTTGCTCGCAGCAGCCCGCAGCAACCCGCAGCGAGTCGCCTGACTCGCTGCTGCTGGGACCCTGCTGGATCGCTGCGGGTCAGCTGCGGGAAATCCCACAGCACCCAGGGAATTCCCCGTAGCATCCCACAGCAACCCGCAGCGAGTCGCGTGACTCGCTGCTGCTGAGCGCTACGAGTCGCTGCGGGAAAACCCGTAGCTGGCAGCAGATCGCTACGGGAAAACCCGCAGCCGATCCGCGTGATCGAGCCCTAGGCTCGATCCACCTCGCGCGATCCCTTTCCAGCCGAGTCGTCGAGCCGCCGGCGGTCCGGTGGTCCGACCACCACCGCCCGGTTCGACCTCGTCTCGTGGGTCCGTTCCTCGGATCTTGGTTCAAGGTATTTTTACGATAATTAAACGATAAAATCATAAAGAGGGTTTTACGATTTACCTCGTTCTCGTTGTTCGGAAAAACGAAGAACTCAATTTGACGACCTTGAGATCTTCCGACGTATTCCTTGCACTAGCTCGGACGTCGTGTGGGCGACGATCTACCGAACTCCATGGATCTCCCTCTCTACTTTCTCTCTCTAGAATTGTGATCTTCAACTTATGAGAATAGAGAAGACCATGTAGTGCTTTTATAGGCTACGTAGGGGATCTTAAGGAGGTGGAATATTGGGCTTCCAATAATAGTGATTAAATTGAGCCCAAGCCCAAATCTATTAATCCTTACTATTATTAATTAATTCTATTTTCCACTATATAAAATTAATTGCACTCCCAATATTAAACCATATTATATCAAATAATATTTCTCCGGTAGTATTATTTATTCCGTGTATTTAAGATATAAATATCCATGAATAAAATTAATTTATTGCTAATTAATTTATTCATCTCTTATATCCGAGACTAGTACCATTCAACCTTAATTATTATGCGGAACGAATCCACCTGCAGGGTTTACATAATAATTCCTTATGAACTCATCTCGGGGATATTATCAACCCTTACGGGATACACTTTCCCGTCAAGTATTCACGGCATGTCATATATAAAATATAGTGACCCAACTTAACCGGTAATTAACCCAATAATTAAATCGGTTAATTCCTTTGGTAAATCAAAGTCACTTATATTAAATATACACACCCGCAATAGTTTCGGGGATTAAGAATAAAATACACTGAGACTTAAATCGATTATCGCCGGCAATCCTAATCGATAAATCTCAAGCAGATCCGCTCAATACACCAAGTGTACAAGTGTGATAAAATAATTAAGATAAATTATTTTCTCTCTCACACAACGACTATACCGATGGATTGGTCCGTGTCCATCTAGGTCGTGAGCAACTGTTCGATTAAATACGAGTAACCGATAGTATGATCTTCTATGCGCCCATGCAACACCATACTAACTACAACGTATAAAATCCAGGACTATGATTTGCATATATTTAATTATAAATAATTAAACGCAAATAATTGTTTATTTAATTAAATAGATTAGTGGCAATGGATCGTGAGTTTCCGTTACTTAAATCTAGACATTAAGTACACAACTCCAACAATCTCCCACTTGTACTAAGGTCTAGTCATTTCCTCCAAACTCCCGACTCCCATACTCATCACGTGCTTAAGTTGTACTTCCAAGAAGTACTATGTGAATGAGCACTCTAGGTTGCCGCTCTGAAGTTATCTTGGTGACTACAACGTCGTCTCCCTCGACGATGACTCGTATCAGGTGGTACTTGCACTATGTGTTATCTTTCACTTATGGACTTGTGATTTCTTACAATTTGCCATCGCACCGCTATTTACATAGCCTTTGGCAAATTAAGAATCACATCTAAGTCCCAGAGATTATCCCGGAGTTATACCAAAACTTCTGCTGCCTCTGAGGCCGCTATTTGGTTACCCATGGTGTTGGAAATCGATGTCCCGGAATTAATAAATTTAAATAAATAAATTATCTAATTAATTCCGACCGAAATCCTTCGGAGATCGAATATCCGGAGTTGTCAAAGTGCGGAACGACAACTCCAATCGACTCCCGGATGCCGGAACATCCCGCCACGAACCACCACGCGAAGCCGGACTCAACCAAACCCTAACCACGGGGATAGCCCGGGCTGTTCGTGATGGAGTTATATTCTAAATGTCTAGTTTAGTGACAATATGGAACTCCTTATCTGTGTTTTTCATTATCTAATAATCAAACTGTCGGCATTTTGTCTTTCTTGTACTTGAATGCAATAGTCCTAGATATATACGTTGTAGACAGTATGGCGTGAGGAGACACGCGGAATATCATACTGTCGGTTACTCGTATATTATCGAACAGAAGCTCACGACTTAGATGGACAGGGACAATCCATCGGTACGTCGTAGTGTGACTGGGTAATAGTTGGTCTTAACTATTATGTTACACTTGTACACTTGGTGTATTGAGCAGGACCACGGGAGGGCGTTCGATTTATACTAATCGACGTAATCGAACTAGACCTCAGAATTACGGATATACGAATTCTTAATCCCTATATAATTATAGGTGCGTTTGTCCAATTCTCGGTTCTTTAACTTGCCAATGAGTGAGACTAATTGATTAGTCGAGATACTCGGTAAATTGGGAATCGGAATTGTACACACGGCATGCTATAGATTATAGACAGGAAACCGTGTCCCGTTTATCGGGTTGATAACGTCCCCGAGATGAGCTCATAAAGTTTATCATGTAAACCCTGCAGGTGGATTTGTTCCACATGATAATAAGGATGAGTGGTACTAGTCTCGGATAATAAGAAACGAATTAATTTAATTATTAGTAATTAAATAAATTCGTGGACGTTCGATATCTTAAACACGGGGAAGGTCGTTTATGTAATTTCGGCGGATTTATTATTGTTGAAATAATATTAAAATTAATTTCGGGAATTCAATTATTATTTTATAGTGGAGTTAATAATAATTAAAATTGGAATTGATTAATTAAGGAATTGCGTTTACGTATTCCAAATTAATTAATATTTCAATTTAGCCCTTAATTAATTTATCCTTAGGTCCCTAATGTAACTCTATAAACCCCCCCCCCCCCCCCCCTTGCCCTCTCCTAAAACCTACAGAACGCCGCAACAATTATTTCAGCAGAGAAAAATTATTCTGCTTAGCGCAAATAAAAGTTTTCTCTGTTAAAATAAAAGTTAACGCAAATATAATTATTTTCTCACACAGAGAATAATCATACGGTGGTTTGAGAAAGGAGAGAGCAGACAAGGAATTTCCAGCGGATCGTTGCCCACACAACGGCTGGAATCGGGAAGAGTCATACATTAGAAGCTCTAAGGTCTCAACAATCGACCGAGAAGGTATGAGATCGGATCTCTATATTCCGCATTTATTCGATCTAATTTCTCGTTGAACATACATGAACGTGGATCGGGTTCCGGGGTCGTGGATCGTGTTCCTCGACTACTGGGGGTTCTAGGACCTCCGGAACGGTAGTCGGATGAGGAAAAACGACCCGGAAACGAGCCCGGAACAGCAACATCACGTTGCTGTTCGCGGACAAAACGGCGGTCGCCAAAGGGCAAACGGCGGTCGCCGTTTGCAGTCCCTTTCAGCGACCGCTGGACTGCTTTCGGCGGTCGCCGAATCGATGCAGTCCAGTTCCGTTTCGTGCGGTTGTCCTTCGGGGCGATGGCTGGGCATGATTCGGGATAAGGACTGTTAAGCGAACGAAGTAGTGACTTCGGAGGTCGACTGGGATGGTTCGGATGTTCGAGCAATCGAACGAACGCATCCCGGGTAGTCGAAATCCAACAATTGGTATCAGAGCCAGGTTATACGTTCTCTGTATTGTTTGCGAGTTTTGTTTTGCAGGATAACCCGATTATTATGGTCATATGTTTATGTACTGTTTATTGTGGTTTGTTAAACTCTCGGGATTGTCGAGATCTTTGTTTTTTGGATCGTTGCTTGTTTGTAATAGTTGAAACGACGGGTTGAGTCGTTTAGGGTTTTCTATTTTCGTTTTCGTTTATCCGGGTGTATAGGATCGATCAATATGTATAGGATCGATGCCGGAAGTAGTATAGTTTACATTTGTAATGTTGCTGCTGCTTGGTGAATCGAGACGAGATCGAGGGCCGGACGAACGAGGGTCGAGAAGTCGAACCCGCGGCTGCTGAAGGGCAAACGGCGGTCGCCGTTTTTCAAACGGCGGTCGCCGTTTCGGTGTTTTCTTGGCAGCAGCTTGCGGGGGTTCGACGGACATCACGGATCGCTTGTCGAGGGCCCGGGATGATACTCCAGTGGGAGGAGTTCGTCTCTTGGTCCTTAGACGAGTCGGTGATGAACCGAGACCGAGACGAGCAACGAGACGAAGATCCGAGAAGACGTGCATCGAAGATTTTAAGGCCATAATAATCGGGCCACGTTAAATGCTTTTTGTGTGTTTACGTGTTTATTATGCTTTATTTTCATATGCATGTGCTTGTTATCCCTTTCGTAAAAACTAAGTGGGAGAGGGATTGGAAACAATCCCGCGGTCTCCATTCTCTGTTTTGATAGTGATGTGTGTCGCTTACGAGTTGGCTTTAGTGTCATCCTCCCTATCGGATAAAGTTGACACACGGATATCACTGGATCAAAATTCGAATTCAATTCCGTTTATAGAATTGAACACTTAAGTTTTTCAAAGCAATGCCTAATCTGTCTTTCAAAGACTAATTTCAACTCGACTCATTCTCACCCCGGGGAGTGGAATGGAGCCAAAGCGCTTGGTTATGTCGATGACACAGATTAGAGACATTCGAGTCATTTGATGGCTAGATCGATTGTCTGGTTGGCTCCCTCACCTAGTGAGAGATAGGGCTCAATTGCATGATTGATCGCTGGTTAGAAACTTCGAGTTTCACTTACGAGATATCAAGCTTTGATTAATGAGATTGTGAAATTTAATAAATGTAAGAGTCAATTAACAAAGTTGTTTGTTTTAGTAAACGTCCACACTATCGTGGCTTGCTAAATGGAAACGGTACTTTGGGTTAATTGAGACTCTATGACATTTAGATAAATGGAATTCAATTAACAAAGTTGTTTGTTTAGTAAACGTCCACACTATCGTGGCTTGCTGGACGGAAACGGAACTTTGGGTTAATTGAGGCTCGACAGTTATAGGAAATCGTAAAGGGACCGCATGTCAACGTAAACGTCCACACTAACGTGGCTTGCGGTGGGCATGTAGTTTCCGAGCGGTTAACTTAGTACTGAGAAATGGTATACACTTAGGTACGCTTTACAGTATCCTCCCCATCGGAGTCACTGCTGTAATGATGTACGACCAAAGTAAAAGTCCAGTTATAAAATCGTTTGGACTAGTATACGTCCACATGAACGTGGCATGCTAGTCTGATGGGATTTTAGGATTGATTGGTAAATTTAATGATATTAATTAAGGGAGTTAATATCGAATTAAATTTGACAGTTTGATTTGTCTCTTTTATAGATATGGCACTTAACCCGCTGTCTATACTAAAAGAAAACAAGCTCACTGGTCCGAATGATAATGATTGGAAGCGAAACTTGGACATTGTCCAGACTGTTAAAACTTCTACTCCCACTGAAGTCTTAACTGATGAGGACATTAAAGATGAACTCAGGAAGATGTTAAGACATAGTGCGGAAGCCGGACAAGAAGTGATTAACTTACTCAAGGAATTCGGTCCTCTTAAGGAATCACTTGAAAACGATTCCAAAAGAATGGAATTTGTGAGTGAGTTAAGAAAATCACAAGTGCTTGCGGCTATGAAGTTGGATTTTTCTAGGCCTCCGGGCGGCAAAAGAAAGAAGAGGCAGCAACGGAAACCCAGTGGACCCAGAAATGGTGGACCACAGAATGGAGTGAACAAGCCCAAGGGCAAGTGTTTCCGTTGCAAGCAGTCTGGACATTGGAAGTCTAATTGTCCTCTCAGACAAGGAGGTATGAACTTTTCCTTAGTCACTGAAACATGTTTAGCGGTGTTATCCACCGGTACCTGGTGTGTGGATACGGGAGCCACTGATCATGTCTGCAATTCTTTGCAGGGGTTCCAGGAAACCCGGCGGCTTAGAGAGGGAGAGATCACCATCTACATGGGCAATGCTACGAAAGTGGCGGCAGTTGCAGTGGGAGATGTTCATTTATCTTTTAATAATAAAGTTTTAGTATTGAATGATTGTCTTTATGTACCGAACTTTAGAAAGAACCTTGTTTCGGTTTCTAAGTTGGTTTTGAATAAATATTCTGTTTCTTTTGATAGTTCTGTTATTATCAAAAAGAATGGTGAGTATATATGCTCTGGTACATTGATAGGCAACTTATATATACTGAATCCTGATTATTCCACGATGCAACGAGTAAAGTCAAATAACACATCTAGTACCAATAAGAGAAAGGAGCCTTCTAGAATGAATCAAAAGTACTTATGGCATCTTAGGCTAGGTCATATTAACTTGGGAAGGATTCAAAGGTTGATAACTGATGGAATACTCAGTGGTGTGAAAGATGAGGACTTTCCAACCTGCGAATCATGCCTGGAAGGAAAAATGACCAAGCGACCCTTTAGTGATAAGGGGCATAGATCCAAGGAAGTACTAGAGTTGATTCACTCTGATTTGTGCGGGCCTTTATCTGTCCAAGCGAGAGGAGGTTATGAATATTTCGTAACCTTCACTGATGATTACTCAAGGTATGGTTTTATATACCTGATGCGCCGCAAGAGCGAGTGCTTTGACAAGTTCAAGGAGTACAAAGCTCTTGTGGAGAACCTTCATGGTAAAACCATAAAGACTCTACGATCTGATCGTGGAGGAGAGTACCTCTCGGGAGAGTTTAAGGCGTACTTATTAGAGAATGGGATTGACTCCCAGATGACTGCACCATACACGCCCCAGCAGAATGGTGTAGCAGAAAGAAGGAATAGGACTCTTATGGAAATGGTTAGATCTATGATGAGCTATTCAGACCTACCAGTTTCGTTCTGGGGATATGCCTTGGAAACAGCGGCGTATATCCTGAACTTGGTTCCTTCTAAATCAGTCCCTAAGACGCCCTCGGAATTGTGGACCGGGCGTAAGCCGAACTTGAAACACATTCGGATCTGGGGTTGTCCAGCACATGTGCTAAAGCATGGGGCTGATAAGTTGGAATCTCGTTCAGATATTCGGTTGTTTATAGGATATCCTAGAGGAACGAAAGGTGGTCTATTTTATAGTCCTCAGGACCAGAAGATCGTTGTTAGCACCAACGCTCGGTTCTTGGAAGAGGATTATATAATGGACCATAAGCCCAAGAGTGAGATAATACTTAACGAACTGAGAGGGGACGATCAAGGCTTAGATCCAACCCAACCGGGTGATACGCCACCACAGTCTGCACCTGTAGTTACTGAGGTTACACCGGAGCCTCGTCGTAGTGGGAGGGTTGTTCGACAACCCGATAGGTTCATGTTTATAGGTGAGTCTTCGGACTTGTTACCTGGAGAACATGAAGCCGATCCCTGGACCTATGGCGAGGCGCTTAAAGATCAAGATGCTCAGTCTTGGCAAAAAGCGATGAAATCTGAGATTGAATTAATGGATTCAAATCAGGTCTGGAATCTTGTAGCACCGCCCAAAGGTGTAAAAGCCATTGGTTGCAAGTGGGTGTACAAGAGAAAAAGAGGGTCTGACGGGAAGGTTGAAACCTTCAAGGCTAGGCTTGTTGCGAAAGGGTATACTCAGAAAGAAGGGATCGATTATGAGGAAACCTTTTCGCCGGTAGCTATGCTAAAGTCGATCCGGATTCTTTTGTCTATAGCATCTTATATGGATTATGTGGTGTGGCAAATGGACGTCAAGACAGCATTCTTGAATGGGAATCTTGACGAGACCATTTACATGAGACAGCCAGAAGGTTTCATCAAGAAAGGCCAAGAGCATCTAGTGTGTAAGCTAAACCGATCCATTTATGGATTGAAGCAAGCTTCTAGATCTTGGAACATGCGGTTTGATGAGGTTATCCAGTCTTATGGATTCATTCAAAGCATGGACGAGTCGTGTGTATACCGGAGATGTGACGGAAACAGTGTGGCGTTTCTCGTGCTTTATGTAGACGACATCCTTCTAATTGGCAACAATGTGAAGATGTTGTCGGACATAAAGGGATGGTTGTCCAAGCAATTCGATATGAAAGACTTAGGACAAGTTGGACATGTTCTTGGGATCAAGGTTATAAGGGATCGCCGGAAAAGAACATTAAGCTTGTCCCAGGCTTCATATATTGATACGATTCTGGCTCGTTTCAACATGCAGAATTCCAAGAGAGGTGCTCAACCTTTCTGCCATGGAATTCATCTATCTAAAGACATGTGTCCAAAACACAAAAGGAGATAGATTACATGAAGAAGGTTCCTTATGCTTCGGCAGTAGGAAGTCTAATGTATGCCATGTTGTGCACGAGACCTGATATCTGCTATGCCGTGGGCATGGTAGCTAGATATCAGAGTAACCCTGGACAGGGTCACTGGACTGCTGTAAAGAACATACTTAAGTACCTGCGAAGGACTAGGAATTATGTTCTGAGTTACAAAGCGTCCGAGTTGATTCCTATTGGTTACACAGACTCGGATTTCCAATCTGATAAGGATCAGCGAAAGTCTACATCAGGCTATGTGTTCACATTGGGAGGTGGAGCAGTCTCATGGAAGAGTGTTAAGCAGAAATGCATTTCGGACTCTACCATGGATGCCGAATATGTAGCAGCCTCTGAGGCAGCTAAAGAATCGGTGTGGCTCCGGAACTTTCTTATGGACTTGGATGTGGTTCCTAAAATGCCTAGAGCTATCACAATTTATTGTGACAATAGCGGTGCAGTGGCAAATGCAAAGGAACCACGAGCCCACAATGCGAGTAAACACATAGATCGCAAGTACCACCTGATTAGAGACATCGTCAGGAGAGGCGATGCGGTTGTCACCAAGATTGCATCAGCGGATAACCTGGCTGACCCCTTTACGAAGGCACTTCCAGCGGAAGCGTTCAAGAGACACGTGAAGGGGATGGGTATCGGATGTATGGTAGAAGGCAACTAGAGATTTAGTATAAGTGGGAGATTGATGGAGTTATATTCTAAATGTCTAGTTTAGTGACAATATGGAACTCCTTATCTGTGTTTTTCATTATCTAATAATCAAACTGTCGGCATTTTGTCTTTCTTGTACTTGAATGCAATAGTCCTAGATATATACGTTGTAGACAGTATGGCGTGAGGAGACACGCGGAAGATCATACTGTCGGTTACTCGTATATTATCGAACATAAGCTCACGACTTAGATGGACAGGGACAATCCATCGGTACGTCGTAGTGTGACTGGGTAATAGTTGGTCTTAACTATTATGTTACACTTGTACACTTGGTGTATTGAGCAGGACCACGGGAGGGCGTTCGATTTATACTAATCGACGTAATCGAACTAGACCTCAGAATTACGGATATACGAATTCTTAATCCCTATATAATTATAGGTGCGTTTGTCCAATTCTCGGTTCTTTAACTTGCCAATGAGTGAGACTAATTGATTAGTCGAGATACTCGGTAAATTGGGAATCGGAATTGTACACACGGCATGCTATAGATTATAGACAGGAAACCGTGTCCCGTTTATCGGGTTGATAACGTCCCCGAGATGAGCTCATAAAGTTTATCATGTAAACCCTGCAGGTGGATTTGTTCCACATGATAATAAGGATGAGTGGTACTAGTCTCGGATAATAAGAAACGAATTAATTTAATTATTAGTAATTAAATAAATTCGTGGACGTTCGATATCTTAAACACGGGGAAGGTCGTTTATGTAATTTCGGCGGATTTATTATTGTTGAAATAATATTAAAATTAATTTCGGGAATTCAATTATTATTTTATAGTGGAGTTAATAATAATTAAAATTGGAATTGATTAATTAAGGAATTGCGTTTACGTATTCCAAATTAATTAATATTTCAATTTAGCCCTTAATTAATTTATCCTTAGGTCCCTAATGTAACTCTATAAACCCCCCCCCCCCCCCCCTTGCCCTCTCCTAAAACCTACAGAACGCCGCAACAATTATTTCAGCAGAGAAAAATTATTCTGCTTAGCGCAAATAAAAGTTTTCTCTGTTAAAATAAAAGTTAACGCAAATATAATTATTTTCTCACACAGAGAATAATCATACGGTGGTTTGAGAAAGGAGAGAGCAGACAAGGAATTTCCAGCGGATCGTTGCCCACACAACGGCTGGAATCGGGAAGAGTCATACATTAGAAGCTCTAAGGTCTCAACAATCGACCGAGAAGGTATGAGATCGGATCTCTATATTCCGCATTTATTCGATCTAATTTCTCGTTGAACATACATGAACGTGGATCGGGTTCCGGGGTCGTGGATCGTGTTCCTCGACTACTGGGGGTTCTAGGACCTCCGGAACGGTAGTCGGATGAGGAAAAACGACCCGGAAACGAGCCCGGAACAGCAACATCACGTTGCTGTTCGCGGACAAAACGGCGGTCGCCAAAGGGCAAACGGCGGTCGCCGTTTGCAGTCCCTTTCAGCGACCGCTGGACTGCTTTCGGCGGTCGCCGAATCGATGCAGTCCAGTTCCGTTTCGTGCGGTTGTCCTTCGGGGCGATGGCTGGGCATGATTCGGGATAAGGACTGTTAAGCGAACGAAGTAGTGACTTCGGAGGTCGACTGGGATGGTTCGGATGTTCGAGCAATCGAACGAACGCATCCCGGGTAGTCGAAATCCAACAGTTCGGTCGAGCCCTCATGTGGGGCTCGCGGCTGTCCTTGGCAGCCGCCTAGGGCTGCCCTTGGCAGCCCCCTATGCACGCCCAGCCGCCCCCGGTGATCGTACGACCAGCCACGGCGAACCGTGGCTTGCGATCACCACCAGCCACCGCCGCTCGAGCGGCGGTCCAGCCGCGTGAGCGGGGCTGCTCTAGCAGCCCGCTGGTTGTGCACGGGCGATCGAGCTCGCCCTCGATCGAGTCTCGGCGTCCAGCCGAGGCTCGCCCCTCTCGACCCTCTCTTGTTCGAGCCGTTGAGCCGCCGGCGGTCCGGTGATCTTCGATCACCACCGCCCGGTTCAACCTCGACAAAGGTCGCGTTCTCGGATCTTGGTTCATGATATTCTCACGATAAATAAACGATAAAATCATAAAGAGGGTTTTACGATTTACCTCGTTCTCGTTGTTCGGAAAAACGAAGAACTCAATTTGACGACCTTGAGATCTTCCCACGTATTCCTTGCACTAGCTCGGACGTCGTGTGGGCGACGATCTACCGAACTCCATGGATCTCCTTCACGAACTCTCTAGACTAATCAAGTATGATTATCTTGTCTTGTCTAATTGTGAAGACCATGTAGTGCTTTTATAGGCTACGTAGGGGATCTTAAGGAGGTGGAATATTGGGCTTCCAATAATAGTGATTAAATTGAGCCCAAGCCCAAATCTAGTAATCCTTACTATTATTAATTAATTCTATTTTCCACTATATAAAATTAATTGCACTCCCAATATTAAACCATATTATATCAAATAATATTTCTCCGGTAGTATTATTTATTCCGTGTATTTAAGATATAAATATCCATGAATAAAATTAATTTATTGCTAATTAATTTATTCATCTCTTGTAACCGAGACTAGTACCATTCATCCTTAATTATTATGCGGAACAAATCCACCTGCAGGGTTTACATAATAATTCCTTATGAACTCATCTCGGGGATATTATCAACCCTTACGGGATACACTTTCCCGTCAAGTATTCACGGCATGCCATATATAAAATATAGTGACCCAACTTAACCGGTAATTAACCCAATAATTAAATCGGTTAATTCCTTTGGTAAATCAAAGTCACTTATATTAAATATACACACCCGCAATAGTATCGGGGATTAAGAATAAAATACTCAGAGATTTAAATCGATTATCGCCGGCAATCCTAATCGATAAATCTCAAACGATCCGCTCAATACACCAAGTGTACAAGTGTGATAAAATAATCAAGATAGATTATTTTCTCTCTCACACAACGACTATACCGATGGATTGGTCCGTGTCCATCTAGGTCGTGAGCAACTGTTCGATTAAATACGAGTAACCGATAGTATGATCTTCTGTGTGTCCATACAACACCATACTAACTACAACGTATAAAATCCAGGACTATGATTTGCATATATTTAATTATAAATAATTAAACGCAAATAATTGTTTGTTTAATTAAATAGATTAATGGCAATGGATCGTGAGTTTCCGTTACTTAAATCTAGACATTAAGTACACAACTCCAACAATCTCCCACTTGTACTAAGGTCTAGTCATTTCATCCAAACTTCCGACTCCCATACTCATCACGTGCTTAAGTTGTATTTCCAAGAAGTACTATGTGAATGAGCACTCTGGGTTGCCGCTCTGAAGTTATCTTGGTGACTACAGCGTCGTCTCCCTTGACGATGACTCGTATCAGGTGGTACTTGCACTATGTGTTATCTTACACTTTTGGACTAGTGATTTCTTACCATTTGCCATCGCACCGCTATTTACATAGCCTTTGGCAAATTAAGAATCACATCTAAGTCCCAGAGATTATCCCGGAGTTATACCAAAACTTCCGCTGCCTCTGAGGCTGCTATTTGGTTACCCATGGCAGAGTCCGAAAAGCATCGTGCTTATCACTCTTCCATGTTAAAACTCCTTCTCCTTTAATAGTGAAACACATAGCCTGATATCGACTTACACCGGTCCTCATTCGATTAGAAATCTAAGAGAATGTAATCCAAAGGAAATGCTTGCTTGCTCCGTAATCCAGAACATAGTCTCCAGTACTTCGAAAGTACTTAAAATGTTCATTACAGCAGTCAAGTATTCCTTTCCAGGATTACCTTGATATCCTCCCACTATGCTAACCGCATAGCCGATATCAGGTTCTTGTTTTTCAACATCGCATTTATTAAGCTTTCCACACTCGAAGTGTAGGAATCCGCTTTCATTGCTTCTATCTCCTTTTGTGTTCCAAAACACATATCCTTAGATAGATGCATTCCGTTTCTGAAAGGTAACGAACCTTTCTCGGAATCTTGCATGTTAAAACGAACCATAATCGTATAAGATATCTAGAGAAGTACAATGTTCTTTTCTTGAGATCCTAGATCTTAAGAACATGCTCTAACTTCTTCTTTATCTCATATATCGATTTTTCTAGACAACCATCATTTTATGTCTGACAACATCTTTACATTGTTACCAATGATAAAATGCTATCTACATAAAACCTCCGAGAAACACCACCTTGTTTCCATCACGTTTCCCATACACACGATTCGTCAATGCCTTTTGATGAATCCATCAAATGGACTATCTCATCAATGCGCAAGTACCACGAACTCAATGCTTTGTTTCAATCCATAAATGGATCAACTAAGCTTGTACTCTAAATGATCTCGCCTCTTAGCAATAATCCTTATTGCTCTCCAAGAAGGCACATTTAGATCTAGTACGGCCTTCATGTAGATCCAGGGATCGATTTCATGTATACTAGGTCCAGAGTCCGAAGACTCTCCTAGTCTTATGAATATCTCCGGTTGTCCCACAACCTCCCACTACAATGGCATTCCGGTGTATAAACAGTGATAACAGTAGGTGCAGTTAGTGGTGTACCGCTACTCGGTTCGGCTGGTTCTAAGTCTTAATCTTTCTCTCTCATTTCAAAGTATCAAGTCACTTTAGGCTTGTGGTTCATCACATAGTCTTTCTCTAAGAACCGGGCGTTAGAACTTATAACGTCCTTCTGGTTCATAGTACTATTGAACACACATCTTTTGTTCTTCTAGGATATTCTACAACCGCATTTGAATGCGCTGTTGTTTCCAGACATATCCATAGAACATAGGTAGTTCCGTATAACTCATGCTTTTACTATTTCTATAAGAGTTCCATTTCTTGTTTACGACACACCATTTCTACACAACAGTGTATGGTGTAGTCATTTGGGATCAAATCCCAATCTCTGATTAGTATGCCATGCATTCCTCAGACAGATTTGCCTCCGCGATCAAATCGCAGGCTACAAATGGATATACCTTGATGGCTCTCCACAATTGCTTAGTGTCCATTGACTTGTCAAAACACTTGCTTTTGTGGCACATCAGGTATTCTAATCCATTTCTCGAGTAATCATCAAATGAAGTACTCGTACCTTATTGTCTGAGTAGACATAGGTCTGCATACATCAGAGTCAATCAATTCTTATACTTGTCCGGATCTTACATCTTATATCCATAAAGGATTGCTTAGTCATATTATCTTCCAAATTAGATTTTT
Organism: Euphrasia confusa; assembly: GCA_954870475.1. Lineage (NCBI taxonomy): Eukaryota > Viridiplantae > Streptophyta > Magnoliopsida > Lamiales > Orobanchaceae > Euphrasia > Euphrasia confusa. The sequence continues at coordinate 19,645,606 of OX940966.1, forward strand.
AGGTCGGAAGGTCCACTCCTTCAACTTAATTGATCAAATATCAATTTTCGACCTTTGAACTTCTTATTTGAATAACCATGACTTAGCATAAGAATTCACAAGTATAATTGATTTAATAAAGAAATCTCTTATTAGTAAAACGAGTTTCATAAAACGGTTCGTTGCATCGTGGTGGACTCAGGATTCATCATTTATATATTGCTAGCCAATGTACCGGAATAGATACTATCATTATTTCTTCTTATAACCATCAAATGATTAAAAGAAATAAAATATCCATTTATTAGAAATCCAGAACAAAATTCTTTCTAAAAAGAAAGGTACATAAAAGCAATAACTCAAAATGAATTCCTATAAAATGTCCTCCATTGCAACAGCTGCCTCCTCTACAGCATTGCCCACATAGACTACGATCTTTTCCTTTCTAAGTCGTCGGGTTTCCTGGAACCTTTGCATTTAAAATGCACATACCGTCAGTGGTTCCATATCTACACACCAGGTTCCGGTAGATAATACCACTGACTGTGTTTTACGACTAAAGAAAATTTCGTACTTTCTTTGAGAGGATAATCAGACTTCCAGTACCCAGACTGTTTGCATCGAGAACACTTGCCTATTGGCTTTCTCGTCCCATCTCGTGGTCCAATTAGAACCACTGGGTTTCTTGCTTTCTTTTCCTTTCCCCTGATTCATGCCTTTAGGTTCGAAACCTCATGCATTGGCTACAGGAGCTTGCGATTTCCGTCTCAACTCGTCTAAAAGGTCAATCATCTCAAAAACGTTTTTAAGCGTTTCCTCGAAGTGACTGGCCTTTATGAGTATCCTCATCGCTTCTTGTCTAGCCGCCTATGTCAATAGGCTCGGAAGGACAAAGCTCATTGAGTACAACCTTGTACTCTTCAACAGTTTGGGTAATGTTTAGATCTCTATTCCAATCATTACATTTTGGGACCAGTGAGTTTAAAATCCTTACGTATCACAGAAAGTGGGTTCAAAGCCATTTCCTAATCTATGAGCACATATAACAACAAACAATCGATTTAATCTCCGATATTATCTCCCTCAAATAATATCATTAAACCACTAATCACATCTAAAATCCCATCAGATATGGCAAGCCACGTGGTGTGGACGTTTACCTACCCAAATGATTTAGCAATTAGATTTTCTTCGGTCATACATCACTTATAGCGTAACCTCGTGGGGAGGAATACTATAATGCGTATCTAAGTGTAAACCATTACTCAGTACTAAAGTAAATCGTTTGGAATTGCTACATCACCGCAAGCCACGTGGTGTGGACGTTTACGACAACTTCACAACTCTTCACAATTCCTTATAACTGTCTACATCAATTAATCCAAAATCCGTTAGTATAGCAAGCCACGTGGTGTGGAAGTTTACTACACCAAGAGATCTTTATAATTGACTCCCAATTACTTGATCCATTCGATCTTGTAAATCAAGACGCGGAGAATCATAAGTGAAACTCGAAGTTTCTTACCAGTGATTCACCATGCGAACAACCCTATCTCTCATAGAATGAGGGAGCCGAGCAGACAATCGATCTAGTCATCAAATGACACGAAAGTCTCTAATTTGTGTCCTCGACATGACCAAGTGGCTTTGGCTCCATTCCACTCCCCGGGGTGAGAATGAGTCGACTTGAAATCAGTTTTGGAAAGACAAATTAGGCATTGTTTGATAAACTTAATCAATGTTTCTCGTAAGAGGAATTACAAGAATTCTCCTCCAATGTCTTATCTATATGAACTTCGAAAGTTCATAAAAGTCACCAAGAGAACAGCAATGGAGACCATGGCATTGTTTCCAATCCCTCTCCCACTTAGCTTTTTATAACAAAGGGATACGCTATCTAATGCATAATTAAATACACATAAGCATGCATACATGAAATAAAACACATAGAATATTATCACATAATCAAAATAATACTAGAATATTATTTTCCGACTATTATGGCTTTATCGCATCCCCGTATGCGTCTTCTAGTCTTTAGTCTTCGTTCTTTGAATGCCCCATGTGACGGGAATATTAATTCCAATATTTAAATCTATTTATTTTCAATTAATCCAAAAGTTACTTAATTCGAAAATTAAGTCAATCGAATATATCAAAAATAAAATTAAATATTATTAATATTTTTATTATTTTTATTTTCCTTTCCAATTCCATTAAATCTCTAGAATCCTATCCAAGACCCACTTGGAATATTCTAGAAGATATCCATAATGAAATAAGGAAATAAAATAATTTAGGACTCCTAGTCCTTCCAAATTAATTCCTTTCCTAATCCATTAAAAATTCCATAAAGGAATAATTAAATAAGGAAAAATTAATTTAGGACTCTTCTACTTTCCAAAATTAACTAATTTCCATGTCCATGAAAATTCCCATAAAATAGGAATAATCAATTAGGAAATAAATTAATTTAATAATTAATTATTTTCCTTTCCAATTCTATTAAATCTCTAGAATCCTATCCAAGTCAGACTTGGAATATTCTAGAAGACTTCTATAATAGAATAAGGAAATAAATTAATTCCAATTAATTCTTTTCCTATTTCCATGAGAGTTCCCAAACTTAGGAATACTCAAAATAGGAAAACCGAATTAATTAGGAAAGCGAATCTAGGTAGGAGTAGCACGGGGTGCGCCACCCCCACTCTTTGATCGATCGGCCGGCCACCCGGGGAGGAGCACCGCCGCCCAGCCACGCCGGCCAGCCACCGAACCGGCGGCAGCCCGCGGCTAGGGCGATCGAGCCCCTCGCCCATGCCTTTGATCGATCATCATCATGGGATCGATCCCAATCGATCCCGAGCCCTAGCTCCCTCTCTTCGTCTCCTCCGTCACACTTTTCCGGTCGTCGTTTCGTCCTCGATCCAACGTAAATAAATTACAAATTTATTATTACGCTATCCGGTATCGATTCTCAACAAAACGACCTCAAACAATTTCCGGAAAAATTAAGAACAAGCATTCACCACACAAGAACAAATATTGACATCACCGAGAGTTTAATAATCAAGAACATTATTATGACTTTAATTAACAAAATTAAATCTAGCCATAATAATCGGAAACCCTGCAAGGTAGAACAATTTATCGAAAAATACCATGAACTAAAACCAACGCTCTGATACCAATTGTTGGAAATCGATGTCCCGGAATTAATAAATTTAAATAAATAAATTATCTAATTAATTCCGACCGAAATCCTTCGGAGATCGAATATCCGGAGTTGTCAAAGTGCGGAACGACAACTCCAATCGACTCCCGGATGCCGGAACATCCCGCCACGAACCACCACGCGAAGCCGGACTCAACCAAACCCTAACCACGGGGATAGCCCGGGCTGTTCGGTCGAGCCCTCGTGTGGGGCTCGCGGCTGTCCTTGGCAGCCGCCTAGGGCTGCCCTTGGCAGCCCCCTATGCACGCCCAGCCGCCCCCGGTGATCGCACGACCAGCCACGGCGAACCGTGGCTTGCGATCACCACCAGCCACCGCCGCTCGAGCGGCGGTCCAGCCGCGTGAGCGGGGCTGCTCTAGCAGCCCGCTGGTTGTGCACGGGCGATCGATCTCGCCCTCGATCGGGTCTCGGCGTCCAGCCGAGGCTCGCCCCTCTCGACCCTCTCTTTTTCGAGCCGTTGAGCCGCCGGCGGTCCGGTGATCTTCGATCACCACTGCCCGGTTCAACCTCAACAAAGGTCGCGTTCTCGGATCTTGGTTCATGATATTCTCACGATAAATAAACGATAAAATCATAAAGAGGGTTTTACGATTTACCTCGTTCTCGTTGTTCGGAAAAACGAAGAACTCAATTTGACGACCTTGAGATATTCCCACGTATTCCTTGCACTAGCTCGGACGTCGTGTGGGCGACGATCTACCGAACTCCATGGATCTCCTTCACGAACTCTCTAGACTAATCAAGTATGATTATCTTGTCTTGTCTAATTGTGAAGACCATGTAGTGCTTTTATAGGCTACGTAGGGGATCTTAAGGAGGTGGAATATTGGGCTTCCAATAATAGTGATTAAATTGAGCCCAAGCCCAAATCTATTAATCCTTACTATTATTAATTAATTCTATTTTCCACTATATAAAATTAATTGCACTCCCAATATTAAACCATATTATATCAAATAATATTTCTCCGGTAGTATTATTTATTCCGTGTATTTAAGATATAAATATCCATGAATAAAATTAATTTATTGCTAATTAATTTATTCATCTCTTGTAACCGAGACTAGTACCATTCATCCTTAATTATTATGCGGAACAAATCCACCTGCAGGGTTTACATAATAATTCCTTATGAACTCATCTCGGGGATATTATCAACCCTTACGGGATACACTTTCCCGTCAAGTATAAACGGCATGCCATATATAAAATATAGTGACCCAACTTAACCGGTAATTAACCCAATAATTAAATCGGTTAATTCCTTTGGTAAATCAAAGTCACTTATATTAAATATACACACCCGCAATAGTATCGGGGATTAAGAATAAAATACTCAGAGATTTAAATCGATTATCGCCGGCAATCCTAATCGATAAATCTCAAACGATCCGCTCAATACACCAAGTGTACAAGTGTGATAAAATAATCAAGATAGATTATTTTCTCTCTCACACAACGACTATACCGATGGATTGGTCCGTGTCCATCTAGGTCGTGAGCAACTGTTCGATTAAATACGAGTAACCGATAGTATGATCTTCTGTGTGTCCATACAACACCATACTAACTACAACGTATAAAATCCAGGACTATGATTTGCATATATTTAATTATAAATAATTAAACGCAAATAATTGTTTGTTTAATTAAATAGATTAATGGCAATGGATCGTGAGTTTCCGTTACTTAAATCTAGACATTAAGTACACAACTCCAACAATCTCCCACTTGTACTAAGGTCTAGTCATTTCATCCAAACTTCCGACTCCCATACTCATCACGTGCTTAAGTTGTATTTCCAAGAAGTACTATGTGAATGAGCACTCTGGGTTGCCGCTCTGAAGTTATCTTGGTGACTACAGCGTCGTCTCCCTTGACGATGACTCGTATCAGGTGGTACTTGCACTATGTGTTATCTTACACTTTTGGACTAGTGATTTCTTACCATTTGCCATCGCACCGCTATTTACATAGCCTTTGGCAAATTAAGAATCACATCTAAGTCCCAGAGATTATCCCGGAGTTATACCAAAACTTCCGCTGCCTCTGAGGCTGCTATTTGGTTACCCATGGCAGAGTCCGAAAAGCATCGTGCTTATCACTCTTCCATGTTAAAACTCCTTCTCCTTTAATAGTGAAACACATAGCCTGATATCGACTTACACCGGTCCTCATTCGATTAGAAATCTAAGAGAATGTAATCCAAAGGAAATGCTTGCTTGCTCCGTAATCCAGAACATAGTCTCCAGTACTTCGAAAGTACTTAAAATGTTCATTACAGCAGTCAAGTATTCCTTTCCAGGATTACCTTGATATCCTCCCACTATGCTAACCGCATAGCCAATGATAATAGTGTCATCTACATAAAACCTCCGAGAAACACCACCTTGTTTTCCATCACGTTTCCAATACACACAATTCGTCTATGCTTTTGATGAATCCATAAAATTGACTATCTCATCAATTTGCAAGTACCACGAACTCAATGCTTTGTTTCAATCCATAAATGGATCAACTAAGCTTGTACTCTAAATGATCTCGCCTCTTAGCAATAATCCTTATTGCTCTCTAAGAAGGCACATTTAGATCTAGTACGACCTTCATGTAGATCTAGGGATCGATTTCATGTATACTAGGTCCAGAGTCCGAAGACTCTCTTAGTCTTATGAATATCTCCGGTTGTCCCACAACCTCCCACTACAATGGCATTCCGGTGTATAAACAGTGATAACAGTAGGTGCAGTTAGTGGTGTACCGCTACTCGGTTCGGCTGGTTCTAAGTCTTAATCTTTCTCTCTCATTTCAAAGTATTACGTCACCTTGGGCTTGTGGTTCATTATATAGTCTTTCTCTAAGAACCGGGCGTTAGAACTTATAATGTCCTTCTGGTTCATAGTACTATTGAACACACATCTTTTGTTCTTCTGGGATATTCTACAACCGCATTTGAATGCGCCGTTGTTTCCAGACATATCCATAGAACATAGGTAGTTCCGTATAACTCATAATTTTACTATTTCTATAAGAGTTCCATTTCTTGTTTACGACACACCATTTATACACAACAGTGTATGGTGTAGTCATTTGGGATCAAATACCAATTTCTGATCAGTATGCCATGCATTCCTCAGATAGGTATTTGCCTCCGCGATCAAATCGCAGGCTACAAATGGATATACCTTGATGGTTCTCCACAATTGCTTAGTGTCCATTGACTTGTCAAAACACTTGCTTTTGTGGCACATCAGGTATTCTAATCCATTTCTCGAGTAATCATCAAATGATGTACTCGTACCTTATTGTCTGAGTAGACATAGGTCTGCATACATCAGAGTTAATCAATTCTTATACTTGTCCGGATCTTATATCTTATATCCATAAAGGATTGCTTAGTCATATTATCTTCCAAATTAGATTCTTAGGTCGGAAGGTCCATTCCTTCAACTTAATTGACCAAATATCAATTTTCGACCTTTGAACTTCTTATTTGAATAAACATGACTCAGCATAAGAATCCACAAGTATAATTGATAAAGAAATATCTTATTAGTAAAAAGAGTTTCATACTACGGTTCGTTGCATCGTGGTGGACTCAGGATTCATCATTTATATATTGCTAGCCAATGTACCAAAATAGATAATACCATTATTTCTTCTTATAACCATCAAGTGATTAAAAGAAATAAAATATCCATTTATTAGAAATCCAGAACAAAGTTCTTTCTAATTTGAAAGGTACATAAAAGCAATAACCCAAAATGAAATCCTATAGTATCTCCTCCACTGCAACTGCTGCCTCCTCTAAGCATTGCCCATGTAGACTACGATTTCTTCTTTTCTAAGTCGTCGGGTTTCCTGGAACCCTTGCATTTAAAATGCACATACCGTCAGTGGTTCCATATCTACACACCAGGTTCCGGTAGATAATACCACTGACTATGTTTTACGACTAAAGAAAAATTTTGTACTTTCTTTGAGAGGATAATCAGACTTCCAGTACCCAGACTGTTTGCATCGAGAACACTTGCCTCATGGCTTTCTCGTCCAATCTCGTGGTCCAAGAAACCTAGGACCACTGGGTTTCTTTGCTTGCTTTTCCTTTGCCCCGATTTTTCCCTTAGGTTCGAAACCTTTGGCATTAGCTACAAGAGCTTGCGATTTCCGTCTCAACTCGTCTAAAAGGTCAATCATCTTAAAAACGTGTTTAAGCGTTTCCTCGAATCGACTGGCCTTTATGAGTATCCTCATCGCCTCTTGTCTAGCCGCTACGTCATGTCTAAACATCTCCTTGAGTTTGAACATGATATCAAAATCAGTCCTTTCCTCATCAGTTAAGACATTTGTAGGCTCGGGAGGACAAAGCTCACTGAGTACAAACTTGTACTCTTTAACAGTCTGGACAATGTCTAGATCTCTATTCCAATCAATACATTTAGGGACCAGTGAGTTTAAATTCCTCAAGTATCACATAAAGTGGGTTCAAAGCCATATCCTAATCTATGAGCACATATAACAACAAACAATCGATTCAATCTCCGATATTATCTCCCTTAAATAATATCATTAAACCACTAATCACATCTAAAATCCCATCAGATATGGCAAGCCACGTGGTGTGGACGTTTACCAATCCAAATGATTTAGCAATTAGATTTGCTTCGGTCATACATCACTTATAGCGGAACCTCGTGGGGAGGAATACTATAATGCGTATCTAAGTGTAAACCATTACTCAGTACCAAAGTAAATCGTTTGGAATAGCTACATCACCGCAAGCCACGTGGTGTGGACGTTTACGACAACTTCACAACTCTTCACAATTTCTTACAACTGTCTACATCAATTAATCCAAAATCCGTCAGCATAGCAAGCCACGTGGTGTGGACGTTTACTACACCAAGAGACTTTTATAATTGACTCCCAATTACTTGATCCATTCAATCTTGTAAATCAAGACGCGGAGAATCATAAGTGAAACTCGAAGTTTCTTACCAGTGATTCACCATGCGAACGACCCTATCTCTCATAAATGAGGGAGCCGAGCAGACAATCAATCTAGTCATCAAATGACACGAAAGTCTCTAATTTGTGTCCTCGACATGACCAAGTGGCTTTGGCTCCATTCCACTCCCCGGGGTGAGAATGAGTCGACTTGAAATCAGTTTTGGAAAGACAAATTAGGCATTGTTTGATAAACTTAATCAATGTTTCTCGTAAGAGGAATTACAAGAATTCTCCTCCAATGGCTTATCTATATGAACTTCGAAAGTTCATAAAAGTCACCAAGAGAACAGCAATGGAGACCATGGATATGTTTCCATACCCTCTCCCACTTAGCTTTTTATAATAAAGGGATACGCTATCTAATGCATAATTAAATACACATAAGCATGCATACATGAAATAAAGCAAATAGAATATAATCACATAATCAAAATAATACTAGAATATTATTTTCCGACTATTATGGCTTTATCGCATCCCCGTATGCGTCTTCTAGTCTTTAGTCTTCGTTCTTGAATGCTCCATGTGACGGGAATATTAATTCCAATATTTAAATCTATTTATTTTCAATTAATCCAAAAGTTACTTAATTCGAAAATTAAGTCAATCGAATATATCAAAAATAAAATTAAATATTATTAATATTTTTATTATTTTTATTTTCCCTTTCTACTTCATTAAATCTCTAGAATAATCTATCCAAGACCCACTTGGAATATTCTAGAAGACTTCCATAATGAAATAAGGAAATAAAATAATTTATTTTATTTTCCCTTTCTACTTCATTAAATCTCTAGAATAATCTATCCAAGACCCACTTGGAATATTCTAGATGATTTCCATAATGAAATAAGGAAATAAAATAACTCAGGACTCTTAATCCTTCCAAATTAATTCCTTTCCTAATCCATTAAAAATTCCATGAAGGAATAATTAAATAGGAAAAATTAATTAAGGACTCTTCTACTTTCCAAAATTAATTAATTTCCATGTCTATGAAAATTCCCATAAAATAGGAATAATCAATTAGGAAATAAATTAATTTAATAATTAATTATTTTCCTTTCCAATTCTATTAAATCTCTAGAATCCTATTCCAAGTAGAACTTAGAATATTCTAGAAGACTTCCATAATAGAATAAGGAAATAAATTAATTCCAATTAATTCTTTTCCTATTTCCATGAGAATTCCCAAAAATTAGGAATACTCAAAATAGGAAAACCGAATCAATTAGGAAAGTTGGATCTTGGTAGGAATAGCATGGGTTGGGGATCCCCACGCCATCCCCACCATCGACCGCCACTACCACCGCCGGCCAAGGCTCACGCGCCACCACCCTTGGTGGCCGGCGTGGCCGAGAGCCCTAGGGCAGCCCGGGCGATCGATCCTCATGGGATCGATCCTCGTGATCGATCCCCGGTCCTCCCTCTCTTCGTCTCCTCCGTCACACTTTTCCGGCGGTCGTTTCGTCATCGATTCAACGTAAATAAATTACAAATTTATTACTACGTTCTCCGGTATCGATTCTCTACATGAAATCGACCTCATACAATTTCCGAAAAAATAAGAACAAGCATTCACCACACAAGAACAAATATTGACATCACCGAGAGTTTAATAATCAAGAACAATATTATAACATTAATTAACAATAATTAAATCTAGCCATAATAATCGGAAACCCTGCAAGGTAGAACAATTTATCGAAAAATACCATGAACTAAAACCAACGCTCTGATACCAATTGTTGGAAATCGATATCCCGGAATTAATAAATTAATTAAAATTAATTATCTAATTAATTCCGACCGAAATCCTTTGGAGATCGAATATCCGGATTGTCAAAAATGCGGAACCGACAACCCAATCGACTCCCGGAACATGTACATGACCATACGAAAAAGTTACGCGGGAAAAACAAGAGAGAACTCGCGTGAACCCGCGAAACCCGTAGCAGCCACGCGGGGTTGCTCGCAGCAGCCCGCAGCGAGTCGCCTGACTCGCTGCTGCTGGGACCCTGCTGGATCGCTGCGGGTCAGCTGCGGGAAATCCCACAGCCGATCCGCGTGATCGAGCCCTAGGCTCGATCCACCTCGCGCGATCCCTTTCCAGCCGAGTCGTCGAGCCGCCGGCGGTCCGGTGGTCCCACCACCACCGCCCGGTTCGACCTCGTCTCGTGGGTCCGTTCCTCGGATCTTGGTTCAAGGTATTTTTACGATAATTAAACGATAAAATCATAAAGAGGGTTTTACGATTTACCTCGTTCTCGTTGTTCGGAAAAACGAAGAACTCAATTTGACGACCTTGAGATCTTCCGACGTATTCCTTGTACTAGCTCGGACGTCGTGTGGGCGACGATCTACCGAACTCCATGGATCTCCCTCTCTACTTTCTCTCTCTAGAATTGTGATCTTCAACTTATGAGAATAGAGAAGACCATGTAGTGCTTTTATAGGCTACGTAGGGGATCTTAAGGAGGTGGAATATTGGGCTTCCAATAATAGTGATTAAATTGAGCCCAAGCCCAAATCTATTAATCCTTACTATTAATAATTAATTCTATTTTCCACTATATAAAATTAATTGCACTCCCAATATTAAACCATATTATATCAAATAATATTTTCCGGTAGTATTATTTATTCCGTGTATTTAAGATATAAATATCCATGAATAAAATTAATTTATTGCTAATTAATTTATTCATCTCTTATATCCGAGACTAGTACCATTCAACCTTAATTATTATGCGGAACGAATCCACCTGCAGGGTTTACATAATAATTCCTTATGAACTCATCTCGGGGATATTATCAACCCTTACGGGATACACTTTCCCGTCAAGTATTCACGGCATGTCATATATAAAATATAGTGACCCAACTTAACCGGTAATTAACCCAATAATTAAATCGGTTAATTCCTTTGGTAAATCAAAGTCACTTATATTAAATATACACACCCGCAATAGTTTCGGGGATTAAGAATAAAATACACTGAGACTTAAATCGATTATCGCCGGCAATCCTAATCGATAAATCTCAAGCAGATCCGCTCAATACACCAAGTGTACAAGTGTGATAAAATAATTAAGATAAATTATTTTCTCTCTCACACAACGACTATACCGATGGATTGGTCCGTGTCCATCTAGGTCGTGAGCAACTGTTCGATTAAATACGAGTAACCGATAGTATGATCTTCTGTGCGCCCATGCAACACCATACTAACTACAACGTATAAAATCCAGGACTATGATTTGCATATATTTAATTATAAATAATTAAACGCAAATAATTGTTTATTTAATTAAATAGATTAGTGGCAATGGATCGTGAGTTTCCGTTACTTAAATCTAGACATTAAGTACACAACTCCAACATGCGGTGATGAAGCAATTCCAAACAATTTACTTTAGTACTGAGTAATGGTTTACACTTAGATACGCGTTGTAGTATCCTTCCCCACGAAGTTACGCTATAATCGATGTATGACCAAAGAAAATCTAATTGCTAAGTCATTTGGGTAGGTAAACGTCCACACCACGTGGCTTGCCTTACCTGATGGGATTTTAGATGTAATTAGTGATTTAATGATATTATTTGAGGGAGATAATATCGGATATTAAATTAATTGTTTGTTTATATGTGCTTATAGGTTTAGAGAATTGCTATGAATCCACTTTCGTTAATACTTAAGGAATTCAACGCACTGGTTCCATACTGTGTTGGATGGAATAAAGAGTTAGACATTACTCAGACTGTAAAGGAGTACAAAGATGTACTCAGCAAAACTTGTCCTCCTAGACCTACCATTAACTCAACTGATGAGGAAATAGTTGACTTTGAGAAGTGGGATAGTGCTCATGCATTAGCCGCTAATCATGATGTCATGCTTAAACTCAAGTTGATGTTTGGACATGATGTAAAGGCTAGAAAAGAGGCGATGAGGATACTCATAAAGATCAGTTGCTTCGACGAAACGCTTGAACATGTTTTTGAGATGCTAGATCTTTTAGACGAGTTGAGACAGTCGCAAGCTCTTGTAGCCAAGGCCAAAGGTTTCGAACCTAAGGGCATACATAAGGAAAAGGAGAAGAAGACAAGGGGATCCAGTAGTCTCAAAGGACTTGGACCAAAGGGTGGGATAAAGAAGCCTTCTGGCAAATATCCCCAAGGAAAGCAGTCTTAGTACTGGGGGTCTATATCTTGTCCTCTCAAAGGTACGAATTTTCTTTAGTCGTAAAACATAGTCAGCGGTATTATCTACCAGAATTCTGGTGTGTAGATATGGAACCACTGACGGTATGTGCATTTTAAATGCAGGGGTTGCAGAAAACCCGGCGACTTAGAGAAGAAGAGTTCGAGTCCACATGGGCGAAGCTGTTGAGGAAGCAGCGGTTGCAGTGGAAGACATTTATCTGTTTTGATAGTTATAGGATTTCATTTCAAGTTTATTGCTTTATGTACCTTTTATTTTAGAAAGAACTTTAGTTCTGGTTTTCTATTATTAATGGATATTTTATTTCTTTAATCATTTGATGGTTTGGATAAGAAATAATGGTGATATCTATTCTGGTACATTAGATAGCAATATATGAATGATGAATCCTTAGTCTACCACGATGCAACGAACCGATTTGTATAACTTGCTTTACTTATTAGATATATTTCTTTATTAATCATTATACTTGTGAATTCTTTTACTTAGTAATATTTATTCAAATAAGGTTCAAAGGTCGAAATTGATTTGATCAATTATAGTTGAAGGAATGGACCTTCCGACCTAAGAACTAAGTTTGGAAGATAATACAACTAAGTGGACCTTCTAAAGGGTGGAATTCGGACAAGTATTAAGAATGATCAAAGATGATATATGCAGACATATGTGTAAATAGAAAGGTTTGAGTAGTTCCTTCCAGGGATACTTGAAGATGGATTAGAATACTTGATGTGCCATAAAAAGCAAAGTGTTTTGACTAGTCAATAGACACAAAGCTGTTATGGGGAACCTTCAAAGTATATTCATTTAAAGGCTACGACTTGTTCGCGGAGGCTATCACCTAACTAAGGAACACATAAGCATAAATCAAAGATTGGGATTAAGTCTCAAAGGACTGCACCATGCACTCACGTGTAGGAATGGTGTGTCAGGAATAAGAAATGGAATTCTAATAGTAAAAGAACAAGTTTATTCGGAACCACCTATGTTCTATGGATATTTCTAGATACAACGACACATTCAGTGTGGTTGTAGGATATCCTAGAAGAACAAGTAATTGTACGTTCAATAGTACTATGAACCAGAGGGGTGTTCTCACCCGGTTCTTAGAGGAAGACTATTAGATGAACTACAAATGCCCTAACTGACAAGGTACTTTAAAATGAGGAAAAGGAAAAGACTGAAAACCAGCCTAACCGAGTAGTAGTACATCACTAACTACACCTAATGTTATTACTGTTATACACCAAAAACGCCATTGCAGTGGGAGGTTGTTAAGCAACCATAGATGTTCATAAGACTGGAGGAGTTTTGAACTCTGGATCTAGTAAAGATGAAATCGATCCCTAGCTCTGCATAAGGGGCGGTACTAAACTAAATGTGCCTTCTTGGATAGCAATAAGTATTATTGCTAAGAGGCAAGATCATTTAGAAGTACAAGCTTAGTAAATCCATTTATGGATTATTACAAAAGCATGAATTGTGGAACTTGCGAATTGATGAGATAGTCCATTAGATGGATTCATCAAAAGGCATAAACAAGGAAAGGTGTATTGGAGACGTAATGGAAACAAGGTGGTGTTTCTCGGAATTATATGTAGATAACACTTCATCATTGGCAACAATGTAAAAGTATTGTCAGACATAAAAATAGAGATTGTCTAAATAAATCGAGACATAAGATTAAGAGTAAGTTAGATCATGTTCTTGGAATCTTTCGATGTCTATATAAGAACATTGTACTTCTCTTAGATATCTTATGCGATTATGGTTTGTTTTAAACATGCATAATTCTGAGAAAGGTTATTGCCTTTCAGAAACAGAATACATCTATCTAAAGGTATATGTCTTGGACACATGAATGAGATAGATAAAGACAAGGCAGTTTCCTACACTTCGAGGAAAGCTTTGTAGATGCAATGTTGTAAAACAATAACCTGATATCAACTATGCGGTTGGCATAGTGGGAGGATATCAAAGTAATCTGGACAAGAGATATTCGAATGTTGTAAGAGTACTTTTGAAGTACTGGCTTACGGAGCAAGGCGAAATCTTCTTGGATTACATTTTCTCAGATCCAAAGTCAGAGAGAGACCAGTGTAAGTCGATATCAGGCTATGTGTTCACTTTTGAAGGAGGTGGAATCTTAAGATAAAAGAGTGATAAGCATGATGCTTCTCGGACTCTATCATAAACCGAATAGCAGCTTCAGAGGCAGCGGAAGATTTGGTTAGGTTCCGGAATGACCTCTAAACTTGGATATGATTCTTGGTTCACCAAAGGCTATATATATAGCGGTGCATGGTAAACTGGAAGAAATCATAAGTTCAAAAGGTGATGATAACACATAGAGCAAGTACCACCTGATTCGAGTCATCGTCTAGGGAGACGACGCAGTAGTCACCAAGATAACTTCAGAGTGGCAACCTAGATTGCTCATTCACATAATACTTCTGGAAAGTATAACTTAAGCACGTGATGAGTATGGAAGTCGGGAGTTTGGAGGAAATGACTAGACCTTAGTACAAGTGGGAGATTGTTGGAGTTGTGTACTTAATGTCTAGAATTAAGTATCGGTAAACTCCCGGTCATAGCATTTAACCTATTTAAATAATAAACAATTATTTGCATTTAATTATTATTAATTAATTATGCAAAAACATAGTCCTGGATTTTATACGTTGTAGTTAGTATGGTGTGCATGGGCACACAGAAGATCATACTATCGGTTACTAGTATTTAATCGAACAGTTGCTCACGACCTAGATGGACATGGACCAATCCATCGGTATAGTCGTTGTGTGAGAGAGAAAATAATTTATCTTAATTATTTTATCACACTTGTACACTTGGTGTATTGGGCGGATCGCTTGAGATTTATTGATTAGGATTGCCTTGGATAATCAATTTAAATCTCAGAGTATTTTATTCTTAATCCCTGATATTATTACGGGTGTGTATATTTAATATAAGTGACTTTGATTTTCCAAAGGAATTAACCGATTTAATTATTGGGTTAATTACCGGTTAAGTTGGGTCACTGTATTTTATATATGACATGCCGTGAATACTTGACGGGAAAGTGTATCCCGTAAGGGTTGATAATATCCCCGAGATGAGTTCATAAGGAATTATTATGTAAACCCTGCAGGTGGATTTAATCCGCATAATAATTAAGGTTGAACGGTACTAGTCTCGGATATAAGAGATGAATAAATTAATTAGCAATAAATTAATTTTATTCATGGATATTTAAATCTTAAATACACGGAATAAATAATACTACCGGAGAAATATTATTTGATATAATATGGTTTAATATTGGGAGTGCAATTAATTCATATAGTGGAAAATAAATTAATTAATATTGATAAGGATTAATAGATTTGGGCTGGGCTCAATTTAATCTTCAATATTAGAAGCCCAATATTCCACCTCCTTTTGATCCCCTACGTAGCCTATAAAAGCACTACATGGCCTTCATAAATAATAAGACAAGAATATCAATATTTGATAGTTCTAGAGAGTTGAAGGAGATCCATAGGAGTTCGATAGATCGTCGCCCACACGACGTTCGAACGGAGTGCAAGGAATACATAGGAAGATTCGAAGGTCTTCAAAGGTGTTTGATTTCGTTTCTCCGCACAACGAATCGAAAGGTAAAATCATAAACTCTTCTATGATTTTATGTGATGTTAATTGTAGCATATACATGAACACACGATCCGGAAAAACGACGAGCCTCGGGGATGGGGATTCGAGATCCCCGGCGAGGATCGAGAGAGGCGGCCGAACCTAGGGTTCAACCGCCGGGAACGCGCGACGCGAAGGGGGCACACGATCGAACCTAGGGTTCGATCGTCAGTGATCCGCCGTGGGCTGGTGCCACGGCGGGAGGATCCGCCGGCCTCCCTCGTCGGCGGCGCGTGCAGCGCGAACACCCTCGGCTGGGGGCCGAGGGGTCGATCGAGCCCGTAGGCTCGATCGCTGGGAGCTGCGGGAGTTACCCGCAGCGACTCGTAGCGTGCTGCGGGACTTCCCGCAGCGGTGCGCTGGGACGAGCCCAGCGCGTTGAGCAGCGGGTCACGCGACCCGTTGCGGGGCTGCTACGAGCAGCCCCGGGGATGCCTCGCGCATCCCCAACGATCATCGTGAGATGATCGCGAGCCCCGTGCGGGGGCTCGGCTGGACGCTCGCGGCCTTCGGGCCTCGCTGGGTGTTCGGTCGGGCCCCGGCTCGTGCGGTGGTTCGCGTTCGGATCTCCGGTGATGAAGGATTTCGGTCGGGTTATTATTTTTCCGCAAATTTTAATAGCCCGGGATATCGATTTCCAACAAGTACTACTCAACTTTATTATCATGCAGATCAAATCCACTTGCAAGGTTTACATGATAATCTTTATGAGCTCATCTCGGGGACATTATCAACCCTTATCGGGACACGCTTTCCCGTCAAGAATTCACAGCATGTCATACACAATATACAGTAACCCAACTTTGCCGGTAATTGACCGGTTATTCTAATCAGTCAATTCCTTTCAAAAATCAAAGTCATTGATATTATATGCACACACCCGCAATAATATCAGGGAATAAGAATAAAATACACTGAGATTTAAATCGATTATCTAAGGCAATCCTTATCGATAAATCTCAAGCGGTCCGCCCAATACACCAAGTGTACAAGTATGATAAAATAATTAAGACAAATTATTTTATCTTTCATACAACGACTATACCAATGGATTGGTCCTTGTCCATTTAGGTCGTGAGCAAGTGTTCGATTATATACGAGTAACCGATAGTATGATCTTCTATGTGACGTCGCACACCATACTAACTACAACGTGTATAATCTAGGACTATGGTTTGCGCATATATATAATTAAATATAACCAAATTCAAATAATTGTTTATTATTAACTAGGATAATGCTTTATACGGAGTTCACATGTTACTTAAATCTAGACATTAAGTATACAATTCCATCAATCTCCCACTTATACTAAGGTCTAGTCGCTCTCTCCCAAACATCTGACTCCCACACCATCCACGTGCCTACTGAACGCTTTCGCTTGCAGGGCCTTAGTGAACAAGTACTCCAGGTTGTCCCTTGACGTTATCTAAGTAACGACTATATCGCCTCTCTGACGATATCTCGAATAAGGTGGTACTTGCTCTATGTGTTATCTCACACTATGAACTCGTGGTTCCTTTTTGCCACTGCACCGCTATTGTCACAATAGCATTGGGCAAAAAATGTACCACATCTAAGTCCTGGAGGAATCTCCGTAGTCACACCGATCCTTTAGCTGCCTCAAAGGTTACTACCTATTCGGTTTCCGTGGTAGAGTCCGTAATGCACTACAGTACACTCTTCCATGTGAGATCTCCATTTCTTAGTGTGAACACATAACTTGACTTCGACTTTCAACTTTCCCTTTGCGATTAGAAATCCAAATCTGTGTAACCCACATGAAATAGCTCGAATGCTACAGCAGTCCAATGTTCCTTTCCATGGTTACTCTGATACCTCGCCACTATGCTCCCGGCATAGCAGATATCAGGTCTTTGTTGGAGTAGTATACTTAAAGTCTATATTTAAGTGTTCTGAACTCCTTATGCACTGTCATTTATCTATTAATAAATAAACATTCATTTGCTTTTAATTATTGTTAATTAAATATATGCAAATTATAGTCCTAGATTATATACGTTGTAGTTAGTATGGTGTGCGTCGTCACACGGAAAATCATACTATCGGTTACTCGTATATGATCGAACAGTTGCTCACGACCTAAATGGACACGGACCAATCCATCGGTATAGTCGTTGTATGAGTGAGAAAATAATTGGTCTTGATTATTTTATCATACTTGTACACTTGGTGTATTGGGCGGATCGCTTGAGATTTATCAATTAGGATTGCCTTTGATAATTGATTTAAATCTCATTGTATTTTATTCTTAATCTCTGATAGTATTGCAGGTGTGTATATCTAATATGAGTGACTTTGATTTTCCAAAGAAATTGACCGATTAGAATATCTGGTCAATTACCGATAAAGATGGGTCACTGTATTTTATATATGACACGCCGTGAATTTTTGACGGGAAAGTGTATCCCGATAAGGGTTGATAATATCCGCGAGATGAGCTCATAAGGAATTATTATGTAAACCTCGCCAGTGGATTTGTTCCCGCATAATAATAAAGTTGAGTGGTACTATTCTCGGTTATAAGAGATGAATAAATTTATTAAGCAATAAATAAATTTTATTCATGGATATTTAAATCTTAAATACACGGAATAAATAATACTACCGGAGATAATATTATTTGATATAATATGGTTTAATATTGGGAGTGCAATTATATTTATATAGTGGAAAATAAATATAATTAATAATAGTAAGGATTAATAGATTTGGGCTTGGGCTCAATTTAATCACTATTATTAGAAGCAAAATATTCCACCTCCTTTAGATCCCCTACGTAGCCTATAAAAGCACTACATGGCCTTCATAAATCATAAGACAAGAATATCATACTTGATAGTTCTAGAGAGTTGAAGGAGATCCATAGAGTTCGGAGGATCGTCGCCCAGGAAGATTTAAAGATCATCGATTGATCTCGTTTCTCGGAACAACGAATCGAAGGTAAAATCGTAAACACCCTTTATGATTTTAATCGATAATTATTGAAAATACCGTAGAACAAGATCCAAGCATCGAACCGAGAAACGAAGGACGAACGGGTGGTGGCGGTGTGAAACGCCGGACCACCGCCGCTCGCCCTAGGGTTTCCGCACGAGGTGAAGGTACCGATATACCGATCTGATCGATATACCGTGTGTGCGGAAGCGTGTAAAGCAATAGATCTACTATGCCATGATCTTAGTGCACACTTAATGTGTATAAGAACACATATAAACATATATATATACACATCCAATATATATATATATATATATATATATATATATATATATATATATATATATATATATATATATATATATATATATATATAAGGTTCAACGATTACTTACTTTTGTGACGAAGTGATTCGTTGATGTCGTTGAGGTGGTGTTAAGTCGATTGAACCACCTCAAATGGATCAGCCTCTCGAAGCTCTCCTTGTGAATGACCTCGTCACTCCTTTAGATCGTCCGGATGTGGAAGCCGCACAAATGGCCCGGCCTCTACGTGTTGCACACGAACCCGGATGATAAACACCTTGCTTGTTTGAAGTGGTTCTCCAAGAACACTCTCTCTTCTCACTCTTTCTTGTGAATTTCGTGGCTGATGATGATGGTGTTAGAATGAGACATGAAAATCTGATTTTCATGCTCTATACCCCTTTTACTTCACATGTAACCCCCACCATAATGTGTGTGTCATAACCACACATAATGGGGTGTTATGGTGAAGTTCAAAGGTCACCTCCACATAATCATGCCAAATCATGATATGTGGTCCCATTGGCTTGTGTGGCATGCCATGTCACACTATGTGACATGCATTCCATGCAAGCCATGCATCCCATGCATGTGAAAACCCACGTAAATATTGATTCTAAATCAATATATTTATTAAGCAATGTATATCAATACCGAGCTCGTGTGTGACCCTGTAGGTATGATTTTATCGATCAATATTATATTGTTCCCAACAATTAATATTATCAAATAATCATTTAACATCCATAGACGACCTTATGACTTTATCGATTGCACACGTAGGATCGAAGGACATATCCCAACAATCTCCCACTTGGCCTTCAGAGCCAGTGTGCTGTCAATTTCCTGTTGTCACTTTATGTCTAAATTTGAACTTGAGGCAAGACTCGAGTCATCCTCAATCGGTTCAAACCTTTCTTGGACTTTGAGACAGACTGTAAAACCAGATTTATCACTATGATACGAATCTGGACGTGGCCACGTATTTTCCACAGTCTCGACTCTCCAAGTGGCCTGTAAGACATGTATCCCATTATAAAATGGAGGAAAATCCCATCTTGTCAATCCAAGCTCTCCCACTTGCTTCCTGATATACCCAATAACAAGTTTTATAACCTCCTTTTACGAAAGGCGTTTACTTGTATCAAAGTACACCATTTCACAATGGAATCACTCTGGACTACTCAGGTCAGAGGAAATTGCTCGACAGTCAATGAAATAGTATTATGACTCGAAATCTTAAATACTATTCCAGTCGGGTCTGTTCGATCATTAGCTCCCAGCTAATATCTATGTAATTGTACTTGATGTCCCACATCACTAGCCCATGAAGCGGCGCTATAGTACACATTACAATCTAGTTCTTTGTATGATCGGTTTGTCCGTACTCGATTATACGAACCAGGAACAGCTATATGATTCAAGTATATCAGTTCAACCATTAGGACTTCATTATGCGGTAAGTCGACCTCATAACCCAATTGATATAACTTAATCATTTGGACAATTCATATAAATTAAACCATATTTTTATGAAAAATTATGTATTATACATATGAGTGAATGTTTACCAATTCTCCAAAAGTATCTAATACAGTAATAGAAATCACAACCCATCTCTAAGATGTCTGATCTCTATTGCAGTCGTGAAAGCCTCAAGCTTAAACTGCTGGAGAGGTTTTATAAAATGGGTTTGCAACAATTCCAAGAGTTGCAACTTTATTATCTCGATGTCTCCACAAAATCATCTCCTAGATTAATGTGGAACTTCCTGAGCACTAGTTTTAGATTTGTGGTGCTCCCTAGGCTCATTGGCTTGCGCGATAGCTCTACTATAAATAGAGAACTTATCGGATGGGCCGAGCTAGTTACGCCACCTAGTTCATCGAAAAACTTTCAAATCCGAACTGCCAACATCACTGCATCCAATGCAGTGCTGTACTCAGCTTCTGTAGTTTTATCAGCTATTGCATTGCATGGAACTATTCCAGCAAATTTCACCTCTATCTAGACAAAAGATATAACCAGATTAAAAATCGGAAATTATCTTAGCCCGTTACGAATTTTGCATCAAAATAGCTTGTTAACATCAACTCTTTTTGTCTTCCAAAGACAACAAAATATTCTTTTGTCCATCTAAGGTACATAGGAATATTCCTGGTCGCAGTCTAACGCGCCTCACCTGGGTTTCCTTGAAACTGACTCGTCATGCTCAAAGCATACGATACGTCCGGTCTTGTACATATCATGGCGTACATTATAGACCCTATTGCCGAAGCATAAGGAATGTTTTCCATCCTCTTTTGCTCATCAAGTCCCGTAGGGCCTTGCATCTTGCTAAGAGATGTGCCATGACTCATTGGAATGAGACCCTTTTTGGCGTCTTTCATTCTGAACTTATCAAGTACCTTATCAATATAGGTCACTTGACTAAGTCCAAACATCATTTTCGATCTGTTCCGACAGATCTTGATGCCCAATATGTACTGTGCTTCTCCAAGATCCTTCATTGAAAAACAATTCCCAAGCCATTCTTTAATAGAATTAAGCATAGAAACATTGTTTCCAATAAGGAGTATGTCATCGACATACAACACAATTAATACAACGTAACTCCCACTGATCTTCTTGTAAAACAAGACTCTTCCGAGTTCCTCTGAAATCCAAATCCCAGTATGGATTCATTGAACTGAAGATTGCTACTCCGATATGCTTGCTTTATTCCATAAATGGAACTATTAGGCTTGCATACTCTCTCAGCCTGATTAGGATCGATAAAACCCTCTGGTTGTGTCATAAACACATCCTCTTCTAGAATCCCATTCAAGAAGGCGGTTTTAACATCTATTTGCCATATCTCATAATCATAATGAGCTACAATGGCTAAGAGAATCCGAATGGATTTAATCATAGCAACTGGTGAAAAGGTTTCATTATAATCCACCCTGTAAAAAAAACTTTTTCCACCAACCTTGCTTTGAAAACACTAGGTTTTCCATCCATGTCTGTTTTTATCTTGTAAATTCATTTGCTTCCAATGGCCTAGCCCCTTTAAGCAAACCGACCAAGTTCCAAACTTGATTTTCAGACATCAATTCCATTTCGGATTTTATGGCACCCTGCCATTTCTCGGAATCTGGACTCGTCATAGCTTGGATATAGGTCGAAGGTTCATTGCTTTCTAAAAGCATGATTTCATAGTTCTCATTTGTCAGAATACCTAAGTATCTGTCAGGTTGAGTTCTAATCCTTCCGGACCTTCGAGGGTTAGGTGTGGTTTCCAAAACCACTGGAGTACTTTCGACCAAGTCTTGAGTCTCCATCTCAGTTTGTTCTTCTTGAACCTCGTTCAAGTCTTCTTGAACTTCGTTCAATTCAACTGAGCTCCCACTTACTTGTTGGAGTTGTGTACTTAATGTCTAGATTTAAGTAACGGAAACTCACGATCCATTGCCACTAATCTATTTAATTAAATAAACAATTATTTGCGTTTAATTATTTATAATTAAATATATGCAAATCATAGTCCTGGATTTTATACGTTGTAGTTAGTATGGTGTTGCATGGGCGCACAGAAGATCATACTATCGGTTACTCGTATTTAATCGAACAGTTGCTCACGACCTAGATGGACACGGACCAATCCATCGGTATAGTCGTTGTGTGAGAGAGAAAATAATTTATCTTAATTATTTTATCACACTTGTACACTTGGTGTATTGAGCGGATCTGCTTGAGATTTATCGATTGGGATTGCCGGCGATAAACGATTTAAGTCTCAGTGTATTTTATTCTTAATCCCTGATATTATTGCGGGTGTGTATATTTAATATAAGTGACTTTGATTTACCAAAGGAATTAACCGATTTGATTATTGGGTTAATTACCGGTTAAGTTGGGTCACTATATTTTATATATGACATGCCGTGAATACTTGACGGGAAAGTGTATCCCGTAAGGGTTGATAATATCCCCGAGATGAGTTCATAAGGAATTATTATGTAAACCCTGCAGGTGGATTCGTTCCGCATAATAATTAAGGTTGAATGGTACTAGTCTCGGATAAAAGAGATGAATAAATTAATTAGCAATAAATTAATTTTATTCATGGATATTTATATCTTAAATACACGGAATAAATAATACTACCGGAGAAATATTATTTGATATAATATGGTTTAATATTGGGAGTGCAATTAATTTTATATAGTGGAAAATAGAATTAATTAATATTGATAAGGATTAATGGACTTGAGCATTGGGCTCAATTTAATCTTCAATATTGGAAGCCCAATATTCCACCTCCTTAAGATCCCCTACGTAGCCTATAAAAGCACTACATGGTCTTCTCTATTAAAAAACTTGAAGATCACAATTCTAGAGAGAGAAAGTAGAGAGGAAGATCCATGGAGTTCGGTAGATCGTCGCCCACACGACGTCCGAGCTAGTGCAAGGAATACGTCGGAAGATCTCAAGGTCGTCAAATTGAGTTCTTCGTTTTTCCGAACAACGAGAACGAGGTAAATCGTAAAACCCTCTTTATGATTTAATCGTTTAATTATCGTAAAAATATCTTGAACCAAGATCCAAGAACGCGACCCATGACGAGGTTGAACCGGGCGGTGGTGATCGAAGATCACCGGACCGCCGGCGGCTCAACGGCTCGCCTAGGAGGGGTCGAGGGGCGTGAGCCTCGGCTGGACGCCGAGACTCGATCGAGCACGAGCTCGATCGCCCGTGCACATCCAGCGGGCTGCTGGAGCAGCCCCGCTCGCGCGGCACGAGCTCCGCTCCGGCGGAGCGATCACCGCTCGCGCGGCTGGACCGCCGCTCGCGCGGCGGTGGCTGCGGGCTGATCGATAGCCACGGTTCGACCGTGGCTTGGGGGCGATCAGCGGGGTGTGGCTGGGGGTGTCCAGCGGGCTGCCAAGGGCAGCCCTAGGCGGCTTCCAAGGACAGCCGCGAACCCTTGCGAGGGCTCGACCGAACAACCCGGGTTCGCCCGTGGTTGAGGTTTTGGTTGAGTCCGGCTTCGTGGTGGTTCGTGGCGTGATGTTCCGGCAACCGGGAGTCGATTGGAGTTGTTGTTCCGCAACTTTGACAACTCCGGATATTCGATCTCCGAAGCATTTCGGTCGGAATTAATTAGATAATTTATTTATTTAAATTTATTAATTCCGGGATATCGATTTCCAACAATTGGTATCAGAGCGTTGGTTTTAGTTCATGGTATTTTTCGATAAATTGTTCTACCTTGCAGGGTTTCCGATTATTATGGCTAGATTTAATTTTGTTAATTAATGTCATAATATTTCTCTTGATTATTAAACTCTCGGTGATGTCGATATTTGTTCTTGTGTGGTGAATGCTTGTTCTTAATTTTTCCGGAAATTGTATGAGGTTGATTTCATGTAGAATCGATACCGGATAGCGTAGTAATAAATTTGTAATTTATTTTACGTTGGATCGAGGACGAAACGACGACCGGAAAAGTGTGACGGAGGAGACGAAGAGAGGGAGGATTCCGGGGATCGATCAACCCCATGATCGACCCAAGGGATGAATCGATCGACCACCAAGGGGGCTGCCCGCGGGCTTCTCGGCCTTAGGTCGCCGGCGACGGCGGCTGTCCGGCTGGGCGGCGGCGGCGTGCTCCTCCGGGGGTGGTCGATGGTAGGGGGTGGTGCGGAGATCCCCACTCTGTGCTACTCCTAACCAAGATCCAACTTTCCTAAATTATTCGGTTTTCCTATTTTGATTATTCCTATTCTTGGGAATTCTCATGGAATAGGAAAAGAATAAATTTAGAATAAATTTATTTTTCCTTATTGATTATTCCTATTCTTGGGAATTTTCATAGATTAAGAAAAGGAATAAATTTATAATTAATTTATTTTTCCTATTTAATTATTCCTTTATGGAATTTTTAATGGATTAGGAAAATAATTAATTTGGAAAGTTTAGGAGTCCTAAATTAATTTTTCCTTATTTAATTATTCCTTTATGGAATTTTCAATGGATTAGGAAAGGAATTAATTTGGAAGGACTAGGAGTCCTAAATTATTTTATTTCCTTATTTCATTATGGAAATCATCTAGAATATTCCAAGTGGGTCTTGGATAGATTATTCTAGAGATTTAATGAAGTAGAAAGGAATTATTTTATTTCCTTATTTCATTATGGAAGTCTTCTAGAATATTCCAAGTGGGTCTTGGATAGATTATTCTAGAGATTTAATGAAGTAGAAAGGGAAAATAAAATAAATAAAAATATTAATAATATTTAATTTTATTTTTGATTTATTCGATTGACTTAATTTTCGAATTAAGTATCTTTTGGATTTATTAAAAATAAATAGATTTAAATATTGGAATTAATATTCCCGTCACATAGAGCATTCAAGAACGAAGACTGAAGACTAGAAGATGCGTACGGGGATGCGATAAAGCCATAATAGTCGGAAAATAATATTCTAGTATTATTTTGATTATGTGATTATATTCTATGTGCTTTATTTCATGTATGCATGCTTATGTGTATTTAATTATGCATTAGATAGCGTATCCCTTTATTATAAAAAGCTAAGTGGGAGAGGGTACGGAAACATATCCATGGTCTCCATTGCTGTTCTCTTGGTGACTTTTATGAACTTTCGAAGTTCATATAGATAAGCCATTGGAGGAGAATTCTTGTAATTCCTCTTACGAGAAACATTGATTAAGTTTATCAAACAATGCCTAATTTGTCTTTCCAAAACTGATTTCAAGTCGACTCATTCTCACCCCGGGGAGTGGAATGGAGCCAAAGCCACTTGGTCATGTCGAGGACACAAATTAGAGACTTTCGTGTCATTTGATGACTAGATCGATTGTCTGCTCGGCTCCCTCATTTATGAGAGATAGGGTCGTTCGCATGGTGAATCACTGGTAAGAAACTTCGAGTTTCACTTATGATTCTCCGCGTCTTGATTTACAAGATTGAATGAATCAAGTAATTGGGAGTCAATTATAAAAGTCTCTTGGTGTAGTAAACGTCCACACCACGTGGCTTGCTATGCTGACGGATTTTGGATTAATTGATGTAGACAGTTGTAAGAAATTGTGAAGAGTTGTGAAGTTGTCGTAAACGTCCACACCACGTGGCTTGCGGTGATGTAGCAATTCCAAACGATTTACTTTGGTACTGAGTAATGGTTTACACTTAGATACGCATTATAGTATTCCTCCCCACGAGGTTCCGCTATAAGTGATGTATGACCAAAGAAAATCTAAATGCTAAGTCATTTGGGTGGGTAAACGTCCACACCACGTGGCTTGCCTTACCTGATGGGATTTTAGATGTGATTAGTGGTTTAATGATATTATTAAGGGGAGACAATATCAGAGATTAAATCAATTGTTTGTTATTATATGTGCTCATAGATTAGGAGATGGCTTTGAACCCACTTTATGTGATACGTAAGGATTTAAACTCATTGGTCCCTAAATGTAATGATTGGAATAGAGATCTAGACATTACCCAAACTGTTGAAGAGTACAAGGTTGTACTCAATGAGCTTTGTCCTCCCGAGCCTATTGACGTAGGCGGCTAGACAAGAAGCGATGAGGATACTCATAAAGGCCAGTCGCTTCGAGGAAACGCTTAAACACGTTTTTGAGATGATTGACCTTTTAGACGAGTTGAGACGGAAATCGCAAGCTCTTGTAGCCAATGCCAAAGGTTTTGAACCTAAGGGTAAAATCGGGGGAAAGGAAAAGCAAGCAAAGAAACCCAGTGGTTCTAAGTTACATGAACCACGAGATGGGACGAGAAAGCCAATAGGCAAGTATTCTCGATACAAACAGTCTGGGTACTGGAAGTCTGATTATCCTCTCAAAGAAAGTACGAAATTTTCTTTAGTCGTAAAACATAGTCAGTGGTATTATCTGCCGGAACCTGGTGTGTAGATATAGAACCACTGACGGTATGTGCATTCTTGATGCAAGGGTTCCAGGAAACCCGACGACTTAGAAAAGAAGAAATCGTAGTCTACATGGGCAATGCTGTAGAGGAGGCAGCAGTTGCAGTGGAGGACATTTTATAGGATTTCATTTTGGGTTATTGTTTTTATGTACCTTTCATATTAGAAAGAACTTTGTTCTGGATTTCTAATGAATGGATATTTTATTTCTTTTAATCATTTGATGGTTATAAGAAGAAATAAAGATATTATCTATTCTGGTACATTAGCTAGCAATATATAAATGATGAATCCTGAGTCCACCACGATGCAACGAACCGTAGTATAAAACTCGTTTTACTAATAAGAGATTTCTTTATCAATTATACTTGTGGATTCTTATGCTGAGTCATTTTTATTCAAATAAGAAGTTCAAAGGTCGATAATTGATATTTGATCAATTAAGTTGAAGGAGTGGACCTTCCGACCTATGAATCTAATTTGAAAGATAACATGACTAAGCAATCCTTATGGATATAAGATGTAACATCCGGACAATATAAGAATTGATTAACTCTGATGTATGCAGACCTATGTCTACTCAGACAATAAGGTACGAGTACTTCATTTGATGATTACTCGAGAAATGGATTAGAGTACCTGATGTGCCACAAAAGCAAGTGTTTTGACAAGTCAATGGACACTAAGCAATTGAGGAGAACCATCAAGGTATATCCATTTGTAGCCTGCGATTTGATCGCGGAGGCAAGTACCTGTCTGAGGAATGCATGACATACTGATCAGAGATTGGGATTTGATCCCAAATGACTACACCATACACTGTTGTGTAGGATTGGTGTGTCGGAAATAAGAAATGGAACTCTTATAGAAATAGTAAAATTATGAGTTATACGGAACTACCTATGTTCTATGGATATGTCTGGAAACAACGGCGCATTCAAATGCGGTTGTAAAATATCCTAGAAGAACAAAAGATGTGTGTTCAATAGTACTATGAACCAGAAGGACGTTATAAGTTCTAACGCCCGGTTCTTAGAGAAAGACTATACGATGAACCACAAGCCCAAGGTGACATGATACTTTGAAATGAGAGA
This sequence comes from Euphrasia confusa, assembly GCA_954870475.1. NCBI lineage: Eukaryota > Viridiplantae > Streptophyta > Magnoliopsida > Lamiales > Orobanchaceae > Euphrasia > Euphrasia confusa. The sequence goes on from OX940966.1 coordinate 19,674,062, forward strand.
GAAAGATTAAGACTTAGAACCAGCTGAACCGAGTAGCGGTACACCACTAACTGCACCTACTGTTATCACTATTTATACACCGGAATGCCGTTGTAGTGGGAGGTTGTGTGACAACCGGAAATATTCATAAGACTAGGAGAGTCTTCGGACTCTGGACCTAGTATACATGAAATCGATCCCTAGATCTACATGAAGGCCGTACTAGATCTAAATGTGTTCTCTTGGAAAGCAATAAGGATTATTGCTAAGAGGCAAGATCATTTAGAGTACAAGCTTAGTTGATCCATTTATGGATTGGAACAAAGCATTGAGTTCGTGGTACTTGCAAATTGATGAGATAGTCCATTTTATGGATTCATCAAAAGCATAGACGAATTGTGTGTATTGGAAACGTGATGGAAAACAAGGTGGTGTTTCTCGGAGGATTTATGTAGATGACACTCTTATCATTGGCAACAATGTAGAGGTGTTGTCAGACATAAAATGATGGTTGTCTAGAAAAATCGATATATGAGACAAAGAAGAAGTTAGAGCATGTTCTTAAGATCTAGGATCTCAAGAAAAGAACATTGTACTTCTCTAGATATCTTATACGATTATGGTTCGTTTTAACATGCAAAATTCCGAGAAAGGTTCATTACCTTTCAGAAACGGAATACATCTATCTAAGGATATGGGTTTTGGAACACAAAAGGAATTGAAGCAATGAAAGCGGATTCCTACACTTCGAGTGTGGAAAAGCTTAATAAATGCGATGTTGAAAACAAGAACCTGATATCGGCTATGCGGTTAGCATAGTGGGAGGATATCAAGGTAATCCTGGAAAGGAATACTTGACTGCTGTAATGACCATTTTAAGTACTTTCGAAGTACTGGAGACTATGTTCTGGATTACGGAGCAAGCAAGCATTTCCTTTGGATTACATTCTCTTAGATTTCTAATCGAATAAGGACCGGTGTAAGTCGATATCAGGCTATGTGTTTCACTATTGAAGGAGAAGGAGTTTTAACATGGAAGAGTGATAAGCACGATGCTTTTCGGACTCTGCCATAGGTAACCAAATAGCGGCCTCAGAGGCAGCGGAAGTTTTGGTATAACTCCGGGATAATCTCTGGGACTTAGATGTGATTCTTAATTTGCCAAAGGCTATGTAAATAGCGGTGCAATGGCAAATGGTAAGAAATCACTAGTCCATAAGTGTAAGATAACACATAGTGCAAGTACCACCTGATACGAGTCATCGTCGAGGGAGACGACGCTGTAGTCACCAAGATAACTTCAGAGCGGCAACCTAGAGTGCTCATTCACATAGTACTTATTGGAAGTACAACTTAAGCACGTGATGAGTATGGGAGTCGGGAGTTTGGAGGAAATGACTAGACCTTAGTACAAGTGGGAGATTGTTGGAGTTGTGTACTTAATGTCTAGATTTAAGTAACGGAAACTCACGATCCATTGCCACTAATCTATTTAATTAAATAAACAATTATTTGCGTTTAATTATTTATAATTAAATATATGCAAATCATAGTCCTGGATTTTATACGTTGTAGTTAGTATGGTGTTGCATGGGCGCACAGAAGATCATACTATCGGTTACTCGTATTTAATCGAACAGTTGCTCACGACCTAGATGGACACGGACCAATCCATCGGTATAGTCGTTGTGTGAGAGAGAAAATAATTTATCTTAATTTTTTTATCACACTTGTACACTTGGTGTATTGAGCGGATCTGCTTGAGATTTATCGATTAGGATTGCCGGCGATAATCGATTTAAGTCTCAGTGTATTTTATTCTTAATCCCTGATATTATTGCGGGTGTGTATATTTAATATAAGTGACTTTGATTTACCAAAGGAATTAACCGATTTAATTATTGGGTTAATTACCGGTTAAGTTGGGTCACTATATTTTATATATGACATGCCGTGAATACTTGACGGGAAAGTGTATCCCGTAAGGGTTGATAATATCCCCGAGATGAGTTCATAAGGAATTATTATGTAAACCCTGCAGGTGGATTCGTTCCGCATAATAATTAAGGTTGAATGGTACTAGTCTCGGATAAAAGAGATGAATAAATTAATTAGCAATAAATTAATTTTATTCATGGATATTTATATCTTAAATACACGGAATAAATAATACTACCGGAGAAATATTATTTGATATAATATGGTTTAATATTGGGAGTGCAATTAATTTTATATAGTGGAAAATAGAATTAATTAATATTGATAAGGATTAATGGACTTGAGCATTGGGCTCAATTTAATCTTCAATATTGGAAGCCCAATATTCCACCTCCTTAAGATCCCCTACGTAGCCTATAAAAGCACTACATGGTCTTCTCTATTAAAAAACTTGAAGATCACAATTCTAGAGAGAGAAAGTAGAGAGGAAGATCCATGGAGTTCGGTAGATCGTCGCCCACACGACGTCCGAGCTAGTGCAAGGAATACGTCGGAAGATCTCAAGGTCGTCAAATTGAGTTCTTCGTTTTTCCGAACAACGAGAACGAGGTAAATCGTAAAACCCTCTTTATGATTTAATCGTTTAATTATCGTAAAAATATCTTGAACCAAGATCCAAGAACGCGACCCATGACGAGGTTGAACCGGGCGGTGGTGATCGAAGATCACCGGACCGCCGGCGGCTCAACGGCTCGCCTAGGAGGGGTCGAGGGGCGTGAGCCTCGGCTGGACGCCGAGACTCGATCGAGCACGAGCTCGATCGCCCGTGCACATCCAGCGGGCTGCTGGAGCAGCCCCGCTCGCGCGGCACGAGCTCCGCTCCGGCAGAGCGATCACCGCTCGCGCGGCTGGACCGCCGCTCGCGCGGCGGTGGCTGCGGGCTGATCGATAGCCACGGTTCGACCGTGGCTTGGGGGCGATCAGCGGGGTGTGGCTGGGGGTGTCCAGCGGGCTGCCAAGGGCAGCCCTAGGCGGCTTCCAAGGACAGCCGCGAACCCTTGCGAGGGCTCGACCGAACAACCCGGGTTCGCCCGTGGTTGAGGTTTTGGTTGAGTCCGGCTTCGTGGTGGTTCGTGGCGTGATGTTCCGGCAACCGGGAGTCGATTAGAGTTGTTGTTCCGCAACTTTGACAACTCCGGATATTCGATCTCCGAAGGATTTCGGTCGGAATTAATTAGATAATTTATTTATTTAAATTTATTAATTCCGGGATATCGATTTCCAACAATTTCTTGGAAAGATATTCCTTTTCAAGAAATACACCATCTCGAGCAACAAAGACTTTGTTCTCGGATTGGTTATAAAAGTGGTACCCTCGTGTTTCTTTTGGATAACCAACAAAGAAACAGTTATCCGATTTGGGTTCAAGCTTTGTTGAGATATTTCTCTTCACATAAGCTTCACATCCCCAAACCTTGATATAAGACAAGTTAGGGACCTTCCCTTTCCATACTTCGTATGGTGTCTTATCAACAGCTTTTGACGGTGTCCTATTCAGTGTATAAGTTGAAGTCTAGAATTATGTGTTCCCAAAAGAGACCAGTAGTTCATTTAGACCTCTCATCGAATGGTCGAACTATATCTAATATAGTTTGTTTTCTCGAAACATAACCTTCATGTGCTTGTGAACTGATAGGTTCCACATACATCAGTATGGATCATCCCTAATAAATCACTTACATGTTCTCCTTTATCCAAGAAAGATGACATTGTTATCTTGTCCATCACACATCATCCACATGTATCAAATGACTCTAAGTCAAATGAATCTAGAATGCATTCTAAAAGAAGATTCGTTACATATTTAGATGTTGATTTGACCTAATCAACAATGTTATAGTTATGTCTCATTGAGACTTATTCGATTCGGCCTTTAGTGTTAATGTTATATATGATTTTTCAAGTTTAAAGTATACATAAACAATATAATAAACGTACCAAAACAAAGAATAATTCACAATTAAAATAGTTACCAAACTATTTAATAGTGAAAAACTAATCCATCGGTATCCAATACTGAACCAATATTCATTGTTTATTGAAGGTACGAAATTACATAGTTATAATACTAAAACAAGGCCCTAAGGCAAAACAACATCATATGATCATGCGGCTAATGCAGCGACATTCGCTTCATTTCTCGCCCGTAGATCGACATCTCTACTCACCAAACTTACACTTCTATGTAGTTCCTCCACATACAAATGTGAGAACCACATTTGGCATCCAATACCCAAGAAGTAGAATTTGTGAAGTTTAATGTCTATAACATTAATACCTGAAGATGAAGCAACCCCGTTCTTCACATCTTCATTGAACTTTGGGCAAATTCAATTATTCCCAATAATTGAGTTTCATTCAAATTTCCCATTCAAAATTATCTCAATGTCAAAACGTGATAAATCGTAAGTGAAAAATCGAAGTTTTCTAACCAGCGATATTATCATGCAATTGAAGCCCTATCTCTCATAAAATATGAGGGAGCCAACCAGACAATCGATTCACGCCATCCAATGGCTCGAAAGTCTCTAATTTGTGTCATTGATGAACTTAAGTGTTTTGGATTAAATCACTCCCCGAGGTGTAAATAATCATAACCTTAGAATCCATCATATGAAAGACAAATTAGGCATTTGTTTTGAAATTGAATAATATGAACTTTTATATGTTTGCAAGTAGTGTCCAACACTTTTGCAAAGACGCATTGAGATTCCCTAGGAACCCTAGTAGCCTTCTTGCCCCTGCTCTTTTGAATACCCTATCCCATATCATAAGAATTTCCCTCTTAGGGTCCTTCTCTATCGCCGGCTCAGCAGCCTTGAGCATCCCGTGGAGCTCACGAAGCGATTTCTTCAAACCATTCATATGGAAAATTTAGCCTAAAGGCATTATAACCATCATGAGATTGAAGTATGAAATCGGTTGCCAAATAATCATCATAGGAAAAATCTAGGCGGTCACTTGAAACAAATAATCCAATCATTTGTTGCACATGTGATTCCATAGATTTCCATTTTTCCAGCCTAGCTGAAGCGATGACCCTGGTCATACCGAACCGCTCAATCATAGTATGTTCCCCGAACATGCTATTGAGTTGTTCAATGATATCATAGGAATTGGTAATGTAACACATTCTCTTTGTATTCGTATTTGAGGACCATCCTCAAATTACGTTGTCAATCAAGAAAATTTGTGTTGTTCAATTTTTCACAATCAAGAATTGAACCAAACTTGAATTGAGTTGATATTTAATATGATAAACTACAAAAGAAAGATAACTAAAGTATGTAAACATCCACAAAGCGGTAAACAAATAAGGTTGTCTATCAAAATTACTTATTTGTTACATTTTGTTCAATCGATATTTAATATCGTTGTTCCCTTAAACAAAACAATCCCAAGACCCTCATCTTGCGAATCCTTAAGCCGACTGAGTCCGCACTTAAGAAACTCCAAGATAGGTAGACATCCCATGTCAATGACATCTGATGTCACTCTCGGTCGATGAGAGTCTCATTCTCATCTCATGTCTCGATAGCCACGCCTGCAGTGGATCTATCGATGAGAAAACCAAACTCACGTGTAAGGGTCTAACCCTTACTCCCACTTATCCCAAGATAACAAGTAGTACCCCGCTGAGGCGGACCTACCAACTTATGATCGAGGGCTTCATGAGTGTGACGTTTTGGACAAGACATTATACTCATTATTTTTGGGAACTTGCATGCATAGGTTGGAGTAGTATACTTAATGTCTAGATTTGAGTATTATGAACTCCTTGTACACTTTCATTTACCTATTAAATACAAACATTCATTTGCTTTTAATTATTGTTAATTAAATATATGCAAATTATAGTCCTGGATTTTATACGTTGTAGTTAGTATGGTGTGTCGGGCCCACACAGAAGATCATACTATCGGTTACTCGTATTTAATCGAACAGATGCTCACGACCTAGATGGACACGGACCAATCCATCGGTATAGTCGTTGTGTGAGAGAGAAAATAATTTGTCTTAATTATTTTATCACACTTGTACACTTGGTGTATTGAGCGGATCGATTGAGACTCATCAATTAGGTTTGCTCGGCGATAATTTATTTGAGACTCAGTGTATTTTATTCTTAATCCCCGATACAATTGCGGGTGTGTATATTTAGTATAAGTGACTTTGATTTTCCAAAGGAATTGACCGGTTTAATTATTGGGTCAATTACCGGTTAAGTTGGGTCACTATATTTTATATATGGCATGTCGTGAATTCTTGACGGGACAGTGTATCCCGGAAGGGTTGATAATATCCCCGAGATGAGCTCATAAGGATTTATTATGTAAACCTCGCGAGTGGATTTAATTCCGCATAATAAATAAGGTTGAGTGGTACTAGTCTCGGATAAAAGAGATGAATAAATTTATTAAGCAATAAATAAATTTTATTCATGGATATTTATATCTTAAATACACGGAATAAATAATACTACCGGAGAAATATTATTTGGATATAATATGGTTTAATATTGGGAGTGCAATTAATTTATATAGTGGAAAATAAATTTAATTAATATTGATAAGGATTAATGGACTTGAGCAGTGGGCTCAATTTAATCTTCAATATTGGAAGCCCAATATTCCACCTCCTTTAGATCCCCTACGTAGCCTATAAAAGCACTACATGGCCTTCATAAATCATAAGACAAGATTATCATACTTGATATTCTAGAGAGTTGAAGGAGATCCATAGGAGTTCGATAGATCGTCGCCCACCCGACGTTCGAACGGAGTGCAAGGAATACGTGGGAAGATTCAAAGGTCGTCTTGATTTTGTTTCTCCGAACAACGAATCGTAGGTATGATATCTAAACGCCCTTGATATTATTCGATTTTGGTTTATCGTGAAATACCGTAGAACGCAAGATCCGAGGTATGAAACCGGGAAGGAGGACGAACGCGTGGTGGTGGCGAAGCCACCGGACCACGGCGGACGCCCGCCTAGGGTTTCTTGGGCGCGGAGGAGAGCGACCCTCGGCTGGGCCGAGGGCGCGCGGTCGATCACAAGGATCGACCGCCGGGGCGCGGGCTGGAGCCGCACCCCACCCCACCTCGACGGTGGGGACCTCCAGGCGGCGGCGAGTCGCCGGACTCGCCGCGGGGGCTGCCGATGCAGCCCCACCCGATCGCGTGGGACGCGATGTTCGATCGCGTGAACCCCGGCTCGCGGGGGTTCGGCTGGGGGCGGGCTGCGTGCCTTCGGGCGCGTGGTCTCCAAAGGCCGGACTCCGGCGGATGAGTCGGCGTTCATGTGATCTCCGGCGATGGGTTTTTGATCGGGCTATGAATTCCGCAAATTTTAATAGCCCGGGATATCGAATTCCAACAATTGGTATCAGAGCGTGGTTTACGTTCGCGGTATTTTCGATAAAATTGTTCTACCTTGCAGGGTTTCCGACTATTATGGCCTAATTAATTTTTTGTCATAATTATTGGTTTGATTAAACTCTCGGACATGTCGAGATTCGTTTTTGGTGGTGAATGCTTGTAATAGTAAAAATTCGAGGGTTGACCGAATTTAGGATTTATTATTACGTTCTACGTTTTTCCGGAAATTGTATAGGGTCGATTTCATGTATAGAATCGATACCAGATAGTATAAAATTTATTTTGTAATTTATTTTGCGTTGGATCGATGCCGAAACGACCGCCGGAGAAGACACGTGACGAAGGAGATGATTGTGAGGGTGAAGGGACGAGGATCGACCATCCCCATGGTCGATCCCATGAGGATCGATCGATCCATGCATGGAGGCGCCGCCGGCGATGGTGGCCGGCCACCTCCTAGGCGTGGGTCAAGGGTGGCCCGGGGATCCCCACCCCGTGCTATCCCGGTCCGGTAATTCGCTTTCCTAATTGGTTCGAGTTTTTCCTATTTGAGTGTTCCTATTTTTGGGAACTCTCATGGATTAGGAAAAGAATCAATTTGGAATTGATTAGGATTCCTAAATTGATTATTTCTATTTTATGGAAATATTCATGGATTAGGAATCTAATTAATATGGAAAGTAGAAGAGTCCTAAATTATTTTATTTCCTTATTTCATTATGGAAATCATCTAGAATATTCCAAGTGGGTCTTGGATAGATTATTCTAGAGATTTAATGAAGTAGAAAGGTAAAATAAAACAAATAAAAATATTAATAATATTTAATTTTATTTTTGATTTATTCGATTGATTTAATTATTATTAATTAAGTATCTTTTGGATTTATTAAAAATAAATAGATTTAAATATTGGAAATTAATATTCTCGTCACATGGAGCATTCAAGAACGAAGACTAAAGACTAGAAGATGCGTACGGAGATGGAGTAAAGCCATAATAGTCGGAAAATAATATTCTAGTAATTATTTTGACTATGTGATAATACTATGTGCTTTATTACATGTATGCATGCTATATGTGTTTACTTTTATGCACTAGATAGCGTATCCCTTTATTGTAAAAAGCTAAGTGGGAGAGGGTATGGAAACATACCCATGGTCTCCATTGCTGCTCTCTTGGTGACTTTTATAAACTTTTGAAGTTTATATAGATAAGTTATTGGAGGAGAGTTCTTGTAATTACTCTTACGAGAAACATTGATTAAGTTCATCAAACAATGCCTAATTTGTCTTTCCAAAACTGATTTCAAGTCGACTCATTCTTACCCCGGAGAGTAGAATGGAGCCAGAGCCACTTGGTCATGTCGAGGACACAAATTAGAGGCAGTCGTACCATTCTTTGATAGATGGATCGATTGTCTGCTCGGCTCCCTCATTTATGAGAGATAGGGTTGTTCGCATGGTGAATCACTGGTTAGAAACTTCGAGTTTCACTTATGATTCTCCGCGTCTTGATTTACAAAATCGAATGGATCAAGTAATTGGGAGTCAATAATAAAGATCTCTTAGTGCAGTAAACGTCCACACAACGTGGCTTGCTGTACTGACGGATTTTGGATTAATTGATGTAGACAGTTGTAAGAAATTGTGAAGAGTTGTGAAGTTATCGTAAACGTCCACACAACGTGGCTTGCGGTGAAGTAGCAATTCCAAACGATTTACTTTGGTGCTGAGTAATGGTTTACACTTAGATACGCCTTATAGTATTCCTCCCACCGAGGTTCCGCTATAAGCGATGTATGACCGAAGGAAATCTAATTGCTAAGTCGTTTGGGTGGGTAAACGTCCACACACCGTGGCTTGCCTTACCTGATGGGATTTTAGATGTGATTAGTGATTTAATGATATTATTTAAGGGAGATAATATCGGATATTAAATTGTTTGTTTGTTTTATGTGCTTATAGGTTAAGAATGACTGTGACCCCACTTTGTGATATACTTAAAGATGAAAACTCACTGGTTCCATATAGTACTGATTGGAAAAGAAATCTAGACATTGTTCAGACTGTCAAGCTTTCTGAATCCACTGTTGTTCCAACTACGTTGAGACATGGTGTGGAAGCTAGGCAAGAAGTGTTTAACATACCCACGGAATCGTTCCTCAATGAGTCCCTTGAAAACGGCTCGGCGAAGGCGATTTTTGTGCGTAAGTTAAGAGAAACACGAGCTCTTGTGGCTAGGCTAAAAGAAAAGCGTGCAAAGAGACCCAGTGGTTTAAAATCACGGATTGGGAAAGGCAAGCCGTTAGGCAGATGCTTTCGATGCAAACAGTTTGGGCACTGGAGGTCTGATTGTCCTCTCATCAAAGGTACGAAATTTTCCTTAGTCACCGAAACATTATCAGTGGTGATATCTACCAGCACCTGGTGTGTAGATACGGGGGCCACTGATCATGTCTGCAATTCAATGCAGGGGTTCCAGGAAACCCGGAGACTTAGAGAGGGAGAGATCGTGGTCTACATGGGCAATGCCGCGAAGGTGGCGGTTGTTGCAGTGGGAGACGTTCACTTACGCTTTAGTAGTGATAGGGTTTTAGTTTTACAAAATTGTCTTTATGTACCCAACTTTAGAAAGAATTTAATTTCGGTTTCTAAACTTATTTTGAATGGATATTCTGTCTCTTTTTACCACTCTGTGATCATAAGAAGAAACAGTGAGATTATCTGTTCTGGTACATTGGTGGACGATTTGTATGTGCTGAATCCTAAGTCTAACACGATGCAACTAACCGAGAGTAATAACACATCTACGAACACCAATAAGAGAAAGGAACCTTCTAACATGAATCAATTATACTTGTGGCATCTAAGGCTAGGTCATATAAACTCGAATAGGCTTCAAAGGTTGAAAGCTGATGGACTAATCAGCGATGTTGAAGGAGAGGACCTTCCGACCTGCGAATCCTGTTTAGAGGGTAAAATGACCAAGCGTTCTTTTTCTGGTAAAGGACGGAGAGCTGAACAAGTATTGGATTTGATTCACTCTGATGTATGCGGACCTATGTCTACTCAGGCAAGGGGAGGGTACGAGTATTTCATCACTTTCACTGATGATTACTCAAGGTATGGATTTGTATATTTGATGCGCCGCAAGAGCGAATCCTTTGAAAAGTTCAAGGAGTTCAAGGCTTTTGTGGAGAACCTTCAAAATAAATCTATTAAATGCCTGCGATCTGATCGCGGAGGCGAGTACCTGTCTGGAGAATTCAAGGCATACTTGGCAGAGAATGGGATTGATTCCCAAATGACATCACCATATACTCCTCAGCAGAATGGTGTGTCAGAAAGAAGGAATAGGACTCTTATGGAAATGGTGCGATCAATGATGAGTTACTCGGACTTACCTATTATGTTCTGGGGACATGCCTTGGAAACAGCGGCGTATATCTTGAATAGGGTTCCAACCAAAACGGTACCCACAACACCCATGGAATTGTGGAGTGGGCGCAAGCCTAACTTGAAACACATTCGGATCTGGGGTTGTCCAGCACATGTGCTGCGACAAGGTGCCGATAAGTTAGAACCTAGATCAGAATTACGGCTGTTTGTAGGATACCCGAAAGGAACTAAAGGTGGCATGTTCTATAGTCCTACGGACCAGAAGATCGTTATAAGTACTAACGCTCGGTTCTAAGAGGAAGACTATGTCATGGACCACAAGCCCAAAAGTGACATAATACTTGATGAGTTGAGAGGTAACAAAGAAGACTTAGATACAGCCGAACCGAGTATAGATACACCACTAGAATCTGCACCTGACACTGTCACTGTTAATACACCGGAACGCCGTCGTAGTGGGAGGGTTGTTAAGCAACCAGACCGATGGATTGGACTGGGTGAGTCTTCGGACTCTGGACCTGGAGTTCATGAAATCGATCCCTGGACCTATGATGATGCGGTACAAGATATAGATGCGTCTTCTTGGAAGAAAGCGATGAAATCCGAAATAGAATCTATGGATTCTAATAAAGTCTGGGATCTTGTAGAACCACCAAACGGCGTAAAGCCAATTGGGTGTAAATGGGTCTACAAGAGAAAGAGAGGATCTGACGGAAAGGTTGAAACCTTTAAAGCTCGGCTTGTTGCAAAAGGATATACTCAGAAAGAGGGAATCGATTATGAGGAGACCTTCTCGCCGGTAGCCAAGATAAAGTCGATCTGGATTCTCTTATCCATAGCAGCTCATATGGATTATGAGGTGTGGCAAATGGATGTCAAGACAACTTTCCTAAATGGAAGTCTTGACGAGATGATTTATATGAAACAACCAGAATGATTCATTGCTAAGGGGCGAGATCATCTAGTGTGCAAGCTTAATCGATCCATTTATGGATTGAAACAAGCCTCGAGATCGTGGAACCTACGGTTTGACGAAGTAGTCCAATCTTTTGGATTCAGTCAAAGCATGGACGAATCGTGTGTGTATTGGAAACATAATGGGAAGAAGGTGGTGTTTCTCGTGCTTTATGTAGACGACATTCTTCTCATTGGCAACAGTGTGAAAATGTTAGCAGACATAAAGGGATGGTTGTCTAGACAATTCGATATGAAAGATTTGGGAGAAGTCGGGCATGTTCTAGGGATCAAGGTATTAAGGGATCGCCGGAATAGAACATTGTACCTATCCCAGCAATCTTACATAGACACGATTCTGGCTCGTTTTAACATGCAAGATTCCAAGAAGGGTGAGCTGCCCTTCAGTAAAGGAACTTATATTTCTAAGGAGATGTGTCCTCAGACACAAAAGGAGAAAGATGAAATGAAAGCAGTTCCCTACGCTTCGGCTGTGGGAAGCTTGATGTATGCAATGTTATGCACGAGGCCTGATATCTGCTATGCAGTTGGCGTAGTAGCGAGATATCAGAGTAACCCTGGAAAGGCTCATTGGACTGCCGTAAAGAGCATTTTCAAGTATTTGCGAAATACTAGGGATTATGTTCTAAGTTACGGGACAGACAATCTGATTCCTTTGGGTTATACGGATTCGGATTTCCAAGCTGATAAGGACTGGTGTAAGTCGTGATCAGGCTATGTGTTTCACTATTAAAGGAGGAGGAGTTTTTAACATGGAAGAGTGACAAGCACGATGCTTTTCGGACTCTCCCATGGGTAACCAAATAGCGGCCTCAGAGGCAGCGGAAGATTTGGTATGGCTCCGGCATTACCTCTGGGACTTAGATGTGATTCTTAGTTTACCAAAGGCTATGTAAATAGCAGTGCAGTGGCAAACTTTAAGAGATCACGAGTCCATGAGTGTAAGATAACACATAGAGCAAGTACCACCTGATACGAGTCATCGTCAGGAAGGCGATGCAGTAGTCACCAAGATAACTTCAGAGCGGCAACCTAGATTGCTCATTCACATAGTACTTCTTGGAAGTACAACTTTAAGCACGTGATGAGTATGGGAGTCGGGAGTTTGGAAGATAAGACTAGACCTTAGTATAAGTGGGAGATTGATGGAGTAGTATACTTAATGTCTAGATTTGAGTATTATGAACTCCTTGTACACTTTCATTTACCTATTAAATACAAACATTCATTTGCTTTTAATTATTGTTAATTAAATATATACAAATTATAGTCCTGGATTTTATACGTTGTAGTTAGTATGGTGTGTCGGGCCCACACAGAAGATCATACTATCGGTTACTCGTATTTAATCGAACAGATGCTCACGACCTAGATGGACACGGACCAATCCATCGGTATAGTCGTTGTGTGAGAGAGAAAATAATTTGTCTTAATTATTTTATCACACTTGTACACTTGGTGTATTGAGCGGATCGATTGAGACTCATCAATTAGGTTTGCTCGGCGATAATTGATTTGAGACTCAGTGTATTTTATTCTTAATTCCCGATACAATTGCGGGTGTGTATATTTAGTATAAGTGACTTTGATTTTCCAAAGGAATTGACCGATTTAATTATTGGGTCAATTACCGGTTAAGTTGGGTCACTATATTTTATATATGGCATGCCGTGAATTCTTGACGGGACAGTGTATCCCGGAAGGGTTGATAATATCCCCGAGATGAGCTCATAAGGATTTATTATGTAAACCTCGCGAGTGGATTTAATTCCGCATAATAAATAAGGTTGAGTGGTACTAGTCTCGGATAAAAGAGATGAATAAATTTATTAAGCAATAAATAAATTTTATTCATGAATATTTATATCTTAAATACACGGAATAAATAATACTACCGGAGAAATATTATTTGGATATAATATGGTTTAATATTGGGAGTGCAATTAATTTATATAGTGGAAAATAAATTTAATTAATATTGATAAGGATTAATGGACTTGAGCAGTGGGCTCAATTTAATCTTCAATATTGGAAGCCCAATATTCCCCCTCCTTTAGATCCCCTACGTAGCCTATAAAAGCACTTCATGGCCTTCATAAATCATAAGACAAGATTATCATACTTGATATTCTAGAGAGTTGAAGGAGATCCATAGGAGTTCGATAGATCGTCGCCCACCCGACGTTCTAACGGAGTGCAAGGAATACGTGGGAAGATTCAAAGGTCATCTTGATTTCGTTTCTCCGAACAACGAATCGTAGGTATGATATCTAAACGCCCTTGATATTATTCGATTTTGGTTTATCGTGAAATACCGTAGAACGCAAGATCCGAGGTATGAAACCGGGAAGGAGGACGAACGCGTGGTGGTGGCGAAGCCACCGGACCACGGCGGACGCCCGCCTAGGGTTTCTTGGGCGCGGAGGAGAGCGACCCTCGGCTGGGCCGAGGGCGCGCGGTCGATCACAAGGATCGACCGCCGGGGCGCGGGCTGGAGCCGCACCCCACCCCACCTCGACGGTGGGGACCTCCAGGCGGCGGCGAGTCGCCGGACTCGCCGCGGGGGCTGCCGATGCAGCCCCACCCGATCGCGTGGGACGCGATGTTCGATCGCGTGAACCCCGGCTCGCGGGGGTTCGGCTGGGGGCGGGATGCATGCCTTCGGGCGCGTGGTCTCCAAAGGCCGGACTCCGGCGGATGAGTCGGCGTTCATGTGATCTCCGGCGATGGGTTTTTGATCGGGCTATGAATTCCGCAAATTTTAATAGCCCGGGATATCGAATTCCAACATAGGTTTGTTTATATGTAAGTTGAACATTTATAACATAAAACAACCTATAACTATCAAAGCAAATAAATACGAAATCGAAAGGCCCCTAGAACCTCACAACTCTCAAACGAAAAGATTAAAATAACAACAATAGCCTTGAACATCTTCTGGACTGGTCCTCGCTCTCCGTTTTAGTTCCGTGCCCTCCGATTTTGGTCAAATCTATTCCGTACCCATAAAACCACGAACAGCGCCCGCCGTTTCACAACCAGCGGTCGCTGAACACCACCGGCGGTCTCCGTTTCCAAAACGGCGCCCGCCGAAAGGTCCGGGAACAATCTGCCAAGAAAAAGGGCTTTCGGCGGTCGCCGTTTCCAAAACGGCGCCCGCCGCCGAAACAAAACAGCGCCCGCTGGAGCTACAACGGCGCCCGCCGTTTGGCTCCAGCAGCCAAGTTTTGTCCGTTTTGCTTCGTTTTGCTTCGTTTCTTCTCGTTTTCGCCAGAGAGCCGAGATCCTCCATCGAACCATGGACTAAGTCCATCGCTTACAAGTAGTACAATACAAATATAATAGAAAAACTTATCTATTACAATTGATTCCAAGGGACGCAGCCCTCAAAAGACTATGGCCAATCGAAACGTAAAAAACGACGAATTCATTCACCCGACCACTAACGGTGGCCGGCCTTACATCTAATCACATAATCACAATTAAACAATTAATCCAATTATGTTGATTAAACTTCTTGTGTCCAACACAAAAGTGTGCACGAGCCCTAGGCTCTGATACCAATTGAAGGTACCGATATACCGATCCGATCGATATACCGTGTGTGCGGAAGCGTGTAAAGCAATAGATCTACTATGAAATGATCTTAGTGCACACTTAATGTGTATAAGAACACATATAAACATATATATATACACATCCAATATATATATATATATATATATATATATATATATATATATATATATATATATATATATATATATATATATATATATATATATAAGGTTCAACGATTACTTACTTTTGTGACGAAGTGATTCGTTGATGTCGTTGAGGTGGTGTTGAGTCGATTGAACCACCTCAAATGGATCAGCCTCTCGAAGCTCTCCTTGTGAATGACCTCGTCACTCCTTTAGATCGTCCGGATGTGGAAGCCGCACAAATGGCCCAGCCTCTACGTGTTGCACACGAACCCGGATGATAAACACCTTGCTTGTTTGAAGTGGTTCTCCAAGAACACTCTCTCTTCTCACTCTTTCTTGTGAATTTCGTGGCTGATGATGATGGTGTTAGAATGAGACATGAAAATCTGATTTTCATGCTCATTATACCCCTTTTACTTCACATGTAACCCCCACCATAATTTGTGTGTCATAACCACACATAATGGGGTGTTATGGTGAAGTTCAAAGGTCACCTCCACATAATCATGCCAAATCATGATATGTGGTCCCATTGGCTTGTGTGGCATGCCATGTCACACTATGTGACATGCATTCCATGCAAGCCATGCATCCCATGCATGTGAAAACCCACGTAAATATTGATTCTAAATCAATATATTTATTAAGCAATGTATATCAATATCGAGCTCGTGTGTGACCCTGTAGGTATGATTTTATCGATCAATATTATATTGTTCCCAACAATTAATATTATCAAATAATCATTTAACATCCATAGACGACCTTATGACTTTATCGATTGCACACGTAGGATCGAAGGACATATCCCAACACGAGGAGGGATCGACCCCGGCTGGGAGCCGGGAGAGCGATCGATCACCCCGATCGATCGCTGGAGCGCGGGCTGGTGCCGCGCTCCTCCCCACCGTGATGGTGGGGCCCTCCAGGCGGGGACGAGTCGCCGGACTCGCCGCGAGGGCTGCTGGGCAGCCCCAGCCCGTCGATCGCATGAAGCGATCGACCCCATCGATCGCGCGAGCCCTGCGTGCGGGGGCTCGGCTGGGCGCGCGCATGGCTTCGGCCACGTCGTGCGTTCGGTCGTGCTCTGGCTCGTACGTGGTGTTCGCGTGTAATCCAGCGACGGGATTTCGTTCGGGTTATTGTTTCTGCAATTTTAATAGCCCGGGATATCGAATTCGAACAATTGGTATCAGAGCGTGGTTTACGTTCGCGGTATTTTCGATAAAATTGTTCTACCTTGCAGGGATTCCGACTATTATGGCTTGTTTAATTATTGTTAATTATTTTGTCATAATTGTTGGTTTATTAAACTCTCGGACATGTCTAGATTCGTTTTGTGTGGTGAATGCTTGTAATAGTAAAAAATTCGGGGGTTTACCGAATTTAGGATTTATTATTATTGTTCTATGTTTTTCCGGAAATTGTATAGGGTCGATTTCATGTATAGAATCGATACCGGATAGTGTAGAAATAAATTTGTAATTTATTTTGCGTTGGATCGATTCCGAAACGACCGCCGAAGAAGACGCGTGACGAAGGAGATGAACGAGAAGGGCTAGGGCTCGGATCGACCAACCCCATGGTCGATCCATGATGATGGATCGACCCAAGCATGGAGGGGCCGCCGGCGACGGTGGTCGGCCACCTCCTAGGCGGCGGTTGAGGGTGGCGCGGGGATCCCCACCCCGTGCTATCCCGGTCCGGTGATTCACTTTCCTAATTGGTTCGGTTTTCCTATTTTGAGTGTTCTTATTTTTGGGAACTCTCATGGAATAGGAAAATAAGTAATTTGGAATTAATTAGGTTTCCTAATTGATTATTTCTATTTTATGGGAATATTCATGGATTATGAATTTAATTAATTTGGAAAGTAGAAGAGTCCTAAATTATTTTATTTCATTATTTCATTATGGAAGTCTTCTAAAATATTCCAAGTGGGTCTTGGATAGGATTCTAGAGACTTAGTGAAATTAGAAAAGGAAAATAAAATAAATAAAATAAATAAAAATATTAATAATATTTAATTTAATTTTTTGATTTATTGGATTGACTTAATTATTATTAATTAAGTATCTTTTGGATTTATTAAAAATAAATAGATTTAAATATTGGAATTAATATTCTCGTCACATGGAGCATTCAAGAACGAAGACTGAAGACTAGAAGATGCGTACGGGGATGCGATAAAACCATAATAGTCGGAAAATAATATTCTAGTATTATTTTGACTATGTGATAATACTATGTGCTTTATTACATGTATGCATGCTATATGTGTTTATTTTATGCACTAGATAGCGTATCCCTTTATTGTAAAAAGCTAAGTGGGAGAGGGAATGGAAACATTCCTATGGTCTCCATTGCTGCTCTCTTGGTGACTTTTATAAACTTTTGAAGTTTATATAGACAAGTTATTGGAGGAGAGTTCATGTAATTCCTCTTACGAGAAACATTGATTAAGTTTATCAAACAATGCCTAATTTGTCTTTCCAAAACTGATTTCAAGTCGACTCATTCTCACCCCGGGGAGTGGAATGGAGCCAAAACCACTTGGTCATGTCGAGGACACAAATTAGAGACTTTCGTACCATTTTTTTTTAAGGTGGATCGATTGTCTGCTCGGCTCCCTCATTTATGAGAGATAGGGTTGTTCGCATGGTGAATCACTGGTAAGAAACTTCGAGTTTCACTTATGATTCTCCGCGTCTTGATTTACAAGATTGAATGAATCAAGTAATTGAGAGTCAATAATAAAAGTCTCTTGGTGTAGTTAACGTCCACACCACGTGGCTTGCTATACTAACAGATTTTGGATTAATTGATGTAGACAGTTATAAGGAATTGTAAAGAATTGTGAAAACATCGTAAACGTCCACACCACGTGGCTTGCGGTGATGTAGCGGTTCCAAACGATTTACTTTAGTGCTGAGTAATGGTTTACACTTAGATACGCATTATAGTATTCTTCCCCACGAAGTTACGCTATAAGTGATGTATGACCAAAGCAAATCTAATTGCACTTTGAGGCGAGATGTAATCAACTATGCACGGAAATGCCACAGGTGCCAGGTTACGGCACCCATCATCAGAACGGCACCAGAATATCTGAACTCAATATACAGCCCGTGGCCTTTCGCGTCGTGGGGAATCGATATGATCGGGCCTTTACCGACCGGCCCAGGTGGAGTGAAATACGCGGTTTTGGCCGTGGATTACTTCAAAAAGTGGGCCGAAGCCGAGCCGATGAAAGTTATCGACCAAAAGGCCATCATAAAGTTCGTCTGGAAGAATATCATATGCCGTTTTGGGATTCCCTACACGATCACCTCGGACAATGGGAAACAGTTCGACGGACAGGAAATCATGAGCTTTTTTTATAAGTGGAGAATCAAGAAAGCTTTCTCCACCCCATATCATCCTCAGACAAACGGGCAGGTGGAGGCCGTCAACAAAATTCTAAAGCATACTATCAAGGCCAAACTGGAGGAAAGGCAGGGGCGATGGGCGGCCGAGCTGTCGGACGTCCTGTGGTCGTATAGGACGACTAGCAAAGCAGCCATCGGGGAAACCCCTTTCGCTTTAGCGTTCGGTGCCGAAGCAGTAATACCCTCCGAGATCGAGGTCACCAGCCACAGGACGTCACAGGAATTAAATGAAAATAACGACAAGGCTCTGCGTCTTGAACTAGATTTCCTAGAGGAGCGAAGGCTAAACTCAGTTTTTCAAAACGCTGCGGCAAAACAGAGAGCCGAGCGTTTCTTAACTCCAAGGCCAAGGTCAGGAAATTCCAGGTCGGGGACCTAGTGTTAAAACGCATGCTCGGACCAAGCACTAGGGCATTGGGCCCGAACTGGGAGGGGCCAATGCGAGTAAGGAGACATGTGGAAAAGGGGTCGTACGAGCTGGAACACCTCGACGGCGTGGCTGATCAATATTTCTGGAATGCACTCCACTTAAAAAAGTATCACCAGTAACGTTTTGTACCCGAATATTTCCTCTCATCAAAATAAAGCCTTTGTTTCCACTGCCAGGACCCATATTAAGCCCGAGAACGGGATCCGTCCCCTCCTCGGCCACGTTTCCCTGATACGTCAAGGAACGTGAAAAATAAACTAGGGATAGAGTCCGCTCTCCCCGGACCTAAGATGAGTCAGACAATACAACGTCTGACCGATCGTACAGGACCCATATTAAGCCCGAGAACGGGATCCGTCCCCTCCTCGGCCACGTTTCCCTGATACGTCAAGGAACGTGAAAAATAAACTAGGGATAGAGTCCGCTCTCCCCGGACTTGAGATGAGTCAGACGATACGTCGTCTGACCGATCGTACAGGAAGTCCCTTAAGACCGAGGACCGGATAAGTCCCACCCTCGGCCATGCTTTTTGATACGTTGCTCGGACGGTCAAACATTTATACGCGCTCGAATTTCGACGGTCATGCGAGAACGAAAAATTCAAATACAACTTCCATTAAAAAGAAACACAACATAAACGTAAGGAAAGAAAGACATTTGACCAAAACAAAGAAATTTGACCGAAACAAAGAAACTAAGGAAAGAAAAACATCAATGGATAGGGCGGCCCCATCGGTCATGGGTCGGACGTGGAGGCCATGGGCTAGTTCGGGACCCAAGTACTCGGCTTCGGGAAGACCATGGAGGAATTCCGACCGGGCGTACCACCGAATTACTATCACCATCGAAAACGTCAATTAAGAAGCCTTTTCCCGTCGGCCCAGGTGATACGAACGACCCAGCCCTCTCGTATTTCGAATCCGCTGACGAGCCTTTCCCATTCCGACCCACGGATAGCGACCTGATTCCGAAAACGACCAAGTGAAAAGTGCCACTCTTGATCTAAAGGATCCACCATACATAGGTCGTCCGCAGCTCGGTTAATGATCGGGCGCATAAACGCCGCGGGGATCGGGAATGTGTTTTTGTGCCAGGAACCATTGAACGAGCGCTCAAACGAATGCGAGTCGTGCGAAAATTCAACCCGGGTTGACATGATTGCCGTGCGTAAATTTGTTGAGAAAAATAAAAATAAAAAAAATAAAAAAAGCGGAAAGAACTCATTTATAAGGGAAAACTTTTCGTAGATTGAGGAATAATTAATGCGGTCAAATAACCACATCCAAAGTGGTTGACGGTTCAAAACATTAAAGGAAGTAAATATTATATGCCGAACAGATAAAGATAAAAGCGACTAAAACCTTGTAGAGGATGATTATTCAAAACCGAGATAAAGAACTCGACATGCGTCAGTCCGAATATGGGTGGCCAAGGGAGTCGGTTGCCTCGCGCACTCGAATTTGTTTTGGAAACGACACGTGGAGACCCTCCCGGTTGAAAAGACTAACGCGGAACCCGAACCCAGGTTTCCAGATAACCCAAACCTCCCAACCGACTTGGATACCCGCGTGTTGAACGAAATCTGCCCAGCCTGGGCCCCCAAAGGCCACCTGTCGCCTGAGTTTTGTTTTCGTCGCGACCCAATCTTGCTCGTTGGAATCGTGAAACGGGATCTCCTCGCCTAGGAATTTCTCCAGAGGTTGCACGAAAGAGACGGGGAGAGGAAAGTTTTTTGCAATGCCACCGGCCATCGAACTTCTGGCGCAGTCGGCGCCCGCCGTCGGAATGGATGGAAATGTCATAGTAGCTCTCCGTGCATTTCGACGCGCTGTGGAAAACTTGTTTCCCCTTATTCGGACTTTTCCTCTGGCTCGAGCTCATCTCCTTTGTTTTTCTTTTCCCTCTGATATTTCTTCTCTGGAATTATACACGAACGGAACCCAATTTATAGAGGCTTAAAGTAAAGAGTTTCCCGCCCAAAGAAATCATCTTTTGGCGGGTACCTCAGCACAAAAGAAAAGAGTAAATGTTTTTTGGCGGTAAGAAGTCCCGCCAATAAACAACCCTAAATTAGGAAGCTAAAAAATCGAGCAAATACAAGTAAACTGCAGAAATAAAGCTTCATACTTCATCAAAATTCAAAAAGATAAAACCCAAAAAACAACGTAGTAGCACCCTAGGTGCACGATTGAAACGTTGTTTAGAAACCCCAACGGGCAAAACCAAGCAAAATCATAGTACTCAAAAGTTACTTCATCTAGACAACCGTGGAAACCATCACTCAGCCCTCACATTTAGGAACCTCCCCATCACCAATTAGGGAGTCCACAAAAGTCGTATCCGACTCTTCTTCATCTACTTCCAATATTCGGGGATCGAACAACTGGTCCTTTTTTGGCCACCAAGAGAGGTCCACCTTATGCTCGGTCTCCAAATCCAGGATGGATAACTTCATGTCCGGGTGGAGAACGTTCGTGGAAGCATAGGTCTGGATGACCGACATCAGAGCGTCCACAGGTTGGCCGGCTTTAAATAGACCCCGGACGCCGTCGAAGAATGCACAATAATAAGAATAGTTACTGAACTCACCCAGGTTCTCCCATGGATCAGCAGACCGGGCAGTCTCAGCTTCTTGCATCCTTTTCAATTCCTCGACAAGTCGAGCAGTCTCAACCCCTTGCATTCTTTTCTGTTCGTCGGCAGCTCGCTCCATCTCTAGACGCTCTTTCTGTTGGAGTTGTGTACTTAATGTCTAGATTTAAGTAACGGTAACTCCCGATCATAGCATTTAATCTATTTAATTAATAAACAATCATTTGCATTTAATTATTGATAATTAAATATATGAAAATCATAGTCCTGGATTTTATACGTTGTAGTTAGTATGGTGTGTCGGGCCCCACACAGAAGATCATACTATCGGTTACTCGTATTTAATCGAACAGTTGCTCACGACCTAGATGGACACGGACCAATCCATCGGTATAGTCGTTGTGTGAGAGAGAAAATAATTTGTCTTAATTATTTTATCACACTTGTACACTTGGTGTATTGAGCGGATCGCTTGAGACTTGTCAATTAGGTTTGCTCGGTGATAATTGACTTAAGACTCAGTGTATTTTATTCTTAATCCCCGATACAATTGCGGGTGTGTATATTTAATATAAGTGACTTTGATTTTCCAAAGGAATTAACCGATTTAATTATTGGGTTGATTACCGGTTAAGTTGGGTCACTATATTTTATATATGGCATGCCGTGAATTCTTGACGGGACAGTGTATCCCGGAAGGGTTGATAATATCCCCGAGATGAGCTCATAAGGATTTATTATGTAAACCTCGCGAGTGGATTTGTTCCGCATAATAAATAAGGTTGAGTAGTACTAGTCTCGGATAAAAGAGATGAATAAATTTATTAAGCAATAAATAAATATTATTCATGGATATTTAAATCTTAAATACACGGAATAAATAATACTACCGGAGAAATATTATTTGGATATAATATGGTTTAATATTGGGAGTGCAATTAATTTATATAGTGGAAAATAAATTAATTAATATTGATAAGGATTAATAGACTTGGGCTTGGGCTCAATTTAATCATCAATATTGGAAGCCCAATATTCCACCTCCTTTAGATCCCCTACGTAGCCTATAAAAGCACTACATGGTTTTCTTTATTCTTATAAGTTGAAGATCATAATTCTTCTAGAGAGAGAAAGTAGAGAGAGAAGTAGATCCATAGAGCTTGGAGGATCGTCGCCCACCCGACGTTCAAGCTAGTGCAAGGAATACGTGGGAAGATTCAAAGGTCATCTTGATTTCGTTTCTCCGAACAACGAATCGAAGGTATAATATCTAAACACCCTTGATATTATTCGATTTTATTTTATCGTAAAATACCGTAGAACGCAAGATCCAAAAGATCGAAACCCGGATTAGACGACGAACGCGTGGTGGCGATTTAGAATCACCGGACCACGGCGATCGCCGCCTAGGGCTTCGACCGAGCGCGCAAGGGGCGAACTTCGGCTGGGAGCCGGGGTGCGATCGATCACCCGATCGATCGCGGGCAGCTGCTGGGCTCGACAGCCCAGCTGGAGGCGTGCCACCCCAGGCGGCGGCGAGTCGCCGGACTCGCCGCGGGGGCTGCTGGAGCAGCCCCGGCCGATCGCTTGGAGCGATCGGCGATCGATCGCGATGACGCGATCTCCTCGATCGCGTGAAACCCTAGCCGAGGAGCTTGGCTGGGCGTGCGTGCATGGCTTCGGCCATGTCGTGCGTTTGGTCGTGCTCCGGCGCGTGCAACGGTGTTCATGTGATCTCCGGCGGATGGTTTTGATCGGGTTATTGTTTCCGCAAATTTTAATAGCCCGGGATATCAAATTCCAACAATTGGTATCAGAGCGTGGTTTACGTTCGCGGTATTTTCGATAAAATTGTTCTACCTTGCAGGGTTCCGACTATTATGGCTTGATTTATTATTCGTTTAATTTATTTTGTCATGATTATTGGATTAATTAAACTATCGGACATGTCGAGATTCGTTTTTTGGTGGTGAATGCTTGTAATAGTAAAAATTCGGGGGTTGACCGAATTTAGGTTTATTATTATTGTTTTATTTTTCCGGAAAATGTATAGGGTCGATTTCATGTATAGAATCGATACCGGATAGTGTAAAATTAAATTTGTAATTTATTTTGCGTTGGATCGATGCCGAAACGACCGCCGGAGAAGACGTGTGACGAAGGAGATGATCGTGAGGGTGAAAAGGGCAAGGATCGACCATCCCCATGGTCGATCCCATGAGGATCGATCGATCCATGCATGGAGGAGCCGCCGGCGATGGTGGCCGGCCACCTCCTAGGCGTGGGTCGAAGGGTGGCGCGGGGATCCCCACCCCGTGCTATCCCGGTCCGGTAGATTTACTTTCCTAATTGATTCGGGTTTTTCCTATTTGAGTATTCCTATTTTTTAGGAACTCTCATGGATTAGGAAAATAATCAATTTGGAATTAATTAGGATTCCTAATTGATTATTTCTATTTTATGGAAATATTCATGGATTAGGAATCTAATTAATTTGGAAAGTAGAAGAGTCCTAAATTATTTTATTTCCTTATTTCATTCATCTAGAATATTCCAAGTGGGTCTTGGATAGATTATTCTAGAGATTTAATGAAGTAGAAAGGGAAAATAAAATAAATAAAAATATTAATAATATTTAATTTTATTGTTGATTTATTCGATTGACTTAATTATTATTAATTAAGTATCTTTTGGATTTATTGAAAATAAATAGATTTAAATATTGAAAATTAATATTCTCGTCACATGGAGCATTCAAGAACGAAGACTGAAGACTAGAAGATGCGTACGGAGATGGAGTAAGGCCATAATAGTCGGAAAATAATATTCTAGTAATTATTTTGACTATGTGATAATACTATGTGCTTTATTACATGTACGCATGCTATATGTGTTTACTTTATGCACTAGATAGCGTATCCCTTTGTTATAAAAAGCTATGTGGGAGAGGGAATGGAAACATACCCATGGTCTCCATTGCTGTTCTCTTGTTGACTTTTATAAACTTTTGAAGTTTATATAGATAGGTCATTGGAGGAGAGTTCTTGTAATTCCTCTTACGAGAAACATTGATTAAGTTCATCAAACAATGCCTAATTTGTCTTTCCAAAACTGATTTCAAGTCGACTCATTCTCACCCCGGGGAGTGGAATGGAGCCAAAGCCACTTGGTCATGTCGAGGACACAAATTAGAGGCAGTCGTACCATCTTTTGAAGGTGGGTCGATTGTCTGCTCGGCTCCCTCATTTATGAGAGATAGGGTTGTTCGCATGGTGAATTACTGGTAAGAAACTTCGAGTTTCACTTATGATTCTCCGCGTCTTGATTTACAAGATTAAATGGATCAAGTAATTGGGAGTCAATTGTAAAAGTCTTTTGGTGTAGTAAACGTCCACACTATCGTGGCTTGCTGCACTGAATGGGATTTTGGATCGATTGATGTAGACAGTTATAGAAGGGAGTAAAGGATCCGTGTGTTAACGTAAACGTCCACACTATTGTGGCTTGCGGTGATATGCGAGTCCCAAACAAACTTCTTAGTACTGAGCAATGGTTAACACTTAGGTACGCTTCATAGTATCCCTCCCATCGAGGTAACGCTATTGATGATGTACGACCGAAGGAAATCTAATCGCTAAATCATTTGGATAGGTAAACGTCCACACTATCGTGGCTTGCTATATCTGATGGGATTTTAGAGGCGATTAGTGATTTAATGATATTATTAAAGGGAGATAATATCGGACATTAAATTGTTTGTTTGTTTTATGTGCTTATAGGTTAAGAATGACTGTGACCCCACTTTGTGATATACTTAAAGATGAAAACTCACTGGTTCCCTATAGTAATGTTTGGGAAAGAAATCTGGACAATGTTCAGACTGTTGAGCCTTCCGAATCCACTATTGTCCCAACTGATGAGGACATTGAAAATGACCTCAAGGAGATGTTAGGACATAGTAAGGAAGCCGGACTAGAGGTGATTGACATACTCATTAAGTTCAGTCCTCTTGAGGAATCGCTTAAAAACGATTTCAAAAGAAATGAACTGATAAGTATGATCAGAGAATCACAAGCTCTAGTGGCCAAGATGTAAGTGCAAGCAAAGAAGCCCAGTGGTTTTGAACCACGAATTGGGAAAAGCAAGCCGCGAGGCAAGTGCTTTCGATGCAAGCAGTTTGGGCACTGGAAGTCTGATTGTCCTCTTATCAAAGGTACGAAATTTTCCTTAGTCACCGAAACATTATCAGTGGTGTTATCTACCAGCACCTGGTGTGTAAATACGGGGGCCACTGGTCATGTCTGCAATTCATTGCAGGGGTTCCAGGAAACCCGGAGACTTAGAGAGGGAGAGATCGTGGTCTACATGGGCAATGCTGCGAAGGTGGCGGCTGTTGCAGTGGGAGACGTTCACTTACGCTTTAGTAGTGATAGGGTTTTAGTTTTACAAAATTGTCTTTATGTACCCAACTTTAGAAAGAATTTAATTTCGGTTTCTAAACTTATTATGAATGGATATTCTGTTTCTTTTGATCACTCAGTGATCATAAGAAGAAATAGTGATATTATCTGTTCTGGTACATTAGTAGACTATTTGTATGTACTAAATCCTGAGTCTAACACGATGCAACTAACCGAGAGTAATAACACATCTACGAACACCAATAAGAGAAAGGAACCTTCTAAAATGAATCAATTATACTTGTGGCACCTAAGGCTAGGTCATATTAACTCAAATAGAATTCAAAGGTTGAAAGCTGATGGTCTCATCAGTGGTGATGAAGGAGAGGACCTTCCAACCTGCGAATCCTGTTTGGAGGGAAAAATGACCAAGCGTTCTTTTTCTGGTAAAGGACGAAGGGCTGAACAAGTGTTGGATTTGATTCACTCTGATGTATGCGGACCTATGTCTA
Source organism: Euphrasia confusa (assembly GCA_954870475.1). Taxonomy (NCBI): domain Eukaryota; kingdom Viridiplantae; phylum Streptophyta; class Magnoliopsida; order Lamiales; family Orobanchaceae; genus Euphrasia; species Euphrasia confusa. The sequence continues at coordinate 19,700,859 of OX940966.1, forward strand.
CTCAGGCAAGGGGAGGGTACGAGTATTTCATCACTTTCACTGATGATTACTCAAGGTATGGATTTGTATACTTGATGTGCCGCAAGAGCGAATCCTTTGACAAGTTCAAAGAGTTCAAGGCTTTTGTGGAGAACCTTCAAGGTAAATCCATTAAATGCCTGCGATCTGATCGCGGAGGCGAGTACCTGTCTGGAGAATTCAAGGCATACTTAGCAGAGAATGGGATTGATTCCCAAATGACATCACCATATACTCCTCAGCAAAATGGTGTGTCGGAACGAAGGAATAGGACTCTTATGGAGATGGTACGTTCAATGATGAGTTACTCAGACTTACGTGTTATGTTCTGGGGATATGCCTTAGAAACAGCAGCGCACATTCTGAACTTGGTTCCATCTAAAACGGTTCCTTCAACACCCATGGAACGTTGGAGCGGGCGCAAGCCTAGCTTGAGACACGTTCGGATCTGGGGGTGCCCTGCACATGTGTTGAAGGTAGGGGCCGATAAATTAGAACCTCGTACTGAAGTGCGGTTGTTTATAGGATATCCTAGAGGAACTAAGGGTGGCATGTTCTATAGTCCTACGGACCAGAAGATCGTTATAAGTACTAACGCTCGGTTCTTAGAGGAAGACTATGTCATGGACCACAAGCCCAAAAGTGACATAATGCTTGATGAGTTGAGAGGTAACAAGGAAGACTTGGATACAGCCGAACCGAGTAGTGATACACCACTAGAACCTGCATCTACTATCACTGTTAATACACCGGAACGCCGTCGTAGTGGGAGGGTTGTTAAACAACCAGAAAGATGGATTGGACTGGGTGAGTCTTCAGACTCTGGACCTGGAGTTCATGAAATCGATCCCTGGACCTATGATGAGGCGGTACAAGATATAGATGCGCCTTCTTGGAAGAAAGCGATGAAATCCGAAATTGAATCTATGGATTCTAATAAAGTCTGGGATCTTGTAGAACCACCAAGCGGCGTAAAGCCAATTGGGTGTAAATGGGTCTACAAGAGAAAGAGAGGATCTGACGGAAAGGTTGAAACCTTTAAAGCTTGGCTTGTTGCGAAAGGATATACTCAGAAAGAGGGAATCGATTATGAGGAGACCTTTTCGCCGGTAGCCAAGATAAAGTCGATTCGGATTCTCTTATCCATAGCAGCTCATATGGACTATGAGGTGTGGCAAATGGATGTCAAGACAGCTTTCCTAAATGGAAGTCTTGACGAGACGATTTATATGAAACAACCAGAAGGATTCATTGCTAAGGGGCGAGATCATCTAGTGTGCAAGCTTAATCGATCCATTTATGGATTGAAACAAGCCTCGAGATCGTGGAACCTGCGGTTTGATGAAGTAGTCCAATCTTTTGGATTAAATCAAAGCATGGAAGAATCGTGTGTGTATTGGAAACGTGATGGAAAGAAAGTGGTGTTTCTCGTGCTTTATGTAGATGACATCCTTCTCATTAGCAACAGTGTGAAGATGTTATCAGACATAAAGGGATGGTTGTCTAGACAATTCGATATGAAAGATTTGGGAGAAGTTGGACATGTTCTAGGGATCAAGGTTATAAGGGATCGCCGGAATAGAACATTGTACCTATCCCAGCAATCTTACATAGACACGATTCTGGCTCGTTTTAACATGCAAGATTCCAAGAAGGGTGAACTGCCCTTCAGTAAAGGAACTTATCTTTCTAAGGAGATGTGTCCTCAGACACAGAAGGAGAAAGATGAAATGAAAGCAGTTCCCTACGCTTCGGCTGTGGGAAGCTTAATGTATGCCATGTTATGCACGAGGCCTGATATCTGCTATGCAGTGGGCATAGTAGCGAGATATCAGAGTAATCCTGGAAAGGCTCATTGGACTGCCATAAAGAGCATTTTCAAGTATTTGCGAAATACTAAGGATTATGTTCTGAGTTACGGAGCAGACAATCTGATTCCTTTGGGTTATACGGATTCAGATTTCCAAGCTGATAAGGACCGGCGTAAGTCGATATCAGGCTATGTGTTCACTTTTAGAAAGAGGTGGAACCATGAAATGAAAGAGTGATAAGCAGGACGCTTCTCAGACTCTATCATAACCGAATAGCAGCCTCAGAGGCAGCAGAAGTTTTGGTTAGGTTCCGGGATAACCTCTGGACTTGGATATGACTCTTAGTTTACCAAAGGCTATTGGATAGCGGTGCACGGTAAACTGGAAGAAGTCATAAGTCAAAAGTGATGATAACACATAGAGCAAGTACCACCTGATACGAGTCATCGTCGAGGGAGACGACGCTGTAGTCACCAAGATAACTTCAGAGCGGCAACCTAGAGTGCTCATTCACATGGTACTTCTCGGAAGTACAACTTAAGCACGTGATGAGTATGGGAGTCGGGAGTTTGGAGGAAATGACTAGACTTTAGTACAAGTGGGAGATTGTTGGAGTTGTGTACTTAATGTCTAGATTTAAGTAACGGTAACTCCCGATCATAGCATTTAATCTATTTAATTAATAAACAATCATTTGCATTTAATTATTGATGATTAAATATATGCAAATCATAGTCCTGGATTTTATACGTTGTAGTTAGTATGGTGTGTCGGGCCCCACACAGAAGATCATACTATCGGTTACTCGTATTTAATCGAACAGTTGCTCACGACCTAGATGGACACGGACCAATCCATCGGTATAGTCGTTGTGTGAGAGAGAAAATAATTTGTCTTAATTATTTTATCACACTTGTACACTTGGTGTATTGAGCGGATCGCTTGAGACTTGTCAATTAGGTTTGCTCGGTGATAATTGACTTAAGACTCAGTGTATTTTATTCTTAATCCCCGATACAATTGCGGGTGTGTATATTTAATATAAGTGACTTTGATTTTCCAAAGGAATTAACCGATTTAATTATTGGGTTGATTACCGGTTAAGTTGGGTCACTATATTTTATATATGGCATGCCGTGAATTCTTGACGGGACAGTGTATCCCGGAAGGGTTGATAATATCCCCGAGATGAGCTCATAAGGATTTATTATGTAAACCTCGCGAGTGGATTTGTTCCGCATAATAAATAAGGTTGAGTGGTACTAGTCTCGGATAAAAGAGATGAATAAATTTATTAAGCAATAAATAAATTTTATTCATGGATATTTAAATCTTAAATACACGGAATAAATAATACTACCGGAGAAATATTATTTGGATATAATATGGTTTAATATTGGGAGTGCAATTAATTTATATAGTGGAAAATAAATTAATTAATATTGATAAGGATTAATAGACTTGGGCTTGGGCTCAATTTAATCATCAATATTGGAAGCCCAATATTCCACCTCCTTTAGATCCCCTACGTAGCCTATAAAAGCACTACATGGTCTTCTCTATTCTCATAAGTTGAAGATCATAATTCTTCTAGAGAGAGAAAGTAGAGAGAGAAGTAGATCCATAGAGCTTGGAGGATCGTCGCCCACCCGACGTTCAAGCTAGTGCAAGGAATACGTGGGAAGATTCAAAGGTCATCTTGATTTCGTTTCTCCGAACAACGAATCGAAGGTATAATATCTAAACACCCTTGATATTATTCGATTTTATTTTATCGTAAAATACCGTAGAACGCAAGATCCAAAAGATCGAAACCCGGATTAGACGACGAACGCGTGGTGGCGATTTAGAATCACCGGACCACAGCGATCGCCGCCTAGGGCTTCGACCGAGCGCGCAAGGGGCGAACCCCGGCTAGGAGCCGGGGTGCGATCGATCACCCGATCGATCGCGGGCAGCTGCTGGGCTCGACAGCCCAGCTGGAGGCGTGCCACCCCAGGCGGCGGCGAGTCGCCGGACTCGCCGCGGGGGCTGCTGGAGCAGCCCCGGCCGATCTCTTGGAGCGATCGGCGATCGATCGCGATGACGCGATCTCCTCGATCGCGTGAAACCCTAGCCGAGGAGCTCGGCTGGGCGTGCGTGCATGGCTTCGGCCATGTCGTGTGTTTGGTCGTGCTCCGGCGCGTGCAACGGTGTTCATGCGATCTCCGGCGGATGGTTTTGATCGGGTTATTGTTTCCGCAAATTTTAATAGCTCGGGATATCAAATTCCAACACTTTCGCCATCGAAGCCTTCATCTCTTTAAGCTGAAGATTGGCGGCATCCACGACCTCTCTGGCATGTTTCTCAGCTTCCACAGTCCGGTTCGCCATCTCGGCCACCCGGCTGGATATCTTAGCCACCTTCGAGTCCCGAGCAAACATCGCGGTCTCACACTCCCCTAGCAACTTCTTATATTCATCCTTCTGCAACTGTTGCGCGACAAGTTTCCCTTTCAGATCCCCGATCACAGTCTCTAAGGATCGTTTTAGGCCGATCTCTAGCTCATATGCCTCCTGGAGCTCAGAGAGACGTCCTCGAAGGCTGGCCACTTCACTCGGCGGGTCGGAGGGAACAACGATACCTTTGCCTTTTCGGTCCTCCAGGAGCCGACCGAGCTGGTTGACCATCACCGGGACGCGAGCTGCTTGGACTTTGAGCATTTCCAGCATTAATTCGGGTTGGGAGGTGTAACTCTCCATGCGTTGAGACCAAGACCCGACGATGTTGTCAAGAGCTCCTTGAACATGTGGCGGAATTACATCATCCTCGTAAGGAGCCCGAGTAGCTTGTAAGTAAGCAGCAGCAATGGGAATCTCCGGTTCAGCCTTGTATATGCTAAACAAAGGAAAATTCAGAACGGGAAGGCCAAAGACGAACGCAGAGATCCAGAGAGAATGAAATTACCTTTGGAGTTTCTCCGTGTCAATGCCGAAGAGAGGCTCGCTAAGTTTCGATTCTTCCGATTTCCCCTCTTCTATGGGGCGAGGGCCTTTCGTCCTCCGCGGACGGACAATCCGAGTCTTCAGAACAACATCTTTGATAGGCGAGCCGAACTCCGCCCCATAATTCCCTATGGTCAGAATCTCTTCATCTCGTTGCCGTTTCTCCCCAACGTTTTCTTTCTCCTTATTTTCCCCGGGTTTCTCGGGGAAAATCCTATCCATAGGTTGCGGAGAAGGAAATGTCAACGGAGGACCGCTCGGAGGAGGGGGTACCGCCACTGTTACTTCGCTCTGTTTTCCTCGGCCTGAGCCCTTTTGGTTCTTGGCGCCGGACTTAAGCTTAGCCAATTTCTCCCTCTCCCTTCTCGCTTTGTCTCGAGGGTTCTCCATGTCAAATCTAGCTGGACGGACGATCTGAGGATAACGATGACCTGAGGAAACAAAAATCAGAGTTAAGAGCAGTCAAAATTATTCAGGAATGGTCTCATTCATTACTCACGCGGATAAATACTCTCGAAGTTACGGGGAATTGAGACAAAACGAGCCCGAGCACGTCTCGCATCGGTCAGCCGAGTTTATACTTGCAATCGTCACCGGGGAGAGATTTTATCCTCTCCCAAACTGTTAAGAAATCCCATCCCAACATGTCTTCGGCCGGAGCTTTAAAGCCTAGAAGGACAGGGAGACAAAGTCAGGAAATGCGAGGTAGGCTACTTAAGAGAACAATGGAAAAAGCTGTGAAGGGACTAAGGAAACTAACGATTTGGCGTCAATCGATACTCCGCGTCAATGAGGATGTCTTTCGCGTTCCATTCCCCCACTACGAAGAACCATTTCTCGGTCCACTCTGCTTGTTTGCTCGGCAATTCCTTTATGACTTGATGTCGCTGCTTTAAATAGTAGTCTCCACCGCTCGTGGAGCTCATATACAGAAGGTAAATAAGCTCGTGGCCCGTCGGACCACTATACAGCCCGTAAAAACCGAGCATGATGCAATATACGTATAGCATCACCCAACCATTCGGAATTATTTGCATGGGAGCGACCTCCTGCAAATAAAGGAAGTGGGCCACCGAGAGGTGCAGGGGGAAGCGCAGCCCGCTTTCCATCATGGAATAATTCACGGCCACCATGTCCGATGGAGGGGAATCCGCAAACTCGTCATCCAGTGGGGCGTACAGATGGACATCATTGGGGATGCACCATTTCTCCCTCATCGTCTGCAACTCCCCCTCGCTCACCGTGCTCTTCCGCCAACTCGCGTCAAACGGCGTATTGCGGCGCTCCTTGACGAGGTGGAACCTCTTCCGCGGGACGAATTTGTAAGGGCGTTCGCGGGAGTACTGAGCATAGTAGAATGAAGAGGGAGGACCCCGCGAGTCCGCAAGGATCTCACAAAGAAGACGATATGCCTCGTCGGTCTGCCCGTCTAACATATCCCTCTACTCCTCCTCTGTCAGGGGATATTTAGACAGTGTCCATTCCGCCGTAGACGACGACTCGGGGATGGTATCTAAATTCGGGGAAGGAACGGGAATACTAGAAGAAGCGACATCCGAGGACGAACCCGGGGACTGAGACAAAGGGTTAAGTTGAGGAGGTTTTTCCTTACTCATTCCCGACAAACAGAAGAGGAAAAGATTTCGGGTAACTTAACCTAGTTTTCTACGTCCCCCAAACCCTATTGACGGAGCTTAAATCAGAGCCGCCGCCGGAAATTGAAAATCCTAAACGATTCTCAAGAAGAAGCCCCATTAGGGCCCCGTACCGCGACGCACAAAACAAAAGTAAAAGTGCGAAGAGTTCACGTACCTGGATAACGGAGGAATACGGAGAAGCCGCCGGAGAATTCTCAGGTCGCCGGAGTTTCTCTGCTTTTTATCTTGCCTTTTCTCTGGTCTCTTGGTGAGTCGAATGTGAAAGTTGTGAATGAGGAAGCGGTTTCCTTCAAACTTATATATGGGGAATACAAAGGGGCGGGGGGCGTGCGCTTTTTGAATTTCGAAAAAACGTACCTTATTTAATTTGAAAGGACACGTGGGCCCCCAAAGGTCCCGTCAGTTTTTAGAATCGATAGAGGCGGCGGGGAGATGCCGGGGAAGGAAGTATAAAAATAGGTGTCGTCTCGGTCGAGAGAGGCGTGATCGACCCTGGCCGACCACACCCCTCCCGAGGGGCATTTGTTATATCCTATTTTTATTCGCCCGTTCGGTAGTTCGGGGAATCTAGCTTAGCGAGTACTCGGCTCTCTCCGCGGAGGAAGTCTGAGGTAAAAGAAACCGTGGAGGTGCGACGTCCCATCCTGAGCAGAGTCCGACTAACTTCCGCCGAAGGTACGATGAACTCACCGGCGATGACTCCTTACTCCCGACGACGACGATCCCTGCCGGCCGCCGAGGAAAGGTAGATCGCTGACACCCTGAAGTCAATCTGGACCGAGCAAGGGCGAACCAAATTGGACGAAGAGAGTCCCTCAGCTGAGGTGGACTGCCCGTCAAGAAAGGCGGCGGCACTTTGGGCCGTTTTTTATGTAAAGTCCATGCAATAGTATAGTATAGGCTCATTAGGTCAAAAAAAAGGGAAAAACCCTAACTGTAACTCTATAAATACACATGCTCCCATACCAAAAAGGGGACAGATTCTAAGCCCCAAAAAAGGGAATAATTCCATTTTCGGCTCTTCTCACTCTTTCCATTTTTTGAACACAAGAAAAGTTGTTAGTTTTAACCCTAAAAAATATCTTTTAGTTTGCGGGAGGAAAAGGCCTTTCTGCCCGGTTTTTTCTACCCGTTAACATTATCTAAATAGGTGTAGTTTGAAATTTTCCCATAAATGAATCGTATTTTATAAAAAGAACTGATTCATGTGAATTGATGATGAGTTCTTTTTTATGAAGAGTTTTTTATAGGTATAAATTTAAAATAAAATTTTTATAATTTAAAAAAAAATTTAAGTACAAATTCCTGAGTAATTTACGTTAGAAATTAATTGGATTTGAATAAAACTAAGGGATTCGGTCGCCGACTCCCCTGTCATCAGGTCACTAATTTTCTTGACCTTTCGTCATTGGGCAGACGTCAATTTTTATTTCCAAATGCGAGCAGCTTTCTGTGGAAAGTTCTATTACGGGAGGGAAATTTAGCTCACAAGGTAAGAGACTACATTCTTTTTATGCTTCCATCTAAAATTCAAATAATTTGGTTGAAAATTTATGATTTAGTTGACTTGAGAAAATACAATACGGTAAACCAAATTTAAATTAATTTAAATCTTGCTTAATTTATTAATATTTATAGAGGATAATATCGGTAAATTATTACTTGGACCCCTACCCATCCTATTCTACATTGTCCCCTCATTTATTATATAAACATCCATTTTTTTTTTTTCTTTCATTTTTTTCCTTCTTTTTTTTTCTCCCCTTTTCTCATTCTCCTCTTTCACATAACTGAAACACAAAACAACAAAACTAACAACCGACCGAAACGGAAAACTCCAAACGAAATTCTCTCAGCGATCTTCATCTTCGACGGCGGTTCTTAGCTTTCGACGGCGATTGTAACATCCCATTTTTTTCATAAAATAAACTAAAGAGGATTTGCCTTAATTTTTAAAAGAAAGCGAAGAAAATAGCAAAATGTCAAAACGACTTCTTCATAATAAAATCTTTAACTAAAAATAATAACCCTCAATAGTCAAATTTAAATAAAATACTCAAGTATGAAGTTTCAAAAGCGGAAAGCATAAAACAAAATAATGTCTTTGAAATAAACGCTGCTACTACTATCGCCGCCACATCCCCGTCTCGCTCCGATTTCGCTCAACCTGAAAAGATGGGGTTTTAAAAAGGGGTGAGTTATCAACAACTCAGTAGGGATAACAGTTCATATAACTATACGATACAGTGTTCACCGGATGATTCATAACTTAGACCATCTTGAACTTGATAGACGGTGGGATAAACCCAAGGACATGAATTTCCGAACGATTAAACGTTCCCGTCACATGACTTGCTTGATTACCGTGAACACGTCACTCGTCTACGTGAACACGGCCATGAATTTCGTCGCGCGACTAATATGTGCACATAACATGAATAGATCGTACATCACAAACCACCACGCAGTTTATCCACGTACCATAAATATTATGAACTGTATTTAAAAAGGTTTTAGAATATCCCTACCTTGACAATGCAGAACTTGACTTGACAATAACAATGCTTGAATGAATGCTCGTGCAAATCCTAATCCTCAAAATCCACAATCCCTATAATATAACTTTCTTATAAATTAAAATTGAATACACACAAAAAGATCTTAAGGTACAAACACAGTTCCTACACGTCTGGTCAAAGGAAAAAAAAGGATTTAACTCTTTGAGATAGCTGTTGGATCTGGACCTAATACTAAAAACAAATGAGAATTAAATTAATTTTGAACACAATCGCATTGTTGGAACTGCTCCTTTCTTTTCAAACAAAATTGAAGCATTAATTTATAAAAATAGAGGCTTCACCCTTAATTCCACTATCTGGTATCCCAAATCAAACTATTGAATCACAGACCACCCAAAATCATAATATACTCAAGAAACCATGTGAGGCCCAATAAAAGAAAAGGTTGGAAACTTCATACGGTCGACCAAAATTTATGAAATTAAGTAAAAGTTTTCATAAAATCTCAAACACCTTTTAAGGTCGCCAAAACAAAATCAAATTGTACATACCTGTACATCTTTGTAAAAATCAAATTTCAACCCACCCACATGTAACCCAGCAAGAACGAAAACAATATATATCACTTTTAGTTCAAAAAGGTATTTTCAAGGGTTTCGGTCGTAAGTGGGACGGATAATTAGGACAATTAGTGAGAAAAGGTTTATTAAACAAGAAAATAAATAAAGATTTAGACATTACCAAGTAAAGAAGCTGAGGTTTAGAAGACGATCGTAGCTGAGAAAGGAAGCTTGGAGGCGATGAAACAAGGGTGTAGACCAAAGTTTATAGGTGTAGTCCGATTATATATATATATACTTAGGGTCCGGAAGAAGGGAATTATTATTATTAATATTATTATTATTATTAAAAGACTATATAGAATTTGAGGATACTACGTGCTTATGCATAATGTGTTTCAAATAAGATGCAACACTTAACATGAAATTGATCTAATGTCAAACATAAATAATGCAATTTCATTTAAATTAATTAGTTTGCCATGAGGTAATTATTTCGTATGCAAATTTTAATTGGGCCAAAATTACTTACTTCATTATTATAAAATTTTCGGTCGTTACAGCGATTGTTGCACGACGCCTTCGACAGCGATCTCGGCTCGGCGATTCAGAGCTTCGAGCGAGCGACGTCTTCAAAATAAACTCACTTTGCGATCTTCATCCGACGGCGGCGGCGCTTTCGACGGAGATTCAGAGCTTCGATTCCGAGTGTCCAGCGACCGACGACTTCAGAATTAGGTTAATTCAGTCCCCGATCTTCATCCTTTTTCCTATTCTACGGCGGCGCTTTCGACTGAGATTCATAGCTTCGATTCCGAGTGGCTTCAAAATTAGGTAAATCGAAACTAAATCTCCTCTGTATTATTTCTGTGTAATTTTGTTTCAAGTCCTGGTAAAACTTTAATGTTGATTGTGCTATTATTTGTCACGAGCAGTGCTGAAAGTGGGAGCGGAGGTTCCTCAGATGCCACTGCCAGCGATGATGATAATAATCAGGTACTCTCTCTTTCTCTTTCTACTTTCTTTTTATTGCATATTTTAATTATATTCGTGTGTTGAATGTACACCGGATACTGTACCGACTTAAATCCAGTTTTGGTGTTCCAGGATTTTGCAAAGACCAAGAAAGGGCTCTTTGACCAGATGCTTGCGGATGGTATAAATATTTAAAACTCGATTATAAATTTGTCTTATTTGGCTTCGACTGACCAGATCCGGTTCTTGAAATTATCAGGGGCAAACGCTCAGAACAATTCCATTCAACCTACTTTGGATTCCCCGGTTCCCGGAAATACTGCAGGGTCTGTGCCCGGGGCTAATCTCAATTTCAACATGGCTCTGTGGAATGGGTCGGTCCCAAAGCAAACTGACGCCTCTCCAACTGCAGCGGCTCTATCTGGCGCCATGAATGATCACTGGGTTCAAGTAAACATCTCTTTTTCTCGACTTATTTCTTGTGTTATGGTTTACTTCATTATATCCGGCTGCTAATTTTTTTCTTAGGACAAGTTTATTTGACTCCATTAGATGTCTACATTTTACCCTTTCTAACCGATTTGCATATAATAATAATTACGAACGAAATCAGACGACTCATACAAAATACTTTCAGATCATAAAAAGAGAATAGGTGTATAATTTCCCATTTCTTTGAAGTTTTGGCACCTTCAAACAAAAAGTTTTTTTTTCTATTCTCTGATAGTGTAATGGTTTTAAATGATTTAGTAAAGAACAAATAAAATAGTGGTGTGAATCTTTGTATGTCCTTAATTTTTGTTGATGCATTGGATTTAATATTCTTTTCAATAAAAAAGGCTTTTGGAGGACTTTTTTTTTTCTTTTAACAAACTTGGTTTCATAGGTTATAAAACCAGTTAATATATGAAAGTAAAATTCTACTCATGGACACTGAAATGGATTATTAAATTCTTCGATTTTACAGGATGAACGTGAGTTAAAAAAGCAAAAGAGAAAGCTGTCTAATAGGGAGTCTGCCCGAAGGTCGAGATTACGCAAGCAGGTATACCATATTATCCGCTTGCTTTAGTTGCTCTTGATCTTTCTTCAATAAAACAAATGTGGTTGATATTGATCTTTTGTCGAACTGGTTTAGTTTCAAGAGGGTTAGTTGTCCTTTGTGTTCTGCCTTTTTATAAGGATGATTACAAATTGTAACCTTGAGGTTTGATCTATTTACAGGATCCCTCTGCTAACTTTCAAATTACAAAATTACCCGTAAATGTTCCATTTCACAAGTGGATGAATATCCTCAAGAGTTTACTTCATGTTTTACCACCCTAAAATTTATTAGGGACTGTAACAATGTTCCGCCAAATCTTTTGCAGGCTGAGTGCGAAGAGCTACAACAGAAGGTGGAGTTGTTGACTCATGAGAATCACTCTCTCAGAGACGAGCTGCGGAAGCTTTCTGAGGAATGCGAGAAACTCTCTTCTGAAAGTAATTCCATGAAGGTTCTCTCTCTCTGTTTCACATTTTGTGACATCCTGCGTAAAATTAAGGATACTATTCAAACAGACGAGCCGAGCTTTAGAAAGTTTGAGCTTGGCTCGTTTACGATCTAGTCGAGCTCTCGATTAGTTTTTCAAATATATTAATGGCTTGTGATCTTTTTCAAGCTTCAAAATAAAAGGCCAACTTAAAAAAGAAAAAGAAAAACAGGCCCACACTGTACATAAAAATCCCAAAATGACACTTAAACTCTGAACAGCTAACGAGTAAATTTTTACTTGGGTTATTTGTTGAAGGGAAATGGATCTCGCTTATATCTAGTGATCCCTTGAAGGTAACATTTGTTAGTGTGTAATGCATTTATATTGAATTGGTCTTGATTGATTTCATCTCATAAAGATGTGCGGAACGAAAGTATTGGGCTTGATTGTGCGAAACGAAAGTATTGGGCTGTTATATACTGAATTCTATTCTTTTTTATATTAAGTTCTACTTTATTTTGTAGTATTTTTGAATTTTTGCATTTTCACATTTATCGTTCTTGTAGCAAGTTTAGAAGTCATTATTAATGATGATAATGAAAATAATAATAATGATTATTCGCTTATGATTTGGTTGTTGTTTTATGTATTCTACTGTTTTTAGTATTGGGTTCTACACTGTTCTATATTGAATTCTACTCTGTGCTATTAATACATTTTTCCTGTGTTTTTTTTAGGATGGCGACGTTGTGCACCCTGTTTCTGGAGGTCAAAGTTTAGAAATTCTTTCTCCGAATACAAGTTCCAGATTTCCGGCAGTGTTATATGAGTTTGTTTTCTTATTGTTTTTTATTTTTTTGGAAATGATGTGTTAATAACATTGGTTTTTTTTTATTGTTGACGACATTGTGTGAATGACATTCTATTGTTGGTTTTTACTTTTTTGTCAATGTTTTTTTTTTGTATAGGTCAATTTTAACATGGAGAATTATGTATTGATATTTTTTTATTTATGTACTAAATGTTTTTTTTTTGTATAGGTCAATTTTTTTATTTATGTACTAAATGTTTTTTTTGGTATAGGTCAATTACAATGTCTTGAGTTCGAACCTAGGACCTTTGATCTTCAATTCGAGCGCTCAACCAACTGAGCTAACAACCCTTAATTATGTACTAAATGTTGTCTACAAATACAGTAGAATTCATGAATAAATGGAGTAGAATATGCACATAAAGAGATGATACGAACCCTAGCTCTAATACCAAATGATACGAACCCTATCTCTGATACCAAATGATACGAACCTCGTTGGGGATAGAAAGATAGAAGAAGAACGATTAACGAAAAGGATAAAAGATACCGGCGGAAGTCCCAAAACCTCTGAATCTGATTCGTGAAATAATCTAAGGACGGAACCCTAGACCCCAACACGTGATCGACGCAGCAACTCGGGGATGAGGAAGACACACGAACGAAGGGTGGATCGCTTCGTTGATTCGTCGGTTGAATTCTTTGGTTAATCGGGTAGAATTCGGACCCAAGAGAGATTTAGTAAAAACTCACAAAATAATATTTATTCATCATCAAAAATTGTTCAAAATAAAGTCTCACAAAGCCTTTATATAGGCAAACCTAAAAAGTGAAGGAAAAGGGATGTCTTGGGCAAAAAGTCACGCCCAAAAAGGAAAAGGAACCAAAATTCCGCATACGGAAGGAGTTTGGCCACAAATTGGGATTTCTGCCTATCCCGCATATCATCCCGAGGTTAGTGCAAAGGGCCTGGGTCGATCCTCGGGTTGATCCTCGGGTTCCACATAATTGGGATTTTCCACAGAATTGGGATTTCTGCCTATCCCGCATATCATCCCGAGGTTAGTGCAAAGGGCCTGGGTCGATCCTCGGGTTGATCCTCGGGTTCCACAGAATTTTGGCCACATTCTCGGTGCGTTCCCGGCACTCTCTCGACTCTCTTTCCGCCGTCTTCTTCGTCGTTCTAGCTTGTAATCGAGCTTCTACGTCGGTTGCCGAACCTTGGATTGCATCATTCCCCTTCTCTTCAAGAGGATTTGTCCTCAAATCCAAGTCGATGCCAGGGTCGAACACCACTCTCACGAACAAGCTTGGAACTACGTTAGTCTGCAGCTCACACCCTTGATGTAGTGGAACACCAGGAGATTTATCGTCAATGAAGACGTCATGAATTTCCTGCAAAACATAAGGAGTAGAAGTGTGTAGAGAGAATAAAACGTTAGTGGTAATCATCTCCTTCTTGCTCAACATCACCAACGTCGGTCGCCCCTCTTTCTCTGCTTGTTTCACCATGGGTAACTCCAATGGGGGAAGGTCCTCGGATTTCATCAATTCCGCCTCGCTGTCGGACTCCACCGACTCCTCCGCGACGTCGAATTCCACCGAAACCTCCTCCTCGGACTCTACCGAAGCCTCCTCCTCGGACTCTATCGAAGTCGAATCTTCCTCGGTTGACACCGAAATCGACTCTTCTTCAGACTCCACCAAAGCCAACGGTCCTGGTATCTCGCCTTTTTCATCGACCTCTACTTTCCCAGGCTTCAGTGCCGCTTGTATCTGCTCCCTCATCTGACACCTAATATCGCTCCAACACTCGCCCCAACGCTCAGCGCTGGCCCTCCTCTCGGCGTCCCAACGCTCAGCTCTGGCCCTCCTCTCTTCGTCCAAACGCTCAGCTCTGGACCTCCTCTCTTCACGACGCTCCCGACTAAGCTCACGGGCTCGATGATAGCCACTCTGAACTTCTCGGTATCCGCTGCCACCTCTTCGATTCCATGCGTCATCATGATGAGCTCCCTCCTCTAAGGCGGTAAGTCGCTCATTCACCACCTTCATCTTTGATGCAAGCATCCTTTCGAACCGGACAGTCGCCTTCTCCATGATAAGCTTAGCTTGGATATAATCCATGTCAGCTATCCTGCAAAGTGTTAGAAACACAATAGAAAATTCCTCACCACTCTCGTGTATCACTCAATATGGTAAGTCACTCACGCTCGGTTCTCTCACTTTCTCTCTCTCTCAAGAATCGAACTCTACGCCACACGAACCACGACACCACAACAACGTTCGTCGGAAGGAAAGTACACAGAAAGTGCGGAAAAAATCGGAAATCTCAAAAGGAACACGGAAAACGCAGATGACTCTATACGATGTCCGAAAACCCTCGGAAACAAACGATCAAATTATGCCCAATTTTTTTTTTTTTTTTTTTTTTTTTTAATAATTATTGTTCATGAACAGTAATTTTCGGAAATAAAAATAAATGTTTTTTTTTTTTAACAAGGAAGAAGAAAGAAACAAAGAAGAAAGAATAAGAAACGAAAAGAACAAACAAACGAGGTTACGTAATCGAAATATTAAAACCCAAACCTGGGCTCTGATACCAAATGATACAAACCCTAGCTCTGATACCAGATGATACGAACCCTAGCTCTGATACCAAATGATACGAACCCTATCTCTGATACCAAATGATACGAACCTCGTTGGGGATAGAAAGATAGAAGAAGAACGATTAACGAAAAGGATAAAAGATACCGGCGGAAGTCCCAAAACCTCTGAATCTGATTCGTGAAATAATCTAAGGACGGAACCCTAGACCCCAACACGTGATCGACGCAGCAACTCGGGGATGAGGAAGACACACGAACGAAGGGTGGATCGCTTCGTTGATTCGTCGGTTGAATTCTTTGGTTAATCGGGTAGAATTCGGACCCAAGAGAGATTTAGTAAAAACTCACAAAATAATATTTATTCATCATCAAAAATTGTTTAAAATAAAGTCTCACAAAGCCTTTATATAGGCAAACCTAAAAAGTGAAGGAAAAGGGATGTCTTGGGCAAAAAGTCACGCCCAAAAAGGAAAAGGAACCAAAATTCCGCACACAAAGGAGTTTGGCCACAAATTGGGATTTCTGCCTATCCCGCATATCATCCCGAGGTTAGTGCAAAGGGCCTGGGTCGATCCTCGGGTTGATCCTCGGGTTCCACATAATTGGGATTTTCCACAGAATTGGGATTTCTGCCTATCCCGCATATCATCCCGAGGTTAGTGCAAAGGGCATGGGTCGATCCTCGGGTTGATCCTCGGGTTCCACAGAATTTTGGCCACATTCTCGGTGCGTTCCCGGCACTCTCTCGACTCTCTTTCCGCCGTCTTCTTCGTCGTTCTAGCTTGTAATCGAGCTTCTACGTCGGTTGCCGAACCTTGGATTGCATCAAGAGAGGTGGCCGTAATCATTGTTTGCCTCTCTCGATTATTGTTGTCTCCCTCGATTATTGTTGCCACTTCGATTATTGTTGTCACTTCGATACAAGACCTTTCGATACAAGACCTTTCGACACAAGACCCCCCCTTTATCCCTTTATTAAAATTCTGAAGTCGCCGAAGGTGGCCGTAATCATTGTTTGCCTCCCTCGATTATTGTTGTGTCCCTCGATTATTGTTGTAGAATGCATCAATATATGGAGTAGAATATGATACAGAATAGAGTAGAATAGACTACTAAATGCAGTAACCTCATTACAACAACATAATGACCTCGATTATTGTTTGCCTCCCTCGATTATTGTTGCCACTTCGATACAAGACCTTTCGATACAAGACCCCCCCTTTATCTCTTTATTAAAATTGTGAAGCCGCCGAAGGTGGCCGTAATTATTGTTTGCCTCCCTCGATTATTGTTGCCACTTCGATTATTGTTGTCCATTCGATACAAGACCTTTCGATACAAGACCCCCCCTTTATCCCTTTATTAAAATTCTGAAGCCGCCGAAGGTGGCCGTAATCATTGTTTGCCTCCCTCGATTATTGTTGCCTCCCTCGATTATTGTTGCCACTTCGATACAAGGCCTTTCGATACAAGACCCCCCCCTTTATCCCTTTATTAAAATTTTGAAGCCGCCGAAGGTGGCCGTAATTATTGTTTGACTCCCTCGATTATTGTTTGTCTCCCTCGAGTATTGTTGCCACTTCGATTATTGTTGCCACTTCGATACAAGACCTTTCGATACAAGACCCTTCCATACAAGACCTTTCGATACAAGACCCCCCATTTATTCCTTTATTAAAATTTTGAAGCCGCCGAAGGTGGCCGTAATCATTGTTTACCTCCCTCGATTATTGTTTGCCTCCCTCGATTATTGTTGTAGAATGCATCAATATATGGAGTAGAATATGATACAGAATAGAGTAGAATAGACTACTAAATGCAGTAGACCTCATTACAACAACATAATGACCTCGATTATTGTTTGCCTCCCTCGATTATTGTTGCCACTTCGATACAAGACCTTTCGATACAAGACCCCCCCTTTATCCCTTTATTAAAATTCTGAAGCCGCCGAAGGTGGCCGTAATCATTTTTTTCCTCCCTCGATTAGTGTTCCCTCCCTCGATTATTGTTGCCACTTCGATTATTGTTGCCACTTCGATACAAGACCTTTCGATACATGACCTTTCGATACAAGACCCCCCTTTATCCCTTTATTAAAATTCTGAAGCCGCCGAAGGTGGCCGTAATCATTGTTTGCCTCCCTCGATTAGTGTTGCCACTTCGATTATTGTTTCCTCCCTCCATTATTGTAGAGTTCATAAATAAATGGAGTAGAATAAAATATGGAATAGAGTAGAATGCACTACTAAATGCAGTATAACTCATTACAACAAGGTAATTTCCTCGATTATTGTTTGCCTCCCTCGATTATTGTTTCCACTTCGATACAAGACCCCACATGTGTCCCTTTATAATCGAGGGAGGTGAACGATCACGGCCGCCGAAGGCGGCCGTGATCATTCACCTCCCTCGATTATTGTTCGCCTCCCTCGATTATTGTTGCCTCCCTCGATTATTGTTGTAGAATGCATCAATATATGGAGTAGAATATGATACAGAATAGAGTAAAATAGACTACTAAATGCAGTAGACCTCATTACAACAACATAATTACCTCGATTATTGTTTGCCTCCCTCGATTATTGTTGCCACTTCGATACAAGACCTTTCGATACAAGACCCCCCCCCTTTATCCCTTTATTAAAATTCTGAAGCCGCCGAAGGTGGCCGTAATCATTGTTTGCGTCCCTCGATTATTGTTGCCACTTCGATACAAGACCTTTCGATACAAGACCTTTCGATACAAGACCCCCCTTTATCCCTTTATTAAAATTCTGAAGCCGTCGAAGGTGGCCGTAATCATTGTTTGCCTCCCTCGATTATTGTTGCCACTTCGATACAAGACCTTTCGATACAAGACCCCCCCCCCCCCCATTTTATCACTTTATTTAAATTTTGAAGCCGCCGAAGGTGGCCGTAATTATTGTTTGCCTCCCTCGATTATTGTTTGTCTCCCTCGAGTATTGTTGCCACTTCGATTATTGTTGTCACTTCGATTCAAGACCTTTCGATACAAGACCTTTCGATACAAGACCCCCCATTTATCCCTTTATTAAAATTTTGAAGCCGCCGAAGGTGGCCGTAATCATTGTTTACCTCCCTCGATTATTGTTTGCCTCCCTCGATTATTGTTACCTCCCTCGATTATTGTTGTAGAATGCATCAATATATGGAATAAAATATGATACAGAATAGAGTAGAATAGACTACTAAATGCAGTACACCTCATTACAACAACATAATGACCTCGATTATTGTTTGCCTCCCTCGATTATTGTTGCCACTTCGATACAAGACCTTTCGATACAAGACCCCCCCCTTTATCCCTTTATTAAAGTTCAGAAGCCGCCGAAGGTGGCCGTAATCATTGTTTGCCTCCCTCGATTATTGTTGCCTCCCTCGATTATTGTTGTAGAATGCATCAATATATGAAGTAGAATATGATACAGAATAGAGTAAAATAGACTACTAAATACAGTAGACCTCATTACAACAACACAATGACCTCGATTATTGTTTGCCTCCCTCGATTATTGTTGCCACTTCGATACAAGACCTTTCGATACAAGACCCCCCCCCCCCCCCCCCCTTTATCCCTTTATTAAAATGCTAAAGCCGCCGAAGGTGGCCGTAATCATTGTTTGTCTCCCTCGATTATTGTTTCCACTTCGATACAAGACCTTTCGATACAAGACACAAGACCTTTCGATACAAGACCCCCCCTTTATCCCTTTATTAAAATTCTGAAGCCGCCGAAGGTGGCAGTAATCATTGTTTGCCTCCCTCGATTATTGTTGCCTCCCTCGATTATTGTTGCCACTTCGACACAAGACCTTTCGATACAAGACCCCCCCTTTATCCCTTTATTAAAATTCTGAAGCCGCCGAAGGTGGCCGTAATCATTGTTTGCCTATCTCGATTATTGTTGCCTCCTTCGATTATGGTTGCCACTTCGATACAAGGCCTTTCGATACAAGACCCCCCCTTTATCCCTTTATTAAAATTTTGAAGCCGCCGAAGGTGGCCGTAATTATTGTTTGACTCCCTCGATTATTGTTTGTCTCCCTCGAGTATTGTTGCCACTTCGATTATTGTTGCCACTTCGATACAAGACCTTTCGATACAAGACCCTTCCATACAAGACCTTTCGATACAAGACCCCCCATTTATTCCTTTATTAAAATTTTGAAGCCGCCGAAGGTGGCCGTAATCATTGTTTACCTCCCTCGATTATTGTTTGCATCCCTCGATTATTGTTGTAGAATGCATCAATATATGGAGTAGAATATGATACAGAATAGAGTAGAATAGACTACTAAATGCAGTAGACCTCATTACAACAACATAATGACCTCGATTATTGTTTGCCTCCCTCGATTATTGTTGCCACTTCGATACAAGACCTTTCGATACAAGACCCCCCCTTTATCCCTTTATTAAAATTCTGAAGCCGCCGAAGGTGGCCGTAATCATTTTTTTCCTCCCTCGATTAGTGTTCCCTCCCTCGATTATTGTTGCCACTTCGATTATTGTTGCCACTTCGATACAAGACCTTTCGATACATGACCTTTCGATACAAGACCCCCCTTTATCCCTTTATTAAAATTCTGAAGCCGCCGAAGGTGGCCGTAATCATTGTTTGCCTCCCTCGATTAGTGTTGCCACTTCGATTATTGTTTCCTCCCTCCATTATTGTAGAGTTCATAAATAAATGGAGTAGAATAAAATATGGAATAGAGTAGAATGCACTACTAAATGCAGTATAACTCATTACAACAAGGTAATTTCCTCGATTATTGTTTGCCTCCCTCGATTATTGTTTCCACTTCGATACAAGACCCCACATGTGTCCCTTTATAATCGAGGGAGGTGAACGATCACGGCCGCCGAAGGCGGCCGTGATCATTCACCTCCCTCGATTATTGTTCGCCTCCCTCGATTATTGTTGCCTCCCTCGATTATTGTTGTAGAATGCATCAATATATGGAGTAGAATATGATACAGAATAGAGTACAATAGACTACTAAATGCAGTAGACCTCATTACAAAAACATAATTACCTCGATTATTGTTTGCCTCCCTCGATTATTGTTGCCACTTCGATACAAGACCTTTCGATACAAGACCCCCCCTTTATCCCTTTATTAAAATTCTGAAGCCGCCGAAGGTGGCCGTAATCATTGTTTGCGTCCCTCGATTATTGTTGCCACTTCGATACAAGACCTTTCGATACAAGACCTTTCGATACAAGACCCCCCTTTATCTCTTTATTAAAATTCTGAAGCCGTCGAAGGTGGCCGTAATCATTGTTTGCCTCCCTCGATTATTGTTGCCACTTCGATACAAGACCTTTCGATACAAGACCCCCCCCCCCCCCCCCCCCATTTTATCACTTTATTTAAATTTTGAAGCCGCCGAAGGTGGCCGTAATTATTGTTTGCCTCCCTCGATTATTGTTTGTATCCCTCGAGTATTGTTGCCACTTCGATTATTGTTGCCACTTCGATTCAAGACCTTTCGATACAAGACCTTTCGATACAAGACCCCCCATTTATCCCTTTATTAAAATTTTGAAGCCGCCGAAGGTGGCCGTAATCATTGTTTACCTCCCTCGATTATTGTTTGCCTCCCTCGATTATTGTTACCTCCCTCGATTATTGTTGTAGAATGCATCAATATATGGAATAAAATATGATACAGAATAGAGTAGAATAGACTACTAAATGCAGTACACCTCATTACAACAACATAATGACCTCGATTATTGTTTGCCTCCCTCGATTATTGTTGCCACTTCGATACAAGACCTTTCGATACAAGACCCCCCCTTTATCCCTTTATTAAAGTTCTGAAGCCGCCGAAGGTGGCCGTAATCATTGTTTGCCTCCCTCGATTATTGTTGCCTCCCTCGATTATTGTTGTAGAATGCATCAATATATGAAGTAGAATATGATACAGAATAGAGTAAAATAGACTACTAAATACAGTAGACCTCATTACAACAACACAATGACCTCGATTATTGTTTGCCTCCCTCGATTATTGTTGCCACTTCGATACAAGACCTTTCGATACAAGACCCCCCCCCCTTTATCCCTTTATTAAAATTCTAAAGCCGCCGAAGGTGGCCGTAATCATTGTTTGTCTCCCTCGATTATTGTTTCCACTTCGATACAAGACCTTTCGATACAAGACACAAGACCTTTCGATACAAGACCCCCCCTTTATCCCTTTATTAAAATTCTGAAGCCGCCGAAGGTGGCAGTAATCATTGTTTGCCTCCCTCGATTATTGTTGCCTCCCTCGATTATTGTTGCCACTTCGACACAAGACCTTTCGATACAAGACCCCCCCTTTATCCCTTTATTAAAATTCTGAAGCCGCCGAAGGTGGCCGTAATCATTGTTTGCCTCTCTCGATTATTGTTGCCTCCCTCGATTATTGTTGCCACTTCGATTATTGTTGCCACTTCGATACAAGACCTTTCGATACAAGACCTTTCGATACAAGACCCCCCTTTATCCCTTTATTAAAATTCTGAAGCCGCCGAAGGTGGCCGTAATCATTGTTTGCCTCCCTCGATTAGTGTTCCCTCCCTCGATTATTGTTGCCACTTCGATTATTGTTGCCACTTCGATACAAGACCTTTCGATACATGACCTTTCGATACAAGACCCCCCTTTATCCCTTTATTAAAATTCTGAAGCCGCCGAAGGAGGCCGTAATCATTGTTTGCCTCCCTCGATTAGTGTTGCCACTTCGATTATTGTTGCCTCCCTCCATTATTGTAGAGTTCATAAATAAATGGAGTAGAATAAAATATGGAATAGAGCAGAATGCACTACTAAATGCAGTACAACTCATTACAACAAGGTAATTTCCCCGATTATTGTTTGCCTCCCTCGATTATTGTTTCCACTTCGATACAAGACCCCACCTGTGTCCCTTTATAGTCGAGGGAGGTGAACGATCACGGCCGCCTTCGGCGGCCGTGATCATTCACCTCCCTAGATTATTGTTCGCCTCCCTCGATTAGGCTTTATGGGCTTATTTTTAGGAATTAGGGTTTAGGGGTTATTTTTAGAGTTTATGGTGGATTATATTATTCACTACAGTAGAATCGATTATTAAACAGATTACAATGTAATTTATAAATAGAGTACTAGTCAAAATTGAGGAGACTGTGTTTATAAATAGTGCATAATACATTACTAACTGGTGTAGAATGCATAAAGATAGTACAAAGAACAAATCCATTTTTCAGATTCCAATCCCACTACAGCAAATTCATATTCAGAACAGATTTTAAACACAACTTCAATACAATACAACTTCCACAACTTCAAATACAACTTCAAAATACAACTTCCATCAACTTCAAATAGAACTTCCACAATTTCAAACACAACTTCAATACAATAAACTGAACTAAATTCCCCAAAATTTCAAATCAATCCCGCTCAATTTTCTATCCTTTTCTCACAACTTCATGTTCAACAGATGCATTTTCTCTTGCTCTTCCTGCGACTTCTTTTCTCAACTCATTCAACTCTGTCATGAGGATTGCAGAACAATATTTGACTCGAAGGATCTTCAACAATAATTCACCTCCCTCGATTATTGTTCGCACTCCCTCGATTATTGTTCGCCTCCCTCGATTATTGTTGTACTTTGATACAAGACTAAAGAGAGTAGAATGCACTACTAAAGAGAGTAAAATGCACTACTAAATGCAGTAAAATTCATTAGAACATGATGCCGCCCTCGATTATTGTTCGCATCCCTCAAATATTGTTTGTCTCCCTCTATTATTGTTGCCACTTCGATATATTCTATAGTGAGTTCTACTAATTTTTATGCTTACTTCTACTCTTTTTATACTTAGTTCTACCTTTTTAGTTTGAAATTTGTTTTCTTAGTTCTACTTTGTTTTCAAGTTATACTCTAATGTATATTTATTTCTACTCTTTTTTATATTTAGTTCTACTGGATTGTATACTAAATTTTATTCTTTTTTATATTTAGTTTTACCTGTTTTTGTCCTTTTTTTTATATTTGTATTTTCTCATTCTGTTTTTTTTTATACTTAGTTATACTGAGCGTGAAGCATAAGCGACAAAGGAGGGCGAAGAGTACGATTGATAAGAAATGCAAACAAATACAAGGGAGAAGGAAAAGATCGAACATTGTTGAGTTAAAAACAAAGATGGATGTGATAAAAATTCACTAATAATGTAAATGAAACATAGAATGAAATTTTAAAAAATATGATTGTTTTAGAGTTTAAAGTTTAATTTTAGTGTTTAGTTTTAGAACTTGTTTATTAATACGGTGTATTAAAAATTAAGTAGAATTTAATAATAAAGTAAGTAGAATTGAAATACAAAGGGAGAAGAATTAATGTATAAAGTGAAAAGTAAGCACTCAATTGTTCTAGCCTAAATATCAAAACAATTTTTTTAATTCAAAATAGAGAATAAAATCAATTCAACTTTGTTAAAAGAAATAATTTCTATCCAAACAATTAAAAACTAACTAAATTACACCCCAAATACAGAAGAATTTATCACAAGTTAATGTAGATTCTAGTTAATAACGGTGATGTATAACTTTTTGAAATCACACACGGACATAAATATTCAATGAACCCCATCCGGATCAAATGCCCAAACTCTACATATTATGGTTTCCTTTCCTCTGTTTGCTACAGCTGCAACACCAATGATCGCCTCCTAACGATGCCTAACGTCACCCGACACGAGTAGCAAAGCATAAAACACGGAGTTAAAAAACCACTTCAAATTGAGATTTGGTGTGTTGGAGTTCAAACAGGGAGTTGATAAACCACTTCAAATTTGGATTTGGTGTGTTGGAGAACCTTACGCTACCTAACACGAAGAGCCTTTTCAGTAGCAGCAACGGTATCTCTATACACCGATTCAAACTTTTACAAACCGTCATTTCTGGTAGAGCCCGTGTTCAGACTTTTCAACTCCTTCCCATGATCACCTGCGCTTCACATTTGCAGGGGACACTCCGTAATCAACAACCGCTTATCCAAAACTCCGAATAGTTCTTTAACGATCGAAACTACTTCGTCTCACGAAAGACGAGGAGTCAGAATTCGAGTGGCCAGATGCTGACAATTGAATGCATGGCCAGTTCACCGACAACCTGCGATTCTCAAACTAATACATACTCCCCAAAATGCCATTCCAAAAACAGAAAACATCGGAGCGAGTCTCGGAATGGAACGAGCTATCATGTACCCATCCCACGAGGCCCTTGTCTCGTCGTACGGAATCAAGCAGGCATCGACCGAAAACCTGGGTTCCGTGTTGCAGGATCTCTTCCCTAACGTCGGGAAGGACTCGATGATGGACTTGTCGAATCCACGCGTAGTTGTGGCGCGCCATTATCGGAGGGAGAGGCGCGATGGACGTTTGTGGCGCGCCGATATCAGTGGGAGGGGTGAGATGGACGTTTGTGGCACGCTGATATCGGAGGGAGGTGCGCGATGGACACTTCTGGCTATCATCATCATCATCATTATCGGTGACTTTCATCAAACACCTAGCGGCATTCTCTTTCCCCAATTCTGTACCGACTCGAGAACCCTAATTAGCGGCCCGATCTCTCCGGCTCCGATCAACACGCCTTTGCACGCCTGGAATCCGGCAATTAGAGACACTGATTTGCAGGCCCCCTCCTGAATTTCAATAGCCGGCAAGTCGAGGAAATCGACGAAGCCGTCGATCTCCCCTGTGAATCTGATGCACCTCACCACGACGAACGACGTCGTTGAGGACGGTGGTTGTTCTGATGGTGCTCGAGAAGAGATGAGAGATGAGAGATCCGGTGGTTAGCTTCGTGGCGGCACGGTTGAGAGAGGAAGCTCCGGTGTTCCTCGCGATTTCTTTCGAGAAGATAGCGATTCTTTTGTGTGCGATTAGTGCTGGATCACAAGGAAAATAATTAGGTCAAATGTTTTTGTTTACAGGCGGGGACCATATAAATCTATATGGACCCCTACCCATGGTATAGGCTCCCCAATACAATAAACATGATATTATCGGGACCGTATAGTATGGGGTAGGGCCCATATGATCTGTATGGTCCCCACGCGTAAACAAAACAACTTCGGCCCGATCCGACCCGACTGTGATTTCTTTATTCTCCTTTTGCGCGTCTCCCCCGAGCTCTTCATCTATGGTTTCTTCCACGGTGATTTCCAAGGTTTTCTCTATCTCGGTCGTTGCCGTAGAATGTTCGTCTCCGCAGCGTCGCAATCTCCCTCCGCTGCGCCGAGGACGTCGCCTCTATCCCCAGCATCGTTGACACCGTCGTTCGTCTCTCCGCAAGCGAGTCCCGCTCCCGCTCCGACTCTGTCCGCCGCCTCTCCGTCTGCGACCTCTCTGCCGACTTTACCTAGCTTCTACTCCGTTCGCGTCTCCGTCGTTGACTTCCCCTATAGTCAATGCTTCGTCTCTCTCTCTCTGTTGTTTTTTCGGGCAATTTTCTCCAGCGGTCATTTCCCCAATTTCACTTGCTGGAATATTTCCCCAATTTCACTTGCTGTATTATTCCCGATTTATTGCTGCCTTTGATTTTCAAAACTCTGTTAGTATTATTATAGGCATGGATGGAAGGTGAGGTCATCTAACCCCTCTTTCATTACAGAAATTTTATAAATGAATATTAATAAGATACTGGTAAAAACCAAAAATTTGTTGCATCAATTAATTTATATTTATATTTTTTGTGTGTACTTATTGTGCCTCATGATCAGCTTCTACAGGTGCAGCTTTGATCCCATTAATGCAGGGTCAATGGTGCAGCAGGAATATATCCTATTTTTGAAAACTGAAACAAGACCTCGATAGGCCTCTATGGTTATCAAATTGATGTTGGGAAGAAGTTTGGTATGATTCCCTTGTACTTTTGAAATTCTATTGTATTCTAGTTTCAGGATCCACAACTTGCTCTTAATCTATGTTTATGTGTTTTCAAGATATATTTGAAGTTGCTATAGAAGATGGTACAGTACTTTCCATGAAGTTACATAGACTTGGTAGGATGCCTTTTAGGGTAGTGAAGACCTTTCCATGAAGTTACACAGAATTGGTAGGATGCCTTTTAGGGTAGTGAAGACCAAACGTTGCTATTTGAGGCACCGTAGTAGCTTTAGCCGGCTGTACTTGTCACGACTTGTAGCACTCAAAGAACTTGCACTTATGAACGTTTGTTGCAATAATTTTTTTTAGTTGCCTGACTTAATTTTATTAATGGTAAAAAGAGTGGTGCCTTTTTCTCAGTCTAGTAGCTTTACTGATGTTGATTTCTTTGGGTAGGCTTTAGGTGAACATCATTTTCATGTCCCTCATGTCGTGGAATACAATCTTCATTGTGTTTTCATGTCACTCGTCCAAGTATATCCATGGTAAGTTTTCTGCTCTATATGCCTTTTTATTATTTAAGGTCAAAAGAAAATCATAACACTTATACACTTATTTACTTGAATATTCACTAATTTGTAATGAATTTTTCTCTGTTTAGTTTTTTTTTTATAGTGACTTTTTAATTAGTATAAATTGTGTGAAAAATAAAAAAAAATCAAGAAATTTAAGATGAAAAAAGTAAATCATCACAGTTATTGACTAGCATCTACATAAACATGTGATAAATTCTTCCCTGTTTGCCCTGTTAATTTGGCATGTTTCTAATTAGTATGATTTGTGTGACAAATTATAAACAATAAAAAAAATCGTAAGATCAGAAGTGAACCATCACACTTATTTACTGGAATCTACATCGATTTGTGATAAATTCTCCTCTGTTTGGTCTGTTCTTTTGTGACTTTGAAATTAGTAATTATTTATGATGACTCTACTCTAATTTGTGATGAATTCTACTCTAATTTCTTAATGCTTCTCCTCTATTTTGTGTTAATTTTGTGAATTTGTAATTAGTATGAATTGTGTTTTGCATGGGGAATCATTTAATTTATTGAGTAGAACTAGAATCTACTCTGATTTGTGATGACTTCTACTCTGTTTTGTCTTGTTTTTGTAATTTTATAATTGCTATGAATTATGCAAAAAGGAATAAAAAAGAAATAAACTCTGAATTGTAATTAATTATCTTCTGTTTGTTATGGTCTTTTCTGTTTGCAATAACAATTAATTATTCTTGCTTTCAAGAAACATTTCTCATAAGAAAGAGCCCAAGGAGAGAGGTTCTTCTTACAAAAACAGTAAACTCGAAACTTGAAATTCGTATTTAAACGAAAACTCATAATTTTTATTAATTAAAATTGTATTGTACAGGTCAAATGATGGTTCTAGTTCAAATGAGGTTGCAGCAACAGAAAATCAGGAACCTGCAACAAAAAAGGTACAATTCTTCGCATAGTGAATATATAACAATCAATAAATGTAAAATTCTACATTGATTTGTAATTAGTATGAATTGAGAGAAGTTTAAGATCAAAATGTGAATCAACTAAGTTATTTAAATGGAATCTACATTAATTTGTAATGCATTCTCTTATGTTTGATATGTTATTTTGTGGCTTGTAATTAGAATAAATTGAGTGAAGTTTAAGATCAAAATTTGAATCAACACAATTATTTAATGGAATGTATACTGATTTGTGATGAATTCTCCTCTTTTTGATATGTTATTTTGTGGCTTGCAAATAGATTTAATTGAGGGTAGTTTAAGATCAAAATGTGAACTAGCACAGTTATTGAATGTAATATACTTTGTTATTGAATGTAATCTACACTGTTTATATGTTATTCTGTTACTTGTAATTAGAATGAATTGGGTGAAATTTAAGATCAAAATCTGAAACAGGATGATATGTTTTTTTTTTAACAGGATGATAATTTCCTCAGATTTCTTACTGTGAAATATTGTTCGACCATCATAATGATGGACATCAATGAGGTGAAGAAAAAAGTTATGCGAAAAGTTAGAGAAATTGCATACGTGGATGATGAATTGTGGATGATGAATTGTTAAAGCTGGATAGCAAATTGAGAAAGAGTTTTCATGATTGTATAATTAAGATTCAAATCACCGTTGAGCAAGATGTACTAGTTGTATAATTTGTTATGATATTTAGCTTAGAATACAAACCAAATTTTTATTCTCTCTTTATAACAATATTTTATTCTGTTTATTACTAAATTCTACTCTATGTTAGAATGAATTCTACTCTCTTTATAACAATATTTTATATTTATAAGACTATTTTAGTTCATGTTACTCGTTATGTGAATATTCTACTTCATTTATTAATGTTCGAGTTCTACTCCATTTAGTAATGAATTTTACTCGTTATGTGAATATTCTACTCCATTTATTAATGAACTCTACTGTATTTGTAATTATATTCTACTCTGTTTGTAACTAAATTATTCTACAAATAAAATACACAACATCTAGTACATGAATAAAAAAGTACTAAGAGCATGTACAATGGTACCAACTTTTTTGAGTTTGAACTCATTTAATTGAACTGTAACCATTCCAAGAGTGAGTTCAGTTTAATTTATCCATATGGCCCACTCTACTGCAAATTCTGAAATGAACCGAGTTCAAAGGTATGAACTCAACTTTTTTATTTATTTTTTACAAACATTGACACATGTCCTTAGTTAATTGGTCAGCCACAAGAAAGTGTATCACACTCTCCATGTTTGCAAGTAAAGCTTTAATTAAAGTTGCAATTTTTATTATTAATATTAAAAAGTATTGCGCTCATAAAATGAGTTCAAACTGAAAAACCAATGTAAATGATAAATAGTTCAGTTCATTATTGATTAAATTGATTTAAAAAATTTAAAAATAGTTAGTTGGTATGAACTGAGTAACCATTGTACATGCCCTAATACATAATTCTCCAATACGTAATAATAATTCTGTTGAACAGGACAAAAACATAAAAACCAAGGGGATTTTTAAAGTGATCAAGGGAGGGTCTTGTAGCGAAATGTCTTGTATCGAAGTGGCGATCTATAATCGTGGGCGGTAAACAATAATCGAGGGAGGCGAACAATAATCGAGGGAGGCGGACGATAATCGATGTAGGAGAATGATTACGGCCACCTTTGGTGGCTCAGAATTTTAATAAAAGGATAAAGGGGGGTCTTGTATCGAAAGGTATTGTATCGAAGTGGCAACAATAATCGAGTGAGGCAAACAATAATCGAGGGAGGCGAACAATAATCTATAGAGGAGAATGATTACGGCCACCTTCGGTGGCTCAAAATTTTAATAAAGAGATAAAGGGGGGGGGGGGGGGGGGGTCTTGTATCGAATGTTCTTGTATCGAAATATCTTGTATCGAAGTGACAACAATAATCGAGGTAGTCGAACAATAATCGAGGGAGGCGAACAATAATCGAGGGAGGTGAATGATTACGGCCACCTTCGGTGGCTCAGAATTTTAATAAAGGGATAAAAGGGGGGTCTTGTATCGAAAGGTCTTGTATCGAAGTGGCAACAATAATCGAGGTAGGCGAACAATAATCGAGTGAGGCGAACAACAATCAATGGAGGTGGATGATTACGGCCACCTTCGGTGGCTCAGAATTTTAATAAATGGATAAAGGGGGGGGGGGGGGGGGGTCTTATATCGAAAGATCTTGCATCGAAGTGGAAACAATAATCTTGGGAGACAAATAATAATCGAGGACATTACTTGTTGTAATGAGTTCTACATCATTTAGTAGTGCAGTCTACTCTATTCCGTATCATATTCTACTCCATTTATTCATAAATTCTACAATAATCGAGGGAGGCGAACAATAATCGAGGTAGGCAAACAATAATCGAGGGAGGTGAATGATTACGGCCACCTTCTGTGGCTCAGGATTTTAATAAAGGGATAAAGGGGAGGTCTTGTATCGAAAGGTCTTTTATCGAAAGGTATTGTATCGAAGTGGCAACAATAATCGAGGTAGGTGAACAATAATCGAGAGAGGCGAACAATAATCGAGGGAGGTGAATGATTACGGCCACCTTCGGTGGCTCAGAATTTTAATAAAGGGATAAAGGGGGGTCTTGTAACGAAAAGTCTTGTATCGAAGTGGCAACAATAATCGAGGTAGGCGAACAATAATCGAGGGAGGCGAACAATAATCAATGGAGGTGGATGATTACGGCCACCTTCGGTGGCTCAAAATTTTAATAAAGGGATAAAGGGGGAGGTCTTGTATCGAAAGGTCTTGTATCGAAGTGGCAACAATAATCGTGGGAGACAAACAATAATCGAGGACATTAGCTTGTTGTAATGAGTTCTACAACATTTAGTAGTGCAGTCTACTCTATTCTATATCATATTCTACTCCATTTATTCATTAATTCTACAATAATCGAGGGAGGCGAACAATAATCGAGGGAGGCAAACAATAATCGAGGGAGGTGAATGATTACGGCCACCTTCGGTGGCTCAGGATTTTAATAAATGGACAAAGGGGGGGTCTTGTATCGAAATGTCTTTTATCGAAAGGTATTGTATCGAAGTGACAACAATAATCGAGGTAGGCGAACAATAATCGAGGTAGGCGAACAATAATCGAGAGAGGCGAACAATAATCGAGGGAGTTGAATGATTACGGCCACCTTCGGTGGCTCAAGATTTTAATAAAGGAATAAAGGGGGGGTTTTGTATCGAAAGATCTTGTATCAAAAGGTCTTGTATCAAAGTGGAAACAATAATCGAGGTAGGAGAACAATAATCGAGAGAGGCGAACAATAATCGAGGGAGGTGAATGTTTACGGCCACCTTCGGTGGCTCAGGATTTTAATGAAGGGATAAGGGGGGGGGGGGGGGGTCTTGTATCGAAAGGTCTTGTATCGAAGTGACAACAATAATCGAGGTAGGCGAACATTAATCGAGGACATTACCTTGTTCTAATGAGTTCTACTGCATTTAGTAGTGTTGTCTGCTCTATTTCGTATCATATTTTACTCCATTTATTGATGAATTCTACAATAATCGAGATAGGCGAACAATAATTGAGGGAGGTGAATGGTTACGGCCACCTTCGGTAGCTCAGGATTTTAATAAAGGGATAAATGTGGGGTCTTGTATCGAAAGGTCTTCTACCGAAGTGGCAACAATAATCGAGGTGGCGAACATTAATCGAGGACATTACCTTGTTCTAATGAGTTCTACTGCATTTAGTAGTGCAGTCTGCTCTATTTCGTATCATATTCTACTCCATTTGTTGATGAATTCTACAATAATCGAGAGAGGCGAACAATAATCGAGGGAGGCGAACAATAATCGAGTAGAACTCATAAACCCTAAAACCTAAACCATAAACCTTAAACCTTTAACCCAAAAGTAGATCTAGTTTCAAAAGGTCTTGTATCGAAGTTGCGATCTATAATCGAGGTCGGTGAACTAGAATCGAGGACGGCGCCAT
This sequence comes from Euphrasia confusa, assembly GCA_954870475.1. NCBI lineage: Eukaryota > Viridiplantae > Streptophyta > Magnoliopsida > Lamiales > Orobanchaceae > Euphrasia > Euphrasia confusa. The sequence continues at coordinate 19,732,728 of OX940966.1, forward strand.
GTTCTAATGAGTTTTACTGCATGTAGTAGTGCATTATACTCTCTTTATATCAATAATTTCTTCAATTGTTAATGACTTCTACTCCATTTATTAATTAATTTTATTTTCTTTATATCAATTGTTAATAAATTTTACTTTATTTATTAATGAATTTTTTTCTCTTTATATCAATATTCTACTACAATTGTTAATAAATTCTACTCTATTTATTAATGAATTTAATTCTCTTTATATCAATATTCTACTACAATTATTAATAAATTCTACTGTATTTATATCTATAGTCTACTATATTTATAACTAAAGAATTCCTAATATGAAATAAACAACATATATAAGATGAATAAAATTTATTTAATAAAATAAGAATTACAAAAAAATGGAACACCATACATCATTTTTAAAAATCAACAATAAAAAGTCAATATCATCATCAACACTAAAAGATCAATATCTTCTTCATCACAATGTTGCCAAAAAACAAAATAATCATAAGACATAATCATATAACACTACGGGGAATCTGAAACTTGTATTTGGAGAAACAACTTCTAATCCTTGATCTTTAGAAATAAGGTGCACAAAATAACTACCCTCGTCATTAAAAAAAAAACACAGCAGAAAAGTATTAATAACACAGTAAAATTCAATATAAAACAGAGTAGAACTCACTACTAAAAACAGTAGAATACAAAAATACCCTTTTGACAGAGGTAATACATTTCATGTGCATCCAAATCAATCTGAACTTCTGGTGGTGCAAGTGCAGGAGACTCGACAAAGTGCAAGTTAGCATCCCCAACAAGTTTCCTTGCCAAGTACATGTAAGGCTTCTCGAAGTTGTAATTTCATCTTTGCTGAAATCTCATAGTACTGCAAGTTCTTCTTCCTGTGGAAAGTCACCTGCTTAGCCTTCACCTGCCTGTTCTTCACATCAACCTTGTTCCCACAGAGCACAATTGGGATATTCTCACAGACCCTGACATTCAAAGGTAAATTAAGACTACCAAGCTTATATTGAAACACCACCTTCAAAATGCAGTAAAAGACTAGAAATATATCGGCAAAGGTCACGATGCCATGTTGGAACATTCTTGTAAGTCAATCGAGCCGTCACATCAAACATAATGATTGCACACTGTCCAACAAGTACTTGATAAATAAAACGAGCAAATTAAATTAAAACAATTTAAGGAGAACAAGAATACACCCAAATCGCCCTGTTTAATTTACACCTTCATCCCACTATGAAGGATAATGGAAGAAAAAAATGTCCACCGATGATAAGAAATAAATGTAAACAATAACAGAGATACCAAAGTGACGTGAATAAACATACAAGTACAAGTATATACACACAATATATATTTACTAGTATCCATCTCTTAGGCCACCGAATTTCTCCTAACCAGCTGTGTCCCAGCAATAAAATCGAATCTTCCCACAATTAGTGAAAAAATCCAGATGATGAACTTCCACACCAATAGTAGCTTCACAACCACACGAACTATTTAGAAACACTAAAATAATTTTTAAAAAAATTATAAATAAAAATAAAACAAGGAAGAATTCCAAACGTAACAAGATACAATACCATTTGCGACACAAACACCAACATCGTTATGTCCGACCTCATGTTGAATAGCATCCGGCTGAACTCCCGCACCGCCTCCGGCACAGCAGCGCGAATCCGTTTACCCACGCCTCGCTGAGAACACCTTGTCGATCTCCCCATCCTCGAACCCGTCGTAGTAATTCTTATCGTTCAGAAAACTAATCTAATTCAATTCAATTTGGGGATAAATTAATTTAGGGTTACAATTGATCAATTAATTATAATTAATGAATGATTACCTTAGCGAGACGCTGATAAGGACGAGCTTTGAGAAGAGGTCGAGGCGGCGGATGGAAGCGAGGATCCCGATGGTGGCGGAGATGGAGTGGACGACGTAGGTGCAACGGTCGACGTGGAGGGCATCGAGTATGAAGAGGAGATCGTCGACGAAGGCGTCGAGGGAGGTGTAGCGGCGGAAGTCAAAGTAATCGGGGTTGACGCTTTGGTGCAGACGAGGTCGTAGAGGATGATGTGGTGTTCGCGATCTCACGGATGAAGTAGGGGAGAATGCCCTGCCAGGCGGATTGGTCGGTGTCGAAGCCATGGGCGATGACTAGGATCTGGTCGCCGGAGCCGTCGACGAGGAAATCTCCTCCGTCTTTTGCCGATTAATTACCGTCGAGCACCATCAGTAGTTGTGAACTGAGATGAGAGAAAAAAAGGGAGAAAAAAGGGGGGGAAAAAGAAGGAAAAAATTAGGGTTGAAAAAATGACGTGTTTAAATATAAAATAAGAGACCCTGTACAATTGGATGGGGTAGGGGTCCAACTCAATATGTATACTATGCTCCCAAGAGCATAATTTGTTGTTGTGATCTCGGTCCATTAATCAATAAAGCCCAAAATCAAAAAACTCATAATTTAAATATTCATCGTCGACGAGGAAAAAAATCATCTTATAAATCATCATTTGGTAGTTAAAATCTTCATCTTCAGGCTATAGAATCATCATCTTGAGGTTATAAAATCATCATCTTAAAGATGCTTTTATCGCACTAATAAAAATCACTAACTTAAGCACAACAAAATCACTAACATAAGCCGAAGAACATGAAATCAGCGTGTTCCAAACTAAAAACTTCATCACAATAAGTAATTATCTTTCACAAAAATAAATCACACATTAAAATTAAATAAAATTATTTATTTAATTACATAAGTAAGTAATCATCTTAACAAAATTAAATAAATTACAAATTAAAATTAAATAAAATTGTTTAACATAAGTAATTATCTTTCACAAAAATAAATTACACATTAAAATTAAATAAAATTGTTTATTTAATTACATAAGTAAGTAATCATCTTAAAAAAAATTACAAATTAAAATTAAATAAAATTGTTTAACGTATCAAATCCTCCGTACATATAGTTATAATCTTCATCAAATAATTAATAAATCTTCATTAATATATTTTCATATAAATTTTTATTAGGAGAAGTCATAAGTATTATTAAAATACTTTTTGTTAAACCAAATATGTGTAATTTCAAAATAATTTATTGATTTTAATCAAAAATTTAGGTTGTAAAATATACACATAGACTGATACGAGAGAATAAAAATATTGGAGAGAGAAAAAAAAAGATTTAGAGAGAAAGAAAAAAAACCTAAAAATAATTTATTTTATATTTTATTTTTTATAAGAATAAGTGGGTACACCATTCTCATTTTATTCCTAGGTACACGTTATAAATTGCCGGTCCAACTAATAAATTGCCTATGATAAATATGAATGCATTTAAATATTAATTAATGATGTGATTTAAATATATATGTACGCATTTTAATTAAAACTAGTCCTCTTGTCCGTGCGATACACGTGTATTAAATTCAACTTTCTGTTACTCGGATTAGTGCAAAAACTGTTTAAGCTTAATGTTTAACATAAACTAATTTTAAATGTAGATATTGATAATCAAAAAATAAAGATTAAGTGAATGATCTAATTGAAATAATACAAATAAGAAATTACAATGAAATTACAAATTCTAGGTAAGGAAGCACGCATCAGTGGACCATTAGGGGTCTTGAGATTTGTGTGCTCAGGTATCCGGTATGTGAATTGTAATGGAAACACCTAGAAAAAGATAAAAATGTACGTACAACCAACAATCATAATAAAGGCTATGAAAAGAAAATGAGCTACCAAAATGTATTTTACACACTTACAATGATATTATCAGTAAGATGATTAATCGTAACGTGGAATCCAGGGGCATATGGGAGCACTATAGGTAAAAAAAATCAGTTATTCATTGTTAGAATACAAACAAACAGAATAATTAACAAAGTACCCTATTTGAGCACAACATTGGTGAAATAAGAAATCAAACAAACAGAATAATTAACAAAGTACCCTATTTCAGCACAACATTGGTGAAATAAGAGATATTATCTGATTCAATGAATAATTTAGCGAAAGACAAATGTTTTAAAGACCATATTTTATTATACAACTCAGATAGAGAATCAGAAAAAAAAAACTCTTGATTAAAAAAATAGTTTAGAGAGAAGCCTTACCATTTTGTACATCATCACTGCTTTATAAGATTTTAGTTTATCAATTTTTTTTAATATATATCGTTACTCATGATAAATAAAACATACATACCTAGAAAAGGATCATATTCGGGAAAGTAATGTTTACTGATGCTCCAGAATGGATGAAAATTAAACATTTTTTTGGGAAAACATGGGTTGTATAATGGTTCAACCGATGTTCCTTTGATCAAAAGGATCATCAAAGAGTTGTCAATTATAAGATTTGAATAGGCAGTTGACATTATACGAAAATGTTTTACGTTGTACAGTTCACCTTCAATAATTTTGCTGTCAAACTCTTTTACGGACACACCCTTCGGTACAGATGCATGAATTTGAGTACCCTGTTGAATAAAGATCAATAAATGACTACATGAGCGAGTGAACATAATTTCTATCAAATATTGAACGACAAAAAGGGAAAATTATAAAATTTAATTTTACAGTACAATTATTCAAAAGTTGTTTAATTGATTGTATAATTTACATAAAATTTGCCGAGATACAAAAAATAAAACAAAAAGGTCAATATATTGCAAAACATAAATAACAGGTTGTAAATAACAAATAAAAAACAAAACGAATAAATTAAAAGTTCATTAATATTACCTCTGCGTCTATCATGACAATTTCCAAACCGTGTGGAAAAATCTTCGATCCGGGAGACATCAATTTTCTAAAGATGCGCACAACGATAATAAAGTTGGTATGATAGTAGTTAAACTGGAAAGCATATCATTCGCCATCAACGAAATTGAATAAACTGATCTGCAAATAAGAACAGATTGTTATAAAATATTTGTTTGAACAAACACTTAAAAAGATGAAAACAAAAAATCAAAAAATACCGTCTATCTAGTGGTCTCTATTCGTAGTAATTGGTATATGTGCAACGTAAAACCTAAAAAATAAATAAATAACTATATATAGAAACGATTTTGCAATGATATTTATTAGTTATTTAAAAACATTGGACACTCTATTTATTAGTTATTTCCGTACAAAATATTAATAATAATAAAATATGTAGCTATATTTGTGGGCAGCGGGATATTTGATATGTTACCAGTCCCTTTGGTCCTGGTCGTTCGCTACACCTTCTGACATTTACTCCAAATCACGGTCTTCCGATCCTATGTAATAGCCCATACCGGATTCCGGGAGGTGAAGCAGAGAGAGAGAACGCCCTCGTCTCATCAAGCACGTCCGGAGATGGTAATCGTGGTCCGGAGGAGAGCTTTGCACCCCTGGCCCGGGGAGAGAGGATAGGTCGAGGAAGAAGAATCTGCAAGCATCGCGTCTCTTAGGCCGGGTTGAAACAAGCAAAAAAGAAGGGCAATAAAGTCACCCATAACACGGCTCTCCCATTTGAGTTATCTTAGCCCCAGTCCATGCAATAATATTGGAAAAATGGCAGCGTAAGGTAACAACTAGTATTGAAAGCTGGTCGCCTTTGGAATATGAATAGGGCTCCTAGGTGGCGCGTTCGTGGAGGCAAACCGAAGGAAGATATTTAAGAAATATATTAATGATTAAAGTATAAATATGTTAAATAAAGGATAATTAATAAATATATTAATGATTAAAGTATAATGGTGTACAAAATAATGTATTTGAATTTGACCATTGGTATTTTTTAATATTATACAAAAACATAAAATATTTAAATTGTTATGAGAAAATATTAATGTTTACCAAATTTCTCTTGTGATGATAATTAAATATAAAAGTAATAAAAAGACTCTATGAGGTAATAAAATATTTGAATAATAATTTAATAAAATATTACAAAATTGAAATATAATTTTAACACGTAGAAGAAGGTTGATTAAAGATAGGTTTTTAAAATGAATCAAAAAACAAAAATAAATTATAAATTATGTCATAATGTTGAAAAAAAAAACATACTTCTTCCTATATGCACGTGTGAGACCCGTAAAATTTATAGGTTTATAATATTATTAATAATAATAATAATAAAAATACTACTGTATATCATCATAAATAATAAAACTATAATAATAATAATAATTCTACTACTATAATACTAATACTAGTAGTGGAAGTGAATACAAACCGCCTTATAATCCAAGGGCTTACTTTACAAATAATTTAACATTAAATTAAGGAACAATTTCAAAAAAGGTAATTATCTTAGTCTATATTATACATTAAGATCAATCTTTACACTATTTATAAAAAAACTAGATTTACCCAATATATATATATATATATATATATATATATATATATATATATATATATATATATATATATATATATATATATATATATATATATATATATATATATATATATATATATATATATATATATTACTGTCGTAAACACACATTGATATCAGAATTTTTTGTCTCGTAAACACACCTTGATTTCTCACTAATTTTTGCTACTTTATACGCTTTTAAACTACCGTAAACACACCTTGATTTCTCACTAATTTTTGCTGAAAATCGTAGAGAATCGCCCATCCAAAATCAAATTCGCATTTGAAGAAATGAATCAGAATTTCCAACACCGAGATCCAACCGGCTAAATTGTCAGATATCACTAGGTGGAAGACAATCCCGACGGCGCAAGAGTAACCCGATAAAAGATTTGACGGCGACCAGGTTTACTTTCATTTTTTTTACCACAATCGGTTTATTCTGTACAGATATAGTGTAAATTGTACACGCATAAATTTCCTTCAATACCTAAAAACAGATTAACGGGATTAACAACACATGCTCGCAGATCGTGTGATCTCAACGGGATTTCAAGTGTTTCGGCGGAGAATTTATAGACCCGAATTGAATGATTAACTTCGGGTAGGTTTTCCCCAATTTCTCTGTGCACAGCATTCTTAATTTGTGACTGGTTTTGGAAGAATCGAACACATGCATATATTTTTGTTTAATCCGTGTGGTTTAAAATTTGGGTCACTTTTCAGTTTTAGTCGATTTTTCAAATTGTATATGGTTGATAGTTACAGTTCTTGTTTAGGTATTTTTCAAAGCCATGGAGTTTTGATAGGTATTTTTTGTCGATTTTTTAGAGTTGTATAGAGTTGATAATTCTAGGCCGAAGGCTTGTTTATGTGTATTATTTTATAGTTTGAACTAGATTATATCCATATGTGGTGGAATCCCGACTCATCGTATGTCAAGTTTGAGTTTGCTGTGAGATTATTTGAATGAAGACATTATAGTTTGTCATCTACTTTGAAAATGATTTTGAAACGAATTTTGATGTATAATTTTATATTCACAAATGTAGCCCACACCATTTAGATTACATGGTCGTTTGAACATTCAGTATTAATTGGTTGGTTTAGAACGTAGTTCGTGTACCTAGCTTTTCACATTGATTAACTAATGGTCCTTGGTTTATTCGTGATAGTTTAGCTTCTAGACTTCTAGTTAGAATCTAGTATATACACTTTACATGGTTGTGCAGTGTAGTTGGTAGTTCAAAATGCATAAAGTGAATTAATAGTTTACGAACAAGTGTTTTAGTTGCTTCAGAGTTGCAATAATTATAATTTGGTGATAAACATAACACTTATTAGTCTCAATAGTTTAACCTTGATTATAGGTTGGTTTTTGGTCTATTCCTGATAGTTTAACTGCCGGTTAGAATCTCTGACATACACTATACAATGTAGTTGGTAGTTCAGAATTCATAAGTTGAGATATTAGTTAACAAACAAGTATTTGGTAGTGTAATAAATAAATTTCAGAATCTATTACAAACACTATACCTTTTTACACAGTGTATTTTGTAGTTCTAGATTTATAATGTGGTTTAATCGTTTACGTACATGTAGTTTACTATATTAATAGCTACACTAACTAAAACTTGTTTATGGACATAACAAACACTATACTTTGACAGTGTAGTTGGTGGTTCAGAATTCATAAGTTGGGATATTAGTTAACAAACAAGTATTTAGTAGTGTAATAAATAAATTTCATAATCTATCACAAACATTGTACCTTTTTGCACAGTGTATTTTGTAGTTCTAGATTTTTAAAGTGGTTTAATCTTTTATGCACATGTAGTTTACTATATTAATATGTGCACTAACTAAAACTCGTTCATGGACATAACACATACTAGTTCCAATAGTTTAACCTTGATTACAGTGTTGCCTTGGGTTATGGTAAATAATGATTTAATTGCATGTCATAATCTATTACACACACTGTACCGGCTTAGACAGTCCATTTGGTAGTTTAAACGTATTGGTTAATATAAATATGCTTGAAATCATTATAGCTTGAAGGATTGCATTTGCTTGTAGGTGTTTGCATTTGTTAGATATGATCGGTCCAGACACCCCTCACATAAAGATAAATGCCGTGTATGTGAGAGCTTCTTGTAATTCCAAACAAAGGTTGAGGTAATTGAGCCTCGATCCAATTTACATCTTGAAAAACATAGTTAAGGTTTTAGAATAAGTAACTCGTCCCTTGTCATAGACTCATAATTCTGTGTACAAACTACTGAGTCGGTAAATGTCTAGAAAAAGTTTCCATTTTTTTTATGTATGTGATATCTGATTTCTGTCACTGTTTAATGACTGCAGCAATCAGTCTCGAGGCTCGGTAGCAGATGGGTGTATGGTCGCATCTAATTAAATCTTTACATGGGTAAACGCCAAAGATGGATGTAGTACGTAGGAAAATACCCTGCCTTGTTCTTTGTTGACTTAGTCATCTTGTACAAGAAGGCATTCAAGCTGCTTTTTGTTTACCGACTGCGACTGGCAATTTTTAGTTTGTTAGAAGGTCGTGTTCCTTGGTGTATTAAGTACCTAGCATACAACGTTGTCCTGATTCATGTCATTGTATTGTATATTCTTGCACATAATTTAATAAACAAATGCTGCAAAGACATTTGAGCAAGCATAGAACAACCTGAAACGACAAATAATTTACAGAAACTAAAACATTAGGTTCCTTCTTCACCAGCAATTTATATCCGAGTACTTACAACGATACAAAAAGCCAAAACACATGTATTCGAAGAGAAGGCAACAACAGAAGAGCTACATATAATATGTCATATTCCAAATACTACTAGCAAAAGCTGAAGATGTCTTTGGGAAAGGAAAATTAGTCAGATTGAATACGTCTCGTAATTCTGACTTCCTACACAAACAACTGCTGAGGGTTAATGGAAATTATTCTCAAGCTTATCCAGACGAGCACTCAGTCCTTTAGATAATTGAGCAATGAGCATACCAGTTTTGCGCTTCTCTTCGGTCTCCATTTTTCTGAAGATACTCGCCTAATATACCTTCAGCATTGTAATCATTAGCCCGAGCAACCCAACCCCACAACTCATCGTGCCCCCACATCGTAATCTTTCTTAACATGATTCTTCACCTCAAATTCCTTCTCAAACATGATTGCCCTGTAAAATCCAGACCAATCCCTTTTAAATTCCACCACCGCATATCTATTGCTCGACAGTGGTCGAACTCTGACCGGGTCAAACCCTCTCTTGGCCAGGTCAGTGTTGATGCCAGAGATACTCTCCCCATCAACATTTGCTAGAATTTCCATCCAAGGCCACACGAACAACTCATTCACACCACTGCTCGGGGGAGCCTCAACAGCCAATCGAGTGAATTCGTAGATAAAAGATCTTCCTGGTCAAGATCGTCGTTCATGTATCTGACGCCTAAATGCTTCCCCTTGTGCTTGATGTCTCTGTACGTTCGACGAGCCCTTCCCAACATCAGTGGCGTGCTGAAGGAGGTCGTAGAATGGATATACCAGATTCTTTATTCCAGGTTAGTACGGGCACCTAAAGAAGTCGTCTGAAACACTATCATAAGCAAATCGAAAGTAAAAAAAATGATTTACCTTCGGGCGGGCTCAAGAACATACACACTATTGGCTGCGTGAGAAGTATTCTATGAGTTTTGAAAAAAAAACAATCACAATTAATTATATAAGGTATGTAATAAAAAGAATATAAAATTGTTATAATAGAAAAGTTAAAAAAGACAATTTAAATTTGAAAAGCTTACCTAAATTGTGATTACATTAAAGATCAATATGTTTAATTATATATATATGTAATAAATTAACTACCTTTTTTCATAAGAAGTTAAAATATGATAGTTTTTTTTAAATCATAAAACCATTTTTATTTTTTCTCTAAATTACTCTTAAATTAAAAGAGAGGGAAGAAGATAATTACGAAAAAAAAAAGAGGGGAAGAACTTTTGGGATCCCACCACACTCTCAGTAGAAGGAAGAGGATAGAGAAACATAGAAAAATCGTAATAATATTTCAAGCTACGAATCTGATTTCTTCAATAATAGAAGTTGTTCACAATAAGGTAAACTTCAACTTTGTAGTGTTTAATTGTCGATTAAATCAATGTTCAAGTGTAGAACAAGACAATTAAGAGTTAGGGTTTGCTGCTGGTTGTTATTTTTAATTTTCAGCCTGTTTGTACGGTTGATTTCGATAGCTTTAATTCGTCCAAAACCTTGTATGTAAATTTCTGTAAAGTCTATGGATTCTAATTTATTTATATGAAATTTGGTAATTTTTGGACACATATTAAATTAAATATGATATTTATACTAAGTTGTAGCAGTTCTGGAAATTTACTGATTATGTTGAACAAGGTGTGTTGTTAAGATCATAATTGATGACCCGTTTACCCAAATTGAAGTTAGTTTAAAGTTTTGAAATCTACAGCGATAGGGCTTTCTGTATTGACTGATTTGGAACTTGTAAATTTTTTTAAATAAGTCTTTTGGTATGACAAAAACTAGAGCGGTGTGCTGATTTGTGAAAAAGGGGGAAATGTGATATTTGTGTTTGAACTATTTCGGACCCTTATCGGTAAAGGTAAAAGCTTATTAAAAATATGAAGGTTTGTAAAATGAAGTCTTTGAGTTTCTTGTAGATTTTCATAGTTATTTATTGAGTCGAAAAATTATGAGTTTATTTTGGAAAATTGTTGTTTCAGCCGTGGTATGATTTACAGCTTTGAGCAATCTTACGAAAACACACTCAACTTGAAACTTGTTGATCCGATTGATGTTTAGTTTGTTGTAAATGTTAATAAACTGCTTAAGCTACAAGTTTTATGTAGGATCCTATGTCCAGTTGTGAATGGGGTGACCTTGGTGAGCCTAGGTAGTTGATTAGTGGGCTGAAAGTATGGTCGGGCAGGTTTAGGAATATTGATATATCTCTTAGACGGCTGATAGAAACATTGTTTTATTTGTTGGAGTCAGAAGCTAACTCAATTATCTTAATCTTTATAGTTGCAATAGAAGACTAATTTGAAATATCTTGTCCTCTCAAAGCCTTTGAAGTAGACTGAAATTCTGTATAAATAAACTTATTGCGAAACATGTGTAGTTTTGTTAATTTGATCATAACTCCTGAAACTTGTATCGAAATTGAAGTCCGTTTGGATGAAATATTAGATAACTGAATGAACTACAAATGTTATGTTAGAACAAATTTTAAATGAAGAATAGTCTAGGCATACGGTATGTCCGAGAATTAGTCGAGTTGTAACTAAACATAAAATGAAATGAGATTTTAGGATTTTTGAATAAACTAGTTCTTTAATGAGTTTGAATTTGTCTTGGTTGAGGATAATTAAGAGTATCTTATAATTAGGACGTGATCCATCGTCGAGTGGAGTGCACGGGGCACACGATAGAGACGAGGGATAGATTGTAGAGGTCGTGGCAGCGACGTACACAGGTGGGTAAAAGTATAACCTAAATTATTTGTTTAATTATACGATTGTGTGAAATGACTATATGTGATATCTGGTTATTTGTTGCTAGGTTATGTGATGTGATGTGATATGTAGTGATGTGATTTGTGTGAACTTTGTACTGTGATTATATGACGTGCTTTATCAGGTGTGTTGATCTTGATATGATTGATTGAGATGTGAAACATGCATGACACGATTTATTATGTCATGGCACGTGCATAAAATGTCAAGCAAGGCATAAAAGCCAAGTAGGGCTTGATACTTCAGCAAGTAGGCTGGGGTACTATCGGCCAAAGAGCTGTACGATTATGGGCCCGGGTGTGTGAGTCATTGCACGTATGAGATTGCATAAGTAGCTTGCATTGATTGCTGCATTGTGCATATTTATTTGTGATTTTTGAGTTTTGCAGGTATCAAGGTTGATCGTTGTCATTGTCGTGTCCCGCCCGTTAGTCAGTCTCTGGGGTCCTAGGGATTTTTGTAGAGTTGTACCAGTATATGTATATACTTTATATACAGTGATGTTTTATGTTTATATTTTGAATACTCGGTTATGTATATTGACAGTAAATATTATTAGTAGTTCATGTCCCGAGTTATATGTTAAATTTTGATTAAATATTTATTATTAATTTAGTAGTTTAATTGTGTTTAGTGTTTTAAACCTGTTTTGTCTGTTATTTTGGAGTCGGGGCGTGACACAACGGCTTCTTCAACATGATTATAAATCAATAATTCGAGTAGCTTCACACGAAAAACAAACTCACCTGCAAAATAAAATATTTATTATGATAATATTAATAAGAATAATGTAAGATTTTTTTCAAATAATTCAATATTATATATTACCTTGGTATTTGGTTGTAGAACACAAATTAACGATAATAATGAGTTTATAAAATACACCATCCCTCCACATGTCAACATTTCTTTTGATTACATTAGAAAATGGACCAAAGAGCAACCAAATAATTTCGGTATAGCTGTTAATTCAAAAAAATTAAAACTTTAATTTAAGTGATGATACCAACTATTATAAAAAAAATATAAAATATATTGAAATGCTTACTTGACATCAGATATGACAAAACGAATGTAAGCATCACATCCATTACTATTTCCATCCATATTGGCGTGATCAATATCAACACATGACCAATTACATCTTTATAACGAAAAATCAGTGTAAGTAGTCAAACCACAAAAAGCGTAAAAAAAAAAAAAAAAAAAAAACAATAAAGATGACATTTATACAAATGCGATTTAATTTGTTACATACCAATCAAATGACTTGTATCGGGATAGGCATCTTCGGGGATTTTTTCAAAAGGAAAAAACTTGTATGGCGACATTGGAATTTCAAGATCGACTACACCGGTGATAGATGTATCGGCAAAAGTAATATCATCCGTGAATTTTCCAATACTGGCCTAATTGTAGGGCTACCGATTACCTGAAACTTTTTGATTACGTAAGCATCACCTTCACGAATCTGGTCATCAAAACAATTGAACAAAGAGTTGCTTATAGATGCATGAATTCGTGATCCCTGTAATAAAATAAATGTAATATTATTCATCAAACACTTAAAATAATTGGAAGTCATCATAACAAATAAAGGTACATTCAAAATTATAAAAACAGTATCATTAATTATCTATTAACAGTTTTAAGATCTAAAGTCATATGAATAAAATCATATTTAATTAAGCAATACTAACCAATGTTTATTAACTATAAAAACATTCAGATTGAAATAATATTCTAAAAAATAAACAGTTATAAAAACATAATTTAAATCTATCAGACCTATTTAGATGGATGAAGTATCTAACATGTTCGTCCATAAGTACAACTTTAATACTCAACGGAGCACCTTTAAAGTTTTGGTGATCCACTTTCTTGTGCATCGAACAACAATTTTCCAATCGTTGAAATTTGTAGAAGTTAGTTGAGATACACGATGTAGTAAATCCATGATTTTTTCAATAGACAGAGAAGAAGGTGAAAATAAAGTATTATCTAATTGAAATTATTATTTGCGATTTCAGAGATCTTGATATGAAGAGATACGAAGCGCCGCACGATTAGATGTAAAGTCTGAACCATATAATTATTAATAATAATCTATAATAATTTTAAAATATTATAACCATATATAGATAAGACTAAAAACGAAAAAAAATCTAAATCCCTATATTTTAAAATGGTGAAAAAAATAAATTTTGTGTTTATTAAAATGCGATGCTATATATTATATTGTCATAAATCAAATTATTATATAATATACTATTAAACATTAATGATGGTTGCCGTTAAAATGATTGAGGATGTAAAGAATTATCATTTTTCAACAAATGATTGTTAACTAATAAATAACTATATTAATTTAAATTGGGGGAAAGTAATAAGAAAAATATCCAATTCATATAAAATAACATTGCTTAAATTAAAATAACAAATGAAGTCCTGGTTAATAACTGATATTCAAACATAAAATGTTTTACATATCAGAATCGGAAAAGCATTAAACTTCTGGTTTGACATACAATGTCGTAGAATCAAGATTGTAATAGAATTGCAATGTCATGCCACATTCAAATTTATTCTGCTCGTAGAATAATTTTCACTCACGTCCGATAAAAATACTTTTCTTCCCACTTCGTCGCTGCAACGGGACATGAAATTACGTCTTCGACGTATGATACCAACTTTTCGCGAAGTTGGCCTTAAACTCAAAGTCAGCAGCTTCAGTCGACGAACTCACAGTCAGCAGCTTAAGTCGACGAACTCACAGTCAGCAGCTTCAGTCGACGAACTCACAGTCAGCAGCTTCAGTCGACGAACTCACAGTCAGCAGCTTCAGTCGACGAACTCACAGTCAGCAGCTTCAGTCGCCGAACTCACAGTCAGCAGCTTCAGTCGACGAACTCACAGTCAGCAGCTTCAGTCGACGAACTCACAGTCAGCAGCTTCAGTCGAAGAACTCACGCACTCTCTCAACTATCGCTTGCTTGTGTGTATAGTTCAAACTCAATGTAAGTAAAGTAAAGTAAAGTGCTGAAGACAAAGTTATGTAATAGTTTTTCATTTCATTGAACGACGAAACTAAACTATTACACGGGTAGAGAAAGGTAGACGGAATGATCAAAGGTCGTATCCCAAGTGACGCAGCACTCCAACGAACCAGAGACCTAGTACTACTACACATAGAGCTAAATCACATAACCCTACTAGTGGTGCACAGCACAAAACAACTACCAAAACTCTAAGGCTCAGCGCCAACAAACAACGATAGCGATACTCGAATATCAAATTTCGTTCTCTCAAAATCGTCAAGTGATGAAATCGAAATCCATGGGTTTATATAGGCAGCCCGCACATGTGAGATGATGACATGGCATATTCTCATTCGTCACATGCTTGGCTGATGTCACTTCTCCATGGATGCCATCACTATTGTTGAACTTGGATTCTTGAATCTTGGAATCTTGAATCTTTGATTCTTGAATCTTCGAATCTTGAATCTTCAATTTCAAAATCAGAACTTTAATTCAATCTTGACTCTATCGATCTCAATTCTTCATCTTCAATTTCTCGTGAAAATCTCTAAGTGTTGAAGCCTCAGAATTTCATCGTCTTCATGGTCGTCGATATCATTGAAGTAGTAAACACAAAGTCTCCGAATCCAATACATGAAGACAGTCGCCAGTCGCTGGGTTGGACAGTCGACAGTCGCTGGGTTGGACAGTCGACAGTCGCTGGGTTGGACAATCGACAGTCGCTGGGTTGGACAGTTGGAGTCTCCGGTTTTTGAGTCTCCGAATTTTGAGTCTCCGTTTTTGGAGTCTCCACTTTTGTGTAGTCTCCACTTTTGTGTAGTCTCCACTTTTGTGAAGTCTCCACTTTTGCGTAGTCTCCACTTTTGCGTAGTCTCCACTTTTGCGTAGTCTCCACTTTTGTGAAGTCTCCACTTTTGCGTAGTCTCCGGAAAAGTTGACAGGAGTCTCCGTTTTTGGCGTTCTCTGGAAAAGTTGAAAGGAGTCTCCGTTTTTGGCATTCTCTGGAAAAGTTGACAGGAGTCTCCGTTTTTGGCGAAAAATGAGTCTCCGGTTTTGGAGACGTGAGTCTCCGCTTTTTCAGCGACTCCAGTCGCTGGTTCCAAAAGCGGCGACTCCAGTCTCTGGATCCATGTTGTAGCTCTTGAAGTGTGTATTCCATATAATTTTGAATCACCGCAATCGGATCTCTCACGAAGAAGATATGACAATAGTCGACGGACAGCGCACACCTACCCAACCACTCCTTATAGTAGTCCTTACTAATATATGGGTAGTGACAGCAGTAGACATCAGCCACCCTGATTTTTACACACACCCTGCTAGAGTTCTAGTTCCAGTTGGCACTCATGTTGACGTGATGCATTGGACATCACTGATTCCATATCACCATGTTATATGCTATTCATCAATTCATTCAACACCTGAAACAAAACACAAACACCCAAAACATATGTTGTCGCCAAAACCAACATTTACAGGACGATTGTTTTTGCACTCTCTCATTGGCCAGCGTCAGTTGAACCACATCCTCAATCTTAGTATCGATAGCAAAATCCTAGGAATCGTCTCCGAATGAAATTGACAATGTAATAATGAATATAAAATCACTACTAAAATAGTTATAGATTTAAAAGAAAAAAATTATCAGGCGATAGTAGTGGTGCTTTTGAATTATTTTTGAAAAAATGTCCTTCAAATTCGAGACATGTACTACCAGAACACTTGGAATAACATCAGTACCATAGTTTATTTCAACCCTATCATTACCATGATAAATGTTGACATTGAAGTGCGATAGATCGATCCATTCGAACATCAACACATGTCCACATTTAATCTTATATTTTTCTTTGAACACAGCCCAACCACTCATTACAGGAAGACCTTTCACATCTGGTTGACCCAAGACAACAGGATGATAAAGACCATTCGGGGTCTTGAGATTAGTGAACAACGGCATGTGGTAAGTGCATTGTTTTAATAATGCTGCTGGAATGATGAACAAATTACATAGTTTCGTTAAAATTAGAGTTAGATAATAATAAAAATAATTTGAAACATAAATTGCAATAGACTCCAAATCATAAGGGGATATGGTAATGTGAAATCTGGGGGAGTATGGTGCTCCTCGCCCTACTTCATATAGCATCTGGGGGAGTATGGTGCTCCTCGCCCTACTTCATATAGCATCGTCAGAAGATACTTGTAATTAGGAAGATGGAAAACAATGTAAAAGAGAAAGTGATTATATTTCTATTAATTTCTTTAACAAATAAAAATACAATATTATTACATTGATAATTATTTAATATAATATTGAATTGTATTATAGTAAATTGAACTTCTAATAACTTCATTACCTATTTTTGGTGTTGTAAGAAAACACCTAAAAAAAATACATATGTGTTATAAACTCAAGAGAATTGAGAGAGAATAATCGATTAGATATAGAGAGAACATAAGAGGAGAATAGAATTGTTATGAATTGTTCATTCATTGATATGTGGAGATCCCTTTATATAGGATACAAAGTAGGGTTTCTGTCTTGTTCACCAAGAAAGGGTAAACTAGTCATTCACTAATTAATAATTTTCATAACACTCCCCCTTGAATGACTATTTACAGGATTGATGCCTCGTTAAAACCTTGCCAGGAAAACCCAGTGGGACAAAACCTGAGCGAAGGAAAAAGAGTACAACTTGCTCCCCCTGATTATAATCACCGAAGATCTTTGACTTTGTGATCAATCAATCTCATTAAAACCTGTAACTAATAAAACCATATAGGAAAAACTTAGTTATTCAAATATAAATTTTGGTCTTCAGGACCCAACTTTTGAATTATTGAGTTTCACATTCATTTGTATTATTGTATATTTTTCGTCCTTCAGGGACATGCCTTTACCAGACATCTATATTGACTAGAGCATTAGCAATTGCTATAACCGGCCTGTAACTCTTCTGGAGTATTTTGGATGCGTCTAGTGTTCAATATACATTTCTTGACAAATGAATAATAATGTGAACTTCAATTCACAAACATCTAGAAGATTATACTTTTCTTTGAACTTCAGGTTCTCTCGAAAACAAACTCATATGGAACATTATGATGTTCTCATTAATTATAATCGAGTGATGTACATGTCTCGTTAAAAACCTCGTTATAAAACCCTTTAGGAAAAAATACTCGAGGAAAAGAGTACATGACATTCACATTTATATTGTGGTGATTGTCTCGTTAAAAAC
Source organism: Euphrasia confusa (assembly GCA_954870475.1). NCBI lineage: Eukaryota > Viridiplantae > Streptophyta > Magnoliopsida > Lamiales > Orobanchaceae > Euphrasia > Euphrasia confusa. The sequence goes on from OX940966.1 coordinate 19,750,965, forward strand.
CTTTAACTAAGAAAACCATGTGGGAAAAACTTAGTAGAGGAAAAAAGAGTGCAATCACTGGTCTTCGGGACCAATCACTGGTCTTCGAGACCTTATCTTAAATATCATTTTTGTCCATAATGACATATGATATTGTACATGTTCTGATTTTCATTTCCTTTCATTTTGAGGAAATATTAAAATACATTCAGGATTTCCATGTATGTATCTTTTTTATGACTTCTACATAGTCAAATCATACATTTATGCATATCTATATTTATCGTTGTTGCTGCCAGAAGTATAAGGTAGCGGAACTTAATGTCATCCTTTAAAATATCGAGTTTCTGCGAAAAACTCTTGAGCAACTAAACTCGTTTTTCGTACGATCGCCCACATATATCCTTCTGGGATAATATTCTAAGGTGTGTACTATAGAGTCAAAATATATCTTTATTCAGCGGGTCATGCTCAACCTCAATTGCTCGTTTCTATTTCTTTGAGTGCTGCCGGCAAACTATCATTGATTTGAGTTTTGGATCCAAAATTTCTAGAGCAACTCTTGAGTCAAATATGTCATTGGCGACTTTCTATTTTTCCATGTTGATGACAATTCAATATATCAACCAAATCTTTAATCATTTCCCAAAATATTTAATTTGGTTGTTCCGCAATCCCACGATTTTCTATTATCATGTGCACATGCTTTTTCTATGGGATTTTCATCTAACTCTCTTCAGGAGATTTTGAGGGTGACTTAATTTCTTTGTTTTTCCGCGGATTAATTTTATATCTTGAGATCGATCTACTACGCTTCAGACGTATATTATAATCGACATTTGAGTTGATCTTTTTAATATTTGAACTCTTATAGTTCATTTATCACAAATATATGTGATTTTGTCACACCTTCATTAATTTGGCAGATTACTTGCTGAATATTGCAAGTCACTTATTTTAATGAACATCGGGTTCAATTGATTGATGCGTGGATCTAAAATTAAAGATCGTTTTCATTCCATGAAATTTCTCGGCATTTACATCTATTATATTCTTATCTCCCCTAATGCCGGGAAATGATCTTTTTTAAATATGCAAATCAGCGTAATTGCTATAAACCGATCTTCTGGATCGTGGGCTCGAGATATTATGCCCGTTCATAAAAATACACTTTAGTGGTGATATGAATATAAATTGCATATTTCAAATTAATTTACAGATGGGAAATAACAATTTCCACGCATCATGATATGCATCGTTTTCATGTTTTAGTACATGTAATCGTGGGGGTAATTAGTAAACTCTTCCGGGCCCACTCTTAATATGTCATTATTTACGTAATAATATATTTACCAATGATCCTTCGGGGATACGGGATCTTTACCAATCATCCTTCGGGGATACAATATTTTTATCAATGATCCTTCGGGGATCAAAATAAATTTAAATATATTATCGATTTTAAAAAGATATTCTTCAGGGATAATTCATATGACAACAATCGAATTTGGCTACTATGAGTACCATGTTGTAAATTTATTGAAAACATTTAATGTTTGAACTTTACTTCTTTGAGAGCAATTAATAAAAATAATTGTTACATCAGAAGCCATTGATTTGATATTTCTGCGGGAATATCATATCATAATGTTCTCCAATAACATTTAAAATTTAATTTTAATATTTATTCATGAATATCATATCATAATGTTCTACAGGAACATTTAAAACTTATTGCTACTACAAGAGCAATTTAATTTGATATTTCCTCTATAGTTACATATGATTATCATAATATTTCTTCAGGAATATTCAAATGACAATTTGATTTGTTATTTCTCGAATAATATCAAATCAGGATGATCTTAAAAGATCAATATAATATTTAAACCATAGTATATGTTCTTCAGGAACATTCAATTTAATTGATTTATTAAGAATAATAGATTTGATAATACTTCAGGAATATAAAATTTTCATGGGATTGAAACTCATGCGCTATCCCAATATTCAAGCAAATAACCATCGGGCTATTCAACAAGTTTTGGATTAACTTTTCCTAAAGTTACACCCACTTTGGAATTCAGAAAATATCTCAATTGATTCATGGGTCGAGTTCGCACATACATGACTTGGCCACAAAAAACTCGCACGATGTTCTTCAGGAACATTTAATTTTGATATTTCTTCAGGAATATCATATCATGTTCTTCAGGAACATTTATTTTTGATATTTCTTAGGATTATAATATCATACCACAATGTTCTTCAGGAACATTAAAATTTTAATTGATTTACTAGGCATAACTAATTTGATATTACTTCAAGAATATCATATTGTAATGTTCTTCAGGAACTTAATCATAATTAATTTGATATTACTTCAAGAATATCATATTATAATGTTCTTCAGGAACTTAGGCATAATTAGTTTGATATTACTTTAAAAATATCATATTATAATGTTCTTCGGGAACATATGATATTACTTCAGGAATATCAGATTATAATGTTTAACATATGAATTTAAGAAGAAGGAGGAGAAGTAGATATATTTATAATTATTAATGAATATAAACAAACATATAAATTTTTTCCTTGGAGTTCGAATCTTAGATGAGTAGAACTTTGATGAAGAACGCGGTTGAGCTTTTGATCTTGGATGAGTAGAACTTCGATGAAGAACGCGGTTGAGCTTTCGTGCTGATAACGTGTTATAAACTCAAGAGAATTGAGAGAGAATAATCGATTAGATATAGAGATAAAGGAGAATAGAATTGTTATGATATGGGCTGATAACGTGTTATAAACTCAAGAGAATTGAGAGAGAATAATCGATTAGATATAGAGATAACATAAGAGGAGAATATAATTGTTATGATATGGGGAGATCCCTTTATATAGTATACAAAGTAGAGTTTCTGTTATAACAATATGTAAGTTATTAAATATAACGCAAAAAAAATGTGTAGTTATTTGAATTGTATTATAGTAAATTGAACTTCTAATAACTTCATTACCTATTTTTGGTGTTGTAAAAAAACACCTAAAAAATACATATGTAAGTTATTAAATATAACGCAAAAAAAAAAAAAGTGTAGTTATTAACGCAAAAAAAAAAAATAGTTAAGTATGGAGATAACGCAAAATCTTTTAATGATTAATCATCTAAAAAAATAAAAATAAAAATAAATCAGTTAAATCCTGCAAAAAAAAAAGGACATTCGTAAGTATAAAAATCAAAAAAAATTTAAACCACAAAAGAATAATGAATCCAATAGAACAAATAAGAACAATCGTCCAAAATAATAAATACTTACAATGGTCTATTTATCAATCGAAAAATATAGTATGAGTTATTACTTTAATAACACATACATTCATAATATAATATCGCTACAAACATTAAAATGGTCTTCTGTCTTCATTTTATTTAAGCACCTTAATTATTTGTGATGATATAAGAACAAACCTACAAAGAAGAAAAAGTAATAATATAGAATAATTAAAAAAAATTGCCAAAAGGAAGAAAGAAAAAATGAAACTGTGAGTAACTTTGCAAAAAAATCAAATACAATATTGATACAAAACAATTGTATTAATTGAAAGAATAGAAAAAATAAACGCATAAAAATAACAATAATCAAACAACTAAAATGAAAAAACTTTAGGTAAAAGTGCTTACCGTGAATATGCTGCAAAACAAAAACAATTATTCGTTATCGATAAATATCAAATTAATTGATTTGCTTAATTTAAGGCTTAATTTAAGGTATTAATTTAGAACTATTTAGGTTAAAGGGTAATATAATTTAATATATTTTATAGTATATAATAATTTAAAAAAGCTAAGAATCGGTATTTGCGTTAATGGTTAATTAGTTCCTATAATTATATACGCAGAATTGCCAATTATGAATATTAATGAAAATTAAGAAATAAATATCAAATTGATTGATTTGCTTAATTTAAGGTATTAATTTATAGTAGGGAAAATATCACATTTGGTCTGAGTGTCATTTCCAATAAGTAGTCATTTATCTTAAAAAATTATCAAAATTGATCATTTGACCTGCTATAAAATCATAAATTGGATTCGTTAGGACTTGAACCATGACTACTTGAATACTTAAAACCAAAATTACAAACTTACCATTATACCAAATATCTAGAATTAACAAAAATAGAATATTAAATGATAATATACTGTAAATAATTAATTAATAAACAAATAAAACAACTTAAATTTAATCAATTAATCACAAAATAATTTTTTCGAAAATATAATAAAAACATTAATTTATTTATTTTTAATGATTAATTAATTAATTAACAAAGTAGTAGCTTTAAAATTAAAAAATACAAATTAATTTAAAGTTTATAATAAACTAATAAAAAATAATAATTATAAAAAAATATCATAAAAAATAATAAATTATATAATAAATTTAAATTTAATAATATCTAAGTTTACATTTATTACTTAATTAATAGTAAAAATATATTAATCAAAAACTTAATAAACAAAATTATACCACTAAAAATTAATTAAATACAAAATAATTCAAATTTAATAATTAGTTATTTTGCATTTATTAATTAATTAAACATCAAAAATATTTTATTATCAAAATTAATAAGGCATGAAAATAATTAATTTTTTACTTAATAATTTACATTATTTTAATTTAATTTGGTAATTATTTTTTATTTTCAATACCAAATTAAAATAATTTGTAATTTTATATAGTGTTTAATTTATTTTTAAAATGATTGCTATATTTAATTTATGATTTGATTTTTTTGGTAAAAAAATATTTAAATATTTTTTTTATTATTTTTAATGTTTTTTTTAATAATATTATGGTAGTAATTGTTAAATACTTCTAGTACAAATAAATTAATCGTTCATTATATATAATTTGATGTTCATGGTCAAGTGGGGTTTGACCTAATTTGATCCGTAGAGGTCAAGGGTTCGAGCTTCTTACATCATTTTTATTTATTTACATTATTTGACAATATTTTACCGGTTTAATAAGTCACCAACTGTGCCACGTCACATTTTTACCTGTTATAGCAGGTCAAAGGATTAATTTTGATAATTTTATAACATAAAGGACTCCTTATTGGAAATGACATCCACACAGGACCAAATGTGATATTTTCCCTTTATAGTATATAATAATTTAAAAAAAGCTATGAATCGTATTTGCGTTAATTGTTGAATGATTAGTTCTTATAAGTAATTATTGTTTGTTATTCATGTTATTGACGTTAATTATTAATCTTTAATAAATATATCTAATGGAAAATGTTACTGAATTATATATTATAAAGATAATATGTAAATAAAATACAATAGTAGACAAAAGTATTTGATAAAAAATAGAGTACATTTTTTATTAGATATTCATCTAATCAAAACACTTTACATCTTCATGAGATATAGTTCAGCAACGAAGTGAACCTGAACGGCCATATTCACTTTTAGTCTCTTCCAACCTTATCCTCTAAAAAAAACTAACAGGAACGCCATCTTCGATTGCCTACAACCACAACCTTGTATATCAAATTATAACTGTATTTTTTTAAATAAGAAAAATATAACTTACTTGAGAACATTGAAGGCGATTTCCCAAGCTCGGAACTTCGGTTCACCGCGATCACGGTCGAAAAGCAACAAGTGTTCTCGAACCAATCGTCCTCGTCGTCCACTCGCTAAAGTGTAAGACCTTGATGGCTTGATTCTGCCCAATCAAACACAAAAAGCAACAAAAAAATAATTAATTATATAAACTAAATAAAAGAAAATTATTTTGTTTTGCGGACATTTAAGATTGACAAATTAAAAAAAAAAATCAAAGTAAAAAAACATTGAAAAAGGATTTGAGTATGGAATAAGATTGACAAATTAAAAAAAATTCAAAGTAAAAAAAACATTGAAAAATGATTTGATGATTGGATTTGGAGGAGACTCTTCAACTTATGCTTCCTCTTCTTAAGATTCGCCGGTTGGTTCAGCAGATGATATGGTTAGGGAGAACCTGTAATTTAACAAAAAAAATTGTTAAAATATGACTCGAATCCGTAGGAATTTTGTTTCCTTATTTAGGAAAATTAGAATTATATTTAATATAATATAATTCTATTTCTTATGGATTTAGGAGTCATATATTAGGAAAAAGGGTTTATTCATATTCCTATTGGTAACCTAATTTATGGGTTTTCTACACCTATAAATAGGGATCTCCATAGACACAATTAGAATACGAGTTAACACAAGTTAATACCATCATAGAGAGAGATAATATTGTGTGAGATTAGAGGGTTTTAGAGTGGATATCAATCCTTGTAATCGTGAGACAATATTATAGTGAAAGTTCTCGTCGTTCCTCCCGTGGTTTTTCCCGATTTGGGTTTCCACGTAAATTCCTTGTCTTCTTTTCTTGTCTCCTTCTTTATTTATTGTTGAGTTATATTCGGGGTTCCGCATATTGTTCGTACTATACATCGTCGTTCTACAACAAGTGGTATCAGAGCTTTGGTTTCGATGGCGAGCGTGAGGTACGATCTACCGAATTTAAGTCTCAACACGAGGTTTCCTATTTGGCAATACAAGATGAGGTTAGTCCTCAGATCTCTTAAGCAAGAGATTGTTCTACTTGGTATTGACAACAAGCCGAAAGACATGAAGCATGACGAGTGGGTGGAGCTCGATCAGATGGCTATGACGACCATAGGGCTTCATGTTTCGGATTCGTTGACTGAGGAAACGACGGAGGCGAAGACCGCAAAGGAATTATGGGAGTTGTTGGAATCGATGTGCGTTGAGAAAACGGTGTCCAGCAAGCATCACTTGAAGAGAAGTCTCTACTTCCTCAAGATGGCGGAGGGGTCGTCGATTCAAGACCATGTAGCGAGATTCAAGGAGCGTGTAGCTGACCTTGGGAAAATTGGCGTGAAGATCGAAGATGATGATCTTGCGTTTTGGATGTTATGCTCGCTACCCCCCTCCATGGCGGCTTTTCGGGACACGCTTCTCTATGGACGAGATAGTCTCACGTTTAAAGACGTAACTTCGGCTCTCTCGTCAAGGGAAAACGTACAAAGGATGGAGTCCAACAAGGATGGTATGCCCGATGTGGGTGAAGGACTTAGCGTCCAAAAGAAGTACCGTGATAAAGGGAGCGACTCGGGGAATTCGAAGTCGCGACACGGGAATAAGGAGTGTTTCTATTGCAAGAAGAAGGGACACATAAAGTCGGAGTGCTACGCGTGGAAGAAAAAGGAGAGCAACAACAATAATTCCGGTAATCGGAATTCCGGTGACGTTGGATTAGTAGATGGGAATTTCTATGGAGAACTACTAATGGCTCTAGGCGAGAACTCCAACTTTTGTGGTGATTGGATCTTAGACTCGGGTTGCTCGTTTCATATGTGTCCGGACCGGTCGTTGTTCGAGACTTATGAATCTTTGGAGCATGGTGCGGTGTTCATGGCTAATGACACCTCGTGCAAGGTCGAAGGGATTGGAAATATCCGCTTGAAGATGTTCGATGGCACGGTGCGCACGTTAGGCGAGGTAAGACATGTCCCTGACTTGAAGAGGAATTTGATTTCCTTGAGTACCCTTGATATGAATGGCTATAAACTCACTTGTAAAGGTGGAGTTTTAAGAGTTACCAAAGGTGGTTTGGTAATATTGCGAGGAAAGAGAAAGGCGAGTCGCCTTTATGTCCTCGATGGAAGCTCGGCGAAGGAAGTAACCGAGGTTGATAAAAGCTACACCGGAGAAGGTGGAGTTTATGAGGCTACCGAAGAGGCTTTGGTAGTGTTGGGAGGAGACGAAAAGGCGAGACGACCTTTTGTCCTCCAAGAAGGCGCGGTGAAGGAAGTAACCGGGGCCGAAACCCGACTCTTGGTAGAAGAGTCTATCCGGCTTAGAGGCGCGCAACCAAGTAAGGCCGGAGTGACCAAGCTGATTAAAGATGAAGCGGTGAACGAAGTAACCGTGGGAAAAACTAGGCTCTCGGGTGAAGAGTCTACACGACTAGACCATGTGCGGCTTGGGCATGTGAGGAAAGTCGACAAGAAGGATCGAGTGTTTCTCGATCTACGGAGTGTTTCTAAACCTGGTGAGCCATGTGCGCTTGGAAAGCGGTCGAGAGGGTATATCTCGAATTGGGCTCACAATTCGAAGAAGACACTCGGGTATGTACGTTCCGATTCATGGGGACCTTTGATGGTCCAGACTTCTAGGAACTAGGCTCGTTGGGGCATTTGGAGGAAGACGAGGGACGAGACTATTGAGGGCGATGTGATTTCGCTTTATGGTTTGATATGCGATGAGATTTCGCATGCGCGATGGGATTTCGCGGCTTTGTGTTACATGTGATGTGATTTCACATGAGCGATGGGATTTCGCGGTTTCTCGTCAAGGTGGAGATTGTTAAAATATGACTCGAATCCGTAGGAATTTTGTTTCCTTATTTAGGAAAATTAGAATTATATTTAATATAATATAATTCTATTCCTTATGGATTTAGGAGACATATATTAGGAAAAAGGGTTTATTCATATTCCTATTGGTAACCTAATTTATGGGTTTTCTACACCTATAAATAGGGATCTCCATAGACACAATTAGAATACGAGTTAACACAAGTTAATACCATCATAGAGAGAGATAATATTGTGTGAGATTAGAGGGTTTTAGAGTGGATATCAATCCTTGTAATCGTGAGACAATATTATAGTGAAAGTTCTCGTCGTTCCTCCCGTGGTTTTTCCCGATTTGGGTTTCCACGTAAATTCCTTGTCTTCTTTTCTTGTCTCCTTCTTTATATATTGTTGAGTTATATTCGGGGTTCCGCATATTGTTCGTACTATACATCGTCGTTCTACAACAAAAATCAATATCAATCAAATAATCTGGGAAAAATAAAATTCAAAGCGTTCAAGAATCCATAGTTGATAGAGATGGGGAAATTTCAAGCTCTACAATCAGAAAAAATCAATTAAACAGGAAGATGGAGGTAGAGGTTAATAGAGAGAGAGAAAAAAAAATTAGATTTGGAAAAATAATTGTGGGATATTGGATACTATCTTGAGAATATCGGAGGGATGAGAATGAATCGGCAAACAAACCGAACTCGAAGTTGGAGCTGTCATGTTGGCGTTGAAGAAGTTGCACCGATTGAATTCAAAGAGGTCGACTAATGTCTACCAGAAAAAAAAAACTTACAGCAACGTACCTGTGAAATGAAACAAATCATTAAATAAAAAATTAGGCTATAAATAAAATAATCACAAAACAAAAATCTAGACTTATGAAATGGTAACTGCAAAAAATTCAAAAAAAAAACATCTAAAAAATTAGTAGTTAGATTAATCTATATCCTTATAATATATAATTCAGCTAGCAATTGTCTTAGGTGTCGTATGTTTTCACCGTTGATTTTTTTGTGTTCACACCTATTATTAAATAAGTACCGTTAGATTAAATTTGTGTTCACACTGGTCATTATTAATTATTATTTTTAGCGTAATTAATTAGAATTTTTAGGGTAATTAATTGAAACAATTATTTTTGATTAATCCGTAATTATTTATTTCTTTATATAATATAATTTTCATTTATATTTTCCTTAATATAATTCAATATTATTTTTAGCGTAATTAATTAGTGTAATTATTTTTAATTAATTAGGCAATTATTTGAAATTAATTATTATTTTTAACTTAATAATAATTAATTACAAATAATTGCCTAATTAATTTAGCGTAATTAATTAGATAATAATTATTTTTAATTAATTAGCTCAATTATTTTTAAGTAATTAATTAGATAATTATTATTTTTAATTAATTAGCTCAATTATTTTTAATTAATTAGCGTAATTATTTATTTCTTTATTTATATAATATAATTTACATTAATAATATTATTTTTAGTGTAATTAATTACCGTAATTATTTTTAATTAATTAGCGCAATTATTTTTAATTGATTAGTGTAATTATTTCTTTCTTTCTTTATATAATATAATTTACATTTATAATCTTCTTAATATAATAAATATTATTTTTAGTATAATTAATTAGCGTAATTATTTTTAATTAATTAGTATAATTATTTATTTTTTTATATAATATAATTTACATTTATAATATCTTTAATATAATCTCCGTAAATATTCACTTTGAAATATTCAAAATATAACATTTATTCCTTATTTATCTCCTTTAATTACGTTTACACTACTAAAATTAATTATTATGATAAGAGAGAATCTGCATTTGTTATTGATATATTTAATGGATAAATTAATTAATTTTTATTATACAAACAATAATAACGAAATTTAAGGGAATTCAAATTAGGAATATTTAAAAATAATAAATATTATCAAACCCTACTTCAAATCCGTGTCTATATAAAGACGTCATCTTCACTCACTCCCTACCTTTCACTTTTCATTTAGCTATTTTTTTATTTTTTCATTGCTCACATTTATTTATTCACTTTTCATTTCATTTTTTTTTTATTAATGCTCACATTTATTTATTTTTGTGCATAGCTCTATATAAGTTTTGTTCTTTTATTTTGTTTTTCTGTATTTTTTGTAGCCTTTTCATTTCAGCTATTTTTTTATTTGTTCATGCTCACATTTATTTATTTTTGTGCAGAAGTCTATTTAAGTTTGTTGTTTTTTTGTTTTTTTTGTATATTTGCACTAACTCTCACTTTAATTTCAACTATTTTTTTATTTGTTAATGCTCACATTTATTTATTCAATTTTCATTTCAGCTATTTTTTTATTTATTCATGCTCACATTTATTTATTTTTGTATAGAGCTCTATGTAAGTTTTGTTTTTTTTTTGTTTTTCTGTATTTTTTGTAGCCTTTTCATTTCAGCTATTTTTTTTATTTGTTCATGCTCACATTTATTTATTTTTGTGCAGAACTCTATTTAAGTTTGTTGTTTTTTTGTTTTTTTTTGTATATTTGCACTAACTCTCACTTTTAATTTAAGCTATTTTTTTTATTTGTTAATGCTCAAATTTATTTATTCAATTTTCATTTCAGCTATTTTTTTTATTTATTCATGCTCACATTTATTTATTTTTGTACAGAGCTCTATGTAAGTTTTGTTCTTTTTTTTTGTTTTTTTGTATTTTTTTGTAGCCTTTTCATTTCAGCTATTTTTTTTATTTGTTCATTCTCACATTTATTTATTTTTGTGCAGAACTTTATGTAAGTTTTGTTGTTTTTTTTGTTTTTTTGTATTTTTGCACTAACTGTCACTTCTATTTTGTTTATTTGTTAATGCTCACATTTATTTATTCAATTTTTATTTCAGCTATTTTTTTTATTTGTTTATGCTCAGATTTATTTATTTTTGTAGAGCTCTAGGTAAGTTTTGTTCTTTTTTTGTGTTTTTGTATGTTTTGGACTACCTCTCACTTTTAATTTAAACTATTTTTTTTATTTGTTAATGCTCACATTTATTTATTCAATTTTTATACAGCTATTTTTTTTATTTATTCATGCTCATATTTATATATTTGTGTGGAGAGCTTTATGTAAGTTTTGTTTTTTTTTTTTTTTTTTTTTTGTATTTTTTGTAGCCTTTTTATTTAGCTATTTTTTTTATTTTTTTATGCTCACGTTTATTTATTTTTTTGCAGAGCTCTATGTATGTTTTGTTGTTTTTTTGTTGTTTTTTTGTATTTTTTGCAGCTAAGTATTCTTTTAATAATTTGATTTTAATAATTTTTGCAAGTAAGTCATTTTTTTCCAGACCTTTTGAATTTCTTACTCATTTTTTATTTATTTTGTAGGTTTATTTATAACTATTTATTTTGTAGGTTTCATTATACGTAAAATACTGTGACGAATTCATGAAAAAAGATCAAAACATTTGATTGCACAAATTTTAAATAGATTCCAAGCTTTTGTTTATGTTTCTGATAAAATTAGAGTAGTTTTTGTTAATTTTATTTATGATATAATTTACTCAATTTACTGTAATTTTAAAGTAGTTTGTTTTCATTTTATTTATGATGATGTATTTTATCTATTTAATGTAATTAATGAAATCTACGCAATTTACAATAATTCTATTTAATTTTATTCTAATTTTGTTTATTTTGTAACTTACGCAACAATATTTTTATTTGTATTACTTACAAATATCACTAAAACATAATTAATTTATGTATTTTAGTTTGATCTTTTTTTATATATAAATAATAATAATAACTGTGATTTAATTAATTTATGTATTTTAATAAATTTATAAAATAAAATTTATCTTTAATTAGAGAAATCAAATAAAATTTTTATTGTATAAATTATATATCAATTATATTATTAATTATGAGAATGGTAAATCTATTTCTAGGTTTTAGGGTTTAATAAATTTAATGGTCAAATAAAATTATATATCAATAATATTATTAATTATGAGTATGTAAATCTATTTCTTATTTTAAGCAACTAAATAAATTCAAAGGTAAACTAAAATTATATATCAATAATATTATTAATGATGAGTATGGTAAATCTATTCCTTATTTTAAGCAACTAAATAAATTCAAAAGTTACATAATTGATTTGAGAATGAAATAATAATAATTCAATTTTTTTATTAATTTACAATTAGAAATAATATTATCCTCTATTTATATTAGAGCATTAAAATATCTCCGGCTTTATTCCTTATTTATCTACTGCTTTAAACTAAATTAATATATTTTGATTTATTTAAATAAGTAATATTCAGAATATCACGTTTATTCCTTATTTATCTCCTTTAATTACGTTTATTCTATTATACTACTATTTATTTATAGTACTAAATAAATTTGTGATTCTTCATTCTTTCTCATCCCTAGAGATTTTTGTATAATAATTTTATTTTTTTTCAACATTTTACTAATTATTTTCAATCAATGTCTTGGTATGATGTCAATTCCTCCGAAAAAGACTTTCATTCAGTTTTACTAAAGGTATGTTATTGAATTTAATGTTTATAGACCTAAATACATTTTTTTATTATATATGTAATAAATAAGTGATTTATAATTGTTATTATATTTAATGCAGGTTATTAAAATTTGCACAACTTTTAAAATCCATGAAAAACTGTCCGACCGATGTTGGTATTACATTATTTGCCCCACATGCAATCATTCACAGTATGTCAATTATTGCAATTTTGTGTGTTATTTTTGTCAACGTTGATCTTATTCGTCACACCAAGTTCAAAATTCATCTACAAGTTCATGACGTAAAGCACTTCGCGAATTTTGTATTGATGAATGAAGTTGCATTATTTCTAAATCAGAAATCAGCTAATCAATTGGTTCTTTCAATCCTCTCGGTATTTAATTCTCTCCTACATATATATCAATTTTTTTTATGTAATTTTATTTTTCTTTCATTTTATAACTGTATTTTTTATTATATTAATGAATTAATTAATAATGCAATGTATCTTTATGTATACAAAGATAATGCCGACGATAATATTGTAACATCCTCGACTGAAAGTATAAACAAAATAACTCCTGCGGTTGTATCATCTCTTAATGAAAACGAGTTTATATTTAAGGTCAGAGTTGACAGAGACAATATTTTAGGAAGGTTATGTCGTTGCATTGTAGATATGCGAAATTGAGATTCTATATTATTATGGCTGCACAAGGAAAGATCAATCCATAATCCGTCCTACCTTACAATTCTTGATGGGGTCTCCGAATTAATTAAAAAGTCGAACGATGATTCCTCCGATTATCCATCCGATGATGATGTCCTTTGAAGCGATAAAGAATCATGCCACCTTTTGAACTTATTTTTTACCTTTTAGTACTATTATCTATTTTTTTACTTTTTTTCCTTTCAGAACTTTGTATCATGATACCATTTCAACTTAATTTTTACTTATTCGTACTTTTTTTTTAATCTATAATTTTTTTAATATCAACTTATTATTATCAAATTTCTGATTTATAATTTTTAAATCATGATATCTATTTAATACCATTCAAAAACTATTGAAATCTAATATATTATAATTGAAAACAGTTTTTCATAATATATAATTCACTATACAATCGTGTTATTTTAGTTTAAGATAATTATTAATCTTTTTTCATACTTATCACAAGAACCAACAAGTAAGATACTTATTTCCGTTTATTAATATAAAATTATTAAATAAGGAAATCACTCCAAAAACCTAGACTACAATAAGAATAACTTAGGGGCGGACACAGATTTTTAGGTGAAGGGGGTTAAAATTATATTTTAATAGTAAGACTAATATTCTTACCTAACTTTTTTTGCTACTAGCCGTTGAAAAATAAAATCATTTTATCAATTTTTACTTTTAAAATATAAATATTTACTTCAATTTTAGGTCATTGTATTTTTTTTACAATACTTATAAATTTCTCTATTTAAATGCATATTTCTATTTTTTTTTATTGTAAATTAGTTAATAAATTTACAAATGCTGAAATTTAAAAATAAATCATTATTTGTTGTGGAATTAAAAAAAAATATTATTTATATTATTTTGGTAAAAAAATGTAAGACTAATTTACGTATTAAACTTAAAAAGTATGTAAAAAATTAATTATATAATTGTATTTTTAAAAGTAAAAAAATAAGTTTTTTTTAGATAAATTTAGGATAACTTAAAAAAAACTTCAAATATATATATATATGAAACAAATATTAATTCTCAGTTAATTTATTTAACTATAGAGACAGAGAGAGACAAGATAATATATTGAAATTACGTCTTCGACGTAAGATACCAACTTTTCGCGAAGTCGGTCTTAAACACTTAACACTTCAGCAACTTCGTTCGCACACACTCAGCAAAAGTAAGGTAAAGTTGTGAAGACAAAGTTATGTAATATTTTTCATTTCATTGATCACAAAACGAAAGCTATTACACGTGGAGAGAAAGGTAGACGGAATGATCAAAGGTCGTATCCCAAGTGACGCAGCACTCCAACGAACCAGAGATCTAGTACTACTACACCTAGAGCTAAATCACATAACCCTACTAGTGGTGCACAGCACAAAACAACTACCAAAACTCTTAAAGCTATAAGCCGTAAACAACGATAGCGATACTCGAATATCAGATTTCGTTCTCTCAAAATCGTCAAGTGAAGTCTTCAGCATCCATGGGTTTATATAGGGGTGCCGCACATGTGGAGCGCTGATGTGGAGCAATCTCACTGGTTACATGCTTGGCTGACGTCACAGATCCATGGATGACATCACTTTTTGTACTTGGATTCTAGAATCTTGGAATCTTGAATCTTCAATTTCTTTAACTTCAAACTTCAACTCTATCTTGACTCCATCGATCTCAATACTTCGTCTTCAACTTCATTGTGATGAACACTCGTCGTTGAGGCTTCAGCATTTCATCGTCTTCATGGTCGTCGATAATGTTGAAGTAGTAAAAACCAATTCATGTTGCAAACACAGAGAAGACAAGAAATGCGACTCCGTTCGCAAATGTAGAGGAAACAAGATTTGCGAACCTGTTCGCAAATGACGAGGGGCACGGGAATTGCGAACCAAGTCGCAAATGTTGAAGGGCACGGAAATTGCGAACTCATTCGCAAAAGTGGGAGGCAAGATATTTGCGACTCCAGTCGCAAAGTATGGAGAGGCGAGATTTGCGAATGCGTTCGCACATGATGGGGAGGCGTGATTTGCGAATCCGTTCGCACATGATGCCAGAGGGATATTTGCGAATCCGTTCGCAGTAGATGCCAGAGGGATATTTGCGAATCCGTTCGCAGTAGATGCCAGAGGGAGAGATTTGCGAATCCGTTCGCATTTGTTGAAGTGCATGAAATTGCGAATGCATTCGCAATTTGAGGTGAAGCAAGGATTTGCGACTCTAGTCGCAAATGTTGACGGAGAGACGGTTTTGCGACTCCATTCGCATAAGTTGGATATGGCCCTGAATTGCGAACCCACTCGCATAAAAGTACTTTACTTGAGTTCCAACTTGTATCCATTCACTTAGTCACCTGAAATCCAACCAACAATGAAAGTCATATGTTGTCGTCAAAACTAACATTTGCAATCTCCCCCTTTTTGGCACAACTCATATGAATTAGAGTTAGAAATGAGAATCACACAAACTCCCCCTCAACAAAGCATATAAAAAATAAACTAAGTAAAAACGGAAAAACAACCATTCAATCAACCATCAGAGATAAGATATGAAAAACCAAAAACTTAGTCGATAGATAAAACATTCAAAACTTCAAGAACTGAGTTCAACAAACGAGATATGAAAAAACGCATGATGGAAAATTATCAAGTCTTATGCATGCAGGTAGAGAATCAAAACACAATAAGTAAAAAGTTCAAGTCTCAAAAACAGAAAAAACATAACATCAGCATCACTGAGATGCAAACTCAGAGTCCCTAGGAGAGCCAACTGGAGTGGGTGAGCGCATAGGAGTAGTTGCTGGCGAAGCATCATCAGACTTGGCTTCATCATCTTCATCATCGTCTTCAGCAGCATCACCGTTAGTGTCTGAGTCATGGTCTTGATGGCCATAAATTTCATACTCCCCAAACTCATCTTCACCGAGCTTGATTCTCTCATCATCATCTTCATCATCAAGCTCTTCAACATCGACCTCTTCATCAACGTCCTTCAAACCGTCAGACGGCATCGCGGGCGATACCTCTGGATGTGTGGTACTCGTACTCTCAACTTTCTTGTTTTCAACAATCTTTTCTTCTTCAATCACTTTGCCTTTGCCCTTTCTGAGTAACTCAAAAACTTCCCCAGCCATCATTTCTCTAACACCCTCATCATCGGTGTCTACAGCCTTAGACTTGGCCAATTCAGCAACAGCCTCTTTGAGTCCATCCTTGATGAGTTCAAACATGAACGTGTTGCTCAGACTCTTTACAGATGATCCAGCACTAGATCCACCCAAACCTCCCCCTTGATGGGTTATCTGATATAGAGCATCGAGAGCCTCCTTCTGCTCGATTTGAGCATCAACCATCTCGTTGTAAGCAATGGCATGAGCAGCCTGCTTACGTTCCAAGTTTTTCGTTGTTGTGAAACAACGATGAACTATAGCAGAGGGAACAACAGAGCGGAAGTTGTGCATCGGATGAAAGGGGTTCTTATGCGGAGGCAAGCCAGACTTGGGACCAAACTTTTGTGGAACCACCTTCGGTTGAGGAGTTGGGGTAGTCTTCGTGCGCTTGATACTCGGATTCTCAAGTTTGAGGACAGGTGTCCTTTTCTTGGATGACTTCGGGGACAAGGGTGGAGTGATAGGATCAGGAACATCCTCACGCTTCGTATACTTGGTCCAAGGAAGATCATTCACTCTGTTCTTGAGGAAAGTAGGAGTGATGTTGATGTGAGAATTTTTCTTAGTTTTCTTTTCAGTTTCCGTCATCGGAATGAACTTCTGATCGATCAACATCCCATAAATCAAGCATGGGTGAGTGAGATGAATTCTCCTTACTTCCTCGAGATCAGGCTGCTGGCGAAGAACATCATTCGAAGCCTTAGCAACTCTGCAGATATCAGCAAATATGATCTCACCCAGATCAACTTGCTCACCACAACCAAGACGAAAAAGAATGTGCATGAGTTTTGGAGAGAGATAGTTCTCGTCAGGGTGTGTTGCCCAATTTGTCATGCCGAGTCTATGCAACGCACCATAGAAGGCAGAGAGTTTGTTCGGTGTAGGAAGGGGAGTGCGAGCCTTGCCCTTGGTTAAGAAAGAACCAATTTTCAGAGCGTTCATCCTATCTTCATCAGAGGGAGTCTTCCAAGATCCCTCAATCTCCAACCGTTTCAAAAAGTTGTTAATGTTCAGAGGTCGGAAAGTATAGAGTTTTTCACGAAAAACAAAACGTCCACACATCTTGTGTGACGGATCAGCGAACTCAGGAGTCAAGTTAGCATAAAATTTCTGAATGATTGGCAGAGAGAATCTGTAGGTTTGAGTGACAGACTCAAGGATGTGCATGTCAGTGAAAAACATTGAGAGACCATACTTCTCATAATCAGCCACTCGGACCTGACGATCCTCGAGTATGGGTAGGTTCTCAATCAAAGTAAGACGATGTTCCGCCTTCTCAGTGAAGAAGTCAGGTTTGTAGTGAGGTCCACAGTCCTCAACCTTCATCACATAAAACTGATCAGCTGCAGTTCCTGTCGAGCCTGAAGAGTGTGGCACGATAGGAGGAATGTAAGAACTAGGGACAACAGGTTTCCCTTTATCAGCAGAGCCAGATGCTCGTTGTTTGGACTTAGACGAGTCAGTAGAGACAGAGGGTTTAGACCTCTTAGGTTCAACAACCACGTCAGATGACGTTGATTTCTTGGGTATGTTAGCTGACCCAGAGACAGATGGTTTCACTACTTCAGCAGTGGAAGGAACTTTGACAATCTTCTTCCCATCAGATGTCATCTCGCCGTCAGCAACCATACGTTCATACTCTTTGCGAGAGACAGTGCCTTTGTAGGTACGAAGGAAACCAGATTTAGGGTCCTTAGTTTGCTTGCCAGCACCATGGGACACAGAGTGTGCCGGTTTGGCAGTCTTGGTGAGATCAACAGTTGGAGTATCAGAGATAGATTTACCAGAGCGACGATCCATCTTATCCATGTGTTTCTGTAAGGCGTGAAGTGCCTTCTTCTTCGAATCTGGCGAAGGAGCCTGTTTCCAAGCATCACGGAGAGATTCTAACACTTCCTTATCGAGGTCATCGAACAGAGTACCAGTGGATGAAGACATAGTAAGAGTAGGAAGTGAACGAGATAGTAAATCTAGAAAACCTAAGTATCACAACCACAACACCTGATGTGCGAAGCAAGAGAAGCAGAAGTCTAACACTTAGAGGAGTAGAGAGTCGAACTATCAACGTCGAACGCCGGTTGCGTGAACGAAGAACCTCAAACACAAAAACTTTGAACTCAACTTCAAACTCAAGGTAGCACGAGTGTAAGACTTAGTGAATTTTAGGATGCAAGTAACCCTAATCCAAGTTTTCAATGGCCTATATATAGGAAAATTTTGGGCCTGCTCGTCTTGGAACAAAAGACCTGCGAAAAAGCCCAATAATCAGTACAAAATTGGCCCATCAGTACAAAAAAGAATAAAATAATAATACAAAAAATATTAAAATAATAAAAAATAAAACGAAAATCTTGAAAAAAAATTTAAGTAAAAAAAATTTTCAAAAATTTTTCGATTTTTTTTTTTTTTCAAGGATTTTCGGCGACGAGCAAGGATCACAAGGTTGTTTATCGTCGCAAGGCAGGGTTGACGGAGATGAAGTGTGTTGTAGCATTTTGTGTTGAACAACAGAGGTGAGGCGAGGTGTGAGACTCGTGTCGCATGCGAACTGAGTCGCAAAACTAGCTTCGTCCTCATGTGCGAACAGAGTCGCAAGAGACGGCGTGCGACCAGATTCGCAATTCCTGGCGTGCGACTGGGTTCGCAAAAGCTGGTGTGCGACTGGGTTCGCATGAGGTGTTGTGCGCCTAGTGTTGCAAGACTTCTTTCAGGGCCAACAAGCATGAGGAGTTATGCACTGGAAGCCACTACACTCAAATTTCGCCTTAAGGATTTGAACTCCACGAGATGCTGAACATGAACTATAGGAATACCAAGCAAAATAGCACATCCCGAGTTAGTATTCAAGCGTTCAACACACTGCACACATTCAAAAACATTTTAGTGGAGATTTAAGCGGTGATACGAGGCAGTGAAGAGCAAATATTTTCCCAGAAAAGAATTCACAATTTTCATCATTTTCCGAAAACCAAAAATTTCACACGAGGTGATAAAAACTTTGAGGTATAAGGAAAAACTCTCATATTAAAAACCGGTGATTCGGACCGAAGTATATTGATAGACATGTTTACTTGTCCTTCGTCACAATCACAAGGATGCAGTCATGTTTCGTCGAAACATATTGGTTGAGTTTGCACCGCACAAGAGATTTTAATTCATGAATGCAATGCGAACTTTTAAGGCACTCCACTTGGGACAAGCGTAACTACAATCAGAGGGGAGCAAGGTTCGACCTGCGTCCTCCAGACGAGTTTTTAGCTTTTAAATAAAATGCAACAGATGCTCATTACAGCAGTCAGAGGGGAGCGAGGATCATCCCGCATCTCCGAAGTGTGATTGAAGAGCATCTTAAACTATGGCGTCCATGTGCTACCTTTCGAAGAGGGGAGCCGGGATAACCGGCGTCCTCCGTTACTTGGTATTATGGATCTATGCATATGATAGCTTAAGGGAGTTTAAAGCCAAGTTCACATGTTTGCATTCAGCGGAATAAATACACTTGGGTCCGAAGACTAAAGCGGCCTCGAATCCATGTTTGTCTGATTAGACTAATCCACGACAATTCCGAGTGCGTATTCAGAAGTAAAGAAACTACTCTTTCAGACTTCAAAATTTTCGTGAACTCTTAAAGAGAACACATGCAGAGAGAATTTCTTAGAGTTTGAAATCTCTCAAAGTCAAGAGGTTTGGTAAAGATGTCAGCGAGCTGTTTTTCTGTTGAAATATGCTGTAGACTGACTATATCACGATCAACCAAATCTCTAATGAAATGATGTCGAATGTCGATGTGTTTAGTGCGAGAATGCTGGACAGGATTTTCGCTGATTTTGATAGCACTTTGGTTATCACAGTACAGCACCAAGGGAGCACTCTCGATAAGATAATCATCCAACATCTGCTTTAGCCAAAGCAATTGAGTGCAGCAACTTCCGGCTGCAACATACTCAGACTCAGCAGTCGATAGAGCGATGCAATTTTGCTTCCGACTATGCCATGATACTATATTGTTGCCAAGGAAGCAGCAGCATCCAGAAGTGCTCTTTCGTTCATCTGTATCGCTCGCCCAATCCGCATCGGAGAAGCCGACGAGATTTGATGTAGTGTCACGTGCATACCAAAGACCGAGATCAGAAGTTCCAGAGATGTAGCGAAGTATTCGTTTCACAGCTCGTAGATGGTCCTCCTTTGGATCAGCTTGGTACCTGGCACACATACAAACACTAAACATTATGTCAGGGCGAGTAGCAGTTAAATAAAGTAAACTCCCAATCATGGAACGATAAAGAGTTTGATCAACACTTCGACTTTTAGTCGATTTAGATAACCGTTCTGTCGTTGCCATGGGAGTTTTTGCGGGCTTAGCATGATGCATCTCAAATCTTTCGACCATATTTTTCGCATATTTGCTTTGAGATACGAAGATTCCATCCGGTCGTTGAGATATCTGAAGTCCTAAGAATTGATGAAGCTCTCCTTCTAGACTCATCTGGAATGTTGAAGACATAGATTCCGTGAAAGCTTTCACGAGTCTTGAGCAAGTAGCACCAAACACAATGTCATCAACATAAATCTGGGCAACCATCATATGTTTGCCATCACGTTTCAAGAAAAGAGTCTTGTCAACTGAGCCACGTACAAAGCCAAACTTCAGTAAGTAGTCCGTTAGACATCCATACCAAGCGCGAGGAGCTTGCTTCAACCCATAGAGTGCTTTGTGAAGCTTATAAACATGATTCGGCTTTTTGGGATCCTCGAATCCTTTTGGTTAAGCAACATACACCTCCTCTTCTAATACTCCATTTAGGAATGCAGCTTTGACATCCATTTGTCGAAGTTTGATGCCGAGGTGGCATGCAATAGCGATTAAGAGTCTGATGGATTCAATTCGTGCAACTGGAGCAAAGGTTTCATCAAAATCTATCCCTTCAACTTGGGCATAGCCTTGTGCAACGAGACGAGCTTTGTTACGAACAACTTGGTTATGCTCATCCGTTTTGTTCTTAAAAATCCATTTTGTTCCAACTACATTGATGTTTGAAGTACGGGGAACCAAGGACCATACATTGTTTCTAGTAAACTCATTCAGCTCTTCCTGCATAGCCATGATCCAACAATCATCCTTCAGAGCTTCCTTATAGTTTTTCGGTTCTGATTGAGATAAGAAGCAAGAGATCCCGATATCAAGACAGACAGCAGAAGTGCAGATGTTGTAGAGTTCATCCTAAATGTAGTAGGTTTCTTTGAGCGTGTAGTGCGCTCATTCAGGCTTCCAATCATCTGAGTATGTGGATGTTTCTTTTGAATAAGGCGAGGTGCCTCTCTAGGAGCATCAGCTGGGTTGTCAACATCTTCACTTTCTTCACCATCAGACGATAAAGTATCATTGGTGTGTTGGCTAGTCTCTCCAACTTCAGGTGAAGTGTTCGGAGTAGAATTGTCTGGCACTACAGTAGTAGGTATAGACGGAAAAGTACGATACTCCAGAATTCCTTCCTTAACCCAGTCTTCATCCACATCTTTTCCTAGGAAGTCTTGTTCATCAAAATTTATGTTCACAGTTTCCATGACCTTCCTGGTTCTAAGATTGTAAGCACGGTAGGCATGACTATTTTGACTATAGCCAACAAAGATACCACGATCGGCTTTAGCTTCAAATTTCTTCAGTGGATCACGATCCCTCAAGATATAGCAAGTGCAGCCAAAGACACGAAGGTGAGCTACAGATGGCTTCTTGCCATTCACAAGTTCATATGCAGTAGCCTTTGTGCCAGAACGAATACTAATTCGATTCAGAATGTATCCAGCAGTAGAGACGGCTTCTGCCCAAAAATTTCGTGCAAGATTTTTCGAGATCAGCATCACGCGAGACATCTCTTGCAGTGTTCGATTCTTTCGTTCGGCAATCCCATTTTGTTGAGGCGTCTTTGGGGCCAAGTATTCATGATGAATTCCCTTCATCATACAAAATTCATTGAAGCTAGCGTTCTCAAATTCAGTCCCGTGATCACTTTTGATCCTCTTCACTTTAGCTTCATGATTTGTTCTTATCCATTTCACAATGCCTTTAAAAGCATCAAAAGTTTCATCCTTGGTTGCCAGAAAATTCTCAAGTATAGCGAGAATAGTCATCAACCACAACCAGCACATACTCTTTCTTAGCAATACTCTTCACTTCCATTGGACCCATGAGATCCATATGAAGTAGTTCAAAAGGAGCTGTAGTGCTCATCAGTGTTGGTAGTGCAGGATGAGATGACCTCGTCAGCTTTCCCTTCTGGCAGTCTCCACACACTCTTTTCTCTATTTTGGGGAGTTGAGAGATTCCTCGAACTATCTCCCCCTTAACAAGTTTACTCAGATTTCGAGAGCCAGTGTGTCCAAGGCGTTGATGCCATAGATCAACTTCGTCAGCAACGGTCACAGAGAAACAACTATACTCAGTAGTATAGCAGTTGTTTTTAGCACGTGGACCTTCCATGATGCACTTCCCTTCTACATCAAAAACTTTGCAAGAATCTCTATCAAAACTAACATTCAGTCCTTCGTCACACAGTTGACTGATGCTAATAAGATTTGCCACGAGACCCTTCACGTGGACAACATTTCGAATTGGTGGCAATCCTTTAATGTGCAGGGTTCCCTTTCCCATGACGATGCCTTTAGCTCCCCCTCCAAACACCACGGGAGAGCCAGTCATAGGCTCATATTCTTTCAGAAATTTCTTGGTTCCGGTCATATGACGGGAACACCCACTATCAAAATACCAAATGCCTTTGTTTCCAGAGTCGGAGGCATTCAGTGCAACATTGCAGAAAATCAATTCACGTGGTCTCCAGGTAGTTGAAGTGATGGAGTTAAGCTTAACTTCACTCTTTTGGGACTTAGGTACCCACTTCTTCTTTATACCAAGATTTCGAGGCTTAGACTCAGTCACAAGCTTTACATTCTGTTCAACCTTAGGCACTGGAGATGTGTGTTTCTTCACACTCTTGACAACTACACTCTTCTTCTGTTCAGTCAAGAAATCCCGATTCATGTCATCTCTCAGCTTAAAGCAGAAAGGTCTGATGTGTCCGGGTTCATTGCAATAGTGACACACATATTTTCTCTTTTGACGGACTTCAACACCCGTCGGAGTCTTAATCATAGCAGAATTCGAGTGAGAGAGTTTAGCTTTTGATTTTACGTTCTGTGGTTTACTCAACTTCTTCAGCAACGTCTTTTCGTAAGGTAAGATGCCGCGAGGATGTTTTATAATAAACTTAGGAAATTGATATGTCTCCGCCTTCACAGTAGTAGTCGAGTTCGACTTTTGAGATTCGGCTTCCGGAGATATCATAACCTTCTTACCTTCAGCAATTTCCTTTCGCCTCTGAGTTAGAGAATCATCTTTGGTCATACTCTCAGTAGAGTCAGTAGAAGCTTTGACAAAGGTCACTTTTTTCTTCTCCGGTGTAGTGTAGATTGATTCAAAAACTTTTTGAAAGCCAAGTCCAACACGACTTGGGTTCATGTAAGAGGCAGCATTGTCAAACACGGAAGAGTTCGTGTTCATTTTCTTTAGAAGTTCATCAGTCATATGAAGCTTCTCCTTCAGGACATAACGTTCCTTTTCACACATAGCTAGATCAGTTTGAGCTTTCATCAAGTAAGACTTTAGCTCATCATTCTCAGCATCAGTGTTTTTGAAGAGAGTTTGGAGTTTCTTCACTTCAGATGTTTCCTTCTTCAGACTAGCCTTCAGTTTAGAATTTTCAGAGTTCAACTTCTCAGATGATTCTCTTAGTTCAACAACTTCTTTGTAGTATTTGTGTTTCTCTTCGAAGAGGTTATCAAATTTGATTTTGAGAATAGTTAGAGAGTTGTTCAGCCTCTTTTTCTCGTCCGTTGTCTTTTCAGCTGAGTTTTTCAACTCTACGGCCTCGTCATACATCTTCCGGTTAGCAGTCGAGAGTTCGTTACAAGATTCTGTAAGAACTTTTAAAGACACTTCAAGTGCACCATTCTCAGCGATAACTGAGTCATAGGATTTTGAGAGTTCAGAGTGACTCTCGTGCAAGGCAAGGCAGTTCAGAGTTCAGTTTGAGATACTTTAGATGTCATCTCATTTTCCATGGACTCAGTCACGGATTCAACATCCGAAAATATATCGTCGTCACAGTAGTTTCGGTTAGCTGAAGCAACACGAAAGATATTGTCTTCAGTTGCAGTATCCTTCAGAAAACCATCAAACACAAAGTTTTCAACCTCCACGTTTTCGAGGTCGAAGCTCTCACCAAAAGTCACAACCAAAGCGTTGTCCTCATCGTTATCAGAATCTTCATTCTCAGACTCCTCACTTTCTGAGATTACATTCTCATCATCAAAAACTACATAGCTCACTGGCAGTTTCTTTTTGCGATGTAAATTAGGACACTCGTTCTTGACATGTCCAAATCCTTTGCATTCAAAGCACTGCAATTTAGAAACATCCTTGCTAGTTGAGGAATATGGAGATAATTTTGTCTCCTTAAATTTTCTGTCAGAGAACGAAGTTTGATTTCTGTTGTCAGAGTTTCTCTGAAATGAGTTAGAATTTTTCTGAAATTTTCGAAAATTTCGTGCGCGATTCTTTCTCTTAAACTCTTGCTTCACAAGATACGTGACGATTTCAGTCAGTGCGGCAAGTTTGTCAGGATTGTTTGAATTCATCAAACGTTCAATATCCTCAGCTTCATCGTCATCAGAATCATTTACATCAGCTGCGAAACTACATTCAGATTTCTCGTTCTTCGAGGGAGTTTTCTGAGGTTTCGAACTTCTTGAACTCTTACCCTTCTCAGAAATTTTTAGAGCAGTCATCGGCTCATAAACAAGAGACATTTCAGGATTGCTACGCACTCTTAGAGTCAAGTCGTAGTTTCTCAAATCTGCCATCAAATCAGCATAATCCCAGTTTTGATTTTCATCATTGCGAGCTTCAATAGTTAGCACCTTGCTTTCGAACCTAGTGCTCACACTGGATAGAACTTTCTCATAAACCATAGGAGCAGGAAAGACTTCTCCCAGTTCAAATGCCTCATTGACATATCTCATGATCTTGTCTAAGTAGTCATTGATGTCTTCATCTTCTCTCATGCGGAGTTGATGGAATTGAGCAGTGATAGTTCTGATTTTGGAGCGCTTAACAGCATGACTTCCTTCACAAGTTCTCTGTAGAGTCTCCCATGCGTCTTTGGCAGAGATGCAATTTTTAACCAACTGATACATGCTGAGATCTAGCCATTCACAAATAATTAGAAGAGCTTTGCTGTTTGCCGTAGATAAGTCATGCTCTTCTTTTGTCCAACTCCGTTCTGGTTTTGGAATTCTCAGACCATCCTGATCTTGGGTAAACGGACGTTCCCATCCTTCTAGCACAGCCATCCAAGATCTAGAGTCAAATCCCTTGATTCTAGCAGAAACTTTAGCTTTCCAATTTGAGTAGTTCTGATGAGTAAGCATAATCGGTTTCTGAACAAACATTGGCGACTCCATTATAGCGGAAAATATGAAGTCAAGATTCGGATCACGTCGTATACGTATGACGTCCCGCTCTGATACCAATTGAAATTACGTCTTCGACGTAAGATACCAACTTTTCGCGAAGTCGATCTTAAACACTTAACACTTCAGCAACTTCGTTCGCACACACTCAGCAAAAGTAAGGTAAAGTTGTGAAGACAAAGTTATGTAATATTTTTCATTTCATTGATCACAAAACGAAAGCTATTACACGTGGAGAGAAAGGTAGACGGAATGATCAAAGGTCGTATCCCAAGTGACGCAGCACTCCAACGAACCAGAGACCTAGTACTACTACACCTAGAGCTAAATCACATAACCCTACTAGTGGTGCACAGCACAAAACAACTACCAAAACTCTTAAAGCTATAAGCCGTAAACAACGATAGCGATACTCGAATATCAGATTTCGTTCTCTCAAAATCGTCAAGTGAATTCTTCAGCATCCATGGGTTTATATAGGGGTGCCGCACATGTGGAGCGCTAATGTGGAGCAATCTCACTGGTTACATGCTTGGCTGACGTCACAGATCCATGGATGAAATCACTTTTTGTACTTGGATTCTAGAATCTTGGAATCTTGAATCTTTGATTCTCGAATCTTCGAATCTTGAATCTTCAATTTCTTTAACTTCAAACTTCAACTCTATCTTGACTCCATCGATCTCAATACTTCGTCTTCAACTTCATTGTGATGAACACTCGTCGTTGAGGCTTCAGCATTTCATCGTCTTCATGGTCGTCGATAATGTTGAAGTAGTAAAAACCAATTCATGTTGCAAACACAGAGAAGACAAGAAATGCGACTCCGTTCGCAAATGTAGAGGAAACAAGATTTGCGAACCTGTTCGCAAATGACGAGGGGCACGGGAATTGCGAACCAAGTCGCAAATGTTGAAGGGCACGGAAATTGCGAACTCATTCGCAAAAGTGGGAGGCAAGATATTTGCGACTCCAGTCGCAAAGTATGGAGAGTCGAGATTTGCGAATGCGTTCGCACATGATGGTGAGGCGTGATTTGCGAATCCGTTCGCACATGATGCCAGAGGGATATTTGCGAATCCGTTCGCAGTAGATGCCAGAGGGATATTTGCGAATCCGTTCGCAGTAGATGCCAGAGGGAGAGATTTGCGAATCCGTTCGCATTTGTTGAAGTGCATGAAATTGCGAATGCATTCGCAATTTGAGGTGAAGCAAGGATTTGCGACTCTAGTCGCAAATGTTGACGGAGAGACGGTTTTGCGACTCCATTCGCATAAGTTGGATATGGCCCTGAATTGCGAACCCACTCGCATAAAAGTACTTTACTTGAGTTCCAACTTGTATCCATTCACTTAGTCACCTGAAATCCAACCAACAATGAAAGTCATATGTTGTCGTCAAAACTAACATTTACATATATATATAGAGAGAGAGAGAGAAAAGACTAGGAATTAGCTAACACAGTACTCTTTTGACTGAGGGTGGGCCGGCCTTAACTATGTAAATATAAAATGGCGTAAAAACTTCCAAACGGACAGGTTTTCTTTTTGTATGGTTATGGTGGAACCGGCACAACTTTTGTTTGGAAGACTATATCTGCTGTCGTCCGATCTAGGGGCGACATTGTTCTAAATGTTGCTTCAAGCGGTATAGCTTCTCTTCTTTTACCAGGAGGTAGAACATCCCATTCAAGGTTAAAGATTCCAATATCTTTGCACGAAAGCTCTACGTGTAACATCAACAAGCAAAGCGATCTAGGTAAATTGATTGTTAAGACGAAACTCATTATATGGGACGAGGCTCCTATGATGCACAGGTATTAACAATAATTAATCAGATTTTTTTGTCTTACTATCTTATATTTTTGTGTTTATTATATAATTATTAATACAACATAATCATATTTATTATATTTTGGTTTTGATTTTTGTAGGAATTGTTTTGAAGCACTAGATCGAACAATGCGTGATATCATGAGCTCCCATCGACCTGAAGCTCAGCATCTGCCTTTCGGAGGCAAGGTTGTTGTGTTCGGAGGAGATTTTCGACAAATTTTACCGGTCACACCTAAAGGTACGAGGCAAGATATAGTTCACGTCACTATTAATTCTTCCAACATATGGATAAATTGCAAAGTTTTGCGCTTGACCAAGAATATGAGGCTGCAAAATATCGGTGAGGGAAATGATGGTCGTAAGTTTCGCGAGTTCTCTGATTGGTTGTCTTCTATAGGGGATGGTACTATTGGTGACGATAATGACGGAGAAGTGGATATAGTGATCCAGATGAATATTTGATAACTCATTCGGATAATCATATTGAATCTATTGTTCAAGCCACATACCCGAATTTCCATGACCACATTGGTGATATCAATTTTCTAGACGGACGGGCGATTCTGGCACCGACCCTGGATGATGTTAATGAAATCAACGATTACATGGTTGCAATGCATAATACTGACGAACGAATTTACTTGAGTTCGGATAGTATTGTCCCTACCGAACGCGGGGATAATATGTTTGCCAAACCATGAGCTGAAGTTGAAGGTTAGTATTACTATAACCTTTTTTTTCAAATCTATTTCTATTAATTAATTAATATAGTAGTGAATATACATTCAAATATGATCATTATATAGTTGTGAGGCTAATATATATATATATATATATATATATATATATATATATATATATATATTATTGAAGAATAATCAATCACTTTTGATTATTCTTAATATTTATAATTATACAAATATTACGTGTATATATATATATATATATATATATATATATATATATATATATATATATATATATATATATATATATGTATATATCTATTCAAATTGTAACTTTGGTTTTTTATGCAATAATTTATACAGCTATATTCTATGTATTGTATTTATTAAAAAATTAATTAAATGATTAAATTCAATTTTGTGAGATGTTACATATTTTTGATACATGAATTGTTTTTTATTAGGTTGGTGGGGTCGTTATGTTGCTACGGAATATGGATGCCGCTTTGGGACTATTCAATGGTACTAGGATGGTTGTAACACACCTTGGTAATTATGTTATCCAGACGAAAGTATTAGGATGAAATAATTATGGGGAATTGGTTTTTATTCCTCGAATAATTATGTTATCCAGACGAAAGTATTAGGATGAAATAATTATGGGGAATTGGTTTTTATTCCTCGAATTGCTCTGACGCCATCAGATACCAAATTCCCTTTTTCTTTTCAACGAAGACAATTTCCGATTATGATATCGTATGCCATGACGATTAATAAGAATCAAGGTCAGTCGTTGAGAAATGTTGGAATAATTTTGAAGAGACCCGTATTTACGCACGGTCAATTGTACGTTGCGATGTCTAGAGTAACCAACACGACCGGGTTGAAACTTCTGTTTTGTGATGATCGTGGCCGTCTTACGAATAGAAACAAATGTAGTTTATAAAGAAGTATTCAAAAATTTGTAATTTCATTGTAATTTTTTATCGGATATTACAATTAGATCACAAACTTAATGTTTATTTATGGATTATCAATGTCTATATCGAATTATTTGTTAGGTTAAACATCAAATATAAACAAAGAGATTACTTTGAGTAACAAAATTTTGAAATTTATTAGTGTGCATCGCACGGGCAAGAGGACTAGTAAAATATAATTCAGCTAGCAAATGTCCTAGGTGTCATATGGCCTAGCCGTTGGATTCTTTTGTGTTCACACTTATTGCTAAATAATTAACCGTTAGATTAAAAATGTGTTCTCACTATTAATGGATTAATATTTATTAATAATTATTATTAAGAAAACAAATATTAATTACGCAACTAATTATATAAATATTTCATAATTTGTTTCGGCCGATTTTGTTTTATTATGTTTACTTTTATAACTCCTTTAATTATAGTAACTAATTAATAAGAAATCAATTTTTAATTACGCAACTAATTATATAAATATTAAATTGAAAATTTCGGCCGATTTTGTTTTATTATGTTTACTTTTATAACTCCTTTAATTATAGTAACTAATTAATAAGAAATCAATTTTTAATTACGCAACTAATTATATAAATATTAAATTGAAAATTTCGGCCGATTTGTTTTATTAGTTTTACTTTTATAAACTCAACCTACTTAAAAATTTAAAATTAATAAATATATCATTTATTTAGAGGATTCGGTCTAATTTAATTCACGCGTTTTCTCCATAAATTTCTCTACCGAATCAATCAATTATATTCAAAAAATATTAAATAAATATTTATCCATAATTAACGCTGTTCTTTTATCATTATATAATGCTTCTTCTCCCTTTCATTTTTATCATGCTGCTCTTTTATATTATATAATGCTTCTTCTTCCTTTCATTTTTATCATATTCTGCTTTTATCATTTTTTTCTTTTATCGCAATTAATTTGTTTATAATTTCGGATAACTCTATACATGATTTTTTTTGCAGGGAAACGTAATTATTTATTTCATTGTTTGATTATTTCTTATTGATCGTGTATTCATCTCAATTTCCTTTCTTTGTATTTTTTTCCGGCGATTATTATCTCCTAATTATTTTCACCATTATTTATAATTTAATTGTGATTATTTTTTGCAGCCACCAACATTGTAAGTATTTGTTTTCTTAATGATTGTTCACGTTTTTGTAACTCGATTTTTAATTATGTATCTTTCATTGCTTAAAATTTTTTTTGCAGACCCCAAAGTAAGTATTTTTACTTTTTTATTGTATTATTTTTGTATCGTTTTATTCGTAACTATACAATCTTTTGTTTCGTTTTTTTGCAGGACGGTAAGTATTTCTTTAATTCGATTCTTAACTATACAATCTATTGTTTAATTTTTTTGCAGGCCGGTAAGTATTTCTTTAATTTTTTTATTGTATTATTTTTGTGTCATTTGATACTTAACTATACAATCTTTTGTTTAATTTTTTTGAAGTATTTCTTTAATTTTTTTATTGTATTATTTTTATGTCATTCTCTTAACTATACAAACTTTTGTTTAACTTTTTTATTATATTCGTTATATATTTTTTAACTACACAATTAATATTTTATTTTGCGTTATATTTTTTTTT
Source organism: Euphrasia confusa (assembly GCA_954870475.1). NCBI lineage: Eukaryota > Viridiplantae > Streptophyta > Magnoliopsida > Lamiales > Orobanchaceae > Euphrasia > Euphrasia confusa. Next base: position 19,782,473 of record OX940966.1, read on the forward strand.
ACATATTATGTGTAATTTGTTTTTTTTTTCTTGAACAGGGTTTTTCTTACTACACATAAAGTTCAAGAAAGAACGAGAATATGCATAGACTACATAACTTATTAGAAGTTCAATTTACTACTATACAATTCAGTGTTATGTAAAATAATAATTATTAGCAAATTTTTCGATTCTTTCAATTTATATGTTAATCATGATATATAAATCATGTATGATATCTAAAGGTTAAATAGGTATTTTATTATAAATTCTTTCAATTTATATGTTAATCATGATATATATGTTTGTATCTTCTCTATGATTTTTTCGAATAGCATGTTAATCAACATAAATTATTTACATCTTCTTTTATATTCAAAATTTTACTTTCGTTCAAGTAAATACTTAGTTAAATACTTATTTTTTTTACTTCTTATTTTTAAATCAATGTTAATCTTTAATATTAATCTTCTTATTTATTATATTTACTTTTATAAACTATAGTAAAGATTCACTTAAAAAAATTCAAATTAATAAATATATTATTTTTTTATCTATCTTACTAATTTAATTTACGCGTTTTTTCCTTAATTATCTCTACTAATCAATCAATTATATTTAAAAAAATATTAAATCTTTTTTTCCTTAATTATCTCTAATCAATTATATATTCAAAATATTAATTTTTTTTTCCATAATAAAGCAGCTCTTTTATATAAATATTAGGCGTCTTTAACAATTATCATTCTGCTCTCATGTTTTCTTTTGTTTTGTTTTATCAAATTATTCTATAATAATGATTTTTGTGCCGGAACACGTAAGTATTTGTTTAGTATTTGTTAAAAAATATTAAATCTTTTTTTCCTTAATTATCTCTAATCAATTATATTCAAAATATTAAATCTTTTTTTTTTCCATAATAAAGCAGCTCTTTTATATAAATATTAGGCGTCTTTAACATTTCAGTATAATTATCATTCTGCTCTCATGTTTTCTTTTGTTTTGTTTTATCAAATTATTCTATAATGATTTTTGTTGCCAGAACACGTAAGTATTTGTTTAGTATTTGTTTAGTATTTGTTTTTTCGTCAGGAATCTAACTATTTTAATTTTGTTTTATTTTTGCAGGAACACCATAAGTATTTTGTTTAGTATTTGTTTTTTTTCATTTGTCATGAATCTATCCATTTCAATTTTAATTTTTCATTTGTATTTTTTTGCAGTTATTTAACTATCTCCATTCAAACTAATTTTTTCTTTGATTTTTTGAAAAATCGTCCTAGGAGATAAATCGTCGGCGGTTTGGCTTGGGCCACCACCATCGATAATGCCTTCCAAGTTCCAACAAGCTTTCTTTCATCTTTTTAATAAAAAAAGGTAACCGAATTACTATAAATTATGTATCTCATGTTTATTTAATCTAAATATTATACTCCTCTTTAATCCTGATCCGGCTCATAGTTTTTTTTTTTTTTTGGATTTACGGGGCGAAATAAAAAAAAAAATTGCATACAAAGAATGCCGATTAGTGCGACGGCTGTTGATGCCCTTCTGGGATTGTGGACCCGGATGTACTCTAACAGCCTCCCAAGCTTCCTTACATGCAACGTAAGCCCTAATATTAATTTCATACCTCTCTGTTTCCTTCCATGAAATATTGTGTGCAAGTACTAAAGAAAAATCTTTATCCAACCATGAAAACGTGTCAGCACGGATTATTGCAAATGACTACAATGGTGGTTAATCTGATCTTCTACCCAAGACTACTTACTCTATATTTCCTTTGTGTCATTGTTATGGTTACAATGAATTTAACTGTATCATATATCAAAATTTTCTTTTGTTTTTTTTTATCATAAAAATAATAATGCTAATTAATACATATCAGTTCAATTATTTTTTTTTATCATTTTTCTTCATCAGATCATTTTTTAATGTCGAGTCACTGGGTGGTGGCGCCTGCAGTGGTTCAGCCACTCAGGAAGAGCCAGTGGTTCAGCCACTCATGAAGAGCCAACACGGACCCGTTCGAGAAGCTCGCAATATCGCAGCATCACGTTTTACCGGAGAACCGGCCGTTGGGAGTCGCACATATGGTAATTATTTTTATACTCATGTACGTATTATATTAGTTTCATTTTTAATATTAGGTTTATTTAGGTTGAATTTTTTTTATTTCTTTATTATTCTGTTTTCATCATTTTTTTCTTTTATCGTAATTAAATTAATGTAGATAGAATAAATGTATGTATTTAATTTTTAAATGTATCTTATCAGTAGAGATAATTAAGGAAAAAAGCGTAAATTAAATTAGTAAGATAGAATAAAAAATGATATATTTATTAATTTGAATTTTTAAAGTCAATGTTACGGAATCTATAAAAGTAAAAATAATAAAATCAAATCGCCAAAATAAATTATGAAATATTTATTTAATTAGTTGCCTAATTAATATTCGTTTTCTTAACAATAATTAATAAATATTAAAAAAATCAAATACATACATTTATTCTATCTTATTCTATAATGATTTTGTTTTTGCTAAGATGTAAATGTTACAATCTCATTCTTCTTCTTGGTTTTTATAATTCTGCCCTCATCTTTTTGTTTTTATTTATCGTCATGAAATTTTATATTATTCTATAATGATTTTTTTTTTGCAGGAAGATGTAAGTATTTATTAACTTTGTAATGTTATAATCTCATTATTCTTCTTCCTCATCTAATTTATCCGGTATTGTTTTTTTTTTTTCTTTTTTGTACTTTCGCTATTATTTTTTTTTCTTTTTTATACTCTCTATTTTTTTTTACAGGTTACACAGTAAGTATTTAATTTAATCCAACCCGAGCCTCTTCAACCTCCTTTCCGAAGAGATTGTCTTCATCATCTTTGATTTCTCGGCGGCGACATGAAATCTTTCTCTCCGATGAGCAGGTAGTTTACGTCATCGAGTTTCGCCACCAGAAATCCCTATATATATATATATATATATATATATATATATATATATATATATATATATATATATATATATATATATATATATTATATCTCGATGGGAACATCTGCCACTATCGTCTATCGATGTGCCCTAGAATCACTTATCTCTCGCTGGGCGTCGCAGGATCGATGTCGAAGGATGTTCGATGTCTAGGTTATTCTCCCACGAGGGGCTATCGATTTGTTATTGAATTGCGATAATCTGGTCGAGATTGACCTGTCGAGCACAGGAAATTGTGTTTGGATTGTTATTCTGGCTCTCTTCGCCCGATGTTGAAGGATGTTCGATGTCTAGGTTCTTCTCCCACGAGGGGCTATCAAAATTTTTATTGAATTGCGATAATCTGGTCGAGATTGACCTGTCGAGCTCAGGAAATTGTGTTTGGATTGTTATTCTGGCTCTCTTCGCCGGGTATGAATTCTATATTTTTAATTATTATTTTATTTATATATATACATCTATGTATATAATTTTGTTTTGTTTCAAATTGTTGAGATCAACCTGAACCATTAAGTATGTATTTTAGTCTCTCATTGTTAATGTTTCTTTGATATATAATAAATATTTCTTGCATTTTTTTTTAATAATGGTTTTTATTTTTTTTGCAAGGTTACCGTGTAAGTATTAAATTTTTTAAATAATTCTTTTTTCTTTTTGTAGGGTTTAATGTATGTATTTGATTTTTTTTCATGAATCTAACAATTTTATTTGTGTTTTTCATTTTGTATTTTTATTGTAGATATCAATATTAATAACTAATTTTTTTGGTTTTTTTTTTTATAATTTACAAATCTAACTAATATTTCAATTATACTATTTTTTCTATTTTGGTGCAGGTACTTCCATTCAAACTAATTTTTTAGTTAATGTTTTGGAACTTTTTGTTAGTTTACTCATGATCATGTATTCATTATATTATGTGTTTGTAATTTTTTACAAGTTTTAATGTAAGTATTTATATTAATTTTATATGCAATTTTTTTTTAAATTTTTTTCAATTGTTTTTAATAGATAGAATGTGTTTTCACCACTAATCTCAATTTTTTTTATTAATAATTAATTAACAATGAACCTAATTAATATTTTAATAGATTAATAGATAGAATGTGTTTTCATCGCTAATTTCAATTTTTTATTAATAATTAATTAACAATTAACCTAATTAATATATAAATATTAATTACGCAATTATGTTTATAATTACCTTAGCTTGATTTTATATAATTACAAAATATATTTATATTACATAAAGAATATAATGTATTTAGATATTTGTTTTATAAAGATATATTAATTCTTTTTAACTTATGGTTCTAATTTTTTTTTTAATTGTGTACGATGTATAACAACTTTAATTAAATATTATGTAAATAAATACAAATATAATTATTAATGCTAATACAAATGGAAATTTATGTATTTATCTTATTTAACTAATGATATTAAATATTAATGTATAATATATAATAGTATTAATTTTAATGTAAATAAACCAATTCCTTCAATATGCTTAAATTACGTATTATTTGAATTAATTTAATATATATTCTATGAGTCAGTCAACTAAATCATACATTTTTAACTAGAATATTTGAATAATTAATTTACTATATATATTCTATAAGTCAGTCAACTAAATCATACATTTTTAACTAGAATATTCGTGTTTGGTGCTCTATCCTTATTTTTATGTTGTTAATGTTATGATAAACTTACAACTTCAATTTTTTTATCCAGCAGAGGTCCAATGCTTTAAGAGTATCATTAAAATGCATTTATGTCTTGCAAAGAAATCATGGTTGTATAAGAGTAGTATGTCTTATTTTTAAAATAATTTGATATACAACTTAGCTTTTATGACTATGGTTGATGTGATTTTAGTCAATTGAATATGGTCATTCATGTCACTGTTATTTTTTTTCAACGCAAAAGGATGGAAGAGATTAGAAGTGACGAGTGGTTTCAAAAAACTATGATCCTGCTAGGCTTCTTGAAACCGAAGACATTGATTTTGATGATGAATGTGCTGTTTTCGATGGTTCAGAGGTCAGTGGTACATTTCACGACTTTTCATCTCATCCATTAATTGATTCTATGTTTACAATTTACAGACTCACATCTCTACGATATGTTCTTTCAGGTGGGGGATTTGATCTCGATTAGTGTTGCAGGGATTTAACTACCCAACCCTCGCTCGAATATGGCTAAGTCAACTTTGGCATTAACCCGCTAGATAGATGGTTCGGATTCTTAAATCCTGATTTAAGCTCTTTACTTCGATTTTGAAAGATTGGATTTTTATAGTTAAATGATTATATATGTGTCTTAAGTATTTTTATAAGCAGTATATTATGATGTAAAAATGTGTAAATTCTACTACACTGATCTCAATCCATCAGAAGGTCATCGGTAACTTCTACTTTGCGAAGTTGAAGGATATCGAGGTCTTATGCCAGACAACTGATGTTGAAAAACCCAAAGTACTTAAGATTATAAATCATAATAATTATCATCCACATTTTTGATATCTTAATTTTCAATACTCACAGAGATACTAAAAAAATGAACGTGCTATAATGATATTATAATTAAGAGATATCTTAGCATGCTATAATAATATAGTAACTATAATTTTCAATACTAACACAAATTTTAAGTGCTTATGAATTTATTTACCGGATTATGCAATAATACGTGGTTAGTTATAACAAATGCATTCGCTAATTATAGTACTTACTAATTCTCTAACAATAATAATAATAATAATTAAATATTAATTAAGATCACTAAAAAATGATACTAAATTTTATGAATTAATTGAAGCAAATCTTAATATAGCGGAGAACGAAAATAAAATATTAATTATTACTATATATTAATATTTTCAAATTTTTTTTTTTTAAAATCAATTTAGATTAGAGCAGAATTATAGTATTTGTTTTAATAATAGCAGATTTATATTAATAAATATATTCATTAAGTTTATAAACATTTAAATTTGTGTTATTGAAATTTATTTAATTTCATGAATTTTTTGATGCAGGATATTGTGTAACTAATAATTAAATTTTTACATGATTATATGTGTGTATATATATATATAGCTTATATATAGATTACTATGTTAAATTTTGATAGATTACTAACATTCTTTTTATTTGTAAAATCACTGAATTAATTTTCTATAAGTTATTAAGTTATTCACATTAAATTGCTATTAAACCAGTTTGGTTGTTCAATTCCAAGGAATACAAATTCATGTAAAAAGTTTGTTTAAAGATTTTTATAATAAAATTATAAAAGGTGAACTCTACAACGTCAAGAACTTTCGTGTGATGAAATCCCACGAGAACAATATTATTGCTCACAATGGTAAGATGATCTGCTTAATTAAAGACGTAATTGATCATGTTTTTCATGTAGATTACATGATGATGAATGGAGATTTTGATCCATGATTCAAGTTCATTCGATTTCATATTGAAGATTTGAAGTAAAATTTAATTTTTTTTTTCTAATTTTGTGATTATGAAGTCAATCACTCTACAACTTAAATTATGGACAATTTTTTAATAAATGGTTTAACTACAAGAGATTGTCTATGTGCATTTCGATCATTTCTCAAGTGAAATAAATAAAATTGTGCAACTAACTAGATAATACATTGGACAATGTCGTTATGTTTGTTCAACCAGCGCCCACAATGACAATTGGAGGTACATCATCGTTTTTTTTATACCTGTAATGTTACTATTTGAGTTTGTACTTTAATATTTTTTATATTTTGTACAATTTATAGACGATGACACTACTAATGTAAGTATTTAAATAAATCTCAATACAAATTAAATGATAATAGACTTGAAAAATAATATCAATAAATATATTCTATGTTTGCAACTAAACCACTACAAATCAAATCAAAAAAAATTTCTTCATTTATTTTCTACTTCTCACATTTTGTTTCAGCTCTTTTTTTACGTATTTAATAAATTACGATTATTGTTAATGATTACAATAAATAACCAATGATTCTTAATATCTTTTTTTTAGAACGCAACACTTTAAGTATTATTTTATTGGTGAGTTTTTTTCATTGCGTTTCTACTTTATATTACTACTAAATATTTCTATTTTTAAAAAGAATGTCAAAATAATTTATAAAATATGAAAAACATGATCAAATTTGTTCGTTAACATTGAAAATATAATTTTTTTTATGATTTAAACGCATAACAATTTTTTATATTTTAAATGAATGACAATTTATCTCATGTGTTCAAATTAAAATTGTTTGATTATTTTATATTTACCCTATCAACGAAAGTAATATTTAGAATATTTTGTGTTAACACTAAAATTCTAATTAAATAATAATAGAACACCATGATACGTAACTAAATGGTATAATAATGTATTTTATGCATGAAGTTTTGTTACACTTCTCCCATACATAATTGAGTGATCTAAAGTACAAATATTTACAAGGCAAATTCAAACGGATGATTGATAACTTTTTTTAGATGTATTGTAAAATTAAACCTCTCATTTAATTTTTTTTATTAAATATGAGTATATTTTGGAAGACTTTTTAATTCAAATTAGTGATACTATCATATTTTTTATTAATTTATAATATTATATTATTTAATTAGGTTGGAGTCTCGATAATATTGTTATTGCGGAATATGTATTTGTCTATCGAAATTTAATAATTATGTTACGGAAATGAAAGTATTAAGAGAAAGAAATTCAAAGGACTCGGTTTTATTACTCAAATGACTCTAACACCGTCATATTCAAGATTTTCAATTGGTTGATTTTCTACTAATACAATTTTCTTTGATGATATCGATCTTATGATTAATAAAAGTTAATTCCGCAATTTATGTATATTTTATAATTTTGTAACTTATGTCATTTATATATAATTTTATATGTATCAAGATTATTTTATGTATATCATATTATTTCGAAAGTTATGTTTATAATTTATAATTTATACTATCTCTAACTCATTAAATTGATTACACATTCTTTATAATTCACACAATTAATTATAATACTTTGTTTAAATTTTCTTGATACAATGTAATTATTAATAAAAAATTATTTAATATTAATAAATTATTAAATAAATATGAAGGATAACATATCCAATTAATGGAATCCATATCAAATTAATACGCTATATTATTAAAATTATCATTTATTAATATTATGAAAATAATTAAATATTAATTTAAAATTAATAAAAAATGACGATAATTTTTAGGAACCAATTAAAAAAAACAATACATTGGACTAGGAAAAGAGAATATAAATGACTATATATTAATTTAAGTAAAATCTTAGAGCAAATTATATATTTAACATGAATATTAAAATTAAAGTTATTAAAAATTTATAGTTATTCAATCGTATATGAAGAATTTTAGGAACCAATTCGAAAAAAAATTAATAGTAGGAAAATATAATATAAATGACTATATATTAATCTAAGTAAAATGTTAGAGCAAATTATATATTTAACATGGATTTTAAAATTAAAGTTATTAAAAATTTATAGTTATTCAATCGTATATAAAGAATTTTAGGAACTAATTCAAAAAAAAAAATTAATACATAGGAGTAGGAAAATAGAATATAAATGACTATATAAACACAAATATAATTTATAATAAGGCATTCCAAAATTTGTAATTTATGTATCAATGTATAATAATAAAAAATAGTTAAAAATGACTTTTTATTTATTTCAACATTCACCAAATTTCAAATATTACGATTATTATACATTATCAAAGTGTATATTAATATATTATTTATGTTAAACATGAAATTTAAGCAGAAAGAGCCCACACTGACTAAAAAAATATTCTTTAAGTGCACATGCATCGCATGGGCAAGAGGACTAGTCATAAACAAAATACATAAAAAAAATTAAATACTTACAATGTGTCTTTGCCCGTGCCTGCGAAAAAAATCACAAAAAAAAAACGATTAGAGCATAGTGATAAAAAAACGAAATGAAAAAATCATTATACACAGTTACAAAAAAAATAATAAACGAATTGATCCGATAAAGACAAAGAAAACATCATTGAAATATAAAAAAAATACTTACACATTACAACCTACAAAAAAAAGAAAACAAAAACGATAAGAGAATGATATAAGAAAACAAAAACGATAAGAGCAGAATGATAAAAACAAAATAAAGAAGACGCATCATTTTATAAAAAAAACAGCTGTATTTATTATGGAGATTGAATTGATTCAGTAGAGATAATTATGGAAAAACGCGTAAATTAAATTGGTAAGGCCGATTAAAAAGTGATATATTTACTAATTTGAATTTTTTAAGTCAATGGTTACTATAATTAAGGAGTTTATAAAAGTAAAACTAATAAAATCAAATCGGCAGAATTTAATTCGAATTTTAATATAATTGTTTGCGTAATTAATATTTGTTTTGTTAATAATAATTAATAGATATAATTGAGATTAGCGTGAGAACACATTCTTAATCTGACGGTAAATTGTTTAACAATAAGTGTGAACACAAAAAAATCTAACGGGTAAGAAATATGCCACCTAGGACAATTGCTAGCTGATTTATATTATACTAGTGACATGCCCGTGCGATGCACGGGGAGTCGAATTCGACAATCGCGCATTCGTAAATTGCTATTTCTACACAATGTTCGGCGAAGAATGATTTATAAACTTATTGACTAAAAAAGTTTGATACGCAAAGAAATCAATGGTCACAAATTTTGAAAGACTTGTTTGTATACTACAAATTTTGAAAGACCTCTTTGTACACTACATTGACGGTTCTATTTGTGAGTTTCCCGCTCTCGTCGCAGAGTAAGAGCTTCAAGCCGGATTTGTTGGTCACTGTCGAAACAGCAACGTACAACTGACCGTGTGTAAATACAGGCTTCTTAAAAAATATACCAACATTAGACAGAGACTGGCCTTGAATCTTGTTTATCGACATGGCATACGATATCATGATGGGAAATTGCCTTCTTTGCAAAGCAAATGGATATCTCGGATCAGACGGCGTCATATTAATTCGAAGAATATACACCAGATCGCCCATATTTTTTCCTCCCAAAACACGGCCCTGGATGACGTAATTGCCAAGTTTTGTTACAACCAACCGCGTTCCATTGCACAGGCCGTTGTAAGGATCCATGTTCCGCAAAAGCATAATCGGCACACCAACCTATTTGTATTACAAATATAAATAAAAATAATCAAACAACAATAATACAATACAAAACTTTTCGATTACATTATCATAAAAAAAGGATGCTAACCTTCAATCTCAACTGATGGTTTGGCAGCTCGGAACACTTGATGGTGTTCAAGAACTCAACCGTGTGCATTTCTTCAAACATACTATCTCCACGGTCGGTCAGAGCAATCGAATCGGAACTGAGGTATATTCTTTCGTCTGTGTGGTGCATGCTTACCATGTAATCGTTTATTCCATCTACTTCTTCAAGAGTCGGCGCCAGAATCGCTCTTCCTTGCAAAAATTGTATATCGCCAATGTGCTCATGAAAAGAAGGGTATGTCGATTGCACCATCGACTCTATGTAATTATCGGACTGCGTTATCAAAAACTCATCGGGAAATCGTACAGACGTTTCCCCATCGTTTTCATCGCCAAGAGTACCGTCCCCAATAGCAGACATCCAATCGGAGAACTCTCGCAGCTCACGGTAATCATTTTCATTGCCGATACTTTGCAGCCGCATATTTTTCGTCAGCGCAAAACTTTGCATTCTGCCCACAGCTTAGATGAATTAATCGCGGCATGAACACCGTCTTTTCTCGTCCCTTTCGGTATAACCGGCAATATCTGACGAAAATCACCTCCCAAAACGACAACCTTTCCTCCGAAAGGTTGGTTCTCGGCGTCAGGATGCTGTGTTCTCATTATATCGCGCAACGTCCGATCAAGCGCTTCGAAACAATGCCTAATACAAAACAAATGAGAAATACGTAATGAAAAAATAATTCTAAGCGTAAAATATACGATGTTTTATTAACACGCAACTTATCGTGTTCGGGTGGCATCGGTACAAATTGAAATTCCACGTCCTCGACTCGCTTGTGATGCGCTAACATTATTCGTATATGACTCGAGCACAAATGGACCTGTAAATGTGTTAGCTTTAGTATTTTACTAATTCGAAGCCCTTAATCGATTGTATTCAGAGTTTACTTACAAAAATTTTCATCCTGACTATCTTTTCTTCTATTCGAAACCTTGAATTTACCCTTCCCTGTATCTGCATCATAAGAAGGATAATAATATTAGGGTTCTAACTACAAAATCAAAAATTTTAAAAGTCTTCATTTGAGCACAATACAATAAGTCCAATCAAACCTGGAGCTCCGTTCTTTTTGTTCGACGTCATTATTTCTCTTACTGTATTTTCTGGAACTATAACATATATGCTACAATGAAACACACGACGTTATAATACAAAAAAATGAATAAGGATTTCAAATAATAATGGACAGCAATTGTATTGGTTACTAATACACAATACAACAATTGAACGCCAACAAAAAGATAAAATAACAAATTTTTTTAAAGGATTAAAAAACTAAAATGCTTAGCTTTTCTTTGTTGAAATGGTTTTGCTATATCTCGTTGTATAATACTTCCCCGTGATTATATAGAATTGTTCAATGTTATTTTTATTGTCCATCAGTAATCTAAGGATAAGAATATGAGGCGTATTATAAGGAAACAAATATGTTTAAATAAAAGAAAAATATGTTTCTAAATTAGATATTTATGTACATTGACTTTAGTTTCTGATTATATATATACTCCACTAAGATGGTTTCATAAAAATTTTCAAATAAAAGTTACAGACACATGTTTTTAAAAATTAATTTTATATCGTCGCTTTATTTGTTATTGAGTTTTAACTTGCATGCAGTAATAAAATTAAGTATGATTGTTATGAACATAAGAATTATCATCGAAAATTACTCAAGTAGCCAAATAAAAAAATAGCATTAATCGAAAAATGAAATTGTATCATGCAGAATCAAAATAAGATGAAAACAAAATAAAAGCGACAATCATGTCTGAATTATTATGATAAAAATGAAATTAAAAGCAAAATAATAAAGCCAATCACTCGGCAGCATCATCCATTCTGAGCCTGGCCGCAGTTGAACTCCGTTCATCCTTATCCTCCTCATCATCGCACGATATACTCTTTCTCCTTTTGGAATTCTTCACAGATTACGGAGATTTGAATTCATCCTCAATCTTGACGCGGACAGAAGAATATTTCTCAGAACAGTTGGTTTCTTGATCAACTTCGATGAACTCCGCCTCTGAAAATTGCAGCACGCAGTGATCAATTTTTTTGTGTGTCTTCAGAAAATTAGGATCATCGGAATATCTATCCACGCAGTAGACAGTATCCGTTCCTTCGATGTGCTTTGTTTCAACGGTGACTTTGAACATCAGCTCTTTTCCAATTAGGTCATCGACTGTTTGAGGGACTTCAATCTTTTTCTCTTCTTTCTGATTTCCATCAGCATCTTCGATGTGAATGATTTCCTGTCGACATAATAAAAACTTTGTAAAAATAATGTAATAATAACCATCCGTAATCTTATTCTATCATCTTAAAAACTGCACTCGTGTAATTTTTATGAAAATATACATTAAATATAATAAGAAAATATATCATTTGCAGATTAATTACCACGTTCTTCTTGGAAGAAATAGCAGCTGCGGCTTTTCCAATTAGTTTTTTAAAAACATCGTTCCATATCAGCAAAAGAACATTATCCGATCCGCTATGAATTGTGCATGAATCTTGTAGCTCAGATTTCCGCTAACATAATCATCACAACCATCACAAAACAATTTGGAATCCTTCTCAGTAATTTTCTTTCTGCACTTCACGCAGCTGGTATAGCACCATCCTCTATCGTACATTATTTCAGATATGGAACCGACAATCCAATATTTCCCAGTCTATGATTCATGTCAAAAAATAATAAATTCGTCACGAAATAATAGGGTTCAAACTAAAATGTAGACAAACAAATCTGAATAAATACACAAAACTATGTAAATTACTAATAACAAATACCAAATCCGTGGTCTTCAAATCTTTTAGACTCAGAACAACAGTTTCAAGATTCTGCAATTCATCTTTGACACTAACATAAGATGCAGTAGATATCATGGACCCATCAAACGAAAGATCGACTTCAGAATCTGACAATCTGGAAAAATAAAATAAAAGTAAATTACTTGTGTATTTTAAGTAAATTCAATGTTGAAAACAAATGCATAGATTATTTTAAAATTTACTTGTTTCTAAAGTCGACGATTTCTTCAAGATTCGGATCGGTAATAATTTTCGTTGCGTGGTAAGTGTTTGAAATACCAACACCTCCTTCCCAAATGAATTTTGCAAAGAAAATAAGCGACGAAATAAAAATTAGATATCATGTTATATTTTTGAATTTATAAACGAAAGATGAACATCAAAGTCACAAATACGTACTTTGATAAGATTTACTTCTACAGAGTTGAATCACAATCACATTATGATCCATTTCCTTTCTGTGCGCTTTCTCAATGAACCGATTCATTTGGTAGCAATATGGTTCCCACAGCACACACTCGATCTTATTTACACTGGTTCAAATACATAGTTGTGAAATTAGTTATTAACACGTTACAAAAACATGGACATAGACTACTTAAAAAAATAATTTAAAAAATATCATATAATTGGTCAAAAAGATTAACCCACTCCAAATCTTGAAGCATTAGTTCAATACTTTTGTTACCCTTAAAAGCAGGGTCGTCCTTCAATTTGACGTCGCTAATGTCGACGACGTTTCCAATAATATCTGAAAACATTAGGAATCAATAACGTTTGATATTAGATGGTTAATTGAGAATTTAAAAATTATTGAAATAAGCACTGCATACCAAACAAAGGTCCGTCAGCCCTTTGAACTTTCTCTTTTGTATCATCAAAACTTTTAAATTGAAACAAAGTATTTGGAAAGTTTGGAAAGGTGGTCGGTGTCACAGAAGTATTCCTTTGTAACATAATCCGGTATGGATTGCAAGTTACTGGAAAACTCCTTTGGCTATCGACAACTGAGAATTGCCTAACCGACAACAATCCCCTTCGTTGGTTATATCATCAAATAGTGACATCAAAATATGTTTCGTGGTTGCTTGAATTCTGGTTCCCTGTAAGTATATGATTTTGCATTAAAAACACTGGAGATAAACTTATGGATTAATAGAAAGCATTGCATAGAAATATGACTCGGCTAATTATTTGAAATAATTATCTCAAGCTACTTATATAAAAATAATATGTTTCATTAATACCTCCTTGTCGACAAATACAAACTCAACCGTTTGCGGAATTCTTCCATTGCCAGTAGTCTTCCACTTCCTGCACACACGAACGCGAATACTCCAATCAATCCTATTCTTATTAATTTCTGAAAGCGGAGTGTAGTTGCGAGAAAATGGAGTAGTTGAAGCCATGTTAATTGAGTATCTTCGAGTTATAATGAAAGGCGAAATTTATAGAGGATGTAAATTTATAAATTATATTTTATATATTCTGAAGATATACAATGTAGTTATTTTAAGATAATATTGGGAAACCGAATTTGGAGTTATTCAGTGAAAGATAAACTTTCATTAACATATCTCAATTATTATTTCATATCTATAATTATATACTCAATTACCGATAATATATGAATTATTAAAAAAAATACAAATATTTCTCCAAATCACGTTCATTATTAAAATTAAGTTTCCTAATTGATTTTTAAATCATACTGGTTATATTATTTTGTGATATATAAAAGTAAAAAAATCTTATACTTAAGTTAATCATTATTAGTTATTTTGATAAGATATAATTCATTATGTCGTAAAGATTTTTACATTCATTGCTGAACTTGATAAGATATAATTAATCAATCGTTAAAGATACATCATTCTGAATGATTGTATTTTGTTGAACAATATAATGTTTAAAAAATAATTAATTAATTAATTAATTGACTTTCAAAAGATTACCCAATTAATCATGTTACACTTTTTAGATTTTTAAAGCGTATATTTGTAAAATGAATATTATTATTATAGTAATAAACAATAAGTATTCATTAAGTAAATCACGGGAATGCGTACAATTAAAATTAACTATCTAAAGGACATACAAATATAATAGCAACGTTCATAAAAAATTAAGTCAAAATAAAAATAATTATAAAATAAATATATCACTTGTTATAAAATGATTGTTCAAATAAATTTATTATCAAAAAACTAAAAAAATGCACGAATGCATCAGAAATAAATTGCCCAAAAAATAAAAATAAAAACATCTAAAACATTGTTGGTCATTTGGAAACTCAAGAGCTGTCGATCTTGTTCACTGGTTTCGGCCACATTGCTAGAAACCTGTTCAAAAAAATTGAAGTAAAATAAGACGATGGATTAAAATATTGATTTTGAATCATCTAATTATGTAAGAATATTAATTATATCAATGAAAACAAATTATGTAAGGAAGTTAACAACACGTTTGAACATAAATTTTGAGATCATACTTCTGACGGTATGCAACTGCCTCGTCCAGGTGATGATAAATAAGTACATTAGTAGCACCATCGGTGTTGTGCAATACAAACTCACCTATAAAATGTATAAAGTATTACAAACATTAACATAGAAACACACAAAAAAAAATCAAATTATACGTATGAATGAAATGATTTATTTACCTCCGACTACCATTGTGGTCGCTAGTTGAACGATCATAACAACATGACCCAAATTATTATCTTTAGCCATTTGTACAATTCTCTTCATGTCAGTTGAGAAAGGGCCAAAATGAACATATGTAATCTTGTGGTACCTGAAACAAATTTGTAAATGTTAGTTTTGACGACAACATATGATTTTCATTGTTGGTTGGATTTCAGGGATTGAGTGAATGGATACAAGTTGGAACTCAAGTGAAGTATCTCTATGCGAACGGGTTCGCAATTCTTGGCCTTCTTCAACTCTTGCGACTGGAGTCGCAAATCACTCTTGCTGTCAACATTTGCGAACGGAGTCGCAATTCCCTGCCAACTCCGTAATTTGCGAACGCATTCGCAAATTCTATGCATTTCATGCATTGCGAATTGGTTCGCAATCTCTGCCCCGACAACTCATGCGAATCGGTTCGCAAATCACGCCATATCAAAATTGCGAACCTGTTCGCAATTCCTATGCTTCTCCAACTAATGCGAACGGGTTCGCAAAACTCTGGCCCCTCTCTTGTGCGAACAGGTTCGCAATTCTCACCTATCCAACATTTGCGAACACGTTCGCAATTATTGCACCCTCTTCATTTGCGAACGGAGTCGCAGGTCTTGCCCTCTCCACTTTCGCGACACGGGTCGCATGTTATGTTTATTCACCCTACGTGCCAACTGGTACATGGTGTTTGTTCATCCCACCTTCAACGTCAACGAAGTGCTTTGAGTTCAAGTGCAAACGACGTGTGGGATTGTTGTTTACTACTTCAATACTATCGACGACCATGAAGACGATGAAATGTTGAAGCCTCAACGACGAGTGTTCATCACGATGAAGTTGAAGACGAAGTATTGAGATCGATGGAGTCAAGATAGAGTTGAAGTTTGAAGTCGAAGAAATTGAAAATTCAAGTTTCGAAGATTCAAGAATCAAAGATTCAAGATTTCAAGATTCTAGAATCCAAGTACAAAAAGTGATGTCATCCATGGATTTGTGACGTCAGCCAAGCATGTGACCAGTAAGATTGCTCCACATCAGCGCTCCACATGTGCGACACTCCTATATAAACCCATGGAAGCTGAAGACTTCACTCGACGATTTTGAGAGAACGAAATCTGATATTAAGTATCGCTATCGTTGTTTGTTGGCGCTGAGCCTTAGAGTTTTGGTAGTTGTTTGTGCTGTGCACCACTAGTAGGGTTATGTGATTTAGCTCTAGGTGTAGTAGTACTAGATCTTTAGTTCGTTGGAGTGCTGCGTCACTTGGGATACGACTCTAGATCATTCCGTCTACCTTTCTCTCCAAGTGTAATAGTTAGTTTTGTCTTTCAATGAAATGAAACTATTACATAACTTTGTCTTCACTACTTTACGTTACATTTGCTGAGTTCGAACTTATACACACAACACAACCATGCTCCAACTGGAGCGTGCGACATCCGGAGCAAGTGACAATTGAGTGTGTGTGAACGAAGTTGCTGAAGTGTTAAGTATTTAAGACCGACTTCGCGAAAAGTTTGTATCTTACGTCGAAGACGTAATTTCAATTGGTATCAGAGCGGGACGTCATACGTATACGGCGTGATCCGAATCTTGACTTCATATTTTCCGCTATAATGGAGTCGCCAATGTTTGTCCAGAAACCGATTATGCTTACTCATCAGAACTACTCAAATTGGAAAGCTAAAGTTTCTGCTAGAATTAAGGGATTTGACTCTAGATCTTGGATGGCTGTGCTAGAAGGATGGGAACGTCCGTATACCCAAGATCAGGATGGTCTGAGAATTCCGAAACCAGAACGTAGTTGGACAAAGGAAGAGCTTGACTTATCAACGGCAAACAGCAAAGCTCTTCTAATTATTTGTGAATGGCTAGATCTCAGCATGTATCAGTTAGTTAAAAATTGCATCTCTGCCAAAGACGCATGGGAGACTCTACAGAGAACTTGTGAAGGAAGTCATGCTGTTAAGCGCTCCAAAATCCGAACTATCACTGCTCAATTTCATCAACTCCGCATGAGAGAAGATGAAGACATCAATGACTACTTGGACAAGATCATGAGATATGTCAATGAGGCATTTGAACTGGGAGAAGTCTTTCCTGCTCCCATGGTTTATGAGAAGGTTCTTTCCAGTGTGAGCACTAGATTCGAAAGCAAGGTGCTAACTATTGAAGCACGCAATGACGAAAATCAAAACTGGGATTATGCTGACTTAATGGCTGATTTGAGAAACTACGACTTGACTCTAAAAGTGTGTAGCAATCCTGAAATGTCTCTCGTTTATGAGCCGATGACTGCTCTAAAAATTTCTGAGAAGGGTAAGAGCTCGAGAAGTCCGAAACCTCAGAAAACTCCTTCGAAAAATGAGAAATCTGAATGTAGTTTCTCAGCTGATGTAAATGATTCTGATGACGATGAAGCTGAGGATATTGAACGTTTGATGAATTCAAACAATCCTGACAAACTTGCTGCACTGACTGAAATCGTCACGTATCTTGTGAAGCAAGAGTTTAAGAGAAAGAATCGTGCACGAAATTTTCGAAAAATTCAGAAAATTCTAACTCATTTCAGAGAAACTCCGACAACAGAAATCAAACTTCATTCTCTGACAAAAAATTTAAGGAGACAAAATTATCACCATATTCATCAACTAGCAAGGATGTTTCTAAATTGCAGTGCTTTGAATGCAAGGGTTTTGGACATGTCAAGAACGAGTGTCCTAATTTACATCGCAAAAAGAAGCTACCAGTTAGCTATGTTGTGATAGACGATGAGGAAGTAATTTCTGAGAATGATGAGTCTGAGGATGAAAGTGCTGACGAAGATGAGGACAATGCTCTTGTTGTCACTTTTGATGAAAATTTTGATATTGCTAACTTTGAAGTTGAAAACTTTGAACTTGATACCTTTATGAAGGATGTAGCAACGGCCGACAATATCTTTTGTCTGGCCTCTGAGAACCGACCGTGCTGTGATGATGAAATCTGTCCGTGACTGAGTCTGTGGAAAATGAGAAGACACCAAATCTTTCTCAAACTGAATGTGTGAGTGCTGAGCTGCTTGCACTGAACGAGAGTCACTCTGAGCTCTCAAAATCCTATGACTTGGCTATCACTGAGAATGGTGCACTTGAAGTGTCACTAAAGGTTGTTAAAGAATCCTTTGATGAACTCTCTGAAGAGAAGTGTAAACTGTCTGATGAAGCTGTTGCTATGAGAGAGTTGGTCGAGAAGACAGAATGTGAGAATCTGAAGTTGAAGAATTCTCTACAAAATTTGAGAGTCAAATTTGATAACCTCTTCGAAGAAAAACACAAATACTTCAAGGAAGTTGTTGAACTAAGAGACTCTTGTGAGAAGTTGAGTACTGAAAACTCAAAACTTAAAACTATGTTGAAGAAGGAGACAGCTGATGTGAAGAGACTACAAACCCTCTTTAAGAACTCCGACACTGAAAATGATGAGCTAAAGTCATCCTTGATGAAGGCTCAAACTGATCTAGCTATGTGTGACAAGGAACGATATGTCCTAAAGGAGAAGCTTCACATGACTGATGAGCTGCTGAGAAAAATGAATACAAATTCTTCTGTACTTGATAATGCTGCTTCTTACATGAATCCGAATCGATGTGGACTAGGATTCCAAAAAGTCTTTGAGTCCATATACTCTACACCTGAGAAGAAGGAAATGAAGTTTGTTAAAGCTTCAAATGACCAGCCAGAGGATGATTGTAAAGATGAGTCTGAGATACTAAAACGGAAGGAGATAGCTGAAGGGAAGAAGGTTGTCTCATCTCCTGAATCAAAAACTCAAAAGTCAGTCTCAACTACTCGCTCTAAATCTGAGACTTATCAATTCCCAAGGAATATTGTGAAACATCCTCGCGGTATTCTCCCTTATGAGAAAACGTTGCTAAAGAAGTTGGACAAACCTTCTCACCCTAAGTCCAGTCTGCCAAAAACCGTCTTGAGGACTGAACCTCGTCAAAGGCGAAAATATGTCTGCCACTACTGCAATGTGCCTGGACATATTAGACCGTTTTGCTATAAGCTCAGAGCAGACATGAATCAACATTTGATGTCAACAAATGTCAGAACTCCAAATTCTCAAGTGCTGAAAGTTAAGAAGAATGTGAAGCCTGAGACTAAGGCAAAATCACGAAATTTTGATGTGAAGAAGAGATGGATGGTGAGTCCACGAAAAAGTGAAGTTAAACTTAACTCCACCAATTCAAATTCATGGAAACCAAGAGAACTCATTTTTTGCAATGTAGCACTGAATGCTTCCGATTCTGGAAACAAAGGCATTTGGTATTTTGACAGTGGCTGTTCACGTCACATGACCGGAACTAAATTTTTTTTAAAAGAATATGAGCCTATGACTGGTTCTCCCGTGGTGTTTGGAGGGGGAGCTAAGGGTGTGGTCATGGGAAAAGGAACTCTTCATATTAAAGGTTTGCCACCAATTCACAATGTTGTCCATGTGAAGGGTCTTGTGGCAAATCTCATCTCAATCAGCCAGCTGTGTGATGAAGGGCTGAATGTTAGTTTTGATAGAGATTCTTGCAAGGTTTTTGATGTAGAAGGGAAGTGCATCATGGAAGGTCCACGTGCTAAAAACAACTGCTATACAACTGAGTATAGTTGTTTCTCTGTGACCGTTGCTGATGAAGTTGATTTATGGCATCAACGCTTTGGACACACTAGTTCTCGAAATCTGAGTAAACTTGTTAAGGGGGAGATAGTTCGAGGAATCTCTCAACTCCCCAAAATTGAGAAAAGAGTGTGTGGAGACTGCCAGAAGGGAAAGCTGACAAGGTCATCTCATCCTGCACTACCAACACTGATGAGCACTACGGCTCCTTTTGAACTACTTCACATGGATCTCATGGGTCCAATGGAAGTGAAGAGTATTGCTAAGAAAGAATATGTGCTGGTTGTGGTTGATGACTATTCTCGCTATACTTGGACAAGATTTCTGGCAACTAAAGATGGAACCTTTGATGCTTTCAAAGGCATTGTGAAATGGATAAGAACAAATCATGAAGCGAAAGTAAAGAGGATCAGAAGTGATCACGGGACTGAATTTGAAAATGCTAGCTTCAATGAATTTTGTATGATGAAGGGAATTCACCATGAATACTCGGCCCCAAAGACGCCTCAGCAAAATGGGATTGCCGAACGTAAGAATCGAACACTGCAAGAGATGGCTCGCGTGATGTTGATCTCAAAAAATCTTGCACGAAATTTTTGGGCTGAAGTCGTCTCTACTGCTGGATACATTCTAAACATAATAAGTATTCGTTCTGGCACTACGGCAACTGCCTATGAACTTGTGAATCGCAAGAAGCCATCTGTTGCTCACCTTCGTGTCTTTGGCTGCACCTGCTATATCTTGAGGGATCGTGATCCACTGAAGAAATTTGAAGCTAAAGCCGATCATGGTATTTTTGTTGGCTATAGTCAAAACAGTCATGCCTATCGTGCCTACAATCTCAGAACTAGAAAGGTCATGGAAACTGTAAACATCAACTTTGATGAGCAAGACTTTCTTGGAAAAGATACGGATGCAGACTGGGTTAAGGAAGGAATTTTGGAGTATAGAACTTTTCCATCTACACCGACTGACGTGGCTCCTGAAAATGTAACTCCTAACACTTCACCTGAAGTTGGAGAATCTAGCCATCGTAACAATGATACCTCATCGTCTGATGGTGAAGAGAGCGAAGATGTTGACAACCCTGCTGATGCTCCTAGAGAGGCACCTCGCCTTATTCAAAAGAAACATCCACCTACTCAGATGATTGGAAGCCTGAATGAGCGCACTACACGCTCAAGGAAACCTACTACATCTCAGGATGAACTCTACAACATCTGCACTTCTGCTGTCTGTCTTGATATCGGGATCTCTTGCTTCTTATCTCAATCAGAACCGAAAAACTATAAGGAAGCTCTGAAGGATGATTGTTGGATCATGGCTATGCAGGAAGAGTTGAATGAGTTTACTAGAAACAATGTCTGGTCATTGGTTCCCCGAGCGTCAAATATTAATGTTGTTGGAACCAAATGGATATTTAAGAACAAAACGGATGAGCATAATCAAGTTGTGCGAAATAAAGCTCGTCTCGTTGCACAAGGCTATGCCCAAGTGGAAGGGATAGATTTTGATGAAACCTTTGCTCCAGTTGCTCGCATTGAGTCTATTCGTCTTCTGATTGCTATTGCATGCCATCTCGGCATTAAACTTAGACAAATGGATGTCAAAGCTGCATTCCGAAATGGAGTACTAGAAGAAGAAGTGTATGTTTCTCAACCAAAGGGGTTCGAGGATCCCAAGAAGCCAAATCATGTTTATAAGCTTCACAAAGCTTTATATGGGCTGAAGCAAGCTCCGAGAGCATGGTATGGGTGTCTAACGGACTACTTACTGAAGTTTGGGTTTGTACGTGGCTCAGTTGACAAGACTCTTTTTCTTGAAACGTGATGGCAAACATATGATGGTTGCCCAGATTTACGTTGATGACATTGTGTTTGGTGCTACCTGCTCAAAACTCGTGAAAGCCTTCACGGAATCTATGTCTTCAACATTCCAGATGAGTCTAGAAGGAGAGCTACATCAATTCTTGGGACTACAGATATCTCAACGACCGGATGGAATCTTCGTATCTCAAAGCAAATATGCGAAAAATATGGTCGAAATATTTGAGATGCATCATGCTAAGCCAGCAAAAACTCCCATGGCGACGACTGAACGGTTATCTAAATCGACTAAAAGTCGAATTGTTGATCAAACTCTTTATCGTTCCATGATTGGTAGTTTACTTTTTCTAACCGCTACTCGCCCTGACATTATGTTTAGTGTTTGTATGTGTGCTAGGTACCAGGCGGATCCAAAAGAAGACCATCTACGAGCTGTCAAACGGATTCTCCGTTATGTCTCAGGGACTTCTGATTTAGGTCTTTGGTATGCATGCGACACTTCATCAAATCTTGTCGGTTACTCCGATGCGGATTGGGCAAGCGACACTGATGAACGAAAAAGCACTTCCGGGTGTTGTTGCTTCCTTGGCAATAATATCGTGTCATGGCATAGTCGGAAGCAGAATTGCATAACACTATCAACTGCTGAGTCTGAGTATGTTGCAGCCGGGAGTTGCTGCAATCAATTGCTTTGGCTAAAGCAGATGTTGGATGATTATCTTATCGAGAGTGCTCCCTTGGTGCTGTACTGTGATAACCATAGTGCTATCAAAATCAGCGAAAATCCTGTCCAGCATTCTCGCACTAAACACATCGACATTCGACATCATTTCATTAGAGATTTGGTTGATCGTGATATAGTCAGTCTACAGCATATTTCAACAGAAAAACAGCTCGCTGACATCTTTACCAAACCTCTTGACTTTGAGAGATTTCAAACTCTAAGAAATTCTCTCTGCATGTGTTCTCTCTAAGAGTGCACGAAAATTTTGAAGTCTGAAAGAGTAGTTTCTTTACTTCTGAATACGCACTCGGAATTGTCGTGGATTAGTCTTGTCAGTTGAACATGGATTCGAGGCTGCTTTAGTCTTCGGACCCAAGTGTATTTATTCCGCTGAATGCAAACATGTGAACTTGGCATACAACTCCCATAAGCTATCATCTGCATAGATCCATAATACCAAGTAACGGAGGACGCCGAATCACTTTGTCCGCCGGCTCCCCTCTTCGAAAGGTAGCACATGGACGCCATAGTTTAAGATGCTCTTCAATCACACTTCGGAGATGCGGGATGATCCTCGCTCCCCTCTGACTGCTGTAATGAGCATCTGTTGCATTTCATATAAAGCTAAAAACTCGTCTGGAGGACGCCGGGTCACTTTGTCCGCCGGCTCCCCTCTGATGTAGTAATGCTAGTCCCAAGTGGAGTGACTTAAAAGTTCACCTTGCATTCATGAATTAAAATCTCTTGTGCGGTGCAAACTCATCCAATATGTTTCGACGAAACACGACTGCATCCTTGTGATTGACGAAGGACAAGTAAACATGTCTATCAATATACTTCGGTCCGAATCACCGGTTTTTAATATGAGAGTTTTTCCTTATACCTCAAAGTTTTTATCACCTCGTGTGAAATTTTTGGTTTTCGGAAAATGATGAAAATGTGGATTCTTTTCTGGGAAAATATTTGCTCTTCACTGCCTCGTATCACCGCTTAAATCTCCACTAAAATGTTTTTGAATGTTTACAGTGTGTTGAACGCTTGAATACTAACTCGGGATGTGTTGTTTTGACTGGTATTTCTATAGTTCATGTTCAGCATCTCGTGGAGTTCAAATCCTTAAGGCGAAATTTGAGTGTAGCGGCTTCTTGTGCTTAACTCCTCATGCATGTTGGCCCTGAAAGGTGTCATGCGACACTGGGCGCACAATACTTCATGCGAATACAGTCGCACGCCAGCACTTGCGAATCCAGTCGCACGCCATCTCTTGCGACTCCGTTCGCAGCTAAGGAAGGAGCATGTTTTGCGACTCCGTTCGCATGGCGCGATCTATGCGCGCTGGTCGCATGCGACACGAGTCTCACACCTCCTCATCAAATCTCCGCTACCCTGCCTTGCGACGATGAACAACCTTGTGATCTTTGCTCGTCGCCGAAAATCCTTGAAAATTTTGAAAATTTTTTGAAATTTTTTTTACTTAGAAAATTTTTCAAGAATTTCGGTTTATTTTATTTTATTTTATTATTTTTTTATTATTATTTTAATCATTTTTTGTACTGATGGGCCAATTTTGTACTGTTTACTGGGCTTTTTCGCAGGTCTTTTGTTCCAAGACGAGCAGGCCCAAAATTTTCCTATATATAGGCCATTGAAAACTTGGATTAGGGTTACTTGCATCCTGAAAATCTCTAAGTCTTACACTCGTGCCTACCTTGAGTTTGAAGTTTGAGTTCGAGATTCTGAGTTTGAGTTTCTCTCTTCACGCTACCAGCGTTCGACGATTGTTGGGTTCTATAACCTTACTTCTCTTGCTTAGCACATCAGGTGCCAGTGATCGATACTTAGGATTCTTAGTTTTTCTATCTTCCTCACTTCTGCTATCGCTATGTCGTCATCCACTGGAAATCTGTTCGATGATCTTGATAAGGAAGTCCTACAATCTCTCCGAGATGCATGGAAGCAGGCACCCTCACCTGAGTCCCAGAAGAAGGCGCTTCACGCCTTACAGAAACACATGGATAAGATGGATCGTCGCTCTGGCAAATCTATCTCTGATACTCCGACTGTTGATCTCACTAAGACTGCCAAACCAGCACATTCTGTGTCTCATGGTGCTGGCAAGCAGACTAAGGACCCTAAATCTGGTTTCCTTCGTACCTACAAAGGAACCGTCTCTCGTAAGGAGTATGATAGGATGATCGCTGACGGCGAGATGACTGTTGATGGAAAGAAAATTATCAAAGTTCCCTCCACTGCTGAAGTGGTTAAACCTTCTGTCTCTGGGTCCACAAACATACCCAAGAAATCCACGTCATCTGATGTTGTTGAACCAAAGAAGTCTAAACCCTCTATTTCTACTGACACTTCTAAGACTAAACAACGAGCATCTGGCTCTGGTGATAGAGGGAAACCTGTTGTTCCTGGCTCTTACATTCCTCCCATTGTCCCACACTCTTCGGGCTCAACAGGAGCTTCTGCTGATCAGTTCTATGTGATGAAGGTTGAAGACTGTGGACCTCACTTCAAACCTGATTTCTTCACTGAGAAGACGGAACATCGTCTTACTTTGATTGAGAACCTACCCATACTTGAGGATCGTCAGGTCCGAGTTGCTGATTATGAGAAGTATGGACTCTCGAAGTTTTTCACTGATATGCACATTCTTGAGTCTGTCACTCAAACTTACAGATTCTCTCTGCCCATCATTCAAAAGTTTTACGCTAACTTGACCCCTGAGTTCGCTGATCCGTCACACAAGATGTGTGGACGTTTTGTTTTTCGTGAAAAACTCTACACCTTCCGACCTCTGAACATTAACAATTTTTTGAAAAGATTAGAGATTGAGGGATCTTGGAAGACTCCCTCCGATGATGATAGGATGAATGCTCTGAAGATTGGGTCTTTTCTCACCAAAGGCAAGGCTAGGACACCCCAACCCACTCCGAACAAACTCTCTGCCTTCTATGGTGCGTTGCATAGACTCGGCATGACAAACTGGGCAGCACACCCTCATGAAAATTATCTTTCTCCAAAACTCATGCATATTCTGTTTCGCCTTGGCTGTGGCGAACAAGTTGATCTTGGTGAGATCATATTTGCTGATATCTGCAGAGTGGCTAAGGCTTCAAATGATGTTCTACGTCAGCAGCCTGACCTCGAGGAAGTACGGAGAATTCATCTCACTCACCCATGCTTGATCTATGGGATGTTGATTGATCAGAAGTTCATTCCGATGACGGAAACTGATAAGAAGACAAAGAAAAATTCTCACATCAACATCACTCCTACCTTCCTCAAGAATCGAGTGAATGACCTCCCGTGGACCAAGTATACTAAGCGTGAGGATGTTCCTGATCCTGTCACTCCACCCTTGTCCCCAAAGTCGTCCAAGAAAAGGACACCTGTCCTCAAACTTGAAAATCCGAGTGTCAAGCGCACGAAGACTACCCCTACTCCTCAACCGAGAGTAGTTCCACAAAAATATGGTCCCAAGTCTGGCTTGCCTCCGCATAAGAATCCTTTTCATCCGATGCACAACTTCCGCACTATTGTTCCCTCTGCTATTGTTCATCGTTGTTTCACAACAACGAAAAACTTGGAACGTAAGCAGGCTGCTCATGCCATTGCTTACAATGAGATGGTTGATGCTCAGATCGAGCAGAAAGAGGCCCTCGATGCTCTTTATCAGATAACCCATCAAGGGGGAGGTTTGGGTGGATCTAGTGGATCTAGTGCTGGCTCATCTGCAAAGAGTCTGAGTAACACGTTCATGTTTGAACTTATCAAGGATGGGATCAAGGAGGCTGTAGCTGAGTCGGCCAAGTCTAAGGCTGCAGACAATGATGATGAGGGTGTTCGAGAGATGATGGCGGGGGAAGTGTTTGAGTTGCTGAGAAAAGGCAAAGGCAAAGTTATTGAAGAAGAAAAGATTGTTGAAAAGAAGAAGGTTGAGAGTACCACACATCCAGAGGCATCGCCAGCGATGCCGTCTGACGGTTTGAAAGACGTTGATGAAGAGGTCGACATTGAAGATCTTGATGATGAAGATGACGATGAAAGAATCAAGCTCGGTGAAGATGAATTCGGAGAGTATGAAATTTATGGTCATCAAGACCAGAACTCAGACACTGATGATGATGCTGAAGATGATGAAACCAAGTCCGGTGACGCTTCGCCACAGACTACTCCTATGCGCTCACCCACTCCAGCTGACTCACCGAAGGGTTCTGAGTTTGCATCTCAGTGATGCTGATGTTTTGTTTTGAGACTTGAACTATTTACTTGTTTTACTTTGTTCTCTTTCTGCATGCATAAGACTTGATATTTTTCATCATGCATGTTTTTCATATCTCGTTTGATGAACTCAGTTCTTTGAAGTTTTTGAATGATTATTCTATTGACTAAGTTTTTGGTTTTTCATATCTTATCTCTGATGGTTGTTGAATGATTGTATTTCCGTTTTTACTTAGTTTATTTTTGATATGCTTTGTTTGAGGGGGAGATTGTGTGGTTCTAATTTATAACTCTAATTCATATGGGTTGTGCCAAAAAGGGGGAGATTGTAAATGTTAGTTTTGACGACAACATATGATTTTCATTGTTGGTTGGATTTCAGGGATTGAGTGAATGGATACAAGTTGGAACTCAAGTGAAGTATCTCTATGCGAACGGGTTCGCAATTCTTGGCCTTCTTCAACTCTTGCGACTGGAGTCGCAAATCACTCTTGCTGTCAACATTTGCGAACGGAGTCGCAATTCCCTGCCAACTCAGTAATTTGCGAACGCATTCGCAAATTCTATGCATTTCATGCATTGCGAATTGGTTCGCAATCTCTGCCCCAACAACTCATGCGAATCGGTTCGCAAATCACGCCATATCAAAATTGCGAACCTGTTCGCAATTCCTATGCTTCTCCAACTAATGCGAACGGGTTCGCAAAACTCTGGCCCCTCTCTTGTGCGAACAGGTTCGCAATTCTCACCTCTCCAACATTTGCGAACACGTTCGCAATTCTTGCACCCTCTTCATTTGCGAACGGAGTCGCAGGTCTTGCCCTCTCCACTTTTGCGACACGGGTCGCATGTTATGTTTATTCACTCTACGTGCCAACTGGTACATGGTGTTTGTTCATCCCACCTTCAACGTCAACGAAGTGCTTTGAGTTCAAGTGCAAACGACGTGTGGGATTGTTGTTTACTACTTCAATACTATCGACGACCATGAAGATGATGAAATGCTGAAGCCTCAACGACGAGTGTTCATCACGATGAAGTTGAAGACGAAGTATTGAGATCGATGGAGTCAAGATAGAGTTGAAGTTTGAAGTCGAAGAAATTGAAAATTCAAGTTTCGAAGATTCAAGAATCAAAGATTCAAGATTCCAAGATTCTAGAATCCAAGTACAAAAAGTGATGTCATCCATGGATTTGTGACGTCAGCCAAGCATGTGACCAATAAGATTGCTCCACATCAGCGCTCCACATGTGCGGCACTCCTATATAAACCCATGGAAGCTGAAGACTTCACTCGACGATTTTGAGAGAACGAAATCTGATATTAAGTATCGCTATCGTTGTTTGTTGGCGCTGAGCCTTAGAGTTTTGGTAGTTGTTTGTGCTGTGCACCACTAGTAGGGTTATGTGATTTAGCTCTAGGTGTAGTAGTACTAGATCTTTAGTTCGTTGGAGTGCTGCGTCACTTGGGATACGACTCTAGATCATTCCGTCTACCTTTCTCTCCAAGTGTAATAGTTAGTTTTGTCTTTCAATGAAATGAAACTATTACATAACTTTGTCTTCACTACTTTACGTTACATTTGCTGAGTTCGAACTTATACACACAACACAACCGTGCTCCAACTGGAGCGTGCGACATCCGGAGCAAGTGACATTTGAGTGTGTGCGAACGAAGTTGCTGAAGTGCTAAGTATTTAAGACCGACTTCGCGAAAAGTTGGTATCTTACGTCGAAGACGTAATTTCAAAATTATTATTATTATTATTATTATTATTATTATTATTATTATTATTATTATTATTATTATTATTATTATTATTATTATTATTATTATTATTATTATTATTATTATATAAACTTGTTGAATTGAAGTAGTCGAGTGATAGGATTCATGAATAAATTAATACTTACTCCAAATCTCCAAGATGAAACTTAATGTATTTGAATTCGGGACCAGATGAATCTCCATACATCATCGTGTAATCAACATTAACAACATGACCAACAACGTCTTGTAAAAACAAAAATAAAGTTCATTAAATTTCGATTAACAGAAAAAGTGCTTAATTAAAACTTATTTAAAATAATATGAAATTCTCTAATTCATTAAAAGAACAATACATACCTAGAAGAGGCCCATTTACAGGATAGCTAAATGGACCAATGAAACAAAAAGGCTGAAAATTGTAGATCGATTGGCGAAAGCCCGAGTCATGTTTTGGCACAACGGACGTTTCTTTAATGAAGAAAATCATCTTAGTGTTGTCCGCAATAATACACTTATCAGGGCATTTAATCACACGAAAGTTCTTCACGTTGTAGAGTTCACCTTCAACAAATTTATTGTAAAAATCTTTAAACAACTCTTTATCGACAGATGCATGAATTTGAACTCCCTGAAATATATAGAACAACAAAATTAATTAACACAAAAAATGGTATAAAATTCATAAAATCATTATTGTGTTTATTCCGTTGAGTAACTTTTTTACATCACTCGCGCTTATCATATAACAACTGAAAAGAGTAAACAAATAAAAGTATTAATTAATTCCTTACAAAGACAATTTCTTGACAACATGATGGAGGCATAATATTTATGTAAACACAATATCGAATAAGTCGCAATATTATTTCGCACCTTTGCATCCATCATAACAATTTCAAACCCACGCGGAAGCATCCTTGACCCCGGAGCAATCCATTTCCTACATATTCGAACAACAATTTCATAGTTGGTCCGAACAGTAGGTAAGAAATTAAGAAAATCGTGCGACATGGTCAGCTTGGTATCGGATGTTCTGAAAGTAATGAATGATATTAAAAAAAATTATAAGAATTCTAATAGTGAAAGGACGGTTTATTTTCCAAAAATCATGTCTACTTTTTATGAACAAACGCTTGAAAAACGTTTTGTGGATGAAAACAAATCTTGTACTAAAGGTAATGTTTATCTTAGGAAAAAATAGTTAAAAATAAAAATAAATATTTAAAATATAACTGATTTGTTATTTTAGTATAAGATTACTGTAATTATAATTTCCTTCCACCATGAACAAATAATAATGGATTGTAATTTGTTTCATGATAATAATTTAGGTATACAATATTTTAAAACTAAAATATATCCCGGTTTTTAAAGTTACAGTTCAAAAAATATTGTAAAATAATATTCACAGAATTATAATTATTAAAATTAAAATGATTAAATACTGAAGTAATATAATGTAAAGAAAATTGTATAGTTATTCAAAGCAGGTACAATTTCACTAAATTATAAGTTTCTCGTGCTTTCGTCTAATTTTATAAAACTTATATTTTTTATAATTTGAAAATATTTTTTTAACATTACATAAAATGATAAAATTACAGGTCAATTTGATATTCATAATGTAAAACTGAAAATTCATTTAATAAGTTTTATAACAATAAAATTTTATAATACCTTGTACAATCAATTTTGATTTGTTTAGAAGTAATTTACAGAAAAATAAATAAATGGAATGAAACAATATTCTAGAGTTTACATTTATCACTCTACATATAAAAAGATGCATACGTGTTAAATGAAATAGCTTCACAAAGTTTATGTTGCGTTTTGAATACAAACTTCTGTTTAATTATGTGATAAATATAAGTTTCATAGAAAAATTTTGATTCAGTGTTCTTGACAATTGATGCACTGTGAAAGTGTTGAAATACAACAACTGCATGCACAATCAACCAAGGTTTGGTAAATTTTGTTAAAGACCATTGATCGTTCGACGGACGGCTATGGTGTTCTACGAAATATATGATTCACGTATTTTGGCCGCGACTCTTTGGAGAGTCTGAATTTAGAGACCTATTTAATTTTGTAGATGATTATTTAATCTAACATATTACTAAATATGTTGTCATACAACTTGAATTCTAAACGATGATCGAATGAATTTTTTTATATTTCTAATAAAATACTTTGTATTAATTATTAAAATGATATAATTATTGATCATTGATACCGTATTTTAATTATTTCCACTCTGAATTGAAAAATAAAATATAGATAAAACTTACAATTATCTAGCTCAAGAACACTATCCCGGGATATCTTCTCGTTGGACTCGATATCAGACATTTTAAAACCTATCTAAAAATTAATTCCCTGGAGAATATATTGAAAAGTAAAGTTATCCTATACAATAAACAAAGTATAAGAATATCGATACAGAAATAGTTAGAATCTTAATCGTAAAGAAAACAAAACAATTGTAACATTGTCGAATAGAATAGGAACATGATTTCTGAGAAGAGTATCATGTAGGATAGAGAACACATTGAAGATGTTGAATACCATAAATGATTGTTTCATACCTTGTTGAAGTGAATCGAAATGTTTCTTCTCTTCAAGAAGCAGAGATCCAAATACGCGAAACTCTAGTTTTGAATTCAAAAAAGAGATGTACAAATTTTATAAAGTAGAAGATGGGTCAAAGACTTAAGTAAAATATGATTATTTAATACAATTATTTATTAACTAAATTTATTAATTAATTTTATGTTTTTTTCTTAAATAATACAATACTATCTACAAATATAACAAGTATTGTATTTTCGTGGGTTGGAGATTTAGTACTCGCACAATAAAATAATCGTTGTTTTTCTACTTAATTACATATATGCATAAGATTTAACATATATTTCAATATATATAAATATAATCCGTTTAAGTTATTATTTATAGAATTCAAACAAATTTCTAAAAGTTTGAACAAATTTTAATTTGAATATTATTTGTCGAATAAAATACTTAAAACAGTTGAAGATATTGAATAAAATTGTAAAAATATTAAAAGTGTTATGATATAGTTATATTTTGAAAATATTATAGGAAATAAATTATATAAAGAGATCATAAGATTTACATTGTATATGTATAACAACAAAGTTTTGTTTGTTCAGCACAAATACAAAAATAAAATTTATCATCAAGAAAAGAGAATTGATGTTATATTTTTTACTGATAAAATAATTATGCGAAGAAAAGAGAGAAACCAATTGAAAAGTTTAATTATAAAGGGATAATATATAGAAAAATAATATTAAACGCTAATCACCTATAGATTACTCTTAATATTTAAAGATAGATTTTTTGAACGGATACAAACTTCCAGTGAACAGATACGTCTTATTAATTACACATTATTTGAACAGATACAAATTCCTTTTTTGTGTAATTTAAAAAAGTTAGAATATATCTATTTATATATTATGGTTAATCATTATATTTGGTAAAAATACATTAAGTAAGTTTCGTTCATTAAGTTGGCTAATTATATTAAGTAAGTGTAAATATATAATATTGAAGTTGAATACTCTTATTACCCGTGTATATACATTACACAACTAACAAAGGACATTTATCTCGATATGCATCTTCTGTGATTCTTCCATTAAAATTGTTGCATTAAAAGTTTGACCTATATAAGTAATTCGAATATTAAATATGAAAAATTAAAAATATTAGACAGTACTATAAATATGCATACTATAGATATCAGCTATTTCATTAGATTTTTGATTTATTAGTAGAAAACATAAAAATAAATGTATAATAATAAATGAAAAAACCATTCAATTATTCAACGACACGCGAGAATGTTGGATCAGTCTTAAAAATAAAACGAATTCAAGCATAAATTAAATACCAATAGAAATAAATCTATGTTTAATAAAACTTGATTTGTAGCTGAAAGGTCGCCATTATAGAACGAATCATCGATGAACTTGCTACTGCTTGTTGGAATTTCCATAATCAAGTTTAATGTTGTATTTATTCCGAACTAATTCTTCTTTGAGCTGCGGGAGAAGGTCAGAATTATCGCTACCCATATCCACAATGTACTCCGACAATCTTCCAAGTAGATGGCCTGGATCAACTCTGGCCTTTAATATCAAATCTTTTCCAAACAGTGAAGATACAACGACGGGGATTACTTTGTTTATACTTTCATTGCCTGAAGTATCAAACGAATTGTTGGGAGAATCCTTATAATAATACAATAAAAATGTAGTTAGAAAAGTGGAAGAAAGTAAAATTAATGGTTCAATTAAAACCATATATATGTGAATGATCAAATTACTTACCGTGATAATTGAACGAATAACTTCAGGGGCTGATTTCCGAATTAGAAAGAACGAAATGTCATTCATCAAGACAAAATTTGCAGAGTCATTTTCGTCGTTAACTCGCACATGAATTTTATATTTTGAGTGAGGAATAAGATCTTGACGACAGAAATAGCACAACAAACTGAAGGAGGAGACGTCTTCCGAATCATTGCAAATTGGGCAAGTGGTGTAAAATCAACCGCTATTAGAAGTAATTTCAGTTACTTTAACAACAGTCCAAATTTTCCGAACCTATATTAAACAGAAAAGTAATAAATTAAAACATTATATATTTGACGACGCGAAAACTTTGTCGTGGAAGCTAACGCGGCCAAAATAAATTTATAAAGTTCCTAAACTCAACACAAGATAGCAAGTGATAAGTATAGGGTCGATCCCACGAGGAAGCAATTGCAATTTAGTTAATCTCGGCTTTGCCCAAATAGTGTCACAATAAAAAGGTTTTGAATTTGGTTGCTGAGTCACAGCGTTTAATCAAACTACCAACTGACAGAAATAAATAAACTAATTTACCCAAACTAACATGCAGAAATAATAATTAAACACTTTGACCAAACTGGAAACAGAAAAACAATTAATCAAACTGAAATCAAATAAAGGAAAGTAGGCTTCTGGGCTTTGGCTTCTCTCTGGGTTCTCTGGGCAAACTACCGATCCCTGGCACTTATGGTTTTAACTGATGGTTTGTCAATCGGTTATAGGATGTCCAACAAAGTAAAAGCAGTCCTATTAAGTCACGCCTACAGTTACCCCACCCCAATCCGTCCTTACAGTGTAAAGAAAGGCAAGGTATGCTTATGCCTAATCCCCTGAGTCTAGACAATTCGATACCTATGTGGTCGCATGGATCTAGTTTGCCCAAACTCGCATTACTCTCTCGACGAACCCAATTCGGCCAATAGCATGTCCGTAAATCCGAATCATACGACCGCTACTCCAACACGTTCTAGCGCTATGCCCGTAGTACAACTAGATACTATTATTCGGTTTGATCAATCGCCGGTATCTCAAAGTGAAAGGGTTTCCTAACGACCAAATTAGTCTGCCCAAACCTGCAAGAATGTGGTTAAACCTCAACTATGTATCGGGAACAAACCTCCGGGCAGTTAATTAAAAGTCCTATCAACCTCACGGTTCTATCTTAGCCCAGAGTCCCCTTTGATCAGCCTTTGCCCAGACGCCTGCAAGTTTAGCTACTCATATGCGAATAAATAAAACAAGAATTAAATTGGAAAACGAAACTGAAATTCATAACTATTAAAATCTGAAATTGTTCAAACTGAAATAGCAAAACAGAATAGCAAAAACATAAAGCAATAAATTGTTTTAAAAGCCCGAAGGCTCGATCAACTTCAGAATCAAAAAGAACTTGGCCGGAAATCTCCAAGCTCTAACTGCCGGCGGCTGCTTCGTGAACGGGGTCGTGAATTGTGTGTCTTGTCTTCTCCAGCTTCTCTTTCTTATATAGGCTTGAATTAGGGTTGCGGAATCGCTGTTGCATGGGCCGCTGCATGGGCTTCCTTTTCAGGCGCCGCTAAGTACTTTCCATCTTTAGCTCCAGCCGCCTTTGACTTTGCCCGCTGGCAATCCGCTTCCCAAACTCGCTACAGGTATTCTTCTCCTCCACAGGTGAACGGACCAGGCACGGTACTTAGTAGTCGATTTGGGTCTTCTGCTTCATGACTCAACCCCAAGTGGTTTGACTTGCCTGTTAGGCCATCTTTGCTCAGTCACTACACACTCCAAATCGCTGTTTGCCCAAAGAAGGGGTTTTCCTTGCCTCTTTTGCCCAGTGCGCCACCTGTCACCTGTTTGCCTGCACACTCTGACCAAACACTCTACTGTGCCCTCCCAGACACATAAACTGACTCAAACTGACTCTAAAAGGGGCTCAAGATGAGCAAATAAAATGGCTCATCAAACCGCACACACTTGCAATACGCTTGTCCTCAAGCGTGGGGTTTGACTTACCGGACTCAAGACCAAAAGTAAAAAGAAATCAAGATAGAGGGGGAAACAAAATAACAGAGACTCAAAGGACTTTAGCATGATTACAGAATATAAAATAGGCAAAGCACATACAGGCAAATCAAAATTCAAGTTAAAGGCATAAAAATTCGGTCAAGAGTCTATACTAGGGCTTGGGGTCACTCCCTCACAAGTGTATCTCTCTTTTCAGTGTATGGGTATGATGTCACTCATTTTCTGTTGTGAATCTACTTTGCCCAAGTTTGACAGTTTGCTGATCAAGTTATTCTAGCTAAATGGGGGGTCTCATCAAAGGGGCTTTTATTGGGTTGTAATGTAGGCTCTTTGGGTGGATTTTGAGGAGTAGGCACAATTTTCGGCAGAGGGCTTTTTTGGGTTAGCCTTTCTCTACCACTTTGCCCCTTTCTTACGGGCCTAAGCACACAACCAATTTATTCTATTTTTTTCTTTTTGTTTCTTTTTTTTTTATTTTTTTATTATTATTTTTTTTTTCAACACTAATCTCTCTACCCCTCATTATCTGTCTGGTTGCCTATTGGCAAAGTGCCAGACTGGTATTCAAGAAAATTCAACAGGCTCAAAGGGGTTAGCAAGGGATTAATGTTCATTTAGTCAAACTGAAAGAAATGCCCTAATCATATAATAACCCCCACCCAACAGAACTACTTATCACAGCAAATAGGCAAAGTCAGGCATCATAAATTTCACAACAGTACTCTCAAGAAAGAAATCATCATTCAATGTATGGCTCAAGTCTCACAGTTTGCCTAGTATAGTTCCATCGTCCCTATTTTCATGCCTTTAACTACAAATTTTGAACCGCTGTATAAATGAAATTGCTTCTAACTGCCCTAAGTATTCACATAATCATGCTGACTCGATTAGACACAGAGGTTTGCCCTTTCCCTTTCCCCCCTCACACACTTTGCGTAGGCAAAGTGGGTGAGAGTAATAAGATCAGTAGGGGCTCCCTCGACCAAACAACAACTCTAAATTAACGTTGGCGCACCTGCCCCCTCACACACTTTGCGTAGGCAAAGTGTGTCAGCAGGGAGATCGACCCCGTCGCCCGAGTTGTTTGACTCAAATAGAACACAAAACAACAAAATAAAATAATAAAAAAAAAAAACTAAAAAAAAACAAGGGAGGGTCAGTTAAGTGCTAGGTTCAGGTGGGTACCTGAATCCCTTATGGGCAAAGTATGCCTTCATCATGCTGGCAAGCTCTTCCAGCTTCTGCTCGATCCTCTCAAGGCGTTCCTCCACTGCGCCATCTTCCTTAACATCTTCCAGCTTCACCTTTGCCCTAGCTGGTACAGTCTTCTCTGCCTTCACTGGCTTGTTGTCATCAAACACTATGACTCCGTCACTGCTCTCCTTTATATCATGCATCCTCTTGAAACAGGCCTTGTCAAACTTCTCCTCGCTTATCAGACTCACTTTCTTCCCTGCCATCAAATCCATCTTCGCAGCGTACACCATGGGGAACTGGGCCAAAGAGTGGTGTTGCAGGGGATGGGTGCTCAACCACTTCATCTGTGCGCAAAGAAAAGATCCAAAGTGCAGCCTGATCTTCTTCTCCATACACCACAGCATACCCAACTCAATCTGGGAGATCGCATTGCTTGTGTCCTGTTTGCCAAAGAAGTTGACAGCCAGGATCCTGTGGCAAACCCTCATCGCATCATCCTTCAGCTGATGCCCCTTAGTGGTCTGTGCAATGAACGTTCCCCCTTTGCCCAGTACCTTCCAGATCTCATTCAACTCGCTCTTAGTTCGCTCGGGCAAAGCCTTCAATGCCCTCTGGTACTCCTTTGACTTCCACTCCTCAAAGGTCACCATTCCCAAACTGAGATCCAGTTCGGTGCAGCTTGCTTTGACTTTGCTTCCCAGTATCTCAAACTGGAGGCCAGTAACTCCTTCCTCCTTGTCCTCTTTGATCACCAATGTCTTGAAAAACTCTCTCACCACCTTGTCACTGATTTGCCCAGACCACTCCAAAAACTGACTCCACCCAATATTCGCAAAGTACTCCTTCACCTTGGTCTCCACCCCCATCAGCTTCAGTGTGTCGAAACACACAGTCTTGGGTACCACGATTTTGCGAGGGGCGGCGCTGGTAGTCGCCGGAGTTGTCGCTTTGCGCTTCTTGGTTGAAGCTCTGGTGTTCGGTGTCTTTGGAAGGTTGTGGGTGACTTCGATTTCTGGTTCTTCCTCTTCTTCATCATTGCCGCCGGCAGCCGTCGACTTCTCCTCCTCCCTCTTCTCCTCGGCGCTTGAACCTGTATCAGACAATTTCAAACCCTTACCCTTGTCAGATCTGAATTTCTTCTTCGGCGGGCTACCGATCACGTCGCCGGTTGGCTGCTCAGACCCCTCCGCTGCATCGGCCAGAGTCTCCAAATCCTTCTGCTCGGAAAGCTGGGGCACGTCGAGCTCTTCGCTGAGTTGCGCAATTAGATTCTGGTCGACCGGCGGCGGGCTGTTTGGCGTGGTGGATGTTGGTAGTATTGTGACGAGCGGTACGGCGGAGGAAGCTTCTTCGGTCGTCTCGGTGGTGGCGGCGGCTGGTGCCTCCTCCCTGTTGTCTTCCTCGGCGGCAATGTTCTTTGGCTCCGTCATCTTCTTCCGTCTCGGTTTGGTTGTTGCAGTGGGTGGTGGTGTGGTAAGATCGATGTGGGTTCCGTCCGGGATTCCTCTCAGTTTATTTTTGGGTCGGGTACTCACCATTGACGATGGCAGTTAGGGTTATAGGGATTTTTGAATTTTGTAAAGGGAGTGGATGGGGGTGGTTATCGGGTTTCGTGGGGGGGGGGGGGGGAAGTTATGGAAAGTGGGGATTTGCAGAGTCCTAATGATGGGATGTTTTTCCCTCAAATCTCGCACCTTCCATCTATCCAGTTATGGTAAGCTCAAACTGATGTCCTTTGCCCAAACCCTGTCCCTGCAAAATCAAAAATACAATACACCCTTTCTTCTGGCCTTGTTAATTTTGGTATGAAGTGATCTTTTTATTAACCTAAAAATAAATAAGTAAAAAAAAAAAAACTAAATAGTAAATAAAGCATAAAAAACATACCAGGTTGCCTCCTGGTCAGCGCCCTATTTTAGGTCCTAGGCATGACCTTGCTGCTGACTTTGGTTAAGGATCACTGTGGGCAATCTGGAACTCCAATTCCACTTGCCCAAAGTAAGGTTTCACTCGCTGTCCACTAACCTTGAATATGTAGTCTTCACCCTTAGCTGTCTTTCCTTTCAGCTCTACTGGTCCATTAGGGCAAACCTGGTGTACAATATATGGGCCTTCCCATTTTGAAAACAGTTTGCCCTTCCGGAACAGATTCTTCGTTTGATGTAGAAGGACTAGTGTTCCTTCCTTAATCGGTTTATGTTTGATTATCTTATCATGTGCTCTCTTTGTCCTTTCCTTGTAGTGTGCCGCATGATCATACGCCTCGATTCTCAACTGCTCTAACTCTACAAGGTCCAATTTTCGTTCGTTACCTGCTAAGTCCCAATCAAAATTGACTTTGTTTACTGCCCAATGTGCTTTATGCTCGATTTCTACGGGTAAGTGGCATGCCTTCCCGAATAGCATCCTGTATGGTGATACCCCAAAGGGTGTCTTGAAGGCAGTGCGGTATGCCCAAAGTGCATCGTCCAATTTATCAGACCAGTCTTTGCCCTCGGGTCTAACTGTCTTCCTTAGAATAGTCTTGATGATTCGATTGGATAATTCAGCTTGACCATTTGCCTGGGGGTGATATGCTGTTGAAACCCGATGTGTCACCCCGTACCTATGAAGTAGCTTCTTTATCACAGCATTACAGAAATGAGTGCCTTGATCACTTATTAACGCTCTGGGCACACCAAATCGACTGAAAATATTCGCTTTGAGAAATTCTGCCACTACTCGAGAGTCATTAGTGGTTGTTGCTTTGGCTTCGACCCACTTAGATACATAGTCTACTGCCAGTAATATGTACTCTTTGCCCTTGGAGTTTGGGAGTGGTCCCATGAAGTCTATACCCCATACATCGAATATCTCCACTGGTAGTATGGGTACCGAAGGCATCTCGTCCCTCTTAGTCATATTACCTTCCCTTTGACATTGGTCACACCCCTTACACCAGGCAATGCAATCCTTAGTCAAAGTCTTCCAGAAAAAACCGCAATCTAAAAATTTTCTGGCAGTTCGCCTGTGCCCAAAGTGGCCTCCACATGGTTTCTCATGGCAGTGCCTCATTATAGCTTGTTGCTCTGATTCAGCGACGCACCTTCCTAACACTTGGTCTTCGCATCTTTTCCATAAGTACGGCTCATCCCAGATGTAGCTCTTTGCCTCTCGTTTCATCTTGTTTCTTTCGTAAATGGAAGCTTCGTCTCTGAACTCACCTCCTACTATATAGTTGACGAGATCTGCGTACCAAGGTTCCTCGTGCATGGCGTAGATGGAGTATAAGTGTTCGTCCGGAAATGTTTCGGTTATTGGTATATCCTCTTCTTTTTGTAAGATCCTACTAAGGTGGTCTGCTACTAAGTTCTGGTTACCGGCTTTGTCTCTAATCTCGATGTCAAACTCTTGTAGCAGTAGGATCCATCGAATTAGCCTCGGTTTGGTTTCTTTCTTTGCCATTAAGTACTTGAGTGCAGCGTGATCAGTATACACTATGGTCTTGCTCCCTAACAAGTACGACCTGAATTTCTCAAAAGCGAACACTATGGCTAGCAGCTCCTTCTCGGTGGTTGCATAGTTGCTTTGGGCGGCATTAAGTGTCTTCGAGGCATAGTATATCACGTGCCTCTCTTTGCCCTTCAGTTGCCCAAGTACTGCCCCTACTGCATATCCACTCGCGTCACACATTAGTTCAAAGGGCATCCCCCACTCTGGGGGCTGAATGATAGGTGCTGTTACTAGTCTCTCCTTCAGATGGTTGAAGGCTCTTTGGCAATCATCGTCAAAGTCCCATTCTACGTCGTTTTGTAGCAGTCTTGTCATCGGTTGGGCGATACTGGCAAAGTCCTTCACAAAACGCCTATAGAATCCCGCGTGGCCAAGGAATCCCCTTACTTGCTTGATATTCCTTGGATATGGCAGTTTGGCAATAACTTCTATCTTTGCTTTGTCGACTTCTATGCCTTTTGCTGACACTACATGTCCCAGGACTACTCCTTCTTCTACCATGAAGTGACACTTTTCGTAATTCAAAACCAAACTCTTCTCTACACACCCTTGCAGTGTTAGCTCCAAGTTTGCCAGGCATAGGTCAAAGGTATTACCATAGACCGTGAAATCGTCCATAAATACTTCAATCCCGTTCTCTAATAGGTCAGAGAATATACTCATCATACAACGTTGGAATGTTCCTGGTGCGTTACACAGCCCAAAGGGCATGCGCCTGTAGGCAAAGGTACCAAAGGGACATGTAAACGTTGTTTTGTCTTGATCTTCTTCGGCGACCCAGATTTGCATGTATCCCGAATACCCATCCAGGAAGCAAAAGTGCTTCTTCCCGGCCAAGCGTTCTAACATCTCATCTATGAAGGGCAAAGGGAAATGATCTTTGCGGGTTACCTTATTCAGTTTACGGTAGTCGATACACACTCTCCATCCTGTTTGTAGCCTGGTAGCGATTTGTTCTTTCTTCTCATTCTCTATGACCTGGATCCCTGATTTCTTTGGTACGACGTGTACAGGGCTAACCCATTTACTGTCTGAAACAGGATAAATTATCCCCACACTGAGTAGTTTCTTTATCTCTTTGAGTACTACTTCCTTCATGGCAGGATTGAGTTTCCTTTGGGGGTCTCTTACGGGTGTAGATTCATCTTCAAGGAGTATATGATGTTGGCAAATCGTCGGGCTTATTCCTCTTATATCAGCCAAAGTCCGTCCTATAGCCAGCTTGTATCGCCCTAGTACTTCTTTGAGTTTAACTTCCTCCTCCTCAGATAGGGCTGAATTGATGATTACGGGCAGAGTGTCGTGCTCTCCTAAGTACATGTATTTTAGATGCTTTGGCAGATTTTTCAACTCCAGTAGTGGGGGTCTCTCCAGAGATGGTTTCATAACCGTTTCTTCCAGTATAGGCAGTTTGCCTGGGTCTCCTTTGTAGTTTTCCAGTGCCCCCAACTGTCTGATTGCTTCTTGTATTTCCTCCGGTTCGTCTTCAAGTTCATCGTGTAGCATTCCTTGTTGAATTACTACCTCTATTTCGTCATACTTACCGGTTTGCATCACTTTGCCTTCTACTGCTTTTTCTATTTGATCGATCATGTGGACCTCTTCAGTATCGGCTGGGTGCTTCATGGACTTGTAGAGGTCAAAGGTGACTGTTTCTCCTTCGAACTTGCACGTCAGTTTGCCTGTCTCGCAGTCTATGTGTGTTCTTGCGGTTTTAAGGAATGGTCTGCCCAGAATCATAATTGGCTC
This sequence comes from Euphrasia confusa, assembly GCA_954870475.1. Classification (NCBI taxonomy): domain Eukaryota; kingdom Viridiplantae; phylum Streptophyta; class Magnoliopsida; order Lamiales; family Orobanchaceae; genus Euphrasia; species Euphrasia confusa. The sequence continues at coordinate 19,824,341 of OX940966.1, forward strand.
TTTGCTTGATCTCCCCATGTCTAGTACGTAGAAGTCTGCTGGGAAGATTAAATCTTCCACTTTGACCAATACGTCCTCCAGTATGCCCTCAGGGTAGACATTGGATCTGTCAGCTAGCTGGATCACCACTCTTGTGGGTTTGAGAACTCCTATGCCCAGGTCCTCGTACATAGTCTTGGGCATCACATTGATTGATGCCCCTAAGTCCAACATTGTCTTCTCGATTCTCATCCTTCCTATTATGCATGGTATGTAAAACATGCCTGGGTCCCCACACTTGGTAGGTACGTTCCTTTGAAGAACTGCTGAGACATTTTCACCCACCTCGAACTTTGCATCGTCTTGATATTTTACCTTTTTCGTGCATAGCTCCTTAAGAAACTTGGCACACCGGGGCATAGTGTTCAGTATAGTCAGTAGTGGCATATTGATCTCCACCTTTTTGAACATCTGAAACATCTCGTAAGTTTCTTCCCTTTCTTTATTCTTGCTTAGCCTTCCTGGAAAGGGGACTCGAATCTTTGGTGGTGGTGATTTATCTCTCTTTGCCCTGACTACTTCTTCTTCCTTCTCTCTCTCATCTTCAACAGTTATGCCCTCTATCTCTGTGGGTTCTGTCTCTTGAGGGTGTTTGCCCCGGGTTGGCGCTTTGACTTCTGGCAAGATTCTCCCACTCTTTAGCTGGATGGCATTGCAGTGGGCACTCTTCACTTCGACTTGTGGTGGCAAGTTCCCGTTCCTCTGTTCCAGCTTTGCCACGACCTGGTTCAAGTGGGCCATTTGAGCTCCCAAGTTATTCAGTTGCCCTCTAGTTTCCTGCTTGAATTTTTCGTTTTCTTGCATGGCTTTCATATTTTCTTGCTGGAACTTCACGTTCTCTCTGACCAAAGTCTCCATCATGTCCGATAGTGATGCCCCTTTGCCCTGATTCTGCTGGGAGTTCCCTTGCTGTTGATGGTTGTACCGGTTCTGGTTCGGGTTGCCTTGATATCCTTCTCCTTGATTGTTATTGTTCCCGTACCTGAAGTTCTCAAGGTGCCTCCATCCTGGGTTATAGGTATTTGAGTATGGGTCAAAGTGCGGCCTCCCTCTTCCTTGACCGTTTCCATTAGATTGTCCCATCGCTTTGAGCTCCTCATCGAATAAAGATGGACATTCATCAGTGGCGTGCTCTACCTCTTGGCAAATCTGGCACGCTTTGACTGCCTTCTTTGGTCCTCCCGCCATACTGGTCATAAACTTTTCCATGGCACTGCACAACTTGTCAATTTTTGAGTCAGAGGGGGATTGTACCAGCAGGCTTTGTTTGGGCATATCGGTGTCTTCGCCTAATTCCTCTGCCATCTCTTTGAACAGTTTGAATGCTTCGGCAGCACTTTTGTTCAGTAGAGATCCTCCACTGGCAGCTAGGAGTAGAGTCTTCTCATGATGTCTCAATCCGGACACAAAGTATTGGATGAGGTCGTGGTCCGGGATCTGGTGCTGGGGGCATTTAGTTAACAGTTGCTTGAATCTTGCCCAGTAGTCTTGAAAGTTCTCGTTGGTTCCCATCCTTATGCTATTGATTTTCTTGCGCATTTGTTGAATTCGTGCTGCTGGGAAATATTTTTCCAAAAAACGCTTCTGTAGTTGCGCCCAAGTAGTCACTTCGCCCTGCGGAATGGTATACAACCACTCTCTGGCCCCGTCAGTCAAAGAAAAGGGGAAGGCCAGGAGTCGTATATATTGCGCTAGTACTCCGGTCGCCTGGATCGTCCCGCATGCTAGCTCAAAGTCCTGCAAGTGCCTCTGTGGGTCTTCTCCGGGCATATCGCTAAACTTTGGCAGGATTTGTATGAAGTTGTGTTTCATCTCCCAGGGGGTAGGAATGGTGGGCAAAGTGATGCCCAGTGGTCTCAAGTTCATCTCTGACGGGAACATCATGTCCCTCAAAGTTCGTGGTGTTGGGATATGTCCTTCGATCCTACGTGTGCAATCGATAAAGTCATAAGGTAGTCTATGGATGTTAAATGATTATTTGATAATATTAATTGTTGGGAACAATATAATATTGATCAATTAAATCATACCTACAGGGTCACACACGGACTCAAAGATGATGTACGTTGCTTGATAAATATATTGATTTAGAATCAATATTTACGTGGAATTAATTAACATGCATGGGATGCATGGCTTGCATGAATGCATGTCACATAGTGTGACATGGCATGCCACACAAGCAAGTGGGACCACATACTATGCATAGTGGCATGTGTATGTGGCATGACCTTTCACCTCCTTTGTAACCCCTTTGCATGATTATGGTGCATTATGATGCCCATTATGTTGTAGGTTACAAAGGGGTGTAATGGGATGCATAATGATGCACTTATATAGATGAAAATCAGATTTTCATAACATAAGAGCATCAGCCACGAAATTCACTAGAAAGAGTGAGAAGAGAGAGTGTTCTTGGAGAACCACTTCAAGCAAGCAAGGTGTTCATCATCCGGGTTCGTGTGCAACACGTAGAGGCCGGGCCTTTTGTGCGGCTTCAACATCCGGGCGATCTAGACAAGAGGAGTGACGAGGTCATTCACAAGGAGAGCTTTGAGAGGCTGATCCATTTGAGGTGGTTCAATCGACTCAACACCACCTCAACAACATCAACGAATCACTTCGTCACCATAAGTAAGTAATCGTTGAACCTTATATATATATATATTGGATGTGTATATATATATGTTTATATGTGTTCTTATACACATTAAGTGTGCACTAAGATCATGGCATAGTAGATCTATTGCTTTACACGCTTCCGCACACACGGTATATCGATCGGATCGGTATACCGGTACCTTCAATTGGTATCAGAGCTTAGGGCTCGTGCACACTTTTGTGTTGGACACAAAGGTTAAATCAACATAATTGGATTATTTGTTTAATTGTGATTATGTGATTAGATGTAAGGCCGGCCACCGTTAGTGGTCGGGTGAATGATTTCGTCGTTTTTTTCGTTTCGATTGGCCATAGTTTTGGAGGGCTGCGTCCCTTGGAATCATTTGTAATAGATAGGTTTTTCTATTATATTTGTATTGTACTACTTGTAAGCGATGGACTTGGTCCATGGTTCGATGGAGGATCTCGGCTCTCCGGCGAAAACGAGAAGAAACGAAGCAAAACGAAGCAAAACGAAGCAAAGTGGACAAAACCGGGCTGCTGGAGCCAAACGGCGGGCGCCGTTTGTGCTCCAGCGGGCGCTGTTTGGTTTTGGCGGGCGCCGTTTTGGAAACGGCGACCGCCGAAAGCCATTTTTTGGGGCAGAAGGGTTTTTTGCCCTTTCGGCGGGCGCCGTTTTGGAAACGGCGACCGCCGGTGGTGTTCAGCGACCGCTGGTTGTAAAACGGCGGGCGCTGTTCGTGGTTTTTGGGGTAATGACTTGTTTTGACCAAAATCGGCGAGCACGGAACTGAAACGGTGGGCGCGGAACAATCTAGAAGATGTTCAAGGCCTATTTTGTTGCTTTTAATCTTTTCGTTTGAGAGTTGTGAGGTTCTAGGGGCCTTTCGATTACGTATTTAATTGCTTTGCTAGTTATAGGTTGTTTTATGTTATAAATGTTCAACTTACATATAAACAAACCTATGCATGCAAGTTCCCAAAATAATGAGTATAATGTCTTGTCCAAAACATCACACTCATAAAGCCCTCGATCATAAGTTAGTAGGTCCGCCTCAGCGGGGTACTACTTGTTATCTTGGGATAAGTGGGAGTAAGGGTTAAACCTTTACACGTGAATTTGGTTTTCTCATCGATAGATCCACTGCAGGCGTGGCTATCGAGACATGAGATGAGAATGGGATTCTCATCGACCGAGAGTGATATTAGATATCATTGACAAGGGTGTGTCTACCTATCTTGAAATACTTAAGTGCGGACTCAGTCGGCTTAAAGATTTGCAAAATGAGGATCTCGGAATCGTTTTGTTCTAAGGGACAATGATATTGGATATCAATTGAACAAAATGAAATAAATAAGTACAATTGTTAGACAACCTTATTTGTTTACCGCTTTGTGGATGTTTACATACTTTAGTTATCTTTCTTTTATAGTTTATCATGTCAAATATCAACTCAATTCAAGTTTGGTTCAATTCTTGATTAAGAAAAATTGAACAAATTTTCTTGATTCACAACGTAATTTGAGGATGGTCCTCAAATACGAAGACAAGGAAAATGTGTTAGATAACCACATCCTAAGATATCATTGAACAACTCAATATCATGTTCGGAGAATATGCAATGATTGAGCGGTTCGGTGTGACCAGGGTCATCGCTTCAGCTAGGCTGGAAAATGGAAATCTATGGGATCACATGTGCAACAAATGATTGGATTATTTGTTTCAAGTGACCGCCTAGATTTTTCCTATGATGATTATTTGGCAACCGATTTCATACTTCAATCTCATGATGGTTATAATGCCTTTAGGCTAAATTTTCCATATGAATGGTTTGAAGAAATCGCTTCGTGAGCTCCACGGGATGCTCAAGGCTGCTGAGCCGGCGATAGAGAAGGACCCTAAGAGGGAAATTCTTATGATATAGGATAAGGTATTCAAAAGAGCATGGGCAAGAAGGCTACTAGGGTTCCTAGGGAATCTCAATGCGTCTACTGCAAAAGTGTTGGACACTACTTGCAAACTTATAAAAGTTCATATTTTATTCAATTTCAAAACAAATGCCTAATTTGTATTTCATTTGATGGATTATAAGGTTATGATTATTTACACCTCGGGGAGTGATTTAATCCAAAACACTTAAGTTCATCAATGACACAAATTAGAGACTTTCGAGCCATTGGATGGCGTGAATCGATTGTCTGGTTGGCTCCCTCATATTTTATGAGAGATAGGGCTTCAGTTGCATGATAATATCGCTGGTTAGAAAACTTCGATTTTTCACTTACGATTTATCACGTTTTGACATTGAGATAATTTTGAATGAGAAAGTCGAATATAGATCAATTATTGAGAATAATTGAACTTGCCCAAAGTTCAAAGAAGATGTGAAGAACGGGGTTGCTTCATCTTCGGGTATTAATGTTATAGACATTAAACTTCACAAATTCTACTTCTTGGGTATTGGATGCCAAACGTAGTTCTCACATTTGTATGTGGAGGAACTACATAGAAGTATAAGTTTGGTGAGTAGAGATGTCGATCTACGGGCGAGAAATGGAGCGAAGGTCGCTGCATTAGCCGTATGATCATATGATGTTGTTTTGCCTTAGGGCCTTGTTTTAGTATTATAACTATGTAATTTCGTACCTTCAATAAACAATGAATATTGGTTCAGTATTGGATACTGATGGATTAGTTTTTCACTAATTAAATAGTTTGATAACTATTTTAATTGTGAACTATTCTTTGTTTTGGTACGATTATTACATTATTTATGTATACTTTAAACTCAACAAATCATATATAACATTAACACAAAAGTCCAAATTGAATAAGTCTCAATGAGACATAACTGTAACATTGTTGATTAGATCAAAATCTAAACATGTAACGAATCTTCTTTTAGAAGGCATTCTAGAATCATTTGACTTGGAGTCATTTGATACATGTGAATGATGTTTGATGGACAAAGATAACAATGTCATCTTTCTTGGAGAAAGGAGAACATGTAAGTGATTAATTAGGGATGATCCATACTGATGTATGTGGAACCTATCAGTTCACAAGCACATGAAGGTTATGTTTCGGAAAAGATAAAACAAACTATATTAGATATAGTTCGACCATTCGATGAGAGATCTAAATGAACTACTGGTCTTTTTTGAACACAAAATTCTTGACTTCAACTTATACACTGAATAGGACGCTGTCAAAAGCTGTTGATAAGACACCATACTAGGTATGGAAAGGGAGGGTCCCTAAATTGTTTTCATCAAGATTTGAGGTTCTAAAGCTTCTCTGACGAGATTTATCTCTATAGAGCTTGAACTCAAATGGGTTAAAAGTTTCTTTATGGTATCCATAAGAAACTCGAGGGTACAACTTCTACGATCTATCTGAGAACAATATTTTGTTGCTCGAGATAGTGATTTTCTTGAAAAGAGTAATCTTTCCTAGAAATTCAGTGGGAGCTCGGTTATCTTGAACGAGGTTCAAGTGAAACAACCAATGATGAATACTCAAGACTGGGTTGAGAGTGTTCTTATGGTTTTGGAAGCCATACCAGCCCTCGTAGGTCCGAAAGGCATAAATCTATCTCTATTATTCAAATACTTAGATATTGTGACCAATGAGAGATATGAATTCATGCTTTTGGAAAGCGGTGAACCTTCGACCTAATTCCAAGCTATGACGAGTCCAGCTACTGAAAATTGGCATGGTGCCATGAAATCTGAGATGATATCAATATCTGATAATCAAGTTTGGAACTTGATATATTTGCATCACAGGGTTATACCCAATGAATGCTAATAGATCTTTAAGATCTAAACAGACAGATGGAAAACCTAGGGTTTTCAAAGCAAGTTTGATGGTAAAAATTTTATTCACGAGGTGGATTGTGGAAAAACTTTCACCAGTTGCTTTGATTAATTCATTCAGATTATCTTAGCCATTGCTACTCATCTTGATAATGAGTTATGGTAATATTGGATGTTAAAACTAACTTCTTGAATTGGATTCTAGAAGAGAATGTGTTTTGACACAGCCAAAGAGTTTTATCGATCCTAATAAGGCTGAGAAATTATGCAATCTTATAATTCCATTTATGGAATAAAGCAAAGCATATCGGAGTAGCAATCTTCAGTTCAATGAATCCATACTAGGTTTTGGATTTCAGAGGAACTCGGAAGAGTCTTGTTTTACAAGAAGATCAGTGGGAGTTACGTTGTATTAATTGTGTTGTATGTCGGTGACATACTCCTTATTGGAAACAATGTTTCTATGCTTAATTCTATTAAAGAATGGTTTGGGAATTGTTTTTCAATGAAGGATCTTGGAGAAGCACAGTACATATTGGGCATCAAGATCTGTCGGAACAGATCGAAAATTATGTTTGGACTTAGTCAAGTGACCTATTTTGATAAGGTACTTGATAAGTTCAGAATGAAAGACGCCAGAAAGGGTCTCATTCCAATTAGTCATGGCACATCACTTAGCAAGATGCAAGGCCCTACGGGACTTGATGAGCAAAAGAGGATGGAAAACATTCCTTATGCTTCGGCAATAGGGTCTATAATGTACGCCATGATATGTACACGACTGGACGTATCGTATGCTTTAAGCGTGACGATTCGGTTTCAAGGAAACCCAGATGAGGCGCATAAGACTGCGGCCAATAATATTCTTATGTACCTTAGATGGACTAAAGAATATTTTGTTGTCTTTGGAAGATAAAAAGAGTTGATATTAACAAGCTGTTTAATTGCTAACTTCAAATCAGACTAAGATAATTTCCGATTTTAATCTGGTTTTATCTTTTGTCTTGTTAGAGGTGATATTTGCTGGAATAGTTCCATGCAATGCAATATATCTGATTAAACTATAGAAGCTGAGTACAGTATTGCATTGGATGCAGTAATGTTGGCAGTTACGATTTGAAAGTTCTTGAATGAACTAGGTGGCGTAACTAGCTCAGCCCATCCGATAGTTCTCTATTTATAGTAGAGTTATCGCGCAAGCTTATGAGCTAGGAAGCACCACAAGTCTAAAACTTGTGCTAAGGAAGTTCCACATTATCTGGGAGATAGTTTGTGGAGACATCGAGATAATAAAGTTGCAACTTTTGATAAGGTTGCAAACCCGCTTTCTAAACCTCTCCAGCAGTCTAAGCTTAAGGCTTTCACGACTGCAATAGAGATCAGACATCTTAGAGATGGGTTGTGATTTCTATTACTGTATTAGATACTTTTGGAGATTTGGTAAACATTCACTCATATGTATTATACATATTTCTTCATATAAATATGGTTTAATTTATATGAATTGTCCAAATGATTAAGTGATATCAATTGGGTTATGAGGTCGACTTACCGCATAATGAAGTCCCAATGGTTGAACTGATATACTTGAATCATATAGATGTTCCTGGTTCGTATAATCGAGTACGGACAAACCGATAATACAAAGAACTAGATTGTAATGTGTACTATAGCGCCGCTTCATGGGCTAGTGATGTGGGACATCGAGTACAATTACATAGATATTAGCTGGGAGCTAATGATCGAACAGACCCGACTGGAATAGTATTTAAGATTTCGAGTCATAATACTATTTCATTGACTGTCGAGCAATTTCCTTTGACCTGAGTAGTCCAGAGTAATTCCATTGTGAAATGGTGTACTTTGATACAAGTAAACGCCTTTCGTAAAAGGAGGTTATAAAACTTGTTATTGGGTATATCAGGAAGCAAGTGGGAGAGCTTGGATTGACAAGATGGGATTGTCCTCCATTTTTTATAATGGGATACATGTCTTACCGGCCACTTGGAGAGTCGAGACTGTGGAAAATACGTGGCCACGTCCAGATTCGTATCATAGTGATAAATCTGGTTTTACAGTCTGTCTCAAAGTCCAAGAAAGGTTTGAACCGATTGAGGATGACTCGAGTCTTGCCTCAAGTTCAAACTTAGACATGAAAGTGACAACAGGAAGTTGGCAGCACACTGGCTCTGAAGGCCAAGTGGGAGATTGTTGGGATATGTCCTTCGATCCTACGTGTGCAATCGATAAAGTCATAAGGTAGTGTATGGATGTTAAATGATTATTTGATAATATTAATTGTTGGGAACAATATAATATTGATCAATTAAATCATACCTACAGGGTCACACACGGACTCAAAGATGATGTACGTTGCTTGATAAATATATTGATTTAGAATCAATATTTACGTGGAATTAATTAACATGCATGGGATGCATGGCTTGCATGAATGCATGTCACATAGTGTGACATGGCATGCCACACAAGCAAGTGGGACCACATACTATGCATAGTGGCATGTGTATGTGGCATGACCTTTCACCTCCTTTGTAACCCCTTTGCATGATTATGGTGCATTATGATGCCCATTATGTTGTAGGTTACAAAGGGGTGTAATGGGATGCATAATGATGCACTTATATAGATGAAAATCAGATTTTCATAACATAAGAGCATCAGCCACGAAATTCACTAGAAAGAGTGAGAAGAGAGAGTGTTCTTGGAGAACCACTTCAAGCAAGCAAGGTGTTCATCATCCGGGTTCGTGTGCAACACGTAGAGGCCGGGCCTTTTGTGCGGCTTCAACATCCGGGCGATCTAGACAAGAGGAGTGACGAGGTCATTCACAAGGAGAGCTTTGAGAGGCTGATCCATTTGAGGTGGTTCAATCGACTCAACACCACCTCAACAACATCAACGAATCACTTCGTCACCATAAGTAAGTAATCGTTGAACCTTATATATATATATATTGGATGTGTATATATATATGTTTATATGTGTTCTTATACACATTAAGTGTGCACTAAGATCATGGCATAGTAGATCTATTGCTTTACACGCTTCCGCACACACGGTATATCGATCGGATCGGTATACCGGTACCTTCACGTGGTGCTTCTGCTCCCATCTCCTCGGGTGTAGGTTGACTAGGAGTCTCAACTGGTATGGTCTTTTTGGTCTTTGCCTTTTCTGCCCTCGGTGCCTTGGCAGAATTCTCTCCTTGGGTTGCACGTGCTAACGCCTTGTTCTTTGCTTCTTTTCTTAGTCTTTTGGCGGTTTTCTCGATCTCAGGGTCAAAGAGTAGTCCCGTATCGCCTTCCACCGCGTTTATAGTACCTAATCAAAGAAGTAAAGCAAAGTAGTCAGTACAGAAAAACTAAAAAGCTGGAATATTGCCTCCCCGGCAACGACGCCAATTTTGACGACGCGAAAACTTTGTCGTGGAAGCTAACGCGGCCAAAATAAATTTATAAAGTTCCTAAACTCAACACAAGAGAGCAAGTGATAAGTATAGGGTCGATCCCACGAGGAAGCAATTGCAATTTAGTTAATCTCGGCTTTGCCCAAATAGTGTCACAATAAAAAGGTTTTGAATTTGGTTGCTGAGTCACAGCGTTTAATCAAACTACCAACTGACAGAAATAAATAAACTAATTTACCCAAACTAACATGCAGAAATAATAATTAAACACTTTGACCAAACTGGAAACAGAAAAACAATTAATCAAACTGAAATCAAATAAAGGAAAGTAGGCTTCTGGGCTTTGGCTTCTCTCTGGGTTCTCTGGGCAAACTACCGATCCCTGGCACTTATGGTTTTAACTGATGGTTTGTCAATCGGTTATAGGATGTCCAACAAAGTAAAAGCAGTCCTATTAAGTCACGCCTACAGTTACTCCACCCCAATCCGTCCTTACAGTGTAAAGAAAGGCAAGGTATGCTTATGCCTAATCCCCTGAGTCTAGACAATTCGATACCTATGTGGTCGCATGGATCTAGTTTTCCCAAACTCGCATTACTCTCTCGACGAACCCAATTCGGCCAATAGCATGTCCGGAAATCCGAATCATACGACCGCTACTCCAACACGTTCTAGCGCTATGTCCGTAGTACAGCTAGATACTATTATTCGGTTTGATCAATCGCCGGTATCTCAAAGTGAAAGGGTTTCCTAACGACCAAATTAGTCTGCCCAAACCTGCAAGAATGTGGTTAAACCTCAACTATGTATCGGGAACAAACCTCCGGGCAGTTAATTAAAAGTCCTATCAACCTCACGGTTCTATCTTAGCCCAGAATCCCCTTTGATCAGCCTTTGCCCAGACGCCTGCAAGTTTAGCTACTCATATGCGAATAAATAAAACAAGAATTAAATTGGAAAACGAAACTGAAATTCATAACTATTAAAATCTGAAATTGTTCAAACTGAAATAGCAAAACAGAATAGCAAAAACATAAAGCAATAAATTGTTTTAAAAGCCCGAAGGCTCGATCAACTTCAGAATCTGATACGTACCTCGTTGATGGATTGAGCGGAAGAAGAAGAACGATAGAAATTGGATACCTGGCGGATGATCCCAAACCTCTGGATCTGAAATCGAGAAATCAATTAAGGACGGAACCCTAACCCCCAACTCGAGATCGACGCAGCAACTCGGTAATCGATGTATGACACACGAACGAAGTATGTATGCTTCGTTGATTCGTCGGGTTGAACTCTTTTGGCACAATCGAAAGAGAACGAAAAGAAGGGAGAATAATCTCACGAATTAAATTAATTAATATCAAAGTTGTGTTCTATAAAGTCTCCACAGCCTTTATATATATAGGCAAACCTAAAAACATGAGGAAAAGGAATAAAAACGCTGAAGTCCAAAAGTCACGTCCGCGTCTTCAAATCCGGAACATTGTCGGCCGACAATATGGGGTGTCGGCCGACATTCACCCTGCGTCCGCGGGAAAGTCTTCGGTCGCGGTCTGATCCTGCTGCATCGCCACCCCTTTTTGTGAAGGTGTCGGCCGACAGGCCTTGGTGTCGGCCGACACCAAGCCAATTTCTGACCCGAACTCCGCGGCGCGTCCTCGGCACTCGTCTGACCTCCATTCCAGCTTCGTCTTCATGGTTCCAGCTTGAAACTCATCACCTTCAGTTGGTTCGGCCTCCTCGTACGTAATAAGGTTGATAAGGCTTGGCTTCTCCACATCACCGATGGGTTTCTTCAATAGCTCTTGCGCCCAGACTTCTTGGATCATCACCATTAAGCTTGCCTTGAACTTCTTGGCTCTCGAGCGCGTCACTGGTCCAGCTGGAACATGCACCGGGTCTTGTATCATGGACGACTCTGGGGCTGCATCATTCCCCTCCTCTTGAAAAGGATTTGTCCTCAAATCCAAGTCGTCACCTGCATCGAACAAACTCAAGTCAGTAACATTGAAAGTAGCACTAACATTGTACTCACCTGGGAGATCCAACTTGTATGCATTGTCGTTGATGCGCTCCAATACTTGGAATGGTCCATCGCCACGAGGAAGCAACTTCGACCGGCGCTGCAATGGAAACCTCTCCTTTCGCATATGCAACCACACCCAGTCACCAGGTTCAAACACTACCTTGCGACGTCCCTTGTTCGCTTGCTCGGCATATTGCTTGGTTCGCCTCTCTATGTTCATCCTCGCCGTCTCGTGTATCTGTTTCACAAAATCAGCCCTTTTCTGGCCATCAAGGTCAGTATGCTCATGCACAGGTAATGGAGATAAATCCAAAGGAGTCAAGGGATTAAAACCATACACAATCTCAAAAGGCGAAAATTTAGTAGCAGAATGAACACAACGATTATATGCAAACTCTACATGAGGCAAACACTCTTCCCAAGACTTAATGTTCTTTTTAATAATAGCACGTAGTAAAGTAGACAAAGTCCTATTTACTACCTCAGTTTGACCATCAGTCTGGGGATGACAAGTAGTAGAGAAAAGCAATTTCGTACCTAGCTTACACCACAATGTCTTCCAAAAATAACTAAGAAACTTAGAATCCCTGTCAGACACAATAGTTCTAGGCATGCCATGTAGTCTAACAATCTCCCTAAAGAATAAACCAGCCACATGTGATGCATCATCAGTTTTATGACATGGAATAAAATGAGCCATCTTAGAGAAACGATCAACTACCACAAAGATAGAATCACTACCTCGCTTAGTCCTAGGTAATCCCATCACAAAATCCATAGAAATATCAATCCAAGGTGATGCAGGAATAGGCAAAGGCGTATACAAACCATGGGCACTAACTCTAGACTTAGCCTGTTTACATGTAAGACAACGACCACATATTCGCTCAACATCACGTTTCATATGAGGCCAAAAGAAATGCTCATGCAACACAGATAAAGTCTTAGCAATTCCAAAATGTCCCATTAATCCCCCACCATGAGATTCAAGCAACAATAAATCACGTAAAGAACATTTAGGCACACACAGTTTATTTTTCCTAAACAGAAAGTCATCATGCCTAAAATAATCTCCACTAGCAGATTGTTCACATGCTTTAAAAATCTCACCAAAATCATCATCATGCTCATACAGACCTTTAATATGCTCAAAACCAAGTAACTTAGCATCTAAAGTCGAAATTAGAGCATACCTCCGAGAAAGGGCATCAGCCACCACATTCTCCTTACCTTGCTTGTACTTGATGACGTATGGAAACGTCTCAATGAACTCCATCCATCTCGCATGGCGCTTGTTCAGCTTGTTCTGACCCCTGAGGTGCTTCAACGACTCATGGTCGGTGTGAATGATGAACTCCCGAGGCCATAGATAGTGCTGCCACGTCTGAAGAGCTCTCACCAGGGCATACAACTCCTTGTCATACGTCGGATAGTTCAAAGTAGCTCCATTGAGCTTCTCGCTGAAGTAGGCTATCGGACGTCGTTCTTGCATCAACACTGCACCAATACCAATTCCAGAAGCATCACATTCAATCTCAAAAGATTTAGAAAAGTTAGGAAGAGATAATACCGGGGCGTGTGTCAGCTTATCCTTCAAATTTTGAAAGGCTTCGTCTTGTGCCTTTCCCCACTTGAACTCCACGTTCTTCTTGATCACGGCGGTTAGAGGTGCCGCCATGCTGCTGAAATTAGGCACAAACCGTCGATAGAAGCTGGCCAGACCATGGAAACTCCGCACATCTCCGATGTTCTTTGGTGTTGGCCACTCTTGGATAGCTCGTATCTTTTCCTCGTCAACCTGTACACCCTGTGCACTAACAACAAAACCAAGGAAAACGACCCTATCTGTGCTAAAGACGCACTTCTTACGGTTAGCAAACAACTTCTCCTGCCTAAGTGCAATCAAAACTTGTCTCAAATGGAACACATGCTCGTCATGATTTTTGCTATATACCAAGATATCATCAAAGTATACAACAACAAATTTTCCAATAAAAGCACGCAAAACATGATTCATAAGACGCATAAAGGTACTAGGAGCATTAGTAAGTCCAAAAGGCATAACTAACCACTCATATAACCCAAGTTTCGTTTTGAAAGCAGTTTTCCATTCATCTCCTTCCTTAATCCTAATTTGATGATATCCACTACGTAAATCAATTTTTGAAAACACGCAGGATCCACATAACTCATCAAGCATATCATCAAGTCTAGGTATGGGATGTCGATACTTTACCGTGATGTTATTAATAGCTCGGCAGTCGCAACACATCCTCATCGATCCATCCTTCTTGGGTACGAGAAGTACAGGTACCGCACAAGGACTCAGACTCTCCTTCACGTGCCCCTTGTCCAACAACTCGCCAATCTGCTTCTCCAACTCCTTCGTTTCCTCCGGGTTGGTGCGGTAAGCTGGGCGGTTAGGTAGCACAGCTCCAGGCACAAAATCGATCTGATGCTCTATCCCTCGGATGGGTGGTAGACCAGGTGGTGTATCCTCCGGGAAAACATCATCGAACTCCTGCAAAACAAACTCAATAGAAGGAGGTAGAGGGGGTAGATCGTTAGTAATAACCAAGTTCCCCTTCCACAACAACACGAACATTTGCCTCCTCTCATTCACTGCTTCTTTCACATCACCAGCCCTTGCAAGGTAGGCTCTATGAAGCAAGGCGTTCTCCTTTGTCTGTAATTGCTGTTCTTTGGTAGATGCCTTGTCTGCCTCCCTTTGTAGTTGCACTTGGTCCTCGTAAACTTGCTTAGGAGTGAGAGGAACAAGTGAAACCTTTTTACCGTTATACTCAAACGAATACTTGTTGGTGAAGCCGTCGTGTGTGGCTCTCCTATCGAACTGCCACGGTCGTCCCAACAATATGTGACTCGCTTGCATAGGAATGACGTCACACAGCACTTCATCCTCGTACTTCCCAATGCGGAAAGGTACCTTCACTTGCTTTGTCACTCTGATGATACCGCAATCATTCAACCACTGCAGACGGTATGGCTTTGGATGCTTCACCTCTGGTAACTCCAATCTCTGCACCATGGTTGCACTCACCACGTTCGTACAACTCCCACTGTCAATGATCATACTACACACCTTATCCTTCACATGGCATCTCGTGTGGAAAAGGTTCTCCCGCTGCTCCCTCTCCTCGGGCTGTGTATGTGCACTCAAGACTCTCCTAGCTACAAACAGGTTACCCTCGATGGCTAGGATCTCCTCCTCCTCCTCGGAATCCACAGCATCAGTAGGTGTCGGCTCCTCGCCTTCACCATCAGTTACGACTTCTCCGTCGTCTCTACAGATCATGAGTCGTCTGTTAGGACACTCACTCATAATGTGCCCAAATCCCTGACACTTGAAACACTTCTTGTCTCGGTTGCGACTATCAGGATTTGATGGCCTGACCTGAGTTGCTGAACTTGCACCCTCCGAACGACCTTTAACGAAGGTCTTCTTCTCGTCTCGAGGTGGAACCTCTCTCTTCCATTGGTTCTCTTTAGGTGCATAACCACTCGGACCTTGGGATGATCTCCAAGAAGATTGATTCGGCCTTGCACTGCTCAAACTACCCCTCCTCTTATGCTGGTTCTCAATTTTGATCGCCATGTGAACCATATCCTCTAACTCGACGTACGGTTGCAACTCCACGGCATTACGAATCTCCCAATTAAGTCCAGCCAAGAACCGAGCCATGGTAGCTTCCCGATCCTCTTCAACGTTGGCCCGAATCATTGCCACCTCCATCTCCTTAAAGTACTCATCTACGCTCTTCGTTCCCTGTCGTAGATTCTGCAGTTTGATGTACAACTCTCGGTAATAGTGAGAAGGAACGAATCTCTTTCGCATCACAGACTTCATCGCGGCCCATGTTACAATAGGCTGTTCAAAGTTCCTCCTCCTACTGGCAACCAGCTGATCCCACCAAACCAAGGCATAGTCAGAAAATTCGATTGCCGCTAATTTCACCTTCTTGAGCTCCGAATAGTTGTGGCAATCAAACATCATCTCGACCTTTCTCTCCCATTCGATGTACAACTCTGGATCGTTTTTCCCCATGAATGTGGGAATAGTCATCTTGATGGTGCTCAAATTGTTGTCCATTTCGTCAGCCTCATCGTCTTCGGGGTTGGCATCCCTGTGTCGCCCATTCTGAAGATTCTGGTCATTTCGCCCTACGTTACGCCATGCGACTCTCCGATTCTCTGGATTCTCTCGACGAGGGTTTTCCTCCATTGCCAGTAGTCGGTCACGTACCCCAGCCATCTCGGTTTGTACGAGCCTCTCCATTCGTCCATAAACCTCATCTAACATGGACTGGAATTGGGCGTTGTTATTAGATCCCTCAGCTATCCCCTTATTTTTCGTATCTTCAGACATCCTGCACAGAAAACGTTAGTAATAAAAGCAATAAAGTAAAAGGAACCTCACCACCTCACAAACGCTCGTGTATCACACTCAAGATGAAATTCACTCAGCACTCGTGTTTCACTCAGGTATGGCTTTTTTCACTCTAATGTTCTCACCACTCTGCCTTTTACCACTCGAATTCTCCCTCAATATATCGAACTCCGCGATCTACCAGACGAGATCAGAACCGACAAAATCCCCAAAAACACACAATACGACGTAGGAAGGAACAAAAATCGGAAAATAATGGAACGAAAAATACGATAGCACCAAATTGGCTCAAAACGATGCCCGAAAACTCAGAAATCACTCACAAAAACTTGGTCGAAGAAAATTTTTCCCGCCAAAATACTCTTTTTTTTTTTTTTTTTTTTTATGGCTGAGTATTCGACTTAATATCAGGAACAAAACTCTCAAAAAAAATTTCGCGAAAATCGGACTAGAAATAATTTTTATAGAATTTTTTTTTTTTTTTTTTTTTTTTTTTTGTGCTTACGGATGAAAGAGATCCGATTCAGCAAGAAGAAAAGAAATACGGAAAGGAAGAAGAATCGAGGTCACGTAATCAGAAATTAGAAACCCTAGCCTGGGCTCTGATACCAGATGATACGTACCTCGTTGATGGATTGAGCGGAAGAAGAAGAACGATAGAAATTGGATACCTGGCGGATGATCCCAAACCTCTGGATCTGAAATCGAGAAATCAATTAAGGACGGAACCCTAACCCCCAACTCGAGATCGACGCAGCAACTCGGTAATCGATGTATGACACACGAACGAAGTATGTATGCTTCGTTGATTCGTCGGGTTGAACTCTTTTGGCACAATCGAAAGAGAACGAAAAGAAGGGAGAATAATCTCACGAATTAAATTAATTAATATCAAAGTTGTGTTCTATAAAGTCTCCACAGCCTTTATATATATAGGCAAACCTAAAAACATGAGGAAAAGGAATAAAAACGCTGAAGTCCAAAAGTCACGTCCGCGTCTTCAAATCCGGAACATTGTCGGCCGACAATATGGGGTGTCGGCCGACATTCACCCTGCGTCCGCGGGAAAGTCTTCGGTCGCGGTCTGATCCTGCTGCATCGCCACCCCTTTTTGTGAAGGTGTCGGCCGACAGGCCTTGGTGTCGGCCGACACCAAGCCAATTTCTGACCCGAACTCCGCGGCGCGTCCTCGGCACTCGTCTGACCTCCATTCCAGCTTTGTCTTCATGGTTCCAGCTTGAAACTCATCACCTTCAGTTGGTTCGGCCTCCTCGTACGTAATAAGGTTGATAAGGCTTGGCTTCTCCACATCACCGATGGGTTTCTTCAATAGCTCTTGCGCCCAGACTTCTTGGATCATCACCATTAAGCTTGCCTTGAACTTCTTGGCTCTCGAGCGCGTCACTGGTCCAGCTGGAACATGCACCGGGTCTTGTATCATGGACGACTCTGGGGCTGCATCAGAATCAAAAAGAACTTGGCCGGAAATCTCCAAGCTCTAACTGCCGGCGGCTGCTTCGTGAACGGGGTCGTGAATTGTGTGTCTTGTCTTCTCCAGCTTCTCTTTCTTATATAGGCTTGAATTAGGGTTGCGGAATCGCTGTTGCATGGGCCGCTGCATGGGCTTCCTTTTCAGGCGCCGCTAAGTACTTTCCATCTTTAGCTCCAGCCGCCTTTGACTTTGCCCGCTGGCAATCCGCTTCCCAAACTCGCTACAGGTATTCTTCTCCTCCACAGGTGAACGGACCAGGCACGGTACTTAGTAGTCGATTTTGGTCTTCTGCTTCATGACTCAACCCCAAGTGGTTTGACTTGCCTGTTAGGCCATCTTTGCTCAGTCACTACACACTCCAAATCGCTGTTTGCCCAAAGAAGGGGTTTTCCTTGCCTCTTTTGCCCAGTGCGCCACCTGTCACCTGTTTGCCTGCACACTCTGACCAAACACTCTACTGTGCCCTCCCAGACACATAAACTGACTCAAACTGACTCTAAAAGGGGCTCAAGATGAGCAAATAAAATGGCTCATCAATATTTATATTTCAGGCAAAAATAAAATTGGAAATTCAGATTTTATTAAACATTATCATAGTAACATACCTTCCGACAAAGTTTAAGACGGAATAGAGATAATACATTTGGTGAGTTGCTCTGCAATTCCTTTTCGGCAGTAATCACACACGGTGACTTAAATCCAGATTCATCCAATGAAAGAGCTTCTATATTCATAGGCATCCTAATATTGAGTATAAGTAAAGGACAATGAATAAGTAATTTAAAATTAACAAATAAAAAATAGTCGATATATATAAATGAGAGGAGATTATTTAGTAGTTTTTTCAAAAAGTGTAAGTATTTGTTTAATTAACAAATTTAAAGATTTTTTTTTACCTTGCTTTAAAAAAAGAATATCAGGCAAATCCTGGTTCACTATTATGGTAGTTGCATAATGATTTGAAACACAAATTTCACCTACAAAAAAATACATTAATACAATTAAAAGAGTACAATTAATTACAATTTTTCGTGTTTAAAAAAGTAGTAAGTATTAATAGTTCACAAAATATACCACGGGTGATTGCTTTTTTGCAGAGATGCACAACCAAAACGATTTCAGACATTTTATCACTCTTCAAATATTGTATAAATTTGGATATCTTGGGAGAAGGAGGTTGGAAAAAAATGCAACGCAAACGGTCACCGATGTATAAAAAGAAAAATAATCGATTATTTTTATTAGTAATTGAAGTATACCTTTAAATATTAAGGACAATGAGATAGTCCAGCGTTAATATAACAAACATACTTTAAATCTTGAAGTATAATGTGCAATCGATCGACATATGTAGTTTCCTTGACATCAATTACATGGCCAATGACATCTACGCAAGAGGAATATTATGAAAAAATAACATGAAACATAGAAAAACATAAATACTTTGCAATATTAATTTTACCAAATAAAGGACCGTCATCGACAGTTGAAGGATCTTTAACGTCTGCAAAACTCTTGAAACCGAATATTTAATGATATAAGAAAGGATAATCAGATTTCTCAATATAAGTATGACACTTAAATAGTATCATGTACTTATGATCACATATGCAGTTTTTAATAGGTTTCTCTACAACATCAAAATGCCGAATATTGCACATAATCCCTTCTTTAATCAGGCTGTCAAAAAATCCAAAGAGAGATTCTTGCACAGAGGCTTGTATACGATTGCCCTTTCATGAGAAAAATAGAGTAAAAAAATATAAGTACAAAAAAAAAACAATAAACTGTTAATAAGGCAGAATTAGATTCAACGACTTACATAAAAATCCACCAATAGAATTTCAAATGACTTCACAACTTTATCTTCTCCGTAGGTATACCATTTCCTACATATCTGAATAGCTAAAATTGATTCGATGTTGGATGGGTTTATTTCAGCCAAAGAAGAATAAAAATTAGACAGTTTTATTAGGAATAAGACAATGAATGTGTTGAAAACTACTGAAGTATGTTTACCTATTTTATAGCAAAAATCCGAAAATTAGGGTTAAAGAAAGATATGAGAATCCATGTGATTTACAATTCAAAAACATTAGAATTCTTATACTATTAATATTTAATATATTGTATGTTAAGAATCTTATAATGGATTATTTTCATAATTGGAATCGTACTGTTTACATATACAATTTATCGTTAAATATGTCTATTAATTAAGTGCGATTGTATGTCTACATGAATTTATGAATTTATTGTATACACGATTCCAATTACTAAAAAACACGCGAAAACATTGGTGAAGAAACCATGATAAGGGAAAGAAGTACTTATCATGACATTCATCGACATATACATGTTTATCAACCACGTATTTTATTTTACTCGAGGATTCATTTCATTAATCGGCTTATAATTGAAAAAACCTTTTTAATACATTAAGATGTTGATAAGTCCCCGAGTTCCAATCATCTGTCCTTATCATATTTCAATGTTTTGAATTGTAAGTTGTTGTTATAATATCAGAAAAGTAAAAACAGACAATATGATAATGATTATCATATTTCAATGTTTTGAATTGTAATTAAGTTATTGTTATAATATCAGAAAAGTAAATCAAGTGAATATGATAATGATAAACTTACTTATAATTAGACGTTTATGATAGATGTCATTTCAAATTACATTGAATTCAATAATAAATAATATAATCAAAAAATTTTGCAACAAAAACAATCAACGCGGTTAAAGATCTAACTCAAACAGGTCAGTTGGTTCTGAAATGTATTCGGTTAACCTACATAAGACAAATAAATATATATAAGTATACAAATAATAAAATCCTAATATGATAATATTAATGTATAGTTCAAATCGAATATAAAGTAACATATAACATACTTTAGTCTATATGCAATGGCTTCTTCGACGTGATGATAAAACAACACTCGAGTAGCATGAGATATTAAGAATAACAAACTCACCTGCAAGATGTTAGAATTCAAATGAGAACAATATTAAAAAATAAACGGCAGAATCAAGTCAAACGTAATAAAGTAATTGAAAATTCATCTACCTTTGTATTTGGCCGTAGAATAAAGATTGGCGATAATAATCGTTGGTAAAATATATCTTCTTTAAATGTGTCAACACATCCTTTGATTACATTAGAGAATGGACCAAATAGCAAAAAATTAATCTCGGTAAAACTGTACATTGAAGAAAAATAAAATGATTTAATTAATTAGAAATGCATAAGTAAAAATTCATTCAAACTACATTATAACACTTACTTCACATTACCGATCACAAAACGAACGTACGCGTCAATTTAACGCAAAGAACAAAAATAAAATATATAATTATATAAATGCAAAAATTTAACGCTTTCTTTATATTCCTAATTTAAAGTGTATTTAATAGTAAATAAAATAATATATTCATGATTTAAATTTTATAGTATTTAAATAAAAAATAAAATAGCTAATTATAAATAATAATTCAAATTCAAACATTAATATAGAAAAGTAGATAATATAAAGTTTATTTAGTTGCTTAAAATACGGAATAGATTTACCATACTAATAATTAATAATATTATTGATTCTCTAATTAAGGATAGGATTGTTTTTATATAAGTTTATAATATTATTTATACATCAAATATGGCTGGATAGTTGACTAATTAATTAAGGAATTATTTTTCGAATTGATTACTTTCATTATTAGTAATTGTAGCTGCTATAATTAATATATGATAAATCACTTAAATCAGAATTATTATTATTATTTATATAAAAAAAAGTCGAACTAAAATACATAAATTAATTTTGAATTTATTTCCGTAATTAAAAAAAACATAGAAAAATTTCTAATAATAAAAAATACTTAAAAAAAAAAAGATTAATATTGCCTTTTAAATTATTCCGATAATTATTAAATAAAATTTTATTTCATTAACTCACTTGATTATTTTATTTCTATTTTAATGATTATATTTTATTAACTCAATTCATTATTTTATTTATAATTTAATGATTTTATTTTATTAACTCAAATAATTATTTTATTTCATTAAAAAAATATTGAAATTAAAACAAAATAAAATTAAAATTAAAATTAAATATAAGTATTATAAATTTTATTAAAATAATAATCATGAGTTACACAGAAATAATAAAAATTACATAAATTGCGTAAATTATATCATAAAATAAAAGAAAAATAAATTATTAACACAAATTACTCTAAATAATTAGATAATATCAAATTTATTTAGTTGTTTAAAATAAGGAGTTGATTTACCATTAGTTGAATTAATAATATATATATATATATATATATATATATATATATATAATTAAGATTCGATCACACTAATTACGGACGCGTAGAGTTGACCTATAATTAAGGAAAATTCATTTAATTAGCTATCGTAATTAACATAAACCGATTAATTAATTAATTTTTAATCATTTAAAAAAAGGAAAAATCGGGTTTTTTGGAATTGATATAATTAAAACATGATTAATTAAGTAAATAAGAATAATAAAAATTATTATATAAAAAAACACCAAACGAAAATAAAAATTTATTTATATTCTTAATAACTAACTTGTTTTAATAAAAAAATAATAACTGATTGTATCGAATTTAAAAATATTAACAAAATACACGTGATGTTTATAACAGTAAATAAAATACTATATTCTTAAATAGAAAGATTATAAATTTTATTAAATAAATAACAAATCAAAGTAAATTGATAAATTACATTAAAAAAAATTAATAACAAAAAAAATCTAAAACTATTATAAGACTCTAAACCGAAGGCTAGAGTCTTATAAAAACTTGTGCGATCTAATGTTTCGATCTTTATTCTTCGACTTTTGATTCCTTCGATTTCCCGATTCTTTCACGTATAAACAAACCTACAAAAGAACAAAAAAAAAAGAACAACACAATAAAGCTCATAACTTGAAATTTAAAATTTAAAGTTGATTAAAAGAATGCAATTAAAAAAAACAGTAAAAGAATCGCTTACATTGATTTTCTACAAACAAAATTACAAATATTAAGCGACAAAAAAAATATTAAAATTAAAATGTTAATTTTTAAAAAATGTTTACCCTGCAAAAAATACAAATATTAATCAATAAAAAAGCATATTAAAATTAAAATACGAATTAATAAAAAATACTTAGGCTGCAAAAAATACAAACATTAATCGTAAAACAATAATATTTAAATTTAAATAGAATTATCATGATTAGAGTAATATAAATAGTAGATAATATCAAATTTATCTAGTTGCTTAAAATAAGGAGTAGAATTACCATAATATAAATTAATTAATTAACAATCGGTGAAATATATTAATAAAAAATACAAATTTTCTACCATTAATTGCGTATGCGACCTATAATTAAGGAAATTATTTTGAATTAATTACCGTAATTAGAGTAACCGGTTATAAAATTAATTTTTTTATAATTTAAATAATGGAAAAATCGAAATTTTTTAAAAATTAACATTCGTTGATAGGTGTGAACACGCACACTTTTTTTGATTATCCAACTATTATGAATTCGCCACGTAGGACATTTGCTTGTCGATTTATATATTGTAAGATATAGATTGTATTAATATATAATATTTATTTAAATAATATTCGTTGATAAGTGTGAACACGCACACTTTTTTTGATCATCCAACTACCACGTAGGACATTTGTTTGTCGATTTATATATTGTAAGATATAGATTGTATTAATATATAATATTTATTTAAATAATATTTAAACTTTCTATAATTAATGAAAAAAAATAATAAGCGTTTAAATTAATTAAGAAATTATTTACTAATTTATTTTTTTATTTATCAATTACCGGTTAAAATTAATTTTTATACATTTAAAAATTGAAAAGAATAAACTATTTGAAATATTGTGATTCGTTGATTGGTATGAACATAACAATATCGGAAAAAAAAGTGTCAACTAAGACTATTGCTTGCTTATTTATATACTTATAAAATTATCTTTGTAATTTCAACACTTTATTTACTAAATAATTTAATTTTTTTCTAGAAATTATAATTTTTTTATTTTTTTAATCGTTTTGAGAATATAATAATTTTTTGTATTTTAAAAGTTTCTCTTTTTTATTTAAACATTCATTTTGCACTTTTCTATTTGATAATTTATTTAAAATTTATTAAAAGCAATAATTTTGTATTGTTACTTAAAATTTGCTATTAAAATTGGTAAGTTATAAATAAGTTGATGGGGTAAAAACTTAATATCAACCATATATTAAATAGTGGAGTAGAATAGTACCATTGTTAAATAGTATTCCAAAATGAAATTGATAATTGGTTGGTAGAAAAAAAAAATCATACACTGGTACATAGTATTTTGAAAATGAAATTGATAATTTTTAATTTATCAATACATTGCTATTATTCATAATTTATTTAAACAAAAAAAAAAATCATACCATTGTTAAATAGTATTCCAAAATGAAATTGATAATTGGTTGGTAGAAACAAAAAAAAAAAAATCATACATTGGTACATAGTATTTTGAAAATGAAATTGATAATTTTTAATTTATCAATCCATTGCTATTATTCATAATTTATTCATAATTTTTAATAAAAACATAATGATATATAAAAAGTACATTATTATTATTATTATTATTATTATTATTATTATTATTATTATAAAAATCCAATTCTGGAGTTATTCAATTTCATTTATAAATTAGGTCAATTCACTTCAATAAAATGTTTACCTTACATTTAATAGGAGTATTATTAAATGTCACTTACTATATAATTGGATTTTTTTTTTATTGAATATGAGTATTATACGAGCAGTATATTGATTTTGGTTTTCTTTACGAAAATCTGCAATCCGGTGATTTTAATTTTGGGTGGGAATATCCGTTTCCTCGAAGTCCCAATTGTCGAAGAATGATGACTCACTGTTGACTGCAATTGAGAGATAGATACAACAAAGATCCACGCACAAGCCATTGCTACTCCAATTTGTCTCAATGGCGGCTATAACCGCGACCACGGGCGTCTCCTACGCCGGCAATTCACCTCACTTAGCCCTACTCCGACGACCATTCACTGCTGCTCCGGTTAACTTGAGAATGATTTCTCCGTGCGCCACCGCCGCGGAGAACACCGGCGTTTTCTCTGTCACACCCTCCAGCAAGGCTGATATTGACTACCTAGGCCAGAGCACCAAAGGCGACCTTAACCTCAACCTGGGTATTTATTATTAATTTTTTTATTTTATTTTTGCGGCTGCGTGATTTTTATTATTGCTGTAGAAATTGATGACGGGGAGGCTGGCCTCGACGGTCCTATTGAGGATGTTGCAAGAATGGAAGCTCAAGAGGCCGAGCACTTGCTTAATCACTTGGGCATTCCGGTTTCCTTCTTGCTTATTATTATTATCACTAGATTTCTAATTATAAATTACATTTTATAGCTCAGTATTTTATGGAACATCAGGATCCTCTGTCTTCGAGATATTCTCCCCGCGGCATCTTTTGTACCCGAACGCTCAATTTGCGCTCAATTAGTGCCATTGGCTACGATATGGACTACACATTGATGCATTATAATGTGGTGGTAATTAAACATCCTCCTACTATCATTGAACCAATCTACTGTTTTTATATTGTAATTGTGTGTGTAATATGTACCTGCACGTGCGATGTCATCTATGCCCTGACTTTTCATCTTATTTGCTTTGTCTGAGCTTCAGTTTCAATTTACTTTTGGCATAGATTATGTAGTAGTAGAAGTAGCATTAGTATCATTTATCATCCATATTCAAGACCTAGCTTAGGCCATCTCCAACCGAACACAAAAACTTAAACTCAAATATAAGTTTTATTTTAAGTTTACAGTAATTTGACTCCAACCGAGATTCCAATACTTAAACTTAAAAGAATATTCTCAAAATATTCTTCTTATACAATTTTTTTATAAATAACCAAAATCTTTACAAATTTGTAATTTAACCTCGTAACTTTTGATATTAAAAAAATTTAATAGTTATTATTTTTAATTTAAAATTTTAAACATAATAAAAAAATATTGTGATATCCCATACGGTTATTTTATTTTTATTAAAATTTATTTTAATTGTTAATTATATGTTTATTAAAAAAAATTACATTATAAAAAATATTAAATAAGAAACTAAAAAAATGTAGATAGATTATTTTTATTAATTTATATAAAAAGGATCATTTTATAAATAATAAAGTTTTTGGTTTGAGTTTAAGGTAAACGTAAATTTAAGTATTTTTTCTGTGGGTCCCACCTTAAAACCTATAATAGGTTTATGTTTTGGTATCGCTTGGAGCATCTCCCCTACTCCAAAATAGGTTTTTGGTATCGGTTGGAGATGCTCTTAAGGTGCTAAAATGGGTATGTTTGCTTTCCGACATTCCAACTTACTACGCTATGTTCAGAGAATGAGTTGTTCATTGTGTTTTTTGGATTCAAAGGTCTGGTGTGCTGTTTTATTTGAATATTTGAACCAAAAGGGAATGGTTTTGGTGTTTGCAGGCCTGGGAAGGGAGAGCGTATGACTATTGCCTTGACAATTTGAAAAATATGGGCTTTCCTGTTGATGGACTTACATTTGACCCTAAATTGGTTTGTAATATTTTGCATATTACAGCTGCGTATCTGTTTCCATTTATTTAAGAATGTTTTTGTTACATTGTGCATGTAGGTTATTCTAGGTCTAGTGATAGACAAAGAGAAAGGAAACTTAGTGAAAGCAGATCGATTTGGATATGTTAAGAGGGCTATGCATGGAACAAGAATGTTGTCTACTCAAATAGTAAGGTGTGGTTAAAAGTTTTCTTTCTTGTTCCATATATATTCTTGTGATTGGCAATGCTAGTTCAAGTGAATGTAAACTCAGTGTTTCGGCAGTTAGGTATCCAAGGCAGATGTTTGTGAATATTATTGTGTTATAATATTTGCTCACATTTTACTTATTTTGACTCCATAATCTGCAATTAATTTGAGTGTAATTTAGTACTTTCTGCCTTATTGGTTCAATATGTAAGTTAGTAGACTTTTAAGATATGTAGAACTCATCAACTTTGTTTGAATGAAGTGAGACGTATGGGAGAGAACTTGTAGATCTGCGAAAGGAGAGCCGTTGGGTGTTCCTTAATACTTTATTCTCTGTTTCAGAGGCGGTTGCTTATATGCAGGTATATGATTTTCAAATTTTAGAATTTCTTTATTATGTGAAATTACTGGGTGAGTCTCCTTACTTCGTATTCACATGTTTAATGCTCATGCTTGCAGAATAATGAACTCTTCCCCTTTTGGTTTTATTCACCTGGTGAACTTTATCATTGCAATAAATTTATGGACAAATTGAAAAGAAGCTTACTTGGTATTTTCTAATGTTTCTGACTTGAAAAACCGATCTTTTGGGTTGGTTTCAATCAATTTTGATGCCCAAATTATTTTTAAAAATTAACGTTAAGACTAAAGAGGAAAATTTTCGTGGTCCGACAGTAGTGTTCATGCCTTAAGATCTGTATTAAGGATTGTTGATTGTGCATTGATGGTGGTATCTTATTACAGTTTTATTTGGGATATTTCAATGTATCCCAATGAAGAGCTTCTTCACAATTGTCCTGCATAATTCTGGAATATAATTAATAAGTTTGTATTGGGATCAAAATCTTACTTTGTCACTCTTTAATCTTTATCTTCGCCAGAAGCCAATTCATGCCAGATAAATCAATGGTTTACTTCAAAGGCAGAACTATATGGCCTCTATAAGGCATAACTGTTGGTTAACCTTTAAAAACCTATGCAGGCATAACTAAATTTAAGGGTTTCTTTATGATTTTGCGGGCTATGGCTTTATATACTAAAACTAAACCATACTTTGTATTCAGATGGTAGATAGATTGGATGAAGGATCTATAGCTGCAGATCTTGGTACTCTTGATTATAAAGGGCTTTACAAGGTTAACTAATTAAAACACTATGTGGATTTGGCCTTTTATATATTACAATGCCCTAACAATTATTGTATCTGTTTCAGGCTGTTGGAAAAGCACTCTTCAGGGCACATGTTGAAGGGCAGCTGAAGGTATAATCCCTATATATAATTATACAGGCACACACTCTCGTTTTATCTTTGGATTCCCCATTACAAATGCATCATCTTATCAATTTGAGCACTTGCAGAGTGAGATTATGTCCAAGCCTGAACTCTTCGTAGAACCTGATCCTGAGATACCTTTGGCACTATTGGATCAGAAAGAGGTATTTTTATTTTCACATTTCGAAAGGTATTCGATTTATACATGTTTATGGATGAATGCGTTGTAGATCTTTTCTGTCAAAGGAATTAATGGCTTAATTAGGCTCTTCAGTGTATATATTTATATGGCAGTTTTAACTAAATTAGTGGTATAGAAATCAGCTTGCGAGATTGAAAATAGCTTGTCTAATGATGTTATTAGGTAAATTAGGTAATAATGTAATTGCTCAATTATGGCTGATTGACTATAATTGAGTAATCCGGATTCTTAAAAGTTCATTAAAATCATGAGTTATTTGATACGGATTTTAAAAAGTTTGAAAAATCTATAGGTAGTCAAAACTTGATAGGTTTCTTTTGATTTTATCTCAAAAATCTAATAGAAATCCTTCTTTGAAATCTCTTGTAAATACACGAGATTTCTATGCATTTCTATTTTAATTGACTAATTTATTTATCAATATATTTTTAAAAATATAATTATTTTCTTTGTAAATTAAAAATAATATATATATATATATATATATATATATATATATATATATATATATATATATATATATATATATATATGAATTCGGTGTACACCAGAATTTACTAGTTCAAAATTGGAATCGAATCGAAAATTAGAATTTTAATTTTCTTGAACAATAAACAAGTATAAACTTTATTCAATCTATTTTCAGGTACGGTTTAAATTTTGAATATCTATCAAAATTTATAAAAATTCATGTAAATCAATAAAAAAAAATGTATTTAAAATTCTTTACATTTTATGAAAATCTATATAAATTAATAAAAAAACAGTCAAATTCTACAAAAATCTATATAAATCAATAAAAAAAAAATCGTTTAAACTCCTATACAGACTCTTGATTTTCTAAATCCATGAAATTCTATAGACTTTTTAAAGTTCAAAAAAGTTCAATGAAATCTTAGTTGAATACAAAGTTAGCTGATTTAGTGGGCTGAAATATCAACTTTAACAATTGTAATTAATAAGGTTGGCTAGTTAATTCTTCAACAGCAGTACACACAATTTCAGACTAATCTTCTCCAGGTTCCACAATTTTCAACATATACTCTGTTTAACGTTACTTTTCAGCAGACTAATTACCTGCTTTGTCACAGGCTGGCAAAAGGCTCTTGCTTATTACCAACTCAGATTACCATTACACAGAAACAATGATGCAGCATTCTTTCAATAGATTTCTTCCAAATAACATGAGCTGGCGAGATCTTTTTGACATAGTGAGTTGACCGACTTTGACATTTAGTATTTTTTTTTTGTTAAAGTAAGAAAAACATGCTTTAAGAACTCTTCAGAGACTTTAAGTTGCAAATGTTCCATAGCACCGTTAATTGTTTAAGATGTCTACGAATTAATACAATCCATTGTTTCTACAGGTGATAGTCTCTGCCAGGAAGCCAGAGTTCTTTCAGATGTCAAACCCAATGTATGAAGTGGTGACTGGTGAAGGTCTCATGCGTCCATGTTTTAAGGCTCAGATAGGTGATCATATTTAGTCTGTTATTTCTTTCTTCTTAATTTTTTGTGTCGTTGACTCTGAATGTTGCAACTTCATGTTGGTTGATTTAAACCACACCTACAACAAACTAAAGCAACCCATCTTTAATATGGATTAGCAAATTACAGTGACTACCAACATAAGTCAGAAATTTATAATTAATGAAAAAAAATGAGGCTGAAACCGACTACTGCATTTGTTTTTATCTGGATTTGCACATTAGTAATTGAATACATTAATTAAATTTGTTATCTTATTTTGTCTATACATCATATATTTTGTAGTTTATTCTTAAAAGTTTTTGTACTTATCACACAATTTTTGTTAAATTTCTCTTCATGAGTTAAATTTGTACTATCGTATCAAATGCTCAAGAACCTTCCTGTTTTCTCCATGACCAGAGTTCAATTCATGATTGATTAAGAAATTAATGTGATGTGAGGTTTTGATGTTTTCATTTGTTGTTATTGAGAGTTTATTACTTGTCATTATTCATTTGTCCTGTATTTCATATAGTTAAACTAGCTTTCATTTTGATTATCATTTTTTGCAGGCGGGGTATACTCTGGTGGAAGTGCTCAGATGGTTGAAAATTCACTTGGGATTCATGGAGACGAGATTCTGTATGTTGGCGACCATATATATACCGATGTTAGCCAATCTAAAGTTCATCTCCGATGGCGTACAGCACTCATTTGCCGTGAACTAGAAGCTGAGGTAGTGAGGTTACCTATTGTTGTTTATGATGACCATCTCTAGAAATTATTTAATGAGATACACTGATAGAGAGCAGAGTATTTTAATTATTATTTTAATTATGTCCTTTTAATTATTTATGGGCTTTAGAGTTTTGTTAGGTTTGGACTTTAGGGTTAGGTTTATTTCTTATTTCTGCTATTCTTATTTAAAGTGTCAGTGTAGGTTGATTAAGATTATCGAATTATTAAAGTGAATTGGAGCCTGGAGGCTATTGGGCAAACCGAACTGGTGTTCGTGTTTGATTTTTCTTTTTGTTCTCTCTCTAATTCTTTTCTCTTTGTTCTTTGTTTCTATCAAATTGATCCGACCTGCCGGATCTCAACTTCTCCCCTTCTTCCCAATTTTTTTTTCCTTTCTTGAACCAGCGTTATGCCGACCCGTACGACTGCCGAAAGACTCGATAGCCTGGAAAAAGAGCAGGTTAATGTGTTGCAAAAGCTAGCTGAAAATTCCACACAGCTGTCCGAGATGCAATCGGGCTTGACGGAGATGTCGACCACCTTGGCTGCGCTCTCCCGCGCAATTTTGAAGTCTGACAAGGAGCAGCCTCTGACAACACATTCGGAGGAGGAGGGTTCTGTGTCACACGATGTCAATACCTCGCGAGGTACACCGGCGATAGTGCAATTACCAACGTTCGAGGGCGTGGACCCGATCGCCTGGTTAGCTCGAGCCAACCAACAGTTCGAACTCCATGGCACATCAGAAGGTCTGAAACTGACCGCAGCTGTGGTAGCAATGGACGGCTCGGCGCTGCATTGGATCACCTGGTTTCGAGGGCGGAAGCCCACTGTGACTTGGAAGGAGTTTTCGCAAGCCCTGGTGGCGAGATTTGATTCTCGGTTCAAAGGGAGCCCGTACGAAAAATTGGCAAGAGTTCGACAGACAGGAACAATGGAGGAATATGCGAACGTGTTTGTACAACACGCCGGGCAGGTTCCTGGGCTTACGGACGCCCATTATTTGGGTTACTTCATGTTTGGCCTCAAAACCCCGATCAGCAACTCGCTGCGTCTACTCCGACCTGCAGACCTCGAGACTGCGATGGAGCTATCGAGGGATATCGAAGAAAATTTGTCGTGGCCAGAAGGTGATAGGCAGATCAGGGAATCGGATAATTTAGGGCATCGCTTTCCTAGCTTTTCGCGTCCGTTCGGTGCGCAAGCTAGCACCGTCACAGCCCCAACGGGGGGTGTTTCTGCCAACCACGTGACTCGGCCTGTCGACCACTCAACAGCTGTGACATCTGCAACCTCGGAGCAGTCTACTATGCGCTCAAGTTTCTCTCGTCTCACTTCAAATGAGCTGGCAGACTTGCGAGCTAAAGGATTGTGCTTCAAGTGCCGCAAGACTTACACACCAGGCCATGGGAAAGTCTGTCCTCTCAGGGAGCTACAAGTGTTGCTCGTGAAGCCGCATGAGACAGTAGACCTACAAAATTATGAATACTACGACCCCACCGATCAAGAGGAACTATCCAAGAAGGAAGTCGTTTTTCAACCTTGGGGACAAGGTTGATTTGCAGAGGGATGAAATTGATAGAGAGCAGATTATTTTAATTATTATTTTAATTATGTCCTTTTAATTCTTTATGGGCTTTAGAGTTTTGTTAGGTTTGGGCTTTAGGGTTAGGTTTATTTCTTATTTCTGCTATTCTTAGTTAAAGTGTCAGCGTAGGTTGATTAAGATTATCGAATTATTAAAGTGAATTGGAGCCTGGAGGCTATTGGGCAAACCGAATTGGTGTTCGTGTTTGATTTTTCTTTTTGTGCTCTCTCTATTTCTTTTCTCTTTGTTCTTTGTTTCTATCATACACATGGTTTTCTTTGCTTCTATTCAAGACCAGGAAATCTCATCAAATAAAAAATTTACAGCACACAGTATGCTTAAGTTGATCAACTTCAGCAAATAATTTTACAATGAGATGCATAGCTATGCTTTTATCTTGATCTTCAGTTTATTTTCTCAGTTTTGAATCCTATAATACTCTTTCAAATATTTTCATGGTCAAAATGTTTATTTATAATTTAAAAACCTAACAATAAATAACTGCATTGTTTATCGCCACCAAACCATATATGATTTTGACCAGTTTTGACCACTTATGTTGCAGTATAGTGCTTTAATTCAGAGCCGAGGTCACCGTGCCACTTTGATAGATCTTATAAATCAGAAGGAGGTTCTTGGAGACCTCTTTAACCAGCTCCGCCTCGCCTTGCAAAGACGAAGTAAAGGACGTCCTGCTCAGGTAATTTGATAAGAACCCCTTTTAATTTTATCAAGTGTTTCTCTTGGAACACATGCATGTTTTTTCTTTCAAAGATGCTTCTTATGCGTTCTTGGTATAAAATCCATATATGCGCTCTTAGTAATTTTAACTAGAGGGCATTCTTTCCATTTAGACTCTTGCTGCCACTCATATGGATGACAAGGAACTTACTGAAAGCATTCAAAAGCTACTGATTGTAATGCAAAGGCTAGACCACAAAATTGCTCCGATGATGGAATCAGATGGAGAGCTCTTTAATGAAAGGTGCTTTAGAGTTTGTAGCAAAACACTTCTATCTGTGTGTCTGTGGGCAAGTCATGACATGCATCAAGTTTGTTCTAAAGTTTAAACTATGACTCTGTGTTTTCAGGTGGGGTTTTATATCACGAGCAGGCATGTGGGACAAAAGCCACTTAATGAGGCAAATTGAAAAGTAGGTGGAGCAACCAAGCCACCACCCATAAAAAAATATGGTTAAAGATGATAGTTTCCGTATAATGATTTCACTTCTCATACTGCAGGTATGCTGATATTTATACCTCCAGAGTTTCAAATTTCCTCCAATACACCCCTTTCATGTACTTCCGAGCCCAAGAACAGGTATACAAGCAAGCTTGCTCATTTTTAGAGGCCATTATGAATGAATAGAATCTGGTATATTACATATGTATGTTATATTTGCCAGCATTCAGATATAAAAATAAAAGCTGTGTCTGGTTTACGTGCTCATGTATTTTGTAACATGTCTTATATGCATGGGAAGATAAGATTTTTTTTTAAATGACTGCATTTGTTCTCCAGTGTTCTTGTTCCATGACTTACATCTCTTCAATTAGTCTGTGACCCTCGATGCATTTACCATAGTATTATGAGTTATGATTTATGAATAATGTATGTTCGATTTTCCTTTATGAAAATGACAATAGAGATTTATTTAACTTGCTCTAATGTCGTTTTATGCTTCTTCCGTGACAACGACATGTCTTATAATACATGGTTTTGTTTTGGTTGCAGTCTCTTGCACACGATTCACATTCATTCCACCACCTAAAGCAACATGGTGAACTGGCTGATCATAATTAGGAGGACCCGTATCTGCTTGAGATCATTTGCTCTAACTTTCAATGTTGTTATGCATGCTTTCCGTCACTAGAGAGTAATTGTTTTTTTTTTTTTTTGTTTTTTTTATTTCAGCTTCGTTGTTAGATTCTCACTTTCAAATGACATTTGCGTAAGAGCATGCAAATAAGAGTGATTTTCCTAAGAGGCCGACCGTATATCATGGACTTAGGTTCACATAAATCTATATAAACTTGATTCAATTTTTTGCAATAAAATAAATAAACATATAACTTATTAAACATTTGTATGAATCGGCACTGAAGCATCTTCAACTATTTCAATTTTATTAAGTCTCACCTGAAATTATTTATATTAAAGCGAGTATATAAGTATGCATGTTATGCTTTGAATTTTTCACTTGTCGTTTTAACTTTCAAGTTAAAACATAAACATAAACTTTTATTTAACATTTAAATAAATTTTATTATTTTTACATAGTGTAAAATATCTATATTGTTTGAGCAATATATTTTTTTAGAATATAATTGATATTTAAAAACATATTTAAACATTAATATTTTATTTTAAAAAATAATTTTTTAGATAAATACATTATTATTTGTACTATTTAATTAAATTAATCAAGTATTTAAATATTTTTTATTTTTAATAGTTTTATAAAAGTATTTTATATTATATTAATAAAACCGGGTATAGCAGTTACCTTCTATTTATTAGTTAGAAAATTAATTTTAGTTGTAATCATATACGCTAGGTTGCATAGTAAAAAATTGAATTGTCATTAGTTTATTGGTTATACTGTAAATGTACGGTACATTCAAATTTAACAAATATAATGTAGTATACATGGAGAAGTAAGTGAAGCACATGAATATGAAATAGTAGAAATGGAAGAACTTCGCCCCCGTCCATTCGTACCCAATCATGTAGTACAGGAGTATAGAGTACACAAATGTCTAAATAGCAACATAGATCGTCTCTATTGCCACCTACATATAATACATAGTATTACAAATCAAAAACAAAATATTAGAACTCAATGTCAAAGTTGGGCCAATAACACCTTAAAAAGTGTCCAATCCAACACTCCCCCTCACGAGGCCGAATTTCATCGGCTGGGGAATCCACATCGTATTGGGCCGCTCTGATACAATGTCAAATTTGGGCCAATAACACTTTAAAAGGCCTTGTTAAGGTATTAAGATTGTTCAACTTATATTTGAGA
The DNA here is from genome assembly GCA_954870475.1 of Euphrasia confusa. Classification (NCBI taxonomy): domain Eukaryota; kingdom Viridiplantae; phylum Streptophyta; class Magnoliopsida; order Lamiales; family Orobanchaceae; genus Euphrasia; species Euphrasia confusa. The sequence continues at coordinate 19,859,371 of OX940966.1, forward strand.
TCAGGTTCTTATTCCAATCGATGTGGATATCCAACACTCAATAGCACATCTTATTTATTTTTTGTTAATTTATTTACCTGCGCGAATGCATCAGGCAATTCTGAGTAAATCCTGGCTGCCCTTTCACGGTAAAAAACCGTTCTCTCAACATCCACAACAGATTGAACTGCGGAAGCATTGGTGCCCCCTAAGAAAAGGACAGCGGCATAAGTAGCTCCAAGTAGATTTAGCAAGTCTTGTTGTCTATATCTGTTGACTAGAACAACAAACAACTTTTCTCAATATGAATTTATAATGTCTTACAAAAAAAATCAAGTATCAAAAGGAACTCAGTTATAGAATTCGGCTTACATCTGGCCCCCTCTTTGCCAGAAGATAACACCAAACAGAATACCGATTATGATGGTTGTGAAAAATCTTATAGCATTGTACTGTGAGTTTCTCCAGTAGGACCAGTTTTGCTTCCAGAAGCAAGCCTTGCATTGAGTTAAGAAGGATTGTGAATACTACTTAGTAGGGAAGTATAGGTCATGAGATCTCGGTGCTGGCGTGCTCAGTTCCTTTATCAACTCTTGATTCCTCCAAAGATTGATACAAAAAACCAAAAAATAATTAATCAACAACTAAATTAGTTACATGAAATAGCTAGTTGTTTACTTACTGATAAAGGGCGGAATTTTGGCATAAATTTCTGTAAAATCGACATCAAGCTGGGCTTCGAAAGCAGAGGAGGTGACTTCAAGCATCCAAGTTGCTGGATTGTTACCCTCGTTAATTTTCGGTACCCCCGTCACAGCCTACATAAACGGATATAGATATAAATAAGTTGCATGTTGGGTTTATAACATATTCAGAAAGAAAGAATATAACACTTCACCTCAAAGTATTCGACAAGTTTATGAGAATGGCGACCAAGAGCTCCAGCGTATATTGCTTGTCCTCCTCTCTTCATCAAAACATCAGCTTTAAGAGGAAAAAATCACAGAAAGTAATTAATCGTCAAAGAAAGTGACGACGTTACATGAAAACCATATATACTCAATCCATTCACTGCTAATTATTATTACCTCATCAAAAGCCTCAAAGATGTCTATACTAGGTTGATAGATAGTACAGACTACAGTGCGACCCGTGTCCACCGTACAATGGCAGCAGCTCGTGCATCAAGCCCATATGTCGGCTCGTCCATAAAGATTATGGAGGGATTCACAACTAGTTCAACGGCAATGGTTAGTCTCTTTCTCTGTTGGGTCGAAAGAGCATCCACATCTGGAAGCCCAACTATGCCGTTTCAAAACGGGTTAAGCTCGACCAGGTCCATTACCTCCTCCACAAACAACTGAAACAAACAAAAAGCCGATAAAAAAGAAATTAAAAATAGATAAAAAGCTTACGATGGGAGAATGTTTTTTTTATCAGTAACTTGCCTTTCGTGTTTCTGTGTTCACGTCTGAATCTAGACGAAGCGAGGCCGAGTAAAGTAGCGATTCATATACCGTAACATGAGGCGAATGGGATATCGTTCTGTTCACAGTACCCACTCACTCGAGCAAATATAATGTTGTTTGGCTCTTCGGGTATATATCCTGAGATGTTTATGCTCCCTTCGATATAGCCTCCGGTCTTTCTACCCGCCAAGACATCCATCAGAGTCGTCTTTCCAGCTCCGCTCATGCCGACCAATGCCGTGAGGACACCTGGCCTGAAGGCACCGCTAACATCTCTCAATAACTGGAGTCTCTCTTCGCTAACCCCTTGTCTCTTCATTTCCTGTATGAAATTTAATTTCTCTCAATAAATCTTGGCATTATGATGAAGAAGGCGTTAAAATGAAAGTCTATATATCAAACGTACAGCCGGCATGTCAACATAGTAATTCACGTGGTTGAACGAAAGAGAGAGGGGTTCGAAAGGCAAAGCAACCCCTCTTCTCGGTTCACTATTTGCATTTGTTATGCGTCGCTTATTCTTGATTTCCTGGGTGTCATCTGATATGATAGCCTAATTATCGCCCAAAGCTGAGATTGAGGAAGAAAGCAAGTTAGCACTCAAGATTAAGGATGTCGAAAAATGAAGCAAGAGTAGCTAGGTGAATTACGATTTAAGAATGTTAAGGCGGCAACAAAGAGAATGTTGAATAGAAGAGAGAACCCGAAAAGAGTCATGATGCATATCCAATACCAAGACTCGGTAGTGAATAAACCTCAGAAGGGTCTTCCCAACTGTGTTTTCAGTGCCATTGGTGGGCTGTTTAAGAATACGTATGAACGTCGTTAAAACCAAACCCAAATTCACGTTATTGCGTTTCTTGAGAAATGGAGCGAGGGAAAATATAAACGGACCTTGAGGACGTAATCGGTAATCAAACTTGTCTCTTGGCCAACCATGGCTGTGGCTTTCATGAATGCGTCGATCTCGGGGTCTGGTTTGACGCCAGCGTCTCCCAAGCATCTACCGGAGAAATCCAATGTCTCGCGAACTGTCATTTCTCCATGGTGATGATCGTGCTGGTTGATGTAGGCATAGGTTCTTTGGGGAACAAACTCGTGAAATTCGTGGCCACAGTATGTGATTTTGCCTGTCACCTGCTTGGAGCAACTAAAAATTGGTCATGTCTGTTCTGACAAAACGAGACTTCTGAGAAGTGCGTTGGAAACACAAAACACACATACCCTCATATCATCATCGCCTTTTCCTGCTAGAGCTTTTAATTAGCAATGCTGTCTTCCCAGAACCCGGTGGCCCCAGCCAGAAGCAGTGCCATCCTGAAAAGTGAAAACAAAACAAATATTGGCTATCGGATTCAAGTAAAAATCGCACGGTTCAAATTCCGATTTTTTCTTCCCGAGCATATGTATATATACCTTGACGGTCTAACAATTCCACTAACGTCTTGAAGTATCTGTATAACACTTTTCTTCGATGGAGAGAGCCCAATCATCCCTAATGTAGCCTATAACACCAAATTCGTTCAAAATAAGTCCTATGTATGCACGGCTGATCGATCATTAAAACATTTGATGTATTGAAGTTGACTGTTGAGTTGAGCAGTGTTGGAAGTGCCCTAGTTCCAACATATGCATCTCCTTCTATACACAGATTCTGGAATCTAACTTCAATCTTTGGTATGTCATCAATTCCCACCCTGCACCAATACACCAAATTACATTGAGTTTACGAGAGAGAGCATTGCAGCTCGATTTTTTATTTGAACATTAAGATTTCACTTGTCAGTTCTGTTTCTTAGCTTCTGAAGAAAGCTCTCTGTTGTCATCCTCCACGGCCTTGAGAATGATCTCCATCAGAAGCTTCTTATCCTGCGCAACCCCCACCCCGTTGCTCGTACGTCGGGAGCCGCTCGATGGCGGCCCACCTGAGCTCCTCCTCCGCCTGCCGCATGGTGCTGTTCATGCAGCATCTTCCTAATTTCTCAGTTATTTAAATTTGATTGAAAATTTTGAGTAATTGGACGGCCACATATGAATTAATGTAAACGGCCAAACATAACTAACATTGAGGTTATATAAACATTAACAGATTTGAACACAAGTTATACTGCCAAACAGTTCAGAGACAAAGTAGTAGTACTATTTTTTTTAAATGCATCTTACTTCAAATGATAAAATACATTAACTATTTTTTTTTTTGTAATATTTTACACCGGGATAGGAGTATAATAAATACACTATAGAGTTCTTGACCAATATCGTAGTCCACTTAAAACTCAAGTTCTTGAAGCTCTTATTTGCACACGGATTAGATATTTACCGATTTACGGTAACCTGTTCGTTAGGCATCCGAGTTCCTCTCTTTCAGATGATTGACATTAGTCAATGTCGAGCGCATGGCTCTTGGTAACTTCAATGGAATATCAGTTTCTACAACACTTTTCAGTTGCTCTGGAACATCAATATTCTGAGACTGAGACATTGGGGGTGTAGCTGTTACAAGCTGAATACTCAAATTGCGCCTTTTTTTTCTAGGGATTGTTGGGTTTGGGCACACCAGATAATGACCCCAACATGAGTTTTCAATATTAAATTTGGAAGTTCGAACAAAAATCGAAGAATTAAAATTTTGGACTTGGCAAAAAAAATAATACTTTGACTGGAGGTGTAACATTACAAAATACTAATAGTGCCAACATTATTCCCAATATTTGATATATGCTTTCTCAAGCAACAGGTTCTCACTTCTCAGCCAAAGTAGTTTGAAGTAGAGCATTAAACCATGCTAAGCAAGATCATGATTTTACAGAAGAAATATCTGCTGTTGTATCTCTCTCTCTCCTGTTGCTACAGTAAGTTGCCTTGCACCTACATGAAGTGGTGCAACTTATGTTCTCAGCTTGGCAATCACACCTCGCTGTCTTGCAATAAGAGCCCCTACTGCAAGTGCAGCAGACTAACACTCCCGAACTTGGTTTTTCGATACCTGGTTGTTCTAGATCGACAGTTTCGGAATGAATTTTCTCCGTATCATCTGTTTCAGACATATTTCCTACAGAAGAATCTTCAGCTTTTGTATTTATCACTCGCCTGTTTGTGCATTTCCTATGGTCGCACTTCATGCAATACTGCAACTTTTTTCCCCATCTCGGCACTGGCAGATCCTTGTCTTGCAAGAAGAAAATCTAGTACAAGTGCAGCACAATACCACTCCCGCAGTCGATTTTTCCATCTTCTTTAACTCAGGCTGTTTAGTTTCCTTCAAATCTCTAATTTCTACCTCCTTTCCTCGACAGTCAACCTCTCTATCTCTTAACTGACATCTGCGGGGATGGGTAAGTGGCAGACAATCGTCAGCTACAATTCGAAACACGTAAGACTCAATATAATAGTTATAACACTAAGAAACTCACATGGAGGATAATGCCTCATTAAAAAGGAATTCCATTATATCTCTAGCTTCAGAAAGAGAATGGACTTGGTTCCATATTCCTTTGCAGTTGAAGGCTCGTTCACGCTCCTCAGCTTCTGATAGTTTAGATGCCATGGAATCACAGGTGCTTGAAGAAGTATAAAGCATGTTTTCAAGAGCCAATTTCGTAGAAGTTCCAGCACTAGGAGACATTGTTTGTGGAAATTCACTACAAATGGAAAAGTCTTTAGTCAGAACAAAAATAAACACATGACAGTTAAAAACAGTTCTTAGATTCATACCTTAAGTTTTGCTTCTTTTCTATCAACGCTTCATCCTTCAATCTTTCAAGCTCTTCACCTATTTGATTCATCCTACACGTATAGAAATAAATAAATAGAATACAGTTTATCCTTTTGTCATATCTTTTCAAGCATGTGCATACAAAAAAGGACATAAGCATTGACAGAGCGGTTGTTTTTACTCTTTCACTAGACGATCATATTCAGACCGCACTGCATCCACTCCTGCTGTAGCCTTTGACATCAAAAGAAAGATGCTAATAAAATTTTAATGAATGGATTTCTTAATCTTTGTTATCATAATGGATGAATGTAACCACGCATACCTGAATTCCTTGACCTTTCTGACTTTCTGCCCCTGCACAACCAAAGAATATCAATATATTATGACATAGGAAATCATTGGCACTCTTTAGAGAAGCAATCTGTTGTATTCTAAGCATCCTGGGAAGCTTTACGAGAATCTAGCAACTCTTTAAGACGTTTTGTGGCCATAGAAGCTTCTTCAGTCTTTCGCTGCAAGACGTTTTGTGGCCATAGAAGCTGGTATTTCTCCTGAAGAGAAGGATGTTCAAGCTCTTTTTCCACAACTTCAGCCATACCTTCAATCATGGGAATAAATACAACTATTCACAACTTTAAAAAATAGATAGATAGAAAGATAGGTAAAGAAAATGTCACAAAAACATGACATATTAAAATTATGTATCCTGAAAGAATATTTTATGCAGATTACCTTCCTGCAAGCGTGTCCCATCTGCATCAGTTCGCTTTGCCCGCTCAGAGCCGGCAAGATCTACCAAGTGACGCCTTGCAACCAGAAGATCATTGCGTCTGGTACTAAGAGCAGATGCTGAATCTTTTTTCTCTAGAGCACGACCATCAAGTTGTTTTCTTTGGTCTAGCAAACTATCAGTGATTGTCGTATCCAAGTTTTCTAGCGACTGAAATCATTAAGGATTGTTACATGCACAACAGTGCAAGAAAATGGAATTAAAGTATATAACCAAAATATTAAAAATACCTGCTCATATTTAAGTTTTAGTGCATTAATAGAAGGTAAACTCTCAAACTTGACCAATTGATCCCAGAAAGTATCAACCAGATATCGCACTAACACTTTCAAATTCTCCTGCAGAAGATATGTTTCAAGAAGAACCCTTTAATGCATGACCTTTCATGTGCCTATTGTACGATCCAAGGATGCTGTGGAAAATAATAAATCACCTTCAGAATATATTCAATGAGGTCAAGAACCACCGAATTCAGAAGATTGTTACGAAGTCCATTGGCAACAAATGCGTCTATAACTAGTTTGAGAAGATTATTCTTTACTAAATGGTTCAGCAGATGCTCATCCTGCAAAATTTAATCCATGAACAGTTAAATAAGAAAAAAAGCAGAAAAATAAGGTATTGGCTGTCCTTTAGATAGGGAGGTTCTATACAAAACAGTAATATTATTTCCTGAAACATCAGTTCTGCTAAAGAGTGTGGTTCATTTATATATATATATATATATATATATATATATATATATATATATATATATATATATTTGTGTGTGTGTGATAAAAATAATGATAATGAGTTAATTTTCCAACATGACAAAAAAATGTTTACTCAAGGATCAGAATCACATAATCCTAGCAGGAAGACAATCAGGGAACGATATAAAGATTGAATCAATGTAATGTAATCAACTTACACTGCAAGAAACAACTGCCCTCACGAATCTAATAGCAGCAACTTGAAGATACTTTTCTCTTCTTCTCGTCAGATACAAAACATTATCAATCACATTGTTGTGAAGAAAATTGGATCTGCAGAACAAACAATCGGAAGAACATTCTTGATTCGAAAACACCAAGTTAATTAGTCACAAGGAGAAAAGATGCCTTACTTTATCCTATTAGGGTGTTGCAAAACACAGAACCGCAGCAAATCACAAATATGTAATAATATCTCGGGTTTCGCGCCACTTTGACTCCTGGATCCTCCATCCAAGCTCACAGACTTGTTGTCAATTTTACCAGGACAGTTTGGTTGGCATGATGATGTTATTGTGTCAATTAATTGAACAAAGTGCTTCTCGTAGAAAATTTCTACTAAGTGTTCTCTCTGCAATTGAATTTAGCTTTATCAAATAACATGGCAAGGGATCTAAAGTGTCCTGATCGCTAGACTAAAGAAAACCATTAACATAAGAACGGAAAATTCGTGAGTTAAGATATGGTCCAACATGTTTACCTGTGTTTTCTCGTCCTACTTGATCAGAAAAAAAAATGGAAAAAGATTATTAACCAGCAGAGAGGGAGTTTGATATCAATGAAATAAGATGTTACACAACCACTGCACAAGTAGTTTACCTGTGATCCTGGCCCTGGCCCTGGTCCTGGAGTTGGTGCTGCTTTCAAAAGATTGCAGATAATATCTACAAATTGACCTTGCATATCATCTCCGAAATCTGTAAGCATATTTTTACCCTGAAAATTTAAGGACATTTATATACCTTAGTAGACTCAAAATGATTCTGATAATATTTTTTTTAATAACCTCCAACCCACTCAGACCTTTCAGCTTCAAGTGTGACAGTAAAGTTTGAGATAACAAGTATAATGGAATTAAGAAGAAATACATGTTCCATTGGGAGAATCATGACTGAACTGGCTTTCATTAATTCTTGATTGTGGAGAGTCAACCTAGAATTGGCTTTCATCAACTCCCACAACTCAATGTGGCACAAGAAAATAAATGAACACCAAATAAACGTATTCAAACCAATAGTTTCAGGGTCCGATTCGGCTTCCTTGAAAACTTGAGAAGGATTGTTACCTTTATCCTATTTGGTTTAGGAGTTCTAAATATTAATAAAAGAGTTCAACCAAGATTATCTTCAATTCAACCAATACTTCCTCTCATTATTCCTTGAATGCTCACATCTCTTATCCTCATTCCATTACTACTTCATGTTCGGTCGCCAGCCCACCCCAACCTACAAAGAGATCCCTAACAAGCACGCCTATCACCAATTTCAAACAATTAACCTGACAACTGTATGCAGCAAAAGTCTGTATTAAAGGTATGTCGATACAAATTTCAACATTGCTCACCAAAAGTCTAAAAAGACTACCATCCGTCCGAGCAACATAAGAATGCAGTATAGTCGAATCCAGACGCTGCAAAAGATCGAGGATGTCTGTCCTGTATCCATAATGACAAATTATCATGGAGAGGTCATATGTAAACTGAACCACAGCAAATGAAGGATAATGATTCCATGCTCATTTCCAAATACATTTTTATTTAGTCATGAATTATCTCATTACCCAGTCAAAACAAGCTTCTTGTCTTCACTCTGCAAAATATATGCTATTATGTCAAAGAGGCCTTCATTGACGAGATCCCTGAATGTCAAATAATCATACATACTGAGTTAATAAAAAACATTACAACAGTAAAGTTTCGCACTTTTTAAAGTGAACTGGTGAACTATATTGTATATTACATAGATGTAAAGATTGATAAGAGTAAACAGATGCTGCATCTAAGAGTAAACAGATGCTGCATCTAACATACCTAAATAGCCGGTGCTGATGCACTATCTGCAAGCTCTTACTCAGGGTACAAAATTCGTGCAAAAAGCGTACCTGTGTCATGAAGACAACCAATGCTAGCCTCGGAATTAATTTTTATTTAGATAATACCAAGTGCGCTCAACATTTTTCACTCATTTCTCTAGGATTAAGCAGTGGAAATTTTGGAATTTAAAAACCCTCATTCCAGGTAGAACTCAAAAACTGGAGGTAACATGATAACATTGTTGGAAAACATCAAGAGAAAACTTGTCCAATTTCTCCAACAATTCACTTTGAAATTTTAAATTGTTGGAAAGCAATGGGCACAAGATCAACTAACTATAGTTTCAAAACACATCTTGACGCTTACGGATAATAACACTTCTATTTGGTGGTGTCAATAGCACCTGTAACACTTCTATTTTTGTATTTTAATACAAAAGATTTAAGTAAGGACCGATATGTACCAATTTTTTCTTTGATTCTACAGAAGTGGTAGGAGACTTCAACCTAGCAAATAATTCCTTGATAAAAGTGCTATCATCTTTTAGCAAGGAAACGACCTGCAATAAAATAAACTTAAGTCAGTTTAGAACTTAAAAACAAGAAAAGATTGAACCAACTGGTTACGGATCTCACAGACGCATTATTTGAATGAATTATAGAATTCAAATTCGCAACTATGCGCGCATCCAATGCTCTGGGAAAAATGATATCCTGGCATAAGCAATATAAGCATAAGTTTCTTTTTCTTTCATACAGATGAAAAAATACATTATTTAGAAGTAAGAACTAAAACTCAGACCTTTAGGTAGCCAATTCTGTATGCTTGATATATCTTCGAACGGACTATGGGATCTTTAATGGGTATGGCCTATACAACACCACATAGCAGAATAATATTGGACGTGTATAATATGGGGTTAACCAAATAAATATTGGAAATGTTAGGGAAGATATACCTCCTTAAAAACCACATGCTCTTCTAAAAACTTACGATGATCTGCTTTAGGTGCCTCAAATTCAACTGCAAACAAATTTGAAGCCGTTCTACCATCAACAAAGCAATTAATAATAGAATGATTTCTTTAAAAATTCAAATTATAAATTATAATAATGATCCAGGAAAGCTAGTGGACAACCACAATGAATGAACATCAATTAATTACCAACTTTTAACATAACAAAAGGTAAATCATCGTGTCAGCGAGCGAGAGAGAGAGAGAGAGAGACTCACATTCCAGGCATCCCATTATATCCATAATAAACTCATCCCCAAATATTTTTTCAAAAATCTTGGGACTATTTAGTAGAACTGCAAGAATACAGAGAGAATGTTTAAAATCAATGTGAAGCCATAAACATTATAACAAGTCGAGATAAATGATAAGTCTACTTAGTACTTACTGATCCCCCTAACGATTTTAAAAATCAAGTGCAGACCATCTACGTTTTGCAAATCATCGCATATCCTAAACTGCTCCATGAGCTTACGAAGAAAAACATCCTGCAACACAAACAAGTTATCTTAAATAGCACTAACTAATAAAACAGAAGGGAAGGAACAAGACACAACACACAATACTAAGAGAGTTAATATAAAGTATGATACGACATGAGGCAAAGTAATAATCGGGAAGAAAATAATATTAATCCAGTTTGGAAGGTATAAAGGAAAATAATAAACAAAAATGGCATAATAACTATAAATAGATAAAATATATAACAGCTCAAGAATAATAGTATAATAATATAAATAAGCAGAAATTCATGGGCACAATAAGGGTCATCTGGAAGCCCTAACTCCAGTACAGCCTCTCATCCTCTCCTTCCCTCTTGTACAGAGTCACAGACGCTGTTCCAGAACAGTATTTCCCCAGCGTACAAGCAAAGTCAGCACAACAGAGACAATGTGATGGCGTTTAATCAGTGTCAACAAAAACGAAGGTCAATTCGTCTATATATGATTTGTGCACTTTCTAGATTTGGGAAAAAATCTCTAAAACCTAAAAAATACTTCCTACTTCCTAGAAGACTCTTGCGATTCAACGTGCATCGCGTCCACCTAAATCACATGTGGCGGGCGTCTTTAAATTTATGGACGATTGTGCGCCATATACTGTCCCTAACTGAGCACTTTTATGGTATATAAAACACTATTTATCATAGTATGTATCTGGCCAACTTACATCATGCAACATTAGCTCTGTCACCCGTACATGATCTGCAATTCCACTTTCAACAATCTGGAAAACCAGAAACATTCTTCAAGTAAAGAATGAAAGGTAACAAGAGAACCCATAAAAGACATAATAAACCAGCAGAAACTTCAATGTGCAATTGAAGTGAACATCATTCCCATCAATAAAAATTAAAAAATACAGCAAAGAAAATATAAAGAAACAACAATATTAAAATGATCAGGAACTATAGGGGAAGAAGTTGGTGTATATCAACATGTACCTTAAGTATCAAAGGGAGGGTGGCCAGCTCGACTGGAGGCAACTCCCTCAAATCATCGTTGATGTTGTGGACTGTCTCATCTGAAGGATTTAGAGTATGAAAAAAAATCAGCCACTAGCCTCAAACATCGAAACTTCGCTTTTATACACATTACACAAGGTATCTTCATTTATTTTACCCATTATAAGTGTATAAGATAAGTTACTCTAACTCAAGAGTTTTTCTTTTCCACAGGTTAAACACTATGGATGAAAGCTTCAAGTATAATACCAGAGGGTCAGGTCACATAGTGAGAAACTGAATTCAACCAATACAATACTTATTGAATGTTGTAGCAGCACTTCAGATCGAAGGAAACCAAGTCTACACGCGACCTCATCAATATTTAGAGAATGAGAAACCGTATCATAATCAGAGCTATCATCTATCACATGACCATATAGGATAACAAGTAGAGATAAATACAATTTTAAAAATGGCACAAAAATTATTATTTTGTCTTGCTCCCACGCTGAACTCCATTTCCTCTTAGAGATCCTCTCCAATCACTCGTTACCAAGATGGAAAGAATAAACTTATTTTCTTTCAGATGAACTCTAATTTACCCTTAAAATTTCAGTTTTTATGGAAAATTTCTCCAGAAGTAGACTAAACTATCAAATTAAGCTGAAGCGTCCAAAATATATAGTTCTCTTGTAATTTTTTTCGTGTTTCCATTTTTCATCAACTACCTAAAACTGGGCCATTTTAGTCTAGCTCGCAAACATCTAGACAGTTCATTGGTTTTGCATTACATGAACTTCTAATACTCAAATCAACCGACCAAATCCTGAAATTGACAGAAAAAGTCTACAAATCAGATCCCAAAGATTGTATAACAGATATGCAGAACTAATTACATAAATGGATCGTTCCAGTGAGACTTACTGGCCAGAGTCCTAACTTGAATAGTTCTCCGCAGACAACATAATTGATCCCTGCATGGAGCACAAATGGAAACCAAAAGTATACATAAGATAGTGAAAGAAAGGAAAAGAACTTTAAAATCGCAGGAAATCACACTATATTGATACTAGCCATATGTAGTTGCAACCGATCGTCTCTTGGAAGCTAAGGGCCATGTCTATTGAAAAATCAGGATCCTTCCATGCAATAATTGTTTCTGAAGAAGTAGAAGGAATAAGAAACAAAAGTGCAACAAGTGAAAGTTATGTAAATTTATTATCCTTCAAGTGCAACAAGTACTTCATTGCAGAATGCTACCTTCCTCCTTACGATATATATCATCTGCACTGATACGATGCAACAATAGCATTTCATTATCTTCCTCTTCATTAACAAACAATCCCATGTCTTCTGATGATGATCTCTGCACCACAATTCCACAAATAACAATGTTATAAACTTTCAACAGAAATGAAGAAATTAAGTTGAAAAACGAAGAAAAAAGAGTCAAACATCCATATAATCCACAGTGATATGGCCAGTTCCTAGTTCATCCCATCTCCCATCCTCTTTCAGACTGTACAGTTTAACACGCTGAAAGACCGTAAATATGTGAGAGCTTGAAGAAGCCATTAAATAAGATGAGACAGAAACTAAGGATTTTCCCTGAATCAAATTCAACAATTAGGCACTGACCTGCATGGTACTGGGCGATTTCTCCTCCGAACCAATGGGAAAAGCCGAAGAGATCGGTTCTTCGTCACCGAGTTCACTGCACAAAACCGCAAATGTGTAATTATTTCCTCGAACTCAAATCAACAAACTCCGAAAGCAGAATTAGGGTTTACAAAACAAGGAAGACGACGGATGAGCTTCTTCTCCGATAAAACCTCCGACTTAAAATTTCGTACGGGTTGGGTTATTGTACAGCTGGAAAAATATCAACAACAAACCTTGTCCGGCGGACGTGGAGAAACCTTGTCCGGACGTGAAGTAAAATCAGATTAAAAAGGAAATGAAACCAAATTAAACGGAGTACTAGAATTGAAAAGACGCGCGAGACTCACTTCACGGCTTCAGACTTACGGTGATGTATCGTTGTTGGTCAACCCACGGTCGAGTCACACGTACATTGTGCACGGTCAACTTTTTCGACGGTTGTCCCAAACCTTTGAAGGCTTTATTTAGATTAATGAACGTCGATAGGAAAATAACTTCGCTCAAACATTTTTTCTAAAATATTATCGCGATTGTGCATAAATCACACGAAAACGTTATTGTTAATACTCAAACGGTGATCTCGTGACACGTCACCGTGATGCAGTACCATGCGGTTATCAAATCCATTTTAAAAAAATTGAAATTGAACGAGTGCTTTTTAGATTGCGTATTTTCGTTTTTAGGATTGTGGCGAGTTAACCGATGCACGTGTACTTAATGGTGTCAGTTATCAGGACAACTTTTACAAACAGGTATAATAATCTTTTATTCTTTTGTTTAAAATTCAAATTAAAACATCGGAAAATAAATGAGACGAGGGGGGCCGTTTCGCACGGTTCCGTAACACATACATTGTGCACGGTCATTTTGTTTCACGGTTGTATCCGCACGGTGTTACATGGTCATCAATATATCTTCACCGTAGTTTGTTCAACCCGAAAAAAAAAAACAATTGTCCATCGTTTCTATACACTTTTAAGGTGTTCTTACCATTAACAGGGTCAAGTTTCAGGCATTGAGACGTATGATATTTGAATTTAAACACGTACGATGCGATTTTGATTAATGCATGATTCAAATTCAAGAGATGTTTAGATCATTGGTTACAATTTACTCTCAAGTGTCATATTACACATGGTATATCAAATTTAATTGTTTGTTGGATTAACCCCTACAGATTTTGACTCGCACCTCGGCGAGTGACGACGCGAAAACTTTGTCGTGGAAGTTAACGCGGCCAAAATAAATTTATAAAGTTCCTAAACTCAACACAAGATAGCTAGTGATAAGTATAGGGTCGATCCCACGAGAAAGCAATTGCAATTTAGTTAATCTCGGCTTTGCCCAAATAGTGTCACAATAAAAGGGTTTGAGTTTGGTTGCTGAGTCACAGCGTTTAATCAAACTACCGACTAACAGAAATAAACTAATTTACTCAAACTAACATGCAGAAATAATAAACTAAACACTCTGACCGAACTGTAAACAGAAAAGCAATTAATCAAACTGAAAATAAAGGAAAGTAGGCTTCTGGGCTTTGGCTTTTCTCTGGGTTTTCTGGGCAAACTACCGATCCCTGGCACTAAAGATTTTAACTGATGGTTTGTCAATCGGTTATAGGATGTCTAACAAAGTGAAAGCAGTCCTATTAAGTCACGCCTACAGTCACCCCACCCCAATCCGTCTTTACGGTGTAAAGAAAGGCAAGGTATACTTATGCCTAATCCCCTGAGCCTAGACAATTCGATACCTATGTGGTCGCATGGATCTAGTTTGCCCAAACTCGTATAAATCTCTAGACGAACCCAATTCGGCCAATAGCATGTCCGGAATTCCGAATCATACAACCGCAAAGCTCCAACACGTTCTAGCGCTATGCCCGTAGTACAACTAGATACTATTACTCGGTTTGATCAATCGCCGGTATCTCAAAGTGTAAGGGTTTCCTAACGACCAAATTAGTCTGCCCAAACCTGCAAGAATGTGGTTAAACCTCAACTGTGTATCGGGAACAAACCTCCGGGCAGTTAATTAAAAGTCCTATCAACCTCACGGTTCTATCTTAGCCTAGAGTCCCCTTCGATCAGCCTTTGCCCAGACGCCCTGCAAGTTTAGCTACTCATACGTAAAGAAATAAAATAAGAAATAAATTGGAAAACGAAACTGAAATTCATATTAACTAAAATTTGAAATCGTTCAACTGGAATAGCAAGAACAAAGCAATAAAAACATGAAGCAATAAATTGTTTTAATGCCCGAAGGCTCGATCAACTTCAAAAACAAAACAACTGTTGGAGTTGTGTACTTAATGTCTAGATTTAAGTATCGGTAAACTCCCTGTCATAGCATTTAACCTATTTAATTAATAAACAATTATTTGCATTTAATTAAATATGCAAAATATAGTTCTGGATTTTATACGTTGTAGTTAGTATGGTGTTGCATGGGCACACAGAAGATCATACTATCGGTTACTCGTATTTAATCGAACAGTTGCTCACGACCTAGATGGACACGAACTAATCCATCGGTATAGTCGTTGTGTGAGAGAGAAAATAATTTATCTTAATTATTTTATCACACTTGTACACTTGGTGTATTGGGCGGATCAGCTTGAGATTCATCGATTAGGATTGCCGGCGATAATCGATTCGAGTCTCAGTGTATTTTATTCTTAATCCCCGAAACTATTGCGGGTGTGTATATTTAATATAAGTGACTTTGATTTACCAAAGGAATTAACCGGTTTGATAATTGGGTTAATTACCGGTTAAGTTGGGTCACTATATTCTATATATGGCATGCCGTGAATTCTTGAAGGGACAGTGTATCCCGTAAGGGTTGATAATATCCCCGAGATGAGTTCATAAGGAATTATTATGTAAACCCTGCAGGTGGATTTAATCCGCATAATAATTAAGGTTGAATGGTACTAGTCTCGGATATAAGAGATGAATAATATTTATTGAGCAATAAATAAATTTATTCATGGATATTTAAATCTTAAATACACGGAATATATAATACTACCGGAGAAATATTATTTGATATAATATGGAATAATATTGGGAGTGCAATTTTATTTATATAGTGGAAAATAAATAAAATTTAATATTGATAAGGATTAATGGATTTGGGTTGGACCCAATTTAATCTTCAATATTTAGAAGCCCAATATTTATTCTCCTTATGATCCCCTACGTAGCCTATATAAGCACTACATGGTCTTCACTTTTCATAACACAATTAATTGACCTACGCCAATCATAAAGTCTTGAGAGTGAGGAAGATCCATAGGAGTTCGATAGATCGTCGCCCACACGACGTTCGAACGAGGTGCAAGGAATACGTGGGAAGATCGCAAGGTCATCAAAGGTGTTTGATTTCGTTTCTCCGCACAACGAATCAAAGGTAAAATCATAAACCCTCTTTTATGATTTCGTGTGAATTAATCGTAGTAAATACATGAACACACGATCCGGATAAACGTACGAACTTCGGGGACGGGGATTCGAGATCCCCGGCGAAGATCGAAGGACCCTCGGCTTGGAGCCAAGGGATCGATCGAACCCTAGGGTTCGATCGAAGCGGCGCGCGGGTAAGAGAAGGCCCCGGCTGGACGCCGGGGCATGCGATCGACGTGAAGTCGATCGCTGGGGGTTCAGCCGTGGGCTGGTGCCACGGCGGAGCGAACCCCCTGACCACCTCTCCCCGGCGGCGTGCGCACGGGAGTCATCCCGGCTCCGGCTGGGATGAGCGATCGCGGCTGGTGCGCGATCGCGAGGGAAGCCGCGGCTGGGCCGCGGCGGGTCAGCTGGGGGCTGACCGCCCTCCTCCGGCGGCGGTGGTGAGTCGCCGGACTCACCACCGGGGGCTGCTGGGCAGCCCTAGCGATCGCAAGTGCGCGATCGCGAGCCCCCCTCGCGGCGGGGGCTCGGCTAGGGTTTTGCCGCGGCTTGTCCGCGGTGGAGCTCTCGTCGGGCCCGGTTCCGTCGTACGGTGGTTCGCGTTCATGGATCCGACTCGCGGGAGAAAATCGGCTGGGGGCGGGCTGCGTGTTTTCGGGCGCGTAGTCTCCAAAGGTCGGACTCCTGCGGATGAGTCGGGGATCCAATCTCCGGCGATGAAGGATTTCGTTCGGGTTATTTTTCCGCAAATTTTAATAGCCCGGGATATCGATTTCCAGCAAATGGTATCAGAGCGTTTGGTTTCGTGTTCATGTATATGCTCGATT
Source organism: Euphrasia confusa (assembly GCA_954870475.1). Lineage (NCBI taxonomy): Eukaryota > Viridiplantae > Streptophyta > Magnoliopsida > Lamiales > Orobanchaceae > Euphrasia > Euphrasia confusa. The sequence continues at coordinate 19,876,472 of OX940966.1, forward strand.
ATTGTTCTACCTTGCAGGATCTCCGGCTATCATGGTTGGATTTAATTAATTATTGTTTATTAATTAATTATCATGATTATTAAACTCTCGGACATGTCGAGATTCGTTTTGTGTGGATGAATGTTTGTAATAGTAAAAAATTCGGGGGTTGACCGAATTTAGGATTTATTATTACGTTCTTTGTTTTTCCGGAAAATGTATAGGGTCGATTTCATGTATAGAATCGATACCGGATAATTGTAATTTAAATTTTGTAATTTTAATTACGTTGGTTCGATGTTGAGACGATCGCCGGAAGACGAAGACGTGTGACGAAGACGAAGAGGACGAAAAACCGGGGGGGTCGATCATCCCCATGATCGATCCCCATTAGGATCGATCGACCCATCCCGGGGGCTGCCCGCTAGGGCTTCTAGCCACGCCGGCCACCGGTGGTGGTGGCGCGTGGACTAGGGGCGGCGGTGGTGGTGGTCCCGGGCGGTGGAGGTCGACGGTGGGGATGGCGTGGGATCTCCCAATCTCATGCTGTTCCCACCAAGATCCACTTTCCAAATTAATTCGGATTTTTCCTATTTGAGTACTTTCTTTTTGGAAACTCTCATGGTTTAGGAAAAGAATTAATTTAAATTAATTTTATTTTCTATTGATTTATTTCCTTCATGGAAATATTCATAGATTAGAAATTTAATTAATTTAGTACTAAATTTATTTTTCCTATTTGATTATTCCTACTCATGGGAATATTCATGGATTAGGAATAAAAATAAATTTGGAAAGTAGTAAGTCCTAATTTATTTTTCCTTGTTCTATTATAGATATCTTCTAGAGTATTCCAAATTTTATTTGGATAGATTATTCTAGAGATTTAATAGAACTAGATAGGAAAATAAATAAATAAAAATATTAATAATATTTAATTTTATTTTTGATATATTCGATTGACTTAATTTTCGAATTAAGTAACTTTTGGATTAATTGAAAATAAATAGATTTAAATATTAGAGATTAATATTCTCGTCACATGGAGCATTCAAGAACGAAGACTGAAGACTAGAAGATGCGTACGGAGATGGGATAAAGCCATGATAGTCGGAAAATAATTTTTTCTAGCATTATTTTGACTATGTGATACTATGTGCTTTATTGCTTGTATGCATGCTATATGTGTTTATTTTATGCACTAGATAGCGTATCCCTGTTATTATAAAAAGCTAAGTGGGAGAGGGGATGGAAACATTCCCATGGTCTCCATTACTGTTCTCTTGGTGACTCTTATGGACTTTCGAAGTTCGTATAGACGAGTCATTGGAGGAGAATTCTTGTAATTCCTTTTACAAGAAACATTGATCAAATTTATCAAACAATGCCTAATTTGTCTTTCTGAAACTGACTTCAAGTCGACTCATTCTCACCCCGGGGAGTGGAATGGAGCCAGAGCCACTTGGTCATGTAGAGGACACAAATTAGAGACTTCCGTGCCATTCTTTTATAGATGGGTCGCTTGTCTGCTCGGCTCCCTCATTTATGAGAGATAGGGTCGTTCGCATGGCGAATCACTGGTTAGAAACTTCGAGTTTCACTTATGATTCTCCACGTCTTGATTTACGAGATTAAATGGATCAAGTAATTGGGAGTCAATTATAAAAGTCTCTTAGTGTAGTAAACGTCCACACCACGTGGCTTGCTATGCTGACGGACTTTGGATTAATTGATGTAGACAGTTGTAAGTAATTATGAAGAGTTGTGAAGTTATCGTATACGTCCACACCACGTGGCTTGCGGTGATGTAGCGATTCCAAGTAATTTACTTTGGTACTGAGTAATGGTTTACACTTAGATACGCCTTATAGTATTCCTCCCCACGAGGTTCCGCTATAAGCGATGTATGACCAAAGAAAATCTAATTGCTAAATCATTTGGGTGGGTAAACGTCCACACCACGTGGCTTGCCTTACCTGATGGGATTTTAGATGTGATTAGTAATTTAATGATGTTATTCCAGGGAGATAACGTCGGATATTAAATTAATTGTTTGTTTAAATGTGCTTATAGGTTTAGAGAATTGCTATGAATCCACTTTTGTTGATACTTGAGGAAATTAACGCACTGGTTCCATACTGTATTGAATGGAAAGAAGAGTTAGACATTGCTCAGACTGCAAAGGAGTACAAAGATGTACTCAGTGAAACTTGTCCTCCTGAACTCACCATTAACTCAACTGAGGAGGAGATTTTTGACTTTGAAAGGTGGGGTAGTGCTCGTGCATTAGCCACTGATCATGATGTCATGCTCAAACTCAAGTTGCTGTTTGGACATGATGAGAAGGCTAGAAAAGAGGCGATGAGGATACTCGTAAAGATCTGTTACTTCGATGAAACACTTGATCATGTTTTTGAGATGATGGATCTTTTGGACGAGTTAAAACAATCGCGAGCTCTTATAGCCAAAGCCAAAGGTTTCGGACCTAAAGGCAAAGGAAAGGAGAGGAAGACAAGGGGGTCCGGTGGTCCTAAAGGACTTGGACCAAAGGGTGGGATAAAGAAGCCTTCGGGCAAACATCCCCAAGGAAAGCAGTCTGAGTACTGGGGGTCTACATCTTGTCCTCTCAAAGGTACGAATTTTTCTTTAGTCGTAAAACATAGTCAGCGGTATTATCTACCAGAATTCTGGTGTGTAGATATGGAACCACTGACGGTATGTGCATTCTAAATGCAGGGGTTCCAGAAAACCCAGCGACTTAGATAAGAAGAGTTCGAGTCCACATGGGCAAAGCTGTTAAGGAAGCAGCAGTTGCAGTGGAAGACACTTATCTATCTGTTTGATAGTTATAGGATTTCATTTCAAGTTTATTGCTTTGTACCCTTCATTTTAGAAAGAACTTTTGTTCTGGATTTCTATTATTAATGGATATTTTATTTCTTTAATCATTTGATGATTTAGATAAGAAATAATGGTGATATCTATTATGGTACATTAGATAGCAATATGTGAATGATGAATCCTTAGTCTACCACAATGCAACAAACCGTTATGTATAACTTGTTTTACTTATTGGATGTATTTCTTTATCGATCATTGTACTTGTGAATTCTTGAACTTGGTAGTATCTATTCAAAAGGGATTCAAAAGGTCGAAATTGATTTGATCAATTATAGTTGGAGGAATGGACCTCTCGACCTAAGAATCGATCTTGAAAGATGATACAACTAAGTTAACCTTTCTGGATAAAGGATGGAATTCGGACAAGTATTAAGAATGATCAAAGATGATATATGCAGACATATGTGTGATTAGAGAAGTACGAGTCGTTCTTTAAAGAATACTCGAAGGTGGATTAGAATACTTGATGTGCCATAAAAGCGGAGTGTTTTTCAACACAAATCCATTATGGGGAACCCTCAAAATATATCCATTGAAAGCCTGCGACTTGTTCGCGGAGGCTATCACCTATCTAAATAACACATAGCATAAATCAAAGATTGAGATTAAATCTCAAACGACTGCACCATACACTGATGTGTAGACATGGTGTGTCAGGAATAAGAAATAGGATTCTAATGGAAAAAGAACAAGTTTGTTCGGAACTACCTATGTTCTATGGATATTTCTGGATACAATGACACATTCGATGTAATTGTAGAATATTCTAGAAGAACAAGTAATTGTATGTTCAATAGTACTACGAACCAGAAGGGTGTCTTCGCCCGGTTCTTGGAGGAAGACTATTGGATGAACTACAATGCCCTAATTGACAAAGTACCTTATAAAAAGGAAAGAGTAGACTGAGAACCAGCCTAACCGAGTAGTAGTACACCACTAACTGCACCTAATGTTATTACTGTTATACACCGGAACGCCATTGCAGTGGGAGGTTGTTAAGCAACCGGAGATGTTCATAAGACTGGAAGAGTTTTAAACTCTGGATCTAGTAGACATGAAATCGATCCCTAGTTCTGCATAGGGGGCAGTACTAATCTAAATGTGCCTACTTGGATAACAATTTTTTATTGTTAAGAGGCAAGACCATTTAGAGGTACAAGCTTAGTGAATCCATTTATGGATTATCACAAAGCTGGAAATTGTGGAACTTGCGAATTGATGAGATAGTCCATTATATGGATTCATCAAAAGGCATAGACAATAAAAGGTATATTAGAAACGTAATGGAAACAAGGTGGTGTTTCTCGGAATTTTGTGTAGATAACACTTTATCGTTGGCAACAATGTAAAAGTGTTGTCAGACATAAAATAGAGGTTGTCTAAGTAAATCGAGATATAGATGAAATTGGATCAATGTTCTTAGAAATCTTTCGATCTCTAGATAAGAACACTTGTATTTCTCTTAAGATATCTTATACGATTATGGTTTGTTTTAAACATGCACAATTCTGAGAAAGGTTATTGCCTTACTAGAGCGGAATACATCTGTCTAAAGGTATGTGTCTCGAACACATAAAGGAGATGGACATAGACAAAGCAGTTACCTACACTTCGAGTGTGGAGAGCTTTGTAAATGCGGTGTTATAAAACAAGAACCTGATATCAACTATGCGGTTAGCGTAGTGGGAGGATATCAAAGTAATCTGGATAAGAAATATTCGAATGCTGTAAAAGTACTTGGAAGTACAGGATTACTGGCAATACGAAATCTTCTTAGATTACGCTTTCTCAGATAAAAATCAGAGAAAGGACCAGTGTAAGTCGATATCAGGCTATGTGTTCACTTTTAGAAGAGGTGGAACCTAAGAAACCGAATAGCAGCCTCAGAGGCAGCGGAAGTTTTGGTTAGGTTCCGGAATGACCTCTGAACTTGGATATGACTCTTGGTTCACCAAAGGCTATGTACATAGCGGTGCATGGTAAACTGGAAGAAGTCATAAGTTCAAAAGATGATGATAACACATAGAGCAAGTACCACCTGATACGAATCATCGTCAGAGAGACGACGCAGTAGTCACCAAGATAACTTCAGAGCGGCAACCTAGATTGCTCATTCACATGATACTTCTGGGAAGTATAACTTAAGCACGTGATGAGTATGGGAGTCGGGAGTTTGGAGGAAATGACTAGACCTTAGTACAAGTGGGAGATTGTTGGAGTTGTGTACTTAATGTCTAGATTTAAGTATCGGTAAACTCCCTGTCATAGCATTTAACCTATTTAATTAATAAACAATTATTTGCATTTAATTAAATATGCAAAATATAGTTCTGGATTTTATACGTTGTAGTTAGTATGGTGTTGCATGGGCACACAGAAGATCATACTATCGGTTACTCGTATTTAATCGAACAGTTGCTCACGACCTAGATGGACACGAACTAATCCATCGGTATAGTCGTTGTGTGAGAGAGAAAATAATTTATCTTAATTATTTTATCACACTTGTACACTTGGTGTATTGGGCGGATCAGCTTGAGATTCATCGATTAGGATTGCCGGCGATAATCGATTCGAGTCTCAGTGTATTTTATTCTTAATCCCCGAAACTATTGCGGGTGTGTATATTTAATATAAGTGACTTTGATTTACCAAAGGAATTAACCGGTTTGATAATTGGGTTAATTACCGGTTAAGTTGGGTCACTATATTCTATATATGGCATGCCGTGAATTCTTGAAGGGACAGTGTATCCCGTAAGGGTTGATAATATCCCCGAGATGAGTTCATAAGGAATTATTATGTAAACCCTGCAGGTGGATTTAATCCGCATAATAATTAAGGTTGAATGGTACTAGTCTCGGATATAAGAGATGAATAATATTTATTGAGCAATAAATAAATTTATTCATGGATATTTAAATCTTAAATACACGGAATATATAATACTACCGGAGAAATATTATTTGATATAATATGGAATAATATTGGGAGTGCAATTTTATTTATATAGTGGAAAATAAATAAAATTTAATATTGATAAGGATTAATGGATTTGGGTTGGACCCAATTTAATCTTCAATATTTAGAAGCCCAATATTTATTCTCCTTATGATCCCCTACGTAGCCTATATAAGCACTACATGGTCTTCACTTTTCATAACACAATTAATTGACCTACGCCAATCATAAAGTCTTGAGAGTGAGGAAGATCCATAGGAGTTCGATAGATCGTCGCCCACACGACGTTCGAACGAGGTGCAAGGAATACGTGGGAAGATCGCAAGGTCATCAAAGGTGTTTGATTTCGTTTCTCCGCACAACGAATCAAAGGTAAAATCATAAACCCTCTTTTATGATTTCGTGTGAATTAATCGTAGTAAATACATGAACACACGATCCGGATAAACGTACGAACTTCGGGGACGGGGATTCGAGATCCCCGGCGAAGATCGAAGGACCCTCGGCTTGGAGCCAAGGGATCGATCGAACCCTAGGGTTCGATCGAAGCGGCGCGCGGGTAAGAGAAGGCCCCGGCTGGACGCCGGGGCATGCGATCGACGTGAAGTCGATCGCTGGGGGTTCAGCCGTGGGCTGGTGCCACGGCGGAGCGAACCCCCTGACCACCTCTCCCCGGCGGCGTGCGCACGGGAGTCATCCCGGCTCCGGCTGGGATGAGCGATCGCGGCTGGTGCGCGATCGCGAGGGAAGCCGCGGCTGGGCCGCGGCGGGTCAGCTGGGGGCTGACCGCCCTCCTCCGGCGGCGGTGGTGAGTCGCCGGACTCACCACCGGGGGCTGCTGGGCAGCCCCAGCGATCGCAAGTGCGCGATCGCGAGCCCCCCTCGCGGCGGGGGCTCGGCTAGGGTTTTGCCGCGGCTTGTCCGCGGTGGAGCTCTCGTCGGGCCCGGTTCCGTCGTACGGTGGTTCGCGTTCATGGATCCGACTCGCGGGAGAAAATCGGCTGGGGGCGGGCTGCGTGTTTTCGGGCGCGTAGTCTCCAAAGGTCGGACTCCTGCGGATGAGTCGGGGATCCAATCTCCGGCGATGAAGGATTTCGTTCGGGTTATTTTTCCGCAAATTTTAATAGCCCGGGATATCGATTTCCAGCAACAACTTGGCCGGAAATCTCCAAGCTTCAATCGCCGGCGGCTGCTTCGTGAACGGGGTCGGAATTGTGTGTCCTGTCTTCTCCAGCTTCTCTTCCTTATATAGGCTTAAATTAGGGTTGCGGAATTGCAGTTGCATGGGCCGCTGCATGGGCTTCCTTTTCCAGGCGCCGCTAAGTACTTTCCATCTTTAGCTCCAGCCGCCTTTGACTTTGCCCGATGGCAATCCACTTCCCAAACTCTCTACAGGTATTCTTCTCCTCCACAGGTGAACGGACCAGGCACGGTACTTGGTATTAGGTCTGGGTCTTCTGCCTCATGACTTGCCCAAAATGGCCTGGTTTGCCTGATAAGGCCAAACTGCTCAGTCACTACACGCTCCAAATCGCTGTTTGCCCAAAGAAGGGGTTTTCCTTGCCTCTTTTGCCCAGTGCGTCACCTGTTACCTGTTTGCCTGCACACTCGGACCAAACACTCTACTGTGCCCTCCCAGACACATAAACTGACTCAAACTGACTCTAAAAAGGGGCTCAAGATGAGCAAATAAAATGGCTCATCAAACCGCACACACTTACAATACGCTTGTCCTCAAGCGTGGGGTTTGACTCACCGGACTCAAGACCAAAGTAAAAAGAAATCAAGATAGAGGGGGAAACAAAATAACAGAGACTCAAAGGACTTTAGCATGATTACATAATATAAAATAGGCAAAGCAAATACAGGCAAATCAAAATTCAAGTTAGAGGCATAAAAATTCGGTCAAGAGTCTATACTAGGACTTGGGATCACTCCCTCACAAGTGTATCTCTCTTTTCAGTGTATGGGTATAATGTCACTCATTTTCTGCTGTGAATCTACTTTGCCCAAATTTGACAGTTTGCTGATCAAGTTATTCTGACTAAGTGGGGGGTCTCATCATAGGGGCTTTTATTGGGTTGTAATGTAGGCTCTTTGGGTGGATTTTGAGGAGTAGGCACAGTTTGGGTAGAGGGCTCAGTGACTAGCCTATTCTCTACCACTTTGCCCCTTTTCTTACGGGCATTAGCACACAACCAACTTATTATTCTTCTTCTTTTTTCTTCTTTTTTTTTCTTCTTTTTTTCTTCTTTTTTTTTCTTCTTTTTTTTCTTTTTTTTTTTTTTTTTTTTCAACATCAATCTCTCTACCCCCCTCATATCTGTCTGGTTGCCTATTGGCAAAGTGCCAGACTGGTATCAAAGAAAATCTCAAAAGGCTCAAAGGGGCTAACAAGGGATTAATGTTCATTTAGTCAAACTGAAAGAAAATGCCCTAATCACATAATAACCTCCACCCAACAGAACTACTTATCACAGCAAACAGTCAAAGTCAGGCATCATAAATTTCACAACAGTACTCTCAAGAAAGAAATTTCAAATCAGTGTATGGCTCAAGTCTCACAGTTTGCCTAGTATAGTTCCATCGTCCCTATTTTCATGCCTTTAACTACAAATTTTGAACTGCTGTATAAATGAGATGCTTCTAATTGCCCTAAGTATTCACATAATCATGCTGACTCGATTAGACACAGAGGTTTGCCCTTTCCCTTTCCCCCCTCACACACTTTGCGTAGGCAAAGTGGGTGAAAGTAATAAGATCAGTAGGGGCTGCCTCGACCAAACAACAACTCTAAATTAACGTTGGCGCACCTGCCCCCTCACACACTTTGCGTAGGCAAAGTGTGTCAGCAGGGAGGTCGACCCCGTCGCCCGAGTTATTAGACTCAAACAAAAACACAGAAAACAACAAAAAAAATAAAAAAAAACTAAAAACAAACAGGGAGGGTCAGTTAAGAGCTGGGTCCAGGTGGGTACCTGAATCCTTCGTGGTCAAAGTACGCCTTCATCATCCCGGTAAGCTCTTCCAGCTTCTGCTCAATCCTCTCAAGGCGCTCCTCCACAGCGCCATCTTCTTTAACTTCTTCCAGCTTCACCTTTGCCCTAGCTGGTACAGTCTTCTCTGCCTTCACTGGCTTGTTGTCATCAAACACTATGACTCCATCACTGCTCTCCTTGATATCATGCATCCTCTTGAAACAAGCCTTGTCAAACCTCTCCTCGCTTATCAGACTCACTTTCTTCCCTGCTATCAAATCCATCTTTGCAGCATACACCATGGGGAACTGGGCCAAAGAGTGGCGCTGCAGGGGATGGGTGCTCAACCACTTCATCTGTGCACAAAGAAAAGACCCAAAGTGCAGCCTGATCTTCTTCTCCATACACCACAGCATACCCAACTCAATCTGGGAGATCGCATTGCTTGTGTCCTGTTTGCCAAAGAAATTGACAGCCAGGATCCTATGGCAAACCCTCAGCGCATCATCCTTCAACTGATGCCCCATAGTGGTCTGTGCAATGAATGTTCCCCCTTTGCCCAACACCTTCCAGATCTCATTCAACTCGCTCTTAGTTCGCTCGGGCAAAGCCTTCAGTGCCCTCTGGTACTCCTTTGACTTCCACTCCTCAAAGGTCACCATCCCCAAACTGAGATCCAGTTCTGTGCAGCTTGCCTTAACCTTGCTTCCCAGTATCTCAAACTGGATGCCAGTAACTCCTTCCTCTTTGTCCTCTTTGATCACCAACGTTCTGAAAAACTCTCTCACCACCTTATCACTGATTTGCCCAGACCACTCCAAAAACTGGCTCCACCCAATATTCGCAAAGTACTCCCTCACTTTGGCCTCCACCCCCATCAGCTTCAGTGTGTCGAAACACACAGTCTTGGGTACCACGATTTTGCGAGGGGCGGCGCTGGTAGTCGCCGGAGTTGTCGCTTTGCGCTTCTTGGTTGAAGCTCTGGTGTTCGGTGTCTTTGGAAGGTTGTGGGTGACTTCGATTTCTGGTTCTTCCTCTTCCTCATCATCGCCGCCGGCAGCCGTTGAGTTCTCCTCCTCCTTCTTCTCCTCGGCGCTTGAACCTGTATCAGACAATTTCAAACCCTTACCCTTGTCAGGTCTGAATTTCTTCTTCGGCGGGCTCCCGATCATGTCGCCGGTTGGCTGCTCAGACCCCTCCGCTGCATCGGCCAGAGTCTCCAAATCCTTCTGCTCGGAAAGCTGGGGCACATCGAGCTCTTCGCTGAGTTGCGCGATTAGATTCTGGTCGACCGGCGGCGGACTGTTTGGCGTGGTGGAAGTTGGTAGTATTGTGACGAGTGGTACGGAGGAGGAAGCTTCTTCGGTTGTCTCGGTGGTGGCGGTGGCTGGTGCCTCCTCCCTGTTGTCTTCAACGACGGAAACGTTCTTTGGCTCAGTCATCTTCTTCCGTCTCGGTTTGGTTGTTGCAGTGGGTGGTGATGGTGTGGTAAGGTCGATATGGGTTCTGTTAACGGTCGAAAAATCGGACAGACTCTCAACCGAACAGAAAAAGATATTTTGGGGTTTGGACGACCAAAAGTAATAAAATACGAAGATCGGATGAACACGAATAAAATACTCTATTTCTCGATTATAGTGCACGTGAATAGTAAATGCAAATGAGTCAACTATTTATAGCAGGTGGGATTAGGGTTTCTAAATTGATAATTGGGCCTTTCTTTATTGGGCTTTCCTTTGTGAGAAGACTTATTTACCCTTACTGCCCGTACAGATATCTGCCCATTTTACCCCTGCCCGTCCGTACTCCGATCGAATTGATGAGGCGATCAGCCAACCTTACGCTTTAGATCTTCCTACACCTTTAAAACATTTCGGGCGCCTAAAAGCGGAGCGGACGTTCACCTTAAATGGGGTGGTCTCCAGGTCATCCCTTTGCCTATATGTCCGGTTGTCCGGTTAAGAAGGCAAAGGGAATGTGGTCGTCAGGAGATAGAAATACTCACGTAGCCGTCTGTTTGTTTCCTTGTCTGTACACTACCTTGACTGGTTTTTATTCTACTGGGCCGCTGGGCCGTCCATTTATTATTTGGGTTTGTATTATGGGCCGGACTATTGGACTTAGATAAAAATAGGGTACAACAAATGCCCCCGAGCTCGTCCTTTTCGGATTACCGAACTGGGGGAACTCGGTTAAACGGACCCAATTTTCGAAGATAAGGCTCGATCGGCCGGCCACACTAATACTCCTTTTGAGCGCTCGTCTAGGAGCTTCGCGGAGGTGTACGGCTCGGGAATTGAAACGACCCTTCGGCCCATTGGTCACTTCCAGGGTCTTTTCAGCTTTCACATGTGTTTTAAAAATTCAAAATTTGAATTTCACCCGCTTGAATCCCTCTCCTATAAGTAGGGTCCATTATTTGTTCACTTTCGTTTTCACAACCCTCAACATTCGCAAAATAGTGAAATCTCGAAGTCGATCGAAACGCGTTGCTGTTCGGCATACCCTGGTAAGCCAATTTCTTCTACGATTCATACCTTTCCCATTCCGTTTGGGTATTGACTTCCCATACTCAAGTTGTCCAATAGGTAAATGAGCTGATATTTTTCTTTGAACGCTTACCTCCGCGCTAACGTCGCTTCTTTTACATCCTTAGTGGTAGGTTGTCCATCTTTTTCCCTTCCTGGTATTTTATCTTTATCGCTCGCAGCTCCGATGGGTGATCAAATAGACCTCGAAGAATACGTCGTCGATCACCCCGAAACTCCGTCGTCCGCCTCTATTCATTCGGCGGAGGAGTTGCAGCTCGCTCTACCTCGCTCGCCTGCTTCCCGGTTCTGTAATCCCTTTCCTCTGTCTGAAGAGGAGGAGGCGGAATTGCTTGGGAATCCAGCTGTTGGCCAGAGTTATCGAGCCTTTCTTGATTTCGTTTGCTATTGTCGAGATCCCCCCTTGGATTTCGTGTATAGGAGATATTTATCAAAGTTTCCATATGTTTACGTCCCCCGTCAGGAATTTAGGGTCGCCAATCTAGAGGCTAGGGTCATTCTGAATGCGACCGAACGGGCTAGCAAGACGAGGAACAAAGACTTGCAAAAAATGCGATCGCAGTGGGAGATCCCCTCCGATGTTCATCTTCATTGCCCGCGACCTGACGAGAGAGCGAATCAACCCCCACCAGGTCTGATGGCCATGAATTATGCTATGATGGAGAGTGGGGTTCGCCTTCCCCTGCACCCTTCTTTGGCGAAAGCGTTGATCTATTGGGACGTCGCTCCGATGCAGTTTTCTGCTAACTCTTGGGTACAATTGGTCGGCCTTTCCATTCTATTCGGTCATTTCGGCTTGTATCGAGGCCTAACGGAGTTAGAATTTGCTTACTTGCTCGTTTTGACGCCTATCGCGAAAGGCGATTATTATTTGAAACCAAAAACCCGGCTGTTGGACAAAGTGCCGACCAAACAATCCAATTGGGGTCTGAAATGGTTCTTCGTTAGCGGGGATTGGTGTCCGACTGACCACCCCGTCAGCCCGAACTATCGGTTGCCCAGAGAAAGTTAGTCTCTTGAACCATCCCCTAATCTTAAATAGTCTACTCCTTTCCTTTTTCGATCTAAGCCCGTTTTTCCTCTCTCTTTTTTTTTTGTACTTAGGCGTTTTCACCCCGAAAATTGAGGAGTTGCCGTGGGACTTCCTCTCTGTATTTGATCGAGTATTGATGCTAACGGATGATGAATTGAGATACGACCTTTGGCTTACTGATGAGCGTCGGTTATCATCGCGATTCATTAGTATTCCCCATGAGATGTCAAATCGATTCCGTGGTAAGGATCACTGGTTGTTTGTTAACTCGTCGTTTATTTGACTTTTCTCATGTTCTAAACTTTTGCAGCTCTTCGGCTTCCCCAATTTCGGAAACCTCGCAACATGGCTGAACCCGAGAATCCCATGACCCGAGCCAAAGCTAGGTTGGAAAGGAAAAGACTTGAAGCAGCGGCCAACCGACCTCCGCGTGGCCCTCCCGTTCGTACGCCGTCACCTCTTCGAATTGCCAACGATCCTCCGAATCCGAACTACCAACCGTTTGGCGTCATTCGATCAGCTTCTCCGATCGACCAGTTACCGGGGAAGCGTCATAGAGGCATTGGTAAGGGGACCTTCTCAGCCTCCGCTGGTCATGACGCGTCGGGATCGACAGGGCCGAGGACCATTAAGGTGACAAAACCTGGTTCTATTCTTCCTTCGAATAAGGGGACCGGTTCTGCGAGCGAATCGGACCCGGCCGAATCGGTGTTCGGCACCGACGAGTTACTTCTCTCCCAGTAAAGAATCTCAATTTTTTCTTTATTTCAATCTATCATTATCGTTATATACATATATTATTATTATTATTATTATTATTATTATTATTATTATTATTATTATATTTATTTATAACTTCTTTTTGGTTTCTGGTGGGCTTCTCGTTTGTTTTCCTCATTCCTTGGTCCTCTCCTTTTGTTTAATTTTTATTCTCAGCATAAGAGCCGACGACCCGTACATCCCCAGTCACTTGGCTTATTTTCAGGCTGCTCGCACCCCGGACGAATCGGAACTCCCCGATGTTGTACAGCGCGCGATCGAGGCCATCCCCCGAGCATGGAGCGGCCGAGTGAACAGTGTTCTCGGGAACCCACATCATTTGGCGCTGATGACAACAATTCTTTCTCACCGTGTTCCCGTGCTTGTCCAAGCTCTTTGCCAATGTCTCGAGGACATGGGCTCGACCATCTCTGTTGATCCATCCGCTCTTGAGCAAGAAAATGAAAAACTTCGCAAGTCCCTGGTTGAGCTGCAAGTTCTCTCAGATGCGAATGCTAAGGATAGGAAACTGGCTTCAGAGGATGCCGACCGAGTGAGGGCGAGTTTGGCCGAACTGGAGGACAAAATGACTAAATTGATGAAAGATAAAGATAACGTCCAGGCTGAGGTGTTCAAGTTATTGGGTGAGACGGCCTCTTTGAAGCGAAAAAACGACGATCTGACGAGCAGGGTAGAGCGAGCAGAGGGACTTGCCGAAGAGCGTCGGGCGAGGTTGGAGGGGCTCGAACTGGCGGAGAAGAATAGGCTGACCAACGCCTTGGAGAATCCTCAGGCGTTAGGAATTTATTCTTACTATTGTTGCTTCTTTGATTGCTTGAAAAATCTACTCAAAGCCGGGCAGTCGACCGTCGTCCTGACGGAGGTGGTCAAGAAATTTGCTGCCAAGAACCCACTAGATTCGACTCTGGTTCTGGAAATCCTTGATTTGGAGAAAGATTTCGGGTATGATCTCTCCTGGTGGCCCGACCAGACTCAACTTGACTATCCTGAAGGTGCCTCCTCGTCTGTCGCTACTTCCGAAAAGGTTATCGACGATCGCGTTCCCCCGACCAGCTGAGGAGACGAGTCCGACCACTCTCTATTATGTTATGTTTTATTTTGGGATGTTTCGTTTGTTTTGAATTCGTACTTTCCGACTGCTCGACTGGTCGTATTGTTTTATTTTGGGATATTTCGTTTGTTTTGAATTCGTACTCTCCGACTGCTCGACTGGTCGTATTTTGACTCTAGCCTCTTGTGTTATCTATTAACGTTGATCTTTATTCTCCTAGTATGATTTTGGTTATAGTGTTGGTCGTTTGTCCGTCTCTCTCTCAGGTCGAATAATTGTGTATTTAATATTTTATTTTATCCGCTTGTCCGCCGAATCAGCCGCAAAGTTCGGGTCCGTTTCCGATCTCCCGATTAGCTAAAAATTTATTTGTTCCCTCAATACTTTGACCTCCTTCATTTGTATTGCGCTTTGTTGGAATACTCTCTACTTGTCTTGTGCTTTATTCTTATTTCATTCACTTTTCATTCGATCCAGAGGTTCCCGATTATTACTTGTTTATTGTTTGCCCGAGTGATCGAACAACTCCTCGTCTGTTCGGCTCGACGATACCAAAAAGGAAGCTTATTACAACTTCTTGGTTTATTATTTTTTTATTTTTCGCCCGAATGACCGAACGACTCTCCGTCTGTTCGGCTCGGCGATACCAAGGAGGAAGCTTGTTACAACTCTGTGGTTTATTATTTTTTTATTTTTCGCCCGAATGACCGAACGACTCTCCGTCTGTTCGGCTCGGCGATACCAAGGAGGAAGCTTGTTACAACTCCGTGGTTTATTATTTTTTTATTTTTCGCCCGAATGACCGAACGACTCTCCGTCTGTTCGGCTCGGCGATACCAAGGAGGAAGCTTGTTACAACTCCCTGGTTTATTATTTTTTTATTTTTTATTTTTCGCCCGAATGACCGAACGACTCTCCGTCTGTTTGGCTCGGCGATATCAGGGAGGAAGCTTATTACAACTCCCCGATTATTATTATTATTATTTTTTTTTTTTTTTTTTAAACATGATAATCATTGGTGGTATTTCTTCAAGTGTTGGGCGTTCCAAAAATATTGGTCGGCAACTCCATCCAAATGTTCAAGCTCGTATGCTCCGTTCTGCAAAGGCCTTCGTACTCGCATTGGTCCTTCCCAGTTAGGACCCAATGCCCCAGTGTTTGCTCCTAACACACGTTTTAACACCAGATCCCCTGCCTGGAATTTTCTCAGCTTCACTTTCGAATTGAAAAATCGTTCGGCTCTTTGCTTCGTCGCGGCGTTCCGATGAACTGAGTTTAGCCTTTTTTCTTCGAGAAAATCTAGCTCTAGTCGGAGGGCCTTATCATTATGTTCGGTCAACTCCTGTGACGTCCGATAGCTAGGAATTTCAATTTCTGATGGGATGACGGCTTCTGCCCCGAATGCTAGCGCAAAAGGTGTCTCTCCCGTAGCGGCCTTGCTGGTCGTCCGGTACGAACATAATACGTCAGGCAGCTCGACTGCCCACCGTCCCAGTCTTTCTTCAATCCTTGCTTTAATTGTATGCTTTAGTATCTTGTTGACGGCCTCGACCTGTCCGTTGGTTTGAGGGTGATAGGGCGTGGAGAAAGCTTTTTTGATCTTCCATTTCCCGAAGAACTCCATTATCTCCTGCCCGTCGAACTGTTTCCCGTTATCCGAGGTGATTGTGTACGATATTCCAAACCGGCATATAATATTTTTCCAAATAAACTTTACGATCGCCCTTTGATCGATTACCTTCAAGGGTTCTGCTTCGGCCCATTTTGTGAAATAGTCAACGGCCACTACTGCGTATTTTACCCCTCCAGGTCCTGTCGGCAGGGGACCAATCAAGTCGATCGCCCATGAGGCGAAGGGCCAGGGGCTATAGATGGAGTTCAAGTATTCTGGTTGTGTTCGTATGATCGGCGCCGTGACCTGACACCTATGGCATTTTCGAGCGTAGTTTATCGCGTCTTTCTTCAAGGTTGGCCAGTAGTAGCCCTGCCGTATTGTTTTGTGCGCGAGAGATTGTCCCCCCGCATGGTTTCCGCATACTCCATCGTGTATCTCGTTGAATACTCTCTGCCCTTCTAAAGGTGAGATGCATTTCAAAAGCGGTAAGTATAAGCTTCGCCGATAAAGGTGTTCTCCGATCATCGTATATCTAGCTGCCCGTATCCACATTTGCCGAGCCAGGACTTTGTCTGTTGGGAGCTCGCCCGTCCGTAAATATAGAACAATGGGATCCATCCAATCCGCTCCTCGGTCGACCGTTAGGATTCTTTCATCCTCTTCGACGATGGCTGACTTTGCTAAGCTGGTCAGTATGACGTTCGTCATGTCAGCTGTCCCCTCCGAAGAAGCTAATTTCGACAACGCGTCTGCTTGCGAATTCTGCTCCCGTGGTATTTGTTCGATGAAGACTTTTGAGAACTTCTCACAGAGTGCTAGCACGTGCTCGTAGTATTTTGCCATCCTTTCGCACCTTGTGTCGTATTCTCCTTTGATTTGGTTGACCACTAGGAGGGAATCCATGAAGATCTGGACATGCTCCACCCCTACGGCCAAAGCTAGATTTAAACCGGCGATCAACGCTTCGTACTCCGCCTCATTGTTAGTCGCCCCGAACTCGAACTTTATAGCATGAGTGACTGACTGGTCTCCCGGGCCGACCAACACTATTCCAGCCCCGTCATGTGATGTGTTCGACGAACCGTCGACGTATAACTTCCATGGCGGGATCTGAGGCGACGGGGTGACTGTCGGGAACGTTAGTTCGACGATAAAATCGGCCAATGCTTGGGCTTTTATGGCCGTTCTCGGTGCGTAGGTAATATCGTATTGCCCGACTTCCAGACTCCATTTGAGCAACCTTCCGCTCGTGTCGGGTCTCTGCAACACTTTTCTCAGAGGCATCGTGGTTAATACTTCTACCGGGTGATCAAAGAAGTAGGGTCGGAGTTTTCTCACACTCATGACCAAAGCGTAGGCTAGTTTTTCCAGGGGAGTATATCTGGTCTCTGCATCGTGGAGTGCCTGACTCACATAATATATGGGTTTGTGCGTCTGTCCGTCCGCTCGGACCAAAACCGAGCTCATGGCGTGTTCGGACGCAACAAGGTATAAGTAAAGCTTCTCTCCAGGTACTGGTTTCGTTAAGATCCTCGGATCTTTCAAGTGCTCCTTCAGTCGATCAAAAGCATCTTGACTCTCTTTCCCCCAACGGAATTTGTGGTCCTTGATCGCCCTAAAGAAAGGCCTGCTCTTATCTCCTAGGCGTGGAATGAATTGGCTAAGGGCTGCTAGGCATCCCGTGAGTTTTTGTACATCTTTCAGACACCTCGGTTCCCTTAAGTTGATGACGGCATCGATCTTCTCGGGGTTGGCCTCGATTCCCCTATGACTCACGATATGGCCCAAAAACTTGGTCGCGTACACGCCGAAGTGGCACTTCTTTGGGTTCAACTTCATGTTGTATGCTTTTAGAATTTCGAAGGTGATCTCCAGGTCTCTCACATGGTCCTCTTCGCATTTACTCTTTATAATGAGGTCGTCAACATACACCTCCATGGTCTCTCCTATCTGATCGGCGAACATCCTGTTCACTAGACGCTGGTAGGTTGCTCCTGCGTTCTTTAAGCCGAAAGGCATCCTCTTCCAACAGAGAATCCCTTTTTCGGTATAGAAAGACGTGCATTCTACGTCGTCTGGCGCCATCGGTATCTGGTGGTAACCGGCGAAACAATCGCAGGTTGACAAAATCGCGTATCCTGACGCGCTATCGACCAGGTGGTCAATGTGAGGGAGCGGAAAATGATCTTTCGGGCAGACTTTATTCAAATCCGTAAAATCGATGCATAGTCGCCAGGCATCATTCGATTTTTTTACTAATACGACATTTGCCACCCACTGTGGCTCTTCTCTCGCTTCTGTGACTAGGTCGTTATCTATTAATTTCTTCACCTCGACCGCCAGCGCGGCATATTTCTCGGGACCCATCTTCCTTCGTTTCTGTGCGACAGGTTTTCTCTTAGGGTCAATTTTCAGGTGGTGAAAAGCGTGGTGGGGGCTTATCCCGACCATATCCTTATGGGACCAAGCGAAGGCGTCCGTATTCTTCTTCAAAAAATCGACCAATTCTCCCCTGAGCTTCTCGGGGATTCGATTCCCTATGAACACCTCTAACTCCGGTCGTTCGGGATCGAGGTTCACTTTTTCCAGGCCATCCACGGCCGAACACTGGGAGGGCCCCCTTGGATCTGTGATCGGCTCGAAACCTAAACGGGGGTCCAAATCTTCATCGGGCTTGTTCGATTTTTCGGTCGTGCGATCTTCTCCTTGCACTTTTTCGGACGCGACTGGTATTTCTTCGATCAGAATTTGTAAGAGGCAAAAATCTTGCTCCTCTGACTGGAAGCTTTCTTTCATTCTTTGGGTTACCATTTCCTCCATCTCTTGGTCTCCAGACAGCGCATCCTCTGGAACCCTCCTATCCGTTCCCTTGGTAACCAACTCTCCTGGTCCCACAACGTCAACTTCCGGGGAGACGGATAATTCGACTCCGTGCGATTCCCGGCTTGTGAACAAGGGTTCGGGCATTGGTCGACCAACCTCGTCCAATGCCCCAGTGTGCGTTAGTTGTGAACGATTTAGTATTGAATTTGCTTGAGTGGGAGTGTTTTGACATGGGTAATAATCGAAACATTTCTTTGACATATATTGGTCACCCCTCACTGTGCCTACCAGGCCGCTCGGGGTGGGGAACTTGATACAATAATAGTGGGAGGACGCCACAGCCTCGAACTCATCGAGAAACGGCCTCCCGAAAAATGCATTATAAATGTTCTCCAGATCTACGATAACAAAGTCTAGCATCCTCGTTATCTTCACTTCGGGGTCTTGGTAGTCCCTCAGCTCGACTGACATTCTTATCCTTCCGAATGGGGAGACAACTACATTTCCGAAGCCTTTCAAGACTCCCTGATAGGGCTTGACGTAGCTCGCTAGGCTCCCCAGCTGGTCCAAAGCACTCTTGAAAATTATATTGCAGTGGGCGCCATTGTCGATGAGCACTCTCGCGACCTCAACCCCCAAAATGCGGGCGGTGATGACCAGTGCGTCCGTCTTTGGGTATTCCACCCCCTCTCTATCCTTGTCCGAGAAGGAAATCACTACCCCCTTCGCGATGGTCGGTTCCACGTAGGGGATCACAACATTAACTCCTTCCCATTTCCTTAACTCCTCTTTCTTCTGTCTCTTCGACTTAGGCAGGACAGGAGTTAGGCCGCCGATCATGTTGATTCTCCCACCTCCTTGGTTGGGCGGGATTTCGTCTCCGTTCCGGCCATCTAAGGGTGGTGGGGGTGGCAGTGGATTTTGGTGTTGGTTATGATTCTGGTTTTGGTTTTGATTTCCTCGCCCCTGCTGGTTGTAAAGTCGTCTGTCATTGTTACGCCCGGGACCTCGGCCGTCCCGTCCCCGCTTTGGTGGGCGCAGCAATTGCCCCAGTCTACCCTCGTCATAAAGTTGGCGAAGCTGATCAATCAAATCCCTGCACTCGTCGGTCGTATGGCCGGTCGCCTCGTGAAAATTACACCACTTGTGCGGATTCCTCTTTTCCGGTGGAGCGTACATGGGAGGAGGTTGGGTGAGTACGTTCACGTGGTTATCTCGAAAATTTTCGAGTATCTTTCCCGGCTTTTTTCCAAGGAGAGTCCCATCATTCGGCCCGTCAGGCACTATCTCTGTCTTCCTGGGTCCCTGGTATTGCTTGTATCCGCTGGGCTTCTTGGTCCAATCCTTCTTCTCCGTGCTCACCCGTTCTTCCTTAACTGGTTCTATCTCCTTAAGCCGTTGGGTGTACACACGCTGTTGAGCGATCTCATCCCCTGCTCTTCGTCTGAATTCAGTGTACGAGGAAGGGTATTCCCTCATCATGGGCTTGAATAATTCGGATGTTGGTCTCAGGCCGCTTACCACAGCGTGTACCAAGACTTCATCGCTCACCGGCTCCCCGCGTAAGGCGATGCCTTCTACTCGATCAATATAATCCTCGTCCGTTTCGCTATTTCCCTGCCTGATTCCCATAAGGCGTTGGCGGCTTTCAGGATGTTTTACTTTCGAGGCAAAGTAGGACACAAATTGTTCCCCCAACTCCTCGAAATTGTCAATGGACCGATGTCCCAGACCGGTATACCAACGGTGCGCGGTGTCTCCCAGCGTTAGCGGGAACAATTTGCACTTTGTCGCGTCTGTAGCTCCCCGACCGACCATATAGATGTTATATTTGTTCAAGTGGACTTCGGGGTCTGCTTTTCCGTCATACACGAAAGTTAGTAGAGGAGCGATGTCGGGTTGGGCGCGTGCTCTCTCGACTCGCATAGAGAGCGGCTCAATCAAGGTAGTTCTCCGCTTCGCCGGCCCATCCTGTTGAGCCATCTTCCTCTCCATCTCCTCTAGCCGTCTCAGTAGTCCTTCATCTGCCCCAGTGGGTGTTCTACATTTCTCAATCACGTGGGCAGCTCGACTTCCGACCTTGCCGTTTGAGAGCATATGCCTTTCCTCCACTGAACCTTCTCGGTTAAAATCCGCTTCGAGACGACGACCTCCGCCCTCCAAGAAACGCGACCTCTCCTCAAGTTTCTGGATAGTCCGCTTAATGTCTTCAGGAGTCTTGTATCGGTCCAGGTCCAGGTCGGGCGCTTCCTCATCCCCAACATGGTCCTTTGCTTTGATTTCTGCCATCTTATCCTGGATGGCTCTTTGCCTGGCTTCCAGCTCGCGTTGTTCTGCTCGCAAGGCCCTTATGTTCGACCACTGGTTCGGTTCCTCGGCTGACAGGGTCACCGGGTGTACCTCTGATCCCCCGGACTCCATGGGTGACTTTCCGTTATCCCGAGCATCCTGACTACCGGACTCCACGAGGTTAGCGTTAGGTGCGAGTATTCCTATCATCTCCATTTCGTTGATCGTCTAATCGTCCAACGCCCGAGGATCACCCCTCCTTCTAGCGCCAATTGTTAACGGTCGAAAAATCGAACAGACTCTCAACCGAACAGAAAAAGATATTTTGGGGTTTGGACGACCAAAAGTAATAAAATACGACGATCGGATGAACACGAATAAAATACTCTATTTCTCGATTATAGTGCACGTGAATAGTAAATGCAAATGAGTCAACTATTTATAGCAGGTGGGATTAGGGTTTCTAAATTGATAATTGGGCCTTTCTTTATTGGGCTTTCCTTTGTGAGAAGACTTATTTACCCTTACTGCCCGTACGGATATCTGCCCATTTTACCCCTGCCCGTCCGTACTCCGATCGAATTGATGAGGCGATCAGCCAACCTTACGCTTTAGATCTTCCTACACCTTTAAAACATTTCGGGCGCCTAAAAGCGGAGCGGACGTTCACCTTAAATGGGGTGGTCTCCAGGTCATCCCTTGGCCTATATGTCCGGTTGTCCGGTTAAGAAGGCAAAGGGAATGTGGTCGTCAGGAGATAGAAATACTCACGTAGCCGTCTGTTTGTTTCCTTGTCTGTACACTACCTTGACTGGTTTTTATTCTACTGGGCCGCTGGGCCGTCCATTTATTATTTGGGTTTGTATTATGGGCCGGACTATTGGACTTAGATAAAAATAGGGTACAACAGGTTCCGTCCGGGATTCCTCTTAATTTGTTTTTTGGTCTAGTGCTCACCATTGACGACGGCGGTTAGGGTTATAGGGATTTTTGAATTTTGGAAAGGGAGTGGATGAGGGTGGTTATCGGGTTTCGTGGGGGGAGTTATGGAAAGTGGGGATTTGCAGAGTCCTAATGATGGGATGTTTTTCCCTCAAATCTCGCACCCCCGTCTGCCCAGTATGGTAAACCCAAACTGGTATTCTTTGCCCAATCCTTGTCCCTGCAAAATCAAAAATACAATACACCCTTTCTTCCGGCCTTGTTAAGTTTGGTATGAAGTGATCTTTTTATTAAACCTAAAATAAAAAAAATAAAAATAACAAACTAAACAGTAATTAAAGCATAAAAAAAAACATACCAGGTTGCCTCCTGGCCAGCGCCCTATTTTAGGTCCTAGGCATGACCTTGCTGCTGACTTTGGTTAACGATCACTGTGGGCAATCAGGAACTCCAATTCCACTTGCCCAAAGTAAGGTTTAACTCGCTGTCCACTAACCTTGAAAACGTAGTCTTCACCCTTAGTTGTCTTTCCCTTCAGCTCCACTGGTCCATTAGGGCAAACCTGGTGTACGATATATGGACCTTCCCATTTTGAAAACAGTTTGCCCTTCCGGAACAGATTCTTCGTTTGATGTAAAAGGACCAGTGTTCCTTCCTTAATTGGTTTATGTTTGATTATCTTGTCATGTGCTCTCTTTGTTCTTTCCTTGTAGTGTGCCGCATGATCATATGCCTCGATCCTCAACTGCTCTAACTCCACAAGGTCCAATTTTTGTTCGTTACCTGCTAAGTCCCAATCAAAATTGACTTTGTTTACTGCCCAATGTGCTTTATGCTCGATTTCTACGGGTAAGTGGCATGCTTTCCCGAATAACATCCTGTATAGTGATACCCCAAAGGGTGTTTTGAAAGCAGTACGGTATGCCCAAAGTGCATCATCCAATTTGTCAGACCAGTCTTTGCCCTCAGGTCTAACTGTCTTTCTCAGAATAGTCTTGATGATTCGATTGGACAACTCAGCTTGCCCATTTGCCTGGGGGTGATATGCTGTTGAGACCCGATGTGTCACCCCATACTTCTGAAGTAGCTTCTTTATTACTGCGTTGCAGAAGTGCGTACCTTGATCACTTATCAACGCTCTGGGTACACCGAACCGACTAAAAATATTTGCTTTTAAGAAGTCTGCTACCACTCGAGAGTCATTGGTGGCTGTTGCTTTGGCTTCGACCCACTTAGACACGTAGTCTACTGCCAGCAGTATATACTCTTTGCCCTTGGAGTTTGGGAGTGGTCCCATGAAGTCTATACCCCATACATCAAATATTTCCACTGGTAGTATGGGCACCGAAGGCATTTCGTCCCTCTTAGTCATGTTTCCTTCCCTTTGACATTGATCACACCCCTTACACCAGGCAATGCAGTCCTTAGCCAAAGTCTTCCAGTAGAAACCGCATTCCAGAATCTTCCTGGCAGTTCGCTTGTGCCCAAAGTGGCCTCCACACGGTTTCTCATGGCAGTGCCTCATTATGTCCTGTTGCTCTGATTCGGCTACACATCGTCTCAACACCTGATCTTCACATCTCTTCCATAGGTACGGCTCATCCCATATGTATCCCTTTGCCTCTCGTTTCATTTTATTTCTTTCGTAGATGGAAGCTTCGTCTCTGAACTCTCCTCCTACTATATAGTTAACGAGGTCTGCGTACCAAGGTTCCTCGTGCATAGCATAGATAGAGTACAAGTGTTCGTCTGGAAACGTCTCGGTTATGGGTATGTCTTCTTCTTTTTGTAAAATCCGGCTGAGATGATCCGCCACTAAGTTCTGATTGTCGGCTTTGTCCCTAATCTCGATGTCAAACTCCTGTAGCAGTAGGATCCATCGAATTAGCCTCGGTTTGGTTTCTTTCTTTGCCATTAAGTACTTGAGTGCAGCGTGATCAGTGTTGGGATATGTCCTTCGATCCTACGTGTGCAATCGATATAGTCATAAGGTCGTCTATGGATGTTAAATGATTATTTGATAATATTATTTGTTGGGAACAATATAATATTGATCGATAAATCATACCTACAGGGTCACACACGGACTCAAAGATGATGTACGTTGCTTGATAAATATATTGATTTAGAATCAATATTTACGTGGATTTAATAAACATGCATGGGATGCATGGCTTGCATGGATGCATGTCACATAGTGTGACATGGCATGCCACACAAGCAAGTGGGACCACATACAATGCATAGTGGCATGTGTATGTGGCATATGACCTTTCACCTCCTTTGTAACCCCTTTTGCATGTTAATGGTACATTATGATGTCCATTATGTTGTAGGTTACAAAGGGGAGTAATGTGATGAATAATGAGGTTATAATATGGATGAAAATCAGATTTTCAACACACATTATCTTTACCCACGAAATTCACACCAAAGAGAGAAAGGAGAGAGTGTTCTAGGAGAACCAACTCGATCAAGCAAAGTGTTCGTCATCCGGGTTCGTGTGCAACACGTAGAGGCCGGGCCATTTGTGCGGCTTCAACATCCGGGCGATCTAGACAAGTAGAGTGACGAGGTCATTCACAAGGAGAGCTTCAAGTTGCTGATCCATTAAGGTGGTTCAATCGACTCAGCACCACCTTAACCAAAGTCAACGATCACCAAAAGTAAGTAATCGTTGAACCTTATATATATATATATATATATATATATTAGATGTGTATATATATATGTTTATATGTGTTCTTATACACATTAAGTGTGCACTAAGATCATGGCATAGTAGATCTATTGCTTTACACGCTTCCGCACACACGGTATATCGATTGGATCGGTATACCGGTACCTTCAATTGGTATCAGAGCCTAGGGCTCGTGCACACTTTTGTGTTGGACACGAAGGTTAAATCAACATAATTGGATTATTTGTTTAATTGTGATTATGTGATTAGATGTAAGGCCGGCCACCGTTAGTGGTCGGGTGAATGATTTCGTCGTTTTTTACGTTTCGATTGGCCATAGTCTTTTGAGGGCTGCGTCCCTTGGAATCATTTGTAGTAGATAGGTTTTTCTATTATATTTGTATTGTACTACTTGTAAGCGATGGACTTGGTCCATGGTTCGATGGAGGATCTCGGCTCTCCGGCGAAAACGAGAAGAAACGAAGCAAAACGAAGCAAAGCGGACAAAACCGGGCTGCTGGAGCCAAACGGCGGGCGCCGTTTGTGATCCAGCGGGCGCTGTTTTAATTTGGCGTGCGCCGTTTTGGAAACGGCGACCGCCGAAAGCTCTTTTTTGGGGCAGACGGTTTTTTGCCCTTTCGGCGGGCGCCGTTTTGGAAACGGCGACCGCCGGTGGTGTTCAGCGACCGCTGGTTGTAAAACGGCGGGCGTTGTTCGTGGTTTTTGGGCTAATGACTTGTTTTGACCAAAATCGGTGAGCACGGAACTAAAATGGAGGGCGAGGACCAGTCCAGAAGATGTTCAAGGCCTATTTTGGTGCTTTTAATTTTTCGTTTGAGAGTTGTGAGGTTCTAGGGGCCTTTCGATTTCGTATTATTTGCTTTGCTAGTTATAGGATGTTTTATGTTATAAATGTTCAACTTACATATAAACACCTATGCATGCAAGTTCCCAAAATAATGAGTATAATGTCTTGTCCAAAAACATCACACTCATGAAGCCCTCGATCATAAGTTGGTAGGTCCGCCTCAGCAGGGTACTACTTGTTATCTTGGGATAAGTGGGAGTAAGGGTTAGACCCTTACACGTGACTTTGGTTTTCTCATCGATAGATCCACTGCAGGCGTGGCTATCGAGACATGAGATGAGAATGGGATTCTCATCGACCGAGAGTGATATTAGATATCATTGACATGGGTGTGTTTACCTATCTTGAAATACTTAAGTGCGGACTCAGTCGGCTTAAAGATTTGCAAGATGAGGATCTCGGAATCGTTTTGTTCTAAGGGACAATGATATTGGATATTTTATTGAACAAAATGAAATAAATAAGTACAATTGTTAGACAACCTTATTTGTTTACCGCTTTGTGGATGTTTACATACTTTAGTTATCTTTCTTTTATAGTTTATCATGTCAAATATCAACTCAATTCAAGTTTGGTTCAATTCTTGATTAAGAAAAATTGAACAAATTTTCTTGATTCACAACGTAATTTGAGGATGGTCCTCAAATACGAAGACAAGGAAAGTGTGTTAGATAACCACATCCTAAGATATCATTGAACAACTCAATATCATGTTCAGAGAATATGCAATGATTGAGCGGTTCGGTGTGACCAGGGTCATCGCTTCAGCTAGGCTGGAAAAATGGAAATCTACGGGATCACATGTGCAACAAATGATTGGATTATTTGTTTCAAGTGACCGCCTAGATTTTTCCTATGATGATTATTTGGCAACCGATTTCATACTTCAATCTCATGATGGTTATAATGCCTTTAGGCTAAATTTTCCATATGAATGGTTTGAAGAAATCGCTTCGTGAGCTCCACGGGATGCTCAAGGCTGCTGAGCCGGCGATAGAGAAGGACCCTAAGAGGGAAATTCTTATGATATAGGATAGGGTATTCAAAAGAGCATGGGCAAGAAGGCTACTAGGGTTCCTAGGGAATCTCAATGCGTCTACTGCAAAAGTGTTGGACACTACTTGCAAACATATAAAAGTTCATATTTTATTCAATTTCAAAACAAATGCCTAATTTGTCTTTCATTTGATTGATTATAAGGTTATGATTATTTACACCTCGGGGAGTGATTTAATCCAAAACAATTAAGTTCATCAATGACACAAATTAGAGACTTTCGAGCCATTGGATGGCGTGAAACGATTGTCTGGTTGGCTCCCTCATATTTTATGAGAGATAGGGCTTCAATTGCATGATAATATCGCTGGTTAGAAAACTTCGATTTTTCACTTACGATTTATCACGTTTTGACATTGAGATAATTTTGAATGGGAAATTCGAATAAGAGTCAATTATTGAGAATAATTGAACTTGCCCAAAGTTCAAAGAAGATGTGAAGAGCGGGGTTGCTTCATCTTCAGGTATTAATGTTATAGACATTAAACTTCACAAATTCAACTTCTTGGGTATTGGATGCCAAACGTAGTTCTCACATTTGTATGTGGAGGAACTACATAGAAGTATAAGTTTGGTGAGTAGAGATGTCGATCTACGGGCGAGAAATGGAGCGAAGGTCGCTGCATTAGCCGTATGATCATATGATGTTGTTTTGCCTTAGGGCCTTGTTTTAGTATTATAACTATGTAATTTCGTACCTTCAATAAACAATGAATATTGGTTCAGTATTGGATACTGATGGATTAGTTTTTCACTAATTAAATAGTTTGATAACTATTTTAATTGTGAACTATTCTTTGTTTTGGTACGATTATTACATTATTTATGTATACTTTAAACTCAACAAATCATATATAACATTAACACAAAAGTCCAAATCGAATAAGTCTCAATGAGACATAACTGTAACATTGTTGATTAGATCAAAATCTAAACATGTAACGAATCTTCTTTTAGAAGGCATTCTAGAATCATTTGACTTGGAGTCATTTGATACATGTGAATGATGTTTGATGGACAAAGATAACAATGTCATCTTTCTTGGAGAAAGGAGAACATGTGAGTGATTAATTAAGGATGATCCATACTGATGTATGTGGAACCTATCAGTTCACAAGCACATGAAGGTTATGTTTCGGAAAAGAGAAAACAAACTATATTAGATATAGTTCGACCATTCGATGAGAGGTCTAAATGAACTACTGGTCTCTTTTGGGAACACACAATTCTTGACTTCAACTTATACACTGAATAGGACACCGTCAAAAGCTATTGATAAGACACCATACGAGGTATGGAAAGGGTGAAGGTACCGGTATACCGATCCAATCGATATACCGTGTGTGCGGAAGCGTGTAAAGCATATAAATCTATCATGCTTAGATCTTAGTGCACACAAATATGTATAGACACACATATATTTATATATATATACATCCAATATATGTATATATAGAGATATCAACGAGATCTTACTTATGATGACGAAGTGATTCGTTGATGTTGTTGAGGTGGTGTTGAGTCGATTGAACCACCTCAAATGGATCAGCCTTTCGAAGCTCTCCTTGTGAATGACCTCGTCACTACTCTTGTCTAGATCGTCCGGATGTGGAAGCCGCACAAATGGCCCGGCCTCTACGTGTTGCACACGAACCCGGAAAATGAACTTGCTTGCTTGTTCTTGAGTGATTCTCTCACTCTTTTCTCTCTTGTGGTATGGAATTTCGTGGCTGATGATTAAGTGGTATGAAAACCATGTTTTCATCTCTTTATTCACCACAATTAACCTCTCCTTGTAACCCCCCCATTATGTGCATCATAATGCACCAATAATGGTGGTTAATGGGGAGGTAAAGGGTCATTTCCACATCACCATGCCAATTGGCATGGATGTGGTCCCCTTGCTTGTGTGGCATGCCATGTCACACCATGTGACATGCATCCATGCAAGCCATGCATCCCATGCATGTGAAAATCCATACGTATTGATTCTAAATCAATATGACAAGCAACGTAATTCCGACTCGTGTGTGACCCTGTAGGTATGATTTATCGATCAATATTATATTGTTCCCAACAATTAATATTATCGAATAATCATTTAAACATCCATAGACGACCTTATGACTTTATCGATTGCACACGTAGGATCGAAGGACATATCCTAACAATCTCCCACTTGGCCTTCAGAGCCAGTGTGCTGCCAACTTCTTGTTGTCACTTTATGTCTAAATTTGAACTTGAGGCAAGACTCGAGTCATCCTCAATCGGTTCAAACCTTTCTTGGACTTTGAGACAGACTGTAAAACCAGATTTATCACTATGATACGAATCTGGACGTGGCCACGTATTTTCCACAGTCTCGACTCTCCAAGTGGCCGGTAAGACATATGATCCATATTAAAATGGAGGACAATCCCATCTTGTCAATCCAAGCTCTCCCACTTGCTTCCTGATATACCCAATAACAAGTTTTATAACCTCCTTTTACGAAAGGCGTTTACTTGTATCAAAGTACACCATTTCACAATGGAATTACTCTGGACTACTCAGGTCAGAGGAAATTGCTCGACAGTCAACGAAATAGTATTATGACTCGAAATCTTAAATACTATTCCAGTCGGGTCTGTTCGATCATTAGCTCCCAGCTAATATCTATGTAATTGTACTTGATGTCCCACATCACTAGCCCATGAAGCGGCGCTATAGTACACATTACAATCTAGTTCTTTGCATCATCAGTTTGTCCGTACTCGATGATACGAACTAGGAACAATTTATGATTTAATTATATTAGTTCAACAGTTGGGACTTCATTATGTGGTAAATCGACCTCATAACCCAATTAATATAATTTAATCATTTGGACAATTCATACAATTTAAACCACAATTATATGAAGAAATTATTGAATATCATAAAAGATACGTGAATGTTTACATAAACTCCAAAAGTAGACAATACAGTAATAGGAATCACAATCCATCTCTAAGATATCGTATCCCTATTGCAGTCGTATGAGCATCATGCTTTGACTGCTGGAGTGGTTTAGTTAAAGGGTCTGCAACATTATCATCAGTTGCAACTTTATTTATCTCGATGTCTCCACGACTAACTATCTCCCTGAGAATGTGGAACTTCCTGAGCACATGTTTGGATTTGTGGTGCTCCCTAGGCTCCTTGGCTTGCGCGATAGCTCCACTATTATCACAATAGAGAGCTATCGGATGGGCCGAACTAGGTACGACACCGAGCTCATCTAAGAACTTTCTCATCCAAACGGCCTCTTTTGCTGCTTCTGATGCAGCAATGTACTCAGCCTCTGTAGTAGAATCAGCTACGGTGGGTTGCTTGGAACTCTTCCAGCTCACCGCACCTCCATTCAGACAAAAGACAAATCCGGATTGAGACCGGAAATCATCTTTGTCTGTTTGGAAGCTTGCATCCGTATATCCTGTCACAACCAACTCTTCTTGTCCTCCAAAGACAAGAAAATACTCTTTAGTCCTTCTAAGGTACTTAAGAATATTCTTGGCCGCAGTCCAATGCGCCTCACCTGGGTTTCCTTGAAACCGACTCGTCATGCTCAAAGCATACGATACATCCGGTCGTGTACATATCATGGCGTACATAATAGACCCTATTGCCGAAGCATAAGGAATATTTGCCATCCTTATTTGCTCATCAGATCCCGAAGGGCACTGACTCTTGCTTAAAGATGTACCATGAGTCATTGGAATGAGACCCTTCTTGGCGTCTTTCATTCTGAACCTGTCAAGCACCTTATCAATATAGGTTGCTTGACTAAGTCCAAGCATCCTTTGTGATCTGTTCCGACAGATCTTGATGCCCAATATGTACTGTGCTTCTCCAAGATCCTTCATTGAAAACCATCTTCCTAGCCATTCTTTAACAGAATTAAGCATAGGAATATTGTTTCCAATGAGGAGTATGTCATCGACATACAACACAATGAATACAACGTAACTCCCACTGACCTTCTTGTAAACACAAGAGTCTTCCATGTTCTTTTGAAATCCAAACTCTTGTATGGATTCATCGAACCGAAGATTCCAGCTCCGAGATGCTTGCTTTAATCCATAAATGGATCTATTAAGCTTGCATACTCTCTCAGCCTGATTAGGATCGATAAAACCCTCAGGTTGTGTCATAAACACTTCCTCTACTAGAATCCCATTCAAGAAGGCGGTTTTAACGTCCATTTGCCATATCTCATAATCATAATGAGCAGCAATGGCTAAGAGAATCCGAATGGATTTAATCATAGCAACTGGTGAAAAGGTTTCATCATAATCCACCCCGTGAATTTGTTTATATCCTTTTGCTACCAACCTTGCTTTGAAAACACTAGGTTTTCCATTCATGTCTGTTTTTATTTTGTAAATCCATTTGCATCCAATGGGCCTAGCCCCTTTAGGCAAATCGACCAAGTTCCAAACTTGATTTTCAGACATTGATTCCATTTCGGATTTCATGGCACCCTGCCATTTCTCGGAATCTGGACTCGTCATAGCTTGGATATAGGTCGAAGGTTCATTGCTTTCTAAAAGCATGACTTTATAGCTCTCATTTGTCAGAATACCTAAGTATCTGTCAGGTTGAGATCTAATCCTTCCGGACCTTCGAGGGTTAGGTGTGGTTTCCAAAACCATTGGAGCACTCTCGACTTGGTCTTGAGTGTCCATCTCAGTTTGATCTTCTTGAACCTCGTTCAAGTTTTCTTGAATTTCGTTCAATTCAACTGAGCTCCCACTTACTTTCTTGGAAAGATATTCCTTTTCAAGAAATACACCATCTCGAGCAACAAAGACTTTGTTCTCAGATTGGTTGTAAAAGTGGTACCCTCGTGTTTCTTTTGGATAACCCACAAAGAAACATTTATCCGATTTGGGTTCAAGCTTTGTAGAGATATTTCTCTTCACATAAGCTTCACATCCCCAAATCTTGATATAAGACAAGTTAGGGACCTTCCCTTTCCATACCTCGTATGGTGTCTTATCAACAGCTTTTGACGGTGTCCTATTCAGTGTATAGGCCGCTGTTAAAAGTGCGTGTCCCCAAAAAGATTTTGGTAGTTCACTAAAGCTCATCATCGATCGAACCATATCCAATAAGGTTCTATTCCTCCTTTCGGAAACACCATTCATCTGGGGTGTTCCAGGTGGAGTGAGTTGATATAAAATACCACAACTCATAAGATGATCATCGAATTCTTGGCTAAGATATTCACCACCTCGATCCGATCGAATGGCTTTTATCTTCTTACCAAGTTGATTCTCAACTTCATTTTGGAATTCTTTGAACTTTTCAAAGGCTTCCGACTTATGCCTCATTAAATAGACATAACCATATCTACTTAAGTCATCGGTAAAAGTTATGAAGTAGAAATAACCTCCACGTGCTTGTGAGCTCATTGGACCACATACATCAGTATGGATTAAACCCAATAGATCACTTGCACGTTCTCCTTTTCCTAGAAAAGGTGACTTTGTCATTTTGCCCATCAAACATCCTTCACATGTATCGAATGACTCCAAGTCAAAAGATTTGAGAATACCTTCTTTAAGAAGTTTCTCTACACGTTTAATGTTGACGTGGCCTAATCGACAATGCCAAAGGTATGTTTCATTGAATTCATTCGATTTGGCCTTTTTGGTATCAATGTTATATATATGATTGTCAAGTTGAAGTATATATAAACCATGTTCTAATCGTGCCGAACCATAGAACACTCCACTTTTTGAAATAGTAAATAAACCATTTATTATAGTGAAGGAAAATCCTTCAGTATCCAATACTGAAATAGAAATGATGTTCTTGGTAATACTTGGAACGAAATAAACATTATTCAATACTAAAACAAGGCCCGAAGGCAAACACAAATCATAAGATCCTACGGCTAATGCAGCGACCCTCGCTCCATTTCCAACCCGCAGATCGACATCTCCCTTTACCAAAGTTCTACTTCTTTGCAGTCCCTGCACATGTGAAACAATGTGAGCACCGCATCCGGTATCCAATACCCAAGAAGAAGAATTTGTAAAGTTTATGTCTATGACATAAATACCTGAAGATGAAGGAACGACACCGTTCTTCACATCCTCCTTGAACTTGGGGCAATCCCGCTTGTAGTGTCCAACACCCTTGCAGTAGAAACACTCAGATTCCCCAGGAACCTTAGAAGCTTTCAAGAACCTTTTGGAAGGAGTTGCCACAACTTTCCCTTTCCCTTTGCCTTTCACTTCTGGTTTCTTAATCCCCTTGAACTTTTTGGTACCTCCTTCCCGAATCATAAGAACTTCCCTCCTAGGGTCCTTCTTAATCGCCGACTCAGCAGCCTTAAGCATCCCATGGAGCTCATGAAGCGATTTCTTCAGTCCATTCATGTGGAAATTCAGCCTAAAGGCGTCATAACCATCATGAAGAGAATGGAGAATGAAATCGGTAGCCAACTCGTCATCATATGCAAAACCGAGGCGAGCACTTGAAGCAAATAATCCAATCATTTGCTGTACATGTGGTCCCACGGGTTTACCCTTTTCCAGCCTAGCTGTTGCTATAGCCCGGGTGACACCGAAGCGCTCAATCCTAGCCTGTTCCCCGAACATGCTCTTGAGCTCTTCTATGATGTCATAGGCTTCCATGAACTCGAATTGTTTTTGCAACTCGGGTACCATGGATGCCAACATCAAACATGTCACCTCATTCGAGGCTTTCTTAGCAAGGGCATATGATGCCTTTTGGGCATCCGTGCCCCCATCAGCGGGAAGCACGGGAAGGGGTTTGTCCAACACACTTTCCTTTTCCTCGTATTTGAGGACTATCCTCAAGTTACGTTGCCAATCAAGGAAATTGGTGTTGTTCAACTTTTCTCTATCCAAGATAGAGCTGAACTTGAATTGAGTTGAGACAGACATATTATACTACAGAAGAAAGATAAATTAAGTAAGTAAACATCCACAAAGCGTTTAAACAAATAAGGTTGTCTCGCAAAACTACTTTATTTGTTTCATTTTGTTCATTCGATATCCAATATCGTCGTTCCCAATTATCTTAATATCAAAACCGTGATAAATCGTAAGTGAAAACTCGAGGTTTTCTAACCAGCGATCTTATCATGCAATTGAAGCCCTATCTCTCATTAAAATGAGGGAGCCAACCAGACAATCGATTCACGCCATCCAATGGCTCGAATGTCTCTAATCTGTGTCATCGACATAAGCAAGCGCTTTGGCTCCATTCCACTCCCCGGGGTGAGAATGAGTCGAGTTGAACTTAGTCTTTGAAAAACAAATTAGGCATTGGTTTTTGACATTTTAATAAATTAGAACAAAACGATCCCAAGACCCTCATCTTGCGAATCCTTAAGCCGACTGAGTCCGCACTTAAGAACTCCAAGATAGGTAGACATCCCATGTCAATGACATCCAATGTCACTCTCGGTCGATGAGAGTCCCATTCTCATCTCATGTCTCGATAGCCACGCCTGCAGTGGATCTATCGATGAGAAAACCAAACTCACTTGTAAGGGTCTAACCCTTACTCCCACTTATCCCAAGATAACAAGTAGTACCCCGCTGAGGCGGACCTACCAACTTATGATCGAGGGCTTTATAGGTGTGATGTTTTGGACAAGACATTATACTCATTATTTTGGGAACTTGCATGCATAGGTTTGTTTATATGTAAGTTGAACATTTATAACATAAAACAACCTATAACTAGCAAAGCATATAAATACGAAATCGAAAGGCCCCTAGAACCTCACAACTCTCAAACGAAAAGAATTAAAGTAATAACAAAAGCCTTGAACATCTTCTGGACTGGTCCTCGCCTTCCGTTTTAGTTCCGTGCCCTCCGATTTTGGTCAAATCCATTCCGTACCCAAAAAACCACGAACGGCGCCCGCCAATTCACAATCAGCGGTCGCCGAACTCCACTGGCGGTCGCCGTTTCCAAAACGGCGCCCGCCGAAAGGGTTCGGAAAAATCTGCCCCAAAAATAGGTCATTCGGCGGTCGCCGTTTCCAAAACGGTGCCCGCCGAATCAAAACGGCGCTCGCCGGAGCTCAAACGGCGACCGCCGTTTGGCTCCAGCAGCCCGGTTTGCTTCGTTTTGCTTCGTTTGGCTTCGTTTCTTCTCGTTTTCGCCGGAGAGCCGAGATCCTCCATCGAACCATGGACCAAGTCCATCGCTTACAAGTTTGAACAATACAAATTGAAATAGAAACCTATCTATTACAAATGATTCCAAGGGACGCAGCCCTCCAAAACTATGGCCAATCGAAACGTAAAAAACGACAATTTCATTCACCCGACCACTAACGGTGGCCGGCCTTACATCTAATCACATAATCACATAAAACAATTAAGCCAATTATGTTGATTAAACCTTTTTGTGTCCAACACAAAAGTGTGCACGAGCCCTTGGCTCTGATACCAATTGAAGGTACCGGTATACCGATCCAATCGATATACCGTGTGTGCGGAAGCGTGTAAAGCATATAAATCTATCATGCTTAGATCTTAGTGCACACAAATATGTATAGAATCACATATATTTATATATATATATATCCAATATATGTATATATAGAGATATCAACGAGATCTTACTTATGATGACGAAGTGATTCGTTGATGTTGTTGAGGTGGTGTTGAGTCGATTGAACCACCTCAAATGGATCAGCCTTTCGAAGCTCTCCTTGTGAATGACCTCGTCACTACTCTTGTCTAGATCGTCCGGATGTGGAAGCCGCACAAATGGCCCGGCCTCTACGTGTTGCACACGAACCCGGAAAATGAACTTGCTTGCTTGTTCTTGAGTGATTCTCTCACTCTTTTCTCTCTTGTGGTATGGAATTTCGTGGCTGATGATTAAGTGGTATGAAAACCATGTTTTCATCTCTTTATTCACCACAATTAACCTCTCCTTGTAACCCCCCCCATTATGTGCATCATAATGCACCAATAATGGTGGTTAATGGGGAGGTAAAGGGTCATTTCCACATCACCATGCCAATTGGCATGGATGTGGTCCCCTTGCTTGTGTGGTATGCCATGTCACACCATGTGACATGCATCCATGCAAGCCATGCATCCCATGCATGTGAAAATCCATACGTATTGATTCTAAATCAATATGACAAGCAACGTAATTCCGACTCGTGTGTGACCCTGTAGGTATGATTTATCGATCAATATTATATTGTTCCCAACAATTAATATTATCGAATAATCATTTAAACATCCATAGACGACCTTATGACTTTATCGATTGCACACGTAGGATCGAAGGACATATCCTAACAAAGGGAAGGTCCCTAACTTGTCTTATATCAAGGTTTGGGGATGTGAAGCTTATGTGAAGAGAAATATCTCTACAAAGCTTGAACCCAAATCGGATAAATGTTTCTTTGTTGGTTATCCAAAAGAAACACGAGGGTACCACTTTTACAACCAATCCGAGAACAAAGTTTTTGTTGCTCGAGATAGTGATTTTCTTGAAAAGAGTTATCTTTCCTAGAAATTCAGTGGGAGATCGGTTTTCTTGAACGAGGTTCAAGTGAAACAACCAATGATGAATACTCAAGACTAGGTTGAGAGTATTCTTATGGTTTTGGAAGCCATACCAGCCCTCGTAGGTCCGAAAGGAATAAATCTATCTCTATTATTCAAATACTTAGATATTGTGACCAATGAGAGATATGAATTCATGCTTTTGGAAAGCGGTGAACCTTCGACCTAATTCCAAGCTATGACGAGTCCAGCTACTGAAAATTGGCATGGTGCCATGAAATCTGAGATGATATCAATATCTGATAATCAAGTTTGGAACTTGATAACGGGGTTAGACCCAATGAATGCTAATAGATCTTTAAGATCTAAACAGACAGATGGAAAACCTAGGGTTTTCAAAGCAAGGTTGATGGTAAAAGTTTTATTCACGAGGTGGATTATGGAAAAACTTTCACCAATTGCTTTGATTAAATCATTCAGATTATCTTAGTCATTACTACTCATCTTGATAATGAGTTATGGTAATATTGGATGTTAAAACTAACTTCTTGAATTGGATTCTAGAAGAGGTTGCGTTTTAACACAGCCAAAGAGTTTTATCGATCTTAATAAGGCTGAGAAATTATGCAAGCTTATAGTTCTATTTATGGAATGAAGAATGCATATCGGAGTAGCAATCTTCAGTTCAATGAATCCATACTGGGATTTGGATTTCAGAGGAACTCGGAAGAGTCTTGTTTTACAAGAAGATCAGTGGGAGTTACGTTGTATTAATTGTGTTGTATGTCGGTGACATACTCCTTATTGGAAACAATGTTTCTATGCTTAATTCTATTAAAGAATGGCTTGGGAATTGTTTTTCAATGAAGGATCTTGGAGAAGCACAGTACATATTGGGCATCAAGATCTGTCGGAACAGATCGAAAATTATGTTTGGACTTAGTCAAGTGACCTATTTTGATAAGGTACTTGATAAGTTCAGAATGAAAGACGCCAAAAAGGGTCTCATTCCAATGAGTCATGGCACATCTCTTAGCAAGATGCAAGGCCCTACGGGACTTGATGAGCAAAAGAGGATGGAAAACATTCCTTATGCTTTGGCAATAGGGTCTATAATGTATGCCATGATATGTACACGACCGGACGTATCGTATGCTTTGAGCATGACGAGTCAGTTTCAAGGAAATCCAGGTGAGGCGCGTTAGACTGCGACCAAGAATATTCTTATGTACCTTAGATGGACAAAAGAATTTTGTTGTCTT
Organism: Euphrasia confusa; assembly: GCA_954870475.1. NCBI lineage: Eukaryota > Viridiplantae > Streptophyta > Magnoliopsida > Lamiales > Orobanchaceae > Euphrasia > Euphrasia confusa. Next base: position 19,913,778 of record OX940966.1, read on the forward strand.
TGGAAGACAAAAAGAGTTGATATTAACAAGCTGTTTGAATGCTAACTTCAAAACAAACTAAGATAATTTCCGATTTTAATCTGGTTATATCTTTTGTCTGGTTAGAGGTGATATTTGCTGGAATAGTTCCATGCAATGCAATATAGCTGATTAAACTACAAAAGCTGAGCACAGTATTGCATTGGATGCAGTAATGTTGGCAGTTAAGATTTGAATGTTCTTGAATGAACTAGGTGGCGTAACTAGCTTAGCCCATCCGATAATTCTCTATTTATAGTAGAGTTATCGCGCAAGCCAATGAGCTAGGAAGCACCACAAGTCTAAAACTGGTGCTCAGGAAGTTCCACATTATCTGGGAGATAGTTTTGTGGAGACATCGAGATAATAAAGTTGCAACTTTTGGTAAGGTTGCAAACCCGCTTTCTAAACCTCTCCAGCAGTTTAAGCTTGAGGCTTTCACGACTGCAATAGATATCAGACATCTTAGAGATGGGTTGTGATTTCTATTACTGTATTAGATACTTTTGGAGATTTGGTAAACATTCACTCATATGTATAATACATATTTCTTCATATAAATATGGTTTAATTTATATGAATTGTCCAAATGATTAAGTGATATCAATTGGGTTATGAGGTCGACTTACCGCATAATGAAGTCCCAATGGTTGAACTGATATACTTAAATCATATAGTTGTTCCTGGTTCGTATAATCGAGTACGGACAAACCGATAATACAATGAACTAGTTTGTAATGTGTACTATAGCGCCGCTTCATGGGCTAGTGATGTGGGACATCAAGTACAATTACATAGATATTAGCTGGGAGCTGATGATCGAACAGACCCGACTGGAATAGTATTTAAGATTTCGAGTCATAATACTATTTCATTGACTGTCGAGCAATTTCCTCTGACCTGAGTAGTCCAGAGTGATTCCATTGTGAAATGGTGTACTTTGATTCAAGTAAACGCCTTTCGTAAAAGGAGGTTATAAAACTTGTTATTAGGTATATCAGGAAGCAAGTGGGAGAGCTTGGATTGACAAGATGGGATTGTCCTCCATTTTATAATGGGATACATGTCTTACCGGCCACTTGGAGAGTCGAGACTGTGGAAAATACGTGGCCACGTCCAGATTCGTACCATAGTGATAAATCTGGTTTTACAGTCTGTCTCAAAGTCCAAGAAAGGTTTGAACCGATTGAGGATGACTCGAGTCTTGCCTCAAGTTCAAACTTAGACATAAAGTGACAACAGGAAGTTGGCAGCACACTGGCTCTGAAGGCCAAGTGGGAGATTGTTGGGATATGTCCTTCGATCCTACGTGTGCAATCGATATAGTCATAAGGTCGTCTATGGATGTTAAATGATTATTTGATAATATTATTTGTTGGGAACAATATAATATTGATCGATAAATCATACCTACAGGGTCACACACGGACTCAAAGATGATGTACGTTGCTTGATAAATATATTGATTTAGAATCAATATTTACGTGGATTTAATAAACATGCATGGGATGCATGGCTTGCATGGATGCATGTCACATAGTGTGACATGGCATGCCACACAAGCAAGTGGGACCACATACAATGCATAGTGGCATGTGTATGTGGCATATGACCTTTCACCTCCTTTGTAACCCCTTTTGCATGTTAATGGTACATTATGATGTCCATTATGTTGTAGGTTACAAAGGGGAGTAATGTGATGAATAATGAGGTTATAATATGGATGAAAATCAGATTTTCAACACACATTATCTTTACCCACGAAATTCACACCAAAGAGAGAAAGGAGAGAGTGTTCTAGGAGAACCAACTCGATCAAGCAAAGTGTTCGTCATCCGGGTTCGTGTGCAACACGTAGAGGCCGGGCCATTTGTGCGGCTTCAACATCCGGGCGATCTAGACAAGTAGAGTGACGAGGTCATTCACAAGGAGAGCTTCAAGTTGCTGATCCATTAAGGTGGTTCAATCGACTCAGCACCACCTTAACCAAAGTCAACGATCACCAAAAGTAAGTAATCGTTGAACCTTATATATATATATATATATATATATATATATATATATATATATATATATATATATATATATATATATATATATATATATATTAGATGTGTATATATATATGTTTATATGTGTTCTTATACACATTAAGTGTGCACTAAGATCATGGCATAGTAGATCTATTGCTTTACACGCTTCCGCACACACGGTATATCGATTGGATCGGTATACCGGTACCTTCATATACTATGGTCTTGCTCCCCAATAAGTACGACCTGAATTTCTCATAAGCGAACACTATGGCTAGCAGCTCCTTCTCGGTGGTTGCATAGTTGCTTTGGGCGGCATTAAGTGTCTTTGAGGCATAGTATATCACGTGCCTCTCTTTGCCCTTCAGTTGCCCAAGTACTGCCCCAACTGCGTATCCACTAGCGTCACACATTAGTTCAAAGGGCATTCCCCACTCTGGGGGCTGAATGATAGGTGTTGTCACTAGTCTCTCCTTCAGATGGTTGAAGGCTCTTTGGCAATCACCGTCAAAGTCCCACTCTACGTCATTCTGTAGTAGTCTTGTCATTGGTTGGGCGATGCTGGCAAAGTCCTTCACAAAGCGCCTATAGAATCCCGCATGACCAAGGAATCCTCTCACTTGCTTGATATTCCTTGGGTATGGTAGTTTGGCAATAACTTCTATCTTCGCTTTGTCGACTTCTATGCCTTTGGCCGACACTACATGTCCCAGGACTACTCCTTCTTCTACCATGAAGTGACACTTTTCATAGTTCAAAACCAAACTCTTCTCTACACACCGCTGCAGTGTTAGCTCCAAGTTTGCCAGGCATAGGTCAAAGGTATTACCATAGACCGTGAAGTCGTCCATAAATACTTCAATTCCGTTCTCTAATAGGTCAGAAAATATACTCATCATACAACGTTGGAAGGTCCCTGGTGCGTTACACAGCCCAAAGGGCATGCGCCTGTAGGCAAAGGTGCCAAAAGGACATGTAAACGTTGTTTTGTCTTGATCTTCTTCGGCTACCCAGATCTGCATGTATCCTGAATACCCGTCCAGGAAGCAAAAGTGCTTCTTCCCGGCCAAACGTTCCAACATCTCATCTATGAAGGGCAAAGGGAAATGATCCTTGCGGGTCACCTTATTCATCTTACGGTAGTCGATACACACTCTCCATCCTGTTTGTAGCCTGGTAGCGATTTGTTCTTTCTTCTCATTCTCTATGACCTGGATCCCTGACTTCTTTGGTACGACGTGTACAGGGCTAACCCACTTGTTGTCTGAGACAGGGTAAATTATCCCCACACTGAGGAGCTTTTTTATCTCTTTGAGTACTACTTCCTTCATGGCAGGATTGAGTTTCCTTTGGGGGTCTCTCACGGGTGTAGATTCATCTTCGAGGAGTATATGATGTTGGCAAATCGTCGGGCTTATACCTCTTATATCAGCCAAAGTTCATCCTATAGCCAGCTTGTAACGCCCTAGTACTTCTTTGAGTTTATCTTCCTCCTCCTCGGATAGAGCTGAATTGATAATCACTGGCAAAGTGTCGTGCTCTCCTAAGTACATGTATTTTAGATGTTTTGGCAGATTTTTCAACTCCAGTAGTGGGTCTCTCTCCAGGGATGGTTTCATGGCCGTTTCCTCCAGTATAGGCAGTTTGCCTGGGTCTCCCTTGAAATTTTCCAGTGCCCCCAACTGCCTGATCGCTTCTTGTATTCCCTCCGGTTCGTCTTCTAGTTCATCGTGTAGCATCCCTTGCTGAATTACTACTTCAATTTCGTCATACTTACCGGTTTGCATCACTTTGCCTTCTACGGCTTTTTCTATTTGATCGATCATGTGGACCTCTTCAGTATCGGCTGGGTGCTTCATAGACTTGTAGAGGTCAAAGGTAACTGTTTCTCCTTCGAACTTACATGTCAGTTTGCCTGTCTCGCAGTCTATGTGTGTTCTTGCGGTTTTAAGGAACGGTCTGCCCAGAATCATAATTGGCTCTTTGCTTGATCTCCCCATGTCTAGTACGTAGAAGTCTGCTGGGAAGATTAAATCTTCCACTTTGACCAATACGTCCTCCAGTATGCCCTCAGGGTAGACATTGGATCTGTCAGCTAGCTGGATCACCACTCTTGTGGGTTTGAGAACCCCTATGCCCAGGTCCTCGTACATAGTCTTGGGCATCACATTGATTGATGCCCCTAAGTCCAACATTGCCTTCTCGATTCTCATCCTTCTTATTATGCATGGTATGTAAAACATGCCTGGGTCCCCACACTTGGTAGGTACGTTCCTTTGAAGAACTGATGAGACATTTTCACCCACCTCGAACTTTGCATCGTCTTGATATTTTACCTTTTTCGTGCATAGCTCCTTGAGAAACTTGGCACACCGGGGCATAGTGTTCAGTATAGTCAGTAGTGGCATATTGATCTCCACCTTTTTGAACATCTGGAACATCTCGTAAGTCTCTTCCCTTTCTTTATTCTTGCTTAGCCTTCCTGGAAAGGGGACTCGAATCTTCGGTGGTGGTGATTTATCTCTCTTTGCCCTGACCACTTCTTCTTCCTTCTCTCTTTCATCTTCAACAGTTATGTCCTCTATATCTGTGGGTTCTGTCTCTTGAGGGTGTTTGCCCTGGGTTGGCGCTTTGACTTCTGGCAAGATTCTCCCACTCTTTAGCTGGATGGCATTGCAGTGGGCACTCTTCACTTCGACTTGTGGTGGCAAGTTTCCGTTCCTCTGTTCCAGCTTTGCCACGACCTGGTTCAAGTGGGCCATTTGAGCTCCCAAGTTATTCAGTTGCCCTCTAGTTTCCTGCTTGAATTTTTCGTTTTCTTGCATGGATTTCATATTTTCTTGCTGGAACTTCACGTTTTCTCTGACCAAAGTCTCCATCATGTCCGACAGTGATGCCCCTTTGCCCTGATTCTGCTGGGAGTTCCCTTGTTGCTGATGGTTGTAACGGTTCTGGTTCTGGTTGCCTTGATATCCTTCTCCTTGGTTGTTATTATTCCCATACCTGAAGTTCTCATGGTGCCTCCATCCTGGGTTGTAGGTATTTGAGTATGGGTCAAATTGCGGCCTCCCTCTTCCTTGTCCGTTTCCATTAGATTGTCCCATCGCTTTGAGCTCCTCATCGAATAAAGATGGACATTCATCAGTGGCGTGCTCTATTTCTTGGCAAATCTGGCACGCTTTGACTGCCTTCTTTGGTCCTCCCGCCATGCTGGTCATGAATTTTTCCATAGCACTGCACAGCTTGTCGATTTTTGAGTCAGAGGGGGATTGTACCAGCAGGCTTTGTTTGGGCATATCGGTGTCTTCGCCTAATTCCTCTGCCATCTCTTTGAACAGTTTGAATGCCTCGGCATCACTTTTGTTGAGTAGAGATCCTCCACTGGCAGCTAGGAGTAGAGTCTTCTCATGATGTCTCAATCCGGACACAAAGTATTGGATGAGGTCATGGTCCGGGATCTGGTGCTGGGGGCATTTAGTTAGCAGTTGTTTGAACCTTGCCCAATAGTCTTGAAAATTCTCGTTAGTTCCCATCCTTATGCTATTGATTTTCTTGCGCATTTGTTGAATTCGTGCTGCTGGGAAATACTTTTCCAGAAACCGCTTCTGTAGTTGCGCCCAAGTAGTCACTTCGCCCTGCGGAATGGTATACAGCCACTCTCTGGCCCCATCAGTCAAAGAGAAGGGAAAGGCCAGGAGTCGTATATATTGCGCTAGTACCCCGGTTGCCTGAATCGTCCCGCATGCTAGCTCAAAGTCCTGTAAATGCCTCTGTGGGTCTTCTCCGGGCATATCACTGAACTTTGGCAGGATTTGTATGAAGTTATGTTTCATCTCCCAGGGGGTAGGAATGGTGGGCAAAGTGATCCCCTGTGGCCTCAAGTTCATCTCTGACGGGAACATCATGTCCCTCAAAGTCCGTGGTGCTTCTGCTCCCATCTCTTCTATCTCTTCTAGTATTGGTTGACTAGGAGTGTCAACTGGTATGGTCTTCTTGCTCTTTGCCTTTTCTGCCCTTGGTGCCTTGGCAGAATTCTCTCCTTGGGTTGCTCGTGCTAACGCCTTGTTCTTTGCTTCTTTTCTTAGCCTTTTGGCGGTTTTCTCGATCTCTGGGTCAAAGAGTAATCCCGTATCGCCTTCCACCGCGTTTACAGTACCTAGTCAAAGAAGTAAAGAGAAAAGTCAGCACAGAAAAACTAAAAAGCTGGAATGTTGCTTCCCCGGCAACGGCGCCAATTTTGACGACGCAAAAACTTTGTCGTGGAAGTTAACGCGGCCAAAATAAATTTATAAAGTTCCTAAACTCAACACAAGATAGCTAGTGATAAGTATAGGGTCGATCCCACGAGGAAGCAATTGCAATTTATTTAATCTCGGCTTTGCCCAAATAGTGTCACAATAAAAGGGTTTGAGTTTGGTTGCTGAGTCACAGCGTTTAATCAAACTACCGACTAACAGAAATAAACTAATTTACTCAAACTAACATGCAGAAATAATAAACTAAACACTCTGACCGAACTGTAAACAGAAAAGCAATTAATCAAACTGAAATCAAATAAAGGAAAGTAGGCTTCTGGGCTTTGGCTTTTCTCTGGGTTCTCTGGGCAAACTACCGATCCCTGGCACTAAAGATTTTAACTGATGGTTTGTCAATCGGTTATAGGATGTCTAACAAAGTGAAGCAGTCCTATTAAGTCACGCCTACAGTCACCCCACCCCAATCCGTCCTTACGGTGTAAAGAAAGGCAAGGTATACTTATGCCTAATCCCCTGAGCCTAGACAATTCGATACCTATGTGGTCGCATGGATCTAGTTTGCCCAAACTCGTATAAATCTCTAGACGAACCCAATTCGGCTAATAGCATGTCCGGAAATCCGAATCATACGACCGCAAAGCTCCAACACGTTCTAGCGATATGCCCGTAGTACAACTAGATACTATTACTCGGTTTGATCAATCGCCGGTATCTCAAAGTGTAAGGGTTTCCTAACGACCAAATTAGTCTGCCCAAACCTGCAAGAATGTGGTTAAACCTCAACTGTGTATCGGGAACAAACCTCCGGGCAGTTAATTAAAAGTCCTATCAACCTCACGGTTCTATCTTAGCCCAGAGTCCCCTTCGATCAGCCTTTGCCCAGACGCCCTGCAAGTTTAGCTACTCATACGTAAAGAAATAAAATAAGAAATAAATTGGAAAACGAAACTGAAATTCATATTAACTAAAATTTGAAATCGTTCAACTGGAATAGCAAAAACAAAGCAATAAAAACATGAAGCAATAAATTTTTTTAATGCCCGAAGGCTCGATCAACTTCAAAAACAAAACAACTTGGCCGGAAAACTCCAAGCTTCAATCGTCGGCGGCTGCTTCGTGAACGGGGTCGGAATTGTGTGTCCTGTCTTCTCCAGCTTCTCTTCCTTATATAGGCTTGAATTAGGGTTGCGGAATTGCAGTTGCATGGGCCGCTGCATGGGCTTCCTTTTCCAGGCGCCGCTAAGTACTTTCCATCTTTAGCTCCAGCCGCCTTTGACTTTGCCCGATGGCAATCCACTTCCCAAACTCTCTACAGGTATTCTTCTCCTCCACAGGTGAACGGACCAGGCACGGTACTTGGTATTAGGTCTGGGTCTTCTGCCTCATGACTTGCCCAAAACGGCCTGGTTTGCCTGATAAGGCCAAACTGCTCAGTCACTACACGCTCCAGATCGCTGTTTGCCCAAAGAAGGGGTTTTCCTTGCCTCTTTTGCCCAGTGCGTCACATGTTACCTGTTTGCCTGCACACTCTGACCAAACACTCTATTGTGCCCTCCCAGACACATAAACTGACTCAAACTGACTCTAAAAAGGGGCTCAAGATGAGCAAATAAAATGGCTCATCAGCGAGCTCTTTCTTCATCTCCGTCATCTTTTCGTACAAATCGTGGAGGCCTGCCTCGAGTCCAGGGACGGGAACGGCCGGGACGATGGATTAAGGGTTCTGCCTCCCCAAACGCGCTCATAGATCTGTGTTCCCGCACTCCGGTGCCCGTTGTGTCGACGAGTTGGATTGATATTCGGCCTCGTCGTTTACCTCTCATCGTTGTTGATGCAATTTTTGCATATAATGTAGCACTTGATGTTTGTAAAGAAATTGAAAATAATGAAACAAAATCGGTTGATGTCAGCGTAGAAATGATTGGCCAAAATGGAAAGATGCAATTAAATCTAAATTAGATTAGGTTAATAAAACGAAAAAGTATTTGGACCGGTAGTCCAAACACCAGAAAGTGTAAATCCGGTAGGAAATAGATGGGTATTCGTGCGAAAAATGAAATTGTAAGAAATAAGGCACGATTGGAAGTCCTGAAGAGCTTCAAGAATTCATTGAAAATTTGAAGAAATAATTTGAGAGTAAAGACTTTGAAAAAACTAAATTATGCTTTGGTTTACGAATCGAATATCTAGAAGATAGATTTTAGTTCACCAAACAGCTTATGCCCAGAAAGTATATTTTAAAGCGATTCAACATTGAAAATGAACATCTCTTAACTTCTCCGATGATCGGCCGATCACTTAATCCTAAAAAGAATAATTTTAGAGCTCGAGATAAAGATGATGAGATCATTGGTCCTTATCTCAACTCAAATGAGAATATATTAAATGATATTAAATGAATTGCAAATTTATTTACAAAGCAGTACCGACTGCAACATTTGAAAATTTTGTGAGAAACATCCGAATGCGTCGGTTAAAAGATCTCAAATAAATACGCGTTGCACTCTTTTCCTTCACTTGGTTTTTTCCCAAAGGGTTTTATCTTGGAAGGTTTTTAACAATGCAACTAATTGAGCGTATTAAATAAATTTTCGTTTACTAAGGTTTTCCTTCTAGGTTTTTACTTAGTAATTGGAAACGAAATATAAATACGATGCTTGAATCAGGGGGAGAAATACGAAAACGAACATCGAAGGGGGAGTGTTATGAAATAATATTGTGGATGTCTCTTGTAATGCTCAAGTAGTGAGAATACAAATGAACACACAATTGATGCACCACTTTATGATAATATTTATATGTATGATGATGCATGTGTACCTATTATTAGCCGATGATTGTGTAAATCACAATCACTGTGAATATTCTGTCTCATTTATTTTTAGTAGGTAGTTTGTGTAAAACTTGTATAAGTATTCTACTTTGTTAATACACAGATCAAGGAAATTCACATTCCTACATGGTATCAGAGCCATAACCTAATCCTTAGATGTCGTCCCTCTTCTTGAGTCGTCCCTCATCTCCTTCTGATTCTTTTCAACCATGTTAGAAGGTAAAATCCTCCAAATTTCATTCTGTTCTTGGTGTAAGCAACATAAAGAATTTCATACCCATCAATCTCCAGATGGACAATGGCCAATACTCTTTTTGGTGTGAATTATTCTTAATTCATTGCGTCGCCCATGACGTTAGTGATCACATCATAATTACCAAAATATCTACATCCGACGGCAAGGATAAAGAAAATACGACATAACAAAGCACCTCTGACGTGGTTGATCCGACACTATGTGCTCGCCTCAATGCCATAGTCAAATAATGGATTTACGGAACTATCTCAGGGGATCTCCTCCACACCATTCTCAAAAAAGGCTCCACAACAAAAGAAACATGAGAATGTCTAGAAAGTATCTTTCAAGATAATAAGGGATCTCGTGTGCAGTCTCATTGGAAAATCACAATCATCGGCTAATACCTATAAATAGGTCTCATTTGTGTACTCCAATAAAATATTCTTGAATACACTTGAAATGTAAGTACTTGAAGTACTTAAATAATAAGTTCAATATCCTCTTTCTCTTTACTTATATTCTCTTGAGTACTTTATACAATATTTTATATTGTTGTGAGCTATTAAAATTACAACATAAAGATTACAATAATTTATCTTTTTTTATCGGGTGAGGCGAAGTTTTTCGTATTTTCTCTTTATAATTTTTTTTCTTAACGTTTTTCATTTTCTCTTAGTATTTTCCAAGTGTATATTAGATGAAAAAAGGAACGGCTGAGATTACTCGTACGTGACACCAGTTAAAACTGAGCGACTAGTCGCCCTCACACCCAGACTCACTCAGACTCAGAGGGCCCTCTTTTCTCTCTCTCTCTTCCGAAAACCTTTTGGGCATGCACATTCACATTTCGCAAGGTTTAATTTCACGACAGTTAAACCCGCCGTGCTCACTCGGATTCTCTTAATTCTATTCACCCAGCCAAAATTACGCGCAGGTTATTTGATGTATTCCAATTCGCAATTGCCCTAATTTTGTACGATTTCTGAATTTTTCCTGATTCTTAGAGAGACGGTATTGCGGAGCGTTTTCTTTTGCCTTTTCCATTTTTCTGGTATACATTTCCTGTTAATCGAATCGTATCAGGGTTCGTATTTTGCTCAGTCTGATTTTGATACAATTTCACTTTTGCTGCGTAGTTGTTTGAATTGCAAGCTCCGGGCCTTTTTCCTGTTCTTTGATTATGGCCACTAAGAAAATCATAGCCATATGCCAGTCTGGAGGGGAATTTGTGACCAATAAAGACGACGGGTCGTTGTTTTATACCGGTGGAGATGCTTATGCTCTGGACCTCGATCATCAAACCCAATTGAAAGATTTCAAGCATGAACTTTCGGAGACTTTTCAATGCAGTGCTGATGCCATGGCAGTCAAGTATTTTCTCCCTGGGAACAGGAAAACCCTGATTACCATATCAAAGGATAAGGATCTCAAGCGCATGGTTAACTTCTTTAAAGACTCTGATCAGGTCGAGGTCTTTATAATTGCTGAAGAAGCTGCTGCCCGAAATGTGTCGAACATGCCAGCCAGTAGGTACATACATACTGTATATCTTTTCTTAAGCTATTTGCTGAAATGGAGTCCTGTGTTAAGAGTTGCAGTTTAATAAATGGGAGTTAATGATGAGATACAAGATGATTTAATGTGTCGTTACCACCCTTTCAAATTATTTGAAAATGTGTGTATACAATAATACAGGTCAAGCAGGACAACTGTGTCTGAGACTGCAATTCCTTCTGATATCCCTGTAGATGTTATGCAAAGTGATGATGCCATTGTTTTGGATGAGCCTATTGAGATTACACCGCTTGGTTCATGTCCTTTTAGCATGGAAGAAAAGCATAGGAGAGCAGCAACCCAGTGGGAGAATATCATCACCGGTGTTGACCAAAGATTCAATACTTTTGCTGAATTTCGTGAAGCTCTGCATAAATACTCCATTGCCCATGGCTTCACATACAAGTATAAGAAAAATGACAGCCACCGTGTGACTGCCAAGTGCAAAACAGAAGGCTGTCCGTGGCGAATATATGCATCCAGGTTGGCCACCACTCAATTAGTATGTATAAAAAAGATGAATCCAGCGCATACTTGCGAAGGGGCCACTGTAAAAGCTGGTTATAGGGCAACTAGGGGGTGGATAGGAAGTATCATAAAGGAGAAACTGAAAGTTTCTCCAAATTATAAACCAAAGGATATCGCCAGTGATATCAAGCGTGACTATGGCATTCAATTGAACTATACACAGGCATGGCGTGCCAAGGAGATTGCTAGGGAGCAGCTTCAGGGCTCATATAAAGATGCATACTCTCAGTTGCCATTTTTCTGTGTCAAGATAATGGAAATTAATCCGGGTAGTCATGCCACATATAGCACTAAGGAAGACTCCAGTTTTCGTCGATTTTTTGTATCTTTTAATGCATCGATATCTGGTTTTCATCAGTGTCGTCCTCTTCTATTTCTCGACAGTACACTTCTTTATTCGAAATATCAGGGAACCTTATTAGCTGCAACAGCTGCAGATGGGAATGATGATTTTTTCCCTGTAGCTTTCTCTGTGGTGGATGAAGAGACGGATGATAATTGGCATTGGTTTCTGTCCCAGCTGAAATCCTCTCTCTCTACATTGGAGCAGATTACTTTTGTTTCTGACTTTCAGAAAGGCATTAGCGAGTCTTTAAATGATATATTTGGCAAGGATTGCTACTACGGTTACTGTTTACGCTGTCTTGCTGAGAAGCTTAACAAAGATCTGAAAGGACAGTTTTCTCATGATGCCAGGCGACTCATGGTCCAAGATTTCTATGCGGCTGCCTATGCACCAAAAGTTGAGGTATTTGAAAGGTCTGTTGAGAACATAAAGGCTATCTCAGTTGAGGCTTATAATTGGGTTGTTAGCAGTGAGCCGGACCACTGGGCTAATGCTTTCTTTGGTGGGGCCAGATATAACCATATGACTTCAAACTTTGGACAACAGTTCTACAGTTGGGTGTCTGAAGTAGATGAGTTACCTATAACTCAGATGGTTAATGTTTTGCGTGGCAAGATCATGGATTTGATTTATAGGCGGAGGCTTGAATCCAATCAGTGGGTTACAAGGTTGACACCTTTCATGGAGGACAAACTTCAGCAGGAGGTATCGAAAGCAAGATCACTTCAAGTGTTACTATCGCACGGTAGTACATTTGAGGTCCGCGGAGGTGAATCTGTCGACATTGTTGACATTGATCATTGGGACTGTAGTTGCAAAGGCTGGCAGCTAAGCGGATTGCCTTGCTACCATGCTATTGCTGTTCTAGAATGCCTCGGTAGAAGCCTTTATGATTACTGTTCTAGATTCTTCTTGACCGACACTTACCGGTTGACTTATGCTCAGTCAATCAACCCAATGCCAAATGTTGAAAAATCAGAGATAGATGATCTGCATGAAGTAGCAACTATTGTGACGCCTCCCCCTACCAAAAGACCCCCAGGCCGACCCAAGTTGAAGATGATTGAATCCGTGGATGTCATTAAACGTCAACTTCAGTGTAGCCAGTGCAAAGGCTTGGGACACAATAAGAAAACGTGCAAGTAAGTTTCTCTCTCTGTCACTCCCCTCTCATTCACAAGGTCAATGAGTAAGTAGTGAAAAAAGTGGGGCTATTTGTTATTTTATTCTCATTGGTGTGCTATTTAACTGTACTCAGGGTAATTTTTCACTATGCACAATGCAACTTTTCTTCATGAAAAGTTTCATATTTTTCATTTAGACATTGGAAATAAATGGTCAACTTTATGGACATATGGTCCGCTATTTGAATTTGCTCAAAGTGTGTAAAATCTTCTTTTTATGACACAAAATGAGAAGCAGTTATAAATCATACTGTACGAAACATGACACATTAAAGAAAACTCAAAACTGTGTTATTTATTCAATTATACCACAGTTCCGTATTAAATATCGCTATAATATCAAAATAAAATAGAAGCATGATATTGGTAATTAAATTGGTGTTGTAAATTCTTGACTGAAGTCTTGTCCTAGTGACATTAAGGAAACCCTCTACCAGGTATTCTTTTATGTATTCAGTATTCACCTTTTCTGTTAGTATATGCCATCTGTATCGTATTGAAATTTTACCCACAAAATTGAAGATGTAAAATTAGGATGTAGATACCGATATATGTTGGGGATATTGCATAGGGTACACTGAGATCCACTCCAGTAATTTTAGACTTGAGAGGGTCATCGAAGCATAATCACCCATCTTGATTATAGTAACATGAAGAAATGAATAGTATTATTAATTAGTTTACTCATGTGTATTTTTATTATTATAACAGCAGGGTGAACGGACTTGAAGAAGCACAAACATCTGCTTTGATAGAGTTGGGATGTGATGAACCGGAAGGAAGCACTTGATTTGGTTTCTTGGTCACCGGCGCAGGCCAGTGTATTTTTGATTGACGTTGTTCTTTGCCCTGGAACAGAAGAAAGACATTATATTTTTCTCGAAATGAAAACACTTTTTGGTGAATTAATACTCTTTGTTCCAAAATTTCCCCTGAATATGAACGGGTGCATCTGTTGAAGTAAACCAAAAACAAAAGGTATAAAAGAGTTGGCAGTTAGAATACTTTGTAGGATTTCAAATCCTTAACCACTAACTCTTGCCAATCATGTTCTCCTTAGCTAGCTATAAAACATAAACTCGTTGCCTCCTTCGTTAAATAAATCAATCCCATGTATAAACAACAATGTATACATGTGGGAATTGCTTCTGGTAGTAGCATTTGTAGCAGTGCTTGTATTTGTGGTACTTCATGAGAAGTGAATGTGCTTGCCACCACCACTGCAGAGGAAGAAGAAGAAGAATAGCACGCTCGTTGTAAACAAGCACGCTCGTTGTAAACAAGCACGCTCGTTGTAAACAAGAAACCACTTCTCTCAAGGCGTTGGCTTGAAAGGATCTTATAGAGATAATATACAGACTCTATCGGCTCTCATTAATAAGAAAATACTCCGTATGTACGTTTGATTAAATTACAATTAAAATACAACTAATTAATTGGTTACTCTATTTTCATTAGATGGATAAAAGTTTATATTAAGATTTTGGAAATTAGTTTATATTAAGATTTTGGAAATTAAAATACAGCTAATTAATTGGTTACTCTATTTTCATTAGATGGATAAAAGTTTATATTAAGATTTTGGAAGTTACATAGTATATAGTATACTACTTAATCCGTTCCAGACTAATGATCATACTTCTTTTATATTTTGTAAAGGAAGTGTGATCATTCTTTTGTATTTTGTGAAGGAAATATGATCATTAGTTGGAGACACTAATGATCATACTTTGCTCCAACTAATGGTCCTACTTGATACTTCTTTTGTATTTTGTGAAGGAAGTGCGGTTATTAGTTGAAGACAGAAATAGTATATTGATAGTAGTTTGATGGTTTGAATCATAAGTCATAGATATGTTTTATTCATTTAAAACAATTAAAGAATAATATTATTAATTTTTATTAGTTATATATTTTTTTATATGGCTCAAAATATTTATACTTCCTTTTTTTAGTCACCTTTCTTTTTTTATTTTATTTATTTTCATATATTGCAAAATAGGACCTTATATACAATGCTATTACTACCTAACTACACATTTGTCAAAATAAACAACTAAAGTAAAATTAGTCTTTGATACTAATACACAACATTAAGATCAGCAATGACACCATGTTCATCATCGGCTCATCGCTGTCAGTACCTTCGTCTCTAGCTTCACATCATCGCATTGTCCCCGATCCAGTTATACCTTCATCTAATTTAGCAACGACGTGCTGAACATGATGGCGATGGAGGGTTCAGACGTTTTAATATTGAGAATCTAACAGTGGCGAATTCTTCATCTTCGTCGTCTTCTTCGCTCTCTTCCTCTCTTTTTTTCAACAAAACAAATTAGATTCACATAATTTAACACTAACAGGAAACAAGGACTGAACCATATTAAAACATTCTTTTTCTGCCCTTCAATTTCAAGGTACTCGGAAGTAAAAGGAGAATTGTGTACCCACTTTCTCTCGGTGTCAATTATAATGATGATTTTAATGTACTTAATGAATATTTTTTTAAAATGTTTGTAATGATTATTTTAGTGTTACTACTGAATATTTTGTTGAAATGTTTTTGATGATGATTTATTTATTTTCGATGATGTTTTTGTATGTTTATAATGAAAATTTGTACTAGGTGCACAATAGATCATACACCTAGGTGCATGATATAGGTATTGCAATTTCATTATAAAGTGTGTCCCTTTAAAAAATAATTTGTCAAAATCTCAAAATTTTAAAAGAATAACATACTTAAAATATTAGTAATTCTCATCTATTAAAAAACAATTGTTATACTTCCTTAGTAAATTATAAAAAAAATATAACAATTATATTTGAAGGGAAGAAGTATATATACATATACATATACTAATACGTAGTATTATAATGGTTTAAGGGAAAGAATTCATTAATAAGAAATACAGTACATTGTAGAATCAGTTCTACCATGCTGGTCACATACTCTTAACATTTTTTTCAATAAAATATTGTAAAGTTGTGTGTGATTTTTTATAATAAAAATGAGTTATTTTTTTGTTTAATAAATTAATGAAAAAAATTGAAAATGGTGAATTAAACTCAATTTTACTGTAGTTGTTAGTTGTTACTATGTACTATTGTTAACTCATTAAAATAAATAAATAAACGTGAAAATATATTTTAACTCATTAGAATAACACTCTCCCCCTAAAACCCTACCATGGCCTGCCTCATCGCATTTCTGTTTCACTGCCTGACTTAGACCCCTCTTCTCCAAATCCTAAATTTTGTTTGAAATTGGTAATCGTCGCGTCGGACGGCATGGCGGCCGCGTCGAGAGGCTTTGTTTCTCGCCTGACCCAATTACTCCCCAGATCGGTCGCAGCACGTTCGCCGGCAGCTGTATACAACCATTCGAGAACGTTCAGCGCCGAGTCAGAACAAGCCGTAGACTCTATGAGCTCCCGAATCATCGAATTGAAGCCCGGTGTTATGAGCCGCGACTCGAAGCGGACTGGTGCGATCGCCGTCAAGTGCGGAATGACGGCGCTGTGGGACAAATGGGGCGCCAGGATTCCCATTTCGATCCTTTGGCTGGACGATAACATTGTCTCTCAAGTGAAGACTCCTGAGAAAGAAGGCCTTTGTGCCCTTCAGGTTCTTACATTTTTAATTACTGTACAAGTTTTATTCCTTTCTTTTCATACTGCAATAGTCCCTGTTTAGATTCGTCAGATTTTTGTGAGGGGTGGTTTATGATGTATCCTGAAATGCTGTCACAATTCTGGGCTAGCTGGGGGATTATACCGAATAGTATTCGTATTTATTTCCGGTTTGTTAGTATCCTTGAAGCTTGTATTAACTTCATTAAAACAACTCTTTTTGGTGGGTTGGCGGTTGCTAGATTGGATGCGGACAGAAAAAGGAGAAGCATTTGCGGAAGCCTGAAGTGGGACACTTTAGATCCCAAGGCGTTCCCATGAAAAGGAAGCTGAGGGAGTTTCCAGTGACTGAGGATGCGCTTCTGCCGGTTGGAACGTCCATTGGAGTCCGGCATTTCGTCCCAGGCCAGTACGTGGACATCACTGGAATTACAAAAGGGAAGGGCTTTCAGGTGACTCTCAATTTGCTCTCATTGAATGTCATCAATGATCTCTCTCCTGCCACAACCATTATTTTGTATGAGAAATAAATTATTTAAGAATCTGTAACTTGAATCAACAATATACTATAAATATTACAGACACAGTGTCTCTTGGACTTTAAGTTGTCGTAAAAGTTGTGTTTAGAACTTTTTTCCCTTCATTAATTCAAATTTGTGTTAGAGAAACCATGCTACTATTTTTAAAATGCACTTCATGTTGAGCTGTACGATAAAACAATATTATCCTTTCTTCCATTTGTAGGGCGGGATGAAGAGATGGGGGTTTAAAGGTATGCCTGCTAGTCATGGTGCATCATTATCTCACCGAAGTATTGGTTCCACAGGTCAGAGGGATGCTCCTGGAAAGGTATGTTATTTGTTACTAGTAAAATTACATGTGAAAGGGAAAAAAACACAATTATTTGAATCTTGGATCTCATGTAGTACAATTTTGACAGAAATAATCTACAACTTTGTTTGGATTCATTTACTGCATCAGAACCTATTTGATCAATTTCTGTTAAACAACGTGCTATGTTCTAGTAAGAAAGGAATATGTGTTTTTGTTGTTGATAAAATTCAAGAATATGCCTTATTCAAATGTCTGATAGAAATTATAAGAGATCTACGATATAACTCAGAATAAGGTGTGGAATACTTGCAAAAGAATTGTAGTTGGGGGTGAAGTAATAAGGTTTCTACTTTCTAGTGAATGTAAGGTTATCAAATCTTCTCCACAACATCTTTCAAATTGACCATTTATATGGGAAATAATTATAAAACAAAGCAATGCATTACATTTTGCAGTCAAATTAAATTTTGGGAAACCTGACGACCTAGAATTTATTTGGAAAAATGAGACATTTGAATAAAAAAGCTAGAATATGTTTCCAAATAATTCCTACTTATCAAGATTTCGTGAAGAAAACCAGAATATTTTGCCTTGCTTGATATGGCTTCCAAGAGACCCTTGTGGAGCCTCTTCTTAAAGGAAATTGAGGAGCAACCTAATCTTACATTGATTTTTGAATTTATTTTATTCTGTGAGTGTGCTTTGAATTTTGCATTGTACGGTGACTTGCTCTTCTATTCATATTGTAAACAGGTTTTTAAAGGAAGGAAGATGCCTGGTCACATGGGTGTTGAGCAAAGAACTGTTAAAAATGTTTGGGTTTACAAAATTGACCCTGCAAGGAACTTGTTGTGGGTCAAAGGCCAAGTATGATTCTTACACTTATTGTTGCCTGATTTAATTTGTACCTTTGCACTCCAGATTGAAAGGAAATCGTCTCTGTCCTTACTTGAAAAAGTAAAACAATCATATTGGTTCCATTACTTTTTACTATACTATTTAGAATGGATTGTCATCGTTCCCGGTGTTAATAAATATTGAGTTATGTTCTGTGGAATAATGTTGCTGTCTGCTCGTATTTAGTCTGTATGAGTTGAACCTGGCATTGTTATTGCTAATGTAGAGAGAAAAACTTGTGTTAACATTGTGTTCATTAATTACCCTTGTGAAATGGTCTGGTTACTTTTGCAGGTTCCAGGGGCGACTGGAAACTTTGTTTTCATAAAAGATGCTGTGTACAAGAAGCCCGATGTCTCTTTGCTTCCATTTCCTACTTATTTTGCACCCGAAGACGAGGACCCGGATACTTTGGAACCTCTGGTAGTGGATGTTGGAGATGCAGACCCCTTCATGATGGCTGATTGATGTTGGAGACTAAGATTGACTGATGTGTAGTTGATCATGTGTCAATTTTTTTGTTGATGGTTTTCTACTTTCAATGGTTTAATGTTGTGATTCTTTTATGAACTAACAACACCCAGCCAATGATGCATGCATTTGGCAGTTCAACAAGTCCTCCATCAGTATGGTTAGTTATGAGCGCTTTTGTTTTTACCGCACCAGGCTGTAGTCACAAGTCCACGGAATGCGATTCTGTTATAATATTTAGAATTCAGTCCTGGATTATCTTGTTTTGTTCTGTTATTATGGTTGTCGCATTTTAATTCAATAAAATCATTCACTGTGGAGACATAAACCTTGAACAGTGGTTCGCAATCTTTGGATGACCATTTTATGATATATAAGCAGTTGGATACATGGATCACTTGCTCTCCCTAGTCCTTTTATACATAACAAATTCAAAAGAAAAAGAACTCCCAATAAATGTTTGTATTTTGCAATTGCAGATTGCAGATATTGATGGGTAACTAGTAACTACACCTATGTTTTTGTACTTTTTTTGTTATTTAGCAAGTAATATCTCAAACAACTATACCAAGAATCTTATGCCTAAACTAGAGAATCATAGAACTAAGGATTCAATTGGTATTTCATTGGAATTTTTGTGGACCTTATCTATAGAATTTCGACGAATAGAGAACTAAGGATTCAATTGGGATTTCATTGGAATTTTTGTGGACTTTAAAAAGTATAGAATTTCATGTATTTAGAAAATTCATAGTGTTTATATAAAAAAAATCTGACTTTTTATATTGATTTATATAAAATTTTATATTATTTAACTAATTTTTTTATTAATTTATATAAATTTTATATTTTATAAAATCTTGCTTATAATAAGTTATAACTACACAATCTAATTAAGGTGATCATAATCAAGCATTTTAGTACGTATTTAATATTTTTCAATAAGTAATTGTAACATTTTAAAAAATATTAGTATTATTATTATAAAAAAATTGAGTTTGATTAAGTTCAATTGAGGCTAATTCATTTTAGTTAAATTCAAACAAATTCAATTTAAAAGAACAAAATCTTATAAAGAAAAAGTAAAAATTTATTTTTTGTTATAAATTCAAGAGAACTCGAGAGAAATTGAGAGAGAATAATAAGTAGAAAGAAAAACAATATAAGAGGAGAATAGAATTGTTATGAATTCTTGTATTCATTCATATGGGGAGACCCCTTTATATAGGATACAAAGTAGGGTTTCTGTCTTATTCACCAAGAAAGGGTAAACTAGTCATTCACTAATTAATAATATTCATAACACTCCCCCTTGAATGACTATTTACATGATTGTTGCCTCGTTAAAACCTTGCCAGGAAAACCCAGTGGGATAAAACCTCGACGAAGGAAAAAGAGTACAACTTGCTCCCCCTGATTGTAATCACCGAAGATCTTTGACTTTGTGATCAATCAGTCTCATTAAAACCTGTAACTAATAAAACCATATAGGAAAAACTTAGTTATTCAAATATAAATTTTGGTCTTCAGGACACAACCTTCGAATTGTCGAGTTTCACATTCATTTGTATTATTGTATATTTTTCGTCCTTCTGGGACATGCCTTTACCAGACATCTATTGACTAGAGCATTCGCAATTGCTATAATCGGCCGGTAACTCTGCTGGAGTATTTTAGATGCGTCTAGTGTTCAATATACATTTCTTCACAAATGAACAATAATGTGAACTTCAATTCGCAATCATTTGAACTTTAGGTTCAATATCTCACTTTATCTCGAAAACAAACTCAAATGGAACATTCTGATGTCCTCATTAATTATTATCGAGTGATGTACATGCCTCGTTAAAAACCTCATTATAAAACCCTGTAGGAAAAAATACTCGAGGAAAAGAGTAAATGACATTCACATTTACATTTTGGTGATTGTCTCGTTAAAAACCTTTAACTAAGAAAACTCCGTGGGAAAAACTTAGTAGAGGGAAAAAGAGTGCAATCACTAGTCTTCGGGACCAATCACTGGTCTTCGGGACCTTGTCTCAATATCAATTTTATCCATAATGACATATATAATATGATATTTTACATGTTCTGATTTTCATTTCCTTTTGAATCTTAAAATTCATCCAAGATTATCATATCATGTTCTTTAGGAATATTTCCTTTTCAATATCATACCACAATGTTCTTCAGGAACATTAAAATTTTAATTGATTTACTAGACATAACTAATATGATATTACTTCAAGAATATCAGATTATAATGTTATTCGGGAACATATGATATTACTTCAGAAATATCAGATTAATTATAATGTTCTTCGGGAACATATGATATTACTTCAGGAATATCAGATTATAATGTTCTTCGGGAACATATCAATTTAAGAAGAGAGGAGAAGTAGATATATTTATAATTATTAATGAATATAAACAAACATATAAATTCTTGCCTTTGAATTCGGATCTTGAATGAGTAGAACTTCGATGAAGAACAAGGTTGAGCTTTCGTGCTGATAACGTGTTATAAATTCAAGAGAACTCGAGAGAAATTGAGAGAGAATAATAAGTAGAAAGAAAAACAATATAAGAGGAGAATAGAATTGTTATGAATTCTTGTATTCATTCATATGGGGAGACCCCTTTATATAGGATACAAAGTAGGGTTTCTGTCTTGTTCACCAAGAAAGAGTAAACTAGTCATTCACTAATTAATAATATTCATAACATTTTTAATTAATATAGATACGAGTATAATCACCATTGATGTGTAAATAATAATATATATGAAAATAATTTTGTTTTTTGTGATAATCAAACATAATATTTAGTATCATATCTCAAATAATTATGCAACTTAATATTTATAATTTTTTTTTTTTATTTTAAAATATAATTTTATTCTATTTTATTTATCTATTTTTTAAATTTTACTTATAATTATTATATTTTTAGTTTTAAAATATATTTTTAATTTTTACTTTTAAATCAAAATTTTGTTTTTTTTAATATACAATTTCCCAACTATAGATTAATTAAAAAAGAAAAAAAGAAAAAATAAATGTTATTTAGTACATTTCCAATGGAGATATAGAGATTTATGTGATGTGTACTTTTTTGTTTATGTAGAAATCATTTATAAGTAAAATGATGTGGTATGGGTGAGAAGCTCTGAGTTAGGAATATTTCTGTTTAAAATGGACATTTTTAATATTATTTTAATACTTAAATAATAATTGTAAATAAAATAAAATATACTCCTATAAAATATAATGCAATTATAAAATGAATTTTTAGAGTATAAATAAATTGTAATAAGGTAGGAATTTTTAAAGTTAAAATGAAATAATTTTTAAGTGTTATGAATATTATTAATTAGTGAATGACTAGTTTATCCTTTCTTGGTGAACAAGACAGAAACCCTACTTTGTATCCTATATAAAGGGGTCTCTCCATATCAATCAATGAACAATTCACAACAATTCATAACAATTATATTCTCCTCTTATATTGTCTCTCTTTCTACTATATTATTCTCTCTCAATTCTCTTGAGTTTATAACACGTTATCAGCACGAAAGCTCCAACGCGTTCTTCATCGAAGTTCTACTCATCCAAGATCCCAACTCCAAGGCAAGAATTTATATGTTTGTTTATATTCATTAATAATTATAAATATATTTACTTCTCCTCCCTTCTTCTTAAATTCAAATGTTCCTGAAGAACATTATAATTTGATATTCCTGAAGTAATATCATATGTTCCCGAAGAACATTATAATCTGATATTCCTGAAGTAATATTATATGTTCTCGAAGAACATTATAACATGATATTCTTGAAGTAATATCAAATTAATTATGATTGAGTTCCTGAAGAACACTATAATATGATATTCTTGAAGTAATATCAAATTAGTTATCACTACAAAAAAACCAGGGAATCCCTACGGGGATTCCCTACGGCAATTTTCCCGTAGGGATTCCCTACGGCATTCCCTACGGGAATCATATTCAGAGTTCCCCTACGGCATTCCCTACGGTCTCAGCCGTAGGGGTGACTCCCGTAGAGGATTCCCGTAGGGAACTGCGCGCGAATGCGCGCGCATAGCTTCCCTCCATTGTCCCTACGGCCTCAGCCGTAGGGGAATAATAAATTCCCTACGGGAATATTTCCCGTAGGGGTCCCCTACGGCTATTTCCGTAGGGGAATTGTTTTTTTTTTTTTTTTTTTTTTTTTTTTTTTTTTTTTTAATATCCATTTATATAATAATAAATAAATTAATATTATTATAAAATTATACTAAATTATTTGAAATGTTTTTTTAAACCAATATTTCACTAAATAATAAATTACAACTAATCAATTATAATTTTATAAAAATAATTAATTACAAAAATTATACAATTACGCAAAAAATTACGCAATTTTATAAAAATAATTAATAACAAAAATTATACAATGTTGGTTCAACATTTTGACAAGTTTTTTTAAGCACTACGCAATTATACAACTAAACAATTATAATTTTATAAAAATAATTAATTACAAAAATTATACAATTACGGAAAAAATTACGCAATTTTATAAAAATAATTAATAAAAAAAAATATACAATTACCCAAAAAATTACGCAATTTTATAAAAATAAACAATTACAAAAATTTCGGAATTTAATATATTTAAATGGTGTTTTATTTAAAATTAACTTTTGTT
The DNA here is from genome assembly GCA_954870475.1 of Euphrasia confusa. Lineage (NCBI taxonomy): Eukaryota > Viridiplantae > Streptophyta > Magnoliopsida > Lamiales > Orobanchaceae > Euphrasia > Euphrasia confusa. The sequence continues at coordinate 19,937,316 of OX940966.1, forward strand.
AAACCACTATTTATATTTATAATTTGATATATATATATATATATATATTGTATTTTATCTTATTATTACATTATACTACATAACTAATATAGATTAATGAATACATATATATTATCTTTTAAAAATTGTACATATAACTCAGATAGCCCAGCGGTTATCTTCCTCCTCTTCACCCTGGGCTATGCAATACACATTATTAATTAATATAAAGAGGGCTGGGCTTGGGTCGGGCCTTGGGTGGTATAGACATTGTCGGGCCATGGGTTGTGGGTCGGGCCGATGGCCCGAGCAACATATGGCCCACATTTTTATTCAAAAACGTATTCCCTACGGGCTTAGCCGTAGGGATTACCCCTACGGGGATGCCGTAGGGAACCCCTACGGGGAGAAGGGGAGGCGGAGACGGGCTTCCCAAGGGGATCCCCTACGGCCCGCCCGTAGGGATCTCCCCTACGGCTCTAAAATTCCCGTAGGGAATCTGTTCCCTACGAGGGAACCCCTACGGCGTGATTCCCGTAGGGGATGCCGTAGGGAACCCTGTTCCCTACGGATTTTTGCGGATTTCCCTACGGGAATGGCCGTAGGGAATCCGCGAATTTTTTGTAGTGTATGCCTAGTAAATCAATTAAAATTTTAACGGCCCGACCAACATATGGCCCACATTTTTATTCAAAAACGTATTCCCTACGGGCTTAGCCGTAGGGATTACCCCTACGGGGATGCCGTAGGGAACCCCTACGGGGAGAAGGGGAGGCGGAGACGGGCTTCCCAAGGGGATCCCCTACGGCCCGCCCGTAGGGATCTCCCCTACGGCTCTAAAATTCCCGTAGGGAATCTGTTCCCTACGAGGGAACCCCTACGGCGTGATTCCCGTAGGGGATGCCGTAGGGAACCCTGTTCCCTACGGATTTTTGCGGATTTCCCTACGGGAATGGCCGTAGGGAATCCGCGAATTTTTTGTAGTGTATGCCTAGTAAATCAATTAAAATTTTAATGTTCTTGAAGGACATTGTGGTATGATATTCCCGAAGAAATATCAAAACTAAATGTTCCTGAAGAACATACTATGATATCCTGAATAAATATCAAAATAAAATGTTCCTGAAGAACATCGTGCGAGTCTTTCGTGGTCAAGTCATGTATGTGCGAACTCGACCCATGAATCAATTGAGGTATTTCTTGAATTCCAAAGTGGGTGAAACTTTAGGAAAAGTGAATCCAAACTTTAGGAATAACCCGATGATTATTTGTTTGAATATTGGGATGACCACACGAGTTCGAATCCTCATGAAAAAACATTATAGTTTGATATTCCCGAAGTAATATCAAATCAAGTATTCATAATATATCGATTAAATTGAATGTTCTCGAAGAACATATACTCTGGTTTAAATATTATATTGATCATTCTGGAAGAACATCATAATTTAATATTATTCGAGAAATAACAAATTAAATTGCTCTCATATTAACAATAAGTTTTAAATGTTTCTGAAAAACATTATTATATGATATTCCCGCAGAAATATCAAATCAATGACTTATGATGTAACAATTATTTTTATTGATTGCTCTCAAAGAAGCAAAATTCAAAATATTATATGTTTTTGAATAAAGTTACATCTCATATATAGTGAAACTCCAAAATCGATAGTTCTCGTTAAAACAATGATTACATATGAATTATCCCTGAAAGATATCTTTTGAAAATCGAGATCAAATGTATCTTATTATGTGGGTATTTATGGAATATCGAAAAAGTCGATTATTTTCTTAATGTTTGACGTGTTATTCCTGAAGAATACACAATTGATTTATTAAATTTGATAAATATTCTTGAAGAATATTTGATTTGATTATCGGTCAATAAAGTTTTAATAACACAAGTATTTTGATCCCCGAAGGATCATTGATAAAGATATTGATGGAGTAGTATACTTAATGTCTAGATTTGAGTATTATGAACTCCTTGTACACTTTCATTTACCTATTAATAATGAACATTCATTTGCTTTTAATTATTGTTAATTAAATATATGCAAATTATAGTCCTGGATTTTATACGTTGTAGTTAGTATGGTGTGTATGGACACACTGAAGATCATACTATCGGTTACTCGTATTTAATCGAACAGTTGCTCACGACCTAGATGGACACGGACCAATCCATCGGTATAGTCGTTGTGTGAGAGAGAAAATAATTTATCTTAATTATTTTATCACACTTGTACACTTGGTGTATTGAGCGGATCGCATGCGACTTATCAATTAGGTTTGCTCGGTGATAATTGATTTAAGACTCAGTGTATTTTATTCTTAATCCCCGATACAATTGCGGGTGTGTATATTTAATATACGTGACTTTGATTTTCCAAAGGAATTGACCGGTTTAATTATTGGGTCAATTACCGGTTAAGTTGGGTCACTATATTTTATATATGGCATGCCATGAATTCTTGACGGGACAGTGTATCCCGGAAGGGTTGATAATATCCCCGAGATGAGCTCATAAGGATTTATTATGTAAACCTCGCGAGTGGATTTGTTCCGCATAATAAATAAAGTTGAGTGGTACTAGTCTCGGATATAAGAGATGAATAAATTTATTAAGCAATAAATAAATTTTATTCATGGATATTTAAATCTTATATACACTAATAAATAATACTAACCGGAGAAATATTATTTGATATAATATGGGTAAATATTGGGAGTGCAATTTTATTTATATAGTGGAAAATAAATAAAATTAATATTGGTAAGGATTAATGGATTTGGGCTTGGCTCAATTTAATCTCCAATATTAGAAGCCCAATATTCCACCTCCTTTAGATCCCCTACGTAGCCTATAAAAGCACTACATGGCCTTCATAATTAATACACATCATAAGACAAGAATATCATACTTGATATTTCTTGAGAGTTGAAGGAGATCCATAGGAGTTCGATAGATCGTCGCCCACCCGACGTTCGAACGGAGTGCAAGGAATACGTGGGAAGATTCAAAGGTGTTTGATTTCGTTTCTCCGAACAACGAATCGAAGGTATAATATCTAAACGTCCTCGATATTATTTTGATTTGGATTTATTGAAAATACCGTAGAACGAAGATCCGAAAGATCGAACCCGGATTAGACGAACGATCACGCGGTGGTGGCGAAGCCACCGGACCGCGTGGGATCACACGCCTAGGGTTCGGCGTGCATGGGGAGCCCTCGGCTTCAGCCGAGGGGGAGATCGACGCCTAGGGCGCGATCGCCGGGCGGGCGGCTGGTGCGCCCGCAGCGGCTCGTGGGTCGAGCCGCCCCTCCACGGTGAGCAGCAAGTCGCCGGACTTGCTGCTGGGCGGCTGCCGGAACAGCCACCCCGATCGATCGCATACAACCAACGATCCATGCAATCGCATGAACCTCGCGATGCGGGGGTTCGGCTGGGGGCGGCTGCGTGCCTTCGGGTGCGTGGTCTCCTCGGCTGGACTCTGGCGCGTTCGTCGGCGTTCTTGTGATCTCCGGCGAATGGTTTTTGATCGGGCTATGGTTTCCGCAATTTTTAATAGCCCGGGATATCGAATTCCAACAGATATTGTATCCCCGAAGGATGATTGGTAAAAATAATGTAATTGGTAAATACTGTTATGCAAATGATGACATGTTAAGAGTGAGCTCCGGAAGAGTTTTACTAATTATCCCCACGATTACATGTACTAAAACATGAAAATGATGCATATCATGATGCGTGGAAATTTTTATTTCCCATCTGCGAATGAATTTGAAATATGCAATTTATATTCATATCACCACTAAAGTGAATGTTTTTAACGGGCACAATAGAAAATAAGGTATATTAAATATCTCGAGCCCACGATCCAGAAGATCACGATCCAGAAGATCGGTTTATAGCAATTACGCTGATTTGCATATTAAATGAAGATCATTTCCCGGCATTAGGGGGAGATAAGAGTATAACAGATATAAATGCCGAGAAATTTCATAGAATGAAAACGATCTTTAATTCTAGATCCACGCATCAATCGATTGAACCCGAAGTTCATGAAAATAAGCGACTTGCAATATTCAGCAAGTAATCTGTCAAATTAATGAAGGTGTGTCAAAATCACATATATTTGTGATAAATGAACTCTAAGAGTTCAAATACCAAATAGATCAACTCAAATGTTGATTCTAATATACGTCTGAAGCGTAGTAGATCGATCTCAAGATATAAAATAAATCCGCGGAAAAACAAAGAAATTTAGTCACCCTCAAAATCTCCTGAAGAGAGTAAGATGAAAATCCCATTGAAAAAGCATGTGCACATGATAATTGAAAATTATGGGATTGCGGAACAACCAAATAATTTGGGAAATGATGAAAGATTTGGTTGATAGAATGAATTGTCATCAATATGGAAAAAGTCTTCAACGACATATTTGCTTCAAGAGTTGCTCTAGAAAATTTGGATCCAAAACTTAAATCAATGATAGTGTGCCAGCAGCACTTGAAACGAGCAATTGAGGTTGAGCATGACTCGCTAAATAAAGATATATTTTGACTCTATAGTACACATCTCAAAATATTATCCCAGAAGGATATACGTGTATGTTCGTAAGAAAAACGAATAAAGATGTGGTGAAATATAAAAGCGAGATTAGTTGCTCAAGAGTTTTTCGCAGAAACTCGATATTTTTAAGGATGACATTAAGTTTCGCTACTTAATATTTTTGGCAGCAACAACGATAAATATAGATATGCATGAATGTATGAGTTGACCATGTAGAAGTCATTCGAAAGATACATATATGAAAATCCTAGATGGATTTTAAGATTCCTGAAATGAAAGGAAATGAAAATCGGAACATGTATAGTATCATATTACATATGTCATTATGGACAAAAATGATATTAAAGACAAGGTCCCGAAGACCAGTGATTGGTCCCGAAGGCCAGTGATTGTACTCTTTTTCCCTCTATTAAGTTTTTCCCACAGGGTTTTCTTAGTTAAAGGTTTTTAACGAGACAATCACCACAATATAAATGTGAATATCATGTACTCTTTTCCTCGAGTATTTTTTTCCTACAAGGTTTTATAACGAGGTTTTTAACGAGGCATGTACATCACTCGATAATAATTAATAAGGTCATCGGAATGTTCCTTATGAGTTTGTTTTCGAGATAAACTGAGATATTGAACCTGAAGTTCAAATGATTGTGAATTGAAGTTCACATTATTTATTTGTCAAGAAATGTATATTGAACACTAGACGCATATAAAATACTCCAGAAGAGTTACCGGCCAGTTATAGCAATTGCGAATGCTCTAGTCAATATAGATGTCTGGTAAAGGCATGTTTCAGAAGGACGAAAAATATACAATAATACAAATGAATGTGAAACTCGACAATTCGAAGGTTGTGTCCTGAAGACAAAAATGTATATTTGAATAACTAAGTTTTTCCTATATGGTTTTATTAGTTACAGGTTTTAATGAGAAAGATTGATCACCAATAACTATTTTCAAAAGTCAAAGATCTTCGGTGATTACAATCAGGGGAGCAGGTTGTACTCTTTTTCCTTCGTCGAGATTTTATCCCACTGGGTTTTCCTGGCAAGGTTTTAACGAGGCAATAATATTGTAAATAGTCATTTAAGGGGGAGTGTTATGAATATTATTAATTAGTGAATGTCTAGTTTATCCTTTCTTGGTGAACAAGACAGAAATCCTACTTTGTATCCTATATAAAGGGGTCTCCCCATATCAATGAACAATTCATAACAATTCTATTCTCCTCTGTCTCTCTTTCTATTACTCCCTCTGTCCCAGAGCTATAGACACAGGTGGTCAACGTTGACTTTTTTGATCCGCTCAATACATATGATAATAAGTATACAAAAATTATGAAAAAATAACTAAAATAAAATTCAATAGTTCAATTATATTTTAGTAATTTTTTCATAATTTTTGCATACTATTTATCATGTGTATTTGACGAACAAAAAAAGTTAACGTTGACCAACTTTGCCTATAGCTCTGGAACAGAAGGAGTATATTATTCTCTCTCAATTCTCTTAAGTTAATATTGTCAACTTTTACCTCAAAATATTTATCCCTGCAAACATTCCATTCTTTCTAGTTTTATTTGTTTGTTCAAGCAATGACAGGTTGACGTGACAAGACTGACAGCCTGTAAATCCCCTAATTAATTATTAATTAATTGTAATTAATTAGTAACTACTCTTACGATTAATTATTCGATTATTATAGAGTTGAATTCACACGACAAATCAGTTGTTAGCCTGTAATCCTTTCTCTTTCGTTCGTTGCCTTTTGTTTTCCCTCACTACAACGGGAACCCTAAACCATCCCCATTTCCCCTCAAATTCTTTCATCTCCATTTTCCCTCAAATTCACCTCTCTGTTGATTTCAAATCTTCATCTTCTCTCCGATCCCCCTTTTATTTATATATTTTATTTTATAGCATGCCCTGAAATTCGTGATTCGGGTTTCATTTTGGGGCAATACTTGCCCCCCACCCGCTCCCTTTTTTCTTCTTCCCGCTAATCGGTTTTCCTTTTCTTCAAAGGGTATAAACGGAAGAAAGGATAAACATGTCTAACCAGGAGTTACAGATGAATCCTCAAATGGAGCAGATCCATGGCGAAATTCGAGACACTATCCGTGCCCTTGCGTAATGCCTCTCTCTGTCTCTCTCTCGTTCTGTATTCCCGGCAATTTCAGCATGTAACTGTTGATGTTTTACTGTCTATCTGTGTTTTCATAAATGCCATCAAGCACTATATTTCTTCTTAAATATTCCCCTTTACTCATGGGGTACAACAACATTTTCGGTTTTATATATTTTATTCAGTTATTCTGTTTTCATTTGATTTATTGTAAGATTACATGACCATAAGAGCTTCACATTTAGGTGTTACGTTTTTTTTTTCATTTCTATTCCTAACCAGAAATGGCTTCCAAAAGATGGACAAAATCAAGGATTCAACGAGACAAAGTAAACAGCTTGAGGAGCTCACGGGGAAGATGAGGGAGTGTAAAAGGTAAGTGCATCATCTGTGTTGTGGATTCCTTGTAATGTATGTCATGTGGAGTGGGTTGATATGCTGCAATGAACTTGGGGAAGAAATTATATTAATGATCCGTTTACCGTTAATAATCTGCCGTTAAAGTTGTACTGAGATTGGTAACATTTGCAGTATATTAAAATGGGCCAGTTATAGGGTATTGTGCTAATTTATTATGCTGTCTTTGGACTATCTGGCATTTATTTATTTTTTTAAATGCGTTTTTAAAACATGTTTTACATATTTGACTGGTACTGTGAACTTTCTAGATTGATAAAAGAATTTGATCGTGAAATTAAAGACGAGGAGAGTAGAAATCCACCGGAGGTGAACAAGCAACTCAATGATGAAAAGCAATCATTGGTAAGTGAAGTAAACTTTATATTTTGATTTTAGTTTTATCTGATTCACATGTGATCACATATTGGTTTGTTCTCAAATCATGCGAATGGTTTCAAATATTTTTGAGCACTCGTAATTTGTAATCAATTTGTTTAAATCTTGGGAGAAAAAGATTAGACTGTATATACAAAAGATGATTGTTTAAGTTTTATTGTGAATGTTTTGTGTGTTGTAACATATTAGATTTGTATGGGAAGGAAGCCTATCTTATAAGCCTAGGGAGCTACTCCTAAGTCCTATCACCAAAGGGTTTTAGGATTATACCTCCCTAGGTGATCCAGGTCTTCCTCCCCTGTCTTCTTGCACTAGAACACCTCTGATTTCGATAATGATATTCTATTCTTTACATGAGATTGCAGTCACTCTTGAGTCATTTCTCGTGACAATGCCTACAGTGTTATGCACATACATTATGAGTCATATAATAAAAGTGGGTGCTAAAATGATTGATGGGTAAGATGTGTAGTTTAATAATCAGTCAGTTTGTATTACCCTGGCAATTTTATATGATCACCTTAGTTTCCAGTTAGGGCTGGAATTCATCAGCGGTAGATAGTTCTATTGGATTATTTTTAACGCTTTGATGCCTATAGAAACACATGCGCGCTAAATATGTTTATTATATGTTTATAACACATTTTGTTGTATTCGTGCAGATCAAAGAGTTGAACTCATATGTAGCTTTGAGAAAAACGTGAGTTTTTAATTTCTTTATACTCGGGTTGTTTGTATATGTTATTATTCCAATATACTGTCTGCAATTCAAATGTGTTTTCCTTATAAGCGATATTGGTTACACTGATTTGAAAGATCTTAGAGACTCCTATTTGCTAAGAGACGTTTTTTTATGATATATCTTAGTACTTCTTTTGGTTCTATGTGTTATTTTAGAAAAACATTTTCTTATAAAATTCTACCCTTATCATTTACTAATTCACTTACCCATTCCGCTCTTAGGTCTCTTTTTATTCTCCTGGGAGTAATTTAATGAGCGTGGAAAAGTTGTTTACCATTAGTCTTCAATTATTGTTCAAAAACATTAACCAACATATATATTGAACCAAATGGAATATTTAATATTCACAAGCTGTTATTTATTGTAGAATATAATATTGCCAGGGGTCTATTTATATTAGGGAATCCAGAAATATCAAGACTAAAATGATTTTTCTTAGTGAGAGTTTTCCTTTCTGTAAATGAAGAACAATTGAGTATATCATTGTGACTTGTTCTCTTTTTATTTTTTCCATGTGGTGTCACTCCTTTTTTCTTACATCTTGCTATATACCATGGCATTGAGCTGTCAGATATATGAGCACTCTTGGGAATAAGAGAGTTGAGCTTTTTGATATGGGAACTGGTTCAAGTGAGCCTACAGCTGATGAGAATGTTCAAGTAGCATCAGGTAGATTTATTAGTTTGATTTCATTTTATCACATGATGCATGGGTAAGAAGAGTGAACACATAATTATGCTGGGATATTCATATGCCTATTAATTCAAATCCATCTATTCCGGATTCATTGCATCCTTTTTCGCCCTTTTGTATTGTTCTTCTTTATCTGTTGCATTAATTCATTTTCATCAATCTTGTTTTAGTGCAATGCCATAAAATGAAGATTACATATACCATTGTCTTAAGCAGCCTGCAAATTGCTCCCAGTGTTTTTAAAAAATGGCCGAGGTGTACGACTCGACTCATGAATCGTGCTGCCTCAGCACTGACTTACCAAAATTCACCAGTCGCCTGGTAATTTAAGATGTGCGCCTCATGTAGGCGACGGCGCGACGCGGACGAGTCTCTTAAATGGCTCTTCTCCTCATTTTTCCATTTTCCTTTTAGCTGTCTTTTTTATTACTAGTTTGAATAAGAGCGAACAAAATAACCAAATTGAAGGAGAAACAAATGATCAATTGATCAGAGAGAAGATGAAGAGGAAATCTGGCTGCTCGCTATTGAAAAAGGTCCACTGGGCTCTGTCAAATAAAATAAAATAATAACAGTATGTAATTAAGACGCTTGCAAGTTTTTTGTAAGGTCTACAGTTTCCTGTATTTTTACAGATGCTCATATTTTCCAGTAAAATTTGTGTGCTTGTAGGTCTTAGAGCATATATACGCTATTGAACTTCAATCTAGTTGACCTTTTTTCTTGGTGTATTTTCTTTTGACCTTTGAAGCCTACTAATTTGTTTTCATTTTGATCAATTAATGTAGAAATGTCAAACCAGGAGCTTATTAATGCTGGAATGAATAGAATGGATGAAACTGACCAAGCAATTGAACGCTCCAAACAGGTAGAAGTTAAAGTTAATGTGCATTTTCAGAATTTAGGTTCAGGCTGACGGTATTCTGAAATCAAGTGTTTGTATTTAGGTTGTTCACCAAACTATTGAAGTGGGGACACAAACTGCTACTACATTGAAGGGCCAAGTTAGTGCATTGCATCTCACTTTTTTTATTTTCTGTGACGGCTTATTGTATTTGCCTAAGGTGTTTCTGCTGTCTCACAACTTACCACCTGTTTGCTTGAAATATGTAGACTGAACAGATGGGCCGTGTAGTGAATGAATTGGACACAATCCAGTTCTCCCTTAAAAAGGCATCGCAGCTTGTGAAAGAGATTGGTCGACAGGTAAATTTGTGAGGAATGTCATCTTCTTTGATGATGCTGTTGTTAATTGTTTATTTATACTAAAGTCAAAATACTTGCTAAATAAAAAATTACCTGGTCTTTAAACAGGTGGCTACAGATAAATGCATCATGTTGTTTCTGTTTCTTATTGTGTGTGGAGTCATTGCCATAATTGTCGTGAAGGTACGTACTATATCATTTGCTGATCTTAATATTTAGAGAGCTGTGTCTTGTTTTGCAAAGGCTATATTGTTGTTCTATGACAGTAAAGTGGTAATTACTTACTGATAGTGTGATAATTGATTCAGATTGTGAATCCTAGCAATAGAAGCATAAGGGATATTCCTGGACTAGCTCCACCTGCTCCTGCAACAAGGAGATTGTTGTATGTAAAGCCTCAGACAATAATACGCTTTGAGTAAATTATTCTGCTTCGCTCAGGACAAGGGTCAATAATCTACGCCAACGATTTTCAAATCTTATATCCGGGAATGATGATATGATCTGTGGCCTCTTCTCGCTGCTGTTGTGTTATTTTCATCTGGTTTGTTTGTTTGTTTGTTTGTTCCTTGACAATAGTGAGCGACTCGAGTTGTGCATATTATTATGTATTTATTTTATGTAAAGGCATATACACGTTTGCTTCTCTTTGTTTGCATTTGTGTGAATTGCATTCATTATTCATCATGTAAACTTCCTTTTTTTAGAGAGGATACCTGAACAAAACAAGAACAAAAAAAGGTATAATGCTGCTTATGATTTGTCTCTTCAGTTTTGTTTATAACATTAAATATACTTTGTGCATATTTGATTTCACAAGGGTTTCGGAGCTAAAAAAAAAGGTGACTGGGGTTGGATGATAGAACCTAAGAGAAAGAAAACAATTCAAAAATTAGGTAAAGTGTATGTATACACTTGCGCAAATTGAAATTGCAGGTGTTGAATTATGCTTTTGGTTGTACTATACTACACAACTAACAAAACGTTTCTGCTAAAACTAGTTGTTTAATAGTCGGTAGGCCCGGGGGTGGCAATACTAGTAGCCGTGCATGTATATTGTGCATGTATACTCGATGCAGTTCTGATCATAGTTATAAGAACCCTCTCTCCATTGTCGAATTCACAATCGCAAACCTCTCACCGCTCAACTATTTCCTGTTTAAGATTTTTGTAATGTTTTATAAATAAAGTGTAGAATGATGTATTTTGTGATCAACTCTAATAATAATATAGTAGTATAGTAACATGTTAATCCATTCAATAAAAATGTAAATTTACAGTGAAATGTGTAGATGTGAGATTATAGAGATGGCACGAAAAGAAAACAAAACGAGACTCGTGTTCAACACGATTTCCTTAAACAAAATTTGACCTCTACTGATCTTTTGTTTCCCAGGATACAACGTTTTCACGTAACTATGTTGCACGTCGAACCGAGAGATGTTCGAAATTCACCGGAAGACAAAATGAAGGTAGTCGAAAGAAGAGAAGCAAATGGGCTGGACTGGTTGTTCGGTACTTTCTTCTCAAACATGAGCTCTGGACTGGTTGTTCGGTACTTTCTTCTCAAACATGAGCTCGTACTTATAGTTGAATACTAGGGAGCTGAAGGTTCATGCATGAACCTGGACAATGTTGACCGGTTCAACACAAATGACCCAGCATTAAAGTCTCCTTAATGGGCATTTTAAAATTCAAAAAATATAATCAGAAAATGATTTTATTTTATTTACTAAATAAATAAATAAAATTATTCAAACAACCACAGTTAGAAAAAGGAAATTGGAAAAAATAGCTTGGTCGTCCGCCCCGACATTCGTGTACGCAGCTCGCACCCGCGCACAATTTTACGGTTCATAGGCTATTTCGGCCAAGTTTTGCACCCTCTGCGCGCATGTAGGAGGCGGTACAATACTATATCAATTCATTCAAAAGTTACTAAAGGACAAACACTTTATTTGCCCTCTTGACTTTGCATATTTTTCCAAAGTTGGATTGCTCATTTCCTTTTTAATTTATCTTTCTTTTTCCCTCAATTTTGATTATATTTTAACAATTAATTTCTCATCCATTTCTACTGCCATTTGAGCAAATGAGATATCGAATCGAAGCTCTCTTCGATAACTATATTTTCCAACAGTCCCCCATGAATAAAAATTATACAGAAACCAAAACTAGTTTGGTGAAATCATTTAATGTTAAAAACAACCATGAATAAATTTTTATTTTTGTATATTATTTATCATATGTATTAGACGGAAAAAAAATTCAACGTTGACCACCTATGCTCATTGGTATAAGACAGATGAGTATACATTTTTTGTCACAAAAATATATGTATTGTTATGAAATAGTATTATTGATGTCCTTTGGAGTGCTTGATTCATGTATTTTTGTGTTGATTTTCCGTGTTCCCTTGTGTGTGCTTTGTTCCTTTTCATTCTGTGCGCTTTTCTCATGGATTGTGGTAGGTTGATGTTGATGGAGTAGTATACTTAATGTCTAGATTTGAGTATTATGAACTCCTTGTGCACTTTCATTTACCTATTAATAATGAACATTCATTTGCTTTTAATTATTGTTAATTAAATATATGCAAATTATAGTCCTGGATTTTATACGTTGTAGTTAGTATGGTGTGTATGGACACACAGAAGATCATACTATCGGTTACTCGTATTTAATCGAACAGTTGCTCACGACCTAGATGGACACGGACCAATCCATCGGTATAGTCGTTGTGTGAGAGAGAAAATAATTTATCTTAATTATTTTATCACACTTGTACACTTGGTGTATTGAGCGGATCGCTTGAGACTTATCAATTAGGATTGCTCTATGATAATTGATTTAAGTCTCGGAGTATTTTATTCTTAATCCCCGAAACAATTGCGGGTGTGTATATTTAATATAAGTGACTTTGATTTTCCAAAGGAATTAACCGATTTAATTATTGGGTTAATTACCGGTTGAGTTGGGTCACTATATTTTATATACAAAATGCCGTGAATTCTTGAAGGGACAGTGTATCCCGGAAGGGTTGATAATATCCCCGAGATGAGCTCATAAGGATTTATTATGTAAACCTCGCGAGTGGATTTGTTCCCGCATAATAAATAAGGTTGAGTGGTACTATTCTCGGATATAAGAGATGAATAAATTTATTAAGCAATAAATAAATTTTATTCATGGATATTTAAATCTTAAATACACGGAATAAATAATACTAACCGGAGAAATATTATATGATATAATATGGGTAAATATTGGGAGTGCAATTTTATTTATATAGTGGAAAATAAATAAAATTAATATTGGTAAGGATTAATGGATTTGGGCTTGACTCAATTTAATCTCCAATATTAGAAGCCCAATATTCCACCTCCTTTTGATCCCCTACGTAGCCTATAAAAGCACTACATGGCCTTCATAATTAATACACGTAATAAGACAAGAATATCATACTTGATATTTCTTGAGAGTTGAAGGAGATCCATAGGAGTTCGATAGATCGTCGCCCACCTGACGTTCGAACGGAGTGCAAGGAATACGTGGGAAGATTCAAAGGTGTTTGATTTCGTTTCTCCGAACAACGAATCGAAGGTATAATATCTAAACGTCCTCGATATTATTTTGATTTGGATTTATTGAAAATACCGTAGAACGAAGATCCGAAAGTCGAACCCGGATTAGACGAACGATCACGCGGTGGTGGCGAAGCCACCGGACCGCGGGATCGCCCGGCTAGGGTTTGGCGGCGCGCGGAGGAGAAACCCTCGGCTGGGCCGAGGGCTTGCGATCGATCACAAGGATCGATCGCGGGGGCGCGGGCTGGTGCCGCACCCCACCCCGCCGTGAAGGCGGGGACCTCCAGGCGGCGGCAAGTCGCCGGACTCGCCGCGGGGCTGCCCATGCAGCCCCAGCCGATCGCGTGGGACGCGATCGATCGATCGCTCGAACCCCGCGACGCGGGGGTTCGGGTGCGTGGTCTCCTCGGCTGGACTCCGGCGCGTTCGTCGGCGTTCGTGTGATCTCCGGCGAATGGTTTTTGATCGGGCTATGGTTTCCGCAAATTTTAATAGCCCGGGACATCGAATTCCAACAATTGGTATCAGAGCGTGGTTTACGTTCGCGGTATTTTCGATAAAATTGTTCTACCTTGCAGGGTTCCGACTATTATGGCTTGATTAATTATTCGTTTAATTTATTTTGTCATGATTGTTGGTTTTATTAAACTCTCGGACATGTCGAGATTCGTTTTTGGTGGTGAATGCTTGTAATAGTAAAAATTCGGGGGTTGACCGAATTTAGGTTTATTATTATTGTTTTATATTTTTCCGGAAAATGTATAGGGTCGATTTCATGTATAGAATCGATACCGGATAGTGTAAAATTAAATTTGTAATTTATTTTGCGTTGGATCGATCGACCGCCAGAGAAGACGTGTGACGAAGGAGATGATCGTGAGGGCTAGGGCTAGGATCGACCAACATGGTCGATCCATGAAGGATCGAACCATCGATCGGAGAGGCGCCGAATTCGCGCCTCCCGGCGGCGATGCACCGGTGGTGGTGGCGCGCATGCTGGGCGGTGGCGGCGGTGGTCCTCGGCCGGCGACGGCGGTCCGGTGGGGGGGGGGGGGGGGGGGGGGATCCTCGTGGTCTTCGTGCTCTCCCGGTGATTCGCTTTCCTAATTGATTCGGGTTTTTCCTATTTGAGTATTCCTTTGTTTTGGGAACTCTCATGGATAAGGAAAAGAATCAATTTGGAATTAATTAGGATTCCTATTTGATTATTTCTATTTTATGGAAATATTCATGTATTAGGAATCTAATTAATTTGATATTAATTTATTTCCTATTTGAATATTTCTATTCTTGGGAATTTTCATTAGAAGGAAATTAATTAATTATGGAAAGTAGAAGAGTCCTAATTTATTTTATTTCCTTATTCCATTATGGAAATCTTCTAGAATATTCCAAGTGGATCTTGGATAGATTATTCTAAAGATTTAATGGAGTAGAAAAGGAAAATAAAAATAAATAAAAATATTAATAATATTTAATTTTATTTTCGATATATTCGATTGACTTAATTTTCGAATTAAGTAACTTTTGGATTAATTGAAAATGAATAGATTTAAATATTGGAAATTAATATTCTCGTCACATGAAGCATTCAAGAAACGAAGACTGAAGACTAGAAGATGCGTACGGAGATGTGATAAAGCCATAATAGTCGGAAAATAATATTCTAGTATTATTTTGATTATGTGATAATACTATGTGCTTTATTATATGTATGCATGCTATATGTGTTTATTTTATGCACTAGATAGCGTATCCCTTTATTTTAAAAAGCTAAGTGGGAGAGGGTATGGAAACATACCCATGGTCTCCATTGCTGCTCTCTTGGTGACTTTTATAAACTTTTGAAGTTTATATAGATAAGTTATTGAAGGAGAGTTCTTGTAATTCCTCTTACGAGAAACATTGATTAAGTTTATCAAACAATGCCTAATTTGTCTTTCCAAAGCTGATTTCAAGTCGACTCATTCTCACCCCGGGGAGTGGAATGGAGCCAAAGCCACTTGGTCATGTAGAGGACACAAATTAGAGACCTTCGTACCATTCTTTGATAGATGGATCGATTGTCTGCTCGGCTCCCTCATTCTTTTGAGAGATAGAGTTGTTCGCATGGTGAATCACTGGTAAGAAACTTCGAGTTTCACTTATGATTCTCCGCGTCTTGATTTACAAGATCGAATGGATCAAGTAATTGTGAGTCAATTATAAAGATCTCTTGGTGTAGTAAACGTCCACACCACGTGGCTTGCTATGCTGACGGATTTTGGATTAATTGATGTAGACAGTTGTAAGAAATTGTAAAGAGTTGTGAAGTTGTCGTAAACGTCCACACCACGTGGCTTGCGGTAATGTAGCAGTTCCAAACGATTTACTTTGGTGCTGAGTAATGGTTTACACTTAGATACGCATTATAGTATTCCTCCCCACGAGGTTACGCTATAAGAGATGTATGACCAAAGAAAATCTAATTGCTAAGTCGTTTGGGTGGGTAAACGTCCACACCACGTGGCTTGCCTTACCTGATGGGATTTTAGATGTGATTAGTGATTTAATGATATTATTTAAGGGAGATAATATCGGATATTAAATTGTTTGTTTGTTTTATGTGCTTATAGGTTAAGAATGACTGTGACCCCACTTTGTGATATACTTAAGGATGAAAACTCACTGGTTCCATATAGTGATGTTTGGGAAAGAAATCTGGACAATGTTCAGACTGTTGAGCCTTCCGAATCCACTATTGTCCCAACTGATGAGGACATTGAAAATGACCTCAAGGAGATGATAGGACATAGTAAGGAAGCCGGACTAGAGGTGATTGACATACTCATTAAGTTCAGTCCTCTTGAGGAATCGCTTAAAAACGATTTTAAAAGAATGGAACTGATAAGTATGATCAGAGAATCACAAGCTCTAGTGGCCAAGTTGGAAGTGCAAGCAAAGAAGCCCAGTGGTTGTGAACCACGGATTGGGAAGAGCAAGCCGCGAGGCAAGTGCTTTTGATGCAAGCAGTTTGGGCACTGGAAGTCTGATTGTCCTCTCATCAAAGGTACAAAATTTTCCTTAGTCACCGAAACATTATCAGTGGTGATATCTACCAGCACCTGGTGTGTAGATACGGGGGCCACTGATCATGTCTGCAATTCATTGCAGGGGTTCCAGGAAACCCGGAGACTTAGAGAGGGAGAAATCGTGGTCTACATGGGCAATGCCGCGAGGGTGGCGGCTGTTGCAGTGGGAGACGTTCACTTACGCTTTAGTAGTGATAGGGTTTTAGTTCTACATAATTGTCTTTATGTACCCAACTTTAGAAAGAATTTAATTTCGGTTTCTAAACTTATTATGAATGGGTATTCTGTTTCTTTTGACCACTCTGTGATCATAAGAAGAAATAGTGAGATTATCTGTTCTAGTACATTGGTAGACGATTTGTATGTGCTAAATCCTGAGTCTAACATGATGCAACTAACCGAGAGTAATAACACATCTACGAACACCAATAAGAGAAAGGAACCTTCTAGGATGAATCAATTATACTTGTGGCATCTAAGGCTAGGTCATATAAACTCGAATAGGCTTCAAAGGTTGAAAGCTGATGGTCTAATCAGCGATGTTGAAGGAGAGGACCTTCCAACCTGCGAATCCTGTTTAGAGGGTAAAATGACCAAGCGTCCTTTTTCTGGTAAAGGACGAAGAGCTGAACAAGTATTGGATTTGATTCACTCTGATGTATGCGGACCTATGTCTACTCAGGCAAGGGGAGGGTACGAGTATTTCATCACCTTTACTGATGATTACTCAAGATATGGATATATATACCTGATGCGCCACAAGAGTGATTCTTTTGACAAGTTCAAGGAATTCAAGGCTCTTGTGGAGAACCTTCGTGGTAAATCCATAAAATGCCTGCGATCTGATCGCGGAGGCGAGTACCTGTCTGGAGAATTCAAGGCATACTTAGCAGAGAATGGGATTGAATCCCAACTGACTTCACCATATACTCCCCAGCAGAATGGTGTGTCAGAAAGAAGGAATAGGACTCTTATGGAAATGGTGCGATCAATGATGAGTTACTCGGACTTACCTATTATGTTCTGGGGACATGCCTTGGAAACAGCGGCATATATTTTGAATAGGGTTCCAACCACACCCATGGAATTGTGGAGTGGGCGCAAGCCTAACTTGAGACACATTCGGATCTGGGGATGTCCAGCACATGTGTTGCGACAAGGGGCCGATAAGTTAGAACCTAGATCAGAATTACGGCTGTTTGTAGGATACCCGAAAGGAACTAAAGGTGGCATGTTCTATAGTCCTACGGACCAGAAGATCGTTATAAGTACTAACGCTCGGTTCTTAGAGGAAGACTATGTCATGGACCACAAGCCCAAGAGTGACATAATACTTGATGAGTTGAGAGGTAACAATAAAGACTTAGATACAGCCGAACCGAGTAGTGATACACCACTAGAACCTGCACCTACTATCACTGTTAATACACCGGAACGCCGTCGTAGTGGGAGGGTTGTTAAATAACCAGATAGATGGATTGGACTGGGTGAGTCTTCGGACTCTGGACCTGGAGTTCATGAAATCGATCCCTGGACCTATGATGAGGCGATACAAGATATAGATGCGCCTTCTTGGAAGAAAGCGATGAAATCCGAAATAGAGTCTATGGATTCTAATAAAGTCTGGGATCTTGTAGAACCACCAAACGGCGTAAAGCCAATTGGGTGTAAATGGGTCTACAAGAGAAAGAGAGGATCTAACGGAAAGGTTGAAACCTTTAAAGCTCGGCTTGTTGCGAAAGGATATACTCAGAAAGAGGGAATCGATTATGAGGAGACCTTTTCGCCGCAGCCAAGATAAAGTCGATCCGGATTCTCTTATCCATAGCAGCTCATATGGACTATGAGGTGTGGCAAATGGATGTCAAGACAACTTTCCTAAATGGAAGTCTTGTCGAGACGATTTATATGAAACAACCAGAAGGAATCATTGCTAAGGGGCGAGATCATCTAGTGTGCAAGCTTAATCGATCCATTTATGGATTGAAACAAGCCTCGAGATCGTGGAACCTGCGGTTTGATGAAGTAGTCCAATCTTTTGGATTCAATCAAAGCATGGACGAATCGTGTGTGTATTGGAAACGTGATGGAAAGAAGGTGGTATTTCTCGTGCTTTATGTAGACGACATTCTTCTCATTGGCAACAGTGTGAAGATGTTATCAGACATAAAGGGATGGTTGTCTAGACAATTCGATATGAAAGATTTGGGAGAAGTTGGACATGTTCTAGGGATCAAGGTTATAAGGGATCGCCGGAATAGAACATTGTATCTTTCCCAGCAATCTTACATAGACACGATTCTGGCTCGTTTTAACATGCAAGATTCCAAGAAGGGTGAAATGCCCTTCAGTAAAGGAACTTATCTTTCTAAGGAGATGTGTCCTCGGACACAGAAGGAGAAAGATGAAATGAAAGCAGTTCCCTACGCTTCGGCTGTGGGAAGCTTGATGTATGCAATGTTATGCACGAGACCTGATATCTGCTATGCAGTGGGCATAGTAGCGAGATATCAGAGTAATCCTGGAAAGGCTCATTGGACTGCCGTAAAGAGCATTTTCAAGTATTTGCGAAATACTAGGGATTATGTTCTAAGTTACGGGGCAGACAATCTGATTCCTTTGGGTTATACGGATTCGGATTTCCAAGCTGATAAGGACCGGCGTAAGTCGACATCAGGCTATGTGTACACTTTGGGAGGTGGAGCCGTATCATGGAAGAGTGTTAAGCAAAAGTGCATTTCGGACTCTACCATGGAAGCTGAATATGTTGCAGCCTCAAGGGCAGCGAAAGAGTCAGTTTGGTTCCTTAATTTCCTCCAGGACTTAGATGTGATTCCGAGATTGCCCAAAGCTATGACAATTTATTGTGATAATAGTGCTACGAAACACATAGAGCGCAAGTACCACCTGATTCGAGACATCGTCAAGAGGGGCGATGCAATAGTCAGCAAGATAACTTCGGAGGACAACCTAGCGGACCCTTTCACCAAGATACTTCCTAAGGAAGTATATTTCAAGCACTTGGAGGGTTTGGGAGTCAGAAGTTTGGAAGATAAGACTAGACCTTAGTATAAGTGGGAGATTGATGGAGTAGTATACTTAATGTCTAGATTTGAGTATTATGAACTCCTTGTGCACTTTCATTTACCTATTAATAATGAACATTCTGTTGGAGTTGTGTACTTAATGTCTAGATTTAAGTAACGGTAAACTCCCGGTCATAGCATTTAATCTATTAAATTAATAAACAATTGTTTGCTTTTAATTATTATTAATTAAATATATGCAAATCATAGTCCTGGATTTTATACGTTGTAGTTAGTATGGTGTGCATGGGCGCACAGAAGATCATACTATCGGTTACTCGTATTTAATCGAACAGTTGCTCACGACCTAGATGGACACGGACCAATCCATCGGTATAGTCGTTGTGTGAGAGAGAAAATAATTTATCTTAATTATTTTATCACACTTGTACACTTGGTGTATTGAGCGGATCGCATGCGACTTATCAATTAGGTTTGCTCGGTGATAATTGATTTAAGACTCAGTGTATTTTATTCTTAATCCCCGATATTATTGCGGGTGTGTATATTTAATATAAGTGACTTTGATTTACCAAAGGAATTAACCGATTTAATTATTGGGTTAATTACCGGTTAAGTTGGGTCACTATATTTCATATATGGCATGCCGTGAATGATTGACCGGACAGTGTATCCCGGAAGGGTTGATAATATCCCCGAGATGAGTTCATAAGGAATTATTGTGTAAACCTCATGAGTGGATTCGTTCCGCACAATAATTAAGGTTGAATGGTACTAGTCTCAGATTAAAGAGATGAATAAATTAATTAGCAATAAATTAATTTTATTCATGGATATTTAAATCTTAAATACACGGAATAAATAATACTACCGGAGAAATATTATTTGATATAATATGGTTTAATATTGGGAGTGCAATTAATTTATATAGTGGAAAATAAATTAATTAATATTGATAAGGATTAATGGACTTGGGCAGTGGGCTCAATTTAATCTTCAATATTGGAAGCCCAATATTCCACCTCCTTTAGATCCCCTACGTAGCCTATAAAAGCACTACATGGCCTTCATAAATCATAAGACAAGATTATCATACTTGATATTCTAGAGAGTTGAAGGAGATCCATAGGAGTTCGATAGATCGTCGCCCACCCGACGTTCGAACGGAGTGCAAGGAATACGTGGGAAGATCCAAAAGGTCTTCAACTTGATTTCGTTTCTCCGCACAACGAATCAAAGGTATGATCATAAACTCCTTCGTGTGAATTTATGTGAATTAAATTGTGATACATGCATGAACACACGATCCGGGAAAACGACGAACTTCGGGGACGGGGATTCGAGATCCTCGGCGAACGTTTGAAGGACCCTCGGCTGGGAGTCGAGGGGTGCGATCGAACCTAGGGTTCGATCGCGGCGTGCGCGAGAGGGAAGCCCCGGCTGGAGCCGGGGCGAGCAATCGACCGTGAGGTCGATCGCGGGGCTGCCGAGGGCTGGTGCCTCGGCTGGCGCCCCTCCTCACGGCGGCGACGGCGGTGAAGTCGCCGGACTCACCGCCGCCCGGGGCTGCCGGAGCAGCCCCATGCGATCGCACGCGATCGCGAGCCCGCGGTGGGGCTCGGCTAGGGTTTCGGCCGCGGGTTCATCCTGCGGCGATTCTCCGGTTGAGCTCCGGACATCGTGGAGCTCGTGATCGGTTTCCGGCGATGGGATTTCGGTCGGGGTTATCGGTTCCGCATTTTTTTTGATACCCCGGGATATCGATTTCCAGTAATTGGTATCAGAGCGTTTGGTTTCGTGTTCATGTATGTGTTCAATTGTGTTCTACCTTGCAGGGATTCCGACTATCATGGTTTAAATTAATTGTTAATTATTCATTTAATTAATTGCTATTTAATTTTGCCATGATTATTCGTTATTAAACTCTCGGACATGTCGAGATTCGTTTTGTGTGGATGAATGCTTGTAATAGTAAAAATTCGGGGGTTGACCGAATTTAGATTTATTATTATTGTTCTTTGTTTTCCGGAAAGTGTATAGGGTCGATTTCATGTATAGAATCGATACCGGAATTGTAAATTTATTTCTTGTAATTTATTTACGTTGGATCGATGCCGAGACGACCGCCGGAGAACTCGTGTGACGAAGAAGACGAAGAGAACGAAGAATCGGGATCAATCAAACCCCTTGATCGACCCCAATCGATCGACCCAAGGGGAGGGGGCCGATCGTCCTCGGCTAGGGCAGCCGCCGGCGACGGTGGCGGCTGGGCTGGGCAGCGGTGCTCCTCCGGGGGTGGGCGGTCGAAGGTGGGGGTGGCGTGGGGTCTCCCGATCTCATGCTACTCCTACCTAGATTCTACTTACCTAATTGATTCGGTTTTCCTAATTGAGTTTTCCTATTTTTGGGAATTCTCATGGATTAGGAAAAGAATTAATTGGAATTAATTTTATTCCTTATTCTATTATGGAAGTCTTCCAGATTATTCCGAGTTCTACTTGGAATAGGATCCTAGAGATTTAATAGAATTGGAAAGGAATAAAAGTTAATTTAGGATTGATTTATTTCCTAATTGATTATTCCTATTTTATGGGAATTTTCATAGTAATGGAAATTAATTAATCTTGGAAAGTAGAAGAGTCCTAATTTATTTTATTTCCTTATTCTATTATAGAAGTCTTCTAGAATATTCCAAGTTGGACTTGGATAGATTATTCTAGAGATTTAATAGAATTAGATAGGAAAATAAATAAATAAAAAATATTAATAATATTTAATTTTATTTATTCGATTGACTTAATTTTCGAATTGAGTATCTTTTGGATCTATTAAAAATAAATAAATTTAAATATTGGGATTAATATTCTCGTCACATGGAGCATTCAAGAACGAAGACTGAAGACTAGAAGACGCATACGGAGATGGAATAAAGCCATGATAGTCGGGAAAATAATTTTTCTAGCATTATTTTGACTATGTGCTATGTGCTTTATTGCTTGTATGCATGCTTATGTGTTTAATTATGCATTAGATAGCGTATCCCTTTGTTATAAAAAGCTAAGTGGGAGGGGGGATGGAAACATTCTCATGGTCTCCATTACTGTTCTCTTGGTGACTCTTATGGACTTTTGAAGTTCGTATAGATGTGTCATTGGAGGAGAATTCTTGTAATTCCTTTTACAAGAGACATTGATTAAGTTTATCAAACAATGCCTAATTTGTCTTTTTGAAACTGACTTCAAGTCGACTCATTCTCACCCCGGGGAGTGGAATGGAGCCAGAGCCACTTGGTCATGTGGATGACACAAATTAGAGACATTCGTACCATTCTTTTGAAGGTGGGTCGATTGTCTGCTCGGCCCCCTCATCTAATGAGAGATAGGGTTGTTCGCATGGTGAATCACTGGTTAGAAACTTCGAGTTTCACTTATGATTCTCCGCGTCTTGATTTACGAAAATCGAATGGATCTTGTAACTGGGAGTCAATTATAAAAGTCTCTTAGTGTAGTAAACGTCCACACAACGTGGCTTGCTATACTGACGGATTTTGGATTAATTGATGTAGAAAGTTGTAAGGAATTGTGAAGAGTTGTCAAGTTATCGTAAACGTCCACACAACGTGGCTTGCGGTGATGTAGCAATTCCAAACGATTTACTTTGGTGCTGAGTAATGGTTTACACTTAGATACGCTTTATAGTATTCCTCCCAACGAGGTTCCGCTATAAGTGATGTATGACCGAAGAAAATCTAATTGCTAAATCATTTGGGTGGGTAAACGTCCACACAACGTGGCTTGCCTTACCTGATGGGATTTTAGATGTGATTAGTAATTTAATGATATTATTTGAGGGAGATAATATCGGATATTAAATTGATTGTTTGTTTAAATGTGCTTATAGGTTTAGAGAATAGCTATGAACCCACTTTCTATGATACTCAAGGAATTTAACGCACTGGTTCCATACTGTGTGGGATGGAATAAAGAGTTAGACATTACTCAGACTGTAAAAGAGTACAAAGATGTGCTCAGTGAAACTTGTCCTCCTAGACCTACCATTAACTCAACTGATGAGGAAATAGTTGACTTTGAGAAGTGGGATAGTGCTCTTGCATTAGCCGCTAATCATGATGTCATGCTTAAACTCAAGTTGATGTTTAGACATGATGTAAAAGCTAGAAAAGAGGCGATGAGGATACTCATAAAGGTCAGTTGCTTCGAGGAAACGCTTGATCACGTTTTCGAGATGCTAGATCTTTTAGACGAGTTGAGACAGTCGCAAGCTCTTATAGCCAAGGCCAAAGGTTTCGAACCTATATGCTTACATAAGGGAAGGGAGAAGAAGACAAGGGAATCCAGTAGTCCTAAAGTACTTGGACCACGGGGAGGGATAAAGAAGCCTTCTGGCAAATATCCCCAAGGAAAACAGTCTGAGTACTGGGGGTCTATATCTTGTCCTCTCAGAGGTACGAATTTTTCTTTAGTCGTAAAAACATAGTCAGCGGTATTATCTACCAGAAATTCTGGTGTGTAGATATGGAACCACTGACGGTATGTGCATTTTTGAATGCAGGGGTTCCAGAAAACCCGGCGACTTAGAGAAGAAGAGTTCGAGTCTACACGGGCAAAAGCTGTAGAGGAGGCAGCGGTTGCAGTGGAAGACATTTATCTGCTTTAGTAGTTAAATAGGATTTCATTTCAAGATTATTGCATTATGTACCCTTTATTTTAGAAAGAACATTTTGTTCTGGATTTCTATTATTTATGAATGTATATTTTATTTCTTTAATCATTGGATGATTTTGATAAGAAATAATGGCGTTATCTATTCTGGTACATTAGATAGCAATATGTCAATGATAGATCCTAAGTCTACCACGATGCAACGAACCGTTCTATAACTTGTTTTACTTGTTAGATATTTCTTTATTAATCATTATACTTGTGAATTCTTATACTTAGTAGTATTTTTCAAATAAGATTCAAATGGTCGAAATTGATTGGATCAATTATAGTTGAAGGAATGGACCTTCCGACCTAAGGATTGAGTTTGGAGGATAATACGTCTAAGCAAACCTTTCTGGATAAAGGATAAAATTCAGACAAGTATTGGAAATGATTAGATATGCAGACATATGTGTAAATTAGAAAGGTACGAGTAATTCTTTCAAGAATACTCGGTGATGGATTAGAATACTTAATGTGCCATAAAAGCAAAGTGTTTTGCTAGTCGATGGACACGAAGCTATTATGGGGAATCATCAAAGTATATCCATTAGGAGCCTGCGACTCGGTCGCGGAGGCCATCACCTATCTGAATAACACATAGCGTAATTAAAGATTGGGATTCAATTCCAAAGGGCCGCGCCATACACTTACGTGTAGAGATGGTGCGTTGTAAATAAGAAATGGAAATCTAATAGTAAAAGAACAAGTTGTTCGGAACTACCTATGTTCTATGGATATTCCTAGAGACAACGGCATATTCAATATGGTTGTAGGATATCCTAGATGAACAAAGTGTTGTGTGTTCTATAGTACTATGAACCAGAGGGACGTCTATCGTCCGGTTCATAGAGGAAGACTATCAGATGAACCACAAAGCCTAAAATTGACGTAATACCTTGGAATGAGAAGAAGGACAAAAGACTAGGAACCAGCCAAACCGAGTAGAAGTACACCACATGCTGCACCTATTGTTATTACTGTTATACACCGGGACGCCATTGCAGTGGGAGGTTGTCGGACAACCAGAGATATTCATAAGACTAGAGGAGTTCGGACTCTGGATCTAGTAGAGATGAAATCGACCCCTAGCTCTGCATAAGGGCGGTACTAGATCTAAATGTGCCTGCTTGGAACAATAAGGTTTATTGTTAAGAGGCTAGATCATTTAGAGTACAAGCTTAGTAAATCCATTTATGGATAGTAACAAAGCTATAAATCGTGGAACTTGCGAATTGATGAGAAAATCCATTTGATGGATTCATCAAAAGGCATAGACGAAAGGTGTATTGAAGACGTAATGGAAACAAGGTGGTGTTTCTCGGAGATTTTATGTAGATAACATTTTATCATTGGCAACAATGTAAAAATGTTGTCAGACATAAAATAATGGTTGTCTAAATAAATCGAGATATAAGATTGAGTAGAAGTTAGAGCATGTTCTTAAGATCGTTCGTTCTAACGATAAGAACATTGTACTTCTCCTAGATACCTTATACGATTATGGTTTGTTTTAAACATGCATACTTCTGAGAAAGGTTATTGCCTTTCAGAGACAGAATATTCATCTATCTAAAGGATATGTGTTTCGAACACATGAAGGAGATAGATGAAGACAAAGCAGTTTCCTACACTTTGTGTGGAAATCCTTATAGATGCAATGTTGTAAAAAGACAACCTGATATCAACTATGCCGTTTGCGTAGTGGGAGGATATCAAAGTAATCTGGATAAGGGATGTTCGAATGCTGTAAGAGTACTTTCATAGTGCTGGCTTACGGAGCAAGACGAAATCTTCTTAGATTACAGTTTCTCAGATCCAAAAATCAAAGAAGGACCAGTGTAAGTCGATATCAGGCTATGTGTTCACTTTTAGAAAGAGGTGGAACCATGAAATGAAAGAGTGATAAGCAGGACGCTTCTCAGACTCTCTCATAACCGAATAGCAGCCTCAGAGGCAGCGGAAGTTTTGGTTAGGTTCCGGGATAACCTCTAAGACTTGGATATGACTCTTGGTTTATCAAAGACTATTACATAGCGGTGCATGGTAAACCGGAAGAAGTCATAAGTCTAAAAGTGATGATAACACATAGTGCAAGTACCACCTGATACGAGTCATCGTCGAGGGAGACGACGTAGTAGTCACCAAGATAACTTCAGAGCGGCAACCTAGATTGCTCACTCACATAGTACTTCTCGGAAGTACACTTTAAAGCACGTGATGAGTATGGGAACCGGGAGTTTGGAGGAAATGACTAGACCTTAGTACAAGTGGGAGATTGTTGGAGTTGTGTACTTAATGTCTAGATTTAAGTAACGGTAAACTCCCGGTCATAGCATTTAATCTATTAAATTAATAAACAATTGTTTGCTTTTAATTATTATTAATTAAATATATGCAAATCATAGTCCTGGATTTTATACGTTGTAGTTAGTATGGTGTGCATGGGCGCACAGAAGATCATACTATCGGTTACTCGTATTTAATCGAACAGTTGCTCACGACCTAGATGGACACGGACCAATCAATCGGTATAGTCGTTGTGTGAGAGAGAAAATAATTTATCTTAATTATTTTATCACACTTGTACACTTGGTGTATTGAGCGGATCGTTGAGATTCATCGATTAGGATTGCCGGCGATAATCGATTCGAGTCTCAGTGTATTTTATTCTTAATCCCCGATATTATTGCGGGTGTGTATATTTAATATAAGTGACTTTGATTTACCAAAGGAATTAACCGATTTAATTATTGGGTTAATTACCGGTTAAGTTGGGTCACTATATTTCATATATGGCATGCCGTGAATGATTGACCGGACAGTGTATCCCGGAAGGGTTGATAATATCCCCGAGATGAGTTCATAAGGAATTATTGTGTAAACCTCATGAGTGGATTCGTTCCGCACAATAATTAAGGTTGAATGGTACTAGTCTCGGATTAAAGAGATGAATAAATTAATTAGCAATAAATTAATTTTATTCATGGATATTTA
This sequence comes from Euphrasia confusa, assembly GCA_954870475.1. Lineage (NCBI taxonomy): Eukaryota > Viridiplantae > Streptophyta > Magnoliopsida > Lamiales > Orobanchaceae > Euphrasia > Euphrasia confusa. Next base: position 19,964,859 of record OX940966.1, read on the forward strand.
AATCTTAAATACACAGAATAAATAATACTACCGGAGAAATATTATTTGATATAATATGGTTTAATATTGGGAGTGCAATTAATTTATATAGTGGAAAATAAATTAATTAATATTGATAAGGATTAATGGACTTGGGCAGTGGGCTCAATTTAATCTTCAATATTGGAAGCCCAATATTCCACCTCCTTTAGATCCCCTACGTAGCCTATAAAAGCACTACATGACCTTCATAAATCATAAGACAAGATTATCATACTTGATATTCTAGAGAGTTGAAGGAGATCCATAGGAGTTCGATAGATCGTCGCCCACCCGACGTTCGAACGGAGTGCAAGGAATACGTGGGAAGATCCAAAAGGTCTTCAACTTGATTTCGTTTCTCCGCACAACGAATCAAAGGTATGAGCATAAACTCCTTCGTGTGAATTTATGTGAATTAAATTGTGATACATGCATGAACACACGATCCGGGAAAACGACGAACTTCGGGGACGAGGATTCGAGATCCTCGGCGAACGTTTGAAGGACCCTCGGCTGGGAGTCGAGGGGTGCGATCGAACCTAGGGTTCGATCGCGGCGTGCGCGAGAGGGAAGCCCCGGCTGGAGCCAGGGCGAGCAATCGACCGTGAGGTCGATCGCGGGGCTGCCGAGGGCTGGTGCCTCGGCTGGCGCCCCTCCTCACGGCGGCGACGGCGGTGAAGTCGCCGGACTCACCGCCGCCCGGGGCTGCCGGAGCAGCCCCATGCGATCGCACGCGATCGCGAGCCCGCGGTGGGGCTCGGCTAGGGTTTCGGCTGCGGGTTCATCCCGCGGCGATTCTCCGGTTGAGCTCCGGACATCGTGGAGCTCGTGATCGGTTTCCGGCGATGGGATTTCGGTCGGGGTTATCGGTTCCGCAATTTTTTTGATACCCCGGGATATCGATTTCCAGCACATTCATTTGCTTTTAATTATTGTTAATTAAATATATGCAAATCATAGTCCTGGATTTTATACGTTGTAGTTAGTATGGTGTGTATGGACACACAGAAGATCATACTATCGGTTACTCGTATTTAATCGAACAGTTGCTCACGACCTAGATGGACACAGACCAATCCATCAGTATAGTCGTTGTGTGAGAGAGAAAATAATTTATCTTAATTATTTTATCACACTTGTACACTTGGTGTATTGAGCGGATCGCTTGAGACTTATCAATTAGGATTGCTCTATGATAATTGATTTAAGTCTCGGAGTATTTTATTCTTAATCTCCGAAACAATTGCGGATGTGTATATTTAATATAAGTGACTTTGATTTTCCAATGGAATTAACCGATTTAATTATTGGGTTTATTACCGGTTGAGTTGGGTCACTATATTTTATATACAACATGCCGTGAATTCTTGAAGGGACAGTGTATCCCGGAAGGGTTGATAATATCCCCGAGATGAACTCATAAGGATTTATTATGTAAACCTCGCGAGTGGATTTGTTCACGCATAATAAATAAGGTTGAGTGGTACTATTCTCGGATATAAGAGATAAATAAATTTATTAAGCAATAAATAAATTTTATTCATGAATATTTAAATCTTAAATACACGGAATAAATAATACTAACCGGAGAAATATTTGATATAATATGGGTAAATATTGGGAGTGCAATTTTATTTATATAGTGGAAAATAAATAAAATTAATATTGGTAAGGATTAATGGATTTGGGCTTGCCTCAATTTAATCTCCAATATTAGAAGCCCAATATTCCACCTCCTTTTGATCCCCTACGTAGCCTATAAAAGCACTACATGGCCTTCATAATTAATACACATAATAAGACAAGAATATCATACTTGATATTTCTTGAGAGTTGAAGGAGATTCATAGGAGTTCGATAGATCGTCGCCCACCCGACGTTCGAACGGAGTGCAAGGAATACGTGGGAAGATTCAAAGGTGTTTGATTTCGTTTCTCCGAACAACGAATCAAAGGTATAATATCTAAACGTCCTCGATATTATTTTGATTTGGATTTATTGAAAATACCGTAGAACGAAGATCCGAAAGTCGAACCCGGATTAGACGAACGATGACGCGGTGGTGGCGAAGCCACCGGACCGCGGGATCGCCCGGCTAAGGTTTGGCGACGCGCGGAGGAGAAACCCTCGGTTGGGCCGAGGGCTTGCGATCGATCACAAGGATCGATCGCGGGGGCGCGGGCTGGTGCCGCACCCCACCCCGCCGTGAAGGCGGGGACCTCCAGGCGGCGGCGAGTCGCCGGACTCGCCGCGGGGCTGCCCATGCAGCCCCAGCCGATCGCGTGGGACGCGATCGATCGATCGCTCGAACCCCGCGACGCGGGGGTTCGGCTGGGGGCGATCGCGTGCCTTCGGGTGCGTGGTCTCCTCGGCTGGACTCCGGCGCGTTCGTCGGCGTTCGTGTGATCTCCGGCGAATGGTTTTTGATCGGGCTATGGTTTCCGCAAATTTTAATAGCCCGGGATATCGAATTCCAACAAATGTTATGTCGAGTGTGCAGGTAATCGAGCCTGCATGTGTCAAAAAGGGCGAAGAAATGAGCACAAACGAATCGAGGCGAAGCGAAGTCGTAGCACTCAAGACCAGGCGCCCGGCTGCTCCAAGTACTGAACCTCAGAAGCTGCCCAAGCGATCGCCTCCTCAGCTGGTGATCCCTTCTATTGGAGTTGTGTACTTAATGTCTAGATTTAAGTAACGGAAACTCACGATCCATTGCCACTAATCTATTTAAAGAAATAAACAATTATTTGCGTTTAATTATTTATAATTAAATATATGCAAATTATAGTCCTGGATTCTATACGTTGTAGTTAGTATGGTGTGTCGGGCCCACACAGAAGATCATACTATCGGTTACTCGTATTTAATCGAACAGTTGCTCACGACCTAGATGGACACAGACCAATCCATCGGTATAGTCGTTGTGTGAGAGAGAAAACAATCTGTCTTGATTATTTTATCACACTTGTACACTTGGTGTATTGGGCGGATCGCTTGAGATTTATCGATTAAGATTGCCTTGTATAATCGATTTAAATCTCAATGTATTTTATTCTTAATCCCCGATACTATTGCGGGTGTGTATATTTAATATAAGTGACTTTGATTTTCCAAAGGAATTGACCGGTTTAATTATTGGGTCAATTACCGGTTAAGTTGGGTCGCTATATTTAATATATGACATGCCGTGAATACTTGACGGGAAAGTGTATCCCGTAAGGGTTGATAATATCCCCGAGATGAGTTCATAAGGAATTATTATGCAAACCCTGCAGGTGGATTTATTCCGCATAATAATTAAGGTTGAATGGTACTATTCTCGGATATAAGAGATGAATAAATTAATTAGCAACAAATTAATTTTATTCATGGATATTTAAATCATAAATACACGGAATAAATAATACTACCGGAGAAATATTATTTGATATAATATGGTTTAATATTGGGAGTGCAATTAATTTATATAGTGGAAAATAAATTAATTAATAATTGTAAGGATTAATAGATTTGGGCTTGGGCTCAATTTAATCACTATTATTGGAAGCCCAATATTCCACTTCCTTTAGATCCCCTACGTAGCCTATAAAAGCACTACATGGTCTTCACAATTAGACAAGACAAGATAATCATACTTGATTAGTCTAGAGAGTTCGTGAAGGAGATCCATGGAGTTAGGTAGATCGTCGCCCACACGACGTCCGAGCTAGTGCAAGGAATACGTGGGAAGATCTCAAGGTCGTCAAATTGAGTTCTTCGTTTTTCCGAACAACGAGAACGAGGTAAATCGTAAAACCCTCTTTATGATTTTATCGTTTAATTATCGTGAGAATATCATGAACCAAGATCCGAGGGATGAACCCGGGGATCCGAGGGTGGCGATCGGCCCTAGGGCACGATCGCCGATCGCGTAGAGGAGGAGCCCTGGCTGGACGCCGGGGCGTGCGATCGACTTTGAGTCGATCGCTGGGGCGCCGCGGGCTGGTGCCGCGGCTGTCCGCTAGGCGGACGCCCCTCCTCCACGGCGGTGGCGGTGAGTCGCCGGACTCACCGCCGGGGGGGCTGCTACGAGCAGCCCGCGGGGATGCGCGTGCATCCCCGGCGATCGTATTCGATCGCGAGCCCCTCGCGGGGCTCGGCTGGACATGCCGCGGGTTTATCCCGCGGCGGTGGTTGTTCGGTCGGGCCCGGTTCGCGTGGTGGTTCGTGGTTGTTTTCCGGCGAAAGGTTTTTCGATTGGATTGTCGGTTCCGCAATTTTGACAATCCGGATATTCGAAGGATTTCGGTCAGAATTAATTAGATAATTTATTTATTTAAATTTATTAATTCCGAGATATCGATTTCCAACAATTGGTATCAGAGCGTTGGTTTTAGTTCATGGTATTTTTCGATAAATTGTTCTACCTTGCAGGGTTTCCGATTATTATGGCTAGATTTAATTATGTTAATTAATGTCATAATAATGTTCTTGATTATTAAACTCTCGGTGATGTCAATATTCGTTCTTGTGTGGTGAATGCTTGTTCTTATTTTTCCGGAAATTGTATGAGGTCGATTTCATGTAGATAATCGATACCGGATAACGTAGTAATAAATTTGTAATTTATTTTACGTTGGATCGAGGACAAAAGGACGACCGGAAAATTGTGATGGAGGAGACGAACGAGAGGGAGGACTCGAATCGATCATCCCCATGATCGATCCATGGAGGATCGACCCAAGAGAGAGAGGGCAGCCGCGGGAGGCTCTCGGCCGCGCCTAGCCACCAGTGGTGGTGGCGCGCCGGCTGGAGCTGGCGGCGGTGCTCCTCCTCGGTGGTGGTTGATCGGTCGGGGGGCCCGGGGATCCCCAACCCGTGGTTCTCCGGCCGAGATTTACTTTCCTAAATTATTCGGTTTTCCTATTTTGAGTATTCCTATTTTTGGGAATTCTCATGGAATAGGAAAAGAATAAATTTAGAATAAATTTATTTTTCCTTATTGATTATTCCTATTCTTGGGAATTTTCATGGAATAGAAAAAAGAATAAATTTATAATTAATTTATTTTTCCTATTTAATTATTCCTTTATGGAATTTTTAATGGATTAGGAAAATAATTAATTTGGAAAGTTGTAAGAGTCCTTAATTAATTTTTCCTTATTTAATTATTCCTTTATGGAATTTTTAATGGATTAGGAAAGGAATTAATTTGGAAGGACTAGGAGTCTTAAATTATTTTATTTCCTTATTTCATTATGGAAATCTTCTAGAATATTCCAAGTGTGTCTTGGATAGGATTCTAGAGATTTAATGGAATTAGAAAGGAAAATAAAAAATAAATAAAAATATTAATAATATTTAATTTTATTTTTGATTTATTCGATTGACTTAATTTTCGAATTAAGTAACTTTTGGATTTATTAAAAATAAATAGATTTAAATATTGGAATTAATATTCCCGTCACATGGAGCATTCAAGAACGAAGACTAAAGACTAGAAGAAGCATACGGAGATGCGATAAAGCCATAATAGTCGGAAAATAATATTCTAGTATTATTTTGATTATGTGATAATATTCTATGTGCTTTATTTCATGTATGCATGCTTATGTGTATTTAATTATGCATTAGATAGCGTATCCCTTTGTTGTAAAAAGCTAAGTGGGAGAGGGATTGAAACAATGCCATGGTCTCCATTACTGTTCTCTTGGTGACTTTTATGAACTTTCGAAGTTCATATAGATAAGCCATTGGAGGAGAATGTTGGAGTATGTCCTTCGATCCCATGTGTGCAATCGATTAAGTCATAAGGTCGTCTCCGGATTTTAATTGATGTATTGATAATATTATTGCTTAGAGCAATAATATATTTATCAATAATCAAACCTACAGGGTCACACATGAATCGGATTAAGGACTGAAATTAGTTGATTATATTTATTGATTTTAGAAATCAACATATATATATATATATATATATATATATATATGTATTAATATAAACTTGGTTTATATTAAATTGGTTGAATTTATATTGATTTTAGAAATCAATGTAGTTATATTAATACTAAGGTTTATATTATTATACATACATTAATATAAACTAGGTTTATATTAAATATGTATAGATATTAATATATAAACTAGAGTTGTATTAATGAGTGATTTAATATGTGTACATGTCACTTGGAGTGACATGTCATGCCACTTATACATGTCTCTTGGAGAACATTTGAGCATATGTGGCATAAGAGAACATGGTGTCTCTTCACATGCCCACTAATGAGGCATTATGGTCTCATAATAATGTGGCATTATTATGGACATAATGAGGCACATTATGGGATGATATAAGTGATGAAAATCAGATTTTCATCAAGACTAATTCACACAATTTCGAAATCACCAAAAGGAGAGCAAGAACATAGTGTTCTTCGTCTCAAAGTTCAACCTACAATTTTAGAAACTCCTCCGGGTTCGTGTGCAACACGTAGAGGCCGGGCCATTTGTGCGGCTTCAACATCCGGGCGATCTAGCCAAGAAGAGTGACGAGGTCATTCACAAGGAGAGCATCTAGTGACTGATCCATGAAGGTGGTTCAATCGACTCAACACCACCTTCATCAACATCAACGAGACACGCTACACCGGTTGTAAGTGTTCTCATTAATCCCTATATATATATTGGATGTATATATATAAATGTGTCTATACATATAATGTGTGCCTAGATCTTCATGTTGTTCGTGTTCTATTGTTTTACACGCTTCCGCACACACGAACAAGGTAATCGAGCGATTGGATCGGCATCGAAAACCATCAATTGGTATCAGAGCCTAGGGCTCGTGCACATGTTTTGTGTTGGACACAATTTTAAACAACATAATTGCTCTTATGTGCTTCTTTGTTGTGGTGTTGATTGCTTGTCTTAGATGTAAGGCCAACCACAGATAGTGGTTGGGTGAATGCAATCGTGTTTTTTACGTACCGAATGGCTTTAGTTTTGAGGACTGCGTGCCTTGGAATCAGTTGTAATTTGGAGGACTGCGTGCCTTTGAATCATTTGTAATAGATAGGTTTCTTTTACATATGTATTGTACAACTTGTAAGCAGTGGATTTGATCCACGGATCGACCTTGGATCTCGAAGCACCGACGAATACGAAGAGAAACGAAGCAAGAAAAAGCAATTTTTCAGCCACTGGAGCTAGTAGCGGTCGCTACCCTAGGGGTAGCGGTCGCTACCCCGAACGCTAGGCTGATCGCTGCTCGATCGCTACCCGGGCCGAAAAACTGTCTAGACTAAGGTAGCGGTCGCTACCCTAGGGGTAGCGGTCGCTACCCCCTCAAAAATCAGCTTAACGACGTTTCGGTGTACGGGGCGCTACTCATGGAGTTTTGCTTATTTTTCTTTCGTTCTTTTTTCTGTGTGTTGTGAGGTTTAGGGGCCATTCGAGTATGTATTGCTTGCTGTGCTAGTTCTAGGTTTATATATGTTATAAATGTTCAACCAACATACATACAACCTTAAACATGCATGTTCACAAAATAATGAGTATAATGTCTTGTCCAAAACATCACACTCATGAAGCCCTCGATCATAAGTTGGTAGGTCCGCCTCAGCGGGGTACTACTTGTTATCTTGGGATAGTGGGAGTAAGGGTTAGACCCTTACACGTGAGTTTGGTTTTCTCATCGATAGATCCACTGCAGGCGTGGCTATCGAGACATGAGATAAGAATGTGATTCTTATCGACCGAGAATGACATTAGATGTCATTGACATGGGATGTCTACCTATCTTGGTTTTCTTAAGTGCGGACTCAGTCGGCTTAAGTATTCGCAAGATGAGGGTCTTGGAATCGTTTTGTTCAAGGGAACAACGATATTAGATATCGATTGAACAAAATGGAATAAATAAGTAGCTTGTTAGACGACCTTATTTGTTTACCGCTTTGTGAATGTTTACATACTTTATTTATCTTACTTTTGAAGTTTATCATGTTAATTTCAACTCGATTCAAGTTTGGTTCAATTCTTGATTATGAAAAATTTAACAACATAAAATTTCTTGATTGACAACGTAATTTGAGGATGGTCCTCAAATAAGAATACAAAGAGAATGTGTTAGATTACCAATTCCTATGATATCAATGAACAACTCAATAGCATGTTCGGGGAACAGACTATAATTGAGCGGTTCGGTATGACCAGGGTCATCGCTTCAGCTAGGCTGGAAAAATGGAAAAATGGAAATCTATGGGATCACATGTGCAACAAATGATTGGATTATTTGCTTCAAGTGACCGCCTAGATTTTTCCTATGATGATTAGTTGGTAACCGATTTCATACTTCAATCTCATGATGGTTATAATGCCTTTAGGCTAAATTTTCCATTTGAATGGTTTGAAGAAATCGCTTCGTGAGCTCCACAGGATGCTCAAGGCTGCTGAGCTGGCGATAGAGAAGGACCCTAAGAGGGAAATTCTTATGATATGGGATAGGGTATTCAAAAGAGCATGGGCAAGAAGGCTACTAGGGTTCTTAGGGAATCTCAATGCGTCTACTGCAGAAGTGTTGGACACTACTTGCAAACATATAAAATTTTATATTTTATTCAATTTCAAAACAAATGCCTGATTTGTCTTTCATGTGATGGATTCTAAAGTTAGGATTATTTTCACCTCGGGGAGTGATTTAATCCAAAACACTTAGTTCATCAATGACACAAATTAGAGACTTTCGAGCCATGGGATGGCGTTAGTCGATTGTCTGGTTGGCTCCCTCATATTTTATGAGAGATAGGGCTTCAATTGCATGATAATATCGCTGGTTAGAAAACTTTGATTTTTCACTTACGATTTATCACGTTTTGATATTGAGATAATTTTGAATGGAAAATTTGAATGAGACTCGATTATTGGGAATAATTGAATTTGCCCAAAGTTCAATGAAGATGTGAAGAACGGGGTTGCTTCATCTTCAGGTATTAATGTTATAGACATTAAACTTCACAAATTCTACTTCTTGGGTATTGGATGCCAAATGTGGTTCTCACATTTGCATGTGAAGGAACTACATAGAAGTATAAGTTTGGTGAATAGAGATGTCGATCTATGGGCGATAAATGGAGCGAATGTCGCAACATTAGCTGTATGATCATATGATATTGTTTTGCCTTAGGGCTTTGTTTTAAGTATTATAACTATGCATTTTTTGTACCTTCAATAAACAATGAATATTGGTTCAGTATTGGATACTGATGAATTAGTTTTTCACTATTTAAATAGTTTGATAACTATTTTAATTGTGAACTATTCTTTGTTTTGGTACGATTATTACATTATTTATGTATACTTTAAACTCAACAAATCATATATAACATTAACACCAAAGGCCGAATCGAATAAGTCTCAATGAGACATAACTGTAACATTGTTGATTAGATCAAAATCTAAACATGTAACGAGTCTTCTTTTAGAAGGCATTCTAGAATCATTTGACTTGGAGTCATTTGATACATGTGAATGATGTTTGATGGACAAAGATAACAATGTCATCTTTCTTGGAGAAATGAGAACATGTGAGTGATTAATTAGGGATGATCCATACTGATGTATGTGGAACCTATCAGTTCACAAGCACATGAAGGTTATGTTTCGGAAAAGAGAAAACAAACTATATTAGATATAGTTCGACCATTCGATGAGAGGTCTAAATGAACTACTGGTCTCTTTTGGGAACACATAATTCTTGATTTCAACTTATACACTGAATAGGACGCTGTCAAAAGCTGTTGATAAGACACCATACTAGGTATGGAAAGGGAGGGTCCCTAAATTGTTTTCATCAAAATTTGAGGTTCTAAAAGCTTCTCTGACGAGATTTATCTCTATATAGCTTGAACTCAAATGGGATAAAAGTTTCTTTATGGTATCCATAAGAAACACGAGGGTACAAATTCTACGATCTATCTGAGAACAATATTTTGTTGCTCGAGATAGTGATTTTCTTGAAAAGAGTAATCTTTCATAGAAAGTCAGTGGGAGCTCAGTTGTCTTGAACGAGGTTCAAGTAGAACAAACTGATATGGATACTCAAGACTTGGTCGACTGTACTCCAGTGGTTTTGGAAACCACACCTAACCCTCGAAGGTCCGGAAGGATTAAAACTCAACCTGACAGATACTTAGGTATTCTGGCAAACGAGAACTATGAAATCATGCTTTTAGAAAGCAATGAACCTTCAACCTATACCCAAGCTATGACAAGTCCAAATTCCGAGAAATGGCAGGGTGCCATGAAATCCGAAATGGAATAGATGTCTGAAAATCAAGTTTGGAACTTGGTCGATTTGCTTAAAGGGGCTAGGCCCATTGGATGCAAATGGATTTACAAGATAAAAACAGACATGGATGGAAAACCTAGTGTTTTCAAAGCAAGGTTGGTGGCAAAAGGATTTAATCAAATTCACAAAGTGGATTATGATGAAAGCTTTTCACCAGTTGCTATGATCAAAGCCATTCGGATTCTCTTAGCCATTGCTGCTCATTATGATTATGAGATATGGCAAATGGATGTTAAAACCGCTTTCTTGAATGGGATTCTAGAAGAGGATGTGTTTATGACACAACCAGAGGGTTTTATCGATCATAATCAGGCTGAGAGAGTATGCAAGCTTAATAGATCTTAATGGATTAAAGCAAGCATCTCGGAGTTGGAATCTTCAGTTCAATGAATCCATATCGGGATTTGGATTTCAGAGGAACTCGAAAGAGTCTTGTTTTACAAGAAGATCAGTGGGAGTTACGTTGTATTCATTGTGTTGTATGTCGATGACATACTCCTTATTGGAAACAATATTCCTATGCTTAATTCTGTTAAAGAATGGCTTGGAAGATGTTTTTTTTTAATGAAGGATCTTGGAGAAGCACAGTACATATTGGGCATCAAGATCTGTCGGAACAGATCGAAAAGGATGTTTGAACTTAGTCAAGTGACCTATATTGATAAGTTCAGAATGAAAGACGCCAAAAAGGGTCTCATTCCAATGAGTCATGGCACATCTCTTAGCAAGATGCAAGGCCCTACGGGACTTGATGAGCAAAAGAGGATGGAAAACATTCCTAATGCTTCGGCAATAGGGTCTATAATGTACGCCATGATATGTACACGATCGGACGTATCGTATGCTTTGAGCATGACGAGTCAGTTTCAAGGAAATCCAGGTGAGACGCGTTAGACTGCGACCAAGAATATTCTTATGTATCTTAGATGGACAAAAGAATATTTTGTTGTCTTTGGAAGACAAAAAGAGTTGATGTTAACAAGCTGTTTAAATGCTAACAGACTAAGATAATTTCCGATTTTAATCTGGTTATATCTTTTGTCTGGTTAGAGGTGAAATTTGCTGGAATAGTTCCATGCAATGCAATATAGCTGATTAAAACTACAGAAGCTGAACACAGTATTGCATTAGATGCAGTAATGTTGGCAGTTAAGATTTGAAAGTTCTTGAATGAACTAGGTGGCGTAACTAACTCAGCCCATCCGATAGTTCTCTATTTATAGTAGATTTATCGCGCAAGCTTATGAGCCTAGGGAGCACTACAAATCTAAAGCTGGTGCTCAGGATGTTCCACATTATTTGGGAGATAGTTTTGTGGAGATATCGAGATAATAAAGTTGCAACTTTTGGTAAGGTTGCAAACCCATTTTCTAAACCTCTCCAGCAGTTTAAGCTTGAGGCTTTAACGACTGCAATAGAGATCAGACATCTTAGAGATGGGTTGTGATTTCTATTACTGTATTAGATACTTTTGGAGATTTGGTAAACATTCACTCATATGTATAATACATATTTCTTCATATAAATATGGTTTAATTTATATGAATTGTCCAAATGATTAAGTTATATCAATTGGGTTATGAGGTCGACTTACCGCATAATGAAGTCCCAATGGTTGAACTGATATACTTGAATCATATAGCTGTTCCTGGTTCGTATAATCGAGTACGGACAAACCGATAATACAAAGAACTAGATTGTAATGTGTACTATAGCGCCGCTTCATGGGCTAGTGATGTGGGACATCAAGTACAATTACATAGATATTAGCTGGGAGCTAATGATCGAACAGACCCGACTGGAATAGTATTTAAGATTTCGAGTCATAATACTATTTCATTGACTGTCGACCAATTTCCTCTGACCTGAGTAGTCCAGAGTGATTCCATTGTGAAATGGTGTACTTTGATACAAGTAAACGCCTTTCGTAAAAGGAGGTTATAAAACTTGTTATTGGGTATATCAGGAAGCAAGTGGGAGAGCTTGGATTGACAAGATGGGATTGTCCTCCATTTTAATATGGATCACATGTCTTACCGGCCACTTGGAGAGTCGAGACTGTGGAAAATACGTGGCCACGTTTAGATTCGTATCATAGTGATAAATTTGGTTTTACAGTCTGTCTCATAGTCCAAGAAAGGTTTGAACCGATTGAGGATCACTCGAGTCTTGCCTCAAGTTCAAACTTAGACATAAAGTGACAACAGGAAATTGGCAGCACACTGGCTCTGAAGGCCAAGTGGGAGATTGTTGGAGTATGTCCTTCGATCCCATGTGTGCAATCGATTAAGTCATAAGGTCGTCTCCGGATTTTAATTGATGTATTGATAATATTATTGCTTAGAGCAATAATATATTTATCAATAATCAAACCTACAGGGTCACACATGAATCGGATTAAGGACTGAAATTAGTTGATTATATTTATTGAGTTTCGAAATCAATATATATATATATATATATATGTATTAATATAAACTTGGTTTATATTAAATTGGTTGAATTTATATTGATTTTAGAAATCAATGTAGTTATATTAATACTAAGGTTTATATTATTATACATACATTAATATAAACTAGGTTTATACTCCCTCCCATTTTATTTAAATGACGTTTTGACTTTTGAAATTATTTGCAATTTAGATGACGTTTTGTTGTATTAAATGATAAAATCACGATAATTCATAATCTTTTTCAATTATCTATGTAGATGTTTTTTTTTCAACCAATCATTTTTTATTGTTTTTTTATATATTTAATTTTCAATGCATATTAATTGTGATAAAATATTTTCTTAAATTATGTGTCCAAGCTTAGGATGTCATCTATTAAAAATGGGAGGGAGTATTAAATATGTATAGATATTAATATATAAACTAGAGTTGTATTAATGAGTGATTTAATATGTGTACATGTCACTTGGAGTGACATGTCATGCCACTTATACATGTCTCTTGGAGAACATTTGAGCATATGTGGCATAAGAGAACATGGTGTCTCTTCACATGCCCACTAATGAGGCATTATGGTCTCATAATAATGTGGCATTATTATGGACATAATGAGGCACATTATGGGATGATATAAGTGATGAAAATCAGATTTTCATCAAGACTAATTCACACAATTTCGAAATCACCAAAAGGAGAGCAAGAACATAGTGTTCTTCGTCTCAAAGTTCAACCGACAATTTCAGAAACTCATCCGGGTTCGTGTGCAACACGTAGAGGCCGGGCCATTTGTGCGGCTTAAACATCCGGGCGATCTAGCCAAGAAGAGTGACGAGGTCATTCACAAGGAGAGCATCTAGTGAATGATCCATGAAGGTGGTTCAATCGACTCAACACCACCTTCATCAACATCAACGAGACACGCTACACCGGTTGTAAGTGTTCTCATTAATCCCTATATATATATTGGATGTATATATATATAAATGTGTCTATACATATAATGTGTGCCTAGATCTTCATGTTGTTCGTGTTCTATTGTTTTACACGCTTCCGCACACACGAACAAGGTAATCGAGCGATTGGATCGGCATTGAAAACCATCAGAGAATTCTTGTAATTACTCTTACGAGGAACATTGATTAAGTTTATCAAACAATGCCTAATTTGTCTTTCCAAAACTGATTTCATGTCGACTCATTCTCACCCCGGGGAGTGGAATGGAGCCAAAGCCACTTGGTCATGTCGAGGACACAAATTAGAGACCTTCGTACCATTTCTTGAAATGGATCGATTGTCTGCTCGGCTCCCTCATTTATGAGAGATAGGGTCGTTCGCATGGTGAATCACTGGTAAGAAACTTCGAGTTTCACTTATGATTCTCCGCGTCTTGATTTACAAGATTAAATGAATCAAGTAATTGGGAGTCAATTATAAAAGTCTCTTGGTGTAGTAAACGTCCACACCACGTGGCTTGCTATACTAACGGATTTTGGATTAATTGATGTAGACAGTTATAAGGAATTGTGAAGAGTTGTGAAGTTGTCGTAAACGTCCACACCACGTGGCTTGCGGTGATGTAGCAATTCCAAACGATTTACTTTAGTACTGAGTAATGGTTTACACTTAGATACGCATTATAGTATTCTTCCCCAAGAAGTTACGCTATAAGTGATGTATGACCGAAGCAAATCTAATTGCTAAATCATTTGGATTGGTAAACGTCCACACCACGTGGCTTGCCATATCTGATGGGATTTTAGATGTGATTAGTGGTTTAATGATATTATTTGAGGGAGATAATATCGGAGATTAAATCGATTGTTTGTTGTTATATGTGCTCATAGATTAGGAAATGGCTTTGAACCCACTTTCTGTGATACGTAAGGATTTTAAACTCATTGGTCCCTAAATGTAATGATTGGAATAGAGATCTAGACATTGTCCAGACTGTTGAAGAGTACAAGTTTGTACTCAGTGAGCTTTGTCCTCCCGAGTCTACGAATGTCTTAACTGACGTAGTGGCTAGACAAGAGGCGATGAGGATACTCATAAAGGCCATTCGATTCAAGGAAACGCTTAAACACGTTTTTGAAATGATGGACCTTTTAGACGAGTTGAGACGGAAATCGCAAGCTCTTGTAGCCAATGCCATAGGTTTCGAACATAAGGGTAAGATCGGGGAAAGGAAAAGCAAGCAAAGAAACCCAGTGGTCCTAAGTTTCTTGGACCACGAGATGGGACGAGAAAGCCAATAGGCAAGTGTTCTCGATGCAAACAGTCTGGGTACTGGAAGTCTGATTATCCTCTCAAAGAAGGTACGAAATTTTTCTTTAGTCGTAAAACATAGTCAGTGGTATTATCTACCGGAACCTGGTGTGTAGATATGGAACCACTGACGGTATGTGCATTTTAAATGCAAGGGTTCCAGGAAACCCGACGACTTAGAAAAGAAGAAATCGTAGTCTACATGGGCAATGCTGTAGAGGAGGCAGCAGTTGCAGTGGAGGACATTTTATAGGATTTCATTTTGAGTTATTGCTTTTATGTACCTTTAATTTTAGAAAGAACTCTGTTCTGGATTTCTGAAATTTAAAGAATGGATATTTTATTTCTTTTAATCATTTGATGGTTATAAGAAGAAATAATGATATTATCTATTTTGGTACATTAGCTAGCAATATATAAATGATGAATCCTGAGTCCACCACGATGCAACGAACCGTAGTATGAAACTCGTTTTACTAATAAGAGATTTCTTTATCAATTATACTTGTGGATTCTTATGCTGAGTCATATTTATTCAAATAAGAAGTTCAAAGGTCGAAAATTGATATTTGATCAATTAAGTTGAAGGAATGGAACTTCCGACCTAAGAATATAATTTGGAAGATAACATGACTAAGCAATCCTTTATGGATATAAGATATAAGATCCGGACAAGTATAAGAATTGATTGACTCTGATGTATGCAGACCTATGTCTACTCAAACAATAAGGTACGAGTACTTCATTTGATGATTACTCGAGAAATGGATTAGAATACTTGATGTGCCACAAAAGCAAGTGTTTTGACAAGTCAATGGACACTAAGCAATTGTGGAGAACCATCAAGGTATATCCATTTGTAGCCTGCGATTTGATCGTGGAGGCAAGTACCTGTCGAATGCATGGCATACTGATCAGAGATTGGGATTTGATCCCAAATGACTACACCATACACTATTGTGTAGAGATGGTGTGTCGATAATAAGAAATGGAACTCTTATAGAGATAGTAAAAGATGAGTTATACGGAACTACCTATGTTCTATGGATATATCTGGAAACAACAGCGCATTCAAATGCGGTTGTAGAATATCCTAGAAGAACAAAAGATGTGTGTTCAATAGTACTATGAACCAGAAGGACGTTATATGTTCTAACGCCCGGTTCATAGAGGAAGACTATGTGATGAACCACAAGCCCAAAGTGACATGATACTTTGAAATGAGAGAGAACGAAGAAGACTGGAAACCAGCCGAACTGAGTAGCGGTACACCACTAACTGCACCTACTGTTATTACTGTTTATACACCGGAATGCGAAGGTTGTGGGTCAACCAGAGATATTCATAAGACTAGGAGAGTTTTCGGACTCTGGACCTAGTATACATGAAATCGATCCCTAGATCTACATGAAAGCCGTACTAGATCTAAATGTGCCTTCTTGGAGAGCAATAAGGATTATTGCTAAGAGGCGAGATCATTTAGAGTACAAGCTTAGTTGATCCATTTATGGATTGAAACAAAGCATTGAGTTCGTGGTACTTGCAAATTGATGAGATAGTCAATTTTATGGATTCATCAAAAGCATAGACGAATCGTGTGTATTGGAAACGTAATGGAAAACAAGGTGGTGTTTCTCGGGTTTTATGTAGAGAACATTCTTATCCTTGGTAACAATGTAAAGATGTTGTCAAGACATAAAATGATGGTTGTCTAGATAAATCAATATGAAAGATAAAGGAAGAAGTTGGACATGTTCTTGAGATCTTGGATCTCTAGGAAAGAACATTGTACTTCTCCTGGACATCTTACATATATATGATTATGGTTCGTTTTAACATGCAAGATTCCGAGAAAGGTTCGTTACCTTTCAGACACGGAATGCATCTATCTGAGGACATGTGTTTTGGGAACACAAAAGGAGATAGAAGCAATGAAAGCGGTTTCCTACACTTTGAGTGTGAAAAGCTTAATAAATGCAATGTTGAAAACGAGAACCTGATATCGGCTATGCGGTGAGCATAGTGGTAGGATATCAAGGTAATCCTGGAAAGGAATATTCGACTGCTATAAAAGTAACTACGAAGCAGACGAACATTTCCTTTGGATTACATTCTCTTAGATTTCTAATCGAATGAGGACCGGTGTAAGTCGATATCAGGCTATGTGTTTCACTATTGAAGGAGAAGGAGTTTTAACATGGAAGAGTGATAAGCACGATGCTTTTCGGACTCTGCCATGGGTAACCAAATAGCGGCCTCAGAGGCAGCGGAAGTTTTGGTATAACTCCGGGATATTCTCTGGGACTTAGATGTGATTCTTAATTTGCCAAAGGCTATGTAAATAGCGGTGCAATGGCAAATGGTAAGAAATCACAAGTCCATAAGTGAAAGATAACACATAGAGCAAGTACCACCTGATACGAGTCATCGTCAGGGAAGACGACGCTGTAGTCACCAAGATAACTTCAGAGCGGCAACCTAGAGTGCTCATTCACACAGTACATCTTGGAAGTACAACTTAAGCACGTGATGAGTATGGGAGTCGGGAGTTTGGAGGAAATGACTAGACCTTAGTAAAAGTGGGAGATTGTTAGAGTTGTGTACTTAATGTCTAAAATCAATATGAGAATTTTAGAGCCAAAAAGAATAATGGTCTGAAACCAAACTACGTACGAGGAAAAATTCTCTCGAATTTTGCTAGTTCATTTACACAACAAGTTGAAAACAAGTTCGTTGTCGAGTCTCTGAAGCACATCAAAGGTACGAAAACAACGAGGTAGCACGTTTCGCATTTTGTTTAATTGTTTTAAAGCACACTGAGGTGTTTTTCACCGAATGTCGTCGTTCACCGTGAGATAGAGCACGTTGCACGGTTCACTGAAGGTGTAATAGGTTTTCCTTAACCCCGACGTGTTTACGAAATCACCGTGTTATTACCACGGAGATTTTACCATGTTATTTATAGCGATGGTGTCACCGTAGCACGTTGTCTTAGTTCACCGTTTGATAATGCTATCACATTTTTGTACATACTTAATCGTAATAACACCGTGTGATAAAAAGCATCTCGTTTACATCGTGCATACTTATTATTATTAGACGATGCATGCATGCAGGTCGTTAGGTTTTCACAGATGTCGTGGCAGCGTGTTTCTTTACGACATGGTGGTCACTGGGAACAGTCAGCATACGTAGGCGGAGATAGCGTGGCCATACACATTACGTATTCAGAAATCAGTTATGTTGATCTAATCAATCAAATTAGATCTGTTTTGAATGCTCCAGAGGACAGAGATTACGTGATTTTCTACTTAGACGAGCAGAGAAGTAAGGTTAGTTTGCAGAACGATACAGATCTATTGTGATTCATCGTGCAAGGAAAAGTTACAAATCACGTGCTCTTTTTGACTGAGAGAAGACAATACCGGTCTAAGAATGCTAATGTTGGAGGTACAAGTTCTGAAGCAGAGAATGTAAGCATTACTCCACCTCAACCACTATCTTGTACTGAACCCGATGACGAGGAAGTATTTACATCAGATGATGAACGAGCGGAACGTGATAAAGAGTTAAACGATAGCCTAATTCAAGAGTTTAGTGATTGGCTTCAGCATCCGAAAAAAAAAGAGAGGATTGTGGGATCCCGTAAATTATCATCTGATCATCAACCGATCCACGAAGAAGCAGTCCTGGAACATAATTTACTACTACAGCGAAAACTAAGCAACTGGATGATCCCGATGCCCAATTTTGATATTTTGCCACCACCTATGCGTTGGGTCGAAGAACGTGAACCCGAAGATGGTGAACTCGCAGTTGGTTCCACGTTTCGAAAAAAATCTGACTTGGAAATATCTTTGGGAATGCATCACTTGGAGAGTCGCTTAGAATATGTCACTGATCGTTCAAACAAAAAGCGTTGTGCATTCGTTTGCAAGCACGGTAGGAAAGTATGCACGTTTAGATTGTGTGCTAGTGGGAGTGATGAAACGCTATGGATGATCACAAAGTTGAACTTGAGTCACACTTGTCAGACTATATTGCATCGTACTAACTGTCGACGAATTAAATCTGTAGTTGCTGCTAGTTACTTTTCTCGTAAACTTGTCAAAGACGGTGACGTTCTGAAGCCAAATGACATGATAACAGAGTTGCGTGAGCGTTACGGCGTTGAGATGGATTACAGTTTCACTCTCCGAGCGCGGAGCATAGCGATAGAGATGGCGTATGACTCATATGCTGAGTCATATCATAGGCTCGCTTCGTATTTGTATATATTGAGAGAGCAGAATCCCGACACATTTTATGAAATACAATCCACACGGAATGGGGGGGGGGTGTTCCAACACATGTTTCTTGCTCTCGGACAGTCTATTTCTGCATTCTATAGTAATCTAAGGCCAGTGATTGTTGTGGACGGGACTCACCTCAAGGGAAAGAGCTAGGGGATATTGTTTGTCGCCATGACGAAGGATGGGAATGAAAACGCCTTCCCACTTGCAATTGGGATTGGTCCGAAAGAAAATGATGAGTCGTGGACATGGTTCCTTCATAACCTGAGCAGGTGCTTCAATAGACAAGATGGTTTAATTGTCGTATCCGATCAGCATAAGAGCATCCAAACTGCCGTTGCGTCTGCTTACCCGAATGCAGTGCATGGGTTCTGTATTTACCACATTAAGAAGAATCTAGTTCGCTATGGCGGTCGCGTCAGGGCCGTAATAACCTCTGCATCAAACAGTTACCGTGTTGAGACAATGCACAGACATTTAGCTGATTTGGAGAGGCTGAGCCCTGACGGGGCTTACAAGTGAATGTTAGAAATAGGGGTCGAGAGGTGGTCGAGGGCAATGTGTCCAGTACGACGATATGGTTTCATGACCTCCAATATTGCCGAGTGCTTCAATTCTCGTATGGTCTGGGCGAGACGTCTACTCGTATGTTCATTGCTCGAGGCATTCCGCGCAGTCTTGGAACAATGGTTTCAAGAGCGAAGCACGAAAGCTGCGTCAAGAGAACATGAGTTGACTGAAGAGACGTTTAATAAACTAACTTGCGCGGTGGAGCGCGCTATGCGTATGGTTGTCCGAGACACAACCACATATGACGTGTATAAAGTGGAGGATGGTAAGCTATCTTTTTAAGTTGATCTTCAAAATCGGACATGCGAATGTCGACGCTTCGAACTTGCTGAAATCCCCTGCAGTCACGCTGCAGCCGCTGTTAGGTACGTACTAATCAAACAAACACTTTCAATTTATTAATTCGACAATATGGTCGTACTTGTTAGGATCGTATCACTTCACATTGCCACCACAACTTCTATTTCTCAGACAAAGAGGATTGCATATATATGACTTCGTCAGTGGATATTACAAACAACACAATTTGATGGAGACATATGCGACTCCTATCAAAGGACTTCCACATCCTGCTGATTGGGTCGTTCCAGCGTATATAACTGATCACGTCATTCATCCTCCGATTGCGGTGAGACAGGCTGGTCGTCCGAAGATGAGCCGTGCACGGTCTGCTGTCGAGGGTAATGCCCCCAGAAGAAGAAGTCAGCCTCAGAAGTGTAGTAAGTGTAATTCGACCACACACAACGCGCGCAAATGTGACCAAGTTGTTTTACCCACCGAAAGCCAGCCGCTCGAAGATGATCAGAATTCTCAACCCACGGTGGAACCAATCCGACAGAAAAGACAAAAGAAAAACTGTAGCGTATGCCAGAGTGCAGACCATAACATACAGACATGTCCGGTGCGGGGGGATTAACGTTAAGTTCTGTGACCATGCTAAACAATTGTGATAATTAGGTATTGCAACTAATTATGGGTTTTTTTTTTTGTATGATATTCTGCGATTGTGTGTTTTTTGGATTATTTGGGGTTGTTGGGTTTTTAATGGTTTCTGTGAATTCGTTTTTTGTGTGTCACGGTGAATCTTATAAATGACCGTGTACCACCGTCCGTGTTATATTTGTAGTACATCGTGTGGCGGCCGTGATATTACGTCGTGCATCGGTTGTCCCGCCACCATCTTGGAAACTAGTACTACTGGTACAATACTCGTTAAAATTTATCTGATCTCCGCACGGTATTCTATACGGTGATATATCACAACAACACCGTGTAAGTATGAACAATGACGTTTTTTGGTGATTATTGCTCGGTTGTGTGAATATTTTGGTTAAAATGCTAATCCAAAGTTAATTTTCCATCTAGATGATTATATGAAACCGACAAAACTCCACAATTATGCAAGAAACGATTGAATGTGATATATCATTTGCAATATATGATCACACTTGAGAGTAACTTGTAAGTTGTAATAAATGAATTAGACATCTCTTGAATTTGAGACATGCATACTCCAAATCGAATCATACGTGTTTAAAATCAAATACCATACGTCTCAATGATTGAAACATATCACAGTGAACGTTAATAAAAAATTAAAAGTGTGTACAAACCATGAGAACTCGTTTTTTTGGTGTTTCACGAATTCCCGATGAATAGTAGAAATGACCGTGTAACACCGTAAGTGTTATGTTGTGCGACGGTCGTGATATTTACACCTTGCGAAACTCCATCCCTTTAGTTTTATTTTCGATAATTTAGTTAGAATTTTAAATATAAATCGGTAAAATTAACTCGCGTCTGCAAAAGTTGTTTTGAGTACTGTCAATACTAATAATAATCGTGCATCGGTTGTCCCGCCACCGTCTCATCAGGCTCTCCACCAAAATACACGACTAGTTAAATTTCAAATTTTAACATTGATTTTAAAACCGCACGGTCTACTGTCACGGTATAAATTGATACCGTGTGACAAAGAGACCGTTTGGTCATCGCGGAGTTGTTTGACACCGTGGCATACTGAACTCTCACGGTGTCTAATTAGAAATTTGTTTTCTTGTGTCACGGTGATTTTATTATAGACACGTCGATGATGTGTTTTTTAGGTCTCATACATGATACAAAACCCGAAACGACGCCTATCACGGCGCAATTATTTATAATTAAACGCGACCTTCTGTAATAATTAGTTAAACGCGACATTTTGGAATCCCGCGAGAAACATTATTTATAGTGATTTATGCAGGCCTAATCTCTATTAAACTCTGAATATTTCTTGGTCCTTAATCCTCATACCAATAATGGATACCCCACAGATAGCTGATGCTTTCATTGTTGTGCTGACTGATGAACATATTGAATCTAGACGGTTTCTACTTCCCGAACGTTTCTACCGTTTGCGTGTGAGATACAGTACAGAGCCTCCGCTCTTCTACCTCCGCGATGTTCACGGTGAGAGGTGGGCAACCTTGATGGGCTTTAAAAATGGCTTGGCGTATTTCTTCAATGGTTGGACTGAATTCCGCCACATCCACAAGTTGAAGAAAGGCATGACCCTCTTGTTCGAGCATAGGCCACTTCCAGACGAGTTCCTGGTGCGGATATTTAAAGAGGATGGAGATGAACTCAAGTCATTCTTGCCGAGACCTGCTCCAGGAAAGAGAGCATTCGAGGATGAACCTTCGTCGTCGTCGTCTCTGAAAAAGAGTAAACCATCTTAGGGTTTCGGCGTTAGGTTTTTCTTTTGTAAATCGACGCCTTTTGTAATTCGGATTCCCCTAATTTAGTACACCAAAATTACTCCGTATTCATTTTTCCTTGTTTCCAAAATTATACGCTAGAATATTGCACTGTTGTTTCACGGTCAATATAAGATTCACGGTGCATACATGGTCTTACCACCGTGTGTAGTGCACCGTGTACACACCGTGCGCGATAGTATACACTGTGAAAACTAATTTCTAGCCCTGCAACATATTTTTCACAATGTAGTACAAATTTACCAGAATATATGGACATAATGAAGCAAACGACTTCACATTTCATATTTCGAAAAAAACACAACGAAAAGTTCATTGAATATCACTTAAGCATAAAAATAATTATGATTACAAGAACCATAATTATGGAGACAATAAACAGAGTAGTCTTCAACTGGATGAATACGTCGTGCAATGACGTCTCCATCTTCTTCAGATCTTTCCTAATTTTAGCTTATGTGGCTTTCTCTTCCGCTCTTGACATTTGTTCATGTTGTATCTCTCCGTCATTTGACGGGTTACACCAGGAATCGAGTGTATGATCTTGAAAATAATACATCAATTTCTGATAATTCTCAGATTTCGAGGACACCACACGAATCTGAAGTTTCTTCCGACATTTACCACAAACTTTATCTTGGTACTTCAATCGGCTTGGTTGACCAGTACTCACGGAGTTCACCGATTGTGTAGACATATTGTTGTGATCAGTTTTTGACTGATTTGTTTTGGATGATTTGAATTCAAGTTTGAATTCAAATGTTTGCTTATGTTGAAAGAGGACTGCGTATGGTTAGTTGGTTACACGTGTGACACAGCTGTCACGCAGTAACACAACTGGCAATCGTTTCCGCACCGTGTCACGGTTCAAGATACACAGTGGAACCATGTACAATTATTGATCCACCGTGACACGGTAATCATAGGAGTCTACCATTGGCTTCAACACAGTACTGTGATTACACCGTGGACTTATTCATTCAGGCACCATGTACAAATATTCGTGCACAAAACATCAATTACAAACCAGTATTAATGAATCACAATGTGAAAACAACAAACATGTTTATACTGATACGTCAATCAAAATGGATCAGCAACATCATTCAAGCTCAGCCAAAAAATCTTCAGGCATATCTGTTTCCTGACCTCCTCAATGTACCCTTCATCGATGTTTTCGTTCCGATGCATCAGAGGGTCGACAAACAAACGGTCAAGCTGCATGGTACAGTAAACTCCACAAGAGTGTTTATCAGTAACATCCTGGACGAATTGTTCGGCGTCCGGCATGACTTTCAACTCGAAGGCCTCCGTAATCGCATGGTGTTGACCCTTCTTTGCCCAGTAATCTGATCTCCTCAACACAAGAGGTAAAAACTCCACTAACGGCCTCAATTCGTCCTTCCGAAATCCGTATTCAGGATACGTCGCCAGTTGAGTATGAATTAATGAGTCATACAACTCGATAGTCCAATCTTCGGGGGATATTCGGACGGTGACCCAACGATGGTGGACATTACAAATCGCCACGAGCTTTACATGCCATGTTTAAGGTTTGCGAGTTAGAATTCAGTTTCACTCTAGTTAAAATGAAGCATGTATGCTTTTCAATACTTACGTGAGTAGGCTGGTCGGACTCCATTGACATCGGACCATATGTGTCATCCACTGCTTCTCGAAGAGAATCAGGCACTACCCAATCATCAATAGAGCCACGATGAATCTTATATGCAGCATCTATAGTACTCTGGAAAAAGATATTATTAGTAAAAACGAAGGTGTCCAAAATGACAGTACTGTAAAACTTACCCAAAATTGAGTGCTCAATAAGACTCTGTTTGTACTCCCTTTAACATCACGACCTTTGCACTTCAAATAAATAATATAGAGATCTAGCACCTCAGATTCGAAGGCCCAATTGAAGTCCTCAATTTTATCAAACAAGTCTGCACCCACTCTGTGGTCTATGGAGCCTCGACTGCACGATAACAAGTCGGTAGACCCGGAATTCATCCATTCTCTGAATAACGTTTCCACATATTCGAGTCCGCTTTGGTTCGCACTAGATTGCGAATGGAAACGTTTCATGAGTTCGAAGACTTTTTGAGCAACAGCTTCCTTAAAGCAAGTGCCAGAATCATCAGCAAGGAACGAAACAATATCTGCCCTCAGTTCGGCAGACCAAACCCTACCTACCTGGCGATCGATCTCATCGTTTTCCGGCCCCTCAGGACCGAAGACACCTGCTTTTCGACAGCAAATGTCCGTCACAGAAGTCAGATCAGGTCCGGAAACACGTCGCTTAGAAATAGGCCTTTCTATAGCACGTGAAGCTTTTTGTGCAGCACGCTTGTGAGACGGCTTGGCTCGATCTTTCTTCTTAATACCTCCTTTTCGTCGAGGTGGACAAAATTCAACAGAAAATAGCTCACAATCATCTATAGATTCAGTTACAGTAACATAAGATAATGCTTTGGCCTCTTCCGGTGTAGGAATTAACGATTCAAAAATTTCCATCTACAGAAAATATACTCTGTATCAACGTACAACAACAATAAAGTTCAACGCGTGTGCTTTTTAATAATGAAAATTCAATAAAGTACCTTCTCATTGAAGAATTTAGTGACATCGCACGCAGCTTGTTTCGATGCAGTAGAGTCCCACATCAGGCAACGTGGAATTCTCGTAACCCGAGCACGTTTCGCGCATAATGCTCCGATCGACGGTACGGACTCGTACATCCAAAACTGAAAAGCCCAAACCGGCCCGTAGAAATGGTAAGTAGATTCATCATCATGCATGGACGTCGTTTTGAGGTAGTAGGATAAATTCTGATAGGAATAAGCGCCCCAGGGAAATTCCTCCCAACAATCGTGGTCCTCGACCAACAACCATGCCGACTTATCGATTTTAACCTTATGGTCTCGGCAAAGCAATATGAAATAATACATGAGGAGCTTGGCTACTTTCATATAATCCTCCGCCTTCGCTTCTTTGCCGAGATTTACATCCTCGAACTTTTGGCGTAGCTCCGATAAGCTAATGGTTGTATCTCCTTTGAAAAATCGAATAAACAAACTATCGGGAGGAAACTCATGTGACTCAAAAATATCAAAGCCTGTGTAGTGCCCAAAATTGAGTCCCGTTACCATGGCATAAGCAGCCGGTGTGAATTTCGCGATCTTCTCACCGACATAAAACCAATGTTCCATCGCCGGTATTGTCGAACCAGTCAACTCTCTACATAGGAAATGATGCAAATAACGAGATGCGTGTGCAGCATGTCCTTTAACTAATCCTTCGTTGGGTTTTACAAATTCCAGAAAATGCTCCATATAGGAATGCTGAGCGAATTCAGCCAATGTTGCATCGCCGCCGTCGATTGAACCCATAACACGCTTTATCAAGTTTATCACGTCGAAACGGTAATACAAATTGATTCTTGGGGTGATCGACTGCAAAGCTACTGGTCTTTTCCATTCGTACCCAGCCTGAAAATATCAATCAAATTAGAGAAGATTTCACGATTCACGGTGAGTTTAAATTAACACCGTGGCACGTCAAAGGGTGAAATGTACACGGTGAATATCTAAGGGTGTAGTGTACACGGAGATGTTAAATCCACGACGAGCATATACAACAGTTATCAAGGGTATACGGTGAAGATACACACGGTGATGTCAACCACCGGGATCGTGCATAACCATAAGACGGAATTACACCGTAAGAAAAAAACTATTGAATATCACTGTGAAAAATCACCGTGAACATACAAAACGGTGTTTTTCCACGGTGTACATTACACACGGTGTATGTACACCGTGGATCGAGCACGTACAAGACTGTAAGTACACATACACCGTCAAATAAAACACTGTCGTGAATCGTGATCATACACGACCGTAAGTACACGCGGTAACATTACACCGTGAGATAAATCACAGTCGTGGATCGTGCTCGTACAAGACCGTAAGTACAAACGGTGTAAGTCACCCGTGAGATATATCACCGTCTTAAACTCTACCGTGATAATACACGGTGATAAAACTCACGGTTGAACCGTCGTCTACCAGAACTGACACACAACTGCATGCGAAAAAATTGCAGAGAGCAATAAACCATTAACCATTTTAAAATGTCGGAAACAAAAACCATATCTTGAATGAATATACCGATATCAAATTACAAATCGAATGATTTACAAGCATCAAAGCTCGAATAATCGAAAGTTGGAAAGCTAGTGTTATGGACTTACCGGAGGTTGAGCGCGATTGTCTAGGGTGTCCATGTTGTCACTGCTTGCCATAATGATGATCGCCGGAGACGGAGTTGAATAGTTAATTCGATAACCGTCGGGCTGATGTTTCACCGTGGCTGCGCTCGTCGTGCGTGTAAATTTCAAACGTCGAAAATTGATTTTGTGGGGCAACTTTATTTTTCTGATATTCTTTTTATTAATTTGTAATATTCGATTTGTTGTTTTGTGAGAAAAAATAACTTTTGAGGGCACTTAAGTCTTTTCATTCAAATTGGCCTACTTAACTTACATTTTTATGGACGGGGCTTCAGAACTTGTATACTCTTATACTTTGGCCTTAAAATGCTTCCGCCCCTATATATATATATATATATATATATATATATATATATATATATATATATTAATTATTTTTTTGAAATATTAATTATCAAAATTGAATCTAATCACTAATCAAATCAAAATAGTTCAATTCGTTTACTTTCATAAGAAAAAATAGCATAAATGTAAATGAATGGTTATTGAAAAAATAAATTTCAACAAAAAAATTATGTTTCATGATAATGCAAACATTTGAAGAGATGTAGAGTACCTTTTAAATGATTTGATTGAAAATTGAGCTTCTCCCTCGTCGGTGTGTAGAAATAGCGTCTCTTACCTGCAAATATTGACATGAAAAAAGGCTCTCTTTTTCAATGGTGTAACTTGTTGGTTATTAGAATTTTAGTTTCAAAGTTGATAGACGGCGTTGAAAGACTAAAGTGGACCAAACTGCAAATTGTCCGTAATTAGTGAACCACATATACAATTAAGGGAATTTAGTAGTCACATGCAGACTAAACTCCTTTTTTACTTTTACATGAACACTCCTTCAACACCCAATGTCTCAATCAACTTGAATCATCAAGTGAAAATGTTGGCAAATACTGAAATTTTGAATTAGAAATAAATGAATAATATAGTGGCCAAAACAATGCAAAACCTTGTTAATTAGTTTTCATCAACACCACCCCAAGCATCATCCCTCATATTCTGTCTAGTAACAATACGATTTCTACGGGCTGCTTCTTGTTTTCTCAGTTCATCAGTGGATCCGAAAGTCGAAGGGAGCTTTATTCCCATACTATGTGCAATCATTCTTCGGGCAGTACTTGCAGATGTCTGAGGCCTTGGACGAGGCGGCTCCAGATCTGGAAAAAGAAATAAATAAACATTTTTTTACACAAAACTGAAAAACCAAGTAAAGGTCATAAGTAATACTTGTTTTTTTAGTAAAACAATAAACTTCTTTTGTTTTTACAGAAGAAAAATACCAAAAACATATTTCCAGAATCAGAATCATCCTGGACCTACCCCCAACATTTAGTTTGTTTAACACTAAAAAGAGCGATTTTAAGTTCTGGATTCAAGGTAATTACTTCTGTGACCCTGTATTCTTCTAATATTAATAAACCTATGAATACATATTATGTAAAAATACAACCTGCTCTAACATTAGTAACAACATCATAGACAAATGCTCAAATTTTGTTGTGGCGATAATCTCAGTTAGAGTAATAATTCTACCTTTCGGTGGAATTGAGCTCAAAAGTTCATCATCCTCATTAAGTACATGGACCGTAAATGGGCACTGGATGGATTTGCTAACTTCAAGAGCTACATCAAGAAATGGGAAATTCAATCAACGAATAGGCAAATACTTCATCTCACACACAATAAACATTTAAATACATAAATATGGTGTTTGAGCAAATGTCAGATATAATGCATTTCTAGATAAAGGAGTTCATCATATCTACTTTATCACAGTTATTTTATAAAATGGCCAAAAGTAGTTTTGTTTTAATGCTTTCATATGCACCTATCCATGAAATTCTTCATGTAAGAATTTCACAATATAGATAGCTGACTATATATTTTCTTTGCAAAAAGTGACTTGTTTTACTTCAGTTGGAAAAAAAACTTGGCAATTGTGGGTCAAATAGTCTAGTCTAATAGTCCAGTGATCCAGTCTAATTTTTCTTTAGTCCAAATTAAAGATAAAAATCAGTATTACCCTTGAATAATCAGGCGACGATTAAATATTCATATGCCAATTGAAGTATAACCAGGTGAGGATTAAGGGGTTGTTAGTAATAAAAATTTAGCGTTTCAAGTATAGTCAGGTGATTAAATGATTATTTATTAAAACAATCTTCTATAAGAGTTTGAGGCAAATAATCTTGATGGAATGAAGAAAAATGACAACTATCCACAAAAAGTCAGTAATTAATTGCAAATTTTGTAATTACCAATGGATGGTGTTTTGAACACCACAAGTGCACTTGTATCATTCATCCAACGAATCACGAAAAGATCTTTGAATTTCTCAAGCACCTTCTCAAGCAATTTCTCAATGTCGATTGTCCTAGTGCTCTGAGGAATGTCAGTAAGAACAAGAACATGACGTGTGCCGTAAATTACTGAAATCAGAAATGAGTTTGACACACATCAGTAAATCAATTTTTTTCGTGATCGAGATATCATAAACAGCGTCTACGAAATTATACAGGTAACGACATAATGATTAAGCTCATGTTAATATTTGCAAAACCAGTAAAAAATACGAAGATAAGGATCTAACTACAATATTTTCCATAAATGTGAAGGATGATTTAGAAAAATAATTGTGTATAAAGGGGTAAATGTAATTCACAAAATAAATAAATGGGTAGCTTTTGAAATTTTCAAAAGTTAGCAGTTTATGCTTCATATTAGGTGAAACATTGTGTGCGTGTTTGTGTTTTGTTTTTGTTATTAACCCTTTCATATATAATGTCGAAAAACTGCACACATAGAGAAACTAAAGTACCCTCATTATTCACAGGGTTAAACACCAGTAATACTAATAACTAACATCAATTTCTTATAGAGAGACCACTGTAGAAGATTAAGGAGTTTAAATGCGCAAGTCAAATTATAAAAAAAATGCTTCTGGACGTACAATTTCTTTTTTCCGCGCCTTCAGCATGGCCCTGAGAATTATCTTCAGAATCATCAATAACAGGCTCATAAGACTGGTCATCACTGTATAGGCCCTGTTTCTTGTAATAAAAGGTCCCCCTTCCTCGTCTTTTGGTTCCTTGGGAGGAGTTAGAGTCTGCCAGAGACAGCTTTGATATTCCAGGCAAAGAATGAAGAGAAAGTAGCTCCTCTGGTGCACGGTCAGCAATAGCTTCCCAATCTGTGTAAATTACCACAAAATTGATCTAATTTCAATCTGTTTCTATATTGAAGTTAGAACATAGAAGGCTATGAAAATAAAATACATTTACAAAGAAAGGGTAAAATAGTAATTACAGAATCGGGGACTTTATCCGAAAATTTAAGCTTTTTCACTTTGTTTAGGGCTTCACACTTCAATAACAAACCTCACGGGATAAAATCCCGAAATCAAACTATTGTATACTATCACTAAAGCAATATACACATGAGAAAGGTATGGGAAAAAATTCAACTAACAAAAAAATACTACATGTGGATTGGTTTATAGTAGTAAACGAAATCGAGTTGAGGAAAAAACAGTATTGTTCTAGATATGTTTCAGGCCAACAAAGTACAATAAAAATGGTCATATACCATCATCTTCACTGCTATCCTGTGGGATGCCATTAGCTTGCGATTTTGAAGAATTCTCACTGCAGCCTTTGCAACAAAAATAAGAAATAAGCTTATTTTTAAAACAGATGTTACACCCCCACCACAAGCACAAATTAATATATTAGTACAAATAAAGACAATGGAATAAGAACAAAACCATGTTTTATAACTCCATCTGATATAGATGCACTGTTTTGGGAAACCCGAGCTACAGAAATCTCATCGGAAGTCGACTCCTTTTCAATATTGAAGTCCCTGAATAGGCAAAGAATAAATCATAAACACCTAACACAATTCAATCAAAGTAGTAGGAAGCACTTCACACAAACACACCCAGTTCATGTACTATGTTCTTACTCGGGTATCTAATTTGCAGGAAATTAACTATTAAAACACCCTTGAATCATTTTTTTTTACAGATTCCTCAATCGTACCCAAGTAAACAAAATCACCAAAAATTAATCAAATAATTTCCCTAAAGAGAATCATCAGATAATATGAAAATAATATCTTGTAATACTCAATTTCCCCTAAAAACAATTTTTTCAAATAATTATAAAAATAAAAAATAAAAAATAAAAAATATATATATTGTGCATACCATTTTCCGTGTTTGATTTGGAAAGCACGTGATAGAGTCTGATCGGCTCTGAGGGAGAATCCTTGGGCGGCGTAAAGCTTCGACAAGTCTTGAAGAGCTGCGCACAGTTGTTCAGCTGATCTTCCACCGATTTTAATTTGACGTAATTCGTCCTCGAAATCGGAGACTGTGGATTCAAGAAAAGATACGGCTTTCGCGATTTCTCCCCCGTGCACTAGGTCTTCGATCGTCTCCGTCCAGTTGTCCGCGGTGTCTCCGCCGCTACTGTCCATTGTCGTTTTACCACTTGGGAATATAGTTTAAAAGGGATTTTTATTGGTTACACTTATACTTTCCTATTTTTATTTTAAATTTACCACTTTATTAAATATTCTCTCATCTTTTTTTTATAAATCTTTTTAGCTTTTTATTTATTTTTATATTATACTCAATCCGTCCCACAGAAATAGTCACAGGTGGTCAACGTTAACTTTTTTTGTCGATCCAATACATATGATAAATAGTGTACAAAAATTATGAAAAAATTATTAAAATAAAATTTAATAGTTAAATTAAATTATGTAATAACATTAATTCTGTTATAAACTCAAGAGAATTGAGAGAAAATAATATAGTAGAAAGAGAGACAATATGAGAGGAGAATAGAATTGTTATGAATTCTTGTATATTCTTGTTTCATTCATATGGGGAGACCCCTTTATATAGGATACAATCTAGAATTTCTGACTTAGCCAACAAGTCATTCACTATAATATAATAATATTCATAACACTCCCCCTTGAATGACTATTTACAGGATTGCTGCCTCGTTAAAACCTTGCCAGGAAAACCCAGTGGGACAAAACCTGAGCGAAGGAAAAAGAGTACAGCTTGCTCCCCCTGATTGTAATCACCGAAGATCTTTGTCTTCTTGAAAGTAATTATTTGTGATCAATCAGTATCATTAAAACCTGTAACTAATAAAACCATATAGGAAAAACTTAGTTATTCAAATATATATTTTGGTCTTCAGGACACAACATTCGAATTATCGAGTTTCACATTCATTTGTATTATTATATATTTTTCGTCCTTCAGGGACATGCCTTTACCAGACATCTATATTGACTATAGCATTCGCAATTGCAATAACCGGCCGGTAACTCTTCTTGAGTATATTAGATGCGTCTAATGTCGAATATACAATCATTGACAAATGAATAATGTGAACTTCAATTCACAATCATTTAGAAGATTATATTTTTATTTGAACTTCAGGTTCTCTCGAAAACAAACTCATATGGAACATTCTGATGTTCTCATTTCTTATTATCGAGTGATGTACATGTCTCGTTAAAAACCTCATTATAAAACCCTGTAGGAAAAAATACTTGAGGAAAATAGTACATGACATTCAAATTTATACTGTGGTGATTGTCTCGTTAAAAACCTTTAACTAAGAAAACCCCGTGGGAAAAACTTAGTAGAGGGAAAAAGAGTGCAATCAATGGTCTTCGGGACCAATCACTGGTCTTCGGGACCTTGTCTTCATTATGATTTTTGTCCATCATGACATATGTAAATATGATATTGTACATGTTCTGATTTTCATTTCCTTTTATTTTAGGAATCTTAAAATTCATCCAGAATTTTCATGTATGTATCATTCTAATGACCTCTACATGGTCAAACCATACATTCTATGCATATCTATATTTATCATTGTTGCTGCCATAAATATTAAGTAGCGGAACTTAATGTCATCCTTTAAAATATCGAGTTTCTGCGAAAAACTCTTGAGCAACTAATCTCGCTTTTATATCTCACCACATCATTACTCGTTTTTCTTACGAACACCCACATATATCCTGGATAATATTTTGAGGTGTGTACTATAGAGTCAAAATATATATCTTTATTTAGCGAGTCATGCTCAGCCTCAATTGCTCGTTTCTATTTTTGAGTGCTGCCGGCACACTATTATTGATAAGTTTTGGATCCAGTTTTTCTAGATCAACTCTTGAGGCAAATATGTCGTTGACGACTTTTTCCATGTTGATGACAATTCATTCTATCAACCAAATCTTTCATCATTTCCAAAAATATTTAATTTGGTTGTTCCACAATCCCACTTTCTATTATCATGTGCACATGCTTTTTCAATGGGATTTTCATCTAAATCTCTTCAGGAGATTTTGAGGGTGACTTAATTTCTTTGTTTTTCCGCGGATTTATTTTATATCTTGAGATCGATCTACTACGCTTCAGGCGTATATTAGAATCAACATTTGAGTTGATCTCTTTGGTATTTGAACTCTTATAGTTCATTTTATCACAAATATATGTGATTTTGTCACACCTTCATTAATTTGGCAGATTACTTGCTGAATATTGCAAGTCACTTATTTTCATGAACTTCGGGTTCAATTGATTGATGCGTGAATCTAGAATTGAAGATCGTTTTCATTCAATGAAATTTCTCGGCATTTCTATCTTTTATATTCTTATCTCCCCCTAATACCGAGAAATGATCTTCCTTAAATATGCAAATCAGCGTAATTGTTATAAACCGATCTTCTGGATCGTGGGCTCGAGATATTATTTGAGATTATTAGTATAATTATAATCAATTTGATATTGATATTTCTACAGGAATATCATATCATGATGTTCTTCAGGAACATTTCATTTTGATATTTCTTCGAAATATCATATCATGTTCTTCAGGAACATTTAATTTTAATTGATTTACTAGGCATAACTAATTTGATATTACTTCAAGAATATCATATTGTTCTTCAAGAACTCAATCATAATTAATTTGATATTACTTCAAGAATATCAGATTATAATGTTCTTCTGGTACATATGATATCATATCAAGAATATCAAATTATAATGTTTTTCGGGAATATATGATATTACTTCAGGAATATCATATTATAATGTTCTTCGGGAACATTTGAATTTTAAAAGAAGGGAGGAGAAGTAGATATATTTATAATTATTAATAAATATAAACAAACATATAAATTCTTGCCTTTGAGTTCGGATCTCGGATGAGTAGAACTTCGATGAAGAACGCGGTTGAGCTTTCGTGCTGATAACGTGTTATAAACTCAAGAGAATTGAGAGAAAATAATATAGTAGAAAGAGAGACAATATGAGAGGAGAATAGAATTGTTATGAATTCTTGTATATTCTTGTTTCATTCATATGGGGAGACCCCTTTATATAGGATACAATCTAGGATTTCTGACTTAGCCAACAAGTCATTCACTATAATATAATAATATTCATAACAAATTCATAATTTTTTCAATTTATTATACAAATGTTTTTTCTTTTCACCAATCACTCTTCATTGTTTTTGTCAATTTAATTTTTCCAATAAATATTAATTGAATTTAAACACTCTCTTAATTTGTGTGTCAAAACTTAGGAAGTCTTATAAAAAAAAAATAAGGAGTATTGTATACATTATTTTAATAAATAAAAAATTAGCAATATTAATTCAATAGTCGACTAGAACAAGAGAACGTTATCATGAGGAGACGGTGCTAGAGATAGAGAGGAATTATTATTTCTCTACATGAAATTTGGCAGAATAATTTGTTGATTTATGTATAATTTTCATTGATATCAAATGCTCTATAGTATTAATATGAAATTAATTTTCAAATTTATAAGTAATTAGAAGAAAATTCTTAAATTGATTGTATTTTTATATATAAAACTATGGAAAGTGTAGTAAATAAATATAGGAGGTATTTTTTTATACACTTTTGCTATTTTAACCTAAAAAATATTTTTTAATTATTGATAAAATAATATAATAATAATTTGATTTATTATTATCATAAATTACATATTAAATTTTTTAAATATTGAAATAATGGTTTTTAAGATTATTACTGTGTGGTTTGAATGGTGACATATTACATTTGTAGTTGTCAAATGTTTACATTTAACGAACTTTCGTCTCTAACATTCTCTATATAAGTGTAATCGTCTTTGCATAGAAATACACGAAAGTTGAAATTGTTTGAGAAATATACAGACGCATTCCGAGCAATTGCTCTCATCCTTCTTCTGTTATCCTCGTTTTCTTGATAATCCAGTGATATTTCTTAGGCGCGCAACATCTCAGTCGTCGTAAGCAAATATTTTACTTTGTAATCGTTGTATCCTTGAAAACAATCGTACTCGTAAATGACGAATTTGTTTTAAAAAAATCGTGAATACACGAGCCTCAATTTATTCGATTTTTATTTTCTACCGTACCATCTTTCTCTAATGAATACACAAAGCCCCAATACAAAAGATACTACAATGCATTCCTACACGTCAGGTTTGATCGTGTTGTCGTTATTGATTTCTTCCAATTAAGTACATGTTTTCGACCATAGGTTTTCAGAGACGGACTCGAGCTTTGATACATCGGTTGGAGACCTGTGTGAATGGTCATAAGTTTAGACTTGTGTTGTGTGAATAGTATCCATGTATGGGTAAGGGGGGCTCCCCCCTAAAAAAATTCCTTTATATTTTTTTATTTTTTTTTTTTTGAAAAATTGTATTTATCTTAGGCTTATTTCCTCCTAAAATATGTGTATAAATATACATATTATATATAAAATAATTTCAGCCTCTCCTACTCGTTTTTTTCTGGCTCCGCCCCTTAATGGAACTGTGTGAATGAACATACGAATGAACATACGTTAACACAACATCACATATCTCGGTTTTATCTATGCTACACCGGGTGAAGTACACCATGTACATCTTGACCGTAGATTTAATATTATTATATTAAATACACACTCTATCACACACACCCGACGTGTATGGTGTATGCATCTACGGTTAATATGCCACCAGAGTATTGCTCCCGGTGTAGCATCTCATAGACCACATATCTCCTAGTAAGCCCTGATTGCTCACATTTTTGTTAAAAAAATTAATGATTTAATAATTATATTATACTATTTAATATTAAAATTTTAACATTATTCAATTCCAGTTTATAAATGCATAATTATAATAGAATTTCAAAATTAATAACATAAATATTAGAAAGAAAGTTGTAATGCCCCAATTTTTATAACATTAAAAACAATATTTTATTTTGAAAATAAAAGAATTTTTATTACAAGTGCGTTACTCAAATACTATTGAATGTAAAATACGAAAAATATTTAATTAAAAATATAAGTTTTAGCAAAAATATTTAACTAAATATTAATAATATTTAAACATTACAAGTGCGACTGAACTCCTCCCGAAGACGGCGGCGACCAACCTCCTCCCGACGGCGGTGGCGACTTAGGTAGATTCACTACCTTCGAGTAAACGCGATAGATCTATTCGGGGTGGAAACGAGATCCAAGATATTCCGCGAATTAAATTGAGATTTCACTTGAAGGTCCAAGATCATCAAGGCCTTATTGATCAGAGGTGGTGGTAATATGTCTTCACATTCACAATCTTTTTTCTTCTGAAGATTGGAATTGATATTAAAGGAAATGAAATTCAATAAATTAATTTATTGACATTAGACAACAAAACAATACATATATTCAACAAATTATAAATAAATTCAAATATATTATGAATCAATAGAAAAATTGTTGATTGATTTATGAAGTATATAATTTGGGTGGGTGAGTTTGTTGTACGAATATTTGATTCGACAATACATATATATGGATTGGGACGTGTTAAACGGGCGGATTCTGCCCAGGCAGAATAATTAAAAAATAAAAATAAATATAATAAAAATTGTTAAATTACTTGAATACCCTAAACCAAGTATACAATTTATTTATTTATATTAAATCAATAATGTTGTTTAAGTTAATTCTAAAAGAGAGACGTGTCTCCCTAGGAAATTTCTTGCGGACAATAACTCCTCTATTAATTGGATGCCCTTTCAACTATATGAGTAATATATTGTACTATACTAGTTAATTTAGTTTTTTATACTAGTAAAAGACCCGTGCAATGCACGGGGAGCTTCTTCGTAAATTGTTTTTACTTCGTATTTGTTATTTAAAAAAAAAACATGTTTCACTTATGTTATAATCAAAAAATATTTGTTATTTTAGGTGACGTTTGGATGTTAAATATTTAGAAAATTGTATTTTTATTAACTTATAGAAAAATCAAATTACAAATTTTGGATGACCTCCTTATACACTACATTGTATGTCTTTCCACTGTCATCACAAAGTAAAAGCTTCAACTCGGCTTTGTTAGTAACTCTAGAAAGGGCAACATACAATTGACCATGCGTGAAAACTGGTTTCCTCAAGAATACACTCATTCTTGACAAAGATTGACCTTGACTTTTATTAATCGACATATCGTACGATATCATCACCGAAAATTGTCTTCGTTGAAAAGTAACGGAGAGTTTTTGATCTGATGAGGATAGACTAATCCGAGGAATGTATACTAAGTGACCCAAAGTTTTACCTCCCAAAATTTTGGCATCGATGACATAATTTCAAAGTTTGGTTATTACCAATCGGGTACCGTCAACAAAAGCAAAATGTAAAAAAAAATTATATTATTGAACGGATCAAGGTTCCTACCATTTAAGAATCACAACGAAAATCTTGTTGATTATTATTCATGTAAGTAATTTTGTAAAACTAAAACATAGTGTAACCATCACCAAAAAATTATTATAGCAATCGTTGTTTATAAAGTATATGCGATGACTCATTAACCCTCTTCGAAATCGACGTTGGGATGTTCAAAGAACCCGCAAAGCCCGCCAAATTCACACTTAGCCGTTGAAATTTACTGGTTTTATATTTATAAAAATGAATTATGGTTTAAAATTTTAAAACCTATCAAATAATGAGTGAGTACATTATCCACCACTCGCTAAAAAACAACTTTAAGTTTCACTCGCAATCCGTCTGCACCCGTATTGACTGTCAAATAATTGGTGAATCATGAGTACATTATTGTCCACGCTCGATTGACTCGACATTACTCTATAAATCCATCTGCACTCGTTATCGCATGTTTCACAAAATTATAGTAACATAAGGGTGATAATTGTAGATAAAATTAGCATTCTGTCATTATTCAACTACGTCATTATTTATAGACAT
This sequence comes from Euphrasia confusa, assembly GCA_954870475.1. Lineage (NCBI taxonomy): Eukaryota > Viridiplantae > Streptophyta > Magnoliopsida > Lamiales > Orobanchaceae > Euphrasia > Euphrasia confusa. The sequence goes on from OX940966.1 coordinate 20,003,149, forward strand.
ACCAGTCCAAACATGCTTATTCAAACGTTTCAAAACAATTTTCGAATCGTAATATACAATTGTTCGTGCTTAAATAATGACATTTTAAAATATAAATCAATGTTACATAAATATTGACTTTGCCCGTGCGTAAAAACATGATAGTTACTCTTGAATTGCAACATACAGTTGCTGGTGTTTAAATACTAAAGTCTTAAAAAAATATGTTGCACACATATTGATTTATCTCATGCTTAAATAGATCGTCTAATCCGTTAACCTAAATAATATTTATAAAATAAGTTGTATTATTAATTACAATAAAATAAGAAATTTTGGAAGCTCATTTTACAATTATTTTTTTATTTGTAAACATTTATTTTATATTTATAAAAATATTAACTCGCCCGCCAAGTCCACACTTAGCCGTTGAAACTAATTGATTTTATATTTATAAAAATGAATTATGGTTTAAAATTTTAGATACTATCAAATAATGAGTGGATCATTGGTACATGATCGACCACTCGTTATAAAAAATAACTCAAAATTTCACTCCCAATCCGCCTGCACCCGTATTGATTATTATATCATATTATATAATAAAACAGAGATATTAAAAAATACCACAAAAACCAACTCGTACGCTATCATTACCCGTGCCACCCAAACCGTTGTTTTTTTAAAAATAAATAAGGGTTTAAAATTTTAGAATCTGTCAAATAGTGAGTGGATCATGAGTACATTATTGTCCACCCTCGAGTCATAAAAAATTGACTCGACATTACTCTATATATCCATCTGCACCCGTTATCACACGTCTCACAGAATTATAGTTGCATAAGGATGATAATTGTCGATAAAATTAGCATTATTTCATTATTCAACTGGATCGTTATTTATAGATATACATGTACAAACCTGCTTATTCAAACATTTCAAAACAATTTTTGAATCTATTTATAGACATACCTGTCCAGACCTGCTTATTCAAACGTTTCAAAATAATTTTTGAATCATAATATACAATTGCTCGTGCTTAAATAATGAAATTTTAAAATATAAATCAATGTTGCACAAATATTGAATTTGCCCGTAAAAACATGATAGTTACTCTTGAATTGCAACATACAATTGCTCGTGTTAAAATACTAAAGTTTTAAAAAAATATGTTACACACATATTGATTTATCACGTGCTTAAATAGATCGTCTAATCCGTTAACCTAAATAATATTTATAAAATAAATTGTATTATTAATTACAATAAAATAAGAAAATTTTTAAGTTCTTTTTACAATTATTGTTTTATTTGTAAAAATTTATTTTATATTTATAAAAATATTAACTCGTCTGCTAAGTCCACACTTAGCCGTTGAAACTAACTGATTTTATATTTATAAAAATAAATTATGGTTTAAATTTTTAGATACTATCAAATAATGAGTGAATAATGGGTACATGATACCACTCGTTATAAAAAACAACTCAAAATTTCACTCGCAACCCGCCTGCACCCGTATTGATTGTTATAACATATTATATAATAAAAAAGAGATTTTAAAAAATACCACAAAAATCAACTCGTACGCTATCATTACCCGTAGGCACCCAAACCATTATTTTTTTTAAAATAAATAAGGGTTTAAAATTTTAGAATCAGTCAAATAGTGGGTGGATCATGAGTACATTATTGTCCACGCTCGAGTCATAAAAGATTGACTCGAAATTACTCTATATATCCATCTGCTTCCGTTATCACATTTCTCACAGAATTATAGTTGCATAGGTGATGAGTCATTTTATTTGCTCATCTTGAGCCCCTTTTTGAGTCAGTTTGAGTCAGTTTATGTGTCTGGGAGGGCACAGTAGAGTGTTTGGTCAGAGTGTGCAGGCAAACAGGTAACAAGTGGCGCACTGGGCAAAAGAGGCAAGGAAAACCCCTTCTTTGGGCAAACAACGATCTGGAGCGTGTAGTGACTGAGCAGTTTGGCCTCATCAGGCAAACCAGGCCACTTTGGGCAAGTCATGAAGCAGAAGACCCAAACCGAATACCAAGTACCGTGCCTGGTCCGTTCACTTGTGGAGGAGGAGAATACCTGTAGAGAGTTTGGGTAGCGGATTGCCAGCGGGCAAAGTCAAAGGCGGCTGGAGCTAAAGATGGAAAGTACTTAGCGGCGCCTGGAAAAGGAAGCCCATGCAGCGGCCCATGCAACTGCGATCCCGCAACCCTAATTCAAGCCTATATAAGGAAGAGAAGCTGGAGAAGAGAGGAGACACAATTCACGACCCCGTTCACGAAGCAGCCGTCGGCAATTGGAGCTTGGAGATTTCCGGCCAAGTTCTTTTTGTTTCTGAAGTTGATCGAGCCTTCGAGCTTTAAAACAATTTATTGCTTTATGTTTTTATTATTCTGTTTTGCTATTTCAGTTTGAACAATTTCAGCTTTTAATATTTATGAATTTCAGTTTTGTTTTCCAATTTATTTCTTGTTTTATTTCTTCGCGTATGAGTAGCTAAATTTGCAGGGCGTCTGGGCAAAGGCGGATCGCAGGGAACTCTGGGCTAAGATAGAACCATGAGGTTGATAGGGCTTAGTTAACTGCCTGGGGTTTGTTCCCGATACATAGTTGAGGTTTAACTACATTCTTGCAGGTTTGGGCGGACTAATTTGGTCGTTAGGAAACCCTTACACTTTGAGATACCAGTGATTGATCAAACCGAGTATTCCGCGTTAGATGTACTACGGGCATAGCGCTAGAACGTGTTGGAGCTTTGCGGTCGTATGATTCGGATTTCCGGACATGCTATTGGCCGAATTGGGTTCGTCGAGAAAGTAATGCGAGTTTGGGCAAAGTAGATCCATGCGACCACATAGGTATCGAATTGTTTAGACTTAGGGGATTAGGCATAAGTATACCTTGCCTTTTCTTTACCCAGTAAGGACGGATTGGGGTGGGGTAACTGTAGGCGTGACTTAATAGGACTGCTTTTACTTTGTTCGACATCCTATAACCGATTGACAAACCATCAGTTAAAACCATAAGTGCCAGGGATCGGTAGTTTGCCCAGAGAACCCAGAGAGAAGCCAAAGCCCAGAAGCCTATTTTCCTTTATTTGATTTCAGTTTGATTAATTGCTTTTCTGTTTACAGTTTGGTCAAAGTGTTTAATTTATTATTTCTGCATGTTAGTTTGGGTAAATTAGATTTTATATTTCTGTTAGTTGGTAGTTTGATTAAACGCTGTGACTCAGCAACCAAATTCAAAACCTTTTACGTGACACTATTTGGGCAAAGCCGAGATTAACTAAATTGCAATTGCTTCCTCGTGGGATCGACCCTATACTTACCACTTGCTATCTTGTGTTGAGTTTAGGAACTTTATAAATTTATTTTGGCCGCGTTAGCTTCCACGACAAAGTTTTCGCGTCGTCAAAATTGGCGCCGTTGTCGGGGAGGCAATATTCCAGCTTTTTAGTTTTTCTGTGCTGACCGTTTTTACTTTACTTCTTTGACTAGGTACTACAAACGCGGTGGAAGGCGATACGGGATTACTCTTTTGACCCTGAGATCGAGAAAACCGCCAAAAGACTAAGAAAAGAAGCGAAGAACAAGGCGTTAGCACGTGCAACCCAAGGAGAGAATTCTGCCAAAGCACCAAGGGCAGAAAAGGCAAAGAGCAAGAAGACCATACAAGTCGACACTCCCAGTCAACCAATACAAGAAAATATGGGAGCAGAAGCACCACGGACTTTGAGGGACATGATGTTCCCGTCAGAGATGAACTTGAGGCCACTGGGCATCACTTTGCCCACAATTCCTACCCCCTGGGAGATGAAACACAACTTCATACAAATCCTGCCAAAGTTCAGCGATATGCCCGGAGAGGACCCACAGAGGCATCTACAGGACTTTGAGCTAGCATGCGGGACGATTCAGGCAACCGGGGTACTATCGCAATATATACGACTCCTGGCCTTTCCCTTCTCTTTGACTGATGGGGCCAGAGAGTGGATGTATACTATTCCAGAGGGCGAAGTGACTACATGGGCGCAGCTACAAAAGAGGTTTCTGGAGAAATACTTCCCAGCAGCACGAATCCAACAAATGCGAAAGAAAATCAACAGCATACGGATGGGAAATAACGAAAACTTTGAAGACTATTGGGCAAGATTCAAACAGTTGTTAACTAAATGCCCCCAGCACCAGATTCCGGACCACGACCTTATCCAATATTTTGTGTCTGGATTAAGACATCACGAGAAGACTCTACTCCTGGCTGCCAGTGGAGGGTCTCTACTCAACAAAAGTGCTGCTGAGGCTTTCAAACTGTTCAAAGAGATGGCAGAGGAATTAGGCGAAGACACCGATTTGCCCAAACAAAGCCTGCTAGTACAATCCCCCTCTGACTCGAAAATTGACAAGCTGTGTACTGCCATGGAAAAATTCATGACCAATATGGCGGGAGGACCAAAGAAGGCAGTCGAGGCGTGCCAGATTTGCCAAGAGGTGGAGCACGCCACTGATGAATGTCCTTCGTTATTCGATGAGGAGCTCAAAGCAATGGGACAATCTAATGGCAACGGTCAAGGAATAGGGAGGCCTCACTTTGATCCATACTCCAACACATATAACCCCGGATGGAGGCACCATGAGAACTTCAGGTACGGGAATAATAACAATCAAGGAGAAGGATATCAAGGCAACTCGAACCAGAACCGGTACAACCATCAACAGCAAGGGAACTCCCAGCAGAATCAGGGCAAAGGGGCGTCACTATCGGACATGATGGAGACTCTGGTCAGAGAGAACGTAAATTTCCAACAAGAGAACATGAAAGCCATGCAAGAGAATGAAAAATTCAAACAAGAGACCAGAGGACAACTGAATAACTTGGGAGCTCAAATGGCCCACTTGAATCAGGTAGTGGCAAAGCTGGAACAGAGGAATGAAAACTTACCACCACAGGTCGAAGTAAAGAACGCCCACTGTAATGCCATCCAATTGAAAAGCGGAAGAATCTTGCCAGAAGTCAAAGTGCCAACCCAGGGCAAACAACCTCAAGAGACAGAACACATAGAACCAGAGGATCTAACCGGGGAGGACGAAAAGATAGAAGAGGTAGTGAGGGCAAAGAGGGACAAATCACCACCACCAAAAATCCGAGTCCCCTTTCCAGGAAGGCTAAGTAAGAACAAAGAAAGGGAAGAGACTTACGAGATGTTCCAAATGTTCAAAAAGGTGGAGATTAATATGCCGCTACTACTATACTAAATACTATGCCCCGATGTGCTAAGTTCCTAAAGGAACTATGCACCAAGAAAGTAAAGTATCAAGATTATGCAAAATTTGAGGTGGGTGAAAACGTCTCAGCAGTACTCCAAAGGAGCGTACCTACTAAGTGTGGAGACCCAGGCATGTTCTACATACCATGTATCATAGGACGAATGTGAATCGAGAAGGCAATGTTGGATCTAGAGGCATCAATCAACGTCATGCCCAAAACTATGTACGAAGGCCTGGGCATAGGGGTTCTCAAACCCACAAGAGTGGTGATCCAACTGGCTGACAGATCGAATGTCTACCCTGAGGGCATACTGGAGGACGTATTGGTCAAAGTGGAGGATTTAATCTTCCCAGCAGACTTCTACGTACTAGACATGGGGAGATCGAGCAAAGAGCCAATTATGATTCTGGGTAGACCGTTCCTTAAGACCGCAAGAACGCACATAGACTGCGAGACAGGCAAACTGACATGTAAATTCGAAGGCGAAACAGTCACCTTTGACCTTTACAAGTCCATGAAGCACCCATCCGACACTGAGGAAGTTCATATGATTGATCAAATAGACAAGGCAGTAGAAGGCAAAGTGATACAAAGCGGCAAGTACGACGAAATTGAAGTAGTAATTCAAGAAGGGATGCTACACAATGAACTAGAAGACGAACCGGAGGGAATACTATAGGCAATTAAGCAGTTGGGGGCACTAGAAAATTATAAAGGAGATCCAGGTAAACTGCCAATACTAGAAGAGACTATCATGAAGCCATCCTTGGAGAGAGCCCCACTAATGGAGTTGAAGAACATGCCAAAGCATCTAAAGTAAATGTACTTAGGAGAGCACGACACTTTGCCCGTGATCATAAATTCATCTCTCTTAGAAGAGGAGGAAGTGAAACTCAAAGAAGTACTGGGGCGATACAAACTGGCTATAGGATGGACTTTGGCTGATATAAGAGGAATAAGCCCAACAATTTGCCAACACCATATACTCCTCGAAGATGAATCTACACCCGTGCGGGACCCCAAAAGGAAACTCAATCCTGCCATGAAGGAGGTGGTACTCAAAGAGATAAAGAAACTCCTCAGTGTAGGGATAATTTACCCTGTCTCAGATAGCAAGTGGGTTAGCCCTGTGCACGTCATGCCAAAGAAGTCAGGGATCCAGGTCATAGAGAATGAGAAGAAAGAACAGATCGCTACCAGGCTACAAACGGGATGGAGAGTATGTATCGACTACCGTAAACTGAACAAGGTAACCCGAAAAGATCATTTCCCTTTGCCCTTCATCGATGAGATGTTGGAACGATTGGCCGGGAAAAAGCACTTCTGCTTCCTGGATGGGTATTCGGGATACATGCAGATCTGGGTAGCTGAAGAAGATCAAGACAAAACAACGTTCACGTGTCCCTTTGGTACCTTTGCCTATAGGCGCATGCCCTTTGGGCTGTGCAACGCACCAGGGACCTTCCAGCGTTGCATGATGAGCATATTCTCTGATTTACTAGAAAACGGAATTGAAGTATTCATGGACGATTTCACAGTTTATGGTAACACCTTTGACCTATGCCTGTCAAACATGGAGCTAACACTTCAACGATGCGTAGAGAAGAGTTTGGTTTTGAACTATGAAAAGTGTCACTTCATGGTAGAAGAAGGAGTAGTTCTGGGACATGTGGTGTCAGCCAAAGGCATAGAAGTCGACAAAGCGAAGATCGAAGTCATTGCCAAACTACCATACCCAAGGAATATCAAGCAAGTGAGAGGATTTCTTGGCCACGCAGGATTCTATAGGCGCTTTGTGAAGGACTTTGCCAGCATCGCCCAACCGATGACAAGGCTACTGCAGAATGATGTGGAGTAGGACTTTGATGACGACTGCCAAAGAGCCTTCAACCATCTGAAGGAGAGACTAGTGACAGCTCCCATCATCCAACCACCTGAGTGGGGGATGCCTTTTGAACTAATCTGTGACGCTAGTGGATACGCAGTAGGGGCAGTACTTGGGCAACTAAAGGGCAAAGAGAGGCATGTGATATATTATGCTTCGAAGACACTTAATGCCGCCCAAAGTAACTACGCAACCACTGAGAAAGAGCTGCTGGCCATAGTATTCGCTTTTGAAAAATTCAGGTCATACCTATTGGGAAGCAAGACCATAGTATATACCGATCACGCCGCACTCAAGTACTTAATGGCAAAGAAAGAGACCAAACCAAGACTAATCCGATGGATCCTACTGTTACAGGAGTTTGACATCGAGATTAGGGACAAGGCTGGCAACCAAAACTTAGTGGCAGACCACCTTAGCCGAATTTTACAAAAAGAAGAGGATGTGCCCATAACCGAAACATTTCCAGATGAACATTTGTACTCTATCTATGCCATGCACGAGGAACCTTGGTACGCAGACCTCGTCAATTATATAGTAGGAGGAGAGTTCAGAGACGAGGCTTCCATCTATGAAAGAAACAAAATGAAATGGGAGGCAAAGAGTTACATATGGGATGAGCCGTACTTATGGAAAAGATGTGAAGACCAAGTATTGAGAAGGTGTGTAGCCGAATCAGAACAACAAGCCATAATGAGGCACTGTCATGAGAAACCATGCGGAGGTCACTTTGGGCACAAGAGAACTGCCATAAAAAATTTGGAATGCGGATTTTATTGGAGAACTTTGACTAAAGACTGCATCGCCTGGTGCAAAGGATGTGACCAATGTCAAAGGGAAGGAAATATGACTAAAAGAGACGAGATGCCTTCTGTACCCATACTACCAGTGGAGATATTCGATGTATGGGGTATCGACTTTATGGGACCACTCCCAAACTCCAAGGGCAAAGAGTACATACTACTGGCAGTAGATTACGTGTCTAAGTGGGTCGAGGCCAAAACGACAGCCACCAATGACTCCCGAGTGGTGGCAGAATTCTTAAAAGCAAATATTTTCAGTCGTTTCGGTGTGCCCAGAGCGTTGATAAGTGATCAAGGTACGCACTTCTGCAACGCGGTGATAAAGAAGCTACTTCAAAAGTATGGGGTGACACATCGGGTTTCAACAGCCTATCACCCCCAGGCAAACGGGCAAGCTGAATTGTCAAATAGAATAATCAAGACTATTCTAAGGAAGACAGTTAGACCCGAGGGCAAAGACTGGTCTGAGAAGCTAGATGATGCACTTTGGGCATACCGCACTGCTTTCAAGACACCCTTTGGGATATCGCCATACAGGATGATATTTGGGAAAGCATGCCATTTTCCCGTCGAGATTGAGCACAAAGCACATTGGGCAGTGAACAAAGTCAATTTTGATTGGGACCTTGTAGGGAATGAGCGCAAGTTAGACCTTGTAGAACTAGAGCAGATTAGATTCGAGGCATACGATCATGCAGCTCACTACAAGGAGCGAACCAAACGGGCACATGACAAGTTGATCAGAGGCAAAAAAATTGAGGCAGGGCAACTTGTATTACTGCATCAAACAAGGAACTTGTTCAGGAAGGGCAAACTGTCCACCAAATGGGAAGGGCCCTTTACTGTTCACAAGGTTTGCCCTAATGGATCAGTGGATCTGAAGAGCAAGACAGATAAGGGTAAGGATTACATTTTCAAGGTAAATGGACAGCGAGTGAAACCCTACTTTGGGCAAGAGGAGCTGGAAGGGCAAATTGCCCTCATTGATCTCTAGCCAAAGTAAACAGCAATGTCATGCCTAGGACCTAAAATAGGGCGCTGGCCAGGAGGCAACCTGGTATGTTTTTATTTTATTGCTTTATTTCCTTTTTTATTTTTAGGTTTAATAAAAAGATCACTTCATACCAAAATTAACAAGGCCGGAAAAAATGGTGTATTGTATTTTTGATTTTGCAGGGACAGGGTTTGGGCAAAGGACACCAGTTTGAGCTTACCATAACTGGACAGATGGGGGGTGCGAAAATTGAGGGAGAAACATCCCATCATTAGGACTCTGCAATTTCAACTTTCCATAACTCCCCCCCACGAAACCCGATAACTACCCACATCAACTCCCTTTCCAAATTCAAAAATCCCTATAACCCTAACTGCCGTCGTCAATGGTGAGTACTCGACCCAAAACAAATTGAGAGGAATCCCGGACGGAACCCATATCGATCTTACCACACCACCACCGCCCACTACATCAACCAAATCAAAGCGCAAAAAGATGACGGAGCCAAAGAACGATGCCGCCGTGGAAGAGAATAGGGAGGAGGCGCCCGCCGCCGCCACCACTGAGACAACCGGAGAAGCTTCCTCCGCCGTGCCGCTCGTCATAATATTACCAACGTCCACCACTCCAAGCAGCCCGCCGCCGGTCGGCCAGAATTTGATAGCGCAACTCAGCGCTGAGCTCGATGTGCCCCAGCTTTCCGAGCAGAAAGATTTGGAGACTCTGGCCGACGCAGCGGAGGGGTCTGAGCAGCCAACCGGCAACGTGATCGAGAGCCCACGAAGGAAGAAACCCAGATCTGACGTCAAGGGTAAGGGTGTAAAATTGTCTGATGCAGGTTCAAGCGCCGACGAGAAGAAGGAGGAGGAGAATTCAACGGCTGCCGGCGGCGACGATGAGGAAGAAGAAGAACAAGAAATCGAAGTCACCCACAACCTTCCAAAGACACCGAACACCAGGGCTTCGACCAAGAAGCGCAAAGCTCCGACTCCGGCGACTACCAGCGCTGCCCCCCGTAAAATTGTGGTGCCAAAGACTGTGTGTTTCGACACACTGAAGCTGATGGGGGTAGAGGCCAAAGTGAGGGAGTATTTTGCGAACATTGGGTGGAGTCAGTTTTTGGAGTGGTCTGGGCAAATAAGTGATAAGGTGGTGAGAGAGTTTTTTAAGACACTGGTGATCAAAGAGGACAAGGAGGAAGGAGTTACTGGTATCCAGTTTGAGATACTGGGAAGCAGGGTCAAAGCAAGCTGCACCGAACTGGATCTCAGTCTGGGGATGGTGACCTTTGAGGAGTGGAAGTCAAAGGAGTACCAGAGGGCACTGAAGGCTTTGCCCGAGCGAACTAAGAGCGAGTTGAATGAGATTTGGAAGGTGCTGGGCAAAGGGGGAACGTTCATTGCACAGACCACTAAGGGGCATCAGTTGAAGGATGATGCGATGAGGGTTTGCCATAGGATCCTGGCTGTCAATTTCTTTGGCAAACAGGACACAAGCAATGCGATCTCCCAGATTGAGTTGGGTATGCTGTGGTGTATGGAGAAGAAGATCAGGCTGCACTTTGGGTCTTTTCTCTGTGCACAGATGAAGTGGTTGATCACCCATCCCCTGCAGCGCCACTCCTTTGCCCAGTTCCCTATGGTGTATGCCGCGAAGATGGATTTGCTGGTAGGGAAGAAAGTGAACCTGATGAGCGAGGAGAAGTTTGACAAGGCCTGTTTCAAGAGGATGCATGATATCAAGGAGAGCAGTGATGGGGTGATAATTTTTTATGATAACAAACCGGTGAAGGTAGAGAAGGCTGTGCCAGTGAAGGCAAAGGTTAAGAAGGAAGAGGTGAAGGAAGATGGCGAGGTGACTGAGCGCCTTGAGGTGATAGAGCAGAGGCTGGACGAGCTTACCAGCATGATAAAGGCATACTTTGCCCATAAGGGATTCAGGTACCCACCTGAACCCAGCACTTAACTGACCCTCCCTTGTTTTTTTTGTTTTTTTTTTTAATTTTTTTTTTTTTTTCTTTTTTGTGTTTCTGTTTGAGTCAAACAACTCGGGCGACGGGGTCGATCTCCCTGCTGACACACTTTGCCTACGCAAAGTGTGTGAGGGGGCAGGTGCGCCAACGTTAATTTAGAGTTGTTGTGTGGTCGAGGCAGCCCCTACTGATCTTATTACTTTCACCCACTTTGCCTACGCAAAGTGTGTGAGGGGGAAAGGGAAAGGGCAAACCTCTGTGTCTAATCGAGTCAGCATGATTATGTGAATACGTAGGGCAGTTAGAAGCATTCCATTTATACAGCAGTTCAAAATTTGTAGTTAAAGGCATGAAAATAGAGACGATGGAACTATACTAGGCAAACTGTGAGACTTGAGCCATACACTGAATGAAATTTCTTTCTTGAGAGTCTGTTATGATATTTATGATGCCCTACTTTGCCTGTTTGCTGTGATAAGTAGTTTTGTGGAGTAGGGGTTATTATATGATTAGGGCATTTTCTTTCAGTTTGACCATAAATAACATTAATCCCTTGTTAGCCCTTTGAGCCTGTTGAATTTTCTTTGTATACCAGTCTGGGACTTTGCCAATTAGGCAACCAGGCAGATAATGAGGGGTAGAGAGATTAGTGTTGAAAAAAAAAAAAAAGAGAAAAAAAATAGAATAAATTGGTTGTGTGCTAAGGCCCGTAAGAAAAGGGGCAAAGAGGTAGAGAAAGGCTAGAACTCATAAAGCCCTCTGCCCAAACCGTGCCTACTCCTCAAAATCCACCCAAAGAGCCTTCATTACAACCCAATAAAAGCCCCTTTGATGAGACCCCCCACTTAGTCAGAATAACTTGATCAGCAAACTGTCAAATTTGGGCAAAGTAGATTCACAACAGAAAAATGAGTGACATTATACCCACCCACTGAAAAGAGAGATACACTTGTGAGGGAGTGACCCCAAGCCCTAGTATAGACTCTTGACCGAATTTTTATGCCTCTAACTTGAATTTTGCTTTGCCTGTATTTGCTTTGCCTATTTTATATTCTGTAATCATGCTAAAGTCCTTTGAGTCTCTGTTTATTTGTTTCCCCCTCTATCTTGATTTCTTTTTTCACTTTGGTCTTGAGTCCGGTGAGTCAAACCCCACGCTTGAGGACAAGCGTATTGCAAGTGTGTGCGGTTTGATGAGCCATTTTATTTGCTCATCTTGAGCCCCTTTTTGAGTCAGTTTGAGTTAGTTTATGTGTCTGGGAGGGCACAGTAGAGTGTTTGGTCAGAGTGTGCAGGAAAACAGGTAACAGGTGGCGCACTGGGCAAAAGAGGCAAGGAAAACCCCTTCTTTGGGCAAACAGCGATCTGGAGCGTGTAGTGACTGAGCAGTTTGGCCTCATCAGGCAAACCAGGCCACTTTGGGCAAGTCATGAAGCAGAAGACCCAGACTGAATACCAAGTACCGTGCCTGGTCCGTTCACTTGTGGAGGAGGAGAATACCTGTAGAGAGTTTGAGTAGCGGATTGCCAGCGGGCAAAATCAAAGGCGGCTGGAGCTAAAGATGGAAAGTACTTAGCGGCGCCTGGAAAAGGAAGCCCATGCAGCGGCCCATGCAACTGCGATCCCGCAACCCTAATTCAAGCCTATATAAGGAAGAGAAGCTGGAGAAGAGAGGAGACACAATTCACGACCCCGTTCACGAAGCAGCCGCCGGCAATTGGAGCTTGGAGATTTCCGGCCAAGTTCTTTTTGTTTCTGAAGTTGATCGAGCCTTCGGGCTTTAAAACAATTTATTGCTTTATGTTTTTATTATTCTGTTTTGCTATTTCAGTTTGAACAATTTCAGCTTGTAATAGTTATGAATTTCAGTTTCGTTTTCCAATTTATTTCTTGTTTTATTTCTTCGCATATGAGTAGCTAAATTTGCAGGGCGTCTGGGCAAAGGCGGATCGAAGGGAACTCTGGGCTAAGATAGAACCATGAGGTTGATAGGGCTTAGTTAACTGCCTGGGGTTTGTTCCCGATACATAGTTGAGGTTTAACTACATTCTTGCAGGTTTGGGCGGACTAATTTGGTCGTTAGGAAACCCTTACACTTTGAGATACCAGCGATTGATTAAACCGAGTATTCCGCGTTAGATGTACTACGGGCATAGCGCTAGAACTTGTTGGAGCTTTGCGGTCGTATGATTCGGATTTCCGGACATGCTATTGGCCGAATTGGGTTCGTCGAGAAAGTAATGCGAGTTTGGGCAAACTAGATCCATGCGACCACATAGGTATCGAATTGTCTAGACTTAGGGGATTAGGCATAAGTATACCTTGCCTTTTCTTTACCCAGTAAGGACGGATTGGGGTGGGGTAAATGTAGACGTGACTTAATAGGACTGCTTTTACTTTGTTCGACATCCTATAACCGATTGACAAACCATCAGTTAAAACCATAAGTGCCAGGGATCGGTAGTTTGCCCAGAGAACCCAGAGAGAAGCCAAAGCCCAGAAGCCTATTTTCCTTTATTTGATTTCAGTTTGATTAATTGCTTTTCTGTTTACAGTTTGGTCAAAGTGTTTAATTTATTATTTCTGCATGTTAGTTTGGGTAAATTAGATTTTATATTTCTGTTAGTTGGTAGTTTGATTAAACGCTGTGACTCAGCAACCAAATTCAAAACCTTTTACGTGACACTATTTGGGCAAAGCCGAGATTAACTAAATTGCAATTGCTTCCTCGTGGGATCGACCCTATACTTACCACTTGCTATCTTGTGTTGAGTTTAGGAACTTTATAAATTTATTTTGGCCGCGTAAGCTTCCACCACAAAGTTTTCGCGTCGTCAATAGGGGTGATAATTGTCGATAAAATTAGCATTATTTCATTATTCTGGATCATTATTTATAGATATACTTGTAAAAACCTGCTTATTCAAACGTTTCAAAACAATTTTTGAATCGTAATATACAATTGCTGGTGCTTAAATAATGACATTTTAAAATATAAATCAATGTTGTACAAATATTTACTTTGCCCGTGCGTAAAAATATGATAGTTACTCTTAAATTGCAACATACAATTGCTCGTGTTTAAATACTAAAGTCTTAAAAAAATATGTTGCACACATATTGATTTATTTCATGCTTAAATAGATAGTCTAATCCGTTAACCTAAATAATATTTATAAAATAAATTGTATTATAAATTACAATAAAATAAGAAATTTTGGAAGCTCTTTTTACAATTATTGTTTTATTTGTAAACATTTATTTTATATTTATAAAAATATTAACTCGCCCGCCAAGTCACACTTAGCCGTTGAAACTAACTGATTTTATATTTATAAAAATGAATTATGGTTTAAAATTTTAGATACTATCAAATAATGAGTGGATCATGGGTACATGATCGACCACTCGTTATAAAAAAACAACTCAAAATTTCACTCGCAATACGCCTGCACCCATATTGATTGTTATAACATATTATATAATAAAACAAAGATGTTAAAAAATACCACAAAAACCAACTCGTACGCTATCATTACCCGTAGCCACCCAAACCGTTGTTTTTTTTTTAAATAAATAAGGGTTTAAAATTTTAGAATCTGTCAAATAGTGGGTGGATCATGAGTACATTATTGTCCACACTCGAGTCATAAAACATTAACTCGAAATTACTCTATATATCCATCTGCACCCGTTATCACATTTCTCACAGAATTATATTTGCATAAGGGTGATAATTGTCGATAAAATTAGCATTATTTCATTATTCAACTGGATCATTATTTATAGACATACCTGTTCAAACCTGCTTATTCAAATGTTTCAAAACAATTTTTGAATCGTAATATACGATTGCTCGTTCATAAATACTGACATTTTAAAAAATAAACCAATGTTGCACAAATATTTACTTTGACCGTGCCTAAATAAATAATAGTTACTCTTCAATAGCAACATCATAGTTACTCTTCAATAGCAACGTACAATTGCTCGTGTTTAAATACTAACGTCTTAAAAAAAACATGTTGCACACATATTGATAAATCCCGTTGATAAATCCCGTGCTTAAGTAAATCGTTTAATCCGTTAACCTTAATAATATTTAGAAAATTATTTTTGTTATTAATTATAATAAAATAAGAAATTTTGGAAGCTCATTTTACAATTATTGTTGTATTTGTAAACATTTATTTTATATTTATAATAATATTAACTTGTCCGCCAAATCCACACTTAGCCACTGAAACTCAGTGGTTTTATATTTATAAAAATGAATTATGGTTTAAAATTTTAGAACCTATCAAATAATGAGTGGTTCACGAGTACATGATCGACCACTCGCTAAAAAACAACTCAAAATTTCACTCGCAATCCGCTTGTACCAGTATTCACTGTCATAACATATTATATAATAAAATAGGGATGTTAAAAAATACCACAAAAACCAACTCGTACACTATCATTACTCATAACCACCCAAATTGTTGATTTTTTTTAAATGAGTAAGGGCTTAAAATTTTAGAATCTGTCAAATAATGGGTGGATCATTAGTACATTATTGTCCATGCTGGAGTCATAAAATATTGACTCGACAGTACTCTATAAATCCATCTGGATCATTAGTACATTATTGTCCACGCTCGAGTCATAAAAAATACATTACTCTATAAATCAATCTGCAACACATGTGATAATTGTCGATAAAATTAGGATTTTGTCATTATTCAATTGGATCATTATTTATAAATATACATGTCCAAACCTAATATACTTGTTTATGTTTAAATACTGAAATTTTATAAAATAAATCTATGTTGCACAAATATTGACTTTGCTCGTGTGTTTATTCTTGAATCGCAACATACAATTGCTAGTGTTTAAATACTAATGTCTTAAAAAATATGTTGCACACATATTGATTTATCCCGTGATTAAATAGATCGTATAATCCGTTAACCTAAATAATATTTAAAAAGTAAATTATATTATTAATTACAATAAAATAAGAAACTTTGGAAGCACATTTTACAATTATTGTTTTATTTGTACATTTATTTCATATTTATAAAAATATTAACTCGCCTCCAAATCCATACTTAGCCGCTGAAACGGGTTTTATATTTATAAAAATAAATTATGATTTAAAAATAGAACCTATCAAATAATTAGTGGGACATGGGCAAATGATCGACCACTCGCTAAAAAACAACTTAGAATTTCACCCGCAATCCTCTGCACCGTATTTACTGTCATAAGATATTATATAATAAAACAGGGTAAAACTGTGATGTTAAAAAATACCAAAAAAAAAAAAAAACAATTGGTATGATGACTCGTAGCCACCCAAACCGTTGATTTTAAAATTTAAATGAATAACGGTTTAAAATTTTAGAACATGTGGGTGGATCATGAGTACATTATTGTCCAGGATGAAGTCATAAAAAATTGACTCGACATTACTCTATAAATCCATCTGCACCCGTTATCACATGTCTCACTAACATAATGTGTCATTATTCAACTGGATCATTATTTATAGATATAAATATCCAAATCTGCTTATTCAAATGTTTCAAAACAATTTTTGAATCGTAATATACACTTGCTCGTGCTGAAATACTGACATTTTAAATAATAAATCAATTTTGCACAAATATTGAATTGCCCGTGTCTAAATATATTGTTATTTACTCTTGAATCGAATGACTCTTGTTTAAATACTAACGTCTTAAAAAAATGTTTCAAAAAAATTTTGGAAGCTCTTTTTACAATATTTTTTTATTTGAAAATATTTATTTTATAGTAAATGTTTTAATCCAACATTAGTTTTTTATCGCAACATATAATTGCTCATGCTTAAATATTGATATCTTAAAAACAAAATCAATGTTACAGAAATATTTACTTTCCGTAAATAAATCTTCCCCTCTATTAATATAAATAATTTAAAAAAAATAAAAGAAATATATATATATATATATATATATATATATATATATATATATATATATATATATATATATATATATATATATATATATATATATATATATATATGTATGTTATTTTGAAAACCTAACATTTCAATTCAAAAATAATACCATTATATAAATGTTATTAATGTAAATAATATTTTATTATAAAATATAAAATAAATAATATATATTAATATATTATAAAAAAAAATTTGGTTCAAAAAAAAAAGAAATATGTTTCAAATTTGTAATATTATATTACAGGAAAATAACAAAATTTGAAATTCCCTATTTATAATTTAACATTGTTTTTCTATTTGTAAACCTTTTTTTATAGTAAATGTTTCAACCCAATTTTAATTTTATTAGTTACTCTTGCATACCAACATATGCTTACATTTTAAAAAATAAAGGGGGAATCATGGATCGGGGCATCTCTAATAGTAGAATTATAAACACTACTTATATTTTTTCTTAATTTTGATATAGGGCATTGTTACATTATTAACATTTTTAAAGTATATTAGTAATTATATAACTACATATCTAAACTTGAAATACCATCCGCTGATTTTAAACAACTACGCTAGACACCTAGTATTATAACATATCTAAACCTGAAATACTATCCCAGATTTTAAACAACTATGTGTACAGTAGAATTCTAGTATAATAACACGTCAGTTTTTTTTCACCAATTACAAATGAACAATCATAGTTGAGGGTTAGACACCATGCCCATTATATCCCATTCTTAATCACTCTCACATCCCATAAAATCCCCTTCTTAATCACTCCCACAGAACGACGACAATCCAAGTTCTTGCCTATCGGGTCTGTTCTTCGTAGATCTAAACTTCTGCTTATATGAATTGTGTGCTACGGTCGATATTTGCATATTTGTTAAAATTAGGTTTGTTAAATTTCTAGGTTTTTTATTTCACTTTTTACATGTTAATCAATTTGGGAAAATTTTAGTTGAATTTGGATTTAGCAAGACTATCTAAAAAAGTTGCTCATAGCAATAGATTTCTATTTATATCACATATCTATATCTATTATAGATATCTATACATCTATAATAGATATCTATTCATATATATCTTTATAATATATTGTCCTAGGTGTTTTGTGTTCACACTGGTCATTATTAATTATTATTTTTAGCGTAAATAATTAGATTTTTTAGCGTAATTAATTGAAACAATTATTTTTGATTAATTAGGTAATTATTTATTTCTTTATATAATATAATTTTCATTTATATTTTTCTTAATATAATTCAATATTATTTTTAGCGTAATTAATTAGTGTAATTATTTTTAATTAATTAGGAAATTATTTGAAATTAATTATTATTTTTAACTTAATTAATTAGGTAAAATAATAATTAATTACAAATAATTGCCTAATTAATTTAGCGTAATTAATTAGATAATTATTATTTTTAATTAATTAGCTCAATTATTTTTAAGTAATTAATTAGATAATTATTATTTTTAATTAATTAGCTCAATTATTTTTAATAAATTAGCGTAATTATTTATTTCTTTATTTATATAATATTATTTACATTAATAATATTATTTTTAGTGTAATTAATTAACGTAATTATTTTTAATTAATTAGCACAATTATTTTTAATTGATTAGTGTAATTATTTCTTTCTTTTTTTATATAATATAATTTATATTTATAATCTTCTTAATATAATAAATATTATTTTTAGTATAATTAATTAGCGTAATTATTTTTAATTAATTAGTATAAATATTTATTTTTTTATATAATATAATTTACATTTATAATCTTTTTAATATAATCTCCGTAAATATTGACTTTAAAATTCAAAATATAATATTTATTCCTTATTTATCTCCTTTAATTACGTTTATTCTATTATACTACTAAAATTAATTATTATGATAAGAGAGAATCTTTGTTATTGATATATTTAATGGATAAATTAATTAATTTTTATTATACAAACAATAATAACGAAATTTAAGGGAATTCAAATTAGGAATATATAAAAATAATAAATATTATCAAACCCTACTTTAAATCCGTGTCTATATAAAGACGTCATCTTCACTCACTCCTTATCTTTCACTTTTCATTTAGCTATTTTTTTAGTTGTTCATTGCTCACATTTATTTATTCACTTTTCATTTCAGTTTTTTTTTTTTTTATTTATGCTCACATTTATTTATTTTTGTGCAGAGCTCTATGTAAGTTTTGTTTTGTTTTTTTTTTGTTTTTTTTGTATATTTGCACTAACTCTCACTTTTAATTTCAGCTATTTTTTTTATTTGTTCATGCTCACATTTATTTATTCAATTTTCATTTCAGCTATTTTTTTTTATTTTTCATGCTCACATTTATTTATTTTTGTGGAGCTCAATGTAAGTTTTGTTCTTTTTATTTTTTGTTTTTTTGTATTTTTTGTAGCTTTTTCATTTCAGCTATTTTTTTTATTTGTTCATACTCACATTTATTTATTTTTGTGCAGAACTTTATGTAAGTTTTAGGGGTGTTCATCGGTCCAAAACCGGACCGAACCGGACCGGAACCGGATTGGACCGGAACCGGAATCATAAAAAAGCATGACCCGGAAACCGGACCGGAATAATACCGGTCCGGACCGGTAAATTCGGGTCCGGTCCGGTTTTGAACCGGATAAAACCGGATTAATTTAAAATTTTAATAAATTAAATATAAAATAATAATTAAATTTAATTTTTATATTTATAAATTTTAAATTTTATTTAATAAAAATAAAATATCATTTTTAAGTAATAAAATATTTTAAAAATTAAAAAATATATTTTTGTTTAATTATTTATAGATTATTTTGTTATATATTAAGTATTAATAATTTAATATATAATGAAAATTTTAGTTAATACAAAAATTATATTTAATAAGTAGAATAATTTTATATTAAAATATAAATAATTTATCAAGTTATTTAATTATTTTTATCAAATATATAAATTTATATATTAATAAATTAAATCCGGTCCAATCCGGTCCGGACCGGATTTTACCGGTTTTTAACCGGAACCGGACCGGAAACCGGAATCTCACTTTTAGTCGAACCGGAAACCGGTCCGGAATTTTACCGGTCCAGACCGAACCGGACCAACCGGTCCGGTTCCGGTCCGGTTTCCGGTCCGGGTCATTTTATGAACACCCCTAGTAAGTTTTGTTGTTTTTTTTTTGTCTTTTTGTATTTTTGCACTAACTCTCACTTCTATTTTTTGTATTTGTTCATACTCACATTTATTTATTCAATTTTCATTTGAGCTATTTTTTTTATTTGTTTATGCTCACATTTATTTATTTTTGTGCAGAGCTCTATGTAAGTTTTTTTTTTTTTTTTGTTTTTTTGTATTTTTTGTAGCCTTTTCATTTCAGCTATTTTTTTTATTTGTTCATGCTCACATTTATTTATTTTTGTAGAGCTCTATGTAAGTTTTGTTGTTTTTTTGTGTTTTTGTATTTTTTGGACTACCTCTCACTTTTAATTTAAACTATTTTTTTTATTTGTTAATGCTCACATTTATTTATTCAATTTTTATTTCAGCTATTTTTTTTATTTATTCATGCTCATATTTATTTATTTTTGTGCAGAGTTTTATGTAAGTTTTGTTGTTTTTTTGTATTTTTTTGTTTATGCTCACGTTTATTTATTTTTTGCAGAGCTCTATGTATGTTTTGTTGTTTTTTTGTTGTTTTTTGTATTTTTTGCATCTAAGTATTCTTTTACTAATTTGATTTTAATAACTTTTGCAAGTAAGTCATTTTTTTCAGACCTTTTGAATTTCTTACTCATTTTTTGTTTATTTTGTAGGTTTATTTATAACTATTTATTTTGTAGGTTTCATTATAAGTAAAATCCGAATTCATGAAAAAAGATCAAAACATTTGATTGCACAAATTTTAAATGGATTCTAAGCTTTTGTTTATGTTTTGATAAAATTAGAGTAGTTTGTGTTAATTTTATTTATGATGTAATTTACTCAATTTACTGTAATTCTAAAGTAGTTTGTTTTCATTTTATTTATGATGTATTTTATCTATTTAATGTAATTAATGAAATTTACGCAATTTACAATAATTCTATTTAATTTTATTCTAATTTTGTTTATTTTGTAATTTACGCAACAATATTTTTATTTGTATTACTTACAAATATCACTAAATCATAATTAATTTATGTATTTAATTTGATCTTTTTTTATATATAAATAATAATAATAATTGTGATTTAATTAATTTATGTATTTTAATAAATTTATAAAATAAAATTTATCTTTAATTAGAGAAATTAAATAAAATTTTTATTATCTCTGATTATAAATTATATATCAATTATATTATTAATTATGAGAATGGTAAATCTATTTCTAGGTTTTAGGGTTTAATAAATTTAATGGTCAACTAAAATTATATATAAATAATATTATTAATTATGAGTATGTAAATCTATTCCTTATTTTAAGCAACTTAATAAATTAAAAGGTAAACTAAAATTATATATCAATAATATTATTAATGATGAGTATGGTAAATCTATTCCTTATTTTAAGCAACTAAATAAATTCAAAAGTTACGTAATTTATTTGAGAATGAAATAATAATAATTCAATTTTTTATTAATTTACAATTAGAAATATTATTATCCTCTATTTATATTAGAGCATTAAAATATCTCCGGCTTTATTCCTTATTTATCTACTGCTTTTAAACTAAATTATTATATTTTGATTTATTTAAATAAGTAATATTAAGAATATCACGTTTATTCCTTATTTATCTACTTTAATTACGTTTATTCAATTATACTACTATTTATTTATAGTACTAAATAAATTTGTGATTCTTCATTCTTTCCCTCTAATTGTCTAGAGATTTTTATATAATAATTTTATTTTTTTTCAACTTTTTACTAATCATTTTCAATCAATGTCTTGGTCAGATGTCAATTCCTCCGAAAAAGACTTTTGTTCAGTTTTACTAAAGGTATGTTATTGAATTTAATGTTTATAGACCTAAATACATTTTTTTATTATATATGTGTAATAAATAAGTGATTTATAATTGTTATTATATTTAATGCATGTTATTAAAATTTGCACAACTTTTAAAATTCATGAAAAACTGTCTGAGCGATGTTGGTACATCATTTGCCCCACATGCAATCATTCACATTATGTCAATTATTGCAATTTTGTGTGCTATTTTTGTCAACGTGATCTTATTCGTTACACCAAGTTTAAAATTCATCTACAAGTTCATGACGGAAAGCACTTCGCGAATTTTGTATTGATGAATGAAGTTGCATTATTTCTAAATCAGAAATCAGCTGATCGATTGGTTCTTTCAATCCTCTCGGTATTTAATTCTCTCCTACATATATATCAATTTTTTTTATGTAATTTTATTTTTCTTTCATTTTATAACTGTATTTTTTATTATATTAATAAATTAATTAATAATGCAATGTATCTTTGTGTATACAAGGATAATGCCGACGATCATATTGGAACATCCTCGACTGAAAGTATAAACAAAGTAACTCCTGCGGTTGTATCATCTCTTAATGAAAACGAGTTTATGTTTAAGATCAGCGTTGACGGAGACAATCGTTTAGGAAGATTATGTCGTTGCATTGTAGATATGCGAAATTTAGATTCTACATTATTATGGCTGCACAAGGAAAGATTAATCCGTAATCCATCTTACCTTACAATTCTTGATGGGGTCTCCG
The DNA here is from genome assembly GCA_954870475.1 of Euphrasia confusa. Lineage (NCBI taxonomy): Eukaryota > Viridiplantae > Streptophyta > Magnoliopsida > Lamiales > Orobanchaceae > Euphrasia > Euphrasia confusa. The sequence continues at coordinate 20,025,820 of OX940966.1, forward strand.
AATTAATTAAGAAGTCGAACGATGATTCCTCGGATTATACATCCAATGATGATGTCCTTTGAAGCGATAAAGAATCATGCCACCTTTTGAACTTATTTTTTATCATTTAGTAATATTATCTATTTTTGTACTTTTTTTTATTTTCATAACTTTGTATCATGATATCTATTTCAACTTAATTTTTACTTTTCCGTACTTTTTGTTAATCTAAATTTTTTTTTTAATATCAACTTATTATTATCAAATTTCTATTTTATAATTTTAAAATCATTATATCTATTTAATATCATTCAAAAACTATTGAAATCTAATCTATTATAATTGAAAACAGTTTGTTATAATATATAATTCACTATATTTTAGTTCAAGATAATTATTAATCTTTTTTCATACTTATCACAAGAACCAACAAGAAAGATACTTATTTTCGTTTATTAATATAAAATTATTAAATAAGGAAATCACTCAAAGAACTTACACTACAATAAGAATACCGAAGCTCAGGGGTGGATCCAGAATTTTAGGTGAAGGGGGACAAAATTATATTTAAATAGTAAGACTAATATTCTTGCATAATTTTTTTTGCTACTTGGACGTTAGAAAATAAAATAATTTAATCAATTTTCACTTTTAATATACCTATTTACTTCAATTTTAGGTTATTGTATTTTTTTTCAATACTTATAAATTTCTTTATGTAAATGCATATTTCTATTTTTATTTATTGTGAATTAGTTGAATAAATTTACAAATGCTGAAATTAAAAAAAAAAATCATTAGTTTTGAAGGAATTTAAGAAATAAATATTATTTATATTATTTTGGTAAAAAAATGTAAGACTAATTTACGTATTAAACTTATTATGGTGTCGTAGACATAAGGTCATCCTCCGACAAGTGGCTTTCCGTGAACAACTTCTCTGGCAGGAGAGGCTTCCATGTCTCCGGAGGGTCAACGCTTTTTAGGCTGATAGCGCTTGGGTAAAGGAGGGGCCAATCTCTTGGTCTACTCTTCGACTGAAAAAAATCAAATGGCGATAGGAGACAACGCAGCTGGGAGGCTCGAGATTTCTTCGATGGTCGGTTCAGATTTTGAAACATATGCCATTGATCAAATTTGTCCTCCGCTTTATTTGTTAATAGTCTAAGCCAAGTCAAATTCCAGTATATGAATATCGAGTGGTGAACCAACGTCGAGAAGTCTGATTTGTTTTTGGTGAATGTTTTTTTTAATGCGAAGTCAAAATATTCATTTAAATGTAATAGATCTTTCGTGTATTTCTCCTTCCTTCTTCTTTTAAATTTTGAGTTTAGTTCAAATTTTATATTCTTGATTTTTGTCTTTTTTTTCTTAGTTTTTTCTAGGGTTTTAAAATAAAATTCTGAGATTTTTGTATATAAGAGTAGACAAGTTTCTCTTGCTTAAGCTTTAAGTTTTTGTAATGGCTAAGAAATGTGAGTAAGGTGGGCTCGAGGAAAGGTGAGGGGAGACGGAACACGCGGATAACTACAAGGCTGTGAACACGGATTGTTTTTTTTTTTTTTTTAATATTTGTAAAGGCCAATTTATTTAAATAATAAATTACGTGGAAAATAAATGTGACACGTAAAGAATATCAGGGACAAAAAAAATCCCTGTGGGAGGAGAGCAAATCTGGACTTTGATTCTTCTTTTATAAACATTAAAGAATGTGAATGTAGATTTTTTGTTAAATTCTAAAATTTAAAAAAATTGTTTTTTATATTTTTCTTCTACAAAATGAAAGTGTACATTTTTCACATAAAGAACTTTATGTACTGTGTATTGTATGTTAAGAAGCAAGTGACTATTCTATGTTAATAATATAAATATAATGGTACTATATCTTACTTAAATTGCAATGAATATAAGATTATTCGAAATTATTATAGATTTATATTATAAAGTTTTGGTATATTTTAATAGTATTATTATTATTGGACTAATTTTATGTAGCATATACATATCTGTTATTAATTGTGAGTTCTTACTTACAGTGATTCATCGATATTTTTGATAATGACCGCTAATTATTAACGTATTTTTTTCCATATTATCCTCAGATGTAACTCTCACGCAAGATGAGATTTATAATTTGTGCTCGCAATTCATTGAAGAGATGTTAAAGCGCCAAGGACAAACGCTGAAAAATATTCCAAAAATGCCATATCCAAAATTCGTTGATGTTACTGTTGGACAAAACAACCTCTTAGCAGCCGAGCTTGCCTATGACAGAAATGCTCTCCGAGTCGAGTACGAACAATTAGTGGCCATGTTGAATGATGATCATCGGAAGGCTTATAAGACAATCATTCGAACTCTCGACGATCCAAACGGACAAGTTTTCTTTTTGTATGGTTATGGTGGAACTGTCAAAATTTTTGTTTGGAAGACTCTATCTGCTGTCGTCCGATCTAGGGGCGACATTGTTCTAAATGTTGCTTCAAGCGGTATAGCTTCTCTTCTTTTACCAGGAGGTAGAACAGCCCATTCAAGGTTAAAGATTCCGATATCTTTGCACGAAAGCTCTACGTGTAACATCAAGAAGCAAAGCGATCTAGGTAAATTGATTGTTAAGACGAAACTCATTATATGGGACGAGGCTCCTATGATGCACAGGTATTAACAATCAATTAATCAGATTTTGTTGTCTTACTATCTTATATTTTTGTGTTTATTATATAATTATTAATACAACATAATCATATTTATTCTATTTTGGTTTTGATTTTTGTAGGAATTGTTTTGAAGCACTAGATCGAACAATGCGTGATATCATGAGCTCCCATCGACCTGAAGCTCAGCATCTGCCTTTCGGAGGCAAGGTTGTTGTGTTCGGAGGAGATTTTCGACAAATTTTACCAGTCATACCTAAAGGTACGAGGCAAGATATAGTTCACGCCACTATTAATTCTTCCAACATATGGATAAATTGCAAAGTTTTGCGCTTGACCAAAAATATGGGACTGCAAAATATCGGTGAGGGAAGTGATGGTCGTACGTTGCGCGAGTTCTCTGATTGGCTGTCTTCTATAGGGGATGGTACTATTGGTGACGATAATGACGGAGAAGTGGATATAGAGATCCCGGATGAATATTTGATAACTCATTCGGATAATCATATTGAATCTATTGTTCAAGCCACATACCCGAATTTCCATGACCACATTGGTGATATCAATTTTCTAGACGGACGGGCGATTCTGGCGCCAACCCTAGATGACGTTAATGAAATCAACGATTACATGGTTGCAATGCATAATACTGATGAACGAATTTACTTGAGTTCGGATAGTATCGTCCCTACCGAACGCGGGGATAATATGTTTGCTCAAATGCATTCTGTTGAGTTTTTAAATACCATCAAGTGTTCCGGACTGCCAAACCATGAGCTGAAGTTGAAGGTTAGTATTACTATAACCTTTTTTTTCAAATCTATTTCTATTAATTAATTAATATAGTAGTTAATATAGACATTCAAATATGATCATTATATAGCTGTGCGACTAATATATATATTATCGAAGAATAATCAATCACTTTTGATTATTCCTAATATTTATATTCATACAAATATTACGTGTATATATATGTATTCAAATTGTAACTTTGGTTTTTTTATGCAACCATTTATGCAGGTATATTCTATGTATTGTATTTATTAAATAATTAATTAAATGAATTAATTCCATTTTGTGAGATGTTATATATTTTTGATACATGAATTGTTTTTTATTAGGTTGGTGTACCCGTTATGTTGCTACGGAATATGGATGCCGCTTTGGGACTATGCAATGGTACTAGGATGGTTGTAACACACCTTGGTAATTATGTTATCCAGCGAAAGTATTAGAAGGAAATAATTCTGGGGAATTGGTTTTTATTCCTCGAATTGCTCTGACGCCATCAGATACCAAATTCCCGTTTTCTTTTCAACGAAGACAATTTCCGATTATGATATCGTATGCCATGACGATTAATAAGAGTCAAGGTCAGTCGTTGAGAAATGTTGGAATATTTTTGAAGAGACCAGTATTTACGCACGGTCAATTGTACGTTGCGCTATCTATAGTAACCAACACCACCGGGTTGAAACTTTTGCTTTGTGATGATCGTGGCCGTCTTACGAATAGAACAACAAATTTAGTTTATAAAGAAGTATTCCAAAATTTGTAATTTCATTGTAATTTCTTATTAGATATTACAATTAGATCACAAACTTAATGTTTATTTATGCATTATCAATGTCTATATCGAATTATTTGTTAGGTTAAACATCAAATATAAACAGAAAGAGCTTATTTCGAGTAACAAAAATTTGAAATTTATTAGCGTGCATCGCACGGGCAAGAGGACTAGTATATATAATGTTGCGCAAATATATTTTAGCAAAGCGCAAATATAATTTTATATTCTTACGCAAATATATTTATATATATATATATATATATATATATATATATATATAGTAAATAAATTAATATATTTTATGTAATGTTATTATAAGGATATTTACGACTTTATACATTTTAAAAAATGTCCCTACTTAGTATTTAAAAAATACAAATTCTCTAATAAATAAACAAGTAAAAAATATACAACCCTTAAAAATGAGGTGAAAAAAAAAATAGGTGTTCAAAATAATATTAAAAAGCAATTTGCCCATACCCTAATATTACCAAAAATAAATCAATCTTCACAAATATTAACTTTGTGTGTGCGTAAATTGCTGGTCTTAAATACGAAATTATAAAAAAATAAATCAATATTGCAACTTTATTTTTACGGTAAATAGATAGTAGTTACTTTGAATCACAATATACATTATACCATTATTCGTGAATAAATAGTAACATTTAAAAAAACAAATCATTATTGCACAAATCTTGATTTTGCTCTTGTGTAAATAAATTGTTTTGTTAACTTATATATTGTTACAAAATAAATTCTATTATTAATTACAGTAAAATGAATCATATATATTATTTTACCTATGTCTAATATATTATAAAAAATTTATTAAATTTTAGTTCAAAATAAAAAGAAACATATTTCAAATTAATAATATTATATTACAATAAAATAACCAATTTTGAAAGTCCTATTTCTATTTTACCATTATTGTTTGATTTTTAAACTTTCATTTTTTTAGTAAATGTTTCAATCTCATTTTATTAATTACTTTTGAATTGCAACATACAATTAGCCATAATTTAAAATTTATATTATTCAAAATTAATAAATTTCAGAAGACGTATTTATAATTTATATTATTGTTCTATTTATAATCATACATTTTATTCTAAATATTTCAAACTTAATTTATTAGTTATTCTTCAATCGCAACATATAATTGTTGTTCTTAATTATTGACATCTTAGATTAATATCAACATTACACAAAATATTGACTTTCATGCCTAAATAGATCATTCAAACTCAATTTATTAGTTATTCTTGAATCGCAACATATAATTGTTCTTATGTAATGTTCACGTGTAGTAATAGTAATAATAATAATAATAAAATATATAAATAAATAAAGAGATTAAAAATAATAAAAATAATAAATGATAACATAATAAATAAATAAATAAAGAAGTGTAAATAGGTCATTATACACTTATTCACATAGTAATTTATGTTTTTTACACCTTCACTTAATAAAAAACTTTTTTACACATATAAATCTAAATATACCTCTAATACCCCTAGTCTCTTATACGAATAATTCGGTCCCCAAGAGAATGAGATAATGAGATTAAAAAGGGCTACTTCTTGAACATTTTGAAACCGGCGACGAAGAAAATTGAGATCGCACCGGAGATCTCAAACACATACGGCGTCGAAGGAGAATTGGATGGACACGACGATAATAGTGGCTAAGTTCAACATTCCGAAGTTGGTACCCTAATCTTCGACGGTAAAAACCCTAATTTGAGGGGACGACCATGTAAGCCCACCAAACTTTTCTGCTATGTTTTCTAGAGTATTTGAGAATATCGTTTGAAAAAATAGCAGGAAAGACAGTCGAAAAACATAAGATCGACCACTTCACTTGAAATATATATGAACTCTCCAATTTTTTATTTTTCATTTTGGTTAGAAATTGAATGAGGGGCCGTTTGATTCTTGGTATCTTGTCAAGAGCGGAAGAGAAAGCCACAGAAGCTAAAATTAGGAAAGATCTGAAGAAGATGGAGACGTCATTGCACGACGTATCCATCCAGTTGAAGACTACTCTGTTTATTGTCTCCATAATTATGGTTCTTTTAATCATAATTATTGTTATGCTTAAGTGATTTTCAATGAACTTGTCATTGTGTTTTTTTCGAAATATGAAATGTGAAGTCGTTTGCTTCATTCTCTCCATATATTCTGGTAAATTTGTTATTCATTGTGAAAAATATGTTGCAGGGTAAGAAATTAGTTTTCACAGTGTATAATATCGCGCACGGTGTGTACACGGTGCACTACACACGGTGGTAAGACCCTGTATGCACCGTGAATCTTATATTGATCGTGAAACAACGGTGCAATATTCTAGCGTATAATTTTGGAAACAAGGAAAAAGGAATACGGAGTAATTTTGGTGTACTAAATTAGCGGAATCCGAATTACAATAAGCGCCGATTTACAAAAGAAAAACCTAACGCCGAAACCCTAAGATGGTTTACTCTTTTTCAGAGACGACGACGACGAAGGTTCATCCTCGAATGCTCTCTTTCCTGGAGCAGGTCTCGGCAAGAATGACTTGAGTTCATCTCCATCCTCTTTAAATATCCGCACCAGGAACTCGTCTGGAAGTGGCCTATGCTCGAACAAGAGGGTCATGCCTTTCTTCAAATTGTGGATGTGGCGGAATTCAGTCCACCCATTGAAGAAATACGCCAAGCCATTTTTAAATCCCATCAAGGTTGCCCACCTCTCACCGTGAACATCGCGGAGGTAGAAGAGCGGAGGCTCTGTACTGTATCTCACACGCAAACGGTAGAAACGTTCGGGAAGTCGAAACCGTCTAGATTCAATATGTTCATCAGTCAGCACAACAATGAAAGCATCAGCTATCTGAGGGGTATCCATTATTGGTATGAGGATTAAGGACCAAGAAATATTCAGAGTTTTATAGAGATTAGGCGTGCATAAATCACTATAAATAATGTTTCTCGCGGGATTCCAAAAGGTCGCGTTTAACTAATTATTACAGAAGGTCGCGTTTAATTATAAATAATTGCGCCGTGATAGGCGCCGTTTCGGTTTTACGCATCCCACTTATTAAAAGGCCCATTTATTAGTGGTCGTTGTATCATGTATGAGACCTAAAAAACACATCATCGCCGTGTCTATAATAAAATCACCGTGACACAAGAAAACAAATTTCTAATTAGACACCGTGAGAGTTCAGTATGCCACGGTGTCAAATAACTCCGCGATGACCACACAGTCTCTTTGTCACACGGTATCAATTTATACCGTGACAGTAGACCGTGCGGTTTTAAAATCAATGTTAAAATTTGAAATTTAACTAGTCGTGTATTTTCGTGGAGAACCTGATGAGACGGTGGCAGGACAACCGATGCACGGTCTATTATTAGTATTGACAGTACTTAAAACTAAAAACAGCTTTTGCAGGCGCGAGTTAATTTTACCGATTTATATTTAAAATTCTAACTAAATTATCGTAAATAAAACTGAAGGGATGGAGTTTCGCTAAATATCACAACCGTCACACGACATAACACTTACGGTGTTACACGTGCTGGAAATCGATATCCCGGGCTATTAAAATTTGCGGAAAATAATAACCCGACCGAAATCCTCGATCGCCGGAGAAATCACGAGCCCACGCGAACCGGGACCCAGCCGAACGCGCAACGCACCCGAAGGCGCGCGCACGCCCAGCCGAGTCCCCACGAGGGGACTCGCGATCGCCCCGTGCGATCGCTGGGATCGCTACAAGCGATCCCTGGGCTGCTCGCAGCAGCCCCGCAGCGAGTCGCTGACTCGCTGCCCCAGCGCACGGGGTCACCCCGTGCGAGCCGCTACGGGCGAACCCGTAGCATGCACGTGGTCGCTGCGAGTCGCCCCGCAGCTGACCCGCGAACGATCCGAGGATCGATCGCATCCCTCGGCTTCGGCCGAGGGTTCCCCGTAGCCGCGCCGGCGGCGATGAGGGCGGGGTATCCGCCGTGGCACCAGCCCACGGCATCCCCGGCGATCGACCGAAGTCGATCGCATGCCCCGGCGTCCAGCCGGGGCTTCCCCTTGTCGCGCGTCTCGGCGGTCAAAACCCTAGGGTTCGACCACCGCCTTCGATCCTCGCCGGGGATCTCGAATCCCCATCCCCGAGGTTCGTACGTTACCCGGATCGTATGTTCATGTATATGCTACGATTAATATTCACACAAAATCATAGAAGGGAGTTTTATGATTTTATACCTCGATTCGTTGTGCGGAGAAACGAAATCAAAACGTTGAAGACCTTCGAATCTTCCTACGTATTCCTTGCACCTCGTCCGAACGTCGTGTGGGCGACGATCTATCGAACTCCTATGGATATCCTTCAACTCTCTAGAACTATCAAATATTGATATTCTTGTCTTATGATTTATGAAGGCCATGTAGTGCTTTGCTACGTAGGGGATCAAAAGGAGGTGGAATATTGGGCTTCCAATATTGATGATTAAATTGAGCCCAAGCCCAAGTCTATTAATCCTTATCAATATTAATTAATTTATTTTTCCACTATATAAATTAATTGCACTCCCAATATTAAATCATATTATATCAAATAATATTTCTCCGGTTAGTATTATTTATTCCGTGTATTTAAGATTTAAATATCCATGAATAAAATTAATTTATTGCTAATTAATTTATTCATCTCTTATATCCGAGAATAGTACCGTTCAACCTTAATTATTATGCGGAATAAATCCACCTGCAGGGTTTACATAATAATTCCTTATGAACTCATCTCGGGGATATTATCAACCCTTACGGGATACACTTTCCCGTCAAGTATTCACGGCATGTCATATATAAAATATAGCGACCCAATTTTACCGGTAATTAACCCAATAATTAAATCGGTTAATTCCTTTGGAAAATCAAAGTCTCTTATATTAAATATACACACCCGCAATAGTATCGGGGATTAAGAATAAAATACTCTGAGATTTAAATCAATTATCAACGGCAATCCTAATTGATAAATCTCAAGTGATCCGCCTAATACACCAAGTGTACAAGTGTGATAAAATAATTAAGACAAATTATTTTCTCTCTCACACAACGACTATACCGATGGATTGGTCCGTGTCCATCTAGGTCGTGAGCAACTGTTTGATTAAATACGAGTAACCGATAGTATGATCTTCTGTGTGGGCCCGACACACCATACTAACTACAACGTATAAAATCCAGGAACATATCTTGCATAATTTAATTAATAATAATTAAATGCAAACAATTGTTTATTAATTAAATAGGTTAAATGCTATGACCGGGAGTTTACCGATACTTAAATCTAGACATTAAGTACACAACTCCAACAATCTCCCACTTGTACTAAGGTCTAGTCATTTCCTCCAAACTCCCGACTCCCATACTCATCACGTGCTTAAAGTGTACTTCCAAGAAGTAATATGTGAATGAGCAATCTAGGTTGCCGCTCTGAAGTTATCTTGGTGACTACTGCGTCGTCTCCCTAGACGATGACTCGAATCAGGTGGTACTTGCTCTATGTGTTATCATCACCTTTTGAACTTATGACTTCTTCCAGTTTACCATGCACCGCTATTTACATAGCCTTTGGTGAACCAAGAATCATATCCAAGCTCAGAGGTCATTCCAGAACCTAATCAAAACTTCCGCTGCCTCTGAGGCTGCTATTCGGTTTATGATAGAGTCCGAGAAGCATCATGCTTATCACTCTTTCATCTTAAGGTTCTACCTCTTCCAAAAATGAATACATAGTCTGATATCGACTTACACTGGTCTTTCTCTGATTTTGGATCTGAAAAGATGTAATCCAAGAAGAATTCATATTGCTCCGTGAGCCAGTACTTCGAAAGTACTCTCACAGCACTCGAATATTCTTTGTCAAGATTACTTTGATATCCTCCCACTATGCCAACCGCATAGTTGATATCAGGTTCTTGTTTTACAACATTGCATCTATAAAAGCTTTCCATACTAGAAGTGTAGGAAACTGCTTTGTCTTTATCTATATCCTTTATGTGTTCAAGACACATACCTTTAGACAGGAGACTTTGAGATATCTAGGAGAAGTACAATGTTCTTATCTAGAGATTGAAAGATTCCAAGAACATGATCCAACTTACTCTTAATCTTATGTCTCGATTTATTTATACAACCTCTATTTTATGTCTGACAATACTTTTACATTGTTGCCAATGATGAAGTGTTATCTACATAAAATTGCGAGAAACACCACTTTGTTTCCATTACGTCTCTAATACACCTTCATCGTCTATGCCCTTTGATGAATCCATCTAATGGACTATCTCATCAATTCGCAAGTTCCTCGATTCATAGCTTTGTAACAATCCATAAATGGATTTACTAAGCTCGTACTCCTAAATGATCTTGCCTCTTAACAATAATACTTATTGCTATCCAAGTAGGCACATTTAGATTGGTACCGCCCCTTATGCAGAGCTAGGGATCGATTTCATCTCTACTAGATCCAGAGTTCAAGAAAAAATCCTCTAGTCTTATGAATATCTTTGGTTGCTTAACAACCTCCCACTGCAGTGGCGTTCTGGTATATAACAGTAATAACATTAGGTGCAGTTAGTGGTGTACTACTACTCGGTTAGGCTGGTTCTCAGTCTTTTGTTTTCCTCATTTCAAAGTACCTTTGTCAGTTAGGGCATTGTAGTTCATCTAATAGTCTTCCTCTAAGAACCGGGCGATGACGTCCTTCTGGTTCATAGTACTATTGAACATACAATTACTTGTTCTTCTAGGATATCCTACAACCATGTGCCGTTGTATCCAGAAATATCCATAGAACATAGGTAGTTCCGAATAAACTTGTTCTTTTACTTATTAGAATTCCATTTCTTATTAGCGACACACCATGTCTACACTTGAGTGTATGGTGTAGTGATTTGAGAGTCAATCCCAACCTTTGACATATGCGATGTGTTATTTAGATAGCTGATAGCCTTCGCGAACAAGTCGCAGGCTTTCAATGGATATACTTTGAAGGTTCCCCATAATAGCTTTGTGTCCATTGACTAGTCAAAACACTTCGCTTTTATGGCACATCAAGTATCCTAATCCATCTTTTGAGCATTCTTGAAAGGAACTACTCATACCTTTCGAATTACACATATCTCCGCATCTATCACGTTGATCATTCTTAATACCTGTCCGAATTTCACCCTTTAGAAGGTCCACTTAGTTGCATTATCTTCCAAATTTAGTTCTTAGGTCGGAAGGTCCATTCCTTCAACTATAATTGATCAAATCAATTTCGACCTTTTGAACCTTGTTTGAATAAATACTACTAAGTACAAGAATTCACAAGTATAATGATTTAACTAAGAAATACATCTAATCAGTAAAATAAGTTGTAACGGTTTGTTGCATCGTGGTAGACTAAGGATTCATCATTCATATATTGCTATCTAATGTACCAGAATAGATATCACCATTATTTCTTATCCAAATCATTAAATGATTAAAGAAATAAAATATCCATCCATTAATATTAGAAAACTAGAACAAAAGTTCTTTCTAAAAATAAAGGGGTACATAAAGCAATAAACTTGAAATGAAATCCTATAACTACCAAAGTAGATAAATGTCTTCCACTGCAACCGCTGCTTCCTCAACAGCTTCGCCCATGTGGACTCGAACTCTTCTTTTCTAAGTCGCCGGGTTTTCTGGAACCCCTGCATTTAAAATGCACATACCGTCAGTGGTTCCATATCTACACACCAGAATTCTGGTAGATAATACCACTGACTATGTTTTACGACTAAAGAAAAAATTCGTACCTTTGAGAGGACAAGATATAGACCCCTAGTACTCAGACTGCTTTCCTTGGGGATATTTGCCAGAAGGCTTCTTTATCCCACCCTTTGGTCCAAGTCTTTGAGGACTACGGGATCCTCTTGCCTTCTTCTCCTTTTCCTTATGTATGCCCTTAGGTTCGAAACCTTTGGCCTTGGCTATAAGAACTTGCGACTGTCTCAACTCGTCTAAAAGATCTAGCATCTCAAAAACGTGTTCAAGCGTTTCCTCGAAGCAACTGACCTTTATGAGTATCCTCATCGCCTCTTTTCTAGCCTTTACATCATGTCTAAACATCAACTTGAGTTTAAGCATGACATCATGATTAGCGGCTAATGCAAGAGCACTATCCCACTTCTCAAAGTCAACTATTTCCTCATCAGTTGAGTTAATGGTAGGTCTAGGAGGACAAGTTTCGCTGAGTACATCTTTGTACTCCTTTACAGTCTCAGTAATGTCTAACTCTTTATTCCATCCAACACAGTATGGAACCAGTGCGTTGAATTCCTTAAGTATTAACGAAAGTGGATTCATAGAAATTCTCTAAACCTATAAGCACATATAAACAAACAATCAATTTAATGTCCGATATTATCTCCTTCAAATAATATCATTAAATTACTAATCACATATAAAATCCCATCAAGTAAGGCAAGTCACGTGGTGTGGACGTTTACCTACCCAAATGATTTAGCAATTAGATTTTCTTTGGTCATACATCGATTATAGCGTAACTTCGTGGGGAAGGATACTATAACGCGTATCTAAGTGTAAACCATTACTCAGTACTAAAGTAAATTGTTGGGGATTGCTACATCACCGCAAGCCACGTGGTGTGGACGTTTACGACAACTTCACAACTCTTCACAATTACTTATAACTGTCTATATCAATTAATCCAAAATCCGTCAGTATAGCAAGCCACGTGGTGTGGACGTTTACTACACCAAGAGACTTTTATAATTGACAACCAATTACAAGATCCATTCGATTTTGTAAATCAAGACGCGGGGAATCATAAGTGAAACTCGAAGTTTCTAACCAGTGATTCACCATGCGAACAACCCTATCTCTCAAAAATGAGGGAGCCGAGCAGACAATCGATCCACCTTCAAAAAGGATGGTACGAAGGTCTCTAATTTGTGTCATCCACATGACCATGTGGCTTTGGCTCCATTCCACTCCCCGGGGTGAGAATGAGTCGACTTGAAGTCAGCTTCAGAAGGACAAATTAGGCATTGTTTGATAAACTTGATCAATGTTTCTTGTAAAAGGAATTACAAGAATTCTCCTCCAATGACTCGTCTATACGAATTTCGAAAATCCATAAGAGTCACCAAGAGAACAGTAATGGAGACCATGGGAATGTTTCCATCCCCTCTCCCACTTAGCTTTTTATAATAAAGGGATACGCTATCTAGTGCATAAAGTAAACACATATAGCATGCATACAAGTAATAAAGCACATAGTATCACATAGTCAAAATAATGCTAAAAAATTATTTTCCGACTATCATGGCTTTATTGCATCTACGTACGCATCTTCTAGTCTTCAGTCTTCGTTCTTGAATGCTCCATGTGACGAGAATATTAATCCCAATATTTAAATCTATTTATTTTTAATTAATCCAAAAGTTACTTAATTCGAAAATTAAGTCAATCGAATATACCAAAAATAAAATTAAATATTATTAATATTTTATTTATTTATTTTCCTATCTAATTCTATTAAATCTCTAGAATAATCTATCCAAGTAAAACATGGAATATTCTAGAAGACTTCCATAATAGAATAAGGAAATAAAATAAATTAGAACTCTTCTACTTTTCAAAAATAATTAATTTCCATGTCTATGAAAATTCCCATAAAATAGGAATAATCAATTAGGAAATAAAATAAATTTATTAATTAATTATTTCCCTTCCAATTCTATTAAATCTCTACAATCCTATTATAAGTAGGACTTAGAATATTCTAGAAGATTTCCATAATAGAATAAGGAAATAAAATAATGTTAATTAATTCTTTTCCTATCTCCATGAGAGTTCCCAAACTTAGGAGTACTCAAAATAGGAGAACCGAATTAATTAGGAAAGTGAATCTAGGTAGGAGTAGCATGGGTTGGGGATCCCCACACCACCCCCACCGCCGACCACCTGTTGGAGTTGTGTACTTAATGTCTAGATTTAAGTGACAGAAACTCACGATCCATTGCCATTAATCTATTTAACTAAATGAACAATTGTTTGCGTTTAATTAATTATAATTAAATATATGCAAAACATAGTCCTGGATTCTATACGTTGTAGTTAGTATGGTGTGTCGGGCCCCACACAGAAGATCATATTATCGGTTACTCGTATTTAATCGAACAGTTGCTCACGACCTAGATGGACACGGACCAATCCATCGGTATAGTCGTTGTGTGAGAGAGAAAATAATCTATCTTGATTATTTTATCACACTTGTACACTTGGTGTATTGAGCGGATCGTTGAGATTCATCGATTAGGATTGCCGGCGATAATCGATTCGAGTCTCAGTGTATTTTATTCTTAATCCCCGAAACTATTGCGGGTGTGTATATTTAATATAAGTGACTTTGATTTACCAAAGGAATTAACCGATTTAATTATTGGGTTAATTACCGGTTAAGTTGGGTCACTATATTTTATATATGGCATGCCGTGAATACTTGACGGGAAAGTGTATCCCGTAAGGGTTGATAATATCCCCGAGATGAGTTCATAAGGAATTATTATGTAAACCCTGCAGGTGGATTCGTTCCGCATAATAATTAAGGTTGAATGGTACTACTCTCGGATATAAGAGATGAATAAATTAATTAGCAATAAATTAATTTTATTCATGGATATTTATATCTTAAATACACGGAATAAATAATACTACCGGAGAAATATTATTTGATATAATATGGTTTAATATTGGGAGTGCAATTAATTTTATATAGTGGAAAATAGAATTAATTAATATTGATAAGGATTAATGGACTTGAGCATTTGGCTCAATTTAATCTTCAATATTGGAAGCCCAATATTCCACCTCCTTTAGATCCCCTACGTAGCCTATAAAAGCACTACATGGTCTTCTCTATTTTCATAACTTGAAGATCACAATTCTAGAGAGAGAAAGTAGAGAGGAGGATCCATTGAGTTCGGTAGATCGTCGCCCACACGACGTCCGGGCTAGTGCAAGGAATACGTGGGAAGATCTCAAGTTCGTCAAATTGAGTTCTTCGTTTTTCCGAACAACGAGAACGAGGTAAATCGTAAAACCCTCTTTAGGATTTTATCGTTTAATTATCGTAAAAATATCATGAACCAAGATCCGAGAACGAGACCCAAGGCGAGGACGAACCGAGCGGTGGTGGTCGAAGACCACCGGACCGCCGGCGGATCGTCGGCTCGCCTAGGAGGGGTCGAAGGGCGTGAGCCTCGGCTGGACGCCGATACTCGATCGAGCACGAGCTCGATCGCCCGTGCACATCCAGCGGGCTGCTGGAGCAGCCCCGCTCGCGCGGCACGAGCTCCGCTCCGGCGGGGCGACGCCGCTCGCGCGGCTGGACCGCCGCTCGCGCGGCGGTGGGCTGGTGGTGATCGCAAGCCACGGTTTAACCGTGGCTGGTCGTGCGATCACCGGGGGCGGCTGGGCGTGCATAAGGGGCTGCCAAGGGCAGCCCTAGGCGGCTGCCGTGTACAGCCGCGAGCCCCATGCGGGGGCTCGACCGGACAGCCGCGGGCTATCCCCGCGGCGGCTTGTTTGGTTGAGTCCGGCTTCGTGGTGGTTCGTGGCGAGATGTTCCGGCAACCGGGAGTCGATTGGAGTTGTTATTCCGCAATTCGACAACTCCGGATATTCGATCTCCAAAGGATTTCGGTCGGAATTAATTAGATAATTTATTTATTTAAATTTATTAATTCCGGGATATCGATTTCCAACAATTGGTATCAGAGCGTTGGTTTTAGTTCATGGTATTTTTCGATAAATTGTTCTACCTTGCAGGGTTTCCGATTATTATGGCTAGATTTAATTGTTGTTAATTAATGTCATAATAATGTTCTTGATTATTAAACTCTCGGTGATGTCAATATTCGTTCTTGTGTGGTGAATGTTTGTTCTTAATTTTTCCGGAAATTGTTTGATGTCGATTTCATGTAGAGAATTGATTCCGGATAATTGTAAATTAATTTTGTAAAATTATTTACGTTGGATCGATTCCGAAACGACCACCGGAAAAGTGTGACGGAGGAGACGAAGAGAGGGAGGATTCCGGGGATCGATCAACCCCATGATCGACCCCAAGTCATGGATCAATCGAGTGGGAGGGGCAGCCATCGCACCCCTTGGCCGTGGGCTGCCGCCGGTAGTGGTGGTGGCTGGCCGGTTGGGGTGGCGGCGGCGGTGATGCGCTCCTCTCGGCCTCGGTCGATGGTGGGGGTGGCGTGGGGATCCCCAACCCATGCTACTCCTACCAAGATCCAACTTTCCTAAATTGATTCGGTTTTCCTATTTTGAGTATTCCTATTTTTGGGAACTCTCATGGAAATAGGAAAAGAATTAATTGGAATTAATTTATTTCCTTATTCTATTATGGAAGTCTTCTAGAATATTCTAAGTTCTACTTGGAATAGGATTCTAGAGATTTAATGGAATTAGAAAGGAAAATAATTAATTATTAAATTAATTTATTTCTATTTGATTATTCCTATTTTATGGGAATTTTCATGGACATGGAAATTAATTAATTTTGGAAAGTAGAAGAGTCCTTAATTAATTTTTCCTATTTAATTATTCCTTTACGGAATTTTTAATAGATTAGGAAAGGAATTAATTTGGAAGGATTAGGAGTCCTAATTTATTTTATTTCCTTATTCTATTATAGAAGTCTTCTAGAATATTCCAAGTGAGTCTTGGATAGATTATTCTAGAGATTTAATAGAATTAGATAGGAAAATAAATAAATAAAAATATTAATAATATTTAATTTTATTTTTGATTTATTCGATTGACTTAATTTTCGAATTAAGTAACTTTTGGATTTATTAAAAATAAATAGATTTAAGTATTGGAATTAATATTCCCGTCACATGGAGCATTCAAGAACGAAGACTAAAGACTAGAAGATGCGTACGGAGATGCGATAAAGCCATAATAGTCGGAAAATAATATTCTAGTATTATTTTGATTATGTGATAATATTCTATGTGCTTAATATCATGTATGCATGCTTATGTGTATTTAATTATGCATTAGATAGCGTATCCCTTTATTATAAAAAGCTAAGTGGGAGAGGGTATGGAAACATATCCATGGTCTCCATTGTTGTTCTCTTGGTGACTTTTATGAACTTTCGAAGTTCGTATAGACAAGTCATTGGAGGAGAATTCTTGTAATTCCTTTTACGAGAAACATTGATTAAGTCTATCAAACAATGCCTAATTTGTCTTTCCAAAACTGACTTCAAGTCGACTCATTCTCACCCCGGGGAGTGGAATGGAGCCAAAGCCACTTGGTCATGTCGAGGACACAAATTAGAGGCAGTCGTACCATCTTTTGAAGGTGGATCGATTGTCTGCTCGGCTCCCTCATTTTATGAGAGATAGGGTTGTTCGCATGGTGAATCACTGGTTAGAAACTTTGAGTTTCACTTATGATTCTCCGCGTCTTGATTTACAAGATTAAATGATTCAAGTAATTGAGAGTCAATTGTAAAAGTCTTTTGGTGTAGTAAACGTCCACACTATCGTGGCTTGCTACATTGAATGGGATTTTGGAACGATTGATGTAGACAGTTATAGAAGGGAGTAAAGGAGCGTATGTTAACGTAAACGTCCACACTATCGTGGCTTGCGGTGAATATGCGTATCCCAAACAAACTTCTTAGATACTGAGTAATGGTTTACACTTAGGTACGCTTCTTAGTATTCTTCCCATCGAAGTAACGCTAATGATGATGTACGACCGAAGGAAATCTAATTGCTAAATCATTTGGATAGGTAAACGTCCACACTATCGTGGCTTGCCATATCTGATGGGATTTTAGATGCGATTAGTGGTTTAATGATATTATTTGAGGGAGATAATATCGGAGATTAAATCGATTGTTTGTTGTTATAGGTGCTCATAGATTAGGAGATGGCTTTGAACCCACTTTATGTGATAACTAAGGATTTTAAACTCACTGGTCCCTAAATGTAATGATTGGAATAGAGATCTAGACATTACCCAAACTGTTAAAGAGTACTAGTTAGTGCTCAGTGATCTTTGTCCTCCCGAGCCTATTGACATAGGCGGCTAGACAAGAGGCGATGTGGATACTCATAAAGGGCGGTCGATTCGAGGAAACGCTTAAACACGTTTTTGAGATGATTGACCTTTTAGACGAGTTGAGACGGAAATCGCAAGCTCTTGTAGCCAATGCCAAAGGTTTCGAACCTAAGGGAAAAATCGGGGGAAAGGAAAATCAAGCAAAGAAACCCAGTGGTCCTAGGTTTCTTGGACCACGAGATGGGACGAGAAAGCTGTTGGAGTTGTGTACTTAATGTCTAGATTTAAGTAACAGTAAACTCCCGATCATAGCATTTAATCTATTTAATTAATAAACAATTGTTTGCTTTTTATTAATTAAATATATGCAAATCATAGTCCTAGATTCTATACGTTGTAGTTAGTATGGTGTTGCATGGGCACACAGAAGATCATACTATCGGTGACTCGTATTTAATCAAACAGTGGCTCACGACCTAGATGGACCCGGACCAATCCATCGGTATAGTCGTTGTGTGAGAGAGAAAATAATTTATCTTAATTATTTTATCACACTTGTACACTTGGTGTATTGAGCGGATCGTTGAGATTCATCGATTAGGATTGCCGGCGATAATCGATTCGAGTCTCAGTGTATTTTATTCTTAATCCCCGATATTGTTGCGGGTGTGTATATTCAATATAAGTGACTTTGATTTACCAAAGGAATTAACCGATTTAATTATTGGGTTAATTACCGGTTAAGTTGGGTCACTATATTTTATATATGGCATGCCGTGAATGATTGACCGGACAGTGTATCCCGGAAGGGTTGATAATATCCCCGAGATGAGTTCATAAGGAATTATTGTGTAAACCTCATGAGTGGATACGTTCCGCACAATAATTAAGGTTGAATGGTACTAGTCTCGGATTAAAGAGATGAATAAATTAATTAGCAATAAATTAATTTTATTCATGGATATTTAAATCTTAAATACACGGAATAAATAATACTACCGGAGAAATATTATTTGATATAATATGGTTTAATATTGGGAGTGCAATTAAATTTATATAGTGGAAAATAAATTTAATTAATATTGATAAGGATTAATGGACTTGGGCAGTGGGCTCAATTTAATCTTCAATATTGGAAGCCCAATATTCCACCTCCTTTAGATCCCCTTCGTAGCCTATAAAAGCACTACATGGCCTTCATAAATCATAAGACAAGATTATCATACTTGATATTCTAGAGAGTTGAAGGAGATCCATAGGAGTTCGATAGATCGTCGCCCACCCGACGTTCGAACGGAGTGCAAGGAATACGTGGGAAGATCGTAAGGTCATCAACTTAAATTCGTTTCTCCGCACAACGAATTAAAAGGTAAAATCATATACTCCCTTCTATGATTTTATGTGAATTGATTGTGATACATACATGAACGCACGATCCGGGAAAAACGTCGAGACCGGGATACGGGGATTCGAGATCCCCGTCGGGATCGAGAGGGGCGGCCGAACCCTAGGGTTCGACCGCCGGTTACGCGCGACGAAGGGCGAGCCCCGGCTGGACGCCGGGGCATGCGATCGACTTCGGTCGATCGCCGGGATGCCACGGGCTGGTGCCGTGGCGGATCCCAGCCGCCTCGCCGGCGGCGTGCGCATCAAGGGCACCCCGGCTGGACGCCGGGGGAAGACCGCGGTTGGAGACGCGGTAGGTCAGCCGGGCTGACCGCCCCTCCTGGCGGTGGCGGTGAGTCGCCGGACTCAGCGCCGGGGGTTGCCCCATGCAACCCCATGCGATCGCCATGCACGGAGATCGCGAACCCCGCGTGGGGTTCGGCTAGGGTTTCGCCCTCGCGGCGATTCCCTCGTCGGACTCCGGTGACGCGGCGTTCGTGATCGGTTTCCGGCGACGGGATTTCGGTCGGGTTATTATTTTCCGCAATTTTAATGGCCCGGGATATCGAATTCCAGCAATTGGTATCAGAGCGTTTGGTTTCGTGTTCATGTATGTGTTCAATTGTGTTCTACCTTGCAGGGATTCCGACTATCATGGTTTAATTAATTGTTAATTATTCGTTTAATTAATTGCTATTTAATTTACCATGATTGTTCGTTTATTAAACTCTCGGACATGTCGAGATTCGTTTTGTGTGGATGAATGCTTGTAATAGTAAAAATTCGGGGGTTGACCGAATTTAGATTTATTATTATTGTTCTATGTTTTCCGGAAAGTGTATAGGGTCGATTTCATGTATAGAATCGATACCGGAATTGTAAATTTATTTCTTGTAATTTATTTACGTTGGATCGATGCCGAGACGACCGCCGGAGAACTCATGAGACGAAGAAGACGAAAAGGACGAAGAACCGGGGGGGGGGGGGGGGGGTCGATCATCCCCATGATCGATCCCCATGAGGATCGATCGACCCCACGCCCGGGGCTGCCCGCTAGGGTTTCCGGCCACGCCGGCCACCGGTGGTGGTGGCGCGTGGCTAGGGGGCGGCGGCGGTGGTGCCCGGTGGTGGTGGTGGTCGACGGTGGGGGTGGTGCGGGGATCCCCAACCCGTGCTACTCCTACTCCTACCAAGATTCTACTTTCCTAATTGATTCGGTTTTCCTAATTGAGTTTTCCTATTTTTTGGGAATTCTCATGGATTAGGAAAAGAATTAATTGGAATTAATTTTATTCCTTATTCTATTATGGAAGTCTTCTAGAGTATTCCGAGTTCTACTTGGAATAGGATCCTAGAGATTTAATAGAATTGGAAAGGAATAAAGGTTAATTTAGGATTGATTTATTTCCTAATTGATTATTCCTATTTTATGGGAATTTTCATAGTAATGGAAATTAATTAATCTTGGAAAGTAGAAGAGTCTTAATTTTTTTTATTTCCTTATTCTATTATAGAAGTCATCTAGAATATTCCAAGTTTGACTTGGATAGATTATTCTAGAGATTTAATAGAATTAGATAGGAAAATAAATAAATAAAAATATTAATAATATTTAATTTTATTTTTTGATTTATTCGATTGACTTAATTTTCGAATTAAGTATCTTTTGGATTTATTGAAAATAAATAGATTTAAATATTGAGATTAATATTCTCGTCACATGGAGCATTCAAGAACGAAGACTGAAGACTAGAAGACGCATACGGAGATGGAATAAAGCCATGATAGTCGGAAAATAATTTTTCTAGGTATTATTTTGACTATGTGCTATGTGCTTTATTGCTTGTATGCATGCTTATGTGTTTAATTATGCATTAGATAGCGTATCCCTTTGTTATAAAAAGCTAAGTGGGAGAGGGGATGGAAACATTCCCATGGTCTCCATTACTGTTCTCTTGGTGACTCTTATGGACTTTTGAAGTTCGTATAGATGTGTCATTGGAGGAGAATTCTTGTAATTCCTTTTACAAGAGACATTGATTAAGTTTATCAAACAATGCCTAATTTGTCTTTCTGAAACTGACTTCAAGTCGACTCATTCTCACCCCGGGGAGTGGAATGGAGCCAAAGCCACTTGGTCATGTCGAGGACACAAATTAGAGGCAGTCGTACCATTCTTTGATAGATGGATCGATTGTCTGCTCGACTCCCTCATTTATGAGAGATAGGGTTGTTCGCATGGTGAATCACTGGTTAGAAACTTCGAGTTTCACTTATGATTCTCCGCGTCTTGATTTACAAAATCGAATGGATCTTGTAACTGGGAGTCAATTATAAAAGTCTCTTAGTGTGGTAAACGTCCACACAACGTGGCTTGCTATACTGACGGATTTTGGATTAATTGATGTAGACAGTTGTAAGGAATTGTGAAGAGTTGTGAAGTTATCGTAAACGTCCACACAACGTGGCTTGCGGTAATGTAGCAATTCTAAACGATTTACTTTGGTGCTGAGTAATGGTTTACACTTAGATACGCCTTGTAGTATTCCTCCCACCGAGGTTCCGCTATAAGCGATGTATGACAAAAAAAAAAAAAAAAAAAAAATCTAATTGCTAAATCATTTGGGTGGGTAAACGTCCACACAACGTGGCTTGCCTTATCTGATGGGATTTTAGATGTAATTAGTGATTTAATGATATTATTTGAGGGATATAATATCGGATATTAAATTAATTGTTTGTTTAAATGGCTAGGTGCTATATTTTGGCTTCCATGTCAAATGTACTCCAAACCCAACATGAGTCGATGGACACTGCCTACGATATGATGTTTAACCTCAAGGAGATGTTTGGGGAGCAAGATCGTGCGGCAAGGCAAGAAGCCATGAGAGTCCTCATGACAACTACTCAGTCTGAAGGAACGCCCGTAGGGGAGCACGTTCTTAAGATGATGGGTCTGTTGAATGAGCTTGAGATCCTAGGAGCTCAGATTGATGCCGAGACGCAAGTCGACATCATACTCCAGTCTCTGACCCCTAGTTTTGAGCAGTTTCGCATGAGCTATAATATGGGTAAACTATCTTATTCTCTTGCGCAACTCCTGACTGAACTGAAGGCGGCAGAGGGGATCTACAAGAAGGGCAAGTCTCAAGCGCTTGTAGCTACCAAGTCCAAAGGCTTTAAGCCTGGTGGAGGTAGGGGCAAGAGGAGGAAGCTGTTGGGATATGTCCTTCGATCCTACGTGTGCAATCGATAAAGTCATGAGGTCGTCTATGGATGTTAAATGATTATTCGATAATATTAATTGTTGGGAACAATATAATATTGATCAATAAATCATACCTACAGGGTCACACACGAGTCGGAATTACGTTGCTTGTTATATTGATTTAGAATCAATACGTATGGATTTTCACATGCATGGGATGCATGACATGCATGAGATGCATGGCTTGCATGGATGAATATCACATGGTGTGACATGGCATGCCACACAAGCAAGGGGACCACATCTAATGCCATTTGGCATGGTGATGTGGAAATGACCCTTCACCTCCCCATTATCCACCATTACTTGTGCATTATGATGCACATTATGGTGGGGGTTACAAGGGAGGTTAATGGTGATCAATATAGTGATGAAAACATGTGTTTTCATATCACTTTTGATCAGCCACGAAAATCACACACACCATAGAGAGAGAAGAGAGTTCTTGGAGAACCACTTCAAGCAAGCAAGCAAGTTCATTTTCCGGGTTCGTGTGCAACACGTAGAGGCCGGGCCATTTGTGCGGCTTCAACATCCGGACGATCCAAAGGAGTGACAAGGTCATTCACAAGGAGAGCTTCAAGTTGCTGATCCATTTGAGGTGGTTCAATCGACTCAACACCACCTCATCGACATCAACGAATCACTTCGTCACCAAAAGTAAGATCTCGTTGATATCTCTCTCTATATATATATTGGATGTATATATATATATATTAATATGTGTGTCTATACATATATATGTGTGCACTAAGATCATGGCATAGTAGATCTATCGCTTTACACGCTTCCGCACACACGGTATATCGATTAGATCGGTATACCGGTACCTTCAATTGGTATCAGAGCCTAGGGCTCGTGCACACTTTTGTGTTGGACACAAGAAGTTTAATCAACATAATTGGATTATATGTTTAATTGTGATTATGTGATTAGATGTAAGGCCGGCCACCGTTAGTGGTCGGGTGAATGAAATTGTTGTTTTTTACGAACGATTGGCCATAGTTTTGGAGGGCTGCGTCCCTTGGAATCTTTTGTAATAGATAGGTTTTTTCTATTCAAAAATGTATTGTTCAATGTGTAAGCAATGGATTGAATCCATGGATCGACATTGGATATTGGCTCTCTGGCGAAAACGAGAAGAAACGAAGCAAAACGAAGCGAAACGGGTGAAAACCGGGCTGCTGGAGCAAAACGGCGGGCGCCGTTTGTGCTCCGGCGGGCGCCGAATGTATTCGGCGGGCGCCGTTTTGGAAACGGCGACCGCCGAAAGGCTGTTTTTAGGTCAGCCCCGTTCTATACCCTTTTGGCGACCGCCGTTTTAGAAACGGCGATCGCTAGTGGTGTTCGACGACCGCCGTTTGTAAAACGGCGGGCGCCGTTCGTGGTTTTTGGGGTTCGGACTATGGTTGGCCTAAATCGGCGAGCACGGAACTAATACGGCGGGCGAGGACCAGTCCAGAAGATGTTCAAGGCCTATTTTGTTGCTTTTAATCTTTTCGTTTGAGAGTTGTGAGGTTCTAGGGGCCTTTCGATTTCGTATTTATTTGCTTTGCTAGTTATAGGATGTTTTATGTTATAAATGTTCAACTTACATATAAACACCTATGCATGCAAGTTCCCAAAATAATGAGTATAATGTCTTGTCCAAAAACATCACACTCATGAAGCCCTCGATCATAAGTTGGTAGGTCCGCCTCAGCGGGGTACTACTTGTTATCTTGGGATAAGTGGGAGTAAGGGTTAGACCCTTACACGTGACTTTGGTTTTCTCATCGATAGATCCACTGCAGGCGTGGCTATCGAGACATGAGATGAGAATGGGATTCTCATCGACCGAGAGTGATATTAGATATCATTGACATGGGTGTGTCTACCTATCTTGAAATACTTAAGTGCGGACTCAGTCGGCTTAAAGATTTGCAAGATGAGGATCTCGGAATCGTTTTGTTCTAAGGGACAATGATATTGGATATCAATTGAACAAAATGAAATAAATAAGTACAATTGTTAGACAACCTTATTTGTTTACCGCTTTGTGGATGTTTACATACTTTAGTTATCTTTCTTTTATAGTTTATCATGTCAAATATCAACTCAATTCAAGTTTGGTTCAATTCTTGATTATGAAAAATTGAACAAATTTTCTTGATTCACAACGTAATTTGAGGATGGTCCTCAAATACGAAGACAAGGAAAATGTGTTAGATAACCACATCCTAAGATATCATTGAACAACTCAATATCATGTTCGGAGAATATGCAATGATTGAGCGGTTCGGTGTGACCAGGGTCATCGCTTCAGCTAGGCTGGAAAAATGGAAATCTATGGGATCACATGTGCAACAAATGATTGGATTATTTGTTTCAAGTGACCGCCTAGATTTTTCCTATGATGATTATTTGGCAACCGATTTCATACTTCAATCTCATGATGGTTATAATGCTTTTAGGCTAAATTTTCCATATGAATAGTTTGAAGAAATCGCTTCGTGAGCTCCACGGGATGCTCAAGGCTGCTGAGCCGGCGATAGAGAAGGACCCTAAGAGGGAAATTCTTATGATATAGGATAGGGTATTCAAAAGAGCATGGGCAAGAAGGCTACAAGGGTTCCTAGGGAATCTCAATGCGTCTACTGCAAAAGTGTTGGACACTACTTGCAAACTTATAAAAGTTCATATTTTATTCAATTTCAAAACAAATGCCTAATTTGTCTTTCATTTGATGGATTATAAGGTTATTATTATTTACACCTCGGGGAGTGATTTAATCCAAAACACTTAAGTTCATCAATGACACAAATTAGAGACTTTCGAGCCATTGGATGGCGTGAATCGATTGTCTGGTTGGCTCCCTCATATTTTATGAGAGATAGGGCTTCAATTGCATGATAATATCGCTGGTTAGAAAACTTCGAATTTTCACTTACGATTTATCACGTTTTGACATTGAGATAATTTTGAATGGGAAATTCGAATAAGAGTCAATTATTGAGAATAATTGAACTTGCCCAAAGTTCAAAGAAGATGTGAAGAGCGGGGTTGCTTCATCTTCAGGTATTAATGTTATAGACATTAAACTTCACAAATTCTACTTCTTGGGTATTGGATGCCAAACGTAGTTCTCACATTTGTATGTGGAGGAAATACATAGAAGTATAAGTTTGGTGAGTAGAGATGTCGTTCTACGGGCGAGAAATGGAGCGAAGGTCGCTGCATTAGCCGTATGATCATATGATGTTGTTTTTGCCTTATGGCCTTGTTTTAGTATTATAACTATGTAATTTCGTACCTTCAATAAACAATGAATATTGGTTCAGTATTGGATACTGATGGATTAGTTTTTCACTAATTAAATAGTTTGATAACTATTTTAATTGTGAACTATTCTTTGTTTTGGTACGATTATTACATTATTTATGTATACTTTAAACTCAACAAATCATATATAACATTAACACAAAAGTACAAATCGAATAAGTCTCATTGAGACATAACTGTAACATTGTTGATTAGATCAAAATCTAAACATGTAACGAATCTTCTTTTAGAAGGCATTCTAGAATCATTTGACTTGGAGTCATTTGATACATGTGAATGATGTTTGATGGACAAAGATAACAATGTCATCTTTCTTGGAGAAAGGAGAACATGTGAGTGATTAATTAGGGATGATCCATACTGATGTATGTGGAACCTATCAGTTCACAAGCACATGAAGGTTATGTTTCGGAAAAGAGAAAACAAACTATATTAGATATAGTTCGACCATTCGATGAGAGGTCTAAATGAACTACTGGTCTCTTTTGGGAACACACAATTCTTGACTTCAACTTATACACTGAATAGGACGCTGTCAAAAGCTGTTGATAAGACATCATACTAGGTATGGAAAGGGAGGGTCCCTAAATTATTTTCATCAAAAATTTGAGGTTCTAAAAGCTTCTCTGACGAGATTTATCTCTATAGAGCTTGAACTCAAATGGGATAAAAGTTTTTTATGGTATCCATAAGAAACTCGAGGGTACAACTTCTACGATCTATCTGAGAACAATATTTTGTTGGTCGAGATAGTGATTTTCTTGAAAAGAGTTATCTTTCCTAGAAATTCAGTGGGAGCTCGGTTGTCTTGAACGAGGTTCAAGTGAAACAACCAATGATGAATACTCAAGACTAGGTTGAGAGTATTCTTATGGTTTTGGAAGCCATACCAGCCCTCGTAGGTCCGAAAGGAATAAATTTATCTCTATTATTCAAATACTTAGATATTGTGACCAATGAGAGATATGAATTCATGCTTTTGGAAAGCGGTGAACCTTCGACCTAATTCCAAGCTATGACGAGTCCAGCTACTGAAAATTGGCATGGTGCCATGAAATCTGAGATGATATCAATATCTGATAATCAAGTTTGGAACTTGATCACGGGGTTAGACCCAATGAATGCTAATAGATCTTAAAGATCTAAACAGACAGATGGAAAACCTAGGGTTTTCAAAGCAAGTTTGATGGTAAAAGTTTTATTCACGAGGTGGATTGTGGAAAAACTTTCACCAGTTGCTTTGATTAAATCATTCAGATTATCTTAGTCATTGCTACTCATCTTGATAATGAGTTATGGTAATATTGGATGTTAAAACTAACTTCTTGAATTGGATTCTAGAAGAGAATGTGTTTTGACACAGCCAAAGAGTTTTATCGATCCTAATAAGGCTGAGAAATTATGCAATCTTATAATTCCATTTATGGAATAAAGCAAAGCATATCGGAGTAGCAATCTTCAGTTCAATGAATCCATACGGGGTTTTGGATTTCAGAGGAACTCGGAAGAGTCTTGTTTTACAAGAATAACAGTGGGAGTTACGTTGTATACATTGTGTTGTATGTCGATGACATACTCCTTATTGGAAACAATGTTTCTATGCTTAATTCTATTAAAGAATGGCTTGGAAATTGTTTTTCAATAAAGGATCTTGGAGAAGCACAGTACATATTGGGCATCAAGATCTGTCGGAACAGATCGAAAATGATGTTTGGACTTAGTCAAGTGACCTATATTGATAAGGTACTTGATAAGTTCAGAATGAAAGACGCCAAAAAGGGTCTCATTCCAATGAGTCATGGCACATCACTTAGCAAGATGCAAGGCCTTACGGTACTTGATGAGCAAAAGAGGATGTAAAACATTCCTTATGCTTCGGCAATAGGGTCTATAATGTACGCCATGATATGTACACGACTGGACGTATTGTATGCTTTGAGCATGACGATTCGGTTTCAAGGAAACCCAGGTGAGACGCATTAGACTGCGGCCAAGAGTATTCTTATGTACCTTAGATGGACTAAAGAATATTTTGTTGTCTTTGGAAGACAAAAAGAGTTGATATTAACAAGCAGTTTGACTGCTAACTTCAAAACAGACTAAGATAATTTCCGATTTTAATCTGGTTATATCTTTTGTCTGGTTAGAGGTGAAATTTGCTGGAATAGTTCCATGCAATGCAATATAGCTGATTAAACTACAGAAGTTGAGCACAGTATTGCATTGGATGCAGTAATGTTGGCAGTTAAGATTTGAAAGTTCTTGAATGAACTAGGTGCCGTAACTAGCTTAGCCCATCCGATAATTCTCTATTTATAGTAGAGTTATCGCGCAAGCCAATGAGCTAGGAAGCACCACAAGTCTAAAACTGGTGCTCAGGAAGTTCCACATTATTTGGGAGATAGTTTTGTGGAGACATCGAGATAATAAAGTTGCAACTCTTGGTAAAGTTGCAAACCCGCTTTCTAAACCTCTCCAGCAGTTTAAGCTTGAGGCTTTCACGACTGCAATAGATATCAGACATCTTAGAGATGGGTTGTGATTTCTATTACTGTATTAGATACTTTTGGAGATTTGGTAAACATTCACTCATATATATATTACATAATTCTTCATATAAATATGGTTTAATTTATATGAATTGTCCAAATGATTAAGTTATATCAATTGGGTTATGAGGTCGACTTACCGCATAATGAAGTCCCAATGGTTGAACTGATATACTTGAATCATATAGCTGTTCCTGGTTCGTATAATCGAGTACGGACAAACCGATAATACAAAGAACTAGATTGTAATGTGTACTATAGCGCCGCTTCATGGGCTAGTGATGTGGGACATCAAGTACAATTACATAGATATTAGCTGGGAGCTAATGATCGAACAGACCCGACTGGAATAGTATTTAAGATTTCGAGTCATAATACTATTTCATTGACTGTCGAGCAATTTCCTCTGACCTGAGTAGTCCAGAGTGATTCCATTGTGAAATGGTGTACTTTGATACAAGTAAACGCCTTTCGTAAAAGGAGGTTATAAAACTTGTTATTGGGTATATCAGGAAGCAAGTGGGAGAGCTTGGATTGACAAGATGGGATTGTCCTCCATTTTATAATGGGATACATGTCTTACCGGCCACTTGGAGAGTCGAGACTGTGGAAAATACGTGGCCACGTCCAGATTCGTATCATAGTGATAAATCTGGTTTTACAGTCTGTCTCATAGTCCAAGAAAGGTTTGAACCGATTGAGGATGACTCGAGTCTTGCCTCAAGTTCAAACTTAGACATAAAGTGACAACAGGAAATTGGCAGCACACTGGCTCTGAAGGCCAAGTGGGAGATTGTTGGGATATGTCCTTCGATCCTACGTGTGCAATCGATAAAGTCATGAGGTCGTCTATGGATGTTAAATGATTATTCGATAATATTAATTGTTGGGAACAATATAATATTGATCAATAAATCATACCTACAGGGTCACACACGAGTCGGAATTACGTTGCTTGTTATATTGATTTAGAATCAATACGTATGGATTTTCACATGCATGGGATGCATGGCATGCATGAGATGCATGGCATGCATGAGATGCATGGCTTGCATGGATGAATGTCACATGGTGTGACATGGCATGCCACACAAGCAAGGGGACCACATCTAATGCCATTTGGCATGGTGATGTGGAAATGACCCTTCACCTCCCCATTATCCACCAGTACTTGTGCATTATGATGCACATTATGGTGGGGGTTACAAGGGAGGTTAATGGTGATCAATATAGTGATGAAAACATGTGTTTTCATATCACTTTTGATCAGCCACGAAAATCACACACACCATAGAGAGAGAAGAGAGTTCTTGGAGAACCACTTCAAGCAAGCAAGCAAGTTCATTTTCCGGGTTCGTGTGCAACACGTAGAGGCCGGGCCATTTGGGCGGCTTCAACATCCGGACGATCCAAAGGAGTGACAAGGTCATTCACAAGGAGAGCTTCAAGTTGCTGATCCATTTGAGGTGGTTCAATCGACTCAACACCACCTCATCGACATCAACGAATCACTTCGTCACCAAAAGTAAGATCTCGTTGATATCTCTCTATATATATATATTGGATATATATATATATATATTAATATGTGTGTCTATACATATATATGTGTGCACTAAGATCATGGCATAGTAGATCTATCGCTTTACACGCTTCCGCACACACGGTATATCGATTAGATCGGTATACCGGTACCTTCAGAAGCAAGCCTGGAAACCCAGTGGTGTCAGGAGGATTGTACCACGAGTGGGGGCTGCAAAGCCAAAGGGCAAGTGCTTCCGATGCAACAAGACTGGACACTGGAAGTCTGAATGTCCTCTCAAAGGTACGAATTTTTCTTTAGTCGTAACATAGTCAGCGGTATTATCTACCAGAATTCTGGTGTGTAGATATGGAACCACCGACGGTATGTGCATTTTTGAATGCAGGGGTTCCAGAAAACCCGGCGACTTAGAGAGGAAGAGTTCGAGTCTACACGGGCAAAGCTGTAGAGGAGGCAGCGGTTGCGGTGGAAGACATTTATCTGCTTTAGTAGTTAAATAGGATTTCATTTCAAAGTTATTGCTTTATGTACCCCTTTACTTTAGAAAGAACGTTTTGTTCTGGATTTCTATTATTTATGAATGGATATTTTATTTCTTTAATCATTGGATGATTTTGATAAGAAATAATGGCATTATCTATTCTGGTACATTAGATAGCAATATATGAATGATAGATCCTAAGTCTACCCCAATGCAACGAACCGTTCTATAACTTGTTTTACTTGTTAAGATATTTCTTTATTAATCATTATACTTGTGAATTCTTATGCTTAGTAGTATTTTCAAATAAGATTCAAACGGTCGAAATTGATTAGATCAATTATAGTTTAAGGAATGGACCTTCCGACCTAAGAATTGAATTTGGAGGATAATACGTCTAAGCAAACCTTTCTGGATAAAGGATAGAATTCAGACAAGTATTGGAAATGATTAAATATGCAGACATATGTGTAAATTAGAAAGGTACGAGAAATTCTTTCAAGAATACTCAATGATGGATTAGAATACTTGATGTGCCATAAAAGCAAAGTGTTTTGACTAGTCAATGGACACAAAGCTATTATGGGGAACCATCAAAGTATATCCATTAGAAGCCTGCGACTCGGTCGCGGAGGCCATCACCTATCTGAATAACACATAGCGTAATCAAAGATTGGGATTCAATCCCAAAGGGGCGCGCCATACACTTACGTGTAAAGATGGTGCGTTGTAAAGAAATAGAGATCTGATAGTAAAAGGACAAGTTGTTCGGAACTACCTATGTTCTATGGATATTCCTAGATGCAACGGCATATTGAATATGGTTGTAGGATATCCTAGATGAACGAAGTATTGTGTGTTCTATAGTACTACGAACCAGAGGGACGTCTATCGTCCGGTTCATAGAGAAAGACTATCAGATGAACCACAAAGCCTAAAATTGACGTAATACCTTGGAATGAGAAGAAGGACAAAAGACTAGGAACCAGCCAAACCGAGTAGAAGTACACCACATACTGCACCTATTGTTATTACTATTATACACCAGGACGCCATTGTAGTGGGAGGTTGTTGGACAACCAGAGATATTCATGAGGCTAGAGGAGTTCGGACTCTGGATCTAGTAAAGATGAAATCGACCCCTAGCTCTGCATAAGGACGGTACTAGATCTAAATGTGCCTTCTTGGAACAATAAGGTTTATTGTTGAGAGGCTAGATCATTTAGAGTACAAGCTTAGTAAATCCAATTATGGATTGAAATAAAGCTATGAATCGTGGAACTTGCGAATTGATGAGATAGTCCATTTGATGGATTCATCAAAAGGCATAGACGAAAGGTGTATTAAAGACGTAATGGAAAAAGGTGGTGTTTCTCGGAGATTTTACGTAGATAACATTTTATCATTGGCAACAATGTAAAAATATTGTCAGACATAAAATAATGGTTGTCTAAATAAATCGAGATATAAGATTGAGAAGAAATTAGATCATGTTCTTAAGATCTTATGATCTAGAGATAAGAACATTGTACTTCTCCTAGACATCTTATACGATTATGGTTTGTTTTAAACATGCATACTTCTGAGAAAGGTTATTGCCTTTCAGAGACAGAATAAACATCTATCTAAAGGTTTTGTGTTCGTACACATGAAGGAGATAGACAAAGCAGTTTCCTATACTTCAAGTATAGAAAGCTTTATAGATGCAATGCTGTAAAACAAGAACCTGATATCAACTATGCGGTTTGCGTAGTGGGAGGGTATCAAGGTAATCTAGACAAGAGATTTTCGGATGCTGTAAAAGTACTTGCAAAGTACTGAATTAAGCAAAATCTTCTTTGATTACAAATTCTCAAATCCAAAAATCAAAGAAAGGACCAGTGAAAGTCGATATCAGGCTATGTGTTCACTTTTAGAAAGAGGTGGAACCATAAAAGAGTGATAAGCAGGACGCTTCTCAGACTCTCTCATAACCGAATAGCAGCCTCAGAGGCAGCGGAAGTTTTGGTTAGGTTCCGGGATAACCTCTTGACTTGGATATGACTCCTAGTTTACCAAAGGCTATTAGATAGCGGTGCACAGTAAACTGGAAGAGGTCATAAGTCAAAAGTGATGTTAACACATAGAGCAAGTACCACCTGATACGAGTCATCGTCGAGGGAGACGATGTAGTAGTCACCAAGAGAACTTCAGAGCGGCAACCTAGATTGCTCACTCACATAGTACTTCTCGGAAGTACACCTTAAGCACGTGATGAGTATGGGAACCGGGAGTTTGGAGGAAATGACTAGACCTTAGTACAAGTGGGAGATTGTTGGAGTTGTGTACTTAATGTCTAGATTTAAGTAACAATAAACTCCCGATCATAGCATTTAATCTATTTAATTAATAAACAATTGTTTGCTTTTTATTAATTAAATATATGCAAATCATAGTCCTAGATTCTATACGTTGTAGTTAGTATGGTGTTGCATGGGCACACAGAAGATCATACTATCGGTGACTCGTATTTAATCAAACAGTGGCTCACGACCTAGATGGACCCGGACCAATCCATCGGTATAGTCGTTGTGTGAGAGAGAAAAATAATTTATCTTAATTATTTTATCACACTTGTACACTTGGTGTATTGAGCGGATCGTTGAGATTCATCGATTAGGATTGCCGGCGATAATCGATTCGAGTCTCAGTGTATTTTATTCTTAATCCCCGATATTGTTGCGGGTGTGTATATTCAATATAAGTGACTTTGATTTACCAAAGGAATTAACCGATTTAATTATTGGGTTAATTACCGGTTAAGTTGGGTCACTATATTTTATATATGGCATGCCGTGAATGATTGACCGGACAGTGTATCCCGGAAGGGTTGATAATATCCCCGAGATGAGTTCATAAGGAATTATTGTGTAAACCTCATGAGTGGATACGTTCCGCACAATAATTAAGGTTGAATGGTACTAGTCTCGGATTAAAGAGATGAATAAATTAATTAGCAATAAATTAATTTTATTCATGGATATTTAAATCTTAAATACACGGAATAAATAATACTACCGGAGAAATATTATTTGATATAATATGGTTTAATATTGGGAGTGCAATTAAATTTATATAGTGGAAAATAAATTTAATTAATATTGATAAGGATTAATGGACTTGGGCAGTGGGCTCAATTTAATCTTCAATATTGGAAGCCCAATATTCCACCTCCTTTAGATCCCCTACGTAGCCTATAAAAGCACTACATGGCCTTCATAAATCATAAGACAAGATTATCATACTTGATATTCTAGAGAGTTGAAGGAGATCCATAGGAGTTCGATAGATCGTCGCCCACCCGACGTTCGAACGGAGTGCAAGGAATACGTGGGAAGATCGTAAGGTCATCAACTTAAATTCGTTTCTCCGCACAACGAATTAAAAGGTAAAATCATATACTCCCTTCTATGATTTTATGTGAATTGATTGTGATACATACATGAACGCACGATCCGGGAAAAACGTCGAGACCGGGATACGGGGATTCGAGATCCCCGTCGGGATCGAGAGGGGCGGCCGAACCCTAGGGTTCGACCGCCGGTTACGCGCGACGAGGGGCGAGCACCGGCTGGACGCCGGGGCATGCGATCGACTTCGGTCGATCGCCGGGATGCCACGGGCTGGTGCCGTGGCGGATCCCAGCCGCCTCGCCGGCGGCGTGCGCATCAAGGGCACCCCGGCTGGACGCCGGGGTGGGCGATCGATCGTGAGATCGATCGCCGGGGGAAGACCGCGGCTGGAGCCGCGGTAGGTCAGCCGGGCTGACCGCCCCTCCTGGCGGTGGCGGTGAGTCGCCGGACTCACCGCCGGGGGTTGCCCCATGCAACCCCATGCGATCGCCATGCACGGCGATCGCGAACCCCGCGTGGGGTTCGGCTAGGGTTTCGCCCTCGCGGCGATTCCCTCGTCGGACTCCGGTGACGCAGCGTTCGTGATCGGTTTCCGGCGACGGGATTTCGGTCGGGTTATTATTTTCCGCAATTTTAATGGCCCGGGATATCGAATTCCAGCAAAAGCCATGAGGCAAGAGTTCTCGATGCAAACAGTCTGGGTACTGGAAGTCTGATTATCCTCTCAAAGAAAGTACGAAATTCTTCTTTAGTCGTAAAACATAGTCAGTGGTATTATCTACCAGAACCTGTTGTGTAGATATGGAACCACTGACGGTATGTGCATTTTAAATGCAAAGGTTCCAGGAAACCTAACGACTTGGAAAAGAAGAAATCGTAGTCTACATGGGCAATGCTGTAGAGGAGGCAGCAGTTGCAGTGGAGGACATTTTATAGGTTTCATTTTGAGTTATTGCTTTTATGTACGTTTCATATTAGAAAGAACTTTGTTCTAGATTTCTAATAAATGGATATTTTATTTCTTTAATCATTTGATGGTTATAAGAAGAAATAATGATATTATCTATTCTTGTACATTGGCTAGCAATAAATAAATGATGGATCCTGAGTCCACCACAATGCAACGAACCGTAGTAAAACTCGTTTTACTAATAAGAGATTTCTTTATCAATTATACTTGTGGATTCTTATGCTGAATCATGTTTATTCAAATAAGAAGTTCAAAGGTCGAAAATTGATTTTTGATCAATTAAGTTGAAGGAGTGGACCTTCCGACCTAAGAATCTTATTTGGAAGATAACATGACTAAGCAATCCTTTATGGATATAAGATGTAAGATCCGGACAAGTATGAGAATTGATTGACTCTGATGTATGCAGACCTATGTCTACTCAGACAATAAGGTACGAGTACTTCATTTGATGATTGCTCGAAAAATGGATTAGGATACCTGATGTGCCACAAAAGCAAGTGTTTTGGCAAGTCAATGGACACTAAGCAATTGTGGAGAACCATCGAGGTATATCCATTTGTAGCCTGCGATTTGATCGCGGAGGCAAGTACCTATCTGAGGAATGCATGGCATACTGATCAGAGATTGGGATTTGATCCCAAAAGACTACACCATACACTGTTGTGTAGAAATGGTGTGTCGTAAACAAGAAATGGAACTCTTATAGAAATAGTAAAATCATGAGTTATACGGAACTACCTGTTGGAGTTGTGTACTTAATGTCTAGATTTAAGTAACGATAAACTCCCGATCATAGCATTTAATCTATTAAATAAACAATTATTTGCTTTTAATTATTATTAATTAAATATATGCAAATCATAGTCCTGGATTTTATACGTTGTAGTTAGTATGGTGTGTCGGGCCCACACAGAAGATCATACTATCTGTTATTCGTATTTAATCAAACAGATGCTCACGACCTAGATGGACACGGACCAATCCATTGGTATAGTCGTTGTGTGAGAGAGAAAATAATTTGTCTTAATTATTTTATCACACTTGTACACTTGGTGTATTGAGCGGATCGTAGAGATTCATCGATTAGGATTGCCGGCGATAATCGATTCGAGTCTCAGTGTATTATATTCTTAATCCCCGATATTGTTGCGGGTGTGTATATTCAATATAAGTGACTTTGATTTACCAAAGGAATTAACCGATTTAATTATTGGGTTAATTACCGGTTAAGTTGGGTCACTATATTTTATATATGGCATGCCGTGAATGATTGACCGGACAGTGTATCCCGGAAGGGTTGATAATATCCCCGAGATGAGTTCAAAAGGAATTATTGTGTAAACCTCATGAGTGGATTCGTTCCGCACAATAATTAAGGTTGAATGGTACTAGTCTCGGATTCAAGAGATGAATATAAATTAATTAGCAATAAATTAATTTTATTCATGGATATTTAAATCTTAAATACACGGAATAAATAATACTACCGGAGAAATATTATTTGATATAATATGGTTTAATATTGGGAGTGCAATTAATTTATATAGTGGAAAATAAATTAATTAATATTAATGGGAGATTAATAGATTTGGGCTTGGGCTCAATTTAATCATTAATATTGGAAGCCCAATATTCCACCTCCTTTAGATCCCCTACGTAGCCTATAAAAGCACTACATGGTCTTCACTTTTTCATAAGACAAGAATATCAATAGTTGATAGTTCTAGAGAGTTGAAGAGGATCCATAAGCTTGGAGGATCGTCGCCCACCCGACGTTCAAGCTAGTGCAAGGAATACGTGGGAAGATTCAAAGGTCTTCAACTTAGATTCGTTTCTCCGCACAACGAATTAAAAGGTAAAATCATAAACTCCTTTGTGTGAATTTATGTGGATTAAATTGTGATGCATACATGAACGGACGATCCGGGAAAACGACGAACTTCGGGGACGGGGATTCGAGATCCCCGGCGAAGTATCGAGAGAACCCTCGGCTGGGAGCCGAGGGGGTGGCGGTCGAGCCTAGGGCTTCGACCGCCGGCAGCGGCCACGCGAGGGGAGCCCCGGCTGGACGCCGGGGCGAGCGATCGACCTAGGGTCGATCGCTGGGGGCTGCCGCGGCTTCGCGCCGCGGCTGGGCGCTCCCTCCCCGGTCGGTGGTGGCGGTGAGTCGCCGGACTCACCGCCGGGGGCTGCTGGGCAGCCCCACGCGATCGATTTCGATCGCGAGCCCCGCGGTGGGGCTCGGCTAGGGTTTCGGCCGCGGGTTCACCCCGCGGCGATTCTCCGGTTGAGCTCCGGATACCGTAGTGCTCATGATCGGTTTCCGGCGACGGGTTTTCGGTCGGGGTCATCGTTTCCGCATTTTTTTTGATACCCCGGGATACCGAATTCCAACAACTGGTATCAGAGCGTTTGGTTTCGTGTTCATGTATGTGTTCAATTGTGTTCTACCTTGCAGGGATTCCGACTATCATGGTTTAATTAATTGTTAATTATTGGTTTAATTAATTGCTATTTAATTTACCATGATTGTTCGTTTATTAAACTCTCGGACATGTCGAGATTCGTTTTGTGTGGATGAATGCTTGTAATAGTAAAAATTCGGGGGTTGACCGAATTTAGGATTTATTATTACGTTCTATGTTTTCCGGAAAGTGTATAGGGTCGATTTCATGTATAGAATCGATACCGGATTTGTAAATTTATTTCTTGTAATTTATTTACGTTGGATCGATGCCGAGACGACCGCCGGAGAACTCATGAGACGAAGAAGACGAAGAGGACAAAGAACCGGGGGGTCGATCAACCCCATGATCGACCCCATGACCGAAGCCATGGGGAGGGGTCGATCGCTCCTCGACTGGGGCTGCCGCCGGCAAGGTGGTGGCCGGCCGGCTGGGGAGGCGGCGGCGGTGCCCTCTCCGGTGGTGGTGGTGGTCGACGGTGGGGGTGGTGCGGGGATCCCCAACCCGTGCTACTCCTAATCCTACCTAGATTCACTTTCCTAATTGATTCAAGTTTTCCTATTTTGAGTATTCCTAAGTATGGGAACTCTCATGGAGATAGGAAAAGAATTAATTAATATTATTTATTTCCTTATTCTATTATGGAAGTCTTCTAGAATATTTCAAGTTCTACTTGGAATAGGAATCTAGAGATTTAATAGAATTAGATAGGAAAAGAATTAATATTATTTATTTCCTTATTCTATTATAGAAGTCTTCTAGAATATTTCAAGTTCTACTTGGAATAGGAATCTAGAGATTTAATAGAATTAGATAGGAAAATAATTAAATAGTAAATTAATTTATTTCTATTTGATTATTCCTATTTTATGGGAATTTTCATGGACATAGAAATTAATTAATCTTGGAAAGTAGAAGAGTCCTAATTTATTTTATTTCCTTATTCTATTATAGAAGTCTTCTAGAATATTCCAAGTTTGACTTGGATAGATTATTCTAGAGATTTAATAGAATTAGATAGGAAAATAAATAAATAAAAATATTAATAATATTTAATTTTATTTTTGATTTATTCGATTGACTTATTTTTCGAATTAAGTATCTTTTGGATTTATTAAAAATAAATAGACTTAAATATTGGGATTAATATTCTCGTCACATGGAGCATTCAAGAACGAAGACTGAAGACTAGAAGACGCATACGGAGATGGAATAAAGCCATGATAGTCGGAAAATAATTTTTCTAGCTTATTTTGACTATGTGATATGTGCTTTATTACTTGTATGCATGCTTATGTGTTTAATTATGCATTAGATAGCGTATCCCTTTGTTATAAAAAGCTAAGTGGGAGCGGGGATGGAAACATTCCCATGGTCTCCATTACTGTTCTCTTGGTGACTCTTATGGACTTTTGAAGTTCATATAGATGTGTCATTGGAGGAGAATTCTTGTAATTCCTCTTACAAGAAACATTGATTAAGTTTATCAAACAATGCCTAATTTGTCTTTCTGAAACTGACTTCAAGTCGACTCATTCTCACCCCGGGGAGTGGAATGGAGCCAAAGCCACTTGGTCATGTGGATGACACAAATTAGAGGCAGTCGTACCATTCTTTGATAGATGGATCGATTGTCTGCTCGGCTCCCTCATTTATGAGAGATAGGGTTGTTCGCATGGTGAATCACTGGTTAGAAACTTCGAGTTTCACTTATGATTCTCCGCGTCTTGATTTACAAAATCGAATGCTTCAAGTAATTGGGAGTCAACTATAAAAATCTTTTGGTGTAGTAAACGTCCACACGAACGTGGCTTGCTATGCTGAATGGGAATTTTTGGAAATAGTTGATGTAGACAGTTATAGGGAATTGTGAAGGATTGTGAGTTATCGTAAACGTCCACACTAACGTGGCTTGCGGTGACATAGCAATTCCAAATAATTCACCTTAGTACTGAGTAATGGTTTACACTTAGGTACGCTTTATAGTATTCTTCCCAACGAAGTAACGCTATAATGATGTACGACTGAAGCAAATCTAATTGCTAAATCATTTGGGTGGGTAAACGTCCACACGAACGTGGCTTGCCTTACCTGATGGGATTTTAGATGTGATTAGTGATTTAATGATGTTATTTGAGGGAGATAATATCGGATATTAAATTGATTGTTTGTTTAAACGTGCTTATAGGTTTAGAGAATAGCTATGAACCCACTTTCTATGATACTCAAGGAGCATAAGCTCACTGGCCCCAACTACATTGATTGGAAGAGAAATTTAGACATTGTCCTAACTTCGGAGGAGTACAAGTTTGTACTCCATGAAGTGTGCCCTGCTGAGCCCACGGCTGCCTCAACTGATGAGGAAAAACTGACATATCGGAAGTGGAAAAAGGCTGATGAAATGGCTAGGTGTTATATTTTGGCTTCCATGTCAAATGTACTCCAAACCCAACATGAGTCGATGGACACTGCCTATGATATGATGTTTAATCTCAAGGAGATGTTTGGGGAGCAAGATCGTGCGGCAAGGCAAGAAGCCATGAGAGTCCTCATGACAACTACTCAGTCTGAAGGAACGCCCGTAGGGGAGCACGTTCTTAAGATGATGGGTCTGTTGAATGAGCTTGAGATCCTAGGAGCTCAAATTGATGCTGAGACGCAAGTCGACATCATACTCCAGTCTCTGACCCCTAGTTTTGAGCAGTTTCGCATGAGTTATAATATGGGTAAACTATCTTATTCTCTTGCGCAACTCCTGACTGAACTGAAGGCGGCAGAGGGGATCTACAAGAAGGGCAAGTCTCAAGCGCTTGTAGCTACCAAGTCCAAAGGCTTTAAGCCTAGTGGAGGTAGGGGCAAGAGAAGGAAGCAAGCCCGGAAACCCAGTGGTGTCAAGAGGACTGTACCACAAATGGGGGCTGCAAAGCCAAAGGGTAAGTGCTTCCGATGCAACAAGATGGGACACTGGAAGTCTGAATGTCCTCTCAAAGGTACGGAT
This sequence comes from Euphrasia confusa, assembly GCA_954870475.1. Lineage (NCBI taxonomy): Eukaryota > Viridiplantae > Streptophyta > Magnoliopsida > Lamiales > Orobanchaceae > Euphrasia > Euphrasia confusa. The sequence goes on from OX940966.1 coordinate 20,066,549, forward strand.
TTTTCTTTAGTCGTAAAAACATAGTCAGCGGTATTATCTACCAGAATTCTGGTGTGTAGATATGGAACCACTGACGGTATGTGCATTTTGAATGCAGGGGTTCCAGAAAACCCGGCGACTTAGAGAGGAAGAGTTCGAGTCTACACGGGCAAAGCTGTAGAGGAGGCAGCGGTTGCGGTGGAAGACATTTATCTGCTTTAGTAGTTAAATAGGATTTCATTTCAAAGTTATTGCTTTATGTACCCCTTTATTTTAGAAAGAACGTTTTGTTCTGGATTTCTATTATTTATGAATGGATATTTTATTTCTTTAATCATTGGATGATTTTGATAAGAAATAATGGCATTATCTATTCTGGTACATTAGATAGCAATATATGAATGATAGATCCTAAGTCTACCACAAATGCAACGGACCGTTCTATAACTTGTTTTACTTGTTAGATATTTCTTTATTAATCATCATACTTGTGAATTCTTATACTTAGTAAGTATTTTCAAATAAAATTCAAATGGTCGAAATTGATTTGATCAATTAAAGTTGAAGGAATGGACCTTCCGACCTAAGGATTGAATTTGGAGGATAATACGCCTAAGCAAACCTTTCTGGATAAAGGATAGAATTCAGACAAGTATTGGAAATGATTAGATATGCAGACATATGTGTATATTAGAAAGGTACGAGTGATTCTCTCAAAGAATACTCAGTGATGGATTAGAATACTTAATGTGCCATAAAAGCAAAGTGTTTTGACTAGTCAATGGACACAAAGCTATTATGGGGAACCATCAAAGTATATCCATTAGGAGCCTGCGACTCGGTCGCGGAGGCCATCACCTATCTGAATAACACATAGCATAATCAAAGATTGGGATTCAATCCCAAAGGACCGCGCCATACACTTGCGTGTAGAGATGGTGCGCTATAAAGAAATGGAAAATCTGAAAGTAAAAGGACAAGTTGTTCGGAACTACCTATGTTCTATGGATATTCCTAGATACAACGGCATATTGAATATGGTTGTAGGATATCCTAGATGAACGAAGTATTGTGTGTTCTATAGTCCTGTCCGGTTCATAGAGGAAGACTATTAGATGGACCACAAAGCCTAAATTGACGTGATACCTTGAAATGAGAAGAAGGACAAAAGACTAGGAACCAGCCAAACCGAGTAGAAGTACACCACATACTGCACCTATTGTTATTACTGTTATACACCGGGACGCCATTGCAGTGGGAGGTTGTTGGACAACCAGGGATATTCATAAGACTAGAGGAGTTCGGACTCTGGATCTAGTAAAGATGAAATCGACCCCTAGATCTGCATAAGGGCAGTGCTAGACCTAAATGTGCCTGCTTGGAACAATAAGAATTATTGTTGAGAGGCTAGATCATTTAGAGTACAAGCTTAGTAAATCCATTTATGGATCGAATTAAAGCTGTGAATCGTGGAACTTGCGAATTGATGGGATAGTCCATTTGATGGATTCATCAAAAGGCATAGACGAAAGGTGTATTAGAGAAGTGATGGAAACAAGGTGGTGTTTCTCGGAGAATTTATGTAGATAAAATTTTATCATTGGCAACAATGTAAAAATATTGTCAGACATAAAATAATGGTTGTCTAAATAAATCGAGATATAAGATTGAGAAGAAGTTAGAGCTTGTTCTTAAGGACTTATGATCTAGAGATAAGAACATTGTACTTCTCCTAGATATCTTATACGATTAAGGTTTGTTTTAACATGCATACTTCTGAGAAAGGTTATTGCCTTTCAGAGACAGAATATACATCTATCTAAAGGGTGTGTGTTCGAACACATGAAGGAGATAGATGAGGACAAAGCAGTTTCCTATACTTCAAGTATGGAAAGCTTTATAGATGCAATGTTGAAAAACAAGAACCTGATATCAACTATGCGGTTTGCGTAGTGGGAGGATATCAAAGTAATCTGGATAAGGGATGTTCGAATGCTGCAAGAGTACTTTCATAGTACTGGCTTGAGCAAGACGAAATCCTCTTAGATTACAGATTCTCAGATCCAAAAATCAGAGAAGGACCAGTGAAAGTCGATATCAGGCTATGTGTTCACTTTTAGAAAGAGGTGGAACCATGAAGTGAAAGAGTGATAAGCGGGATGCTTCTCAGACTCTATCATAACCGAATAGCAGCCTCAAAGGCAGCGGAAGTTTTGGTTAGGTTCCGGGATAACCTCTTGACTTGGATATGACTCTTAGTTCACCAAAGGCTATTGGATAGCGGTGCATGGTGAACTAGAAGAGGTCATGAGTCAAAAGTGATGTTAACACATAGAGCAAGTACCACCTGATACGAGTCATCGTCAGGGGAGACGACGTAGTAGTCACCAAGATAACTTCAGAGCGGCAACCTAGATTGCTCACTCACATAGTACTTCTCGGAAGTACACTTTAAAGCACGTGATGAGTATGGGAACCGGGAGTTTGGAGGAAATGACTAGACCTTAGTACAAGTGGGAGATTGTTGGAGTTGTGTACTTAATGTCTAGATTTAAGTAACGATAAACTCCCGATCATAGCATTTAATCTATTAAATAAACAATTATTTGCTTTTAATTATTATTAATTAAATATATGCAAATCATAGTCCTGGATTTTATACGTTGTAGTTAGTATGGTGTGTCGGGCCCACACAGAAGATCATACTATCGGTTACTCGTATTTAATCAAACAGATGCTCACGACCTAGATGGACACGGACCAATCCATTGGTATAGTCGTTGTGTGAGAGAGAAAATAATTTGTCTTAATTATTTTAGCACACTTGTACACTTGGTGTATTGAGCGGATCGTAGAGATTCATCGATTAGGATTGCCGGCGATAATCGATTCGAGTCTCAGTGTATTATATTCTTAATCCCCGATATTGTTGCGGGTGTGTATATTCAATATAAGTGACTTTGATTTACCAAAGGAATTAACCGATTTAATTATTGGGTTAATTACCGGTTAAGTTGGGTCACTATATTTTATATATGGCATGCCGTGAATGATTGACCGGACAGTGTATCCCGGAAGGGTTGATAATATCCCCGAGATGAGTTCAAAAGGAATTATTGTGTAAACCTCATGAGTGGATTCGTTCCGCACAATAATTAAGGTTGAATGGTACTAGTCTCGGATTCAAGAGATGAATATAAATTAATTAGCAATAAATTAATTTTATTCATGGATATTTAAATCTTAAATACACGGAATAAATAATACTACCGGAGAAATATTATTTGATATAATATGGTTTAATATTGGGAGTGCAATTAATTTATATAGTGGAAAATAAATTAATTAATATTAATGGGAGATTAATAGATTTGGGCTTGGGCTCAATTTAATCATTAATATTGGAAGCCCAATATTCCACCTCCTTTAGATCCCCTACGTAGCCTATAAAAGCACTACATGGTCTTCACTTTTTCATAAGACAAGAATATCAATAGTTGATAGTTCTAGAGAGTTGAAGAGGATCCATAAGCTTGGAGGATCGTCGCCCACCCGACGTTCAAGCTAGTGCAAGGAATACGTGGGAAGATTCAAAGGTCTTCAACTTAGATTCGTTTCTCCGCACAACGAATTAAAAGGTAAAATCATAAACTCTTTTGTGTGAATTTATGTGGATTAAATTGTGATGCATACATGAACGGACGATCCGGGAAAACGACGAACTTCGGGGACGGGGATTCGAGATCCCCGGCGAAGTATCGAGAGAACCCTCGGCTGGGAGCCGAGGGGGTGGCGGTCGAGCCTAGGGCTTCGACCGCCGGCAGCGGCCACGCGAGGGGAGCCCCGGCTGGACGCCGGGGCGAGCGATCGACCTAGGGTCAATCGCTGGGGGCTGCCGCGGCTTCGCGCCGCGGCTGGGCGCTCCCTCCCCGGTCGGTGGTGGCGGTGAGTCGCCGGACTCACCGCCGGGGCTGCTGGGCAGCCCCACGCGATCGATTTCGATCGCGAGCCCCGCGGTGGGGCTCGGCTAGGGTTTCGGCCGCGGGTTCACCCCGCGGCGATTCTCCGGTTGAGCTCCGGATACCGTAGTGCTCATGATCGGTTTCCGGCGACGGGTTTTCGGTCGGGGTCATCGTTTCCGCATTTTTTTTGATACCCCGGGATACCGAATTCCAACACTACCTATGTTCTATGGATATGTCTGGAAACAATGGCGCATTCAAATGCGGTTGTAGAATATCCTAGAAGAACAAAAGATGTGTGTTCAATAGTACTATGAACCAGAAGGACGTTATAAGTTCTAACGCCCGGTTCTTAAAGAAAGACTATATGATGAACCACGAGCCCAAAGTGACGTAATACTTTGAAATGAGAGAGAAAGATTAAGACTTAGAACCAGCCGAACCGAGTAGCGGTACACCACTAACTGCACCTACTGTTATCACTGTTTATACACCGGAATGCCGTTGTAGTGGGAGGTTGTGTGACAACCAGAGATATTCATAAGACTAGGTGAGTCTTCGGACTCTGGACCTAGTATACATGAAATCGATCCCTTGATCTACAGGAAGGCAGTACTAGATTTAAATGTGCCTTCTTGGAAAGCAATAAGGATTATTGTTAAGAGGCGAGATCATTTAGAGTACAAGCTTAGTTGATCCATTTATGGATTGGAACAAAGCATTGAGTTCGTGGTACTTGCAAATTGATGAGATAGTCCATTTTATGGATTCATCAAAAGCATAGACGAATTGTGTGTATTGGAAACGTGATGGAAAACAAGGTGGTGTTTCTCGGAGGTTTTATGTAGATGACACTCTTATCATTGGCAACAATGTAAAGATGTTGTCAGACATAAAATGATGGTTGTCTAGAAAAATCGATATATGAGATGAAGGAGAAGTTAGAGCATGTTCTTAAGATCTAAGATCTCAAGAAAAGAGCATTGTACTTCTCCTGGACATCTTACATATATATGATTATGGTTCGTTTTAACATGCAAGATTCCGAGAAAGGTTCGTTACCTTTCAGATAAGGAATGCGTCTATCTAAGGTATGTGTTTTGTAACACATAAAGGTGATAGAAGCAATGAAAGCAATTTCCTACACTTGAAGTGTGGAAAGCTTGATAAATGCAATGTTGAAAAAACGAGAACCTGATATCGGCTATGCGGTGAGCATAGTGGGAGGATATCAAGGTAATCCTGGAAAGGAATATTCGACTGCCGTAAAAGTACTTTCGAAGTACTGTTCTAGACTACGAAGCAGACGAGCATTTCCTTTGGATTACATTCTCTTAGATTTCTAATCAAATGAGGACCGGTGTAAGTCGATATCAGGCTATGTGTTTCACTATTGAAGGAGAAGGAGTTTTTACATGGAAGAGTGATAAGCACGATGCTTTTCGGACTCTGCCAAGGGTAACCAAATAGCAGCCTCAGAGGCATCGGAAGTTTTGGTATAACTCTGGGATAATCTCTGGGACTTAGATGTGATTCTTAATTTGCCAAAGGCTATGTAAATAGCGGTGCAATGGCAAATGGTAAGAAATCACTAGTCCATAAGTGTAAGATAACACATAGTGCAAGTACCACCTGATACGAGTCATCGTCGAGGGAGACGACGCTGTAGTCACCAAGATAACTTCAGAGCGGCAACCTAGAGTGCTCATTCACATAATACTTCTTGGAAGTACAACTTAAGCACGTGATGAGTATGGGAGTCGGGAGTTTGGAGGAAATGACTAGACCTTAGTACAAGTGGGAGATTGTTGGAGTTGTGTACTTAATGTCTAGATTTAAGTGACAGAAACTCACGATCCATTGCCATTAATCTATTTAACTAAATGAACAATTGTTTGCGTTTAATTAATTATAATTAAATATATGCAAAACATAGTCCTGGATTCTATACGTTGTAGTTAGTATGGTGTGTCGGGCCCCACACAGAAGATCATACTATCGGTTACTCGTATTTAATCGAACAGTTGCTCACGACCTAGATGGACACGGACCAATCCATCGGTATAGTCGTTGTGTGAGAGAGAAAATAATCTATCTTGATTATTTTATCACACTTGTACACTTGGTGTATTGAGCGGATCGTTGAGATTCATCGATTAGGATTGCTGGCGATAATCGATTCGAGTCTCAGTGTATTTTATTCTTAATCCCCGAAACTATTGCGGGTGTGTATATTTAATATAAGTGACTTTGATTTACCAAAGGAATTAACCGATTTAATTATTGGGTTAATTACCGGTTAAGTTGGGTCACTATATTTTATATATGGCATGCCGTGAATACTTGACGGGAAAGTGTATCCCGTAAGGGTTGATAATATCCCCGAGATGAGTTCATAAGGAATTATTATGTAAACCCTGCAGGTGGATTCGTTCCGCATAATAATTAAGGTTGTATGGTACTAGTCTCGGATATAAGAGATGAATAAATTAATTAGCAATAAATTAATTTTATTCATGGATATTTATATCTTAAATAAACGGAATAAATAATACTACCGGAGAAATATTATTTGATATAATATGGTTTAATATTGGGAGTGCAATTAATTTTATATAGTGGAAAATAGAATTAATTAATATTGATAAGGATTAATGGACTTGAGCATTGGGCTCAATTTAATCTTCAATATTGGAAGCCCAATATTCCATCTCCTTTAGATCCCCTACGTAGCCTATAAAAGCACTACATGGTCTTCTCTATTCTCATAACTTGAAGATCACAATTCTAGAGAGAGAAAGTAGAGAGGAGGATCCATGGAGTTCGGTAGATCGTCGCCCACACGACGTCCGGGCTAGTGCAAGGAATACGTGGGAAGATCTCAAGGTCGTCAAATTGAGTTCTTCGTTTTTCCGAACAACGAGAACGAGGTAAATCGTAAAACCCTCTTTATGATTTTATCGTTTAATTATCGTAAAAATATCATGAACCAAGATCCGAGAACGAGACCCAAGACGAGGACGAACCGAGCGGTGGTGGTCGAAGACCACCGGACCGCCGGCGGATCGTCGGCTCGCCTAGGAGGGGTCGAAGGGCGTGAGCCTCGGCTGGACGCCGAGACTCGATCGAGCACGAGCTCGATCGCCCGTGCACATCCAGCGGGCTGCTGGAGCAGCCCCGCTCGCGCGGCACGAGCTCCGCTCCGGCGGGGCGACGCCGCTCGCGCGGCTGGACCGCCGCTCGCGCGGCTGGACCGCCGCTCGCGCGGCGGTGGGCTGGTGGTGATCGCAAGCCACGGTTTAACCGTGGCTGGTCGTGCGATCACCGGGGGCGGCTGGGCGTGCATAAGGGGCTGCCAAGGGCAGCCCTAGGCGGCTGCCGTGTACAGCCGCGAGCCCCATGCGGGGACTCGACCGGACAGCTGCGGGCTATCCCCGCGGCGGCTTGTTTGGTTGAGTCCGGCTTCGTGGTGGTTCGTGGCGAGATGTTCCGGCAACCGGGAGTCGATTGGAGTTGTTATTCCGCAATTCGACAACTCCGGATATTCGATCTCCAAAGGATTTCGGTCGGAATTAATTAGATAATTTATTTATTTAAATTTATTAATTCCGGGATATCGATTTCCAACACCACCACCATCGGAGGAGCGCCGCCGCCCAGCCTAGCTACCAGCCGCCACCGTTGCCGGTGGCAGCCTTAGCCGAGGGCGATCGGGCCCCTCCTTGGGTCGATTGCTTGGGATCGATCAAGGGGTTTGATCGATCCCCGGTTCTTCGTCCTCTTCTTCTTCTTCGTCACACCTTCGTCTTCCGGCGATCGTCTCAACATCGAACCAACGTAAATAAATTACAAGAAATAAATTTACAATTCCGGTATCGATTCTATACATGAAATCGACCCTATACATTTTCCGGAAAACATAGAACGTAATAATAAATCCTAAATTCGGTCAACCCTTGAATTTTTACTATTACAAACATTCATCCACACAAAACGAATCTCGACATGTCCGAGAGTTTAATAAACGAATAATCATGGTAAAATAATTAACGGAAAAATTAAACCATGATAGCCGAAAATCCATGCAAGGTAGAACGATAATCGAACACATACATGAACACGAAACCAAACGCTCTGATACAAATTGCTGGAAATCGATATCCCGGGCTATTAAAATTTGCGGAAAATAATAACCCGACCGAAATCCTCGATCGCCGGAGAAATCACGAGCCCACGCGAACCGGGACCCAGCCGAACGCGGAACGCACCCGAAGGCGCGCGCACGCCCAGCCGAGTCCCCACGAGGGGACTCGCGATCGCCCCGTGCGATCGCTGGGATCGCTACAAGCGATCCCTGGGCTGCTCGCAGCAGCCCCGCAGCGAGTCGCTGACTCGCTGCCCCAGCGTACGGGGTCACCCCGTGCGAGCCGCTACGGGCGAACCCGTAGCATGCACGGGGTCGCTGCGAGTCGCCACGCAGCTGACCTGCGATCGATCCGAGGATTGATCGCATCCCTCGTCTTCGGCCGAGGGTTCCCCGTAGCCGCGCGGGCGGCGATGAGGGCGGGGTATCCGCCGTGGCACCAGCCCACGGCATCCCCGGCGATCGACTGAAGTCGATCGCATGCCCCGGCGTCCAGCCGGGGCTTCCCCTTGTCGCGCGTCCCGGCGGTCCAAACCCTAGGGTTCGACCACCGCCTTCGATCCTCGCCGGGGATCTCGAATCCCCATCCCCGAGGTTCGTACGTTACCCGGATCGTATGTTCATGTATATGCTACGATTAATATTCACACAAAATCATAGAAGGGAGTTTTATGATTTTATACCTCGATTCGTTGTGCGGAGAAACGAAATCAAAACGTTGAAGACCTTCGAATCTTCCTACGTATTCCTTGCACCTCGTCCGAACGTCGTGTGGGTGACGATCTATCAAACTCCTATGGATCTCCTTCAACTCTCTAGAACTATCAAATATTGATATTCTTGTCTTATGATTTATGAAGGCCATGTAGTGCTTTGCTACGTAGGGGATCAAAAGGAGGTGGAATATTGGGCTTCCAATATTGATGATTAAATTGAGCCCAAGCCCAAGTCTATTAATCCTTATCAATATTAATTAATTTATTTTCCACTATATAAATTAATTGCACTCCCAATATTAAATCATATTATATCAAATAATATTTCTCCGGTTAGTATTATTTATTCCGTGTATTTAAGATTTAAATATCCATGAATAAAATTAATTTATTGCTAATTAATTTATTCATCTCTTATATCCGAGAATAGTACCGTTCAACCTTAATTATTATGCGGAATAAATCCACCTGCAGGGTTTACATAATAATTCCTTATGAACTCATCTCGGGGATATTATCAACCCTTACGGGATACACTTTCCCGTCAAGTATTCACGGCATGTCATATATAAAATATAGCGACCCAATTTTACCGGTAATTATCCCAATAATTAAGTCGGTTAATTCCTTTGGAAAATCAAAGTCTCTTATATTAAATATACACACCCGCAATAGTATCGGGGATTAAGAATAAAATACTCTGAGATTTAAATCAATTATCAACGGCAATCCTAATTGATAAATCTCAAGTGATCCGCCCAATACACCAAGTGTACAAGTGTGATAAAATAATTAAGACAAATTATTTTCTCTCTCACACAACGGCTATACCGATGGATTGGTCCGTGTCCATCTAGGTCGTGAGCAACTGTTTGATTAAATACGAGTAACCGATAGTATGATCTTCTGTGTGGGCCCGACACACCATACTAACTACAACGTATAAAATCCAGGACCATATCTTGTATAATTTAATTAATAATAATTAAATGCAAACAATTGTTTATTAATTAAATAGGTTAAATGCTATGACCGGGAGTTTACCGATACTTAAATCTAGACATTAAGTACACACAACTCCAACAACACGGTCATTTCTAATATTCATCGTGAATTCGTGAAACTAAAAAAAAAAACGAGTTCTCATGGTTTGTACACAATTTGGATTCTTTATTAACGTTCACTGTGATATGTTTCAATCATTGAGACGTATGGTATTTGATTTTAAACACGTATGATTCGATTTGGATATGCATGTCTCAAATTTAAGAGATGTCTAATTCATTTGTTACAAGTTACTCTCAAGTGTGATCATACATTGCACATGATATATCACATTCAATCGTTTCTTGCATAATTTTGGAGTTTTTTCGATTTCATATAATCATCTAGATGGAAAATTAACTTTGGATTAGCATTTTAACCAAAATATTCACACAACCCGAGCAATAATCACCAAAAAACGTCATTGTTCATACTTACACGGTGATGTTGTGATATATCACCGTATCGGGTTACCGTGCGGAGATCAGATCAATTTTTAAATTTGAAATTTAACGAGAAAAGTACTGGTATAGTACTAGTTCCCAAGATGGTGGCGGGACAACCGATGCACTGTACTCAAAACAGATTTTGCAGGCGCGAGTTAATTTTACCGATTTATATTTAAAATTCTAATTAAATTATCGAAAATAAAACTGAAGGGATGGAGTTTCGCAAGGTGTAAATACTAAATATCACGACCGTCGCACGACATAACACTTACGGTGTTACACGGTCATTTATAACATTCATCGTGAATTCGTGTAACACCAAAAAAACGAGTTCTCATGGTTTGTACACACTTTGAATTCTTTATTAACGTTCACTGTGATATGTTTCAATCATTGAGACGTATGATATTTGATTTTAAACACATATGATTTGATTTGGAGTATGCATGTCTCAAATTCAAGAGATGTCTAATTCATTTGTTACAACTTACAAGTTACTCTCAAGTGTCATCATATATTGCACATGATATATCACATTCAATCGTTTCATGCATAATTGTGGAGTTTTGTCGGTTTCATATAATCATCTAGATGGAAAATTAACTTTGGATTAGCATTTTAACCAAAATATTCACACAACCGAGCAATAATCACCAAAAAACGTCATTGTTCATACTTACACGGTGATGTTTTGATATATCACCGTATAGAATACCGTGCGGAGATCAGATAAATTTTAACGAGTATTGTGTTGGAGTTGTGTACTTAATGTCTAGATTTAAGTAACAGTAAACTCCCGATCATAGCATTTAATCTATTTAATTAATAAACAATTGTTTGCTTTTAATTATTATTAATTAAATATATGCAAATCATAGTCCTAGATTCTATACGTTGTAGTTAGTATGGTGTTGCATGGGCACACAGAAGATCATACTATCGGTGACTCGTATTTAATCAAACAGTGGCTCACGACCTAGATGGACCCGGACCAATCCATCGGTATAGTCGTTGTGTGAGAGAGAAAATAATTTATCTTAATTATTTTATCACACTTGTACACTTGGTGTATTGAGCGGATCGTTGAGATTCATCGATTAGGATTGCCGGCGATAATCGATTCGAGTCTCAGTGTATTTTATTCTTAATCCCCGATATTGTTGCGGGTGTGTATATTCAATATAAGTGACTTTGATTTACCAAAGGAATTAACCGATTTAATTATTGGGTTAATTACCGGTTAAGTTGGGTCACTATATTTTATATATGGCATGCCGTGAATGATTGACCGGACAGTGTATCCCGGAAGGGTTGATAATATCCCCGAGATGAGTTCATAAGGAATTATTGTGTAAACCTCATGAGTGGATACGTTCCGCACAATAATTAAGGTTGAATGGTACTAGTCTCAGATTAAAGAGATGAATAAATTAATTAGCAATAAATTAATTTTATTCATGGATATTTAAATCTTAAATACACGGAATAAATAATACTACCGGAGAAATATTATTTGATATAATATGGTTTAATATTGGGAGTGAAATTAAATTTATATAGTGGAAAATAAATTTAATTAATATTGATAAGGATTAATGGACTTGGGCAGTGGGCTCAATTTAATCTTCAATATTGGAAGCCCAATATTCCACCTCCTTTAGATCCCCTACGTAGCCTATAAAAGCACTACATGGCCTTCATAAATCAAAAGACAAGATTATTATACTTGATATTCTAGAGAGTTGAAGGAGATCCATAGGAGTTCGATAGATCGTCGCCCACCCGACGTTCGAACGGAGTGCAAGGAATACGTGGGAAGATCGTAAGGTCATCAACTTAAATTCGTTTCTCCGCACAACGAATTAAAAGGTAAAATCATATACTCCCTTCTATGATTTTATGTGAATTGATTGTGATACATACATGAACGCACGATCCGGGAAAAACGTCGAGACCGGGATACGGGGATTCGAGATCCCCGTCGGGATCGAGAGGGGCGGCCGAACCCTAGGGTTCGACCGCCGGTTACGCGCGACGAGGGGCGAGCCCCGGCTGGACGCCGGGGCATGCGATCGACTTCGGTCGATCGCCGGGATGCCACGGGCTGGTGCCGTGGTGGATCCCAGCCGCCTCGCCGGCGGCGTGCGCATCAAGGGCACCCCGGCTGGACGCCGGGGTGGGCGATCGATCGTGAGATCGATCGCCGGGGGAAGACCGCGGCTGGAGCCGCGGTAGGTCAGCCGGGCTGACCGCCCCTCCTGGCGGTGGCGGTGAGTCGCCGGACTCACCGCCGGGGGTTGCCCCATGCAACCCCATGCGATCGCCATGCACGGCGATCGCGAACCCCGCGTGGGGTTCGGCTAGGGTTTCGCCCTCGCGGCGATTCCCTCGTCGGACTCCGGTGACGCGGCGTTCGTGATCGGTTTCCGGCGACGGGATTTCGGTCGGGTTATTATTTTCCGCAATTTTAATGGCCCGGGATATCGAATTCCAGCATATTGTACCAGTAGTACTAGTTTCCAAGATGGTGGCGGGACAACCGATGCACGGCGTAATATCACGGCCGCCACACGATGTACTACAAATATAACACGGACGGTGGTACACGGTCATTTATAAGATTCACCGTGACACACAAAAAACGAATTCACAGAAACCATTCAAATCCTAACAACCCCAAATAATCCAAAAAACACACAATCGCAGAATATCATACAAAATAAAAACCCATAATTAGTTGCAATACCTAAATATCACAATTCTTCAGCATGGTCACAGAACTTAACGTTAATCCCCCCGCACCGGACATGTCTGTATGTTATGGTCTGCACTCCGGCATACGCTACATTTTTTCTTTTGTCTTTTCTGTCGGATTGGTTCCACCGTGGGTTGAGAATTCTGATCATCTTCGAGCGTCTGGCTTTCGGTGGGTAAAACAACTTGGTCACATTTGCGCGCGTTGTGTGTGGTCGAATTACACTTACTACACTTCTGAGGCTGACTTCTTCTTCTGGGGGCATTACCCTCGACAGCAGACCGTGCACGGCGCATCTTCGGACGACCAGCCTGTCTCACCGCAACCGGAGGATGAATGACGTGATCAGTTATATACGCTGGAACGACCCACTCAGCAGGATGCGGAAGTCCTTTGATAGGAGTCGAATATGTCTCCATCAAATTGTGTTGTTTGTAATATCCACTGACGAAGTCATATATATGCAATCCTCTTTGTCTGAGAAATAGAAGTTGTGGTGGCAATGTGAAGTGATACGATCCTAACAAGTACGAACATATTGTCGAATTAATAAATTGAAAGTGTTTGTTTGATTAGTACGTACCTAACAGCGGCTGCAGCGTGACTGCAGGGGATTTCATCAAGTTCGAAGCGTCGACATTCGCATGTCCGATTTTGAAGATCAACTTGAACAGATAGCTTACCATCCTCCACTTTATACACGTCAGATGTGGTTGTGTCTCGGACAACCATACGCATAGCGCGCTACACCGCGCAAGTTAGTTTATGTCTCTTCAGTCAACTCATGTTCTCTTGACGCAGCTTTCGCGCTTCGCTCTTGAAACCATTGTTCCAAGACTGCGCGGAATGCCTCGACCAATGAACATACGGGTAGACGTCTCGCCCAGACCATACGAGAATTGATGCACTCAGCAATATTGGAGGTCATGAAACCATATCGTCGTACTGGACACATTGCCCTCGACCACCTCTCGACCCCTATTTCTAACATTCTCTTGTAAGCCCCGTCAGGGATCAGCCTCTCCAAATAAGCTAAATGTCTGTGCATTGTCTCAACACGGTAACTGTTTGATGCAGAAGTTATTACGGCCCTGACGCGACCGCCATAGCGAACTAGATTCTTCTTAATGTGGTAAATACAGAACCCATGCACTGCATTCGGGTATGCAGACGCAACGGCAGTTTGGATGCTCTTATGCTGATCGGATACGACAATTAAACCATCTTGTCTATTGAAGCACCTGCTCAGGTTATGAAGGAACCATGTCCACGACTCATCATTTTCTTTCGGACCAATCCCAATTGCAAGTGGGAAGGCGTTTTCATTCCCATCCTTCGTCATGGCGACAAACAATATCCCCTGGCTCTTTCCCTTGAGGTGAGTCCCGTCCACAACAATCACTGGCCTTAGATTACTATAGAATGCAGAAATAGACTGTCCGAGAGCAAGAAACATGTGTTGGAACACCCCCCCCCATTCCGTGTAGATTGTATTTCATAAAATGTGCCGGGATTCTGCTCTCTCAATATATACAAATACGAAGCGAGCCTATGATATGACTCAGCATATGAGTCATACGCCATCTCTATCGCTATGCTCCGCGCTCGGAGAGTGAAACTGTAATCCATCTCAACGTCGTAACGCTCACGCAACTCTGTTATCATGTCCTTTGGCTTCAGAATGTCACCGTCTTTGACAAGTTTACGAGAAAAGTAACTAGCAGCAACTACAGATTTAATTCGTCGACAGGTAGTACGATGCAATATAGTCTGACAAGTGTGACTCAAGTTCAACTTTGTGATCATCCATAGCGTTTCATCACTCCCACTAGCACACAATCTAAACGTGCATACTTTCCTACCGTGCTTGCAAACGAATGCACAACGCTTTTTGTTTGAACGATCAGTGACATATTCTAAGCGACTCTCCAAGTGATGCATTCCCAAAGATATTTCCAAGTCAGATTTATTTCGAAACGTGGAACCAACTGCGAGTTCACCATCTTCGGGTTCACGTTCTTCGACCTAACGCATAGGTGGTGGCAAAATATCACTATTGGGCATCGGGATCATCCAGTTGCTTAGTTTTCGCTGTAGTAGTAGATTATGTTCCAGGACTGCTTCTTCGTGGATCGGTTGATGATCAGATGATAATTTACGGGATCCCACAATCCTCTCTTTTTTTTCGGATGTTGAAGTCAATCACTAAACTCTTGAATTAGGCTATCGTTTAACTCTTTATCACGTTCCGCTCGTTCATCATCTGATGTAAATACTTCCTCGTCATCGGGTTCAGTACAAGATGGTGGTTGAGGTGGAGTAATGCTTACATTCTCTGCTTCAGAATATGTACCTCCAACAGTAGCATTCTTAGACCGGTATTGTCTTCTCTCAGTAAAAAAGAGCACGTGATTGGTAACTTTTCCTTGCACGATGAATCGCAATAGATCTGTATCGTTCTGCAAACTAACCTTACTTCTCTGCGCGTCTAAGTAGAAAATCACGTAATCTCTGTCCTCTGGAGCATTCAAAACAGATCTAATTTGATTGATTAGATCAACATAACTGATTTCTGAACACGTAATGTGTATGGCCACGCTATCTCCGCCTACGTATGTTGACTATTCCCAGTGACCACCATGTCGTAAAGAAACACGCTGCCATGACATCTGTGAAAACCTAACGACCTGCATGCATGCATCGTCTAATAATAATAAGTATGCACGATGTAAACGAGATGCTTTTTTATCACACGGTGTTATTACGATTAAGTATGTACAAAAATGTGATAGCATTATCAAACGGTGAACGAAGACAACGTGCTACGGTGACACCATCGCTATAAATAACACGGTAAAATCTCCGTGGTAATAACACGGTGATTTCGTAAACACGTCGGGGTTAAGGAAAACCTATTACACCTTCAGTGAACCGTGCAACATGCTCTATCTCATGGTGAACGACGACATTCGGTGAAAAACACCTCAGTGTGCTTTAAAACAATTAAACAAAATGCGAAACGTGCTACCTCGTTGTTTTCGTACCTTTGATGTGCTTCAGAGACTCGACAACGAACTTGTTTTCAACTTGTTGTGTAAATGAGTTAGCAATATTCGAGAGAATTTTTCCTCGTATGTAGTTTGGTTTCAGACCATTATTCTTATTGGCTCTAAAATTCTCATATTGATTTTAGTAGCAACACAACTGCCCAATGGGTTGTTGAAGTGTCATTAACGTCGAGGTGAAATGCAATTATTATTTGTGGTTGTTGGACCTGCTGAAATGCCATTAATGTAGAAGGTTCGAGGATGGAGAATGGGGATGCAGTGCTTTTGGACACATTGAAACCCTAAATTTAATATAGTATCACCTTGAACCGTGGACCGTGGTATGTAAACGGTATAAGATTTCTGTGCCTTTCTTCACGGTGAAAGGTTATCTTGGATGGTCTCACGGTGTAATATAATTGTGGATGGTCTCACGGCGTACGATTATCTTGCATGTTCTCACGGTGTCACCTATCGTGGTTGTATCACGGTGTCCATTTATCGTGGATGGTCTCAAGGCTGACGATTATCGTGGATAGTATCACGGTGTCCTATTATCCTGGATGGTCTCACGGAGTCCAATTATCGTGTATAATTTCACGGTGTCCATTTATCGTGATTTGTAAATTGTAACCGGCGTCTTATTATCGTGGATGGCTCAGGGTTTCCACTTATCGTGTCTGGTGCACGGTGTTACAATCCACCGTGTTCCAACCACGGCGATACATTAGGTTTTAGGGTTTTCTACCTACCTAATACCGTTGCACGATGTTACAATCCACCGAGGGAACCCGCACGGCAACACAGTTCTAGTGTGTTTAATTGTTGGGATATGTCCTTCGATCCTACGTGTGCAATCGATAAAGTCATAAGGTCGCCTATGGATGTTAAATGATTATTCGATAATATTAATTGTTGGGAACAGTATAATATTGATCGATAAAATCATACCTACAGGGTCACACACGAGCTCGATATTGATATACATTGCTTGATAAATATATTGATTTAGAATCAATATTTACGTGGATTTAATTCCCATGCATGGGATGCATGGCTTGCATGGATGCATGTCACATAGTGTGACATGTCATGCCACACAAGCCAATGGAACCACATATCATGATTTGGCATGATTATGTGGAGATGACCTTTGAACTTCACCATAACACCCCATTATGTGTGGTTATGACACACACATTATGGTGGGGGTTACATGTGAAGTAAAAGGGGTATAATGAGCATGAAAATCAGTTTTTCATGTCTCATTCTAACACCATCATCATCAGCCACGAAATTCACAAGAAAGAGTGAGAAGAGAGAGTGTTCTTGGAGAACCACTTCAAACAAGCAAGGTGTTTATCATCCGGGTTCGTGTGCAACACGTAGAGGCCGGGCCATTTGTGCGGCTTCAACATCCGGGCGATCCAAAGGCGTGACAAGGTCATACCAAAGGTGTACATTTCGAGGCTGATCCATTTGAGGTGGTTCAATCGACTCAACACCACCTCATCGACATTAACCACAGTCAACGATCACCAAAAGTAAGTAATCATTGAACCTTATATATATATATATATATATATATATATATATATATATATATATATATTGGATGTGTATATATATATGTTTATATGTGTTCTTATGCACATTAAGTGTGCACTAAGATCATGGCATAGTAGATCTATTGCTTTACACGCTTCCGCACACACGGTATATCGATCGGATCGGTATACCGGTACCTTCATTAATGGGTGTGGTTGGGAGTTGATGAGTCGTTTCGTGCAACGATTGAAATCCGGCGGTGGGATGACTCAGAACAGAGACGCATCGATTCCCTGAATTGAATGGTCATATCATATTAATGGATATGGAGCATTGGATGGGGAGCCTCAGAGGCAGCGGAAGTTTTGGTTAGGTTCCGGGATAACCTCTTGACGTGGATATGACTCTTAGTTTACCAAAGGCTATTGGATAGCGGTGCACGGTAAACTGGAAGAAGTCATAAGTCAAAAGTGATGTTAACACATAGAGCAAGTACCACCTGATACGAGTCATCGTCAAGGGAGACGACGCAGTAGTCACCAAGATAACTTCAGAGCGACAACCTAGAGTGCTCATTCACATGGTACTTCTCAGAAGTACAACTTAAGCACGTGATGAGTATGGGAGTCGGGAGTTTGGAGGAAATGACTAGACCTTAGTACAAGTGGGAGATTGTTGGAGTTGTGTACTTAATGTCTAGATTTAAGTAACGGTAAACTCCCGGTCATAGCATTTAATCTATTTAATTAATAAACAATTGTTTGCATTTAATTATTGATAATTAAATATATGCAAATCATAGTCCTGGATTTTATACGTTGTAGTTAGTATGGTGTGTCGGGCCCACATAGAAGATCATACTATCGGTTACTCGTATTTAATCAAATAGTTGCTCACGACCTAGATGGACACGGACCAATCCATCGGTATAGTCGTTGTGTGAGAGAGAAAATAATTTGTCTCAATTATTTTATCACACTTGTACACTTGGTGTATTGGGCGGATCGCTTGAGATTTATCGATTAGGATTGCCTGCGATAATCGATTCAAGTCTCAGAGTATTTTATTCTTAATCCCCGATACTATTGCGGGTGTGTATATTTAATATAAGTAACTTTGATTTACCAAAGGAATTAACCGATTTAATTATTGGGTTTATTACCGGCTAAGTTGGGTTACTATATTTTATATACGACATGCCGTGAATACTTGACGGGAAAGTGTATCCCGGAAGGGTTGATAATATCCCCGAGATGAGTTCATAAGGAATTATAGTGTAAACCTCATGAGTGGATTCGTTCCGCACAATAATTAAGGTTGAATGGTACTAGTCTCGGATTCAAGAGATGAATAAATTAATTAGCAATAAATTAATTTTATTCATGGATATTTAAATCTTAAATACACGGAATAAATAATACTACCGGAGAAATATTATTTGATATAATATGGTTTAATATTGGGAGTGCAATTAATTTATATAGTGGAAAATAAATTAATTAATATTAATAGAGGATTAATAGATTTGGGCTTGGGCTCAATTTAATCTTTAATATTGGAAGCCCAATATTCCACCTCCTTTAGATCCCCTACGTAGCCTATAAAAGCACTACATGGTCTTCACTTTTTCATAAGACAAGATTATCATACTTGATATTCTAGAGAGTTGAAGAGGATCCATAATCTTGGAAGATCGTCGCCCACCCGACGTTCAAGCTAGTGCAAGGAATACGTGGGAAGATCGTAAGGTCATCAATTGATTTAGTTTCTCCGCACAACGAATCAAAAGGTAAAAATCATAAACTCCCTTGTGTGATTTTATGTGAATTAATTGTGATACATACATGAACGCACGATCCGGGAGAACGAGGAACTTCGGGGACGGGGATTCGAGATCCCCGGCGAACGTTCAAAGGACCCTCGGCTGGGAGCTGATGGGTGGCGATCGAGCCCTAGGGCATCGATCGCCGGTAGCGATCACGCGAGGGGAGCCCCGGCTGGACGCCGGGGCAAGCGATCGACCTAGGGTCGATCGCTGGGGGCTACCGTGGCTTCGCGCCGCGGCTGGGCGCCCCTCCCCGGTCGGTGGTGGCGGTGAGTCGCCAGACTCACCGCCGGGGGCTGCTAGGCAGCCCCACGCGATCGGTTTCGATCGCGAAACCCGCGATGGGGTTCGGCTAGGGTTTAGCCGCGGGTTCATCCCGCGGCGATGCTCTTGTCGAGCCCGGTTCTTCGTGGCGTTCGCGATTGGATTTCCGGCGATAGGATTTCGGTCGGGGTTATCGGTTCCGCAATTTTTTGATACCCTGGGATATCGATTTCCAGCAACTGGTATCAGAGCGTTTGGTTTCGTGTTCATGTATGTGTTCAATTATCGTTCTACCTTGCAGGGATTCCGACTATCATGGTTTAATTTAATATTGTTAATTATTTTTTTACCATGATTATTCGTTATTAAACTCTCGGACATGTCTAGATTCGTTTTGTGTGGATGAATGCTTGTAATAGTAAAAATTCGGGGGTTGACCGAATTTAGATTTATTATTATTGTTTTATGTTTTCCGGAAATTGTATAGGGTCGATTTCATGTATAGAATCGATACCGGAATTGTAAATTTAATTCTTGTAATTTATTTACGTTGGATCGATGTCGAGACGACCGCCGGAGAACGCGTGTGACGAAGAAGACGAAGAGGACGAAAAACCGGGGGGGTCGATCATCCCCATGATCGACCCCATGATCGACCAAAGGGGAAGGGGGCGTCGCGCCCCTTCGGCCGTGGGCTGTCGCCGGCGACGGTGGCGGCTGGCCGGTTGAAGTGGCGGCGGCGGGTGCTCCCTCCCGGTGGTCGGTCGATGATGGTGGGGTGGTGCGGGAATCCCCATCCCGTGCTACTCCTACCAAGATTCACTTTCCTAATTGATTCGGTTTTCCTATTTTGAGTTTTCCTAAGTTTGGGAACTCTCATGGCAATAGGAAAAGAATTAATTAATATTAATTTATTTCCTTATTCTATTATAGAAGTCTTCTAGAATATTCAAGTCTAACTTGGATAGGATTCTAGAGATTTAATAGAATTGGAAAGGAATTTAATTAATATGGAATTAATTTATTTCCTAATTGATTATTACTATTTTATGGGAATTTTCATAGAAATGGAAATTAATTATTCTTGGAGAGTAGAAGAGTCCTAATTTATTTTATTTCCTTATTCTATTATAGAAGTCTTCTAGAATATTCCAAGTTTGACTTGGATAGATTATTCTAGAGATTTAATAGAATTAGATAGGAAAATAAATAAATAAAAAATATTAATAATATTTAATTTTATTTTTGATTTATTCGATTGACTTAATTTTCGAATTGAGTATCTTTTGGATTTATTGAAAATAAATAGATTTAAATATTGGGATTAATATTCTCGTCACATGGAGCATTCAAGAACGAAGACTGAAGACTAGAAGATGCGTACGGAGATGGAATAAAGCCATGATAGTCGGGAAAAATAATTTCTAGCATTATTTTGACTATGTGATACTATGTGCTTTATTACTTGTATGCATGCTATATGTGTTTATTTTATGCACTAGATAGCGTATCCCTTTTTTATAAAAAGCTAAGTGGGAGAGGGGATGGAAACATTCCCATGGTCTCTATTACTGTTCTCTTGGTGACTCTTATGGGTTTTGAAGTTCATATAGATGTGTCATTGGAGGAGAATTCTTGTAATTCCTTTTACAAGAAACATTGATTAAGTTCATCAAACAATGCCTAATTTGTCTTTCTGAAACTGACTTCAAGTCGACTCATTCTCACCCCGGGGAGTGGAATGGAGCCAAAGCCACTTGGTCATGTGGATGACACAAATTAGAGAGATTCGTACCATCCTTTTGAAGGTGGATCGATTGTCTGCTCGGCTCTCTCATCTAATGAGAGATAGGGTTGTTCGTATGGTGAATCACTGGTTAGAAACTTCGAGTTTCACTTATGATTCTCCGCGTCTTGATTTACGAAAATCGAATGGATCAAGTAATTTGGAGTCAACTGTAAAGTCTTTTGGTATAGTAAACGTCCACATGAACGTGGCTTGCTATACTGAATGGGATTTTGGAATGGTTGATGTAGACAGTTATAGGGAATTGTGAAGGATTGTGAGTTATCGTAAACGTCCACATGAACGTGGCTTGCGGTGACGTAGCAATTCCAAATGATTCACCTTAGTACTGAGTAATGGTTTACACTTAGGTACGCTTTATAGTATTCTTCCCAACGAAGTAACGCTATAATGATGTACGACCAAAGCAAATCTAATTGCTAAATCATTTGGGTGGGTAAAACGTCCACATGAACGTGGCTTGCCTTACCTGATGGGATTTTAGATGTAATTAGTAATTTAATGATATTATTTGAGGGAGATAATATCGGATATTAAATTGATTGTTTGTTTAAATGTGCTTATAGGTTTAGAGAATAGCTATGAATCCACTTTATGTGATACTCAAGGAGCATAAACTCACTGGCCCCAATTATATTGATTGGAGGAGAAATTTGGACATTGTCCTGACTTCTAAAGAGTACAAGTTTGTACTCTATGATGCATGTCCTGCTGAGCCCACGGATGCCTCAACTAATGAGGAAAAGGAAGCATATCGGAAGTGGAAAAAGGCTGATGAAATGGCTAGGTGTTATATTCTGGCTTCAATGTCAAATGTACTCCAAACCCAACATCAGTCGATGGACACTACCGAGGATATGTTGTACAACCTCAAGGAAATGTTTGGAGAGCAAGATCGTGCGGCAAGGCAAGAAGCCATGAGAGTCCCTATGACAACTACTCAGTCTGAAGGAACGCCCGTTGGAGAGCACGTTCTTAAGATGATGAGTTTGTTGAATGAACTTGAGATCCTAGGAGCTCAAATTGATGCTGAGACGCAAGTCGACATCATACTCCAGTCTCTGACCACTAGTTTTGAGCAGTTTCTGTTGGAGTAATATACTTAATGTCTAGATTTGAGTATTCTGAACTCCTTGTGCACTTTCATTTAACTATTAATAATAAACATTCATTTGCTTTTAACTATTGTTAATTAAATATATGCAAATCATAGTCCTGGATTTTATACGTTGTAGATAGTATGGTGTGTCGGGCCCACACAGAAGATCATACTATCGGTTACTCGTATTTAATCGAACAGTTGCTCACGACCTAGATGGACACGGACCAATCCATCGGTATAGTCGTTGTGTGAGAGCGAAAATAATTTGCCTTAATTATTTTATCACACTTGTACACTTGGTGTATTGAGCGGATCGATTGAGTCTTATCAATTAGGATTGCTCTGCGATAATTGATTTCAGACTCAGTGTATTTTATTCTTAATCCCCGATACAATTGCGGGTGTGTATATTTAATATAAGTGACTTTGATTTTCCAAAGGAATTGACCGGTTTAATTATTGGGTCAATTACCGGTTAAGTTGGGTCACTATATTTTATATATGCCATGCCGTGAATTCTTGACGGGACAGTGTATCCCGGAAGGGTTGATAATATCCCCGAGATGAGCTCATAAGGATTTATTATGTAAACCTCGCGAGTGGATTTGTTCCGCATAATAAATAAGGTTGAGTGGTACTAGTCTCGGATAAAAGAGATGAATAAATTTATTAAGCAATAAATAAATTTTATTCATGGATATTTATGTTGGAGTTGTGTACTTAATGTCTAGATTTAAGTAACAGTAAACTCCCGATCATAGCATTTAATCTATTTAATTAATAAACAATTGTTTGCTTTTAATTATTATTAATTAAATATATGCAAATCATAGTCCTAGATTCTATACGTTGTAGTTAGTATGGTGTTGCATGGGTACACAGAAGATCATACTATCGGTGACTCGTATTTAATCAAACAGTGGCTCACGACCTAGATGGACCCGGACCAATCCATCGGTATAGTCGTTGTGTGAGAGAGAAAATAATTTATCTTAATTATTTTATCACACTTGTACACTTGGTGTATTGAGCGGATCGTTGAGATTCATCGATTAGGATTGCCGGCGATAATCGATTCGAGTCTCAGTGTATTTTATTCTTAATCCCCGATATTGTTGCGGGTGTGTATATTCAATATAAGTGACTTTGATTTACCAAAGGAATTAACCGATTTAATTATTGGGTTAATTACCGGTTAAGTTGGGTCACTATATTTTATATATGGCATGCCGTGAATGATTGACCGGACAGTGTATCCCGGAAGGGTTGATAATATCCCCGAGATGAGTTCATAAGGAATTATTGTGTAAACCTCATGAGTGGATACGTTCCGCACAATAATTAAGGTTGAATGGTACTAGTCTCGGATTAAAGAGATGAATAAATTAATTAGCAATAAATTAATTTTATTCATGGATATTTAAATCTTAAATACACGGAATAAATAATACTACCGGAGAAATATTATTTGATATAATATGGTTTAATATTGGGAGTGCAATTAAATTTATATAGTGGAAAATAAATTTAATTAATATTGATAAGGATTAATGGACTTGGGCAGTGGGCTCAATTTAATCTTCAATATTGGAAGCCCAATATTCCACCTCCTTTAGATCCCCTACGTAGCCTATAAAAGCACTACATGGCCTTCATAAATCATAAGACAAGATTATCATACTTGATATTCTAGAGAGTTGAAGGAGATCCATAGGAGTTCGATAGATCGTCGCCCACCCGACGTTCGAACGGAGTGCAAGGAATACGTGGGAAGATCGTAAGGTCATCAACTTAAATTCGTTTCTCCGCACAACGAATTAAAAGGTAAAATCATATACTCCCTTCTATGATTTTATGTGAATTGATTGTGATACATACATGAACGCACGATCCGGGAAAAACGTCGAGACCGGGATACGGGGATTCGAGATCCCCGTCGGGATCGAGAGGGGCGGCCGAACCCTAGGGTTCGACCGCCGGTTACGCGCGACGAGGGGCGAGCCCCGGCTGGACGCCGGGGCATGCGATCGACTTCGGTCGATCGCCGGGATGCCACGGGCTGGTGCCGTGGTGGATCCCAGCCGCCTCGCCGGCGGCGTGCGCATCAAGGGCACCCCGGCTGGACGCCGGGGTGGGCGATCGATCGTGAGATCGATCGCCGGGGGAAGACCGCGGCTGGAGCCGCGGTAGGTCAGCCGGGCTGACCGCCCCTCCTGGCGGTGGCGGTGAGTCGCCGGACTCACCGCCGGGGGTTGCCCCATGCAACCCCATGCGATCGCCATGCACGGCGATCGCGAACCCCGCGTGGGGTTCGGCTAGGGTTTCGCCCTCGCGGCGATTCCCTCGTCGGACTCCGGTGACGCGGCGTTCGTGATCGGTTTCCGGCGACGGGATTTCGGTCGGGTTATTATTTTCCGCAATTTTAATGGCCCGGGATATCGAATTCCAGCAATTGGTATCAGAGCGTTTGGTTTCGTGTTCATGTATGTGTTCAATTGTGTTCTACCTTGCAGGGATTCCGACTATCATGGTTTAATTAATTGTTAATTATTCATTTTAATTAATTGCTATTTAATTTACCATGATTGTTCGTTTATTAAACTCTCGGACATGTCGAGATTCGTTTTGTGTGGATGAATGCTTGTAATAGTAAAAATTCGGGGGTTGACCGAATTTAGATTTATTATTATTGTTCTATGTTTTCCGGAAAGTGTATAGGGTCGATTTCATGTATAGAATCGATACCGGAATTGTAAATTTATTTCTTGTAATTTATTTACGTTGGATCGATGCCGAGACGACCGCCGGAGAACTCATGAGACGAAGAAGACGAAAAGGACGAAGAACCGGGGGGGTCGATCATCCCCATGATCGATCCCCATGAGGATCGATCGACCCCACGCCCGGGGCTGCCCGCTAGGGTTTCCGGCCACGCCGGCCACCGGTGGTGGTGGCGCGTGGCTAGGGGGCGGCGGCGGTGGTGCCCGGTGGTGGTGGTGGTCGACGGTGGGGGTGGTGCGGGGATCCCCAACCCGTGCTACTCCTACTCCTACCAAGATTCTACTTTCCTAATTGATTCGGTTTTCCTAATTGAGTTTTCCTATTTTTTGGGAATTCTCATGGATTAGGAAAAGAATTAATTGGAATTAATTTTATTCCTTATTCTATTATGGAAGTCTTCTAGAGTATTCCGAGTTCTACTTGGAATAGGATCCTAGAGATTTAATAGAATTGGAAAGGAATAAAGGTTAATTTAGGATTGATTTATTTCCTAATTGATTATTCCTATTTTATGGGAATTTTCATAGTAATGGAAATTAATTAATCTTGGAAAGTAGAAGAGTCTTAATTTTTTTTATTTCCTTATTCTATTATAGAAGTCATCTAGAATATTCCAAGTTTGACTTGGATAGATTATTCTAGAGATTTAATAGAATTAGATAGGAAAATAAATAAATAAAAATATTAATAATATTTAATTTTATTTTTTTGATTTATTCGATTGACTTAATTTTCGAATTAAGTATCTTTTGGATTTATTGAAAATAAATAGATTTAAATATTGGGATTAATATTCTCGTCACATGGAACATTCAAGAACGAAGACTGAAGACTAGAAGACGCATACGGAGATGGAATAAAGCCATGATAGTCGGAAAATAATTTTTCTAGTATTATTTTGACTATGTGCTATGTGCTTTATTGCTTGTATGCATGCTTATGTGTTTAATTATGCATTAGATAGCGTATCCCTTTGTTATAAAAAGCTAAGTGGGAGAGGGGATGGAAACATTCCCATGGTCTCCATTACTGTTCTCTTGGTGACTCTTATGGACTTTTGAAGTTCGTATAGATGTGTCATTGGAGGAGAATTCTTGTAATTCCTTTTACAAGAGACATTGATTAAGTTTATCAAACAATGCCTAATTTGTCTTTCTGAAACTGACTTCAAGTCGACTCATTCTCACCCCGGGGAGTGGAATGGAGCCAAAGCCACTTGGTCATGTCGAGAACATAAATTAGAGGCAGTCATACCATTCTTTGATAGATGGATCGATTGTCTGCTCGACTCCCTCATTTATGAGAGATAGGGTTGTTCGCATGGTGAATCACTGGTTAGAAACTTCGAGTTTCACTTATGATTCTCCGCGTCTTGATTTACGAAATCGAATGGATCTTGTAACTGGGAGTCAATTATAAAAGTCTCTTAGTGTGGTAAACGTCCACACAACGTGGCTTGCTATACTGACGGATTTTGGATTAATTGATGTAGACAGTTGTAAGGAATTGTGAAGAGTTGTGAAGTTATCGTAAATGTCCACACAACGTGGCTTGCGGTGATGTAGCAATTCTAAACGATTTACTTTGGTGCTGAGTAATGGTTTACACTTAGATACGCCTTATAGTATTCCTCCCACCGAGGTTCCGCTATAAGCGATGTATGACCAAAGAAAATCTAATTGCTAAATCATTTGGGTGGGTAAACGTCCACACAACGTGGCTTGCCTTATCTGATGGGATTTTAGATGTAATTAGTGATTTAATGATATTATTTGAGGGAGATAATATCGGATATTAAATTAATTGTTTGTTTAAATGTGCTTATAGGTTTAGAGAATAGCTATGAACCCACTTTCTATGATACTCAAGGAGCATAAGCTCACTGGCCCCAACTATATTGATTGGAAGAGAAATTTAGACATTGTCCTAACTTCGGAGGAGTACAAGTTTGTACTCCATGAAGTATGCCCTGCTGAGCCCACGGCTGCCTCAACTGATGAGGAAAAACTGACATATCGGAAGTGGAAAAAGGCTGATGAAATGGCTAGGTGCTATATTTTGGCTTCCATGTCAAATGTACTCCAAACCCAACATGAGTCGATGGACACTGCCTATGATATGATGTTTAACCTCAAGGAGATGTTTGGGGAGCAAGATCGTGCGGCAAGGCAAGAAGCCATGAGAGTCCTCATGACAACTACTCAGTCTGAAGGAACGCCCGTAGGGGAGCACGTTCTTAAGATGATGGGTCTGTTGAATGAGCTTGAGATCCTAGGAGCTCAGATTGATGCTGAGACGCAAGTCGACATCATACTCCAGTCTCTGACCCCTAGTTTTGAGCAGTTTCGCATGAGCTATAATATGGGTAAACTATCTTATTCTCTTGCGCAACTCCTGACTGAACTGAAGGCGACAGAGGGGATCTACAAGAAGGGAAAGTCTCAAGCGCTTGTAGCTACCAAGTCCAAAGGCTTTAAGCCTGGTGGAGGTAGGGGCAAGAGGAGGAAGCAAGCCTGGAAACCCAGTGGTGTCAAGAGGACTGTACCACGAGTGGGGGCTGCAAAGCCAAAGGGCAAGTGATTCCGATGCAACAAGACTGGACACTGGAAGTCTGAATGTCCTCTCAAAGGTACGAATTTTTCTTTAGTCGTAAAAACATAGTCAACGGTATTATCTACCATAATTCTGGTGTGTAGATATGGAACCACTGACGGTATGTGCATTTTTGAATGCAGGGGTTCCAGAAAACCCGGCGACTTAGAGAGGAAGAGTTCGAGTCTACACGGGCAAAGCTGTAGAGGAGGCAGTGGTTGCGCTGGAAGACATTTATCTGCTTTAGTAGTTAAATAGGATTTCATTTCAAAGTTATTGCTTTATGTACCCCTTTACTTTAGAAAGAACGTTTTGTTCTGGATTTCTATTATTTATGAATGGATATTTTATTTCTTTAATCATTGGATGATTTTGATAAGAAATAATGGCATTATCTATTCTGGTACATTAGATAGCAATATATGAATGATAGATCCTAAGTCTACCCCAATGCAACGAACCGTTCTATAACTTGTTTTACTTGTTAAGATATTTCTTTATTAATCATTATACTTGTGAATTCTTATGCTTAGTAGTATTTTCAAATAAGATTCAAACGGTCGAAATTGATTAGATCAATTATAGTTGAAGGAATGGACCTTCCGACCTAAGAATTGAATTTGGAGGATAATACGTCTAAGCAAACCTTTCTGGATAAAGGATAGAATTCAGACAAGTATTGGAAATGATTAGATATGCAGACATATGTGTAAATTAGAAAGGTACGAGAAATTCTTTCAAGAATACTCAATGATGGATTAGAATACATGATGTGCCATAAAAGCAAAGTGTTTTGACTAGTCAATGGACACAAAGCTATTATGGGGAACCATCAAAGTATATCCATTAGAAGCCTGCGACTCGGTCGCGGAGGCCATCACCTATCTGAATAACACATAGCGTAATCAAAGATTGGGATTCAATCCCAAAGGGGCGCGCCATACACTTACGTGTAAAGATGGTGCGTTGTAAAGAAATAGAGATCTGATAGTAAAAGGACAAGTTGTTCGGAACTACCTATGTTCTATGGATATTCCTAGATACAACGGCATATTGAATATGGTTGTAGGATATCCTAGATGAACGAAGTATTGTGTGTTCTATAGTACTACGAACCAGAGGGACGTCAATCGTCCGGTTCATAGAGAAAGACTATCAGATGAACCACAAAGCCTAAAATTGACGTAATACCTTGGAATGAGAAGAAGGACAAAAGACTAGGAACCAGCCAAACCGAGTAGAAGTACACCACATACTGCACCTATTGTTATTACTGTTATACACCGGGACGCCATTGCAGTGGGAGGTTGTTGGACAACCAGAGATATTCATGAGGCTAGAGGAGTTCGGACTCTGGATCTAGTAAAGATGAAATCGACCCCTAGCTCTGCATAAGGACGGTACTAGATCTAAATGTGCCTGCTTGGAACAATAAGGTTTATTGTTGAGAGGCTAGATCATTTAGAGTACAAGCTTAGTAAATCCAATTATGGATTAAAATAAAGCTATGAATCGTGGAACTTGCGAATTGATGAGATAGTCCATTTGATGGATTCATCAAAAGGCATAGCCGAAAGGTGTATTAAAGACGTAATGGAAACAAGGTGGTGTTTCTCGGAGATTTTATGTAGATAACATTTTATCATTGACAACAATGTAAAAATATTGTCAGACATAAAATAATGGTTGTCTAAATAAATCGAGATATAAGATTGAGAAGAAATTAGATCATGTTCTTAAGATCTTATGATCTAGAGATAAGAACATTGTACTTCTCCTAGACATCTTATACGATTATGGTTTGTTTTAAACATGCATACTTCTGAGAAAGGTTATTGCCTTTCAGAGACAGAATAAACATCTATCTAAAGGTTTTGTGTTCGTACACATGAAGGAGATAGACAAAGCAGTTTCCTATAGTTCAAGTATAGAAAGCTTTATAGATGCAATGCTGTAAAACAAGAACCTGATATCAACTATGCGGTTTGCGTAGTGGGAGGGTATCAAGGTAATCTAGACAAGAGATTTTCGGATGCTGTAAAAGTACTTGCAAAGTACTGAATTAAGCAAAATCTTCTTTGATTACAAATTCTCAGATCCAAAAATCAAAGAAAGGACCAGTGAAAGTCGATATCAGGCTATGTGTTCACTTTTAGAAAGAGGTGGAACCATAAAAGAGTGATAAGCAGGACGCTTCTCAGACTCTCTCATAACCGAATAGCAGCCTCAGAGGCAGCGGAAGTTTTGGTTAGGTTCCGGGATAACCTCTTGACTTGGATATGACTCCTAGTTTACCAAAGGCTATTAGATAGCGGTGCACAGTAAACTGGAAGAGGTCATAAGTCAAAAGTGATGTTAACACATAGAGCAAGTACCACCTGATACGAGTCATCGTCGAGGGAGACGACGTAGTAGTCACCAAGAGAACTTCAGAGCGGCAACCTAGATTGCTCACTCACATAGTACTTCTCGGAAGTACACCTTAAGCACGTGATGAGTATGGGAACCGGGAGTTTGGAGGAAATGACTAGACCTTAGTACAAGTGGGAGATTGTTGGAGTTGTGTACTTAATGTCTAGATTTAAGTAACAATAAACTCCCGATCATAGCATTTAATCTATTTAATTAATAAACAATTGTTTGCTTTTAATTATTATTAATTAAATATATGCAAATCATAGTCCTAGATTCTATACGTTGTAGTTAGTATGGTGTTGCATGGGCACACAGAAGATCATACTATCGGTGACTCGTATTTAATCAAACAGTGGCTCACGACCTAGATGGACCCGGACCAATCCATCGGTATAGTCGTTGTGTGAGAGAGAAAATAATTTATCTTAATTATTTTATCACACTTGTACACTTGGTGTATTGAGCGGATCGTTGAGATTCATTGATTAGGATTGCCGGCGATAATCGATTCGAGTCTCAGTGTATTTTATTCTTAATCCCCGATATTGTTGCGGGTGTGTATATTCAATATAAGTGACTTTGATTTACCAAAGGAATTAACCGATTTAATTATTGGGTTAATTACCGGTTAAGTTGGGTCACTATATTTTATATATGGCATGCCGTGAATGATTGACCGGACAGTGTATCCCGGAAGGGTTGATAATATCCCCGAGATGAGTTCATAAGGAATTATTGTGTAAACCTCATGAGTGGATACGTTCCGCACAATAATTAAGGTTGAATGGTACTAGTCTCGGATTAAAGAGATGAATAAATTAATTAGCAATAAATTAATTTTATTCATGGATATTTAAATCTTAAATACACGGAATAAATAATACTACCGGAGAAATATTATTTGATATAATATGGTTTAATATTGGGAGTGCAATTAAATTTATATAGTGGAAAATAAATTTAATTAATACTGATAAGGATTAATGGACTTGGGCAGTGGGCTCAATTTAATCTTCAATATTGGAAGCCCAATATTCCACCTCATTTAGATCCCCTACGTAGCCTATAAAAGCACCACATGGCCTTCATAAATCATAAGACAAGATTATCATACTTGATATTCTAGAGAGTTGAAGGAGATCCATAGGAGTTCGATAGATCGTCGCCCACACGACGTTCGGACGAGGTGCAAGGAATACGTAGGAAGATCGCAAGGTCATCAACGTTTGATTTCGTTTCTCCGTACAACGAATCGAGGTACATAATCATAAACCCCCTCCATGATTATATGTTCGTTTAATTGTGATGTATACATGAACAAGACGATCCGGGTAAACGACGTACCTCGGGGACGGGGATTCGAGATCCCCGGCGAGGATCGAAGGGGCGGTCTAACCCTAGGGTTCGGACCGCCGCGACGTGCGACAAGGGAAAGCCCCGGCTGGACGCCGGGGCATGCGATCGACTTCGGTCGATCGCTGGGGATGCCTTGGGCTGGTGCCACGGCGGATCCCCCCGCCCTCATCGCCGCCGGCGCGGCTACGGGGAACCCTCGGCCGAAGCCGAGGGATGCGATCGATCCTCGGATCGATCGCGGGTCAGCTGCGGGGCGACTCGCAGCGACCCCGTGCATGCTACGGGTTCGCCCGTAGCGGCTCGCACGGGGTGACCCCGTGCGCTGGGGCAGCGAGTCATCGACTCGCTGCGAGGCTGCCGCGAGCAGCCCGGGGATCGCTCATAGCGATCCCAGCGATCGTCCGAAGACGATCGCGAGCCCCTCGTGGGGGCTCGGCTGGGTGCACGCGGTCCTCGGACCTCGCTGGGCATTCGGTCGGGCCCCGGCTCGTGAGGTGGTTCGCGTTCGGGTCTTCCGGCGATAGGGTTTCGGTCGGGTTATCGGTTCCGCGATAATTTTTTGATAGCCCGGGACATCGAATCCCAACAAATGGTATCAGAGCGTTTGGTTTCGTGTTCATGTATATGTTCGATTATTGTTCTACCTTGCAGGGATTTCCGGCTATCATGGTTGGATTTAATTATTGTGTTAATTAATTATCATGATTATTCGTTTATTAAACTCTCGGACATGTCGAGATTCGTTTTGTGTGGTTGAATGTTTGTAATAGTAAAAATTCGGGGGTTGACCGAATTTAGGATTTATTATTACGTTCTATGTTTTCCGGAAAATGTATAGGGTCGATTTCATGTATAGAATCGATACCGGAATTGTAAATTTATTTCTTGTAATTTATTTACATTGGATCGATGACGAATTGACCACCGGAGAACGCGTGTGACGAAGAAGACGACGAGGGCAAGGGATCGATCATGGGATCGATCCCATGAGGATCGATCGAAAGGGCGGGCGTGGGGGGCTGCCCGTGGGAACCCTCTGTTGGAAATCAATATCCCGGGGTTAACAGAATTGCGGAAACATAACCCCGATCAAAATCCCTTCGCCGGAAGTCATCGCAAACCACCACAAGAGCCAGAGCACGGCTCGAGCACACCGCCGCAAGCAAGCCCGCGGCTAGCCCTAACCGCACCCCCATGTGGGGTTTGCGATCGCGTTGAGCGATCGCATGGGGATGCGCGATCGCATCCCCGGGGCTGTTCGGAACAGCCCCCGGCGGTGAGTCCGGCGACTCACCGCCACCGGAGGGGCCCTCGTCCGCCCAGCGGACTGCCGCGGCTCCAGCCGCGGCTTGCCCCGGCGATCGATCACATGATCGATCGCCCGCCCCGGCGACCAGCCGGGGCTGCTCCTTCGCGCCACCGCGATCGAGCCCTAGCTCGATCGCACCCCTCGGCGTCCAGCCGAGGGTTTGATGCTCTCGATCCCGGCGGGGATCTCCCGACCTTCCGTGGTCCGGTGATCTTCGATCACCACCGCGAGGTCGATCCCCGTCCCCGGTGTCGTTCATCCCCGGATCTTCGTTCATATGCATATACGAATTAATTAAAATCATCGAAGGGGGTTCAACGATTTTACCTTTGTTCTCGTTGTACGGAGAAACGAGATCTATGAAGACCTTGAGACCTTCCCACGTATTCCTTGCACTAGCTCGAACGTCGGGTGGGCGACGATCTTCCGAACTCCATGGATCTCCCTCTCTACTTTCTCTCTCTAGAATTGTGTTCTTCAAGTTATGAGAATAGAGAAGACCATGTAGTGCTTTTATAGGCTACGTAGGGGATCTTAAGGAGGTGGAATATTGGGCTTCCAATATTGAAGATTAAATTGAGCCCAATGCTCAAGTCCATTAATCCTTATCAATATTAATTAATTCTATTTTCCACTATATAAAATTAATTGCACTCCCAATATTAAACCATATTATATCAAATAATATTTCTCCGGTAGTATTATTTATTCCGTGTATTTAAGATATAAATATCCATGAATAAAATTAATTTATTGCTAATTAATTTATTCATCTCTTATATCCGAGACTAGTACCATTCAACATTAATTATTATGCGGAACAAATCCACCTGCAGGGTTTACATAATAATTCCTTATGAACTCATCTCGGGGATATTATCAACCCTTACGGGATACACTTTCCCGTCAAGTATTCACGGCATGCCATATATAAAATATAGTGACCCAACTTAACCGGTAATTAACCCAATAATTAAATCGGTTAATTCCTTTGTTAAATCAAAGTCACTTATATTAAATACACACACCCGCAATAGTATCGGGGATTAAGAATAAAATACTCAGAGATTTAAATCGATTATCGCCGGCAATCCTAATCGATAAATCTCAAACGATCCGCCCAATACACCAAGTGTACAAGTGTGATAAAATAATTAAGATAAATTATTTTCTCTCTCACACAACGACTATACCGATGGATTGGTCCGTGTCCATCTAGGTCGTGAGCAACTGTTCGATTAAATACGAGTAACCGATAGTATGATCTTCTGTGCGCCCATGCAACACCATACTAACTACAACGTATAAAATCCAGGACTATGATTTGCATATATTTAATTATAAATAATTAAACGCAAATAATTGTTTATTTAATTAAATAGATTAATGGCAATGGATCGTGAGTTTCCGTTACTTAAATCTAGACATTAAGTACACAACTCCAACAATCTCCCACTTGTACTAAGGTTTAGTCATTTCCTCCAAACTCCCGACTTCCATACTCATCACGTGCTTAAGTTGTACTTCCAAGAAGTACTATGTGAATGAGCACTCTAGGTTGCCGCTCTGAAGTTATCTTGGTGACTACAGCGTCGTCTCCCTCGACGATGACTCGTATCAGGTGGTACTTGCACTATGTGTTATCTTACACTTTATGGACTAGTGATTTCTTCCCATTTGCCATTGCACCGCTATTTACATAGCCTTTGGCAAATTAAGAATCACATCTAAGTCCCAGAGATTATCCTGGAGTTATACCAAAACTTCCGCTGCCTCTGAGGCCGCTATTTGGTTACCCATGGCAGAGTCCGAAAAGCATCGTGCTTATCACTCTTCCATGTTAAAACTCCTTCTCCTTTAATAGTGAAACACATAGCCTGATACCGACTTACACTGGTCCTTATTCGATTAGAAATCTAAGAGAATGTAATCCAAAGGAAATGCTTGCTTGCTCCGTAATCCAGAACATAGTCTCCAGTACTTCGAAAGTACTTAAAATGTTCATTACAGCAGTCAAGTATTCCTCTCCAGGATTACCTTGATATCCTCCCACTATGCTAACCGCATAGCCGATATCAGGTTCTTGTTTTCAACATCGCATTTATTAAGCTTTCCACACTCAAAGTGTAGGAAACTGCTTTCATTGCTTCTATCTCCTTTTGTGTTCCAAAACACATATCCTTAGATAGATGTATTCCGTCTCTGAAAGGTAACGAACCTTTCTCGGAATCTTGCATGTTAAAACGAACCATAATCATATATGTAAGATATCCAGGAGAAGTACAATGTTCATTCCTAGAGATCCAAGATCTCAAGAACATGTCCAACTTCTTCCTATATCTTTCATAGTGATTTATCTAGACAACCACCATTTTATGTCTGACAACATCTTTACATTGTTACCAATGATAAAATGCTATCTACATAAAACCTCCGAGAAACACCACCTTGTTTCCATCACGTTTCCCATACACTCGATTCGTCTATGCTTTGATGAATCCATAAAATGGACTATCTCATCAATTTGCAAGTACCACGAACTCAATGCTTTGTTCCAATCCATAAATGGATTAACCAAGCTTGTACTCTAAATGATCTTGCCTCTTAGCAATAATCCTTATTGCTCTCCAAGAAGGCACATTTAGATCTAGTACTGCCTTCATGTAGATCTAGGTATCGATTTCATGTATACTAGGTCCAGAGTCCGAAACCCTCCTAGTCTTATGAATATCTCCGGTTGTCAAACAACCTCCCACTACAATGGCATTCCGGTGTATAAACAGTAATAACAGTAGGTGCAGTTAGTGGTGTACTGCTACTCGGTTCGGCTGGTTCCCAGTCCTTATCTCTTTCTCTTATTCAAAATATTACGTCTCTTTGGGCTTGTGGTTCATCTAATAGTCTTCCTCTAAGAACCGGGCGTTAGAACTTATAACGTCCTTCTGGTTCATAGTACTATTGAACACACATCTTTTGTTCTTCTAGGATATTCTACAACTGCATTTGAAAGCGCCGTTGTTTCCAGACATATCCATAGAACATAGGTAGTTCCGTATAACTCATGCTTTTACTATTTCTATAAGAGTTCCATTTCTTATTTCCGACACACCAATTCTACACAAGAGTGTATGGTGTAGTCATTTGGGATCAAATCCCAATCTCTGATCAGTATGCCATGCATTCCTCAGACAGGCATTTGCCTCCGCGATTAAATCGCAGGCTACAAATGGATATACCTTGATGGTTCCCCACAATAGCTTTGTGTCCATTGACTTGTCAAAACACTTTACTTTTGTGGCACATCAGGTATGCTAATCCACTTTTCGAGTAATCATAAAATGAAGTACTCGTACCTTATTGTCTGAGTAGACAAAGGTCTGCATACATCAGAGTCAATCAATTCTAATACTTGCCCGGATCTTATATCTTATATCCATAAAGGATTGCTTAGTCATGTTATCTTCCAAATAAGATTCTTAGGTCGGAAGGTCCACTCCTTCAACTCAATTGATCAAAAATCAATTTTCGACCTTTGAACTTCTTATTTGAATAAGCATGACTTAGCATAAGAATCCACAAGTATAACTGATTTAATAAAGAAATCTCTTATTAGTAAAACGAGTTTTTATACTACGGTTCGTTGCATCGTGGTGGACTCAGGATTCACCATTTATATATTGCTAGCTAATGTACCAGAATAGATACTATCATTATTTCTTCTTATAACCATCAAATGATTAAAAGAAATAAAATATCCATTCATTAGAAATCCAGAACAAAGTTCTTTCTAATATGGAAGGTACATAAAAGCAATAACTCAAAATGAAATCCTATAAAATGTCCTCCACTGCAACAGCTGCCTCCTCTACAGCATTGCCCATGTAGACTACGATTTATTCTTTTCTAAGTCGTCGGGTTTCCTGGAACCCTTTCATTTAAAATGCACATACCGTCAGTGGTTCCATATCTACACACCAGGTTCCGGTAGATAATTCCACTGACTATGTTTTTACGACTAAAGAAAATTTCGTACTTTCTTTGAGAGGATAATCAGACTTCCAGTACCCAGACTGTTTGCATCGAGAATACTTGCCTATTGGCTTTCTCGTCCCATCTCGTGGTCCAAGTAACTTAGGACCACTGGGTTTCTTTGCTTTCTTTTCCTTTCCCCCGGTTTTGCCCTTAGGTTCGAAACCTTTGGCATTGACTACAAGAGCTTGCGATTTCCGTCTCAACTCGTCTAAAAGGTTCATTATCTCGAAACCGTGTTTAAGCGTTTCCTCGAATGAATGACCTTTATGAGTATCCTCATCGCCTCTTGTCTAGCCACTATGTCATGTCTAAACATCTCCTTGAGTTTGAACATGATATCAATCAGTGGTTATTGCCAAAGCATTTTCCCACTTCTTAAAATCAGTTCTTTCCTCATCAGTTGAGACATTAGTATGACCGGGAGGACAAAGCTCTCTTGAGTACAAACATGTACTCTTTAACAGTCTGGGCAATGTCCTGATCTCTATTCCAATCAATACATTCAGGGACCAATGAGTTAAAATTCCTCAAGTATCACATAAAGTGGGTTCAAAGCCATATCCTAATCTATGAGCACATATAACAACAAACAATCGATTTAATCTCCGATATTATCTCCCTTAAATAATATCATTAAACCACTAATCACATCTAAAATCCCATCAGATATGGCAAGCCACGTGGTGTGGACGTTTACCAATCCAAATGATTTAGCAATTAGATTTGCTTCGGTCATACATCACTTATAGCGGAACTTCGTGGGGAAGAATACTATAATGCGTATCTAAGTGTAAACCATTACTCAGTACCAAAGTAAATCGTTTGGAACCGCTACATCACCGCAAGCCACGTGGTGTGGACGTTTACGATGACTTCACAATTCTTCACAATTTCTTACAACTGTCTACATCAATTAATCCAAAATCCGTCAGCATAGCAAGCCACGTGGTGTGGACGTTTACTACACCAAGAGACTTTTATAATTGACTCCCAATTACAAGATCCATTCGATTTTCGTAAATCAGGACGCGGAGAATCATAAGTGAAACTCGAAGTTTCTAACCAGTGATTCACCATGCGAACAACCCTATCTCTCATTAGATGAGGGAGCCGAGCAGACAATCGATCCATCTATAAAAGAATGGTACGAAGGTCTCTAATTTGTGTCCTCTACATGACCAAGTGGCTTTGGCTCCATTCCACTCCCCGGGGTGAGAATGAGTCGACTTGAAATTAGCTTTGGAAAGACAAATTAGGCATTGTTTGATAAACTTAATCAATGTTTCTTGTAAGAGGAATTACAAGAACTCTCCTCCAATAACTTATCTATATAAACTTCAAAAGTTTATAAAAGTTATCAAGAGAGCAGCAATGGAGACCATGGGTATGTTTCCATACCCTCTCCCACTTAGCTTTTTACAATAAAGGGATACGCTATCTAATGCATAATTAAATACACATAAGCATGCATACATGAAATAAATCACATACTATTATCACATAGTCAAAATAATACTAGAATATTATTTTCCGACTATTATGGCTTTATCGCATCTCCGTACGCATCTTCTAGTCTTCAGTCTTTGTTCTTGAATGCTCCATGTGACGAGAATATTAATCCCAATATTTAAATCTATTTATTTTTAATAAATCCAAAAGTTACTTAATTCGAAAATTAAGTCAATCGAATAAATCAAAAATAAAATTAAATATTATTAATATTTTTATTTATTTATTTTCCTATCTAATTCTATTAAATCTCTAGAATAATCTATCCAAGACCCACTTGGAATATTCTAGAAGACTTCTATAATAGAATAAGGAAATAAAATAAATTAGGACTCCTAATCCTTCCAAATTAATTCCTTTCCTAATCTATTAAAAATTCCATAAAGGAATAATTAAATAGGAAAAATTAATTAAGGACTCTTCTACTTTCCAAATTAATTAATTTCCATGTCTATGAAAATTCCCATAAAATAGGAATAATCAACTAGGAAATAAATTAATTTAATAATTAATTATTTTCCTTTCTAATTCCATTAAATCTCTAGAATCCTATTCCAAGTAGACTTAGAATATTCTAGAAGACTTCCATAATAGAATAAGGAAATAAATTAATTCCAATTAATTCTTTTCCTATTTCCATGAGAATTCCCAAAAAATAGGAATACTCAAAATAGGAAAACCGAATCAATTCTAAATTTATTCCTTCCTTATCCATGAAAATTCCCATAAAAGGAATAATCAATAAGGAAATAAATTTATTCTAAATTTATTCTTTTCCTATTCCATGAGAGTTCCCAAAAAAATAGGAATACTCAAAATAGGAAAACCGAATAATTTAGGAAAGTTGAATCTCGATAGGAGTAGCACGAGATCACGAGGACCCCGCGCCACCCCCACCGCCGATCGACTACCACCGGGGAAGAGCACCGCCGCCCAGCCGGCCGGCCAACCACCTCACGGCGGCAGCCCACGGCCAAGGGCAATCGAGCCCTAGCCCCGTGATCGATCATGGGGTCGATCATCATGATCGATCCCCGGTCCTTTCTTCCTCTCGTCACTTCGTCTTCTCCGGCGGTCATCTCGGCATCGATCCAACGTAAAATAAATTACATGAATTTAATTACAATTATCCGGTATCGATTCTATACATGAAATCGACCTTATACATTTTCCGGAAAAAGTAGAACGTAATAATAAACCTAAATTCGGTCAACCCCCGAATTTTTACTATTACAAGCATTCACCACACATAAAACGAATCTCGACATGTCCGAGAGTTTAATAAAAATTATGACAATAATTAACGAAGAATTATATCTAGCCATAATAGTCGGAAACCCTGCAAGGTAGAACAATTTATCGCATATACACATGAACTAGAACCACGCTCTGATACCAATTGTTGGAAATCGGTATCCCGGGGTTAACGGAATTGCGGAAACATAACC
Organism: Euphrasia confusa; assembly: GCA_954870475.1. Taxonomy (NCBI): domain Eukaryota; kingdom Viridiplantae; phylum Streptophyta; class Magnoliopsida; order Lamiales; family Orobanchaceae; genus Euphrasia; species Euphrasia confusa. The sequence continues at coordinate 20,106,633 of OX940966.1, forward strand.
CCGATCAAAATCCCTTCGCCGGAAGTCATCGCAAACCACCACAAGAGCCGGAGCACGGCTCGAGCACACCGCCGCAAGCAAGCCCGCGGCTAGCCCTAACCGCACCCCCATGTGGGGTTTGCGATCGCGTTGAGCGATCGCGTGGGGATGCGCGATCGCATCCCCGGGGCTGTTCGGAACAGCCCCCGGCGGTGAGTCCGGCGACTCACCGCCATCGCCGGAGGGGCCCTCGTCCGCCCAGCGGACTGCCGCGGCTCCAGCCGCGGCTTGCCCCGGCGATCGATCACATGATCGATCGCCCGCCCCGGCGACCAGCCGGGGCTGCTCCTTCGCGCCACCGCGATCGAGCCCTAGCTCGATCGCACCCCTCGGCGTCCAGCCGAGGGTTTGATGCTCTCGATCCCGGCGGGGATCTCCCGAACTTCCGTGGTCCGGTGATCTTCGATCACCACCGCGAGGTCGATCCCCGTCCCCGGTTTCGTTCATCCCCGGATCTTCGTTCATATGCATATACGAATTAATTAAAATCATCGAAGGGGGTTCAACGATTTTACCTTTGTTCTCGTTGTACGGAGAAACGAGATCTATGAAGACCTTGAGACCTTCCCACGTATTCCTTGCACTAGCTCGAACGTCGGGTGGGCGACGATCTTCCGAACTCCATGGATCTCCCTCTCTACTTTCTCTCTCTAGAATTGTGTTCTTCAAGTTATGAGAATAGAGAAGACCATGTAGTGCTTTTATAGGCTACGTAGGGGATCTTAAGGAGGTGGAATATTGGGCTTCCAATATTAATGATTAAATTGAGCCCAAGCCCAAATCTATTAATCCATTAATATTAATTAATTCTATTTTCCACTATATAAAATTAATTGCACTCCCAATATTAAACCATATTATATCAAATAATATTTCTCCGGTAGTATTATTTATTCCGTGTATTTAAGATATAAATATCTATGAATAAAATTAATTTATTGCTAATTAATTTATTCATCTCTTATATCCGAGACTAGTACCATTCAACATTAATTATTATGCGGAACAAATCCACCTGCAGGGTTTACATAATAATTCCTTATGAACTCATCTCGGGGATATTATCAACCCTTACGGGATACACTTTCCCGTCAAGTATTCACGGCATGCCATATATAAAATATAGTGACCCAACTTAACCGGTAATTAACCCAATAATTAAATCGGTTAATTCCTTTGGTAAATCAAAGTCACTTATATTAAATACACACACCCGCAATAGTATCGGGGATTAAGAATAAAATACTCAGAGATTTAAATCGATTATCGCCGGCAATCCTAATCGATAAATCTCAAACGATCCGCCCAATACACCAAGTGTACAAGTGTGATAAAATAATTAAGATAAATTATTTTCTCTCTCACACAACGACTATACCGATGGATTGATCCGTGACCATCTAGGTCGTGAGCAACTGTTCGATTAAATACGAGTAACCGATAGTATGATCTTCTGTGCGCTCATGAAACACCATACTAACTACAACGTATAAAATCCAGGACTATGATTTGCATATATTTAATTATAAATAATTAAACGCAAATAATTGTTTATTTAATTAAATAGATTAATGGCAATGGATCGTGAGTTTCCGTTACTTAAATCTAGACATTAAGTACACAACTCCAACACCCTCGGCCACGCCGGCCACCGGTGGTGGTGGCGCGTGGGCTGAGGTGGCGGCGGCACTCCTCCCGGCCGGCGATCGAAGTGGGGGGGGGGGGGGGGGGGGGGGTTCTCGTGATCTCGTGCTTCTCCTACCGAGATCCACTTTCCTAATTTGATTCGGATTTTTTCCTTTTGAGTACTCCTAATTCTTTGGGAACTCTCATGGATAAGGAAAAAGAATCAAATTTGGAATTAATTAGGATTCCTATTGATTTATTTCTATTGAAGAGATATTCATGGATTAGGAATCTAATTAATTTAATTTATTTCCTATTTGATTATTCCTATTCTTGGGAATTTTCACTAGATGGAAATTAATTAATTATGGAAAGTAGAAGAGTCCTAATTTATTTTATTTCCTTATTCTATTATAGAAATCTTCTAGAATATTCCAAATTTTACTGGGATAGATTATTCTAGAGATTTAATAGAATTAGATAGGAAAATAAATAAATAAAAATATTAATAATATTTAATTTTATTTTTGATATATTCGATTGACTTAATTTTCGGATTAAGTAACTTTTGGATTAATTAAAAATAAATAGATTTAAATATTGGAATTAATATTCTCGTCACATGAAGCATTCAAGAACGAAGACTGAAGACTAGAAGATGCATATGAAGATGGAATAAAGCCATGATAGTCGGGAAAATAATTTTCTAGCATTATTTTGACTATGTGATACTATGTGCTTTATTGCTTGTATGCATGCTATATGTGTTTACTTTATGCACTAGATAGCGTATCCCTTTATTGTAAAAAGCTATGTGGGAGAGGGGATGGAAACATTCCCATGGTCTCCGTTACTGTTCTCTTGGTGACTCTTATGGACTTTCAAAGTTCGTATAGACGAGTCATTGGAGGAGAATTCTTGTAATTCCTTTTACAAGAAACATTGATCAAGTTTATCAAACAATGCCTAATTTGTCCTTCTGAAACTGACTTTATGATACGTACCTCGATTGATAGAAGAAGGAATAGATACGATGAACACGGAAATTGGATACCTTGGGTGGAGATCTCAAACCTCTGGGTTAATTCGTGGAATGATTTAGATGAAAACCTAAACCCCAACACGCGATTGACTCAGCAATTCGAAGAACGATGAAGACACACGACGAAGTATGGATGCTTCGTAGATTCGCCGGTTGATCTCTTTGGATAATCGAAAAGAGAACAAATTCGTGAGAGAAATAACTCACATAAAAATATTATAATTGTTCAAGGTTGTCTCTAAAACAATAGGGTTCAAGGCCTTATATAGGCTGAACTAAAAAGACCACAAAAGAAAAGGAAAATATGCTGCAAAGTCTCGAAAACGCGAAATCGCGATTTCCATAAAAAATCTGGACACTTGTCGGCCGACATGCAGGAGCTGTCGCCCGACACCACCCTGTCGCCCGACATCTAGCCTTCGTCAGACGGATTTTCCTTCGAACGCAGTCTCGAATCTCTGCAAGTCCGGGTCCTTTCCAAAGCTGTCGGCCGACGGGTATATGGTGTCGGCCGACACCTTGCCAATTTCGTGTTCGAACTCCGCGGCGCGTCCTCGGCTCACGTCTGACCTCCGTTCCAGTGTCTTGCTTGTCGAACCAGCTTGAAACTCCATGTCCTCTGATGGATCGGCCTCCTCGTACATAATCAAGTTGACAATGCTTGACTTCTCCCGTTCACCAATGGGTTTCTTCATCAGCTCTTGCGCCCATACTTCCTCGATCAATGCTAACAAGCTTGCCTTGAACTTCTTAGCTCTCGAGCGCGTCACTGGTCCAACTGGAACATGCACCGGGTCTTGTATCATGGACGACTCTGGGGCTGCATCATTCCCCTCCTCTTGAAGAGGATTTGTCCTCAAATCCAAGTCGTCACCTGCATCGAACAAACTGAAGTCAGTAACATTGAAAGTAGCACTAACATTATACTCACCTGGAAGATCCAATTTGTAGGCGTTGTCGTTGATACGCTCCAACACTTGGAATGGTCCATCGCCACGAGGAAGTAACTTCGAACGGCGCTGCAATGGGAACCTCTCCTTGCGCATATGCAACCACACCCAATCACCAGGCTCAAACACTACTTTGCGACGTCCCTTGTTCGCTTGTTCGGCATACTGCTTGGTTCGCCTCTCTATGTTCATCCTCGTCGTCTCGTGTATCTGTCTCACAAAATCAGCCCTTTTCTGGCCATCAAGATCAGTATGCTCATGCACAGGTAAAGGAGATAAATCTAAAGGAGTCAAAGGATTAAAACCATACACAATCTCAAATGGCGAAAACTTAGTAGCAGAATGAACACATCGGTTATAAGCAAACTCAACATGAGGCAAACATTCTTCCCAAGACTTAATGTTTTTCTTTATAATAGCACGTAGTAAAGTAGACAAAGTCCTATTTACTACCTCAGTTTGACCATCAGTCTGGGGATGACAAGTAGTAGAAAACAGCAATTTCGTACCTAGCTTACACCACAATGTCTTCCAAAAATAACTAAGAAACTTAGAATCCCTGTCCGACACAATAGTCCTAGGCATGCCATGTAGTCTAACAATCTCCCTAAAGAATAAACCAGCCACATGTGATGCGTCATCAGTTTTATGACATGGAATGAAATGAGCCATCTTAGAGAAACGATCAACTACCACAAAGATAGAATCACTACCTCGCTTAGTCCTAGGTAATCCCATCACAAAATCCATAGAAATATCAATCCAAGGTGATGTAGGAATAGGCAAAGGCGTATACAAACCTGTTGGAGTTGTGTACTTAATGTCTAGATTTAAGTGACAGAAACTCACGATCCATTGCCATTAATCTATTTAACTAAATGAACAATTGTTTGCGTTTAATTATTTATAATTAAATATATGCAAAACATAGTCCTGGATTCTATACGTTGTAGTTAGTATGGTGTGTCGGGCCCACACAGAAGATCATACTATCGGTTACTCGTATTTAATCGAACAGTTGCTCACGACCTAGATGGACACGGACCAATCCATCGGTATAGTCGTTGTGTGAGAGAGAAAATAATCTGTCTTGATTATTTTATCACACTTGTACACTTGGTGTATTGAGCGGATCGTTGAGATTCATCGATTAGGATTGCCGGCGATAATCGATTCGAGTCTCAGTGTATTTTATTCTTAATCCCCGATATTATTGCGGGTGTGTATATTTAATATAAGTGACTTTGATTTACCAAAGGAATTAACCGATTTAATTATTGGGTTAATTACCGGTTAAGTTGGGTCACTATATTTCATATATGGCATGCCGTGAATAATTGACCGGAAAGTGTATCCCGGAAGGGTTGATAATATCCCCGAGATGAGTTCATAAGGAATTATTATGTAAACCCTGCAGGTGGATTCGTTCCGCATAATAATTAAGGTTGAATGGTACTAGTCTCGGATATAAAGAGATGAATAAATTAATTAGCAATAAATTAATTTTATTCATGGATATTTATATCTTAAATACACGGAATAAATAATACTACCGGAGAAATATTATTTGATATAATATGGTTTAATATTGGGAGTGCAATTAATTTATATAGTGGAAAATAAATTAATTAATAATAGTAAGGATTAATGGATTTGGGCTTGGGCTCAATTTAATCACTATTATTGGAAGCCCAATATTCCACCTCCTTAAGATCCCCTACGTAGCCTATAAAAGCACTACATGGTCTTCTCTATTCTCATAACTTGAAGATCACAATTCTAGAGAGAGAAAGTAGAGAGGGAGATCCATGGAGTTCGGTAGATCGTCGCCCACACGACGTCCGGGCTAGTGCAAGGAATACGTGGGAAGATCTCAAGGTCATCATAAGATCTCGTTTCTCCGCACAACGAATCGAAAGGTGAATTAAATATTTCCGCTATTTAATTCTTATTGAAATCAATTATCGGAAAACAAGATCCAAAGATCGAACCCCGGATTAGACGGACGATCGCGTGGTGGTGGCGAAGCCACCGGACCACGCCAATCGCCCGCTAGGGTTTCGGCGGGGGCGAGAGGATCGAACCCTCGGCTGGGCCGAGGGCTTGCGATCGATCCAAGGATCGATCGCCGGGGGCACGGGCTGGTGCCGTCCCCCTCCCCACCTCGACGGTGGGGATCCTCCAAGAGGCGGCGAGTCGCCGGACTCGCCGCGGGGGCTGCTGGGAGCAGCCCCACCCATCGATCGCCAAGGCGCGATCGGGATCGCGTGAACCCCGTCTCGCGGGGGTTCGGCTGGGGGCGGGCCGCGTGCCTTCGGGTGCGTGGTCTCCAAAGGCTGAACTCCGTCGGATGAGTCGGCGTTCATGTGATCTCCGGCGAAGGGTTTGATCGGAGTTGTCATGTTCCGCAATTCCGGCAACTCCGGGATATCGAATTCCAACAATTGGTATCAGAGCGTACGGTTACGTTTTTCGTTAATTGTTTCGATAATCGATTCTCGATGTATATAGCCATAGATTAATTTAATTTTATTAAATTATTGTGCTATATTGTTCTACGTCTATGTTTTCTCTCTTGTATGAATTGTGTTTGTCGGAAAAATTAAATATTAAAAATCGAGGGTTTTCGGAAAAATTAAACCGAGGTCGATCGCGGCAAGGGCACGCCTTTGCGTGGGCTGCTGTGCGGGCTGTACGGGCTCGGAGCGGGCTGCTGGACGTGACATGAACACAGCTGGGCATGTCGGCGTGTGCCACCAGTGGTGGTGGTTCGCCGGCAGCCGGCGCTTGTGCTCGGTGGTCGCGCTGGAGGCATCGCATAAACGCGGGACGTGAGTCGCGGCTTCGCTGCGATCTCGGACGGTCGGCGTGTGGCAGCGGCTGGGCATGCTGCTGGAGCATAGTCGATGGCGTGACTTCGGTGGCGGCGTCATACCGGGAGTCGGCTGCTCCGGCGAAGCTCTAGACGGGCGCCGGCGCGATCGATCGAACGACGTTTCGCTCGACTCGATCGCGGGCTGCTCGTGGGTGGCTGCACCATGGGTCGATGGCATGAGTCGTCAGTGGAGACGTCGTGCCGGAAATCGACCAGGGCTGGTGCAGAACCTCGCCGGAGAAGACGATCGAAAAAGCGCGCTGCTGAAATTTATTAAAGGTGTCGGCCGACATCGGTTTTGTCTTTGGCCGACACCATGTGATTTTGGTAATTATGCATGTGTGTTAATTGCATGGTCTCAAATTCTTGCATGCGATGGTGATCATGGCATGACGTGGATTATGGTGCTGTGCATGGAGAAACACACGGGTATGCATGTTCATGGGTTCGATTGGGATGACCGGAATTTGTTTCGGTTCGTCCCGGTAAATCCGATCTTTCCGGAAATAATTTAATCTTTCTAATTTTATTTAATTTAATTTTGGAATTAATTCAAATTCTATTTGGATAAGATTTCTTAATTATGGAATTAAATAATGGAATTAGATGGAGAGTTAAATTAGGAAAGAAAATCCTAGTTTCTCTAGATATCCTATACCTACTTGGATTAGAAGTCTTAAGAAGAATCAAAATTCAATTTTGATTAGGATTCTTGAGATCTAATCTAAATAGGATTGAGAAATTATTAAAATATTGATTTTATTTAATTTAAGTATTTTATTTAAAATCATTAGATTAATTCAAAATTTATTTTGGATTGGAAAATCTTGGATTTTATTTAGAATAGAATTAAATATGGAGATCAATGGATTTTAATAATATTGATTTTATTTAATTTAAGTATTTTATTTAAAATCATTAGATTAATTCAAAATTTATTTTGGATTGGAAAATCTTGGATTTTATTTAAAATAGAATTAAATATGGAAATCAATGGATTTTAATAATATTGATTTTATTTAATTTAAGTATTTTATTTAAAATCATTAGATTAATTCAAAATTTATTTTGAATTGGATAATCTTGGATTTTATTTAAAATAGAATTAAATATGGAAATCAATGGAATTGATTTTATTTAATTGGAGTAAAATTAAATATGATAATCAAAGAATTTTTCCGTCGCTCGGCAAAGTATTCAAGACGTAGAATGAAGACTCAAGACAAGCATGCTGGAATTCATCAAGGTACGAATAGTCAAGAAATAATTTTACTTGAGCAATTATTTGATTATTTGTGTACGTACTTGCATGAAATGTATGTTTGTTATTATGCTTATGTGTATTTAATTATGCATTAGATAGCGTATCCCTTTGTTATAAAAAGCTAAGTGGGAGAGGGTATGGAAACATATCCATGGTCTCCATTGCTGTTCTCTTAGTGACTTTTATGGACTTTTGAAGTTCGTATAGACAAGTCATTGGAGGAGAATTCTTGTAATTCCTCTTACGAGAAACATTGATTAAGTTTATCAAACAATGCCTAATTTGTCTTTCCAAAACTGATTTCAAGTCGACTCATTCTCACCCCGGGGAGTGGAATGGAGCCAAAGCCACTTGGTCATGTCGAGGACACAAATTAGAGACTTTCGTGTCATTTGATGACTAGATCGATTGTCTGCTCGGCTCCCTCATTCTATGAGAGATAGGGTCGTTCGCATGGTGAATCACTGGTTAGAAACTTTGAGTTTCACTTATGATTCTCCGCGTCTTGATTTACAAGATTAAATGATTCAAGTAATTGGGAGTCAATTGTAAAAGTCTTTTGGTGTAGTAAACGTCCACACGAACGTGGCTTGCTACATTGAATGGGATTTTGGAACGATTGATGTAGACAGTTATAGAAGGGAGTAAAGGAGCGTATGTTAACGTAAACGTCCACACGAACGTGGCTTGCGGTGAATATACGTGTCCCAAACAATCTTCTTAGATACTGAGTAATGGTTTACACTTAGGTACGCTTTATAGTATTCTTCCCAACGAAGTAACGCTGTAATTGATGTACGACCGAAGCAAATCTAATTGCTAAATCATTTGGATAGGTAAACGTCCACACGAACGTGGCTTGCCATATCTGATGGGATTTTAGAGGTGATTAGTGGTTTAATGATATTATTTGAGGGAGATAATATCGGAGATTAAATCGATTGTTTGTTGTTATATGTGCTCATAGATTAGGAGATGGCTTTGAACCCACTTTCTGTGATACGTAAGGATTTTAAACTCACTGGTCCCTAAATGTAATGATTGGAATAGAGATCTAGACATTACCCAAACTGTTAAAGAGTACAAGGTTGTACTCAATGAGCTTTGTCCTTCCGAGCCTATTGACATAGGCGGCTAGACAAGAAGCGATGAGGATACTCATAAAGGCCAATCGCTTCGAGGAAACGCTTAAACACGTTTTTGAGATGATTGACCTTTTAGACGAGTTGAGACGGAGATCGCAAGCTCTTGTAGCCAATGCCAAAGGTTTCGAACCTAAAGGCATGAATCGGGGAAAAGGAAAAGAAAGCAAAGAAACCCAGTGGTTCTAAGATTACTTGAACTACGAGATGGGACGAGAAAGCCAAGAGGCAAGAGTTCTCGATGCAAACAGTCTGGGTACTGGAAGTCTGATTATCCTCTCAAAGAAAGTACGAAATTTTCTTTAGTCGTAAAACATAGTCAGTGGTATTATCTACCGGAACCTGGTGTGTAGATATGGAACCACTGATGGTATGTGCATTTTAAATGCAAAGGTTCCAGGAAACCTGACGACTTAGAAAAGAAAAAGATCGTAGTCTATGTGGGCAATGCTGTAGAGGAGGCAGTTGTTGCAATGGAGGACATTTTATAGGATTTCATTTTGAGTTATTGCTTTTATGTACCTTTCATATTAGAAAGAACTTTGTTCTGGATTTCTAATAAATGGATATTTTATTTCTTTTAATCATTTGATGGTTATAAGAAGAAATAATGATATTATCTATTCTGGTACATTAGCTAGCAATATATAAATGATGAATCCTGAGTCCACCACGATGCAACGAACCGTTTTATATAACTCGTTTTACTAATAAGAGATTTCTTTATTAAATCATTTATACTTGTGGAATCTTATGCTAAGTCATATTTATTCAAATAAGAAGTTCAAAGGTCGAAAATTGATTATTTGATCAATTAAGTTGAAGGAGTGGACCTTCCGACCTAAGAATCTAATTTGGAAGATAATATGACTAAGCAATCCTTTATGGATATAAGATGTAAGATCCGGACAAGTATAAGAATTGATTGACTCTGATGTATGCAGACCTATGTCTACTCAGACAATAAGGTACGAGTACTTCATTTGATGATTACTCGAGAAATGGATTAGAATACCTGATGTGCCACAAAAGCAAGTGTTTTGACAAGTCAATGGACACTAAGCAATTGTGGAGAACCATCAAGGTATATCCATTTGTAGCCTGCGATTAATCGCGGAGGCAAGTACCTGTCTGAGGAATGCATGGCATACTAATCAGAGATTGGGATTTGATCCCAAATGACTACACCATACACTGTTGTGTAGAAATGGTGTGTCGCAAACAAGAAATGGAACTCTTATAGAGATAGTAAAAGATGAGTTATACGGAACTACCTATGTTCTATGGATATGTCTGGAAACAACGGGGCATTCAAATGCGGTTGTAGAATATCCTAGAAGAACAAAAGATGTGTGTTCAATAGTACTATCAACCAGATGGACGTTATAAGTTCTAACGCCCGGTTCTTAGAGAAAGACTATATGATGAACCACAAAGCCCAAGGTGACGTAATACTTTGAAATGAGAGAGAAAGATTAAAACTTAGAACCAGCCGAACCGAGTAGCGGTACACCACTAACTGCACCTACTGTTATCACTGTTTATACACCGGAATGCCATTGTAGTGGGAGGTTGTGGGACAACCGGAGATATTCATAAGACTAGGAGAGTCTTCGGACTCTGGACCTAGTATACATGAAATCGATCCCTGGATCTACATGAAGGCCGTACTAGATCTAAATGTGCCTTCTTGGAGAGCAATAAGGATTATTGCTAAGAGGCGAGATCATTTAGAGTACAAGATTAGTTGATCCATGTATGGATTGAAACAAAACATTGAGTTCGTGGTACTTGCAAATTGATGAGATAGTCCATTTTATGGATTCATCAAAAGCATAGACGAATCGTGTGTATTGGAAACGTGATGGAAAACAAGGTGGTGTTTCTCGGAGGTTTTATGTAGATGACATTTTATCATTGGTAACAATGTAAAGATGTTATCAGACATAAAATGATGGTTGTCTAGAAAAATCGATATATGAGATGAAGAAGAAGTTAGAGCATGTTCTTAAGATCTAGGATCTCAAGAAAAGAACATTGTACTTCTCCTGGACATCTTACATATATATGATTATGGTTCGTTTTAACATGCAAGATTCCGAGAAAGGTTCGTTACCTTTCAGATAAGGAATGCGTCTATCTAAGGTATGTGTTTTAACACATAAAGGTGATAGAAGCAATGAAAGCAATTTCCTACACTTGAAGTGTGGAAAGCTTAATAAATGCAATGTTGAAAAACGAGAACCTGATATCGGCTATGCGGTGAGCATAGTGGGAGGATATCAAGGTAATTCTGGAAAGGAATATTCGACTACCGTAAAAGTACTTTCGAAGTACTGTTCTAGACTACGAAGCAGACGAGTATTTCCTTTGGATTACATTCTCTTAGATTTCTAATCAAATGAGGACCAGTGTAAGTCGATATCAGGCTATGTGTTTCAATATTGAAGGAGAAGGAGTTTAACATGGAAGAGTGATAAGCACGATGCTTTTCGGACTCTGCCATGGGTAACCAAATAGCGGCCTCAGAGGCAGCGGAAGTTTTGGTATAACTCCGGGATAATCTCTGGGACTTAGATGTGATTCTTAATTTGCCAAAGGCTATGTAAATAGCGGTGCAATGGCAAATGGTAAGAAATCACTAGTCCATAAGTGTAAGATAACACATAGTGCAAGTACCACCTGATACGAGTCATCGTCGAGGGAGACGACGCTGTAGTCACCAAGATAACTTCAGAGCGGCAACCTAGAGTGCTCATTCACATAGTACTTCTTGGAAGTACAACTTAAGCACGTGATGAGTATGGGAGTCGGGAGTTTGGAGGAAATGACTAGACCTTAGTACAAGTGGGAGATTGTTGGAGTTGTGTACTTAATGTCTAGATTTAAGTGACAGAAACTCACGATCCATTCCCATTAAGTGACCCCAGCCGAACCCCCGCGAGACGGGGTTCACGCGATCCCGATCGCGCCTTGGCGATCGATGGGTGGGGCTGCTCCCAGCAGCCCCCGCGGCGAGTCCGGCGACTCGCCGCCTCTTGGAGGATCCCCACCGTCGAGGTGGGGAGGGGGACGGCACCAGCCCGTGCCCCCGGCGATCGATCCTTGGATCGATCGCAAGCCCTCGGCCCAGCCGAGGGTTCGATCCTCTCGCCCCCGCCGAAACCCTAGCGGGCGATTGGCGTGGTCCGGTCACTTAATGGGAATGGATCGTGAGTTTCCGTTACTTAAATCTAGACATTAAGTACACAACTCCAACAATCTCCCACTTGTACTAAGGTCTAGTCATTTCCTCCAAACTCCCGACTCCCATACTCATCACGTGCTTAAGTTGTACTTCCAAGAAGTACTATGTGAATGAGCACTCTAGGTTGCCGCTCTGAAGTTAACTTGGTGACTACAGCGTCGTCTCCCTCGACGATGACTCGTATCAGGTGGTACTTGCACTATGTCTTATCTTACACTTATGGACTTGTGATCTTACCATTTGCCATCGCACCGCTATTTACATAGCCTTTGGCAAATTAAGAATCACATCTAAGTCCCAGAGATTATCCCGGAGTTATACCAAAACTTCCGCTGCCTCTGAGGCCGCTATTTGGTTACCTATGGCAGAGTCCGAAAAGCATCGTGCTTATCACTCTTCCATGTTAAAACTCCTTCTCCTTCAATAGTGAAACACATAGCCTGATATCGACTTACACCGGTCCTCATTCGATTAGAAATCTAAGAGAATGTAATCCAAAGGAAAAAAATTGTTTGCTCCGTAATCCAGTACTTCGAAAGTACATTACAGCAATCGAATATTCCTTTCCAGGATTACCTTGATATCCTCCCACTATGCTAACCGCATAGCCGATATCAGGTTCTTGTTTTCAACATTGCATTTATTAAGCTTTCCTCACTGTAAGTGTAGGAATCCGCTTTCATTGCTTCTATCTCCTTTTGTGTTCCAAAACACATATCCTTAGATAGATGCATTCCGTCTCTGAAAGGTAACGAACCTTTCTCGGAATCTTGCATGTTAAAACGAACCATAATCGTACAAGATATCTAGAGAAGTACAATGTTCTTTTCTTGAGATCCTAGATCTTAAGAACATGCTCTAACTTCTTCTTTATCTCATATATCGATTTTTCTAGACAACCATCATTTTATGTCTGACAACATCTTTACATTGTTACCAATGATAAAATGTTATCTACATAAAACCACCGAGAAACACCACCTTGTTTCCATCACGTTTCCCATACACACGATTCGTCAATGCCTTTTGATGAATCCATCAAATGGACTATCTCATCAATGCGCAAGTTCTACGAACTCTAAGCTTTCCTTCAATCCCATCAATGGATTGACTAAGCTTGTACTCTAAATGATCTTGCCTCTTAGAAATAATCCTTATTGCTCTCCAAGAAGGCACATTTAGATCTAGTACTGCCTTCATGTAGATCTAGGGATCGATTTCATGTATACTAGGTCCAGAGTCCGAAACTCTCCTAGTCTTATGAATATCTCCGGTTGTCACACAACCTCCCACTACAACGGCATTCCGGTGTATTAACAGTAATAACAGTATGTTGGAGTTGTGTACTTAATGTCTAGATTTAAGTAACGGTAAACTCCCCGTCATAGCATTTAATCTATTTAATTAATAAACAATTGTTTGCTTTTAATTATTATTAATTAAACATATGCAAATCATAATCCTGGATTTTATACGTTGTAGTTATTATGGTGTGTCGGGCCCACACAGAAGATCATACTATCGGTTACTCGTATTTAATCAAACAGTGGCTCACGACCTAGATGGACCCGGACCAATCCATCGGTATAGTCGTTGTGTGAGAGAGAAAATAATTTGTCTTAATTATTTTATCACACTTGTACACTTGGTGTATTGAGCGGATTGTTGAGATTCATCGATTAGGATTGCCGGCGATAATCGATTCGAGTCTCGGTGTATTTTATTCTTAATCCCCGATATTGTTGCGGGTGTGTATATTTAATATAAGTGACTTTGATTTACCAAAGGAATTAACCGATTTAATTATTGGGTTAATTACCGGTTAAGTTGGGTCACTATATTTCATATATGGCATGCCGTGAATGATTGACCGGACAGTGTATCCCGGAAGGGTTGATAATATCCCCGAGATGAGTTAATAAGGAATTATTGTGTAAACCTCATGAGTGGATTCGTTCCGCACAATAATTAAGGTTGAATGGTACTAGTCTCGGATTAAAGAGATGAATAAATTAATTAGCAATAATTTAATTTTATTCATGGATATTTAAATCTTAAATACACGGAATAAATAATACTACCGGAGAAATATTATTTGATATAATTTGGTTTAATATTGGGAGTGCAATTAAATTTATATAGTGGAAAATAAATTTAATTAATATTGATAAGGATTAATGGACTTGGGCAGTGGGCTCAATTTAATCTTCAATATTGGAAGCCCAATATTCCACCTCCTTTAGATCCCCTACGTAGCCTATAAAAGCACTACATGGCCTTCATAATTCAAGACTTGAATAAGAAAAGATTATCATACTTGATATTCTAGAGAGTTGAAGGAGATCCATAGGAGTTCGATAGATCGTCGCCCACCCGACGTTCGAACGGAGTGCAAGGAATACGTGGGAAGATCCAAAAGGTCTTCAACTTGATTTCGTTTCTCCGCACAACGAATCAAAGGTATGATCATAAAACTTCTTGTGTGATTTTATGTTCAATTAATTGTGATACATACATGAACGCATGATCCGGGTAAACGACGAACTTCGGGGACGGGGATTCGAGATCCCCGGCGAAGGTTCGAGGACCCTCGGCTGGGAGCCGAGGGGTGCGATTGAGCCCTAGGGCGTCGATCGCGGTGCCCACACGAGGACGCCCCGGCTGGACGCCGGGGCATGCGATCGACCTCACGGTCGATCGCGGGGGCAGCCGCGGCGGGGCCGCGGCGGGGCCGCGGCGGGTGCGCTGGGCGCGCCGCCCTCCTCGGCGGTGGCGGTGAGTCGCCGGACTCACCGCCGGGGGCTGTTCGGAACAGCCCCACGGGGATGCGCGTGCATCCCCGGCGATCGCTAGGGCTAGCGATCGCGAGCCCCGGC
This sequence comes from Euphrasia confusa, assembly GCA_954870475.1. Taxonomy (NCBI): domain Eukaryota; kingdom Viridiplantae; phylum Streptophyta; class Magnoliopsida; order Lamiales; family Orobanchaceae; genus Euphrasia; species Euphrasia confusa. Next base: position 20,121,694 of record OX940966.1, read on the forward strand.
GGGGGCTCGGCTAGGGTTTCTAGCCGCGGGTTTTTCCCGCGGCGACGACTCCCTTGTCGTGCCCGGTTCCGTTTGGTGGTTCGCGTGTTTCCGGCGATGGGATTTCGGTCGGGGTTATCGGTTCCGCATATTTTGATACCCCGGGAAATCGATTTCCAGCAATTGGTATCAGAGCGTTTGGTTTCGTGTTTATGTATGTGTTCAATTGTGTTCTACCTTGCAGGGATTCCGACTATCATGGTTTAATTAATTGTTAATTATTCGTTTAATTAATTGCTATTTAATTTACCATGATTGTTCGTTTATTAAACTCTCGGACATGTCGAGATTCGTTTTGTGTGGATGAATGCTTGTATTAGTAAAAATTCGGGGGTTGACCGAATTTAGATTTATTATTATTGTTCTATGTTTTCCGGAAAGTGTATAGGGTCGATTTCATGTATAGAATCGATACCGGAATTGTAAATTTATTTCTTGTAATTTATTTACGTTGGATCGATGCCGAGACGACCGCCGGAGAACTCGTGCGACGAAGAAGACGAAGAGGACGAAGAACCGGGGGGTCGATCAACCCCATGATCGACCCCATGACCGAAGCCATGGGGAGGGGTCGATCGCCCCTCGGCTGGGGCTGCCGCCGGCAAGTTGGTGGCCGGCCGGCTGGGGAGGCGGCGGCGGTGCCCTCTCCGGTGGTGGCGGCGGTCGGTGGTGGTGGTGGTTGTCGACGGTGGGGGTGGTGCGGGGATCCCCAACCCGTGCTACTCCTACTCCTACCAAGATACTACTTACCTAATTGATTCGGTTTTCCTAATTGAGTTTTCCTATTTTTGGGAATTCTCATGGATTAGGAAAAGAATTAATTGGAATTAATTTTATTCCTTATTCTATTATGGAAGTCTTCTAGAGTATTCCGAGTTCTACTTGGAATAGGATCCTAGAGATTTGATAGAATTGGAAAGGAATAAAAGTTAATTTAGGATTGATTTATTTCCTAATTGATTATTCCTATTTTATGGGAATTTTCATAGTAATGGAAATTAATTAATCTTGGAAAGTATAAGAGTCCTAATTTATTTCATTTCCTTATTCTATTATAGAAGTCTTCTAGAATATTCCAAGTTTGACTTGGATAGATTATTCTAGATATTTAATAGAATTAGATAGGAAAATAAATAAATAAAAATATTAATAATATTTAATTTTATTTTTGATTTATTCGATTGACTTAATTTTCGAATTAAGTATCTTTTGGATTTATTGAAAATAAATAGATTTAAATATTGGGATTAATATTCTCGTCACATGGAGCATTCAAGAACGAAGACTGAAGACTAGAAGACTCATACGGAGATGGAATAAAGCCATGATAGTCGGAAAATAATTTTTTCTAGCATTATTTTGACTATGTGCTATGTGATTTATTGCTTGTATGCATGCTTATGTGTTTAATTATGCATTAGATAGCGTATCCCTTTGTTATAAAAAGCTAAGTGGGAGCGGGGATGGAAACATTCCCATGGTCTCCATTACTGTTCTCTTGGTGACTCTTATGGACTTTTGAAGTTCGTATAGATGTGTCATTGGAGGAGAATTCTTGTAATTCCTTTTACAAGTGACATTGATTAAGTTTATCAAACAATGCCTAATTTGTCTTTCTGAAACTGACTTCAAGTCGACTCATTCTCACCCCGGGGAGTGGAATGGAGCCAAAGCCACTTGGTCATGTGGATGACACAAATTAGAGATATTCGTACCATTCTTTTAAAGATGGATCGTTTATCTGCTCGGCTCCCTCATCTAATGAGAGATAGGGTTGTTCGCATGGTGAATCACTGGTTAGAAACTTCGAGTTTCACTCATGATTCTCCGCGTCTTGATTTATGAAATCGAATGCCTCAAGTAATTGGATGTCAACTGTAAAAGTCTTTTGGTGTAGTAAACGTCCACACGAACGTGGCTTGCTATGCTGAATGGGATTTTTGGAAATAGTTGATGTAGAAAGTTATAGGGAATTGTGAAGGATTGTGAGTTATCGTAAACGTCCACACTAACGTGGCTTGCGGTGACGTAGCAATTCCAAATGATTCACCTTAGTACTAAGTAATGGTTTACACTTAGGTACGCTTTATAGTATTCTTCCCAACGAAGTAACGCTATAATGATGTACGACCGAAGCAAATCTAATTGCTAAATCATTTGGGTGGGTAAACGTCCACACGAACGTGGCTTGCCTTATCTGATGGGATTTTAGATGTGATTAGTGATTTAATGATATTATTTGAGGGAGATAATATCGGATATTAAATTAATTGTTTGTTTAAATGTGCTTATAGGATTAGAGAATAGCTATGAACCCACTTTCTATGATACTCAAGGAGCATAAGCTCACTGGCCCCAACTATATTGATTGGAAGAGAAATTTAGACATTGTCCTAACTTCGGAGGAGTACAAGTTTGTACTCCATGAAGTGTGCCCTGCTGAGCCCACGGCTGCCTCAACTGATGAGGAAAAACTGACATATCGGAAGTGGAAAAAGGCTGATGAAATGGCTAGGTGTTATATTTTGGCTTCCATGTCAAATGTACTCCAAACCCAACATGAGTCGATGGACACTGCCTATGATATGATGTTTAACCTCAAGGAGATGTTTGGGGAGCAAGATCGTGCGGCAAGGCAAGAAGCCATGAGAGTCCTCATGACAACTACTCAGTCTGAAGGAACGCCCGTAGGGGAGCACGTTCTTAAGATGATGGGTCTGTTGAATGAGCTTGAGATCCTAGGAGCTCAAATTGATGCTGAGACGCAAGTCGACATCATACTCCAGTCTCTGACCCCTAGTTTTGAGCAGTTTCGCATGAGCTATAATATGGGTAAACTATCTTATTCTCTTGCGCAACTCCTGACTGAACTGAAGGCGGCAGAGGGGATCTACAAGAAGGGCAAGTCTCAAGCGCTTGTAGCTACCAAGTCCAAAGGCTTTAAGCCTAGTGGAGGTAGGGGCAAGAGGAGGAAGCAAGCCTGGAAACCCAGTGGTGTCAAGAAGACTGTACCACGAGTGGGGGCTGCAAAGCCAAAGGGCAAGTGCTTCCGATGTAATAAGTCTGGACACTGGAAGTCTGAATGTCCTCTCAAAGGTACGAATTTTTCTTTAGTCGTAAAAACATAGTCAGCGGTATTATCTACCAGAATTCTGGTGTGTAGATATGGAACCACTGACGGTATGTGCATTTTTGAATGCAGGGGTTCCAGAAAACCCGGCGACTTAGAGAAGAAGAGTTCGAGTCTACATGGGCAAAAAGCTGTAGAGGAGGCAGCGGTTGCGGTGGAAGACATTTATCTGCTTTAGTAGTTAAATAGGATTTCATTTCAAAGTTATTGCTTTATGTACCCTTTATTTTAGAAAGAACGTTTTGTTCTGGATTTCTATTATTTATGAATGGATATTTTATTTCTTTAATCATTGGATGATTTTGATAAGAAATAATGGCATTATCTATTCTGGTACATTAGATAGCAATATATGAATGATAGATCCTAAGTCTACCCCGATGCAACGAACCGTTCTATAACTTGTTTTACTTGTTAGATATTTCTTTATTAATCATTATACTTGTGAATTCTTATACTTAGTAGTATTTTTCAAATAAGATTCAAATGGTCGAAATTGATTTGATCAATTATAGTTGAAGGAATGGACCTTCCGACCTAAGAATTGAATTTGGAGGATAATACTTCTAAGCAAATCTTTCTGGAAAAAGGATAGAATTCAGACAAGTATTGAAAATGATTAGATATGCAGACATATGTGTATATTAGAAAGGTACGAGTAATTCTTTCAAGAATACTCAGTGATGGATTAGAATACTTGATGTGCCATAAAAGCAAAGTGTTTTGACTAGTCAATGGACACAAAGCTATTATGGGGAACCATCAAAGTATATCCATTAGAAGCCTGCGACTCAGTCGCGGAGGCCATCACCTGTCTGAATGACACATAGCATAATCAAAGATTGGGATTCAATCCCAAAGGGGCGCGCCATACACTTACGTGTAGAGATGGTGCGTTGTAAATAAGAAATGGAAATCTAATAGTAAAAGAACAAGTTGTTCGGAACTACCTATGTTCTATGGATATTCCTAGATACAACGGCATATTGAATATGGTTGTAGGATATCCTAGATGAACGAAGTATTGTGTGTTCTATAGTACTATGAACCAGAGGGACGTCTCGTCCGGTTCATAGAGGAAGACTATCAGATGAACCACAAAGCCTAAAATTGACGTAATACCTTGGAATGAGAAGAAGGACAGAAGACTAAAAACCAGCCAAACCGAGTAGAAGAACACCACATACTGCACCTACTGTTATTACTGTTATACACCGGGACGCCATTGCAGTGGGAGGTTGTTGGACAACCAGAGATATTCATAAGACTAGAGGAGTTCGGACTCTAGATCTAGTAGAGATGAAATCGACCCCTAGCTCTGCATGAGGGCGGTACTAGATCTAAATGTGCCTGCTTGGAACAATAAGGTTTATTGTTAAGAGGCTAGATCATTTAGAGTACAAGCTTAGTAAATCCATTTATGGATTGAAACAAAGCTATGAATCGTGGAACTTGCGAATTGATGGGATAGTCCATTTGATGGATTCATCAAAAGGCATAGACGAAAGGTGTATTGAAGACGTAATGGAAACAAGGTGGTGTTTCTCGAAGATTTTATGTAGATAACATTTTATCATTGGCAACAATATAAAAATATCGTCAGACATAAAATAATGGTTGTCTAAATAAATCGAGATATAAGATTGAGTAGAAGTTAGAGCATGTTCTTAAGATCATTCGTTCTAACGATAAGAACATTGTACTTCTCCTAGATATCTTATACGATTATGGTTTGTTTTAAACATGCATACTTCTGAGAAAGGTTATTGCCTTTCAGAGACAGAATAAACATCTATCTAAAGGTTTTGTGTTCGTACACATGAAGGAGATAGATAAAGCAGTTTCCTATACTTCAAGTATGGAAAGCTTTATAGATGCAATGTTGTAAAACAAGAACCTGATATCAACTATGCGGTTTGCGTAGTGGGAGGATATCAAGGTAATCTAGACAAGAGATTTTCGGATGCTGTAATAGTACTTGCAAAGTACTGAATTATTAAGCAAGACGAAATCTTCTTTGATTACAAATTTCTCAGATCCAAAAATCAAAGAAAGGACCAGTGAAAGTCGATATCAGGCTATGTGTTCACTTTTAGAAAGAGGTGGAACCATAAAAGAGTGATAAGCAGGACGCTTCTCAGACTCTCTCATAACCGAATAGCAGCCTCAGAGGCAGCGGAAGTTTTGGTTAGGCTCCGGGATAACCTCTTGACTTGGATATGACTCTTAGTTTACCAAAGGCTATTGGATAGCGGTGCACGGTGAACTGGAAGAAGTCATAAGTCAAAAGTGATGTTAACACATAGAGCAAGTACCACCTGATACGAGTCATCGTCAAGGGAGACGACGTAGTAGTCACCAAGATAACTTCAGAGCGGCAACCTAGATTGCTCACTCACATAGTACTTCTGGGAAGTACACTTTAAAAGCACGTGATGAGTATGGGAACCGGGAGTTTGGAGGAAATGACTAGACCTTAGTACAAGTGGGAGATTGTTGGAGTTGTGTACTTAATGTCTAGATTTAAGTAACGGTAAACTCCCCGTCATAGCATTTAATCTATTTAATTAATAAACAATTGTTTGCTTTTAATTATTATTAATTAAACATATGCAAATCATAGTCCTGGATTTTATACGTTGTAGTTAGTATGGTGTGTCGGGCCCACACAGAAGATCATACTATCGGTTACTCGTATTTAATCAAACAGTGGCTCACGACCTAGATGGACCCGGACCAATCCATCGGTATAGTCGTTGTGTGAGAGAGAAAATAATTTGTCTTAATTATTTTATCACACTTGTACACTTGGTGTATTGAGAGAATCGTTGAGATTCATCGATTAGGATTGCCGGCGATAATCGATTCGAGTCTCAGTTTATTTTATTCTTAATCCCCGATATTGTTGCGGGTGTGTATATTTAATATAAGTGACTTTGATTTACCAAAGGAATTAACCGATTTAATTATTGGGTTAATTACCGGTTAAGTTGGGTCACTATATTTCATATATGGCATGCCGTGAATGATTGACCGGACAGTGTATCCCGGAAGGGTTGATAATATCCCCGAGATGAGTTCATAAGGAATTATTGTGTAAACCTCATGAGTGGATTCGTTCCGCACAATATTGAAGGTTGAATGGTACTAGTCTCGGATTAAAGAGATGAATAAATTAATTAGCAATAAATTAATTTTATTCATGGATATTTAAATCTTAAATACACGGAATAAATAATACTACCGGAGAAATATTATTTGATATAATATGGTTTAATATTGGGAGTGCAATTAAATTTATATAGTGGAAAATAAATTTAATTAATATTGATAAGGATTAATGGACTTGGGCAGTGGGCTCAATTTAATCTTCAATATTGGAAGCCCAATATTCCACCTCCTTTAGATCCCCTACGTAGCCTATAAAAGCACTACATGGCCTTCATAATTCAAGACTTGAATAAGAAAAGATTATCATACTTGATATTCTAGAGAGTTGAAGGAGATCCATAGGAGTTCGATAGATCGTCGTCCACCCGACGTTCGAACGGAGTGCAAGGAATACGTGGGAAGATCCAAAAGGTCTTCAACTTGATTTCGTTTCTCCGCACAACGAATCAAAGGTATGATCATAAAACTTCTTGTGTGATTTTATGTTCAATTAATTGTGATACATACATGAACGCATGATCCGGGTAAACGACAAACTTCGGGGACGGGGATTCGAGATCCCCGGCGAAGGATCGAGGACCCTCGGCTGGGAGCCGAGGGGTGCGATCGAGCCCTAGGGCGTCGATCGCGGTGCCCACACGAGGACGCCCCGGCTGGACGCCGGGGCATGCGATCGACCTCACGGTCGATCGCGGGGGCAGCCGCGGCGGGGCCGCGGCGGGTGCGCTGGGCGCGCCGCCCTCCTCGGCGGTGGCGGTGAGTCGCCGGACTCACCGCCGGGGGCTGTTCGGAACAGCCCCACGGGGATGCGCGTGCATCCCCGGCGATCGCTAGGGCTAGCGATCGCGAGCCCCGGCGGGGGCTCGGCTAGGGTTTCTAGCCGCGGGTTTTTCCCGCGGCGACGACTCCCTTGTCGTGCCCGGTTCCGTTTGGTGGTTCGCGTGTTTCTGGCGATGGGATTTCGGTCGGGGTTATCGGTTCCGCAATTTTTGATACCCCGGGATATCGATTTCCAGCACAGTAGGTGCAGTTAGTGGTGTACCGCTACTCGGTTTGGCTGGCTTCCAGTCATTATCGTTTTCTCTCTTTTCAGAAGTATCACGTCATTTTGGGCTTGTGGTTCATCTAATAGTCTTACTCTAAGAATCGGGCGTTAGAACTTATAACGTCCCTCTGGTTCATAGTACTATTGAACACACATCTTTTGTTCTTCCAGGACATTCTACAACCGCATTGAATGCGCCGTTGTTTCCAGACATATCCATAGAACATAGGTAGTTCCGTATAACTCATGCTTTTACTATTTCTATAAGAGTTCCATTTCTTATTTCCGACACACCAATTCTACACAAGAGTGTATGGTGTAGTCATTTGGGATCAAATCCCAATCTCTGATCAGTATGCCATGCATTCCTCAGATAGGCATTTGCCTCCGCGATTAAATCGCAGGCTACAAATGGATATACCTTGATGGTTCCCCACAATAGCTTTGTGTCCATTGACTTGTCAAAACACTTTGCTTTTGTGGCACATCAGGTATGCTAATCCACTTTTCGAGTAATCATAAAATGAAGTACTCGTACCTTATTGTCTGAGTAGACAAAGGTCTGCATACATCAGAGTCAATCAATTCTAATACTTGTCCGGATCTTATATCTTATATCCATAAAGGATTGCTTAGTCATGTTATCTTCCAAATAAGATTCTTAGGTCGGAAGGTCCACTCCTTCAACTCAATTGATCAAAAATCAATTTTCGACCTTTGAACTTCTTATTTGAATAAGCATGACTTAGCATAAGAATCCACAAGTATAACTGATTTAATAAAGAAATCTCTTATTAGTAAAACGAGTTTTTATACTACGGTTCGTTGCATCGTGGTGGACTCAGGATTCTGTTGGAGTGGTATACTTAATGTCTAGATTTGAGTATTGTGAACTCCTTGTACACTTTCATTTACCTATTAAATACAAACATTCATTTGCTTTTAATTATTGTTAATTAAATATATGCAAATCATAGTCCTGGATTTTATACGTTGTAGTTAGTATGGTGTTGCATGGGCACACAGAAGATCATACTATCGGTTACTCGTATTTAATCGAACAGATGCTCACGACCTAGATGGACACGGACCAATCCATCGGTATAGTCGTTGTGTGAGAGAGAGAAAATAATTTATCTTAATTATTTTATCACACTTGTACACTTGGTGTATTGAGCGGATCGATTGAGACTCATCAATTAGGTTTGCTCGGCGATAATTGATTTGAGACTCAGTGTATTTTATTCTTAATCCCCGATACAATTGCGGGTGTGTATATTTAGTATAAGTGACTTTGATTTTCCAAAGGAATTGACCGGTTTAATTATTGGGTCAATTACCGATTAAGTTGGGTCACTATATTTTATATATGGCATGCCGTGAATTATTGACGGGACAGTGTATCCCGGAAGGGTTGATAATATCCCCGAGATGAGCTCATAAGGATTTATTATGTAAACCTCGCGAGTGGATTTAATTCCGCATAATAAATAAGGTTGAGTGGTACTAGTCTCGGATAAAAGAGATGAATAAATTTATTAAGCAATAAATAAATTTTATTCATGGATATTTATATCTTAAATACGCGGAATAAATAATACTACCGGAGAAATATTATTTGGATATAATATGGTTTAATATTGGGAGTGCAATTAAATTTATATAGTGGAAAATAAATTTAATTAATATTGATAAGGATTAATGGACTTGAGCAGTGGGCTCAATTTAATCTTCAATATTGGAAGCCCAATATTCCACCTCCTTTAGATCCCCTACGTAGCCTATAAAAGCACTACATGGCCTTCATAATAGACAAGACAAGATAATCATACTTGATTAGTCTAGAGAGTTGAAGGAGATCCATAGGAGTTCGATAGATCATCGCCCACCCGACGTTCGAACGGAGTGCAAGGAATACGTGGGAAGATTCAAAGGTCATCTTGATTTCGTTTCTCCGAACAACGAATCGAAAGGTAAAAATCTAAACGCCCTTGATTTATTCGATTTGGTTTATCGAGAATACCGTAGAACGAAGATCCGAAAATTCGAATCCGGAGTAGACGGAAGATCACGCGGTGGTGGCGAAGCCACCGGACCGCGTGGATCGACCCGCCTAGGGTTCGGCGGGCGCGGAGGAGGCGACCCTCGGCTGGGCCGAGGGCGCGCGGTCGATCACGGTTATCGACCGCCGGGGCGCGGGCTGGAGCCGCACACCACCCCACCTCGACGGTGGGGACCTCCAGGCGGCGGCGAGTCGCCGGACTCGCCGCGGGGGCTGCTGGGCAGCCCCTCCCCAATCGATCGCTCCATGCGATCGATCCCTTCGATCGCACAACCCCGGCTCGCGGGGGTTCGGCTGGGGGCGGGCTGCGTGGTCTCCAAAGGCCGGGCTACGGCGGATGAGTCGGCATTCATGTGATCTCCGGCGATGGGTTTTTGATCGGGCTATGGATTCCGCAAATTTTAATAGCCCGGGATATCGAATTCCAACAATTGGTATCAGAGCGTGGTTTACGTTCGCGGTATTTTCGATAAAATTGTTCTACCTCTCAGGGTTCCGACTATTATGGCTTAATTTATTATTCGTTTAATTTATTTTGTCATGTATGTTGGTTTGATTAAACTCTCGGACATGTCGAGATTCGTTTTTGGTGGTGAATGCTTGTAATAGTAAAAATTCGGGGGTTGACCGAATTTAGGATTTATTATTACGTTCTACGTTTTTCCGGAAATTGTATAGGGTCGATTTCATGTATAGAATCGATACCGGATAGTGTAAAAATTTATTTTTAATCTATTTTTGCGTTGGATCGATGCTGAAACGACCGCCGGAGAAGACGCGTGACGAAGGAGATGATCGTGAGGGTGAAAGGGCTCGGATCGACCGCCCCATGGTCGATCCCACGAGGACGATCGACCCACGCCCAAGGGGGCTGCCCGTGGGAGCTCCGGCCACGCCGGCCACCATTGGAGGTGGCGCGTGGGCTGGACGGCGGCGGTGCCTAGGCGGATGTCGAGGGGTGGCGCGGGGATCCCCACCCCGTGCTATCCCGGTCCGGTAATTCGCTTTCCTAATTGGTTCGGGTTTTTCCTATTTGAGTGTTCCTATTTTTGGGAACTCTCATGGATTAGGAAAAGAATCAATTTGGAATTGATTAGGATTCCTAAATTGATTATTTCTTTTTTTATGGAAATATTCATGGATTAGGAATCCAATTAATTTGGAAAGTAGAAGAGTCCTAAATTATTTTATTTCCTTATTTCATTATGGAAATCATCTAGAATATTCCAAGTGGGTCTTGGATAGATTATTCTAGAGATTTAATGAAGTAGAAAGGAAAAATAAAATAAATAAAAATATTAATAATATTTAATTTTATTTTTGATTTATTCGATTGACTTAATTATTATTAATTAAGTATCTTTTGGATTTATTAAAAATAAATAGATTTGAATATTGGAAATTAATATTCTCGTCACATGGAGCATTCAAGAACGAAGACTAAAGACTAGAAGATGCGTACGGAGATGGAGTAAAGCCATAATAGTCGGAAAATAATATTCTAGTAATTATTTTGACTATGTGATAATACTATGTGCTTTATTACATGTATGCATGCTATATGTGTTTACTTTTATGCACTAGATAGCGTATCCCTTTATTGTAAAAAGCTAAGTGGGAGAGGGTATGGAAACATACCCATGGTCTCCATTGCTGCTCTCTTGGTGACTTTTATAAACTTTTGAAGTTTATATAGATAATTTATTGGAGGAGAGTTCTTGTAATTCCTCTTACAAGAAACATTGATTAAGTTTATCAAACAATGCCTAATTTGTCTTTCCAAAGTTGATTTCAAGTCGACTCATTCTCACCCCGGGGAGTGGAATGGAGCCAAAGCCACTTGGTCATGTCGAGGACAAAAATTAGAGGCAGTCGTACCATTCTTTGATAGATGGATCGATTGTCTGCTCGGCTCCCTCATTTATGAGAGATAGGGTTGTTCGCATGGTGAATCACTGGTTAGAAACTTCGAGTTTCACTTATGATTCTCCGCGTCTTGATTTACAAGGTCGAATGGATCAAGTAATTGGGAGTCAATTATAAATATCTCTTAGTGCAGTAAACGTCCACACAACGTGGCTTGCTGTACTGACGGATTTTGGATTAATTGATGTAGACAGTTGTAAGAAATTCTGAAGAGTTGTGAAGTTATCGTAAACGTCCACACAACGTGGCTTGCGGTGATGTAGCAATTCCAAACGATTTACTTTGGTGCTGAGTAATGGTTTACACTTAGATACGCCTTATAGTATTCCTCACACCGAGGTTCTGCTATAAGCGATGTATGACCGAAGGAAATCTAATTGCTAAGTCGTTTGGGTGGGTAAACGTCCACACACCGTGGCTTGCCTTACCTGATGGGATTTTAGATGTAATTAGTGATTTAATGATATTATTTAAGGGAGATAATATCGGATATTAAATTGTTTGTTTGTTTTATGTGCTTATAGGTTAAGAATGACTGTGACCCCACTTTGTGATATACTTAAAGATGAAAACTCACTGGTTCCATATAGTACTGATTGGAAAAGAAATCTGGACATTGTCCAGACTATTGAGCCTTCCGAATCCACAGCTGACCCAACTCATGAGGACATTTGGAATGACCTCAGAATGATGTTGAGACATAGTGTGGAAGCCGGACAAGAAGTGATTGACATACTCTATAAATTCATTCCTATTAGAGAATCGCTTAAAAACGATTTGAAAAAGGCGGAACTTATAAGTATGGTCAGAAAGTCACAAGCTCTTGTGGCTAAGATGGAAGTGCAAGCAAAGAAGCCCAGTGGTTCTAAACCACGGAGTGGGAAGAGCAAGCCGCGAGGCAAGTGCTATCGATGCAAGCAGTCTGGGCACTGGAGGTCTGATTGTCCTCTCATCAAAGGTACGAAATTTTCCTTAGTCACTGAAACATTATCAGTGGTGTTATCTACCAGCACCAGGTGTGTAGATACGGGGGCCACTGATCATGTCTGCAATTCATTGCAGGGGTTCCAGGAAACCCGGAGACTTAGAGAGGGAGAGATCGTGGTCTACATGGGCAATGCCGCAAGGGTGGCGGCTGTTGCAGTGGGAGACGTTCACTTACGCTTCAGTAGTGATAGGGTTTTAGTTTTACATAATTGTCTTTACGTACCCAACTTTAGAAAGAATTTAATTTCGGTTTCTAAACTTATTATGAATGGATATTCTGTCTCTTTTGACCACTCTGTGATCATAAGAAGAAACAGTGAGATTATCTGTTCTGGTACATTGGTGGACGATTTGTATGTGCTAAATCCTGAGTCTAACACGATGCAACTAACCGAGAGTAATAACACATCTACGAACACCAATAAGAGAAAGGAACCTTCTAAAATGAATCAATTATACTTGTGGCATCTAAGGCTAGGTCATATAAACTCAAATAGGCTTCAAAGGTTGAAAGCTGATGGTTTAATCAGCGATGTTGAAGGAGAGGACCTTCCGACCTGCGAATCCTGTTTAGAGGGTAAAATGACCAAGCGTTCTTTTTCTGGTAAACGACGGAGGGCTGAACAAGTATTGGATTTGATTCACTCTGATGTATGCGGACCTATGTCTACTCAGGCAAGGGGAGGGTACGAGTATTTCATCACTTTCAGTGATGATTACTCAAGGTATGGATTTATATATTTGATGCGCCGCAAGAGCGAATCCTTTGACAAGTTCAAAGAGTTCAAGGCTTTTGTGGAGAACCTTCAAAATAAATCTATTAAATGCCTGCGATCTGATCGCGGAGGCGAGTACCTGTCTGGAGAATTCAAGGCATACTTGGCAGAGAATGGGATTGAATCCCAACTGACCTCACCATATACTCCTCAGCAGAATGGTGTGTCAGAAAGAAGGAATAGGACTCTTATGGAAATGGTGCGATCAATGATGAGTTACTCGGACTTACCTATTATGTTCTGGGGACTTGCCTTGGAAACAACGGCGTATATCTTGAATAGGGTTCCAACCAAAAAGGTACCCACCACACCCATGGAATTGTGGAGTGGGCGCAAGCCTAACTTGAAACACATTCGGATCTGGGGTTGTCCAGCACATGTGTTGCGACAAGGTGCCGATAAGTTAGAACCTAGATCAGAATTACGGCTGTTTGTAGGATACCCGAAAGGAACTACAGGTGGCATGTTCTATAGTCCTACGGACCAGAAGATCGTTATAAGTACTAACGCTCGGTTCTTAGAGGAAGACTATGTCATGGACCACAAGCCCAAAAGTGACATAATACTTGATGAATTGAGAGGTGACAAGGAAGACTTAGATACAGCCGAACCGAGTAGTAATACACCACTAGAACCTGCACCTACTGTCACTGTTAATACACCGGAACGTCGTCGTAGTGGGAGGGTTGTTAAACAACCAGAAAGATGGATTGGACTGGGTGAGTCTTCGGACTCTGGACCTGGAGTTCATGAAATCGATCCCTGGACCTATGATGATGCGGTACAAGATATAGATGCGTCTTCTTGGAAGAAAGCAATGAAATCCGAAATAGAATCTATGGATTCTAATAAAGTCTGGGATCTTGTAGAACCACCAAACGGCGTAAAGCCAATTGGGTGTAAATGGGTCTACAAGAGAAAGAGAGGATCTGACGGAAAGGTTGAAACCTTTAAAGCTAGGCTTGTTGCGAAAGGATATACTCAGAAAGAGGGAATCGATTATGAGGAGACCTTCTCGCCGGTAGCCAAGATAAAGTCGATCCGGATTCTCTTATCCATAGCAGCTCATACGGATTATGAGGTGTGGCAAATGGATGTCAAAACAGCTTTCCTAAATGGAAGTCTTGACGAGACGATTTATATGAAACAACCAGAAGGATTCATTGCTAAGGGGCGAGATCATCTAGTGTGCAAGCTTAATCGATCCATTTATGGATTTAAACAAGCCTCGAGATCGTGGAACCTGCGGTTTGACGAAGTAGTCCAATCTTTTGGATTCAGTCAAAGCATGGACGAATCGTGTGTGTATTGGAAACGTGATGGGAAGAAGGTGGTGTTTCTCGTGCTTTATGTAGACGACATTCTTCTCATTGGCAACAGTGTGAAAATGTTGTCAGACATAAAGGGATGGTTGTCTAGACAATTCGATATGAAAGATTTGGGAGAAGTCGGGCATGTTCTAGGGATCAAGGTTATAAGGGATCGCCGGAATAGAACATTGTACCTATCCCAGCAATCTTACATAGACACGATTCTGGCTCGTTTTAACATGCAAGATTCCAAGAAGGGTGAGCTGCCCTTCAGTAAAGGAACTTATCTTTCTAAGGAGATGTGTCCTCAGACACAAAAGGAGAAAGATGAAATGAAAGCAGTTCCCTACGCTTCGGCTGTGGGAAGCTTGATGTATGCAATGTTATGCACGAGGCCTGATATCTGCTATGCAGTTGGCGTAGTAGCAAGATATCAGAGTAACCCTAGAAAGGCTCATTGGACTGCCGTAAAGAGCATTTTCAAGTATTTGCGAAATACTAGGGATTATGTTCTAAGTTACGGGGCAGACAATCTGATTCCTTTGGGTTATACGGATTCGGATTTCCAAGCTGATAAGGACCGACGAAAGTCGACATCAGGCTATGTGTACACTTTGGGAGGTGGAGCCGTATCATGGAGGAGTGTTAAGCAAAAGTGCATTTCAGACTCTACCATGGAAGCTGAATATGTTGCAGCCTCAGAGGCAGCGAAAGAATCAGTTTGGTTCCTTAATTTCCTCCAGGACTTAGATGTGATTCCGAGTTTGCCTAAAGCTATGACAATTTATTGTGACAATAGCGGTGCAGTGGCAAACAGTAAGGAACCACGGTCCCATAGTGCTACGAAACACATAGAGCGCAAGTACCACCTGATTCGAGTCATCGTCAAGAGGGGCGATGCGATAGTCACCAAGATAGCTTCGGAGGACAACCTAGCGGACCCTTTCACCAAGATACTTCCTAAGGAAGTATATTTCAAGCACTTGGAGGGTATGGGAGTCAGAAGTTTGGAGGATAAGACTAGACCTTAGTATAAGTGGGAGATTGTTGGAGTGGTATACTTAATGTCTAGATTTGAGTATTGTGAACTCCTTGTACACTTTCATTTACCTATTAAATACAAACATTCATTTGCTTTTAATTATTGTTAATTAAATATATGCAAATTATAGTCCTGGATTTTATACGTTGTAGTTAGTATGGTGTTGCATGGGCACACAGAAGATCATACTATCGGTTACTCGTATTTAATCGAACAGATGCTCACGACCTAGATGGACACGGACCAATCCATCGGTATAGTCGTTGTGTGAGAGAGAGAAAATAATTTATCTTAATTATTTTATCACACTTGTACACTTGGTGTATTGAGCGGATCGATTGAGACTCATCAATTAGGTTTGCTCGGCGATAATTGATGTGAGACTCAGTGTATTTTATTCTTAATCCCCGATACAATTGCGGGTGTGTATATTTAGTATAAGTGACTCTGATTTTCCAAAGGAATTGACCGGTTTAATTATTGGGTCAATTACCGGTTAAGTTGGGTCACTATATTTTATATATGGCATGCCGTGAATTATTGACGGGACAGTGTATCCCGGAAGGGTTGATAATATCCCCGAGATGAGCTCATAAGGATTTATTATGTAAACCTCGCGAGTGGATTTAATTCCGCATAATAAATAAGGTTGAGTGGTACTAGTCTCGGATAAAAGAGATGAATAAATTTATTAAGCAATAAATAAATTTTATTCATGGATATTTATATCTTAAATACGCGGAATAAATAATACTACCGGAGAAATATTATTTGGATATAATATGGTTTAATATTGGGAGTGCAATTAAATTTATATAGTGGAAAATAAATTTAATTAATATTGATAAGGATTAATGGACTTGAGCAGTGGGCTCAATTTAATCTTCAATATTGGAAGCCCAATATTCCACCTCCTTTAGATCCCCTACGTAGCCTATAATAGACAAGACAAGATAATCATACTTGATTAGTCTAGAGAGTTGAAGGAGATCCATAGGAGTTCGATAGATCGTCGCCCACCCGACGTTCGAACGGAGTGCAAGGAATACGTGGGAAGATTCAAAGGTCATCTTGATTTCGTTTCTCCGAACAACGAATCGAAAGGTAAAAATCTAAACGCCCTTGATTTATTCGATTTGGTTTATCGAGAATACCGTAGAACGAAGATCCGAAAATTCGAATCCGGAGTAGACGGAAGATCACGCGGTGGTGGCGAAGCCACCGGACCGCGTGGATCGACCCGCCTAGGGTTCGGCGGGCGCGGAGGAGGCGACCCTCGGCTGGGCCGAGGGCGCGCGGTCGATCACGGTTATCGACCGCCGGGGCGCGGGCTGGAGCCGCACCCCACCCCACCTCGACGGTGGGGACCTCCAGGCGGCGGCGAGTCGCCGGACTCGCCGCGGGGGCTGCTGGGCAGCCCCTCCCCGATCGATCGCTCCATGCGATCGATCCCTTCGATCGCACAACCCCGGCTCGCGGGGGTTCGGCTGGGGGCGGGCTGCGTGTCTTCGGGCGCGTGGTCTCCAAAGGCCGGACTCCGGCGGATGAGTCGGCGTTCATGTGATCTCCGGCGATGGGTTTTTGATCGGGCTATGGATTCCGCAAATTTTAATAGCCCGGGATATCGAATTCCAACAGATTCATCATTTATATATTGCTAGCTAATGTACCAGAATAGATACTATCATTATTTCTTCTTATAACCATCAAATGATTAAAAGAAATAAAATATCCATTCATTAGAAATCCAGAACAAAGTTCTTTCTAATATGGAAGGTACATAAAAGCAATAACTCAAAATGAAATCCTATAAAATGTCCTCCACTGCAACAGCTGCCTCCTCTACAGCATTGCCCATGTAGACTACGATTTATTCTTTTCTAAGTCGTCGGGTTTCCTGGAACCCTTGCATTTAAAATGCACATACCGTCAGTGGTTCCATATCTACACACCAGGTTCCGGTAGATAATTCCACTTACTATGTTTTTACGACTAAAGAAAATTTCGTACTTTCTTTGAGAGGATAATCAGACTTCCAGTACCCAAACTGTTTACATCGAGAATACTTGCCTATTGGCTTTCTCGTCCCATCTCGTGGTCCAAGTAACTTAGGACCACTGGGTTTCTTTGCTTGCTTTTCCTTTCCCCCGGTTTTGCCCTTAGGTTCGAAACCTTTGGCATTGACTACAAGAGCTTGCGATTTCCGTCTCAACTCGTCTAAAAGGTTCATCATCTCGAAAACGTGTTTAAGCGTTTCCTCGAATGAATGACCTTTATGAGTATCCTCATCTCCTCTTGTCTAGCCACTATGTCATGTCTAAACATCTCCTTGAGTTTGAACATGATATCAATCAGTGGTTATTGCCAAAGCATTTTCCCACTTCTTAAAATCAGTTCTTTCCTCATCAGTTGAGACATTAGTATGACCGGGAGGACAAAGCTCTCTTGAGTACAAACATGTACTCTTTAACAGTCTGGGCAATGTCCAGATCTCTATTCCAATCAATACATTCAGGGACCAATGATTTAAATCCTTAAGTATCACATAAAGTGGGTTCAAAGCCATCTCCTAATCTATGAGCACATATAACAACAAACAATTGATTTAATCTCCGATATTATCTCCCTAAAATAATATCATTAAATCACTAATCGCCTCTAAAATCCCATCAGATATGACAAGCCACGTGGTGTGGACGTTTACCTTACCCAAATGATTTAGCAATTAGTTTTGCTTCGGTCATACATCACTTATAGCGGAACTTCGTGGGGAAGAATACTATAATGCGTATCTAAGTGTAAACCATTACTCAGTACCAAAGTAAATCGTTTGGAACCGCTACATCACCGCAAGCCACGTGGTGTGGACGTTTACGATGACTTCACAATTCTTCACAATTTCTTACAACTGTCTACATCAATTAATCCAAAATCCGTCAGCATAGCAAGCCACGTGGTGTGGACGTTTACTACACCAAGAGACTTTTATAATTGACTCCCAATTACAAGATCCATTCGATTTTCGTAAATCAGGACGCGGAGAATCATAAGTGAAACTCGAAGTTTCTAACTAGTGATTCACCATGCGAACAACCCTATCTCTCATTAGATGAGGGAGCCGAGCAGACAATCGATCCATCTATAAAAGAATGGTACGAAGGTCTCTAATTTGTGTCCTCTACATGACCAAGTGGCTTTGGCTCTATTCCACTCCCCGGGGTGAGAATGAGTCGACTTGAAATCAGCTTTGGAAAGACAAACTAGGCATTGTTTGATAAACTTAATCAATGTTTCTTGTAAGAGGAATTACAAGAACTCTCCTCCAATAACTTATCTATATAAACTTCAAAAGTTTATAAAAGTTACCAAGAGAGCAGCAATGGAGACCATGGGTATGTTTCCATACCCTCTCCCACTTAGCTTTTTACAATAAAGGGATACGCTATCTAATGCATAATTAAATACACATAAGCATGCATACATGAAATGATGGAGTTATATTCTAAATGTCTAGTTTAGTGACAATATGGAACTCCTTATCTGTGTTTTTCACTATCTATTAATCAAACTGTCGGCATTTTTGTCTATCTTGTACTTGAATGCAATAGTCCTAGATATATACGTTGTAGACAGTATGGCGTGAGGAGACACGCGGAAGATCATACTGTCGGTTACTCGTATAGTATCGAACAGAAGCTCACGACTTAGATGGACAGGGACAATCCATCGGTACGTCGTAGTGTGACTGGGTAATAGTTGGTCTTGACTATTATGTTACACTTGTACACTTGGTGTATTGAGCAGGAGCACGGGAGGGCGTTCGATTTATACTAATCGGCGTAATCGAACTAGACCTCAGAATTACGGATATACGAATTCCTAATCCCTATATAATTATAGGTGCGTTTGTCCAATTCTCGGTTCTTTAACTTACCAACGAGT
Organism: Euphrasia confusa; assembly: GCA_954870475.1. Classification (NCBI taxonomy): domain Eukaryota; kingdom Viridiplantae; phylum Streptophyta; class Magnoliopsida; order Lamiales; family Orobanchaceae; genus Euphrasia; species Euphrasia confusa. The sequence goes on from OX940966.1 coordinate 20,141,124, forward strand.
GAGACTAATTGATTAGTCGAGATACTCGGTAAATTGGGAATTGTAATTGTACTCACGGCATGCTATAGATTATAGACAGGAAACCGTGTCCCGTTTATCGGGTTGATAACGTCCCCGAGATGAGCTCATAAAGTTTATCATGTAAACCCTGCAGGTGGATTTGTTCCACATGATAATAAGGATGAGTGGTACTAGTCTCGGATAATAAGAAACGAATTAATTTAATTATTAGTAATTAAATAAATTCGTGGACGTTCGATATCTTAAACACGGGGAAAGTCGTATATGTAATTTCGGCGGAAATATTATTGTTGATATAATATTAAATTAATTTCGGGAATTCAATTATTATTTTATAGTGGAATTAATAATAATTAAATTTGAAATCGATTAATTAAGGAATTGCTTTTAAGTATTCCAAGTTAATTAATATTTCATTTTAGCCCCTAATTAATTTACCTAAGAGGTCCCTAGCGTAACTCTATATAAACCCCCCCCCCCTTGCCTATCCTAAACCTACAGTCCGCAGCTTTTTATTTTTCTGAGAAAAATTATTGCGTTAGCGCAATTAAGATTTTTCACTGTAAAATAAATTGTGTAGCGCAAATATTTTTCTCTCATCAGAGAAAAGAAATATAGCGCTGGTAGAAAAGGAGAAGGTGGAGAAGGAGACCCAACGGATCGTTGCCCACACAACGGTTGGAGTCACGGGAAGAGGCATACGCTAGCAATCGCTAAGGTCTCAACAATTCGACCGCTAAGGTATGAGATCGGATCTTTAATTCCGCATATAATTCGATCTCACTTTTCCTCGTTGATCATACTTTGAACGTAGATCGGGTTCCGGGGTTGTGGGTTGTATTCCTCGACTACTGGGGGTTCTAGGACCTCCGGAACGGTAGTCGGATGAGGAAAAACGACCCGGAAACGAGCCCGGAACAGCAACGTCGCGTTGCTGTTCGCGGAGAAACGGCGACCGCCGTTTCCAAACGGCGCCCGCCGTTTTGGCGTTTTTCTGGCAGCCCGCTCGGTTCGCGCGGTTGTCCTTCGGGGCAATGGCTGGGCGTGAATCGGGGCACGGGCTGGAAAAGCGAACGAAGTAGCGACAGCGGATGTCGACTGGGATCGTTCGGATGTTCGAGTGATCAAACGAACGCATCCCGGGTAGTCGATTTCCAACAAATGGTATCAGAGCCGGTTATGCGTTCTTGTATTGTTTGCGAGTTTGTTTTGCAGGTCACCCGATTATTATGGTCAATTTTTTTTGTACTGTATGTTGTGGTGTGTTAAACTCTCGGGATTGTCGAGATTTTTGGTTTTTTTAACGTTGCTTGCTTGTAATAGTTAAAACGACGGGTTGAGTCGTTTAGGTTTTCTATTTCGTTTTTTTCGTTTATCCGGGTGTATAGGATCGATCGATATGTATAGGATCGATGCCGGAAGTAGTTAGTTTACATATGTAATGTTGCTGCTGCTTGGTGAATCGAGACGAGATCGAGGGCCGGACGAACGAGGGTCGAGAAGTCGAACCCGCGGCTGCTGAAGGGCAAACGGCGGTCGCCGTTTCGGTGTTTTCTTGGCAGCAGCTTGCGGGGGTTCGACGGACATCACGGATCGCTTGTCGAGGGCCCGGGATGATACTCCAGTGGGAGGGGTTCGTCTCTTGGTCCTTAGACGAGTCGGTGATGGACCGAGACCGAGGCGAGCAACGAGACGAAGATCCGAGAAGACGTGCATCGAAGATTTTAAAGGCCATAATAATCGGGCCACGTTTAATGCTTTCTATGTGTTTACGTGTTTTATTATGCTTTAATTTCATATGCATGTGCTTGTTAATCCCTTTCGTAAAAACTAAGTGGGAGAGGGATTGGAAACAATCCCGCGGTCTCCATTCTCTGTTTTGATGGGGATGTGTGTCGCTTACGAGTTGGCTTTAGTGTCATCCTCCCTATCGGATAAAGTTGACACACGGATATCACTGGATCAAAATTCGAATTCAATTCCATTTATAGAATTGAACACTTAAGTTTTTCAAAGCAATGCCTAATCTGTCTTTCAAAGACTAATTTCAACTCGACTCATTCTCACCCCGGGGAGTGGAATGGAGCCAAAGCGCTTGGTTATGTCGATGACACAGATTAGAGACATTCGAGTCATTTGATGACTAGATCGATTGTCTGGTTGGCTCCCTCACTTTGTGAGAGATAGGGTTCAATTGCATGATTGATCGCTGGTTAGAAACTTCGAGTTTCACTTACGAGATATCAAGCTTTGATTAACGAAATTGTGAAATTTATTAAATGGAATTCAATTAACAAAGTTGTTTGTTTAGTAAACGTCCACACTATCGTGGCTTACTAGACGGAAACGGAACTTTGGGTTAATTGAGGCTCGACAGTTATAGGAAATCGTAAAGGGACCGCATGTCAACGTAAACGTCCACACTAACGTGGCTTGCGGTGGGCGTGTAGTTTCGGAGCGGTTAACTTAGTACTGAGAAATGGTATACACTTAGGTACGCTTTACAGTATCCTCCCCATCGGAGTCACTGCTGTAATGATGTACGACCGAAGTAAAAGTCCAGTTATAAAATCGTTTGGACTAGTATACGTCCACATGAACGTGGCATGCTAGTCTGATGGGATTTTAGGATTAATTGGTAAATTTAATGATATTAATTAAGGGAGTTAATATCAAATTAAATTTGACAGTTTGATTTGTCTCTTTTATAGATATGGCACTCAACCCGCTGTCCATTATACTAAAAGAAAACAAACTCACTGGTCCGAACTATGTTGATTGGAAACGAAACTTGGACATTGTCCTAACTGCTGAGGAGTACAAATATGTACTCCATGAGGTTTGTCCTGATGAACCTATTGACACCTCCACTCCTGAGGAAAAGGAAGCTCATCGGAAGTGGGTCAAGGCTGATCAGATGGCGCGGTGCTACATTTTGGCTTCTATGTCAAATGTGCTGCAACATCAGCATGAGGCCATGACCACTGCCTATGATATGATGCTTAACCTCAAGGAGATGTTTGGTAGTCAGGATAGGGCAGCCAGGCAAGATGCCAAGAGAAAACTCATGACGACCACTATGTCCGAAGGAACGCCCGTGAGGGATCACGTTCTTAGGATGATAGGCTATCTGAATGAGATAGAGATTATGGGAGGAGCTATCGATGGGGAAACCCAGATCGATATAGTGCTCCAGTCTCTGCCAAGGAGTTTTGAGCAGTTCCGCCTGAACTATAACATGAACAAGAGGTTATATTCGTTGGCGGAGCTCCTGACTGAACTCCAGGCGGCAGAGGGAATCTTTAAGAACTCTCAGGCACTTGTGGCTGTGAAACTTCCTGGTCCTCCGGGGACTAAGAGGAAGAAGAAGCAAGGACGGAAACCCAGTGGACCCAGCAATGGTGGACCACGGAATGGAGTGAACAAGCCCAAGGGCAAGTGTTTCCGTTGCAAGCAGTCTGGACATTGGAAGTCTAATTGTCCTCTCAGACAAGGAGGTACGAACTTTTCCTTAGTCACTGAAACATGTTTAGCGGTGTTATCCACCGGTACCTGGTGTGTGGATACGGGAGCCACTGATCATGTCTGCAATTCTTTGCAGGGGTTCCAGGAAACCCGGCGGCTTAGAGAGGGAGAGATCACTATCTACATGGGCAACGCTACGAAAGTGGCGGCAGTTGCAGTGGGAGATATTCATTTGTCTTTTAATAATAAAGTTTTGGTATTGAATAATTGCCTTTATGTACCGAATTTTAGAAAGAACCTTGTTTCGGTTTCTAAATTGGTTTTGAATAAATATTCTGTTTCTTTTGATAGTTCTGTTATTATCAAAAAGAATGGTGAGTATATCTGTTCTGGTACATTGATAGGCAACTTATATATACTGAATCCTGATTATTCCACGATGCAACGAGTAGAGTCAAATAACACATCTAGTACCAATAAGAGAAAGGAGCCTTCTAGGATGAATCAAAAGTACTTATGGCATCTTAGGCTAGGTCATATTAACTTGGGTAGGATTCAAAGGTTGATAACTGATGGAATACTCAGTGGTGTGAAAGATGAGGACTTTCCAACCTGCGAATCATGCCTGGAAGGAAAAATGACCAAGCGACCCTTTAGTGATAAGGGGTATAGATCCAAGGAAGTACTGGAATTGATTCACTCTGATTTGTGCGGGCCTTTATCTGTCCAAGCGAGAGGAGGTTATGAATATTTCGTAACCTTCACTGATGATTACTCAAGGTATGGTTTTATATACCTGATGCGCCGCAAGAGCGAGTGCTTTGACAAGTTCAAGGAGTACAAAGCTCTTGTGGAGAACCTTCATGGTAAAACCATAAAGACTCTACGATCTGATCGTGGAGGAGAGTACCTCTCGGGAGAGTTTAAGGCGTACTTATTAGAGAATGGGATTGACTCCCAGATGACTGCACCATACACGCCCCAGCAGAATGGTGTAGCAGAAAGAAGGAATAGGACTCTTATGGAAATGGTAAGATCTATGATGAGTTATTCAGACCTACCAGTTTCGTTCTGGGGATATGCCTTGGAAACAACGGCGTATATCCTGAACTTAGTTCCTTCTAAATCAGTCCCTAAAACGCCCTCGGAATTGTGGACCGGGCGAAAGCCGAACTTGAAACACATTCGGATCTGGGGTTGTCCAGCACATGTGCTGAAGCATGGGGCTGATAAGTTGGAATCTCGTTCAGATATTCGGTTGTTTATAGGATATCCTAGAGGAACGAAAGGTGGTCTATTTTATAGTCCTCAGGACCAGAAGATCGTTGTTAGCACCAACGCTCGGTTCTTGGAAGAGGATTATATATTGGACCACAAGCCCAAGAGTGAGATAATACTGAATGAACTGAGAGGGGACGATCAAGGCTTAGATCCAACCGAACCGGGTGATACGCCACCACAGTCTGCACCTGTAGTTACTGAGGTTACACCGGAGCCTCGTCGTAGTGGGAGGGTTGTTCGAAAACCCGATAGGTTCATGTTTATAGGTGAGTCTTCGGACTTGATACCTGGAGAACATGAAGCCGATCCCTGGACCTATGGCGAGGCGCTTAAAGATCAAGATGCTCAGTCTTGGCAAAAGGCGATGAAATCTGAGATTGAATCAATGGATTCAAATCAGGTCTGGAATCTTGTAGCACCGCCCAAAGGTGTAAAAGCCATTGGTTGCAAGTGGGTGTACAAGAGGAAAAGAGGGTCTGACGGGAAGGTTGAAACCTTCAAGGCTAGGCTTGTTGCGAAAGGGTATACTCAGAAAGAAGGGATCGATTATGAGGAAACTTTTTCGCCGGTAGCTATGCTAAAGTCGATCCGGATTCTTTTGTCTATAGCATCTCATATGGATTATGAGGTGTGGCAAATGGACGTCAAGACAGCATTCTTGAATGGGAATCTTGACGAGACCATTTACATGAGACAGCCAGAAGGTTTCATCAAGAAAGGCCAAGAGCATCTAGTGTGTAAGCTAAACCGATCCATTTATGGATTGAAGCAAGCTTCTAGATCTTGGAACATGCAGTTTGATGAGGTTATCCAGTCTTATGGATTCATTCAAAGCATGGACGAGTCGTGTGTATACCGGAGATGTGACGGAAACAGTGTGGCGTTTCTCGTGCTTTATGTAGACGACATCCTTCTAATTGGCAACAATGTGAAGATGTTGTCAGACATAAAGGGATGGTTGTCCAAGCAATTCGATATGAAAGACTTAGGACAAGTTGGGCATGTTCTTGGGATCAAGGTTATAAGGGATCGCCGGAAAAGAACATTAAGCTTGTCCCAGGCTTCATATATTGATACGATTCTGGCTCGTTTCAACATGCAGAATTCCAAGAGAGGTGCTCAACCTTTCTGCCATGGAATTCATCTATCTAAAGACATGTGTCCCAAAACACAAAAGGAGATAGATTACATGAAGAAGGTTCCTTATGCTTCGGCAGTAGGAAGTCTAATGTATGCCATGTTGTGCACGAGGCCTGATATCTGCTATGCCGTGGGCATGGTAGCTAGATATCAGAGTAACCCTGGACAGGGTCACTGGACTGCTGTAAAGAACATACTTAAGTACCTGCGAAGGACTAGGAATTATGTTCTGAGTTACAAAGCGTCCGAGTTGATTCCTATTGGTTACACAGACTCGGATTTCCAATCTGATAAGGATCAGCGAAAGTCTACATCAGGCTATGTGTTCACATTGGGAGGTGGAGCAGTCTCATGGAAGAGTGTTAAGCAGAAATGCATTTCGGACTCTACCATGGAAGCCGAATATGTAGCAGCCTCTGAGGCAGCTAAAGAATCGGTGTGGCTCAGGAATTTCCTTATGGACTTGGATGTGGTTCCTAAAATGCCTAGAGCTATCACAATTTGTTGTGACAATAGCGGTGCAGTGGCTAATGCAAAGGAACCACGAGCCCACAATGCGAGTAAACACATAGATCGCAAGTACCACCTGATTAGAGACATCGTCAGGAGAGGCGATGCGGTTGTCACCAAGATTGCATTAGCGGATAACCTGGCTGACCCCTTTACGAAGGCACTTCCAGCGGAAGCGTTCAAGAGACACGTGAAGGGGATGGGTATCGGATGTATGGTAGAGGGCAACTAGAGATTTAGTATAAGTGGGAGATTGATGGAGTTATATTCTAAATGTCTAGTTTAGTGACAATATGGAACTCCTTATCTGTGTTTTTCACTATCTATTAATCAAACTGTCGGCATTTTTGTCTATCTTGTACTTGAATGCAATAGTCCTAGATATATACGTTGTAGACAGTATGGCGTGAGGAGACACGCGGAAGATCATACTGTCGGTTACTCGTATAGTATCGAACAGAAGCTCACGACTTAGATGGACAGGGACAATCCATCGGTACGTCGTAGTGTGACTGGGTAATAGTTGGTCTTGACTATTATGTTACACTTGTACACTTGGTGTATTGAGCAGGACCACGGGAGGGCGTTCGATTTATACTAATCGGCGTAATCGAACTAGACCTCAGAATTACGGATATACGAATTCCTAATCCCTATATAATTATAGGTGCGTTTGTCCAATTCTCGGTTCTTTAACTTACCAATGAGTGAGACTAATTGATTAGTCGAGATACTCGGTAAATTGGGAATTGTAATTGTACTCACGGCATGCTATAGATTATAGACAGGAAACCGTGTCCCGTTTATCGGGTTGATAACGTCCCCGAGATGAGCTCATAAAGTTTATCATGTAAACCCTGCAGGTGGATTTGTTCCACATGATAATAAGGATGAGTGGTACTAGTCTCGGATAATAAGAAACGAATTAATTTAATTATTAGTAATTAAATAAATTCGTGGACGTTCGATATCTTAAACACGGGGAAAGTCGTATATGTAATTTCGGCGGAAATATTATTGTTGATATAATATTAAATTAATTTCGGGAATTCAATTATTATTTTATAGTGGAATTAATAATAATTAAATTTGAAATCGATTAATTAAGGAATTGCTTTTAAGTATTCCAAGTTAATTAATATTTCATTTTAGCCCCTAATTAATTTACCTAAGAGGTCCATAGCGTAACTCTATATAAACCCCCCCCCCCCCCCTTGCCTATCCTAAACCTACAGTCCGCAGCTTTTTATTTTTCTGAGAAAAATTATTGCGTTAGCGCAATTAAGATTTTTCACTGTAAAATAAATTGTGTAGCGCAAATATTTTTCTCTCATCAGAGAAAAGAAATATAGCGCTGGTAGAAAAGGAGAAGGCGGAGAAGGAGACCCAACGGATCGTTGCCCACACAACGGTTGGAGTCACGGGAAGAGGCATACGCTAGCAATCGCTAAGGTCTCAACAATTCGACCGCTAAGGTATGAGATCGGATCTTTAATTCCGCATATAATTCGATCTCACTTTTCCTCGTTGATCATACTTTGAACGTAGATCGGGTTCCGGGGTTGTGGGTTGTATTCCTCGACTACTGGGGGTTCTAGGACCTCCGGAACGGTAGTCGGATGAGGAAAAACGACCCGGAAACGAGCCCGGAACAGCAACGTCGCGTTGCTGTTCGCGGAGACACGGCGACTGCCGTTTCCAAACGGCGCCCGCCGTTTTGGCGTTTTTCTGGCAGCCCGCTCGGTTCGCGCGGTTGTCCTTCGGGGCAATGGCTGGGCGTGAATCGGGGCACGGGCTGGAAAAGCGAACGAAGTAGCGACACCGGATGTCGACTGGGATCGTTCGGATGTTCGAGTGATCGAACGAACGCATCCCGGGTAGTCGATTTCCAACATGAAATAAAGCACATAGAATATTATCACATAGTCAAAATAATACTAGAATATTATTTTCCCGACTATTATTGCTTTATCGCATCTCCGTACGCATCTTCTAGTCTTCAGTCTTCGTTCTTGAATGCTCCATGTGACGAGAATATTAATCCCAATATTTAAATCTATTTATTTTTAATAAATCCAAAAGTTACTTAATTCGAAAATTAAGTCAATCGAATAAATCAAAAATAAAATTAAATATTATTAATATTTTTATTTATTTATTTTCCTATCTAATTCTATTAAATCTCTAAAATAATCTATCCAAGACCCACTTGGAATATTCTAGAAGACTTCTATAATAGAATAAGGAAATAAAATAAATTAGGACTCCTAATCCTTCCAAATTAATTCCTTTCCTAATCTATTAAAAATTCCATAAAGGAATAATTAAATAGGAAAAATTAATTAAGGACTCTTCTACTTTCCAAATTAATTAATTTCCATGTCTATCAAAATTCCCATAAAATAGGAATAATCAACTAGGAAATAAATTAATTTATTTTCCTTTCTAATTCCATTAAATCTCTAGAATCCTATTCCAAGTAGACTTAGAATATTCTAGAAGACTTCCATAATAGAATAAGGAAATAAATTAATTCCAATTAATTCTTTTCCTATTTCCATGAGAATTCCCAAAAAATAGGAATACTCAAAATAGGAAAACCGAATCAATTCTAAATTTATTCCTTCCTTATCCATGAAAATTCCCATAAAAGGAATAATCAATAAGGAAATAAATTTATTCTAAATTTATTCTTTTTCTATTCCATGAGAGTTCCCAAAAAATAGGAATACTCAAAATAGGAAAACCGAATAATTTAGGAAAGTTGAATCTTGATAGGAGTAGCACGAGATCACGAGGACCCCGCGCCACCCCCACCGCCGATCGACTACCACCGGGGAAGAGCACCGCCGCCTAGCCGGCCGGCCAACCACCTCACGACGGCAGCCCACGGCCAAGGGCGATCGAGCCCTAGCCCCGTGATCGATCATGGGGTCGATCATCATGATCGATCCCCGGTCCTTTCTTCCTCTCGTCACTTCGTCTTCTCCGGCGGTCATTTCGGCATCGATCCAACGTAAAATAAATTACATGAATTTAATTACAATTATCCGGTATCGATTCTATACATGAAATCGACCTTATACATTTTCCGGAAAAAGTAGAACGTAATAATAAACCTAAATTCGGTCAACCCCCGAATTTTTACTATTACAAGCATTCACCACACATAAAACGAATCTCGACATGTCCGAGAGTTTAATAAAATTATGACAATAATTAACGAAGAATTATATCTAGCCATAATAGTCGGAAACCCTGCAAGGTAGAACAATTTATCGCATATACACATGAACTAGAACCACGCTCTGATACCAATTGTTGGAAATCGATATCCCGGGGTTAACGGAATTGCGGAAACATAACCCCGATCAAAATCCCTTCGCCGGAAACCACCGCGAACCACCAAACGAACCGGGCCCGACCAAAGCAACACCGCCGCGGGATAAACCCGCGGCTAGCCCTAGCCGAGCCCCGCGTGGGGCTCGCGATTGCACACGGCAATCGCTGGGGATGCATCGTGCATCCCCCGGGGCTGCTCGTAGCAGCCCCCGGCGGTGAGTCCGGCGACTCACCGCCACCGTCGATCGGAGGAGGGGGCGCCTGCCGCGGCACCAGCCTGCGGCTGCCCCCAGCGATCGACCGAAGTCGATCGCTCGCCCCGGCGTCCAGCCGGGGCCCTTCGATGTGCACCAGCGGTCGAAGCCCTAGGGCTCGACCGCCACCCTCGGCGTCCAGCCGAGGGTACTCATGCGATCCCGGCGGGGTTCTCTTGACCGCCCGCGGTCCGGTGATCTCGGATCACCACCGCGCGGTCAAACCCCATCCCCGGGTTCGTCCCTCGGATCTTCGTTCATGCGTATACCCGAATTAATAATTAAAATCATCGAGGGGGTTCGTGATTTTACCTTTGTTCTCGTTGTACGGAGAAACTGTTGGAGTTGTGTACTTAATGTCTAGATTTAAGTAACGCAAACTTACGATCCATTGCCATTAATCTATTTAACTAAATAAACAATTATTTGCGTTTAATTATTTATAATTAAATATATGCAAATCATAGTCCTGGATTTTATACGTTGTAGTTAGTATGGTGTTGCATGGGCACACAGAAGATCATACTATCGGTTACTCGTATTTAATCGAACAGTTGCTCACGACCTAGATGGACACAGACCAATCCATCGGTATAGTCGTTGTGTGAGAGAGAAAATAATTTATCTTAATTATTTTATCACACTTGTACACTTGGTGTATTGAGCGGATCGTTGAGATTCATCGATTAGGATTGCCGGCGATAATCGATTCGAGTCTCAGTGTATTTTATTCTTAATCCCCGATATTATTGCGGGTGTGTATATTTAATATAAGTGACTTTGATTTACCAAAGGAATTAACCGATTTAATTATTGGGTTGATTACCGGTTAAGTTGGGTCACTATATTTCATATATGACATGCCGTGAATAATTGACCGGACAGTGTATCCCGGAAGGGTTGATAATGTCCCCGAGATGAGTTCATAAGGAATTATTATGTAAACCCTGCAGGTGGATTCGTTCCACATAATAATTAAGGTTGAATGGTACTAGTCTCGGATATAAGAGATGAATAATTAATTAATTAGCAATAAATTAATTTTATTCATGGACATTTCTATCTTAAATACACGGAATAAATAATACTACCGGAGAAATATTATTTGATATAATATGGTGAATATTGGGAGTGCAATTATATTTATATAGTGGAGTTAATATATAATTAATAATAGTAAGGATTAATAGATTTGGGCTTGGGCTCAATTTAATCACTATTATTGGAAGCCCAATATTCCACCTCCTTAAGATCCCCTACGTAGCCTATAAAAGCACTACATGGTCTTCACAATTTGACAAGACAAGATAATCATACTTGATTAGTCTAGAGAGTTCGTGAAGGAGATCCATGGAGTTCGGTAGATCGTCGCCCACACGACGTCCGGGCTAGTGCAAGGAATACGTGGGAAGATCTCAAGGTCGTCGAATTGAGTTCTACGTTTCTCCGAACAACGAGAACGAGGTAAATCGTAAAACCCTCTTTATGATTTTAATCGTTTTAATTATCGTAAAAATATCGTGAACCAAGATCCGAGGTTCGGGATCCTCACCGGGGTCGAGCTGGGTGGTGGTGATCGAAGATCACCGGACCACCACGGCTGGAACGACCCGACGGCGAAGATTCGCGCGTAGGGCTTGACTGCCCAGGCAAGCGGCCGCCTGGGGGGTCAAGCGGCCGCCTGGTGTGCCCAGGCAGCGGGCTGCGGGATTTCCCGCAGCGGATCCGCGGGGGCATCGCTGGAGGCGTGCGGGGGCCTGATCGGACGGCGGCGGCGCGAGCTGCTGCTAGGGTTCGATGGGACTGGTCCTCGCCGTGCTCGGCCATGCATGGAGCTGGACGGGCTGAACCCTAGCGCACATCCGATGATGTGCGCACGCCTCGAACAAACAAGCGGTGGCTCGGCCACGGCTAGGGTTTGCAAAGGGGTTGTCCGTGAGGGTTCGACTGCGCCCAAGGGGGGGCTGCTGCGAGCAGCCCTAGGCGGCTGTTGTGATCAGCCGCGAGCCCATGCGAGGGCTCGACCGAACAAGCCGCGGGTTCGCCTGCGGTTAGGGTTTGGTTGGGCTCGGCTTCGTGGTGGTTCGTGGCGGGATGTTCCGACAATCGGGAGTCGATTGGAATTGTCGTTCCGCATTGACAATTCCGGATATTCGTTCTCCGAAGGATTTCGGTCGGAATTAATTAGATAATTAATTTTAATTAATTTATTAATTCCGGGATATCGATTTCCAACAATTGGTATCAGAGCGTTGGTTTTAGTTCACGGTATTTTTCGATAAATTGTTCTACCTTGCAGGGTTTCCGACTATTATGGCTAGATATAATTGTTCTTAATTATTGTCATAATATTGTTCTTGATTATTAAACTCTCGGACATGTCGAGATTCGTTTTATATGTGGTGAATGCTTGTAATAGTAAAAATTCGGGGGTTGACCGAATTTAGGTTTATTATTATGTTCTACTTTTTCCGGAAAATGTATAGGGTCGATTTCATGTATAGAATCGATACCGGATAATGTAATTTTAATTCTTGTAATTTTATTTACGTTGGATCGATGCCGAGACGACCGCCGGAGAACTCATGTGACGAAGGAGAAGATGAGAGGGAGGACCGGGGATCGATCACGAGGATGGATCCCATGAGGATCGATCAAAGGGGCGGAGGGGGCTGCCCGTGGGATTTCTTGGCCACGCCGGCCACCGGTGGTGGTGGCGCGTGGGCTGAGGTGGCGGCGGCGCTCCTCCCGGCCGGCGATCGATGGTGGGGGGCGCGGGGTCCTCGTGATCTCGTGTTCTCCTACCAAGATACTACTTTCCTAATTGATTCGGTTTTCCTATTTGAGTTTTCCTATTTTTGGGAATTCTCATGGATTAGGAAAAGAATTAATTGGAATTAATTTTATTCCTTATTCTATTATGGAAGTCTTCTAGAGTATTCCGAGTTCTACTTGGAATAGGATCCTAGAGATTTAATAGAATAGGAAAGGAATAAGAGTTAATTTAGGATTGATTTATTTCCTAATTGATTATTCCTATTTTATGAGAATTTTCATAGAGATGGAAATTAATTAATCTTGGAAAGTAGAAGAGTCCTAATTTATTTTATTTTCTTATTCTATTATAGAAGTCTTCTAGAATATTCCAAGTTTTACTTGGATAGATTATTCTAGAGATTTAATAGAATTAGATAGGAAAATAAATAAATAAAAATATTAATAATATTTAATTTTATTTTTGATATATTCGATTGACTTAATTTTCGAATTAAGTAACTTTTGGATTAATTGAAAATAAATAGATTTAAATATTGGGATTAATATTCTCGTCACATGGAGCATTCAAGAACGAAGACTGAAGACTAGAAGATGCGTACGGGGATGCGATAAAGCCATAATAGTCGGAAAATAATATTCTAGTATTATTTTGACTATGTGATAATATTCTATGTGCTTTATTTCATGTATGCATGCTTATGTGTATTTAATTATGCATTAGATAGCGTATCCCTTTATTGTAAAAAGCTAAGTGGGAGAGGGTATGGAAACATATCCATGGTCTCCATTGCTGTTCTCTTGGTGACTTTTATGGACTTTTGAAGTTCGTATAGACAAGTCATTGGAGGAGAATTCTTGTAATTCCTTTTACGAGAAACATTGATTAAGTTTATCAAACAATGCCTAATTTGTCTTTCCAAAACTGATTTCAAGTCGACTCATTCTCACCCCGGGGAGTGGAATGGAGCCAAAGCCACTTGGTCATGTAGAGGACACAAATTAGAAACTTTCGTACCATTCTTTGATAGATGGGTCGTTTGTCTGCTCGGCTCCCTCATTTATGAGAGATAGGGTCGTTCGCATGGTGAATCACTGGTAAGAAACTTCGAGTTTCACTTATGATTCTCCACGTCTTGATTTACGAGATTAAATGGATCAAGTAATTGGGAGTCAATTATAAAGATCTCTTAGTGAAGTAAACGTCCACACAACGTGGCTTGCTATGCTGACAGATTTTGGATTAATTGATGTAGACAGTTGTAAGAAATTGTGAAGAGTTGTGAAGTTGTCGTAAACGTCCACACAACGTGGCTTGCGGTGATGTAGCAATTCCAAACGATTTACTTTGGTACTGAGTAATGGTTTACACTTAGATACGCCTTATAGTATTCCTCACACCGAGGTTCCGCTATAAGTGATGTATGACCGAAGGAAATCTAATTGCTAAGTCGTTTGGGTGGGTAAACGTCCACACACCGTGGCTTGCCTTACCTGATGGGATTTTAGATGTGATTAGTGGTTTAATGATATTATTTGAGGGAGATAATATCGGATATTAAATCGATTGTTTGTTGTTATATGTGCTCATAGATTAGGATATGGCTTTGAACCCACTTTCTGTGATACGTAAGGATTATAAACTCATTGGTCCCTAAATGTAATGATTGGAATAGAGATCTAGACATTGTCCAGACTGTTGAAGAGTACAAGTTTGTACTCAGTGAGCTTTGTCCTCCCGAGCCTATTGACATAGGCGGCTAGACAAGAAGCGATGAGGATACTCATAAAGGCCAGTCCTTCGAGGAAACGCTTAAACACGTTTTTGAGATGATTGACCTTTTAGACGAGTTGAGTCGGAAATCGCAAGCTCTTGTAGCCAATGCCGAAGGTTTCGAACCTAAGGGTAAAATCGGGGAAAGGAAGAGCAAGCAAAGAAACCCAGTGGCCCTAGGTTTCTTGGACCACGAGATGGGACGAGAAAGCCAAGAGGCGGGTGTTCTCGATGCAAACAGTCTGGGTACTGGAAGTCTGATTATCCTCTCAAAGAAAGTACGAAATTTTCTTTAGTCGTAAAACATAGTCAGTGGTATTATCTACCGGAACCTGGTGTGTAGATATGGAACCACTGACGGTATGTGCATTTTAAATGCAAGGGTTCCAGGAAACCTGACGACTTAGAAAAGAAAAGATCGTAGTCTACATGGGCAATGCTGTGGAGGAGGCAGCAGTTGCAGTGGAGGACATTTTATAGGATTTCATTTTGAGTTATTGCTTTTATGTACCTTTCATATTAGAAAGAACTTTGTTCTGGATTTCTAATAAATGGATATTTTATTTCTTTTAATCATTTGATGGTTATAAGAAGAAATAATGATATTATCTATTTTGGTACATTAGCTAGCAATATATAAATGATGAATCCTGAGTCCACCACGATGCAACGAACCGTAGTGTGAAACTCGTTTTACTAATAAGAGATTTCTTTATCAATTATACTTGTGGATTCTTATGCTGAGTCATGTTTATTCAAATAAGAAGTTCAAAGGTCGAAAATTGATTTTTGATCAATTAAGTTGAAGGAGTGGACCTTCCGACTTAAGAATCTAATTTGGAAGATAATATGACTAAGCAATCCTTTATGGATATAAGATGTAAGATCCGGACAAGTATGAGAATTGATTGACTCTGATGTCTACTCAGACAATAAGGTACGAGTATTTCATTTGATGATTACTCAAGAAATGGATTAGAATACCTGATGTGCCACAAAAGCAAGTGTTTTGACAAGTCAATGGACACTAAGCAATTGTGGAGAACCATCAAGGTATATCCATTTCTAGCCTGCGATTTGATCGCGGAGGCAAGAACCTGTCTGAGGAATGCATAGCATACTGATCAGAGATTGGGATTTGATCCCAAATGACTACACCATACACTGTTGTGTAGAAATGGTGTGTCGCAAACAAGAAATGGAACTCTTATAGAGATAGTAAAAGATGAGTTATACGGAACTACCTATGTTCTATGGATATGTCTGGTAACAACGACGCATGTGGTTGTAGAATATCCTAGAAGAACAAAAGGTGTGTGTTCGATAGTACTATGAACCAGAAGGACGTTATAAGTTCTAACGCTCGGTTCTTAGAGGAAGACTATTAGATGAACCACAAGCCCAAAATGACATGATACTTCTGATAAGAGAGAAAACAATTAAGACTTAGAACCAGCCGAACCGAGTAGCGGTACACCACTAACTGCACCTACTGTTATTACTGTTTATACACCGGAACGCCGTTGTAGTGGGAGGTTGTATAACAACCGGAGATATTCATAAGACTAGGAGAGTCTTAGGACTCTGGACCTAGTATACATGAAATCGATCCCTGGATCTACAAAAAGGCCGTACTAGATCTAAATGTGCCTTCTTGGAGAGCAATAAGGATTATTGCTAAGAGGCGAGATCATTTAGAGTACAAGCTTAGTTGATCCATTTATGGATTGGAACAAAGCATTGAGTTCGTGGTACTTGCAAATTGATGAGATAGTCCATTTTATGGATTCATCAAAAGCATAAACGAATTGTGTGTATTGGAAACGTGATGGAAACAAGGTGGTGTTTCTCGGAGGTTTTATGTAGATGACACTCTTATCATTGGCAACAATGTAAAGATGTTATCAGACAAAAAATGATGGTTGTCTAGATGAATCATTATGAAAGATAAAGGAAGAAGTTGGACATGTTCTTGAGATCTTGGATCTCTAGATAGAACATTGTACTTCTCCTGGACATCTTACATAAATGATTATGGTTCGTTTTAAACATGCAAGATTCCAAGAAAGGTTCGTTACCTTTCAGAGACGGAATGCATCTATCTAAGGATATGTGTTTTGGAACACAAAAGGAGATAGAAGCAATGAAAGCAGTTTCTTACACCTTGAGTGTGGAAAGCTTAATAAATGCATTGTTGAAAACAAGAACCTGATATCGGCTATACGGTTAGCGTAGTGGGAGGATATCAAGGTAATCCTGGAAAGGAATATTCGACTGCCGTAAAAGTACTTTCGAAGTACTGTTCTAGACTACAAAGCAGACGAGTTTTTCCTTTGGATTACATTCTCTTAGATTTCTAATCGAATGAGGACCGGTGTAAGTCGATCAGGCTATGTGTTTCACTATTAAAGGAGAAGGAGTTTTAACATGGAAGAGTGATAAGCACGATGCTTTTCGGACTCTGCCATGGGTAACCAAATAGCGGCCTCAGAGGCAGCGGAAGTTTTGGTATAACTCCGGGATAATCTCTGGGACTTAGATGTGATTCTTAATTTGCCAAAGGCTATGTAAATAGCGGTGCAATGGCAAATGGGAAGAAATCACTAGTCCATAAGTGTAAGATAACACATAGTGCAAGTACCACCTGATACGAATCATCGTCGAGGGAGACGACGCTGTAGTCACCAAGATAACTTCAGAGCGGCAACCTAGAGTGCTCATTCACATAGTACTTCTTGGAAGTACAACCTAAGCACGTGATGAGTATGGGAGTCGGGAGTTTGGAGGAAATGACTAGACCTTAGTACAAGTGGGAGATTGTTGGAGTTGTGTACTTAATGTCTAGATTTAAGTAACGCAAACTTACGATCCATTGCCATTAATCTATTTAACTAAATAAACAATTATTTGCGTTTAATTATTTATAATTAAATATATGCAAATCATAGTCCTGGATTTTATACGTTGTAGTTAGTATGGTGTTGCATGGGCACACAGAAGATCATACTATCGGTTACTCGTATTTAATCGAACAGTTGCTCACGACCTAGATGGACACGGATCAATCCATCGGTATAGTCGTTCTGTGAGAGAGAAAATAATTTATCTTAATTATTTTATCACACTTGTACACTTGGTGTATTGAGCGGATCGTTGAGATTCATCGATTAGGATTGCCGGCGATAATCGATTCGAGTCTCAGTGTATTTTATTCTTAATCCCCGATATTATTGCGGGTGTGTATATTTAATATAAGTGACTTTGATTTACCAAAGGAATTAACCGATTTAATTATTGGGTTGATTACCGGTTAAGTTGGGTCACTATATTTCATATATGACATGCCGTGAATAATTGACCGGACAGTGTATCCCGGAAGGGTTGATAATGTCCCCGAGATGAGTTCATAAGGAATTATTATGTAAACCCTGCAGGTGGATTCGTTCCACATAATAATTAAGGTTGAATGGTACTAGTCTCGGATATAAGAGATGAATAATTAATTAATTAGCAATAAATTAATTTTATTCATGGACATTTCTATCTTAAATACACGGAATAAATAATACTACCGGAGAAATATTATTTGATATAATATGGTGAATATTGGGAGTGCAATTATATTTATATAGTGGAGTTAATATATAATTAATAATAGTAAGGATTAATAGATTTGGGCTTGGGCTCAATTTAATCACTATTATTGGAAGCCCAATATTCCACCTCCTTAAGATCCCCTACGTAGCCTATAAAAGCACTACATGGTCTTCACAATTTGACAAGACAAGATAATCATACTTGATTAGTCTAGAGAGTTCGTGAAGGAGATCCATGGAGTTCGGTAGATCGTCGCCCACACGACGTCCGGGCTAGTGCAAGGAATACGTGGGAAGATCTCAAGGTCGTCGAATTGAGTTCTACGTTTCTCCGAACAACGAGAACGAGGTAAATCGTAAAACCCTCTTTATGATTTTAATCGTTTTAATTATCGTAAAAATATCGTGAACCAAGATCCGAGGTTCGGGATCCTCACCGGGGTCGAGCTGGGTGGTGGTGATCGAAGATCACCGGACCACCACGGCTGGAACGACCCGACGGCGAAGATTCGCGCGTAGGGCTTGACTGCCCAGGCAAGCGGCCGCCTGGGGGGTCAAGCGGCCGCCTGGTGTGCCCAGGCAGCGGGCTGCGGGATTTCCCGCAGCGGATCCGCGGGGGCATCGCTGGAGGCGTGCGGGGGCCTGATCGGACGGCGGCGGCGCGAGCTGCTGCTAGGGTTCGATGGGACTGGTCCTCGCCGTGCTCGGCCATGCATGGAGCTGGACGGGCTGAACCCTAGCGCACATCCGATGATGTGCGCACGCCCCGAACAAACAAGCGGTGGCTCGGCCACGGCTAGGGTTTGCAAAGGGGTTGTCCGTGAGGGTTCGACTGCGCCCAAGGGGGGGCTGCTGCGAGCAGCCCTAGGCGGCTGTTGTGATCAGCCGCGAGCCCATGCGAGGGCTCGACCGAACAAGCCGCGGG
This sequence comes from Euphrasia confusa, assembly GCA_954870475.1. Lineage (NCBI taxonomy): Eukaryota > Viridiplantae > Streptophyta > Magnoliopsida > Lamiales > Orobanchaceae > Euphrasia > Euphrasia confusa. The sequence goes on from OX940966.1 coordinate 20,160,207, forward strand.
TTCGCCTGCGGTTAGGGTTTGGTTGGGCTCGGCTTCGTGGTGGTTCGTGGCGGGATGTTCCGACAATCGGGAGTCGATTGGAATTGTCGTTCCGCATTGACAATTCCGGATATTCATTCTCCGAAGGATTTCGGTCGGAATTAATTAGATAATTAATTTTAATTAATTTATTAATTCCGGGATATCGATTTCCAACAGAAACGAGATCTATGAAGACCTTGAGACCTTCCCACGTATTCCTTGCACTAGCTCGAACGTCGGGTGGGCGACGATCTTCCGAACTCCATGGATCTCCCTCTCTACTTTCTCTCTCTAGAATTGTGATCTTCAAGTTATGAGAATAGAGAAGACCATGTAGTGCTTTTATAGGCTACGTAGGGGATCTTAAGGAGGTGGAATATTGGGCTTCCAATAACAGTGATTAAATTGAGCCCAAGCCCAAATCTATTAATCCTTACTATTATTAATTAATTTATTTTCCACTATATAAATTAATTGCACTCCCAATATTAAACCATATTATATCAAATAATATTTCTCCGGTAGTATTATTTATTCCGTGTATTTAAAATATAAATATCCATGAATAAAATTAATTTATTGCTAATTAATTTATTCATCTCTTATATCCGAGACTAGTACCATTCAACCTTAATTATTATGCGGAACGAATCCAGCTGCAGGGTTTACATAATAATTCCTTATGAACTCATCTCGGGGATATTATCAACCCTTACGGGATACACTTTCCCGTCAAGTATTCACGGCATGTCATATATAAAACATAGTGACCCAACTTAACCGGTAATTAACCCAATAATTAAATCGGTTAATTCCTTTGGTAAATCAAAGTCACTTATATTAAATATACACACCCGCAATAGTTTCGGGGATTAAGAATAAAATACACTGAGACTCGAATCGATTATCGCCGGCAATCCTAATCGATGAATCTCAACGATCCGCTCAATACACCAAGTGTACAAGTGTGATAAAATAATTAAGATAAATTATTTTCTCTCTCACACAACGACTATACCGATGGATTGGTCCGTGTCCATCTAGGTCGTGAGCAACTGTTCGATTAAATACGAGTAACCGATAGTATGATCTTCTGTGCGCCCATGCAACACCATACTAACTACAACGTATAAAATCCAGGACTATGATTTGCATATATTTAATTATAAATAATTAAACGCAAATAATTGTTTATTTAATTAAATAGATTAGTGGCAATGGATCGTGAGTTTCCGTTACTTAAATCTAGACATTAAGTACACAACTCCAACAACGACTCTATCCGTGCTAAAGACGCACTTCTTACGGTTAGCATATAATTTCTCCTGCCTAAGTGCAATCAAAACCATCCTCAAATGAACCACATGCTCGTCATGATTTTTGCTATACACTAAGATATCATCAAAGTATACAACAACAAATTTCCCAATAAAAGCACGCAAAACATGATTCATAAGACGCATAAATGTACTAGGAGCATTAGTCAAACCAAAAGGCATAACCAACCACTCATATAAGCCAAGTTTTGTTTTGAAAGCAGTTTTCCATTCATCTCCTTCTTTAATCCTAATTTGATGATATCCACTACGTAAATCAATTTTTGAAAACACGCAGGATCCACATAACTCATCAAGCATATCATCAAGTCTAGGTATGGGATTTCGATACTTTACCGTGATGTTATTAATAGCTCGGCAATCGCAACACATCCGCATCGTGCCATCCTTTTTGGGTACTAGAAGAACTGGTACCGCACAAGGACTCAAACTCTCTTGTACGTGCCCCTTGTTCAACAACTCGCCAATCTGCTTCTCCAACTCCTTCGTTTCCTCCGGGTTGGTGCGGTAAGCCGGGCGGTTTGGTAGCACAGCTCCGGGCACAAAATCGATCTGATGCTCGATCCCTCGGATGGGTGGTAGACCAGGTGGTGTATCCTCCGGGAAAACATCATCGAACTCCTGCAAAACAAACTGAATAGAAGGGGGTAGAGGGGGTAGATCGTTAGTAATAACCAGGTTCCCCTTCCACAACAACACGAACAGTTGCCTCTTCTCATTCACCGCCTCCTTCACTTCACTAGCCCGAGCAAGATAGGCTCTTTGAATCAAGGCATTCTCCTTCTTGGGTAAGGGTTGCTCTTTGGGAGTCGCCCTTGCTGCCTCCTTTTGCATCTGCACTTGATCCTCATAAACTTGTTTAGGAGTGAGAGGAACAAGTGATACCTTTTTATTATTATACTCAAACGAGTACTTGTTGGTGAAACCGTCGTGTATGGCTCTCCTATCGAACTGCCACGGTCGTCCCAACAAGATGTGACTCGCTTGCATCGGGATGACGTCACACAACAACTCATCCTCATACTTCCCAATGCGGAAAGGTACCTTCACTTGCTTGGTCACCTTGATGACGCCGCACTCATTCAACCACTGCAGACGATAAGGCTTCGGATGTTTCACCACAGTCAATCCCAATCGCTGAACCATGGTAGCACTAACCACGTTCGTGCAGCTCCCTCCATCAATGATGACACTACACACCTTATCCTGCACATGACATCTCGTGTGGAAAAGGTTCTCTCGCTGCTCCCTCTCAACGGGCTGTGTCTGGGCACTCAATACTCTCCTAGCTACAAACAGTTGTCCATCAATGGGAAGAATCTCCTCCTCCTCCTCGGAATCCACTGTAGTTGTAGGTGCCGGTTCCTCGTCCTCACCATCAGTCACGACTTCTCCGTCGTCTCTCAAGATCATGAGTCGTCGGTTAGGACACTCACTCATAATGTGCCCAAATCCCTGACACTTGAAGCACTTCTTGTCCCGGTTGCGGCTATCAGGATTTGATGAACTGCCCTGAGTCGCTGGACTGGCTCCCTCCGAACGACCTTTAAAGAAGGTCTTCTTCTCATCTCGAGGTGGAACCTCTCTCTTCCATTGGTTCCCTTTGGGTGTAGAACCACTCGGGCCTTGGGGTGATCGCCAGGAAGACTGATTCGGCTTTGCACTGCTAAAACTACCCCTCCTCTTGTGCTGACTCTCAATCTTTATCGCCATGTGAACCATGTCCTCCAATTCGACATACGGTTGCAACTCCACTGCATTACGAATCTCCCAATTCAATCCAGCTAGAAACCGAGCCATGGTAGCTTCTCGATCCTCCTCAATGTTGGCTCGAATCATAGATACCTCCATTTCCTTGAAGTACTCATCCACACTCTTCGACCCCTGTCGTAGATTTTGCAACTTGTTGTACAACTCTCGGTAGTAATGAGTAGGAACAAATCGCTTCCTCATCACAGCCTTCATCTCGACCCACGTTTCAATAGGTTGTTCTCGGTTCCGCCTCCGACTGGTAACAAACTGATCCCACCAAACCAGTGCATATTCAGAGAACTCTATCGCTGCCAACTTCACCTTCTTGAGCTCAGAATAGTTATGACAGTCAAACATCAGATCCACTTTTCGCTCCCACTCCAGATACAACTCAGGATCGTTCTTTCCCAAGAATGAAGGAATATTCATCTTGATGTTGCTCAAGTTGTCATCTACCTCAGGAGCTTCATCATCGTCGAAATTAGCGTCCCTGTTTCGGCCGTTCTGATGATGCTGTTCAATTCGACCTATGTTGCGCCATGCGACTCTCCGATGTTCTGTGTTCTCTCGACGAGAGTTTTCCTCTAGGGCAAGTAGTCGATCATGCACCACATCCATCTCAGTTGAGATGATCTTCCCTAGTTCAGTACGCAATGCTTCCATGAGGAACTTAACATGAAGGTTTTCAGTAGACCCCTCCATCGTCTCCTTACTCTTCGATTCTTCAGACATCCTGCACAGAAAAGTTAGTAATAAAAGCAATAAAGTAAAAGAAACCTCACCACCTCACAAACGCTCGTGTATCACTCAAGATGGAATTCACTCAGCACTCGTGTTTCACTCAGGTATGGCTCTTTTCACTCTAATGTTCTCACACACTCTGCCTTTTACCACTCGTATACTCTCTCAAAATATCGAACTCCTCGACCTACCAAATGAGCTCAGACTCGACAAGACCCACAAAACACACAACTACGACGTAGAAAGGAACAAAGAAATCGGAAAAATTCCGGAACGAAAAAAAAATACGATAGCACCAAATTAGCTCAAAACGATGGCGAAAAACTCAGGAATCAAACACAAAAATATGGTCGAAGAATTTTTTATTTTTTTTTTATGGCTGGGAATACGAACAGCGACAAGAATACGAAAATCCCAAAAAAAAATTCGAGAAAAACGGAGTAGAAATAATTTTTATATGATTTTTTTTTTTTTGTGCTTACGGATGAAAGAAATCCGATTCAGCGAAGATTAAAGAAAGAAGAACGAAAAGAAAAGATGAACGAGGTAACGTGATCAGAAATTAGAAGCCCTAACCTGGCTCTGATACCAGATGATACGTACCTCGATTGATAGAAGAAGGAATAGATACGAAGAACACGGAAATTGGATACCTTGGGTGGAGATCTCAAACCTCTGGGTTAATTCGTGGAATGATTTAGATGAAAACCTAAACCCCAACACGCGATTGACTCAGCAATTCGAAGAACGATGAAGACACACGACGAAGTATGGATGATTCGTAGATTCGCCGGTTGATCTCTTTGGATAATCGAAAAGAGAACGAATTCGAGAGAGAAATAACTCACATAAAAATATTATAATTGTTCAAGGTTGTCTCCAAAACAATAGGGTTCAAGGCCTTATATAGGCTGACCTAAAAAGACCACAAAAGAAAAGGAAAATATGCTGCAAAGTCTCGAAAACGCGAAATCGCGATTTCCATAAAAAATCTGGACACCTGTCGGCCGACATGCAGGAGCTGTCGCCCGACACCACCCTGTCGCCCGACAGGGAAATCCTGTCGCCCGACATCTAGCCTTCGTCAGACGGATTTTCCTTCGAACGCAGTCTCGAATCTCTGCAAGTCCGGGTCCTTTCCAAAGCTGTCGGCCGACGGGTATATGGTGTCGGCCGACACCTTGCCAATTTCGTGTCCGAACTCCGCGGCGCGTCCTCGGCTCACGTCTGACCTCCGTTCCAGTGTCTTGCTTGTCGAACCAGCTTGAAACTCCATGTCCTCTGATGGATCGGCCTCCTCATACATAATCAAGTTGACAAGGCTTGACTTCTCCCGTTCACCAATGGGTTTCTTCATCAGCTCTTGCGCCCATACTTCCTCGATCAATGCTAACAAGCTTGCCTTGAACTTCTTAGCTCTCGAGCGCGTCACTGGTCCAACTGGAACATGCACCGGGTCTTGTATCATGGACGACTCTGGGGCTGCATCACTTTAAGTCGACTCATTCTCACCCCGGGGAGTAGAATGGAGCCAAAGCCACTTGGTCATGTGGATGACACAAATTAGAGACCTTCGTACCATTCTTTGATAGATGGATCGATTGTCTGCTCGGCTCCCTCATTTATGAGAGAAAGGGTCGTTCGCATGGTGAATCACTGGTTAGAAACTTCGAGTTTCACTTATGATTCTCCGAGTCTTGATTTGCAGAATTCGAATGATTCTTGTAATTGGGAGTCAATTATAAAAGTCTCTTGGTGTAGTAAACGTCCACACCACGTGGCTTGCTATACTAACGGACTTTGGATTAATTGATGTAGACAGTTACAAGTAATTGTGAAGGGTTGTGAAATTATCGTAAACGTCCACACCACGTGGCTTGCGGTGATGTAGCAATTCCAAACAATGTACTTTGGTGCTGAGTAATGGTTTACACTTAGATACGCGTTATAGTATTCTTCCCCACGAAGTTACGCTATAATCGATGTATGACCAAAGAAAATCTAATTGCTAAATCATTTAGGTGGGTAAACGTCCACACCACGTGGCTTGCCTTACCTGATGGGATTTTAGATGTAATTAGTAATTTAATGATATTATTTGAGGGAGATAATATCGGACATTAAATTAATTGTTTGTTTATATGTGCTTATAGGTTTAGAGAGTAGCTATGAATCCACTTTCTGTGATACTCAAGGAACATAAACTCACTGGACCGCCCTCCGATGCGGCAGCGGCGAGTCGCCGGACTCGCCACGGGAGGGGCTGCTGCGAGCAGCCCCGGGGGTTTGCGTGAGCAACCCCAGCGATTTCCGTGAGCAATCGCGAGCCCCTCGCGGGGCTCGGCTAGGGCACGCGTGGGGTTATCCCCGCGTGGTGTTCTTGGTCGAGCCCGGTTCGCGTACGGTGGTTCGCGGTGGTTTCCGGCGAAAGGATTTTTCGATTGGATTGTCGGTTCCGCAATTTAGACAATCCGGATATTCGAAGGATTTCGGTCGGAATTAATTAGATAATTTATTTATTTAAATTTATTAATTCCGGGATATCGATTTCCAACAGGCTACCATCAAATCCCAATGGCCTCGGAGGATATCGAGCATACCTCTTTCTACACGGAGAAGACAGTGCTGAGTTGGAAGCGGATGCCGTTCGGATTAAGGAATGCAGGGGCCACGTATCAACGTTTGGTGAATAAGATGTTCGCCGAACAAATCGGCGAGACAATGGAGGTATACGTGGACGACCTCATTATCAAAAGCAGAGTGCTGGGAGACCATGTGAAGGATGTGGAGACCACATGTGAAATCTTGAGAAAATACAACATGAAGCTGAACCCGAAGAAGTGTCACTTCGGAGTTTTTGAGACAAAGTTCCTAGGACATATTGTAAGCACGAGGGGAATCGAGGCGAACCCGAGCAAGATACAAGCGATAGTCGACTTGAGGGAGCCCCGGTGTTTGAAGGACGTCCAACGCCTGACCGGTTGCCTGGCCGCGCTGAGCCGGTTCATACCCCGACTAGGGGACAAGAGCAGACCATTCTTTAAAGCCATAAAAAATCAGAAGTTCAAGTGGAAGAAGGATAGCCAGGAGGCCTTCGATAGGTTGAAATTCCATCTACAGGATCCGCAGATCCTCTCGAAACCGGTTAGAGGGGAGAAGTTATTCCTTTACCTCGCGGCGTCCGAACATGCCATTTGCTCGGTTCTAGTGCGAGCAGAGGATAAGCTCCACAAACCTATTTATTATGTTAGCCAGACTTTACAAGACGCCGAATCAAGATACACACCCTTGGAGAAGCTGGCGTATGCTTTGGTGATGAGCGTTCGTAAGTTGAGGTCGTATTTTTTCGATCATCCTGTCGAAGTATTAACGACCATGCCTTTAAGGCAAGTGCTACAGCGACCAGATACATCGGGCCGTCTGTTGAAGTGGAGTTTGGAAGTGGGTCAGTATGACATCACTTATGCGCCGAGGACGGCGATCAAGGGCCAAGCACTGGCCGATTTCATTGTGGAGCTCACTTTTCCACGGATTGATTCATCGCTACCTATCCCACCATGGAAGCTCTATGTCGACGGGTCGTCCACAAGCTCCCGTGCTGGGGCTGGAATAGTCTTGGTCGGACCGGGGAACCAATCCTTCGCGCACGCGGTGAGTTTCGAGTTTGACGCCACTAACAATGAGGCCGAGTATGAGGCGCTAATAGCAGGATTAGAGCTCTCTCTAGCCGTTGGCGCCGAGCAGTTAAAAGTCTTCACGGACTCCCTGTTAGTGGTAAACAAAGTAAAGGGAAAATACGAGACCAGGAGCACAAGGATGGAACAATACTACGAGCATGTGATGGAGATGATGGGCAAGTTCCCCCGAGTGGAAATCGAACAAATTCCACGAGAGTTGAACACTCAGGCAGATGCCCTATCCAAACTGGCCTCATCAGAGGGGACGGCCGATCTATCCAATGTAATCCTGCTAAGTCAGGGTCGGTCGGCGTTGGATAAAGTCGAGATCAGCATGATCGAGCTGATCGATCGAGGAGAGAACTGGATGGGGCCCATCCTAAACTATTTGCGGACAGGTGAAGTGCCCGAAGATAAGGTCGAAGCTAGACAACTCCGAATACGCGCATCTCGATATGCATTGATCGAAGAAGTACTATATAGGAGAAGTTTAGCCATGCCGCTGCTGCGATGCATAACTCCTGCCGAAGGGAGAAAGGTGTTCGGAGAGATTCATGACGGGGTGTGCAGAAACCACGCTGGCGGACAATCCCTGGCGCACAAGACCGTCAGGCAAGGTTTCTACTGGCCAACCCTGCGACGAGATGCGATTGAGTATGCAAAAATATGCCATCGATGCCAAATAACGGCGCCGATCACAAGGATCCAACCTGAATATTTGAATTCCATATATAGCCCCTGGCCGTTCGCGACCTGGGGAATCGATTTGATCGGACCTCTCCCGACCGGGCCAGGCGGGGTCAAATACGCAGTAGTGGCTGTAGATTATTTCTCCAAGTGGGCAGAGGCCGAGCCGCTAAACAAGATCGATCAGCCCCAAATCATCCGTTTCATATGGAAAAACATCATATGTCGTTTCGGGCTACCACACACCATCTCCTCGGATAACGGAAAACAATTCGATGGTCTGGAGATCATGAAGTTTTTTGACAAATGGAAGATAAGGAAAGTGTTCTCCACCCCCTATCACCCCCAGACGAACGGGCAGGTGGAGGCCGTAAATAAGATCCTGAAACATACCCTGAAGGCCAGGATCGGGGAAAGGCAGGGGAGATGGGCTGCCGAACTGCCCGACGTGCTGTGGGCGTACCGGACGACGAGCAAAGTAGCCACAGGGGAAACACCTTTTGCCCTTGCTTTCGGGTTCGAGGCAGTAGTGCCTTCCGAGGTAGAGGTACCTACCCATCGGACGACACAAGAATTGACCGATCAGAACGATCTAGCAATGCGAGTAGAATTGGACCTATTAGAAGAACGGAGGATCAACTCGGTCTATAGAAATGCGGCAGCTAAGCAAAGGGCTGAGAAGTACTTCAATTCGAAAGTGAAGGTGAGAAAATTCAAACAAGGCGACCTGGTACTTAAAGAAATCCTGGGGGCTAACACGGGGGCTTTGGGTCCGACGTGGGAAGGACCATTTCGAGTGAGGAAAGTCCTACAGAATGGATCGTACGAGCTGGAACACCTTAGTGGGGTGGCCGACCAGTATTTCTGGAACTCCGTGCACCTCAGAAAATACTATCAGTAAGTCTTGACATTGTATCATTTTCGCTTTACATCTAGTAAAATGAAAATTTCGGGAGTCCTATAACCTCACGATAAAATGAAAAGGGGTAAGAGTCACGACTCCCCCAGTGCCCGATGTGACCGAGCATGGGCCAGGTGCCCCTCGAGTCCGGGAGATTTAAAATGAAAAGGGGTATGAGTCACGACTCCCCCAGTGCCCGATGTGACCGAGCATGGGCCAGGTGCCCCTCGAGTCCGGGAGATTTAAAATGAAAAGGGGTAAGAGTCACGACTCCCCCAGTGCCCGATGTGACCGAGCATGGGCCAGGTGCCCCTCGAGTCCGGGAGATTTAAAATGAAAAGGGGTAAGAGTCACGACTCCCCCAGTGCCCGATGTGACCGAGCATGGGCCAGGTGCCCCTCGAATCCGGGAGATTCAGAATTTATCAAATTTCACCAAACACACTTGGGCATTTTTGGGCGAGCAACGTCCCGCCCAAAAATAAGAAACGATTCTCTAAAAATAAGCGACAGCGATTTATTATATGAATAACAGTTATTCCGAACAAAGACTGGGGCATTTTCGGCGAAGAGTGAGCACTTTCGCCGAAAACCCTGAACGATACAATAAAACCAGACGTCAGGGCCTCGGGGGCCTAAACTGAACCGGAAGCGTCACAAGTTGACTGTTAGCGTCGAACACAACAATGGCCCACCCGCTGCTGACATTATACCGGACACGAAAGGTATGGGTAGCCTGAAGCCCGAACTGGCGAACAAAACCTCTCCACCACGGACCCTCGAACAGATATTGCCCCCGACGACGCGAAACACACATAATCCACCGATCGCCGTTCATGTCCGCCAACGGAAGGAATCGGGGAAGCTCAGTTTCCTGATTCAGGTCGGCGGTAAAGTCAACGGGCAGGGGCAACCTGATCGTATAGCGAAGATCATCGAAGGGGAGCTCGAACCACTTGGATCTGCTCGAATCAACGTGAATGCGCACCATTGAATGGATCGCCCACCGCAGGACTCGATGAAGTGGTAAGTGAACAAAAAAACGAGGCTATAAAAGAAAATGATGACCCAGGGTTCATATATTAATGCCGAGAGGTATCCTGTTAAGGAATTATTCCCGCATAAAAAGGCGTGCACAACAAGGGACAAGTCGTGCAGGCTTTATCCCTGCAAGGTCACCTCATCACGTGAAGGATAAGCAAAACGACAAGACTGGACAATTTTGGCAGGAGAAGGAATCCGCGGGGACCGGGCGTCCATTCACCGAACAGAAAACGCAAACAAAAGGAGAGAATGTTCGGGCGTAATATGATCGAACATTATGTATTCGACCAACGATATTTGGGTCATGGTCGGGCGAACAGAGTAGCTCATTTGAAGGGAAAGCGCATTAACAGAACAACGGTTAATAATCAAGTTACCTAAGGAATGAATGCACACGAAAGTATAAAAGCATGCCAAGGCGAATGAAGTATCAGACATTAGATACAAAAGATCGAATATATGTGCCCGATAAAACCATTAACTGTTTTGGGTGTTAGAAAAAACGAATGGCATCCCGTCAATTTGAAATAAACAAACAATGTAACTTGATCAGGCGATCAGGCGAAAGCCCCTCTCGTCATATACACGAATGGAAAAATCTTCGTCTTCGATCCACAAGAAGCGCACGACCAGCCCAGGGCGGAGCCCCTTCTCGTGGACGAAATGCCTCCACGCAGGACCCCCCAGAGCGAGCTGTCGCCGATGGCGCAAGAGACCAAACGACCAGGGATTACCAAAGGAATCCCGAACAGCTACAAAATGGATTGGTGGCGAGCGAGCGACACGACGGAAAGCGGCGGGCAAGGGGAATCGGCGGCCATGCCATCTTCCGTTGAAAGCCTGGTCGACATAGCAATAGTCGTCCCGAACGACAAAACGAGACATTTCCCGCTGGAGAGTGGGGTCAAACCTGCCACGAAAAATGTCAACAAACATCGGACGAACAAGAATGCAAATAAACACGCGAATATGGATACCAATTTAAGCAATAACACCAATCCAACATTACGAAAAGCCGAACTCTTAAAAGAGCTCGGTTACGACGAAGGATATTCCGTTCAAAATACGATACAAACCAAAGTCTTGGAAATAAATAAAGTAAAAATAAAAATCAGGGTTCATTCAGCAACTGCATGCGGGCACTCAGTCCTCGATGGGGATCGGATTCTCCACGACCGCTTCTGGTTCGGCAGCAACGAGTTGGCTCGGGTCGGGCCACCAAGCCAAATCGACGTTGTGGACTTCGACCAGATCAAGGACGGGGAAGAGAAAACGAGTATCGAGGTTGACGCTCTGGCGGTGGGCGCGGAGATCATCCATGACCAAGTTATAAGGTTGACAAGCTCGGGCCAGGCGGCGGATGCAGTCAAAATGACTCAGGCAATATGAATAAGAGCTATACTGGTCTAGGTCCTGCATAGGATCGGCCTTACGCTCCGCCTCCGCCTTCTCGATCGCCTCAGTCCGAGCATTCAGTTGCCCGATCAAGAGATCCATCCCCTCGCGGTTCTCCTCGGCTCGCCGCAGCCTCTCCTCCAGTTCGAGGAGTCGATCGTGCTCGGTTGACATCTCGTTCTTCAACTTCGCCAGCTCCTCCCGACCTTGATCCCGCTCCCGCGCCATCCCAGCCGCACTCGTCTCTGCTCCCTCAGCCCGGGCCTTCAACTTCTTCTCATCTTCCTGGTATTGGTCGACCAAGGTCCGCAGGCTAACCAACTCGAGTTCGAGCTCGGCCACTTTATAATTAGAGTTATCCAGAGAGTCGTTGACAGGGATAACTGACGGGTTTGGACCAGGGCGAGTCTTACTCAGAGACACTAAAAACATAAGGACCCGAGAAGCCATCAAAATGGCCACCTGCTCGGCCTGCTCGGGTCTCTGGCTCACCATCTCAGCCTGAGTCGTCCAGGAGCGGGGAATGCACTCCATGGCCTCGCGCATCAAGGGCGGAAGATCGGGGAAGTCGTGCGGGCGAGCAGCTAAGAACTGAGCTAAGCTCGCCGCCATGGTCGGACGCCCACCCAAGCTAAAACAAATGAAAGCTTAGAAAGGAAGCCAAAGGGTTAAAGAGGACAACTTTCGAAAAGGGAGTTACCGAGCGAAGAGTTCTTCATCAATAGTGGCCACCGAGCTATAGGGGACGGTCTCAGGAACCTCCTGCTCCGGCTCTTTGCCGCGGCGGCGTTTCGAAACCCGACTCGCAAGAGGCGCCGTGCCGGATGGACCCTCAGAGGCCACGGCGGTGAGCAAAGGAGGCAGTGAGCTGGCCCTCGCCGAAGAAGGAGGGATGTTCGTATCCGACTCTCCCGATCGAGCAGGATGAGCAGGCTGAAGAGGAGGAGCACCAGCTTGAGCAGCCGCCGTCGCTTCGGCAGCTCGGCGGTTACGATCAGCCAGCGCGGCCATCCGAGCACGGGGGGTATTGCCAACCATGTCGATCGGAGGGTCTGGAAAAGTGGGGAACCTAACAACTGAAAAATAAACGTCGTGAGTAAGCCCATCAATAACAAAGGAAAATGGAGTGCGAACCAACTCACGAGGGTATACGTCCCGAACATGCCGGGGAATGGTGATAAATCGCGAGGATCTGACGTGAACCCTCGTGAACACGTTTTCGACGAGCAATTGGGTGTCGGGAAGAGAACGGACGCGCTCACATACGACAGCGAAGTCCCAATTGAGCTCAGAAATCAAAGGGACAGGAGGACCTGTCGAACATAAAGTTTGAACAGGAGCAAGTTAAACTAAGTAAAAGGAAAAGGAAAAACGACTGAAGAAAGCGAAAGGAGAAGAGACTAACGGCGACATTTGCAAGCAAAGGAAGTCGGGATTTGGAACGCTTCAGAGCCCCAAGCCCCATCCACGTAAAACCAATCGGCCCACCATGCAGTCACCTTGCTCGGCAATTGATCGAGGAGTTTGCTCCGGGAACGTAGATAATGATCCCCGCCTCGGAAATGATTAATAACAAGGAGAAAAGAAATTTCAGAGGCGGAGAGATGGCGGTAGAGACCATAGTGGCCGAACAGAATGTTAAGACTTATGAGCAAAGACCAGGACTTCGCATGTAATTGCAGAGGCGCAACGCCCCACGCCTGCAACACGGCTGCTATAGAATCGTGCACAGGAAATCGAAGCCCCGCCTCCATCATCGCGCTAGTCACAGCGACCATGCCCGGGGGGGGGGGGGGGGGGGGGGGGGGCAGTTCGCCCGCTCGTCGGGAGTAGGGCAGTAGATGTGAACATCAGAGTGGATCCCCCAAACCGTCCTCATGGCCTGAAGATCGACCTCGCTGAGAATCGTCGAGCATCGGTGGCTAGCATCTATGCCCGCTTGATCGGGTCCGGGGCGCGCACCGAAGCTCGTACGCTCTACGAAAACATAAGGATTTTCGTGAAGGTAGTGTGTGAAGATAAATGGAGGAAGAGGGCCCCTGATCTCGCCCATCATTGCGACAAATCGGCGATAGCAATCGGTCACACCGCCCGCGAATAACTCCAATTTCTCCTCCTCGGAGAAGCCGATCACGGGGGCAAGATCATCCCCGGACGAAGAAGAGTTAGAGTCCCCAGAATCAGACGATTCATCGGACGCGAGGAGGTCGGAGAGGGTGGCAGAGCTATCACGATCACTCATTCTCACTCGTGGGAAGGATAATAGTGCAAAATTTATATAATATTGAAAGCCTACCGCTAAACACCGCCAAATAACCGTAAAAGGAGTAGTGAGAGAAACCTACGTGTTTGGTCGAGGACGAAGCCGAGCACCGTTAACAATAGCCGAGCAAGAGAGACAAGGTGTTCGGAGATCTATAGCTTGGAGGCGAAAAGTGCCAAATGGAGAATGTCGAGAACTATTTATAAAGGCAAGAGGCGGCAAAATTCAAATTTTGAATTTGAAAAGACGGTTGACGGAAACCGAGGCGTCACTTCGGGTGGAAACCAGTCAGAAAGCGACAGGTGGCTGTAACCGTCCTATCGCATTTAATGGCCTGCCGTAACCGCAGAATCAAGATGCATGCTCGGGCCATCTGACAACCGTCCGCATGCCGAGACCGATCTTTCCTCCCGAACAGAGCGATCTCGGGGGGCATTTGTTATGCGGTAAAATTCAGACCGTGTCCCGAGCATAGGAAACCCCCCCTGCTCGCCTTTGGGGAAGAGCGAGCAAATAAGGGAGTTCGTTATCGGAGGTCGCGTCCTTCAGACGCTATGAGGCCACCAGAGGACGAGTTCGGCAGAAGGCTATTGATGAACTTGATTTGCGCAGTTCGAAGGAAGGACGATCACATGAGAGTCAGCTCGGCACGACGATGGGCCTATCATCTCTCCTTAGGCCCGGAAGGGAGGGGGTGGGCCTAATGAAGGATTTTTTAGTGGGCTTGGCCCATTAACTTACTTTGGTTACCCTAATTTGTATTCTCTATAAATAGTAGGTGTAATATTTTATTAAGGGGATCTACACATTTCCCCAAAAATTCTTAGAGAGCATAATTGCTTTGTTCACTACTCAATCCCCTAAATATCTATTTTTAGTTGGTCATTGGAGAACACGATTTTCCGACTATCAACAATTGGCGCTAGAAGGAGGGGGGATCCTCGGGCGTTGAGTGAATTAGAACGAGCATAGGCATGAGTTATTCGAACATCACGACGGGTCTTCCGACCACGACTGGGGTCTCGGGCTCGACCTCGGCAGAAAAGGGGAAGGGTCCCGAGGAGCCGAACGATGTCCGGACCGGAGGGGCAGAGATATCTCGGATAGAGAGGGAGCAACTCGACCACATCGGAATGTTGAGAGCTTAGCAGCGAGAAATAAGGGAAGAGCAGAGGGTCCTCCAAGAGAAGAAGAGGGAGGCCGTCAGAAACAGGCGAGCTGTCGAGGGCTTACCCGACCTGAACCTCGAATGCCTCCAAACGCCGAAGGACATCAAGAGAACCATACGGCTGCTACAGGAAAAGTCAGCTCGCATGGAGGAGGCGAACAGGAATCCGGTCCAGGGACCTGTAGTGAGGAGTCTAGATGGAGACTTTCAAGGGGAAGAATTCGAGCAAGAGTTGGAAGCTCGCACGATCTCACCTGTGCGCCCTCGCAAGAAAGGCCGCAAGTTGGGATTGATTCGACAAGAAGAGTACGATGGTGATTCCAGCGAATCGCGAGAATCGGATGAAGCTTACGAAGAAGGGGATGACCAGAGGGACATCCGAACCCCACCTCGGGCTGCTAGGCGAGGTCGAGGAAGCTACCCCAAGGTCGTCCCGGCGAAGAAATAATCAGGAGGCTAGAAGAAATGGAGAGGCAGATCGCCTTACAGAAGGGCGAAGGGCCTCGAAGGACAATCATAACGGACCCGTTATCCCGCCGGCTCGCGGGCGCAGGGACCCAAGTGGATATTGCGCCAATGATGAACATGATTTATGATGGAAAGGCGGATCCGGAGATCCATTTGAGCAAATATAACATTTACATGATCGGACGAGGCGCCAGCGATGCTACAAAACGATCACGAACGCCACGAAGAACCGGGCTAGACAAGAGCATCGCCGCGGGACGAACCCGCGGCTAAACCCTAGCCGAACCCCATCCGCGGGGTTCGCGATCGCCGTGCATGGCGATCGCTGGGGCTGCATGGGGCAGCCCCCAGCGGTGAGTCCGGCGACTCACCGCCACCGCCAGGAGGGGCGGTCAGCCCCCAGCTGACCACCGCGGCAACAGCCGCGGTTCGCCCCGGCGATCGATCACCCGATCGATCGCCTGCCCCGGCTCCAGCCGGGGCTCCTCCTTTGCACGCCGCCGGGCGAGGCGGCTGGGGGGGTTCACCCGCCGTGGCACCAGCCCACGGCGAACCTCCCCGCGATCGACTTCACGTCGATCGCATGCCCCGGCGGTCCAGCCGGGGCTCCCTCGTCCGCGCGCAACCGGCGGTCGAACCCTAGGGTTCGGCCGCCCCTTCTCGATCCCGACGGGGATCTCGAATCCCCGTATCCCGGTCTCGACGTTTTCCCGGATCGTGCGTTCATGTATACATCACAATTAACGAGCACATAATCAAAGAGGGGTTTTATGTTTATGTTACCTCAATTCGTTGTGCGGAGAAACGAATTAATGTGTTGATGACCTTGCGATCTTCCTACGTATTCCTTGCACCTCGTCCGAACGTCGTGTGGGCGACGATCTATCAAACTCCTATGGATCTCCTTCAACTCTCTAGAACTATCAACTATTGATATTCTTGTCTTATGATTTATGAAGGCCATGTAGTGCTTTTATAGGCTACGTAGGGGATCTAAAGGAGGTGCTTTTATGGGCTTCCAATATTGAAGATTAAATTGAGCCCAATGCTCAAGTCCATTAATCCTTATCAATATTAATTAATTTATTTTCCACTATATAAATTAATTGCACTCCCAATATTAAACCATATTATATCAAATAATATTTCTCCGGTAGTATTATTTATTCCGTGTATTTAAGATTTAAATATCCATGAATAAATTTATTTATTGCTCAATTAATTATATTCATGTCTTGTATCCGAGACTAGTACCGTTCAACCTTAATTATTGTGCGGAACAAATCCACTCATGAGGTTACACAATAATTCCTTATGAACTCATCTCGGGGATATTATCAACCCTTCCGGGATACACTTTCCCGTCAAGTATTCACGGCATGTCATATATAAAATATAGCGACCCAACTTAACCGGTAATTAACCCAATAATTAAATCGGTTAATTCCTTTGGAAAATCAAAGTCTCTAATATTAAATATACACACCCGCAATAGTATCGAGGATTGAGAATAAAATACTCTGAGATTTAAATTGATTATCCAAGGCAATCATAATCAATAAATCTCAAGCGATCCGCCCAATACACTAAGTGTACAAGTGTGATAAAATAATTAAGATAAATTATTTTCTCTCTCACACAACGACTATACCGATGGATTGGTCCGGGTCCATCTAGGTCGTGAACATCTGTTTGATTAAATACGAGTAACCGATAGTATGATCTTCTGTGTGCCCATGCACACCATACTAACTACAACGTATGAAATCCAGGACTATAATTTTGCATAATTAATTAATAATAATTAAATGCAAATAATTGTTTATTAATTAAATAGGTTAAATGCTATGACCGGGAGTTTACCGATACTTAAATCTAGACATTAAGTACACAACTTCAACAATCTCCCACTTGTACTAAGGTCTAGTCATTTCCTCCAAACTCCCGACTCCCATACTCATCACGTGCTTAAGTTATACTTCCCAGAAGTATTATGTGAATGAGCAATCTAGGTTGCCGCTCTGAAGTTATCTTGGTGACTACTGCGTCGTCTCCCTAGACGATGACTCGAATCAGGTGGTACTTGCTCTATGTGTTATCATCACCTTTTGAACTTCTGACTTCTTCCAGTTTACCATGCACCGCTATATACATAGCCTTTGGTGAACCAAGAATCATATCCAAGTTCAGAGGTCATCCCGGAACCTAACCAAAAACTTCCGCTGCCTCTGAGGCTGCTATTCGGTTTATGATAGAGTCCGAGAAGCATCATGCTTATCACTCTTTCATCTCTAGGTTCCACCTCCTTTTTAAAAGTGAACACATAGCCTGATATCGACTTACACTGGTCTTTCTCTGATTTTGGATTTGAGAAACTGTAATCCAAGAAGATTTCGTCTTGCTCCGTAAGCCAGTACTTTGAAAGTACTCTTACAGCATTCGAATATCCCTTATCCAGATTACTTTGATATCCTCCCACTATGCTGATACGAACCTCGTCGGGGATAGAAAGATAGAAGAAGAACGAAGAACAGAAAGATAGAAGATACCGGCGGAAGTCCCAAAACCTCTGAACCTGAATTCGTGAAATCAATTAAGGACGGAACCCTAACCCCCAACACGAAATCGATGCAGTAACTCGGGGATGATGAAGACACACGAACGAAGGGTGGATCGCTTCGTTGATTCGTCGGTTGAATTCTTTGGATAATCGGGTAGAATTCGAACCCAAGAGAGATTTAATAAAAACTCACAAAAATATATTTATTCATCATCAAAATTAAGTTCTTATGTAACAATGTCTTAGGAAGCCTTTATATAGGCAAAACGAAACATAAACGTAAAGAAAACAGAAAGAAAAGCAATAAAAAACGCTGAAAACCCTAAAATCCGCCGCTGCTGTCATTTTGTGAAGATGTCGCCCGACGGGAATTTTCTGTCACCCGACATTCAAATGTCGCCCGACGTTGTTGTAGTGTAAATTCTCTGTCGCCCGACATCCAATTGTCGCCCGACGCTGTCATAGTGTAAATTCTCTGTCGCCCGACATTGGACCTTCGACCACGGGATTTTTCCTTCGATCGCAGGCTCGGAAATCTGCCAGGCGCCCCTTTTCTGAAGATGTCGGCCGACATGGATATGGTGTCGGCCGACACCAAGCCAAAATACTCCCCGAACTCTTCGGCGCGTTCCCGACTCCCATTTCGATGCTTTCTTCGTCGTCCTGGATCCTGGGTTGCATCATTCCCCTCCTCTTCAAGAGGATTTGTCCTCAAATCCACGTCGATGCCAGGGTCGAACACCACTCTCACGAACAAGCTCGGAACTACATACTTCTGCAGCTCACACCCTCGATGTAGTGGAAAACTAGGCGATCCTTCTTCAGGGAAGACTCCATTAAATTCCTGCAAAATAGAAAGATTAGAAGGGCGTAGAAATGATATCATCACCAACATCGACTGCCCCTCAATCACTGTTTGTTTCTCCTCAATGGCACCAGTCCCATTCAACCACAACAATTGATTCGGCTCAGGATGCTTCACCATGGGTAACTCCAATTGTCGAACCACGGTTGCACCAACTTCATTAGTGGTTAGAATCTCCTCCTCGGACTCCACCGAAACCTCCTCGATGTTGGACCCCACCGACTCCTCGATGTCAGAATCCACCGAAACCGATGGTGTCGGTTCGTCGCACTCTTCTACGGACTCCTCCGAAGCCGAATCTTCCTCGGTTGACACCGATATCGACCCTTCTTCAGACTCCACCAAAGCCAACGGTGCTGGTTTCTCGCCTTCGTCATCAGTCGCTAATTCCCCAGGCTTCATTGCCGCTCGTATCCGCTCCTCCACCCGACGCGTAATATCGCTCCAACACTTGTCCCAACGCTCAGCTCTGGCCCTCCTCTCGTCGTCCAAACGCTCAGCTCTGGACCTCCTCTCATCACGAAACTCCCGACTACGGTCACGGACTCGATAATGGTCATTCGGAACTTCTCGGTATCTGCTGCCACCTCTTCGATTCCATGCATCATCACGATGAGCTCTCTCCTCTAAGGCGGTAAGTCGTGCATTCACCACCTTCATCTCTGATTTAATCATCCCTTCGAACCGTGCCATCGCCTTCTCCACGATGAGCTTGGCTTGGGTATGATCCATGTCAGTTGTCCTGCAAAAGTGTTAGAAACACAATAGAAAATTTCTCACCACTCTCGTGTATCACTCGATATAGGAGGTCACTCAACGCTCGGTTTCTCTCTCAAGGAATCGAACTCTCCCAATATACCGATCGAATTCAGCTCCAACAAAAATCCACGAAATGACTTTAAATTGCTGAACGAACGATGAACAGCAATAAAAAGAATAATCGAGAATAAACAATAATTTTTTTTTTTTTAATTTCGGATGAACAGTAACTGTTCAAGATGAACAGTAAATTCGAAATAAAAAAATAAATTTTTTTTTTTTTTTAAATCAAGGAAGAAGAAGAAAGAATAAGAAGAAACAAAAAGAAAAACGAGGTTACGTAATCGAAAAATAAAGAACCCAAACCTGGGCTCTGATACCAAATGATACGAACCTCGTCGGGGATAGAAAGATAGAAGAAGAACGAAGAACAAAAAGATAGAAGATACCGGCGGAAGTCCCAAAACCTCTGAACCTGAATTCGTGAAATCAATTAAGGACTGATGAGCCATTTTATTTGCTCATCTTAGAGCACTTTTACACCCTTTATTGAGTCAGTTTGAGTCGTTTACGTGTCTGGGAAGGCACAATTAGGTGTTTGGGCAGAGTGTGTGGTGATGCAGGTAACAGGTGGCGCACTGGGCAAAAGAGGCAAGGAAATCCCCTTCTTTGGGCAAAGTTCTGGAGCGGTAGTGACAAGCAACAGTTTGACCACATCGGGCAAATGGGTAAGGTCACGAAGCAGAAGAGCCAGAAGTACCAAGTACCGTGCCTGGTCCGACCACCTGTGGAGGAGAAGAAATACCTGCAGAATTCCGGTTTGGGCAGAGAAAGACTGAAGACAGAAGATTCCCTGTGGGCAACGAGTCAGCACACCAGAATCCCTGGATTCGGGGGGGATTTGACTTATCCCCAAATCATTGACCGCTGACCCCTATTCCTTAGGGAGGAGCAACAGCCGGGAATTCGAAATTCAAATTCGAGCCTATTAAAGATGGGGCGCGGTGGGCAGCAAGGAGAACAGAATTACGCACCGAGAAGTCGGAAGAGCCGCCGGTCCCGCAGTTCGCCGTCGCCGCCGGAGTCGCCGGAGAAGAGATCGGAGCTGTTCGTCCGAGTCTCTTGTTTGTTTTGAGTAGATCCGACCTTCGGGTCGAGAAACAATTTCATGTTTTTATGTTTTTACGTTTTTAATTCCGTTTTCCGATTTCCTTCAAAAACGATTTTACGATTTGAAGCTATGAATAATATAGATCGTTTTCCCTTAATTATTTTGTCTTTTATTTTCAGTATGATCGGCTAAGTTAATTGTGCATCTGGGCAGGGGCGGATCGAAGGTGAAATTAGGGTTTAGTTAGACCGCGAGGTTGGAGGGGCTGAACTAACCGGTTGGGCGTTTGTTCCCGAGGCAAAGTTGTTTGAGGTTTATTTCTGGGGAGTTTGGGCAAACTAGGACGACCACTAGTGAACCTTTACAAACTGGGATACTGGTGATTGGCAAACCGCATAGATGTACCTTGTAGTATTGTTGCGGGCATAGCACTAGAACTTGCAGGAGATGCGGTCGTATGTTTCGAGCATGCTATTGGCCGAGCGGGTCTGTCTAGAGGGTAATGCGGGTTTGGGCAAACTAGATCCATGTTTGGTCGCATAGGTTATCGAATTGTGACAACCCCTTGGGCAAAGCCGAGATCACCTACTGTAATTGCCTCCTTGTGGGACCGACCCCACGTACTTGCCATTATCTACGTTTTTGTAGTAATAAGAGTACTGGCTAAATATAAATTTCATTTTGACAGCTTGTTTGCCCCTAACGACAAGCATACGGGCTCGTCAAAATTGGCGCCGTTGCCGGGGAGGCAAATTTCCAACAGTAAGTCGTCTGTGCTAACAGATTGACTTGTTTTGTTTATGCAGGATTTCACTTCGGGCAAAGAGATTGTACCCTGGTACGACCCTGAGATCGAAAAGACCGCGAAACGAATCCGAAAAGAGACAAGACTAGCCAAAGCGTTAGCACGTGCCGCCCAAGAAGCTGCCCGATCACCAAGGGCAGAAAATCCGAGAAGGGCAAGGAGAGGTGAACCAGTTACCCCACCAAGACCTTCACCGGAACCAGCCGTAATGGCAACCCTCAGGGAAATGATGTTCCCTTCCAATCTGAACCTCCAACCATCAGCCATCACTTTGCCCACCATCAACGAGAACTGGGAGATGAAACACAATTTCATCCAAATACTACCTAAGTTCAGCGATATGCCCATGGAAGACCCACAGAGGCATCTTCAAGACTTCGAGTTAGCCTGCGGAACCATAAGGGGAGGGCCCCCTTTGACTGAATACATCCGACTGCTGGCTTTTCCCTTTTCACTTGGGGATGGAGCACGAGAGTGGCTCTACACTCTGCCCGAAGGACAAATCACTACTTGGGCACAGCTCCAGCAGAAGTTTTTGGAAAAATACTTCCCTGCCGCGCGGATCCAACACATGCGAAGGAACATCAGTAGCATTAGGATGGGGGCAGGCGAAGAGTTTCCCGCTTATTGGGCACGGTTTAAGCAGATGTTGGCAAAGTGTCCTCAGCACCAAATCCCTGATCACGATTTGATCCAATACTTTGTGTCTGGGCTAAGGATGCACGAGAGAACCCTCTTGCATGCTGCTAGTGGAGGGTCCATCCTGAATAAAAGTGCTGAGGAGGCATTTAAACTCTTCAAGGAGATGGCAGAGGAGTTCAGAGATGATGGAAGTGAGTTGCCCAGGACCAATTTGGGGACAACCACTGCTGCGGACCTAAAAATCGACAAACTATGCAGCGCGATGGAAAAGTTTATGAACACTATGGCCACCGGGCCAAAGAGAGGTGTGAAAGCTTGCCAGATCTGCCAGGGCATAGAGCATGCCACTGATGAATGCCCCTCACTGTATGACGAGGAGGTCAAAGCGATGGGGCAGAGTAACGGTAATGGGCAAGGAAGGGGGAAACCATACTATGATAATAGATATGGGAATAGCAGCAACTACAATGAGGGGTATAATGGTAACCAGAATTTCCAGCGCTACAATCAGCAGGGGCAATACCAACAGCAAGGCCCAGGGATGTACCACCAGCCCGCTCAGACCAAAGGGCCTACCTTGTCTGAAATGATGGAAACTTTGGTCAAAGAGAATATTAAGTTCCAGCAAGAGAATGCCAAAGCCCACCAAGAGAATGAGAAATTCAAGCAAGAGACTAGAGGGCAGTTCCAAAATCTAGGGGCCCAAGTCTCACATCTTACTCAAGTAGTGGCAAAGCTGGAACAGAAAGGAGGTACTTTGCCCCCAAAAGTCGAAGTGAACAATGCCCATGTTAATGCCGTCCAGCTCAGGAGTGGCAAACCGCTCACCATAGTGGAAAAGTCTGCAGAAAAGGGCAAAGAGCCCGTGTTAGATGGCCCCCCAGTCATTGAGGAAGACCCTGGGACAGATATTGAGCAAGAAGAGGTGACAGTCAGGGCAAAGAGGGACAAATCTCCACCACCAAAAATCAAGCCACCCTTCCCGGGCAGACTGAGTAAAAAACGTGAGAAGGAAGAAACTCAAGAGATGTTCAAAATGTTCAAGAAGGTGGAAATCAATATGCCCCTTCTGACCATACTGAACGCTATGCCCAGATGTGCTAAGTTCTTGAAGGAGCTTTGCACAAAGAAGGTCAAATATCAGGATGATGCGAAGTTTGAGGTAGGGGAGAATGTCTCTGCAGTTATTAAAAAGACTGGACCTGCAAAGTGTGGAGACCCAGGCATGTTCTACATTCCGTGCATCATAGGGCATATGAAGATAGAGAAAGCAATGCTCGATTTGGGAGCATCAATTAACGTTATGCCCAAAACGATGTATGAAGATCTGGAA
The DNA here is from genome assembly GCA_954870475.1 of Euphrasia confusa. NCBI lineage: Eukaryota > Viridiplantae > Streptophyta > Magnoliopsida > Lamiales > Orobanchaceae > Euphrasia > Euphrasia confusa. The sequence goes on from OX940966.1 coordinate 20,183,735, forward strand.
ATCGGGCAACTGAAGCCCACTCGAGTTGTGATCCAACTGGCTGATAGATCTAATGTTTATCCTGAGGGCATACTGGAAGATGTCCTGGTCAAAGTGGAAGAGTTGATATTTCCTGCTGATTTCTATGTACTCGATATGGGCAGATCAAGTAAAGCCCCTGTGATGATATTGGGCAGACCGTTCCTCAAAACAGTAAGGACCCACATCGACTGTGAAACCGGAAGGCTAACGTGCAAATTCGAAGGAGAGACGGTCACCTTTGACCTCTACAAATCCATGAAGCACCCAGCCGACACCGAAGAAATCCACTACATTGACCAAATTGAGAAAGCAGTGGAGGCAAAGGCACTCCAATGTGGCAAGTATGACCATACTGAGATAGCCATTCAGCAAGGGCTTACTGAGTTTGATATGGAGGACGAACCAGAAGAATTACAAGAAGCAATTGAGCAGTTAGACTCTCTGGAGGATTTCAAAGGCAACCCGGGCAAACCGATAGAGATTGAAGAAATGATCATGGTGCCTTCCCTTGAAAAGCCACCAATGCTGGAATTGAAAAAACTGCCCAAGCATCTCAAGTATCTATATTTGGGAGATAATGACACTTTGCCCGTCATCATAAGTGCCTATTTGCAAGAGGCAGAGGAGGCAAAGTTGAGATATGTGCTGGGGCAGTACAAACAGGCCATAGGGTGGACTTTGGCTGACATTAGAGGGATAAGTCCAAGCATCTGCCAACACCACATTCTTCTGGAAGATGACTCTATGCCCGTACGTGATCCCCAAAGGAAGCTCAATCCAGCAATGAAGGAAGTTGTGCTCAAAGAGATCAAAAAGCTTCTCAGTGTGGGCATAATCTACCCAGTGTCAGACAGCAAGTGGGTTAGCCCAGTGCACGTGGTACCAAAGAAGTCTGGAGTTAAAGTCATAGAGAACGAAAGGAATGAGCAGATTGCCACACGCCTACAAACTGGGTGGAGAGTTTGCATTGACTACCGCAAACTGAACAAGGTAACCCGCAAGGATCACTTCCCTTTGCCTTTCATTGATGAAATGTTAGAGAGATTGGCTGGGAAGAAGCACTTCTGTTTTCTAGATGGCTACTCAGGGTATATGCAGATATGGGTTGCTCAAGAGGATCAGGATAAAACCACCTTCACCTGTCCCTTTGGCACCTTTGCCTACAGAAGGATGCCCTTTGGCCTCTGCAATGCACCAGGAACTTTTCAAAGATGCATGATGAGTATCTTCGCTGACCTGCTCGAGAATGGAATTGAAGTGTTCATGGACGATTTCAAAGTGTACGGCAATTCCTTTGACTCCTGCCTGGAACACTTAGAGATGGTGCTCAAAAGGTGTGTGGAGAAGAGCCTCGTACTGAATTACGAAAAATGCCATTTCATGGTCGAAGAGGGAATTGTCCTTGGACATGTTATTTCAGCTAAGGGCATAGAGGTGGACAAAGCAAAAATCGAAGTCATCTCGAAACTACCATATCCAAGGAATGTGAAGCAATTCAGAGGGTTCTTAGGGCATGCTGGCTTCTACAGACGCTTTGTGAAAGACTTTGCCCAAATTGCTCGCCCCTTGACCAGATTGCTTCAGAATGATGTAGAATGGGACTTTGATGAGGATTGCAAGGCTGCTTTCAACCACTTGAAGGAGAGATTGGTCACAGCGCCTATTATTCAACCACCAGAGTGGGGGATGCCGTTCGAGCTGATGTGTGATGCGAGTGGATATGCAGTAGGAGCTGTGCTAGGGCAAATTAAAGGGAAAGAAAGGCATGTGATCTACTATGCCTCGAAGACTCTTAATGCCGCCCAAAGCAACTATGCCACGACCGAGAAAGAGCTTTTGGCCATAGTCTTTGCCTTCGAGAAGTTTAGGTCATATCTGCTGGGCAGTAAGACCATAGTGTACACAGACCACGCTGCATTGAAGTACCTCATGGCAAAGAAGGAGACTAAACCAAGGCTTATTCGATGGATCCTGTTACTCCAGGAGTTTGACATTGAAATTCGAGACAAGTCTGGGAATCAAAATCTGGTGGCGGATCACCTCAGTAGGATTCTCCTAAAAGAAGAGGATATGCCTATCACCGAAACATTCCCCGATGAGCATTTATATTCTATTACCACTTTGGGCGAAGAGCCATGGTTTGCTGACCTTGTGAACTTTATGGTTACAGGGATTTTCAGGGAAGGCATGACGTATTATGAGAAAAACAAGATGAAACGCGAGGCAAGGAGCTACGTTTGGGATGAACCCTATTTGTGGAAAAGATGTGAAGACCAAGTCCTTAGAAGATGCATTCCTGAGTCTGAGCAGCAGGGCATAGTGGATCACTGCCACAAGCAACCCTGTGGAGGCCATTTTGGGCCTCGGCGAACGGCAAGAAAAGTTCTAGATTGCGGATTCTACTGGAACACTTTGCTCAAAGACTGCTATGACCTTTGTAAGAGGTGTAACGAGTGTTAGAAGGAAGGCAACTTGACCAAGCGCAATGAAATGCCCTCTGTGCCCATACTGCCAGTAGAGATCTTTGATGTCTGGGGCATAGACTTCATGGGGCCGTTTCCAAAGTCACAAGGTAAGGAATACATACTCCTAGCAGTTGATTTTGACTCTAAGTGGGTCGAGGCAAAGGCCACCACCACCAATGATTATCGCATTGTGGCTGAATTCCTCAAAGGGAACATCTTCACTCGATTCGGTGTGCCCAGAGCGCTTATCAGTGATCAGGGGACCCATTTCTGCAATTATATCATTGAGAGGCTACTGAAAAAATATGGAGTCACTCATCGAATCACCTGTGCCTATCACCCCCAGGCAAACGGCCAAGCAGAACTCTCTAACAGGATTATCAAGGCTATTCTGAGGAAGACAGTTAGACCAGAGGGGAAGGATTGGGCAGGCAAACTGGATGATGCACTATGGGCATACCGCACTGCGTTCAAGACTCCATTTGGCTTATCTCCCTACCGAATGATATTTGGGAAAGCCTGTCATTTGCCCGTAGAGATAGAGCACAAGGCACACTGGGCTGTGAACAAGGTCAACTTTGACTGGGATCTGGCTGGGAACGAGCGTAAACTTGACTTGGTCGAATTGGAGCAGCTTCGCATTGAGGTGTATGACCATGCTGCCCACTACAAAGAGCGGACCAAAAGAGCCCATGACAAACTGATTAAGAAGAAAAAGATTGAAGCTGGACAGTTAGTCTTACTGTACCAAACCAGGAGTCAGTTCCGTACGGGCAAACTGTCCTCTAAATGGGAAGGGCCTTATTTTGTTCACCATGTCAGCCCAAATGGATCTGTGGAATTGAAAAGCAAAAAGGATGATGACTATATATTCAAAGTGAATGGCCATAGAGTGAAGCCCTACTTTGGGCAAGAGAATTTGGAAGGGCAGCTTGCCCTGATTGAGTGATTAAATGAGCAATTGGGTCCTGCCCGGGACTATAACTAGGGCGCTGGCCAGGAGGCAACCTGGTATGTTTGTTTATTTTTGTTATTTCCCTTTATTTAGATTAGGAATAAAACTACTTGTAACAAGAGACTTTGACTACGCCGAGAAAAAGGGTATGTTTGTTTTTTATTTTGCAGAAGTTTACTTTGGGCAGACCGAGACTTTGGGCATACAAGGGCGATGAGGATAATTAGAAATCAGAAAGTGGGCGGTTGCGATTTTTGAGGACGAAAACTGTCCCATCTAAGGACTCTGCAAATCCATCATCATCATAACTGCACCCCGCGATTCCCGATAACTGCCCCAACTCCCTTCTTTTTCAAAATTCAAAAACAATAATATATATCTTTTCTTTTCTCTATGGTTTCTACCCGTGCAAAAAAAACAAATTGAGAAAACTACCTAACAAAACCCTAATTGATCTTACCATAGGTACCGCTGCAGCCAAGTTGAAGAAGATGGTGTCACCGAAGAAATCAAGTCCGGCGAAGCCCAAATCCCCCACCGCCGAAGAAGCCCTCAACGCCGTTCCCCTGGCCACCATACTACCCAGCCCCGCCACGACTGAAACCGACAACACCCCAATCGACGATCTGGCCAAGGAGATCGACGAGTCCAAAACCACTAGCGAGAGGGATCTGGAAACCCTAGCCACCGCCGCCCAGGAGGAGAAGGGCAAAGCCGCCGCTGACAGTCCCCCGAAAAAGAAGCAGAAAAGGGCTGCGGGCAAAGGCAAGAAGAAGGTTTCTCCCACCCCCACTGCCGGATCCACCTCCGACGAGAAGGAGAAAGAAGATTCCACGGCCGCCGGCAAGACTCCGATGGAGGAGGACGAGGTGGAGGAGGTGACCTACAAAACCCCCAAACTCAAACTTTATAGTTAAGATGCATGAAATAGGGATGATGGAACTGTTCTAGGCAAACTGTGAGAATTGAGCCCACATGATTATATGATTTCTTTCTTTGAGAGTCTGCTGTGATATTTACAATGCCTGTCTTTGCCTGTTTGCTGAAATGAGTAGTTTGACTGAGTAGGGGTAGTTAGATGATTAGGGCATTTTCTTGTTTCCTTTTTGCATAAATAAATAACACTGTCCCTTGCTAGCCCCTTTGAGCCTGATTGAATATTTTTTGTGAACCCATCTGGTATTATGCCCACATTACATAGGCAGCCAGAGAGAAAAGAGGGAGTTAGGGCATAGTGTGAAAAAAAAAGAAAAAAGAAAGAAAAAAAAAGAAAAGAAAAAAAAAAGAGAAAAAAAAAGAAAAAAAAAAGAAAAAAAAAATAAAAAAAATAAAAAAATAATAATAATAAATAGTTGTTGTGCTAAGGCCCGTAAGAAAAGGGGCAAAGTGGCAGAGAAAAGGCTAACATCAAAAAGCCCTCTGCCCAAATAGAGCCTACTCCTCAAAATCTACCCATATGAGCCCAACACTACAACCCAATAAAAGCCCCTTTGATAACCCCCCTGCTTAGTTAAAACAAACTCAGATTAGCAATAAGGCAAATTTAGGCAAAGTGGAATCACAGCAGAAAATGAGTGTCATTGAACCCATACACTGAAAAGAGAGAAACACTGTGAGGGAGTGAACCCAAAGACCTTTAACAGACTCTTGACTTATTTTTATCTTAACTTGAATTTTGTGTTATCTGTATGTACTATGCCCTGCACTGATCATGCTAAAGTCCTTTGTTTTATTTCTTCCTACTTCTTTCATTTCTGTTTTCACTTTGGTCTTGAGTCAGGCAAATCAGAGCCCACGCTTGGGGACAAGCGTATCCAAGTGTGTGCGGTTCTGATGAGCCATTTTATTTGCTCATCTTAGAGCACTTTTACACCCTTTATTGAGTCAGTTTGAGTCGTTTACGTGTCTGGGAGGGCACAATTAGGTGTTTGGGCAGAGTGTGTGGTGATGCAGGTAACAGGTGGCGCACTGGGCAAAAGAGGCAAGGAAATCCCCTTCTTTGGGCAATGTTCTGGAGCGGTAGTGACAAGCAACAGTTTGACCACATCGGGCAAATGGGTAAGGTCACGAAGCAGAAGAGCCAGAAGTACCAAGTACCGTGCCTGGTCCGACCACCTGTGGAGGAGAAGAAATACCTGCAGAATTCCGGTTTGGGCAGAGAAAGGCTGAAGACAGAACATTCCCTGTGGGCAACGAGTCAGCACACTAGAATCCCTGGATTCGGGGGGGATTTTACTTATCCCCAAATCATTGACCGCTGACCCCTATTCCTTAGGGAGGAGCAACAGCCGGGAATTCGAAATTCAAATTCGAGCCTATTAAAGATGGGGCGCGGTGGGCAGCAAGGAGAACAGAATTACGCACCGAGAAGTCGGAAGAGCCGCCGGTCCCGCAGTTCGCCGTCGCCGCCGGAGTCGCCGGAGAAGAGATCGGAGCTGTTCGTCCGAGTCTCTTGTTTGTTTTGAGTAGATCCGACCTTCGGGTCGAGAAACAATTTCATGTTTTTATGTTTTTACGTTTTTAATTCCGTTTTCCGATTTCCTTCAAAAACGATTTTACGATTTGAAGCTATGAATAATATAGATCGTTTTCCCTTAATTATTTTGTCTTTTATTTTCAGTATGATCGGCTAAGTTAATTGTGCATCTGGGCAGGGGCGGATCGAAGGTGAAATTAGGGTTTAGTTAGACCGCGAGGTTGGAGGGGCTGAACTAACCGGTTGGGCGTTTGTTCCCGAGGCAAAGTTGTTTGAGGTTTATTTCTGGGGAGTTTGGGCAAACTAGGACGACCACTAGTGAACCTTTACAAACTGGGATACTGGTGATTGGCAAACCGCATAGATGTACCTTGTAGTATTGTTGCGGGCATAGCACTAGAACTTGCAGGAGATGCGGTCGTATGTTTCGAGCATGCTATTGGCCGAGCGGGTCTGTCTAGAGGGTAATGCGGGTTTGGGCAAACTAGATCCATGTTTGGTCGCATAGGTTATCGAATTGTTCAGATCCAGGGGGATTAGGCAAAGTGTTAGCTAGCCTTCTCTTTATACAGTAAGGATAGATAAGGGGTGGGGCAACTGTTGGGCGTGACACAATAGGACCACTTTTGTCTTACACACCCCATAACTGCTAACAAACCGCTGGTAAAAATCCTTAGTGCCAATGAACGGTAGTTTGCCCTAACGATCCTGAGTGAAGTCGTCTGCCCGGATGCTTTGTTTCCTATTTGATTCAGTTTTGCTTTTAGTATTCTGTTAGATCTGAGTGTTTGGTTTGTTTATTTTTAGTTATATTTATTTGCATGTTAGTTTGGTTAGCCGTAGTTAGTCCAAGTGTTGAAACGATTGCAAAACCGCTGTGCCCACAGCACCCCAAAATCAAATCTTTTTGTGACAACCCCTTGGGCAAAGCCGAGATCACCTACTGTAACTGCCTCCTTGTGGGACCGACCCCACGTACTTGCCATTATCTACGTTTTTGTAGTAATAAGAGTACTGGCTAAATATAAATTTCATTTTGACAGCTTGTTTGCCCCTAACGACAAGCATACGGGCTCGTCAAGGACGGAACCCTAACCCCCAACACGAAATCGATGCAGCAACTCGGGGATGATGAAGACACACGAACGAAGGGTGGTTGCTTCGTTGATTCGTCGGTTGAATTCTTTGGATAATCGGGTAGAATTCGAACCCAAGAGAGATTTTAATAAAAACTCACAAAAATATATTTATTCATCATCAAAATTAAGTTCTTCTGTAACAATGTCTTAGGAAGCCTTTATATAGGCAAAACGAAACATAAACGTAAAGAAAACGGAAAGAAAAGCAATAAAAAAACGCTGAAAACCCTAAAATCCGCCGCTGCTGTCATTTCGTGAAGATGTCGCCCGACGGGAATTTTCTGTCGCCCGACATTCAAATGTCGCCCGACGTTGTTGTAGTGTAAATTCTCTGTCGCCCGACATCCAATTGTCGCCCGACGCTGTCATAGTGTAAATTCTCTGTCGCCCGACATTGGACCTTCGACCGCGGGATTTTTCCTTCGATCGCAGGCTCGGAAATCTGCCAGGCGCCCCTTTTCTGAAGATGTCGGCCGACATGGATATGGTGTCGGCCGACACCAAGCCAAAATACTCCCCGAACTCTTCGGCGCGTTCCCGACTCCCATTTCGATGCTTTCTGTAACAACCCGTATTTATATAAACAGCGGAAGATGTTAATAACATTTAATAAAAAATAAAGTGCGGGCGTCACAAAATTTTATTTAGAAAAGTAAAACATTTTTAAGATTCAAGCAACAAATTAATATTTAGTATATAAATATATTATTGAGAAATATCTAGTAAGTATTTATATATGTACAAATAATAGCAGTTACATCAATATATAGTAATATAGACACACAAAGCTTAACACCTGCTTATACTATATACTACGTGCTGAACTTGTTAATTATATAGTACTGCATGTTGGAAACTAATCACACAATGAATTAGGACACATTAAAAATAATATTTGTAACCATTATAAAAGAATCAAAGATGAACGTCAGTACTCAATATCAACCTACTAACTAAAAGAAACATTAACTAAATATTGAATTTATAAAGTGTATTAACTGAGGCATATCACTAAAGGTGTTTAAAGTCTAAAATATCAAATAATTTGCATGATCCAAATGAGAAGTGGAAATAAATTAATAAAAGAGAAACAATTATTCATTTTATTTATTCCTCCATCCTTGGTCAGTCTCCTCGTCGCTCGGCATCCTCGTGTGTACCTAAAAATAGTTGTTGTCGAAAGGGTGAGCTCAAAGCGCTCAATAGGGTCATTACCTCATCCAATACCAGAATCAAATACATGTATAACTAATGAACATAACATGAAAATATTGTAATTTTAATAAAAACATGAGATCCATTTAATAATCCGGATAACATGAAAATATTTTAATAAACATGAGATCCATTTAATAATCTGGATATTGCGAGTTGCGCCAACTATTGCGTTGGTCCCCTTCGACCCTTTTCCCCGGTCTCCGGTTACAACGGAAAATATATTTTAATAAATTCACATAAATGCACAAATAGATACACACATAATGAAACAAGTAGTAAACAAGGTAAATCGACAACATGACACCTACCTCGATGAGCTTGGGACGTGAACGTGAAAATCCAAAGTGTGTCTAAGATCTTAGAGGCTTGAAATAGCTACTTCCAAATCTTGAGGGGCCTTCCTTTTATTCTGAGACTACTGATCGTGCGAGGAACTGCGTAGGTAGGGAGAGAGACCGAGAGTAAAGCGACAGCAGGTGCTCCTGGCGTACTGCAGTTTCTCGCCTCGGAGGTCGGTGGTCGACAGGGGCCGAGCTCTAGGTGGACTTCACGATGGGCAGATTCTCGACAACGGCTCGACAGGTCTCGGACTTTAGGTGATGGATTCGTTATGGTGAGGTTTTGGGTTGTTTCGATTACTCGATTGGTTTTTTTTTTTTTTGGTACAGGACATACTTCGAAAACGGATTTGATCGGAGGACCGATTTGATGAGATTTGGGTAGTGGTTATGGTTGAAGAAAATATATAATCGAAGGGTTTATTTGTGCTCTATGTATATGTACAGTAGGAGAAAAGATTACAATGGACAAGAGGGGAGGGATAATTATATTCCTCCTGCACGTATAATTGTGTTGGATAATGTGGTGCGGTAATGTGTAAGGAGACTAGATATTTATAGGGATGAAAATAAGAGTTAATTGTATTAGGGTTTTTATTTGATTTTGTTAAGTTTTAAATATTTTATGTCTTGCTTGCTAAGATATCTTTTAATAATTAAATTTTAAATTATATTAATCAAGTATTAATTATATAATTATTATATTATTTATCAAATTTAAGGTTTAATTAAAATATATTCTATTTTGTAGCTTTAATTTATTAAATTGGTTTATAAATTAGTATATTTATTTAGGTAAATCAAAGGTTTTAGTAAGTAAAATTTTGGGTTGTTACAATCTACACCCCTTAATTTTAATTTCGTCCTCGAAATTTGATAACTTAATTAATAGATTTAAGGATAATTCGATCATACTCATACTACTCTATGTTCCCAACCCCTAATCTAAAGTCTCTAATCTAAAGGCTCTAGCAACCTAAAATATTAAATAAAATTAACATGACCATGTAAATGGTTTACTCTAAAATATTAAATAAAGTTAACATGAATATGTGAATGATTTAAGTGTGACGTACCTTGAGGAGCCGACGAGACCTGACGAGGATGGAAGAGTATTGTTAATTATCATGTAGTACACATAAGAGACATTATCAAATTTTATCTAGCCGAAAGGACCGTAATGCTCTGATACCAACTGTAACAACCCGTATTTATATAAACAGCGGAAGATGTTAGTTTTGAAAATAACATTTAATAAAAAATAAAGTGCGGGCGTCACAAAATTTTATTTAGAAAAGTAAAACATTTTTAAGATTCAAGCAACAAATTAATATTTAGTATATAAATATATTATTGAGAAATATCTAGTAAGTATTTATATATGTGCAAATAATAGCAGTTACATCAATATATAGTAATATAGACACACAAAGCTTAACACCTGCTTATACTATATACTACGTGCTGAACTTGTTAATTATATAGTACTGCATGTTGGAAACTAATCACACAATGAATTAGGACACATTAAAAATAATATTTGTAACCATTATAAAAGAATCAAAGAGGAACGTCAGTACTCAGTATCAACCTACTAACTAAAAGAAACATTAACTAAATATTGAAATTATAAAGTGTATTAACTGAGGCATATCACTAAAGGTGTTTAAAGTCTAAAATATCAAATAATTTGCATGATCCAAATGAGAAGTGGAAATAAATTAATAAAAGAGAAACAATTATTCATTTTATTTATTCCTCCATCCTTGGTCAGTCTCTTCGTCGCTCGGCATCCTCGTGTGTACCTAAAAATAGTTGTTGTCGAAAGGGTGAGCTCAAAGCACTCAATAGGGTCATTACCTCATCCAATACCAGAATCAAATACATGTATAACTAATGAACATAACATGAAAATATTGTAATTTTAATAAAAACATGAGATCCATTTAATAATCCGGATAACATGAAAATATTTTAATAAACATGAGATCCATTTAATAATCTGGATATTGCGAGTTGCGCCAACTATTGCGTTGGTCCCCTTCGACCCTTTTCCCCGGTCTCCGGTTACAACGGAAAATATATTTTAATAAATTCACATAAATGCACAAATAGATACACACATAATGAAACAAGTAGTAAACAAGGTAAATCGACAACATGACACCTACCTCGATGAGCTTGGGACGTGAACGTGAAAATCCAAAGTGCGTCTAAGATCTTAGAGGCTTGAAATAGCTACTTCCAAATCTTGAGGGGCCTTCCTTTTATTCTGAGACTACTGATCGTGCGAGGAACTGCGTAGGTAGGGAGAGAGACCGAGAGTAAAGCGACAGCAGGTGCTCCTGGCGTACTGCAGTTTCTCGCCTCGGAGGTCGGTGGTCGACAAGGGCCGAGCTCTAGGTGGACTTCACGATGGGCAGATTCTCGACAACGGCTCGACAGGTCTCGGACTTTAGGTGATGGATTCGTTATGGTGAGTTTTTGGGTTGTTTCGATTACTCGATTGGTTTTTTTTTTTTTTTGGTACAGGACATACTTCGAAAACGGATTTGATCGGAGGACCGATTTGATGAGATTTGGGTAGTGGTTATGGTTGAAGAAAATATATAATCGAAGGGTTTATTTGTGCTCTATGTATATGTACAGTAGGAGAAAAGATTACAATGGACAAGAGGGGAGGGATAATTATATTCCTCCTACACGTATAATTGTGTTGGATAATGTGGTGCGGTAATGTGTAAGGAGACTAGATATTTATAGGGATGAAAATAAGAGTTAATTGTATTAGGGTTTTTATTTGATTTTGTTAAGTTTTAAATATTTTATGTCTTGCTTGCTAAGATATCTTTTAATAATTAAATTTTAAATTATATTAATCAAGTATTAATTATATAATTATTATATTATTTATCAAATTTAAGGTTTAATTAAAATATATTCTATTTTGTAGCTTTAATTTATTAATTTGGTTTATAAATTAGTATATTTATTTAGGTAAATCAAAGGTTTTAGTAAGTAAAATTTTGGGTTGTTACACTTTCTTCGTCGTCCCGGATCCTTGGTTGCATCATATGCTAACCGCATAGTTGATATCAGGTTCTAGTTTTACAACACTGCATTTACAAAGCTCTCCACACTCGAAGTGTAGGAAACTGCTTTGTCTATATCTATCTCATTTAAGTGTTCAAAACACATACCTTTAGATAGATGCATTCTGTTCCCGAAAGGCAATAACCTTTCTCAGAATTATCATGTTTAAAACGAACCATAATCGCATAAGATATCTTAAGAGAAGTACAAATGTTCTTGTCTAGAGATCGAAGGATTCTAAGAACATGGTCTAACTTACTCTTAATCTTATATCTCGATTCATTTAGACAACCTTTATTTTATGTCTGACAACACTTTTACATTGTTGCCAACGATGAAGTGTTATCTACATAAAATTCCGAGAAACACCACCTTGTTTCCATTACGTCTCTAACACACCTTTCTTTGTCTTATGCACTTTGATGAATCCATCACATGGACTATCTCATCAGTTCGCAAGTTCCACAATTTACAGCTTTGTTACAATCCATAAATGGATTTACTAAGCTTGTACTCTAAATGATCTAGCCTCTTGACAATAAACCTTATTGTTTTCCAAGCAGGCACATTTAGATCTAGTACTGCCCTTATGCAGAGCTAGGGATCGATTTCATCTTTACCAGATCCAGAGTTCAAAACTCTTCTAGTCTTATGAACATCTCCGGTTGTCTTAACAACCTCCCACTGCAATGGCGTCCTTGTGTATAACAGTAATAACAGTAGGTGCAGTGTGTGGTGTACTTCTACTCGGTTTGGCTGGTTCCCAGTCTTTCCTTTTCCTCATTTTAAGTACCTTGTCAGTTAGGGCATTGTAGTTCATCTAATAGTCTCCCTCTAAGAACCGGGTGAGAGCACCCCTCTGGTTCATAGTACTATTGAACATACAATTACTTGTTCTCCTAGGATATTCTACAACCACATTGAACGTGCCGTTGTATCCAGAAATATCCATAGAACATAGGTAGTTCCGAACAACTTGTCCTTTTTACTATTAGAATTCCATTTCTTATCCCTGACACACCATGTCTACACTCCAGTGTATTGTGCAGTCCTTTGAGACTTAATCTCAATTTTTGATTTATTATATGTGTTGTTTAGATAGGTGATAGCCTCCGTGAACAAGCCGCAGGCTTCCAATGGATATACTTTGAAGGTTCCCCATAATAGCTTTGTGTCTACTGAAAAACACTTTGCTTTTATGGCACATCAAGTATTCTAATCCATCTTCGAGTATTCTTTGAAAGAAATGACTCGTACCTTTCTAATTACACATGTTACTGCATTAATCATGAATCATTCTCAATGCTTGTCCGATTTCAAGAATTCACAAGCACAATGATAAAGAAATACATCTAATAAGTAAAACAAGTTATACATAACGGTTTGTTGCATCGTGGTAGACTAAGGATTCATCATTCATATATTGCTATCTAAAATGTACCAGAATAGATAACACCATTATTTCTTATCTAAATCACTGAATGATTAAAGAAATAAATATCCATTCATTAATAAAGAAAATCCAGAACAAAAGTTCTTTTCAAATAAGGGGTACATTAAGCAATAACTTGAAATGAAATCCTAAAACTACTGAAAGCAGATAAATGTTTTCCACTACAACCGCTGCTACCCCAATAGCTTAGCCCATGTAGACTCGAACTCTTCTTCTCTAAGTCTCCGGGTTTTCTGGAACCCCTGCATTCAAGAATGTTGGAATTCGATATCCCGGGCTATTAAAATTTGCGGAAATCATAGCCCGATCAAAAACCCACCGCCGGAGATCACATGAACGCCGACTCATCCGCCGGAGTCCGGCCTTTGGAGACCACGCGCCCGAAGACACGCAGCCCGCCCCCAGCCGAACCCCCGCGAGCCGGGGTTGTGCGATCGAAGGGATCGATCGCATGAAGCGATCGATCGGGTGGGCTGCATGAAGCAGCCCCGCGGCGAGTCCGGCGACTCGCCGCCGCGTGGGGTGGCCCGCCTCCAGCTGGGCCGTCGTGCCCAGCAGCTGATGGTGTTCGATGTCCCGGGCTATCAAAATTGCGGAACCGATAACCCGATCAAAAACCCTCTCGCCGGAGACCGCACGAACACCAACTCATCCGTAGGAGTCCGACCTTTGGAGACTACGCATCCGAAGACACGCAGCCCGCCCCCAGCCGATTTTCTCCCACGAGTCGGATCTACGAACGCGAACCACGGACGAGCTAGAGCATGACCAAGGCGTCGCCGCGGGAGAACCCGCGACTAAACCCTAGCCACGCCCACGCCCGGGCTCGCGATCGCCGTGCATGGCGATCGCCGGGGATGCGAGGCATCCCCGCGGGGCTGTTCGGAACAGCCCCTGGCGGTGAGTCCGGCGACTCACCGCCTCCGCCATCGAGGGGAGGGCGGTCAGCCCAGCTGACCCGCCGCGGCCTAGCCGCGGCTGCCCTAGCGATCGACTTCCGAGTCGATCGCTCGCCCCGGCTTCAGCCGGGGCCCCCTTCGAGCGCACGCCGCCGTCGAGGGCGGCTGGGGTCCACCACGGCACCAGCCCGTGGCACCCCAGCGATCGACTGAAGTCGATCGCATACCCCGGCGTCCAGCCGGGGCTCGCCCCTCGTCGCGCGCGCACGGCGGTCGAACCCTAGGGTTTCGACCGCCCCCTTCGATCTTCGCCGGGGATCTCGAATCCCCGTCCGCGATGATCGTCGTTTTCCCGGATCGCGTCGTTCATGTATACATCACAATTATTCAACGCACAAATAATCATAGAAGGGGGTTCTCGATTATTACCTCGAATCGTTGTACGGAGAAACGAATTCGGTTGAAGACCTTGTGATCTTCCCGCGTATTCCTAGCACCTCGTCCGAACGTCGTGTGGGCGACGATCTATCGGATTCCTATGGATCTTCCTCACTCTCAGAACTTTATGATTGGCGTAACGTAGGTTAATGAAAAGTGAAGACCATGTAGTGCTTATATAGGCTACGAAGGGGATCATAAGGAGAATAAATATTGGGCTTCAATATTGAAAATTAAATTGGGTCCAACCCAAATCTATTAATTCTTATCAATATTAATTTTATTTATTTTCCACTATATAAATAAAATTGCACTCCCAATATTATTCCATATTATATCAAATAATATTTCTCCATCTTAGTATTATTTATTCCGTGTATTTAAGATTTAAATATCCATGAATAAATTTATTTATTGCTTAATAAATTATATTCATCTCTTGAATCCGAGACTAGTACCATTCAACCTTAATTATTGTGCGGAACGAATCCACTCATGAGGTTTACACAATAATTCCTTATGAACTCATCTCGGGGATATTATCAACCCTTCCGGGATACACTGCTCCTTCAAGAATTCACGGCATGCCATATATAAAATATAGTGACCCAACTTAACCGGTAATTAACCCAATAATCAAACCGGTTAATTCCTTTGGTAAATCAAAGTCACTTATATTAAATATACACACCCGCAATTATTTCAGGGATTAAGAATAAAATACTCCGAGTCTCAAATCAATTATCGCCGAGCAATCCTAATTGATGAGTCTCAATCGATCCGCCCAATACACCAAGTGTACAAGTGTGATAAAATAATTAAGATAAATTATTTTCTCTCTCACACAACGACTATACCGATGGATTAGTTCGTATCCATCTAGGTCGTGAGCAACTGTTCGATTAATTACGAGTAACCGATAGTATGATCTTCTGTGCGCCCATGCAGCACCATACTAACTACAACGTATAAAATCCAGAACCATGATTTGCATATAATTAAATGCAAATAATTGTTTATTAATTAAATAGATTAAATGCTATGATCGGGAGTTTACCGTTACTTAAATCTAGACATTAAGTACACAACTCCAACAATCTCCCACTTGTACTAAGGTCTAGTTATTTCCTCCAAACTCCCGGTTCCCATACTCATCACGTGCTTTAAAGTGTACTTCCGAGAAGTACTATGTGAGTGAGAAATCTAGGTTGCCGCTCTGAAGTTATCTTGGTGACTACTACGTCGTCTTCCCTGACGATGACTCGTATCAGGTGGTACTTGCTCTATGTGTTAACATCACTTTTGACTTATGACCTCTTCTAGTTCACCGTGCACCGCTATTTAATAGCCTTTGGTAAACTAAGAGTCATATCCAAGTTAAGAGGTTATCCCGGAACTTAACCAAAACTTCCGCTGCCTCTGAGGCTGCTTTTCGGTTATGAGAGAGTCTGAAAAGCGTCCTGCTTATCACTCTTTCACTTCGTAGTTCCACCTCTTTCTAAAAGTGAACACATAGCCTGATATCGACTTTCACTGGTCCTTCTCTGATTTTTGGATCTGAGAATCTGTAATCTAAGAAGATTTCGTCTTGCTCAAGCCAGTACTATGAAAGTACTCTTGCAGCATTCGAACATCCCTTATCCAGATTACTTTGATATCCTCCCACTACGCAAACCGCATAGTTGATATCAGGTTCTTGTTTTACAACATTGCATCTACAAAGCCCTCCACACTCGAAGTGTAGGGAACTGCTTTGTCTTTATCTATCTCCTTCATGTGTTCAAGACACATACCTTAGATAGATTAATTCTGTTCTCGAAAGGCAATAACCTTTCTCAGAAGTATGCATGTTTAAAACAAACCTTAATCGTATAAGATGTCTAGGAGAAGTACAATGTTCTTATTTCTAGATCATAAGATCTTAAGAACATGCTCTAACTTCTTCTCAATCTTATATCTCGATTTATTTAGACAACCTCTATTTTATGCCTGACAACACTTTTACATTGTTGCCAACGATGAAGTGTTATCTACAAAAAATTCCGAGAAACACCACCTTGTTTCCGTCACGTCTCTAACACACCTTCTTTGCTAATCCTATGCAGACCTAGGGATCGATTTCATGTATACTGGATCCAGAGTTCAAAACTCTTCCAGTCTTATGAACATCTCTAGTTGCTTAACAACCTCCCACTGCAATGGCGTCCCGGTGTGTAACAGTAACAACATTAGGTGCAGTTAGTGGTGTATCACTACTCGTTCAGGCTGGTTCTCAGTCTTTCCCTTTCCTCATATTAAAGTATTTTTGTCAATTAGGGCATTGCAGTTCATCTAATAGTTTTTCCTCTATGAACCGGACGAGACGTCCCTCTGGTTCATAGTACCATAGAACACACAATACTTCGTTCATCTAGGATATCCTACAACCATATTGAATATGTTGTTGTCTCCAGGAATATCCATAGAACATAGGTAATTCCGAACAACTTGTTCTCTTACTATTAGATTTCTATTTCTTTACAACGCACCATCTCTACACGTAAGTGTACGGCTCGTCTCTTTGGGAATTAATTCCAATCTTTGATTATGCTATGTGTTATCTAGATAGGTGATGGCCTCCGCGACCGAGTCGCAGGCTTCTAATGGATATACTTTGATGGTTCCCCATAATAGCTTTGTGTCCATTGACAAGTCAAAACACTTTGCTTTTATGGCACATCAAGCATTCTAATCCATCACTGAGTATTCTTTGAAAAGAATTACTCTTACCTCTCTAATATACACATATGCCTGCATATCTTATCATTTCCAATACTATATTGAATTCTATCCTTTTTCCAGAAAGGTTTGCTTAGACGTATTATCCTCCAAATTCAATCCTTAGGTCGGAAGGTCCATTCCTTCAACTATAATTGATCAAAACAATTTCGACCATATGAATTTCATTTGAAAATACTACTAAGTATAAGATTTCATAAGTATAATGATAAAGAAATATCTAATAAGTAAAAACAAGTTATATATAACGGTTTGTTGCATCGTGGTAGACTAAGGATTCATCATTCACATATTGCTATCTAATGTACCATAATGAATATCACCATTATTTCTTATCCAAACCATCCAATGATTAAAGAAATAAAATATCCATTACTAAAGAAAAACAGAACGAAGTTCTTTTTCAAAATAAAAGGGGTACATAAGCAATAACTGAAATGAAAACTTAAAACAGATAAATGTCTTCCACTGCAACCGCTGCTACCCCAACAGCTTCGCCCATGTAGACTCGAATTCTTCTTCTCTAAGTCGCCGGGTTTTCTGGAACCCCTGCATTTAAAAATGCACATACCGTCAGTGGTTCCATATCTACACACCAGAATTCTGGTAGATAATACCGCTGACTATGTTTTTACGACTAAAGAAAGATTCGTACCTCTGAGAGGACATTCAGACTTCCAGTGTCCCATCTTGTTGCATCGGAAGCACTTACCCTTTGGCTTTGCAGCCCCCACTTGTGGTGCAGTCCTCTTGCCACCACTGGGTTTCCAGGCTTGCTCCCTTTTCTTGCCCCTACCTCCACCAGGCTTGAAGCCTTTGGACTTGGTAGCTACAAGCGCTTGAGACTTGCCCTTCTTGTAGATCCCCTCTGCCGCCTTTAGTTCAGTCAGGAGTTGCGCAAGAGTATAAGATAGTTTACCCATATTATAGCTCATACGAAACTGCTCAAAACTAGGGGCCAGAGACTGGAGTATGATGTCGACTTGCGTCTCACCATCAATAGAAGCTCCTAGGACCTCAAGTTCATTCAACAAACTCATCATCTTAAGAACGTGCTCCCCTACGGGCGTTCCTTCAGATTGAGTAGTCGACATAAGGACTCTCATGGCTTCTTGCCTAGCCGCACGATCTTGCTCCCCAAACATCTCCTTGAGGTTAAACATCATATCATAGGCAGTGTCCATCGACTCATGTTGGGTTTGGAGTACATTTGACATGGAAGCCAAAATATGACACCTAGCCATTTCATCAGCCTTTTTCCACTTCCGATATGCCAGTTTTTCCTCATCAGTTGAGGCAGCCGTGGGCTCAGCAGGGCACACTTCATGGAGTACAAACTTGTACTCCTCCGAAGTTAGGACAATGTCTAAATTTCTCTTCCAATCAATATAGTTGGTTCCAGTGAGCTTATGCTCCTTGAGTATCATAGAAAGTGGGTTCATAGCTATTCTCTAAACCTATAAGCACATTTAAACAAACAATTAATTTAATATCCGATATTATCTCCCTTAAATAATATCATTAAATTACTAATCACATCTAAAATCCCATCAGGTAAGGCAAGCCACGTGGTGTGGACGTTTACCCACCCAAATGATTTAGCAATTAGATTTTCTTCGGTCATACATCGCTTATAGCGGAACCTCGTGGGGAGGAATACTACAAGGCGTATCCAAGTGTAAACCATTACTCAGCACCAAAGTGAATAGCTTGGAATTGCTACATTACCGCAAGCCACGTGGTGTGGACGTTTACGACAACTTCACAACTCTTCACAATTCCTTACAACTGTCTACATCAATTAATCCAAAATCCGTCAGTGCAGCAAGCCACGTGGTGTGGACGTTTACTTCACTAAGAGACTTTTATAATTGACTCCCAATTACCAGATCCATTCGATTTTCGTAAATCAAGACGCGGAGAATCATAAGTGAAACTCGAAGTTTCTAACCAGTGATTCACCATGCGAACGACCCTATCTCTCACGAATGAGGGAGCCGAGCAGACAAGCGACCCATCTATCAAAGAATGGCACGGAAGTCTCTAATTTGTGTCCTCTACATGACCAAGTGGCTCTGGCTCCATTCCACTCCCCGGGGTGAGAATGAGTCGACTTGAAGTCAGTTTCAGAAAGACAAATTAGGCATTGTTTGATAAACTTGATCAATGTTTCTTGTAAGAGGAATTACAAGAATTCTCCTCCAATGACACATCTATACGAACTTCAAAAGTTCATAAGAGTCACCAAGAGAACAGTAATGGAGACCATGGGAATGTTTCCATCCCCTCTCCCACTTAGCTTTTTATAATAAAGGGATACGCTATCTAATGCATAATTAAACACATAAGCATGCATGAAAGCAATAAAGCACATAGCACATAGTCAAAAATAATGCTAGAGAAATTATTTTTCTCCGACTATCATGGCTTTATCTTCATATGCATCTTCTAGTCTTCAGTCTTCGTTTCTTGAATGCTCCATGTGACGAGAATATTAATCTCTAATATTTAAATCTATTTATTTTTAATTAATCCAAAAGTTACTTAATTCGAAAATTAAGTCAATCGAATATATTAAAAATAAAATTAAATATTATTAATATTTTTTATTTATTTATTTTCCTATCTAGTGCTATTAAATCTCTAGAATAATCTATCCAAGTAAAACTTGGAATATTCTAGAAGATATCTATAATAGAACAAGGAAATAAAATAAATAAATTAGGACTACTACTTTTCAAATTTATTTTTATTCCTAATCCATGAATATTCCCATGAGTAGGAATAATCAAATAGGAAAAATAAATTTAGTACTAAATTAATTAAATTTCTAATCTATGAATATTTCCATGAAGGAAATAAAACAATAGAAAATAAAATTAATTTAAATTAATTCTTTTCCTAATCCATGAGAGTTTCCAAAAAGGAAAGTACTCAAATAGGAAAAATCCGAATTAATTGGGAAAGTAGATTTTTGTAGGAATAGCACGGGATTAGGAGATCCCACGCCATCCCCACTTGAAGGATCGGCCGGCCACTCGGGAGGAGCGCCGCCGCCGCCTAGCCACCGCCGGCTAGGCCATGGGTCGATCACCACCATGTGATCGATCCCAAGCCCTTGTCTTCTCGTCACTTCTTCGTCTTCCGGCGATCGTCTCAACATCGAACCAACGTAATTAAAATTACAAAATTTAAATTACAATTCCGGTATCGATTCTATACATGAAATCGACCCTATACAATTTCCGGAAAATAAAGTACGTAATAATAAATCCTAAATTCGGTCAACCCCCGAATTTTTACTATTACAAACATTCAACCACACAAAAACGAATCTCGACATGTCCGAGAGTTTAATAATCATGATAATTAATTAAAAAAAAACAATTAATTAAATCCAACCATGATAGCCGGAAATCCTGCAAGGTAGAACAATAATCGAATATATACATGAACACGAAACCGAACGCTCTGATACCATTTGATGGTGTTCGATGTCCCGGGCTATCAAAATTGCGGAACCGATAACCCGATCAAAAACCCTCTCGCCGGAGACCGCACGAACACCAACTCATCCGTAGGAGTCCGACCTTTGGAGACTACGCATCCGAAGACACGCAGCCCGCCCCCAGCCGATTTTCTCCCACGAGTCGGATCTACGAACGCGAACCACGGACGAGCTAGAGCATGACCAAGGCGTCGCCGCGGGAGAACCCGCGACTAAACCCTAGCCACGCCCACGCCCGGGCTCGCGATCGCCGTGCATGGCGATCGCCGGGGATGCGAGGCATCCCCGCG
Source organism: Euphrasia confusa (assembly GCA_954870475.1). Lineage (NCBI taxonomy): Eukaryota > Viridiplantae > Streptophyta > Magnoliopsida > Lamiales > Orobanchaceae > Euphrasia > Euphrasia confusa. The sequence goes on from OX940966.1 coordinate 20,204,806, forward strand.
GGGCTGTTCGGAACAGCCCCTGGCGGTGAGTCCGGCGACTCACCGCCTCCGCCATCGAGGGGAGGGCGGTCAGCCCAGCTGACCCGCCGCGGCCTAGCCGCGGCTGCCCTAGCGATCGACTTCCGAGTCGATCGCTCGCCCCGGCTTCAGCCGGGGCCCCCTTCGAGCGCACGCCGCCGTCGAGGGCGGCTGGGGTCCACCACGGCACCAGCCCGTGGCACCCCAGCGATCGACTGAAGTCGATCGCATACCACGGCGTCCAGCCGGGGCTCGCCCCTCGTCGCGCGCGCACGGCGGTCGAACCCTAGGGTTTCGACCGCCCCCTTCGATCTTCGCCGGGGATCTCGAATCCCCGTCCGCGATGATCGTCGTTTTCCCGGATCGCGTCGTTCATGTATACATCACAATTATTCAACGCACAAATAATCATAGAAGGGGGTTCTCGATTATTACCTCGAATCGTTGTACGGAGAAACGAATTCGGTTGAAGACCTTGTGATCTTCCCGCGTATTCCTAGCACCTCGTCCGAACGTCGTGTGGGCGACGATCTATCGGATTCCTATGGATCTTCCTCACTCTCAGAACTTTATGATTGGCGTAACGTAGGTTAATGAAAAGTGAAGACCATGTAGTGCTTATATAGGCTACGAAGGGGATCATAAGGAGAATAAATATTGGGCTTCAATATTGAAAATTAAATTGGGTCCAACCCAAATCTATTAATTCTTATCAATATTAATTTTATTTATTTTCCACTATATAAATAAAATTGCACTCCCAATATTATTCCATATTATATCAAATAATATTTCTCCATCTTAGTATTATTTATTCCGTGTATTTAAGATTTAAATATCCATGAATAAATTTATTTATTGCTTAATAAATTATATTCATCTCTTGAATCCGAGACTAGTACCATTCAACCTTAATTATTGTGCGGAACGAATCCACTCATGAGGTTTACACAATAATTCCTTATGAACTCATCTCGGGGATATTATCAACCCTTCCGGGATACACTGCTCCTTCAAGAATTCACGGCATGCCATATATAAAATATAGTGACCCAACTTAACCGGTAATTAACCCAATAATCAAACCGGTTAATTCCTTTGGTAAATCAAAGTCACTTATATTAAATATACACACCCGCAATTATTTCAGGGATTAAGAATAAAATACTCCGAGTCTCAAATCAATTATCGCCGAGCAATCCTAATTGATGAGTCTCAATCGATCCGCCCAATACACCAAGTGTACAAGTGTGATAAAATAATTAAGATAAATTATTTTCTCTCTCACACAACGACTATACCGATGGATTAGTTCGTATCCATCTAGGTCGTGAGCAACTGTTCGATTAAATACGAGTAACCGATAGTATGATCTTCTGTGCGCCCATGCAGCACCATACTAACTACAACGTATAAAATCCAGAACCATGATTTGCATATAATTAAATGCAAATAATTGTTTATTAATTAAATAGATTAAATGCTATGATCGGGAGTTTACCGTTACTTAAATCTAGACATTAAGTACACAACTCCAACAGCAGCTGCCCGCGATCGATCACGTGATCGATCGCGCCCCGGCGTCCAGCCGGGGTTCGTCCCATGCGCCCACCGAAACCCTAGCCGCCCGATCCCACGCGGTCCGGTGGTTTCACCACCACCGCGTGATCGTTCGTCTAATCCGGGTTTCGTATTTCAGATCTTGCGTTCTACGGTATTTTCAATAAACAAAATCGAATAATATCAAGTTAGTTTAGATATCATACCTACGATTCGTTGTTCGGAGAAACGAAATCAAGATGACCTTTGAATCTTCCCACATATTCCTTGCACTCCGTTCGAACGTCGGGTGGGCGACGATCTATCGAACTCCTATGGATCTCCTTCAACTCTCTAGAATATCAAGTATGATAATCTTGTCTTATGATTTATGAAGGCCATGTAGTGCTTTTATAGGCTACGTAGGGGATCTAAAGGAGGTGGAATATTGGGCTTCCAATATTGAAGATTAAATTGAGCCCACTGCTCAAGTTCATTAATCCTTATCAATATTAATTAAATTTATTTTCCACTATATAAATTAATTGCACTCCCAATATTAAACCATATTATATCCAAATAATATTTCTCCGGTAGTATTATTTATTCCGTGTATTTAAGATATAAATATCCATGAATAAAATTTATTTATTGCTTAATAAATTTATTCATCTCTTTTATCCGAGACTAGTACCACTCAACCTTATTTATTATGCGGAATTAAATCCACTCGCGAGGTTTACATAATAAATCCTTATGAGCTCATCTCGGGGATATTATCAACCCTTCCGGGATACACTGTCCCGTCAAGAATTCACGGCATGCCATATATAAAATATAGTGACCCAACTTAACCGGTAATTTACCCAATAATTAAACCGGTCAATTCCTTTGGAAAATCAAAGTCACTTATATTAAATATACACACCCGCAATTGTATCGGGGATTAAGAATAAAATACACTGAGTCTCAAATCAATTATCGCCGAGCAAACCTAATTGATGAGTCTCAATCGATCCGCTCAATACACCAAGTGTACAAGTGTGATAAAATAATTAAGATAAATTATTTTCTCTCTCACACAACGACTATACCGATGGATTGGTCCGTGTCCATCTAGGTCGTGAGCATCTGTTCGATTAAATACGAGTAACCGATAGTATGATCTTCTGTGCACCCATGCGCACCATACTAACTACAACGTATAAAATCCAGGACTATAATTTGCATATATTTAATTAACAATAATTAAAAGCAAATGAATGTTTGTATTTAATAGGTAAATGAAAGTGTACAAGGAGTTCATAATACTCAAATCTAGACATTAAGTATACTACTCCAACAATCTCCCACTTATACTAAGGTCTAGTCTTATCTCCCAAACTTCTGACTCCCAAACCCTCCAAGTGCTTGAAATATACTTCCTTAGGAAGTATCTTGGTGAAAGGGTCCGCTAGGTTGTCCTCCGAAGCTATCTTTGTGACTATCGCATCGCCCCTCTTGACGATGACTCGAATCAGGTGGTACTTGCGCTCTATATGTTTCGTAGCACTATGGGACCGTGGTTCCTTACTGTTTGCCACTGCACCGCTATTGTCACAATAAATTGTCATAGCTCTAGGCAAACTCGGAATCACATCTAAGTCCTAGAGGAAATTAAGGAACCAAACTGACTCTTTCGCTGCCTCTGAGGCTGCAACATATTCAGCTTCCATGGTAGAGTCTGAAATGCACTTTTGCTTAACACTCCTCCATGATACGGCTCCACCTCCCAAAATGTACACATAGCCTGATGTCGACTTTCGCCGGTCCTTATCAGCTTGGAAATCCGAATCCGTATAACCCAAAGGAATCAGATTGTCTGCCCCGTAACTTAGAACATAATCCCTAGTATTTCGCAAATACTTGAAAATGCTCTTTATGGCAGTCCAGTGAGCCTTTCCAGGGTTACTCTGATATCTCGCTACTACGCCAACTGCATAGCGGATATCAGGCCTCGTGCATAACATTGCATACATCAAGCTTCCCACAGCCGAAGCGTAGGGAACTGCTTTCATTTCATCTTTCTCCTTTTGTGTCTGAGGACACATCTCCTTAGAAAGATAAGTTCCTTTGCTGAAGGGTAGCTCACCCTTCTTGGAATCTTGCATGTTAAAACGAGCCAGAATCGTGTCTATGTAAGATTGCTGGGACAGGTACAATGTTCTATTCCGGTGATCCCTTATAACCTTGATCCCTAGAACATGCCCGACTTCTCCCAAATCTTTCATATCGAATTGTCTAGACAACCACCCCTTTATGTCTGATAACATTTTCACACTGTTGCCAATGAGAAGAATGTCGTCTACATAAAGCACGAGAAACACCACCTTTTTCCCATCACGTTTCCAATACACACACGATTCGTCCATGCTTTGACTGAATCCAACAGATTGGACTACTTCGTCAAACCGCAGGTTCCACGATCTCGAGGCTTGTTTTAATCCATAAATGGATCGATTAAGCTTGCACACTAGATGATCTCGCCCCTTAGCAATGAATCCTTCTGGTTGTTTCATATAAATCGTCTCGTCAAGACTTCCATTTAGGAAAGCTGTCTTGACATCCATTTGCCACACCTCATAATCCATATGAGCTGCTATGGATAAGAGAATCCGGATCGACTTTATCTTGGCTACCGGCGAGAAGGTCTCCTCATAATCGATTCCCTCTTTCTGAGTATATCCTTTCGCAACAAGCCGAGCTTTAAAGGTTTCAACCTTTCCGTCAGATCCTCTCTTTCTATTGAAGACCCATTTACACCCAATTGGCTTTACGCCGTTTGGTGGTTCTACAAGATCCCAGACTTTATTAGAATCCATAGATTCTATTTCGGATTTCATCGCTTTCTTCCAAGAAGGCGCATCTATATCTTGTACCGCATCATCATAGGTCCAGGGATCGATTTCATGAACTCCAGGTCCAGAGTCCGAAGACTCACCCAGTCCAATCCATCTTTCTGATTGTTTAACAACCCTCCCACTACGACGGCGTTCCGGTGTATTAACAGTGACAGTAGGTGCAGGTTCTAGTGGTGTATTACTACTCTGTTCGGCTGTATCTAAGTCTTCCTTGTCACCTCTCAATTCATCAAGTATTATGTCACTTTTGGGCTTGTGGTCCATGACATAGTCTTCCTCTAAGAACCGAGCGTTAGTACTTATAACGATCTTCTGGTCCGTAGGACTATAGAACATGCCACCTTTAGTTCCTTTCGGGTATCCTACAAACAGCCGTAATTCTGATCTAGGTTCTAACTTATCGGCACCTTGTCGCAACACATGTGCTGGACAACCCCAGATCTGAATGTGTTTCAAGTTAGGCTTGCGCCCACTCCACAATTCCATGGGTGTTGTGGGTACCGTTTTGGTTGGAACCCTATTCAAGATATACGCCGCTGTTTCCAAGGCATGTCCCCAGAACATAATAGGTAAGTCCGAGTAACTCATCATTGATCGCACCATTTCCATAAGAGTCCTATTCCTTCTTTCTGACACACCATTCTGCTGAGGAGTATATGGTGATGTCATTTGGGAATCAATCCCATTCTCTGCCAAGTATGCCTTGAATTCTCCAGACAGGTACTCGCCTCCGCGATCAGATCGCAGGCATTTAATAGATTTATTTTGAAGGTTCTCCACAAAAGCCTTGAACTCCTTGAACTTGTCAAAGGATTCGCTCTTGCGGCGCATCAAATATACAAATACATACCTTGAGTAATCATCAGTGAAAGTGATGAAATACTCGTACCCTCCCCTTGCCTGAGTAGACATAGGTCCGCATACATCAGAGTGAATCAAATCCAATACTTGTTCAGCCCTCCGTCCTTTACCAGAAAAAGAACGCTTGGTCATTTTACCCTCTAAACAGGATTCGCAGGTCGGAAGGTCCTCTCCTTCAACATCGCTGATTAGTCCATCAGCTTTCAACCTTTGAAGCCTATTCGAGTTTATATGACCTAGCCTTAGATGCCACAAGTATAATTGATTCATTTTAGAAGGTTCCTTTCTATTATTGGTGTTCGTAGATGTGTTATTACTCTCGGTTAGTTGCATCGTGTTAGACTCAGGATTTAGCACATACAAATCGTCCACCAATGTACCAGAACAGATAATCTCACTGTTTCTTCTTATGATCACAGAGTGGTCAAAAGAGACAGAATATCCATTCATTATAAGTTTAGAAACCGAAATTAAATTCTTTCTAAAATTGGGTACATAAAGACAATTATGTAAAACTAAAACCCTATCACTACTAAAGCGTAAGTGAACGTCTCCCACTACAACGGCCGCTACCCTTGCGGCATTGCCCATGTAGACCACGATCTCTCCCTCTCTAAGTCTCCGGGTTTCCTGGAACCCCTGCAATGAATTGCAGACATGATCAGTGGCCCCCGTATCTACACACCAGGTGCTGGTAGATAACACCACTGACAATGTTTCAGTGACTAAGGAAAATTTCGTACCTTTGATGAGAGGACAATCAGACCTCCAGTGCCCAGACTGCTTGCATCGATAGCACTTGCCTTGCGGCTTGCTTTTCCCATTCCGTGGTTTGTAAACACTGGGCTTCTTTGCTTGCACTTCCATCTTAGCCACAAGAGCTTGTGATTTTCTGACCATACTTATAAGTTCCGCTCTTTTGAAATCGTTTTTAAGCGACTCCTCAAGAGGACTGAATTTATAGAGTATGTCAATCACTTCTTGTCCGGCTTCCACACTATGTTTCAACATCATTCTGAGGTCATTCCAAATGTCCTCATGAGTTGGGACAACAACAGATATAGAAGGCTCAACAGTCTGGACAATGTCCAGATTTCTTTTCCAATCAGTACTATATGGAACCAGTGAGTTTTCATCTTTAAGTATATCACAAAGTGGGGTCACAGTCATTCTTAACCTATAAGCACATAAAACAAACAAACAATTTAATATCAGATATTATCTCCCTTAAATAATATCATTAAATCACTAATCACATCTAAAATCCCATCAGGTAAGGCAAGCCACGGTGTGTGGACGTTTACCCACCCAAACGACTTAGCAATTAGATTTCCTTCGGTCATACATCACTTATAGCGGAACCTCGGTGGGAGGAATACTATAAGGCGTATCTAAGTGTAAACCATTACTCAGCACCAAAGTAAATCGTTTGGAATTGCTACATCACCGCAAGCCACGTTGTGTGGATGTTTACGATAACTTCACAATTCTTCACAATTTCTTACAACTGTCTACATCAATTAATCCAAAATCCGTCAGTACAGCAAGCCACGTTGTGTGGACGTTTACTGCACTAAGAGATCTTTATAATTGACTCCCAATTACTTGATCCATTCGATTTTGTAAATCAAGACGCGGAGAATCATAAGTGAAACTCGAAGTTTCTAACCAGTGATTCACCATGCGAACAACCTTATCTCTCATAAATGAGGGAGCCGAGCAGACAATCGATCCATCTATCAAAGAATGGTACGACTGCCTCTAATTTGTGTCCTCGACATGACCAAGTGGCTCTGGCTCCATTCTACTCCCCGGGGTAAGAATGAGTCGAATTGAAATCAGTTTTGGAAAGACAAATTAGGCATTGTTTGATGAACTTAATCAATGTTTCTCGTAAGAGGAATTACAAGAACTCTCCTCCAATGACCTATCTATATAAACTTTAAAAGTTTATAAAAGTCACCAAGAGAGCAGCAATGGAGACCATGGGTATGTTTCCATACCCTCTCCCACTTAGCTTTTTACAATAAAGGGATACGCTATCTAGTGCATAAAAGTAAACACATATAGCATGCATACATGTAATAAAGCACATAGTATTATCACATAGTCAAAATAATTACTAGAATATTATTTTCCGACTATTATGGCTTTACTCCATCTCCGTACGAATCTTCTAGTCTTTAGTCTTCGTTCTTGAATGCTCCATGTGACGAGAATATTAATTTCCAATATTTAAATCTATTTATTTTTAATAAATTCAAAAGATACTTAATTAATAATAATTAAGTCAATCGAATAAATTAAAAATAAAATTAAATATTATTAATATTTTTATTTATTTTATCTTCCCTTTCTACTTCATTAAATTTCTAGAATAATATATCCAAGACCCACTTGGAATATTCTAGATGATTTCCATAATGAAATAAGGAAATAAAATAATTTAGGACTCTTCTACTTTCCAAATTAATTAGATTCCTAATCCATGAATATTTCCATAAAATAGAAATAATCAATTTAGGAATCCTAATTAATTCCAAATTGATTCTTTTCCTAATCCATGAGAGTTCCTAAAAATAGGAATTCTCAAATAGGAAAAACCTGAATCAATTAGGAAAGAGAATCACTGGACCGGGATAGCACAGGGTGGGGATCCCCGCGCCACCCTCGACCGCCGCCTATATGCCGCCGCCGTTCAGCCCACGCGCCAACTCCCATGGTGGCCGGCGTGGCCGAAGCTCCCACGGGCAGCCCTTTAGGGCGTGGGTCGATTGTCCTCATGGATCGACCATGGGGCGGTCGATCCGAGCCCTTCACCCTCACGATCATCTCCTTCGTCACGCGTCTTCTCCGGCGGTCGTTTCGGTATCGATCCAACGCAAAATAATTTACAAAATAAATTTTACACTATCCGGTATCGATTCTATACATGAAATCGACCCTATACATTTTCCGGAAAAATAAAACAATAATAATAAACCTAAATTTGGTCAACCCCCGAATTTTTACTATTACAAGCATTCACCACCAAAAACGAATCTCGACATGTCCGAGAGTTTAATCAAACCAACAATCATGACAAAATAAATTAACAAAAATTAATTAAGCCATAATAGTCGGAAACCCTGCAAGGTAGAACAATTTTATCGAAAATACCGCGAACGTAAACCACGCTCTGATACCAATTGTTGGAATTCGATATCCCGGGCTATTAAAATTTGTGGAAATCATAGCCCGATCAAAAACCCATCGCCGGAGATAACATTAACGCCGACTCATCCGCCGGAGTCCGGCCTTTGGAGACCACGCGCCCGAAGACACGCAGCCCGCCCCCAGCCGAACCCCCGCGAGCCGGGGTTGTGCGATCGAAGGGATCGATCGCATGAAGCGATCGATCGGGTGGGCTGCATGAAGCAGCCCCGCGGCGAGTCCGGCGACTCGCCGCCGCGTGGGGTGGCCCGCCTCCAGCTGGGCCGTCGTGCCCAGCAGCTGCCCGCGATCGATCACGTGATCGATCGCGCCCCGGCGTCCAGCCGGGGTTCGTCCCATGCGCCCACCGAAACCCTAGCTGCCCGATCCCACGCGGTCCGGTGGTTTCACCACCACCGCGTGATCGTTCGTCTAATCCGGGTTTCGTATTTCGGATCTTGCGTTCTACGGTATTTTCAATAAACAAAATCGAATAATATCAAGTTAGTTTAGATATCATACCTACGATTCGTTGTTCGGAGAAATGAAATCAAGATGACCTTTGAATCTTCCCACGTATTCCTTGCACTCCGTTCGAACGTCGGGTGGGCGACGATCTATCGAACTCCTATGGATCTCCTTCAACTCTCTAGAATATCAAGTATGATAATCTTGTCTTATGATTTATGAAGGCCATGTAGTGCTTTTATAGGCTACGTAGGGGATCTATACTGGAATTCGATATCCCGAGCCATTAAAATTGCGGAAAATAATAACCCGACCGAAATCCCGTCGCCGGAAACTGATCACGAACGCCGCGTCACCGGAGTCCGACGAGGGAATCGCCGCGAGGGTGAAACCCTAGCCGAACCCCACGCGGGGTTCGCGATCGCCGTGCATGGCGATCGCATGGGGTTGCATGGGGCAACCCCCGGCGGTGAGTCCGACGACTCACCGCCACCGCCAGGAGGGGCGGTCAGCCCGGCTGACCTACCGCGGCTCCAGCCGCGGTCTTCCCCAGGCGATCGATCTCACGATCGATCGCCCACCCCGGCGTCCAGCCGGGGTGCCCTTGATGCTCACGCCGCCTGCGAGGCGGCTGGGATCCACCACGGCACCAGCCCGTGGCATCCCGGCGATCGACCGAAGTCGATCGCATGCCCCGGCGTCCAGCCGGGGCTCGCCCCTCGTCGCGCGTAACCGGCGGTCGAACCCTAGGGTTCGGCCGCCCCTCTCGATCCCGACGGGGATCTCGAATCCCCGTATCCCGGTCTCGACGTTTTTCCCGGATCGTGCGTTCATGTATGTATCACAATCAATTCACATAAAATCATAGAAGGGAGTATATGATTTTACCTTTTAATTCGTTGTGCGGAGAAACGAATTTAAGTTGATGACCTTACGATCTTCCCACGTATTCCTTGCACACCGTTCGAACGTCGGGTGGGCGACGATCTATCGAACTCCTATGGATCTCCTTCAACTCTCTAGAATATCAAGTATGATAATCTTGTCTTATGATTTATGAAGGCCATGTAGTGCTTTTATAGGCTACGTAGGGGATCTAAAGGAGGTGGAATATTGGGCTTCCAATATTGAAGATTAAATTGAGCCCACTGCCCAAGTCCATTAATCCTTATCAATATTAATTAAATTTATTTTCCACTATATAAATTTAATTGCACTCCCAATATTAAACCATATTATATCAAATAATATTTCTCCGGTAGTATTATTTATTCCGTGTATTTAAGATTTAAATATCCATGAATAAAATTAATTTATTGTTAATTAATTTATTCATCTCTTTAATCCGAGACTAGTACCATTCAACCTTAATTATTGTGCGGAACGTATCCACTCATGAGGTTTACACAATAATTCCTTATGAACTCATCTCGGGGATATTATCAACCCTTCCGGGATACACTGTCCGGTCAATCATTCACGGCATGCCATATATAAAATATAGTGACCCAACTTAACCGGTAATTAACCCAATAATTAAATCGGTTAATTCCTTTGGTAAATCAAAGTCACTTATATTGAATATACACACCCGCAACAATATCGGGGATTAAGAATAAAATACACTGAGACTCGAATCGATTATCGCCGGCAATCCTAATCGATGAATCTCAACGATCCGCTCAATACACCAAGTGTACAAGTGTGATAAAATAATTAAGATAAATTATTTTCTCTCTCACACAATGACTATACCGATGGATTGGTCCGGGTCCATCTAGGTCGTGAGCCACTGTTTGATTAAATACGAGTCACTGATAGTATGATCTTCTGTGTGCCCATGCAACACCATACTAACTACAACGTATAGAATCTAGGACTATGATTTGCATATATTTAATTAATAATAATTAAAAGCAAACAATTGTTTATTAATTAAATAGATTAAATGCTATGATCGGGAGTTTACTGTTACTTAAATCTAGACATTAAGTACACAACTCCAACAATCTCCCACTTGTACTAAGTGTTGGAAATCGATATCCCGGGATTAATAAATTTAAATAAATAAATTATTTAATTAATTCCGACCGAAATCCTTTGGAGATCGAATATCCGGATTGTCAAAATTGCGGAACCGACAACCCAATCGAAATCCCGATCGCCGGAGAAACCACGAGCACCCCACGTGACCGGAGGCCCGACCGAACACCGCCACGGGTAAACCCGCGGCTGCCAGCCCAGCCCCCACGAGAGGACTCGCGATCGCCCCGTGCGATCGCTGGGGATGCTCGTAGCAGCCCCGCAGCGAGTCCTTGACTCGCTGCCCGTGAAGGGTGGCTCGCTCACGCGAGCCGCTACGGGAATCCCCGCAGCAACGCGCGAGCGCCTGCGGGTCGAACCCGCAGCACCCCGCGATCGAACCCTAGGTTCGATCGCATCCCCGGCTCCCAGCCGGGGCTTCTCACGTCCGCGATCCCCAACGGGGATCCTCGACCGCCGCGGTCCGGTGGTCTTCGACCACTACCGCCGGTCGATCCTCGTTCCGGGGTTCGTCCCTTGGATCTTGGTTCACGGTATTTTCACGATAAATAAACGATAAAATCATAAAGAGGGTTTTACGATTTACCTCAATCTCGTTGTTCGGAAAAACGAAGAACTCAATTTGACGACCTTGAGATCTTCCCACGTATTCCTTGCACTAGCCCGGACGTCGTGTGGGCGACGATCTACCGAACTCCATGGATCCTCCTCTCTACTTTCTCTCTCTAGAATTGTGTTCTTCAAGTTATGAGAATAGAGAAGACCATGTAGTGCTTTTATAGGCTACGTAGGGGATCTTAAGGAGGTGGAATATTGGGCTTCCAATATTGAAGATTAAATTGAGCCCAATGCTCAAGTCCATTAATCCTTATCAATATTAATTAATTCTATTTTCCACTATATAAAATTAATTGCACTCCCAATATTTAACCATATTATATCAAATAATATTTCTCCGGTAGTATTATTTATTCCGTGTATTTAAGATATAAATATCCATGAATAAAATTAATTTATTGCTAATTAATTTATTCATCTCTTATATCCGAGACTAGTACCATTCAACCTTAATTATTATGCGGAACGAATCCACCTGCAGGGTTTACATAATAATTCCTTATGAACTCATCTCGGGGATATTATCAACCCTTACGGGATACACTTTCCGGTCAATCATTCACGGCATGCCATATATGAAATATAGTGACCCAACTTAACCGGTAATTAACCCAATAATTAAATCGGTTAATTCCTTTGGTAAATCAAAGTCACTTATATTAAATATACACACCCGCAACAATATCGGGGATTAAGAATAAAATAAACTGAGACTCGAATCGATTATCGCCGGCAATCCTAATCGATGAATCTAAACGATCCGCTCAATACACCAAGTGTACAAGTGTGATAAAATAATTAAGACAGATTATTTTCTCTCTCACACAACGACTATACCGATGGATTGGTCCGTGTCCATCTAGGTCGTGAGCAACTGTTCGATTAAATACGAGTAACCGATAGTATGATCTTCTGTGTGGGGCCCGACACACCATACTAACTACAACGTATAGAATCCAGGACTATGTTTTGCATATATTTAATTATAAATAATTAAACGCAAACAATTGTTCATTTAGTTAAATAGATTAATGGCAATGGATCGTGAGTTTCTGTCACTTAATTCTAGACATTAAGTACACAACTCCAACAATCTCCCACTTGTACTAAGGTCTAGTCATTTCCTCAAAACTCCCGATTCCCATACTCATCACGTGCTTAAGTTGTACTTCCAAGAAGTACTATGTGAATGAGCACTCTAGGTTGCCGCTCTGAAGTTATCTTGGTGACTACAGCGTCGTCTCCCTCGACGATGACTCGTATCAGGTGGTACTTGCACTATGTGTTATCTTACACTTATGGACTAGTGATTTCTTACCATTTGCCATTGCACCGCTATTTACATAGCCTTTGCCAAATTAAGAATCACATCTAAGTCCCAGAGATTATCCCGGAGTTATACCAAAACTTCCGCTGCCTCTGAGGCCGCTATTTGGTTACCTATGGCAGAGTCCGAAAAGCATCGTGCTTATCACTCTTCCATGTTAAACTCCTTCTCCTTCAATAGTGAAACACATAGCCTGATATCGACTTACACCGGTCCTCATTCGATTAGAAATCTAAGAGAATGTAATCCAAAGGAAAAACTCGTCTGCTTCGTAGTCTAGAACAGTACTTCGAAAGTACTTTTACGGCAGTCGAATATTCCTTTCCAGGATTACCTTGATATCCTCCCACTATGCTCACCGCATAGCCGATATCAGGTTCTCGTTTTTCAACATTGCATTTATCAAGCTTTCCACACTCCAAGTGTAGGAAATTGCTTTCATTGCTTCTATCTCCTTTTGTGTTCCAAAACACATATCCTTAGATAGATGCATTCCGTCTCTGAAAGGTAATGAACCTTTCTCGGAATCATGCATGTTAAAACGAACCATAATCATATATATGTAAGATGTCCAGGAGAAGTACAATGTTCTTTTCTTGAGATCCTAGATCTTAAGAACATGCTCTAACTTCTTCTTCATCTCATATATCGATTTTTCTAGACAACCATCATTTTATGTCTGACAACATCTTTACATTGTTACCAATGATAAAATGTCATCTACATAAAACCTCCGAGAAACACCACCTTGTTTCCATCACGTTTCCCATACACACGATTCGTCTATGCTTTTGATGAATCCATAAAATGGACTATCTCATCAATTTGCAAGTACCACGAACTCAATGCTTTGTTTCAATCCATAAATGGATCAACTAAGCTTGTACTCTAAATGATCTCGCCTCTTAGCAATAATCCTTATTGCTCTCCAAGAAGGCACATTTAGATCTAGTACGGCCTTCATGTAGATCCAGGGATCGATTTCATGTATACTAGGTCCAGAGTCCGAAGACTCTCCTAGTCATATGAATATCTCCGGTTGTCCCACAACCTCCCACTACAATGGCATTCCGGTGTATAAACAGTGATAACAGTAGGTGCAGTTAGTGGTGTACCGCTACTCGGTTCGGCTGGTTCTAAGTCTTAATCTTTCTCTCTCATTTCAAAGTATTACGTCACCTTGGGCTTTGTGGTTCATCATATAGTCTTTCTCTAAGAACCGGGCGTTAGAACTTATAACGTCCCTCTGGTTCATAGTACTATTGAACACACATCTTTTGTTCTTCCAGGATATTCTACAACCGCATTTGAATGCGCTGTTGTTTCCAGACATATCCATAGAACATAGGTAGTTCTATAAGTCATGCTTTTACTATTTCTATAAGAGTTCCATTTCTTGTTTACGACACACCATTTCTACACAAAAAGTGTATGGTGTAGTCATTTGGGATCATCCCAACCTCTGATCAGTATGCCATGCATTCCTCAGACAGGTACTTGCCTCCGCGATCAAATCGCAGGCTACAAATGGATATATCTTGATGGCTCTCCACAATTGCTTAGTGTCCATTGACTTGTCAAAACACTTGCTTTTGTGGCACATCAGGTATTCTAATCCATTTTTCGAGTAATCATAAAATGAAGTACTCGTACTTTATTGTCTGAGTAGGCATAGGTCTGCATACATCAGAGTCAATCAATTATTATACTTGTCCGGATCTTACATCTTATATCCATAAAGGATTGCTTAGTCATATTATCTTCCAAATTAGATTCTTAGGTCGGAAGGTCCACTCCCTCAACTTAATTGATCAAATATCAATTTTCGACCTTTGAACTTCTTATTTGAATAAACATGACTCAGCATAAGAATCCACAAGTATAATTGATAAAGAAATCTCTTATTAGTAAAACGAGTTTTATACTACGGTTCGTTGCATCGTGGTGGACTCAGGATTCATCATTTATATATTGCTAGCTACTGTACCAGAATAGATACTATCATTATTTCTTCTTATAACCATCAAATGATTAAAAGAAATAAAATATCCATTCATTAGAAATCCAGAACAAAGCTCTTTCTAATATGAAAGGTACATAAAAGCAATAACTCAAAATGAAATCCTATAAAATGTCCTCCACTGCAACTGCTGCCTCCTCTACAGCATTGCCCATGTAGACTACGATTTCTTCTTTTCCAAGTCGTTAGGTTTCCTGGAACCTTTGCATTTAAAATGCACATAACGTCAGTGGTTCCATATCTACACACCAGGTTCCGGTAGATAATACCACTGACTATGTTTTACGACTAAAGAAGAATTTCGTACTTTCTTTGAGAGGATAATCAGACTTCCAGTACCCAGACTGTTTGCATCGAGAACTCTTGCCTCATGGCTTTCTCGTCCCATCTCGTGGTCCAAGAAACCTAGGACCACTGGGTTTCTTTGCTTGCTTTTCCTTTCCCCCGATTTTTCCCTTAGGTTCGAAACCTTTGGCATTGGCTACAAGAGCTTGCGATTTCCGTCTCAACTCGTCTAAAAAGGTCAATCATCTCAAAAACGTGTTTAAGCGTTTCCTCGAATCGACTGCCCTTTATGAGTATCCACATCGCCTCTTGTCTAGCCGCCTATGTCAATAGGCTCGGGAGGACAAAGATCACTGAGCACTAACTAGTACTCTTTAACAGTTTGGGTAATGTCTAGATCTCTATTCCAATCATTACATTTAGGGACCAGTGAGTTTAAAAATCCTTAGTTATCACATAAAGTGGTTCAAAGCCATCTCCTAATCTATGAGCACATATAACAACAAACAATCGATTTAATCTCCGATATTATCTCCCTTAAATAATATCATTAAACCACTAATCGCATCTAAAATCCCATCAGATATGGCAAGCCACGATAGTGTGGACGTTTACCTATCCAAATGATTTAGCAATTAGATTTCCTTCGGTCGTACATCATCATTAGCGTTACTTCGATGGGAAGAATACTAAGAAGCGTACCTAAGTGTAAACCATTACTCAGTATCTAAGAAGTTTGTTTGGGATACGCATATTCACCGCAAGCCACGATAGTGTGGACGTTTACGTTAACATACGCTCCTTTACTCCCTTCTATAACTGTCTACATCAATCGTTCCAAAATCCCATTCAATGTAGCAAGCCACGATAGTGTGGACGTTTACTACACCAAAAGACTTTTAAAATTGACTCCCAATTACTTGAATCATTTAATCTTGTAAATCAAGACGCGGAGAATCATAAGTGAAACTCAAAGTTTCTAACTAGTGATTCACCATGCGAACAACCCTATCTCTCATAAAATGAGGGAGCCGAGCAGACAATCGATCCACCTTCAAAAGATGGTACGACTGCCTCTAATTTGTGTCCTCGACATGACCAAGTGGCTTTGGCTCCATTCCACTCCCCGGGGTGAGAATGAGTCGACTTGAAGTCAGTTTTGGAAAGACAAATTAGGCATTGTTTGATAGACTTAATCAATGTTTCTCGTAAAAGGAATTACAAGAATTCTCCTCCAATGACTTGTCTATATGAACTTCGAAAGTTCATAAAAGTCACCAAGAGAACAGCAATGGAGACCATGGATATGTTTCCATACCCTCTCCCACTTAGCTTTTTATAATAAAGGGATACGCTATCTAATGCATAATTAAATACACATAAGCATGCATACATGAAATAAAGCACATAGAATATTATCACATAATCAAAATAATACTAGAATATTATTTTCCGACTATTATGGCTTTATCGCATCCCCGTACGCATCTTCTAGTCTTTAGTCTTCGTTCTTGAATGCTCCATGTGACGGGAATATTAATTCCAATATTTAAATCTATTTATTTTTAATAAATCCAAAAGTTACTTAATTCGAAAATTAAGTCAATCGAATAAATCAAAAATAAAATTAAATATTATTAATATTTTTATTTATTTTATTTTCCCTTTCTACTTCATTAAATCTTTAGAATAATCTATCCAAGACCCACTTGGAATATTCTAGAAGACTTCTATAATGAAATACGGAAATAAAATAATTTATTTTATTTTCCCTTTCTACTTCATTAAATCTCTAGAATAATCTATCCAAGACCCACTTGGAATATTCTAGATGATTTCCATAATGAAATAAGGAAATAAAATAATTTAGGACTCCTAGTCCTTCCAAATTAATTCCTTTCCTAATCCATTAAAAAATCCATAAAGGAATGATTAAATAAGGAAAAATTAATTTAAGGACTCTTCTACTTTCCAAAATTAATTAATTTCCATGTCCATGAAAATTCCCATAAAATAGTAATGATCAACTAGGAAATAAATTAATTTAATAATTAATTATTTTCCTTTCTAATTCTATTAAATCTCCAGAATCCTATTCCAAGTAGAACTTAGAATATTCTAGAAGACTTCCATAATAGAATAAGGAAATAAATTAATTCCAATTAATTCTTTTCCTATTTCCATGAGAATTCCCAAAAAAATAGGAATACTCAAAATAGGAAAACCGAATCAATTAGGAAAGTGAATCTAGGTAGGAGAACACGAGATCACGAGGACCCCGCGTCCCCCACCATTGATCGCCGGCCGGGGAGGAGCGCCGCCGCCACCTCAGCCCACGCGCCACCACCACCGGTGGCCGGCGTGGCCGAGGGTTCCCGCGGGCAGCCCCCACGCCCCCCCCTTCGATCGATCCTCATGGGATCGATCATCATGATCGATCCCCGGTCCTCCCTCTCTTCGTCTCCTCCGTCACACTTTTCCGGCGGTCGTTTCGGAATCGATCCAACGTAAAATAAATTACAAATTTATTACTACGCTATCCGGTATCGATTCTCTACATGAAATCGACCTCACAATTTCCGGAAAAATTAAGAACAAGCATTCACCACACAAGAACAAATATTGACATCACCGAGAGTTTAATAATCAAGAACATTATTATGACATTAATTAACAAAATTAAATCTAGCCATAATAATCGGAAACCCTGCAAGGTAGAACAATTTATCGAAAAATACCATGAACTAAAACCAACGCTCTGATACCAATTGTTGGAAATCGATATCCCGGAATTAATAAATTTAAATAAATAAATTATCTAATTAATTCCGACCGAAATCCTTTGGAGATCGAATATCCGGATTGTCAAAATTGCGGAACCGACAACCCAATCGAAATCCCGATCGCCGGAGAAACCACGAGCACCCCACGTGACCGGAGGCCCGACCGAACACCGCCACGGGTAAACCCGCGGCTGCCAGCCGAGCCCCCACGAGAGGACTCGCGATCGCCCCGTGCGATCGCTGGGGATGCTCGTAGCATCCCCGGGGCTGCTCGTAGCAGCCCCGCAGCGAGTCCTTGACTCGCTTCCCGTGAAGGGTGGCTCACTCACGCGAGCCGCTACGGGAATTCCCGCAGCAACGCGCGAGCGCCTGCGGGTCGAACCCGCAGCACCCCGCGATCGAACCCTAGGTTCGATCGCATCCCCGGCTCCCAGCCGGGGCTTCTCACGTCCGCGATCCCCAACGGGGATCCTCGACCGCCGCGGTCCGGTGGTCTTCGACCACTACCGCCGGTCGATCCTCGTTCCGGGGTTCGTCCCTTGGATCTTGGTTCACGGTATTTTCACGATAAATAAACGATAAAATCATAAAGAGGGTTTTACGATTTACCTCGTTCTCGTTGTTCGGAAAAACGAAGAACTCAATTTGACGACCTTGAGATCTTCCCACGTATTCCTTGCACTAGCCCGGACGTCGTGTGGGCGACGATCTACCGAACTCCATGGATCCTCCTCTCTACTTTCTCTCTCTAGAATTGTGTTCTTCAAGTTATGAGAATAGAGAAGACCATGTAGTGCTTTTATAGGCTACGTAGGGGATCTTAAGGAGGTGGAATATTGGGCTTCCAATATTGAAGATTAAATTGAGCCCAATGCTCAAGTCCATTAATCCTTATCAATATTAATTAATTCTATTTTCCACTATATAAAATTAATTGCACTCCCAATATTTAACCATATTATATCAAATAATATTTCTCCGGTAGTATTATTTATTCCGTGTATTTAAGATATAAATATCCATGAATAAAATTAATTTATTGCTAATTAATTTATTCATCTCTTATATCCGAGACTAGTACCATTCAACCTTAATTATTATGCGGAACGAATCCACCTGCAGGGTTTACATAATAATTCCTTATGAACTCATCTCGGGGATATTATCAACCCTTACGGGATACACTTTCCGGTCAATCATTCACGGCATGCCATATATGAAATATAGTGACCCAACTTAACCGGTAATTAACCCAATAATTAAATCGGTTAATTCCTTTGGTAAATCAAAGTCACTTATATTAAATATACACACCCGCAACAATATCGGGGATTAAGAATAAAATACACTGAGACTCGAATCGATTATCGCCGGCAATCCTAATCGATGAATCTCAACGATCCGCTCAATACACCAAGTGTACAAGTGTGATAAAATAATCAAGACAGATTATTTTCTCTCTCACACAATGACTATACCGATGGATTGGTCCGTGTCCATCTAGGTCGTGAGCAACTGTTCGATTAAATATGAGTAACCGATAGTATGATCTTCTGTGTGGGGCCCGACACACCATACTAACTACAACGTATAGAATCCAGGACTATGTTTTGCATATATTTAATTATAAATAATTAAACGCAAACAATTGTTCATTTAGTTAAATAGATTAATGGCAATGGATCGTGAGTTTCTGTCACTTAAATCTAGACATTAAGTACACAACTCCAACACTAAGGTCTAGTCATTTCCTCCAAACTCCCGGTTCCCATACTCATCACGTGCTTAAGGTGTACTTCCGAGAAGTACTATGTGAGTGAGCAATCTAGGTTGCCACTCTGAAGTTCTCTTGGTGACTACTACGTCGTCTCCCTCGACGATGACTCGTATCAGGTGGTACTTGCTCTATGTGTTAACATCACTTTTGACTTATGACCTCTTCCAGTTTACTGTGCACCGCTATCTAATAGCCTTTGGTAAACTAGGAGTCATATCCAAGTCAAGAGGTTATCCCGGAACCTAACCAAAACTTCCGCTGCCTCTGAGGCTGCTATTCGGTTATGAGAGAGTCTGAGAAGCGTCCTGCTTATCACTCTTTTATGGTTCCACCTCTTTCTAAAAGTGAACACATAGCCTGATATCGACTTTCACTGGTCCTTTCTTTGATTTTTGGATCTGAGAATTTGTAATCAAAGAAGATTTTGCTTAATTCAGTACTTTGCAAGTACTTTTACAGCATCCGAAAATCTCTTGTCTAGATTACCTTGATACCCTCCCACTACGCAAACCGCATAGTTGATATCAGGTTCTTGTTTTACAGCATTGCATCTATAAAGCTTTCTATACTTGAAGTATAGGAAACTGCTTTGTCTATCTCCTTCATGTGTACGAACACAAAACCTTTAGATAGATGTTTATTCTGTCTCTGAAAGGCAATAACCTTTCTCAGAAGTATGCATGTTTAAAACAAACCATAATCGTATAAGATGTCTAGGAGAAGTACAATGTTCTTATCTCTAGATCATAAGATCTTAAGAACATGATCTAATTTCTTCTCAATCTTATATCTCGATTTATTTAGACAACCATTATTTTATGTCTGACAATATTTTTACATTGTTGCCAATGATAAAATGTTATCTACATAAAATCTCCGAGAAACACCACCTTGTTTCCATTACGTCTTTAATACACCTTTCGTCTATGCCTTTTGATGAATCCATCAAATGGACTATCTCATCAATTCGCAAGTTCCACGATTCATAGCTTTATTTCAATCCATAATTGGATTTACTAAGCTTGTACTCTAAATGATCTAGCCTCTCAACAATAAACCTTATTGTTCCAAGCAGGCACATTTAGATCTAGTACCGTCCTTATGCAGAGTTAGGGGTCGATTTCATCTTTACTAGATCCAGAGTCCGAACTCCTCTAGCCTCATGAATATCTCTGGTTGTCCAACAACCTCCCACTGCAATGGCGTCCCGGTGTATAACAGTAATAACAATAGGTGCAGTATGTGGTGTACTTCTACTCGGTTTGGCTGGTTCCTAGTCTTTTGTCCTTCTTCTCATTCTAAGGTATTACGTCAATTTTAGGCTCTGTGGTTCATCTGATAGTCTTTCTCTATGAACCGGACGATAGACGTCCCTCTGGTTCGTAGTACTATAGAACACACAATACTTCGTTCATCTAGGATATCCTACAACCATATTCAATATGCCGTTGTATCTAGGAATATCCATAGAACATAGGTAGTTCCGAACAACTTGTCCTTTTACTATCAGATCTCTATTTCTTTACAACGCACCATCTTTACACGTAAGTGTATGGCGCGCCCCTTTGGGATTGAATCCCAATCTTTGATTACGCTATGTGTTATTCAGATAGGTGATGGCCTCCGCGACCGAGTCGCAGGCTTCTAATGGATATACTTTGATGGTTCCCCATAATAGCTTTGTGTCCATTGACTAGTCAAAACACTTTGCTTTTATGGCACATCAAGTATTCTAATCCATCATTGAGTATTCTTGAAAGAATTTCTCGTACCTTTCTAATTTACACATATGTCTGCATATCTAATCATTTCCAATACTTGTCTGAATTCTATCCTTTATCCAGAAAGGTTTGCTTAGACGTATTATCCTCCAAATTCAATTCTTAGGTCGGAAGGTCCATTCCTTCAACTATAATTGATCTAATCAATTTCGACCGTTTGAATCTTATTTGAAAATACTACTAAGCATAAGAATTCACAAGTATAATGATTAATAAAGAAATATCTTAACAAGTAAAACAAGTTATAGAACGGTTCGTTGCATTGGGGTAGACTTAGGATCTATCATTCATATATTGCTATCTAATGTACCAGAATAGATAATGCCATTATTTCTTATCAAAATCATCCAATGATTAAAGAAATAAAATATCCATTCATAAATAATAGAAATCCAGAACAAAACGTTCTTTCTAAAGTAAAGGGGTACATAAAGCAATAACTTTGAAATGAAATCCTATTTAACTACTAAAGCAGATAAATGTCTTCCACCGCAACCGCTGCCTCCTCTACAGCTTTGCCCGTGTAGACTCGAACTCTTCCTCTCTAAGTCGCCGGGTTTTCTGGAACCCCTGCATTCAAAAATGCACATACCGTCAGTGGTTCCATATCTACACACCAGAATTCTGGTAGATAATACCGCTGACTATGTTTTTACGACTAAAGAAAAATTCGTACCTTTGAGAGGACATTCAGACTTCCAGTGTCCAGTCTTGTTGCATCGGAAGCACTTGCCCTTTGGCTTTGCAGCCCCCACTCGTGGTACAGTCCTCTTGACACCACTGGGTTTCCAGGCTTGCTTCCTCCTCTTGCCCCTACCTCCACCAGGCTTAAAGCCTTTGGACTTGGTAGCTACAAGCGCTTGAGACTTGCCCTTCTTGTAGATCCCCTCTGCCGCCTTAAGTTCAGTCAGGAGTTGCGCAAGAGAATAAGATAGTTTACCCATATTATAGCTCATGCGAAACTGCTCAAAACTAGGGGTCAGAGACTGGAGTATGATGTCGACTTGCGTCTCAGCATCAATCTGAGCTCCTAGGATCTCAAGCTCATTCAACAGACCCATCTGCTGGAATTCGATATCCCGGGCCATTAAAATTGCAGAAAATAATAACCCGACCGAAATCCCGTCGCCGGAAACCGATCACGAACGCCGCGTCACCGGAGTCCGACGAGGGAATCGCCGCGAGGGCGAAACCCTAGCCGAACCCCACGCGGGGTTCGCGATCGCCGTGCATGGCGATCGCATGGGGTTGCATGGGGCAACCCCCGGCGGTGAGTCCGGCGACTCACCGCCACCGCCAGGAGGGGCGGTCAGCCCGGCTGACATACTGCGGCTCCAGCCGCGGTCTTCCCCCGGCGATCGATCTCACGATCGATCTCCCACCCCGGCGTCCAGCCGGGGTGCCCTTGATGCGCACGCCGCCGGCGAGGCGGCTGGGATCCGCCACGGCACCAGCCCGTGGCATCCCGGCGATCGACCGAAGTCGATCGCATGCCCCGGCGTCCAGCCGAGGCTCGCCCCTCGTCGCGCGTAACCGGCGGTCGAACCCTAGGGTTCGGCCGCCCCTCTCGATCCCGACGGGGATCTCGAATCCCCGTATCCCGGTCTCGACGTTTTTCCCGGATCGTGCGTTCATGTATGTATCACAATGAATTCACATAAAATCATAGAAGGGAGTATATGATTTTACCTTTTAATTCGTTGTGCGGAGAAACGAATTTAAGTTGATGACCTTACGATCTTCCCACGTATTCCTTGCACTCCGTTCGAACGTCGGGTGGGCGACGATCTATCGAACTCCT
This sequence comes from Euphrasia confusa, assembly GCA_954870475.1. Classification (NCBI taxonomy): domain Eukaryota; kingdom Viridiplantae; phylum Streptophyta; class Magnoliopsida; order Lamiales; family Orobanchaceae; genus Euphrasia; species Euphrasia confusa. The sequence goes on from OX940966.1 coordinate 20,228,219, forward strand.
ATGGATCTCCTTCAACTCTCTAGAATATCAAGTATGATAATCTTGTCTTATGATTTATGAAGGCCATGTAGTGCTTTTATAGGCTACGTAGGGGATCTAAAGGAGGTGGAATATTGGGCTTCCAATATTGAAGATTAAATTGAGCCCACTGCCCATGTCCATTAATCCTTATCAATATTAATTAAATTTATTTTCCACTATATAAATTTAATTGCACTCCCAATATTAAACCATATTATATCAAATAATATTTCTCCGGTAGTATTATTTATTCCGTGTATTTAAGATTTAAATATCCATGAATAAAATTAATTTATTGCTAATTAATTTATTCATCTCTTTAATCCGAGACTAGTACCATTCAACCTTAATTATTGTGCGGAACGTATCCACTCATGAGGTTTACACAATAATTCCTTATGAACTCATCTCGGGGATATTATCAACCCTTCCGGGATACACTGTCCGGTCAATCATTCACGGCATGCCATATATAAAATATAGTGACCCAACTTAACCGGTAATTAACCCAATAATTAAATCGGTTAATTCCTTTGGTAAATCAAAGTCACTTATATTGAATATACACACCCGCAACAAAATCGGGGATTAAGAATAAAATACACTGAGACTCGAATCGATTATCGCCGGCAATCCTAATCGATGAATCTCAACGATCCGCTCAATACACCAAGTGTACAAGTGTGATAAAATAATTAAGATAAATTATTTTCTCTCTCACACAACGACTATACCGATGGATTGGTCCGGGTCCATCTAGGTCGTGAGCCACTGTTTGATTAAATACGAGTCACCGATAGTATGATCTTCTGTGTGCCCATGCAACACCATACTAACTACAACGTATAGAATCTAGGACTATGATTTGCATATATTTAATTAATAATAATTAAAAGCAAACAATTGTTTATTAATTAAATAGATTAAATGCTATGATCGGGAGTTTACTGTTACTTAAATCTAGACATTAAGTACACAACTCCAACAATCTCCCACTTGTACTAAGGTCTAGTCATTTCCTCCAAACTCCCGGTTCCCATACTCATCACGTGCTTAAGGTGTACTTCCGAGAAGTACTATGTGAGTGAGCAATCTAGGTTGCCGCTCTGAAGTTCTCTTGGTGACTACTACGTCGTCTCCCTCGACGATGACTCGTATCAGGTGGTACTTGCTCTATGTGTTAACATCACTTTTGACTTATGACCTCTTCCAGTTTACTGTGCACCGCTATTTAATAGCCTTTGGTAAACTAGGAGTCATATCCAAGTCAAGAGGTTATCCCGGAACCTAACCAAAACTTCCGCTGCCTCTGAGGCTGCTATTCGGTTATGAGAGAGTCTGAGAAGCGTCCTGCTTATCACTCTTTTATGGTTCCACCTCTTTCTAAAAGTGAACACATAGCCTGATATCGACTTTCACTGGTCCTTTCTTTGATTTTTGGATCTGAGAATTTGTAATCAAAGAAGATTTTGCTTAATTCAGTACTTTTCAAGTACTTTTACAGCATCCGAAAATCTCTTGTCTAGATTACCTTGATACCCTCCCACTACGCAAACCGCATAGTTGATATCAGGTTCTTGTTTTACAGCATTGCATCTATAAAGCTTTCTATACTTGAAGTATAGGAAACTGCTTTGTCTATCTCCTTCATGTGTACGAACACAAAACCTTTAGATAGATGTTTATTCTGTCTCTGAAAGGCAATAACCTTTCTCAGAAGTATGCATGTTTAAAACAAACCATAATCGTATAAGATGTCTAGGAGAAGTACAATGTTAGTTTGTCAGTTGGTATTTCCGAACAATTTATTTTGATATTTTGAATACTTTTTGGGTTATATTTAAACAGTTTAAATGGTTATTCACGTTTAAACTATAACTGAAATTAACTTAACTATGTTTTTAGCTTTAAAGACTAATTATTTACATATTTTATATTCATATTTTATTTTGATTTGAGTTAGCGTCAATTTCTTTACTTATTTGTTAATATGAAATTTTTAAATGGAACTAAACTCATTGTTGTTGAACCAATTAGTTTGTAAATTTGATTTATACTATGAAATGATACTTAATTATTTCAATATTAATATTAATAGACTTTTATATACGTATAATTTGAGAATCACTTTATTAACAAAAATATTTTTTAAGGCAAAATATTTATTCTACTAAATATAAATCGACTTAATTGATAATGACTTTATTAACAAAACTATTTTTTAAAGCAAAATATTTATATCAGTTGGCCTCTTCGAAATTCAGATAATTCTTTTTGGTCTTTTCAACCAAGCCAGAAGTCCCAACACCAGCAATTAAGGAATCGACCATTACAATCTTTTCCTCTAGTAAGCAAAGCATCTCCTGGAGTTCGAGAAAGTTGCTCGAAATTGGCTCTTCTTTCGCCACACACTTAGCCAAGACAAGTTCCTTCTTCAGTGTGTGAACTTTGCGGATCTCCGTCCACGTTTTTTGAGATCCTAGCCAGATTCTACTTCAAAAACCCAACTTGATCCACTTTATTGTTTGAGTGGGAAGAAGCAGAAGGCGGCAAAGTGATGAACTTTTCGATCGTCGGGAATGCTTCGTCCAGAGAAGGCCATACTTCTGGCTGGCCCCGTCCCACTAAAGATGTGGCTAGTGTTTTCAATTCGTTCAGTTTCTTGAATATTCCCGATTTCCTTTTTCTTGATCGTCTCGCGCCTGGTGCGTTCGTATGCAATAATCTCGTACTTGATCTTTGATCGAACCATTGTTGACAAAAGTCTCTGCAGCTACAAAATACAAAGAAGAAAGTCATTTTCTTATCTGAATCAAGATATGCATATAAACATTTAATACCATCATCATCATCATTAACATCATAAGCATATACCCTTCCCTTGAAAAATCACCGAACTTTAGTTTTAGCGCTAATAAAGTCTTGTTGGTCTAATTTTGTTTTGCATCTATTATAACAAATTGTTTAAACACTAACAATAAAGTAATTTTTGTTGTGCTAATTTTTGTTTTATGGGATATTTTAAAAAATTGTTTAAAAACTATTTAAAAGAAATTGTTTTAGCACTTGTGCTAATCTTTGTTTTATTAAATATTTTAAAAAAAATGTTTAAAAAAAAATAATTTTTTATTGCAAAAAAATCTTTATTTTAGCGCTAATAAAGAAAATTATTTTAAAAATTTATAGATTTAAATGCTATTTGAAATTTTTTAAAGAATTCAAACTTTAGAAAAAATGGTCATATTTCTATTCAAGATTAGAGGAAACAAATTGGTGGTTGAATTCTAAAATTTTTAACTTGATATTGTTGTGAAGAATAGAATGACTAAAAATTACAATATGTTTGTTTGAATGGTTAAAAATATTTTTATTATTTTCTACAGGATTTTTGTACTTACTAGCTATGGCTCGTTTTGAAATTTCGTCTAGGGCCATCAAAACTTCCAAGACGAGACCCTCATTACAATTATAAAATTCACATTCTAGATTTTCAAAATCTTTTTATTATATTTTGTTTATATTAATATTTTAGTAATAACAAATCATGTTATTACTTTATTATTGAAAAGTTTAAATATAATAATTAATGAAATTGCAATTAAAAAAAATTAGAGCTAATAAAGTCTTTTTTATAGCGCTAATAAAAAAGAATTAGCGCTAAAAATAAGGAGAAGTCTATAAATATAGATGTTATTTGAAAATTGAGTATTAGATAAAACCTAATAAATACGAAAAGGATTGAAATCCAAAATTCATGAAAAGCAGGTAGAAAACAATAAAAGTTTCAAATATCCACCAAAATAAGGTAGAAAAACAAAAAGTTTTTGAATGGAATCATCAACTAATCCCACATAACAGCAAAACAAAATAAAACATCTAAGGTTTGTTCATGATTTCAAGACGAATCCTCAGAGGACCTGTTTTCCTTTACAGCGGGGATTCATCATGTTAGGCATTTCAGCATTAATATCAACCCAGTTGGCCTCTTCGAAATTCAGATCAATCTTGCTGGTCTCTTCAGCATTCATAACCAAGCCAGTACTGTAAATCCCAACAACAGCAATCAAGGAATCGACCATTAAAATCTTTTCCTCCAGTAAGCAAAGCATCTCCTGGAGTTCGAAACAGTTGCTCGAAATTGGCTCTTCTTTCGCCACACACTTAGCCAAGTGACGAGCCCGTATGCTTGTCGTTAGGGGCAAACAAGCTGTCAAAATGATATTTATATTTAGCCAGTACTCTTATAACTACAAAACGTAGATAATGGCAAGTACGTGGGGTCGGTCCCACAAGGAGGCAATTACAGTAGGTGATCTCGGCTTTGCCCAAGGGGTTGTCACAAAAAGATTTGATTTTTGGTTGCTGTGGGCACAGCGGTTTTGCAATTGTTTCTACACTTTGACCTACTACTGCTAACCAAACTAACATGCAAATTAAACAGATCTAAAAAGTAAACAAACCAAACACTCAGATCTAACAGAATACTAAAAGGAAAACTGAAATCAAATGGGAAACAACGCATCCGGGCAGACAACTTCACTTAGGATCATTAGGGCAAACTACCGGTCATTGGCACTAAGGATTTTTACCAGCGGTTTGTCAGCAGTTATAGGGTGCAAAAACAAAAGTGGTCCTATTGCGTCACGCCCAGCGATTGCCCCACCCCTTATCTATCCTTACTGTGTAGAGAGAAGGCTAGTTATCACTATGCCTAAACCCCCTGGATCTGAACAATTCGATAACCTATGCGACCAAACATAGATCTAGTTTGCCCAAACCCGCATTACCCTCTAGACAGACCCGCTCGGCCAATAGCATGCTCGAAACATACGACCGCATCTCCTGCAAGTTCTAGTGCTATGCCCGCAACAATACTACAAGGTACATCTATGCGGTTTGCCAATCACCAGTATCCCAGTTTGTAAAGGTTCACTAGTGGTCGTCCTAGTTAGCCCAAACTCCCCGGAAATAAAACTCAAACAACTTTGCCTCGGGAACAAACACCCAACCGGTTAATTCAGCCCCTTCAACCTCGCGGCCTAACTAAACCCTAATTTCACCTTCGATCCGTCCCTGCCCAGATGCAAAATAACTTAGCCGATCATACAGAAAATAAAAGACAAAACAATTAAGGAAAAGCAAACTATATTAATCATAGCTTCAAATCGATAAACGTTTTTGAAGGAAATCAAAGTACGGAATTAAAAACTTAAAAACAAGAACATGAAATTGTTTCTCGACCCGAAGGTCGGATCTACTGCAAAACAAACAAAGAGACTCGGACGAACAGCTCCGATCTCTTCTCCGGCGACTCCTCCGGCGGCGACGGCGACTGCGGGACCGGCGGCTCTTCCGATGTATCGGTGCGTAATGTGTTGTGTCCTTCTTGCTGCCCGTCGCGTCCCTCTTTATGGACTTCGAATTTGAATTTTGAATTCCCGGCTGTTGCTCCTTCCTAAAGAATAGGCGCCAGCAGTCAACGGTTTTGAGGATAAGTCAGATCCCCCGAATCCAGGGATTCTGGTACGCTGACGCCTTGCCCACAGTGAATCTTCTGTCATCAGCCGTTCTCTGCCCAAACTGGAATTCTGCAGGTATTTCTTCTCCTTCACAGATGGTCGGACCAGGCACGGTACTTGGTAATTCTGGTTCTTCTGCTTCGTGACCTTACCCATTTGCCCGATGTGGTCAAACTGTTGCTTGTCACTACCGCTCCAGAACTTTGCCCAAAGAAGGGGATTTCCTTGCCTCTTTTGCCCAGTGCGCCACCTGTTACCTGCATCACCACACACTCTGCCCAAACACCTAATTGTGCCCTCCCAGACACGTTAACGACTCAAACTGACTCAATAAAGGGTGTAAAAATGCTCTAAGATGAGCAAATAAAATGGCTCATCAGAACCGCACACACTTGGATACGCTTGTCCCCAAGCGTGGGCTCTGATTTGCCTGACTCAAGACCAAAGTGAAAACATAAATGAAAGAAGTTGGGAGAAATAAAACAAAGGACTTTAGCATGATCAGTACAGGGCATAGTACATACAGATAGCACAAAATTCAAGTAAAGATAAAAATAAGTCAAGAGTCTGTTCAAGGTCTTTGGGTTCACTCCCTCACAGTGTTTCTCTCTTTTCAGTGTGTGGGTTCAATGACACTCATTTTCTGCTGTGATTCCACTTTGCCTAAATTTGCCTTATTGCTAATCTGAGTTTGTTTTAACTAAGTAGGGGGTTATCAAAGGGACTTTTATTGGGTTGTAGTGTTAGGCTCATATGGGTAATTGTCTAGGAGTAGGCTCTGTTTGGGCAGAGGGCTTTTTGATGTTAGCCTTTTCTCTGCCACTTTGCCCCTTTTCTTACGGGCCTTAGCACAACAACTATTTTATTTTTTTTTCTTTTTCTTCTTTTTTTTTCTCTTTTTTTTTCTTTTTCTTTTTTCTTTTTTTTTTCTCTTTTTTTTTTCCAACACTATGCCCTAACTCCCTCTTTTCTCTCTGGCTGCCTATGTAATGTGGGCATAATACCAGATGGGTTCACAAAGAAAATTCAATCAAGCTCAAAGGGGCTAGCAAGGGACAGTGTTATTTATTTAAGCAAAAGGAAACAAGAAAATGCCCTAATCATCTAACAACCCCTACTTAGTCAAACTACTCATTTCAGCAAAAAGGCAAAGACAGGCATTGTAAATATCACAGCAGACTCTCAAAGAAAGAAATCATATATCAATGTTGGCTCAATTCTCACAGTTTGCCTAGAACAGTTCCATCATCCCTATTTCATACATCTTAACTATGAAGTTTGAGTTACTGTATGTACGTTTGCCCAAAGTGATCACATAATCATGCTGACTCGATTAGAAACAGGGGTTTGCCCTTTCCCTTTCCCCCCTCACACACTTTGCCTGGGCAAAGTGTGCAAAAGTAATAAGATTGGTAGGGGCTACCCACGACCAGACTATGACTCTAAAAGTTTGGCGCACCTGCCCCCTCACACACTTTGCCTGGGCAAAGTGTGTCAACAGGGAGATTAACCTAGTCTCCCCCGAACCAAAGTGACTCGGGGGTGACCTTAACAAAAAACAAACAAAACAAAAAAATAGAAAAAATAAAACCTAACAACTACTAAAACAAGGGAGGGTACAAATTAGGAGGTGGAGGCAGGTGTTGTTGGAATTCGCTATCCCGGGTTATCAAAAATTGCGGAACCGATAACCCAAACGAACCCTTCGCCGGAGATCATACGAACGCCGACTCATCCGCCGGAGTCCAGGCTTTGGAGACCATGCATCCGAAGACGCACAGCCCGCCCCCACCCGAACCCCCGCGAGCCGGGGTTCATACGATCGAGCGATCGATCGCGCGCCGGCGATCGATCGGGGTGGGGCTGTTCCGACAGCCCCCGCGGCGGGTCCGGCGACCCGCCGCCACCAGGAAGCCCCCGCCTTCACGGCGGGGTAGGGCACGGCTCCAGCCCGTGCCCAGCGATCGACCATCGTGGTCGATCGCACACCCTCGGTCGAACCGAGGGTTCGCCCCCATGCCCCACGGCCGAAACCCTAGCCGGGCGATCCGCGGTCCGGTGGCTTCGCCACCACCGCGTGATCGTTCGTCTAATCCGGGCTTCGATTTTCGGATCTTCATCCTACGGTATTCTAGATAAAAAACAAATCGAACAATTAACAAGGGGGTTAAGAATTGTACCTACGATTCGTTGTTCGGAGAAACGAAATCGACGACCTCGTGACCTTCCCGCGTATTCCTTGCACTCGTTCGAACGTCGGGTGGGCGACGAGCTATCGAACTTGTGGATCCTCTTCACTCTCAGAACTTTATTGTTGGCGTAACGTAGGTTAGTAAAAGTGAAGACCACGTAGTGCTTTTATAGGCTACGAAGGGGATCAAAAGGAGAATAAATATTGGGCTTCAATATTGAAAATTAAATTGGGTCCAACCCAAATCCATTAATTCTTATCAATATTAATTTTATTTATTTTCCACTATATAAATAAAATTGCACTCCCAATATTATTCATATTATATCAAATAATATTTCTCCAACTTAGTATTATTTATTCCGTGTATTTAAGATTTAAATATCCATGAATAAAATTTATTTATTGCTTAATAAATTTATTCATCTCTTATATCCGAGACTAGTACCACTCAACCTTATTTATTATGCGGAACAAGTCCACTCGCGAGGTTTACATAATAAATCCTTATGAGCTCATCTCGGGGATATTATCAACCCTTACGGGATACACTGCCCCTTCAAGAATTCACGGCATGCCATATATAAAATATAGTGACCCAACTTAACCGGTAATTAACCCAATTATCAAACCGGTTAATTCCTTTGGTAAATCAAAGTCACTTATATTAAATATACACACCCGCAATTGTTTCAGGGATTAAGAATAAAATACTCCGAGTCTCAAATCAATTATCGCCGAGCAATCCTAATTGATGAGTCTCAATCGATCCGCTCAATACACCAAGTGTACAAGTGTGATAAAATAATTAAGATAAATTATTTTCTCTCTCACACAACGACTATACCGATGGGTTGGTCCGTGTCCATCTAGGTCGTGAGCAACTGTTCGATTAAATACGAGTAACCGATAGTATGATCTTCTGTGTGCCCATGCAACACCATACTAACTACAACGTATAAAATCCAGGACTATAATTTGCATGTATTTAATTAACAATAATTAAAAGCAAATGAATGTCTGTAATTAATAGGTAAATGAAAGTGCAAACAGAGTTCAGAATACTCAAATCTAGACATTAAGTATACTACTCCATCAATCTCCCACTTATACTAAGGTCTAGTCTTATCCTCCAAACTTCTGACTCCCAAACCCTCCAAGTGCTTGAAATATACTTCCTTAGGAAGTATCTTGGTGAAAGGGTCCGCTAGGTTGTCCTCCGAAGCTATCTTGGTGACTATCGCATCGCCCCTCTTGACGATGTCTCGAATCAGGTGGTACTTGCGCTCTATGTGTTTCATAGCACTATGGGACCGTGGTTCCTTACTGTTTGCCACTGCACCGCTATTATCACAATAAATTGTCATAGCCTTGGGCAAACTCGGAATCACATCTAAGTCCTGGAGGAAATTAAGGAACCAAACTGACTCTTTCGCTGCCTCTGAGGCTGCAACGTATTCAGCTTCCATGGTAGAGTCTGAAATGCACTTTTGCTTAACACTCCTCCATGATACGGCTCCACCTCCCATAGTGTACACATAGCCTGATGTCGACTTTCGCCGGTCCTTATCATCTTGGAAATCCGAATCCGTATAACCCAAAGGCATAAGATTGTCTGCCCCGTAACTTAGAACATAATCCTTAGTATTTCGCAAATACTTGAAAATGCTCTTTACGGCAGTCCAATGAGCCTTTCCAGGGTTACTCTGATATCTCGCTACTACGCCAACTGCATAGCAGATATCAGGCCTCGTACATAACATTGGATACATTAAGCTTCCCACAGCCGAAGCGTAGGGAACTGCTTTCATTTCATCTTTCTCCTTTTGTGTCCGAGGACACATCTCCTTAGAAAGATAAGTTCCTTTACTGAAGGGTAGCTCACCCTTCTTGGAATTTTGCATGTTAAAGCGAGCCAGAATCGTGTCTATGTAAGATTGCTGGGATAGGTACAGTGTTCTATTCCGGCGATCCCTTATAACCTTGATCCCTAGAACATGTCCGACTTCTCCCAAATCTTTCATATCGAATTGTCTAGACAACCATCCTTTTATGTCTGATAACATTTTCACATTGTTGCCAATGAGAAGAATGTCGTCTACATAAAGCACGAGAAACACCACCTTCTTTCCATCACGTTTCCAATACACACACGATTCGTCCATGCTTTGACTGAATCCAAAAGATTGGACCACTTCGTCAAACCGCAGGTTCCACGATCTCAAGGCTTGTTTCAATCCATAAATGGATCGATTAAGCTTGCACACTAGATGATCTCGCCCCTTAGCAATGAATCCTTCTGGTTGTTTCATATAAATCGTCTCGTCAAGACTTCCATTAAGGAAAGCTGTCTTGACATCCATTTGCCACACCTCATAATCCATATGAGCTGCTATGGATAAGAGAATCCGGATCGACTTTATCTTGGCTACCGGCGAGAAGGTCTCCTCATAATCGATTCCCTCTTTCTGAGTATATCCTTTCGCAACAAGCCGAGCTTTAAAGGTTTCAACCTTTCCGTCAGATCCTCTCTTTCTCTTGTAGACCCATTTACACCCAATTGGCTTCACGCTGCTTGGTGGTTCTACAAGATCCCAGACTTTATTAGAATCCATAGATTCTATTTCGGATTTCATTGCTTTCTTCCAAGAAGGCGCATCTATATCTTGTACCGCCTCATCATAGGTCCAGGGATCGACTTCATGAACTCCAGGTCCAGAGTCCGAAGACTCACCCAGTCCAATCCATCTATCTGGTTGTTTAACAACCCTCCCACTACGACGGCGTTCCGGTGTATTAACAGTGACAGTATTAGGTGCAGGTTCTAGTGGTGTATCTATACTCGGTTCGGCTGTATCCAGGTTTTCCTCGTTACCTCTCAACTCATCAAGTATTATGTCACTTTTGGGCTTGTGGTCCATGACATAGTCTTCCTCTAGGAACCGAGCGTTAGTACTTATAACGATCTTCTGGTCCGTAGGACTATAGAACATGCCACCCTTAGTTCCTTTCGGGTATCCTACAAACAGCCGTATTTCTGATCTAGGTTCTAACTTATCAGTGCCTTGTCGCAACACATGTGCTGGACAACCCCAGATCCGAATGTGTCCCAAGTTAGGCTTACTCCCACTCCACAATTCCATGGGTGTAGTTGGCACTGTTTTGGTCGGAACCCTATTCAGAATGTACGCCGCTGTTTCCAAGGCAAGTCCCCAGAACATAACAGGTAAATCCGAGTAACTCATCATCGATCGTACCATCTCCATAAGAGTCCTATTCCTTCTTTCTGACACACCATTCTGCTGAGGAGTATATGGTGAGGTCAGTTGGGATTCAATCCCATTCTCTGCCAAGTATGCCTTGAATTCTCCAGACAGGTACTCGCCTCCGCGATCAGATCGCAGGCATTTTATGGATTTACCACGAAGGTTCTCCACAAGAGCCTTGAATTCCTTGAACTTGTCAAAAGAATCACTCTTGTGGCGCATCAGGTATACATATCCATACCTTGAGTAATCATCAGTAAAGGTGATGAAATACTCGTACCCTCCCCTTGCCTGAGTAGACATAGGTCCGCATACATCAGAGTGAATCAAATCCAATACTTGTTCAGCCCTCCGTCCTTTACCAGAAAAAGGACGCTTGGTCATTTTACCCTCTAAACAGGATTCGCAGGTTGGAAGGTCCTCTCCTTCAACACCAGTGATTAAATCATCAGCTTTCAACCTTTGATGCCTATTCGAGTTTATATGACCTAGCCTTAGATGCCACAAGTATAATTGATTCATTTTAGAAGGTTCCTTTCTCTTATTGGTGTTCGTAGATGTGTTATTACTCTCGGTTAGTTGCATCGTGTTAGACTCAGGATTTAGCACATACAAATCGTCTATCAATGTACCAGAACAGATAATTTCACTATTTCTTCTTATGATCACAGAGTGGTCAAAAGAAACAGAATATCCATTCATAATAAGTTTAGAAACTGAAATTAAATTCTTTCTAAAGTTGGGTACATAAAGACAATTACGTAAAACTAAAACCCTATCACTACTGAAACGTAAGTGAACGTCTCCCACTGCAACAGCCGCCACCTTTGCGGCATTGCCCATGTAGACCACGATCTCTCCCTCTCTAAGTCTCCGGGTTTCCTGGAACCCCTGCAATGAATTGCAGACATGGTCAGTGGCACCCGTATCTACACACCAGGTGCTGGTAGATATCACCGCTGACAATGTTTCAGTGACTAAGGAAAATTTCGTACCTTTGATGAGAGGACAATCAGACCTCCAGTGCCCAAACTGTTTGCATCGAAAGCATCTGCGAAACCGCTTGCTTACCCCAATCCGTGGTTTTAAACCACTGGGTCTCTTTGCACGCTTTTCTTTTATCCTAGCCACAAGAGCTCGTGTTTCTCTTAACTTACGCACAAAAATCGCCTTCGCTGAGCCGGTTTTAAGGGACTCATTGAGGAACGATTCCGTGGGTATGTTAAACACCTCTTGCCTAGCTTCCACACCATGTCTCAACGTAGTTGGACCAACAGTGGATTCAGAAAGCTCAACAGTCTGGACAATGTCCAGATTTCTTTTCCAATCATCACCATATGGAACCGGTGAGTTTTCATCTTTAAGTATATCACAAAGTGGGGTCACAGTCATTCCTAATCTATAAGCACATAAAACAAACAAACAATTTAATATCCGATATTATCTCCCTCAAATAATATCATTAAATCACTAATCACATCTAAAATCCCATCAGGTAAGGCAAGCCACGTGGTGTGGACGTTTACCCACCCAAATGATTTAGCAATTAGATTTTCTTTGGTCATACATCGCTTATAGCGGAACCTCGTGGGGAGGAATACCATAAGGCGTATCTAAGTGTAAACCATTACTCAGTACCAAAATAAGTTACTTGGAATTGCTAGATCACCGCAAGCCACGTGGTGTGGACGTTTACGATAACTTCACAACTCTTCATAATTACTTACAACTGTCTACATCAATTAATCCAAAATCCGTCAGCATAGCAAGCCACGTGGTGTGGACGTTTACTACACTAAGAGACTTTTATAATTGACTCCCAATTACTTGATCCATTTAATCTCGTAAATCAAGACGTGGAGAATCATAAGTGAAACTCGAAGTTTCTAACCAGTGATTCACCATGCGAACAATCCTATCTCTCATAAATGAGGGAGCCGAGCAGACAAACGACCCATCTATAAAAGTATGGCACGAAAGTCTCTAATTTGTGTCCTCTACATGACCAAGTGGCTCTGGCTCCATTCCACTCCCCGGGGTGAGAATGAGTCGACTTGAAATCAGCTTTGGAAAGACAAATTAGGCATTGTTTGATAAACTCAATCAATGTTTCTCGTAAGAGGAATTACAAGAACTCTCCTCCAATAACTTATCTATATAAACTTCAAAAGTTTATAAAAGTCACCAAGAGAGCAGCAATGGAGACCATGGGTATGTTTCCATACCCTCTCCCACTTAGCTTTTTATAATAAAGGGATACGCTATCTAGTGCATAAAAGTAAACACATATAGCATGCATACATGTAATAAAGCACATAGTATTATCACATAGTCAAAATAATACTAGAATATTATTTTCCGACTATTATGGCTTCATCACATCCCCGTACGCATCTTCTAGTCTTTAGTCTTCGTTTCTTGAATGCTCCATGTGACGAGAATATTAATATCCAATATTTAAATCTATTTATTTTCAATTAATCCAAAAGTTACTTAATTCGAAAATTAAGTCAATTGAATATATCAAAAATAAAATTAAATATTATTAATATTTTTATTTATTTTATTTTCTTTTTCCACTTCATTAAATCTCTAGAATAATCTATCCAAGATCCTCTTGGAATATTCTAGACGATATCCATAATGAAATAAAGAAATAAAATAATTTAGGACTCTTATACTTTTCCAAATTTATTTTATTCCTAATCCATGAATATTCCTATGAGTAGGAATAATCAAATAGGAAAAATAAATTTAGTACTAAATTAATTCTTTCTCTATTTTTCTAGAATATTCCATAAAGAAATAATCAAAATAGGAAACAACGAATTAATTAGGAAAGTATATTTCCGGTAGGAGTAGCCCGGGTTGGGGAACCCCGAACCACCCCCACCTTCGCCGACCGTCGCCTAGGGCACGCGCCACCGCCGCCCAGCCCACGCGCCACCACCACTGGTGGCCGGCGTGGCCGAGTCTCCCACGGACAGCCCGCCTAGGGCCGCGGGTCGATCGATCCCCTCGGGATCGATCATGGGGATTGATCGATCCCGGTCCTTCGTCTCCTCGTCACTTCGTCTTCTCCGGCGGTCTTTGATTCGATCCAATCGCAAAATAAATTTACAAAAATCTAAATTACAATTCCGGTATCGATTCTATACACGAAATCGACCCTATACATTTTCCGGAAAAACAACGAACATAATAATAAATCCTAAATTCGGTCAACCCCCGAATTTTTACTATTACAAGCATTCACCACCAAAAACGAATCTCGACATGTCCGAGAGTTTAATAAAACCAACAATCATATGACAAAACAATTAAACGAATAATCATCAAGCCATAATAGTCGGATCCCTGCAAGGTAGAACAATTTTATCGAAAAATACTGCGAACGTAAACCACGCTCTGATACCAATTGTTGGAATTCGCTATCCCGGGTTATCAAAAATTGCGGAACCGATAACCCAAACGAACCCTTCGCCGGAGATCATACGAACGCCGACTCATCCGCCGGAGTCCAGGCTTTGGAGACCATGCATCCGAAGACGAACAGCCCGCCCCCACCCGAACCCCCGCGAGCCGGGGTTCATACGATCGAGTGATCGATCGCGCGCCGGCGATCGATCGGGGTGGGGCTGTTCCGACAGCCCCCGCGGCGGGTCCGGCGACCCGCCGCCACCAGGAAGCCCCCGCCTTCACGGCGGGGTAGGGCACGGCTCCAGCCCGTGCCCAGCGATCGACCATCGTGGTCGATCGCACACCCTCGGTCGAACCGAGGGTTCGCCCCCATGCCCCACGGCCGAAACCCTAGCCGGGCGATCCGCGGTCCGGTGGCTTCGCCACCACCGCGTGATCGTTCGTCTAATCCGGGCTTCGATTTTCGGATCTTCATCCTACGGTATTCTCGATAAAAAACAAATCGAACAATTAACAAGGGGGTTAAGAATTGTACCTACGATTCGTTGTTCGGAGAAACGAAATCGACGACCTCGTGACCTTCCCGCGTATTCCTTGCACTCGTTCGAACGTCGGGTGGGCGACGAGCTATCGAACTTGTGGATCCTCTTCACTCTCAGAACTTTATTGTTGGCGTAACGTAGGTTAGTAAAAGTGAAGACCACGTAGTGCTTTTATAGGCTACGAAGGGGATCAAAAGGAGAATAAATATTGGGCTTCAATATTGAAAATTAAATTGGGTCCAACCCAAATCCATTAATTCTTATCAATATTAATTTTATTTATTTTCCACTATATAAATAAAATTGCACTCCCAATATTATTCATATTATATCAAATAATATTTCTCCAACTTAGTATTATTTATTCCGTGTATTTAAGATTTAAATATCCATGAATAAAATTTATTTATTGCTTAATAAATTTATTCATCTCTTATATCCGAGACTAGTACCACTCAACCTTATTTATTATGCGGAACAAGTCCACTCGCGAGGTTTACATAATAAATCCTTATGAGCTCATCTCGGGGATATTATCAACCCTTACGGGATACACTGCCCCTTCAAGAATTCACGGCATGCCATATATAAAATATAGTGACCCAACTTAACCGGTAATTAACCCAATTATCAAACCGGTTAATTCCTTTGGTAAATCAAAGTCACTTATATTAAATATACACACCCGCAATTGTTTCAGGGATTAAGAATAAAATACTCCGAGTCTCAAATCAATTATCGCCGAGCAATCCTAATTGATGAGTCTCAATCGATCCGCTCAATACACCAAGTGTACAAGTGTGATAAAATAATTAAGATAAATTATTTTCTCTCTCACACAACGACTATACCGATGGGTTGGTCCGTGTCCATCTAGGTCGTGAGCAACTGTTCGATTAAATACGAGTAACCGATAGTATGATCTTCTGTGTGCCCATGCAACACCATACTAACTACAACGTATAAAATCCAGGACTATAATTTGCATGTATTTAATTAACAATAATTAAAAGCAAATGAATGTCTGTAATTAATAGGTAAATGAAAGTGCAAACAGAGTTCAGAATACTCAAATCTAGACATTAAGTATACTACTCCATCAGGTGTGTACCTGAATCCACTGTAGTCAAAGTATGCGATCATCATCGCCTTCACTTCCTCGAACACCTTCTCGATCTTGTCCAAACGAGCCTCGATGGCTCCCTGTCTTTCTGCAACTTCCTCTTTGGCCTTAGCCTCAGCAACCGAATCTCTCACCTCTGCCTTCACCGCAACTGGTTTCTCCTCCTGGAACTTCACACTGCCATCACTTAAAGGGACTATGTCCTGCATGCGCTTGAAGCACTGGATGTCAAACTTGCCCTCCACCATCATCTCTGGCTCTTTGCCCTTCCTCTTCAAGTTCATCTTGGCTGCATACACCATCGGGAAGTGAGCCAGTGAAAGGCGCTGGAGAGGGTGAGTATGCAACCACTTCATTTGGACAGAGAGGCAAGAACTGAAGTGTAGCCTGATCTTCTGAGTCATGCACCATAGTATGCCCAGCTCGAGATGGGAAATAACACTGCTGGTGTCGATCTTGCCGGAAAAATTGATTGCCAAGATCCGGTTGTTGGGGATCGTGCATGTATACGCAGCGCAAAACAAAAATTTTATGAAAAACCGTTTTTCATTAATGTAAACATTTTACATTATATTTATTTTATTTTATTGAAAATCATATTTTCAATATTATATGCATTAATTGATTTAATTCAAATCTATTAGAATCAATAATTCACCATTTAATTTAATTATCAAATAATTAAATATTTAATTCATGCATCCCATACTACACAAATTAAATCTAACGCAATTATATTTATCATATAAATTAATTACTTCTAGCGCAACTATATTAATCATATTAATATATTACTTATTAAATATTTAATTCATGCATCCCATACTACACAAATTAAATCTAACGCAATTATATTTATCATATAAATTAATTACTTCTAGCGCAACTATATTAATCATATTAATATATTACTTGTAGCGCAATTATATTAATCATATTAATATATTACAATTAATTACGCAGACATAATTAATTTGCGTGACAATTAACATAATATTATTATTTAATTCTAATCAACTTGAGTTTATGTAAACATCCGCACATAATTAATTTGCACAATTAACATAATCATATTATTTAATTCTAATCAACTTGAATTGTGTAATTAAATTAATCAAATTAATTAATTACACATATATAATTAATTACGTAAACATGTGCACATAATCAGTTTGCGTCAAATTGACAATTAAGATAATCATATTATTTAATTCGAATCAATTTGAATTTAATTGACATTTAAATTAATCACAATTAATTTTTCTTTATCAATTAAAAATCCCATAGCGCAAACTACATAGCGCAAACATTTAACGCAAACAATTAAATCTAAATTTAATCGTAAGTACCTCAGGGATTCATCGGACGAAACGAGGTTCGTCGGAAGTCGCGCGGATGCGACGCGGGGACGGCACGAGTCGTGTGCGGGGAGAGCCGAGCGAGTGGCGGGGTCTCGGCTGGACTCGTGTGTCACGGCTGGAGCGCACGGGCGCGACTCGGGATGTGCTCGGGCGTTCCTTCGGCATCTCTCGTCTAATCAGGTTTCACCTCGTATAGGTAATCCAACTTACGTATTGCACTAGAAACACGTAAGGGAGAATACGACGGGAAAAACGGGCCGGAAAAACGGTGCCGGAATCGGATTTTGGCGAGGGGAGGCGGCTGCCGGCGGCGGCACTAGATGGCGGCGGGCGGCGGCTCCGGTTGTCGGCGGTCCTCCGAGGGAGGAGCCGAGGGGGCGGACGAGAGGGAGAGAGGAGAGGAGAGAAAGTGAGGCTAGGGTTTTGAGCTCTTCACTTTGGTGTGTTTATTCTCATGCATATGGAGCTCCTTTTATAGGTGAAGAAAGGAGCTTGTTGGGCTCAAACCCTAATGGATCGGATCCATTAACCCTAGTCGGCCCAATACATTAGCCGTCATTACGTTTCTCCAAAATTGACAATCAATTTCATCTCCGAAAAATATAACGATTATATTTTCTTTCTCGTTTTAATTTTCTCATCAATATGAGATAAAAATAAAATTTTCCAATTTCACAAAATCGGAAAGCCCATTTCAGGGGTACTGCTAAATCGGGAAATTTCCCAAAATAGAAAGTGTACACCATCGTGTCCGTTTTCTTTAGCTCAGTATTATTTCCAACTCATAATCACAATTATGAATCTCGGATTCAATCATATTGACCTCCGACTATATGTACTTAATTAACAGTTAATTAATACATGATCGTATTCAAGGATCGGTTTACACGAGAATGTGACCCTCAATGGTTCAGGTGTATAACTAGCCGTGGGCTCACAACATATTGTGATTCGAACAACATATTGTTCTTATTTCAACTACTCCCAAGAGTTTTAGATTAATAATCATATTATTTAATCTCCGAACAAGTCGGTGCCCAACGAATCAGTGACGAGCGTCTAGCAGCCACGCTTCACTAATTCCCTAGATACAAATGAAGTGCCTGCAAGAACCTTGTAATATAGTTAGCGTACATTACGATCCCTCCGATACATATGTCCCGATCAAACTAGAGATATTGGTTAATCGAGATCTCTTGTTGAGTTTGATAACTGTGCGTACGTTCTAG
This sequence comes from Euphrasia confusa, assembly GCA_954870475.1. Lineage (NCBI taxonomy): Eukaryota > Viridiplantae > Streptophyta > Magnoliopsida > Lamiales > Orobanchaceae > Euphrasia > Euphrasia confusa. Next base: position 20,246,891 of record OX940966.1, read on the forward strand.
GTTTCGTAAAATCCAGTCGTGATTGATTCAGAGAAACACATTTCTCTAATCACCTCACTATTCAACTCTGGCCAGAGATTCCGGGACTACGAACCATCAGAACACACAGGACATCCATGATCTATATCAAGCGATCAGATCCCCTACTACCATGCACAGACTTCACATCAGATTTCGAACTGCACGAACATTGTCTCCTTTTTCGACTTACTTCCTTTCCAGGGAATCAGAGACACGTCACGATACAGCTAGTCCTCTGATGAAGTCACGGTGATGTCTGGGTCTTAAGGATTAATTGTGTACAACTATATTATGGAATTCTCTACTCGATCAGTGATAACCACTTAGAGATTCCAGGGAGAGGGGGTTCAGTGAACTCATCAACAGTGAGCACCCACTCAAGTATGTCGATGTCCCAACACCGAGGCTCGAGATTAGACCACATACACTAAGTGCTAGTCTCAAGGGGGAAAGGCCGGGTATCCTTGTTATTGGCGTAACCCATCGACTAGGAACTGAGTTTGACCAGTTACGTTGCGTTAACAGAATTATCTCTCGGTTTCCACAAAACCGAATTCATACAACATGTGTAACTGTACAGGACTATATCTATGATTCAACATTGGGAGCAGATATAGTATATGCCATTAATAAAGGTTTCATTAATTAATGAAATAAATCGTTATATAACGGAATACGGTTAACCGCTCGGCCAACCGTTGGCTCGCCGGTCACCTATTCCAACAATCTCCCACTTGACCTAGAGCCAACTATCCATGAATCTTAGTCCCATCGACTCTCGATGTTTCTCGCAAACATATTCAGATAAAGGCCTGGTACAGGGATCTACAAAGTTATCTTCCGAAGTGACACTCTCGACTCAGAGGTCACCTCTGTCATTGATCTCTTGGATCACATGATATTCTCTCAAGTACATGTTTGGACTTCTGATGAGATCTCGGTTCCTTAGCATTCGCTACAGGACACCGTATAATCACAGTACAAGTTACTTGATTATTTGCGTCCGGAATTATAACCAACATTTGGATAAAGTTCCGTGTCCAAAACAGTCTCTTTTACAGCTTTAGATGCTGCAACATATTCAGGTTCTCGTGGTAGAATCATTAGTCGTTGCAAGAACCATTCCAGCATACGACACCACCTCTAAGCTCGAATATGAATCCCGATATCGACTTTTAGTCATCCACATCCGGTTGAAAACTAGAGTTCGTAAGTACCTCTAAATTCAACTCGGACCTCCCATAGACTAAGAACAATTCCTTAATGCTTTTGATTGCTAGTGCTCAAGGATTTCGTCCTTCACGACTTCAAATAAGCCGGTCTTGGGTTCGACTGATATTCACTTGTGACACTCACAACATTTATAATATCACGTCTAGTACACAGCATGCCATACATAATGCTCCCTAGTGCGGAGATATATGTGTTGTCCATTTCATCTCCTCGAATTCCATCAACATTACAGTCACACGAATTACGAGAGATGAACCCCATGGGACATTGGCAAGAATCTATTCAGGATTCTTCCATGCTAAACCATTTCAGAAACAGTTTCTATGTACAAGGATTGAGAAGATTTTACATTCTTCTAGATCTATATCTATAGTGACGTATCACAATACGTAGGATGCCTCTCCTCAAATCCTTTATTCGAGAAACGTGTGGATAACCGTGCTTTCGTTGACTGCAACATCACTCAATCATCCCTATGATTAGTATGTCATCAACGTACAACACTTAAATTTCACTGCGCTCCCACTAACCTTCTTGAATACAAGGTACCTTCAAGTTTTATACCAAGTCAACGCTTTGACTATTGTATTTAAAACACATGTTCCATTTTAGGGATGCTCGTTTCAATCCATAAATGGATCGCTGGAGTATGCAAACCTTTTGCTCTTTTCCAGAAAATATGAAGCCTTCCGGCTGCACTACAACTCTTCCATAATATCACATTCAAGGAAAGTAGACCTCATATCTATTTTCCATATCTCATAGTCGTACTATGCAGAAATGGCCAGCAAAATTGTAATGGACTTAAGCATAGCGACTGATGGAAAGATTACCTCATAAACAACACATTGTCTTTGAGTAACTTCTTTCGCCATCATCCTTGCTTTAAAGGTCACACCTTTCTATATATATATTCTCACATCATAATTAATAGATCAATATGCAGCCTTTGGGAACGATTCCCTTTGGTGGATCTACCAAGGTCAAACCTTGTTGGAGTACATACAGTCCATTATGAATTTCATGGCAATAAGCCAATGTCCCATATTCGTATCCAATATGAATCAGTTGAAGTTTATTGGATCATATCCATCGTCAACTTTATCTTGATCATTATCAAGTTGGAACCGTCTACCAGGTACCTTCCGAACATTTTCGGATTTACGAACCGATAGATGAAGAGGTATATTAGTGGTTTGTTGAATTGGTTCATCTCCAAGTACTTGTGTTTGAACTTCATAGTGTGGTTCATATTCTCGAACTATTTCGAGATTTACTATATTGCCTTTTCTATCGAATAGAAACTTCTTCTCTAAGAAGGCAACATTTCTTTAAACAAACATTTTGTTTTAGAAATATAGTAGAACAGGTATCCTTGTGAATGTTCAGGATACCCCACAAAATGGCATAAGCCGGATCTACTATCCAACTTATCTCCCACTAGCCGCTTCACGCAAGCAGGATACGGGAGTGTCCAAGTTCATATGGTGTGGTTTTAACTGCTTTGGTGGTAACACTATTCAGCAATTGGACGACTGTCAAAAGTGCAGGACTTTTACAGTTTCGTCGACAATTTGGTGAACCCCTTTGTGGATCGAACCATGTCCAACAAAGTTTGATTCCATCATTCGGACACTCAATACAATTAAGGAGTTCCAGACGGAGTCCATTGCTAGAGAATCGTATTCTCTTTTAGATAGTCAATAAGCTTGGTGCTTAAAAATTTATTACCACGATCATATCGTAATATAGCAACCAAGTTGGTTTCCTACTTTGATGTCTAAAATTATTGAACACTTCAAAATTAGAGACGTGTACTTCATAAGTACATTTGGTAGTTGAAAACCACCCCCACCAGTAACACATTAGTGGATCACACATCTCCGTTTGGATCAAATCCAATAGATCTTCAACACACTCAACTAGCGTGCTAAAGTTGTGCGGGGATTTGACTTCTATCAATTGCTGATATTTGGGTTTAGTTCATTCTTGTTTATTTGTTTATCGTCTTTAGCAAATCATATTTGCTTTCTTTTGTATAAAGGAAATCGGATTTCCAAAATAAAATTAAAACCTTTACCTTCTATATCAAATATAGAAGTAAGATCTAATAATAGAACATTTCTATTAACAGCAGGTTTCTAAATTTAGACGAAACAAATAATCAATTGTTCAAAACAATAGAACAACTATAACCCAATACGAACCTTTGTCAGAACATTTCCGCCTAAAGTATTTTAGCAGTTATGGCCCTATGGCCTTTATTCACACAACGATGGCAAGCGTCATCAACTCATTTGTTGACCTTGTTCTTAGTCGCCCTTCTAGTATCACCTTTATCCATCTTTACACTTAGACCGGAAACCATTTCCGTCATTTTCTTCAAGAAGAACACTTCTTTCATGAAGAAGCAATAATGAGAACAAATTTCTCGTATTGATGGTTGACTCTTTGATCAACATCTTGAACAACTTATCCATTGAAGGATCGAGCTTTGTTCATGTTGTAGTTCATAATGAACGATTCATAAGAACTAGAAATCCACTTCTCATAAGTGGCATTCCTCAGCAGTCAAAGGTTGAGTGAGATTATCAAATAATCTATTCTCAAGTACACATAGAGGCACTCATCATTTTAAATCACAAGATTGAGATTCCAATTCAAATGGTTTGGGCCAGTGAGTTTGGATTGGTCGAGTATCGATGTTACGGGATATCTTAGAGAATATTACTGAGAAATATTAAGAAGATTAACATTGAGATAATTCGTTATTAATGATTACAATTAAATGTTTGGTCTTTATCATTTAATTGTCTCCCACTAAATTTTTCGAATTCCGCTATCCTCTAGCAGACAGACGGGAAAACTTATTTTTCCTTAGTTGGGCTTTAGGTCCAATAGCGTGAATATAACCCGTAGTTAATCTAGCCCGATTACATTCACCTAAAGGTAGAAACATTTTCAATCACATCTCTATGTGACCCTAAAGATTACTTTTCCTCACCATGACAATGAACTACGTTAATCGTACCCTTCAAAGTCAACCATGTGTCAAGACCGACCTACCGATGTGAGAAGTGAAAGTTGGACTCCAATAAACATGTGTAAGCCCATAGTTAATCTATCCGACCACACATATTTAAAAGAATCGTAGCTAACACCTCTCCATCTTATGTCAATAAATTACAGCTAAACTCACAAGCAGTACTTCCCGCTAACACGGCATACCATACTACTTGTAAGTGGCTTTCACATAATTTATTGTCGGTAGAAGGAAAGGAGAAAGAACGACACATCGGTTCTCCTTTAAGGCTTGATATACATTCTCGGGAGAGAATGGAGGAGTATAGGATTGGTTATCTCATCAGAATAATCGTTATACATTCTCAGGAGAGAATGAAGTGAGTGATCGATTGTTGATTCTTAACAACTATGTCCTCTATAGGTCATCCTAACGAGCACATACGATCATAACATATATCACAATATATATCTCACATAATTCACATAGCATTTAATCACAATTAAAACGAGGTATGCAAATTAAATGGTGCTCTATTAATTAACTTGATTTAACAATTAAATCAATTAATTAATCTATCACCTTGTTGATCGAATATTTAAATCTATTATGTAATTGGTCAATAAATAATTTCACTAAATTAAATATTGATACTTCCTTTCTATTTCAATTTATTAATATCTTAATAATCAAAACGTGATGTCTCGTAAGTGAAACTCGAAGTTTCTAACCAGCGATTCATCATGCGAGCGACCCTATCTCCCATAAATGGGGGAGCCGAGCAGACCATCGAATCATGCCATCAAATGGCTCGATGTCTCTAATTTGTTTTAACAAAAACAAGTCTAGATGAATCACTCCCCGAGGTGCATTCATGTTCGACATTGAATTGTTACTTGATAACAAATTAGGCATTGTTTCAATCTATTAGATAAAAATAAATATCTTAATAGAAACAACTAAGTCCCAATTAAACAACATTAAATCAATCAATTCAACAAACAGCATGCTTAAGGCGATTATATTCATAGACAATTAATCAATTTCAGAACCTACGCTCTGATACCACTGTTGGGGATCGTGCATGTATACGCAGCGGAAAACAAAAATTTTATGAAAAACCGTTTTTCATTAATGTAAACATTTTACATTATATTTATTTTATTTTATTGAAAGAACATGATCTAATTTCTTCTCAATCTTATATCTCGATTTATTTAGACAACCATTATTTTATGTCTGACAATATTTTTACATTGTTGCCAATGATAAAATGTTATCTACATAAAATCTCCGAGAAACACCACCTTGTTTCCATTACGTCTTTAATACACCTTTCGTCTATGCCTTTTGATGAATCCATCAAATGGACTATCTCATCAATTCGCAAGATCCACGATTCATAGCTTTATTTCAATCCATAATTGGATTTACTAAGCTTGTACTCTAAATGATCTAGCCTCTCAACAATAAACCTTATTGTTCCAAGCAGGCACATTTAGATCTAGTACCGTCCTTATGCAGAGCTAGGGGTCGATTTCATCTTTACTAGATCCAGAGTCCGAACTCCTCTAGCCTCATGAATATCTCTGGTTGTCCAACAACCTCCCACTGCAATGGCGTCCCGGTGTATAACAGTAATAACAATAGGTGCAGTATGTGGTGTACTTCTACTCGGTTTGGCTGGTTCCTAGTCTTTTGTCCTTCTTCTCATTCCAAGGTATTACGTCAATTTTAGGCTTTGTGGTTCATCTGATAGTCTTTCTCTATGAACCGGACGATAGACGTCCCTCTGGTTCGTAGTACTATAGAACACACAATACTTCGTTCATCTAGGATATCCTACAACCATATTCAATATGTCGTTGTATCTAGGAATATCCATAGAACATAGGTAGTTCCGAACAACTTGTCCTTTTACTATCAGATCTCTATTTCTTTACAACGCACCATCTTTACACGTAAGTGTATGGCGCGCCCCTTTGGGATTGAATCCCAATCTTTGATTACGCTATGTGTTATTCAGATAGGTGATGGCCTCCGCGACCGAGTCGCAGGCTTCTAATGGATATACTTTGATGGTTCCCCATAATAGCTTTGTGTCTATTGACTAGTCAAAACACTTTGCTTTTATGGCACATCAAGTATTCTAATCCATCATTGAGTATTCTTGAAAGAATTTCTCGTACCTTTCTAATTTACACATATGTCTGCATATCTAATCATTTCCAATACTTGTCTGAATTCTATCCTTTATCCAGAAAGGTTTGCTTAGACGTATTATCCTCCAAATTCAATTCTTAGGTCGGAAGGTCCATTCCTTCAACTATAATTGATCTAATCAATTTCGACCGTTTGAATCTTATTTGAAAATACTACTAAGCATAAGAATTCACAAGTATAATGATTAATAAAGAAATATCTTAACAAGTAAAACAAGTTATAGAACGGTTCGTTGCATTGGGGTAGACTTAGGATCTATCATTCATATATTGCTATCTAATGTACCAGAATAGATAATGCCATTATTTCTTATCAAAATCATCCAATGATTAAAGAAATAAAATATCCATTCATAAATAATAGAAATCCAGAACAAAACGTTCTTTCTAAAGTAAAGGGGTACATAAAGCAATAACTTTGAAATGAAATCCTATTTAACTACTAAAGCAGATAAATGTCTTCCACCGCAACCGCTGCCTCCTCTACAGCTTTGCCCGTGTAGACTCGAACTCTTCCTCTCTAAGTCGCCGGGTTTTCTGGAACCCCTGCATTCAAAAATGCACATACCGTCAGTGGTTCCATATCTACACACCAGAATTCTGGTAGATAATACCGCTGACTATGTTTTTACGACTAAAGAAAAATTCGTACCTTTGAGAGGACATTCAGACTTCCAGTGTCCAGTCTTGTTGCATCGGAAGCACTTGCCCTTTGGCTTTGCAGCCCCCACTCGTGGTACAGTCACTTGACACCACTGGGTTTCCAGGCTTGCTTCCTCCTCTTGCCCCTACCTCCACCAGGCTTAAAGCCTTTGGACTTGGTAGCTACAAGAGCTTGAGACTTGCCCTTCTTGTAGATCCCCTCTGCCGCCTTCAGTTCAGTCAGGAGTTGCGCAAGAGAATAAGATAGTTTACCCATATTATAGCTCATGCGAAACTGCTCAAAACTAGGGGTCAGAGACTGGAGTATGATGTCGACTTGCGTCTCGGCATCAATCTGAGCTCCTAGGATCTCAAGATCATTCAACAGACCCATCATCTTAAGAACGTGCTCCCCTACGGGCGTTCCTTCAGACTGAGTCGATGGCAGCGGCGTGTATGAGCTCGGCTGGTCGGCTTGGCGTTCACCATCGTGGGATGGTTCTCCGGAAGTCGGTAGCAGCCGGCAGCGCGCAGGCATCGGGGTCGTTGTTCGTCTTCGCGAGTTGCGTTGACGAGCACGGCTGGACACGAGGGTTTGCGTGGGCTGTGTTGAGGTTGATGGCGTGTGTCGTCGAAGGAGACGCCGTGCCGGAAATTGACCAAGCGCGTGCACAGGCTTCTTGTCAAAGACGATCGATCAAGATGAAGCTGCTGGGTAATTATTCTTTCTCTCGCTGAATGAATTAATCCTTAATGCATGTATGTTGTACATGTCTCGATGTGCATGACCATGAAATTAATGGTTTGTGTGCTTTTGCATGCATGGAGCCAATTAATAAATGGTACGTTGCTATGTATGTGTTTACATACATGGAACCAACTAGGTACATCCGCAGGTTCGATTTTGGGATGACCGGAATTCTCGTTTTTCGGTTCGTCCCGGTAAATCCGTTCTTTCCGGAAATAATTTAATCTTTCTAATTTTATTTAATTTAATTTTGGAATTAATTCAAATTCTATTTGGATTAGATTTCTTAATTATGGAATTAAATAATAGAATTAGATGGAGAGTTAAGTTAGGAAAGAAAATCCTAGTTTCTCTAGATATCCTATACCTACTTGGATTAGAAGTCTTAAGAAGAATCAAAATTCGATTTTGATTAGGATTCTTGAGATCTAATCTAAATAGGATTGAGAAATTATTAAAATATTGGTTTTATTTAATTTAAGTATTTTATTTAAAATCATTAGATTAATTCAAAATTTATTTTGAATTGGAAAATCTTGGATTTTATTTAGAATAGAATTAAATATGGAAATCAATGGATTTTAATGGAATTGATTTTATTTAATTTAAGTATTTTATTTAAAATCAATAGATTAATTCAAAATTTATTTTGGATTGGAGAATCTTGGATTTTATTTAGAATAGAATTAAATATGGAAATCAATGGATTTTAATAAAATTGATATTATTTAATTTAAGTATTTTATTTAAAATCAATAGATTAATTCAAAATTTATTTTGGATTGGAAAATCTTGGATTTTATTTAGAATAGAATTAAATATGGAAATCAATGGATTTTAATGGAATTGATTTTATTTAATTTAAGTATTTTATTTAAAATCAATAGATTAATTCAAAATTTATTTTGGATTGGAGAATCTTGGATTTTATTTAGAATAGAATTAAATATGGAAATCAATGGATTTTAATAAAATTGATATTATTTAATTTAAGTATTTTATTTAAAATCAATAGATTAATTCAAAATTTATTTTGGATTGGAAAATCTTGGATTTTATTTAAAATAGAATTAAATATGGAAATCAATGGAATTGATTTTATTTAATTGGAGTATTTTATTTAAAATCATTAGATTGATTCAAATTTATTTTTGAATTGGAATCTTGGATTTTATTTAAAATAAATTAAATATGAGAATCAAAGAATTTTTCCGTCGCTCGGCAAAGTATTCAAGACGTAGAATGAAGACTCAAGACAAGCATGCAGGAATTCATCAAGGTACGAATAATCGAGAAATAATTTTACTTGAGCAATTATTTGATTATTTGTGTACGTACTTGCATGAAATGTATGTTTGTTATTATGCTTATGTGTATTTAATTATGCATTAGATAGTGTATCCCTTTGTTATAAAAAGCTAAGTGGGAGAGGGAATGGAAACATTGCCATGGTCTCCATTGCTGTTCTCTTGGTGACTTTTATGGACTTTTGAAGTTCGTATAGATAAGTCATTGGAGGAGAATTCTTGTAATTCCTTTTACAAGATACATTGATTAAGTTTATCAAACAATGCCTAATTTGTCTTTCCAAAACTGATTTCAAGTCGACTCATTCTCACCCCGGGGAGTGGAATGGAGCCAAAGCCACTTGGTCATGTCGAGGACACAAATTAGAGACTTTCGTGTCATTTGATGACTAGATCGATTGTCTGCTCGGCTCCCTCATTCTATGAGAGATAGGGTTGTTCGCATGGTGAATCACAGGTAAGAAACTTCGAGTTTCACTTATGATTCTCCGCGTCTTGATTTACAAAATCGAATGGATCAAGTAATTGGGAGTCAATTGTAAAAATCTTTTGGTGTAGTAAACGTCCACACTATCGTGGCTTGCTACATTGAATGGGATTTTGGAACGATTGATGTAGACAGTTATAGAAGGGAGTAAAGGAGCGTATGTTAACGTAAAAGTCCACACTATCGTGGCTTGCGGTGAATATGCGTATCCCAAACAATCTTCTTAGATACTGAGTAATGGTTTACACTTAGGTACGCTTCTTAGTATTCTTCCCATCGAAGTAACGCTAATGATGATGTACGACCGAAGAAAATCTAATTGCTAAATCATTTGGATAGGTAAACGTCCACACTATCGTGGCTTGCCATATCTGATGGGATTTTAGATGTGATTAGTGGTTTAATGATATTATTTGAGGGAGATAATATCGGAGATTAAATCGATTGTTTGTTGTTATATGTGCTCATAGATTAGGATATGGCTTTGAACCCACTTTCTGTGATACGTAAGGATTTTAAACTCATTGGTCCCTAAATGTAGACATTGTCCAGACTGTTGAAGAGTACTGGTTAGTACTCAGTAAGCTTTGTCCTCCCGAGCCTATTGATATAGGCGGCTAGACAAGAAGCGATGAGGATACTCATAAAGGCCAGTCGCTTCGAGGAAACGCTTAAACACGTTTTTGAGATGATTGACCTTTTAGACGAGTTGAGACGGAAATCGCAAGCTCTTGTAGCCAATGCCAAAGGTTTCGAACCTAAGGGAAAAATCGGGGGAAAGGAAAAACAAGCAAAGAATCCCAGTGGTCCTAAGTTGCTTAGACCACGAGATGGGACGAGAAAGCCATGAGGCAAGTATTCTCGATGCAAACAGTCTGGGTACTGGAAGTCTGATTATCCTTTCAAAGAAAGTACGAAATTTTCTTTAGTCGTAAAACATAGTCAGTGGTATTATCTACCGGAACCTGGTATGTAGATATGGAACCACTGACGGTATGTGCATTTTAAATGCAAGGGTTCCAGGAAACCCGACGACTTAGAAAAGAAAAGATCGTAGTCTACATGGGCAATGCTGTAAGGAGGCAGCTGTTGCAGTGGAGGACATTTTATAGGATTTCATTTTGAGTTATTGCTTTTATGTACCTTTCATATTAGAAAGAACTTTGTTCTGGATTTCTAATGAATGGATATTTTATTTCTTTTAATCATTTGATGGTTATAAGAAGAAATAATGATATTATCTATTTTGGTACATTAGCTAGCAATATATAAATGATGAATCCTGAGTCTACCACGATGCGACGAACCGTTTTATACGTCTCGTTTTACTAATAAGAGATTTCTTTATTAAATCATTTATACTTGTGGAATCTTATGCTAAGTCATATTTATTCAAATAAGAAGTTCAAAGGTCGAAAATTGATTGTAAGATCAATTAAGTTGAAGGAGTGGACCTTCCGACCTAAGAATCTAATTCGAAAGATAATACGACTAAGCAATCCTTTATGGATATAAGATATAAGATCCGGACAAGTATTAGAATTGATTGACTCTGATTTATGATCAGAGCTTGGGATTGGATCCCAAGTGACTACACCATACAGTCCTCTGTAAGATTGGTGTGTCGGAAATAAGAAATGGAACTCTTATAGAAATAGTAAAGAATGAGTTAAACGGAACTACCTATGTTCTATGGATATGTCTTGGTAACAACGACGTATTCAAATGTGGTTGTAGAATATCCTAGAAGAACAAAAGATGTGTGTTCGATAGTACTATGAACCAGAAGGACGTTATAAGTTCTAACGCCCGGTTCTTAGGGGAAGGCTATTAGATGAACCACAAGCCCAAAAATGACATGATACTTCTGAAAAGAGAGAAAACGATTAAGACTTAGAACCAGCCGAACCGAGTAGCGGTACACCACTAACTGCACCTACTGTTATTACTGTTTATACACCGGAACGCCGTTGTAGTGGGAGGTTGTATGACAACCGGAGATATTCATAAAAATAGGTGAGTCTTCGGACTCTGGACCTAGTATACGTGAAATCGATCCCTAGATCTAACAAAGCTAGAGTTCGTGGAACTTGCGCATTGATGAGATAGTCCATTTGATGAATTCATCAAAAGGCATTGACGAATCGTGTGTATGGGAAACGTGATGAAAACAAGGTGGTGTTTCTCGGAGGTTTTATGTAGATAACATTTTATCATTGGTAACAATGTAAAGATGTTGTCAGACATAAAATGATGGTTGTCTAGAAAAATCGATATATGAGATAAAGAAGAAGTTAGAGCATGTTCTTAAGATCTAGGATCTCCAGAAAAGAACATTGTACTTCTCTAGATATCTTATACGATTTTGGTTCGTTTTAACATGCAAGATTCCGAGAAAGGTTCGTTACCTTTCAGACACGGAATGCATCTATCTAAGGATATGTGTTTTGGAACACATAAAGGTGATAGAAGCAGTGAAAGCAATTTCCTACACTTGGAGTGTGGAAAGCTTGATAAATGCCATGTTGAAAAACGAGAACCTGATATCGGCTATGCGGTGAGCATAGTGGGAGGATATCAAGGTAATCCTGGAAAGGAATATTCGACTGCCGTAAAAGTACTTTCGAAGTACTGTTCTAGACTACGAAGCAGACGAGCATTTCCTTTGGATTACATTCTCTTAGATTTCTAATCAAATGAGGACCGGTGTAAGTCGATATCAGGCTATGTGTTTCACTATTGAAGGAGAAGGAGTTTTAACATGGAAGAGTGATAAGCACGATGCTTTTCGGACTCTGCCATGGGTAACCAAATAGCGGCCTCAGAGGCAGCGGAAGTTTTGGTATAACTCCGGGATAATCTCTGGGACTTAGATGTGATTCTTAATTTGCCAAAGGCTATGTAAATAGCGGTGCAATGGCAAATGGTAAGAAATCACAAGTCCATAAGTGTAAGATAACACATAGTGCAAGTACCACCTGATACGAGTCATCGTCGAGGGAGACGACGCTGTAGTCACCAAGATAACTTCAGAGCGGCAACCTAGAGTGCTCATTCACATAGTACTTCTTGGAAGTACAACTTAAGCACGTGATGAGTATGGGAGTCGGGAGTTTGGAGGAAATGACTAGACCTTAGTACAAGTGGGAGATTGTTGGAGTTGTGTACTTAATGTCTAGATTTAAGTGACAGAAACTCACGATCCATTGCCCTTAATCTATTTAACTAAATGAACAATTGTTTGCGTTTAATTATTTATAATTAAATATATGCAAAACATAGTCCTGGATTCTATACGTTGTAGTTAGTATGGTGTGTCGGGCCCCACACAGAAGATCATACTATCGGTTACTCGTATTTAATCGAACAGTTGCTCACGGCCTAGATGGACACGGACCAATCCATCGGTATAGTCGTTGTGTGAGAGAGAAACTAATCTGTCTTGATTATTTTATCACACTTGTACACTTGGTGTATTGAGCGGATCGTTGAGATTCATCGATTAGGATTGCCGGCGATAATCGATTCGAGTCTCAGTGTATTTTATTCTTAATCCCTGAAACTATTGCGGGTGTGTATATTTAATATAAGTGACTTTGATTTACCAAAGGAATTAACCGATTTAATTATTGGGTTAATTACCGGTTAAGTTGGGTCACTATATTTTATATATGACATGCCGTGAATACTTGACGGGAAAGTGTATCCCGGAAGGGTTGATAATATCCCCGAGATGAGTTCATAAGGAATTATTATGTAAACCCTGCAGGTGGATTCGTTCCGCATAATAATTAAGGTTGAATGGTACTAGTCTCGGGTAAAAGAGATGAATAAATTAATTAGCAATAAATTAATTTTATTCATGGATATTTATATCTTAAATACACGGAATAAATAATACTACCGGAGAAATATTATTTGATATAATATGGTTTAATATTGGGAGTGCAATTAATTTTATATAGTGGAAAATAGAATTAATTAATATTGATAAGGATTAATGGACTTGAGCATTGGGCTCAATTTAATCTTCAATATTGGAAGCCCAATATTCCACCTCCTTTAGATCCCCTACGTAGCCTATAAAAGCACTACATGGTCTTCTCTATTCTCATAACTTGAAGATCACAATTCTAGAGAGAGAAAGTAGAGAGGAGGATCCATGGAGTTCGGTAGATCGTCGCCCACACGACGTCCGGGCTAGTGCAAGGAATACGTGGGAAGATCTCAAGGTCATCATAAGATCTCGTTTCTCCGCACAACGAATCGAAAGGTGAATTAAATATTTCCGCTATTTAATTCTTATTGAAATCAATTATCGGAAAACAAGATCCAAAGATCGAACCCCGGATTAGACGGACGATCGCGTGGTGGTGGCGAAGCCACCAGACCACGCCAATCGCCCGCTAGGGTTTCGGCGGGGGCGAGAGGATCGAACCCTCGGCTGGGCCGAGGGCTTGCGATCGATCCAAGGATCGATCGCCGGGGGCACGGGCTGGTGCCGTCCCCCTCCCCACCTCGACGGTGGGGATCCTCCAAGCGGCGGCGAGTCGCCGGACTCGCCGCGGGGGCTGCTGGGAGCAGCCCCACCCATCGATCGCCAAGGCGCGATCGGGATCGCATGAACCCCGTCTCGCGGGGGTTCGGCTGGGGGCGGGCCGCGTGCCTTCGGGTGCGTGGTCTCCAAAGGCTGAACTCCGGCGGATGAGTCGGCGTTCATGTGATCTCCGGCGAAGGGTTTGATCGGGTTATTGGTTTCCGCAAATTTAAATAACCCGGGATATCGAATTCCAACAGTAGTTGTCATGAGGACTCTCATGGCTTCTTGCCTTGCCGCACGATCTTGCTCCCCAAACATCTCCTTGAGGTTAAACATCATATCATAGGCAGTGTCCATCGACTCATGTTGGGTTTGGAGTACATTTGACATGGAAGCCAAAATATAGCACCTAGCCATTTCATCAGCCTTTTTCCACTTCCGATATGTCAGTTTTTCCTCATCAGTTGAGGCAGCCGTGGGCTCAGCAGGGCATACTTCATGGAGTACAAACTTGTACTCCTCCGAAGTTAGGACAATGTCTAAATTTCTCTTCCAATCAATATAGTTGGGGCCAGTGAGCTTATGCTCCTTGAGTATCATAGAAAGTGGGATCATAGCTATTCTCTAAACCTATAAGCACATTTAAACAAACAATTAATTTAATATCCGATATTATCTCCCTCAAATAATATCATTAAATCACTAATTACATCTAAAATCCCATCAGATAAGGCAAGCCACGTTGTGTGGACGTTTACCCACCCAAATGATTTACAATTAGATTTTCTTTGGTCATACATCGCTTATAGCGGAACCTCGGTGGGAGGAATACTATAAGGCGTATCTAAGTGTAAACCATTACTCAGCACCAAAGTAAATCGTTTAGAATTGCTACATCACCGCAAGCCACGTTGTGTGGACGTTTACGATAACTTCACAACTCTTCACAATTCCTTACAACTGTCTACATCAATTAATCCAAAATCCGTCAGTATAGCAAGCCACGTTGTGTGGACGTTTACCACACTAAGAGACTTTTATAATTGACTCCCAGTTACAAGATCCATTCGATTTCGTAAATCAAGACGCGGAGAATCATAAGTGAAACTCGAAGTTTCTAACCAGTGATTCACCATGCGAACAACCCTATCTCTCATAAATGAGGGAGTCGAGCAGACAATCGATCCATCTATCAAAGAATGGTACGACTGCCTCTAATTTGTGTCCTCGACATGACCAAGTGGCTTTGGCTCCATTCCACTCCCCGGGGTGAGAATGAGTCGACTTGAAGTCAGTTTCAGAAAGACAAATTAGGCATTGTTTGATAAACTTAATCAATGTCTCTTGTAAAAGGAATTACAAGAATTCTCCTCCAATGACACATCTATACGAACTTCAAAAGTCCATAAGAGTCACCAAGAGAACAGTAATGGAGACCATGGGAATGTTTCCATCCCCTCTCCCACTTAGCTTTTTATAACAAAGGGATACGCTATCTAATGCATAATTAAACACATAAGCATGCATACAAGCAATAAAGCACATAGCACATAGTCAAAATAATACTAGAAAAATTATTTTCCGACTATCATGGCTTTATTCCATCTCTGTATGCGTCTTCTAGTCTTCAGTCTTCGTTCTTGAATGCTCCATGTGACGAGAATATTAATCCCAATATTTAAATCTATTTATTTTCAATAAATCCAAAAGATACTTAATTCGAAAATTAAGTCAATCGAATAAATCAAAAAATAAAATTAAATATTATTAATATTTTTATTTATTTATTTTCCTATCTAATTCTATTAAATCTCTAGAATAATCTATCCAAGTCAAACTTGGAATATTCTAGATGACTTCTATAATAGAATAAGGAAATAAAATAAATTAAGACTCTTCTACTTTCCAAGATTAATTAATTTCCATTACTATGAAAATTCCCATAAAATAGGAATAATCAATTAGGAAATAAATCAATC
This sequence comes from Euphrasia confusa, assembly GCA_954870475.1. Taxonomy (NCBI): domain Eukaryota; kingdom Viridiplantae; phylum Streptophyta; class Magnoliopsida; order Lamiales; family Orobanchaceae; genus Euphrasia; species Euphrasia confusa. The sequence goes on from OX940966.1 coordinate 20,263,092, forward strand.
CTAAATTAACCTTTATTCCTTTTCAATTCTATTAAATCTCTAGGATCCTATTCCAAATAGAACTCGGAATACTCTAGAAGACTTCCATAATAGAATAAGGAATAAAATTAATTCCAATTAATTCTTTTCCTAATCCATGAGAATTCCCCAAAAAAAAAAAGGAAAACTCAATTAGGAAAACCGAATCAATTAGGAAAGTAGAATCTTGGTAGGAGTAGGAGTAGCACGGGTTGGGGATCCCCGCACCACCCCCACCGTCGACCACCACCACCACCGGGCACCACCGCCGCCGCCCCCTAGCCACGCGCCACCACCACCGGTGGCCGGCGTGGCCGGAAACCCTAGCGGGCAGCCCCGGGCGTGGGGTCGATCGATCCTCATGGGGATCGATCATGGGGATGATCGACCCCCCCGGTTCTTCGTCCTTTTCGTCTTCTTCGTCTCATGAGTTCTCCGGCGGTCGTCTCGGCATCGATCCAACGTAAATAAATTACAAGAAATAAATTTACAATTCCGGTATCGATTCTATACATGAAATCGACCCTATACACTTTCCGGAAAACATAGAACAATAATAATAAATCTAAATTCGGTCAACCCCCGAATTTTTACTATTACAAGCATTCATCCACACAAAACGAATCTCGACATGTCCGAGAGTTTAATAAACGAACAATCATGGTAAATTAAATAGCAATTAATTAAACGAATAATTAACAATTAATTAAACCATGATAGTCGGAATCCCTGCAAGGTAGAATACAATTGAACACATACATGAACACGAAACCAAACGCTCTGATACCAATTGCTGGAATTCGATATCCCGGGCCATTAAAATTGCGGAAAATAATAATCCGACCGAAATCCCGTCGCCGGAAACCGATCACGAACGTCGCGTCACCGGAGTCCGACGAGGGAATCGCCGCGAGGGCGAAACCCTAGCCGAACCCCACGCGGGGTTCGCGATCGCCGTGCATGGCGATCGCATGGGGTTGCATGGGGCAACCCCCGGCGGTGAGTCCGGCGACTCACCGCCACCGCCAGGAGGGGCGGTCAGCCCGGCTGACCTACTGCGGCTCCAGCCGCGGTCTTCCCCCGGCGATCGATCTCACGATCGATCGCCCACCCCGGCGTCCAGCCGGGGTGCCCTTGATGCGCACGCCGCCGGCGAGGCGGCTGGGATCCGCCACGGCACCAGCCCGTGGCATCCCGGCGATCGACCGAAGTCGATCGCATGCCCCGGCGTCCAGCCGGGGCTCGCCCCTCGTCGCGCGTAACCGGCGGTCGAACCCTAGGGTTCGGCCGCCCCTCTCGAATCCCCGTATCCCGGTCTCGACGTTTTTCCCGGATCGTGCGTTCATGTATGTATCACAATCAATTCACATAAAATCATAGAAGGGAGTATATGATTTTACCTTTTAATTCGTTGTGCGGAGAAACGAATTTAAGTTGATGACCTTACGATCTTCCCACGTATTCCTTGCACTCCGTTCGAACGTCGGGTGGGCGACGATCTATCGAACTCCTATGGATCTCCTTCAACTCTCTAGAATATCAAGTATGATAATCTTGTCTTATGATTTATGAAGGCCATGTAGTGCTTTTATAGGCTACGTAGGGGATCTAAAGGAGGTGGAATATTGGGCTTCCAATATTGAAGATTAAATTGAGCCCACTGCCCAAGTCCATTAATCCTTATCAATATTAATTAAATTTATTTTCCACTATATAAATTTAATTGCACTCCCAATATTAAACCATATTATATCAAATAATATTTCTCCGGTAGTATTATTTATTTCGTGTATTTAAGATTTAAATATCCATGAATAAAATTAATTTATTGCTAATTAATTTATTCATCTCTTTAATCCGAGACTAGTACCATTCAACCTTAATTATTGTGCGGAACGTATCCACTCATGAGGTTTACACAATAATTCCTTATGAACTCATCTCGGGGATATTATCAACCCTTCCGGGATACACTGTCCGGTCAATCATTCACGGCATGCCATATATAAAATATAGTGACCCAACTTAACCGGTAATTAACCCAATAATTAAATCGGTTAATTCCTTTGGTAAATCAAAGTCACTTATATTGAATATACACACCCGCAACAATATCGGGGATTAAGAATAAAATACACTGAGACTCGAATCGATTATCGCCGGCAATCCTAATCGATGAATCTCAACGATCCGCTCAATACACCAAGTGTACAAGTGTGATAAAATAATTAAGATAAATTATTTTCTCTCTCACACAACGACTATACCGATGGATTGGTCCGGGTCCATCTAGGTCGTGAGCCACTGTTTGATTAAATACGAGTCACCGATAGTATGATCTTCTGTGTGCCCATGCAACACCATACTAACTACAACGTATAGAATCTAGGGCTATGATTTGCATATATTTAATTAATAATAATTAAAAGCAAACAATTGTTTATTAATTAAATAGATTAAATGCTATGATCGGGAGTTTACTGTTACTTAAATCTAGACATTAAGTACACAACTCCAACAATCTAAAGGAGGTGGAATATTGGGCTTCCAATATTGAAGATTAAATTGAGCCCACTGCTCAAGTCCATTAATCCTTATCAATATTAATTAAATTTATTTTCCACTATATAAATTTAATTGCACTTCCAATATTAAACCATATTATATCAAATAATATTTCTCCGGTAGTATTATTTATTTCGTGTATTTAAGATTTAAATATCCATGAATAAAATTAATTTATTGCTAATTAATTTATTCATCTCTTTAATCCGAGACTAGTACCATTCAACCTTAATTATTGTGCGGAACGTATCCACTCATGAGGTTTACACAATAATTCCTTATGAACTCATCTCGGGGATATTATCAACCCTTCCGGGATACACTGTCCGGTCAATCATTCACGGCATGCCATATATAAAATATAGTGACCCAACTTAACCGGTAATTAACCCAATAATTAAATCGGTTAATTCCTTTGGTAAATCAAAGTCACTTATATTGAATATACACACCCGCAACAATATCGGGGATTAAGAATAAAATACACTGAGACTCGAATCGATTATCGCCGGCAATCCTAATCGATGAATCTCAACGATCCGCTCAATACACCAAGTGTACAAGTGTGATAAAATAATTAAGATAAATTATTTTCTCTCTCACACAACGACTATACCGATGGATTGGTCCGGGTCCATCTAGGTCGTGAGCCACTGTTTGATTAAATACGAGTCACCGATAGTATGATCTTCTGTGTGCCCATGCAACACCATACTAACTACAACGTATAGAATCTAGGACTATGATTTGCATATATTTAATTAATAATAATTAAAAGCAAATAATTGTTTATTAATTAAATAGATTAAATGCTATGATCGGGAGTTTACTATTACTTAAATCTAGACATTAAGTACACAACTCCAACAATCTAAAGGAGGTGGAATATTGGGCTTCCAATATTGAAGATTAAATTGAGCCCACTGCTCAAGTCCATTAATCCTTATCAATATTAATTAAATTTATTTTCCACTATATAAATTAATTGCACTCCCAATATTAAACCATATTACATCCAAATAATATTTCTCCGGTAGTATTATTTATTCCATGTATTTAAGATATAAATATCCATGAATAAAATTTATTTATTGCTTAATAAATTTATTCATCTCTTTTATCCGAGACTAGTACCACTCAACCTTATTTATTATGCGGAATTAAATCCACTCGCGAGGTTTACATAATAAATCCTTATGAGCTCATCTCGGGGATATTATCAACCCTTCCGGGATACACTGTCCCGTCAAGAATTCACGGCATGCCATATATAAAATATAGTGACCCAACTTAACCGGTAATTGACCCAATAATTAAACCGGTCAATTCCTTTGGAAAATCAAAGTCACTTATATTAAATATACACACCCGCAATTGTATCGGGGATTAAGAATAAAATACACTGAGTCTCAAATAAATTATCGCCGAGCAAACCTAATTGATGAGTCTCAATCGATCCGCTCAATACACCAAGTGTACAAGTGTGATAAAATAATTAAGATAAATTATTTTCTCTCTCACACAACGACTATACCGATGGATTGGTCCGTGTCCATCTAGGTCGTGAGCATCTGTTCGATTAAATACGAGTAACCGATAGTATGATCTTCTGTGCGCCCATGCGCACCATACTAACTACAACGTATAAAATCCAGGACTATAATTTGCATATATTTAATTAACAATAATTAAAAGCAAATGAATGTCTGTATTTAATAGGTAAATGAAAGTGTACAAGGAGTTCATAATACTCAAATCTAGACATTAAGTATACTACTCCAACAAAGAATGCACATACCGTCAGTGGTTCCATATCTACACACCAGAATTCTGGTAGATAATACCGCTGACTATGTTTTTACGACTAAAGAAAAATTCGTACCTTTGAGAGGACATTCAGACTTCCAGTGTCCAGACTTGTTGCATCGGAAGCACTTGCCCCTTGGCTTACTAGCCCCCACTCGTGGTCCATTCCTCTTGGCACCACTGGGTTTCCAGGCTTGCTTCCTTTTCTTGCCCCTACCTCCAACAGCTTTCAAGCTTTTGGACTTGGTAGCTTTAAGAGCTTGAGACTTGCCCTTCTTGTAGATCCCCTCTGCCGCCTTTAGTTCAGTCAGGAGTTGCGCAAGAGTATAAGATAGTTTACCCATATTATAGCTCATACGAAACTGCTCAAAACTAGGGGCCAGAGACTGGAGTATGATGTCGACTTGCGTCTCAGCATCAATAGAAGCTCCTAGGACCTCAAGTTCATTCAACAAACTCATCATCTTAAGAACGTGCTCCCCAACGGGCGTTCCTTCAGACTGAGTAGTCGACATGAGGACTCTCATGGCTTCTTGCCTAGCCGCACGATCTTGCTCCTCAAACATCTCCTTGAGGTTGAACATCATATCATAGGCAGTGTCCATCGGCTCATGTTGGGTTTGGAGTACATTTGACATGGAAGCCAACATATAACACCTAGCCATTTCATCAGCCTTTTTCCACTTCCTATATGTTCCTTTTTCCTCATCAGTCGAGGCAGCCGTGGGCTCAGCAGGGCACACTTCATGGAGTACAAATTTGTACTCCTCAGAAGTCAGGACAATGTCTAAATTTCTCTTCCAATCAATGTAATTGGGACCAGTGAGTTTATGTTCCTTGAGTATCACAGAAAGTGGATTCATAGCTACTCTCTAAACCTATAAGCACATATAAACAAACAATTAATTTAATGTCCGATATTATCTCCCTCAAATAATATCATTAAATTACTAATTACATCTAAAATCCCATCAGATATGGCAAGCCACGATAGTGTGGACGTTTACCTATCCAAATGATTTCGTAATTAGATTTGCTTCGGTCGTACATCACTATAGCGTTACTTCGATGGGAAGAATACTATAGAGCGTACCTAAGTGTGAACCATTACTCAGTACTAAGGTGAATCACTTGGAATTGCTACGTCACCGCAAGCCACGTTAGTGTGGACGTTTACGATAACTCACAATCCTTCACAATTCCCTATAACTGTCTACATCAACTATTTCCAAAAATCTCATTCAGCATAGCAAGCCACGTTCGTGTGGACGTTTACTACACCAAAAGACTTTTATAGTTGACTCCCAATTACTTGAAGCATTCGATTTTCGTAAATCAAGACGCGGAGAATCATAAGTGAAACTCGAAGTTTCTAACCAGTGATTCACCATGCGAACAACCCTATCTCTCATAAGATGAGGGAGCCGAGCAGACAATCGATCCATCTATCAAAGAATGGTACGAAGGTCTCTAATTTGTGTCAGAAAGACAAATTAGGCATTGTTTGATAGACTTAATCAATGTTTCTTGTAAAAGGAATTACAAGAATTCTCCTCCAATGACATATCTATATGAACTTCGAAAGCTCATAAATGTCACCAAGAGAACAGTAATGGAGACCACGGGAATGTTTCCATCCCCTCTCCCACTTAGCTTTTTATAACAAAGGGATACGCTATCTAATGCATAATTAAACACATAAGCATGCATACAAGTAATAAAGCACATATCACATAGTCAAAATAATGCTAGAAAATTATTTTCCGACTATCATGGCTTTATTCCATCTCCGTATGCGTCTTCTAGTCTTCAGTCTTCGTTCTTGAATGCTCCATGTGACGAGAATATTAATCCCAATATTTAAATCTATTTATTTTCAATAAATCCAAAAGATACTTAATTCGAAAATTAAGTCAATCGAATAAATCAAAAATAAAATTAAATATTATTAATATTTTTATTTATTTATTTATTTATTTTCCTATCTAATTCTATTAAATCTCTAGAATAATCTATCCAAGTAAAACTTGGAATATTCTAGAAGATTTCTATAATAGAATAAGGAAATAAAATAAATTAGGACTCTTCTACTTTCCAAGATTAATTAATTTCCATTACTATGAAATTCCCATAAAATAGGAATAATCAATTATGAAATAAATCAATCCTAAATTAACTTTTATTCCTTTCCAATTCTATTAAATCTCTAGGATCCTATTCCAAGTAGAACTCGGAATACTCTAGAAGACTTCCATAATAGAATAAGGAAATAAAATTAATTCCAATTAATTCTTTTCCTAATCCATGAGAATTCCCAAAAATAAGAAAAACTCAAATAGGAAAACCGAATTAATTAGGAAAGTGAATCTTTGGTAGGAGTAGCATGGATTGGGGATCCCCACACCACCCCCACCGCCGACCACCACCATCACCGGGCACCACCACCACCGGTGGCCGGCGTGGCCGGAAGCCCTAGCGGGCAGCCCCCATGGTGGGGTCGATCGATCCTCATGGAGATCGATCATGGGGATGATCGACCCCCCCGGTTTTTCGTCCTCTTCGTCTTCTTCGTCACACGTGTTCTCCGGCGGTCGTCTCGGCATCGATCCAACGTAAATAAATTACAAGAATTTAAATTACACTATCCGGTATCGATTCTATACATGAAATCGACCCTATACATTTTCCGGAAAACATAGAACGTAATAATAAATCCTAAATTCGGTCAACCCCCGAATTTTTACTATTACAAACATTCAACCACACAAAACGAATCTCGACATGTCCGAGAGTTTAATAAAGGAATAATCATGATAATTAATTAACACAATAATTAAATCCAACCATGATAGCCGGAAATCCCTGCAAGGTAGAACAATAATCGAACGTATACATGAACACGATACCAAACGCTCTGATACCAATTGCTGGGATTCGATGTCTCGGGCTATCAAAAAAATATGCGGAACCGATAACCCGACCGAAACCCTATCGCCGGAAACCGATCACGAACGCCACGAAGAACCGGGCTCGACAAGAGCATCGCCGCGGGACAACCCTCGGCTAAACCCTAGCCGAACCCCATCCGCGGGGTTCGCGATCGCCTTGCATGGCGATCGCTGGGGCTGCATGGGGCAGCCCCCGGCGGTGAGTCCGGCGACTCACCGCCACCGCCAGGAGGGGCGGTCAGCCCCCAGCTGACCACCGCGGCAACAGCTGCGGTTCGCCCCGGCGATCGATCACCCGATCGATCGCCTGCCCCGGCTCCAGCCGGGGCTCCTCCTTTGCACGCCGCCGGGCGAGGCGGCTGGGGGGTTCTCCCGCCGTGGCACCAGCCCACGGCGAACCTCCCCGCGATCGACTTCACGTCGATCGCATGCCCCGGCGGTCCAGCCGGGGCTCCCTCGTCCGCGCGCAACCGGCGGTCGAACCCTAGGGTTCGGCCGCCCCTTCTCGATCCCGACGGGGATCTCGAATCCCCGTATCCCGGTCTCGACGTTTTCCCGGATCGTGCGTTCATGTATACATCACAATTAACGAGCACATAATCAAAGAGGGGTTTTATGATTATGTTACCTCAATTCGTTGTGCGGAGAAACGAATTAATGTGTTGATGACCTTGCGATCTTCCTACGTATTCCTTGCACCTCGTCCGAACGTCGTGTGGGCGACGATCTATCGAACTCCTATGGATCTCCTTCAACTCTCTAGAACTATCAACTATTGATATTCTTGTCTTATGATTTATGAAGGCCATGTAGTGCTTTTATAGGCTACGTAGGGGATCTAACGGAGGTGTAATATTGGGCTTCCAATATTGAAGATTAAATCGAGCCCAATGCTCAAGTCCATTAATCCTTATCAATATTAATTAATTTATTTTCCACTATATAAATTAATTGCACTCCCAATATTAAACCATATTATATCAAATAATATTTCTCCGGTAGTATTATTTATTCCGTGTATTTAAGATTTAAATATCCATGAATAAATTTATTTATTGCTCAATAAATTATATTCATCTCTTGTGTCCGAGACTAGTACCATTCAACCTTAATTATTGTGCGGAACAAATCCACTCATGAGGTTTACACAATAATTCCTTATGAACTCATCTCGGGGATATTATCAACCCTTCCGGGATACACTTTCCCGTCAAGTATTCACGGCATGTCATATATAAAATATAGCGACCCAACTTAACCGGTAATTAACCCAATAATTAAATCGGTTAATTCCTTTGGAAAATCAAAGTCTCTAATATTAAATATACACACCCGCAATAGTATCGGGGATTGAGAATAAAATACTCTGAGATTTAAATTGATTATCCAAGGCAATCCTAATCAATAAATCTCAAGCGATCCGCCCAATACACCAAGTGTACAAGTGTGATAAAATAATTAAGATAAATTATTTTCTCTCTCACACAACGACTATACCGATGGATTGGTCCGGGTCCATCTATCTGTTTGATTAAATACGAGTAACCGATAGTATGATCTTCTGTGTGCCCATGCACACCATACTAACTACAACGTATGAAATCCAGGACTATAATTTTGCATAATTAATTAATAATAATTAAATACAAATAATTGTTTATTAATTAAATAGGTTAAATGCTATGACCGGGAGTTTACCGATACTTAAATCTAGACATTAAGTACACAACTCCAACATCTTGGAGTTCTTAAGTGCGGACTCAGTCGTCTTAAGGATTCGCAAGATGAGGGTCTTGGGAACGTTTTGTTCTAATTTATTAAAATTTCAAAAACAAATGCCTAATTTGTCTTTCATTTGATGAATTATAAGGTTAGGATTATTTACACCTCGGGGAGTGATTTAATCCAAAATACTTATGTTTATCAATGACACAAATTAGAGACTTTCGAGCCATTGGATGGCGTGAATCGATTGTCTGGTGGGCTCCCTCATTTTAATGAGAGATAGGGCTTCAATTGCATGATAAGATCGCTGGTTAGAAAACCTCGAGTTTTCACTTACGATCTATCACGTTTTTGTCATTAAAATAATTGGGAACGACGATATTGGATATCGACTGAACAAAATGGAACAAATAAAGTAGTTTTGCTAGACAACTTTATTTGTTTACCGCTTTGTGGATGTTTACTTACGTTATTTATCTTTCTTCTGTAGTATAATATGTCTGTCTCAACTCAATTCAAGTTCAACTCTATCTTGGATAGAGAAAAGTTGAACAACACCAGTTTCCTTGATTGGCAACGTAACTTGAGGATAGTCCTCAAATACGAAGAAAATGAAAGTGTGTTGGACAAACCTCTTTCCGTGCTTCCCGATGATGGGGGCACGGCTGCCCAAAAGGCATCATATGCCCTTGCTAAGAAAGCCTTGAATGAGGTGACATGTTTGATGTTGGAATCCATGGTACCCGAGTTGCAAAAACAATTCGAGTTCATGGAAGCCTATGAAATCATAGAAGAGCTCAAGAGCATGTTCGGGGAACAGGCTAGGATTGAGCGCTTCGGTGTCACCCGGGCTATAACAACAGCTAGGCTGGAAAAGGGTAAACCCGTGGGACCACATGTACAACAAATGATTGGATTATTTGCTTCAAGTGCTCGCCTCGGTTTTGCATATGATGACGAGTTGGCTACCGATTTCATTCTCCATTCTCTTCATGATGGTTATTGATTGAGTAGTATACTTAATGTCTAGATTTGAGTATTATGAACTCCTTGTGCACTTTCATTTACCTATTAATAATGAACATTCATTTGCTTTTAATTATTGTTAATTAAATATATACAAATCATAGTCCTGGATTTTATACGTTGTAGTTAGTATGGTGTGTATGGACACACAGAAGATCATACTATCGGTTACTCGTATTTAATCGAACAATTGCTCACGACCTAGATGGACACGGACCAATCCATCGGTATAGTCGTTGTGTGAGAGAGAAAATAATTTATCTTAATTATTTTATCACACTTGTACACTTGGTGTATTGAGCGGATCGCTTGAGACTTATCAATTAGGATTGCTCTATGATAATTGATTTAAGTCTCGGAGTATTTTATTCTTAATTCCCGAAACAATTGCGGGTGTGTATATTTAATATAAGTGACTTTGATTTTCCAAAGGAATTAACCGATTTAATTATTGGGTTAATTACCGGTTGAGTTGGGTCACTATATTTTATATACAACATGCCGTGAATTCTTGAAGGGACAGTGTATCCCGGAAGGGTTGATAATATCCCCGAGATGAGCTCATAAGGATTTATTATGTAAACCTCGCGAGTGGATTTGTTCCCGCATAATAAATAAGGTTGAGTGGTACTATTCTCGGATATAAGAGATGAATAAATTTATTAAGCAATAAATAAATTTTATTCATGGATATTTAAATCTTAAATACACGGAATAAATAATACTAACCGGAGAAATATTATTTGATATAATATGGGTAAATATTGGGAGTGCAATTTTATTTATATAGTGGAAAATAAATAAAATTAATATTGGTAAGGATAAATGGATTTGGGCTTGGCTCAATTTAATCTCCAATATTAGAAGCCCAATATTCCACCTCCTTTTGATCCCCTACGTAGCCTATAAAAGCACTACATGGCCTTCATAATTAATACACATAATAAGACAAGAATATCATACTTGATATTTCTTGAGAGTTGAAGGAGATCCATAGGAGTTCGATAGATCGTCGCCCACCCGACGTTCGAACGGAGTGCAAGGAATACGTGGGAAGATTTAAAGGTGTTTGATTTCGTTTCTCCGAACAACGAATCGAAGGTATAATATCTAAACGTCCTCGATATTATTTTGATTTGGATTTATTGAAAATACCGTAGAACGAAGATCTGAAAGTCGAACCCGGATTAGACGAAAGATCACGCGGTGGTGGCGAAGCCACCGGACCGCGGGATCTCCCGGCTAGGGTTTGGCGGCACGCGGAGGAGAAACCCTCGGCTGGGCCGAGGGCTTGCGATCGATCACAAGGATCGATCGCGGGGGCGCGGGCTGGTTCTGCACCCCACCCCGCCGTGAAGGAGGGGACCTCCAGGCGGCGTCGAGTCGCCGGACTCGCCGCGGGGCTGCCCATGCAGCCCCAGCCGATCGCGTGGGACGCGATCGATCGATCGCCGAACCCCGCGACGCGGGGGTTCGGCTGGGGGCGATCGTGTGCCTTCGGGTGCGTGGTCTCCTCGGCTGGACTCCGGCGCGTTCGTCGGCGTTCGTGTGATCTCCGGCGAATAGTTTTTGATCGGGCTATGGTTTCCGCAAATTTTAATAGCCCGGGATATCGAATTCCAACAATTGGTATCAGAGCGTGGTTTACGTTCGCGGTATTTTCGATAAAATTGTTCTACCTTGCAGGGTTCGGACTATTATGGCTTGATTAATTATTCGTTTAATTTATTTTGTCATGATTGTTGGTTTTATTAAACTCTCGGACATGTCGAGATTCATTTTTGGTGGTGAATGATTGTAATAGTAAAAATTCGGGGGTTGACCGAATTTAGGTTTATTATTATTGTTTTATTTTTTTCCGGAAAATGTATAGGGTCGATTTCATGTATAGAATCGATACCGGATAGTGTAAAATTAAATTTGTAATTTATTTTGCGTTGGATCGATGCCGAAACGACCGCCGGAGAAGACATGTGATGAAGGAGATGATCGTGAGGGCTAGGTCTAGGATCGACCAACATGGTCGATCCATGAAGGATCGAACCATCGATCGGAGAGGCGCCGAATTCGCGCCTCCTGGCGGCGATGCCACCGGTGGTGGTGGCGCACCGGCTGGGCGGTGGCGGCGGTGGTCCTCGGCCGGCGACGGCGGTCCGGTGGGGGGGGCGGGGATCTTCGTGGTCTTCGTGCTCTCCCGGTGATTCGCTTTCCTAATTGATTCGGGGTTTTCCTATTTGAGTATTCCTTTGTTTTGGGAACTCTCATGGATAAGGAAAAGAATCAATTTGGAATTAATTAGGATTCCTATTTGATTATTTCTATTTTATGGAAATATTCATGTATTAGGAATCTAATTAATTTGATATTAATTTATTTCCTATTTGATTATTCCTATTCTTGGGAATTTTCATTAGAAGGAAATTAATTAATTATGGAAAGTAGAAGAGTCCTAATTTATTTTATTTCCTTATTCCATTATGGAAATCTTCTAGAATATTCCAAGTGGGTCTTGGATAGATTATTCTAGAGATTTAATGGAGTAGAAAAGGAAAATAAAAATAAATAAAAATATTAATAATATTTAATTTTATTTTCGATATATTCGATTGACTTAATTTTCGAATTAAGTAACTTTTGGATTAATTGAAAATGAATAGATTTAAATATTGGAAATTAATATTCTCGTCACATGAAGCATTCAAGAAACGAAGACTGAAGACTAGAAGATGCGTACGGAGATGTGATAAAGTCATAATAGTCAGAAAATAATATTCTAGTATTATTTTGATTATGTGATAATACTATGTGCTTTATTACATGTATGCATGCTATATGTGTTTATTTTATGCACTAGATAGCGTATCCCTTTATTGTAAAAAGCTAAGTGGGAGAGGGTATGGAAACATACCCATGGTCTCCATTGCTGCTCTCTTGGTGACTTTTATAAACTTTTGAAGTTTATATAGATAAGTTATTGAAGGAGAGTTCTTGTAATTCCTATTACGAGAAACATTGATTAAGTTTATCAAACAATGCCTAATTTGTCTTTCCAAAGCTGATTTCAAGTCGACTCATTCTCACCCCGGGGAGTGGAATGGAGCCAAAGCCACTTGGTCATGTAGAGGACACAAATTAGAGTCCTTCGTACCATTCTTTGATAGATGGATCGATTGTCTGCTCGGCTCCCTCATTCTTTTGAGAGATAGGGTTGTTCGCATGGTGAATCACTGGTAAGAAACTTCGAGTTTCACTTATGATTCTCCGCGTCTTGATTTACAAGATCGAATGGATCAAGTAATTGGGAGTCAATTATAAAGATCTCTTGGTGTAGTAAACGTCCACACCACGTGGCTTGCTATCCTGACGTATTTTGGATTAATTGATGTAGACAGTTGTAAGAAATTGTAAAGAGTTGTGAAGTTGTCGTAAACGTCCACACCACGTGGCTTGCGGTAATGTAGCAATTCCAAACGATTTACTTTGGTGCTGAGTAATGGTTTACACTTAGATACGCATTATAGTATTCCTCCCCACGAGGTTACGCTATAAGAGATGTATGACCAAATAAAATCTAATTGCTAAGTCGTTTGGGTGGGTAAACGTCCACACCACGTGGCTTGCCTTACCTGATGGGATTTTAGATGTGATTAGTGATTTAATGATATTATTTAAGGGAGATAATATCGGATATTAAATTGTTTGTTTGTTTTATGTGCTTATAGGTTAAGAATGACTGTGACCCCACTTTGTGATATACTTAAGGATGAAAACTCACTGGTTCCATATAGTGATGTTTGAGAAAGAAATCTTGACAATGTTCAGACTGTTGAGCCTTCCGAATCCACTATTGTCCCAACTGATGAGGACATTGAAAATGACCTCAAGGAGATGATAGGACATAGTAAGGAAGCCGGACTAGAGGTGATTGACATACTCATTGAGTTCAGTCCTCTTGAGGAATCGCTTAAAAACGATTTTAAAAGAATGGAACTGATAAGTATGATCAGAGAATCACAAGCTCTAGTGGCCAAGTTGGAAGTGCAAGCAAAGAAGCCCAGTGGTTGTGAACCACGGATTGGGAAGAGCAAGCCGCGAGGCAAGTGCTTTCGATGCAAGCAGTTTGGGCACTGGACGTCTGATTTGATGGAGTTATATTCTAAATGTCTAGTTTAGTGACAATATGGAACTCCTTATCTGTGTTTTACATTATCTATTAATCAAACTGTCGGCGTCTTGTCTATCTTGTACTTGAATGCAATAGTCCTAGATATATATACGTTGTAGACAGTATGGCGTGAGGAGACACGCGGAAGATCATACTGTCGGTTACTCGTATAGTATCGAACAGAAGCTCACGACTTAGATGGACAGGGACAATCCATCGGTACGTCGTAGTGTGACTGGGTAATAGTTGGTCTTGACTATTATGTTACACTTGTACACTTGGTGTATTGAGCAGGACCACGGGAGGGCGTTCGATTTATACTAATCGACGTAATCGAACTAGACCTCAGAATTACGGATATACGAATTCTTAATCCCTATATAATTATAGGTGCGTGTGTCCAATTCTCGGTTCTTTAACTTGCCAATGAGTGAGACCATTTGATTAGTCGAGATACTCGGTAAATTGGGAATCGTAATTGTACTCACGGCATGCTATAGATTATAGACAGGAAACCGTGTCCCGTTTATCGGGTTGATAACGTCCCCGAGATGAGCTCATAAAGTTTATCATGTAAACCCTGCAGGTGGATTTGTTCCACATGATAATAAGGATGAGTGGTACTAGTCTCGGATAATAAGAAACGAATTAATTTAATTATTAGTAATTAAATAAATTCGTGGACGTTCGATATCTTAAACACGGGGAAAGTCGCATATGTAATTTCGGCGGATTTATTATTGTTGAAATAATATTAAAATTAATTTCGGGAATTCAATTATTATTTTATAGTGGAGTTAATAATAATTAAAATTGAAATCGATTAATTAAGGAATTGCGTTTACGTATTCCAAGTTAATTAATATTTCAATTTAGCCCTTAATTAATTTAACCTTGGGTCCCTGGTGTAACTCTATATAACCCCCCCCCCCCCCCCCCCCTTGCCTATTCTAAACCTACAGTTCGCCGCTTTTCTATTTTACTGAGAAAAACAATTGTTAACGCAATTATAATTTTTCTCTGTAAAATACATTAGTTAGCGCTGATATTTTTCTCTAACTGAGAAAAAGAATATCACGGTAGAAGAAGAAGAAAGCAGAAAAGGCAAACCCAACAGATCGTTGCCCACACAACGGTTGGAGTCGGGGCAGAGTCATACACCAGAAGCATCTAAGGTCTCAACAATCGACCGAGAGGTATGAGATCGGAACTTTCAATTCCGCATTTATTTCGATCTCGGTTTTATCTCGTTGAACGTATATGAACGTAGATCGGATTTCGGGGTCGTGGGTAGTGTTCCTCGACTACTGGGGGGTCTAGGACCTCCGGATCGGTAGTCGGATGAGGAAAAACGACCCGGAAACGAGCCCGGAACAGCAACGTCGCGTTGCTGTTCGCGGACGAACAGCGACCGCTGGTGGGCAAACAGCGACCGCTGTTTGCAGCTCCACCAGCGACCGCTGGACTGCAATCGGCGGGCGCTGATTGGGTACAGTCCAGCTCCGTTTCGCGCGGTTGTCCTCCGGGGCGATGGCTGGGCGTGATTCGGGTCGTGGGCTGTCAAGCGACGAAGTAGTGACTTCGGATGTCGACTGGGGTGGTTCGGATGTTCGAGCGATCGAACGAACACATCCCGGAGAGTCGATTTCCAACAATTGGTATCAGAGCCGGTTATGCGTTCTTGTATTGTTTGCGAGTTTGTTTTGCAGGTAACCCGATTATTATGGTCATATGTTTATGTACTGTATGTTGTGGTTTGTTAAACTCTCGGGGTTGTCGAGATCTTTGTTTTAAAACGTTGCTTGTTTGTAATAGTTTAAAACGACGGGTTGAGTCGTTTAGGATTTTTTTCGTTTTTTCGTTTATCCGGGTGTATAGGATCGATCATTCCTGTATAGGATCGATGCCGGAAGTAGTTAGTATTATTCTTGTAATGTTGCTGCTACTTGGTGGATCGAGAGAAGATCGAAGGACGGACGAACGAGGGTCGAGGAGTCGAACCCGAGGCTACTGTGCACAAACGGCGCCCGCTGGAGGGCAAACGGCGGTCGCCGTTTGCAGTTCCTCCAGCGACCGCTGTTTCCCAAACGGCGGGCGCTGTTTGAGGTTTGGCAGCAGCGGCTCGGGGGTTCGACGGACATCACGGATCGCTTGTCGAGGGCCCGGGACGATACTCCAGTGGGAGGGGTTCATCTCTTGGTCCTTAGACGAGTCGGTGATGGACCGAGACCGAGACGAGCAACGAGACGAAGATCCGAGAAGACGTGCATCGAAGATTTTAAAGGCCATAATAATCGGGCCACGTTAAATGCTTTTTGTGTGTTTACGTGCATTTTATTATGCTTTAATTTATATGCATGTGAATGTTATCCCTTTCGTAAAAACTAAGTGGGAGAGGGATTGGAAACAATCCCGCGGTCTCCATTCTCTGTTTTGATAGTGATGTGTGTCGCTTACGAGTTGGCTTTAGTGTCATCCTCCCTATCGGATAAAGTTGACACACGGATATCACTGGATCAAAATTCGAATTCAATTCCATTTATAGAATTGAACACTTAAGTTTTTCAAAGCAATGCCTAATCTGTCTTTCAAAGACTAATTTCAACTCGACTCATTCTCACCCCGGGGAGTGGAATGGAGCCAAAGCGCTTGGTTATGTCGATGACACAGATTAGAGACATTCGAGTCATTTGATGACTAGATCGATTGTCTGGTTGGCTCCCTCACTTTGTGAGAGATAGGGCTCAATTGCATGATTGATCGCTGGTTAGAAACTTAGAGTTTCACTTACGAGATATCAAGCTTTGATTAACGAAATTGTGAAATTTATTAAATGGAATTCAATTAACAAAGTTGTTTTTTTAGTAAACGTCCACACTATCGTGGCTTACTAGACGGAAACGGAACTTTGGGTTAATTGAGGCTCGACAGTTATAGGAAATCGTAAAGGGACCGCATGTCAACGTAAACGTCCACACTAACGTGGCTTGCGGTGGGCGTGTAGTTTCCGAGCGGTTAACTTAGTACTGAGAAATGGTATACACTTAGGTACGCTTTACAGTATCCTCCCCATCGGAGTCACTGCTGTAATGATGTACGACCGAAGAAAAAGTCCAGTTATAAAATCATTTGGACTAGTATACGTCCACATGAACGTGGCATGCTAGTCTGATGGGATTTTAGGATTGATTGGTAGATTTAATGATATTAATTAAGGGAGTTAATATCGAATTAAATTTGACAGTTTGATTTGTCTCTTTTATAGATATGGCACTCAACCCGCTATCCATGATACTAAAAGAGAACAAACTCACTGGTCTGAACTATATTGACTGGAAACGAAACTTGGACATTGTCCTGACTGCTGAGGAGTACAAATATGTACTCCATGAGGATTGTCCTGATGAACCTATTGACACCTCCACTCCTGAGGAAAAGGAAGCTCATCGGAAGTGGGTCAAGGCTAATCAGATGGCGCGGTGCTACATTTTGGCTTCTATGTCAAATGTGCTGCAACATCAGCATGAAGCCATGACCACTGCCTATGATATGATGCTTAACCTCAAGGAGATGTTTGGTAGTCAGGATAGGGCAGCCAGGCAAGATGCCATGAGGCAACTCATGACGGCCACTATGTCCGAAGGAACGCCCGTGAGGGATCACGTTCTAAGGATGATAGGCTATCTGAATGAGATAGAGATTATGGGAGGATCTATCGATGGGGAAACCCAGATCGATATAGTGCTCCAGTCTCTGCCTAAGAGTTTTGAGCAGTTCCGCCTGAACTATAACATGAACAAGAGGTTATATACGTTGGCGGAACTCCTGACTGAACTCCAGGCGGCAGAGGGAATCTTTAAGAAGTCTCAGGCACTTGTGGCTGTGAAACTTCCTGGCCCTCCGGGGACTAAGAGGAAGAAGAAGCAAGGACGGAAACCCAGTGGACCCAGCAATGGTGGACCACGGAATGGAGTGAACAAGCCCAAGGGCAAGTGTTTCCGTTGCAAGCAGTCTGGACATTGGAAGTCTAATTGTCCTCTCAGACAAGGAGGTATGAACTTTTCCTTAGTCACTGAAACATGTTTAGCGGTGTTATCCACCGGTACCTGGTGTGTGGATACGGGAGCCACTGATCATGTCTGCAATTCTTTGCAGGGGTTCCAGGAAACCCGGCGGCTTAGAGAGGGAGAGATCACTATCTACATGGGCAACGCTACGAAAGTGGCGGCAGTTGCAGTGGGAGATATTTATTTGTCTTTTAATAATAAAGTTTTGGTATTGAATAATTGTCTTTATGTACCGAATTTTAGAAAGAACCTTGTTTCGGTTTCTAAATTGGTTTTGAATAAATATTATGTTTCTTTTGATAGTTCTGTTATTATCAAAAAGAATGGTGAGTATATATGTTCTGGTACATTGATAGGCAACTTATATATATTGAATCCTGATTATTCCACGATGCAACGAGTAGAGTCTTTTAACACATCTAGTACCAATAAGAGAAAGGAGCCTTCTAGGATGAATCAAAAGTACTTATGGCATCTTAGGCTAGGTCATATTAACTTGGGCAGGATTCAAAGGTTGATAACTGATGGAATACTCAGTGGTGTGAAAGATGAGGACTTTCCAACCTGCGAATCATGCCTGGAAGGAAAAATGACCAAGCGACCCTTTAGTGATAAGGGGTATAGATCCAAGGAAGTACTAGAATTGATTCACTCTGATTTGTGCGGGCCTTTATTTGTCCAAGCGAGAAGAGGTTATGAATATTTTGTAACCTTCACTGATGATTACTCAAGGTATGGTTTTATATACCTGATGCGCCGCAAGAGCGAGTGCTTTGACAAGTTCAAGGAGTACAAAGCTCTTGTGGAGAACCTTCATGGTAAAACCATAAAGACTCTACGATCTGATCGTGGAGGAGAGTACCTCTCGGGAGAGTTTAAGGCGTACTTATTAGAGAATGGGATTGACTCCCAGATGACTGCACCATACACGCCCCAGCAGAATGGTGTAGCAGAAAGAAGGAATAGGACTCTTATGAAAATGGTAAGATCTATGATGAGTTATTCAGAACTACCAGTTTCGTTCTGGGGATATGCCTTGGAAACAGCGGCGTATATCCTGAACTTAGTTCCTTCTAAATCAGTCCCTAAGACGCCCTCGGAATTGTGGACCGGGCGAAAGCCAAGTTTGAAACACATTCGGGTCTGGGGTTGTCCAGCACATGTGCTGAAGCATGGGGCTGATAAGTTGGAATCTCGTTCAGATATTCGGTTGTTTATAGGATATCCTAGAGGAACGAAAGGTGGTCTATTTTATAGTCCTAAGGACCAGAAGATCGTTGTTAGCACCAACGCTCGGTTCTTGGAAGAGGATTATATAATGGACCATAAGCCCAAGAGTGAGATAATACTTAACGAACTGAGAGGGGACGATCAAGGCTTAGATCCAACCCAACCGGGTGATACGCCACCACAGTCTGCACCTGTAGTTACTGAGGTTACACCGGAGCCTCGTCGTAGTGGGAGGGTTGTTCGACAACCCGATAGGTTCATGTTTATAGGTGAGTCTTCGGACTTGTTACCTGGAGAACATGAAGCCGATCCCTGGACCTATGACGAGGCGCTTAAAGATCAAGATGCTCAGTCTTGGCAAAAAGCGATGAAATCTGAGATTGAATCAATGGATTCAAATCAGGTCTGGAATCTTGTAGCACCGCCCAAAGGTGTAAAAGCCATTGGTTGCAAGTGGGTGTACAAGAGGAAAAGAGGGTCTGACGGGAAGGTTGAAACCTTCAAGGCTAGGCTTGTTGCGAAAGGGTATACTCAGAAAGAAGGGATCGATTATGAGGAAACCTTTTCGCTGGTAGCTATGCTAAAGTCGATCCGGATTCTTTTGTCTATAGCATCTTATATGGATTATGAGGTGTGGCAAATGGACGTCAAGACAGCATTCTTGAATGGGAATCTTGACGAGACCATTTACATGAGACAGCCAGAAGGTTTCATTAAGAAAGGCCAAGAGCATCTACTGTGTAAGCTAAACCGATCCATTTATGGATTGAAGCAAGCTTCTAGATCTTGGAACATGCGGTTTGATGAGGTTATCCAGTCTTATGGATTCATTCAAAGCATGGACGAGTCGTGTGTATACCGGAGATGTGACGGAAACAGTGTGGCGTTTCTCGTGCTTTATGTAGACGACATCCTTCTAATTGGCAACAATGTGAAGATGTTGTCGGACATAAAGGGATGGTTGTCCAAGCAATTCGATATGAAAGACTTAGGACAAGTTGGGCATGTTCTCGGGATCGAAGTTATAAGGGATCGCCGGAAAAGAACATTAAGCTTGTCCCAGGCTTCATATATTGATACGATTCTGGCTCGTTTCAACATGCAGAATTCCAAGAGAGGTGCTCAACCTTTCTGCCATGGAATTCATCTATCTAAAGACATGTGTCCCAAAACACAAAAGGAGATAGATTACATGAAGAAGGTTCCTTATGCTTCGGCAGTAGGAAGTCTAATGTATGCCATGTTGTGCACGAGACCTGATATCTGCTATGCCGTGGGCATGGTAGCTAGATATCAGAGTAACCCTGGACAGGGTCACTGGACTGCTGTAAAGAACATACTTAAGTACCTGCGAAGGACTAGGAATTATGTTCTGAGTTACAAAGCGTCCGAGTTGATTCCTATTGGTTACACAGACTCGGATTTCCAATCTGATAAGGATCAGCGAAAGTCTACATCAGGCTATGTGTTCACATTGGGAGGTGGAGCAATTTCATGGAAGAGTGTTAAGCAGAAATGCATTTCGGACTCTACCATGGAAGCCGAATATGTAGCAGCCTCTGAGGCAGCTAAGGAATCGGTGTGGCTCCGGAACTTCCTTATGGACTTGGATGTGGTTCCTAAGATGCCTAGAGCTATCACAATTTATTGTGACAATAGCGGTGCAGTGGCTAATGCAAAGGAGCCACGAGCCCACAATGCGAGCAAACACATAGATCGCAAGTACCACCTGATTAGAGACATCGTCAGGAGGGGCGATGCGGTTGTCACCAAGATTGCATCAGCGGATAACCTGGCTGACCCCTTTACGAAGGCACTTCCAGCGGAAGCGTTCAAGAGACACGTGAAGGGGATGGGTATCGGATGTATGGTAGAGGGCAACTAGAGATTTAGTATAAGTGGGAGATTGATGGAGTTATATTCTAAATGTCTAGTTTAGTGACAATATGGAACTCCTTATCTGTGTTTTACATTATCTATTAATCAAACTGTCGGCGTCTTGTCTATCTTGTACTTGAATGCAATAGTCCTAGATATATATACGTTGTAGACAGTATGGCGTGAGGAGACACGCGGAAGATCATACTGTCGGTTACTCGTATAGTATCGAACAGAAGCTCACGACTTAGATGGACAGGGACAATCCATCGGTACGTCGTAGTGTGACTGGGTAATAGTTGGTCTTGACTATTATGTTACACTTGTACACTTGGTGTATTGAGCAGGACCACGGGAGGGCGTTCGATTTATACTAATCGACGTAATCGAACTAGACCTCAGAATTACGGATATACGAATTCTTAATCCCTATATAATTATAGGTGCGTGTGTCCAATTCTCGGTTCTTTAACTTGCCAATGAGTGAGACCATTTGATTAGTCGAGATACTCGGTAAATTGGGAATCGTAATTGTACTCACGGCATGCTATAGATTATAGACAGGAAACCGTGTCCCGTTTATCGGGTTGATAACGTCCCCGAGATGAGCTCATAAAGTTTATCATGTAAACCCTGCAGGTGGATTTGTTCCACATGATAATAAGGATGAGTGGTACTAGTCTCGGATAATAAGAAACGAATTAATTTAATTATTAGTAATTAAATAAATTCGTGGACGTTCGATATCTTAAACACATGGAAAGTCGCATATGTAATTTCGGCGGATTTATTATTGTTGAAATAATATTAAAATTAATTTCGGGAATTCAATTATTATTTTATAGTGGAGTTAATAATAATTAAAATTGAAATCGATTAATTAAGGAATTGCGTTTACGTATTCCAAGTTAATTAATATTTCAATTTAGCCCTTAATTAATTTAACCTTGGGTCCCTGGTGTAACTCTATATAACCCCCCCCCCCCCCCTTGCCTATTCTAAACCTACAGTTCGCCGCTTTTCTATTTTACTGAGAAAAACAATTGTTAACGCAATTATAATTTTTCTCTGTAAAATACATTAGTTAGCGCTGATATTTTTCTCTAACTGAGAAAAAGAATATCACGGTAGAAGAAGAAGAAAGCAGAAAAGGCAAACCCAACAGATCGTTGCCCACACAACGGTTGGAGTCGGGGCAGAGTCATACACCAGAAGCATCTAAGGTCTCAACAATCGACCGAGAGGTATGAGATCGGAACTTTCAATTCCGCATTTATTTCGATCTCGGTTTTATCTCGTTGAACGTATATGAACGTAGATCGGATTCCGGGGTCGTGGGTAGTGTTCCTCGACTACTGGGGGGTCTAGGACCTCCGGATCGGTAGTCGGATGAGGAAAAACGACCCGGAAACGAGCCCGGAACAGCAACGTCGCGTTGCTGTTCGCGGACGAACAGCGACTGCTGGTGGGCAAACAGCGACCGCTGTTTGCAGCTCCACCAGCGACCGCTGGACTGCAATCGGCGGGCGCTGATTGGGTACAGTCCAGCTCCGTTTCGCGCGGTTGTCCTCCGGGGCGATGGCTGGGCGTGATTCGGGTCGTGGGCTGTCAAGCGAACGAAGTAGTGACTTCGGATGTCGACTGGGGTGGTTCGGATGTTCGAGCGATCGAACGAACACATCCCGGAGAGTCGATTTCCAACATGATTGTCCTCTCATCAAAGGTACGAAATTTTCCTTTGTCACCGAAACATTATCAGTGGTGATATCTACCAGCACCTGGTGTGTAGATACGGGGGCCACTGATCATGTCTGCAATTCATTGCAGGGGTTCCAGGAAACCCGGAGACTTAGAGAGGGAGAAATCGTGGTCTACATGGGCAATGCCGCGAGGGTGGCGGCTGTTGCAGTGGGAGACGTTCACTTACGCTTTAGTAGTGATAGGGTTTTAGTTCTACATAATTGTCTTTATGTACCCAACTTTAGAAAGAATTTAATTTCGGTTTCTAAACTTATTATGAATGGGTATTCTGTTTCTTTTGACCACTCTGTGATCATAAGAAGAAATAGTGAGATTATCTGTTCTGGTACATTGGTAGACGATTTGTATGTGCTAAATCCTGAGTCTAACACGATGCAACTAATCGAGAGTAATAACACATCTACGAACACCAATAAGAGAAAGGAACCTTCTAGGATGAATCAATTATACTTGTGGCATCTAAGGCTAGGTCATATAAACTCGAATAGGCTTCAAAGGTTGAAAGTTGATAGTCTAATCAGCGATGTTGAAGGAGAGGACCTTCCAACCTGCGAATCCTGTTTAGAGGGTAAAATGACCAAGCGTCCTTTTTCTGGTAAAGGACGAAGAGCTGAACAAGTATTGGATTTGATTCACTCTGATGTATGCGGACCTATGTCTACTCAGGCAAGGGGAGGGTACGAGTATTTCATCACCTTTACTGATGATTACTCAAGATATGGATATATATACCTGATGCACCACAAGAGTGATTCTTTTGACAAGTTCCAGGAATTCAAGGCTCTTGTGGAGAACCTTCGTGGTAAATCCATAAAATGCCTGCGATCTGATCGCGGAGGCGAGTACCTGTCTGGAGAATTCAAGGCATACTTAGCAGAGAATGGGATTGAATCCCAACTGACTTCACCATATACTCCCTAGCAGAATGGTGTGTCAGAAAGAAGGAATAGGACTTTTATGGAAATGGTGCGATCAATGATGAGTTACTCGGACTTACCTATTATGTTCTGGGGACATACCTTGGAAACAGCGGCGTATATTTTGAATAGGGTTCCAACCAAAATGGTACCAACCACACCCATGGAATTGTGGAGTGGGCGCAAGCCTAACTTGAGACACATTCGGATTTGGGGATGTCCAGCACATGTGTTGCGACAAGGGGCCGATAAGTTAGAACCTAGATCAGAATTACGGCTGTTTGTAGGATACCCGAAAGGAACTAAAGGTGGCATGTTCTATAGTCCTACGGACCAGAAGATCGTTATAAGTACTAACGCTCGGTTCTTAGAGGAATACTATGTCATGGACCACAAGCCCAAGAGTGACATAATACTTGATGAGTTGAGAGGTAACAATGAAGACTTAGATACAGCCGAACCGAGTAGTGATACACCACTAGAACCTGCACCTACTATCACTGTTAATACACCGGAACGCCGTCGTAGTGGGAGGGTTGTTAAACAACCAGATAGATGGATTGGACTGGGTGAGTCTTCGGACTCTGGACCTGGAGTTCATGAAATCGATCCCTGGACCTATGATGAGGCGGTACAAGATATAGATGCGCATTCTTGGAAGAAAGCGATGAAATCCGAAATAGAGTCTATGGATTCTAATAAAGTCTGGGATCTTGTAGAACCACCAAACGGCGTAAATCCAATTGGGTGTAAATGGGTCTACAAGAGAAAGAGAGGATCTGACGGAAAGGTTGAAACCTTTAAAGCTCGGCTTGTTGCGAAAGGATATACTCAGAAAGAGGGAATCGATTATGAGGAGACCTTTTCGCCGGTAGCCAAGATAAAGTCGATCCGGATTCTCTTATCCATAGCAGCTCATATGGACTATGAGGTGTGGCAAATGGATGTCAAGACAGCTTTCCTAAATGGAAGTCTTGACGAGACGATTTATATGAAACAACCAGAAGGATTCATTGCTAAGGGGCGAGATCATCTAGTGTGCAAGCTTAATCGATCCATTTATGGATTGAAACAAGCCTCGAGTGTTGGGTTTCGATGTCCCGGGCTATCAAAAAATTATCGCGGAACCGATAACTCGACCAAAACCCTATCGCCGGAAGACCCGAACGCGAACCACCTCACGAGCCGGGGCCCGACCGAATGCCCTGTTGGAATTCGATATCCCGGGCTATTAAAATTTGCGGAAATCATAGCCCGATCAAAAACCCATCGCCGGAGATCACATGAACGCCGACTCATCCGCCGGAGTCCGGCCTTTGGAGACCACGCGCCCGAAGACACGCAGCCCGCCCCCAGCCGAACCCCCGCGAGCCGGGGTTGTGCGATCGAAGGGATCGATCGCATGAAGCGATCGATTGGGTGGGCTGCATGAAGCAGCCCCGCGGCGAGTCCGGCGACTCGCCGCCGCGTGGGGTGGCCCGCCTCCAGCTGGGCCGTCGTGCCCAGCAGCTGCCCGCGATCGATCACGTGATCGATCGCGCCCCGGCGTCCAGCCGGGGTTCGTCCCATGCGCCCACCGAAACCCTAGCCGCCCGATCCCACGCGGTCCGGTGGTTTCACCACCACCGCGTGATCGTTCGTCTAATCCGGGTTTCGTATTTCGGATCTTGCGTTCTACGGTATTTTCAATAAACAAAATCGAATAATATCAAGTTAGTTTAGATATCATACCTACGATTCGTTGTTCGGAGAAACGAAATCAAGATGACCTTTGAATCTTCCCATGTATTCCTTGCACTCCGTTCGAACGTCGGGTGGGCGACGATCTATCGAACTCCTATGGATCTCCTTCAACTCTCTAGAATATCAAGTATGATGATCTTGTCTTATGATTTATGAAGGCCATGTAGTGCTTTTATAGGCTACGTAGGGGATCTAAAGGAGGTGGAATATTGGGCTTCCAATATTGAAGATTAAATTGAGCCCACTGCTCAAGTCCATTAATCCTTATCAATATTAATTAAATTTATTTTCCACTATATAAATTAATTGCACTCCCAATATTAAACCATATTATATCCAAATAATATTTCTCCGGTAGTATTATTTATTCCGTGTATTTAAGATATAAATATCCATGAATAAAATTTATTTATTGCTTAATAAATTTATTCATCTCTTTTATCCGAGACTAGTACCACTCAACCTTATTTATTATGCGGAATTAAATCCACTCGCGAGGTTTACATAATAAATCCTTATGAGCTCATCTCGGGGATATTATCAACCCTTCCGGGATACACTGTCCCTTCAAGAATTCACGGCATGCCATATATAAAATATAGTGACCCAACTTAACCGGTAATTGACCCTATAATTAAACCGGTCAATTCCTTTGGAAAATCAAAGTCACTTATATTAAATATACACACCCGCAATTGTATCGGGGATTAAGAATAAAATACACTGAGTCTCAAATCAATTATCGCCGAGCAAACCTAATTGATGAGTCTCAATCGATCCGCTCAATACACCAAGTGTACAAGTGTGATAAAATAATTAAGATAAATTATTTTCTCTCTCACACAACGACTATACCGATGGATTGGTCCGTGTCCATCTAGGTCGTGAGCATCTGTTCGATTAAATACGAGTAACCGATAGTATGATCTTCTGTGCGCCCATGCGCACCATACTAACTACAACGTATAAAATTCAGGACTATAATTTGCATATATTTAATTAACAATAATTAAAAGCAAATGAATGTCTGTATTTAATAGGTAAATGAAAGTGTACAAGGAGTTCATAATACTCAAATCTAGACATTAAGTATACTACTCCAACAATCTCCCACTTATACTAAGGTCTAGTCTTATCTCCCAAACTTCTGACTCCCAAACCCTCCAAGTGCTTGAAATATACTTCCTTAGGAAGTATCTTGGTGAAAGGGTCCGCTAGGTTGTCCTCCGAAGCTATCTTGGTGACTATCGCATCGCCCCTCTTGACGATGACTCGAATCAGGTGGTACTTGCGCTCTATGTGTTTCGTAGCACTATGGGACCGTGGTTCCTTACTGTTTGCCACTGCACCGCTATT
This sequence comes from Euphrasia confusa, assembly GCA_954870475.1. Taxonomy (NCBI): domain Eukaryota; kingdom Viridiplantae; phylum Streptophyta; class Magnoliopsida; order Lamiales; family Orobanchaceae; genus Euphrasia; species Euphrasia confusa. The sequence goes on from OX940966.1 coordinate 20,290,297, forward strand.
GTCACAATAAATTGTCATAGCTCTAGGCAAACTCGGAATCACATCTAAGTCCTGGAGGAAATTAAGGAACCAAACTGACTCTTTCGCTGCCTCTGAGGCTGCAACATATTCAGCTTCCATGGTAGAGTCTGAAATGCACTTTTGCTTAACACTCATCCATGATACGGCTCCACCTCCCAAAGTGTACACATAGCCTGATGTCGACTTTCGCCGGTCCTTATCAGCTTGGAAATCCGAATCCGTATAACCCAAAGGAATCAGATTGTCTGCCCCGTAACTTAGAACATAATCCCTAGTATTTCGCAAATACTTGAAAATGCTCTTTACGGCAGTCCAGTGAGCCTTTCCAGGGTTACTCTGATATCTCGCTACTACGCCAACTGCATAGCAGATATCAGGCCTCGTGCATAACATTGCATACATCAAGCTTCCCACAGTCGAAGCGTAGGGAACTGCTTTCATTTCATCTTTCTCCTTTTGTGTCTGAGGACACATCTCCTTAGAAAGATAAGTTCCTTTGCTGAAGGGTAGCTCACCCTTCTTGGAATCTTGCATGTTAAAACGAGCCAGAATCGTGTCTATGTAAGATTGCTGGGACAGGTACAATGTTCTATTCCGGCGATCCCTTATAACCTTGATCCCTAGAACATGCCCGACTTCTCCCAAATCTTTCATATCGAATTGTCTAGACAACCACCCCTTTATGTCTGATAACATTTTCACACTGTTGCCAATGAGAAGAATGTCGTCTACATAAAGCACGAGAAACACCACCTTTTTCCCATCATGTTTCCAATACACACACGATTCGTCCATGCTTTGACTGAATCCAAAAGATTGGACTACTTCGTCAAACCGCAGGTTCCACGATCTCGAGGCTTGTTTTAATCCATAAATGGATCGATTAAGCTTGCACACTAGATGATCTCGCCCCTTAGCAATGAATCCTTCTGGTTGTTTCATATAAATTGTCTCGTCAAGACTTCCATTTAGGAAAGCTGTCTTGACATCCATTTGCCACACCTCATAATCCATATGAGCTGCTATGGATAAGAGAATCCGGATTGACTTTATCTTGGCTACCGGCGAGAAGGTCTCCTCATAATCGATTCCCTCTTTCTGAGTATATCCTTTCGCAACAAGCCGAGCTTTAAAGGTTTCAACCTTTCCGTCAGATCCTCTCTTTCTCTTGTAGACCCATTTACACCCAATTGGCTTTACGCCGTTTGGTGGTTCTACAAGATCCCAGACTTTATTAGAATCCATAGATTCTATTTCGGATTTCATCGCTTTCTTCCAAGAAGGCGCATCTATATCTTGTACCGCATCATCATAGGTCCAGGGATCGATTTCATGAACTCCAGGTCCAGAGTCCGAAGACTCACCCAGTCCAATCCATCTTTCTGGTTGTTTAACAACCCTCCCACTACGACGGCGTTCCGGTGTATTAACAGTGACAGTAGGTGCAGGTTCTAGTGGTGTATTACTACTCGGTTCGGCTGTATCTAAGTCTTCCTTGTCACCTCTCAATTCATCAAGTATTATGTCACTTTTGGGCTTGTGGTCCATGACATAGTCTTCCTCTAAGAACCGAGCGTTAGTACTTATAACGATCTTCTGGTCCGTAGGACTATAGAACATGCCACCTTTAGTTCCTTTCGGGTATCCTACAAACAGCCGTAATTCTGATCTAGGTTCTAACTTATCGGCACCTTGTCGCAACACATGTGCTGGACAACCCCAGATCCGAATGTGTTTCAAGTTAGGCTTGCGCCCACTCCACAATTCCATGGGTGTTGTGGGTACCGTTTTGGTTGGAACCCTATTCAAGATATACGCCGCTGTTTCCAAGGCATGTCCCCAGAACATAATAGGTAAGTCCGAGTAACTCATCATTGATCGCACCATTTCCATAAGAGTCATATTCCTTCTTTCTGACACACCATTCTGCTGAGGAGTATATGGTGATGTCATTTGGGAATCAATCTCATTCTCTGCCAAGTATGCCTTGAATTCTCCAGACAGGTACTCGCCTCCGCGATCAGATCGCAGGCATTTAATAGATTTATTTTGAAGGTTCTCCACAAAAGCCTTGAACTCCTTGAACTTGTCAAAGGATTCGCTCTTGCGGCGCATCAAATATACAAATCCATACCTTGAGTAATCATCAGTGAAAGTGATGAAATACTCGTACCCTCCCCTTGCCTGAGTAGACATAGGTCCGCATACATAAGAGTGAATCAAATCCAATACTTGTTCAGACCTCCGTCCTTTACCAGAAAAAGGACGCTTGGTCATTTTACCCTCTAAACAGGATTCGCAGGTTGGAAGGTCCTCTCCTTCAACATCGCTAATTAGTCCATCAGCTTTCAACCTTTGAAGCCTATTCGAGTTTATATGACCTAGCCTTAGATGCCACAAGTATAATTGATTCATTTTAGAAGGTTCCTTTCTCTTATTGGTGTTCGTAGATGTGTTATTACTCTCGGTTAGTTGCATCGTGTTAGACTCAGGATTTAGCACATACAAATCGTCCACCAATGTACCAGAACAGATAATCTCACTGTTTCTTCTTATGATCACAGAGTGGTCAAAAGAGACAGAATATCCATTCATAATAAGTTTAGAAACCGAAATTAAATTCTTTCTAAAGTTGGGTACATAAAGACAATTATGTAAAACTAAAACCCTATCACTACTGAAGCGTAAGTGAACGTCTCCCACTGCAACAGCCGCCACCCTCGCGGCATTGCCCATGTAGACCACGATCTCTCCCTCTCTAAGTCTCCGGGTTTCCTGGAACCCCTGCAATGAATTGCAGACATGATCAGTGGCCCCCGTATCTACACACCAGGTGCTGGTAGATAACACCACTAATAATGTTTCAGTGACTAAGGAAAATTTCGTACCTTTGATGAGAGGACAATCAGACCTCCATGCTGGAATTCGATATCCCGGGCCATTAAAATTTGCGGAAAGTAACAACCCGACCGAAATCCCGTCGCCGGAAACCGATCACGAACGCCGCGTCACCGGAGTCCGACGAGGGAATTGCCGCGAGGGCAAAACCCTAGCCGAACCCCACGCGGGGTTCGCGATCGCCGTGCATGGCGATCGCATGGGGTTGCATGGGGTAACCCCCGGCGGTGAGTCCGGCGACTCACCGCCACCACCAGGAGGGGCGGTCAGCCCGGCTGACCTACCGCGGCTCCAGCCGCGGTCTTCCCCCGGCGATCGATCTCACGATCGATCGCCCACCCCGGCGTCCAGCCGGGGTGCCCTTGATGCGCACGCCGCCGGCGAGGCGGCTGGGATCCGCCACGGCACCAGCCCGTGGCATCCCGGCGATCGACCGAAGTCGATCGCATGCCCCGGCGTCCAGCCGGGGCTCGCCCCTCGTCGCGCGTAACCGGCGGTCGAACCCTAGGGTTCGGCCGCCCCTCTCGATCCCGACGGGGATCTCGAATCCCCGTATCCCGGTCTCGACGTTTTTCCCGGATCGTGCGTTCATGTATGTATCACAATCAATTCACATAAAATCATAGAAGGGAGTATATGATTTTACCTTTTAATTCGTTGTGCGGAGAAACGAATTTAAGTTGATGACCTTACGATCTTCCCACGTATTCCTTGCACTCCATTCGAACGTCGGGTGGGCGACGATCTATCGAACTCCTATGGATCTCCTTCAACTCTCTAGAATATCAAGTATGATAATCTTGTCTTATGATTTATGAAGGCCATGTAGTGCTTTTATAGGCTACGTAGGGGATCTAAAGGAGGTGGAATATTGGGCTTCCAATATTGAAGATTAAATTGAGCCCACTGCCCAAGTCCATTAATCCTTATCAATATTAATTAAATTTATTTTCCACTATATAAATTTAATTGCACTCCCAATATTAAACCATATTATATCAAATAATATTTCTCCGGTAGTATTATTTATTCCGTGTATTTAAGATTTAAATATCCATGAATAAAATTAATTTATTGCTAATTAATTTATTCATCTCTTTAATCCGAGACTAGTACCATTCAACCTTAATTATTGTGTGAAACGTATCCACTCATGAGGTTTACACAATAATTCTTTATGAACTCATCTCGGGGATATTATCAACCCTTCCGGGATACACTGTCCGGTCAATCATTCACGGCATGCCATATATAAAATATAGTGACCCAACTTAACCGGTAATCAACCCAATAATTAAATCGGTTAATTCCTTTGGTAAATCAAAGTCACTTATATTGAATATACACACCCGCAACAATATCGGGGATTAAGAATAAAATACACTGAGACTCGAATCGATTATCGCCGGCAATCCTAATCGATGAATCTCAACGATCCGCTCAATACACCAGGTGTACAAGTGTGATAAAATAATTAAGATAAATTATTTTCTCTCTCACACAACGACTATACCGATGGATTGGTCCGGGTCCATCTAGGTCGTGAGCCACTGTTTGATTAAATACGAGTCACCGATAGTATGATCTTCTGTGTGCCCATGCAACACCATACTAACTACAACGTATAGAATCTAGGACTATGATTTGCATATATTTAATTAATAATAATTAAAAGCAAACAATTGTTCATTAATTAAATAGATTAAATGCTATGATCGGGAGTTTACCGTTACTTAAATCTAGACATTAAGTACACAACTCCAACAATCTCCCACTTGTACTAAGGTCTAGTCATTTCCTCCAAACTCCCGGTTCCCATACTCATCACGTGCTTAAGGTGTACTTCCGAGAAGTACTATGTGAGTGAGCAATCTAGGTTGCCGCTCTGAAGTTCTCTTGGTGACTCCTACGTCGTCTCCCTCGACGATGACTCGTATCAGGTGGTACTTGCTCTATGTGTTAACATCACTTTTGACTTATGACCTCTTCCAGTTTACTTTGCACCGCTATCCAATAGCCTTTGGTAAACTAGGAGTCATATCCAAGTCAAGAGGTTATCCCGGAACCTAACCAAAACTTCCGCTGCCTCTGAGGCTGCTATTCGGTTATGAGAGAGTCTGAGAAGCGTCCTGCTTATCACTCTTTTATGGTTCCACCTCTTTCTAAAAGTGAACACATAGCCTGATATCGACTTTCACTGGTCCTTTCTTTGATTTTTGGATCTGAGATTTTGTAATCAAAGAAGATTTTGCTTAATTCAGTACTTTGCAAGTACTATTACAGCATCCGAAAATCTCTTGTCTAGATTACCTTGATACCCTCCCACTACGCAAACCGCATAGTTGATATCAGGTTCTTGTTTTACAGCATTGCATCTATAAAGCTTTCTATACTTGAAGTATAGGAAACTGCTTTGTCTATCTCCTTCATGTGTACGAACACAAAACCTTTAGATAGATGTTTATTCTGTCTCTGAAAGGCAATAACCTTTCTCAGAAGTATGCATGTTTAAAACAAACCATAATCGTATAAGATGTCTAGGAGAAGTACAATGTTCTTATCTCTAGATCATAAGATCTTAAGAACATGATCTAATTTCTTCTCAATCTTATATCTCGATTTATTTAGACAACCATTATTTTATGTCTGACAATATTTTTACATTGTTGCCAATGATAAAATGTTATCTACATAAAATCTCCGAGAAACACCACCTTGTTTCCATTACGTCTTTAATACACCTTTCGTCTATGCCTTTTGATGAATCCATCAAATGGACTATCTCATCAATTCGCAAGTTCCACGATTCATAGCTTTATTTCAATCCATAATTGGATTTACTAAGCTTGTACTCTAAATGATCTAGCCTCTCAACAATAAACCTTATTGTTCCAAGCAGGCACATTTAGATCTAGTACCGTCCTTATGCAGAGCTAGGGGTCGATTTCATCTTTACTAGATCCAGAGTCCGAACTCTTCTAGCCTCATGAATATCTCTGGTTGTCCAACAACCTCCCACTGCAATGGCGTCCCGGTGTATAACAGTAATAACAATAGGTGCAGTATGTGGTGTACTTCTACTCGGTTTGGCTGGTTCCTAGTCTTTTGTCCTTCTTCTCATTCCAAGGTATTACGTCAATTAGGCTTTTGTGGTGCATCTAATAGTCTTCCTCTATGAACCGGACGAGACGTCCCTCTGGTTCATAGTACTATAGAACACACAATACTTCGTTCATCCAGGATATCCTACAACCATATTCAATATGCCGTTGTATCTAGGAATATCCATAGAACTTAGGTAGTTCCGAACAACTTGTCTTTTTACTATCAGATCTCTATTTCTTTACAACGCACCATCTTTACACGTAAGTGTATGGCGCGCCCCTTTGGGATTGAATCCCAATCTTTGATTACGCTATGTGTTATTCAGATAGGTGATGGCCTCCGCGACCGAGTCGCAGGCTTCTAATGGATATACTTTGATGGTTCCCCATAATAGCTTTGTGTCCATTGACTAGTCAAAACACATTGCTTTTATGGCATATCAAGTATTCTAATCCATCATTGAGTATTCTTGAAAGAATTTCTCGTACCTTTCTAATTTACACATATGTCTGCATATCTAATACTTGTCTGAATTCTATCCTTTATCCAGAAAGGTTTGCTTAGACGTATTATCCTCCAAATTCAATTCTTAGGTCGGAAGGTCCATTCCTTCAACTATAATTGATCTAATCAATTTCGACCGTTTGAATCTTATTTGAAAATACTACTAAGCATAAGAATTCACAAGTATAATGATTAATAAAGAAATATCTAACAAGAAAAACAAGTTATAGAACGGTTCGTTGCATTGGGGTAGACTTAGGATCTATCATTCATATATTGCTATCTAATGTACCAGAATAGATAATGCCATTATTTCTTATCAAAATCATCCAATGATTAAAGAAATAAAATATCCATTCATAAATAATAGAAATCCAGAACAAAACGTTCTTTCTAAAGTAAAGGGGTACATAAAGCAATAACTTTGAAATGAAATCCTATTTAACTACTAAAGCAGATAAATGTCTTCCACCGCAACCGCTGCCTCCTCTACAGCTTTGCCCGTGTAGACTCGAACTCTTCCTCTCTAAGTCGCCGGGTTTTCTGGAACCCCTGCATTCAAAAATGCACATACCGTCAGTGGTTCCATATCTACACACCAGAATTCTGGTAGATAATACCGCTGACTATGTTTTTACGACTAAAGAAAAATTCGTACCTTTGAGAGGACATTCAGACTTCCAGTGTCCAGTCTTGTTGCATCGGAAGCACTTGCCCTTTGGCTTTGCAGCCCCCACTCGTGGTACAGTCCTCTTGACACCACTGGGTTTCCAGGCTTGCTTCCTCCTCTTGCCCCTACCGCCACCAGGCTTAAAGCCTTTGGACTTGGTAGCTACAAGCGCTTGAGACTTGCCCTTCTTGTAGATCCCCTCTGCCGCCTTCAGTTCAGTCAGGAGTTGCGCAAGAGAATAAGATAGTTTACCCATATTATAGCTCATGCGAAACTGCTCAAAACTAGGGGTCAGAGACTGGAGTATGATGTCGACTTGCGTCTCAGCATCAATTTGAGCTCCTAGGATCTCAAGCTCATTCAACAGACCCATCATCTTAAGAACGTGCTCCCCTACGGGCGTTCCTTCAGACTGAGTAGTTGTCATGAGGACTCTCATGGCTTCTTGCCTTGCCGCACGATCTTGCTCCCCAAACATCTCCTTGAGGTTAAACATCATATCATAGGCAGTGTCCATCGACTCACGTTGGGTTTGGAGTACATTTGACATGGAAGCCAAAATATAGCACCTAGCCATTTCATCAGCCTTTTTCCACTTCCGATATGTCAGTTTTTCCTCATCAGTTGAGGCAGCCGTGGGCTCAGCAGGGCATACTTCATGGAGTACAAACTTGTACTCCTCCGAAGTTAGGACAATGTCTAAATTTCTCTTCCAATCAATATAGTTGGGGCCAGTGAGCTTATGCTCCTTGAGTATCATAGAAAGTGGGTTCATAGCTATTCTCTAAACCTATAAGCACATTTAACTAAACAATTAATTTAATATCCGATATTATCTCCCTCAAATAATATCATTAAATCACTAATTACATCTAAAATCCCATCAGATAAGGCAAGCCACGTTGTGTGGACGTTTACCCACCCAAATGATTTAGCAATTTGATTTTCTTTGGTCATACATCGCTTATAGCGGAACCTCGGTGGGAGGAATACTATAAGGCGTATCTAAGTGTAAACCATTACTCAGCACCAAAGTAAATCGTTTAGAATTGCTACATCACCGCAAGCCACGTTGTGTGGACGTTTACGATAACTTCACAACTCTTCACAATTCCTTACAACTGTCTACATCAATTAATCCAAAATCCGTCAGTATAGCAAGCCACGTTGTGTGGACGTTTACCACACTAAGAGACTTTTATAATTGACTCCCAGTTACAAGATCCATTCGATTTCGTAAATCAAGACGCGGAGAATCATAAGTGGAACTCGAAGTTTCTAACCAGTGATTCACCATGCGAACAACCCTATCTCTCATAAATGAGGGAGCCGAGCAGACAATCGATCCATCTATCAAAGAATGGTACGACTGCCTCTAATTTGTGTCCTCGACATGACCAAGTGGCTTTGGCTCCATTCCACTCCCCGGGGTGAGAATGAGTCGACTTGAAGTCAGTTTCAGAAAGACAAATTAGGCATTGTTTGATAAACTTAATCAATGTCTCTTGTAAAATGAATTACAAGAATTCTCCTCCAATGACACATCTATACGAACTTCAAAAGTCCATAAGAGTCACCAAGAGAACAGTAATGGAGACCATGGGAATGTTTTCATCCCCTCTCCCACTTAGCTTTTTATAACAAAGGGATACGCTATCTAATGCATAATTAAACACATAAGCATGCATACAAGCAATAAAGCACATAGCACATAGTCAAAATAATACTAGAAAAATTATTTTCCGACTATCATGGCTTTATTCCATCTCCGTATGCGTCTTCTATTCTTCAGTCTTCGTTCTTGAATGCTCCTTGTGACGAGAATATTAATCCCAATATTTAAATCTATTAATTTTCAATAAATCCAAAAGATACTTAATTCGAAAATCAAGTCAATCGAATAAATCAAAAATAAAATTAAATATTATTAATATTTTTATTTATTTATTTTCCTATCTAATTCTATTAAATCTCTAGAATAATCTATCCAAGTCAAACTTGAAATATTCTAGAAAACTTCTATAATAGAATAAGGAAATAAAAATAAATTAGGACTCTTCTACTTTCCAAGATTAATTTATTTCCATTACTATGAAAATTCCCATAAAATAGGAATAATCAATTAGGAAATAAATCAATCCTAAATTAACCTTTATTCCTTTCCAATTCTATTAAATCTCTAGGATCCTATTCCAAGTAGAACTCGGAATACTCTAGAAGACTTCCATAATAGAATAAGGAATAAAATTAATTCCAATTAATTCTTTTCCTAATCCATGAGAATTCCCAAAAAAAATAGGAAAACTCAATTAGGAAAACCGAATCAATTAGGAAAGTAGAATCTTGGTAGGAGTAGGAGTAGCACGGGTTGGGGATCCCCGCACCACCCCCACCGTCGACCACCACCACCACCGGGCACCACCGCCGCCGCCCCCTAGCCACGCGCTGTTGGAGTTGTGTACTTAATGTCTAGATTTAAGTAACGATAAACTCTCAATCATAGCATTTAATCTATTAAATAAACAATTATTTGCTTTTAATTATTATTAATTAAATATATGCAAATCATAGTCCTGGATTTTATACGTTGTAGTTAGTATGGTGTGTCGGGCCCACACAGAAGATCATACTATCGGTTACTCGTATTTAATCAAACAGATGCTCACGACCTAGATGGACACGGACCAATCCATTGGTATAGTCGTTGTGTGAGAGAGAAAATAATTTGTCTTAATTATTTTATCACACTTGTACACTTGGTGTATTGAGCGGATCGTAGAGATTCATCGATTAGGATTGCCGACGATAATCGATTCGAGTCTCAGTGTATTATATTCTTAATCCCCGATATTGTTGCGGGTGTGTATATTCAATATAAGTGACTTTGATTTACCAAAGGAATTAACCGATTTAATTATTGGGTTAATTACCGGTTAAGTTGGGTCACTATATTTTATATATGGCATGCCGTGAATGATTGACCGGACAGTGTATCCCGGAAGGGTTGATAATATCCCCGAGATGAGTTCAAAAGGAATTATTGTGTAAACCTCATGAGTGGATTCGTTCCGCACAATAATTAAGGTTGAATGGTACTAGTCTCGGATTCAAGAGATGAATATAAATTAATTAGCAATAAATTAATTTTATTCATGGATATTTAAATCTTAAATACACGGAATAAATAATACTACCGGAGAAATATTATTTGATATAATATGGTTTAATATTGGGAGTGCAATTAATTTATATAGTGGAAAATAAATTAATTAATATTAATGGGAGATTAATAGATTTGGGCTTGGGCTCAATTTAATCATTAATATTGGAAGCCCAATATTCCACCTCCTTTAGATCCCCTACGTAGCCTATAAAAGCACTACATGGTCTTCACTTTTTCATAAGACAAGAATATCAATAGTTGATAGTTCTAGAGAGTTGAAGAGGATCCATAAGCTTGGAGGATCGTCGCCCACCCGACGTTCAAGCTAGTGCAAGGAATACGTGGGAAGATTCAAAGGTCTTCAACTTAGATTCGTTTCTCCGCACAACGAATTAAAAGGTAAAATCATAAACTCCTTTGTGTGAATTTATGTGGATTAAATTGTGATGCATACATGAACGGACGATCCGGGAAAACGACGAACTTCGGGGACGGGGATTCGAGATCCCCGGCGAAGTATCGAGAGAACCCTCGGCTGGGAGCCGAGGGGGTGGCGGTCGAGCCTAGGGCTTCGACCGCCGGCAGCGGCCACACGAGGGGAGCCCCGGCTGGACGCCGGGGCGAGCGATCGACCTAGGGTCGATCGCTGGGGGCTGCCGCGGCTTCGCGCCGCGGCTGGGCGCTCCCTCCCCGGTCGGTGGTGGCGGTGAGTCGCCGGACTCACCGCCGAGGGCTGCTGGGCAGCCCCACGCGATCGATTTCGATCGCGAGCCCCGCGGTGGGGCTCGGCTAGGGTTTCGGCCGCGGGTTCACCCCACGGCGATTCTCCGGTTGAGCTCCGGATACCGTAGTGCTCATGATCGGTTTCCGGCGACGGGTTTTCGGTCGGGGTCATCGTTTCCGCATTTTTTTGATACCCCGGGATACCGAATTCCAACAACTGGTATCAGAGCGTTTGGTTTCGTGTTCATGTATGTGTTCAATTGTGTTCTACCTTGCAGGGATTCCGACTATCATGGTTTAATTAATTGTTAATTATTGGTTTAATTAATTGCTATTTAATTTACCATGATTGTTCGTTTATTAAACTCTCGGACATGTCGAGATTCGTTTTGTGTGGATGAATGCTTGTAATAGTAAAAATTCGGGGGTTGACCGAATTTAGGATTTATTATTACGTTCTATGTTTTCCGGAAAGTGTATAGGGTCGATTTCATGTATAGAATCGATACCGGATTTGTAAATTTATTTCTTGTAATTTATTTACGTTGGATCGATGCCGAGACGACCGCCGGAGAACTCATGAGACGAAGAAGACGAAGAGGACGAAGAACCGGGGGGTCGATCAACCCCATGATCGACCCCATGACCGAAGCCATGGGGAGGGGTCGATCGCTCCTCGACTGGGGCTGCCGCCGGCAAGGTGGTGGCCGGCCGGCTGGGGAGGCGGCGGCGGTGCCCTCTCCGGTGGTGGTGGTGGTCGACGGTGGGGGTGGTGCGGGGATCCCCAACCCGTGCTACTCCTAATCCTACCTAGATTCACTTTCCTAATTGATTCAAGTTTTCCTATTTGGAGTATTCCTAAGTATGGGAACTCTCATGGAGATAGGAAAAGAATTAATTAATATTATTTATTTCCTTATTCTATTATGGAAGTCTTCTAGAATATTTCAAGTTCTACTTGGAATAGGAATCTAGAGATTTAATAGAATTAGATAGGAAAAGAATTAATATTATTTATTTCCTTATTCTATTATAGAAGTCTTCTAGAATATTTCAAGTTCTACTTGGAATAGGAATCTAGAGATTTAATAGAATTAGATAGGAAAATAATTAAATAGTAAATTAATTTATTTCTATTTGATTATTCCTATTTTATGGGAATTTTCATGGACATAGAAATTAATTAATCTTGGAAAGTAGAAGAGTCCTAATTTATTTTATTTCCTTATTCTATTATAGAAGTCTTCTAGAATATTCCAAGTTTGACTTGGATAGATTATTCTAGAGATTTAATAGAATTAGATAGGAAAATAAATAAATAAAAATATTAATAATATTTAATTTTATTTTTGATTTATTCGATTGACTTATTTTTCGAATTAAGTATCTTTTGGATTTATTAAAAATAAATAGACTTAAATATTGGGATTAATATTCTCGTCACATGGAGCATTCAAGAACGAAGACTGAAGACTAGAAGACGCATACGGAGATGGAATAAAGCCATGATAGTCGGAAAATAATTTTTCTAGCTTATTTTGACTATGTGATATGTGCTTTATTACTTGTATGCATGCTTATGTGTTTAATTATGCATTAGATAGCGTATCCCTTTGTTATAAAAAGCTAAGTGGGAGCGGGGATGGAAACATTCCCATGGTCTCCATTACTGTTCTCTTGGTGACTCTTATGGACTTTTGAAGTTCATATAGATGTGTCATTGGAGGAGAATTCTTGTAATTCCTCTTACAAGAAACATTGATTAAGTTTATCAAACAATGCCTAATTTGTCTTTCTGAAACTGACTTCAAGTCGACTCATTCTCACCCCGGGGAGTGGAATGGAGCCAAAGCCACTTGGTCATGTGGATGACACAAATTAGAGGCAGTCGTACCATTCTTTGATAGATGGATCGATTGTCTGCTCGGCTCCCTCATTTATGAGAGATAGGGTTGTTCGCATGGTGAATCACTGGTTAGAAACTTCGAGTTTCACTTATGATTCTCCGCGTCTTGATTTACAAAATCGAATTCTTCAAGTAATTGGGAGTCAACTATAAAAATCTTTTGGTGTAGTAAACGTCCACACGAACGTGGCTTGCTATGCTGAATGGGAATTTTTGGAAATAGTTGATGTAGACAGTTATAGGGAATTGTGAAGGATTGTGAGTTATCGTAAACGTCCACACTAACGTGGCTTGCGGTGACATAGCAATTCCAAATAATTCATCTTAATACTGAGTAATGGTTTACACTTAGGTACGCTTTATAGTATTCTTCCCAACGAAGTAACGCTATAATGATGTACGACCGAAGCAAATCTAATTGCTAAATCATTTGGGTGGGTAAACGTCCACACGAACGTGGCTTGCCTTACCTGATGGGATTTTAGATGTGATTAGTGATTTAATGATGTTATTTGAGGGAGATAATATCGGATATTAAATTGATTGTTTGTTTAAACGTGCTTATAGGTTTAGAGAATAGCTATGAACCCACTTTCTGTGATACTCAAGGAATTCAACTCACTGGTTCCACACTGCGTTGAGTGGAATAAAAAGTTAGACATTGCTCAGACTGTAAAAGAGTACAAAGATGTACTCAGTGAAACTTGTCCTCCTAGACCTACTATTGTCTCAACTGATGAGGAAATAGCTGACTTTGAGAAGTGGGATAGTGCTCTTGCACTGGCCGCCAATCATGATGTCATGCTTAAACTCAAGTTGATCTTTAGGCAAAATGTAAAGGCTAGAAAAGAGGCGATGAGAACACTCATAAAGATCAGTTGCTTCGAGGAAACGCTTGATCACGTTTTCGAGATGCTAGATCTTTTGGAAGAGTTGAAACAATCGCAAGCTCTTACAGCCAAGGCCAAAGGTTTCGGACCTAAGGTTTTACATAAGGAAAAGGAGAAGATGACAAGAGAGTCCAATGGTCCTAAAAGACTTGGACCACGGAACAGAGTGAGAAAGCCTTCGGGCAGTCATTCTCATGGAACACATTCTGAGGACTGGAAGTCTATGTTTTCTCCTCGAGAAGGTACGAGATTTCCTCCTTAGTCTTTGAAACATAGTCAGTAGCGTTATCTACCAGAAACCTGGTTGGTAGATATGGAACCTCTGACGGTATGTATGCATTTAAAATGCAGGGACACCAGGAAACCCAAAGACTTGGAAATGGAGGAATGATCTACACGGGCAAAAGCTGTAAAGGAGGCAGCGGTTGCGGTGGAAGACATTTATCTGCTTTAGTAGTTAAATAGGATTTCATTTCAAAGTTATTGCTTTATGTACCCCTTTATTTTAGAAAGAACGTTTTGTTCTGGATTTCTATTATTTATGAATGGATATTTTATTTCTTTAATCATTGGATGATTTTGATAAGAAATAATGGCATTATCTATTCTGGTACATTAGATAGCAATATATGAATGATAGATCCTAAGTCTACCACAAATGCAACGGACCGTTCTATAACTTGTTTTACTTGTTAGATATTTCTTTATTAATCATCATACTTGTGAATTCTTATACTTAGTAAGTATTTTCAAATAAAATTCAAATGGTCGAAATTGATTTGATCAATTAAAGTTGAAGGAATGGACCTTCCGACCTAAGGATTGAATTTGGAGGATAATACGCCTAAGCAAACCTTTCTGGATAAAGGATAGAATTCAGACAAGTATTGGAAATGATTAGATATGCAGACATATGTGTATATTAGAAAGGTACGAGTGATTCTCTCAAAGAATACTCAGTGATGGATTAGAATACTTAATGTGCCATAAAAGCAAAGTGTTTTGACTAGTCAATGGACACAAAGCTATTATGGGGAACCATCAAAGTATATCCATTAGGAGCATGCGACTCGGTCGCGGAGGCCATCACCTATCTGAATAACACATAGCATAATCAAAGATTGGGATTCAATCCCAAAGGACCGCGCCATACACTTGCGTGTAGAGATGGTGCGCTATAAAGAAATGGAAAATCTGAAAGTAAAAGGACAAGTTGTTCGGAACTACCTATGTTCTATGGATATTCCTAGATACAACGGCATATTGAATATGGTTGTAGGATATCCTAGATGAACGAAGTATTGTGTGTTCTATAGTACTATGAACCAGAGGGACGTCCTGTCCGGTTCATAGAGGAAGACTATTAGATGGACCACAAAGCCTAAATTGACGTGATACCTTGAAATGAGAAGAAGGACAAAAGACTAGGAACCAGCCAAACCGAGTAGAAGTACACCACATACTGCACCTATTGTTATTACTGTTATACACCGGGACGCCATTGCAGTGGGAGGTTGTTGGACAACCAGGGATATTCATAAGACTAGAGGAGTTCGGACTCTGGATCTAGTAAAGATGAAATCGACCCCTAGATCTGCATAAGGGCAGTGCTAGACCTAAATGTGCCTGCTTGGAACAATAAGAATTATTGTTGAGAGGCTAGATCATTTAGAGTACAAGCTTAGTAAATCCATTTATGGATCGAATTAAAGCTGTGAATCGTGGAACTTGCGAATTGATGGGATAGTCCATTTGATGGATTCATCAAAAGGCATAGACGAAAGGTGTATTAGAGAAGTGATGGAAACAAGGTGGTGTTTCTCGGAGAATTTATGTAGATAAAATTTTATCATTGGCAACAATGTAAAAATATTGTCAGACATAAAATAATGGTTGTCTAAATAAATCGAGATATAAGATTGAGAAGAAGTTAGAGCTTGTTCTTAAGGACTTATGATCTAGAGATAAGAACATTGTACTTCTCCTAGATATCTTATACGATTAAGGTTTGTTTTAACATGCATACTTCTGAGAAAGGTTATTGCCTTTCAGAGACAGAATATACATCTATCTAAAGGGTGTGTGTTCGAACACATGAAGGAGATAGATGAGGACAAAGCAGTTTCCTATACTTCAAGTATGGAAAGCTTTATAGATGCAATGTTGAAAAACAAGAACCTGATATCAACTATGCGGTTTGCGTAGTGGGAGGATATCAAAGTAATCTGGATAAGGGATGTTCGAATGCTGCAAGAGTACTTTCATAGTACTGGCTTGAGCAAGACGAAATCCTCTTAGATTACAGATTCTCAGATCCAAAAATCAGAGAAGGACCAGTGAAAGTCGATATCAGGCTATGTGTTCACTTTTAGAAAGAGGTGGAACCATGAAGTGAAAGAGTGATAAGCGGGATGCTTCTCAGACTCTATCATAACCGAATAGCAGCCTCAAAGGCAGCGGAAGTTTTGGTTAGGTTCCGGGATAACCTCTTGACTTGGATATGACTCTTAGTTCACCAAAGGCTATTGGATAGCGGTGCATGGTGAACTAGAAGAGGTCATGAGTCAAAAGTGATGTTAACACATAGAGCAAGTACCACCTGATACGAGTCATCGTCAGGGGAGACGACGTAGTAGTCACCAAGATAACTTCAGAGCGGCAACCTAGATTGCTCACTCACATAGTACTTCTCGGAAGTACACTTTAAAGCACGTGATGAGTATGGGAACCGGGAGTTTGGAGGAAATGACTAGACCTTAGTACAAGTGGGAGATTGTTGGAGTTGTGTACTTAATGTCTAGATTTAAGTAACGATAAACTCCCGATCATAGCATTTAATCTATTAAATAAACAATTATTTGCTTTTAATTATTATTAATTAAATATATGCAAATCATAGTCCTGGATTTTATACGTTGTAGTTAGTATGGTGTGTCGGGCCCACACAGAAGATCATACTATCGGTTACTCGTATTTAATCAAACAGATGCTCACGACCTAGATGGACACGGACCAATCCATTGGTATAGTCGTTGTGTGAGAGAGAAAATAATTTGTCTTAATTATTTTATCACACTTGTACACTTGGTGTATTGAGCGGATCGTAGAGATTCATCGATTAGGATTGCCGGCGATAATCGATTCGAGTCTCAGTGTATTATATTCTTAATCCCCGATATTGTTGCGGGTGTGTATATTCAATATAAGTGACTTTGATTTACCAAAGGAATTAACCGATTTAATTATTGGGTTAATTACCGGTTAAGTTGGGTCACTATATTTTATATATGGCATGCCGTGAATGATTGACCGGACAGTGTATCCCGGAAGGGTTGATAATATCCCCGAGATGAGTTCAAAAGGAATTATTGTGTAAACCTCATGAGTGGATTCGTTCCGCACAATAATTAAGGTTGAATGGTACTAGTCTCGGATTCAAGAGATGAATATAAATTAATTAGCAATAAATTAATTTTATTCATGGATATTTAAATCTTAAATACACGGAATAAATAATACTACCGGAGAAATATTATTTGATATAATATGGTTTAATATTGGGAGTGCAATTAATTTATATAGTGGAAAATAAATTAATTAATATTAATGGGAGATTAATAGATTTGGGCTTGGGCTCAATTTAATCATTAATATTGGAAGCCCAATATTCCACCTCCTTTAGATCCCCTACGTAGCCTATAAAAGCACTACATGGTCTTCACTTTTTCATAAGACAAGAATATCAATAGTTGATAGTTCTAGAGAGTTGAAGAGGATCCATAAGCTTGGAGGATCGTCGCCCACCCGACGTTCAAGCTAGTGCAAGGAATACGTGGGAAGATTCAAAGGTCTTCAACTTAGATTCGTTTCTCCGCACAACGAATTAAAAGGTAAAATCATAAACTCCTTTGTGTGAATTTATGTGGATTAAATTGTGATGCATACATGAACGGACGATCCGGGAAAACGACGAACTTCGGGGACGGGGATTCGAGATCCCCGGCGAAGTATCGAGAGAACCCTCGGCTGGGAGCCGAGGGGGTGGCGGTCGAGCCTAGGGCTTCGACCGCCGGCAGCGGCCACGCGAGGGGAGCCCCGGCTGGACGCCGGGGCGAGCGATTGACCTAGGGTCGATCGCTGGGGGCTGCCGCGGCTTCGCGCCGCGGCTGGGCGCTCCCTCCCCGGTCGGTGGTGGCGGTGAGTCGCCGGACTCACCGCCGGGGGCTGCTGGGCAGCCCCACGCGATCGATTTCGATCGCGAGCCCCGCGGTGGGGCTCGGCTAGGGTTTCGGCCGCGGGTTCACCCCACGGCGATTCTCCGGTTGAGCTCCGGATACCGTAGTGCTCATGATCGGTTTCCGGCGACGGGTTTTCGGTCGGGGTCATCGTTTCCGCATTTTTTTTATACCCCGGGATACCGAATTCCAACACGCGCCACCACCACCGGTGGCCGGCGTGGCCGGAAACCCTAGCGGGCAGTCCCGGGCGTGGGGTCGATCGATCCTCATGGGGATCGATCATGGGGACGATCGACCCCCCCGGTTCTTCGTCCTCTTCGTCTTCTTCGTCTCATGAGTTCTCCGGCGGTCGTCTCGGCATCGATCCAACGTAAATAAATTACAAGAAATAAATTTACAATTCCGGTATCGATTCTATACATGAAATCGACCCTATACACTTTCCGGAAAACATAGAATAATAATAAATCTAAATTCGGTCAACCCCCGAATTTTTACTATTACAAGCATTCATCCACACAAAACGAATCTCGACATGTCCGAGAGTTTAATAAACGAACAATCATGGTAAATTAAATAGCAATTAATTAAACGAATAATTAACAATTAATTAAACCATGATAGTCGGAATCCCTGCAAGGTAGAACACAATTGAACACATACATGAACACGAAACCAAACGCTCTGATACCAATTGCTGGAATTCGATATCCCGGGCCATTAAAATTTGCGGAAAGTAACAACCCGACCGAAATCCCGTCGCCGGAAACCGATCACGAACGCCGCGTCACCGGAGTCCGACGAGGGAATTGCCGCGAGGGCAAAACCCTAGCCGAACCCCACGCGGGGTTCGCGATCGCCGTGCATGGCGATCGCATGGGGTTGCATGGGGCAACCCCCGGCGGTGAGTCCGGCGACTCACCGCCACCGCCAGGAGGGGCGGTCAGCCCGGCTGACCTACCGCGGCTCCAGCCGCGGTCTTCCCCCGGCGATCGATCTCACGATCGATCGCCCACCCCGGCGTCCAGCCGGGGTGCCCTTGATGCGCACGCCGCCGGCGAGGCGGCTGGGATCCGCCACGGCACCAGCCCGTGGCATCCCGGCGATCGACCGAAGTCGATCGCATGCCCCGGCGTCCAGCCGGGGCTCGCCCCTCGTCGCGCGTAACCGGCGGTCGAACCCTAGGGTTCGGCCGCCCCTCTCGATCCCGACGGGGATCTCGAATCCCCGTATCCCGGTCTCGACGTTTTTCCCGGATCGTGCGTTCATGTATGTATCACAATCAATTCACATAAAATCATAGAAGGGAGTATATGATTTTACCTTTTAATTCGTTGTGCGGAGAAACGAATTTAAGTTGATGACCTTACGATCTTCCCACGTATTCCTTGCACTCCGTTCGAACGTCGGGTGGGCGACGATCTATCGAACTCCTATGGATCTCCTTCAACTCTCTGTTGGAAATCGATATCCCGGAATTAATAAATTAATAAAAATTAATTATCTAATTAATTCCGACCGAAATCCTTTGGAGATCGAATATCCGGAGTTGTCAAAGTGCGGAACGACAACTGCAATCGAAATCCCGGTTGCCGGAAACCCGCCACGAACTTCCACGGGGATAGCCCAACCGAAGCCCTAGCCGCGGGGATAGCCCGCGGCTGTCCGGTCGAGCCTCCGTGTGGGGCTCGCGGCTGTTCGTAGCAGCCGCCTAGGGCTGCCCAGCCATGCCTCGGATGATCGCACATCCGCCACGATCGAAATCGTGGCATGCGATCACCACAGCCCGCCACCGCGCGAGCGGTGGTCCTGCCGCGCGAGCGGCGACCAGCCCGCGCGAGCGGTCCTCGAACCGTGAGAGCGGCTGCTCCAGCAGCCCGCTGGACATGCCGGAAACCCTCACGGAACAGCCCCATCATCGGACCCTCCGCCACGGCCAAACCGCGGCTGCCCGATGGAGGCGTGCGCTCGCAACCGTGCGAGCGCTAGGGTTTCACGCCCTCGACCCTCCTAGCCGAGCCGTTCAGCCGCCGGCGGTCCGGTGATCTTCGATCACCACCGCCCGGTTCAACCTCGTCATGGGTCGCGTTCTCGGATCTTGGTTCAAGATATTTTTACGATAATTAAACGATAAAATCATAAAGAGGGTTTTACGATTTACCTCGTTCTCGTTGTTCGGAAAAACGAAGAACTCAATTTGACGACCTTGAGATCTTCCCACGTATTCCTTGCACTAGCCCGGACGTCGTGTGGGCGACGATCTACCGAACTCCATGGATCCTCCTCTCTACTTTCTCTCTCTAGAATTGTGATCTTCAAGTTATGAGAATAGAGAAGACCATGTAGTGCTTTTATAGGCTACGTAGGGGATCTTAAGGAGGTGGAATATTGGGCTTCCAATATTGAAGATTAAATTGAGCCCAATGCTCAAGTCCATTAATCCTTATCAATATTAATTAATTCTATTTTCCACTATATAAAATTATTTGCACTCCCAATATTAAACCATATTATATCAAATAATATTTCTCCGGTAGTATTATTTATTCCGTGTAATTAAGATATAAATATCCATGAATAAAATTAATTTATTGCTAATTAATTTATTCATCTCTTTTATCCGAGACTAGTACCATTCAACCTTAATTATTATGCGAAATGAATCCACCTGCAGGGTTTACATAATAATTCCTTATGAACTCATCTCGGGGATATTATCAACCCTTCCGGGATACACTTTCCCGTCAAGTATTCACGGCATGCCATATATAAAATATAGTGACCCAACTTAACCGGTAATTAACCCAATAATTAAATCGGTTAATTCCTTTGGTAAATCAAAGTCACTTATATTAAATATACACACCCGCAATAGTTTCGGGGATTAAGAATAAAATACACTGAGACTCGAATCGATTATCGCCGGCAATCCTAATCGATGAATCTCAACGATCCGCTCAATACACCAAGTGTACAAGTGTGATAAAATAATTAAGACAAATTATTTTCTCTCTCACACAACGACTATACCGATGGATTGGTCCGTGTCCATCTAGGTCGTGAGCAACTGTTCGATTAAATACGAGTAACCGATAGTATGAACTTCTGTGTGGGCCCGACACACCATACTAACTACAACGTATAGAATCCAGGACTATAATTTGCATATATTTAATTATAAATAATTAAATGCAAATAATTGTTCATTTAATTAAATAGATTAATGGCAATGAATCGTGAGTTTCCTTTACTTAAATCTAGACATTAAGTACACAACTCCAACAATCTCCCACTTGTACTAAGGTCTAGTCATTTCCTCCAAACTCCCGACTCCCATACTCATCACGTGCTTAAGTTGTACTTCCAAGAAGTACTATGTGAATGAGCACTCTAGGTTGCCGCTCTGAAGTTATCTTGGTGACTACAGCGTCGTCTCCCTCGACGATGACTCGTATCAGGTGGTACTTGCACTATGTGTTATCTTACACTTATGGACTAGTGATTTCTTACCATTTGCCATTGCACCGCTATTTACATAGCCTTTGGCAAATTAAGAATCACATCTAAGTCCCAGAGATTATCCCGGAGTTATACCAAAACTTCCGCTGCCTCTGAGGCCGCTATTTGGTTACCCATGGCAGAGTCTGAAAAGCATCGTGCTTATCACTCTTCCATGTTAAAACTCCTTCTCCTTTAATAGTGAAACACATAGCCTGATATCGACTTACACCGGTCCTCATTCGATTAGAAATCTAAGAGAATGTAATCCAAAGGAAAAACTCGTCTGCTTCGTAGTCTAGAACAGTACTTCGAAAGTACTTTTACGGCAGTCGAATATTCCTTTCCAGGATTACCTTGATATCCTCCCACTATGCTAACCGCATAGCCGATATCAGGTTCTTGTTTTCAACAATGCATTTATTAAGCTTTCCACACTCAAAGTGTAGGAAACTGCTTTCATTGCTTCTATCTCCTTTTGTGTTCCAAAACACATATCCTTAGATAGATGCATTCCGTCTCTGAAAGGTAACGAACCTTTCTCGGAATCTTGCATGTTAAAACGAACCATAATCATATATGTAAGATGTCCAGGAAAAGTACAATGTTCTTTCTAGAGATCCAAGATCTCAAGAACATGTCCAACTTCTTCCTATATCTTTCATAATGATTTATCTAGACAACCACCATTTTATGTCTGACAACATCTTTACATTGTTACCAATGATAAAATGTTATCTACATAAAACCTCCGAGAAACACCACCTTGTTTTCCATCACGTTTCCAATACACACAATTCGTCTATGCTTTTGATGAATCCATAAAATGGACTATCTCATCAATTTGCAAGTACCACGAACTCAATGCTTTGTTTCAATCCATAAATGGATCAACTAAGCTTGTACTCTAAATGATCTCGCCTCTTAGCAATAATCCTTATTGCTCTCCAAGAAGGCACATTTAGATCTAGTACGGCCTTCATGTAGATCTAGGGATCGATTTCATGTATACTAGGTCCAGAGTTCGAAGACTCTCTTAGTCTTATGAATATCTCCGGTTGTCCCACAACCTCCCACTACAATGGCATTCCGGTGTATAAACAGTGATAACAGTAGGTGCAGTTAGTGGTGTACCGCTACTCGGTTCGGCTGGTTCTAAGTCTTAATCTTTCTCTCTCATTTCAAAGTATCATGTCACTTGGGGCTTGTGGTTCATCATATAGTCTTTCTCTAAGAACCGGGCGTTAGAACTTATAACGTCCTTCTGGTTCATAGTACTATTGAACCACATCTTTTGGGGCTTGTGGTTCAAAGTATCATGTCACTTGGGGCTTGTGGTTCATCATATAGTCTTTCTCTAAGAACCGGGCGTTAGAACTTATAACGTCCTTCTGGTTCATAGTACTATTGAACCACATCTTTTGTTCTTCTAGGATATTCTACAACCGCATTTGAATGCGCCGTTGTTTCCAGACATATCCATAGAACATAGGTAGTTCCGTATAACTCATAATTTTACTATTTCTATAAGAGTTCCATTTCTTGTTTTCGACACACCAATCATACACAACAGTGTATGGTGTAGTCATTTGGGATCAAATCCCAATCTCTGATTAGTATGCCATGTATTCCTCAGACAGGTACTTGCCTCCGCGATCAAATCGCAGGCTACAAATGGATATACCTTGATGGCTCTCCACAATTGCTTAGTGTCCATTGACTTGTCAAAACACTTGCTTTTGTGGCACATCAGGTATTCTAATCCATTTTTCGAGTAATCATAAAATGAAGTACTCGTACCTTATTGTCTGAGTAGGCATAGGTCTGCATACATCAGAGTCAATCAATTCTTATACTTGTCCGGATCTTATATCTTATATCCATAAAGGATTGCTTAGTCATATTATCTTTCAAATTAGATTCTTAGGTCGGAAGGTCCACTCCTTCAACTTAATTGATCAAAAATCAATTTTCGACCTTTGAACTTTTTATTTGAATAAACATGACTCAGCATAAGAATCCACAAGTATAATTGATAAAGAAATCTCTTATTAGTAAAAAGAGTTTCATACTACGGTCGTTGCATCGTGTTGGACTCAGGATTCATCATTTATATATTGCTAGCTAATGTACCAAAATAGATAATATCATTATTTCTTCTTATAACCATCAAATGATTAAAAGAAATAAAATATCCATTTATTAGAAATCCAGAACAAAGTTCTTTCTAATTTGAAAGGTACATAAAAGCAATAACCCAAAATGAAATCCTATAAAATGTCCTCCACTGCAACTGCTGCCTCCTTTACAGCATTTCCCATGTAGACTACGATTTCTTCTTTTCTAAGTCGTCGGGTTTCCTGGAACCCTTGCATTTAAAATGCACATACCGTCAGTGGTTCCATATCTACACACCAGGTTCCGGTAGATAATACTACTGACTATGTTTTACGACTAAAGAAAATTTCGTACTTTCTTTGAGAGGATAATCAGACTTCCAGTACCCAGACTGTTTGCATCGAGAACACTTGCCTATTGGCTTTCTCGTCCCATCTCGTGGTCCAAAGAGAACCACTGGGTTTCTTTGCTTTCTTGTCCTTTCCCCCGATTCATGCCTTTAGGTTCGAAACCTTTGGCATTGGCTACAAGAGCTTGCGATTTCCGTCTCAACTCGTCTAAAAGGTCAATCATCTCAAAAACGTGTTTAAGCGTTTCCTCGAAGCGACTGGCCTTTATGAGTATCCTCATCGCTTCTTGTCTAGCCGCCTATGTCAATAGCCTCGGAAGGACAAAGCTCATTGAGTACAACCTTGTACTCTTCAACAGTTTGGGTAATGTCTAGATCTCTATTCCAATCATTACATTTTGGGACCAGTGAGTTTATAATCCTTACGTATCACATAAAGTGGGTTCAAAGCCATATCCTAATCTATGAGCACATATAACAACAAACAATCGATTTAATCTCCGATATTATCTCCCTTAAATAATATCATTAAACCACTAATCACCTCTAAAATCCCATCAGATATGGCAAGCCACGTTCGTGTGGACGTTTACCCACCCAAATGATTTAGCAATTAGATTTGCTTCGGTCGTACATCAATTATAGCGTTACTTCGTTGGGAAGAATACTATAAAGCGTACCTAAGTGTAAACCATTACTCAGTATCCAAGAAGATTGTTTGGGACACGTATATTCACCGCAAGCCACGTTCGTGTGGACGTTTACGTTAACATACGCTCCTTCACTCCCTTCTATAACTGTCTACATCAATCGTTCCAAAATCCCATTCAATGTAGCAAGCCACGTTCGTGTGGACGTTTACTACACCAAAAGACTTTTACAATTGACTCCCAATTATTTGAATCATTTAATCTTGTAAATCAAGACGCGGAGAATCATAAGTGAAACTCAAAGTTTCTAACCAGTGATTCACCATGCGAACGACCCTATCTCTCATAGAATGAGGGAGCCGAGCAGACAATTGATCCACCTTCAAAAGATGGTACGACTGCCTCTAATTTGTGTCCTCGACATGACCAAGTGTCTTTGGCTCCATTCCACTCCCCGTGGTGAGAATGAGTCGACTTGAAATCAGTTTTGGAAAGACAAATTAGGCATTGTTTGATAAACTTAATCAATGTTTCTCGTAAAAGGAATTACAAGAATTCTCCTCCAATGACTTGTCTATACGAACTTCAAAAGTCAATAAAAGTCACCAAGAGAACAGCAATGGAGACCATGAATATGTTTCCATACCCTCTCCCACTTAGCTTTTTATAACAAAGGGATACGCTATCTAATGCATAATTAAATACACATACGCATGCATACATGAAATAAAGCACATAGAATATTATCACATAATCAAAATAATACTAGAATATTATTTTCCGACTATTATGGCTTTATCGCATCCCCGTATGCGTCTTCTAGTCTTTAGTCTTCGTTCTTGAATGCTCCATGTGACGGGAATATTAATTCCAATATTTAAATCTATTTATTTTCAATTAATCCAAAAGTTACTTAATTCGAAAATTAAGTCAATCGAATAAATCAAAAATAAAATTAAATATTATTAATATTTTTATTTATTTATTTTCCTATCTAATTCTATTAAATCTCTAGAATAATCTATCCAAGACCCACTTGGAATATTCTAGAAGACCTCTATAATAGAAATAAGGAAATAAAATAATTTATTTTATTTTCCCTTTCTACTTCATTAAATCTCTAGAATAATCTATCCAAGACCCACTTGGAATATTCTAGATGATTTCCATAATTAAATAAGGAAATAAAATAATTTAGGACTCTTAATCCTTCCAAATTAATTCCTTTCCTAATCCATTAAAAAATTCCATAAAGGAATAATTAAATAGGAAAAATTAATTAAGGACTCTTCTACTTTCCAAAATTAATTAATTTCCATGTCCATGAAAATTCCCATAAAATAGGAATAATCAACTAGGAAATAAATTAATTTAATAATTAATTATTTTCCTTTCCAATTCTATTAAATCTCTAGAATCCTATTCCAAGTAGAACTTAGAATATTCTAGAAGACTTCCATAATAGAATAAGGAAATAAATTAATTCCAATTAATTCTTTTCCTATTTCCATGAGAATTCCCAAAACTAGGAATACTCAAAATAGGAAAACCGAATCAATTAGGAAAGTTGGATCTTGGTAGGAATAGCATGGGTTGGGGATCCCCACGCCATCCCCACCATCGACCGCCACTACCACCGCCGGCCAAGGCTCACGCGCCACCACCCTTGGTGGCCGGCGTGGCCGAGAGCCCTAGGGCAGCCCGGGCGATCGATCCTTATGGGATCGATCCTCGTGATCGATCCCCGGTCCTCCCTCTCTTCGTCTCCTCCGTCACACTTTTCCGGCGGTCGTTTCGTCATCAATCCAACGTAAATAAATTAGAAAATTAATAACTACTTTCTCCGGTATCGATTCTCTACATGAAATCGACCTCATACAATTTCCGGAAAAATAAGAACAAGCATTCACCACACAAGAACAAATATTGACATCACCGAGAGTTTAATAATCATGAACATTATTATGACATTAATTAACAATAATTAAATCTAGCCATAATAATCGGAAACCCTGCAAGGTAGAACAATTTATCGAAAAATACCATGAACTAAAACCAACTCTCTGATACCAATTGTTGGAAATCGATATCCCGGAATTAATAAATTAATAAAAATTAATTATCTAATTAATTCCGACCGAAATCCTTTGGAGATCGAATATCCGGAGTTGTCAAAGTGCGGAACGACAACTGCAATCGAAATCCCGGTTGCCGGAAACCCGCCACGAACTTCCACGGGGATAGCCCAACCGAAGCCCTAGCCGCGGGGATAGCCCGCGGCTGTCCGGTCGAGCCTCCGTGTGGGGCTCGCGGCTGTTCGTAGCAGCCGCCTAGGGCTGCCCAGCCATGCCTCGGATGATCGCACATCCGCCACGATCGAAATCGTGGCATGCGATCACCACAGCTCGCCACCGCGCGAGCGGTGGTCCTGCCGCGCGAGCGGCGACCAGCCCGCGCGAGCGGTCCTCGCACCGTGCGAGCGGCTGCTCCAGCAGCCCGCTGGACATGCCGGAAACCCTCACGGAACAGCCCCATCATCGGACCCTCCGCCACGGACAAACCGCGGCTGCCCGATGGAGGCGTGCGCTCGCAACCGTGCGAGCGCTAGGGTTTCACGCCCTCGACCCTCCTAGCCGAGCCGTTCAGCCGCCGGCGGTCCGGTGATCTTCGATCACCACCGCCCGGTTCAACCTCGTCATGGGTCGCGTTCTCGGATCTTGGTTCAAGATATTTTTACGATAATTAAACGATAAAATCATAAAGAGGGTTTTACGATTTACCTCGTTCTCGTTGTTCGGAAAAATGAAGAACTCAATTTGACGACCTTGAGATCTTCCCACGTATTCCTTGCACTAGCCCGGACGTCGTGTGGGCGACGATCTACCGAACTCCATGGATCCTCCTCTCTACTTTCTCTCTCTAGAATTGTGATCTTCAAGTTATGAGAATAGAGAAGACCATGTAGTGCTTTTATAGGCTACGTAGGGGATCTTAAGGAGGTGGAATATTGGGCTTCCAATATTGAAGATTAAATTGAGTCCAATGCTCAAGTCCATTAATCCTTATCAATATTAATTAATTCTATTTTCCACTATATAAAATTAATTGCACTCCCAATATTAAACCATATTATATCAAATAATATTTCTCCGGTAGTATTATTTATTCCGTGTAATTAAGATATAAATATCCATGAATAAAATTAATTTATTGCTAATTAATTTATTCATCTCTTTTATCCGAGACTAGTACCATTCAACCTTAATTATTATGCGGAATGAATCCACCTGCAGGGTTTACATAATAATTCCTTATGAACTCATCTCGGGGATATTATCAACCCTTCCGGGATACACTTTCCCGTCAAGTATTCACGGCATGCCATATATAAAATATAGTGACCCAACTTAACCGGTAATCAACCCAATAATTAAATCGGTTAATTCCTTTGGTAAATCAAAGTCACTTATATTGAATATACACACCCGCAACAATATCGGGGATTTGAGACTCGAATCGATTATCGCCGGCAATCCTAATCGATGAATCTCAACGATCCGCTCAATACACCAGGTGTACAAGTGTGATAAAATAATTAAGATAAATTATTTTCTCTCTCACACAACGACTATACCGATGGATTGGTCCGGGTCCATCTAGGTCGTGAGCCACTGTTTGATTAAATACGAGTCACCGATAGTATGATCTTCTGTGTGCCCATGCAACACCATACTAACTACAACGTATAGAATCTAGGACTATGATTTGCATATATTTAATTAATAATAATTAAAAGCAAACAATTGATCATTAATTAAATAGATTAAATGCTATGATCGGGAGTTTACCGTTACTTAAATCTAGACATTAAGTACACAACTCCAACACTCCAGTGCCCAGACTGCTTGCATCGATAGCACTTGCCTTTCGGCTTGCTCTTCCCATTCCGTGGTTTGGAACCACTGGGCTTCTTTGCTTGCACTTCCATCTTAGCCACAAGAGCTTGTGATTTTCTGACCATACTTATAAGTTCCGCTCTTTTGAAATCGTTTTTAAGCGACTCCTCAAGAGGACTGAATTTATAGAGTATGTCAATCACTTCTTGTCCGGCTTCCACACTATGTTTCAACATCATTCTGAGGTCATTCCAAATGTCCTCATGAGTTGGGACAACAGCAGATATAGAAGGCTCAACAGTCTGGACAATGTCCAGATTTCTTTTCCAATCAGTACTATATGGAACCGGTGAGTTTTCATCTTTAAGTATATCACAAAGTGGGGTCACAGTCATTCTTAACCTATAAGCACATAAAACAAACAAACAATTTAATATCCGATATTATCTCCCTTAAATAATATCATTAAATCACTAATCACATCTAAAATCCCATCAGGTAAGGCAAGCCACGGTGTGTGGACGTTTACCCACCCAAACGACTTAGCAATTAGATTTCCTTCGGTCATACATCACTTATAGCGGAACCTCGGTGGGAGGAATACTATAAGGCGTATCTAAGTGTAAACCATTACTCAGCACCAAAGTAAATCGTTTGGAATTGCTACATCACCGCAAGCCACGTTGTGTGGATGTTTACGATAACTTCACAACTCTTCACAATTTCTTACAACTGTCTACATCAATTAATCCAAAATCCGTCAGTACAGCAAGCCACGTTGTGTGGACGTTTACTGCACTAAGAGATCTTTATAATTGACTCCCAATTACTTGATCCATTCGATTTTGTAAATCAAGACGCGGAGAATCATAAGTGAAACTCGAAGTTTCTAACCAGTGATTCACCATGCGAACAACCCTATCTCTCATAAATGAGGGAGCCGAGCAGACAATCGATCCATCTATCAAAGAATGGTACGACTGCCTCTAATTTGTGTCCTCGACATGACCAAGTGGCTCTGGCTCCATTCTACTCCCCGGGGTAAGAATGAGTCGACTTGAAATCAGTTTTGGAAAGACAAATTAGGCATTGTTTGATGAACTTAATCAATGTTTCTCGTAAGAGGAATTACAAGAACTCTCCTCCAATGACCTATCTATATAAACTTCAAAAGTTTATAAAAGTCACCAAGAGAGCAGCAATGGAGACCATGGGTATGTTTCCATACCCTCTCCCACTTAGCTTTTTACAATAAAGGGATACGCTATCTAGTGCATAAAAGTAAACACATATAGCATGCATACATGTAATAAAGCACATAGTATTATCACTTAGTCAAAATAATTACTAGAATATTATTTTCCGACTATTATGGCTTTACTCCATCTCCGTACGCATCTTCTAGTCTTTAGTCTTCGTTCTTGAATGCTCCATGTGACGAGAATATTAATTTCCAATATTTAAATCTATTTATTTTTAATAAATCCAAAAGATACTTAATTAATAATAATTAAGTCAATCGAATAAATTAAAAATAAAATTAAATATTATTAATATTTTTATTTATTTTATCTTCCCTTTCTACTTCATTAAATTTCTAGAATAATCTATCCAAGACCCACTTGGAATATTCTAGATGATTTCCATAATGAAATAAGAAAATAAAATAATTTAGGACTCTTCTACTTTCCAAATTAATTAGATTCCTAATCCATGAATATTTCCATAAAATAGAAATAATCAATTTAGGAATCCTAATTAATTCCAAATTGATTCTTTTCCTAATCCATGAGAGTTCCTAAAAATAGGAATTCTCAAATAGGAAAAACCTGAATCAATTAGGAGAGAGAATCACCGGACCGGGATAGCACAGGGTGGGGATCCCCGCGCCACCCTCGACCGCCGCCTATATGCCGCCGCCGTTCAGCCCACGCGCCACCTCCCATGGTGGCCGGCGTGGCCGAAGCTCCCACGGGCAGCCCTTTAGGGCGTGGGTCGATTGTCCTCATGGATCGACCATGGGGCGGTCGATCCGAGCCCTTCACCCTCACGATCATCTCCTTCGTCACGCGTCTTCTCCGGCGGTCATTTCGGTATCGATCCAACGCAAAATAAATTACAAAATAAATTTTACACTATCCGGTATCGATTCTATACATGAAATCGACCCTATACATTTTCCGGAAAAATAAAACAATAATAATAAACCTAAATTCGGTCAACCCCCGAATTTTTACTATTACAAGCATTCACCACCAAAAACGAATCTCGACATGTCCGAGAGTTTAATCAAACCAACAATCATGACAAAATAAATTAACAAAAATTAATTAAGCCATAATAGTCGGAAACCCTGCAAGGTAGAACAATTTTATCGAAAATACCGCGAACGTAAACCACGCTCTGATACCAATTGTTGAATTTCGATATCCCGGGCTATTAAAATTTGCGGAAATCATAGCCCGATCAAAAACCCATCGCCGGAGATCACATGAACGCCGACTCATCCGCCGGAGTCCGGCCTTTGGAGACCACGCGCCCGAAGACACGCAGCCCGCCCCCAGCCGAACCCCCGCGAGCCGGGGTTGTGCGATCGAAGGGATCGATCGCATGAAGCGATCGATCGGGTGGGCTGCATGAAGCAGCCCCACGGCGAGTCCGGCGACTCGCCCCCGCGTGGGGTGGCCCGCCTCCAGCTGGGCCGTCGTGCCCAGCAGCTGCCCGCGATCGATCACGTGATCGATCGCGCCCCGGCGACCAGCCGGGGTTCGTCCCATGTGCCCACCGAAACCCTAGCCGCCCGATCCCACGCGGTCCGGTGGTTTCACCACCACCGCGTGATCGTTCGTCTAATCCGGGTTTCGTATTTCGGATCTTGCGTTCTACGGTATTTTCAATAAACAAAATCGAATAATATCAAGTTAGTTTAGATATCATACCTACGATTCGTTGTTCGGAGAAACGAAATCAAGATGACCTTTGAATCTTCCCACGTATTCCTTGCACTCCGTTCGAACGTCGGGTGGGCGACGATCTATCGAACTCCTATGGATCTCCTTCAACTCTCTAGAATATCAAGTATGATAATCTTGTCTTATGATTTATGAAGGCCATGTAGTGCTTTTATAGGCTACGTAGGGGATCTAAAGGAGGTGGAATATTGGGCTTCCAATATTGAAGATTAAATTGAGCCCACTGCTCAAGTCCATTAATCCTTATCAATATTAATTAAATTTATTTTCCACTATATAAATTAATTGCACTCCCAATATTAAACCATATTATATCCAAATAATATTTCTCCGGTAGTATTATTTATTCCGTGTATTTAAGATATAAATATCCATGAATAAAATTTATTTATTGCTTAATAAATTTATTCATCTCTTTTATCCGAGACTAGTACCACTCAACCTTATTTATTATGCGGAATTAAATCCACTCGCGAGGTTTACATAATAAATCCTTATGAGCTCATCTCGGGGATATTATCAACCCTTCCGGGATACACTGTCCCGTCAAGAATTCACGGCATGCCATATATAAAATATAGTGACCCAACTTAACCGGTAATTGACCCAATAATTAAACCGGTCAATTCCTTTGGAAAATCAAAGTCACTTATATTAAATATACACACCCGCAATTGTATCGGGGATTAAGAATAAAATACACTGAGTCTCAAATCAATTATCGCCGAGCAAACCTAATTGATGAGTCTTAATCGATCCGCTCAATACACCAAGTGTACAAGTGTGATAAAATAATTAAGATAAATTATTTTCTCTCTCACACAACGACTATACCGATGGATTGGTCCGTGTCCATCTAGGTCGTGAGCATCTGTTCGATTAAATACGAGTAACCGATAGTATGATCTTCTATGCGCCCATGCGCACCATACTAACTACAACGTATAAAATCCAGGACTATAATTTGCATATATTTAATTAACAATAATTAAAAGCAAATGAATGTCTGTATTTAATAGGTAAATGAAAGTGTACAAGGAGTTCATAATACTCAAATCTAGACATTAAGTATACTACTCCAACATGCCCAGCGAGGTCCGAGGACCGCGTGCACCCAGCCGAGCCCCCACGAGGGGCTCGCGATCGTCTTCGGACAATCGCTGGGATCGCTATGAGCGATCCCCGGGCTGCTCGCGGCAGCCCCGCAGCGAGTCGATGACTCGCTGCCCCAGCGCACGGGGTCACCCCGTGCGAGCCGCTACGGGCCAACCCGTAGCATTCACGGGGTCGCTGCGAGTCGCCCCGCAGCTGACTCGCGATCGATCCGAGGATCGATCGCATCCCTCGGCTTCGGCCGAGGGTTCCCCGTAGCCGCGCCGGCGGCGATGAGGGCGGGGGGATCCGCCGTGGCACCAGCCCACGGCATCCTCAGCGATCGACCGAAGTCGATCGCATGCCCCGGCCTCCAGCCGGGGCTTCCCCTTGTCGCACGTCGCGGCGGTCCGAACCCTAGGGTTCGACCGCCTCTTCGATTCTCGCCGGGGATCTCGAATCCCCGTCCCCGAGGTTCGTCGGTTACCCGGATAGTCTTGTTCATGTATATATCACAATTAAACGAACATATAATCATGGAGGGGGTTTATGATTATGTACCTCGATTCGTTGTACGGAGAAACGAAATCAAACGTTGATGACCTTGCGATCTTCCTACGTATTCCTTGCACCTCGTCCGAACGTCGTGTGGGCGACGATCTATCGAACTCCTATGGATCTCCTTCACTCTTCAAGACTTTATGATTGGCGTAGGTTAGTTATGAATTGTGAAGACCATGTAGTGCTTTTATAGGCTACGTAGGGGATCAAAAGGAGGTGGAATATTGGGCTTCTAATATTGAAGATTAAATTGAGCCCAGCCCAAATCTATTAATCCTTATCAATATTAATTAATTTATTTTCCACTATATAAATTAATTGCACTCCCAATATTAAACCATATTATATCAAATAATATTTCTCCGGTAGTATTATTTATTCCGTGTATTTAAGATTTAAATATCCATGAATAAATTTATTTATTGCTCAATAAATTATATTCATCTCTTATATCCGAGACTAGTACCATTCAACCTTAATTATTGTGCGGAACAAATCCACTCATGAGGTTTACACAATAATTCCTTATGAACTCATCTCGTGGATATTATCAACCCTTCCGGGATACACTTTCCCGTCAAGTATTCACGGCATGTCATATATAAAATATAGCGACCCAATTTTACCGGTAATTAACCCAATAATTAAATCGGTTAATTCCTTTGGAAAATCAAAGTCTCTAATATTAAATATACACACCCGCAATAGTATCGTGGATTGAGAATAAAATACTCTGAGATTTAAATTGATTATCCAAGGCAATCCTAATCAATAAATCTCAAGCGATCCGCCCAATACACTAAGTGTACAAGTGTGATAAAATAATTAAGATAAATTATTTTCTCTCTCACACAACGACTATACCGATGGATTGGTCCGTGTCCATCTAGGTCGTGAGCATCTGTTCGATTAAATACGAGTAACCGATAGTATGATCTTCTGTGTGCCCATGCACACCATACTAACTACAACGTATGAAATCCAGGACCATATTTTGCATAATTAATTAATAATAATTAAATGCAAATAATTGTTTATTAATTAAATAGGTTAAATGCTATGACCGGGAGTTTACCGATACTTAAATCTAGACATTAAGTACACAACTCCAACATCGAGATCGTGGAACCTGCGGTTTGATGAAGTAGTCCAATCTTTTGGATTCAATCAAAGCATGGACGAATCGTGTGTGTATTGGAAACGTGATGGAAAGAAGGTGGTATTTCTCGTGCTTTATGTAGACGACATTCTTCTCATTGGCAACAGTGTGAAGATGTTATCAGACATAAAGGGATGGTTGTCTAGACAATTCGATATGAAAGATTTGGGAGAAGTTGGACATGTTCTAGGGATCAAGGTTATAAGGGATCGCCGGAATAGAACATTGTATCTTTCCCAGCAATCTTACATAGACACGATTCTGGCTCGTTTTAACATGCAAGATTCCAAGAAGGG
Organism: Euphrasia confusa; assembly: GCA_954870475.1. Taxonomy (NCBI): domain Eukaryota; kingdom Viridiplantae; phylum Streptophyta; class Magnoliopsida; order Lamiales; family Orobanchaceae; genus Euphrasia; species Euphrasia confusa. The sequence goes on from OX940966.1 coordinate 20,325,006, forward strand.
TGAACTGCCCTTCAGTAAAGGAACTTATCTTTCTAAGGAGATGTGTCCTCGGACACAGAAGGAGAAAGATGAAATGAAAGCAGTTCCCTACGCTTCGGTTGTGGGAAGCTTGATGTATGCAATGTTATGCACGAGACCTGATATCTGCTATGCAGTGGGCATAGTAGCGAGATATCAGAGTAATCCTGGAAAGGCTCATTGGACTGCCGTAAAGAGCATTTTCAAGTATTTGCGAAATACTAGGGATTATGTTCTAAGTTACGGGGCAGACAATCTGATTCCTTTGGGTTATACGGATTCGGATTTCCAAGCTGATAAGGACCGGCGTAAGTCGACATCAGGCTATGTGTACACTTTGGGAGGTGGAGCCGTATCATGGAAGAGTGTTAAGCAAAAGTGCATTTCGGACTCTGCCATGGAAGCTGAATATGTTGCAGCCTCAGAGGCAGCGAAAGAGTCAGTTTGGTTCCTTAATTTCCTCCAGGACTTAGATGTGATTCCGAGTTTGCCCAAAGCTATGACAATTTATTGTGATAATAGCGATGCAGTGGCAAACAGTAAGGAACCACGGTCCCATAGTGCTACGAAATGTTGGAGTTGTGTACTTAATGTCTAGATTTAAGTATCGGTAAACTCCCGGTCATAGCATTTAACCTATTTAATTAATAAACAATTATTTGCATTTAATTATTATTAATTAAATATGCAAAATATGGTCCTGGATTTCATACGTTGTAGTTAGTATGGTGTGCATGGGCACACAGAATATCATACTATCGGTTACTCGTATTTAATCGAACAGATGCTCACGACCTAGATGGACACGGACCAATACATCGGTATAGTCGTTGTGTGAGAGAGAAAATAATTTATCTTAATTATTTTATCACACTTGTACACTTAGTGTATTGGGCGGATCGCTTGAGATTTATTGATTAGGATTGTCTTGGATAATCAATTTAAATCTCAGAGTATTTTATTCTTAATCCCCGATACTATTGCGGGTGTGTATATTTAATATTAGAGACTTTGATTTTCCAGAGGAATTAACCGATTTAATTATTGGGTTAATTACCGGTAAAATTGGGTCGCTATATTTTATATATGACATGCCGTGAATACTTGACGGGAAAGTGTATCCCGGAAGGGTTGATAATATCCCCGAGATGAGTTCATAAGGAATTATTGTGTAAACCTCATGAGTGGATTTGTTCCGCACAATAATTAAGGTTGAATGGTACTAGTCTCGGATATAAGAGATGAATATAATTTATTGAGCAATAAATAAATTTATTCATAGATATTTAAATCTTAAATACACGGAATAAATAATACTACCGGAGAAATATTATTTGATATAATATGGTTTAATATTGGGAGTGCAATTAATTTATATAGTGGAAAATAAATTAATTAATATTGATAAGGATTAATAGATTTGGGCTGGGCTCAATTTAATCTTCAATATTAGAAGCCCAATATTCCACCTCCTTTTGATCCCCTACGTAGCCTATAAAAGCACTACATGGTCTTCACAATTCATAACTAACCTACGCCAATCATAAAGTCTTGAAGAGTGAAGGAGATCCATAGGAGTTCGATAGATCGTCGCCCACACGACGTTCGGACGAGGTGCAAGGAATACGTAGGAAGATCGCAAGGTCATCAACGTTTGATTTCGTTTCTCCGTACAACGAATCGAGGTACATAATCATAAACCCCCTCTATGATTACATGTTCGTTTAATTGTGATGTATACATGAACAAGACGATCCGGGAAAGCGTCGAGACCTAGATACGGGGATCGTTGGATCCCCGTGGGGATCGAACGAGGGGCAGTCGAACCCTAGGGTTTCGACCGCCGGTACCGCGGCAAGGGGAAGCCCCGGCTGGACGCCGGGGCACGCGATCGACCAAGGGTCGATCGTTGGGGAAGTCGCCATGGGCTGGTGCCACGGCGGATGACCTCCCCGTCCTCCCTGCCGGCGGCGTGCGCGCGGGAAAGATCCGGCCGAAGCCGGAGCGGGCGATCGACCGAAGTCGATCGCGGAGGGCAGTCGCGGGCTGGTGCCGCGACTGGAGGCCCTCCTCCCGTCGGATGGTGGCGGTGAGTCGCCGGACTCACCGCCGGGGGCTGTTCCGAACAGCCCCACGGGGATGCACGCGCATCCCCGACGATCGCCATGCACGGAGATCGCGAACCCCAGCCGCGATGGGGTTCGGCTAGGGTTTAGCCGCGGGTTCATCCCGCGGCGATGCTCTTGTCGAGCCCGGCTCGTGAGGTGGTTCGCGTTCGGGTCTTCCGGCGATAGGGTTTCGGTCGGGTTATCGGTTCCGCGATATTTTTTTTTGATAGTCCGGGACATCGAATCCCAACACGAAACACATAGAGCGCAAGTACCACCTGATTCGAGACATCGTCAAGAGGGGCGATGCAATAGTCACCAAGATAGCTTCGGAGGACAACCTAGCGGACCCTTTCACCAAGACACTTCCTAAGGAAGTATATTTCAAGCACTTGGAGGGTTTGGGAATCAGAAGTTTGGAAGATAAGACTAGACCTTAGTATAAGTGGGAGATTGATGGAGTAGTATACTTAATGTCTAGATTTGAGTATTATGAACTCCTTGTGCACTTTCATTTACCTATTAATAATGAACATTCATTTGCTTTTAATTATTGTTAATTAAATATATGCAAATAATAGTCCTGGATTTTATATGTTGTAGTTAGTATGGTGTGTATGGACACACAGAAGATCATACTATCGGTTACTCGTATTTAATCGAACAGTTGTTCACGACCTAGATGGACACGGACCAATCCATCGGTATAGTCGTTGTGTGAGAGAGAAAATAATTTATCTTAATTATTTTATCACACTTGTACACTTGGTGTATTGAGCGGATCGCTTGAGACTTATCAATTAGGATTGCTCTATGATAATTGATTTAAGTCTCGGAGTATTTTATTATTAATCCCCGAAACAATTGCGGGTGTGTATATTTAATATAAGTGACTTTGATTTTCCAAAGGAATTAACCGATTTAATTATTGGGTTAATTACCGGTTGAGTTGGGTCACTATATTTTATATACAACATGCCGTGAATTCTTGAAGGGACAGTGTATCCCGGAAGGGTTGATAATATCCCCGAGATGAGCTCATAAGGATTTATTATGTAAACCTCGCGAGTGGATTTCTTCCCGCATAATAAATAAGGTTGAGTGGTACTATTCTCGGATATAAGAGATGAATAAATTTATTAAGCAATAAATAAATTTTATTCATGGATATTTAAATCTTAAATACACGGAATAAATAATACTAACCGGAGAAATATTATTTGATATAATATGGGTAAATATTGGGAGTGCAATTTTATTTATATAGTGGAAAATAAATAAAATTAATATTGGTAAGGATTAATGGATTTGGACTTGGCTCAATTTAATCTCCAATATTAGAAGCCCAATATTTCACCTCCTTTTGATCCCCTACGTAGCCTATAAAAGCACTACATGGCCTTCATAATTAAATTAATACACATAATAAGACAAGAATATCATACTTGATATTTCTTGAGAGTTGAAGGAGATCCATAGGAGTTCGATAGATCGTCGCCCACCCGACGTTCGAACGGAGTGCAAGGAATACGTGGGAATATTCTTTTGGAATTCGATATCCCGGGCTATTAAAAATTGCGGAAACTAATAACCCGATCAAAGACCTTCGCCGGAGATCACACGAACACCACGTACGAGCCGGAGCACAAGCCGAACGCACGACACGGCCGAAGCCGAGCGCACGCCCAGCCCGAACCCCCGAACGCGGGGTTCGCGATCGATGGGATCGATCGCATATAGCGATCGATCGGGTGGGGCTGCATCGGCAGCCCCCGCGGCAAGTCCGGCGACTCTCCGCCGCCTGGAGGCGCCCCACCTCGCGGTGGGGTAGGGCACGGCACCAGCCCGTGCCCAGCGATCGATCATGAAGATCGATCGCAAGCCCTCGGCCCAGCCGAGGGTCGACGCCTCTCGCCCCTTGAAACCCTAGGGGCGATCGATCCCGTGGTCCGGTGGTTCGACCACCACCACGCGATCGTCCCTCGTTCCGGATTTCATACTTCGGATCTTGCGTTCACGATATTTTACGATAAAATAAAATCGAATAATATCAAGGGTGTTTAGATATTATACCTTCGACTCGTTGTTCGGAGAAACGAAATCAAGATGACCTTTGAATCTTCCCACGTATTCCTTGCACTAGCTTGAACGTCGGGTGGGCGACGATCCTCCAAGCTCTATGGATCTACTTCTCTCTCTACTTTCTCTCTCTACTTTCTCTCTCTAGAAGAATTATGATCTTCAACTTATGAGAATAGAGAAGACCATGTAGTGCTTTTATAGGCTACGTAGGGGATCTAAAGGAGGTGGAATATTGGGCTTCCAATATTGATGATTAAATTGAGCCCAAGCCCAAGTCTATTAATCCTTATCAATATTAATTAATTTATTTTCCACTATATAAATTAATTGCACCCCCAATATTAAACCATATTATATCCAAATAATATTTCTCCGGTAGTATTATTTATTCCGTGTATTTAAGATTTAAATATCCGTGAATAAAATTTATTTATTGCTTCATAAATTTATTCATCTCTTTTATCCGAGACTAGTACCACTCAACCTTATTTATTATGCGGAACAAATCCACTCGCGAGGTTTACATAATAAATCCTTATGAGCTCATCTCGGGGATATTATCAACCCTTCCGGGATACACTGTCCCGTCAAGAATTCACGGCATGCCATCTATAAAATATAGTGACCCAACTTAACCGGTAATCAACCCAATAATTAAATCGGTTAATTCCTTTGGAAAATCAAAGTCACTTATATTAAATATACACACCCGCAATTGTATCGGGGATTAAGAATAAAATACACTGAGTCTTAAATCAATTATCACCGAGCAAACCTAATTGACAAGTCTCAAGCGATCCGCTCAATACACCAAGTGTACAAGTGTGATAAAATAATTAAGACAAATTATTTTCTCTCTCACACAATGACTATACCAATGGATTGGTCCGTGTCCATCTAGGTCGTGAGCAACTGTTCGATTAAATACGAGTAACCGATAGTATGATCTTCTGTGTGGGCCCGACACACCATACTAACTACAACGTATAAAATCCAGGACTATGATTTGCATGTATTTAATTAACAATAATTAAAAGCAAATGAATGTTCATTATTAATAGGTAAATGAAAGTGTATAAGGAGTTCAGAATACTCAAATCTAGACATTAAGTATACTACTCCAACAATCTCCCACTTATACTAAGGTCTAGTCTTATCTTCCAAACTTCTGACTCCCAAACCCTCCAAGTGCTTAAAATTTACTTCCTTAGGAAGTATCTTGGTGAAAGGGTCCGCTAGGTTGTCCTCCGAAGCTATCTTGGTGACTACTACATCGCCCCTTTTGACGATGTCTCGAATCAGGTGGTACTTGCGCTCTATGTGTTTCGTAGCACTATGGGACCGTGGTTCCTTACTGTTGGAAATCGATATCCCGGAATTAATAAATTTAAATAAATAAATTATTTAATTAATTCCGACCGAAATCCTACGGAGATCGAATATCCGGAATTGTCGAAATTGCGGAACCGACAACTCCAATCGACTCCCGGAACACGTACATGACCATAAGAAAAAGTTACGCGGGAAAAACACGAGAGAACTCGCGTGAACCCGCGAAACCCGCAGCAGCCACGCGGGGTTGCTCGCAGCAGCCCGCAGCAACCCGCAGCTAGTCGCCTGACTCGCTGCTGCTGGGACCCTGCTGGATCTCTGCGGGTCAGCTGCGGGAAATCCCACAGCACCCAGCGAAATCCCCGTAGCAGCCCACAGCAACCCGCAGCGAGTCGCCTGACTCGCTGCTGCTGGGCGCTACGAGTCGCTGCGGAAAAACCCGTAGCTGGCAGCAGATCGCTACGGGAAAACCCGCAGCCGATCCGCGTGATCGAGCCCTAGGCTCGATCCACCTCGCGCGATCCCTTTCCAGCCGAGTCGTCGAGCCGCCGGCGGTCCGGTGGTCCGACTACCACCGCCCGGTTCGACCTCGTCTCGTGGGTCCGTTCCTTGGATCTTGGTTCAAGGTATTTTTACGATAATTAAACGATAAAATCATAAAGAGGGTTTTACGATTTACCTCGTTCTCGTTGTTCGGAAAAACGAAGAACTCAATTTGACGACCTTGAGATCTTCCCACGTATTCCTTGCACTAGCTCGGACGTCGTGTGGGCGACGATCTACCGAACTCCATGGATCTCCCTCTCTACTTTCTCTCTCTAGAATTGTGATCTTCAAGTTATGAGAATAGAGAAGACCATGTAGTGCTTTTATAGGCTACGTAGGGGATCTAAAGGAGGTGGAATATTGGGCTTCAAATATTGAAGATTAAATTGAGCCCAATGCTCAAGTCCATTAATCCTTATCAATATTAATTAATTCTATTTTCCACTATATAAAATTAATTGCACTCCCAATATTAAACCATATTATATCAAATAATATTTCTCCGGTAGTATTATTTATTCCGTGTATTTAAGATATAAATATCCATGAATAAAATTAATTTATTGCTAATTAATTTATTCATCTCTTATATCCGAGACTAGTACCATTCAACCTTAATTATTATGCGGAATGAATCCACCTGCAGGGTTTACATAATAATTCCTTATGAACTCATCTCGGGGATATTATCAACCCTTCCGGGATACACTTTCCCGTCAAGTATTCACGGCATGCCATATATAAAATATAGTGACCCAACTTAACCGGTAATTAACCCAATAATTAAATCAGTTAATTCCTTTGGTAAATCAAAGTCACTTATATTAAATATACACACCCGCAATAGTTTCGGGGATTAAGAATAAAATACACTGAGACTCGAATCGATTATCGCCGGCAATCCTAATCGATGAATCTCAACGATCCGCTCAATACACCAAGTGTACAAGTGTGATAAAATAATTAAGATAAATTATTTTCTCTCTCACACAACGACTATACCGATGGATTGGTCCGTGTCCATCTAGGTCGTGAGCAACTGTTCGATTAAATACGAGTAACCGATAGTATGATCTTCTGTGCGCCCATGCAACACCATACTAACTACAACGTATAAAATCCAGGACTATGATTTGCATATATTTAATTATAAATAATTAAACGCAAATAATTGTTTATTTAATTAAATAGATTAATGGCAATGGATCGTGAGTTTCCGTTACTTAAATCTAGACATTAAGTACACAACTCCAACACTTACTGTTTGCCACTGCACCGCTATTATCACAATAAATTGTCATAGCCTTGGGCAAATTTGGAATCACATCTAAGTCCTGGAGGAAATTAAGGAACCAAACTGACTCTTTCGCTGCCTCTGAGGCTGCAACATATTCAGCTTCCATGGTAGAGTCCGAAATGCACTTTTGCTTAACACTCTTCCATGATACGGCTCCACCTCCCAAAGTGTACACATAGCCTGATGTCGACTTACGCCGGTCCTTATCAGCTTGGAAATCCGAATCCGTGTAACCCAAAGGAATCAGATTGTCTGCTCCGTAACTCAGAACATAATCCTTAGTATTTCGCAAATACTTGAAAATGCTCTTTACGGCAGTCCAATGAGCCTCTCCAGGATTACTTTGATATCTCGCTACTACGCCAACTACATAGCAGATATCAGGCCTCGTGCATAACATTGCATACATCAAGCTTCCCACAGCCGAAGCGTAGGGAACTGCTTTCATTCTATCTTTCTCCTTCTGTGTCCGAGGACACATCTCTTTAGAAAGATAAGTTCCTTTACTGAAGGGTAGTTCACCCTTCTTGGAATCTTGCATGTTAAAACGAGCCAGAATCGTGTCTATGTAAGATTGCTGGGATAGGTACAATGTTGTATTCCGGCGATCCCTTATAACCTTGATCCCTAGAACATGTCCAACTTCTCCCAAATCTATCATATCGAATTGTCTAGACAACCATCCCTTTATGTCTGATAACATCTTCACACTGTTGCCAATGAGAAGGATGTCGTCTACATAAAGCACGAGAAACACCACCTTCTTTCCATCACGTTTCCAATACACACACGATTTGTCCATGCTTTGATTGAATCCAAAAGATTGGACTACTTCATCAAACCGCAGGTTCCAAGATCTCGAGGCTTGTTTCAATCCATAAATGGATCGATTAAGCTTGCACACTAGATGATCTCGCCCCTTAGCAATGAATCCTTCTGGTTGTTTCATATAAATCGTCTCGTCAAGACTTCCATTTAGGAAAGTTGTCTTGACATCCATTTGCCACACCTCATAATCCATATGAGCTGCTATGGATAAGAGAATCCGGATCGACTTTATCTTGGCTACCGGCGAAAAGGTATCCTCATAATCGATTCCCTCTTTCTGAGTATATCCTTTCGCAACAAGCCGAGCTTTAAAGGTTTCAACCTTTCCGTCAGATCCTCTCTTTCTCTTGTAGACCCATTTACACCCAATTGGCTTTATGCCGTTTGGTGGTTCTACTAGATCCCAGACTTTATTAGAATCCATAGACTCTATTTCGGATTTCATCGCTTTCTTCCAAGAAGGCGCATCTATATCTTGTACCGCCTCATCATAGGTCCAGGGATCGATTTCATGAACTCCAGGTCCAGAGTCCGAAGACTCACCCAGTCCAATCCATCTATCTGGTTGCTTAACAACCCTCCCACTACGACGGCGTTCCGGTGTATTAACAGTGACAGTTGGTGCAGGTTCTAGTGGTGTATCGCTACTCGGTTCGACTGTATCTAAGTCTTCTTTGTTACCTCTCAACTCATCAAGTATTATGTCACTCTTGGGCTTGTGGTCCATGACATAGTCTTCCTCTAAGAACCGAGCGTTAGTACTTATAACGATCTTCTGGTCCGTAGGACTATAGAACATGCCACCTTTAGTTCCTTTCGGGTATCCTACAAACAGCCGTAATTCTGATCTAGGTTCTAACTTATCGGCCCCTTGTCGCAACACATGTGCTGGACATCCCCAGATCCGAAGGTGCCTGAGGCTAGGCTTGCGCCCGCTCCACCTTTCCATAGGTGTGGTGGGTACCGTTTTTGTTGGAACCATGTTGAGAATGTACGCCGCCGTTTCCAAGGCATGTCCCCAGAACATAGTAGGTAAGTCCGAGTAACTCATCATTGAACGCACCATCTCCATAAGAGTCCTATTCCTTCTTTCCGACACACCATTCTGCTGGGGAGTATATGGTGATGTCATTTGGGAATCAATCCCATGATCCGCTAAGTACGCCTTGAATTCTCCAGACAGGTACTCGCCTTCGCGATCAGATCGCAGGCATTTAATGGATTTACTTTGAAGGTTCTCCACAAAAGCCTTGAACTCCTTGAACTTGTCAAAGGATTCGCTCTTGCGGCGCATCAAGTATACAAATCCATACCTTGAGTAATCATCAGTGAAAGTAATGAAATACTCGTACCCTCCCCTTGCCTGAGTAGACATAGGTCCGCATACATCAGAGTGAATCAAATCCAACACTTGTTCAGCCCTTCGTCCTTTACCAGAAAAAGAACGCTTGGTCATTTTTCCCTCAAAACAGGATTCGCAGGTTGGAAGGTCCTCTCCTTCAACACCACTGATGAGACCATCAGCTTTCAACCTTTGAATTCTATTTGAGTTAATATGACCTAGCCTTAGATGCCACAAGTATAATTGATTCATCTTAGAAGGTTCCTTTCTCTTATTGGTGTTCGTAGATGTGTTATTACTCTCGGTTAGTTGCATCGTGTTAGACTCAGGATTTAGTACATGAAAATCGTCCACCAATGTACCGGAACAGATAATATCACTATTTCTTCTTATGATCACGGAGTGATCAAAAGAAACAGAATATCCATTCATGATAAGTTTAGAAACCGAAATTAAATTCTTTCTTAAGTTGGGTACATAAAGACAATTTTGTAAAACTAAAACCCTATCACTACTAAAGCGTAAGTGAACGTCTCCCACTGCAACAGCCGCCACCTTCGCAGCATTGCCCATGTAGACTACGATCTCTCCCTCTCTAAGTCTCCGGGTTTCTTGGATCCCCTGCAATGAATTGCAGACATGATCAGTGGCCCCCATATCTACACACCAGGTGCTGGTAGATAACACCACTGATAATGTTTCGGTGACTAAGGAAAATTTCGTATCTTTGATGAGAGGACAATCAGACTTCCAGTGCCCAGACTGCTTGCATCGAAAGCACTTGCCTCGCGGCTTACTTTTCCCAATCCGTGGTTCAAAACCACTGGGCTTCTTTGCTTGCACTTCCATCTTGGCCACCAGAGCTTGTGATTCTCTGATCATACTTATTAGTTCATTTCTTTTGAAATCGTTTTTAAGTGATTCCTCAAGAGGACTGAATTTAATGAGTATGTCAATCACCTCTAGTCCGGCTTCCTTACTATGTCCTAACATCTCCTTGAGGTCATTTTCAATGTCCTCATCAGTTGGGACAATAGTGGATTCGGAAGGCTCAACAGTCTGAACATTGTCCAGATTTCTTTCCCAAACATTACTATAGGGAACCAGTGAGTTTTCATCTTTAAGTATATCACAAAGTGGGGTCACAGTCATTCTTAACCTATAAGCACATAAAACAAACAAACAATTTAATATCCGATATTATCTCCCTTAAATAATATCATTAAATCACTAATCACATCTAAAATCTCATCAGGTAAAGCAAGCCACGTTGGTGTGGACGTTTACCCACCCAAATGATTTAGCAATTAGATTTGCTTCGGTCGTACATCATTATAGCGTTACTTCGTTGGGAAGAATACTATAAAGCGTACCTAAGTGTAAACCATTACTCAGTACTAAGGCGAATCGTTTAGAATTGTTACGTCACCGCAAGCCACGTTCGTGTGGACGTGTACGACAACTCGCAATCCTTCACAATTCTCTATAACTGTCTACATCAATTATTCTAAAATCCCATTCAGTATAGCAAGCCACGTTCGTGTGGACGTTTACTATACCAAAAGATTTATATAATTGAAATCCAATTACTTGATCCATTTGATCTTGTAAATCAAGACGCGGAGAATCATAAGTGAAACTCGAAGTTTCTTACCAGTGATTCACCATGTGAACAACCCTATCTCTCATAAATGAGGGAGCCGAGCAGACAATCGATCCACCTCCAAAAGATGGTACGACTGCCTCTAATTTGTGTCCTCGACATGACCAAGTGGCTTTGGCTCCATTCCACTCCCCGGTGTGAGAATGAGTCGACTTGAAATCAGTTTTGGAAAGACAAATTAGGCATTGTTTGATGAACTTAATCAATGTTTCTCGTAAGAGGAATTACAAGAACTCTCCTCCAATGACCTATCTATATAAACTTCAAAAGTTTATAAAAGTCACCAAGAGAGCAGCAATGGAGACCATGGGTATGTTTCCATACCCTCTCCCACTTAGCTTTTTATAACAAAGGGATACGCTATCTAGTGCATAAAGTAAACACATATAGCATGCATACATGTAATAAAGCACATAGTATTATCACATAGTCAAAATAATTACTAGAATATTATTTTCCGACTATTATGGCTTTACTCCATCTCCGTACGCATCTTCTAGTCTTCAGTCTTCGTTCTTGAATGCTCCATGTGACGAGAATATTAATTTCCAATATTTAAATCTATTTATTTTTAATAAATCCAAAAGATACTTAATTAATAATAATTAAGTCAATCGAATAAATCAAAAATAAAATTAAATATTATTAATATTTTTATTTATTTATTTTCCCTTTCTACTTCATTAAATCTCTAGAATAATCTATCCAAGACCCACTTGGAATATTCTAGAAGACTTCTATAATGAAATAAGGAAATAAACTAATTTAGGACTCTTCTACTTTCCAAATTAATTAGATTCCTAATCCATGAATATTTCCATAAAATAGAAATAATCAATTAGGAATCCTAATTAATTCCAAATTGATTCTTTTCCTAATCCATGAGAGTTCCCAAGATAGGAATACTCAAATAGGAAAAACCCGAATCAATTAGAAAAGTAAATCTACCGGACCGGGATAGCACGGGGTGGGGATCCCCGCGCCACCCTTCGAACCACGCCTAGGAGGTGGCCGGCCACCATCGCCGGCGGCTCCTCCATGCATGGATTGATCGATCCTCATGGGATCGACCATGGGGATGGTCGATCCTTGCCCTTTTCACCCTCACGATCATCTCCTTCGTCACGTGTCTTCTCCGGCGGTCGTTTCGGCATCGATCCAACGCAAAATAAATTACAAATTTAATTTTACACTATCCGGTATCGATTCTATACATGAAATCGACCCTATACATTTTCCGGAAAAATAAAACAATAATAATAAACCTAAATTCGGTCAACCCCCGAATTTTTACTATTACAAGCATTCACCACCAAAAACGAATCTCGACATGTCCGAGAGTTTAATCAATCCAATAATCATGACAAAATAAATTAAACGAATAATTAATCAAGCCATAATAGTCGGAACCCTGCAAGGTAGAACAATTTTATCGAAAATACCGCGAACGTAAACCACGCTCTGATACCAATTGTTGGAATTCGATATCCCGGGCTATTAAAAATTGCGGAAACTAATAACCCGATCAAACACCTTCGCCGGAGATCACACGAACACCACGTACGAGCCGGAGCACGAGCCGAACGCACGACACGGCCGAAGCCGAGCGCACGCCCAGCCCGAACCCCCGCACGCGGGGTTCGCGATCGATGGGATCGATCGCATGTAGCGATCGATCGGGTGGGGCTGCATCAGCAGCCCCCGCGGCGAGTCCGGCGACTCGCCGCCGCCTGGAGGCGCCCCACCTCGCGGTGGGGTAGGGCACGGCACCAGCCCGTGCCCAGCGATCAATCATGAAGATCGATCGCAAGCCCTCGGCCCAGCCGAGGGTCGACGCCTCTCGCCCCTTGAAACCCTAGGGGCGATCGATCCCGTGGTCCGGTGGTTCGACCACCACCACGCGATCGTCCCTCGTTCCGGATTTCATACTTCGGATCTTGCGTTCACGATATTTTACGATAAAATAAAATCGAATAATATCAAGGGTGTTTAGATATTATACCTTCGATTCGTTGTTCGGAGAAACGAAATCAAGATGACCTTTGAATCTTCCCACGTATTCCTTGCACTAGCTTGAACGTCGGGTGGGCGACGATCCTCCAAGCTCTATGGATCTACTTCTCTCTCTACTTTCTCTCTCTACTTTCTCTCTCTAGAAGAATTATGATCTTCAACATATGAGAATAGAGAAGACCATGTAGTGCTTTTATAGGCTACGTAGGGGATCTAAAGGAGGTGGAATATTGGGCTTCCAATATTGATGATTAAATTGAGCCCAAGCCCAAGTCTATTAATCCTTATCAATATTAATTAATTTATTTTCCACTATATAAATTAATTGCACCCCCAATATTAAACCATATTATATCCAAATAATATTTCTCCGGTAGTATTATTTATTCCGTGTATTTAAGATTTAAATATCCGTGAATAAAATTTATTTATTGCTTCATAAATTTATTCATCTCTTTTATCCGAGACTAGTACCACTCAACCTTATTTATTATGCGGAACAAATCCACTCGCGAGGTTTACATAATAAATCCTTATGAGCTCATCTCGGGGATATTATCAACCCTTCCGGGATACACTGTCCCGTCAAGAATTCACGGCATGCCATCTATAAAATATAGTGACCCAACTTAACCGGTAATCAACCCAATAATTAAATCGGTTAATTCCTTTGGAAAATCAAAGTCACTTATATTAAATATACACACCCGCAATTGTATCGGGGATTAAGAATAAAATACACTGAGTCTTAAATCAATTATCACCGAGCAAACCTAATTGACAAGTCTCAAGCGATCCGCTCAATACACCAAGTGTACAAGTGTGATAAAATAATTAAGACAAATTATTTTCTCTCTCACACAATGACTATACCAATGGATTGGTCCGTGTCCATCTAGGTCGTGAGCAACTGTTCGATTAAATACGAGTAACTGATAGTATGATCTTCTGTGTGGGCCCGACACACCATACTAACTACAACGTATAAAATCCAGGACTATGATTTGCATGTATTTAATTAACAATAATTAAAAGCAAATTAATGTTCATTATTAATAGGTAAATGAAAGTGTACAAGGAGTTCAGAATACTCAAATCTTGACATTAAGTATACTACTCCAACAGATTCAAAGGTGTTTGATTTCGTTTCTCCGAACAACGAATCGAAGGTATAATATCTAAATGTCCTCGATATTATTTTGATTTGGATTTATTGAAAATACCGTAGAACGAAGATCCGAAAGTCGAACCCGGATTAGACGAATGATCACGCGGTGGTGGCGAAGCCACCGGACCGCGGGATCGCCCGGCTAGGGTTTGGCGGCGCGCGGAGGAGAAACCCTCGGCTGGGCCGAGGGCTTGCGATCGATCACAAGGATCGATCGCGGGGGTGCGGGCTGGTGCCGCACCCCACCCCGCCGTGAAGGCGGGGACCTCCAGGCGGCGGCGAGTCGCCGGACTCGCCGCGGGGCTGCCCATGCAGCCCCAGCCGATCGCGTGGGACGCGATCGATCGATCGCTCGAACCCCGCGACGCGGAGGTTCGGCTGGGGGTGATCGCGTGCCTTCGGGTGCGTGGTCTCCTCGGCTGGACTCCGGCGCGTTCGTCGGCGTTCGTGTGATCTCCGGCGAATGGTTTTTGATCGGGCTATGGTTTCCGCAAATTTTAATAGCCCGGGATATCGAATTCCAACAGTTATGACGCCTTTAGGCTGAATTTCCACATGAATGGACTGAAGAAATCGCTTCATGAGCTCCATGGGATGCTTAAGGCTGCTGAGCCGGCGATTAAGAAGGACCCTAGGAGGGAAGTTCTTATGATTCGGGAAGGAGGTACCAAAAAGTTCAAGGGGATTAAGAAACCGGAAGTGAAAGGCAAAGGGAAAGGGAAAGTTGTGGCAGCTCCTTCCAAAAGGTTCTTGAAAGCTTCTAAGGTTCCTGGGGAATCTGAGTGTTTCTACTGCAAGAGTGTTGGACACTACAAGCGAGATTGCCCTAAGTTCAAGGAAGATGTGAAGAACGGTGTCGTTCCTTCATCTTCAGGTATTTATGTCATAGACATAAACTTTACAAATTCTTCTTCTTGGGTATTGGATACCGGATGCGGTGCTCACATTGTTTCACATGTGCAGGGACTGCAAAGAAGTAGAACTTTGGTAAAGGGAGATGTCGATCTGCGGGTTGGAAATGGAGCGAGGGTCGCTGCATTAGCCGTAGGATCTTATGATTTGTGTTTGCCTTCGGGCCTTGTTTTAGTATTGAATAATGTTTATTTCGTACCAAGTATTACCAAGAACATCATTTCTATTTCAGTATTGGATACTGAAGGATTTTCCTTCACTATAATAAATGGTTTGTTTACTATTTCAAAAAGTGGAGTGTTATATGGTTCGGCACGATTAGAACATGGTTTATATATACTTCAACTTGACAATCATATATATAACATTGATACCAAAAAGGCCAAATCGAATGAATTCAATGAAACATACCTTTGGCATTGTCGATTAGGTCACGTCAACATTAAACGTGTAGAGAAACTTCTTAAAGAAGGCATTCTCAAATCTTTTGACTTGGAGTCATTTGATACATGTGAAGGATGTTTGATGGGAAAAATGACAAAGTCACCTTTTCTAGGGAAAGGAGAACGTGCAAATGATCTATTGGGTTTAATCCATACTGATGTATGTGGTCCAATGAGTTCACAAGCACGTGGAGGTTATTTCTACTTCATAACTTTTACCGATGACTTAAGTAGATATGGTTATGTCTATTTAATGAGGCATAAGTCGGAAGCCTTTGAAAAGTTCAAAGAATTCCAAAATGAAGTTGAGAATCAACTTGGTAAGAAGATAAAAGTCATTCGATCGGATCGAGGTGGTGAATATCTTAGCCAAGAATTTGATGATCATCTTATGAGTTGTGGTATTCTATATCAACTCACTCCACCTGGAACACCCCAGATGAATGGTGTTTTCCGAAAGGAGAAATAGAACCTTATTGGATATGGTTCGATCGATGATGAGCCTTAGTGAACTACCAAAATCTTTTTGGGGACACGCACTTTTAACAGCGGCCTATACACTGAATAGGACACCGTCAAAAGCTGTTGATAAGACACCATACGAGATATAGAAAGGGAAGGTCCCTAACTTATCTTATATCAAGGTTTGGGGATGTGAAGCTTATGTGAAGAGAAATATCTCTACAAAGCTTGAACCCAAATCGGATAAATGTTTCTTTGTTGGTTATCCAAAAGAAACACGAGGGTACCACTTTTACAACCAATCTGAGAACAAAGTATTTGTTGCTCGAGATGGTGTATTTCTTGAAAAGGAATATCTTTCCAAGAAAGTAAGTGGGAGCTCAGTTGAATTGAACGAAGTTCAAGAAAACTTGAACGAGGTTCAAGAAGATCAAACTGAGATGGACACTCAAGACCAATTCGAGAGTGCTCCAGTGGTTTTGGAAACCACACCTAACCCTCGAAGGTCCGGAAGGATTAGATCTCAACCTGACAGATACTTAGGTATTCTGAAAAATGAGAACTATGAAGTCATGCTTTTAGAAAGCAATGAACCTTCGACCTATATCCAAGCTATGACGAGTCCAGATTCCGAGAAATGGCAGGGTGCCATGAAATCCGAAATGGAATCAATGTCTGAAAATCAAGTTTGGAACTTGGTCGATTTGCCAAAAGGGGCTAGGCCCATTGGATGCAAATGGATTTACAAGATAAAAAAAAAAGACATGAATGGAAAACCTAGAGTTTTCAAAGCAAGGTTGGTGGCAAAAGGATATAGACGAATTCACGGGGTGGATTATGATGAAACCTTTTCACCAGTTGCTATGATTAAATCCATTCGGATTCTCTCAGCCATTGCTGCTCATTATGATTATGAGATATGACAAATGGACGTTAAAACCGCCTTCTTGAATGGGATTCTAGTAGAGGATGTGTTTATGACACAACCAGAGGGTTTTATCGATCCTAATCAGGCTGAGAGAGTATGCAAGCTTAATAGATCCATTTATGGATTAAAGCAAGCATCTCGGAGCTGGAATCTTCGGTTCGATGAATCCATACAAGAGTTTGGATTTCAAAAGAACATGGAAGACTCTTGTGTTTACAAGAAGGTCAGTGGGAGTTACGTTGTTCGATTATTACCCAAAGTACGTATTGTATGCTCTGAGCATTACGAATTGGTTTCAAGAAAAATTTGGTGAGGCCAATTGGATGTGGCCAAAACTATTCTAAAGTGTCGTTCACGGACAAAAGAATATTATCTTGTCTTTGGAGGACAAGATGAGTTGAAATTAACAATCTATTTGAATGCATACTTCAAAACAGACTAAGATAATTTCCGATTTTAATCTGGTTATATCTTTTGTTTGTTTAGAGGTAAAATGTGCTGGAATAGTTCCATGCAATGCATTAGCTGATTAAACTACAGAAGCTGAGTACAACACTGCATTGGATGTAGTGATGTTGGCAGTTCAGATTTGAAAGTTCTTCGATGAACTAGGTGGCGTAACTAGCTAGGCCCATCCGATAGTTCTCTATTTATAGTAGAGCTATCGCGCAAGCCAATGAGCTAGAAAGCACCACAAGTCTAAAACAAGTGCTCAGGAGGTTCCACATTATCTGGGAGATAGTTTTGTGGAGACATCGAGATAATAAAATTGCAACTTTTGGTAAAGTTGCAAACCCGCTTTCTAAACCTCTCCAGCAGTCTAAGCTTGGGGTTTTCACGACTGCAATTGAGATCAAACATCTTAGAGATGGTTGTGATTTCTATTACTGTATTAGATACTTTTGGAGATTTGGTAAACATTCACTCATATGTATAATATATAATTTCTTCATATAATTGTGGTTTAAATTGTATGAATTATCCAAATGATTAAATTATATTAATTGGGTTATGAGGTCTATTTACCACATAATGAAGTCTCAATTGTTGAACTAATATAATTAAGTCATAAATTGTTCCTAGTTCGTATCATCGAGTACGGACAAACTGACGATACAAAGAACTAGATTGTAATGTGTACTATAGCGCTGCTTCATGGGCTAGTGATGTGGGACATAAAGTACAATTACATAGATATTAGCTGGGAGCTAATGATCGAACAGACCCGACTGGAATAGTATTTAAGATTTCGAGTCATAATACTATTTCATTGACTGTCGAGCAATTTCCTCTGACCTGAGTAGTCCAGAGTAATTCCATTGTGAAATGGTGTACTTTGATACAAGTAAACGCCTTTCGTAAAAGGAGGTTATAAAACTTGTTATTGGGTATATCAGGAAGCAAGTGGGAGAGCTTGGATTGACAAGATGGGATTGTCCTCCATTTTATAATGGGATACATGTCTTACCGGCCACTTGGAGAGTCGAGACTGTGGAAAATACGTGGCCAAGTCCAGATTCGTATCATAGTGATAAATCTGGTTTTACAGTCTGTCTCAAAGTCCAAGAAAGGTTTGAACCGATTGAGGATGACTCGAGTCTTGCCTCAAGTTCAAACTTAGACATAAAGTGACAACAGGAAGTTGGCAGCACACTGGCTCTGAAGGCCAAGTGGGAGATTGTTGGGATATGTCCTTCGATCCTACGTGGGCAATCGATAAAGTCATAAGGTCGTCTATGGATGTTAAATGATTATTCGATAATATTAATTGTTGGGAACAATATAATATTGATCGATAAAATCATACCTACAGGGTCACACACGAGCTCGATATTGATATACATTGCTTGATAAATATATTGATTTAGAATCAATATTTACGTGGATTTAATTCCCATGCATGGGATGCATGGCTTGCATGGATGCATGTCACATAGTGTGACATGGCATGCCACACAAGCCAATGGGACCACATATCATGATTTGGCATGATTATGTGGAGATGATCTTTGAACTTCACCATAACACCCCATTATGTGTGGTTATGACACACACATTATGGTGGGGGTTACATGTGAAGTAAAAGGGGTATACTGAGCATGAAAATCAGTTTTTCATGTCTCATTCTAACACCATCATCATCAGCCACGAAATTCACAAGAAAGAGTGAGAAGAGAGAGTGTTCTTGGAGAACCACTTCAAATAAGCAAGGTGTTTAT
Source organism: Euphrasia confusa (assembly GCA_954870475.1). Lineage (NCBI taxonomy): Eukaryota > Viridiplantae > Streptophyta > Magnoliopsida > Lamiales > Orobanchaceae > Euphrasia > Euphrasia confusa. The sequence continues at coordinate 20,344,367 of OX940966.1, forward strand.
CATCCGGGTTCGTGTGCAACACGTAGAGGCCAGGCCATTTGTGCGGCTTCAACATCCGGGCGATCCAAAGGCGTGACAAGGTCATACCAAAGGTGTACATTTCGAGGCTGATCCATTTGAGGTGGTTCAATCGACTCAACACCACCTCATCGACATTAACCACAGTCAACGATCACCAAAAGTAAGTAATCGTTGAACCTTATATATATATATTGGATGTGTATATATATATATATGTTTATATGTGTTCTTATACACATTAAGTGTGCACTAAGATCATGGCATAGTAGATCTATTGCTTTACACGCTTCCGCACACACGGTATATCGATCGGATCGGTATACCGATACCTTCATTAATGGGTGTGGTTGGGAGTTGATGAGTCGTTTCGTGCAACGATTGAAATCCGGCGGTGGGATGACTCAGAACAGAGACGCATCAATTCCCTGAATTGAATGGTCATATCATATTAATGGATATGGAGCGTTGGATGGGGTGATTTACTATTAATTTTATTAATACGAGTAATTAATAAGCGTAGTTGGTAGTTGAATCGTTTCGTGGAACGATTGAAATCCTGGTGGTTGGATGGATCAGAATATTAAGCCTATAAATACGAACGAAAGAACTCTACTTTTCTATATCCATTAATTCTCCATTTTTCTGTTTTGTTCTGGTTTTTTCATGGAGCAGTTATCACCACACTTTTTCGAATTTCACAGCAGTTGCATTACTTTATCGAGATACTCGAGTTTCCAAAATTAAAGCATCATTTCCCTGAGTCATCTTGCACGAGATACGCGAGGTTCCAAAACCTCCCGTAGTATTCATCTGTCTCCTTATGACTCGGGGTATCGGTTGCGATGATTCGGAGTGCATGTTAGCTTGTGCTCCTTGTCTCCGTCGAAATCACCAGGGAGGTCTACCTCCTCCGATTTACCAGTTCTGGTCAAGGCTTAAAAATCTGTGCTGCAGATTCACTGGTGACTGGTGTGATGCTCTGTTATTTTTCTTTTTTGCTCAGCTTTTTAGTATACCGCTGACCGATAGTGTTTAGGGTTTAGAGTTTTGATCCATCAATTGTTCTCAAGTTTTGGGGTTCTGCTTTTTGATCTTCTGTGTAATCGTTACTATAATGAATTATAAGATTTTAATTTATTTTAAATTTCTGCATTTTTTAATATTCTCATTCAAATTTATCACACAGTCGCTTTTAATTATCGTGTATCGTATTCGTATCACGTTGTCCATTTATCGTGACTGGTTTCACGGCTTAGGATTATTGTGTAGTCTTACGGTATTCATTTATCGTGAATGATCTCCCAGAGTCCACTAGTCGTGTATGTATCACGGTGTGATTAGTCTCACGGCGTTCGACTATCGTGGATTTTCTCACGGTGTCCAGTTATCGTGTATGCTATCACGGCGAGCGACTTTCGTGGATGATCTCACGGTGTCTACTTATCGTGTATGGTCTCACGGTGTACGATTATCGTGTATGGTCTCACGGTGTCCATTTATCGTGTATGCTTTCACGGCGAGCGACTTTCGTGGATGTTCTCACGGTGTCCATTTATCGTTGTTGGTCGCACGGTGTCTATTCATCGTGGATGAATTCACGGCGTACAATTATCGTGATTGGGCTCACGGTGTCTTATTATCGTGCATAGTCTATTGGAGTTTTATTATTAATTTTTAAAAGAGAAATTCTATTTTAAATTACATATACAATTTATATTCATTTGTTAAACAGCGAGGGTAGTGTAGACTTTTTCTACCCAATTGCCTAATAAACTTCTACTTTTATGGACAAGGCCTCAGAACTTATTTATTTTATGAGTTAGTCCTGAATCGGTATTCCCACTAAAAAATTTATAATAAGTATAATTATGTAAGTAATAAATAAGTTATATAAAAATGTAATAATATTAATGTAAATAAATGAGTATTTAAATGATAAAATTATAAAAAAAAAAATCCATTTCAGTGTGCAATTTTTTAAAATACAACCCAAAAGGCAATTTATATCTTGTTCCTAGGAGCACGATTCTAATTGTACACCCATGATTATATCTTCATTTATTTTTGGATAAATATTAATTAGGTATGCTAATATATTCATTGTTATGTTAATTCAATGTTTATAATAATTATTTTTTGAAATGAATATTTCTTATTATTAAATGATGATTTTTATATTTTAAAGGCTGAGAGCACTATTTATATCGTACTCCTAGGAGCATGATATAGGTATTGACCCAAAAAAGAATAGTATTCAAAGTATTAAGAATACGAGGGAGTATTACTATCATTTGCGTTGTTGTGGATGTATATGCCGCCCCGATCTCTTTGCTTCTCCTCGATCTTCTTCTTTGTTGAACACACAACTTGTTTTCTTACAACATAGTCAACTGTTGACTCACTTATTATGTTTAGAGATTTAAGTTTAGATTTTATGAATACTCCCTCTGTCCCATGGCAATGGGCAGAGGGAGGGTGGCACAGTTATTAAGACAAAGCTACTTCTGAACTTTTTTGGCCAATGTTAGAAGGGCATTTCAGTCTTTTTGAGTGAAAGATTATTTTTAAACTTTTTTTATTAAACAAAACAACTAAAATCAATCCGTAAAAAAATAAATTTGTCCAACTAAAATAATGTGAAAAAAAACTTCAATCTGAATTTTCACAATCCAGATCCATCTTCTTCTTGAAGAATCTGAAAAAAAAAAAAGATTTAAATAATCAAATTCATAGATCTACCAACTAAACGCACAGATGATGATATAAATCATAAAAAAACTCAGATCTTGAGTTAATAATAAGAACAAATCATAGATCTATGATTTTTTTCACACAAAAACCCAGAATTAATATACCGAAAATAAATAAATAAAACGAGATTCATAATTAATTTCTGCCCAAATTACACAATTGACTTCATCCTCAAAGATCACCTTCATATCTACAAGAATATTATGATAAGATCTAAAAAACGAATCTAGTAATTGATACAGATAATACTATCGTAATATTTATGAAAAGTAAAACATTAATAAATCAAATATTGAGAAGCTTACTTAATGTTAGATTTGCAGAAGGTTGAGAAGCGCAAAGCATTTAGGCAGTCCAAGAGAAGATTCTTTTGAAATAGAGAGATTCTTTCAATATCACTTTTAGAAATACGAGTGTTGAGTTCTTGTGCTATTAGAGTTGCAGAAGAGATACAAGAGATGATGTGAGAATGAGGCAAGGGGTATAGAAATAGTGTGATTTTTTAGAAATGTGTTTGTGTTTTGAAAATGAGTATGAGTATTTGATTATTGTTTAAAGTGTTAATGAAAGATGGGTGAAATTGTTAATTTTATGTATTGAAAAAATAAAAAGGGTTTAATTATGTGTTTTTAATTAAAAAAATAATTAATGTATTTTTGATTTTGTAAGGGTATTTTGGGTAGGAAATATTTTTTTAGAGGGGGGTGTGACTATTGTTATGGACGCAAAAAAACGAGAAGTGTGACTATATCAACGGGACAGAGGTAGTAGTATACATAGTTTTGAATAATATTTTATTTGAAATTTTATGTGAGCTTGTATTTTAATGAGCCGAATGTGCCAAATATTGTACATTCATATGCACGAATTATGTAATTAAACAAATATTATTTATTCTCTATGGCATATAAATATAAATAAGGATTTTTTTCAACTAAATAAAAATATTTCTTACCTCTCATAAAATCATGCTTGAGATACGAAATATGTATTAAAAACAAGTTTTATTTTTTGACAAAAAAATTCTTATAAAATTATGCTTGAGACACGAAATATGTATTAAAAACAAGTGTTATTTTTAGACAAAAAAAGTAAGAAATAAAAATATAATTTTGAATTAAAAAATAAAGTAATTTTGAATAAGATTTAAAAAGTATTGTAAATATAAAAAAGTATGTTTAAAATTGTATTTTAAAGTGTTTTTTTTTCCAATAGTGTATAATTGATTGAAACATAAAAAAAAAAAAAGTGTGCATAATTCTAAGAGAATGAAATTTATTCTTAAAGAGAGAGACATCAAATTAATTTATTGGGTATTATAAATATTGTACTACTTTCGTGTCAATAAATCATGCACATTTTTTCTCTAAATTACAAATAAAGTGTGAATAATTTAATGTCGTAACTCGAAGCATAAACAAAATTTATCCATTATTAATATTTTAATATCTAAATATTTTAAATGTTAAAAAAATAAAAATATTAATGACAAAATCAAATTCCAAGATTCTTTTCCACAGTCCCAAAAATCTGACCGCCTAGAGTTTAGTCGAATAAAGCCACAAAAAGCCGACATCCATCACCTCCCTCCCCCAGTGGCATCCGATGTAATTTCACTCTTTTCATCCATCCTCCCGTTTCTTATTTTTACTAATCATCACCGCAGCGCATTTTAGCACCCTCCCCTCCCATCTCTTCAAACAAACAAAAAAAAAAAAAAAACATCCATCATTCATAACAAATACTATTTGCACATCCATGCGACTGCAAATATTTTTAATATTTTTTTTTTAATTTTTTATATTTTAATTATTTAATATAAATATATTAATTTTATAATAAAAATACTTTTTTCGAAAATATTAATTAAAATTCATTTTTATCAAAAGTAAATATTTTTACATTTTTGAAATCTACAAAATGCGTAAGTAATATAAATATTAATTTTAAATATCAATTAATTCATGTGTTTCTACTTAATTAAATTCATCCCGATTGTCAAAACATATTAAATTTTTAGTTTCAAAATTGCGCAATAAATATAAACAAATACAACGAGACTTCTAAAGTATAAAATTGTCATAAAAACTTTCAAACACCTTATTATACTTATAAAATACTTATTATACTTTAAAATATTCAATAAATAATTAAAATACTAAAATAAGTTTAGCGTCATTACACACTTTGTTTCCTTAACATTTTCACATGTTAAAAAAATTGATTACATTAGAAAACATATAGAAATAAAGTTTGATATAAATTTAAATTAGAAAACAAACAATAATTATACTAATAACATATTTTTCAAAAAAAGTTGAAAAACTGATTTTTTTAGCTTGTTTTTTGACATCTTTGTCAGCCTCAAATTGATCATTCCGTTGTTGTGCATTATTGTTGTGCAGATAATTGTATGCATCCATTTGTTCTTGAAATTGAAACTCTAAACCATATGCGGATGAGTCTCTTCTTTCCATCCAGTATTTTGATATCCACGGCACTGGATGATAGTCGGAACTCATATGCAACTAAAATAAAAGTTATAGTTATTATCTGCAAAAAATAAATTATAAATTATATAATAAAAATCATGAGTTTATTTTCTTACCAATATCCAATTATTATAATTGTTCACGTGCCCTAACACCCAGTGGCGGAGCTAGAAAAAATTTCTTATATATATATATATATATATATATATTTTAAGACGTGGATTATTTTTATAAAAAGAAAAAAATGAGTTTAAAATTAGAAAAAAAAATTATGCAAAATTTCTTTACAAAATATAGTATTTTTACTATAATATAAAAATATATAAATATTAATATCATTTTTTCTAATACGGTGTAAATTTTATATTTTTTATATATTTAATGTATAAATTTTTATTTAAACTATATAGTACATATAGAATCTTTTAGTATACAGTATTAATAATTACTAAAATTTAGCTATTTTTATTAAATATTTTAATATTTAAAAGACAACACATAGACAATATATATATATATATATATATATATATATATATATATATATATATATATATATATGGGTAATTTTTTATAGGGGCAAATATAATACAAATATTATATTTAACTTCATTACTTTTCGTACTTCAAAATTAAGTGTTTCTTGCCATTTTTACCTTTTATAGTTATATTATATTATTTATATATTAAATTAATTTAAAATACAAATTAATGGAGGTATGAACTTTTATATTAAACTAATTTAAAATACAAATTGATGGAGGTTTTTTATGAATTATCGCAGTTGTAGAAATATAATCATTCACACACTATTGCAATTTTATAAAAAAAAATTATTAAATTAATTTAAAATACAAATTCATGGAGGTATGAATTTATATATTAAACTAATTTAAAATACAGATTTAGGGAAGTTTTATATGAATTATCGCAGAAATATAATCATTCCTCCACGCAATTTTATAAAAAAAATTAGGTATGTAATATAAAAATTAAAAAAAAAAGGTATTATAGTCCAAACTAATTTCAAAAACTACTTCTAAATAATTTTTAAATATACGTAAAACCTGCAAATGCAAAAAAATAAAATAAAATTAATTTAATAAATTTAATTTAATAAATTTAAAGTCCTTTTATTTAAAATTACCATATATATATGGAGTATAGATATAGATTAGAATAATTAATTAATACCGGTAAAAAGTCATGAGGTTAGAATTTATTAAATCTAATATAAAAATGTTGAAAGATTAATACAAATTAATTTATTTTAATAAATTTACAGCATAATAATTAGTAGTATCATGTGTTTTGAGCCTTATTAAAGTATTAATTAATAACAATTTCGAATTTTGTGTTTTCAGACCCTACATAATCTCGAAGTTGGTGTTTTATCAGGCACGGCTCTGGGGGCTGATTATGATTTTTCATTAATTTAAATTAATTATTTATAAAATTTAATAATAAAAAACACAAAAATAAAATTCCTCTGGGGGCTGAAGCCCCCAGAGAGCCCTTACTGTATCCGCCCCTGCTAACACCACCCTTGCGCTCGGATGTGCATGATAAAGTTTCAAAGTTACAGGAGGACATAAATATCCGCCAGTTTCTCCGAATGTCATTATGAAGATATTATATGTAGTTGCAGCCACGTATCCACAGTCAGGTACTGAGAAATAGTTAGCCGGACTGCATGGACCATCGAAGTGATTAATAGTTTGGTCTAAGGATGACATAGTTGTAAGACCACCTATAACATTATCATATAATTCTGTTCTTTCGCGGAGATCACGTAGCATATCACCTCTTATTGTACGCCATTGATCTTCATTTAGCAACAACTCTAAAACCGCAATTACCGTCTCCAACCACATCCGTGTATGATTCAATTCTCTTATGTAGGGAGGAAAATATTTCTCCATCTTAGAGCCTCGTAATGTTACCCGTGACTCACTCTGGCGAACGCTACTGTAGCGCGGTGAAACCTGTAGAGAATTTAAGAAACTTGAAGGTGGGGAGTTTGGAGAGGGTGGTCTTGGACCGTGTGAAAAGCTCGCCCGATGTTGATTCTCTTCAGGAGAGCTCGTCCAAAGATATGATGTGCTATTTCTATGATGAGTTTCAGGTGGAATATCCTGATATGCATTTGTGGCCGCCACTCTTCCCTTACCCTTTGGCTTTTTAGAACTCTTTAGTCCGACAACTTTACACCATTTCTCCCATCCTGAAGGTTCACGGTCGGTGCTTGGAGGCTTCTTATAAGGTTCAACTGCCGCTGGTGCACTAACGTATTCTGTGTCTTTGAATAGTTTTTTCCTCATGGTAGTACCACTTGAAAAATCTATATTCAATGTTCTCCAGTAAATATCAATATTATCTGAAGGGATACTCTGTCCGCATGACATGTACTGAAGAAGCCTGCAATTGCACGGAATACCGTGTGTCCTCCACAGATAACACCCGCATTTATTTTGACCTAGATCTCTTGCCCCTTCTGCGATTATCAGTTCGAAAGCCTTAAACGTGACGTTGCGAACTAGATTCCTGAACAATTTGCAGTTTAACACATCAGTCCTCGTCTTGTTGGCGTTAATCATCGATTGTTTTTTTATCTCCCCTATTTGCAACTCCATGACTTGATGAATTTGGTCGAACACATAGTCAAATGTGCAATTACTACCGTCGAGATTGGCTTTCACCCTGTGATGCTCTTGTTCAGCCCTGTAATTCAAGTACAAACAGGTTTCACATAAGAACTCGTAATATTATATATATATATATATATATATATATATATATATATATATATATATTACATATATTTATATAAACAAATATATTTAAAATAATTGTAGGTTTACCTGTTTGTCGTGTAGTTTCCATAGTTCAGTCGATGATCGATATGCGCACTTAAAACTCTGTGTGCATGCTTCGAAAGCCACGTCTTTTCACAATAGCGAATTAGTCCAGGATAGTGCTCGTATTGTTGCTTTACCCATTCCCATCTAAGCAAAAATTCTTCATGTGTAGCTGCTTCAATTGCCCAATTCCATCGATGTTTGAAACATTCAGCAAATTCTTTATTGAAACCTGGTTGTTGTAGAGCCCTTGTTAGAACACATTGCTCTATGTGGCGCCTGCATAACTGTTTCTGAGAATTTGGAAATATTTTATCCACGGCTTTCATCAACGCGATATCCCTATCCGTAAGGACAATTGTAGGTTCAACACTCTCATACAATCCCCGAATAAATTGCAAGACAAATTCAAAGTGGTCCTGTGTTTCACACTGCATAAATGCGTATGCTATGGTGAACGTCTTGTTTGTGCTTGTTGCCCCAACTGCCTCAAGTAATGGCATATCGTACACGGTCGTTTTGTACGTGTTATCGATAATCAGTACTTGCGGGTATGTGTTTATCATTGCGTAAGAGTCTGGGTGGCTGAAAGCAACATCTTGTAGTTTGTTACTGCTATCTACCGTTCGAAAATCGTATCTAATTTCCACCGCCGTACAAACATCTATTTAAGTGAAATGAATATTTTTAAAATATAAAGTGTGCTAATATGTTTACCTGTAATTTCGCTTATCCAGTTCGTGGAAGTAGTTTTGTGTGGGGGTTCTCCCTTCCCGTCTTTCAGTCCTTATATTGTTGATGGCATTGTTCACCCTCTTAATATCTGTAACATTTGTTGGATCGCGTCTCTTTATATCGGCCAACATGTTGCGTGGACTTATATGAAGCAGTTCATGACTTTGTATCTCCTTAAGTTGGCTGGGTGTTAAGGTACCCAGTCTCGATCCCTCTGCAAATTCCGGGAATGGATGATTGTGTGTCCCGGTCTTAACATCGATGCGCCAAAGATCCTGATCGGTATCATATTGCCTAACAACTAAACAAAATCCACACGAATTTCTTTGTGTTTTCGTGTTTCTTTCATTTTTGTTTTTTGAAGAAGGTCTATATAGTCCACCTTGACTACATACATACCTTATCTTATGTGCTTTAGAATCGCGAATGGCTAAGGTAATATTTCGCATACCCGCAATCCACTGAACATATGACTTCACTATTTCTTTCCCTTTTATACCATCTGCCGGATTTAAAAAATCGCTCGTGATATCCTCAAATACATCAACCGCATCATAAAAAGAACTCATTTCAAATTGCAGTCGCTACCCCTCGTCTACATTAAAAGTGGGAATTTATATAATTGATGTTCTCAATTTTTACTATGTTTTTTCATTTAATTAAATTGATGGTTTGTATTTTTATCCTCAATATAACCATATTTATTATCTCTTCATTAATTATAACTATTGTTTTTGTCAAATTTTATATTTTTCCATTTTACTCTAAAATCTAATTATTTTTAGAATTTAAAATAAAATAATTTAAATTTTTCAATGAATTTTAATTATTAAATTTTTTGAATCTAACTATCGTCTTCAATTAATTCAATAATTTAAAATAAAAATAAAATAATTTAAATTTACTCTAAAATCTAACTATCGTTTTCATTATTGAATTTTTCAATAAAATTATTAGAATTTACATTTTTTATTGAAGAAAATAAGTTATTTTGTAAATTAATTCCAAAAATTAGGGGATGGGGTTAGAGAAAAATATGACAAATTACATAATTAATTTTAATATATAAAGTAAACAAAAAAATTAAAATTTAATAATTAAAATTTTATAATTCTATGTTTTTTTGTTAATCATATTAAAAGTGGGTATTTGATTCGTAAAAGCAGCTTTCCAACTATATATATACCGAATATCAAAACTCAACAACACTTAATCGATAATTAATAGAAATATATTATATCTAAACGACGAAAAAACATCAAACCACTTGTCTTTGATTTGTTGTTTTTGTTAGAAATATGAAGTTTATAGGCTGATTTGCTAGCTCTCCTCCTTACTTGATTTCCAGCAAGATTAACTTTGTTCCAAAATTTCCTTATTTCCCTCTCTTTAGTAAAATATGAGAAAATCTGCAATTGGATTTATAAACTTTGTTCTTTATTTCCTTATTTCCCTTTCTTTCATCAATAGTTTAGCTTTTATAGAAGATTGGATTTCAAATCAATAATTGAAAGGATGTCAGTAGTTTTTTATAGATTTATAAAATCAATAATTGAAACGCATGGCATATTCATATATTGTATAGACGGCAGTATTTTTATAAATTATAATATATAAAAATATATTAATTTTATAATAAAAACGAAAACATTAATTAAAAAAATTTACAAAAACTTAAAAAAAAATAGATTTCTGAAACCTATCAAATGCGTACATAATATAAACATCAATTTTAAATATCAATTAAGTCATTTGTTTATACTTACTCGTGCACGCAATTAAATTTATCCTGAATTTCAAAACATATTACGATTTTTTGTTTCAGAAAATTGCGTAATAAATATAAATAATTACATTTTTTGTTAACGGCTTAAGAGTGTGTAACACACTAAACTTATTTTAATATTTTAATTATTTATTGAATATTTTAAAGTATAATAAGTATTTTATAGTATAATTTATTTATATTAAGGTGTTTGAAAGTTTTTATGACAATTTTATATTTAGAAGTCTTCGTTGTATTTGTTTATATTTATTAATTTTCAGAAATTTAAAAATTAATATGTTTTGACAATCGGATGAATTTAATTGCGTGTACGATTAAGTAGAAACGCATGAATTAATTGATATTTAAAATTGATATTTATATTATAGCGCGTTTTGTAGATTTCAAAGATGTAAAAATATTTAATTTTGGATAAAATGAATTTTAATTAATATTTTCGAAAAACGTGTTTTTATTATAAAATTAATATATTTATATTAAATAATTAAAATATAAAAAAAAAATTAAAACATGTGCAAAGAGCATCACTCATCGTTCATACTTAAATCCCTCGCACCCCAGAAAACCAAACGTACTCAGAGTGACGTATTTTTATCCACCTTAACAAACGACATAAAAGCTTCGATCTTTTTTCACTCCGAAAACTGACATAAATTATTCTTCCAAAAATACACTCCCCATCCCTTCGAAGTTTTCCTTTTTCACTGTATTTTCGAGAAATGGAGAAAGTTATTTTCGCCGTGAACTGCGAGCTTAAAGCTTCCGGTATAGTGTAGTATCTCTCCCAGATTTCCCTTTTTCGAGCCCACGAATAAAAACCCAGTCTTTTTCCCTTTTTCTTTTTTCTTTCTTTATTTCAAGAATGGATTGCAAGCGCATTTTAGCAGGTAGTTTAGATCCGGAGAGGAAAAGGAGCGGTGGGCTGAGAACAAAACAGGCGGGGCGCGGCTCTTGCAGAGGAAGTTAGGCTATAAGCAAAATAAAAAAAAAAAACAGGGGAGGGACAGTTATACCCTTCATTTTTCTTAAGTGATTTATTGGCTGGGTATATTTCTTGATACTTATATCCAAAAAAAAAATTATTTTATAAATAAATTTCATGATGGGTTACTTGATGAAAGAGGCTTTGAAGACTCTGTGCGGAGTCAACCAGTGGTCTTATGCTGTTTTCTGGAAATTTAGCTGCCAAAATCCTAAGTAAGTTGATCCCAAATTCAAAGAATTACTTTTGTTGTTGCTGTTGTTGCTGTTGTTGCTGTTGTTGTTTTCAATTGTGTTCTTAGCATTTCATTGGTGTGTCACAATTTCAATTTTTTGTATAATTTATGTTTGCTGTATTCTTGAATTTTTTTTGTTGGAATCTATCACCAGTTACTTTCACTGTAAGCTCTTGCAAAACAATGAGCCAATAAGTTGCAAACAAACTACACAGTGTTCAACATCTTTGTTTGACCAATCTGTGCTGTTTTAATCCATGATTATGTCTGTAAATTATGTTGTTGGCATTTTAAGGTTTGGTCTTACAGATTTCCTCAGTATTTGTTGGTTGGTTTATTTTGTTTGATCTGTAAAACTTTCATTTTCTCCCACTTTTGGATTTTTTCCATTGGTGCATTCAAATTGTCTTGGAGAATCTTAGTGGACCGAAAGCAATAGATTTGTCTCAGTCAGATTAAAGCTTTTCTACTGTTATGATTTCCCTGTGCATCATCACTTTGTTCATTCCTCATCCTGTCCTTATTGTCTGCCAAAATTACTTCCTGGGTTTGGTTCTTTTTTTTTTTCGATTTAACAGTTTTTTAATTGAAATTTCATTTCGGCAGGCTTTTGATTTGGGAAGAATTTTATTACGATGTGGCATCATGCTCCGGAGTTCCAGCACCTTCCGAAAACGGGAATCTAGGATCGGGTGTTCCAGCTGGGGACAAGGTGGATTTTATTGTGAACAATATGATGTCAGATAGTAATGTTAAAATTGTTGGAGAAGGGTGAGTGATTTAAAGCTTTGCAAATTGCTTGTTAAGATAGTGAGAATTAAGTTTCAATGAACATAAATTTATTTATCTGAATTTGTTTTTTCAGATTGGTAGGAAGGGTTGCCTTTACCGGAAATTATCGATGGATGTTGTCTGATAATTATTATAGAGAACCCCACCCACCAGAGGTATATCACATGTTTTTTTAATTGTTTTCATTAATCGGATCTGACAAACCTTTAATTATTAAAAAAGGCCTAGCTGCTGTAAAATTTATCTTTCTTTTGTCATTTATAAGGTAAAATATCTTTTTACTTATTTAAATTTGTAATGCAAAAAAAAATGCTTCTCGTTTCTGTTAATGTTCCATCTCATCCTATTTATCGGTCTCCAGGTTTTAAAAGAGGCCTTTCAACAATTTTCAGTTGGCATGCAGGTATAATTTTTCCTTTTGATCTGTTTTGTTTTGCATTGTAGTGTCACAAGCTTTCGTGGTTTAACTAACTGTTTTTTTCTTCTGTTGATCAGACGGTTGCAGTTATTCCTGTGCTTCCTCACGGTGTGGTTCAATTTGGTTCACATTTGAAAGTAAGTCATGTCATTTGCATGTCATTGATTTGAATTTTTTCCTCTTCTAGGAAGCAAATTTTTTTTACAGATGAAACCATTTGATGTTTTAGTTATCTCAGTTCTCCTAGAAGTGCTTATTATCTTGTGGCTGGGAAAAAAAATGTTGGTTTTAGTTGTTTATAATGCCACTCTCTGATTCTGATTCTAGTTTGTTAATTTACTATATCTCAGATCCCGGAGAATATCGGATTCGTTAACGAAGTGTTGTCATTGGTGCTCCAACTGGGTCACATAACTGGCATCGTACAATCCAAAAATCTCAGTCACCAACCGTTGCCTCTTGAATCAAAATCAATTAAAGCCTCTTGTTTCTCAGCTCAAACCTCTTCTTTGTTTGATGGCCAATCCTATTTTCAACCCTCAAATCAAAGCTCTTCTCATCTTAAGCTGAACACTGTACCAAAATCGGATTCCTCTCTGCAAAACCAAATTTTAAATGGAGCGACTCAACCCGAAGTGATTACTAACCAACAATCCTCAAGTGTGCTAAAAACTACGAATCTGTCAAAGACGAAGAACTATAGTGATGCATGCACGATCCAGCCTTCATCAGGAGATGATTTGTTCGACATTTTGGGTGTCGATTTCAAGAACAGCCTGTTTAAAAAAAATGAACCAGGGAAAAATAGTCCTCTGATAGAAGTGAGTCCCACTTTTTCGGAGCACATAAATACTGGGGGTTTTTCCTTCTCAGGAACTGATAATCTCTTAGATGCCGTGGTCTCTTCCAAGATTAGTCCTCCTTTGGCCGAAGAGAACAGTGTTTCTTCTTGCATGACTACTTTGACTAATACGGACAGCCCGTCTGCTCTCAAGACTTCTTTACCTTATGGGCGTTTTAGGGATTTCGGTAGCGCTAAGGGAGAATTATTGTTTGGCGTTCCAAAATATGTGGCAAAAGGGAAAGAGGATTCGGGGACATATTCACAGGGGAGTTGTGTCTATGATCATCCGTTGGGTGGAAAAGGTCAAGATGTGAAATTGGTTAACGGCATGGCTGCTACCCAGTATTCAAATAATAAAGCGTCTGAGTCGGGAAATAAACTGAATCGCAAGAGACTTAAGCCAGGGGATAATCCGAGGCCTCGGCCGAAAGATCGACAAATGATACAAGACCGCTTTGAGGAGTTGAGGGAGATTGTGCCGAATAGTGCAAAGGTGACACTTTTTTGCATAGGGTTTATTACAAAAATTACCCCTGAAGTTTAGCCTCATCACCCAAAAAAATAAACACTTTCAATATTGCAAATAACTACTACATTTATTGTCTTGTCAAAATGCTCAGACAAAATGGATCAAGAGGTTGATACAAACTTCAAATAATAAGATTATTTACTTAATACAGTACTGGTATGATTTAAATTTTAAAAAAATTTAATTTCTTTGTTTCTTACGAAAAATCACCCTCGAGAGTCGGAATGGAGTTTACAAACCTCGTTGTTTTGATGATCTCCCATTCCCCCCATACAGTGATAAGATAAACGTACAGTTTGTTTTACATTTACTTACACGTGTCTTGTTCTGTTGAACAGTGTAGCATTGATTCTCTTTTGGATCGTACTATTAGGCATATGCTCTTCTTGCAAGGTGTCACAAAGCATGCAGGCAACCTAAAGCAAACTGCCGAGTCCAAGGTGCGAAAATGGGCTGTTTTCAACCGTGTTATTACTCGTTATAATGTTATGCAAATTAGTCCGAGATAAGAAAAGCAGGGTTGCAGAAATATTCTATTTCAATATAAAATGCGCGAAACAAAGTGAAAAAATCAGCTAATTTTCACATGTGATTTTTGTATCTTGTTTATTTTGAATATCAGATTATCGGCAAGGATGGAGGTTTGCTTTTGAAAGATAACAGTGGAGGAGGAGCGACGTGGGCCTACGAAATTGGATCGCAATCTATGGTCTGCCCAATCATAGTTGAGGATCTAAATCAACCCCATCAAATGCTTGTCGAGGTACCTTTGTTTCTATTATCTTTCTTAAATTACATTGAACTTTGTGTTGTTGATGTTCTCGTCTCTGAGTTTTTTGTGTGTGAGTATATATATATTTTTTACATTTGTTTTCCCTTTTTGGCAGATGCTCTGTGAAGAAAGGGGCTTGTTCTTAGAAATAGCTGATAAAATTAGGGGACTGGGGTTAACTATTCTGAAAGGGCTCATGGAAAATCGGGATGACAAGGTCTGGGCACAATTTGTTGTAGAGGTAATGCATGCAATGTTGACGAAAATAAATGTGCATGTTTTGTCGCGTTTGTGTGGGTTTGAAAATACGGTAACACAAGATGGGTTTTAAAGCTCGTACAAACACTTGAACGTAGTGCTTGTCAACGACTTGGCTGGAAATTTCTTATGTAATCAGGTCAAACTTCAACGATGCTTTTTTGTAATTATTCAAAAGATATGAAGCCATTTTCAGTGTCTTTAAAAGCACTATTACTAATTTCTGGCAAGTAAGCTTTTCCTAACTGATTAGTCTTTTCAACAGGCTAATCAAAGCGTGACAAGGATGGAAATCATTCTCTCACTAGTTCGTCTCCTCAACCAAAATGAAACTGGTGTTCATAAGGTAGTCCGAGAATTCAACCGAGCTGCTACGGGTGCAACAACTGGTGGACCCGTTGGGATATGTTAAAAGCAGAGCTGATCCAAATGTGAAATCTCGGACTCGAACTCCACATGACTAACATTTCTCGTTGAAAACCATATACAGTATGTGGTTATAATTCGCAAGCTCGAACTGTTTGAGTAGTTCATGTCTAATTTAATTATTATTGTGTTTACGTACGCTAGTTTTCCCGGAGTCCTTGGATTAATGAGAGGACAGGGGTCGTATAGCTCCACCTAAGCATCGTCTAGGCTTTAGGTTGTACTCAACCACCTCGATTTTAGACTCTAGGCCCCCCGAGTCGCCTTAACACCGTCTAAACCCACTTTGAGCCGCCTAAATTCGATTAATTTCGTCTTTACCTTCTTAGTGGTTCTCGAGCAGATGGAACAATCAAATTTGAGACAAGACTTTATAAATTAAATAAAATGGATGGTATATTATTTTGAATATAAAATCAAATTTGAAAAAAAAATATTAAAAACATAATGAAAATAATCTAAAAATTAATTTTTACAAGTTATTTTTATTATTTTACAATGTTAAGACTTGTGATAAATATTAATCACAAGTATTTTTAAAATATAATATTAATTAATTAAATATAAAAAATGTAAAACGATTAATTCTCGCCTAATCCCCGATTAATCCTTTTAGGCGCGCAGGCCCCTAGTTACCGCCCGACTAGCGTCTAGCGTCTTTTAGAACTTTGCTCTTAACTAGTTCTTAATTAATTTAAAAAAACATTTTTAAATTTTTTAATAAAAATTAATAACATTATATTTTTTTTAATATCCGTGTTCGATGTGACTATTGTTAAGGAACGAAAGAAGTATACCTTAGTAAAAATTTATAAAACGCAACACATAAAAATGAAAAATTATAAAAAAAAATTAAATCATGTTTTTTTTAAAACTTGATTCTAGTTTAAAATTAAAACAAGGGACGATAACATAGTAAAATTTTATAAAAGGCAACACATAAAAAAAGAAAAATATAAAAAAAAAATTAAATCAAGTTTTTTTTAACTTAATTCTAGTTTAAAATTAAAACGAGACATAACCTACTATTTAAAAATAATAAAATATTGCCATCAATAGGTTATTGGACAAATTTTAAAGTGACTAGCTAGAGCCTAGAGAACAACATGCCATTGCCCCAAAAAAAAAAAAGAAAAAAATCCCCCTAACCTCTTGTCATATCTATATAAGTTCGTTCAATGTAATCTTCACTCGTCCCACTTTCACAATTTCATTTTTCTTGATATATACTCCATATAGCAATCTATTTATTTTCATGGAGCTTCAAAATTCGAGATACCTCGAGCTACAAACATTGTTCCTAAGTGCATTGCTATGGCTTAAAGAGTTTCCGACGAAAGTGGCCGAGATTTTCATGCACATTAAAAAGATTGCAAGCGACGATCCACGGAGATTGATCCATTCGCTTAAAGTCGGGCTGGCTCTAACACTAGTCTCATTGTTTTACTACTTTGAGCCTTTGTATAGCAGCTTCGGCGTCTCCGCCATGTGGGCCGTCATGACTGTGGTGGTCGTCTTCGAGTTCTACATCGGTACATATATATGTCACTTATTTTATCGATACATATATGATTCCGATTCCGGTTTTGATATATGTATATATATGGTGTTTCTTATTGATTGTCTTTAGGTGCAACCCTAGGGAAAGGCGTAAATAGGGGATTGGCAACCTTGTTAGCAGGGGGTCTAGGGCTCGGAGCTCACCATTTGGCTAGTGTTAGTGGAAAAACATTCGAACCCATATTGATCGGACTATTTGTCTTCCTACAAGGTACTTAAAGTCGTAAACTAACTACATTAAAACCCCTATGAATTAATAACCTTGAGACCACGAAATTTTATTAATTTATAAAAATTATTAATTTATCGAGTATTTTTTTTCATTTAAAAGAACAAGCTGGGATCGGAAGATTTTACTATTAATTTAAAAAGGTTATTAATATATCAGTATTAATTTATAGAGGTTTTACTGTACTTGTTGGTTTGATTCGATCATCACGTATATTTTTGTTTGCAGCGGTGGCATCGACGTTCATACGGTTTTGTCCGACGGTGAAGGCAAGATACGATTACGGGATGTTGATATTCATCTTGACGTTTTGTTTGGTTTCTATATCGGGTCTAAAGACCGATGAGATTCTCGAGTTGGCACAGAAAAGGTTGCTAACCATAGTTATCGGTGCAACCACTTGTTTGCTCGTGTCCGTTTTCGTGTACCCCGTTTGGGCTGGCGAGGATCTTCACAACCTCGTCGCCCAACATATAGCCAAAATCGGAACTTTCTTGGAAGGTACGTACGTACATATATGCACGTACCAAAGTTGTGAAATTCATCGCATGTACTCATGATATATATCCCATAATATCATATATGTTTGTTTTTATTTTTTATCAGGATTTGCGGATGAGTGTTTGAAAACATTCGATGAATCTGAGAACGGAAGATCGTTGTCGTCTTCGCCTCTTGTCGGCTTGAACAGTGTTCTCGATTCCAAGAACACCATAGAAACCTTGGTATATAAATTATAAATACATATATGCATGTTGTGTATATAAATAAGGAATATTTAGGGAAAAGGGAAATAAGCACATTTTTATTAATTGAGATATTATTAATATTATAATTATAAAATAAAAAAAATACTAATAACTACTATAGAAGTTAAAAAATAAGTATGACCAATGTATAATAAGCAATGATAATTTTAGTGTGCATTGTTACACTAATTTATAAATAAAAAAACTAATATATTAAATTATAAATAATTATTTAAATGTACCATTTTTTCAAAATCTCCCCGTAAATATGTTAATTTGAATGTACATCTTTTCTCTTGTAGGCAAATTTTGCTAGATGGGAATTCGGGCATGGCCAATTCATGTATAGGCATCCATGGAAACAGTATCTCAAAATTGCGAGCTTGACGAGGCAGTGCGCCTGTCGGGTCGAGGCGCTGAAAGGCTACCTGAATTCTAAAACACGAGTATGTACATGACGAATATTGTGAAACCCGAATTCAATAATTATTTCGATTAATATATACAAACTTTGTGTTCATAATTCTATGTGTTACGTACTTTTGTTATAACTGCAGGCGCCCCAAGAAATCGAAGCCATAATCTCGAGCATGAGTTTGGAATCTGGGAAAGCGCTCAAGGAACTAGCATGGTCAATCGAGACGATGACCAAACCATGTTTCCGTGCGACGAATAACCTTAAAATCGGGTTGAAGGGCCTGAATTCGATGCTGAAATCGGACTTATGGGAAAATCATAATCTTATGGAAGTGATTCCAGTTGCTGCGGTTGCATCTCTGCTCAATGATACGGTTACGAGTGTCGACAACCTTGCTGAAGCCATTCATGAGTTGAGTTACTTGGCCAATTTCAAGCTTCAAGACTCACTTCCAATTAATAATAATAATAATAATAATAATAATAATAACATTTCACTTGTTAGCGTTGTGATTGATCATGGAGGGGGGCTGCAGGTTAAGATAGAAGGAAAATCATAATTAAATGAGTATTTAATTTATTATATATATATTTATTTATATGTAAGCAGAAAAATTGAATTGATCTTTTAAGTGATGAATTTCAATAATTTATTGAATTTAAGTGATCAATCATGCAGCTGTATAATTTGGAAAATAAATTCTTGATTTTCCATTTACTTATTTAGTTTGATGGATTAAATACAAGAATATATTTTCTTATATCACTTATATTGATTCTTTAAAAAAAAGTAAAATTGTAAAAAAATTAGACTCT
The DNA here is from genome assembly GCA_954870475.1 of Euphrasia confusa. Taxonomy (NCBI): domain Eukaryota; kingdom Viridiplantae; phylum Streptophyta; class Magnoliopsida; order Lamiales; family Orobanchaceae; genus Euphrasia; species Euphrasia confusa. The sequence continues at coordinate 20,364,037 of OX940966.1, forward strand.
TAACAAAAAAAACTACTATTTCTTATCTCATAATAGTTGAAACATTTCTATTGTAAATTATAAAAAAAAAATGTCACAACTATTTTGGGATATATAAGCAAAAAAATGAGCTGACCTTCCATCTATTGAGAATAATTAGTTATTCTCCTAATTATTTTCTTGTACATATTTAGTTTATTCTCTTCCTATTCTTTTGTGATCTTTTACCCATACTTAGGTAGTCAAATATTGTGTCATTGATCTTAGCCGTAATTAGCTCATTGTATCCTTAGGTTAGTAGTATTCCTTGTACTATATAATTGTTATTCTCCATGAATGAAAATCAAGTTCAATTCATAAACTTATCATGGTATCAGAGCCATTCTGATCCTATCCACATAAAAACAACAAAAACTTCCATTCAACAATGGCCTCTTCAACAATACCAAACAGTGACGAACCCACCAAACCGCTTCTCCTAATTAACGCCCACTCCGTTGAAAAGCTACAAGGACCAAACTACCTTCAATGGCAGTCGACCTTTTCTTCCCTTCTCATTGGTTATGGTCTCAGCCATTACATTGATGGCACGACGGCCGTACCACCCTCTATCATTCAAAAGGACAACGAAACAATATCTAATGCTGCCTATTTGACTTGGTTTCGGCAAGACAAACTATTGTTCGGTGCTCTCACTGGTACCCTCTCCACCACCGTCGCCCCTCTTATCACCCACGCCAAAACCACCAAAGATGCTTGGGATATCCTCGCAACCACATATGCTCTCCCTTCTCGAGGCCACATAAAACAATTGAAACTAAAACTCAAAAACCTAACCAAAGGAACAAGCTCCATCTCAGTCTTTATGCAACAAGTGAAGACCATTGCTGACGAACTTGCGATACTTGGCTCCCCTATTCCAAAAGAGGACATCATCGACAAGATCTGTGATGATCTCCCATCAGACTATAAGCCCCTTACCGATGCCATCCAAGCTCGTGAGACACTCATCACCTTTCCCGAACTCCATGAAAAACTCATAAACCGAGAACTAGCCCTACATTCCGCTGCACTACTCCCAACTCTCTCTGATATACCTGCTGTTGCTCATGCGACGCATTATCGATCCAACCCACAGACCTCCAACCCTTCTCATACTCATCGCTTCTCACCCAAACCTTCAGCCCCCTCAACTCAACCTAATCAAAACCCCTCCAACCCGTATCGGGGACGTTGTCAATGGTGTAACACTGTCGGTCACACTCTTGGGTTCTGTCAAACATTCAAAGGTCTATATCCAAACATCATAGTTCCCAAACATCCAAAAAACCCGGCACATGCACAAGTTCACACTGCTGAACTTGTTCCCTCTTCTCTTCATGCCTTGAACTCTCCATGGCTTCTTGACAGTGGTGCTTCTCATCACGTCACGTCTGACCTCGAAAACCTCTCTTTGCACTACCCTTATGATGGCACAGACGAGATCGTCATTGGTAATGGATCAGGTTTATCGATTACTCACTATGGCTCCACTAAATTTTTTACTTCTACTGTTCCTCTCTCCCTCTCACATGTTCTTGTTGTTCCTTCTATGAAAAAAAATATTATCTCTGTTTCTCAACTTTGTGCTGATAATAACATCTCTGTCACGTTCTCACTCAACTCGTTCTCTGTCAAGGATCTTCGCACGGGCACCCTTCTTCACACGGGAGTAGCTCGTGATGGAGTTTACTACTGGCAGCCTCTATCCCCCACTGTCAACACTACTCATCTTCACCAAACAGACCTACATCATCGTCTCGGTCATCCAGCACCAAAAGTTCTTCATATGCTTTCGTCTTTTTTTAATTCTCCCAAGCTAGATTTATCTCCTTGTAATTCATGTCTTATTTATAAAAGTCATAAACTTCCATTTACCTCATCGTCTCTTGTAACAAACTCTCCACTTGAAGTCATTTTCAGTGACGTATGGACCTCACCCGTCCTTTCTGTCACCGACCACAAGTACTATGTTATTTTCGTTGATCACTACTCGAAATATACTTGGCTTTACCCACTAAAACGTAAATCCGACACCTATAATGTCTTTGTCTACTTTAAAGCTCTTGTCGAGAATTTTTTTACAAAACCTATTCAAACTCTCTACTCCGATAATGGTGGTGAGTATCTGAAACTCACTCCCTTCCTTGCCAAACACGGCATCTCCCACCTCACATCTCCACCCCATACGCCTGAGCACAATGGATACGCTGAAAGACGTCACCGTCACATCGTAGACACTGGCTTAGCACTTCTATCTCACTCATCTATGCCCCTACAGTACTGGTCATATGCTCTCCAAACCGCAGTCTATCTAATCAATCGCCTCCCTACTCCCACTTTAAACAACATCTCACCTTACCAACGTCTATTTGGCAGTACCCCTAACTATAAATTTCTTCACAACTTCGGTTGTCGGTGTTACCCTTGGATACGTCCCTACACGTCCCACAAACTTGATCCCCGCTCCATCCCATGCGTTTTCGTTGGCTACTCCCCTACTCAACATGCCTACATATGCCTAGACCCCACCACGAATCGAGCCTATATCTCCCGTCATGTTCGTTTCATCGAGTCCACATATCCATTTCATCAGTCAACCAGCTTCACATCATCCACCCCTCTACCCACTCCAGACTCTTGGTGCGACATCCAACTCCCTCTCCTCTACTCCAATACCACCCCGTTAATCACACCACCAATAACACCCATTGAACCTCCATTGCCACCATCACCTGTAACCCATCTACCTCCGACATCAGCCCCCCCACTATCCCAACCAGCCTCCCCTGGTCCCCCATCAACCACCCATGCGCCCCCACCTCCTCCTAGCCATTATGCCACTCGTGCTTCCCATAACATCTTCAAGCCTATTGACAAACTAAATTTATCTGCCCAACTTACTCCCACCGAACCCGCCACATATAAACAAGCCCAGAAACTCCCCGAATGGAACAAGGCAATGGTCGAGCAATTTACAGCTCTCACACGAAATGATACTTGGGAGCTCGTCCCACCATCATCGTCCTACAACGTTATCGGTTGTAAGTGGGTCTTCCGTACCAAGTATAACCCCGATGGATCAATTCAACGTCACAAAGCCCGACTTGTTGCTAAAGGATTTCACCAACGACCCGGCCTTGATTACACCGAGACCTTCAGCCCCGTCATTAAACCAGCGACGGTTCGAACTCTATTAAGCCTTGCCGTCACCAACAATTGGGCCCTCCGTCAATTGGATGTCAATGATGCCTTTCTTCAAGGCACTCTTACTGAAACCGTGTATATGTCCCAACCCCCAGGCCATGTCGATCCAGAGAAACCAGACCACGTCTGTCGGCTCAAAAAGGCCCTCTACGGCCTCAAGCAAGCCCCTAGGGCGTGGTACACTGAGCTCCGCACATATCTCCTCGACAACGACTTTGTTAACTCCATTTCAGATACATCACTGTTCATCCACCACGGTCAACATTCTATTTTTGTTTTGGTTTATGTTGATGATATTATAATTACAGGTACTGATGCTACAGCTATATCTACCTTTATCACTCGTCTCTCTGCTCGATTCTCGCTCAAAGATCTCGGCCTCCTTTCATACTTCTTGGGTGTTGAAGTACAACCTTGCGCTTTCGGGCTCTTTCTCAACCAACACAAGTATATTCTTGATGTTCTCACAAGATCAAATATGCTTCATGCTAAACCGTGTTCTACTCCCATGGATACTACCAGTCGACTCTCTCTTGACCAAGGTATGCCACTCGACAATCCCACCGACTATCGTGCTCTTGTTGGCGCCCTCCAATATTTATCTCTCACTCGTCCCGACATTGCGTTCTCGGTTAACAAGCTATCTCAGTTTATGCATCGCCCTACTGACTCTCATTGGCAAGCTTTGAAACGCCTGCTTCGCTACCTGCTTGGTACAATCAACCATGGCTTGCTTCTTCGTCGAGATTCTCCTTCCACTTTACATGCCTTTTCTGATTCCGATTGGGCTGGCGACAAAGATGATTTCCTGTCCACTGGTGCGTACATTGTATATGTTGGTTGCAACCCAATCTCGTGGAGCTCCAAGAAATAACGCTCTGTAGCTCGTTCTTCTACTGAAGCCGAATATCGATCCATTGCGAATGCCGCTGCAGAACTTACTTGGCTCCTACACCTGTTTGATGAACTCCACGTTCCCATTACTACGACTCCTGTCATTTACTGCGACAACATTGGAGCAACACATCTCTGTGCCAATCCGGTATTCCACTCCAAAATGAAACACTTAGCATTGGACTACCACTTCATACGTGAAAAAGTCCAAGCTGGTAAGCTTCGTGTTGTACCAATTGCTAATGATGACCAGCTTGCTGATGCTCTCACGAAACCACTCCAACGGCCACGCCTTGACATGCTCTTATCCAAGATTGGCCTTCGCTCCCGGCAGACCATCTTGCGGGGGGATATTGAGAATAATTAGTTATTCTCCTAATTATTTTCTTGTACATATTTAGTTTATTCTCTTCCTATTCTTTTGTGATCTTCTACCCATACTTAGGTAGTCAAATATTGTGTCATTGATCTTAGCCGTAATTAGCTCATTGTATCCTTAGGTTAGTAGTATTCCTTGTACTATATAATTGTTATTCTCCATGAATGAAAAGCAAGTTCAATTCATAAACTTATCACCATCATCTTCACAATCAAGGGCAAAGTAGTTATTCCTTGCAAGAAAGTTTATAAAAAAAAAAAAAAATTGTCCAAACAAATTCTCTAAATTAGAGACTCAATATTTAGGTGGTAGGAATATTTACACCTCCACAATTGATTTGTACACCCCTTTTTAATTATTTTTATTTGTATAAATATGCATAATATCTAAATTGCTCTTCTTATTCAATTGTACTCATAATCGGTATTTATTAATACTAACTAACTTCACCTCTTCCACTTTTCAGTAAATAAACAAATAAAATAATAAATAAATAAAAGTAAAAAAAGGGAAATTGAGTGGAAGGGCGGCGAGTAGGCGACTGTATTAGATAAAAGTCGGACAGGGAAGACGAGGCGACGGGCGTGGGCTGTCTTTGTGGCTTGACAGCGGGTCTAGGGAGGGTGGCCTCTGTTTTTTTATTTCTTTTCTTTTTTGGGCAACCAAGCAATTTTTTTTAAATTTGTTTCGTCTACTTTTCCGGCAAGCGAAAATATTCCTTTACCTGAAACCCATTTCATAGTAATCGACAAGAAAATATCGTTTTTCTCGATTGATCGATATGATGACAAAGATCGACAGTACTCTCCGTCGCTTCTTCTTAGTTTTTCCCCTGTATATATCCACCAAGAAGCGCCTGAGTACCTCCCTCCAAAACGATCAGAACATCATCTTCGATTGATCAGAACAACAAAGAACCCTCCTCGTCCTACTCGCACTGTCGCGCTCCTCCCAAACCATGGTGATTTTTATTTATTTAATTTTGAAGAAAGGGTGTACGTACAACGTACTAGTGATTTTTAATTGAAGTAATTGTTTGTTTTAAAAAGGTTAATTTGGATATTTTACATATTTATACAAATAAAAATAATTAAAAGAGGTGTGCAAATGAATAGTGGAAGTGTAAATGTCTATACCCTATCTAGGGGCTCAATAAGAAACATTGATTGGGCCAATTAAGCCCATAAAGCAATCAACCTGTAAGGCCCACTAAATGGCCAACCTTCGAGCTTGTTTTAGAATTATAAATTTATTTATTTATAAAGCAAATCAATAATTTGATTAATAAAGTCACAAATAATGAGAACACATATCTTAGGTAAGCTTGAATTAATTTCATCCTAATACAATAGTTGGATTTGAAATCCTAAATTTCATTTGGATATTAATTTGTGCAACACCAATTAGAATTTATATTAATTTGCATTTGTTTTTCATTCATTACACATTCCTATAATCTTGTAAATCTCAATTTTATATATTTCCATAATTAATTCATAATCACAACATTTTCTTAAATTAAAATAATTAAATCTCAATTTTATATATTTTCATAATTAATTCATAATCACAACATTTTCTTAAATTAAAATAATATATGGATATTAATCTTTAAATATGATATTTTACCCAAAAAAAATTAATTACAATTTCTTAGCGAAACCTCAGTTCACTCAATTTGGAGGGTACCGCAAAAAAATAAGTTATTAAAGGTGAGATTTATGTGTAAATTTTAAATTCATCAAACATTTTTTATCTTACAACTCTTACAATTTCTTAGTGAAACCTCAGTTCACTCAATTTGGAGGGTACCGCAAAAAAATAAGTTATTAAAGGTGAGATTTATGTGTAAATTTTAAATTCATCAAACATTTTTTATCTTACAACTCTAATTATTTCATTTATTAGCTTGAAGAAATCCATTTAAGACAGGTTGTTATAGTCTGATGTATATATGTAACCTGTAAATTTATATCAATTAATTTCAAATAATTTAATCAAATAAATAACATTATTATACTAAAATGACGTATATAAGTTAGTTATTGTAAATTTAAATAATATTACAAATATACATTAGAATATTATATATCAATTTTTTTAATAAAAATAAAAATATAATAATATACTAAATTGATGTATATACAAGTTAGTATTTATAAATTAAAAAATAATTATAATAATAAAAAAATAGAAAAATAAAAATATAGGGCAATCAAAATAATGAAGGAAATCACGTGATTGATTTAATATTTTTGGCTAAGATCATTTTGTATATACAATATTTGTTTTACTTTATTTAAGTCATATATCTCGTCCTTCCTTTTATTTTCGCGCAATAAAAAGTTGTGATTGTTATAGCTTTATATACAGTGGGAATACCGGATTCAGGACCACCTGATAAAATAAATAAGTTCTGAGACTCTGTCTATAAAAGTAGAAGTTTTATAAGCAATTGGTTAGGAAAAGTCTACAACACCCTCGCTGTTTAACAAATGAATATAAACTGAATATGTAATTTAAAAGAGAATTTCTCTTTTAAAAATTAATAATAAAACTCCAATACAATTTCAGACCATCCACGGTTACAGTACGCCGTTAGACTATGCACGATAAAACGACACCGTGACATCATTCACGATTATCGTACGCCGTGACTTCATCCACGATAAATGGACACCGTGAAATCATTCACGATTATCGTACGCCGTGAGTTCATCTACGATAAATGGATACCGTGAGAACATCCACGATAAATGGACACCGTGAGAACATCCACGATAATCGTACACCATGAGACCATCCACAATACATTGACACCGTGAAACCATATAAGATAAATTGCACACCGTGAGCTCATCCAGGATAATCGCACGCCGTGAGAAAGTACACGATAACTCGACACCGTGTGCTCATCCACGACAGTCGCACGCCGTGAGACAAATCACGATAAATGGACAGCGTGATACATACACGATAAGTCAACTCCGTGAGACTATCCACAATAATCATAAGTCGTGAGACCATCAACGGTAATCATACGTCGTGAAACCATCCATGATAATCATACGCCGTGTGAACAACCACGATAAATGGGCACCGTGTGACAGTACACGATAATTAAAAGCGACTGTGATAATTTTGATTGAGAAAATGAAATCGGACAAATTTAAAATAAATTTAAATATTATAATTGAGAATAATTGATGAATCAAAACTCTAAAACCTATAAATTGAGAACAATTGATGGATCAAAACTCTAAACCCTAAACACCATCGGTCAGCGCTATACAAAAAAGATGAGCAAACAAGAAAAATAACAAAGCACACAGTGAATCTCCTCTTTTGACATCTGGTCAGCAGCACAGATTTTTGAGCCTCAACCAGAAGTGAAACGGCAGAGGACGGAGACAAGGATCTGAGGTGCTCCCGAATAATTCCAGCTGACACCCCGAATCATCTATGGTGACCGAAAAAAACTACGGATCTTAGGCTCTAAGCACTGTAAAAAAGGTGACCGATAAATATTACGGAGGTTTTGGAACCTCGCGTATCTCGTGGAAGATAATTCAGGCAAATGATGCTTTTATTTTGGAAACTCGAGTATCTCGATAAAGTAATGCAACTGTGAAATTCGAAAAAGTGTGGTGATAACTGCTCCATGAAAAACCAGAACAAAACAGTAAAATGGAGTATTAATGAGAATAGAAAAATAGAGTTCCTTCGTTCGTATTTATAGACTTAATATTGTGATCTAATTTAAGTCATCCAACCACCAGGATTTCAATCGTTCCATGAAACGATTCAACTGCCAACTACGCTTATTAATTACTCGTATTAATAAAATTAACAGTAAATCACCACATCCAACGCTCCATATCCATTAATATGATATGACCATTCAATTCAGGGAATTGATGCATCTCTGTTCTGAATCATCCACCGCCGAATTTGAATCGTTGCACGAAACGACTCATCAACTCCCAACTACACCCATTAAACACATTGTGATTAATTAATTAAGAGAATAAATAAAACCCTAGAACTGTGTCACCGTGGGGTTCCCTCGGTGGATTGTAACACCGTGCAACAATATTAGGTAGAAAATCATAAAACCTAACGTGTCGCCGTGGTTTGGCACGGTGGATTATAACACCGTGGAACGCTCATAAATGGGATATAAAACCCATAGAACGGTGTCGCTGTGGGGTTCCCTCGGTGGATTGTAACACCGTGCAACAGTATTAGGTAGAAAACCCTAAAACCTAATGCGTCTTCGTGGTTAGATCACGGTGGATTGTAACACCGTCGTACGAAAAAGAAATTGCATATAAAATCCATAAAACAGTGTCGCCGTGGGTATTTCACGGTGATATAAAAAATTCACCGTGAAATACTATTACACCGTGAAATAATATTAAACCGTGCAATAATTCACGGAGCTATATCATCTTATACCGATGCACGGTTACACACACCCCTATTCAACACGGTAATAGTACACGGTAAATAAAATAAATACTAGTAGTAAATTAGTACACGCATATTGTAATTTTAATTTTAATTTTAATTAATGAAATCCAGGCGGAGCGCCAACGCGTCTGGCAACTCCGGCAGAGTTAAGTTAGCACGGTGTATTTTAACACCGTGTACATACATGTTATAGGTGACATAAAAAACCCTAATCCACCGTCGTCGTTAGTATCCCACGGTGCTTAAGCCGTGGTATGTTCATACGTGACATAGAAAACTTAACCCCCCATCCATCACGATATCCATTAATTAGATATGACCGTGGAATTCAAAGAATTTATGATGAGTGATGAGTATCTGTTCTGATCCCCCGCCGGATTTCAATCGTCTCACGACATGACACAACCCAACTTCCAACTACACTCATTGATGGTCCAGATATGATATGATATGACCATTCAATTCAAGGAATTGATGAGTATCTGTTCTGAGTCACCTCATCGCCGAATTTCAATCGTTTCACTCAATTCCCAACCACCCCTATTAAACACATTGCGCCTTGGGTTTATTACAGTGGATTTCATCACCGTGTAACGGTTACCGTGACGGTCTATGTGACATTGATAACCCTTGATAAAAACCCTAACCCACCGTCGCCGTTGGTATCTCACGGTGCATTGTAAAACCGTGGCATCTCACGGTGTATCGTGAAACCTTTGTAGATGACTTTATTAACCCCTCAACTACCCACATTTGGCGTGTTTATATAAGCACCGTACCACGCTGAAAACCCTAATTTTTATCAAATCAAATTTCTAATTCAATGGCCACCCCAATCCCGATTTGTAGATTCTTCAAAGTTCTGAACACCGTTGATTTCCGTGAAGTTTGTCGTTTACCTTCTGATTTTGCTCATGAACATGAGTATCTGGCAGGCAGGGCTACTTTGCTTGGAGATTGTGAGACACTCGCCTCATTTGTAATCGCTCGTGCCCCGTGGTCCGTGGAAATCTCTTGGGTTAACGGTTACGTGTGCTTTCATCGTGGCTGGACCGATTTCTGCACGGCTCATCATCTTAAATTTGGTTATTTTTTGGTTTTTCGCTACGCCAAGAAATTGAGTTCTTTCTTTGTCAATGTCTACAATAAATATGGTCTCGAGATTCGGAACTTTTCCGATCCTAATGCCCCTGGAGACCCCCTTCTGCCGACCATATCTAAGGTTGTAGAAGAGATCCTGTTTGAGAAGGTGGTGGAAGTGGTGGAGCTCTCGGACGATGATATGGACGATGACGCAGACGATGAGGACGAAACGACTTATGAAGGCAATGACGCAGATGGGGAGGATGATGAACTATGAATGCAAGGAATGTTTCTTTCTGCGTTTTGTTTATGTATATGTTTTTATTTTTGCTTTTACAGTATGTTTTTCTGGTTTCGTAGCTACTACACTACGTAGTCTACGTATAATACTGTACTAGTGCTTGTTTTTCTTTATTATTATATTTCGACCTTCTCCCACCGTGCATGAGTAACCGTGTGACTTTAGCGTTTGACGATATTACCGTGCACCAAGGGTCGTGTGTTGAACCGTGGCAAAAGGCAATCGTCCTCTCTTTTGTTTTTTTGTTTTTTTTTTTGTTTTTGGGAATCCCGGTAATTTAATTTATTAAATATTAAAAGATGAATAAAAAGGTTGAATAAACCTGCGGCTTCAAAAGCTGTTCTGTTCACTGACACGTGCCACGTAAGTATCTGTTTACATACTTTTACATTTATTTGACCATCGCACGGTGTTGTACACGGTGAAGTCTCACGACATCACCGTGTGAGCACGAACAATGACATTTTCGCGTGATTCTTGCACAATCGCGATAATCTTTTTGTCTAAGTGCCTAAGCAAAGTTACTTTTAATGGAAATCGATATCCCGGAATTAATAAATTTAAATAAATAAATTATCTAATTAATTCCGACCGAAATCCTTTGTAGATCGAATATCCGGATTGTCAAAATTGCGGAACCGACAACCCAATCGAAATCCAATCGCCGGAATCTACGCGAATACATCACGCGTTCCGGGATACGACCGAACGCACGCCGCGTCCGAAGACGCGCGCACGCCCAGCCGCACCCCCGCGAGGAGGGCTCACGATAGCATGGAGCGATCGCGGGGTGCGATCGATCGGGGCTGTTCCGACAGCCCCCAGCAGCAAGTCCGGCGACTTGCTGCTCGCCGTGGAGGGGCGACTCAATCGTGAGTCGCTGCGGGCGCACCAGCCGCCCGCCCGACGATCGTGCCCTAGGACAGCGATCGCCCCCTCGGCTTCGGCCGAGGGCTCCTCATGCGTGCGTCCCCGGCGTCCAGCCGGGGCGCTTTGTGGTTCGATCCCCACGGGGATCCACGAGCTGCCGCGGTCCGGTGGTTCGACCGTCCTCGGATCTTGGTTCACGGTATTTTCACGATAAATAAACGATAAAATCATAAAGAGGGTTTTACGATTTACCTCGTTCTCGTTGTTCGGAAAAACGAAGAACTCAATTTGACGACCTTGAGATCTTCCCACGTATTCCTTGCACTAGCTCGGACGTCGTGTGGGCGACGATCTACCGAACTCCATGGATCTCCCTCTCTACTTTCTCTCTCTAGAATTGTGATCTTCAAGTTATGAGAATAGAGAAGACCATGTAGTGCTTTTATAGGCTACGTAGGGGATCTTAAGGAGGTGGAATACTGGGCTGTTGGAAATCGATATCCTGGAATTAATAAATTTAAATAAATAAATTATCTAATTAATTCCGACCGAAATCCTTCGAATATCCGGATTGTCTAAATTGCGGAACCGACAACCCAATCGAAATCCCTTCGCCGGAAACCACCGCGAACCACCACGCATGCCGGAGCCCGACCAAGATAGCCGCCGTGGGATGAACCCACGTCAAACCCTAGCCGAGCCCCGCGAGGGGCTCGCGATCGCGGTGGGCGATCGCATGGGGATGCATCGTGCATCCCCGGGGCTGCTCGTAGAAGCCCCTGGCGGTGAGTCCGGAGACTCACCGCCACCGCCGAGGGGCGCCTGCCGCGGCACCAGCCCGCGGCTGCCCCCAGCGATCGACCGAGCGTCGATCGCACGCCTCGGCACCAGCCGGGGCTTCTCCTTGCGCGCCCGGCGATCGAGCCCTAGGGCATCGATCGCCACCCTCGGCGCCCAGCCGAGGGCTTGGTCCGTGCGTGCGCACGATCCCCACGGGGATCCGAACCACCGCGGTCCGGTGGTCTTCGACCACCACCGCCGGTTCATCCTCGTTCCGGGGTTCGTTGTTCCTCGGATCTTGGTTCATGATATTTTCACGATAAATAAACGATAAAATCATAAAGAGGGTTTTATGATTTACCTCGTTCTCGTTGTTCGGAAAAACGTAGAACTTAATTTGATGACCTTGAGATCTTCCCACGTATTCCTTGCACTAGCCCGGACGTCGTGTGGGCGACGATCTACCGAACTCCATGGATCCTCCTCTCTACTTTCTCTCTCTAGAATTGTGATCTTCAACTTATGAGATATGAGAATAGAGAAGACCATGTAGTGCTTTTATAGGCTACATAGGGGATCTTAAGGAGGTGGATATTGGGCTTCCAATATTGAAGATTAAATTGAGCCCAATGCTCAAGTCCATTAATCCTTATCAATATTAATTAATTCTATTTTCCACTATATAAAATTAATTGCACTCCCAATATTAAACCATATTATATCAAATAATATTTCTCCGGTAGTATTATTTATTCCGTGTATTTAAGATATAAATATCCATGAATAAAATTAATTTATTGCTAATTAATTTATTCATCTCTTATATCCGAGACTAGTACCATTCAACCTTAATTATTATGCGGATTAAATCCACCTGCAGGGTTTACATAATAATTCCTTATGAACTCATCTCGGGGATATTATCAACCCTTCCGGGATACACTTTCGCGTCAAGTATTCACGGCATGCCATATATAAAATATAGTGACCCAACTTAACCGGTAATTAACCCAATAATTAAATCGGCTAATTCCTTTGGTAAATCAAAGTCACTTATATTAAATATACACACCCGCAATAATATCGGGGATTAAGAATAAAATACACAGAGACTTAAATCGATTATCGCCGGCAATCCTAATCGATAAATCTCAAGCAGATCTGCTCAATACACCAAGTGTACAAGTGTGATAAAATAATTAAGATAAATTATTTTCTCTCTCACACAACGACTATACCGATGGATTGGTCCGTGTCCATCTAGGTCGTGAGCAACTGTTCGATTAAATACGAGTAACCGATAGTATGATCTTCTGTGCGCCCATGCAACACCATACTAACTACAACGTATAAAATCCAGGACTATGATTTGCATATATTTAATTATAAATAATTAAACGCAAATAATTGTTTATTTAATTAAATAGATTAGTGGCAATGGATCGTGAGTTTCCGTTACTTAAATCTAGACATTAAGTACACAACTCCAACAATCTCCCACTTGTACTAAGGTCTAGTCATTTCCTCCAAACTCCCGACTCCCATACTCATCACGTGCTTAAGTTGTACTTCCAAGAAGTACTATGTGAATGAGCACTCTAGGTTGCCGCTCTGAAGTTATCTTGGTGACTACAGTGTCGTCTCCCTCGACGATGACTCGTATCAGGTGGTACTTGCACTATGTGTTATCTTACACTTATGGACTCGTGATTTCTTTACCATTTGCTATTGCACCGCTATTTACATAGCCTTTGGCAAATTAAGAATCACATCTAAGTCCCAGAGATTATCCCGGAGTTATACCAAAACTTCCGCTGCCTCTGAGGCCGCTATTTGGTTACCCATGGCAGAGTCCGAAAAGCACCGTGCTTATCACTCTTCCATGTTAAAACTCCTTCTCCGTCAATAGTGAAACACATAGCCTGATATCGACTTACACTGATCCTCATTCGATTAGAAATCTAAGAGAATGTAATCCAAAGGAAATGTTCGTCTGCTTCGTAGTCTAGAACAGTACTTCGAAAGTACTTTTACAGCAGTCGAATATTCCTTTCCAGGATTACCTTGATATCCTCCCACTATGCTAACCGCATAGCCGATATCAGGTTCTTGTTTTCAACATTGCATTTATTAAGCTTTCCACACTCAAAGTGTAGGAAACTGCTTTCATTGCTTCTATCTCCTTTTGAGTTCCAAAACACATATCCTTTGATAGATGCATTCCGTCTCTGAAAGGTAACGAACCTTTCTCGGAATCTTGCATGTTAAAACGAACCATAATCATATATGTAAGATGTCCAGGAAAAATATAATGTTCTTTCTAGAGATCCAAGATCTCAAGAACATGTCCAACTTCTTCCTTTATCTTTCATAATGATTCATCTAGACAACCATAATTTTATGTCTGATAACATCTTTACATTGTTGCCAATGATAAGAGTGTCATCTACATAAAACCTCCGAGAAACACCACCTTGTTTTCCATCACGTTTCCAATACACACAATTCGTCTATGCTTTTGATGAATCCATAAAATGGACTATCTCATCAATTTGCAAGTACCACGAACTCAATGCTTTGTTTCAATCCATAAATGGATCAACTAAGCTTGTACTCTAAATGATCTCGCCTCTTAGCAATAATCCTTATTGCTCTCCAAGAAGGCACATTTAGATCTAGTACGGCCTTCATGCAGATCTAGGGATCGATTTCATGTATACTAGGTACAGAGTTCGAAGACTCACCTAGTCTTATGAATATCTCTGGTTGTCACACAACCTCCCACTACAACGGCATTCCGGTGTATAAACAGTGATAACAGTAGGTGCAGTTAGTAGTGTACCGCTACTCGGTTCGGCTGGTTCTCAGTCTTCTTCGTTCTCTCTCATTTCAAAGTTTCACGTCACCTTGGGCTTGTGGTTCATTATATAGTCTTTCTCTAAGAACCGGTCGTTAGAACTTATAACGTCCTTCTGGTTCACAGTACTATTGAACACACATCTTTTGTTCTTCTAGGATATTATACAACCGCATTTGAATGCGCCGTTGTTTCCAGACATATCCATAGAACACAGGTAGTTCCGTATAACTCATCTTTTACTATCTATATAAGAGTACCATTTCTTATTTACGACACACCATTTCTTACACAAAAGTGTATGGTGTAGTCATTTGGGATCAAATCCCAATCTCTGATCAGTATGCCATGCATTCCTCAGACAGGTACTTGCCTCCGCGATCAAATCGCAGGCTACAAATGGATATACCTTGATGGTTCTCCACAATTGCTTAGTGTCCATTGACTTGTCAAAACACTTGCTTTTGTGGCACATCAGGTATTCTAATCCATTTTTCGAGTAATCATAAAATGAAGTACTCGCACCTTATTGTCTGAGTAGGCATAGGTCTGCATACATCAGAGTCAATCAATTCTTATACTTGTCCGGATCTTACATCTTATATCCATAAAGGATTGCTTAGTCATATTATCTTCCAAATTAGATTCTTAGGTCGGAAGGTCCACTCCTTCAACTTAATTGATCAAAAAATATCAATTTTCGACCCTTGAACTTCTTATTTGAATAAACATGACTCAGCATAAGAATCCACAAGTATAATTGATAAAGAAATCTCTTATTAGTAAAACGAGTTTCATACTACGGTCGTTGCATCGTGGTAGACTCAGGATTCATCATTTATATATTGCTAGCTAATGTACCAAAATAGATAATATCATTATTTCTTCTTATAACCATCAAATGATTAAAAGAAATAAAATATCCATTTATTAGAAATCCAGAACAAAGTTCTTTCTAAAGGTACATAAAAGCAATAACTCAAAATGAAATCCTATAAAATGTCCTCCACTGCAACTGCTGCCTCCTCTACAGCATTGCCCATGTAGACTATGATTTTTTCTTTTCTAAGTCGTCGGGTTTCCTGGAACCCTTGCATTTAAAATGCACATACCGTCAATGGTTCCATATCTACACACCAGGTTCCGGTAGATAATACCATTGACTATGTTTTACGACTAAAGAAAATTTCGTACTTTCTTTGAGAGGATAATCAGACTTCCAGTACCCAGACTGTTTGTATCGAGAACACGCTTTCTCGTCCCATCTCGTGGTCCAAGAAACTTAGGACCACTGGGTTTCTTTGCTTGCTTTTCCTTTCCCCCGATTCATGCCTTTAGGTTCGAAACCTTTGGCATTGGCTACAAGAACTTGCGATTTCCGTCTCAACTCGTCTAAAAGGTCAATCATCTCAAAAACGTTTTTAAGCGTTTCCTAGAAGTGACTGGCCTTTATGAGTATCCTCATCGCTTCTTGTCTATCCGCCTATGTCAATAGGCTCGGGAGGACAAAGCTCACTGAGTACAACCTTGCACTCTTTAACAGTTTGGGTAATGTCAAGATCTCTATTCCAATCATTTCATTTAGGGACCAGTGAGTTTAAAAACCTTAAGTATCACATAAAGTGGGTTCAAAGCCATTTCCTAATGTATGAGCACGTATAACAACAAACAATCGATTTAATATCCGATATTATCTCCCTCAAATAATATCATTAAACCACTAACCACATCTAAAATCCCATCAGATATGGCAAGCCACGTTGTGTGGACGTTTACCTATCCAAATGATTTAGCAATTAGATTTCCTTCGGTCGTACATCAATTATAGCGTAACTTCGTTGGGAAGAATACTATAAAGCGCACCTAAGTGTAAACCATTACTCAGCACTAAGGTGAGTCGTTTGGAACCGCAACATCACCGCAAGCCACGTTGTGTGGACGTTTACGATAACTCACAATCCTTCACAACTCCCTATAACTGTCTACATCAATTAATCCAAAATCCGTCAGCATAGCAAGCCACGTGGTGTGGACGTTTACTACACCAAGAGACTTTTATAATTGACTCCCAATTACTTGATTCATTTAATCTTGTAAATCAAGACGCGGAGAATCATAAGTGAAACTCGAAGTTTCTTACCAGTGATTCACCATGCGAACGACCCTATCTCTCATAAATGAGGGAGCCGAGCAGACAATCGATCCACCTTCAAAAGGATGGTACGAAGGTCTCTAATTTGTGTCCTCGACATGACCAAGTGGCTTTGGCTCCATTCCACTCCCCGGGGTGAGAATGAGTCGACTTGAAATCAGTTTTGGAAAGACAAATTAGGCATTGTTTGATAAACTTAATCAATGTTTCTCGTAAAAGGAATTACAAGAATTCTCCTCCAATGACTTGTCTATACGAACTTCAAAAGTCCATAAAAGTCACCAAGAGAACAGCAATGGAGACCATGGATATGTTTCCATACCCTCTCCCACTTAGCTTTTTACAATAAAGGGATACGCTATCTAATGCATAATTAAATACACATAAGCATGCATACATGAAATAAAGCACATAGAATATTATCACGTAATCAAAATAATACTAGAATATTATTTTCCGACTATCATGGCTTTATCGCATCCCCGTACGCATCTTCTAGTCTTCAGTCTTCGTTCTTGAATGCTCCATGTGACGGGAATATTAATTCCAATATTTAAATCTATTTATTTTTAATAAATCCAAAAGTTACTTAATTCGAAAATTAAGTCAATCGAATAAATCAAAAATAAAATTAAATATGATTAAAATTTTTATTTATTTTTTATTTTCCCTTTCTACTTCATTAAATCTCTAGAATAATCTATCCAAGACCCACTTGGAATATTCTAGAAGACTTCTATGATGAAATAAGGAAATAAAATAATTTATTTTATTTTCCCTTTCTACTTCATTAAATCTCTAGAATAATCTATCCAAGACCCACTTGGAATATTCTAGATGATTTCCATAATGAAATAAGGAAATAAAATAATTTAGGACTCCTAGTCCTTCCAAATTAATTCCTTTCCTAATCCATTAAAAATTCCATAAAGGAATAATTAAATAAGGAAAAATTAATTTAGGACTCCTAAACTTTCCAAATTAATTATTTTCCTAATCCATTAAAAATTCCATAAAGGAATAATTAAATAGGAAAAATAAATTAATTATAAATTTATTCATTTTCCTAATCTATGAAAATTCCCAAGAATAGGAATAATCAATAAGGAAAAATAAATTTATTCTAAATTTATTCTTTTTCTATTCCATGAGAATTCCCAAAAAAAAGGAATACTCAAAATAGGAAAACCGAATAATTTAGGAAAGTTGGATCTTGGCCGAGATGAACGCGGGTTGGGGATCCCCGCGCTCACCATGATCGACCACCCACCTAGAGGAGTCGAACTCCTCATCGTGGTCGATCGAGCCTCATGAGATCGGCCATGGGGATGGCCGATCGAGCCCTCCCTCTCTTCGTCTCATCCGTCACAATTTTCCGGTCGTAGTTTCGTCCTCGATCCAACGTAAAATAAATTACAAATTTATTACTACGTTATCCGGTATCGATTCTCTTCATGAAAACGACCTCAAACAATTTCCGGAAAAATTAAGAACAAACATTCACCACACAAGAACGAATATTGACATCACCGAGAGTTTAATAATCAAGAGAAATATTATGACATTAATTAACAATAATTAAATCTAGCCATAATAATCGGAAACCCTGCAAGGTAGAACAATTTATCGAAAAATACCATGAACTAAAACCTCGCTCTGATACCAATTGTTGGAAATCGATATCCCGGAATTAATAAATTTAAATAAATAAATTATCTAATTAATTCCGACCGAAATCCTTCGAATATCCGGATTGTCTAAATTGCGGAACCGACAACCCAATCGAAATCCCTTCGCCGGAAACCACCGCGAACCACCACGCATGCCGGAGCCCGACCAAGATAGCCGCCGTGGGATGAACCCACGTCAAACCCTAGCCGAGCCCCGCGAGGGGCTCGCGATCGCGGTGGGCGATCGCATGGGGATGCTCGTAGCAGCCCCTGGCGGTGAGTCCGGCGACTCACCGCCACCGCCGATGGAGGAGGGGGCGCCTGCCGCGGCACCAGCCCGCGGCTGCCCCCAGCGATCGACCGAGCGTCGATCGCACGCCCCGGCACCAGCCGGGGCTTCTCCTTGCGCGCCCGACGATCGAGTCCTAGGGCATCGATCGCCACCCTCGGCGCCCAGCCGAGGGCTTGGTCCGTGCGTGCGCACGATCCCCACGGGGATCCGAACCACCGCGGTCCGGTGGTCTTCGACCACCACCGCCGGTTCATCCTCGTTCCGGGGTTCGTTCGTTCCTCGGATCTTGGTTCATGATATTTTCACGATAAATAAACGATAAAATCATAAAGAGGGTTTTACGATTTACCTCGTTCTCGTTGTTCGGAAAAACGTAGAACTTAATTTGATGACCTTGAGATCTTCCCACGTATTCCTTGCACTAGCCCGGACGTCGTGTGGGCGACGATCTACCGAACTCCATGGATCCTCCTCTCTACTTTCTCTCTCTAGAATTGTGATCTTCAACTTATGAGATATGAGAATAGAGAAGACCATGTAGTGCTTTTATAGGCCACATAGGGGATCTTAAGGAGGTGGAATATTGGGCTTCCAATATTGAAGATTAAATTGAGCCCAATGCTCAAGTCCATTAATCCTTATCAATATTAATTAATTCTATTTTCCACTATATAAAATTAATTGCACTCCCAATATTAAACCATATTATATCAAATAATATTTCTCCGGTAGTATTATTTATTCCGTGTATTTAAGATTTAAATATCCATGAATAAATTTATTTATTGCTAATTAATTTATTCATCTCTTATATCCGAGACTAGTACCATTCAACCTTAATTATTATGCGGATTAAATCCACCTGCAGGGTTTACATAATAATTCCTTATGAACTCATCTTGGGGATATTATCAACCCTTCCGGGATACACTTTCCCGTCAAGTATTCACGGCATGCCATATATAAAATATAGTGACCCAACTTAACCGGTAATTAACCCAATAATTAAATCGGTTAATTCCTTTGGTAAATCAAAGTCACTTATATTAAATATACACACCCGCAATAATATCGGGGATTAAGAATAAAATACACAGAGACTTAAATCGATTATCGCCGGCAATCCTAATCGATAAATCTCAAGCAGATCCGCTCAATACACCAAGTGTACAAGTGTGATAAAATAATTAAGATAAATTATTTTCTCTCTCACACAACGACTATACCGATGGATTGATCCGTGTCCATCTCGGTCGTGAGCAACTGTTCGATTAAATACGAGTAACCGATAGTATGATCTTCTGTGCGCCCATGCAACACCATACTAACTACAACGTATAAAATCCAGGACTATGATTTGCATATATTTAATTATAAATAATTAAACGCAAATAATTATTTATTTAATTAAATAGATTAGTGGCAATGGATCATGAGTTTCCGTTACTTAAATCTAGACATTAAGTACACAACTCCAACATGGGCTTCCAATAATAGTGATTAAATTGAGCCCAAGCCCAAATCTATTAATCCTTACTATTATTAATTAATTTATTTTCCACTATATAAATTAATTGCACTCCCAATATTAAACCATATTATATCAAATAATATTTCTCCGGTAGTATTATTTATTCCGTGTATTTAAAATATAAATATCCATGAATAAAATTAATTTATTGCTAATTAATTTATTCATCTCTTATTTCCGAGACTAGTACCATTCAACCTTAATTATTATGCGGAACGAATCCACCTGCAGGGTTTACATAATAATTCCTTATGAACTCATCTCAGGGATATTATCAACCCTTACGGGATACACTTTCCTGTCAAGTATTCACGGCATGCCATATATAAAATATAGTGACCCAACTTAACCGGTAATTAACCCAATAATTAAACCGGTTAATTCCTTTGGTAAATCAAAGTCACTTATATTAAATATACACACCCGCAATAGTATCGGGGATTAAGAATAAAATACACTGAGACTTAAATCGATTATCTAAGGCAATCCTAATAGATAAATCTCAAGCGATCCGCTCAATACACCAAGTGTACAAGTGTGATAAAATAATCAAGACAAATTATTTTTTCTCTCACACAACGACTATACCGATGGATTGGTCCGTGCCCATCTAGGTCGTGAGCAACTGTTCGATTAAATACGAGTAACCGATAGTATGATCTTCTGTGTGGGCCCGACACACCATACTAACTACAACGTATAGAATCCATGACTATAATTGTTGGAGTTGTGTACTTAATGTCTAGATTTAAGTAACGGAAACTCACGATCCATTGCCACTAATCTATTTAATTAAATAAACAATTATTTGCGTTTAATTATTTATAATTAAATATATGCAAATCATAGTCCTGGATTTTATACGTTGTAGTTAGTATGGTGTTGCATGGGCGCACAGAAGATCATACTATCGGTTACTCGTATTTAATCGAACAGTTGCTCACGACCTAGATGGACACGGACCAATCCATCGGTATAGTCGTTGTGTGAGAGAGAAAATAATTTATCTTAATTATTTTATCACACTTGTACACTTGGTGTATTGAGCGGATCTGCTTGAGATTTATCGATTAGGATTGCCGGCGATAATCGATTTAAGTCTCTGTGTATTTTATTCTTAATCCCCGATATTATTGCGGGTGTGTATATTTAATATAAGTGACTTTGATTTACCAAAGGAATTAACCGATTTAATTATTGGGTTAATTACCGGTTAAGTTGGGTCACTATATTTTATATATGGCATGCCGTGAATACTTGACGGGAAAGTGTATCCCGTAAGGGTTGATAATATCCCCGAGATGAGTTCATAAGGAATTATTATGTAAACCCTGCAGGTGGATTCGTTCCGCATAATAATTAAGATTGAATGGTACTAGTCTCGGATATAAGAGATGAATAAATTAATTAGCAATAAATTAATTTTATTCATGGATATTTAAATCTTAAATACACGGAATAAATAATACTACCGGAGAAATATTATTTGATATAATATGGTTTAATATTGGGAGTGCAATTAATTTTATATAGTGGCAAATAGAATTAATTAATATTGATAAGGATTAATGGACTTGAGCATTGGGCTCAATTTAATCTTCAATATTGGAAGCCCAATATTCCACCTCCTTAAGATCCCCTACGTAGCCTATAAAAGCACTACATGGTCTTCTCTATTCTCATAACTTGAAGATCACAATTCTAGAGAGAGAAAGTAGAGAGGGAGATCCATGGAGTTCGGTAGATCGTCGCCCACACGACGTCCGAGCTAGTGCAAGGAATACGTGGGAAGATCTCAAAGGTCGTCAAATTGAGTTCTTCGTTTTTCCGAACAACGAGAACGAGGTAAATCGTAAAATCCCTCTTTTATGATTTTATCGTTTAATTATCGTAAAAATACCTTGAACGAGGAACGGACCCACGAGACGAGGTCGAACCGGGCGGTGGTGGTCGGACCACCGGACCGCCGGCGGCTCGACGACTCGGCTGGAAAGGGATCGCGCGAGGTGGGTCGAGCCTAGGGCTCGATCACGCGGATCGGCTGTGGGTTTTCCCGTAGCGATCTGCTGCCAGCCACGGGTTTTCCCGCAGCGACTCGTAGCGCCCAGCAGCAGCGAGTCAGGCGACTCGCTGCGGGTTGCTGTGGGCTGCTACGGGGAATTCGCTGGGTGCTGTGGGATTTCCCGCAGCTGACCCGCAGCGATCCAGCAGGGTCCCAGCAGCAGCGAGTCAGGCGACTCGCTGCGGGTTGCTGCGGGCTGCTGCGAGCAACCCCGCGTGGCTGCTGCGGGTTTCGCGGGTTCACGCGAGTTCTCTCGTGTTTTTCCCTCGTAACTTTTTCGTATGGTCATGTACGTGTTCCGGGAGTCGATTGGAGTTGTCGGTTCCGCAATTTTGACAATTCCGGATATTCGATCTCCGTAGGATTTCGGTCAGAATTAATTAGATAATTTATTTATTTAAATTTATTAATTCCGGGATATCGATTTCCAACAATTGGTATCAGAGCGAGGTTTTAGTTCATGGTATTTTTCGATAAATTGTTCTACCTTGCAGGGTTTCCGATTATTATGGCTAGATTTAATTATTGTTAATTAATGTCATAATATTTCTCTTGATTATTAAACTCTCGGTATGTCAATATTTGTTCTTGTGTGGTGAATGCTTGTTCTTATTTTTCCGGAAATTGTATGAGGTCGATTTCATGTAGAGAATCGATACCGGATAGCGTAGTAATAAATTTGTAATTTATTTTACGTTGGATCGATTCCGAAACGACGACCGGAAAATTATGACGGAGGAGACGAAGAGAGGGAGGACTCGGTTCGGCCATCCCCATGGTCGAACCATGAAGGATCGAAGGCCGCGGGGATGCCTCAATCGTGGCTGGCCGGAACCGCCGACTCCACCGGTGGTGGTGGATCGCTGGTGAGGCTAGCCGGGCGGTTGGCGACCCTCGGTCGATGCTACGGGGATGGACACGGGGATCCCCAATCCGTGTTCGTTCCGGTAAAGATCCAACTTTCCTAAATTATTCGGTTTTCCTATTTTGAGTATTCTTATTTTTGGGATCTCTCATGGAATAGGAAAAGAATAAATTTAGAATAAATTTATTTTTCCTTATTGATTATTCCTATTCTTGGGAATTTTAATAGATTAGGAAAAGAGAATAAATTTATAATTAATTTATTTTTCCTATTTAATTATTCCTTTATGGAATTTTTAATGGATTAGGAAAATAATTAATTTGGAAAGTTTAGGAGTCCTAAATTAATTTTTCCTTATTTAATTATTCCTTTATGGAATTTTTAATGGATTAGGAAAGGAATTAATTTGGAAGGACTAGGAGTCCTAAATTATTTTATTTCCTTATTTCATTATGGAAATCATCTAGAATATTCCAAGTGGGTCTTGGATAGATTATTCTAGAGATTTAATGAAGTAGAAAGGGAAAATAAAATAAATTATTTTATTTCCTTATTTCATTATGGAAGTCTTCTAGAATATTCCAAGTGGGTCTTGGATAGATTATTTTAGAGATTTAATGAAGTAGAAAGGGAAAATAAAATAAATAAAAATATTAATAATATTTAATTTTATTTTTGATTTATTCGATTGACTTAATTTTCGAATTAAGTATCTTTTGGATTTATTAAAAATAAATAGATTTAAATATTGGAATTAATATTCCCGTCACATGGAGCATTCAAGAACGAAGACTAAAGACTAGAAGATGCGTACGGAGATGCGATAAAGCCATAATAGTCGGAAAATAATATTCTAGTATTATTTTGATTATGTGATAATATTCTATGTGCTTTATTTCATGTATGCATGCTTATGTGTATTTAATTATGCATTAGATAGCGTATCCCTTTATTGTAAAAAGCTAAGTGGGAGAGGGTATGGAAACATATCCATGGTCTCCATTGCTGTTCTCTTGGTGACTTTTATGAACTTTCGAAGGTCATATAGATAAGCCATTGGAGGAGAATTCTTGTAATTCCTCTTACGAGAAACATTGATTAAGTTTATCAAACAATGCCTAATTTGTCTTTCCAAAACTGATTTCAAGTCGACTCATTCTCACCCCGGGGAGTGGAATGGAGCCAAAGCCACTTGGTCATGTCGAGGACACAAATTAGAGACTTTCGTGTCATTTGATGACTAGATCGATTGTCTGCTCGGCTCCCTCATTTATGAGAGATAGGGTCGTTCGCATGGTGAATCACTGGTAAGAAACTTCGAGTTTCACTTATGATTCTCCGCGTCTTGATTTACAAGATTGAATGGATCAAGTAATTGGGAGTCAATTATAAAAGTCTCTTGGTGTAGTAAACGTCCACACCACGTGGCTTGCTATGCTGACGGATTTTGGATTAATTGATGTAGACAGTTGTAAGAAATTGTGAAGAATTGTGAAGTTGTCGTAAACGTCCACACCACGTGGCTTGCGATGATGTAGCAATTCCAAACGATTTACTTTAGTGCTGAGTAATGGTTTACACTTAGATACGCATTATAGTATTCTTCCCCACGAAGTTCCGCTATAAGTGATGTATGACCGAAGCAAATCTAATTGCTAAATCATTTGGATTGGTAAACGTCCACACCACGTGGCTTGCCATATCTGATGGGATTTTAGATGTGATTAGTGGTTTAATGATATTATTTGAGGGAGATAATATCGGAGATTAAATAGATTGTTTGTTGTTATATGTGCTCATAGATTAGGAAATGGCTTTGAACCCACTTTCTGTGATACGTAAGGATTTTAAACTCATTGGTCCCTAAATGTAATGATTGGAATAGAGATCTAGACATTACCCAAACTGTTAAAGAGTGCAAGGTTGTACTCAGTGAGCTTTGTCCTCCCGAGCCTATTGACATAGGCGGCTAGACAAGAAGCGATGAGGATACTCATAAAGGCCAGTCCTTCGAGGAAACGCTTAAACACGTTTTTGAGATGATTGACCTTTTAGACGAGTTGAGACGGAAATCGCAAGCTCTTGTAGCCAATGCCAAAGGTTTCGAACCTAAAGGCAAAATCGGGGAAAAGGAAAAGCAAGCAAAGAAACCCAGTGGTCCTAAGCTACTTGGACCACGAGATGGGACGAGAAAGCCATGAGGCAAGTGTTCTCGATGCAAACAGTCTGGGTACTGGAAGTCTGATTATCCTCTCAAAGAAAGTACGAAATTTTCTTTAGTCATAAAACATAGTCAGTGGTATTATCTACCGGAACCTGGTGTGTAGATATGGAACCACTGACGGTATGTGCATTTTAAATGCAAGGGTTCCAGGAAACCTAACGACTTAGAAAAGAAGAAATCGTAGTCTACATGGGCAATGCTGTGGAGGAGGCAGCAGTTGCAGTGGAGGACATCTTATAGGATTTCATTTTGGGTTATTGCTTTTATGTACCTTTCATTTTAGAAAGAACTTTGTTCTGGATTTCTAATGAATAGATATTTTATTTCTTTTAATCATTTGATGGTTATAAGAAGGAATAATGATATTATCTATTTTGGTACATTAGCTAGCAATATACAAATGATGAATCCCGAGTCCACCACGATGCAACGAACCGTAGTATGAAACTCGTTTTACTAATAAGAGATTTCTTTATCAATTATACTTGTGGATTCTTATGCTGAGTCATGTTTATTCAAATAAGAAGTTCAAGGGTCGAAAATTGATATTTTGATCAATTAAGTTGAAGGAATGGACCTTCCGACCTAAGAATCTAATTTGGAAGATAATATGACTAAGCAATCCTTTATGGATATAAGATGTAAGATCCGGACAAGTATAAGAATTGATTAACTCTGATGTATGCAGACCTATGTCTACTCAGACAATAAGGTACGAGTACTTCATTTGATGATTACTCGAGAAATGGATTAGAGTACCTGATGTGCCACAAAAGCAAGTGTTTTGACAAGTCAATGGACACTAAGCAATTGAGGAGAACCATCAAGGTATATCCATTTGTAGCCTGCGATTTGATCGCGGAGGCAAGTACCTGTCTGAGGAATGCATGACATACTGATCAGAGATTGGGATTTGATCCCAAATGACTACACCATACACTGTTGTGTAGGATTGGTGTGTCGGAAATAAGAAATGGAACTCTTATAGAAATAGTAAAATTATGAGTTATACGGAACTACCTATGTTCTATGGATATGTCTGGAAACAACGGCGCATTCAAATGCGGTTGTAGAATATCCTAGAAGAACAAAAGATGTGTGTTCAATAGTACTATGAACCAGAAGGACGTTATAAGTTCTAACGCCCGGTTCTTAGAGAAAGACTATACGATGAACCACAAGCCCAAGGTGACATGATACTTTGAAATGAGATATAAAGATTAAGACTTAGAACCAGCCGAACCGAGTAGCGGTACACCACTAACTGCACCTACTGTTATCACTGTTTATACACCGGAATGTCATTGTAGTGGGAGGTTGTGGGACAACCGGAGATATTCATAAGACTAGGAGAGTCTTCGAACTCTGGACCTAGTATACATGAAATCGATCCCTAGATCTACATGAGGGCCGTACTAGATCTAAATGTGCCTTCTTGGAGAGCAATAAGGATTATTGCTAAGAGGCGAGATCATTTAGAGTACAAGCTTAGTTGATCCATTTATGGATTGAAACAAAGCATTGAGTTCGTGGTACTTGCAAATTGATGAGATAGTCCATTTTATGGATTCATCAAAAGCATAGACGAATTGTGTGTATTGGAAACGTGATGGAAAACAAGGTGGTGTTTCTCGGAGGTTTTATGTAGATGACACTCTTATCATTGACAACAATGTAAAGATGTTATCAGACATAAAATGATGGTTGTCTAGATGAATCATTATGAAAGATAAAGGAAGAAGTTGGACATGTTCTTGAGATATTGGATCTCTGGGAAAGAACATTGTACTTCTCCTGGACATCTTACATATATATGATTATGGTTCGTTTTAACATGCAAGATTCCGAGAAAGGTTCGTTACCTTTCAGATATGGAATGCATCTATCTAAGGATATGTGTTTGGGAACACAAAAGGAGATAGAAGCAATGAAAGCGGTTTCCTACACTTTGAGTGTGGAAAGCTTGATAAATGCGATGTTGAAAACAAGAACCTGATATCGGCTATGTGGTTAGCATAGTGGGAGGATATCAAGGTAATCCTGGAAAGGAATATTCGACTGCTGTAAAAGTACTTTCGAAGTACTGTTCTAGACTATGAAGCAGACGAGCATTTCCTTTGGATTACATTCTCTTAGATTTCTAATCGAATGAGGACCGGTGTAAGTCGATATCAGGCTATGTGTTTCACTATTAAAGGAGAAGGAGTTTTAACATGGAAGAGTGATAAGCACGATGCTTTTCAGACTCTGCCATGGGTAACCAAATAGCGGCCTCAGAGGCAGCGGAAGTTTTGGTATAACTCCGGGATAATCTCTGGGACTTAGATGTGATTCTTAATTTGCCAAAGGCTATGTAAATAGCGGTGCAATGGCAAATGGTAAGAAATCACAAGTCCATAAGTGTAAGATAACACATAGTGCAAGTACCACCTGATACGAGTCATCGTCGAGGGAGACGACGCTGTAGTCACCAAGATAACTTCAGAGCGGCAACCTAGAGTGCTCATTCACAAAGTACTTCTTGGAAGTACAACTTAAGCACGTGATGAGTATGGGAGTCGGGAGTTTGGAGGAAATGACTAGACCTTAGTACAAGTGGGAGATTGTTGGAGTTGTGTACTTAATGTCTAGATTTAAGTAACGGAAACTCACGATCCTCTGCCACTAATCTATTTAATTAAATAAACAATTATTTGCGTTTAATTATTTATAATTAAATATATGCAAATCATAGTCCTGGATTTTATACGTTGTAGTTAGTATGGTGTTGCATGGGCGCACAGAAGATCATACTATCGGTTACTCGTATTTAATCGAACAGTTGCTCACGACCTAGATGGACACGGACCAATCCATCGGTATAGTCGTTGTGTGAGAGAGAAAATAATTTATCTTAATTATTTTATCACACTTGTACACTTGGTGTATTGAGCGGATCTGCTTGAGATTTATCGATTAGGATTGCCGGCGATAATCGATTTAAGTCTCTGTGTATTTTATTCTTAATCCCCGATATTATTGCGGGTGTGTATATTTAATATAAGTGACTTTGATTTACCAAAGGAATTAACCGATTTAATTATTGGGTTAATTACCGGTTAAGTTGGGTCACTATATTTTATATATGGCATGCCGTGAATACTTGACGGGAAAGTGTATCCCGTAAGGGTTGATAATATCCCCGAGATGAGTTCATAAGGAATTATTATGTAAACCCTGCAGGTGGATTCGTTCCGCATAATAATTAAGGTTGAATGGTACTAGTCTCGGATATAAGAGATGAATAAATTAATTAACAATAAATTAATTTTATTCATGGATATTTAAATCTTAAATACACGGAATAAATAATACTACCGGAGAAATATTATTTGATATAATATGGTTTAATATTGGGAGTGCAATTAATTTTATATAGTGGAAAATAGAATTAATTAATATTGATAAGGATTAATGGACTTGAGCATTGGGCTCAATTTAATCTTCAATATTGGAAGCCCAATATTCCACCTCCTTAAGATCCCCTACGTAGCCTATAAAAGCACTACATGGTCTTCTCTATTCTCATAACTTGAAGATCACAATTCAAGAGAGAGAAAGTAGAGAGGGAGATCCATGGAGTTCGGTAGATCGTCGCCCGCACGACGTCCGAGCTAGTGCAAGGAATACGTGGGAAGATCTCAAAGGTCGTCAAATTGAGTTCTTCGTTTTTCCGAACAACGAGAACGAGGTAAATCGTAAAATCCCTCTTTTATGATTTTATCGTTTAATTATCGTAAAAATACCTTGAACCAAGATCCGAGGAACGGACCCACGAGACGAGGTCGAACCGGGCGGTGGTGGTCGGACCACCGGACCGCTGGCGGCTCGACGACTCGGCTGGAAAGGGATCGCGCGAGGTGGATCGAGCCTAGGGTTCGATCACGCGGATCGGCTGTGGGTTTTCCCGTAGCGATCTGCTGCCAGCCACGGGTTTTCCCGCAGCGACTCGTAGCGCCCAGCAGCAGCGAGTCAGGCGACTCGCTGCGGGTTGCTGTGGGCTGCTACGGGGAATTCGCTGGGTGCTGTGGGATTTCCCGCAGCTGACCCGCAGCGATCCAGCAGGGTCCCAGCAGCAGCGAGTCAGGCGACTCGCTGCGGGTTGCTGCGGGCTGCTGCGAGCAACCCCGCGTGGCTGCTGCGGGTTTCGCGGGTTCACGCGAGTTCTCTCGTGTTTTTCCCGCGTAACTTTTTCGTATGGTCATGTACGTGTTCCGGGAGTCGATTGGAGTTGTCGGTTCCGCAATTTTGACAATTCCGGATATTCGATCTCCGTAGGATTTCGGTCGGAATTAATTAGATAATTTATTTATTTAAATTTATTAATTCCGGGATATCGATTTCCAACAATAATTTGCATATATATTTAATTATAAATAATTAAACACAAATAATTGTTTATTTAATTAAATAGATTAATGGCAATGGATCGTGAGTTTCCGTTACTTAAATCTAGACATTAAGTACACAACTCCAACAACTTTCCTATGGAAATGATTATATTGAACCTAAAAATTCCACAATAATCCAACAAACGATTAAATTTGATATACCATGTGCAATATGATCACATTTGAGAATAAATTGTTACCAATGAACTACACATCTCTTGAATTTGAGACATGCATTAATGCAAATCGCATCGTACGTCTTTAATTTAAAATACCATACGTCTCAATGCCTGAAACATGAACCCGTTGATGGTAAGGACGCCTTAAAACTGTATACAAACGATTGACAATCGTTTTTTCGGGTTGAACAAGCCACGGTGAAGATATATTGATGACCATGTAACGCCGTGCGGATACAACCGTGAAACTCAATGACCGTGCGAAACGGGTTCCATCCTCTCATTTATTTTCCGATGTTTTAATTTGAATTTTAAATAAAATAATAAAGGATGATTATACCCGCCTGCAAAAGCTGTCCTGATAACTGACACCACTAATATTTAAGTACACGCATACATCGGTTGACCCGCCCCAATCCTAGAAACGAAAATATGCCATCTAAAAATAAACTCGTTCAATTTCAAATATTTTTTAAATGGAATTGATAACCACACGGTACTGTATCAAGGTGAGATTTGTTTAGGGTTCACCGTGCGAGTATGAACACTCACGTTTTCGTGTGATTCTTGCACAATCGCGATAATCTTTTTGGCTAAATGCCTAAGCAAAGTTACTTTCCTATGGAAATGATTATAGTCACTCGCTATCAAATCCACAATAATCCAACAAACGACTAAATTTGATAAACCATGTGCAATATAATATGATCACACTTGAGAGAACTCCAAATTGTTACCAATGAATTAAACATCTCTTGAATTTGAGACATACATTAATACAAATCGCATCGTACGTCTTTTAATTTCAAATACCATACGTCTCAATGCCTGAAATATGAACCCGTTGATGGTAAAGACGCCTTAAAAGTGTATACAAACGATTGACAATCGTTTTTTTCGGGTTGAACAAGCCACGGTGAAGATATATTGATGACCATGTAGCATCGTGCGTATACAACCGTGAAACTATATGACCGTGCACAATATACGTGTTACGGAACCGTGCGTAACGGCTTCCCCCCTCTCATTTATTTTCCGATGTTTTAATTTGAATTTTAAATAAAAGAATAAAAGATGAATACCCGCCTGCAAAAGCTGTCCTGATAACTGAAGCCACTAATATTTAAGTACACGTGCATCGGTTAACCCGCCCCAATCCTACAAAGGAAAATACGCCATCTAAAAAAAGAACTCGTTCAATTTCAAATATTTCAATCGTTTCACGAAATCACTCAATTCCCAACCACCCCATTAAACACATTACGCCGTGGGTTTATTACAGTGGATTTCCTCACCGTGTAACGGTTTCCGTGACGGTCTATGTGACATTGATAACCCCTAATGAAAACCCTAATCCACCGTCGCCGTTGGTATCTCACGGTGTATTGTAAAACCGTGACACGGGGCATTTACCGTGAATCGTTTATAGATGACATTATTAAAACACTGTCGTGAATCGTGAACATACACGACCGAAATTACACACGGTAAATTTACACCGTGAGATGTATCACAGTCATGGTTCGTGCTGATACAAGACCGTAAGTGCACACGGTGATCAACAATTTTTTTGTAGATACAGTCATTGATAGTTTTGCACATGGCGATACAATCCACGCTGATCAACCACACGGTTATAAACACACGGTTATACATACAACGGCATACAGTATATGAAAAGTTTACTCTTCTGCAAACCAAAACGAAACCAACTGTTATCTATCCCTTAATAAAAAAGGGAGTTCAATGTCTTTGCAGGACATCCAAAATATTTTCATCGCTATGGTTATTCTGACAGCTTTAATATCGATATCGTCCGTGTTACGATACAATGATGGGTCGGTGAGCAATCATTCCAGATACATTGTGCAGAAAGGACCGCAAGAGTGGATGTCATATTGGGCAAATTGTTCTTCGGCTGGCATGACCTTGAGCTTGAAGTCTTCCGTTTTCACAGGTAATCTTTTTCTTTCCCAGTAACCTGTTTTCTCCAACATTCGAGGTAAGACCTTCAACAAACACTTGAAGTCAGCTGCGCGAGGGTTCACACCAGGCTCATAGTTATGAGCTAACGAGTCATACAACTCGAAGGTCCAATCGTCAAAACAAATTCGAACTACGACCCAATGTTCAGGAAGATGACAAACCATGACGACCTTCACATAAAATAAGTAAAAGATATCACGAGTGCTTAATTAGGGTTCAGAGTTTGTGATTTAGCGTATATGATTGTAGCACTTACGTGAGAAAATCTGAACCATTCCACATCGTTTCTTAAACTTTCTGGGGTTTCCCAATTTGGATCGTTCAACGTCTCGTAAGCATGTTTGAAGGTCATCTGAAGAAGTGCAACGAAAATATATAAGGTCATTAGTGAGCTAGATTTTATGGAGTACTTACCACAAAGTCTGTGAAACTTACAAATTAGTTTGGGGCTAAAAGTACGAAGAAGTCATTAGGTCACTCTTCCTTTTTCATTTTTAACTCTAAGTAACTGCAGAAGGTAGTTATCACCTGATATAAAAATACTAGTTGGTAAGTACTCCGTATAGTGATAATTTATTTCTGAATTATATTTACCTTGAATTTACAATGGTTACCTCTCCGTTGAAGTCCCAATCCACATTTTCAATGTCAAGAAATTTTTTTCGTTTCACGGTAATTTGCGTGCCACGGAAATGTACACAATCGACAGAAGATTTGGTCCGTTTGGATGGTCTCAGAAACGACCGATATGCTTTTCCAACGGCTTCAAGTCCTTCATTGGGAGAAAGTGGTGTCTTACCGCGAGTTTGGGGAGCATTTTTCGCCGCTTCAGGCTTACGAGTTCTCAGCCTACGTTAAGAAAAAATTGGTCTACCAACATTTTCGCATGCATCCGGAACTGCAGTTGATTGAACACTGTCTGCGTGATCTACTCCGGGATTCACTGTGAGCTGATCGGTGGGATCAGCTGCGTTTGATGAACTGCCGAGATCAACCGCCGCCAAGTGATCAGCTGCAGCGGTTGTCGAGGCTACGACACTGGCGACATCAGCTACCATCCCGGTATCAACTGTTGGCGTATGGTCAATGTTTTCTTCGACTTCTCCGGCAGGGAGTGTCGGTTCTAGGACACTGGCTTCATCTGCTGAAAGTTGTCCAACAATAGACATCACTAAGTCGTTGGGATCAGTGGTTTGGCCGACTTCGACGGTATCAGAAACAGGGACTGTGAATGTTTGGTCGTTGGCTTCATCAGCAACAATGTTTGGTCTAGTGGGTTGGACGACTTCCACGTAACCAGAAACAGGATCTTGCTCCGGTTGAACGTGGGTTTTTTCGACTTCTTCGGCAGCAACTGTCTGATTTTGGACGTCGGCTTCTTCGGCAGCCTCACTCGCTGTAACATTGTCTGATATGATCGGCGATACAGGTCGGCGCAGATCTCCCGGCGACTCATGCAGAGACGCGCTCTCATGACTTTGTTGTGGAGTGATGCCTTTAATCCGCTCAAAGATATATACAGCAAAATCTGCAATCAATCCTTCATCAGACAAAATCAGTTCATGCTCGGCTCTCAATTTGGCCCTCAAAAGCCCAGTCAGTCGTCTGTCCAACTCAGAAGCATCTTCATGTGGGCAACAAAGTGTACCCCAACAGCACACATGCCTACAACAAACATGCCCACTTGGACAGGGAGTACTCTGCTCAGGACCACGTCGTCTGCGTGATCTAGAAACGGGCATTTCAATATCTGTGGCTGCAGCACGCTTTTTCGAAGAAGGCTTCTTGGTTTTTTTTTTTCTTCTCCGGATTTTGTTTGGCTTTGGTTGCATTACCACCATTGCGTACTAGGCGATTGTACTCAACATGAAATGGTCTGTCATGTACAAAAAGGTAACACTGCTCATTTTTCTCTTCATCGATAGGAATCAAGGTTTCATGAACAACTTCAATCTGAAACTTATCCACAACAGAGTATTAATATTCCACCGCGTGAAACAAATACTATTACTAGCAAAATATAAGTAGGAGTAGATGGTTACGTACCTCTCCTTGGAAGAAAAGATCATCGCAGTCAATCTTTGTTGTAGATGTACTCCACATCAAACAACGTGACACTTTCATATTCGGATCACGTTAACCAAATAACTGACCGATATCCGGAACGGACTCGAACATCCAAATTATAAAAGCCCAACTGGGGCCATAGACGTGGTACGAAGTTTTTTCTGTTAATTCAGGGTCCATCGCTGTTGTTTCGAGGTACAGTAAAACCTCTATAAATTAATAGTATCGGGACCGTGAAATTTTATTAATTTAAAGAGGTTATTAATTTATCGAGTGTATTTTTTCATTTAAAAGACCAAGTCGGGACCGAAAGATTCTATTAATTTAAAGAGGTTATTAATATATCGAGTATTAATTTATAGAAATTTCACTGTAGTAGCTCAGAGCCTGGTAGGAATAAGCGCCCCATGGAAAACTATGCCACTTTTCCGGCTCATCCACTAATGCCCATGCCCAGTCCTCGACATACATTTCATCCACTAGTAGACGATGAGATTGGCGACTTTAATGTAATCCTCCAATGAGGCAGGTTGTTTACCATCAAAGAGTTGTTTGGCCGCAAATAACGTGCGTAGATCATTGCTTCTTACACGCTGCCCACCGAATAGTTGCTTATTTAAGCTACCTGGAGCAAACTGGGGTGTGGCATGGATGTCAAAGTCATCGTAGATGCTGAAATTCAGTCCCGTTACAATGGCATAAGCGGCGGGTGTGAGTTTCGCAGTCTTACCACCGACGTAGAACCAATGCTCCTTCTCCGGTATTGACGGACCTGACAACTCTCGACATACGAGGTGGTGCAAGAAATTAGTGCTTGATTTGACAGTAAATCTTATTCCCATAACACTTTTCATGTAAGGCAGCGCAAAAAATTCGCGAACTGCCACGGCATCACCCCCGATACTCGATATTATCTTCTTGATCAGTTTTGGTACTTCGTAGCGAGTATACAAATTGAGACTTAAAGTGACCGACTTCAGATTGGTTGGTCTCTTCCATTCAAATCCAGACTGAAATATGAAATAAATAAAAGAATTAAAGGATAAAAAACGCGAAATATAAAGACACGATGAAATTACAGCGTAAGAAAAAAAACTATAGAATATCACGGTGTAAATTCACCGTGAACATACAAAACGGTGTTTTTCACGGTGTACATTACACACCACCTTGAACATACAAAACGGTGTTTTTCTACGGTGTATGTACACCGTGAGATAAATCAGAGCCGTGGATCGTGCTCGTACAGGACCGTAAGTACACATAAACCGTGAAATAAAACACTGTAGTGAATCGTGATCATACACGACCGTAAGTACACACGGTAAATTTACACCGTGAAATAAATCACAGTCGTGGATCGTGATCGTACAAGACCGTAAGTACAAATACGCCGTGAGATAAATCACAGCTGTGAATCGTGCTCGTACAAGACCGTAAGTACACACGGTGTATGTCACCCGTGAGATGTATCACCGTCTTAAACTCTACCGTGATACGACATGGTGATAAAACTCACGGTTGAACCGTCGTATACTAGAACTGACACACAACCGAATGCGAAAAAATTGCAGAGAGCAATGAACCATTAACCATTTTTAAATGTCGGAAACAAAACCCTATCTTGACAGGATATACATATAGCGATATCAAATTAAAATCGAATGATTTACAAACACCAAAGCTCGAATAATCGAAAGTTGGAAAGCTAGGGTTATGGACTTACCGGAGGTTGAGCGCGATTGTCTAGGTTTTCCAAGCTGTCACTGCTTGCTATAATGATGATCGTCGGAGACGGAGTTGAATAGTTGATACGGTAACGGCCAGGGGCTGGTGTTTCACCGTGGCGACGCTCGTCGTGCGTGTGAATTTCAAACGTCGAAAATTGATTTTGTGGGGCAACTTTATTTTTCTGATATTCTTTTTGTTATTTTGTAATATTCGATTTGTTTTTTGTGAGAAAAGATAATTTTTTAGGGCAGTTAAGTCTTTTCATTCAAATTGGCTTAGTTAACTTATATTCTTATGGATGGGGCTTTAGAACTTGTATACTCTTATGCTTTGGCCTTAAAATGCCTCTGCCCCTTATATATATATACTACTCTGTCCCGGACTAATGGTCTTAGTCATTTGTAAATTACAAAGAAACTAGGATCATTAGTCCGGGACGGAGGGAGTATATGTAATCTGTACTGGTTTTGAAATATCATCAACACATAATTTTTTTTCCATTATTCCTCTATTTTTCTTCAAATAACATTCAAAAATATTTTGAAAATCAAGTGCTGCAGTTAGGAATCCTGAACTTTTGAACTTGCTACTTCATATGTATGTAGCTTGTAACATAATGTACTCCTCCTTAGTATTTAAAAATGCGTGAAAATATTATTTTAATAGAAGAAGAGTATTTTTGTTATTTAAAAGAGCTAAATTTTTCATTTTAACTTTAGGAGTGAGTTTAGTAAAAATAAAGGTGTAAATGAACTCAATTTTTTTTTAATTTCCCATTTTTTATTTAAAAGAAAAAATAACAATAGTAACCGATAATTAATTTGTACTTAATTTGATAAAATTTAGAATGCGAATTAAAATATAAATAATAATGTTTAAAATTTTTGAAAATGAAACTTTAACGTGTAGAGTTCAGTAAAAATTGTTGTATTGTCAAGGGTTGGTTAAGCACTTTAATTGAAGACCGTAAGATCCAAAGTTCGAACTAACTCAAGACATGTGCGTGTGAGTATTTAAATTTCTCAATTGAGCAATTTACTAGTCCCATAAATGAAATTATGACCAATGGGGGTAGTCCAATTGGCTAGTATTTAAATCTCTCAATTAAGCAATTAGCTAGTCCCAATAATTGGCTAGTATTTAAATTTTTTCAATTAAGCAATTGGCTAGTCCCATAAAAAAAAATTATGACCAATATGGGCTAGTCCCATAAAAAATAATTATGAACTACCAAAAAACATTTAATAATTTTTTGAATCAAAATAAGCATTGTATTAAATAATATATTTTTTTGAAATATTGTACTTATATGCAAAGTAATGTATATTTAAAAATATTTATTTGAAATATTTATTTGAAATATTTATTTAAGATATTGTTGCATATAAATTTTTTATATAATTTTACCGAATTCGTTTTTATATTTTATTTTTTTTACAATTTTGAAGATTCTATTAAAAAAGTGAAAGAATTACTATTTGTTTTGGGATTGAGAAATTCCAACCAAACTTGCCTCACGCCTCGAGGATTAGTTTGTTGTTCTAAAATCAAAATCAAAATCACATTAATTTGATGCTGATGCAGAGACAAATAAGGAAAAGATTGTGTCTTCCTGCCCAAGCTATTAGTATTATTTTATTTATTATTTTAATTTATTTTATTAGGGTTTCAGTACTTATTTATATGTCGTTTTTCTCATTCAATTAATTAGTTGTTTATGTTAAAATAAAGTTTGTTCCTCAATTGAGGTTTTATCAGATTTCGGTATTCTTAGGAATCAACGAAAGTCTTGATATTTTAATTCTCGGGTATTCTTAGAATCAACGAGTTTTAATTTGTGTGTTCTTGCTTCCCTGCGTCAGTTGGTATCAGAGCCGAAACGATGCTTTCTCGTCGTCAGCCTATCCCCGACCCCGCCGTCAGCGTGGAGTCGCCATCGACCTCAGCTGTAGTATGCTGCTTTGAGTGTGGCGCGATCAGCCCCCGTCATGAGACTTGCCCGTTCTCTTACCCTCACACGCTACGTGTGGATGAAGAGTCATCCACGTATGATGGTCCCCCTAAATTTGATGAAGAGCCCTTTTCAGAAATCCCCGTGGCACTTGTGCTGAATTCTGATGGTGTTACCCCTGCACCACATCAACATGTTTTTACTCTTGCGCTGAAAGGAGATGATACCACCCCTGCACCATATTTGCATGCTTATGTTCTTGCGATGCATCCCGATGTCGTTGCCGCTGACCCTGTTGGAAATCGATATCCCGGATTTAATAAATTTAAATAAATAAATTATCTAATTAATTCCGACCGAAATCCTTCGAATATCCGGATTGTCTAATTTGCGGAACCGACAATCCAATCGAAACCGTTCGCCGGAAACCACCGCGAACCACCACACGAACCGGACCCGACCAAAGCAACACCGCCGCGGGATGAACCCGCGGCTAGCCCTAGCCGAGCCCCGCGTGGGGCTCGCGATTGCACACGGAAATCGCTGGGTTGCTCACGGCAACCCCACGGCGAGTCCGGCGACTCGCCGTCCGCAGAGGAGGGGGCTGCTCCCCGGGCGAGCAGCGGCGGCACCAGCCCGCCACCCCACGCGATCGAGCACGCGCTCGATCGCACCCCCGGCGTCCAGCCGGGGTCCTTCGTGTGCTGCCGGCGATCGTGCCCCTAGGGCCGATCGCCACCCTCGGCGTCCAGCCGAGGGTCCATCGCCATGCGCGATCCCCGTCGGGGATCTCTCGGCCTCCGCAGTCCGGTGATCCTCGATCACCACCGCGAGGTCGATCCTCGTCCACGGGGTTCGTCCCTCGGATCTTGGTTCATGATATTTCTACGATAATTAAACGATAAAATCATAAAGAGGGATTTACGATTTACCTCGTTCTCGTTGTTCGGAAAAACGAAGAACTCAATTTGAAGACCTTGAGATCTTCCCACGTATTCCTTGCACTAGCTCGGACGTCGTGTGGGCGACGATCTACCGAACTCCATGGATCTCCCTCTTGATGGAGTTGTATTCTAAATGTCTAGTTTAGTGCAAATACAGAACTCCTTATCTATACCTTAATTCGAGATATGATTCAAGCATAATTGCATTTAATGCAATAGTCCTTGATGTATACGTTGTAGACAGTATGGCGTGAGGAGACACGCGGAAGATCATACTGTCGGTTACTCGTATACTATCGAACAGTAGCTCACGACTTAGATGGACAGGGACAATCCATCGGTACGTCGTAGTGTGACTTGTAGATAGTTGGTCTTGACTATCATGTTACACTCGTACACTTGGTGTATTGAGCAGGACCACGGGAGGGCGTTCGATTTATACTAATCGAAGTAATCGAACTAGACCTCAGATATTGCGGATATGCGAATTCCTAATCCCTATATAATTATAGGTGCGTGTGTCCAATTCTCGGTTCTTTAATCTACCAATGAGTGAGACTAATTGATTAGTCAATA
Organism: Euphrasia confusa; assembly: GCA_954870475.1. Classification (NCBI taxonomy): domain Eukaryota; kingdom Viridiplantae; phylum Streptophyta; class Magnoliopsida; order Lamiales; family Orobanchaceae; genus Euphrasia; species Euphrasia confusa. The sequence continues at coordinate 20,403,559 of OX940966.1, forward strand.
TTCTCGGTAAATTGGGAATCGGAATTGTACACACGGCATGCTATAGATTATAGACAGGAAACCGTGTCCCGTTTATCGGGTTGATGATGTCCCCGAGATGAGCTCATAAAGTTTATCATGTAAACCCTGCAGGTGGATTCGTTCCACATGATAATAAGGATGAGTGGTACTAGTCTCGGATAATAAGAAACGAATTAATTTAATTATTAGTAATTAAAGTTAATTCGTGGACATTCGATATCTTAAACACGGGGAAAGTCGTATATGTAATTTCGGCGGAAATATTATTGTTGATATAATATTAAATTAATTTCGGGAATTCAATTATTATTTTTTAGTGGAGTGAATAATAATTAAAATTGTGGAATTTAATTAAAGGTTTTCTTTTAAGGACACCGGTTTAATTAAATTGCAATTTAGCCCCTAATTAATTTACCTAAGAGGTCCCTAGTGTAACTCTATATATAACCCCCCCTTGCCTCTCTTAAACCTAAGAAACGCCGCAACTATTATTTCAGCAGAGAAATTAAATTGCTTAGCGCAATTATGTTTTTCTCTGTTTAAATAAAAGAGTTAACGCAGTTATTTTTCTGATGAAATTAATTGCTTAGCGCAATTATATTTCTGAGAAAGAAAAATTATTCTTGCGCTGGTTTAGAGAAGAGAGAGCAGAAAAGGAGAATCCAGCAGATCGTTGCCCACACAACGGCTGGAATCGGGTTAGAGGCATACGCTAGAAACGTCTAAGGTTTCAACAATTCGGCTTCTCTGAATCACGCGACAAAGGTATGAGATCGATCCCTAATTCCGCAATTATCGATCTCTAAATTCGTTAAAAATACATCGAACGAACGATCGGGTTCCGGGAGTCGTGGTACGTGTTCCTCGACTACTGGGGGTTCAAGGACCTTCGGATCGGTAGTCGGAAGAGGAAAAACGGACCGGAAACGAGCCCAGAACAGCAGAACGCGCTGCTGTTCGCGGACGAACAGCGCCCGCTGAAAGGCAAACGGCGACCGCCGTTTAAGGCCTAAACAGCGCCCGCTGTTTTGTGGGCAGCGCCCGCTGCCTGAGACAGAGCAGCGGCCTTGTCACGCGGTTGTCCTTCGGGGCAATGGCTGGGCGTGATTTGGCACACGGGCTGTTACGTGAACGGAGCAACGCTTCCGGAGGTCGACTGGGAGTGTTCGGATGTTCGAGTGATCGAACGAACACATCCCGGGTAGTCGATTTCCAACAATTGGTATCAGAGCCGGTTTTGTACGTTCGTTGTATTTTTGCGAGAATTGTGTTGCAGGTTTGAACCCGATTATTATGGTCATGTGATTGGACTGTATGTTTGTGATTTGTTAAACTCTCGGGCTTGTCGAGATTTTTGTTTTATAATCGTTGCATGTTTGTAATAGTTGAAACGACGGGTTGAGTCGTTTAGGTTTTATTACGGTTTTCGTTTTATCCGGATTGTATAGGATCGATCAACCTGTATAGGATCGATGCCGGAAGTAGTTAGTCTTACCTATGTAATGTTGCTGCTACTTGGTGAATCGAGAGAAGATCGAAGGCCGGACGAACGAAGGTCGAGAAGTCGAACCCGCAGCAGGCTGTGCACAAGCGGCGCCCGCTGGAGGGCAAACAGCGGTCGCTGTTTGCAGCTCCTCCAGCGAGCGCTGGATATAGGGCAGCGCCCGCTGCCCTAGGCTTGGCAGCAGCGCCGCGGGGGTTCGACGGACATCACGGAACGCTCGCTTTTGCCCGGGACGATACTCCAGTGGGAGGGGTTCGTCTCTTGGCACTTAGACGAGTCGGTGGTGGATCGAGACCGAGACGAGCAACGAGACGAAGATCCGAGAAGACGTGCATTCAAGATATTTAAGGCCATAATAATCGGGGCCACGTTAAATGCTTTATATGTGTTTACGTGCTTTTATTATGCTTAAATTGTTTATGCATGTTTATCCCTTTCGTAAAATACTAAGTGGGAGAGGGATTGGAAACAATCCCGCGGTCTCCATTCTCTGTTTTGATAGTGATGTGTGTCACTTACGAGTTGGCTTTAGTGTCATCCTCCCTATCGGATAAAGTCGACACACGGATATCACTGGATCAAAATTCGAATTTAAAATCCACTTATAAAATTGAAAAATTATATTTCTCAAAAGCAATGCCTAATCTGTCATTCAAAGACTAATTTCAACTCGACTCATTCTCACCCCGGGGAGTGGAATGGAGCCAAAGCGCTTGGTTATGTCGATGACACAGATTAGAGACATTCGAGTCATTCGATGACTAGATCGATTGTCTGGTTGGCTCCCTCACTTAGTGAGAGATAGGGCTCAATTGCATGATTGATCGCTGGTTAGAAACTTCGAGTTTCACTTACGAGATATCAAGCATTGATTAATAAAATTGTGAAATTTAATAAATGTAAGATTCAATTAACAAAGTTGTTTGTTTTAGTAAACGTCCACAAGAACGTGGCTTGCTAAATGGAAACGGTACTTTGGGTTAATTAAGATTCTATGACATTTAAATAAGTGAGATTCAATTAATAAAGTTGTTTGTTTTAGTAAACGTCCACAAGAACGTGGCTTGCTAAATGGAAACGGAACTTTGGGATTAATTGAGGCTCGACAGTTATAGAAAGTCGTGGAGGACCGCATGTCAACGTAAACGTCCACAAGAACGTGGCTTGCGGTGGACATGTAGTTCCCGAGCGGTGGACTTAGTACTGAGAAATGGTACACACTTAGGTACGCTTTATAGTATCCTCCCCATCGGAGTCACTGCTATAATGATGTACGACCGAAGTGAAATCCAATCATAAAATCATTTGGACTGGTAAACGTCCACAAGAACGTGGCTTGCTATGTCTAATGGGATTTTGGAAATGATTGGTAGTTTAATGATATCACTTAAGGGAAATGATATCGAATTAAACTCATTGTTTGTTTTATATGGTATTATTCCCATTAAAAGTCAACAAACTCACTGAACCTGATTGTATGGATTGGAAAAGAAACTTGGACATTGTCCTAACTGCAGAGGAGTACAAATGTGTACTCCAAGTCAATTGACCTGCTGAACCAAATGATACTTCCACTACTGAGGAAAGGAAGCTCATTGGAAATGGATCAAGGCTATGAGATGATGCAGAGCAACATTATGACTTTCATGTCAAAAGTGCTGCGACATCGGGATCATGCCATGACCATTACCTATGATATGATGCTTAACCTCAAGAAGTTTTGGTTATCAGGACAGGACAGCCGGGCAAAGTGAAATGAGGCAACTCATGACGGCCATCATGTCGGAAAGAACGCCCGTAAGGGATCACGTTCTTAGAATGATGGGCTATCGTAATGAGATAGAGGTTCTGGGAGAAATTATCAAAGGGGTAACCCAGATTGATTTTGTGCTCCAGTCTCTGCCGAGAAGTTTTGAGCAGTTCCGCCTAAACTAAAATATGAATAAGGGGTCTTATTCATTGATGGAGCTCCTGATTGAACTTCAAGCGGCTGAGAGAATCTTTGAGGGTCCTCAAAGCACTTATGGCTGAGAGATTGACTCTTCCTAGGCTTTCGGGCAGCAAAAGGAAGAAGAAAATACGGAAACCCAGTGGGCCTAATATATCTGGACCACGGAATGGGACAAGCAAGCCCAAGGGGCAAGTGCTTCCGTTGTAAGCAGTTTGGATACTGGAAGTTTTAATTGTCTTCTCAAAGCAACTAGAAGTTAACTTCTCTTTAGTCACCGAAACATGCTTAGTGGTGTTATCTACCAGTACCTGGTGTGTGGATACGGAAACCACTAATCATGTCTGCACTTAAATGCAGGGGTTCCAGGAAACCCGGAGACTTAGATAGGAAGAAGTAATAACCTACATAGGCAATACTGTTAAGGTAACAGCCGTTGCAGTGGGAGATGTTAAATGGTTTTAACGGTAGGATTTTAGTTCTAATAAATTGTCTTTATGTGCTGGCATTTAGAAAGAAATTTCATTTCGGATTTCTAAATTGGCTTAGAATAGATATTCTGTTTCTTCTGATAGTTTCAGACTTGTCAAAGTAGGAAACGGGGATATTATCTATTCTGGTACATTGATAGACAATTTAATACTAAATATGTGTTCTTCCACGATGCAACAGACCGGAACTAATAACACATTGTCGAACCCCAATAAGAGTAAAGACCCTTCTAGGATGAATCAAATGTACTTATGGAATCTTAGGCTAAATCATTTTAACTTAAGTACGATTCAAAGGATGAAGCTGATGGACCACTCAGCCAGGTTGAAGGAAAGGACCTTCCAACCTTAGAATCATACTTGGAAGTTTTAATGACCGAGCAACCCTTTACGGTTAAAGGGAAAAGATCCAAGAAAGTACTAGAGTTGATTCGCTCTGATATATATGCAGACCTCTTTGAGGAGTAAGGCATATTTATCAGAAAATGGGATTAACTCCCAACAGACTACACCATTTATGCCTCGGCAAAATAATGTGTTGTAAAGCAGGAATAGGACTCTTAAAGATATGGGAAAGTAGACAATAAGTTATTCGGAGTTACCTAATTCGTTTTTGGGATATGGCTTGGAAACAGCAGCGTTTATCCTGAACTTGATTCTTTTGGAAACTTGTACAGATATTCGGCTGTTTATAAGATACCCTAAGAAAACGAATTGAGATATGTAATATAGTCCAAAGGACCAGATGTTCGTTGATTGAATCAACGTTCGGTTCTTAGACATGGACTATATATATATGCAAGATCACAAGCCCAAGAGTAGGGTAATACTTAATGTGCTTAGAGGGACTGATCAAGACTTAGAACCAGCCTAACTGAGTAGTTCACTACTGTAATCTTTAGTCACTAAAGACACACCGGAGCGTCGTCGTAGTGGGAGGGTTGTTAGACAACCCGACAGGTTCATGTTTATAGGTGAGTCTTCGGACTTGTTACCTGGAGAACATGAAGCCGAACCCTGGATCTATGACGAGACGCTGAAAGATCAAGATGCTCAGTCTTGGCAAAAGTCGATCAGGATTCTTTTGTCTTCACATGGAAGATGGAAGTCAAGACAGATTTCCTAAATCGAAGTCTTGACGGGGCCATCTGTGTGGGACAGCCAGAGAGATTCATCGAAAAGAGCCAAGAGCATTCGGTAAGCAAGCTTAATCAATCTTAGGATTGAAGGAAGCTTCAAGATCTTGGACACATGCAGACCTATGAGAAAATCCATTTCATGGATTCATTCAAGGCATGTTTAGGTCCTGAGTGTAATAAAGAAGTGACAGAAAAGATGTGGTGTTTTCTCATTCTTTATGTAGACGACATCCTTCTAAATTGGCAACAATATGAAAGATGTTATCGGACATAAAGGGATGGTTGTCCGAGTAATTCAATGTAAGAGACTTAGGAGAAGTCGGGAATGTTCTTGGGATCAAAGTAATAAATGATCGCCAGAAAAGAACATAGAACTTATCTCGAGCCTCATACATAAATACAATTCTTACTCGTTGCAGCATACAGAATTCCAAGAAAGGTCTTCACCTTTTAAATGTGGAATTCGTCTATCTAAAGTTTTGTGTCCGACACAATAAAGGAGATAGATGAAGAGTAAGCAGTTCCCTGCACCTTAATGGTGGGAAGCTTAATGTATGTAATGCTATGCACGAGACTGATATCTACTATGCCGTGGGCATGGTGGTGAGATATCATAGTAATCCTTGGAAGGATCACTTGACTGATGTAAAGAACATGTTTAGGCTCCTGTAGAGGAACAGGAATTATGTTCTGAGTTACAAAGCAGTCAAGTTGTTTCCTTTGGACTACATAGAATTGAATTTCCAATCAAACAGGGACAGTCGAAAGTCGAAGTCAGGCTATGTGTTCTCACTGTGAAGTGGAGCAGTCACATGGAAGAATGTAAAGCAGCGATGCATTACGGATTATACCATGGAAACTGAAAGGATAACGGCCTCTGAGGCAGTTAAAAGGTCAGTGTGGCTCCAGAACTTCCTAAGGGACTTAGATGTGGTTTCTAGTTTACCCAAAGCTATTTTGAATAGCGGTATTGGCAAACTTGAAATGCCACGAGTCCACAGTGGGAGATAACACGTAGAGAGCAAGTACCACCTGATTCGAGAGATCGTCTAATAAGACGATGCAGTTGCCACCTAGATAGCATCGAAAGGATTGCCTGGTAAAACCCGTTCACAGAGGCACTTCCAGCGAAAGCGTTGGGTAGGCGTGATGAGGTTATGGGAATCTGATGTTTGGGAAAGGGCGACTAGACTTTTAGTATAAGTAGGAGATTGATGGAGTTGTATTCTAAATGTCTAGTTTAGTGCAAATACAGAACTCCTTATCTATACCTTAATTCGAGATATGATTCAAGCATAATTGCATTTAATGCAATAGTCCTTGATGTATACGTTGTAGACAGTATGGCGTGAGGAGACACGCGGAAGATCATACTGTCGGTTACTCGTATACTATCGAACAGTAGCTCACGACTTAGATGGACAGGGACAATCCATCGGTACGTCGTAGTGTGACTGGTAGATAGTTGGTCTTGACTATCATGTTACACTCGTACACTTGGTGTATTGAGCAGGACCACGGGAGGGCGTTCGATTTATACTAATCGAAGTAATCGAACTAGACCTCAGATATTGCGGATATGCGAATTCCTAATCCCTATATAATTATAGGTGCGTGTGTCCAATTCTCGGTTCTTTAATCTACCAATGAGTGAGACTAATTGATTAGTCAATATTCTCGGTAAATTGGGAATCGGAATTGTACACACGGCATGCTATAGATTATAGACAGGAAACCGTGTCCCGTTTATCGGGTTGATGATGTCCCCGAGATGAGCTCATAAAGTTTATCATGTAAACCCTGCAGGTGGATTCGTTCCACATGATAATAAGGATGAGTGGTACTAGTCTCGGATAATAAGAAACGAATTAATTTAATTATTAGTAATTAAAGTTAATTCGTGGACATTCGATATCTTAAACACGGGGAAAGTCGTATATGTAATTTCGGCGGAAATATTATTGTTGATATAATATTAAATTAATTTCGGGAATTCAATTATTATTTTTTAGTGGAGTGAATAATAATTAAAATTGTGGAATTTAATTAAAGGTTTTCTTTTAAGGACACCGGTTTAATTAAATTGCAATTTAGCCCCTAATTAATTTACCTAAGAGGTCCCTAGTGTAACTCTATATATAACCCCCCCTTGCCTCTCTTAAACCTAAGAAACGCCGCAACTATTATTTCAGCAGAGAAATTAAATTGCTTAGCGCAATTATGTTTTTCTCTGTTTAAATAAAAGAGTTAACGCAGTTATTTTTCTGATGAAATTAATTGCTTAGCGCAATTATATTTCTGAGAAAGAAAAATTATTCTTGCGCTGGTTTAGAGAAGAGAGAGCAGAAAAGGAGAATCCAGCAGATCGTTGCCCACACAACGGCTGGAATCGGGTTAGAGGCATACGCTAGAAACGTCTAAGGTTTCAACAATTCGGCTTCTCCGAATCACGCGACAAAGGTATGAGATCGATCCCTAATTCCGCAATTATCGATCTCTAAATTCGTTAAAAATACATCGAACGAACGATCGGGTTCCGGGAGTCGTGGTACGTGTTCCTCGACTACTGGGGGTTCAAGGACCTTCGGATCGGTAGTCGGAAGAGGAAAAACGGACCGGAAACGAGCCCGGAACAGCAGAACGCGCTGCTGTTCGCGGACGAACAGCGCCCGCTGAAAGGCAAACGGCGACCGCCGTTTAAGGCCTAAACAGCGCCCGCTGTTTTGTGGGCAGCGCCCGCTGCCTGAGACAGAGCAGCGGCCTTGTCACGCGGTTGTCCTTCGGGGCAATGGCTGGGCGTGATTTGGCACACGGGCTGTTACGTGAACGGAGCAACGCTTCCGGAGGTCGACTGGGAGTGTTCGGATGTTCGAGTGATCGAACGAACACATCCCGGGTAGTCGATTTCCAACACCTCTCTACTTTCTCTCTCTAGAATTGTCTACATCAAGTTATGAGAATAGAGAAGACCATGTAGTGCTTTTATAGGCTACGTAGGGGATCTTAAGGAGGTGGAATATTGGGCTTCCAATAATAGTGATTAAATTGAGCCCAAGCCCAAATCTATTAATCCTTACTATTATTAATTAATTTATTTTCCACTATATAAATTAATTGCACTCACAATATTAAACCATATTATATCAAATAATATTTCTCCGGTAGTATTAGTTATTTCGTGTATTTAAGATAGAAATATCCATGAATAAAATTAATTTATTGCTAATTAATTTATTCATCTCTTATATCCGAGACTAGTACCATTCAACCTTAATTATTATGCGGAACGAATCCACCTGCAGGGTTTACATAATAATTCCTTATGAACTCATCTCGGGGATATTATCAACCCTTACGGGATACACTTTCCCGTCAAGTATTCACGGCATGCCATATATAAAATATAGTGACCCAACTTAACCGGTAATTAACCCAATAATTAAATCGGTTAATTCCTTTGGTAAATCAAAGTCACTTATATTAAATATACACACCCGCAATAGTATCGGGGATTAAGAATAAAATACTCAGAGATTTAAATCGATTATCGCCGGCAATCCTAATCGATAAATCTCAAGCAGATCCGCTCAATACACCAAGTGTACAAGTGCGATAAAATAATTAAGACAAATTATTTTCTCTCTCACACAACGACTATACCGATGGATTGGTCCGTGTCCATCTAGGTCGTGAGCAACTGTTCGATTAAATACGAGTAACCGATAGTATGATCTTCTGTGTGGACCCGACACACCATACTAACTACAACGTATAGAATCCAGGACTATAATTTGCATATATTTAATTATAAATAATTAAACGCAAATAATTGTTTATTTAATTAAATAAATTAGTGGCAATGGATCGTGAGTTTCCGTTACTTAAATCTAGACATTAAGTACACAACTCCAACAATCTCCCACTTGTACTAAGGTCTAGTCATTTCCTCCAAACTCCCGACTCCCATACTCATCACCTGCTTAAGTTGTACTTCCAAGAAGTACTATGTGAATGAGCAATCTAGGTTGCCGCTCTGAAGTTATCTTGGTGACTACAGCGTCGTCTCCATCGACGATGACTCGAATCAGGTGGTACTTGCTCTATGTGTTATCTTACACTTATGGACTTGTGACTTCTTACCATTTGCCATCGCACCGCTATTTACATAGCTTTTGGCAAATTAAGAATCACATCTAAGTCCCAGAGATTATCCCGGAGTTATACCAAAACTTCCGCTGCCTCTGAGGCCGCTATTTGGTTACCCATGGGAGAGTCCGAAAAGCATTGTGCTTATCACTCTTCCATGTTAAAACTCCTTCTCCTTCAATAGTGAAACACATAGCCTGATATCGACTTACACCGGTCCTCATTCGATTAGAAATCTAAGAGAATGTAATCCAAAGGAAAAACTCGTTTGCTTCGTAGTCTAGAACAGTACTTCAAAAGTACTTTTACAGCAGTCGAATATTCCTTTCCAGGATTACCTTGATATCCTCCCACTATGCTCACCGCATAGCCGATATCAGGTTCTCGTTTTTCAACATTGCATTTATTAAGCTCTCCACACTCAAAGTGTAGGAAACCGCTTTCATTGCTTCTATCTCTTTTTGTGTTCCCAAAACACATATCCTTAGATAGATGTATTCCGTCTTTGAAAGGTAACGAACCTTTCTCGGAATCTTGCATGTTAAACGAACCATAATCATATATATGTAAGATGTCCAGGAGAAGTACAATGTTCTTTCCTAGAGATCCAAGATCTCAAGAACATGTCCAACTTCTTCCTCTATCTTTCATATTGATTTATCTAGACAACCATCATTTTATGTCTTGATAACATCTTTACATTGTTACCAATGATAAGAATGTTATCTACATAAAAACTCCGAGAAACACCACCTTGTTTCCATCACGTTTCCAATACACTTGATTCGTCTATACCTTTGATGAATCCATTAAATGGACTATCTCATCAATTCGCAAGTTCCACGAACTCAATGCTTTGTTTCAATCCATAAATGGATCAACTAAGCTTGTACTCTAAATGATCTTGCCTCTTAGCAATAATCCTTATTGCTCTCCAAGAAGGCACATTTAGATCTAGTACGGCCTTCATGTAGATCTAGGGATCGATTTCATGTATACTAGGTCCAGAGTCCGAAGACTCTCCTAGTCTTATGAATATCTCCGGTTGTCCCACAACCTCCCACTACAATGGCATTCCGGTGTATAAACAGTAATAACAGTAGGTGCAGTTAGTGGTGTACCGCTACTCAGTTCGGCTGGTTTCCAGTCTTCTTCGTTCTCTCTCATTTCAAAGTATCATGTCACTTTGGGCTTGTGGTTCATCACATAGTATTCCTCTAAGAACCGGGCGTTAGAACTTATAACGTCCTTCTGGTTCATAGTACTATTGAACACACATCTTTTGTTCTTCTAGGATATTTTACAACCGCATTTGAATGCGCCGTTGTTTCCAGACATATCCATAGAACATAGGTAGTACCGTATAACTCATAATTTTACTATTTCTATAAGAGTTCCATTTCTTGTTTACGACACACCATTTCTACACTACAGTGTATGGTGTAGTCATTTGGGATCAAATCTCAATCTCTGATCAGTATGCCATGCATTCCTCAGACAGGTACTTGCCTCCACGATCAAATCGCAGGCCACAAATGGATATACCTTGATGGTTCTCCACAATTGCTTAGTGTCCATTGACTTATCAAAACACTTGCTTTTGTGGCACATCAGGTATTCTAATCCATTTCTCGAGTAATCATCAAATGAAGTACTCGTACCTTATTGTCTGAGTAGACATAGGTCTGCATACATCAGAGTCAATCAATTCTTATACTTGTCCGGATCTTATATCTTATATCCATAAAGGATTGCTTAGTCATGTTATCCTCCAAATTAGATTCTTAGGTAGGAAGGTCCATTCCTTCAACTTAATTGATCAAAAATCAATTTTCGACCTTTGAACTTCTTATTTGAATAAACATGACTTAGCATAAGAATCCACAAGTGTAATCGATTTAATAAAGAAATCTCTTATTAGTAAAACGTGTTTCATACTACGGTTCGTTGCATCGTGGTGGACTCAGGATTCATCATTTATATATTGCTAGCTAATGTACCAGAATAGATAATATCTTTATTTCTTCTTATAACCATCAAATGATTAAAAGAAATAAAATATCCATTCATTAGAAATCCAGAACAAAGTTCTTTCTAATATGAAAGGTACATAAAAGCAATAACTCAAAATGAAATCCTATAACATGTCCTCTATTGCAACAGCTGCCTCCTCTACAGCATTGCCCATGTAGACTACGATTTCTTCTTTTCTAAGTCGTCGGGTTTCCTGGAACCCTTGCATTTAAAATGCACATACCGTCAGTGGTTCCATATCTACACACCAGGTTCCGGTAGATAATACCACTGACTATGTTTTATGACTAAAGAAAATTTCGTACTTTCTTTGAGAGGATAATCAGACTTCCAGTACCCAGACTGTTTGTATCGAGAATACTTGCCTATTGGCTTTCTCGTCCCATCTCATGGTCCAAAGAGAACCACTGGGTTTCTTTGCTTTCTAGTCCTTTCCCCCAATTCATGCCTTTAGGTTCAAAACCTTTGGCATTGGCTACAAGAGCTTGCGATTTCCGTCTCAACTCGTCTAAAAGGTCAATCATCTCAAAAACGTTTTCAACCGTTTCCTGGAAGTGACTGGCCTTTATGAGTATCCTCATCGCTTCTTGTTTAGCCGCCTACGTTAATAGGCTCGGGAGGACAAAGCTCTTTGAATACAACCTTGTACTCTTCAACAGTTTGGGTAATGTCTAGATCTCTATTCCAATCATTACATTTAGGGACCAGTGAGTTTAAAATTCCTCAAGTATCACATAAAGTGGGTTCAAAGCCATCTCCTAATCTATGAGCACATATAACAACAAACAATCGATTTAATCTCCGATATTATCTCCCTCAAATAATATCAGATATGGCAAGCCACGTTCGTGTGGACGTTTACCTATCCAAATGATTTAGCAATTAGATTTGCTTCGGTCGTACATCAATTATAGCGTTACTTCGTTGGGAAGAATACTATAAAGCGTACCTAAGTGTAAACCATTACTCAGTATCCAAGAAGATTGCTTGGGACACGTATATTCACCGCAAGCCACGTTCGTGTGGACGTTTACGTTAACATACGCTCCTTCACTCCCTTCTATAACTGTCTACATCAATTAATCCAAGATCCCATTCAGCATAGCAAGCCACGTTCGTGTGGACGTTTACTACACCAAAAGATCTTTATAATTGACATCCAATTACTTGAATCATTTAATCTTGTAAATCAAGACGCGGAGAATCATAAGTGAAACTCGAAGTTTCTAACCAGTGATTCACCATGCGAACAACCCTATCTCTCATAAAATGAGGGAGCCGAGCAGACAATCGATCCATTTCAAGAAATGGTACGAAGGTCTCTAATTTGTGTCATCCACATGACCAAGTGGCTTTGGCTCCATTCCACTCCCCGGGGTGAGAATGAGTCGACTTGAAATCAGTTTCAGAAAGACAAATTAGGCATTGTTTGATAAACTTAATCAATGTTTCTCGTAAAAGGAATTACAAGAATTCTCCTCCAATGACTTGTCTATACGAACTTCGAAAGCTCATAAAAGTCACCAAGAGAACAACAATGGAGACCATGACAATGTTTCCAATCCCTCTCCCACTTAGCTTTTTATAACAAAGGGATACGCTATCTAATGCATAATTAAATACACATAAGCATGCATACATGAAATAAAGCACATAGAATATTACCACATAATCAAAATAATACTAGAATATTATTTTCCGACTATTATGGCTTTATCGCATCCCCGTATGCGTCTTCTAGTATTTAGTCTTCGTTCTTGAATGCTCCATGTGACTGGAATATTAATTCCAATATTTAAATCTATTTATTTTCAATTAATCCAAAAGTTACTTAATTCGAAAATTAAGTCAATCGAATATATCAAAAATAAAATTAAATATTATTAATATTTTTATTATTTTTTATTTTCCTTTTCTACTCCATTAAATCTCTAGAATCCTATCCAAGACCCACTTGGAATATTCTAGAAGATTTCTATAATGAAATAAGGAAATAAAATAATTTAGGACTCCTAATCCTTCCAATTAATTCCTTTCCTAATCTATTAAAAATTCCATAAAGGAATAATTAAATAGGAAAAATTAATTAAGGAATCTTCTACTTTCCAAAATTAATTAATTTCCATATCCATGAAAATTCCCATAAAATAGGAATAATCAATTAGGAAATAAATTAATTTAATAATTAATTATTTTCCTTTCCAATTCTATTAAATCTCTAAAATCCTATCCAAGTAAGACTTGGAATATTCTACAAGACTTCCATAATAGAATAAGGAAATAATTAATTTCAATTAATTCTTTTACTATTCCATGAGAGTTCCCAAAAATAGGAATACTCAAAATAGGAAAACCGAATCAATTAGGAAAGTTGGATCTTGGCGGGAGATCACGAGATCACGAGGACCACGCGCCCCCCACCATCATCGATTGCAGGCGATGGGGAGAGCACCGCCGCCGCCCCAGCCACGCGCCACCACCACCGGTGGCTAGGCGAGGCCGAGAACCGCGGGCAGCCCCCTTCTTCACCATCGATCGATCGACCCCTCAAGGGGTTCGATCATGGGGTTGATCGATCCCCGGAATCCTCCCTCTCTTCGTCTCCTCCGTCACACTTTTCCGGTCTTCGTTTCGTCCTCGATCCAACGTAAATAAATTACAAATTTATTGCTACGTTATCCGGTATCGATTCTCTACATTAAAACGACCTCAAACAATTTCCGGAAAATTAAGAACAAGCATTCACCACACAAGAACGAATCTCGACATCACCGAGAGTTTAATAATCAAGAAAATTATTATGACATTAATTAACAATAATTAAATCTAGCCATAATAATCGGAAACCCTGCAAGGTAGAACAATTTATCGAAAAATACAATGAACTAAAACCAACGCTCTGATACCAATTGTTGGAAATCGATATCCCGGATTTAATAAATTTAAATAAATAAATTATCTAATTAATTCCGACCGAAATCCTTCGAATATCCGGATTGTCTAATTTGCGGAACCGACAATCCAATCGAAACCGTTCGCCGGAAACCACCGCGAACCACCACACGAACCGGACCCGACCAAAGCAACACCGCCGCGGGATGAACCCGCGGCTAGCCCTAGCCGAGCCCCGCGTGGGGCTCGCGATTGCACACGGCAATCGCTGGGTTGCTCACGGCAACCCCACGGCGAGTCCGGCGACTCGCCGTCCGCAGAGGAGGGGGCTGCTCCCCGGGCGAGCAGCGGCGGCACCAGCCCGCCACCCCACGCGATCGAGCACGCGCTCGATCGCACCCCCGGCGTCCAGCCGGGGTCCTTCGTGTGCTGCCGGCGATCGTGCCCCTAGGGCCGATCGCCACCCTCGGCGTCCAGCCGAGGGTCCATCGCCATGCGCGATCCCCGTCGGGGATCTCTCGGCCTCCGCGGTCCGGTGATCCTCGATCACCACCGCGAGGTCGATCCTCGTCCACGGGGTTCGTCCCTCGGATCTTGGTTCATGATATTTCTACGATAATTAAACGATAAAATCATAAAGAGGGATTTACGATTTACCTCGTTCTCGTTGTTCGGAAAAACGAAGAACTCAATTTGACGACCTTGAGATCTTCCCACGTATTCCTTGCACTAGCTCGGACGTCGTGTGGGCGACGATCTACCGAAGTCCATGGATCTCCCTCTCTACTTTCTCTCTCTAGAATTGTCTTCATCAAGTTATGAGAATAGAGAAGACCATGTAGTGCTTTTATAGGCTACGTAGGGGATCTTAAGGAGGTGGAATATTGGGCTTCCAATAATAGTGATGAAATTGAGCCCAAGCTCAAATCTATTAATCCTTACTATTATTAATTTATTTATTTTCCACTATATAAATTAATTGCACTCCCAATATTAAACCATATTATATCAAATAATATTTCTCCGGTAGTATTAGTTATTCCGTGTATTTAAGATAGAAATATCCATGAATAAAATTAATTTATTGCTAATTAATTTATTCATCTCTTATATCCGAGACTAGTACCATTCAACCTTAATTATTATGCGGAACGAATCCACCTGCAGGGTTTACATAATAATTCCTTATGAACTCATCTCGGGGATATTATCAACCCTTACGGGATACACTTTCCCGTCAAGTATTCACGGCATGCCATATATAAAATATAGTGACCCAACTTAACCGGTAATTAACCCAATAATTAAATCGGTTAATTCCTTTGGTAAATCAAAGTCACTTATATTAAATATACACACCCGCAATAGTATCGGGGATTAAGAATAAAATACTCAGAGATTTAAATCGATTATTGCCGGCAATCCTAATCGATAAATCTCAAGCAGATCCGCTCAATACACCAAGTGTACAAGTGTGATAAAATAATTAAGACAAATTATTTTCTCTCTCACACAACGACTATACCGATGGATTGGTCCGTGTCCATCTAGGTCGTGAGCAACTGTTCGATTAAATACGAGTAACCGATAGTATGATCTTCTGTGTGGGCCCGACACACCATACTAACTACAACGTATAGAATCCAGGACTATAATTTGCATATATTTAATTATAAATAATTAAACGCAAATAATTGTTTATTTAATTAAATAGATTAGTGGCAATGGATCGTGAGTTTCCGTTACTTAAATCTAGACATTAAGTACACAACTCCAACAGACCCTACGTCGCTTCCTCAAGTTGTTGCCCCTGCGCCGGTTCTTCCAGCCATTGTCCCTACTCCACGTCAAAGTGTCGCTGATGCCCTTGCGTTGTGCCCTCAGGGTTGCCGACGATTGGTGTTTGATCCCGGCATCTTCGAGCTCGATTTTCAGGTTCGCGGTCGAACCTTCTCCTAGAGGGGGAGAATGATGCAGAGACAAATAAGGAAAAGATTGTGTCTTCCTGCCCAAACTATTAGTATTATTTTATTTATTATTTTAATTTATTTTATTAGGGTTTCAGTATTTATTTATATGTCGTTTTTCTCATTCAATTAATTAGTTGTTTATGTTAAAATAAAGTTTGTTCCTCAGTTGAGGTTTTATCAGATTTCGGTATTCTTAGGAATCAACGAAAGTCTTGATGTTTTAATTCTCGGGTATTCTTAGAATCAACGAGTTTTAATTTGTGTGTTCTTGCTTCCCTGCGTCAGATGGACTTAACTCATAATTAATTTAAATTAATTCAAATACTCGTTTATTAAGAAGGAGAAATTGCAGAGTAATTTATCTTCCCTCAAAGGCTCAAACCTAGTGTGGTCATGGAAAAAACCTCTTCAAGGACTTTCATCGTATATACTATACGGTGTGTATTTTCTTTGACATTGAACTGCTATATCCATTCCCCAACCAAACGGCTCTCTCCATTCTCTCCTATAATTTCTTTCGCGTGCTCTCTCTCAAACTTGTAGTATCTTCTGTATATGGTGGTGTGTATCCATTAGAGGAAGATGGAAGAAATGAAAAATCGAATAGATCGAGGATCGTGTTCAACACGATTTCCTTAAAACAAATCTGTCCTCTACGGGTACGATTGTTTCCCAGGATACAACGATTGCAAAGCAAAACATTTGCTTACGGCGAACTGAGATGTTGCCTAAGAAATATCACCGGAAGGTCAAAGAAACGGGATAAATAAAAGAAAAACGAGAGCGATTGCTCGGAAGATGTCTGTATATTCTCTTGTTCATCTTCGATTATTTTCGTGTTCTTCTCAAGTGTTTTCTATGCAAAATCGATTGCACTTATATAGAGATGGAGGCGAAAGTACGTTGAACGTGGACGATTTGATTACCACAATCGTAACGTCCACTATTCATAGCACCACACTAATGATCACTAATGACCATTATTTCATAATTAAAATCAAATGTAACTTATATAATAATAATAATATAATTATTTTATTATTATTTTATTATTTTTCCAACAATAAAATAGCACAAATGTATGTATAATAGGGTACTCCCCTATGTTTATGAACTACACCATGAATATTTTATTACGTAGGATATTATCTCATTTGGAATTCTTTTCCAATTAAGTTACATCTTTGAAAATTAATTTCTCATTCATACTACTCGAAATTGAGCGTATGAGATATCAAATCGAAGCTCTCTACGAGACGCTCATTTTCCAACAATCCCCCACATTAATGAAAATTATACAGACACCATAAAGAAGTTTGGTGATATAACTCAACGTTAGAAACGTGAATAGAATAGGTAGGTGTTACCCTTTGAACCTTTCCTTGTGAAAGCATACTTATTTTACTAGTTAAATAGTAGACACGCTGTCTTTGAACTATTCACTATTTGTGTAAACAATGGTATACTCCACTCACGTTCTTTCTAACAACTCTCATTTCTCATAGTTATGTTCATTTTGGCCCTGAACATCTGCCTGGTTCTGTAAGAGTGTTTAAGAATATGCCTTACTATATTCTCTTCGAAGCGGCCCCACTTCTCTCTTACATAGGTGATTTCATTTGAATCATTAATAGCCATGCTAATCCTGACAACATATCACTGTAACATCTCTTAGGCAATGGACTTTCAGGAAAATTAAATTCCCCCACATAACAGTGATAACGGAGTTAGACAATTAGGTTGTCCTTTTGAACCTAGTTCTTGGGATCTCCAGTCATATAGGTAAGGTTTTCCTTCGTCAACTCATTTTCTTTAAGGCTTTAAGTCCAATCCTTTAGATGACGACAATACTAACTCTCGATTTAACCTTTTCTTTGGTTAATGAATTGGGATATTATCATTAGATCATACATAATCTATTGAGATAAATCCAGTTGGGAGTAGTTGTCATACATTGTGTTCTTTCAATTGCAAATTGACAATCACAATTAATACTAATTGAATACACATGTTTCGTCTACTTCAGATTTTTTTTTAACTTCCGAATTTTTATTTTACATATAATTCATATTTAAATATGAATTTCAAAAGTCTAATATTTACTTCTCATTAAATAAATATTACTTTTCTAAAATTGTATTGATAAAAATCAATCAATAATAATTTCGACTTTTCTCTTTTATTTACTTCTTATTAAGTAAATAATATTAATTGTGAGAATAAATTATTATTACATCATTTATATCATTATATGAATTTCAATAATTTATTTACTTCTCTTCAATAAATATTTATACCACATTCATAACTCCTTATGAATTTCAAGGTTTTATTTCAATAAATAATAATATAATAAATTTAATTATTTATTATATTCAACCAATAATAAATTTCATTATTTTTTTTAATGGTACTCATAAGTTCTACTTAATTATTTTCTCACCATACTTACCAAATAATAATTTCATAATTATTACATAAATAATAATAATCACCATATTATTATTTTTATCACATAAAATAATAAAATATGCATAAAATGCAAAATTGTTATTATTTAATTATTTCAAAAAATATTTACATCAATATCTAGTGATTTCACATTTAGATCAAGCTATTACACAACATTCTTATAAATGTTCTCTCGAAATAAATTGTTCATCATTGAACATTTCTTGTATATCACCACATGTGACAACAATTTTTTTTTCTGTCGACTTCAACAACATCGTTGATTTTTTTTTCTTGGTTTATCACGATGATTAACCGAAAAATACCATCTAGTGTGGCGCACCACCACTAGGTCCCGAGGGATACATGTTCGTTCACTCAATCGAGTTTGAACCATCTCCGGTCGTAAGTACAAATAATCATTTCAACCATCAAACTAATTTGTTTTAAGTTTGTACGTAGTATCTTTTGTGTATGGTGGTGTGTATCCATTAGAGGAAGATGGAAGAAATGAAAAATCGAATAAATCGAGGCTCGTGTTCAACACGATTTCCTTAAAACAAATTCGTCCTCTACGGGTACGATTGTTTCCCAGGATACAACGATTGCAAAGCAAAACATTTGCTTACGGCGAACTGAGATGTTGCCTAAGAAATATCACCGGAAGGTCAAAGAAACGGGATAAACAAAAGAAAAATGAGAGCGATTGCTCGGAAGATGTCTGTATATTCTCTTGTTCATCTTCGATTATTTTCGTGTTCTTCTCAAGTGTTTTCTATGCAAAATCGATTGCACTTATATAGAGATGGAGGCGAAAGTACGTTGAACGTGGACGATTTGATTACCACAATCGTAACGTCCCACCATTTATAGCACCACACTAATGATCACTAATGATCATTATTTCATAATTAAAATCAAATGTAACTTATATAATAATAATAATATAATTATTTTATTATTATTTTATTATTTTTCCAACAATAAAATAGCACAAATGTATGTATAATAAGGTACTCCCCTATGTTTATGAACTACACCATGAATATTTTATTACATAGGATATTATCTCATTTGGAATTCTCTTCCAGTTAAGTTACATCTTTGAAAATTAATTTCTCATTCATACTACTCGAAATTGAGCGTATGAGATATCAAATCGAAGCTCTCTACGAGACGTTCATTTTCCAACAAAATTGCTGTCTCCATTGACATATATCATCTTCTCCGTACTTCGCCACAAGATGAAGCAGCCTAGAAATCACGTATTGCGAAAAATTGCGACACTCGAGCGCAAGCTAAGCGTTGAGTCCCTGGCTCTAGAGAATTCACGTGGAGGGAGCGCACCATCGTCGTCGTGGAGCTCCTTCCGGCAGGGTTCGTCATCTCTTAGTGCTCTCTTGTTGGCGGTCTTAGGTCTATTGGTAAAGAGACGAATAAGAGATTACGAATTTTTTTTACTTCATCATTTTTTATTTTTTTTCACTGTACAGAGTGAATATAGATAGAGGGTATTACAATCCTTCTACAATGTTGGTAAAACTTTATAAAAAAAATTATTTTTTTTCACTGTACAGAGTCTAAGAATATAGGTAAAACTTTTTAAAAATTAAGAGGTGGGTAAAGTAATTAGGAAGGTGTAAATAACATTACCCTTCTCTTAAATTAGATGACTCAATATTTAGGGGCTCAATAAGAAACATTGATTGGGCCAATTAAGCCCATAAAGCAATCAATCTTTAAGGCCCACTAAATGGCCAGCCTTCGAGTCGAGCTTGTTTTAGAATTATAAATTTATTTATAAAACAAATCAATAATTTGATTAATAAAGTCACAAATAATGCGAACACATATATTAGGTAAGCTTGAATTAATTTCATCGTAATACAATAATTTGGATTTGAAATCCTAAATTTCATTTGGATATTGATTTGTGCAGACAGGTATTAAGTCGTTTTCCAAAAACAGCTGGGACCACACTTTATAATACAGTATCTTCGATTAATATGTTTCACATTATGATTTATTTTATTTTACTACGTGTGGCCTAATAATTTCTTAGTAATATTAGTAGAACTTTTTTTAGCTGAAACGTTTTGAAAAATGCTACAGTTACACAAGGTTTATCGGACATCATCTTGGAAAATGCTACAGTTACACAAGGTTTATCGGGCATCATCGTCAATTAAAATGCGACATGTGACATTAATAAATTAATTAAATAAATAATTAATATTTTAATTATTAATTAGGAAAATAAATTTTAAATTTTTTAAAGATTTTTGAAAAATACAATAAATATAATATTTCCTAATGAATAAATATTGTGGCAAAAATAATATAGAAGTAAATTATTTTTGTAAAATTAATAAAATTTATCATAATAAGTAAGAAATAATTAATATATTAATTAAATAAATCATTTATAAGAATTAAAGAATTAATTAAATTAAAGTTTAATTACTTTAAAAAGTTTTCGCGTATTAAGTAAATAAATTATATCCAACAATTAGTAAATTTAAAAATTGTCTCAATAAAATTAATTAAATTAATTAATTAAAATGAATTGTATTAAAATTGCTTGATTACAAACTTTCTTTAAAATTTAACAAATTAAGAATAAAATTATAATATTTCAAATTCAATTTACATATTAAATCTATTTAAATAAAATAAATATAATTTCGATTGTATTAGTACTACTTAATGGATTTTTTTTTAATTTAACAAAAAAATTAAAGTGATTTTTGTAGCTTATTCTTAAATTTTGATTATATACTTTTAGATCTGTTAAAAAAACTACATCTTTAGTAATTATATATGGATACATAAAATTATTTTTACAAAAATAAATATATAAATTATCTTTATTTAAATTAAAAAAAAAGTATTTCTTAATATATGGTTTGAAGCATAACTAAATTGTGATATTTTTTTACGTGTTCAATTTAAAAATTATGAAATTACGTCTTCGACGTATGATACCAACTTTTCGCGAAGTTGGACTTAAATGCACGAACACCAGCTTCAGTCAAGGTAACACTCACACAAGTTCGTGGAATGAAAGACGGAAGACAAAGTTATGTAATATGTTTTCATTCCATTGAAAAACGAAACTAAACTATTACACTGAGTATGGTAGGCAAAACGATTACAAGAAGTTTCCCGAGTGTCGCAACAACTCCCACTAACTTGCAATCTAGCACACGAGTACCTAGAGCTAAATCTCCTAACTCTAATCTTGGCACAAGGCGCAAAGGCTACTACACAAACTCGAAGCCGAAGCTGTCGGTCACGATTCTAAAAATCAGATTTCGTTCTCTCAAAATCGTCAAGTGATGAAATCGAAATCCATGGGTTTATATAGGCAGCCCGCACATGTGAGATGATGACATGGCATATTCTCATTCGTCACATGCTTGGCTGATGTCACTTCTCCATGGATGACATCACTATTGTTGAACTTGGATTCTTGAATCTTGGAATCTTGAATCTTTGATTCTTGAATCTTCGAATCTTGAATCTTCAATTTCAAAATCAGAACTTCAATTCAAATCTTGACTCCATCGATCTCAATTCTTCATCTTCAATTTCTCGTGAAAATCTCTAAGTGTTGAAGCCTCAGAATTTCATCGTCTTCATGGTCGTCGATATCATTGAAGTAGTAAACACAAAGTCTCCGAATCCAATACATGAAGACAGTCGCCAGTTGCTGGGTTGGACAGTCGCCAGTCGCTGGGTTGGACAGTCGACAGTCGCTGGGTTGGACAGTCGACAGTCGCTGGGTTGGACAGTCGACAGTCTCTGGGTTGGACAGTCGACAGTCGCTGGGTTAGACAGTCGACAGTCGCTGGGTTGGACAATTGGAGTCTCCGGTTTTTGAGTCTCCGGATTTTGAGTCTCCGTTTTTGGAGTCTCCACTTTTGTGAAGTCTCCACTTTTGCGTAGTCTCCACTTTTGCGTAGTCTCCACTTTTGCGTAGTCTCCACTTTTGTGAAGTCTCCACTTTTGCGTAGTCTCCGGAAAAGTTGACAGGAGTCTCCGTTTTTGGCGTTCTCTGGAAAAGTTGACAGGAGTCTCCGTTTTTGGCGTTCTCTGGAAAAGTTGACAGGAGTCTCCGTTTTTGGCATTCTCTGGAAAAGTTGACAGGAGTCTCCGTTTTTTTTTTGGCGTTCTCTGGAAAAGTTGACAGGAGTCTCCGTTTTTGGCATTCTCTGGAAAAATTGACAGGAGTCTCCGTTTTTGGCGAAAAATGAGTCTCCGGTTTTGGAGACGTGAGTCTCCGCTTTTTCAGCGACTCCAGTCGCTGGTTCCAAAAGCGGCGACTCCAGTCTCTGGATCCATGTTGTAGCTCTTGAAGTTTAGATTCCAAGGAATTTTGAATCAAGTCAATCGGAGCTCGCACGAAGAAGATATGACCAAAATCGACGGACTGCTCATGGTGAAGCCTTGTAGTCGCCGGATCCAAATGCGGAGACTCCAGTCTCTGGATCCATGTTGTAGCTCTTGAAGTTTAGATTCCAAAGAATTTTGAATCAAGTCAATCGGATCTCGCACCAAGGAGATATGCAAAAAATCGACGGACTGCGCATGGTGAAGTCTTGTAGTCGCCGAAACCAAATTGTTGCGACTCCTGTCGCCGGATCCAAATTTGGCGCCTCTAGTCGCCAAATCCATTTTGTAGCTCTTGAAGTGTGTATTCCATATAATTTTGAATCACCGCAATCGGAGCTCTCACGAAGAAGATATGACAATAGTCGACGGACAGCGCACACCTACCCAACCACTCCTTATAGTAGTCCTTACTAATATATGGGTAGTGACAGCAGTAGACATCAGTCACCCTGATTTTTACACACACCCTGCTAGAGTTCTAGTTCCAGTTGGCACTCATGTTGACGTGATGCATTGGACATCACTGATTCCATATCACCATGTTATATGCTATTCATCAATTCATTCAACACCTGAAACAAAACACAAACACCCAAAACATATGTTGTCGCCAAAACCAACATTTACAATCTCCCCCTTTTTGGCACAACTCATATGATCAAGATTTAGCATAAGGAGATATAAAAAATCTCAAAAACCAAGCAACCAAAACATATGTTTTTGCCAAAACCAACATCTACAATCTCCCCCTTTTTGGCACAACTCATATGACGAAGAGTTAGCACAAGGAGATACAAAACAATCTCCCCCTCAAGAGATACACATCAAAAATATGACTAAGTTAAAACAAAGGCAATCAATTAATCAACAATGAAGAACTAGCATTGATAAGATATGAAAAACCAAACACACTTAGTCAAAATATCAATATATCAAGACATATGCATGCAAACGGAATAGTTCAAGAGTTTCAAGAGTTATTCAAAATAGAGAAACCATGCATTACGCAGTCCTTTGCCAGATGAACCAGCATCATCGCCTAAACCTCCCCCTTGATGGGTCATCTGGTGAAGATAGGCAAACGTAGTACTGAGTGACACCGGATGCTGCTGCACTCATCTTACGCCATAAAGATTGAACTCCACGAGATGCTGAATATGAACTACAAGAGTACCAAATCAAAACAACACATCCCGAGTTAGTATTCAAGCGTTCAACACACTGCAAACATTCAAACACATTTTAGTGGAGATTCGAGGGGTGATATTAGGCAATGAAGAGCAAATATTTTCCCAGAAAAGAGTCCACTTTTCATCATTTTCCAAAACAAAAAATTTCACACAAGGTGATAGAAACTTTGAGGTAATGAAAATCTCTCATATTAAAAACCGGTGAAAGGGACCGAAGTATGTTGATAGAAGTTTTACTTGTCCTTCGTCACAATCAAAAGAATGCTGTCGTGTTTCGTCGAAACATATTTGATGATTTAGCACCGCACAAGAGATTTTAATTCATAAGTGCAAGGTGAACACTTAAGGCACTCCAATCAGGAACTAGCATTACTTCAATCAGAGGGGAGTCGGGGGAACCGACGTCCTCCAGACGAGTTTTTAGCTTTAAATGAAATGCAACAGACATTCCTCCCATATTACATCAGTCAAAGGGGAGCAAGGTTCACTTGCGTCCTCCGAAGTGTTTTTGGAGATCGTCTTAAAGTTCAGCGTCCATGTACGACCTTTCGAAGAGGGGAGCCGGGGGTACCGGCGTCCTCCGTTACTTGGCTTTATGGATCTATGCAAGATGAAGCGAGGAGTTATGAGCCATGTTCACATGTTTGCACTCAGAGGAATAAATACTCTTGGGTCCGAAGACTAAAGCGGCCTCGAATCCATGTTCAACTGATTAGACTAATCCACGACGAAGCCAAGTGCATATTCAGAAGTAAAGAAAATAATCTTTCAGACTTCAAAATTTTCGTGAACTCTTAGAGAGAACACATGCAGAGAGAATTTCTTAGAGTTTTAAATCTCTCAAAGTCAAGAGGTTTGGTAAAGATGTCAGCAAGCTGTTTTTCTGTTGAAATATGCTGTAGACTGACTATATCACGATCAACCAAATCTCTAATGAAATGATGTCGAATATCGATGTGTTTAGTGCGAGAATGCTGTACAGGATTTTCGCTGATTTTGATAGCACTTTGGTTATCACAATACAACACCAAGGGAGCACTCTCAATAAGATAGTCACCCAACATCTGCTTTAACCAAAGCAATTGAGTGCAACAACTCCCGGCTGCAACATACTCAGATTCATTGGTAAAGTGGATAAAGTTTCCAATCATGGAACTGAAAGGTGTTCGAACAACTCCTTGATTCTTACTGAATTCAGAAAATCGCTCAGTTGTGGTAATGTGGGTCGTTGTCGATTCAACTTCATGCTTGTCAAACTTCTCTTCCATATTTTCCGCAGCCTTTTGAGATACAAAGATAGAAGAACTTTCATAAGTACGAATCTCAATAGTTAGCTTAGGAGAAGAAGTCTTCGAAGTAAATGTCAAGTCTTGAGGCAAGTCAGATGTAACTTCAGAGATTTTGGGCGTTAGAGCCTTAGGTAGTACTGCCTGCGCAAGAGTGTCCGTGATGGAATCCAAAGCTTCTCTCTCAGTTGAGTCCTCTGATTCTTGATTGACATTTTGACAGTTGCCATAGACGTAGCAATTGTTCTTAGCACGTGGACACTTCAAAATGCACTTCCCTTCACTATAAAAAACATTGCAAGAGTCTTTGTCAAAACTGACATTCAGCTGGTCATCACAAAGTTGGCTTATACTTATCAGATTGGCCACTAGTCCTTCAACATGGACAACATTCTTGAGTGGTGGCAATCCTTTGAGATGGAGAGTTCCTTTTCCCAACACGATACCTTTTTCTCCCCCTCCAAACATGACGGGGGTGTCAGTCACAAGTTCGTAATCTTTCAGAAATTTCTTCGTTCCAGTCATGTGTTGGGAACAGCCACTATCAAGGTACCACACTCCTTGCGAGTCTTTCTCATAAGCGTTTAGCACAACATTGCAGAGAATCACTTGTCTCGGTAGCCAAATTTTTCTTGGAGTGGAGTCGGGAATAACTTCACTCTTTTTCACTTTTGGCACCCATTGAGTAGTGCTCTTAATTTTTGGTTTCCAGATTTTTTGATTTTTCACTTTAGGCAACCATTGCTTATTTACTTGCTTCGCAGAGCCATTCTTCTTTTTCACAGTCACCAAGCCACGATTCACATCATCCTTCATTTTGTAACAATATGGCCTAATATGCCCAGGCTTGTTGCAATAGTGGCAAACATTCTTTTTCTTGTGCTTTACTTCCTTTTGTTTGATGTTTTCAACATTAGTAGAGATAGGAGCAAGAATTTTGGGTGTCGACCTTGAAGATGAGGACTCCGTCAAATTTTTCATCGAAGCATCTTCATGAAACGGAGTTTGAAGTCGGACTCTCTTAGAATATACGTTCATTTTCTCAGTCACTATCCCTCGGTTCACATCATCTCTCAACTTGTAGCAATAAGGTTTGATGTGTCCGGGTTTGTTACAGTAGTGACAAACATACTTCTTCTTGAGCTTAGCTTCCTTTAGCTTTGGCTTTTCAATCTTAGTAGAAGAAGAAGTGGACCTTTCTTTCATAGAGACACTTGGAGCCAATTTCTTTAGCTTATTCATGAAGGCGTCCTCATAAGATAGAGTGTTTCTAGGTTTCTTCATGATAGTCTTTGGAGGCTGATATAACTTGGCATTGAAACATTTTTAGGAGCTAGCTTCAGGAATCTCAACCTTGGACTCTGAAGTCATAATTTTCTTTCCCTCTGCAATCTCCTTTCGCTTAGATGTTTCATTTTCGATTTTTCCATCAGTCTCAACTTTGGAATGTTCATCAGAGGAAGCCTTGACAAACTTCATTTGCTTATTCTCAGGAGTTGAGTATATGGAGTTGAATACTTTTTGGAATCCTAGACCATATCGATTTGGATTCACTAAGGAGGTAGCATTATCAAAAACTGAAGAATTTGTGTTCATCTTCTTCAAAAGCTCATCTGTCATGTGCAATTTAGCTTTCAGGTTGAAGCAATCTTTGACACTCATAGCAAGATCTGCCTGAGTCTGTGTCAAAGTCGTTTTTAATTCATCATTCTCATCATCGGTTTGAACAAATTTTGAAGCATTTTGACTTCAGCAATTTCCTTTTTCAAGGATGCTTTCAACTTGGAATTTTCAGTATTAGACTTTTCAAATAGTGATCTCAACTCAACTGCTTCCTTGAAGAATTTGTGCTTCTCTTCAAAGAGATCATCAAACTTTTGTTCCAGATTGTTACGAGAAGCTTTCAACTTTAAATTTTCAGAGTTAGACTCTTCAACCAAGTTTCTCAACTCAATAGCTTCTTCGGAGAGTTTTTTTTTTGCTTTAGAGAAGTCATCAACGCACTCCTTCAAACATTTTAGAGACACTTCAAGTGTTCCTTTCTCAGTGATTGCTGCTTCATAAAGTTTTTGCAATTCAAAGAGATTCACCTTCACTGCAAGCACTTCATCAGACACTACTTCATTCTGAGACACTATTGGAGTTTGAGACACAACTTCATTTTGCTTCATAACGTTGACAGTCGTCGTGTCCTTCATACTTTCATCAATTTTGTGATCATCATCAAATGATCCTTCCAATATATTGTGATACACATGAAGTGCTCCTTTTTCAGTATTAGCTGTTTCAAGCTCCCTTTGGAGTGCTATGATGCTTTCTTTCAAGTCCAACATTTTCGTAGACTCAACTTCAGCTTGAGGTGTTTTAGGATCATTCTCTGTTGATTCTGATTCACACTCAGAATCGGTGTTTGAAGTAGATTCATCATTATAAAGATTTTGAAGCTTTGGAAAAACTTCCTTTAGATTCACAATTTCTTTTGAGTCGACTTTTGCATGAGACGTTATAGGAGTAGCCTCTGTCGATTCCGACTCATACTCAGATTCACGATCTGAAGAATTTCTTCCAGAATATGTTTCACTATTTTTGTCGTCTTCATGCTCTCCTATCTGAGGTTTATGAACTAGAGTAGTGAGAGTGCAACTCTTAGATTGGTTGACATGTTTGTGTCCTCCACAAGTTCTCTGGAGAGTATCCCAAGCTTCTTTGGCTGAGGTACAATTTTTGACAAGTCGATACATGTTGAGCTCCAGCCATTCACAGATGAAACGTAAAGCTTTGTTGTTGGCAGTAGAAGCTTCAAGCTCTTCATTAGACCAATGTCGTTCAAGTTTGAGAATTTTGTTACCTTTAGAATCAATAGTAAATGGGCGTTCCCAGCCTTCTAACACTGATCTCCATGCACGGGAGTCATGTCCTTTAATTCTAGCTGATACTTTGGCTTTCCAATTCGAATAGTTTTGATGAGTAAGCATGATCGGTTGATGTGCGAACATAGGAGACTCCATTGTAGCGGAAAATATGAAGTCAAGATTCGGATCACGTCTTATACGTGTGACGTCCCGCTCTGATACCAATTGAAATTACGTCTTCGACGTATGATACCAACTTTTCGCGAAGTTGGACTTAAATGCACGAACACCAGCTTCAGTCAAGGTAACACTCACACAAGTTCGTGGAATGAAAGACGGAAGACAAAGTTATGTAATATGTTTTCATTCCATTGAAAAACGAAACTAAACTATTACACTGAGTATGGTAGGCAAAACGATTACAAGAAGTTTCCCGAGTGTCGCAACAACTCCCACTAACTTGCAATCTAGCACACGAGTACCTAGAGCTAAATCTCCTAACTCTAATCTTGGCACAAGGCGCAAAAGCTACTACACAAACTCGAAGCCGAAGCTGTCGGTCACGATTCTAAAAATCAGATTTCGTTCTCTCAAAATCGTCAAGTGATGAAATCGAAATCCATGGGTTTATATAGGCAGCCCGCACATGTGAGATGATGACATGGCATATTCTCATTCGTCACATGCTTGGCTGATGTCACTTCTCCATGGATGACATCACTATTGTTGAACTTGGATTCTTGAATCTTGGAATCTTGAATCTTTGATTCTTGAATCTTCGAATCTTGAATCTTCAATTTCAAAATCAGAACTTCAATTCAATCTTGACTCCATCGATCTCAATTCTTCATCTTCAATTTCTCGTGAAAATCTCTAAGTGTTGAAGCCTCAGAATTTCATCGTCTTCATGGTCGTCGATATCATTGAAGTAGTAAACACAAAGTCTCCGAATCCAATACATGAAGACAGTCGCCAGTTGCTGGGTTGGACAGTCGCCAGTTGCTGGGTTGGACAGTCGACAGTCGCTGGGTTGGACAGTCGACAGTCGCTGGGTTGGACAGTCGACAGTCGCTGCGTTGGACAGTCGACAGTCGCTGGGTTAGACAGTCGACAGTCGCTGGGTTGGACAATTGGAGTCTCCGGTTTTTGAGTCTCCGGATTTTGAGTCTCCGTTTTTGGAGTCTCCACTTTTGTGAAGTCTCCACTTTTGCGTAGTCTCCACTTTTGCGTAGTCTCCACTTTTGCGTAGTCTCCACTTTTGTGAAGTCTCCACTTTTGCGTAGTCTCCGGAAAAGTTGACAGGAGTCTCCGTTTTTGGCGTTCTCTGGAAAAGTTGACAGGAGTCTCCGTTTTTGGCGTTCTCTGGAAAAGTTGACAGGAGTCTCCGTTTTTGGCATTCTCTGGAAAAGTTGACAGGAGTCTCCGTTTTTTTTTTGGCGTTCTCTGGAAAAGTTGACAGGAGTCTCCGTTTTTGGCATTCTCTGGAAAAATTGACAGGAGTCTCCGTTTTTGGCGAAAAATGAGTCTCCGGTTTTGGAGACGTGAGTCTCCGCTTTTTCAGCGACTCCAGTCGCTGGTTCCAAAAGCGGCGACTCCAGTCTCTGGATCCATGTTGTAGCTCTTGAAGTTTAGATTCCAAGGAATTTTGAATCAAGTCAATCGGAGCTTGCACGAAGAAGATATGACCAAAATCGACGGACTGCTCATGGTGAAGCCTTGTAGTCGCCGGATCCAAATGTGGCGACTCCAGTCACCGGATCCAAATGCGGAGACTCCAGTATCTGGATCCATGTTGTAGCTCTTGAAGTTTAGATTCCAAAGAATTTTGAATCAAGTCAATCGGATCTCGCACCAAGGAGATATGCCCAAAATCGACGGACTGCACATGGTGAAGTCTTGTAGTCGCCGAAACCAAATTGTGGCGACTCCAGTCGCCGGATCCAAATTCGGCGCCTCTAGTCGCCAAATCCATTTTGTATCTCTTGAAGTGTGTATTCCATATAATTTTGAATCACCGCAATCGGAGCTCTCACGAAGAAGATATGACAATAGTCGACGGACAGCGCACACCTACCCAACCACTCCTTATAGTAGTCCTTACTAATATATGGGTAGTGACAGCAGAAGACATCAGTCACCCTGATTTTTACACACACCCTGCTAGAGTTCTAGTTCCAGTTGGCACTCATGTTGACGTGATCCATTGGACATCACTGATTCCATATCACCATGTTATATGCTATTCATCAATTCATTCAACACCTGAAACAAAACACAAACACCCAAAACATATGTTGTCGCCAAAACCAACATTTACAAATTATATTTAATTTTTACTCTTATAATACAATGAGAAAAAGAAAAAATACCTTTTAATTCTATTACGCTCATATAAAATCATACAATTTTATTACCCAATTTTTTTTAAATTTGATAATTGATGAGTAATATATATATATATATATATATATATATATATATATATATATATATATATATATATA
Organism: Euphrasia confusa; assembly: GCA_954870475.1. Taxonomy (NCBI): domain Eukaryota; kingdom Viridiplantae; phylum Streptophyta; class Magnoliopsida; order Lamiales; family Orobanchaceae; genus Euphrasia; species Euphrasia confusa. The sequence continues at coordinate 20,434,382 of OX940966.1, forward strand.
TATATATATATATATATATATATATATATATATATATATATATATATATATATATATATATTAAAATTTAATATGAATAAACAATGATTTAATATGTTAATTCTTTAATTTAATATGTTTATTTTTTTAATTTTGTAAAAAAAAAATTATTATATTTGACATTTTACCTTGAAATTTAATTATATGAATAATAAACAAAATTTTACTATGAATATATTTCAATCTTGTGTCACTCTAATTTAAATGCTTTACTATTATGAATAATTAATAATTTGAATGTCATTTTATTTTAATCTATGTTTTTTTACATGTAATTAATCAGATATATTTGTGTGACACTTATGCAATTATCGTAAAATATGAAATGCAATAACTAATTAACTTAACTAAAATCGTAAAACAAAATAATTTTTTTAAATTTATCTTTAAAAATATATAAAATAAAATTGATCATTTAAAAAAAATACTTTTTACGTACAAATATATTATTAATTTGTGTTCTCGGTGTTCACAAATTTAATAATTGAATGAAAATGATTAGTTTAGATGAATTAGTTTTCTTCATTAAAAACTTGATCAATTTATTTACTTAATAAAATCATTTTCTTTTAATACATAGAATATTTCAGTTATTTTATTTTTAATTTATCTTAATTATTAGTTATGTAATATTTTTAAATTAATTCTAAAAAATTATGAACTTATATACTAATTTAATTGATTAGTTTTTACTTTATTTTTAATTTATCTTGTCTATGCTAATTTAATTAATTATGTTTTACTTTATTTTTAATTTATTTTAATTATTGATTAGGTAATGTTTTTAAATTAATAATATAAAATTGTGAAATTCTACTAATTTAATTAATTATTTTCTATTTATTTTTTATTCGTAATTTTTATAATTAAATTAAATAATTTATACATTAATTTTTTTATCAAAATATTTTATAAAAATAAAATATGTTTTTTTAATTTTTTACTTACGTATTTTTTATTTACGGTCTTTTTACAATTTAATGTGTGTATATATACATATATATATATATATATATATATATATATATATATATATATATATATATATATATATATATATTTGTTATTTATATTTTAGAGAAAAAATTCAATAATTTTGTAAAATATTCAATATTTAAAATGATTATATTAATTTTATTTATTTAACATAGAAGATTTTGAATATATTTTTTAAATTAATAATTCAATTTAATAATAACTAAAATACTAATTATTGAATGTGTATTTAATAATGTGTGTAACGTGTGACGCGTGACCTCTATCATCTTCCAAATGTTTTCAGCTGGAAGGCTTGATTTGTGCGTACAATCACTTCGTTCGGTCCCACAATGTTTAATGTCGGCAAAACTACCAAAATCTTTTCCATTTTAACATAACATACAAAAAGTATTTTTCTTTTAAAATTATAAATATTTGATTGGTGTGCAGGTGTGGTGTTGATATTATAAATTTTTTTTTTGATAGGGAGAGAGAAACTCCACTCCATCCGATCGGAGGTCCCTCGATCGGGTAGAATGTAAATCGAGGGATGTGCCCGAGTAGCAGATACCTGTGCGAGAGAGCCAACATGTCGAACCCCAGGACAAACCTTCATAATATTTCAATGAAAATCCCTCGATCGGGTAGAATGTAAATCGAGGGATGTGCCCGAGTAGCAGATACCTGTGCGAGAGAGCCAACATGTCGAACCCAGGACAAACCTTCATAATATTTCAATGAAAATTTGTTCCACCCGAGATTCGAACCCTGCGTCGCCGAAAAATATTTCACCCACGTCATCACATGCCTTTTCACTCGGCTATGCCCATGAGGACTTATAATTTAAATTATTTAATACGATTAAATACCAAAGTACTGTACGTAATACAATAAAAATATTTTTTATTTTAAACTTAAAAATATTTTTTTATTATTAATAAAAAAAATAAAAAACATTTTCTTTATTTCATAATAATATGACAACTAAATTTAAATATAGTTATTACAATAATAGGTGTATTAAAAAAAATCACTTTAAATTTTATTCACAATTATTTACTTTTAACTTAAAAATATATATATTTGTAACATTTTCATTTTGATCAAAATATAATATTATATTCTTAATTTTCCGATAAGAAAATAGTTTTATACTTTTAAAACGAAAAGAATAATATTATTCACAGGGATGATGCTAAAAAACATATTACTATGAGTAGCATATTTACAATAGTGGGAATACCGGATTCAGGACCACCTCATAAAATAAATAAGTTCTGAGACTCTGTCCATAAAAGTAGAAGTTTATTAGGCAATTGGGTAGAAAAAGTCTACACTACCCTCGCTGTTTAACAAATGAATATAAACTGAATATGTAATTTAAAATAAAATTTCTCTTTTAAAAATTAATAATAAAACTCCAATAGACTATGCACGATAATAAGACACCGTGAGCCCAATCACGAAAATTGTACGCCGTGAGTTCATCCACGATGAATAAACACCGTGCGACCATCAACGATAAATGGACACCGTGAGAACATCAACGATAAATGAACACCGTGAGAACATCCACGATAATCGTACACCGTGAGACCATACACGATAAGTAGACACCGTGAGAACATCCACGAAAGTCGCTCGCCGTGAAAGCATACACGATAAATGGACACCGTGAGTATAACCACGATAATCGTACACCGTGAGACCATACACGATAAGTAGACACCGTGAGAAAATCCACGATAGTCGCACGCCGTGAGACTAATCACACCGTGATACATACACGACTAGTGGACTCTGGGAGATCATCCACGATAAATGAATACCGTAAGACTACACAATAATCCTAAGCCGTGAAACCAGTCACGATAAATGGACAACGTGGTACGAATACGATACACGATAATTAAAAGCGACTGTGTGATAAATTTGAATGAGAATATTAAAAAATGCAGAAATTTTAAATAAATTAAAATCTTATAATTCATTATAGTAACGATTACACAGAAGATCAAAAAGCTAAACCCCAAAACTTGAGAACAATTGATGGATCAAAACTCTAAACCCTAAACACTATCGGTTAGCGGTATACTAAAAAGCTGAGCAAAAAAGAAAAATAACAGAGCATCACACCAGTGAATCTGCAGCACAGGTTTTTAAGACTCGATCAGAACTGGTAAATCGGAGGAGGTAGACCTCCCTGGTGATTTCGACGGAGACAATGAGCTCAGGCTAACATGCACTCCGAATCATCGCAACCGATACCCCGAGTCATAAGGAGACAGATGAATACTACGGGAGGTTTTGGAACCTCGCGTATCTCGTGCAAGATGACTCAGGGAAATGATGCTTTAATTTTGGAAACTCGAGTATCTCGATAAAGTAATGCAACTGCTGTGAAATTCGAAAAAGTGTGGTGATAACTGCTCCATGAAAAAACCAGAACAAAACAGAAAAATGGAGAATTAATGGATATAGAAAAATAGAGTTCTTTCGTTCGTATTTATAGGCTTAATATTCTGATCCATCCAACCACCAGGATTTCAATCGTTCCACGAAACGATTCAACTGCCAACTACGCTTATTAATTACTCGTATTAATAAAATTAATAGTAAATCACCCCATCCAACGCTCCATATCCATTAATATGATATGACCATTCAATTCAGGGAATCGATGCGTCTCTGTTTTGAGTCATCCCACCGTCGGATTTCAATCGTTGCACGAAACGACTCATCAACTCCCAAGGTGATATATTAATAAATTTAGGATTTCAATGTGTCCAAAAGCACGGCATCCCCATTCTCCATCCTCGAACCTTCTACATTAATGGCATTTCAGCAGGTCCAACAACCACAAATAATAATTGCATTTCACCTCGACGTTAATGACACTTCAACAACCCATTGGGCAGTTGTTGTGTTGCTACTAAAATCAATATGAGAATTTTAGAGCCAAAAAGAATAATGGTCTGAAACCAAACTACGTACGAGGAAAAATTCTCTCGAATATTGCTAGTTCATTTACACAACAAGCTGAAAACAAGTTTGTTGTCGAGTCTCTGAAGCACATCAAATGTAAGAAAACAACGAGGTAGCACGTTTCGCATTTTGTTTAATTGTTTTAATGCACACTGAGGTGTTTTTCACCGAATGTCGTCGTTCACCGTGAGATAGAGCATGTTGCACGGTTCACTGAAGGTGTAATAGGTTTTCCTTAACCCCGACGTGTTTACGAAATCACCGTGTTATTACCACGGAGATTTTACCGTGTTATTTATAGCGGTGGTGTCACCGTAGCACGTTGTCTTCGTTCACCGTTTGATAATGCTATCACATTCTTGTACATACTTAATCGTAATAACACCGTGTGATAAAAAGCATCTCGTTTACATCGTGCATACTTATTATTAGACGATGCATGCATGCAGGTCGTTAGGTTTTCACAGATGTCGTGGCAGCGTGTTTCTTTAAGACATGATGGTCACTGGGAACAGTCAGCATACATAGGCGGAGATAGCGTGGCCATACACATTACGTATTCAGAAATCAGTTATGTTGATCTAATCAATCAAATTAGATCAGTTTTGAATGCTCCAGAGGACAGAGATTACGTGATTTTCTACTTAGACGCGCTGAGAAGGTTAGTTTGCAGAACGATACAGATCTATTGCGATTCATCGTGCAAGTAAAAGTTACCAATCACGTTCTCTTTTTGACTGAGAGAAGACAATACCAGTCTAAGAATGCTAATGTTGGAGGTACATATTCTGATGCAGAGAATGTAAGCATTACTCCACCTCAACCGCCATCTTGTACTGAACCCGATGACGAGGAAGTATTTACATCAGATGATGAACGAGCGGAACGTGATAAAGAGTTAAACGATAGCCTAATTCAAGAGTTTAGTGATTGGCTTCAACATCCGAAAAAAAAAGAGAGGATTGTGGGATCCCGTAAATTATCATCTGATCATCAACCGATCCACGAAGAAGCAGTCCTGGAACATAATCTACTACTACAGCGAAAACTAAGCAACTGGATGATCTCGATGCCCAATTTTGATATTTTGCCACCACCTATGCGTTGGGTCGAAGAACGTGAACCCGAAGATGGTGAACTCGCAATTGGTTCCACGTTTCGAAAGAAATCTGACTTGGAAATATCTTTGGGAATGCATCACTTTAAGAGTCGCTTAGAATATGTCACTGATCGTTCAAACAAAAAGCGTTGTGCATTCGTTTGCAAGCACGGTAGGAAAGAATGCACGTTTAGATTGTGTGCTAGTGGGAGTGATGAAATGAAGGTGCCGGTATACCGATCCAATCGATATACCGTGTGTGCGGAAGCGTGTAAAGCGATAGATTTACTATGCCATGATCTTAGTGCACACTTAATGTGTATAAGAACACATATAAACATATATATATATACACATCCAATATATATATATATATATATATATATATATATATATATAAGGTTCAACGATTACTTACTTTTGGTGATCGTTGACTTTGGTTAATGTCGTTGAGGTGGTGTTGAGTCGATTGAACCACCTCAAATGGATCAGCCTCTCGAAGCTCTCCTTGTGAATGACCTCGTCTCCTTTAGATCGTCCGGATGTGGAAGCCGCACAAATGGCTCGGCCTCTACGTGTTGCACACGAACCCGGATAATGAACACCTTTGATTGCTTGAGAATGGATCTCCAAGATCACCTCTTTTCTCTCTATTTGTGTGGATTTTCGTGGCTGATGCTTGTGTGTGATGAAAATCAGATTTTCATCTATATAAACACACCATTATTCACACCATTACACCTCTTTGTAACCTCCATCTTAATGTGCATAAAGATGCACCATTAACATGCAAAAGAGGTTACAAAGGAGGTGAAAGGTCATGCCACATACACATGCCACTATGCATTGTATGTGGTCCCACTTGCTTGTGTGGCATGCCATGTCACACTATGTGACATGCATCCATGCAAGCCATGCATCACATGCATGGGAATTAAATCCACGTAAATATTGATTCTAAATCAATATATATATCAATCATCGTACATTATCTTCGAGTCCGTGTGTGACCCTGTAGGTATGATTTAATTGATCAATATTATATTGTTCCCAACAATTAATATTATCAAATAATCATTTAACATCCATAGACGACCTTATGACTTTATCGATTGCACACGTAGGATCGAAGGACATATCCCAACAATTTCCCACTTGGCCTTCAGAGCCAGTGTGCTGCCAACTTCCTGTTGTCACTTTATGTCTAAGTTTGAACTTGAGGCAAGACTCGAGTCATCCTCAATCGGTTCAAACCTTTCTTGGACTTTGTGTAACAACCCAAAATTTTATTTGCTAGAGCTTTGAATTTACCTAATTAAATTTACATATTTATAAACTAATATAATAAATTAAATATTACAAAATAGAATACATTTTAATTAGACATGATTTTTAATAAATAATATAACCAAAACTATATAAATAATACTTTTGAATTCAACTAAAACATAAACTTTGTCCAAACATAAAAATAAAATAAATAAAATCTAAAATCATAAAATAAAACGTAACAACGTAACTTACAAGAAATTACTAATCTTTTACTAAACTAAAATCTAAAAACCTAATTAAACCCTAAGTATACTTATAAATACCCATTACCTCACCGAGAAGGAACCACAAACGTAAAACAGCCCCTCTCTTAGCCCTATCTAAGTCTTGGAAACCACTTGACGATTCCCCGTCTTCGACTTGGACCTCAACCCTCAACCATAGACGAGCCTCGGCGCCGAAAAATATTCCGAGAGCCATGATTCGTCGCTAACCCACTATGGCCAGCACAAAATAGATCGCCATGAATCATCGCCCCACGGCAGACGTGGTTCAGCCCGGTTGCCGCTGAACTCTCCTTCAGAGCTGACGATGTCTTTGCCGCTCTTACCTCGAGAGTCAAATCGTGTATTGCCGTAGTATTGCCACTGGCTATCCACCCGGAGTCAACCCTCATCGAATATCGACCTGAGACGAGAAAGCCGATCCAGCAGTGTCTCCTCCAATGGGCAGCCGCCAATAGCCTCCTTGAACCCACGACCTTTCTTCCACGCGGGTGTACAATTGTAGAAGGTGATCGAGGAATTTAGAATCCCAATCTCAGTACGTATAATTTCAATTAAATAAGTAGGAATTTGCCTAGAGGTCCCCAAAGTTTAAATTATTATGGGCCACTACACCTTACATTTGAGAAAATATTATTAAGACCACTAATAATTTTGTAAACTATATATTCAGCCCTTGGAGATTTAGAAGTTTCTAGTTCAGCCCCTTTAGTCTTTGACGCGCTTTGGATTTTCACGTTCATGTCCCAGCTCATCGAGGTAGGTGTCATGTTGTCGATTTACCTTGTTTACTACTTGTTTCATTATATGTGTCTCTATGTGTGCATTTATATGAATTTATTAAAAATATATTTTCCGTTGTAACCGGAGACCGGGGAAAAGGGTCGAAGGGGACCAACGCAATAGTTGGCGCAACTCGCAATATCCAGATTATTAAATGGATCTCATGTTTATTAAAATTATAATATTTTCATGTTATCCAGATTATTAAATGGATCTCATGTATTATAAAAATTACAATATTTTCATGTTATGTTTCATCTAGTTATACATGTATTTGATTCCGGTATTAGATGAGGTAATGACCCTACTGAGCGCGTTGAGCTCACCCTTTCGACAACAACTATTTTTAGGTACATACGAGGATGCCGAGCGAGAGAGGTGATCAAGGATGGGAGAATAAATTAAAATAAATGAATGTCCCTTTGTGCCATATTTGTCGTGACCTATTTTCATATGAATTATGATATCATGTACTTTTTCCAAATTGATCATTGACTTATTCTTGAATCTCATGTTTTACTATTGTTCCAATTAATTCTTCATGTGGTCGAAGTGGCCAGGCTCATCCTTAATTTCCCATAGTTACATATACAAATAAGTTTGATCCTGCATGCATGTTGACTGTCTATTTTATATATACATATAGGTACGTACTAATATATATATACACATATGATTATGCAAAACATGTCTTTATCTACATATTATTATATAGGTACTGCTCTATGTGTATATATTTAAATACTTCTACATGCTATATATATATATAGTGTTAATTAAGTATATGAATATTATATTTATGTATTAGAGTAGTAAGTTTATTTTGTCGACATGTTGAAAATAAGTTTATCAAATAAAATTTGTGACGCCCGCACTTTATTAAATGTTATTTTCAAAATTAACACCTTCCGCTGTTTATAAAATACGGGTCGTTACACTTTGAGACAGACTGTAAAACCAGATTTATCACTATGATACGAATCTGGACGTGGCCACGTATTTTCCACAGTCTCGACTCTCCAAGTGGCCGGTAAGACATGTATCCCATTATAAAATGGAGGACAATCCCATCTTGTCAATCCAAGCTCTCCCACTTGCTTCCTGATATACCCAATGACAAGTTTTATAACCTCCTTTTACGAAAGGCGTTTACTTGTATCAAAGTATACCATTTCACAATGGAATTACTCTGGACTACTCAGGTCAGAGGAAATTGCTCGACAGTCAATGAAATAGTATTATGACTCGAAATCTTAAATACTATTCCAGTCGGGTCTGTTCGATCATTAGCTCCCAGCTAATATCTATGTAATTGTACTTGATGTCCCACATCACTAGCCCATGAAGCGGCGCTATAGTACACATTACAAACTAGTTCATTGTATTATCGGTTTGTCCGTACTCGATTATACGAACCAGGAACAACAATATGATTTAAGTATATCAGTTCAACCATTGGGACTTCATTATGCGGTAAGTCGACCTCATAACCCAATTGATATAACTTAATCATTTGGACAATTCATATAAATTAAACCATATTTATATGAAGAAATATGTATTATACATATGAGTGAATGTCTACCAAATCTCCAAAAGTATCTAATACAGTAATAGAAATCACAACTCATCTCTAAGATGTCTGATCTCTATTGCAGTCGTGAAAGCCTCAAGCTTAAACTGCTGGAGAGGTTAAGAAAGCGGGTTTGCAACCTTACCAAAAGTTGCAACTTTATTATCTCGATGTCTCCACAAAACTATCTCCTAGATAATGTAGAACTTCCTGAGCACCAGTTTAGACTTGTGGTGCTCCCTTGGCTCATTGGCTTGCGCGATAGCTCTACTATAAATAGAGAACTATCGGATGGGCCGAGCTAATTACGCCACCTAGTTCATTCAAGAACTTTCAAATCCTAACTGCCAACATTACTGCATCTAATGCAATACTGTGCTCAGCTTCTGTAGTTTAATCAGCTATATTGCATGGAACTATTCCAGCAAATATCACCTCTAACCAGACAAACGATATAACCAGATTAAAATCGGAAATTAAATTATCTTAGTCTGTTTTGAAGTTAGCATTCAAACAGCTTGTTAATATCAACTCTTTTTGTCTTCCAAAGACAACAAAATTCTTTTGTCCATCTAAGGTACATAAGAATATTCTTGGTCGCAGTCTAACGCGCCTCACCTGGATTTCCTTGAAACTGACTCGTCATGCTCAAAGCATACGATACGTCCGGTCGTGTACATATCATGGCATACATTATAGACCATATTGCCAAAGCATAAGGAATGTTTTCCATCCTCTTTTGCTCATCAAGTCCCGTAGGGCCTTGCATCTTGCTAAGAGATGTGCCATGACTCATTGGAATGAGACCCTTTTTGGCGTCTTTCATTCTGAACTTATCAAGTACCTTATCAATATAGGTCACTTGACTAAGTCCAAACATCATTTTCGATCTGTTCTGACAGATCTTGATGCCCAATATGTACTGTGCTTCTCCAAGATCCTTTACTGAAAACAATTTCCAAGCCATTCTTTAATAGAATTAAGCATAGAAACATTGTTTCCAATAAGGAGTATGTCATCGACATACAACACAATGTATACAACGTAACTCCCACTGTTCTTCTTGTAAAACAAGACTCTTACGAATTCCTCTGAAATCCAAAACCCAGTATGGATTCATTGAACTGAAGATTGCTACTCTGATATGCTTTGCTTTATTCCATAAATGGAATTATAAGATTGCATAATTTCTCAGCCTTATTAGGATCGATAAAACTCTTTGGCTGTGTCAAAACACATTCTCTTCTAGAATCCAATTCAAGAAGTTAGTTTTAACATCCAATATTACCATAACTCATTATCAAGATGAGTAGCAATGGCTAAGATGATCTGAATGATTTAATCAAAGCAACAGGTGAAAGTTTTTCCATAATCCACCTCGTGAATAAAACTTTTACCATCAACCTTGCTTTGAAAACCCTAGGTTTTCCATCTGTCTGTTTAGATCTTAATGATCTATTAGCATTCATTGGGTCTAACCCCGTGATGCAAATATATCAAGTTCCAAACTTGATTATCAGATATTGATATCATCTCAGATTTCATGGCACCATGCCAATTTTCAGTAGCTGGACTCGTCATAGCTTGGAATTAGGTCGAAGGTTCACCGCTTTCCAAAAGCATGAATTCATATCTCTCATTGGTCACAATATCTAAGTATTTGAATAATAGAGATAGATTTATGCCTTTCGGACCTACGAGGGCTGGTATGGCTTTCAAAACCATAAGAATACTCTCAACCCAGTCTTGAGTATTCATCATTGGTTGTTTCACTTGAACCTCGTTCAAAACAACCGAGCTCCCACTGAATTTCTAGGAAAGATAACTCTTTTCAAGAAAATCACTATCTCGAGCAACAAAATATTGTTCTCAGATAGATCGTAGAAGTTGTACCCTCGAGTTTCTTATGGATACCATAAAGAAACTTTTATCCCATTTGAGTTCAAGCTCTATAGAGATAAATCTCGTCAGAGAAGCTTTTAGAACCTCAAATTTTTGATGAAAACAATTTAGGGACCCTCCCTTTCCATACCTAGTATGGTGTCTTATCAACAGCTTTTGACAGCGTCCTATTCAGTGTATAAGTTGAAGTCAAGAATTGTGTGTTCCCAAAAGAGACCAGTAGTTCATTTAGACCTCTCATCGAATGGTCGAACTATATCTAATATAGTTTGTTGTCTCTTTTCCGAAACATAACCTTCATGTGCTTGTGAACTGATAGGTTCTACATACATCAGTATGGATCATCCCTAATTACTCACATGTTCTCCTTTCTCCAAGAAAGATGACATTGTTATCTTTTCAATCACACATCATTCACATGTATCAAATGACTCCAAGTCAAATGATTCTAAAATTCCTTCTAAAAGAAGCTTCGTTACATGTTTAGATTTTGATTTGATCTAATCAACAATGTTTCAGTTATGTCTCATCGATACTTATTCGATTTGGCCTTTGGTCTTAATGATATATATGATTTGTCAAGTTTAAAGTATACATAAACAATATAATAATCGTACCAAAACAAAGAATAATTCACAATTAAAATAGTTACCAAACTATTTAATAGTGAAAAACTAATCCATCAGTATCTAATACTGAACCAATATTCATTGTTTATTGAAGGTACGAAAGTACATAGTTATAATACTAAAACAAGGCCCTAAGGCAAAACAACATCATATGATCATACGGCTAATGCAGCGACCTTCGATCCATTTCTTGCCTGTAGATCGACATCTCTATTCACCAAACTTATACTTCTATGTAGTTCCTCCACATAAAAAATGTGAGAACCACATTTGGCATCCAATACCCAAGAAGTAGAATTTGTGAAGTTTAATGTCTATATCATTAATACTTGAAGATGAAGCAACCCCGTTCTTCACATCTTCTTTGAACTTTGGGCAAATTCAATTATTCCCAATAATTGAGTCTCATTCAAATTTCCCATTCAAAATTATCTCAATGTCAAAACGTGATAAATCGTAAGTGAAAAATCGAAGTTTTCTAACCAGCGATATTATCATGCAATTGAAGCCCTATCTCTCATAAAATATGAGGGAGCCAACCAGACAATCGATTCACGCCATCCAATGGCTCGAAAGTCTCTAATTTGTGTCATTGATGAACTTAAGTGTTTTTGGATTAAATCACTCCCCGAGGTGTAAATAATCCTAACCTTATAATCCATCAAATGAAAGACAAATTAGGCATTTGTTTTGAAATTGAATAAAATATGAACTTTTACTTGTTTGCAATTAGTGTCCTACACTTTTGCAGTAGACGCATTCAGATTCCCTAGGAACCCTAGTAGCATTTTTGCCCATGCTCTTTTGAATACCTCATCCCTTATCATAAGAATATCCCTCTCAGGGTCCTTTTTAATTGACGACTCATCATCTCAGAAAAATTTAGGAGATCACTTAAAACAAATAATCCAATTATTTGTTGTACATGTGGTCCCTATAGGTTTCTCTTTTCCAGCCTAGCTGAAGCGATGACCCTGGTTATTCAGAACTTTTCAATATTAGCATATTCCCCGAACATGCTATTGAGTTGTTCAATGATATCTTAGGATGTGGTTATTTAACACATTTTCCTTGACTTCGTATTTGAGGACCATCCTCAAATTACGTTGTTAATCAAGAAAATTTATGTTGTTCAATTTTTCACAATCAAGAATTGAACGAAACTTGAATTGAGTTGATATTAGACATGATAAACTACAAAAGAAAGATAAATAAAGTATGTAAACATCCACAAAGCGGTAAACAAATAAGGTTGTCTAACAATTGTACTTATTTATTTCATTTTGTTCAATTGATATCCAATATCATTGTCCCTTAGAACAAAACGATCCCGAGATCCTCATCTTGTAAATATTTAAGCCGACTGAGTCCGCACTTAAGTATTTCAAGATAGGTAGACACACCCATGTCAATGATATCTAATATCACTCTCGGTCGATGAGAATCCCATTCTCATCTCATGTCTCGATAGCCACGCCTGCAGTGGATCTATCGATGAGAAAACCAAAGTCACGTGTAAGGGTCTAACCCTTACTCCCACTTATCCCAAGATAACAAGTAGTACCCCGCTGAGGCGGACCTACCAACTTATGATCGAGGGCTTTAGGGGTGTGATGTTTTGGACAAGACATTATACTCATTATTTTGGGAATTTGCATGCATAGGTTTGTTTATATGTAAGTTGAACATTTATAACATAAAACAACCTATAACTAGCAAAGCAAATAAATACGAAATCGAAAGGCCCCTAGAACCTCACAACTCTCAAACGAAAAGATTAAAAGCAACAAAATAGGCCTTGAACATCTTCTGGACTGGTCCTCGCCCTCCGTTTTAGTTCCGTGCCCTCCGATTTTGGTCAAATCTATTCCGTACCCATAAAACCACGAACGGCGCCCGTCGTTTCACAATCAGCGGTCGCCGAACACCACCGGCGGTCGCCGTTTCCAAAACGGCGCCCGCCGAAAGGGCACGGAACAATATGCCAAGAATCAGACCATTCGGCGGTCGCCGTTTCCAAATCGGCGCCCGCCGAAACAAAACAGCGCCCGCTGGAGCTACAACGGCGCCCGCCGTTTGGCTCCAGCAGCCCGGTTTTGTCCGCTTTGCTTCGTTTCTTCTCGTTTTCGCCGGAGAGCCGATATCCAATGTCGATCCATGGATTCAATCCATTGCTTACACATTGAACAATACATTTTTGAATAGAAAAAACCTATCTATTACAAAAGATTCCAAGGGACGCAGCCCTCCAAAACTATGGCCAATCGTACGTAAAAAAAAAAAAAACGACAATTTCATTCACCCGACCACTAACGGTGGCCGGCCATACATCTAATCACATAATCACAATTAAACAAATAATCCAATTATGTTGATTTAACCTTCGTGTCCAACACAAAAGTGTGCACGAGCCCTAGGCTCTGATACCAATTGAAGGTGTCGGTATACCGATCCAATCGATATACCGTGTGTGCGGAAGCGTGTAAAGCGATAGATTTACTATGCCATGATCTTAGTGCACACTTAATGTGTATAAGAACACATATAAACATATATATATACACATCCAATATATATATATATATATATATATATATATATATAAGGTTCAACGATTACTTACTTTTGGTGATCGTTGACTTTGGTTAATGTCGTTGAGGTGGTGTTGAGTCGATTGAACCACCTCAAATGGATCAGCCTCTCGAAGCTCTCCTTGTGAATGACCTCGTCACTCCTTTAGATCGTCCGGATGTGGAAGCCGCACAAATGGCCCGGCCTCTACGTGTTGCACACGAACCCGGATAATGAACACCTTTGATTGCTTGAGAATGGATCTCCAAGATCACCTCTTTTCTCTCTATTTGTGTGGATTTTCGTGGCTGATGCTTGTGTGTGATGAAAATCAGATTTTCATCTATATAAACACACCATTATTCACACCATTACACCTCTTTGTAACCTCCATCTTAATGTGCATAAAGATGCACCATTAACATGCAAAAGAGGTTACAAAGGAGGTGAAAGGTCATGCCACATACACATGCCACTATGCATTGTATGTGGTCCCACTTGCTTGTGTGGCATGCCATGTCACACTATGTGACATGCATCCATGCAAGCCATGCATCACATGCATGGGAATTAAATAAACGTAAATATTGATTCTAAATCAATATATATATCAATCATCGTACATTATCTTCGAGTCCGTGTGTGACCCTGTAGGTATGATTTAATTGATCAATATTATATTGTTCCCAACAATTAATATTATCAAATAATCATTTAACATCCATAGACGACCTTATGACTTTATCGATTGCACACGTAGGATCGAAGGACATATCCCAACATGAAACGCTATGGATGATCACAAAGTTGAACTTGAGTCACACTTGTCAGACCATATTGCATCGTACTACGTGTCGACGAATTAAATCTGTAGTTGCTGCTAGTTACTTTTCTCGTAAACTTGTCAAAGACGATTGTTGGAAATCGATATCCCGGATTGTCTAAATTGCGGAAACCGACAATCCGACCGAAATCCCATCGCCGGAAAACACGCGAACCACCGTACGACGACGGAGCTCGACACGACCATCGCCGTGGGATGAACCCGCGGCTAAACCCTAGCCGAGCCCCCGCCGAGGCTCGCGATCGCACGCGATCGCATGGGGCTGCTTCGGTAGCCCCGGGCGGTGAGTCCGGCGACTCACCGCCACCGCCTCGAGGAGGGCGGTTCGCCCAGCGGCGAACCCGCCGCGGCTCCAGCCCCTGCTGCCCGACGATCGACCACCACGGTCGATCACCCGCCCCGGCTCCCAGCCGGGGCTCCTCGCCGTGCCTCGCGGTCGATGCCCTAGGGCTCGACCGCACCCCCTCGGCTCCCAACCGAGTGTTCGATCCTCCGCGGGGATGTCGACCTCGCGGTCCATCCCCATCCGCGGAATCGATTGCTTTCCCGGATCTTCGTTCATATATATATATATATTACGATTTAAATCACATAAAATCATAGAGGGTGTTTAACGATTTTACCTTTGATCTCGTTGTGCGGAGAAACGAGATGGTTTGCAGACCTTCGGATCTTCCTACGTATTCCTTGCACTAGCTTGAACGTCGTGTGGGCAACGATCCTTCAAGCTTATGGATCTCCTTCTCTCTACTTTCTCTCTAGAATTATGATCTTCAAGTTATTAGAATAGAGAAGACCATGTAGTGATTTTATAGGCTACGTAGAGGATCTAAAGGAGGTGGAATATTGGGCTTCCAATATTAATGATTAAATTGAGCCCAAGCCCAAATCTATTAATCCATTATTATTAATTATATAATAACTTCCACTATATATATATAATTGCACTCCCAATATTCACCAAATTATATCAAATAATATTTTCTCCGGTAGTATTATTTATTCCATGTGTTTAAGATATAAATATCCATGAATAAAATTAATTTATTGCTTAATTAATTTATTCATCTCTTATATCCGAGACTAGTACCATTCAACTTTAATTATTATGCGGAACAAATCCACTCATGAGGTTTACATAATAATTCCTTATGAACTCATCTCGGGGATATTATCAACCCTTTCGAGGACACATTTTCCCGTCAAGAATTCACGGCATGTCATACATAAAATACCGTGACCCAACTTTACCGGTAATTGATCGGTTATTCTAATCAATCAATTCCTTTGGAAAATCAAAGTCACTAATATTAAATGCACACACCCGCAATAATACCAGGGATTAAGAATAAAATACTCAGAGATTTAAATCGATTATCCAAGGCAATACTAATCGATAAATCTCATGCGATCCGCTCAATAGACCAAGTGTACAAGTATGATAAAATAATCAAGACCAATTATTTTCTCTCTCATACAACGACTATACCGATGGATTAGTTCTTGTCCATCTAGGTCGTGAGCTACTGTTTGATTATATACGAGTGACTGATAGTATGATCTTCCGTGTGAAGACGCACACCATACTAAATACAACTTATATAATCCAGAACTATATTTGCATTTATTTAATTATAAATAATTAAAAGCAAACGATTATTCATTTAAATAGATTAAATACTATGACCGGGAGTTTACGATACTCAAATCTAGACATTAAGTATACAACTCCATCAATCTCCCACTTATACTAAGGTCTAGTCATTTCATCTAAACTCCCGACTCCCATACCCATCACGTGCTTAATCTGCACTTCCAAAGAAGTGCTTCGTACATGAGCATTCTAGGTTGCCGTCTCCGAAGTTATCTTGGTGACTACAGCGTCGTCTCACTTGACAATGACTCGTATCAGGTGGTACTTGCTCTATGTGTTATCATCACTATGGTCTTATGATTTCTTTCAGTTTGCCATTGCACCGCTATCTTAATAGCCTTTGGTAAACCAAGAATCATATCCAAGTCTAGAGGTTATCCCAAAGCTTTACCACAACTTCCGCTGCTTCTGAGGCTGCAGTTTGGTTACCCATGGTTGAGTCCGAAAAGCATCGTGCTTATCACTCTTCCATTCTAAAGCTTCACCTCCCTTTCCAAGTGAACACATAGCCTGATATCGACTTACACTGATCCTGATTTGATTAGAGATCTGAGAAATGTAATCCAAATGAAAAAAATTCGTCTGCTTCGCAGTCTAGAACAGTACTTCGAAAGTACTCTTACAGCAGTCGAATATTCCTTTCCAGGATTTCCTTGATATCCTCCCACTATGCCAACTGCATAGTCGATATCTGGTTCTTGTTTTTCAACATTGCATTTTAAAGCTTTCCACACTCAAAGTGTAGGAAACTGCTTTCACTGCTTCTATCTCCTTTATGTGTTCAAAACACATGCTCTTTAGATAGATGTATTCCTTGTTCAAAAGGTAACATACCCTTTGACGACGCGAAAACTTTGTCGTGGAAGCTAACACGGTCAAAATAAATTTATATTCTGCCAAACTAAACACTAAGGAGTATAGTGATAAGTGTGGGGTCGGTCCCACGAGGAAGCAATTGCAATAAGTAATCTCGGCTAGCCCAAACTGTTGTCACGGTTTTAAAAAGGTTTTTGATGGTTGCTGTGGTCACAGCGGTTTAATCAAACTACTAACTAACGCAAACACTTTGACCAAACTAAGCTAACAGAAAACAGTAAATCAAACTGGACTCAATAAAAGGAAAACAGGCTTTTGGGCTCACGACTTCTCTTTGGGTTATCTGGTCAAACTACCAATCCCTGGCACTAATGGTTTTAACTGATGGTTTGTCAATCGGTTATAGGATGTCGAACAAAGTAAAAGTAGTCCTATTAAGTCACGCCTACAGTTACCCCACCCCAATCCGTCCTTACTAGGTAAAGAAAAGGTAAGGTATACTTATGCCTAATCCCCTGAGTCTAGACAATTCGATACCTATGTGGTCGCATGGATCTAGTTTGCCAAAACTCGCATTGGTCTCTCGACGAACCCAATTCGGCCAATAGCATGTCCGGAAATCCGAATCATACGATCGCAAAGCTCCAACACGTTCTAGCGCTATGCCCGTAGTACAACTAGATACTATTATTCGGTTTGATCAATCGCTGGTATCTCAAAGTGTAAGGGTTTCCTAACGACCAAATTAGTCCGCCCAAACCTGCAAGAATGTAGTTAAACCTCAACTGTGTATCGGGAACAAACCCCAAGCAGTTAACTAAGCCCTATCAACCTCACGGTTCTAACTTAGCCCAGAGTTCCCCTTCGATCTGTCTTTGCCCAGAAGCAGTAAACTAGCTACGCATAATCAAACTGAAAATAAACAAAATAAAAACGAAACTAAACATGCTGGAATTAAATTGAAAATCAAACTAACAATTGTTTAGAACATTCAGAAATTAAAAGACGAAATAAAAAACATGAAATCGAAACGAATTCGCCGCGCTTTGCCCGAAGGCAGAAAGCCGGCGAGAACTCGACTCCCTCTTCTTCAACCCATCAATGGCGTCTCTATATATTTTCTGGTGTTTAATTTCGTCCTCTCTCTCTTGGTGTGCTGATTGTAGGGTTTCATGTGTTGTTTTATAGGTGTAAGAAGTCTTGGACACCAAGGAAAATCGCTGTCAAGATTTGATCTTTGAGATAAGGAAAGAAAAGATTCTTTCCTTATTCTATTCTTGGTAATAGAATCCTGATTCGTCTTTGCCCATAGTCCGCCATAGTCCGTCTCTGGTAAACTCTTGTCTCTAGTGTGCCCGATACTCGATGTTTGCCCAAAGATGTGTCTTTGCCCAAAGTATTGACTTTGCCCAAAGTGAAAACTTCAATTTCGGCGCCAGGTTCTTCTGCATCGTGACTTTGCCCAAAGTGGTGACTTTGCCTCCTTAGGTCAAACTGCTTCAGTCACTTTGCCTCGAATCCACGCATTTGCCCAAAGTGAACCATTCATTTGCTTTTTATGCACAATCTCCACTTTTGACCTGCAACCTGCATAATTTGCCCAAACACTCCAATGTGCCCTCCCAGACACACAAAACGACTCAAACTGACTCAACAACGACTCTAAAAAGGCTCAAAGATGAGCAAATAAAATGGCTCATCAAACCGCACACACTTGAAGTACGCTTGTCCTCAAGCGTGAGGTATGACTTACCAGACTCAAGACCAAAGTAAAAAAAAGAAATCAAGGTTGGGGGGGGGGGGGAACAAAGTAAACAGAGACTCAAAGGACTAGCATGAATGATATAATACAGGTAGGCATAGCATATACAGACAAATCAAAATTCTAGTTAAGAGACATAAAAAATGGTCAAGATTCTGTACCAGGGCTTTAGGTCTCCCTCGCAAGTGTATCTCTCTTTTTAGTGTATGGGTATAATGACACTAATTTCTGCTGTGTACGTACTTTGCCCAAATCTGACAATTTGCTGATCAAGTTATTCTGACTAAGTGGGGGTCTCATCATAGGGGCTTTTATTGGGTTGTAATGTAGGCTCTTTGGGTCGATTTTGAGGAGTAGGCTCTGTTTGGGCTGAGGGCTATATATTTTGGGTTTGATGGAGTTGTATTCTAAATGTCTAGTTTAGTGCAAATACAGAACTCCTTATCTATACCTTAATTCGAGATATGATTAAAGCATCATTGCATTTAATGCAATAGTCCTTGATGTATACGTTGTAGACAGTATGGCGTGAGGAGACACGCGGAAGATCATACTGTCGGTTACTCGTATACTATCGAACAGTAGCTCACGACTTAGATGGACAGGGAAAATCCATCGGTACGTCGTAGTGTGACTGGTAGATAGTCGGTCTTGACTATCATGTTACACTCGTACACTTGGTGTATTGAGCAGGACCACGGGAGGGCGTTCGATTTATACTAATCGAAGTAATCGAACTAGACCTCAGATATTACGGATATACGAATTCCTAATCCCTATATAATTATAGGTGCGTGTGTCCAATTCTCGGTTCTTTAATCTGCCAGTGAGTGAGACTAATTGTACACACGGCATGCTATAGATTATAGACAGGAAACCGTGTCCCGTTTATCGGGTTGATGATGTCCCCGAGATGAGCTCATAAAGTTTATCATGTAAACCCTGCAGGTGGATTTGTTCCACATGATAATAAGGATGAGTGGTACTAGTCTCAGATAATAAGAAACAAATTAATTTAATTATTAGTAATTAAAGTTAATTCGTGGACATACAATATCTTAAACACGGGGAGAGTCGTATATGTAATTCGGCGGAATTATTATTGTTGAAATAATATAAATTAATTATTGGGAATTCAATTATAATTTTATAGTGGAATTAATTATAATTAAAATTGTGGAATTTAATTAAGGTTTGCCTTTAAGGACGCCGAGTTAATTAAATTGCAATTTAGCCTAATAATTAATTTCCATAAGGTCCCTGGTGTAGCTTTATAAATACCCACCCTCCCTTTCTCTAAACCTATGTTTCGCGCTATAATTAATTCAGTGGAGAGAAAATAATAGTTAGCGCAAAAATTATTTTCTCTGCTTAATTAATTTAGATTAGCGCAGTAATAATTCTGTGGAAATAATTTTGCTTACGCAAATATATTTCTGAGACAGAGAATATTATTCACCGTGGGTTCAAGAGAGAAAGGAGAAGAGGAAGGTTCAGCGGATCGTTGACCACTCAACGGCTGAACGTCGGGGATAGAGACATACACCGGAAGGCTTCATGGTCTCAACAATTCGGCTTCTCCGAATCACGCGACAAAGGTATGAGATCGAACCCTAATTCCGCAATATTCGATCTCTTATTTCATTAAAAATACATCGAATCATAGATCGGGTTCCGGGCGTCGTGGATTATGTTCCTCGACTACTGGGGGGTCAAGGACCTCCGGGTCGGTAGTCGGAAGAGGAAAATCGACCCGGAAACGCGCTCGGAACAGCAGGTCGAGCTGCTGTTCGCGGACGGACAGCGCCCGCTGAAGGCCAAACAGCGCCCGCTGTTTGGGGCCTAATTAGCGGCCGCTGATTGACTAGCAGCGCCCGCTGCCTGAGTCAGATCAGCGGCTGATTCGCGCGGTTGTCCTACGGGGCGATGGCTGGGCGTGAATCGGCACGAGGGCTGTTACGTGAACGGAGCAGTGCTACCTGGAGGTCGACTGGGAGTGTTCGGATGTTCGAGCGATCGAACGCTTCCCGGGTAGTCGATTTCCAACAATTGGTATAAGAGACGGTTTTTGTCGATTTGATGTATTTTTGCGAGATTTGTTTTGCAGGTTCGAACCCGATTATTATGGCCATGTGTTTGTGCTTTAATGTTTGTGGTTTGTTAAACTCTCGGGCTTGTCGAGATCGGTTTTGGTTTTGAAATCGTTGCATGTTTGTAATAGTTAAAACGACGGGTTGAGTCGTTTAGGTTCTATTTATCGTTTTTGTTGTATCCGGATTGTATAGGATCGATCAACCTGTATAGGATCGATGCCGGAAGTAGTTAGTTTTACTTATGTAATGTTGCTGCTACTTGGTGGATCGAGAGAAGTTCGAAGGCCGGACGAACGAGGGTCGAGAAGTCGAACCCGCGGCTAACTGAGCATGAACAGCGCCCGCTGGAGCTGGGGCAGCGCCCGCTGCCCAGAGCTTCTCCAGCGAGCGCTGGATATGGTGCAGCGCCCGCTGCCCGGGGCTTGGCAGCAACGCCGCAGGGGGTTCGACTGACACCACGGAACGCTCGTCGAGGCCTGGGGCGATACTCCAGTGGGAGGGGTTCGTCTCTTGGCACTTAGACGAGTCGGTGGTGGATCGATACCGAGACGAGCAACGAGCCAAAGTTCCGAGAAGACGTGCATCCAAGATATTTAAGGCCATAATAATCGGGGCCACGTTAAATGCTTTATATGTGTTTACGTGCTTTTATTATGCTTAAATTGTTTATGCATGTTTATCCCTTTCATAAAATACTAAGTGGGAGAGGGATTGGAAACAATCCCACGGTCTCCATTCTCTGTTTTGATAGTGATGTGTGTCACTTACGAGTTGGCTTTAGTGTCATCCTCCCTATCGGATAAAGTCGACACACGGATATCACTGGATCAAAATTCGAATTAAAAATCTACTTATAGAATTGAACAATTATATTTCTCAAAGCAATGCCTAATCTGTCTTTCAAAGACTACTTTCAACTCGACTCATTCTCACCCCGGGGAGTGGAATGGAGCCAAAGCGTTGATTATGTCGATGACACAGATTAGAGACTTTCGAGTCATTCGATGACTAGATCGATTGTCTGATTGGCTCCCTCACCTAGTGAGAGATATGGCTCAATTGCATGATTGATCGCTGGTTAGAAACTTCGAGTTTCACTTACGAGATATCAAGCTTTGATTAATAAAATTGTGAAATTTAATGTAAGAGTCAATTAACAAAGTTGTTTGTTTTAGTAAACGTCCACACTATCGTGGCTTGCTAAATGGAAACGGTACTTTGGGTTAATTAAGATTCTATGACATTTAAATAAGTAAGATTCAATTAATAAAGTTGTTTGTTTTAGTAAACGTCCACAAGAACATGGCTTGCTAAATGGAAACGGAACTTTGTGATTAATTGAGGCTCGACAGTTATAGAAAGTCGTGGAGGACCGCATGCCAACGTAAACGTCCACAAGAACGTGGCTTGCGGTGGACTTGTAGTTCCCGAGCGGTGGACTTAGTACTGAGAAATGGTATACACTTAGGTTCGCTTTATAGTATCCTCCCCATCGGAGTCACTGCTATGATGATGTACGACCGAAGTGAAACCGAATCATAAAATCATTTGGACTGGTAAACGTCCACAAGAACGTGGCTTGCTATGTCTGATGGGATTTTGGAAATGATTGGTAGTTTAATGATATCACTTGAGGGAAATGATATCAAATTAAACTCATTGTTTGTTTTATATGGTATTATTCCCATTAAAAGTCAACGAACTCACTACCCTGTTTGTATGGATTAGAGAAGAAACTTGGACATTGTCCTAACTGCAGAGGAGTACAAATATGTACTCCAAGTCAATTGACCTGCTGAACCAAATGATGCTTCCACTACTGAGGAAAGGAAGCTCATTGGAAATTGATCAAGGCTAATGAGATGACGCGGAGCAACGTTATGGCTTTCATGTTAAATGTGCTGCGACATCGGGATCATGCCATGACCATTACCTATGATATTATGCTTATGTTGGAAATCGATATCCCGGGGTTAACGGAATTGCGGAATGCATAACCCCGACCGAAATCCCATCGCCGGAAAACACGCGAACACCGACGAACCGGAGCCCGACAAGAGAATCACCGCCGCGGGATAAATCCGCGGCTAGAAACCCTAGCCGAGCCCCATCGAGGGGCTCGCGATCGCACACATGCGATCTCATGGGGCTGCCCCGGGCGGTGAGTCCGGCGACTCACCGCCACCGCCGTGAGGAGGGCGGTTCGCCCAGCGGCGAACCCGCCGCGGCTCCAGCCGCGGCTGCCCGGCGATCGACCGTCGCGGTCGATCGCATGCCCCGGCATCATGCCGCGATCGAACCCTAGGTTCGATCGCCTCCCTCGGCTCCCAGCCGAGGGTTCAATCCTCGCGGGGATGTCGACCTCGCGGTCCATCCCCATCCGCGGAGTTCGTCGTTACCCAGATCTTCGTTCATGTATATATCACGATTTAATTCACGTAAAATCATAGAGGGTGTTTATCGATTTTACCTTTGATCTCGTTGTGCGGAGAAACGAGATAGTTTGAAGACCTTCGGATCTTCCTATGTATTCCTTGCACTAGCTTGAACGTCGTGTGGGCGACGATCCTCCAAGCTTATGGATCTCCTTCACAACTCTCTAGAACTATCAACTAACGATATTCTTGTCTTAATTTGCACTTCCGAAGAAGTGCCTCGTGCATGAGCATAGGTTGCCGTCTCCGAAGTTATCTTGGTGACTACAGCGTCGTCTCACATGACGATGACTCGTATCAGGTGGTACTTGCTCTATGTGTTATCATCACTATTGACTTATGATTTCTTTCAGTTTGCCATCGCACCGCTATCTTAATAGCCTTTGGCAAACAAAGAATCATATCTAAGTCCAGAGGTAATCCCAAAGCTTCACCACAACTTCCGCTGCCTCTGAGGCTGCAGTTTGGTTACCCATGGTTCAGTCCGAAAAAGCATCGTGCTTTTCACTCTTCCATTCTAAAGCTTTACCTCTCTTTACTAGTGAACACATAGCCTGATATCGACTTACACTGATCCTGATTTGATTAGAGATCTGAGAAATGTAATCCAATGGAAAACCTCGTCTGCTTCGTAGTCTAGAACAGTACTTCGAAAGTACTCTTACAGCAGTCGAATATTCCTTTCCAGGATTACTTTGATATCCTCCCACTATGCCAACTGCATAGTCGATATCTGGTTCTCGTTTTTAAACATTGCATTTTAAAGCTTTCCACACATCCGGTGTAGGAAACTGCTTTCACTGCTTCTATCTCCTTTATGTGTTCCAAACACATACCTTTAGATAGATGCATTCCTTCTTGAAGGTCACACACCCTTCTTGGAATTATGCATGTTAAAACGAACCTTAATCGTATAAGATTTCTTAGAGAAGTACAATGTTCTTTTCATAAGATCCTAGATCTTAAGAACATGATCTAACTTCTTCTTTATCTTATATATCGATTCTATCTTAGACAACCATTATTTTATGCCTGATAACACTTTTACATTGTTCCCAATGATAGAATGTTATCTACATAAAATCTCCGAGAAACACCACCTTGTTTCCATTATGTTTCCAATACACATTATTCGTCCATGCCTTTTGATTAATCCATCAAATGGATTATCTCATCAATTCGCAAGTACCACGAATTATAGCTTTGTTACAATCCATAAATGGATCAACTAAGCTTGTACTCTAAATAATCTTGTCTCTTAGCAATAAACTTATTTCCCTCTGAGAAGAAATATTTAGATTTAGTACTGCCCTTCATGTAGATCTAGGGAATGATTTCATTTATACTAGATCCAGAGTTCAAAACTCTTCTAGTCTTATGAACATCTCCGGTTGTCCACAACCTCCCACTACAACGGCGTTTCAGTGTATAAACAGTAATAACAGTAGGTGCAGTTAGTGGTGTACCGCTACTCGGTTTGGCTGGTTTCCAGTCCTTGTCCTTTTCTCACGCTCTAAGGTATCTTGTCATTTTGGGCTTTGTGTTTCATTTAATAGTATTCTTCTAAGAACCGAGCGTTAGAACTTATAACGTCCTTCTGGTTCGTAGTACTATTTGAACACACAACTTTTGTTCTTCCAGGATATTTTACAACCACATCGAAATGTGTCGTTGTCTTTCATAAATATTCATAGAACATAGGTAGTACTGATTAACTCTTTCTTTTACCTTTCTTTTAGAGATCTATTTCTTATTTATACTTATGGTGTTAGTCATTTGGAATCTAATTCCAACTACTGATTATGATATGTCTTCAGACAGGTACTAGCCTCCGTGATTAGATCACAGGCTACTTATGAATATACTTTGATACTTCTTCCACTATAGCTTGTGATGAGCCATTTTTTTGGCTCATTTTTAGGTTTTTAGAGTCAAGTAAATCGAGTCCTTAGTTTGTTTTTACTTTATTTGTGTCTGGGAGGGCACGTTTGGGTACTTGGGCAAGTTTTGCAGGTGGGCAGGTAAAGGAGTGGAAAGAGGAGCGCACTGTGTGAAAGAGGCAAGGAAATCACCTTCCATGGTCAAGAGCACTCGTTGAGCAAGCCAGACTGATGAAAAGGGTCCAGTAGAGTTGATCAAGCAACCAGGACGTCAGCAGGTGGAGCAAGACTTGAGTCCGACCAAGTACCTCACATGGTCCGCTACCTCAATCAGTCAGAGAAGGAAGTACATGGGCAAGCACTAAAATTGACGGAGACGGAACGTTGGGCACGCGGTGTACCAGGAGTCCTGAATTTTGCGGAGTCTTCAAAGGCGGCCAGATTCAAACTCCAAACCAAGTAGGACTCTCGTCCGCACTTGGAGGTATTGTCCCCCACACGTCTCTCATCATCTGAAGCCCGTCTATTTAAGAAGAAATGACTGATGAAGAACGACAACACATGAGTAGCGAAGAAAACGGATCGAAGACCTACCTGACCAGTGAAGACGACGGCAGCCGCGTGAGCAACCGAACTCGCCGGCGTTTATTTTCTATTAAGCCTTCGTGCCAAAAACAATTTCCCTTATGTTTTTATGCTTTTAATTTTGTACTTTGGTTTATTTCCCTTTGAACAATTTCCAGTTTTAATGCATAGTTCAGTTCGTCTAATTTCCTTTGTCTTATTTTCTGTTTTAAATATGTCAAGTAGCTAATCTGTTTGTATCTGGGCAAAGACAGAACCTGACCAACCCTAAGACGTGACCGTGCCGGGAGGCTTATTGATGACAGCAACTAGCTGAGTTTTGTTCCCGATTCAACACGGTAGTAACTTAAGCATGTTAGGGACTTGGGCAATCCTACAATGACCAGTGGGAACCCCGACTTGCCTAACACAGGAGTACGTGGATAAACGCGACCGGGAGACTGGGCGTCCGCGAAGTACAAAATGTTGCTGGAGATGTGGTCGTATGACTTGGGTCTGTCCAGGCATGCTATTGGCCATTCCGGGTTTGCTTGGAGGATGAAGGCGACTTTATCAACTTAGACTCATGCGGTCACATAATGTCGAATTGGTCAACGTCAGGAGACCTATTGAGAGAGATATAATAGGACTTAAACATAAGAGCGAATGAGGGTTCTGGGTATTAATATGCGTGACACTATTGTTGGAAGTCGATATCCCGGGGTATCAAAAATATTTTGCGGAACCGATAACCCCGACCGAAATCCCATCGCCGGAAACCGATCACGAACGCCACGAAGAACCGGGCTCGACAAGAGCATCGCTGCGGGATGAACCCGCGGCTAAACCCTAGCCGAACCCCATCCGCGGGGTTCGCGATCGAAACCGATCGCGTGGGGCTGCCTAGCAGCCCCCGGCGGTGAGTCCGGCGACTCACCGCCACCACCGACGGGAGGGGGAGCCACCAGCCGCGGCTCGAAGCCGCGACGGCTCCCAGCGATCGACCCTTGGTCGATCGCTCGCCCCGGCGTCCAGCCGGGGCTCCCTACGCGTGACCGCTCCCGACGGTCGAAACCCTAGGGCTTGACCGCCACCCCCTCGACTCCCAGCCGATGGTTCGTCTTGATCTTCGCCGGGGATCTCGAATCCCCGTCCCCGAAGTTCATACGTTTTTCCCGGATCGTGTGTTCATGTATATGCTACAATTAATTCACATAAAATCATAAGAGGGGTTTTATGATTTTACCTTTCGATTCGTTGTGCGGAGAAACGAAATCAAGATGATGACCTTACGATCTTCCCACGTATTCCTTGCACTAGCTTGAACGTCGGGTGGGCGACGGTCCTCCAAGCTTATGGATCCTCTTCTCTCTCTCTACTTTCTCTCTCTAGAAGAATTGTGATCTTCAAGTTATGAGAATAGAGAAGACCATGTAGTGCTTTTATAGGCTACGTAGGGGATCTAAAGGAGGTGGAATATTGGGCTTCCAATATTAATGATTAAATTGAGCCCAAGCCCAAATCTATTAATCTCCCATTAATATTAATTAATTTATTTTCCACTATATAAATTAATTGCACTCCCAATATTAAACCATATTATATCAAATAATATTTCTCCGGTAGTATTATTTATTCCGTGTATTTAAGATTTAAATATCCATGAATAAAATTAATTTATTGCTAATTAATTTATTCATCTCTTTAATCCGAGACTAGTACCATTCAACCTTAATTATTGTGCGGAACGAATCCACTCATGAGGTTTACACAATAATTCCTTATGAACTCATCTCGGGGATATTATCAACCCTTACGGGATACACTTTCCCGTCAAGTATTCACGGCATGTCATATACAAAATATAGTCACCCAACTTAACTGGTAATTAACCCAATAATTAAATCGGTTAATTCCTTTGGTAAATCAAAGTCACTTATATTAAATATACACACCCGCAATAGTTTCGGGGATTAAGAATAAAATACTCTGAGACTTAAATCGATTATCGCCGGCAATCCTAATCGATAAATCTCAAGCGATCCGCTCAATACACCAAGTGTACAAGTGTGATAAAATAATTAAGACAAATTATTTTCTCTCTCACACAACGACTATACCGATGGATTGGTCCGTGTCCATCTAGGTCGTGAGCAACTGTTTGATTAAATACAAGTAACCGATAGTATGATCTTCTGTGCGCCCATGCAACACCATACTAACTACAACGTATAAAATCCAGGACTATGATTTGCATATATTTAATTATAAATAATTAAACGCAAATAATTGTTTATTTAATTAAATAGATTAGTGGCAATGGATCGTGAGTTTCCGTTACTTAAATCTAGACATTAAGTACACAACTCCAACAATCTCCCACTTGTACTAAGGTCTAGTCATTTCCTCCAAACTCCCGACTCCCATACTCATCACGTGCTTAAGTTGTACTTCCAAGAAGTACCATGTGAATGAGCACTCTAGGTTGCCGCTCTGAAGTTATCTTGGTGACTACTGCGTCGTCTCCCTCGACGATGACTCGTATCAGGTGGTACTTGCTCTATGTGTTATCATCACTTTTTGACTTATGACTTCTTCCAGTTTACCGTGCACCGCTATCCAATAGCCTTTGGTAAACCAAGAGTCATATCTAAGTCTTAGAGGTTATCCCGGAACCTAACCAAAACTTCCGCTGCCTCTGAGGCTGCTATTCGGTTATGAGAGAGTCTGAGAAGCGTCCTGCTTATCACTCTTTCATTTCATGGTTCCACCTCTTTCTAAAAGTGAACACATAGCCTGATATCGACTTACACTGGTCTTTCTCTGATTTGAGATCTGAGAATTTGTAATCAAAGAAGATTTCGTCTTGCTTAATCTAGTACATCCAAGTACTTTTACAGCATTCGAATATCTCTTGTTCAGATTACTTTGATATCCTCCCACTACGCAAACCGCATAGTTGATATCAGGTTCTCGTTTTACAACATTGCATCTATAAGGCTTTCCACACTTGAAGTGTAGGAAACTGCTTTGTCTTCATCTATCTCCTTCATGTGTTCGAAACACACACCCTTTAGATAGATGTATATTCTGTCTCTGAAAGGCAATAACCTTTCTCAGAATTATGCATGTTTAAAACAAACCATAATCGTATAAGATATCTAGGAGAAGTACAATGTTCTTATCCTCTTAAGAACAACCTTTCTAACTTCTACTCAATCTTATATCCCGATTTATTTAGACAACCATCATCTTATGTCTGACAATATCTTTACATTGTTGCCAATGATAAAATGTTATCTACATAAAATCTCCGAGAAACACCACCTTGTTTCCATTACGTCTCCAATACACCTTTCGTCTATGCCTTTTGATGAATCCATCAAATGGACTATCCCATCAATTCGCAAGTTCCACGATTTATAGCTTTGTTTCAATCCATAAATGGATTTACTAAGCTTGTACTCTAAATGATCTTGCCTCTTAACAATAATCCTTATTGTTTTCTAAGCAGAGACATTTAGATCTAGTACTGCCCTTGTGCAGAGCTAGGGATCGATTTCATCTTTACTAGATCCAGAGTTCAAAACTCTTCTAGTCTTATGAACATCTTTCAACAACCTCCCACTGCAACGGCGTCCCGGTGTATAACAGTAATAACAGTAGGGGCAGTTAGTGGTGTACTACTACTCGGTTTGGCTGGTTCCTAGTCTTTGTCCTTTTTCTCATTCCAAGGTATTACATCAGTTCGGGCTTTGTGGTTCATCTAATAGTCTTCCTCTAAGAACCGGACGAAATGTCCTTCTGGTTCATAGTACTATAGAACATAATCCTTTTGTTCATCTAGGATATCCTACAACCACATTGAATGTGCCGTTGTCTCCAGAAATATCCATAGAACATAGGTAGTTTCGAACAACTTGTTATTTTACTATTAGATTCCTTATTTCTTATTTCCGACACACCATCTCTACACGTAAGTGTATGGTGAAGTCAATTGAGACTTAATCCCAATCTTTGATTATGCTATGTGTTATGTGATGGCCTCCGCGACTAAGTCGCAGGCTTCCAATGGATATACTTTGAAGGTTTCCCATAATTGCTTTGTGACTAAAACACTTTGCTTTTATGGCACATCAAGCATTCTAATCCATCTTCTAGTATTCTTAAAAGAATTACTCGCATCTTACACATATTACTGCATATATCATTGATCATTCTCAATACTTGTCCGAATTCTATTCTTTACCCAGAAAGGCATGCTTAGTTGTATCATCTTCCAAATTCAATTCTTAGGTCGGAAGGTCCATTCCTTCAACTATAATTGATCAAATCAATTTCGACCTTTTGAATCATATTTGAATAAATACTACTAAGTATAAGAATTCACAAGTATAATGATTTAACAAGAAATATATCTAATAAGTAAAACAAGTTATAGAACGGTTCGTTGCATCGTGGTAGACTTAGGATCTATCATTCATATATTGCTATCTAATGTACCAGAATAGATAATACCCATTATTTCTTATCAAAATCATCAAATGATTAAAGAAATAAAATATCCATTCATAAATAATAGAAATCCAGAACAAAACGTTCTTTCTAAAATAAAGGGTACATAATGCAATAAACTTGAAATGAAATCTTATTTAACTACTAAAGTAGATAAATGTATTCCACCGCAACAGCTGCCTCCTCTACAGCTTTGCCTTGACCATTCCTCCATTTTCAAGTCTTTGGGTTTCCTGGTGTCCCTGCATTTTTAAATGCATACATACCGTCAGTGGTTCTATATCTACCAACCAGGTTTCTGGTAGATAACTCTGCTGACTATGTTTCAAATACTAAGGAGAGAATCTTATACCTTCTCGAGGAGAAAATATAGACTTCCAGTCCCCAGAAAGTTTTCCTTGAGAATCAATTCCCGAAGGCTTTATCACCCTATTCCGTGGTCCAAGAGCAGGACTACAGGGCTTCTTTGTCTGCTTCTCCATTTCTTGGTCTATGCCCTTAGGTTCGAAACCTTTGGCTCTGGCCATAAGAGCTTGCGATTGTCTCAACTCATCCAAAAGATCTAACATCTCGAAAACGTGTACAAGCGTTTCCTCGAAGGGACTGACCTTTATGAGTAACCTCATCGACTCTTTTCTAACCTTCTCGTTGTCTCTAAACATAAGCTTGAGTTTCAGCATGATATCATGATTAGTGGTTAATGCAAAAGCATTGTCCCATTTCTCAAAATCAGCTTTTTCCTCAACAGTTGAGACACGTGTAGGTTCAGGAGGACAAAGTTCACTGAGTACTAACTTGTACTCAGCAACAGTCTGGGTAATGTCTAACTCTTTATTCCATCCAACACAGTATGGAACCAGTGCGTTGAATTCCTTTAGTATCAAAGAAAGTGGATTCATAGCTATTCTCTAAACCTATAAGAACATTTAAACAAACAATCAATTTAATATCCGATATTATCTCCCTCAAATAATATCATTAAATTACTAATTACATTTAAAATCCCATCAGGCAAGGCAAGCCACGTGGTGTGGACGTTTACCCACCCAAATGATTTAGCAATTAGATTTTCTTTGGTCATACATCACTTATAGCGTAACCTCGTGGGGAGGAATACTATAATGCGTATCTAAGTGTAAACCATTACTCAGCACCAAAGTAAATTGTTTGGAATTGCTACATCACCGCAAGCCACGTGGTGTGGACGTTTACGATAACTTCACAACTCTTCACAATTCCTTACAACTGTCTACATCAATTAATCCAAAATCCGTTAGTATAGCAAGCCACGTGGTGTGGACGTTTACTACACCAAGAGACTTTTATAATTGACTCCCAATTACGAGATCCATTCGATTTTCGTAAATCAAGACGCGGAGAATCATAAGTGAAACTCGAAGTTTCTAACCAGTGATTCACCTTGCGAACAACCCTATCTCTCATTAGATGAGGGAGCCGAGCAGACAGACGATCCACCTTCAAAAGAATGGTACGAATGTCTCTAATTTGTGTCATCCACATGACCAAGTGGCTTTGGCTCCATTCCACTCCCCGGGTTGAGAATGAGTCGACTTGAAGTCAGTTTCAGAAAGACAAATTAGGCATTGTTTGATAAACTTAATCAATGTTTCTTGTAAAAGGAATTACAAGAATTCTCCTCCAATAACACATCTATACGAACTTCAAAAGTCCATAAGAGTCACCAAGAGAACAGTAATGGAGACCATGGGAATGTTTCCATCCCCTCTCCCACTTAGCTTTTTATAACAAAGGGATACGCTATCTAGTGCATAAAGTAAACACATATAGCATGCATACAAGTAATAAAGCACATAGTATCACATAGTCAAAATAATACTAGAAAATTATTTTCCGACTATCATGGCTTTATTCCATCTCCGTATGCGTCGACATCATACTCCAGTCTCTGACCCCTAGTTTTGAGCAGTTTCGCATGAGCTATAATATGGGTAAACTATCTTATTCTCTTGCGCAACTCCTGACTGAACTGAAGGCGGCAGAGGGGATCTACAAGAAGGGCAAGTCTCAAGCGCTTGTAGCTACCAAGTCCAAAAGCTTTAAGCCTGGTGGAGGTAGGGGCAAGAGGAGGAAGCAAGCCTGGAAACCCAGTGGTGTCAAGAGGACTGTACCACGAGTGGGGGCTGCAAAGCCAAAGGGCAAGTGCTTCCGATGTAACAAGTCTGGACACTGGAAGTCTGAATTTCCTCTCAAAGGTACGAATTTTTCTTTAGTCGTAAAAACATAGTCAGCGGTATTATCTACCAGAATTATGGTGTGTAGATATGGAACCACTGACGGTATGTGCATTTTGAATGCAGGGGTTCCAGAAAACCCGGCGACTTAGAGAAGAAGAGTTCGAGTCTACACGGGCAAAAGCTGTAGAGGAGGCAGCTGTTGCGGTGGAAGACATTTATCTGCTTTAGTAGTTAAATAGGATTTCATTTCAAAGTTATTGCTTTATGTACCCTTTATTTTAGAAAGAACGTTTTGTTCTGGATTTCTATTATTTATGAATGGATATTTTATTTCTTTAATCATTGGATGATTTTGATAAGAAATAATGGCATTATCTATTCTGGTACATTAGATAGCAATATATGAATGATAAGATCCTAAGTCTACCACGTTGCAACGAACCGTTCTATAACTTGTTTTACTTGTTAGATATTTCTTTATTAATCATTATACTTGTGAATTCTTATACTTAGTAGTATTTTTCAAATAAGATTCAAATGGTCGAAATTGATTTGATCAATTATAGTTGAAGGAATGGACCTTCCGACCTGAGAATTGAATTTGGAGGATAATACATCTAAGTAAACCTTTCTGGATAAAGATTAGATATGCAGACATATGTGTAAGTTAGAAAGATACGAGTAATTCTTTCAAGAATACTCGGTGATGGATTAGAATGCTTGATGTGCCATAAAAGCAAAGTGTTTTTGACTAGTCAATGGACACAAAGCTATTATGGGGAACCATCAAAGTATATCCATTAGAAGCCTGCGACTCGGTCGCGGAGGCCATTACCTATCTGAATAACGCATAGCATAATCAAAGATTGGGATTCAATCCCAAAGGGGCGCGCCATACACTTACGTGTAGAGATGGTGCGCTATAAAGAAATGGAAATCAGATAGTAAAAGGACAAGTTGTTCGGAACTACCTATGTTCTATGGATATTCCTAGATACAACGGCATATTGAATATGGTTGTAGGATATCTTAGATGAATGAAGTATTGTGTGTTCTATAGTACTATGAACCAGAGGGACGTCTCGTCCGGTTCATAGAAGAAGACTATTAGATGAACCACAAAGCCTAAAATTGACGTAATACCTTGGAATGAGAAGAAGGACAAAAGACTAGGAACCAGCCAAACCGAGTAGAAGTACACCACATACTGCACCTATTGTTATTACTGTTATACACCGGGACGCCATTGCAGTGGGAGGTTGTTGGACAACCAGAGATGTTCATAAGACTAGAGGAGTTCAGACTCTGGATCTAGTAGAGATGAAATCGACCCCTAGCTCTGCGTAAGGGCGGTACTAGATCTAAATGTGCCTGCTTGGAACAATAAGGTTTATTGTTAAAAGGCTAGATCATTTAGAGTACAAGCTTAGTAAATCCATTTATGGATAGTAACAAAGCTATGAATCGTAGAACTTGCGAATTTATGGGATAGTCCATTTGATGGATTCATCAAAAGGCATAGACGATAGGTGTATTGAAGAAGTAATAGAAACAAGGTGGTGTTTCTCGGAGATTTTATGTAGATGACAATTTCATCATTGGCAACAATGTAGAAAATGTGGTCAGACATAAGATAATGGTTGTCTAAATGAATCGAGATATAAGATTGAGTAGAAGTTAGAGCATGTTCTTAAGATCTTTCGATCTAAGGATAAGAACATTGTACTTCTCCTAGACATCTTATACGATTATGGTTTGTTTTAAACATGCATACTTCTGAGAAAGGTTATTGCCTTTCAGAGACAGAATATACATCTATCTAAAGGGTATGTGTTTGAACACATGAAGGAGATAGATGAGGACAAAGCAGTTTCCTATACTTCAAGTATGGAAAGCTTTATAGATGCAATGTTGTAAAACAAGAACCTGATATCAACTATGCGGTTTGCGTAGTGGGAGGATATCAAGGTAGTCTAGACAAGAGATTTTCGGATGCTGTAATAGTACAAAGTACTGAATTATTAAGCAAGACGAAATCTTCTTTGATTACAAATTCTCAGATCCAAAAATCAAAGAAAGGACCAGTGAAAGTCGATATCAGGCTATGTGTTCACTTTTAGAAGAAGGTGGAACCATGAAATGAAAGAGTGATAAGCAGGACGCTTCTCAGACTCTCTCATAACCGAATAGCAGCCTCAGAGGCAGCGGAAGTTTTGGTTAGATTCCGGGATAACCTCTTGACTTGGATATGACTCTTAGTTTACCAAAGGCTATTGGATAGCGGTGCACGGTGAACTGGAAGAAGTCATAAGTCAAAAGTGATGTTAACACATAGAGCAAGTACCACCTGATACGAGTCATCGTCAGGGGAGACGACGTAGTAGTCACCAAGATAACTTCAGAGCGGCAACCTAGATTGCTCACTCACATAGTACTTCTCGGAAGTACACCTTAAGCACGTGATGAGTATGGGAACCGGGAGTTTGGAGGAAATGACTAGACCTTAGTACAAGTGGGAGATTGTTGGAGTTGTGTACTTAATGTCTAGATTTAAGTAACGGTAAACTCCCGGTCATAGCATTTAATCTATTAAATTAATAAACAATTGTTTGCTTTTAATTATTATTAATTAAATATATGCAAATCATAGTCCTGGATTTTATACGTTGTAGTTAGTATGGTGTGTCGGGCCCACACAGAAGATCATACTATCGGTTACTCGTATTTAATCAAACAGTGGCTCACGACCTAGATGGACCCGGACCAGTCCATCGGTATAGTCGTTGTGTGAGAGAGAAAATAATTTGTCTTAATTATTTTATCACACTTGTACACTTGGTGTATTGAGCGGATCGTTGAGATTCATCGATTAGGATTGCCGGCGATAATCGATTCGAGTCTCGGTGTATTTTATTCTTAATCCCCGATATTGTTGCGGGTGTGTATATCTAATATAAGTGACTTTGATTTACCAAAGGAATTAACCGATTTAATTATTGGGTTAATTACCGGTTAAGTTGGGTCACTATATTTTATATATGGCATGCCGTGAATGATTGACCGGACAGTGTATCCCGGAAGGGTTGATAATATCCCCGAGATGAGTTCATAAGGAATTATTGTGTAAACCTCATGAGTGGATTTGTTCCGCACAATAATTAAGGTTGAATGGTACTAGTCTCGGATTAAAGAGATGAATAAATTAATTAGCAATAAATTAATTTTATTCATGGATATTTAAATCTTAAATACACGGAATAAATAATACTACCGGAGAAATATTATTTGATATAATATGGTTTAATATTGGGAGTGCAATTAAATTTATATAGTGGAAAATAAATTTAATTAATATTGATAAGGATTAATGGACTTGGGCAGTGGGCTCAATTTAATCTTCAATATTGGAAGCCCAATATTCCACCTCCTTTAGATCCCCTACGTAGCCTATAAAAGCCCTACATGGCCTTCATAAATCATAAGACAAGATTATCATACTTGATATTCTAGAGAGTTGAAGGAGATCCATAGGAGTTCGATAGATCGTCGCCCACCCGACGTTCGAACGGAGTGCAAGGAATACGTGGGAAGATCGTAAGGTCATGAACTTAAATTCGTTTCTCCGCACAACGAATTAAAAGGTAAAATCATATACTCCCTTCTATGATTTTATGTGAATTGATTGTGATACATACATGAACGCACGATCCGGGAAAACGATGAACTTCGGGGACGGGGATTCGAGATCCCCGGAGAACGTTCAAAGGACCCTCGGCTTGGAGCCGAGGGGTGCGATCAAACCTAGGGTTCGATCGCGGCGTGCGCGAGAGGAAAGCCCCGGCTGGAGCCGGGGCGAGCGATCGACCGTGAGGTCGATCCGCGGGGCTGCCGAGGGCTGGTGCCTCGGCTGGCGCCCCTCCTCACGGCGGCGACGGCGGTGAAGTCGCCGGACTCACCGCCGCCCGGGGCTGCCGGAGCAGCCCCATGCGATCGCCATGCACGGCGATCGCGATCCCCGGCGGGGGCGTGGCTAGGGTTTAGCCGCGGGCTTGCCCGCGGTGACGCCTTGGTCGTGCTCCGGCTCGTCGGTGTTCGTGATCGATTTCCGGCGATGGGATTTCGGTCGGGGTTATCGGTTCCGCAATTTTTTTTTTTGATACCCCGGGATATCGAATTCCAGCAATTATTTCTTCTTATAATCATCAAATGATTAAAAGAAATAAAATATCTATTCATTAGAAATCCACAACAAAGTTCATTCTAAAATGAAAGGTACATAAAAACAATATCTTAAAATGAAATCCTATAAAATGTCCTCCACTGCAACTGCTGCCTTCTCTACAGCATTGCCCATGTACACTACGATTTCTTCTTTTCTAAGTCGTCGAGCTTCCTGGAACCCTTGCATTTAAAATGCACATACCGTCAGTGGTTCCATATCTACACACCAGGTTCCGGTAGATAATACCACTGACTATGTTTTACGACTAAAGAAAATTTCGTACTTTCTTTGAGAGGATAATCAGACTTCCAGTACCCAGACTATTTGCATCGAGAATACTTGCCTCATGGCTTTCTCGTCCCAACTCGTGGTCTAAACTTAGGACCACTGGGATTCTTTGCTTGCTTTTCCTTTTCCCCGATTTTGCCCTTAGGTTCAAAACCTTTGGCATTGGCTACAAGAACTTGCGATTTCCGTCTCAACTCGTCTAAAAGGTCAATCATCTCAAAAACGTGTTTAAGCGTTTCCTCGAATCGGCTGGCCTTGATGAGTATCCTCATCGCCTCTTGTCCAGCCACTACGTCATGTCTAAACATCTCCTTGAGTTTGAACATGATATCATAATCAGTCCTTTCCTCATCAGTTAAGACATTTGTAGGCTCGGGAGGACAAAGCTCACTAAGTACAAACTTGTACTCTTTAACAGTTTTGGCAATGTCTAGATCTCTATTCCAATCAATACATTTAGGGACCAGTGAGTTTAAAATCCTTAAGTATCACATAAAGTGGGTTCAAAGCCATTTCCTAATCTATGAGCACATATAACAACAAACAATCGATTTAATCTCCGATATTATCTCCCTCAAATAATATCATTAAACCACTAATCACATCTAAAATCCCATCAGATATGGCAAGCCACGTGGTGTGGACGTTTACCAACCCAAATGATTTAGCAATTAGATTTGCTTCGGTCCTACATCACTTATAGCGTAACTTTGTTGGGAAGAATACTATAATGCGTATCTAAGTGTAAACCATTACTCAGCACTAAAGTAAATCGTTTGGAATTGCTACATCACCGCAAGCCACGTGGTGTGGACGTTTACGACAACTTCACAACTCTTCACAATTCCTTATAACTGTCTACATCATTTAATCCAAAATCCGTTAGTATAGCAAGCCACGTGGTGTGGACGTTTACTACACCAAGAGACTTTTATAATTGACTCCCAATTACTTGATCCATTCAATCTTGTAAATCAAGACGCGGAGAATCATATGTGAAACTCGAAGTTTCTTACCAGTGATTTACCATGCGAACAACCCTATCTCTCATAGAATGAGGGAGCCGAGCAGACATTCGATCTAGTCATAAAATGACACGAAAGTCTCTAATTTGTGTCCTCGACATGACCAAGTGGCTTTGGCTCCATTCCACTCCCCGGGGTGAGGATGAGTCGACTTGAAATCAGTTTCAGAAAGACAAATTAGGCATTGTTTGATAAACTTAATCAATGTTTCTCGTAAAAGGAATTACAAGAATTCTCCTCCAATGACTTATCTATATGAACTTCAAAAGTCCATAAAAGTCACCAAGAGAACAGCAATGGAGACCATGGCATTGTTTCCAATCCCTCTCCCACTTAGCTTTTTACAATAAAGGGATACGCTATCTAATGGATAATTAAATACACATAAGCATGCATACATGAAATAAAGCACATAGTATATTATCACATAATCAAAATAATACTAGAATATTATTTTCCGACTATTATGGCTTTATCGCATCCCCGTATGCGTCTTCTAGTCTTCAGTCTTCGTTCTTGAATGCTCCATGTGACGGGAATATTAATTCCAATATT
This sequence comes from Euphrasia confusa, assembly GCA_954870475.1. Classification (NCBI taxonomy): domain Eukaryota; kingdom Viridiplantae; phylum Streptophyta; class Magnoliopsida; order Lamiales; family Orobanchaceae; genus Euphrasia; species Euphrasia confusa. Next base: position 20,473,366 of record OX940966.1, read on the forward strand.
TAAATCCATTTATTTTTAATAAATCCAAAAGTTACTTAATTCGAAAATTAAGTCAATCGAATAAATCAAAAATAAAATTAAATATTATTAATATTTTTATTATTTTTATTTTCCTTTTCTAATTCCATTAAATCTCTAGAATCCTATCCAAGACCCACTTGGAATATTCTAGAAGATTTCCATAATGACATAAGGAAATAAAATAATTTAGGACTCCTAGTCCTTCCAAATTAATTTCTTTCCTAATCCATTAAAAATTCCATAAAGGAATAGTTAAATAAGGAAAAATTAATTTAGGACTCCTAAACTTTCCAAATTAATTATTTTCCTAATCCATTAAAAATTCCATAAAGGAATAATTAAATAGGAAAAATAAATTAATTATAAATTTATTCTTTTTCCTATTCCATGAAAATTCTCAAGAATAGGAATAATCAATAAGGAAAAATAAATTTATTCTAAATTTATTCTTTTCCTATTCCATGAGAATTCCCAAAAAAATAGGAATACTCAAAATAGGAAAACCGAATAATTTAGGAAAGTTGGATCTTGGCGGGAGAGCACGAGATCACGAGGACCCCGCGCCCCCACCACCATCGCCGGCCGAGAGGAGAGCCACCGCCACCGCCCAGCCGATCAGCCGCTGTCGCCGGCGACATCACAGCCGAGAAGGCCGCGGGCAGCCCCCTCCCCCTTCGATTGATCGTTCCTTCGGGGATGATCGATCCCCGGAATCCACCCTCTCTTCGTCTCCTCCGTCACACTTTTCCGGTCGTCGTTTCGTCCTCGATCCAACGTAAAATAAATTACAAATTTATTACTACGCTATCCGGCATCGATTCTCTACATGAAAACGACCTCAAACAATTTCCGGAAAAATTAAGAACAAGCATTCACCACACAAGAACGAATATCGACATCACCGAGAGTTTAATTATCAAGAGAAATATTATGACATTAATTAACAATAATTAAATCTAGCCATAATAATCGGAAACCCTGCAAGGTAGAACAATTTATCGAAAAATACCATGAACTAAAACCAACGCTCTGATACCAATTGTTGGAAATCGACATCCCGGAATTAATAAATTTAAATAAATAAATTATCTAATTAATTCCGACCGAAATCCTTTGGAGATCGAATATCCGGGGTTGTCAAATTGCGGAACGACAACTCCAATCGACTCCCGGTTGCCGGAACATCCCGCCACGAACCACCACGAAGCCGGACTCAACCAAACCCTAACCGCGGGCAAACCCACGGCTGTTCGGTCGAGCCCTCGCGTGGGGCTCGCGGCTGATCACAGCAGCCCCCTAGGGCTGCCCTTGGCAGCCCGTCGAACACGCCCAAACCCTCGCGGAACCGCCCTCATGCAAACCCTAGCCGCGGCCAAGCCGCCGCTTGTTTGATCGAGGCGTGCGCACGTCACCGGACGTGCGCTAGGGTTCAGCTACACAACCCCCGTGTGCGATCCGTGAAGCGATGCGGATCTGCTACGGAAGTTCCCGCAGCCCGCTGCTGCACCGCACGAGGCGGGCGCCTGGAAGCCGTGCGATCGCGCACGACATGGACCAGGCGGGCGCCTGGTCCCCAGGCGAGCACTGCTGGGATTCGATGTCCCGGGCTATCAAAAAAAAAAGAATTGCGGAACCGATAACCCGACCGAAAACCCGTCGCCGGAGATTACACGAACACCAACTCATCCGCAGGAGTCCGACCTTTGGAGACTACGCGCCCAAAGACACGCAGCCCGCCCCCAGCCGATTTTCTCCCACGAGTCGGATCCACGAACGCGAACCACGGACGAGCTAGAGCATGACCAAGGCGTCGCCGCGGGAGAACCCGCGACTAAACCCTAGCCACGCCCACGCCCGGGCTCGCGATCGCCGTGTGTGGCGATCGCCGGGGATGCGAGCCATCCCCGCGGGGCTGTTCGGAACAGCCCCTGGCGGTGAGTCCGGCGACTCACCGCCTCCGCCATCGAGGGGAGGGCGGTCAGCCCAGCTGACCCGCCGCGGCCTAGCCGCGGCTGCCCTAGCGATCGACTTCCGAGTCGATCGCTCGCCCCGGCTTCAGCCGGGGCCCCCTTCGAGCGCACGCCGCCGTCGAGGGCGGCTGGGGTCCGCCACGGCACCAGCCCGTGGCACCCCAGCGATCGACTGAAGTCGATCGCATGCCCCGGCGTCCAGCCGGGGCTCGCCCCTCGTCGCGCGCGCACGGCGGTCGAACCCTAGGGTTCGGCCGCACTTTCGATCCTCGCCGGGGATCTCGAATCCCCGTCCCCGAGGTTCGTCGTTTTCCCGGATCGCGCGTTCATGTATATATCACAATTATTCAATGCACATAATCATAGAAGGGGGTTTCTCGATTATTACCTTGATTCGTTGTACGGAGAAACGAATCGTTGATGACCTCGTGATCTTCCCGCGTATTCCTTGCACTTCCGTTCGAACGTCGGGTGGGCGACGAGCTATCGAACTCTTATGGATCTTCCTCACTCTCAAGACTTTATGAACTCCGTAGGTCAATTAATTCTCTCTCGAAAAGTGAAGACCATGTAGTGCTTATATAGGCTACGTAGGGGATCATAAGGAGAATAAATATTGGGCTTCAATATTGAAAATTAAATTGGGTCCAACCCAAATCTATTAATTCTTATCAATATTAATTTTATTTATTTTCCACTATATAAATAAAATTGCACTCCCAATATTATTCCATATTATATCAAATAATATTTCTCCGATTAGTATTATTTATTCCGTGTATTTAAGATTTAAATATCCATGAATAAATTTATTTATTGCTCAATAAATAATATTCATATCTTATATCCGAGACTAGTACCGTTCAACCTTTATTATTGTGCGGAACGAATCCACTCATGAGGTTTACACAATAATTCCTTATGAACTCATCTCGGGGATATTATCAACCCTTCCGGGATACACTTTCCCGTCAAGTATTCACGGCATGTCATATATAAAATATAGCGACCCAACTTTACCGGTAATTAACCCAATAATTAAATTGGTTAATTCCTTTGGAAAATCAAAGCCTCTAGTATTAAATATACACACCCGCAATAATATCGGGGATTAAGAATAAAATACTCCGAGATTTAAATTGATTATCCAAGGCAATCCTAATCAATAAATCTCAAGCTGATCCGCCCAATACACCAAGTGTACAAGTGTGATAAAATAATTAAGATAAATTATTTTCTCTCTCACACAACGACTATACCGATGGATTAGTTCGTGTCCATCTAGGTCGTGAGCAACTGTTCGATTAAATACGAGTAACCGATAGTATGATCTTCTGTGCGCCCATGCAGCACCATACTAACTACAACGTATGAAATCCAGAACTATGATTTGCATATAATTAAATGCAAATAATTGTTTATTAATTAAATAGATTAAATGCTATGATCGGGAGTTTACCGTTACTTAAATCTAGACATTAAGTACACAACTCCAACAATCTCCCACTTGTACTAAGGTCTAGTCATTTCCTCCAAACTCCCGGTTCCCATACTCATCACGTGCTTTAAAGTGTACTTCCGAGAAGTACTATGTGAGTGAGCAATCTAGGTTGCCGCTCTGAAGTTATCTTGGTGACTACTACGTCGTCTCCCCTGACGATGACTCGTATCAGGTGGTACTTGCTCTATGTGTTAACATCACTTTTGACTTATGACCTCTTCTAGTTCACCGTGCACCGCTATCTAATAGCCTTTGGTAAACTAAGAGTCATATCCAAGTCAAGAGGTTATCCCGGAACCTAACCAAAACTTCCGCTGCCTCTGAGGCTGCTATTCGGTTATGAGAGAGTCTGAGAAGCGTCCCGCTTATCACTCTTTCACTTCATGGTTCCACCTCTTTCTAAAAGTGAACACATAGCCTGATATCGACTTTCACTGGTCCTTCTCTGATTTTTGGATCTGAGAATCTGTAATCTAAGAAGATTTCGTCTTGCTCAAGCCAGTACTATGAAAGTACTCTTGAAGCATTCGAACATCCCTTATCCAGATTACTTTGATATCCTCCCACTACGCAAACCGCATAGTTGATATCAGGTTCTTGTTTTACAACATTGCATCTATAGAGCTTTCCATACTTGAAGTATAGGAAACTGCTTTGTCCTCATCTATCTCCTCCATGTGTTCGAACACATAACCTTTAGATAGATGTTTGTTCTGTCTTTGAAAGGCAATAACCTTTCTCAGAAGTATGCATGTTTAAAACAAACCTTAATCGTACAAGATGTCTAGGAGAAGTGCAATGTTCTTATCTCTAGATCATAAGATCTTAAGAACATGCTCTAATTTCTTCTCAATCTTATATCTCGATTTATTTAGACAACCTCTATTTTATGTCTGACAACATTTTCACATTGTCGCCAATGTCAAAGTGTTATCTACACAAAATTCCGAGAAACACCACCTTTGTTTCCATTACGTCTCTAACACACCTTCTTCGCTAATTCCTATGCAGACCTAGGGATCGATTTCATGTATACTGGATCCAGAGTTCAAAACTCCTCCAGTCTTATGAACATCTCTGGTTGCTTAACAACCTCCCACTGCAATGGCGTTCCGGTGTATAACAGTAACAACATTAGGTGCAGTTAGTGGTGTACTACTACTCGGTCAGGCTGGTTCTCAGTCTTTCCCTTTCCTCATTTTAAAGTACTTTGTCAATTAGGGCATTGTAGTTCATCTAATAGTTTTTCCTCTATGAACCGGGCGAGAACACCCTTCTGGTTCGTAGTACTATTGAACATACAATTACTTGTTCTTCTAGGATATTCTACAACCACATAGAATGTGCCGTTGCGTCCAGAAATATCCATAGAACATAGGTAGTTCCGAACAAACTTGTTCTTTTACCATTAGAATCCCATTTCTCATTCCTGACACACCATGTCTACACATCAGTGCATGTGCTTGAGACTTAATCTCATTCTTTGATTTATGCTATGTGTTATTTAGATAGGTGATAGCCTCCGCGATCAGGTCGGAGGCTACAAATGGATATACTTTGAAGGATCCCCATAGTGGCTTTGTGTTGAAAACACTCCGCCTTTATGGCACAGCAAGTAGTCCAATCCATCTTCGAGTATTCTTGAAAGAACGACTCGTACCTTCTCTAATTACTCATACCGCATTAACCATAAATCATTTCCTATACTTGTCTGAGTTCCATCCTTTATCAGAAAGGTTAACTCAGTTGTATCATCTTTCAAGATCGATTCTTAGGTCGGGAGGTCCATTCCTCCAACTATAATTGATCAAATCAATTTCGACCTTTTGAATCCCTTTTGAATAGATACTACCAAGTTCAAGAATTCACAAGTATAATGATTGACAAGAGAAATACATCTAATAAGTAAAACAAGTTATATATAACGGTTTGTTGCATCGTGGTAGACTAAGGATTCATCATTCATGTATTGCTATCTAATGTACCAGAATAGATATGACTATTATTTCTTATCCAAACCATCAGATGATTAAAGAAATAAAATATCCATTAATAATAAAGAAAACCAGAACAAAAGTTCCTTTTCAAAATAAGGGGTACATTAAGCAATAACTGAAATGAAAACTTAAAACAGATAAATGTCTTCCACTGCAACCGCTGCTACCCCAACAGCTTTGCCCATGTAGACTCGAACTCTTCTTCTCTAAGTCGCCGGGTTTTCTGGAACCAATGCATTTTAAAGTAATGCACATACCGTCAGTGGTTCCATATCTACACACCAGAATTCTGGTAGATAATACCGCTGACTATGTTTTTTCGACTAAAGAAAAATCCGTACCTTTGAGAGGACATTCAGACTTCCAGTGTCCAGACTTGTTGCATCGGAAGCACTTGCCCTTTGGCTTACTAGCCCCCACTCGTGGTCCACTCCTCTTGGCACCACTGGGTTTTATGGCTTGCTTCCTTTTCTTGCCCCTACCTCCACCAGGCTTAAAGCCTTTGGACTTGGTAGCTACAAGCGCTTGAGACTTGCCCTTCTTGTAGATCCCCTCTGCCGCCTTTAGTTCAGTCAGGAGTTGCGCAAGAGTATAAGATAGTTTACCCATATTATAGCTCATACGAAACTGCTCAAAACTAGGGGCCAGAGACTGGAGTATGATGTCGACTTGCGTCTCAGCATCAATAGAAGCTCCTAGGACCTCAAGTTCATTCAACAAACTCATCATCTTAAGAACGTGCTCCCCTACGGGCGTTCCTTCAGATTGAGTAGTCGACATGAGGACTCTCATGGCTTCTTGCCTTGCCGCACGATCTTGCTCCCCAAACATCTCCTTGAGGTTAAACATCATATCATAGGCAGTGTCCATCGACTCATGTTGGGTTTGGAGTACATTTGACATGGAAGCCAAAATATAACACCTAGCCATTTCATCAGCCTTTTTCCACTTCCGATATGTCAGTTTTTCCTCATCAGTTGAGGCAGCCGTGGGCTCAGCAGGGCACACTTCATGGAGTACAAACTTGTACTCTTCCGAAGTTAGGACAATGTCTAAATTTCTCTTCCAATCAATATAGTTGGTGCCAGTGAGCTTATGCTCCTTGAGTATCATAGAAAGTGGGTTCATAGCTATTCTCTAAACCTATAAGCACATTTAAACAAACAATTAATTTAATATCCGATATTATCTCCCTTAAATAATATCATTAAATTACTAATCACATCTAAAATCCCATCAGGTAAGGCAAGCCACGTGGTGTGGACGTTTACCCACCCAAATGATTTAACAATTAGATTTTCTTTGGTCATACATCACTTATAGCGTAACCTCGTGGGGAGGAATACTACAAGGCGTATCTAAGTGTAAACCATTACTCAGCACCAAAGTGAATCGTTTGGAATTGCTACATTGCCGCAAGCCACGTGGTGTGGACGTTTACGACAACTTCACAACTCTTCACAATTCCTTACAACTGTCTACATGAATTAATCCAAAATCCGTCAGTGCAGCAAGCCACGTGGTGTGGACGTTTACTTCACTAAGAGACTTTTATAATTGACTCCCAATTACCAGATCCATTCGATTTTCGTAAATCAAGACGCGGAGAATCATAAGTGAAACTCGAAGTTTCTAACCAGTGATTCACCATGCGAACAACCCTATCTCTCACGAATGAGGGAGCCGAGCAGACAAACGACCCATCTATCAAAGAATGGCACGAAAGTCTCTAATTTGTGTCCTCTACATGACCAAGTGGCTCTGGCTCCATTCCACTCCCCGGGGTGAGAATGAGTCGACTTGAAGTCAGTTTCAGAAAGACAAATTAGGCATTGTTTGATAAACTTGATCAATGTTTCTTGTAAGAGGAATTACAAGAATTCTCCTCCAATGACACATCTATACGAACTTCAAAAGTTCATAAGAGTCACCAAGAGAACAGTAATGGAGACCATGGGAATGTTTCCATCCCCTCTCCCACTTAGCTTTTTATAACAAAGGGATACGCTATCTAATGCATAATTAAACACATAAGCATGCATGAAAGCAATAAAGCACATAGCACATAGTCAAAAATAATGCTAGAGAAATTATTTTTCCCCGACTATCATGGCTTTATCTTCATATGCATCTTCTAGTCTTCAGTCTTCGTTTCTTGAATGCTCCATGTGACAAGAATATTAATCTCTAATATTTAAATCTATTTATTTTCAATTAATCCAAAAGTTACTTAATTCGAAAATTAAGTCAATCGAATATATCAAAAATAAAATTAAATATCATTAATATTTTTATTTATTTATTTTCCTATCTAGTTCTATTAAATCTCTAGAATAATCTACCCAAGTAAAATTTGGAATATTCTAGAAGATATCTATAATAGAACAAGGAAATAAAATAAATAAATTAGGACTACTACTTTCCAAATTTATTTTTATTCCTAATCCATGAATATTCCCATGAGTAGGAATAATCAAATAGGAAAAATAAATTTAGTACTAAATTAATTAAATTTCTAATCTATGAATATTTCCATGAAGGAAATAAATCAATAGAAAATAAAATTAATTTAAATTAATTCTTTTCCTAATCCATGAGAGTTTCCAAAAGGAAAGTACTCAAATAGGAAAAATCCGAATTAATTTGGAAATTAGATTTTTGTAGGAATAGCATGGGATTGGGAGATCCCACGCCATCCCCACTTTGATGGATCGGCCGGCCACTCGGGGAGGAGTGCCGCCGCCGCCTAGCCACGCCGGCTAGGCTATGGGTCGATCACCATCATGTGATCGATCCCAAGCCCTTGTCTTCTCGTCATTCCTTCGTCTTCCGGCAATCGTCTCATCATCGAACCAACGTAATTAAAATTACAAAATTTAAATTACAATTCCGGTATCGATTCTATACATGAAATCGACCCTATACATTTTCCGGAAAATAAAGTGCGTAATAATAAATCCTAAATTCGGTCAACCCCCGAATTTTTACTATTACAAACATTCAACCACACAAAACGAATCTCGACATGTCCGAGAGTTTAATAATCATGATAATTAATTAAAAACCAATTAATTAAATCCAACCATGATAGCCGGAAATCCTGCAAGGTAGAACAATAATCGAACATATACATGAACACGAAACCAAACGCTCTGATACCATTTGCTGGGATTCGATGTCCCGGGCTATCAAAAAAAAAAAGAATTGCGGAACCGATAACCCGACCGAAAACCCGTCGCCGGAGATTACACGAACACCAACTCATCCGCAGGAGTCCGACCTTTGGAGACTACGCGCCCAAAGACACGCAGCCCGCCCCCAGCCGATTTTCTCCCACGAGTCGGATCCACGAACGCGAACCACGGACGAGCTAGAGCATGACCAAGGCGTCGCCGCGGGAGAACCCGCGACTAAACCCTAGCCACGCCCACGCCCGGGCTCGCGATCGCCGTGTGTGGCGATCGCCGGGGATGCGAGCCATCCCCGCGGGGCTGTTCGGAACAGCCCCTGGCGGTGAGTCCGGCGACTCACCGCCTCCGCCATCGAGGGGAGGGCGGTCAGCCCAGCTGACCCGCCGCGGCCTAGCCGCGGCTGCCCTAGCGATCGACTTCCGAGTCGATCGCTCGCCCCGGCTTCAGCCGGGGCCCCCTTCGAGCGCACGCCGCCGTCGAGGGCGGCTGGGGTCCGCCACGGCACCAGCCCGTGGCACCTCAGCGATCGACTGAAGTCGATCGCATGCCCCGGCGTCCAGCCGGGGCTCGCCCCTCGTCGCGCGCGCACGGCGGTCGAACCCTAGGGTTCGGCCGCACTTTCGATCCTCGCCGGGGATCTCGAATCCCCGTCCCCGAGGTTCGTCGTTTTCCCGGATCGCGCGTTCATGTATATATCACAATTATTCAACGCACATAATCATAGAAGGGGGTTTCTCGATTATTACCTTGATTCGTTGTACGGAGAAACGAATCGTTGATGACCTCGTGATCTTCCTGCGTATTCCTTGCACTTCCGTTCGAACGTCGGGTGGGCGACGAGCTATCGAACTCTTATGGATCTTCCTCACTCTCAAGACTTTATGAACTCCGTAGGTCAATTAATTCTCTCTCGAAAAGTGAAGACCATGTAGTGCTTATATAGGCTACGTAGGGGATCATAAGGAGAATAAATATTGGGCTTCAATATTGAAAATTAAATTGGGTCCAACCCAAATCTATTAATTCTTATCAATATTAATTTTATTTATTTTCCACTATATAAATAAAATTGCACTCCCAATATTATTCCATATTATATCAAATAATATTTCTCCGATTAGTATTATTTATTCCGTGTATTTAAGATTTAAATATCCATGAATAAATTTATTTATTGCTCAATAAATAATATTCATATCTTATATCCGAGACTAGTACCGTTCAACCTTTATTATTGTGCGGAACGAATCCACTCATGAGGTTTACACAATAATTCCTTATGAACTCATCTCGGGGATATTATCAACCCTTCCGGGATACACTTTCCCGTCAAGTATTCACGGCATGTCATATATAAAATATAGCGACTCAACTTTACCGGTAATTAACCCAATAATTAAATCGGTTAATTCCTTTGGAAAATCAAAGCCTATAGTATTAAATATACACACCCGCAATAATATCGGGGATTAAGAATAAAATACTCCGAGATTTAAATTGATTATCCAAGGCAATCCTAATCAATAAATCTCAAGCTGATCCGCCCAATACACCAAGTGTACAAGTGTGATAAAATAATTAAGATAAATTATTTTCTCTCTCACACAACGACTATACCGATGGATTAGTTCGTGTCCATCTAGGTCGTGAGCAACTGTTCGATTAAATACGAGTAACCGATAGTATGATCTTCTGTGCGCCCATGCAGCACCATACTAACTACAACGTATGAAATCCAGAACTATGATTTGCATATAATTAAATGCAAATAATTGTTTATTAATTAAATAGATTAAATGCTATGATCGGGAGTTTACCGTTACTTAAATCTAGACATTAAGTACACAACTCCAACAAGCACTTCGCTGCCCAGCGAAGCTTCTCGTGCAATCTTCGCCGCCGGGTCGCTCCAGCCGCGGCGGTCCGGTGATCCTCGATCACCACCGCTCAGCTCGACCCCGGTGAGGATCCCAAACCTTGTATCTGTTGGAATTCGATATCCCGGGTTATTAAAATTTGCGGAAACAATAACCCGATCAAAAACCTTCGCCGGAGTTCACGCGAGCATGACCACGCGAGCCGGGATACGACCGAACGCACAGCGGTGCCCGAAGGCACGCGCACGCCCAACCGCACCCCCGCGGGTGCGTGCTCACGATCGCACGCGATCGCTTTGAGCGATCGGATGGGGCTGCCCGGCAGCCCCCGCGGCGAGTCCGGCGACTCGCCGCCGCCTGGAGGTCCCCACCGTCGAGGTGGGGTGGGGTGCAGCACCAGCCCGCGCCCCCAGCGATCGATCGTAAGATCGATCGCATGCCCGCGGCCCAGCCGCGGGTCTCTCCTCCGCGCGCCCTCGAAACCCTAGCCGGGTCGATCCCACGCGGTCCGGTGGTTTCACCACCACCGCGTGATCGTTCGTCTAATCCGGGGTTCGATCCTTGGATCTTGTTTTTCGATAATTGATTTCAATAAGAATTAAATAGCGGAAATATTTAATTCACCTTTCGATTCGTTGTGCGGAGAAACGAGATCTTATGATGACCTTGAGATCTTCCCACGTATTCCTTGCACTAGCCCGGACGTCGTGTGGGCGACGATCTACCGAACTCCATGGATCTCCCTCTCTACTTTCTCTCTCTAGAATTGTGATCTTCAAGTTATATACTTATGAGAATAGAGAAGACCATGTAGTGCTTTTATAGGCTACGTAGGGGATCTTAAGGAGGTGGAATATTGGGCTTCCAATATTAATGATTAAATTGAGCCCAAGCCCAAATCTATTAATCCATTAATATTAATTAATTCTATTTTCCACTATATAAAATTAATTGCACTCCCAATATTAAACCATATTATATCAAATAATATTTCTCCGGTAGTATTATTTATTCCGTGTATTTAAGATTTAAATATCCATGAATAAGATTAATTTATTGCTAATTAATTTATTCATCTCTTATTTCCGAGACTAGTACCATTCAACCTTAATTATTATGCGGAATAAATCCACCTGCAGGGTTTGCATAATAATTCCTTATGAACTCATCTCGGGGATATTATCAACCCTTACGGGATACACTTTCCCGTCAAATATTCACGGCATGCCATATATAAAATATAGTGACCCAACTTAACCGGTAATTAACCCAATAATTAAATCGGTTAATTCCTTTGGAAAATCAAAGTCACTTATATTAAATATACACACCCGCAATAATATCGGGGATTAAGAATAAAATACACTGAGACTTAAATCGATTATCGCCGACAATCCTAATCGATAAATCTCAAACGATCCGCTCAATACACCAAGTGTACAAGTGTGATAAAATAATTAAGACAAATTATTTTCTCTTTCACACAATGACTATACCGATGGATTGGTCCGTGTCCATCTAGGTCTTGAGCAACTGTTCGATTAAATACGAGTAACCGATAGTATGATCTTCTGTATGACGTCGCACACCATACTAACTACAACGTATATAATCCAGGACTATAATTTGCATATATTTAATTATAAATAATTAAACGCAAATAATTGTTTATTTAATTAAATAGATTAATGGCAATGGATCGTGAGTTTCCGTTACTTAAATCTAGACATTAAGTACACAACTCCAACAATCTCCCACTTGTACTAAGGTCTAGTCATTTCCTCCAAACTCCCGACTCCCATACTCATCACGTGCTTAAGTTGTACTTCCAAGAAGTACTATGTGAATGAGCACTCTAGGTTGCCGCTCTGAAGTTATCTTGGTGACTACCGCGTCGTCTCCCTCGACGATGACTCGTATCAGGTGGTACTTGCACTATGTGTTATCTTACACTTATGGACTTGTGATTTCTTACCATTTGCCATCGCACCGCTATTTACATAGCCTTTGGAAAATTAAGAATCACATCTAAGTCCCAGAGATTATCCCGGAGTTATACCAAAACTTCCGCTGCCTCTGAGGCCGCTATTTGGTTACCCATGGCAGATTCCGAAAAGCATCGTGCTTATCACTCTTCCATGTTAAAACTCCTTCTCCTTTAATAGTGAAACACATAGCCTGATATCGACTTACACCGGTCCTTATTCGATTAGAAATCAAAGAGAATGTAATCCAAAGGAAATGTTTGCTTGCTCCGTAATCCAGAACATAGTCTCCAGTACTTCGAAAGGACTTAAAATGTTCATTACAACAGTCAAGTATTCCTTTCCAGGATTACCTTGATATCCTCCCACTATGCTAACCGCATAGCCGATATCAGGTTCTTGTTTTCAACATCGCATTTATTAAGCTTTCCATACTCGAAGTGTAGGAATCCGCTTTCATTGCTTCTATCTTCTTTTGTGTTCCAAAACACATATCCTTAGATAGATGCATTCCGTATCTGAAAGGTAACGAACCTTTCTCGGAATCTTGCATGTTAAAACGAACCATAATCGTATAAGATATCTAGAGAAGTACAATGTTCTTTTCTTGAGATCCTAGATCTTAAGAACATGCTCTAACTTCTTATTTATCTCATATATCGATTTTTCTAGACAACCATCATTTTATGTTTGACAACATCTTTGCATTGTTACCAATGATAAAATGCTATCTACATAAAACCTCCGAGAAACACCACCTTGTTTCCATCACGTTTCCCATACACTCGATTCGTCCATGCTTTGATGAATCCATAAAATGGACTATCTCATGAATTTGCAAGTACCACGAACTCAATGCTTTGTTCCAATCCATAAATGGATCAACTAAGCTTGTACTCTAAATGATCTTGCTTCTTAGCAATAATCCTTATTGCTCTCCAAGAAGGCTCATTTAGACCTAGTACCGCCTTCATGTAGATCCAGGGATTGATTTCATGTATACTAGGTCCAGAGTTCAAAACTCTCCTAGTCTTATGAATATCTCCGGTTGTCAAACAACCTCCCACTACAACGGCATTCCGGTGTATAAACAGTAATAACAGTAGGTGCAGTTAGTGGTGTACCGCTACTCGGTTCGGCTGGTTCTAAGTCTTAATCGTTTTCTCTCTTTTCAGAAGTATCACGTCATTTTGGGCTTGTGGTTCATCTAATAGTCTTCCTCTAAGAACCGGGCGTTAGAACTGTTGGAATTCGGTATCCCGGGGTATCAAAAAAATGCGGAAACGATGACCCCGACCGAAAACCCGTCGCCGGAAACCGATCATGAGCACTACGGTATCCGGAGCTCAACCGGAGAATCGCCGCGGGGTGAACCCGCGGCCGAAACCCTAGCCGAGCCCCACCGCGGGGCTCGCGATCGAAATCGATCGCGTGGGGCTGCCCAGCAGCCCCCGGCGGTGAGTCCGGCGACTCACCGCCACCACCGACCGGGGAGGGAGCGCCCAGCCGCGGCGCGAAGCCGCGGCAGCCCCCAGCGATCGACCCTAGGTCGATCGCTCGCCCCGGTGTCCAGCCGGGGCTCCCCTCGCGTGGCCGCTGCCGGCGGTCGAAGCCCTAGGCTCGACCGCCACCCCCTCGGCTCCCAGCCGAGGGTTCTCTCGATACTTCGCCGGGGATCTCGAATCCCCGTCCCCGAAGTTCGTCGTTTTCCCGGATCGTCCGTTCATGTATGCATCACAATTTAATCCACATAAATTCACACAAAGGAGTTTATGATTTTACCTTTTAATTCGTTGTGCGGAGAAACGAATCTAAGTTGAAGACCTTTGAATCTTCCCACGTATTCCTTGCACTAGCTTGAACGTCGGGTGGGCGACGATCCTCCAAGCTTATGGATCCTCTTCAACTCTCTAGAACTATCAACTATTGATATTCTTGTCTTATGAAAAAGTGAAGACCATGTAGTGCTTTTATAGGCTACGTAGGGGATCTAAAGGAGGTGGAATATTGGGCTTCCAATATTAATGATTAAATTGAGCCCAAGCCCAAATCTATTAATCTCCCATTAATATTAATTAATTTATTTTCCACTATATAAATTAATTGCACTCCCAATATTAAACCATATTATATCAAATAATATTTCTCCGGTAGTATTATTTATTCCGTGTATTTAAGATTTAAATATCCATGAATAAAATTAATTTATTGCTAATTAATTTATATTCATCTCTTGAATCCGAGACTATTACCATTCAACCTTAATTATTGTGCGGAACGAATCCACTCATGAGGTTTACACAATAATTCCTTTTGAACTCATCTCGGGGATATTATCAACCCTTCCGGGATACACTGTCCGGTCAATCATTCACGGCATGCCATATATAAAATATAGTGACCCAACTTAACCGGTAATTAACCCAATAATTAAATCGGTTAATTCCTTTGGTAAATCAAAGTCACTTATATTGAATATACACACCCGCAACAATATCGGGGATTAAGAATATAATACACTGAGACTCGAATCGATTATCGCCGGCAATCCTAATCGATGAATCTCTACGATCCGCTCAATACACCAAGTGTACAAGTGTGATAAAATAATTAAGACAAATTATTTTCTCTCTCACACAACGACTATACCAATGGATTGGTCCGTGTCCATCTAGGTCGTGAGCATCTGTTTGATTAAATACGAGTAACCGATAGTATGATCTTCTGTGTGGGCCCGACACACCATACTAACTACAACGTATAAAATCCAGGACTATGATTTGCATATATTTAATTAATAATAATTAAAAGCAAATAATTGTTTATTTAATAGATTAAATGCTATGATCGGGAGTTTATCGTTACTTAAATCTAGACATTAAGTACACAACTCCAACAATCTCCCACTTGTACTAAGGTCTAGTCATTTCCTCCAAACTCCCGGTTCCCATACTCATCACGTGCTTTAAAGTGTACTTCCGAGAAGTACTATGTGAGTGAGCAATCTAGGTTGCCGCTCTGAAGTTATCTTGGTGACTACTACGTCGTCTCCCCTGACGATGACTCGTATCAGGTGGTACTTGCTCTATGTGTTAACATCACTTTTGACTCATGACCTCTTCTAGTTCACCATGCACCGCTATCCAATAGCCTTTGGTGAACTAAGAGTCATATCCAAGTCAAGAGGTTATCCCGGAACCTAACCAAAACTTCCGCTGCCTTTGAGGCTGCTATTCGGTTATGATAGAGTCTGAGAAGCATCCCGCTTATCACTCTTTCACTTCATGGTTCCACCTCTTTCTAAAAGTGAACACATAGCCTGATATCGACTTTCACTGGTCCTTCTCTGATTTTTGGATCTGAGAATCTGTAATCTAAGAGGATTTCGTCTTGCTCAAGCCAGTACTATGAAAGTACTCTTGCAGCATTCGAACATCCCTTATCCAGATTACTTTGATATCCTCCCACTACGCAAACCGCATAGTTGATATCAGGTTCTTGTTTTTCAACATTGCATCTATAAAGCTTTCCATACTTGAAGTATAGGAAACTGCTTTGTCCTCATCTATCTCCTTCATGTGTTCGAACACACACCCTTTAGATAGATGTATATTCTGTCTCTGAAAGGCAATAACCTTTCTCAGAAGTATGCATGTTAAAACAAACCTTAATCGTATAAGATATCTAGGAGAAGTACAATGTTCTTATCTCTAGATCATAAGTCCTTAAGAACAAGCTCTAACTTCTTCTCAATCTTATATCTCGATTTATTTAGACAACCATTATTTTATGTCTGACAATATTTTTACATTGTTGCCAATGATAAAATTTTATCTACATAAATTCTCCGAGAAACACCACCTTGTTTCCATCACTTCTCTAATACACCTTTCGTCTATGCCTTTTGATGAATCCATCAAATGGACTATCCTATCAATTCGCAAGTTCCACGATTCACAGCTTTAATTCGATCCATAAATGGATTTACTAAGCTTGTACTCTAAATGATCTAGCCTCTCAACAATAATTCTTATTGTTCCAAGCAGGCACATTTAGGTCTAGCACTGCCCTTATGCAGATCTAGGGGTCGATTTCATCTTTACTAGATCCAGAGTCCGAACTCCTCTAGTCTTATGAATATCCCTGGTTGTCCAACAACCTCCCACTGCAATGGCGTCCCGGTGTATAACAGTAATAACAATAGGTGCAGTATGTGGTGTACTTCTACTCGGTTTGGCTGGTTCCTAGTCTTTTGTCCTTCTTCTCATTTCAAGGTATCACGTCAATTTAGGCTTTGTGGTCCATCTAATAGTCTTCCTCTATGAACCGGACAGGACGTCCCTCTGGTTCATAGTACTATAGAACACACAATACTTCGTTCATCTAGGATATCCTACAACCATATTCAATATGCCGTTGTATCTAGGAATATCCATAGAACATAGGTAGTTCCGAACAACTTGTCCTTTTACTTTCAGATTTTCCATTTCTTTATAGCGCACCATCTCTACACGCAAGTGTATGGCGCGGTCCTTTGGGATTGAATCCCAATCTTTGATTATGCTATGTGTTATTCAGATAGGTGATGGCCTCCGCGACCGAGTCGCAGGCTCCTAATGGATATACTTTGATGGTTCCCCATAATAGCTTTGTGTCCATTGACTAGTCAAAACACTTTGCTTTTATGGCACATTAAGTATTCTAATCCATCACTGAGTATTCTTTGAGAGAATCACTCGTACCTTTCTAATATACACATATGTCTGCATATCTAATCATTTCCAATACTTGTCTGAATTCTATCCTTTATCCAGAAAGGTTTGCTTAGGCGTATTATCCTCCAAATTCAATCCTTAGGTCGGAAGGTCCATTCCTTCAACTTTAATTGATCAAATCAATTTCGACCATTTGAATTTTATTTGAAAATACTTACTAAGTATAAGAATTCACAAGTATGATGATTAATAAAGAAATATCTAACAAGTAAAACAAGTTATAGAACGGTCCGTTGCATTTGTGGTAGACTTAGGATCTATCATTCATATATTGCTATCTAATGTACCAGAATAGATAATGCCATTATTTCTTATCAAAATCATCCAATGATTAAAGAAATAAAATATCCATTCATAAATAATAGAAATCCAGAACAAAACGTTCTTTCTAAAATAAAGGGGTACATAAAGCAATAACTTTGAAATGAAATCCTATTTAACTACTAAAGCAGATAAATGTCTTCCACCGCAACCGCTGCCTCCTCTACAGCTTTGCCCGTGTAGACTCGAACTCTTCCTCTCTAAGTCGCCGGGTTTTCTGGAACCCCTGCATTCAAAATGCACATACCGTCAGTGGTTCCATATCTACACACCAGAATTCTGGTAGATAATACCGCTGACTATGTTTTTACGACTAAAGAAAAATCCGTACCTTTGAGAGGACATTCAGACTTCCAGTGTCCCATCTTGTTGCATCGGAAGCACTTACCCTTTGGCTTTGCAGCCCCCATTTGTGGTACAGTCCTCTTGACACCACTGGGTTTCCGGGCTTGCTTCCTTCTCTTGCCCCTACCTCCACTAGGCTTAAAGCCTTTGGACTTGGTAGCTACAAGCGCTTGAGACTTGCCCTTCTTGTAGATCCCCTCTGCCGCCTTCAGTTCAGTCAGGAGTTGCGCAAGAGAATAAGATAGTTTACCCATATTATAACTCATGCGAAACTGCTCAAAACTAGGGGTCAGAGACTGGAGTATGATGTCGACTTGCGTCTCAGCATCAATTTGAGCTCCTAGGATCTCAAGCTCATTCAACAGACCCATCATCTTAAGAACGTGCTCCCCTACGGGCGTTCCTTCTGACTAAGTAGTTGTCATGAGGACTCTCATGGCTTCTTTCCTTGCCGCACGATCTTGCTCCCCAAACATCTCCTTGAGATTAAACATCATATCATAGGCAGTGTCCATCGACTCATGTTGGGTTTGGAGTACATTTGACATGGAAGCCAAAATATAACACCTAGCCATTTCATCAGCCTTTTTCCACTTCCGATATGTCAGTTTTTCCTCATCAGTTGAGGCAGCCGTGGGCTCAGCAGGGCACACTTCATGGAGTACAAACTTGTACTCTTCCGAAGTTAGGACAATGTCTAAATTTCTCTTCCAATCAATGTAGTTGGGGCCAGTGAGCTTATGCTCCTTGAGTATCATAGAAAGTGGGTTCATAGCTATTCTCTAAACCTATAAGCACGTTTAAACAAACAATCAATTTAATATCCGATATTATCTCCCTCAAATAACATCATTAAATCACTAATCACATCTAAAATCCCATCAGGTAAGGCAAGCCACGTTCGTGTGGACGTTTACCCACCCAAATGATTTAGCAATTAGATTTGCTTCGGTCGTACATCATTATAGCGTTACTTCGTTGGGAAGAATACTATAAAGCGTACCTAAGTGTAAACCATTACTCAGTACTAAGGTGAATTATTTGGAATTGCTATGTCACCGCAAGCCACGTTAGTGTGGACGTTTACGATAACTCACAATCCTTCACAATTCCCTATAACTGTCTACATCAACTATTTCCAAAAATTCCCATTCAGCATAGCAAGCCACGTTCGTGTGGACGTTTACTACACCAAAAGATTTTTATAGTTGACTCCCAATTACTTGAAGCATTCGATTTTGTAAATCAAGACGCGGAGAATCATAAGTGAAACTCGAAGTTTCTAACCAGTGATTCACCATGCGAACAACCCTATCTCTCATAAATGAGGGAGCCGAGCAGACAATCGATCCATCTATCAAAGAATGGTACGACTGCCTCTAATTTGTGTCATCCACATGACCAAGTGGCTTTGGCTCCATTCCACTCCCCGGGGTGAGAATGAGTCGACTTGAAGTCAGTTTCAGAAAGACAAATTAGGCATTGTTTGATAAACTTAATCAATGTTTCTTGTAAGAGGAATTACAAGAATTCTCCTCCAATGACACATCTATATGAACTTCAAAAGTCCATAAGAGTCACCAAGAGAACAGTAATGGAGACCATGGGAATGTTTCCATCCCCGCTCCCACTTAGCTTTTTATAACAAAGGGATACGCTATCTAATGCATAATTAAACACATAAGCATGCATACAAGTAATAAAGCACATATCACATAGTCAAAATAAGCTAGAAAAATTATTTTCCGACTATCATGGCTTTATTCCATCTCCGTATGCGTCTTCTAGTCTTCAGTCTTCGTTCTTGAATGCTCCATGTGACGAGAATATTAATCCCAATATTTAAGTCTATTTATTTTTAATAAATCCAAAAGATACTTAATTCGAAAAATAAGTCAATCGAATAAATCAAAAATAAAATTAAATATTATTAATATTTTTATTTATTTATTTTCCTATCTAATTCTATTAAATCTCTAGAATAATCTATCCAAGTCAAACTTGGAATATTCTAGAAGACTTCTATAATAGAATAAGGAAATAAAATAAATTAGGACTCTTCTACTTTCCAAGATTAATTAATTTCTATGTCCATGAAAATTCCCATAAAATAGGAATAATCAAATAGAAATAAATTAATTTACTATTTAATTATTTTCCTATCTAATTCTATTAAATCTCTAGATTCCTATTCCAAGTAGAACTTGAAATATTCTAGAAGACTTCTATAATAGAATAAGGAAATAAATAATATTAATTCTTTTCCTATCTAATTCTATTAAATCTCTAGATTCCTATTCCAAGTAGAACTTGAAATATTCTAGAAGACTTCCAAAATAGAATAAGGAAATAAATAATATTAATTAATTCTTTTCCTATCTCCATGAGAGTTCCCATACTTAGGAATACTCAAAATAGGAAAACTTGAATCAATTAGGAAAGTGAATCTAGGTAGGATTAGGAGTAGCACGGGTTGGGGATCCCCGCACCACCCCCACCGTCGACCACCACCACCACCGGAGAGGGCACCGCCGCCGCCTCCCCAGCCGGCCGGCCACCACCTTGCCGGCGGCAGCCCCAGTCGAGGGGCGATCGACCCCTCCCCATGGCTTCGGTCATGGGGTCGATCATGGGGTTGATCGACCCCCCGGTTCTTCGTCCTCTTCGTCTTCTTCGTCTCATGAGTTCTCCGGCGGTCGTCTCGGCATCGATCCAACGTAAATAAATTACAAGAAATAAATTTACAAATCCGGTATCGATTCTATACATGAAATCGACCCTATACACTTTCCGGAAAACATAGAACGTAATAATAAATCCTAAATTCGGTCAACCCCCGAATTTTTACTATTACAAGCATTCATCCACACAAAACGAATCTCGACATGTCCGAGAGTTTAATAAACGAACAATCATGGTAAATTAAATAGCAATTAATTAAACCAATAATTAACAATTAATTAAACCATGATAGTCGGAATCCCTGCAAGGTAGAACACAATTGAACACATACATGAACACGAAACCAAACGCTCTGATACCAGTTGTTGGAATTCGGTATCCCGGGGTATCAAAAAAATGCGGAAACGATGACCCCGACCGAAAACCCGTCGCCGGAAACCGATCATGAGCACTACGGTATCCGGAGCTCAACCGGAGAATCGCCGCGGGGTGAACCCGCGGCCGAAACCCTAGCCGAGCCCCACCGCGGGGCTCGCGATCGAAATCGATCGCGTGGGGCTGCCCAGCAGCCCCCGGCGGTGAGTCCGGCGACTCACCGCCACCACCGACCGGGGAGGGAGCGCCCAGCCGCGGCGCGAAGCCGCGGCAGCCCCCAGCGATCGACCCTAAGTCGATCGCTCGCCCCGGTGTCCAGCCGGGGCTCCCCTCGCGTGGCCGCTGCCGGCGGTCGAAGCCTTAGGCTCGACCGCCACCCCCTCGGCTCCCAGCCGAGGGTTCTCTCGATACTTCGCCGGGGATCTCGAATCCCCGTCCCCGAAGTTCGTCGTTTTCCCGGATCGTCCGTTCATGTATGCATCACAATTTAATCCACATAAATTCACACAAAGGAGTTTATGATTTTACCTTTTAATTCGTTGTGCGGAGAAACGAATCTAAGTTGAAGACCTTTGAATCTTCCCACGTATTCCTTGCACTAGCTTGAACGTCGGGTGGGCGACGATCCTCCAAGCTTATGGATCCTCTTCAACTCTCTAGAACTATCAACTATTGATATTCTTGTCTTATGAAAAAGTGAAGACCATGTAGTGCTTTTATAGGCTACGTAGGGGATCTAAAGGAGGTGGAATATTGGGCTTCCAATATTAATGATTAAATTGAGCCCAAGCCCAAATCTATTAATCTCCCATTAATATTAATTAATTTATTTTCCACTATATAAATTAATTGCACTCCCAATATTAAACCATATTATATCAAATAATATTTCTCCGGTAGTATTATTTATTCCGTGTATTTAAGATTTAAATATCCATGAATAAAATTAATTTATTGCTAATTAATTTATATTCATCTCTTGAATCCGAGACTAGTACCATTCAACCTTAATTATTGTGCGGAACGAATCCACTCATGAGGTTTACACAATAATTCCTTTTGAACTCATCTCGGGGATATTATCAACCCTTCCGGGATACACTGTCCGGTCAATCATTCACGGCATGCCATATATAAAATATAGTGACCCAACTTAACCGGTAATTAACCCAATAATTAAATCGGTTAATTCCTTTGGTAAATCAAAGTCACTTATATTGAATATACACACCCGCAACAATATCGGGGATTAAGAATATAATACACTGAGACTCGAATCGATTATCGCCGGCAATCCTAATCGATGAATCTCTACGATCCGCTCAATACACCAAGTGTACAAGTGTGATAAAATAATTAAGACAAATTATTTTCTCTCTCACACAACGACTATACCAATGGATTGGTCCGTGTCCATCTAGGTCGTGAGCATCTGTTTGATTAAATACGAGTAACCGATAGTATGATCTTCTGTGTGGGCCCGACACACCATACTAACTACAACGTATAAAATCCAGGACTATGATTTGCATATATTTAATTAATAATAATTAAAAGCAAATAATTGTTTATTTAATAGATTAAATGCTATGATCGGGAGTTTATCGTTACTTAAATCTAGACATTAAGTACACAACTCCAACAAGAACTTTGTAAATGTTGATTTTGGCGACAACGTATTTTTTCCTTGTGTTTTTGTTTTTGTTGATTTTCAGGGTTACAGGTTAAGAATCCGAAGTCAACTACCTTGCGCATGGAAATGGAGACTTGAGTCTCCACTTTTGGAAATACATGGAAACGGCGACAGCAGTCGCCGCTTTTGGTGACGCGAGGAAAACGGCGACTCGTGTCGCCGGTTTTGGTGCAAGGGTGAAGTGACATGGAAACGGCGACAGCAGTCGCCGCTTTTGGTGACGCGAGGAAAACGGCGACTCGTGTCGCCGCTTTTGGTGCAAGGCTGATGGGCATGGAAACGGCGACTCGTGTCGCCGGTTTTGGGTGTGACAAGAAAACGGCGACTTCAGTCGCCGTTTATGGTGTGCTGTGGAAACGGCGACTGGCGTCGCCGTTTTTGGTTCTTGCAAGTTTTCCAGCGACGCTGGTCGCCGTTTTGTGCATGCGTGAGAAACGGCGAATGTAGTCGCCGGTTTTGGTACCTGTCCATGAAAACGGCGACACATGCCCATGTCACATTTACGGAGAATGGAGTCGCCGGTTTTGGAAGTTCTTGAAAAACGGCGACTCAAGTTTGTGTGTTTTTAATTCTAAGACTAAGTACTTACTACGTGTTTTCTTTCACCAGGTACTCAGTTCGAGGAAATGAAGAATTGTTCCAAGTTTGCAACTTCAACAAGATCGACGACCATGAAGACGATGAAATTCTGAGGCATCAACACTTAGAGATTTTCACAAGAAAATGAAGATGAAGAATTAAGATCGATGGAGTCAAGATTGAAATTGAAGTTTGTTTGTGAAATTGAAGATTCAAGATTCAAGGATTCAAGAATCAAAGATTCAAGATTCCATGATTCAAGAATCCAAGTTCTACAATGATGATGTCATCCATGGAAAAGTGACATAGGCCAAGCATGCGACGAATGAGAACGTGCCACGTCATCACTCTCACATGTGCGACTCTACTATAAATACCCATGGATGTTCATTTCATCATTGGACGATTTTGAGAGAACGAAATCTGATTTTTAGAATCGTAGCCGAGCTTCGAGTTTGTGTAGTAGCTTTTGCGCCTTGTGCCAAGATTAGAGTTAGGAGATTTAGCTCTAGGTACTCATGTGCTAGACTGCAAGTTAGTGGGAGTTGTTGCGATACTCGGGAAACTTCTTGTAATCGCTTTGCCTACCATACTCTTCAAGTGTAATAGTTTAGTTTTGTTGATCAATGAAATGAAAACTATTACATAACTTTGTCTCCACTTTTTATTCTACAAATTGTGTGAGTGTTTACTTTGACGCAAGCTGCTGTCTGTGTGTTCAAGACCAATTTCACGAAAAATTGGTATCCTACGCTGAAGGCGTAATTTCAATTGGTATCAGAGCGGGACGTCATACGTACAAGACGTGATCCGTAACTTGACTTCATATTTCCGCTAAAATGGAGTCGCCAATGTTTGTCCAGAAACCGATTATGCTTACTCATCAGAACTACTCTAACTGGAAAGCTAAAGTTTCAGCTAGAATTAAGGGCCTTGACTCTAGATCTTGGATGGCAGTGTTAGAAGGATGGGAACGCCCATATACTGAAGACGCAGATGGCGTGAGAACTCCGAAACCGGAACGCAGTTGGACAAGAGAAGAGCATGACTTGTCTACGGCTAACAGCAAAGCTCTTCTGATTATTTGTGAATGGCTGGACCTCAGTATGTATCAGTTGGTAAAAAATTGCACTTCTGCCAGAGATGCATGGGAGACTCTACAAAGAACATGTGAGGGAAGTCATGCAGTTAAGCGATCCAAAATCCTAACTATCACTGCTCAATTCCATCAACTTAGGATGAGAGAAGATGAAGACATCAATGATTACTTGGACAAGATCATGAGATATGTCAACGAAGCTTTTGAACTGGGAGAAATCTTTCCTGCTCCCATGGTCTATGAGAAAGTTTTATCCAGTGTGAGCACTAGATTTGAAAGCAAGGTGCTGGCTATCGAAGCTCGCAACGACGAAAACCAAAACTGGGATTATGCTGACTTGATGGCTGATCTGAGAAACTATGACTTAACCCTCAAAGATCGAAGCAACCCAGATATGTCGCTTGTCTACGAACCAATGACTGCTCTAAAAATTTCTGAGAAGGGAAAGAGTTCTAGAAGTCCAAAACCTCAGAAAACTTTTTCGAGAAATGAGAAGTCTGAATGTAGTTTCTCAGCTGATGTGAATGAATCTGATGACGATGAAGCAGAGGACATTGAACGTTTGATGAACTCAAATAATCCGGACAAACTTGCTGCACTGACTGAAATCGTCACTTATCTTGTGAAGCAGGAGTTTAAGAGAAAGAATCGAGCTCGAAATTTTCAAAAATTTCAGAAAAATTCTAACTCATTTCAGAGAAACTCTGACAACCGAAAACAAACTTCATTCTCTGACAAAAAATTTAAGGAGACAAAACTATCTCCATATTCATCAACTAGCAAGGATGTTTCTAAAATGCAGTGTTTTGAATGTAAGGGATTTGGACATGTAAAAAATGAGTGCCCCAACTTGCATCGCAAAAAGAAACTGCCGGTGAGCTATGTTGTTTTCGATGATGAAAATGTAATCTCAGAAAGCGAGGAGTCTGAGAATGAAAATTCTGACAACGAGGAGGACAACGCTCTAGTTGTCACTTTTGGTGAAAACTTTGACCTCTCAAACGTGGAAGTTGAGAACTTTGTTTTTGATGGGTTTCTGAAAGATACTGCAACTGCAGACAACATCTTTAATATAGCTTCAGCAAACCGAAACTTCTGTGATGATGATATTTTCTCGGATGTTGAATCCGTGTCTGAGATTGAATAGATAGTGAAGACATCAGAAGTATCTCCAACTGAAGATGTATGTGTTGAGTTACTCACTCTAAGAGAGAGTCTTTCTGAACTCAAAACTGTTTATGACACTGCTATCACTGAGAATAGCACTCTGGAAGTGTCTCTGAATGTTCTTACAGAATCTTGTAATGAACTCTCGACTGCTAACCGAAAGATGTATGATGACGCAGTTGAACTAAAAAACTCAGTTGAGAAGACAAAGGATGAAAAACAAAGGTTGAATAATTCTCTAACAATTCTTAAGATCAAGTTTGATACTCTCTTCGAAGAAAAACATAAATACTACAAAGAGGTTGTTGAACTGAGAGAATCTTCTGAGAAGTCGAATTCTGAAAATTCGAAACTAAAAGCTCTCCTGAAAAAGGAAACTGCAGAAGTTAAGAAACTTCAAATTTTGTTCAAAAACTCCGATGCTGAGAATGATGAACTAAAGTCATCTCTTCTGAAAGCTCAGACTGACCTTGCCATGACAGACAAGGAACGCTACGTTTTGAAGGAAAAACTTAACATGACTGACGAACTTTTGAGGAAAATGAATACGAATTCTTCTGTGATTGATAATGCTGCGTCCTACATGAATCCTAATCGCTATGGACTCGGCTTTCAAAAAGTTTTTGAGTCTATTTACTCTACACCTGAGAAGAAAGATGTGACTTTTGTTAAAGCATCCAACGATCAGCCAGAGGATAAAAATAAGGATGACGCCGAATCATCCAAACGGAAGGACATTGCTGAAGGGAAGAAGATTGCTAAGTCTCCTGAATCTAAACCGCAAAAGTCGGTCTCGACCTCAAACTCTAAATCTGAGACACTACAATCTGAGACATATCAATTCCCTAAAAATATTGTTAAACATCCTCGTGGCATCTTGCCATATGAGAAAACGTTACTGAAAAAGTTGGATGAACATCAGAACATAAAATTGAACAGGAAAACTCTTCACTCTAAAAATGCCTTGGTCAGGACACCTGTGAAAGTTGAAGCTCGTCAAAAACGAGAATATGTCTGTCACTAATGCAATGTGCATGGACACATAAGACCATTTTGCTACAAGCTTAAAGCTGACATGAACCGTGAGTTGATGACTAAGGATGACAAATCACAAATATCTCAAAAGCTGAAAGTTGAGAAAAATATGACAAACTCACGAAATACTAATGTGAAGAAGGTTGCTAAGGACTTGAAGAAACACATTTCTCCAATCTTGAAAACTAAGACAAATTTGAAGACTGTGACTGAGAGAAATGTACAACCTTCAAATGACGAGAAGAAATGGGTGCCTAAGTCTCCAAAGAGTAAAGTTGAACTTAACTCTAACTCCGTAAAAGTCAGTTGGCAACCGAGAGAACTCATTTTCTGCAATGTTGCACTTAATGCATCTGAGACTGGAACCAAAGGAATTTAGTATTTTGATAGTGGCTGTTCCCGCCATATGACTGGCACGAAAAAGTTTCTAAAAAATTACGAGCCTATGACTGGAGCTCCCGTAGAGTTTGGAGGGGGAGCGAAAGGCGTCGTAAAGGGAAAGGGGACTCTACAAATCAAAGGTTTACCTCCTATCAGAAATGTAGTCCATGTAAAGGGACTTGTTGCAAATCTTATCTCCATCAGTCAACTGTGCGATGAAGGACTGAATGTGAGTTTTGATAAGGAGTCGTGCAGAGTTTTTGATGGTGAAGGAAAGTGTATAATGGAAGGTCCACGAGCTAAAAATAATTGCTATACAACTGAGTATAGTTGTTTTTCTGTGACCGTTCCTGATGAAGTTGATTTTTGGCATCAACGACTTGGCCACACTGGCACTCGAAACCTGAGTAAACTGATTAAGGGGGAGATAGTTCGAGGAATCTCTCAACTCCCCAAAATTGAAAAACGAGTGTGTGGTGACTGTCAAAAAGGCAAGCTGACGAGAACTTCTCATCCTGCACTGCCAACGTTAATGAGCACTTCGGCTCCGTTTGAACTGCTACATATGGACTTGATGGGTCCAATGGAAGTCAAAAGTATTGCAAAGAAAGAATATGTGTTGGTTGTAGTTGATGATTTTTCTCGCTACACTTGGACTAGATTCTTGGCTACCAAAGATGAAACTTTTGATGCTTTCAAAGGCATTGTGAAATGGATCAAAACGAATCATGAGGCTAAAGTAAAAAGGATCAGAAGTGATCATGGAACTGAATTTCAAAATGCTAGCTTCAATGACTTCTGTATGATGAAGGGAATTCATCATGAATACTCGGCCCCAAAAACTCCTCAACAAAATGGGATTGCCGAACGAAAGAATCGAACGCTGCAAGAAATGGCACGTGTAATGCTTATCTCGAAAAATCTTGCACGAACTTTTTGGGCAGAAGCTGTCTCAACTGCTGGATATATTTTGAATCGGATAAGTATTCGATCTGGGACGACCGCAACTGCCTATGAACTGGTAAATGGCAAGAAATCTTCAGTTGCACACTTTCGTGTTTTTGGCTGTACTTGCTATATTTTGAAGGATCGTGATCCTCTGAAAAAATTTGAAGCCAAAGCAGATCGTGGAATTTTTGTTGGTTATAGTCAAAATAGCCATGCTTATCGTGCTTATAACCTTCGAACTAAGAAAGTCATCGAAACTGTGAACATAAATTTTGATGAACAAGACTTTCTAGGGAAAAATGTGGAGGAAGATTGGGTAAAAGAAGGAATTTTGGAATATCAAAATTTTCCATCAACACCTATAACTGCTGTGTCTGAGAATGTGTCTCCAGAAAATTTTACTCCAAACACTTCACCTGAAGTTGGAGATTCTAGTAATCGGGAAAATGACACTTCATCGTCTGAAGATGAGGAAACTGAGCTAGACATTGAGAACCCAGCAAATGCTCCAAGAGAGGCACCCAGACTTATTCAAAAGAAACATCCGCCGACCCAAATGATTGGGAACTTAAATGAGCGAACTACGCGCTCAAAGAAACCGACAAATTCTCCGAATGAACTCTACAACATCTGCACTTCTGCAATCTATAATGAAATCGGCATCTCTTGCTTTCTTTCTGAAAACGAGCCGAAAAATTACAAGGAAGCCATGAAAGAAGATTTTTGGATCATGGCCATGCAATAAGAGTTGAATGAGTTTACTAGAAACAATGTTTGGTCCTTAGTTCCCAGAACGTCACACATGAATGTAGTTGGAACTAAATGGATCTTCAAAAATAAAACTGATGAACACAACCAAGTTGTTCGAAACAAAGCACGACTTGTCGCACAAGGCTATGCCCAAGTTGAGGGTATTGATTTTGATGAAACCTTTGCTCCAGTTGCACGAATTGAATCCATCAGACTCTTAATTGCTATTGCATGCCACCTCGGCATCAAACTCAGACAAATGGATGTCAAAGCTGCATTCCTAAATGGAGTATTGGAAGAAGAAGTTTATGTAGCTCAACCGAAAGGTTTTGAGGATCCTAAGAAACCGAATCATGTATACAAACTTCACAAAGCTCTCTATGGTTTGAAACAAGCGCCTCGCGCTTGGTATGGATGTTTGACGGACTATCTTCTGAAGTTCGGTTTTGAACGTGGCTCTGTGGACAAAACTCTTTTCATTAAACGGGATGGGAAACACATGATAGTTGCTCAGATTTACGTTGATGACATTGTCTTTGGTGCTACTTGCTCTAAACTCGTGAAAGCTTTCACGGAACCTATGTCTTCAACATTTCAGATGAGTCTTGAAGGAGAGCTACACCAGTTTCTTGGGCTACAAATTTCTCAACGACCGGATGGGATCTTCGTTTCTCAAAGCAAATATGCGAAAAACATGGTCGAAAAATTTGAGATGCACCACGCTAAGCCCGCAAAAACCCCCATGTCGACGACTGAACGGTTATCTAAATCGACGAAATGTCGAAGTGTTGATCAAACTCTTTTTCGTTCCATGATTGGAAGTTTACTTTATCTAACCGCTACTCGCCCTGATATTATGTTTAGTGTTTGTATGTGTGCTAGGTACCAAGCTGATCCAAAGGAGGACCATCTACGAGCTGTCAAACGGATTCTCCGCTACATCTCTGGGACTTCTGAACTTGGCCTTTGGTATGCATGCGACACTTCATCAAATCTTGTCGGTTACTCCGATGCGGATTGGGCAAGCGATACTGATGAACGTAAAAGCACTTCTGGATGCTGCTGCTTCCTTGGAAATAATATTGTCTCTTGGCATAGTCGCAAACAAAATTGCATAGCTCTCTCGACTGCCGAGTCTGAATATGTTGCAGCTGGAAGTTGCTGCACTCAAATGCTTTGGTTGAAACAAATGTTGAATGACTATCTCATCGAGAGTGCTCCATTGGTGCTGTTTTGTGATAATCAGAGTGCTATCAAAATCAGCAAAAATCCTGTCCAGCATTCAAGAACTAAACACATCGACATTCGACATCATTTCATTAGAGATTTGGTTGATCGTGATATAGTCAGTCTACAGCATATTTCAACAGAAAAACAGCTCGCTGACATCTTTACCAAACCTCTAGACTTTGAGAGATTTCAAACTCTACGAAACTCTCTCTGCATGTGTTCTCTTTAAGAGTTCACGAAATTTTTGAAGTCTGGAAGATTTTTTTCTTTACTTCTGAATATGCACGCCGAATCGTCGTGGATTAGTCTAATAAAGTTGAACATGGATTCGAGGCCGCTTTAGTCTTCGGACCCAAGTGCATTTATTCCTCTGAGTACGAACATGTGAACTTGGCATATAACTCCCATAAGCTATCATTTGCATAGATCCATAATACCAAGTAACGGAGGACGCCGGTTCCCCCGGCTCCCCTCTTCGAAAGGTGGCACATGGACGCTGATCTTTAAGACACTCTCTATCACACTTTGGAGGACGCAAGTGAACCTTGCTCCCCTCTGACTGCTGTAATGAGTGTCTGTTGCATTTCATTTAAAGCTATAAACTCGTCTGGAGGTCGCCGGTTCCCCCGGCTCCCCTCTGATTGAAGTAAAAAGCTAGTCCCAAGTGGAAAATCTCTTGTGCGGTGCAAACTCATCAAATGTGTTCCGACGAAACACGGCATGTATTCTTGTGATTGTGACGAAGGAAAAGTTCAATATCTATCACACACTTCGGTCCATTCCACCGGTTTTTAATATGAGAGATTTTTCATATACCTCAACGTTGCCATCACCTTGTGTGAAAATTTTTGGTTTTGGAAACTGATGAAAATGTGGATTCTTTTCTGGGAAAATATTTGCTCTTCATTGCCTAATATCACCCCTCAAATCTCCACTAAAATGGTTTTGAATGTTTGTAGTGTGTTGAACACTTGAATGACTAACTCGGGATGTGTTGTTTTGATTTTGCATTTTTGTAGTTCATATCCAGCGCTACGTGGTTTACCATCTATGAAGTCTAAATTTTGAGTGTAGCGACGGCCAACTCGCAAAATTCAAATGACAAGATTTTTGGAGACTCAGACATGCAAAATAAACTATGTTCAGAAAATGTAAATTTCGGAGACAGCGTCAAAAACGGAGAATCCACAAAATCGGAGACACGCCTAAAAAACGTAGACTCAAAGTTTCGGAGACTCAACCGTGCACAAAACCAGCGACTGCTGTCGCCGGATTTACAGAAATTTTGAAGTTGGACAAAAACCGGAGACTCAGCCAAATACTCAAAACCGGAGACTCGTGTCTCCATTTTCGTGGCAATCCTGACTTTGCAAAATTTCGGAGACTCCAGTCGCCGAAAAAGTGGCGACTCAACTTATGCCACAAAAACGGCGACTCTCGTTGTTTCCTTAGCTGATTTTTTCAGCGTCAACGAAATTGACAACTCAAGTTTCTCAACCAATGGCTCTCAACTTCGTTTCTCAACCGATGGTTCTCAACTTCGGTTCTCATGCCTTGGTTTGTTTTCATTTTTAATTTTTTTTATTTTTATTTATTATTATTATTTTTTTTTTATTGATTATTAATTTTGAAATTATTATTTTAATAATATTTTTCAAATTAATAAATTTTTGTTCGGCTTGTAAACCTAATTTCCTTCTTGAGATGAGTTGTTTGCAGGTCTTGGACTGGGCTTTTTCATTCCGACGGGCGGCCCAAAATTTTCCTATAAATAAGCCTCGATGAAAACCTAATTCATTTACGCTTACATCAGAATTCTCTAACTCTCAAGCTCTCGATCTCTCGACTCTCAACTGCAAGTTCGGCGTCCGAAATTCTTAGTTCTTAGGTTCTTGTTTTTCCGTTGCATCCGGCAACTCTAGCTTTGCGCAACCGGCGCCCTGTCCTTGTTTCTGTAGTTGAACTTCATTTTTCGTGGTTACCGTTCTCACAGCTGCTAACTGTCAGTTACTCACCTTTCTGAACTTTGACATGGCGAAAAACTTTGACGACATGATGGCTGATATGACTGCGTATCTGAATGAACAGTTCGAAAAGGCCCCCACTGCTGAATCTAAGAAAGTGGCTTACGAGGAACTCAAAGCTCATCTTGACAAAGTTGATCGCCGCAAGGCTGCCTCTGCTGAAACTTCAGTTGACTTGACTAGAGCAGCTACTCCTGAACTATCAACTGCCCGTCAGCCGGGTAAAGACCCTAAGTCGGGGAAAACAAAAGAGAGAGATACTTCCCTTCGCATTTATAAGGGAACGGTCTCAAGGGCTGAATACAATCGGTTACTCGCAGCTGGCGAGATAACTAAGGATGGAAAGAAGGTTGTCAACATTCCATCGACTGCAACTGTGTCTGCTGGAAAAGATCCAAAGACACCAAAATCATCGCTTCCAACTGGAAGTGGTTCTGGAAAGAAGACTGTTGTGAGTGGCAGTGGGGCTAAACCTGCAACTCCAAAAACTTCGGCTGGTGGGTCAGCTGCAAAATCCAAAACCCACAGCTCTCAGAAACCGCCCCTGGCGCCTTCTTCGGGATCAGCTGGATCCCAAAAATCGACTGACACCTTCCAATATATTCGAAGGTTTGAAGAATGTCCTAAAGCTCATTCTGAGGAATTTTTTACGGCGACTGCTGAGCGTCGCCATAAACTGATAGTCAAACTTCCAATCCACACTGACCGCACTATCCTGAAGGAGGATTATATAAACCATGGAATCACGGATTTTCTGACTCAGATGAACTTGTTTGATTCTGTGCATCTAACCTATCGTTACTCGATTCCTATCATTCACAAATTTTATGCTAGCCTGACGCCTGATTTTGCCAATCCGAAGAGTCGGTTGTATGGTTGCTTTATCTTTCGCAACTCGCTTTACAAGTTTCGTCCCTACCACATTAACTCTTTTCTGAAGAGACTTGATGTTGATGGCACTTGGACGACACCATCAGCTGCTGAGAGAGCTGAGGACCTGAAAATTGGGACTTTCATCACACAAAAGAAAGTCAAGTCTGAACTGCCACCGCCCTCCAAGCTGTCTGCTTTTTATGGCATTCTTCATCGTTTGGGGATGTCCAACTGGATTGCGAACAGAGATTCATCGGTCTTGACTCCTGAGTTGATGCATCTGATCTTTCGCCTCGGCTGCGGCGAACAGGTTGATCTCGGCCAAATCATTTTTAATGACTTGTGCAAAATCGCCAAAACTTCGGATGAAAGAATTATTCAGCAAGCTGACTTGCCCGAAGAAAAGAGAATCCATCTTACACATCCGTGTCTGATATATGGGATGCTCCATGCACAAGACTTTCTTCCGAACCCTGGCCCAGAGAAAAAGATGAAGAAAAATGGGGCTGTCAAGATAACCGGAAAATATTTGAACCCGGCAAAGCGCGTAATCGACTTACCTTGGCATGGACTTGTCAACCGAAATGCGCTTCCGAAAATCTTAACTCCGCCCCCAACTCCTAAGTCTTCACGAAAGCGCAAGCCTGTAACTCCCAAAAACTAAGTCTCCAGCAGCTAAGCGCCAGAAATCACAGACGACAGCTGCTGTCGAAGAAACTGCAGCTGAGGGCGCGAAGTCACCAAGGGTTGTGCCTCAAGGTTTCGGTCCAACATCAGGCATCCCTTCCTATCAAAATCCTTATCATCCGATCCATAGTCACCGTTCTGTGGTTCCTTCAGCTGTCGTTCAAGAATTCTATGCCGCATCTCAGTTAGTTGAGAAACGTCAACTTGAACACGTCACTGCATATAACAAGATGGTTGAGGCGCAAGAACTTCAAAAACAAGCCTTTAAGAAACTTCAACGGGAAATCCAACAAGGGGGAGGACTTGGTGATGTTGGAGCCCCCGATGCAAGTTTAAAGGATACGTTCATTCTGAAGATGGTGAGGGACGCAATTCAGGAAGCTCATTCGCAGCTGTCCAAAAGCAAGCTGATAGAAGTTGTGAAAGATGACGGTGAAAAATCTGATGATGCTGAGAAAACAGATGACGATATCTTTGATGGAGTTTTTGATATTCGTGACAAAGGAAAGAAGAAGATGGAGGATACTACAAATCCAGGGGCGTCGTTCGCGATGCCGTCTGATGGTCTCAGGGACGAAGATGATGTCGACATTGTAGATGTTGACGATGAAGCTGGTGATGGATTGGGCGAGCGAGAAATTTTCGGAGATCCAGAAACCGACTCCGATGAAAGTGACAACTCCAGTTCTGACGACGGCTTCAGTTACGAAGACGACGAAGAAGAGTTGATTGGAAGTCCGGAGCGTGATCCAACTCCCACAGCTTCGCCTCAAGACTGAAGATCCAAGTTCAAGTTCAAGTTTTTTTTTAATTTCTGTTTTTTTTATGAACTTCTGAACTCGTTTTTCTTGTTGTGTTTTGCATGCATTCAACTCTAAACTTATTCGTCCATGCATAGTTTTTCATATTTGCTTAACTCTGGAATTCTGGTTTTTGAATTTGGTTTGAATTCTCTATATATGTTTTGATGTTTGGTGTGAAATTTTGTCTAAGTATCTGTATGGTTTTTCATTGATTGTATGATTGATGTTTTTCCATCTTTTTACTTAGTTATTTTGTATGGTTGTTTGTTTGAGGGGGAGATATGTGTATCTCGGTTTTACTTAACTTGTTTTTATGAGTTGTGCCAAAAAGGGGGAGATTGTAAATGTTGATTTTGGCAACAACGTATTTTTTCCTTGTGTTTTTGTTTTTGTTGATTTTCAGGGTTACAGGTTAAGAATCCGAAGTCAACTACCTTGCGCATGGAAATGGAGACTTGAGTCTCCACTTTTGGAAATACATGGAAACGGTGACAGCAGTCGCCGCTTTTGGTGACGCGAGGAAAACGGCGACTCGTGTCGCCGGTTTTGGTGCAAGGGTGAAGTGACATGGAAACGGCGACAGCAGTCGCCGCTTTTGGTGACGCGAGGAAAACGGCGACTCGTGTCGCCGCTTTTGGTGCAAGGCTGATGGGCATGGAAACGGCGACTCGTGTCGCCGGTTTTGGGTGTGACAAGAAAACGGCGACTTCAGTCGCCGTTTATGGTGTGCTGTGGAAACGGCGACTGGCGTCGCCGTTTTTGGTTCTTGCAAGTTTTCCAGCGACGCTGGTCGCCGCTTTTGTGCATGCGTGAGAAACGGCGAATGTAGTCGCCGGTTTTGGTACCTGTCCATGAAAACGGCGACACATGCCCATGTCACATTTCCGGAGAATGGAGTCGCCGGTTTTGGAAGTTCTTGAAAAACGGCGACTCAAGTTTGTGTGTTTTTAATTCTAAGACTAAGTACTTACTACGTGTTTTCTTTCACCAGGTACTCAGTTCGAGGAAATGAAGAATTGTTCCAAGTTTGCAACTTCAACAAGATCGACGACCATGAAGACGATGAAATTCTGAGGCATCAACACTTAGAGATTTTCACAAGAAAATGAAGATGAAGAATTAAGATCGATGGAGTCAAGATTGAAATTGAAGTTTGTTTGTGAAATTGAAGATTCAAGATTCAAGGATTCAAGAATCAAAGATTCAAGATTCCAAGATTCAAGAATCCAAGTTCTACAATGATGATGTCATCCATGGAAAAGTGACATAGGCCAAGCATGCGACGAATGAGAACGTGCCACGTCATCACTCTCACATGTGCGACTCTACTATAAATACCCATGGATGTTCATTTCATCATTGGACGATTTTGAGAGAACGAAATCTGATTTTTAGAATCGTAGTCGAGCTTCGAGTTTGTGTAGTAGCTTTTGCGCCTTGTGCCAAGATTAGAGTTAGGAGATTTAGCTCTAGGTACTCGTGTGCTAGATTGCAAGTTAGTGGGAGTTGTTGCGACACTCGGGAAACTTCTTGTAATCGCTTTGCCTACCATACTCTTCAAGTGTAATAGTTTAGTTTTGTTGATCAATGAAATGAAAACTATTACATAACTTTGTCTCCACTTTTTATTCTACAAATTGTGTGAGTGTTTACTTTGACGCAAGCTGCTGTCTGTGTGTTCAAGACCAATTTCACGAAAAATTGGTATCCTACGCTGAAGGCGTAATTTCAAACTTATAACGTCCTTCTGGTTCATAGTACTATTGAACACACATCTTTTGTTCTTCCAGGATATTCTACAACCGGATTTGAATGCGCTGTTGTTTCCAAGACATATCCATAGAACATAGGTAGTTCCGTTTAACTCATGCTTTTATTATTTCTATAAGAGTTCCATTTCTTGTTTCCGACACACCATTTCTACAGAGAACTGTATGGTGTAGTCTCTTGGGATCAAATCCCAATCTCTGATTAGTATGCCATGCATTCCTCAGACAGGTACTTGCCTCTGCGATTAAATCGCAGGCTACAAATGGATATACCTTGATGGTTCTCCACAATTGCTTAGTGTCCATTGACTTGTCAAAACACTTGCTTTTGTGGCACATCAGGTATCCTAATCCATTTCTCGAGTAATCATCAAATGAAGTACTCGTACGTTATTGTCTGAGTAGACACAGGTCTGCATACATCAGAGTCAATCAATTCTTATACTTGTCCGGATCTTATATCTTATATCCATAAAGGATTGCTTAGTCGTATTATCTTCCAAATTAGATTCTTAGGTCGGAAGGTCCACTCCTTCAACTTAATTGATCTTACAATCAATTTTCGACCTTTGAACTTCTTATTTGAATAAATATGACTTAGCATAAGAATCCACAAGTAAAAAATGATTTAACAAAGAAATCTCTGATTAGTAAAACGAGTTATATAAAACGGTTCGTTGCATCGTGGTGGACTCAGGATTCATCATTTATATATATTGCTAACCAATGTACTAGAATAGATAATATCATTATTTCTTCTTATAACCATCAAATGATTAAAAGAAATAAAATATCCATTCATTAGAAATCCAGAACAAAGTTCTTTCTAATATGAAAGGTACATAAAAGCAATAACTCAAAATGAAATCCTATAAAATGTCCTCCACTGCAACTGCTGCCTCCTCTACAGCATTGCCCATGTAGACTACGATTTCTTCTTTTCTAAGTCGTCGGGTTTCCTGGAACCCTTGCATTTAAAATGCACATACCGTCAGTGGTTCCATATCTACACACCAGGTTCCGGTAGATAATACCACTGACTATGTTTTACGACTAAAGAAAATTTCGTACTTTCTTTGAGAGGATAATCAGACTTCCAGTACCCAGACTGTTTGCATCGAGAATACTTGCCTATTGGCTTTCTCGTCCCATCTCGTGGTCCAAGTAGCTTAGGACCACTAGGTTTCTTTGCTTGCTTTTCCTTTTCCCCGATCTTGCCCTTAGGTTCGAAACCTTTGGCATTGGCTACAAGAGCTTGTGATTTCCGTCTCAACTCGTCCAAAAGGTCAATCATCTCAAAAACGTGTTTAAGCGTTTCCTCGAAGCGACTGGCCTTTATGAGTATCCTCATCGCTTCTTGTCTAGCCGCCTATGTCAATAGGCTCGGGAGGACAAAGCTCACTGAGTACAACCTTGCACTCTTTAACAGTTTGGGTAATGTCTAGATCTCTATTCCAATCATTACATTTAGGGACCAGTGAGTTTAAAACCTTACGTATCACAGAAAGTGGGTTCAAAACCATTTCCTAATCTATGAGCACATATAACAACAAACAATCGATTTAATCTCCGATATTATCTCCCTCAAATAATATCATTAAACCACTAATCACATCTAAAATCCCATCAGATATGGCAAGCCACGATAGTGTGGACGTTTACCTATCCAAATGATTTAGCAATTAGATTTGCTTCGGTCGTACATCAATTATAGCGTTACTTCGATGGGAAGAATACTATAAAGCGTACCTAAGTGTAAACCATTACTCAGTATCTAAGAAGATTGTTTGGGATACACATATTCACCGCAAGCCACGATAGTGTGGACGTTTACGTTAACATACGCTCCTTTACTCCTTTCTATAACTGTCTACATCAATCGTTCCAAAATCCCATTCAATGTAGCAAGCCACGATAGTGTGGCCGTTTACTACACCAAAAGATTTTTACAATTGACTCCCAATTACTTGATCCATTCGATTTTGTAAATCAAGACGCGGAGAATCATAAGTGAAACTCGAAGTTTCTAACCAGTGATTCACCATGCGAACGACCCTATCTCTCATAGAATGAGGGAACCGAGCAGACAATCGATCTAGTCATCAAATGACACGAAAGTCTCTAATTTTTGTCATCCACATGACCAAGTGGCTTTGGCTCCATTCCACTCCCCGGGGTGAGAATGAGTCGACTTGAAATCAGTTTCAGAAGGACAAATTAGGCATTGTTTGATAAACTTAATCAATGTTTCTCGTAAAAGGAATTACAAGAATTCTCCTCCAATGACTTGTCTATACGAACTTCAAAAGTCCATAAAAGTCACCAAGAGAACAACAATGGAGACCATGGCAATGTTTCCATTCCCTCTCCCACTTAGCTTTTTATAACAAAGGGATACGCTATCTAATGCATAAATAAATACACATAAGCATAATCACAGACATACATTTCATGCAAGTACGTACACAACTAATCAAATAATTGCTCAAGTAAAATTATTTCTCGACTATTCGTACCTTGATGAATTCCTGCATGCTTGTCTTGAGTCTTCATTCTACGTCTTGAATACTTTGCCGAGCGACGGAAAAATTCTTTGATTCTCATATTTAATTTATTTTAAATAAAATCCAAGATTCCAATTCAAAAATAAATTCGAATCAATCTAATGATTTTAAATAAAATACTCCAATTAAATAAAATCAATTCCATTGATTTCCATATTTAATTCTATTTTAAATAAAATCCAAGATTTTCCAATCCAAAATAAATTTTGAATTAATCTAATGATTTAAATAAAATACTTAAATTAAATAAAATCAATATTATTAAAATCCATTGATTTCCATATTTAATTATATTCTAAATAAAATCCAAGATTTTCCAATCCAAAATAAATTTTGAATTAATATAATGATTTTAAATAAAATACTTAAATTAAATAAAATCAATATTTTAATAATTTCTCAATCCTATTTAGATTAGATCTCAAGAATCCTAATCAAAATCGAATTTTGATTCTTCTTAAGACTTCTAATCTAAGTAGGTATAGGATATCTAGAGAAACTAGGATTTTATTTCCTAATTTAACTCTCCATCTAATTCCATTATTTAATTCCATAATTAAGAAATCTAATCCAAATAGAATTTGAATTAATTTCAAAATTAAATTAAATAAAACTAGAAAGATTAAATTATTTCCGAAAAGATCGGATTTACCGGGACGAACCAAAAAACGAGACCCGCTCGAATCAACTAGGTCCGTGCCCAATCGAACCCATCGAAGCCATGCATCATGCATGTGGTCATGCACATCAACATGCGCACTAGGCCATGCATCACAAGAATGAATTAAATTCATTCAACATGCAATATAACCCACGCATGTGCATCAGCCATGAAATTTGCATGAAGCAAAATTAGTCCACGGCCAACTACGCAATCGATCGTCTTTCACAAGCAGCTCGCACAGCAGGTGTGCCCAGCCACGGGAGGCTTGCTAGCGATCACCGCCAACATCCCAGCTTGTGCGACCAGCCACCTCGCCGAAGCAGCCGGGTTGATCGATCGATCGCCGGAGCAGCCGACTCCCGGCCTGACGACGCCCTCGACGTCCAGCCATCGACCAGCCGCTTCCCCAGCAGCTCACACGCCCGTGCTTCCAGCCACCTCCCCGGCAGCCCGCACCGAGCGTGCGTTCGATCTCCTCGGTTCGATATTCCGAAAAACCCTCGATTTTTAATATTTAATTTTTCCGTCCAACACAATTCATACGAGAGAGAAAACATAGACGTAGAACAATATAGCACAATAATTTAACAATTTAAATTAATCTATGGCTATAAACAACGATAATCGATTATCGAAACAATTAACGAAAAACGTAACCATACGCTCTGATACCAATTGTTGGAATTCGATATCCCGGGTTATTAAAATTTGCGCAAACAATAACCCGATCAAAAACCTTCGCCGGAGTTCACGCGAGCATGACCACGCGAGCCGGGATACTACCGAACGCACAGCGGTGCCCGAAGGCACGCGCACGTCCAGCCGCACCCCCGCAGGTGCGTGCTCACGATCGCACGCGATCGCTTTGAGCGATCGGCTGGGGCTGCCCGGCAGCCCCCGCGGCGAGTCCGGCGACTCGCCGCCGCCTGGATGTCCCCACCGTCGAGGTGGGGTGGGGTGCGGCACCAGCCCGCGCCCCCAGCGATCGATCGTAAGATCGATCGCATGCCCGCGGCCCAGCCGCGGGTCTCTCCTCCGCGCGCCCTCGAAACCCTAGCCGGGTCGATCCCACGCGGTCCGGTGGTTTCACCACCACCGCGTGATCGTTCGTCTAATCCGGGGTTCGATCCTTAGATCTTGTTTTTCGATAATTGATTTCAATAAGAATTAATTAGCGGAAATATTTAATTCACCTTTCGATTCGTTGTGCGGAGAAACGAGATCTTATGATGACCTTGAGATCTTCCCACGTATTCCTTGCACTAGCCCGGACGTCGTGTGGGCGACGATCTACCGAACTCCATGGATCTCCCTCTCTACTTTCTCTCTCTAGAATTGTGATCTTCAAGTTATATACTTATGAGAATAGAGAAGACCATGTAGTGCTTTTATAGGCTACGTAGGGGATCTTAAGGAGGTGGAATATTGGGCTTCCAATATTAATGATTAAATTGAGCCCAAGCCCAAATCTATTAATCCATTAATATTAATTAATTCTATTTTCCACTATATAAAATTAATTGCACTCCCAATATTAAACCATATTATATCAAATTATATTTCTCCGGTAGTATTATTTATTCCGTGTATTTAAGATTTAAATATCCATGAATAAGATTAATTTATTGCTAATTAATTTATTCATCTCTTATTTCCGAGACTAGTACCATTCAACCTTAATTATTATGCGGAATAAATCCACCTGCAGGGTTTGCATAATAATTCCTTATGAACTCATCTCGGGGATATTATCAACCCTTACGGGATACACTTTCCCGTCAAGTATTCACGGCATGCCATATATAAAATATAGTGACCCAACTTAACCGGTAATTAACCCAATAATTAAATCGGTTAATTCCTTTGGAAAATCAAAGTCACTTATATTAAATATACACACCCGCAATAATATCGGGGATTAAGAATAAAATACACTGAGACTTAAATCGATTATCTGTTGGAAATCGATATCCCGGAATTAATAAATTTAAATAAATAAATTATCTAATTAATTCCAACCGAAATTCTTCGGAGCTCGAATATCCGGAGTTGTCAAATTGCGGAACGACAACTCCAATCGAAATCCCGGTTGCCGGAAATACGCCACGAACCTCCACGGGGATAGCCCAACCAAACAAACCCTAGCCGCAAACGAAGACGGGCTGTTCGGTCGAGCCTCCACGTGAGGCTCGCGGC
Organism: Euphrasia confusa; assembly: GCA_954870475.1. Lineage (NCBI taxonomy): Eukaryota > Viridiplantae > Streptophyta > Magnoliopsida > Lamiales > Orobanchaceae > Euphrasia > Euphrasia confusa. The sequence goes on from OX940966.1 coordinate 20,514,868, forward strand.
TGTCCTTGGCAGCCGCCTAGGGCTGCCCTTGGCAGCCCGCTGGGCACGCCGAGAACCCACGCGACCAGCCACGGGGATGCTCGAAGCATCCCGCTGACGCCCCGCGTCGTAGCGAGTCCCGCATGGGCTCGTGGGGCTGATCGCAACAGCCCCGTAGCGCTGCCCGAACGCGGAGGAGGGGCTGCTCGCCGTGCGAGCAGCAGCGGCACCAGCCCGCTGCCCACGCGATCGAGCACGCGCTCGATCGCATCCCCGGCGTCCAGCCGGGGTCCTTCTTGCGTCGCCGACGGTCGAAGCCCTAGGGCTCGACCGCCACCCTCGGCGTCCAGCCGAGGGTTCGTCCTCTCGATCCCGGCGAGGATCTCTCGACCTCCCGCGGTCCGGTGATCCTTGATCACCACCGCGAGGTCGATCCTCGTCCCCGGGTTCGTATGTCCCTTGGATCTTGGTTCATGATATTCTCACGATAAATAAACGATAAAATCATAAAGAGGGTTTTACGATTTACCTCGTTCTCGTTGTTCGGAAAAACGAAGAATTCAATTTGACGACCTTGAGATCTTCCCGCGTATTCCTTGCACTAGCCCGGACGTCGTGTGGGCGACGATCTACCGAACTCCATGGATCTCCCTCTCTACTTTCTCTCTCTAGAATTGTGATCTTCAACTTATGAGAATAGAGAAGACCATGTAGTGCTTTTATAGGCTACGTAGGGGATCTTAAGGAGGTGGAATATTGGGCTTCCAATAATAGTGATTAAATTGAGGCCAAGCCCAAATCTATTAATCCTTACTATTATTAATTAATTTATTTTCCACTATATAAATTAATTGCACTCCCAATATTAAACCATATTATATCAAATAATATTTCTCCGGTAGTATTATTTATTCCGTGTATTTAAGATATAAATATCCATGAATAAAATTAATTTATTGCTAATTAATTTATTCATCTCTTTTATCCGAGACTAGTACCATTCAACCTTAATTATTATGCGGAACGAATCCACCTGCAGGGTTTACATAATAATTCCTTATGAACTCATCTCGGGGATATTATCAACCCTTACGGGATACACTTTCCCGTCAAGTATTCACGGCATGCCATATATAAAATATAGTGACCCAACTTAACCGGTAATTAACCCAATAATTAAATCGGTTAATTCCTTTGGTAAATCAAAGTCACTTATATTAAATATACACACCCGCAATAGTATCGGGGATTAAGAATAAAATACTCAGAGATTTAAATCGATTATCGCCGGCAATCCTAATCGATAAATCTCAAACGATCCGCTCAATACACCAAGTGTACAAGTGTGATAAAATAATTAAGATAAATTATTTTCTCTCTCACACAACGACTATACCGATGGATTGGTCCGTGTCCATCTAGGTCGTGAGCAACTGTTCGATTAAATACGAGTAACCGATAGTATGATCTTCTGTGCGCCCATGCAACACCATACTAACTACAACGTATAAAATCCAGGACTATGATTTGCATATATTTAATTATAAATAATTAAACGCAAATAATTGTTTATTTAATTAAATAGATTAGTGGCAATGGATCGTGAGTTTCCGTTACTTAAATCTAGACATTAAGTACACAACTCCAACAATCTCCCACTTGTACTAAGGTCTAGTCATTTCCTCCAAATTCCCGACTCCCATACTCATCACGTGCTTAAGTTGTACTTCCAAGAAGTACTATGTGAATGAGCACTCTAGGTTGCCGCTCTGAAGTTATCTTGGTGACTACAGCGTCGTCTCCCTCGACGATGACTCGTATCAGGTGGTACTTGCACTATGTGTTATCTTTCACTTATGGACTTGTGATTTCTTACCATTTGCCATCGCACCGCTATTTACATAGCCTTTGGCAAATTAAGAATCACATCTAAGTCCCAGAGATTATCCCGGAGTTATACCAAAACATCCGCTGCCTCTGAGGCCGCTATTTGGTTACCCATGGCAGAGTCCGAAAAGCATCGTGCTTATCACTCTTCCATGTTAAAACTCCTTCTCCTTCAATAGTGAAACACATAGCCTGATATCGACTTACACCGGTCCTCATTCGATTAGAAATCTAAGAGAATGTAATCCAAAGGAAATGCTCGTCTGCTCCGTAATCCAGAACATAATTTCTAGTACTTCGAAAGTACTTAAAATGTTCATTACAGTAGTCGAGTATTCCTTTCCAGGATTACTTTGATATCCTCCCACTATGCTCACCGCATAGCCGATATCAGGTTCTTGTTTTCAACATTGCATTTATTAAGCTTTCCACACTCTAAGTGTAGGAAACTGCTTTTATTGCTTCTATCTCCTTTTGTGTTCCAAAACACATATCCTTAGATAGATGCATTCCGTCTCTGAAAGGTAACGAACCTTTCTCGGAATATTGCATGTTTAAAACGAACCATAATCATTTATGTAAGATGTCCAGGAGAAGTACAATGTTCTTTCTAGAGATCCAAGATCTCAAGAACATGTCCAACTTCTTCCTTTATCTTTCATAATGATTCATCTAGACAACCATCATTTTATGTCTGATAACATCTTTACATTGTTGCCAATGATAAGAGTGTCATCTACATAAAACCTCCGAGAAACACCACCTTGTTTTCCATCACGTTTCCAATACACACAATTCGTCTATGCTTTTGATGAATCCATAAAATGGACTATCTCATCAATTTGCAAGTAACACGAACTCAATGCTTTGTTTCAATCCATAAATGGATCAACTAAGCTTGTACTCTAAATGATCTCGCCTCTTAGCAATAATCCTCATTGCTCTCCAAGGAGGCACATTTAGATCTAGTACGGCCTTCATGTAGATCTAGGGATCGATTTCATGTATACTAGGTCCAGAGTTCGAAGACTCTCCTAGTCTTATGAATATCTCCGGTTGTCCCACAACCTCCCACTACAATGACATTCCGGTGTATAAACAGTGATAACAGTAGGTGCAGTTAGTGGTGTACCGCTACTCGGTTGGGCTTGTGGTTCATCGTATAGTCTTTCTCCGAGAACCGGGCGTTAGAACTTATAACGTCCTTCTGGTTCATAGTACTATTGAACACACATCTTTTGTTCTTCTAGGATATTCTACAACCGCATTTGAATGCGCCGTTGTTTCCAGACATATCCATAGAACATAGGTAGTTCCGTATAACTCATAATTTTACTATTTCTATAAGAGTTCCATTTCTTGTTTACGACACACCATTTCTACACAATAGTGTATGGTGTAGTCATTTGGGATCAAATCCCAATTTCTGATCAGTATGCCATGCATTCCTCAGATAGGTACTTGCCTCCGCGATCAAATCGCAGGCTACAAATGGATATACCTTGATGGTTCTCCACAATTGCTTAGTGTCCATTGACTTGTCAAAAACACTTGCTTTTGTGGCACATCAGGTATTCTAATCCATTTCTCGAGTAATCATCAAATGAAGTACTCGTACCTTATTGTCTGAGTAAGCATAGGTCTGCATACATCAGAGTCAATCAATTCTTATACTTGTCCGGATCTTACATCTTATGTCCATAAAGGATTGCTTAGTCATATTATCTTCCAAATTAGATTCTTAGGTCGGAAGGTCCACTCCTTCAACTTAATTGATCAAGTATCAATTTTCGACCTTTGAACTTCTTATTTGAATAAACATGACTCAGCATAAAAATCCACAAGTATAATTGATTAAGAAATCTCTTATTAGTAAAACGAGTTTCATACTACGGTTCGTTGCATCGTGGTGGACTTCAGGATTCATCATTTATATATTGCTAGCCAATGTACCAAAATAGATAATATCATTATTTCTTCTTATAACCATCAAATGATTAAAAGAAATAAAATATCCATTTATTAGAAATCCAGAACAAAGTTCTTTCTAATATGAAAGGTACATAAAAGCAATAACTCAAAATGAAATCCTATAAAATGTCCTCCACTGCAACTGCTGCCTCCTCTACAGCATTGCCCATGTAGACTACGATTTCTTCTTTTCCAAGTCGTTAGGTTTCCTGGTACCTTTGCATTTAAAATGCACATACCGTCAGTGGTTCCACATCTACACACCAGGTTCCGGTAGATAATACCACTGACTATGTTTTACGACTAAAGAAGAATTTCGTACTTTCTTTAAGAGGATAATCAGACTTCCAGTACCCAGACTGTTTGCATCGAGAACTCTTGCCTCATGGCTTTCTCGTCCCATCTCGTGGTCCAAGAAACCTAGGACCACTGGGTTTCTTTGCTTGCTTTTCCTTTCCCCCGATTTTTCCCTTAGGTTCGAAACCTTTGGCATTGGCTACAAGAGCTTGTGATTTCCGTCTCAACTCGTCTAAAAGGTCAATCATCTCAAAAACGTGTTTAAGCGTTTCCTCGAAGCGACTGGCCTTTATGAGTATCCTCATCGCTTCTTGTCTAGCCGCCTATGTCAATAGGCTCGGGAGGACAAAGCTTACTGAGTACAACCTTGCACTCTTTAACAGTTTGGGTAATGTCTAGATCTCTATTCCAATCATTACATTTAGGGACCAGTGAGTTTAAAATTCCTCAAGTATCACATAAAGTGGGTTCAAAGCCATATCTTAATCTATGAGCACATATAACAACAAACAATCGATTTAATCTCCGATATTATCTCCCTTAAATAATATCATTAAACCACTAATCACATCTAAAATCCCATCAGATATGGCAAGCCACGTGGTGTGGACGTTTACCAATCCAAATGATTTAGCAATTAGATTTGCTTCGGTCATACATCACCTATAGCGGAACCTCGTGGGGAGGAATACTATAATGCGTATCTAAGTGTAAACCATTACTCAGTACCAAAGTAAATCGTTTGGAATTGCTACATCACCGCAAGCCACGTGGTGTGGACGTTTACGACAACTTCACAACTCTTCACAATTTCTTACAACTGTCTACATCAATTAATCCAAAATCCGTCAGCATAGCAAGCCACGTGGTGTGGACGTTTACTACACCAAGAGACTTTTATAATTGACTCCCAATTACTTGATCCATTCAATCTTGTAAATCAAGACGCGGAGAATCATAAGTGAAACTCGAAGTTTCTAACCAGTGATTCACCATGCGAACGACCCTATCTCTCATAAATGAGGGAGCCGAGCAGACAATCGATCCACCTTCAAAAGATGGTACGACTGCCTCTAATTTGTGTCCTCGACATGACCAAGTGGCTTTGGCTCCATTCCACTCCCCGGGGTGAGAATGAGTCGACGTGAAGTCAGTTTTGGAAAGACAAATTAGGCATTGTTTGATAGACTTAATCAATGTTTCTCGTAAAAGGAATTACAAGAATTCTCCTCCAATGGCTTATCTATATGAACTTCGAAAGTTCATAAAAGTCACCAAGAGAACAGCAATGGAGACCATGGATATGTTTCCATACCCTCTCCCACTTAGCTTTTTATAATAAAGGGATACGCTATCTAATGCATAATTAAATACACGTAAGCATGCATACATGAAATAAAGCACATAGAATATTATCACATAATCAAAATAATACTAGAATATTATTTTCCGACTATTATGGCTTTATCGCATCCCCGTACGCATCTTCTAGTCTTCAGTCTTCGTTCTTGAATGCTCCATGTGACGGGAATATTAATTCCAATATTTAAATCTATTTATTTTCAATTAATCCAAAAGTTACTTAATTCGAAAATTAAGTCAATCGAATATATCAAAAATAAAATTAAATATTATTAATATTTTATTATTTTATTTTCCCTTTCTACTTCATTAGATCTCTAGAATAATCTATCCAAGACCCACTTGGAATATTCTAGAAGACTTCTATAATGAAATAAGGAAATAAAATAATTTATTTTATTTTCCCTTTCTACTTCATTAAATCTCTAGAATAATCTACCCAAGACCCACTTGGAATATTCTAGATGATTTCCATAATGAAATAAGGAAATAAAATAATTTAGGACTCTTAATCCTTCCAAATTAATTCCTTTCCTAATCCATTAAAAATTCCATAAAGGAATAATTAAATAGGAAAAATTAATTAAGGACTCTTCTACTTTCCAAAATTAATTAATTTCCATGTCCATGAAAATTCCCATAAAATAGGAATAATCAATTAGGAAATAAATTAATTTAATAATTAATTATTTTCCTTTCCAATTCTATTAAATCTCTAGAGTCCTATTCCAAGTAGAACTTAGAATATTCTAGAAGACTTCCATAATAGAATAAGGAAATAAATTAATTCCAATTAATTCTTTTCCTATTTCCATGAGAATTCCCAAAACTAGGAATACTCAAAATAGGAAAATCGAATCAATTAGGAAAGTTGGATCTTGGTAGGAATAGCATGGGTTGGGGATCCCCACGCCATCCCCACCATCGACCGCCACTACCACCGCCGGCCAAGGCTCACGCGCCACCACCCTTGGTGGCCGGCGTGGCCGAGAGCCCTATGGCAGCCCGGGCGATCGATCCTCATGGGATCGATCCTCGTGATCGATTCCCGGTCCTCCCTCTCTTCGTCTCCTCCGTCACACCTTTCCGGCGGTCGTTTTGTCATCGATCCAAAGTAAATAAATTACAAATTTATTACTACGTTCTCCGGCATCGATTCTCTACATGTAATCGACCTCATACAATTTTCGAAAAAATAAGAACAAGCATTCACCACACAAGAACAAATATTGACATCACCGAGAGTTTAATAATCAAGAACATTATTATGACATTAATTAACAATAATTAAATCTAGCCATAATAATCGGAAACCCTGCAAGGTAGAACAATTTATCGAAAAATACCATGAACTAAAACCAACGCTCTGATACCAATTGTTGGAAATCGATATCCCGGAATTAATAAATTTAAATAAATAAATTATCTAATTAATTCCAACCGAAATCCTTCGGAGATCGAATATCCGGAGTTGTCAAATTGCGGAACGACAACTCCAATCGAAATCCCGGTTGCCGGAAATCCGCCACGAACCTCCACGGGGATAGCCCAACCAAACAAACCCTAGCCGCAAACGAAGACGGGCTGTTCGGTCGAGCCTCCACGTGAGGCTCGCGGCTGTCCTTGGCAGCCGCCTAGGGCTGCCCTTGGCAGCCCGCTGGGCACGCCGAGAACCCACGCGACCAGCCACTGACGCCCCGCGTCGTAGCGAGTCCCGCATGGGCTTGTGGGGCTGATCGCAACAGCCCCGTAGCGCTGCCCGAACGCGGAGGAGGGGCTGCTCGCCGTGCGAGCAGCAGCGGCACCAGCCCGCTGCCCACGCGATCGAGCACGCGCTCGATCGCATCCCCGGCGTCCAGCCGGGGTCCTTCTTGCGTCGCCGGCGGTCGAAGACCTAGGGCTCGACCGCCACCCTCGGCGTCCAGCCGAGGGTTCGTCCTCTCGATCCCGGCGAGGATCTCTCGACCTCCCGCGGTCCGGTGATCCTTGATCACCACCGCGAGGTCGATCCTCGTCCCCGGGTTCGTATGTCCCTTGGATCTTGGTTCATGATATTCTCACGATAAATAAACGATAAAATCATAAAGAGGGTTTTACGATTTACCTCGTTCTCGTTGTTCGGAAAAACGAAGAATTCAATTTTACGACCTTGAGATCTTCCCGCGTATTCCTTGCACTAGCCCGGACGTCGTGTGGGCGACGATCTACCGAACTCCATGGATCTCCCTCTCTACTTTCTCTCTCTAGAATTGTGATCTTCAACTTATGAGAATAGAGAAGACCATGTAGTGCTTTTATAGGCTACGTAGGGGATCTTAAGGAGGTGGAATATTGGGCTTCCAATAATAGTGATTAAATTGAGCCCAAGCCCAAATCTATTAATCCTTACTATTATTAATTAATTTATTTTCCACTATATAAATTAATTGCACTCCCAATATTAAACCATATTATATCAAATAATATTTCTCCGGTAGTATTATTTATTCCGTGTATTTAAGATATAAATATCCATGAATAAAATTAATTTATTGCTAATTAATTTATTCATCTCTTTTATCCGAGACTAGTACCATTCAACCTTAATTATTATGCGGAACGAATCCACCTGCAGGGTTTACATAATAATTCCTTATGAACTCATCTCGGGGATATTATCAACCCTTACGGGATACACTTTCCCGTCAAGTATTCACGGCATGCCATATATAAAATATAGTGACCCAACTTAACCGGTAATTAACCCAATAATTAAATCGGTTAATTCCTTTGGTAAATCAAAGTCACTTATATTAAATATACACACCCGCAATAGTATCGGGGATGAAGAATAAAATACTCAGAGATTTAAATCGATTATCGCCGGCAATCCTAATCGATAAATCTCAAACGATCCGCTCAATACACCAAGTGTACAAGTGTGATAAAATAATTAAGATAAATTATTTTCTCTCTCACACAACGACTATACCGATGGATTGGTCCGTGTCCATCTAGGTCGTGAGCAACTGTTCGATTAAATACGAGTAACCGATAGTATGATCTTCTGTGCGCCCATGCAACACCATACTAACTACAACGTATAAAATCCAGGACTATGATTTGCATATATTTAATTATAAATAATTAAACGCAAATAATTGTTTATTTAATTAAATAGATTAGTGGCAATGGATCGTGAGTTTCCGTTACTTAAATCTAGACATTAAGTACACAACTCCAACATTATCGCCGACAATCCTAATCGATAAATCTCAAACGATCCGCTCAATACACCAAGTGTACAAGTGTGATAAAATAATTAAGACAAATTATTTTCTCTTTCACACAACGACTATACCGATGGATTGGTCCGTGTCCATCTAGGTCGTGAGCAACTGTTCGATTAAATACGAGTAACCGATAGTATGATCTTCTGTGTGACGTCGCACACCATACTAACTACAACGTATATAATCCAGGACTATAATTTGCATATATTTAATTATAAATAATTAAACGCAAATAATTGTTTATTTAATTAAATAGATTAATGGCAATGGATCGTGAGTTTCCGTTACTTAAATCTAGACATTAAGTACACAACTCCAACAGGATCTTGGTTCACGATATTTTCACGATAATTTAAACGATAAAATCATAAAGAGGGTTTTTTGATTTACCTCGTTCTCGTTGTTCGGAAAAACGAGGAACTCAATTTGACGACCTTGAGATCTTCCGACGTATTCCTTGCACTAGCTCGGACGTCGTGTGGGCGACGATCTACCGAACTCCATGGATCTCCTTATCTACTTTCTCTCTCTAGAATTGTGATCTTCAAGTTATGAGATTATTATGAATAGAGAAGACCATGTAGTGCTTTTATAGGCTACGTAGGGGATCTTAAGGAGGTGGAATATTGAGCTTCCAATAATAGTGATTAAATTGAGCCCAAGCCCAAATCTATTAATCCTTACTATTATTAATTAATTTATTTTCCACTATATAAATTAATTGCACACCCAATATTAAACCATATTATATCAAATAATATTTCTCCGGTAGTATTATTTATTCCGTGTATTTAAGATTTAAATATCCATGAATAAAATTAATTTATTGCTAATTAATTTATTCATCTCTTGTATCCGAGAATAGTACCATTCAACCTTAATTATTATGCGGAACGAATCCACCTGCAGGGTTTACATAATAATTCCTTATGAACTCATCTCGGGGATATTATCAACCCTTACGGGATACACTTTCCCGTCAAGTATTCACGGCATGCCATATATAAAATATAGTGACCCAACTTAACCGGTAATTAACCCAATAATTAAATCGGTTAATTCCTTTGGAAAATCAAAGTTACTTATATTAAATATACACACCCGTAATAGTATCGGAGATTAAGAATAAAATACACTGAGACTTAAATCGATTATCGCCGGCAATCCTAATCGATAAATCTCAAACGATCCGCCCAATACACCAAGTGTACAAGTGTGATAAAATAATCAAGACAAATTATTTTCTCTCTCACACAACGACTATACCGATGGATTGGTCCGTGTCCATCTAGGTCGTGAGCAACTGTTCGATTAAATACGAGTAACCGATAGTGTGATCTTCCGTGTGGGCCCGACACACCATACTAACTACAACGTATAGAATCCAGGACTATAATTTGCATATATTTAATTATAAATAATTAAACGCAAATAATTGTTTATTTAATTAAATAGATTAGTGGCAATGGATCGTGAGTTTCCGTTACTTAAATCTAGACATTAAGTACACAACTCCAACATATGCTACAATTAATTCACATAAAATCATAAGAGGGGTTTTATGATTTTACCTTTCGATTCGTTGTGCGGAGAAACGAAATCAAGATGATGACCTTAAGATCTTCCCACGTATTCCTTGCACTAGCTTGAACGTCGGGTGGGCGACGATCCTCCAAGCTTATGGATCCTCTTCTCTCTCTCTACTTTCTCTCTCTAGAAGAATTGTGATCTTCAAGTTATGAGAATAGAGAAGACCATGTAGTGCTTTTATAGGCTACGTAGGGGATCTAAAGGAGGTGGAATATTGGGCTTCCAATATTAATGATTAAATTGAGCCCAAGCCCAAATATATTAATCTTCCATTAATATTAATTAATTTATTTTCCACTATATAAATTAATTGCACTCCCAATATTAAACCATATTATATCAAATAATATTTCTTCGGTAGTATTATTTATTCCGTGTATTTAAGATTTAAATATCCATGAATAAAATTAATTTATTGCTAATTAATTTATTCATCTCTTTAATCCGAGACTAGTACCATTCAACCTTAATTATTGTGCGGAACGAATCCACTCATGAGGTTTACACAATAATTCCTTATGAACTCATCTCGGGGATATTATCAACCCTTACGGGATACACTTTCCCGTCAAGTATTCACGGCATGTCATATACAAAATATAGTGACCCAACTTAACCTGTAATTAACCCAATAATTAAATCGGTTAATTCCTTTGGTAAATCAAAGTCACTTATATTAAATATACACACCCGCAATAGTTTCGGGGATTAAGAATAAAATACTCTGAGACTTAAATCGATTATCGCCGGCAATCCTAATCGATAAATCTCAAGCGATCCGCTCAATACACCAAGTGTACAAGTGTGATAAAATAATTAAGACAAATTATTTTCTCTCTCACACAACGACTATACCGATAGATTGGTCCGTGTCCATCTAGGTCGTGAGCAACTGTTTGATTAAATACGAGTAACCGATAGTATGATCTTCTGTGTGTCCATACACACCATACTAACTACAACGTATAAAATCCAGGACTATGATTTGCATATATTTAATTATCAATAATTAAACGCAAACAATTGTTTATTAATTTAATAGATTAAATGCTATGACCGGGAGTTTACCGTTACTTAAATCTAGACATTAAGTACATAACTCCAACAACTATAGGGATGTTAATACTTGGGGTCTATAACTGGAAGACAAAAATGTTAGCAAAATGATATACGTACCAATGATCGGCACCACATAGGTCAAGGGGGAAGTCAGGGAAGTCAATGCCTGGATACTTTATTCTTTATTTGATTTCTTATTTGTTTAGTCAAGTCTGTTAATTGCTCAGTCTGTTAGTTAAGTTGCATGCTAGTTTATTTCTGTTTAAGTTATTTGTTAATTTCGAGTCAAGTAAACACGGTGACCACGATTCAGCAGTGCCCAACTGCTTTCCAAAACAAAACCTTTTTAAACGTGACAACCCAATTGAGCAATAAAAGCCGGGAAAACTATAAGCTAAATTGCCTCCTCGTGGGATCGACCCTATACTTGCTACTAGTACTTGTGCTAGTGAATAGTTTAGGACTTATAAATATTATTTTGCGCTACTCCACGACGGTAGCGTCAAAATTGGCGCCGTTGCCGGGGAGGCAATATTCCAAGCCAATAGTTTTTCGTGCTAACGCTTGACCTATTTTTGTATGCAGGATTCTGACTCATCGGGAAGCAAGGATACAGGGCTACTATTTGATCCTGAAATCGAGCGAACCGCAAGGAAGAATCGAAAAGCAGCAAGACAGAAACAAGCACTAGCACGTGCCGCTCAAGTAACTCAGTTGACCATAACTGAGAGAGGAGAGCCGATCTCGGACACATCGAGAGAAGACTCACCGAACGCATCCAGGTCACCTACGCGATAAAGGATGGGAGAAGAAGGAACCAAAACGTTGAGGGACACGATGTTCCCTGAGAACTTAAATCTGAAGCCACTGGGCATCACCTTGCCCACGGTGGAGAACAATAATTGGGAGATGAAACATGGCTTCATCCAGATCTTGCCCAAGTTTAGTGACATGCCGTTGGAGGACCCACAGAGACACCTCCAAGACTTTGAATTGGCATGTGGCACCATTCGAGCAAGTGAAGGGCTAGGGGAATACATCAGACTCCTAGCCTTTCCTTTCTCACTAGCTGAAGGTGCCCGAGAGTGGCTCTACACTCTACCACCTGGAGAAGTGACCACTTGGAGTCAACTCCAACAAAAGTTCCTTGAGAAGTACTTCCCAGCTGCACGCATCCAGCAGATGAGGAAGAAGATCAACAGTATCAAGATGGGAGGAGGAGAGAACTTCCACGACTACTGGGTCAGGTTCAAACAGATGTTGGCCAAGTGCCCACAGCATCAGATCCTTGACCATGATCTGGTCCAGTACTTTGTCTCCCGATTGAGAGAAACAGAGAGGACATGGATCAATGCAGCCTGTGGGGGATCCATCTTGAACAAAAGGGCCAACGAAGCATTCAAAATTTTCAAGGAAATGGCTGAAGAGACAAGGGAGGATGGCAGTGACCTACCCAGGAATAACCTGCCCGTACCATCTGCAACTGAAGTCAAGCTGGACAAACTCTGTAACATAGTTGAGCAACTGGTACTCAACCAAAACCCAGGGCAAAAGAGAGGAGTCAAGGCATGCCAAATCTGGAAGGAAAGTAACCATTGATGGAGTTATATTCTAAATGTCTAGTTTAGTGACAATATGGAACTCCTTATCTGTGTTTTTCATTATCTATTAATCAAAATGTCGGCATTTTGTCTATCTTTTACTAGAATGCAATAGTCCTAGATATATATACGTTGTAGACAGGACAGTATGGCGTGAGGAGACACGCGGAAGATCATACTGTCGGTTACTCGTATATTATCCCCAGAAGCTCACGACTTAGATGGACAGGGACAATCCATCGGTACGTCGTAGTGTGACTGGGTAATAGTTGGTCTTGACTATTATGTTACACTTGTACACTTGGTGTATTGAGCAGGACCACGGGAGGGCGTTCGATTTATACTAATCGACGTAATCGAACTAGACCTCAGAGATTACGGATATACGAATTCCTAATCCCTATATAATTATAGGTGCGTGTGTCCAATTCTCGGTTCTTTAATATGCCAATGAGTGAGACTAATTGATTAGTCGAGATACTCGGTAAATTGGGAATCGGAATTGTACACATGGCATGCTATAGGTTATAGACAGGAAACCGTGTCCCGTTTATCGGGTTGATAACGTCCCCGAGATGAGCTCATAAAGTTTATCATGTAAACCCTGCAGGTGGATTTGTTCCACATGATAATAAGGATGAGTGGTACTAGTCTCGGATTATAAGAAACGAATTAATTTAATTATTAGTAATTAAATAAATTCGTGGACGTTCGATATCTTAAACACGGGGAAAGTCGTATATGTAATTTCGGCGGAATTATTATTGTTGAAATAATATTAAATTTATTTCGGGAATTCAATTATAATTTTATAGTGGAATTAATTATAATTAAAATTCAATTTAATTAAAGGTTTTCTTTTAAGGACACCGGTTTAATTAAATTGCAATTTATCCCGGGATTTATTTACCTAAGGGGTCCCTAGTGTAACTCTATAAATATCCCTACCTTGCCTATCCTAAACCTACATTCCGCAGCTTTTTATTTTTCTGAGGAAATTATTGCGCTAGTGCAATTAAGTTTTTCTCTGCAAAAATAATAGAGTATAGCGCAAATATTTTTCTCTCATCAGAGAAAAGAAATATAACACTGGTAGAAAAGGAGAAGGCAGAGAAGGAGACCCAACGGATCGTTGCCCACACAACGGTTGGAGTCAAGGGAAGAGGCATACACTAGCAATCGCTAAGGTCTCAACAATCGACCGATAAGGTATGAGATCGGAACTTTTTATTCCGCATTTATTCGATCTCACTTTTCCTCGTTGATCATACTTTGAACGTAGATCGGGTTCCGTGGTTGTGGGTTGTATTCCTCGACTACTGGGGGTTCTAGGACCTTCGGATCGGTAGTCGGATGAGGAAAAACGACCGGGAAACGAGCCCGGAACAGCAACGTCGCGTTGCTGTTCGCGGACAAACGGCGACCGCCGTTTTGCTGTTTTTCTGGCAGCCCGCTCGGCTCGCGCGGTTGTCCTTCGGGGCAATGGCTGGGCGTGAATCGGGGCACGGGCTGGGTAAGTGAACGAAGTAGCGACACCGGATGTCGACTGGGATCGTTCTGATGTTCGAGCGATCGAACGAACGCATCCCGGGTAGTCGATTTCCAACAATTGGTATCAGAGCCGGTTTGTGCGTTCTTGTATTGTTTGCGAGTTTTGTTTTGCAGGATTACCCGATTATTATGGTCATGTTGTATGTACTGTATTTTTGTGGTTTGTTAAACTCTCGGGGTTGTCGAGATCTTTTTGTTTTTGAATCGTTGCTTGCTTGTAATAGTTAAAACGACGGGTTGAGTCGTTTAGGGTTTTCTATTTCGTTTTTCGTTTATCCGGGTGTATAGGATCGATCATTCCTGTATAGGATCGATGCCGGAAGTAGTTAGCTTTACTATGTAATGTTGCTGCTGCTTGGTGGATCGAGAGGAGATCGAAGGCCGGACGAACGAGGGTCGAGAAGTCGAACCCGCGAACTGCTGAAGGGCAAACGGCGGTCGCCGTTTCTTAAACGGCGGTCGCCGTTTCGCTGGATTCTTGGCAGCAGCTTCGCGGGGGTTCGACGGACATCACGGATCGCTTGTCGAGGGCCCGGGACGATACTCCAGTGGGAGGGGTTCGTCTTTTGGTCCTTAGACGAGTCGGTGATGGACCGAGACCGAGACGAGCAACGAGACGAAGATCCGATGAGACGTGCATCGAAGATTTTAAAGGCCATAATAATCGGGCCACGTTAAATGCTTTCTATGTGTTTACGTGTTTTATTATGCTTTAATTTCATATGCATGTGAATGTTATCCCTTTTCGTAAAAACTAAGTGGGAGAGGTATTGGAAACAATCCCGCGGTCTCCATTCTCTGTTTTGATGGTGATGTGTGTCGCTTACGAGTTGGCTTTAGTGTCATCCTCCCTATCGGATAAAGTTGACACGGATATCACTGGATCAAAATTCGAATTCAATTCAGTTTATAGAATTGAACACTTAAGTTTTTCAAAGCAATGCCTAATCTGTCTTTCAAAGACTAATTTCAACTCGACTCATTCTCACCCCGGGGAGTGGAATGGAGCCAAAGCGCTTGGTTATGTCGATGACACAGATTAGAGACATTCGAGTTATTCGATGAATGGATCGATTGTCTGGTTGGCTCCCTCACCTAGTGAGAGGTAGGGCTCAATTTCATGATTGATCGCTGGTTAGAAACTTCGAGTTTCACTTACGAGATATCAAGCTTTGATTAACGAAATTGTGAAATTTATTAAATGGAATTCAATTAACAAAGTTGTTTGTTTAGTAAACGTCCACACTATCGTGGCTTGCTAGACGGAAACGGAACTTTGGATTAATTGAGGCTCGACAGTTAAAGGAAATCGTAAAGGGACCGCATGTCAACGTAAACGTCCACACTAACGTGGCTTGCGGTGGGCGTGTAGTTTCCGAGCGGTTAACTTAGTACTGAGAAATGGTATACACTTAGGTACGCTTTACAGTATCCTCCCCATCGGAGTCACTGCTGTAATGATGTACGACCAAAGTAAAAGTCCAGTTATAAAATCGTTTGGACTAGTATACGTCCACATGAACGTGGCATGCTAGTCTGATGGGATTTTAGGATTGATTGGTAAATTTAATGATATTAATTAAGGGAGTTAATATCGAATTAAATTTGACAGTTTGATTTGTCTCTTTTATAGATATGGCACTCAACCCGCTGTCCATTATACTAAAAGAAAACAAACTCACTAGTCCAAACTATGTTGATTGGAAACGAAACTTGGACATTGTCCTGACTGTTGAGGAGTACAAATATGTACTCCATAAGGTTTGTCCTGATGAACCTACTGATACCTCCACTCCTTAGGAAAAGGAAGCTCATCGGAAGTGGGTCAAGGCTGATCAGATGGCGCGTTGCTACATTTTGGCTTCTATGTCAAATGTGCTGCAACATCAGCATGAAGCTATGACCACTGCCTATGATATGATGCTTAACCTCAAGGAGATGTTTGGTAGTCAGGATAGGGCAGCCAGGCAAGATGCTATGAGGAAACTCATGACGGCCACCATGTCCGAAGGAACGCCGGTGAGGGATCACGTTCTTAGGATGATTGGCTATCTGAATGAGATAGAGATTATGGGAGGAGCTATCGATGGGGAAACCCAGATCGATACAGTGCTCCAGTCTCTGCCTAGGAGTTTTGAGCAGTTCCGCCGGAACTATAACATAAACAAGAGGTTATATTCGTTGGCGGAACTCCTGACTGAACTCCAGGCGGCAGAGGGAATCTTTAAGAAGTCTCAGGCACTTGTGGCTGTGAAACTTCCTGGCCCTCCGGGGACTAAGAGGAAGAAGAAGCAAGGACGGAAACCCAGTGGACCCAGAAATTGTGGACCACAGAATGGAGTGAACAAGCCCAAGGGCAAGTGTTTCCGTTGCAAGCAGTCTGGACATTGGAAGTCTAATTGTCCTCTCAGACAAGGAGGTATGAACTTTTCCTTAGTCACTGAAACATGTTTAGCGGTGTTATCCACCGGTACCTGGTGTGTGGATACGGGAGCCACTGATCATGTCTGCAATTCTTTGCCGGGGTTCCAGGAAACCCGGCGGCTTAGAGAGTGAGAGATCACTATCTACATGGGCAACGCTACGAAAGTGGCGGCGGTTGCAGTGGGAGATATTTATTTATCTTTTAATAATAATGTTTTGGTATTGAATAATTGTCTTTATGAACGAATTTTAGAAAGAACCTTGTTTCGGTTTCTAAGTTGGTTTTGAATGGATATTCTGTTTCTTTTGATAATTCTGTTATTGTCAAGAAGAATGGTGATTATATCTGTTCTGGTACATTGATAGGCAACTTATATATACTGAATCCCACGATGCAAAGTGTAGAGTCATATAACACATCTAGTACCAATAAGAGAAAGGAGCCTTCTAGGATGAATCAAAAGTACTTATGGCATCTTAGGCTGGGTCATATTAACTTGGGTAGGATTCAAAGGTTGATAACTGATGGAATACTCAGTGATGTGAAAGATGAGGACTTTTCGACCTGTGAATCATGCCTGGAAGGAAAAATGACCAAGCGACCCTTTAGTGATAAGGGGTATAGATCCAAGGAAGTACTGGAATTGATTCACTCTGATTTGTGCGGGCCTTTATCTGTCCAAGCGAGAGGAGGTTATGAATTTTTCGTAACCTTCACTGATGATTACTCAAGGTATGGTTTTATATACCTGATGCGCCGCAAGAGCGAGTGCTTTGACAAGTTCAAGGAGTACAAAGCTCTTGTGGAGAACCTTCTTGGTAAAACCATAAAGACTCTACGATCTGATCGTGGAGGAGAGTACCTCTCGGGAGAGTTTAAGGCGTACTTATTAGAGAATGGGATTGACTCCCAGATGACTGCACCATACACGCCCCAGCAGAATGGTGTAGTAGAAAGAAGGAATAGGAATCTTATGGAAATGGTAAGATCAATGATGAGTTACTCAGACCTACCAGTTTCGTTCTGGGGATATGCCTTGGAAACAACGGCGTATATCCTGAACTTAGTTCCTTCTAAATCAGTCCCTAAGACGCCCTCAGAATTGTGGACCGGGCGTAAGCCAAACTTGAAACACATTCGGATCTGGGGTTGTCCAGCATATGTGCTGAAGCATGGGGCTGATAAGTTGGAATCTCGTTCAGATATTCGGTTGTTTATAGGATATCCTAGAGGAACGAAAGGTGGTCTATTTTATAGTCCTAAGGACCAGAAGATCGTTGTTAGCACCAACGCTCGGTTCTTGGAAGAGGATTATATAATGGACCACAAGCCCAAGAGTGAGATAATACTAAACGAACTGAGAGGGGACGATCAAGGCTTAGATCCAACCCAACCGGGTGATACGCCACCACAGTCTGCACCTGTAGTTACTGAGGTTACACCGGAGCGTCGTCGTAGTGGGATGGTTGTTCGACAACCTGATAGGTTCATGTTTATAGGTGAGTCTTCGGACTTGTTACCTGGAGAACATGAAGCCGATCCCTGGACCTACGGCGAGGCGCTTAAAGATCAAGATTCTCAGTCTTGGCAAAAGGCGATGAAATCTGAGATTGAATCAATGGATTCAAATCAGGTCTGGAATCTTGTAGCACCGCCCAAAGGTGTAAAAGCCATTGGTTGCAAGTGGGTGTACAAGAGAAAAAGAGGGTCTGACGGGAAGGTTGAAACCTTCAAGGCTAGGCTTGTTGCGAAAGGGTACACTCAGAAAGAAGGGATCGATTATGAGGAAACTTTTTCGTCGGTAGCTATGCTAAAGTCGATTCGGATTCTTTTGTCTATAGCATCTTATATGGATTATGAGGTGTGGCAAATGGACGTCAAGACAGCATTCTTGAATGGGAATCTTGACGAGACCATTTACATGAGACAGCCAGAAGGTTGCATCAAGAAAGGCCAAGAGCATCTAGTGTGTAAGCTAAACCGGTCCATTTATGGATTGAAGCAAGCTTCTAGATCTTGGAACATGCGGTTTGATGAGGTTATCCAGTCTTATGGATTCATTCAAAGCATGGACGAGTCGTGTGTATACCGGAGAAGTGACGGAAACAGTGTGGCGTTTCTCGTGCTTTATGTAGACGACATCCTTCTAATTGGCAACAATGTGAAGATGTTGTCGGACATAAAGGGATGGTTGTCCAAGCAATTCTATATGAAAGACTTAGGACAAGTTGGGCATGTTCTTGGGATCAAGGTTATAAGGGATCGCCGGAAAAGAACATTAAGCTTGTCCCAGGCTTCATATATTGATACGATTCTGGCTCGTTTCAACATGCAGAATTCCAAGAGAGGTGCTCAACCTTTCTGCCATGGAATTCATCTATCTAAAGACATGTGTCCCAAAACACAAAAGGAGATAGATTACATGAAGAAGGTTCCTTATGCTTCGGCAGTAGGAAGTCTAATGTATGCCATGTTGTGCACGAGACCTGATATCTGCTATGCCGTGGGCATGGTAGCCAGATATCAGAGTAACCCTGGACAGGGTCACTGGACTGCTGTAAAGAACATACTTAAGTACCTGCGAAGGACTAGGAATTAAGTTCTGAGTTACAAAGCGTCCGAGTTGATTCCTATTGGTTACAAAGACTCGGATTTCCAATCTGATAAGGATCAGCGAAAGTCTACATCAGGCTATGTGTTCACATTGGGAGGTGGAGCAGTCTCATGGAAGAGTGTTAAGCAGAAATGCATTTCGGACTCTACCATGGAAGCCGAATATGTAGCAGCCTCTGAGGCAGCTAAAGATTCGGTGTGGCTCCGGAACTTCCTTATGGACTTGCATGTGGTTCCTAAAATGCCTAGAGCTATCACAATTTATTGTGACAATAGCGGTGCAGTGGCTAATGCAAAGGAACCACGAGCCCACAATGCGAGTAAACACATAGATCGCAAGTACCACCTGATTACAGACATCGTCAGGAGAGGCGATGCGGTTGTCACCAAGATTGCATCAGCGGATAACCTGGCTGACCCCTTTACGAAGGCACTTCCAGCGGAAGCGTTCAAGAGACACGTGAAGGGGATGGGTATCGGATGTATGGTAGAGGGCAACTAGAGATTTAGTATAAGTGGGAGATTGATGGAGTTATATTCTAAATGTCTAGTTTAGTGACAATATGGAACTCCTTATCTGTGTTTTTCATTATCTATTAATCAAACTGTCGGCATTTTGTCTATCTTGTACTAGAATGCAATAGTCATAGATATATATACGTTGTAGACAGTATGGCGTGAGGAGACACGCGGAAGATCATACTGTCGGTTACTCGTATATTATCAAACAGAAGCTCACGACTTAGATGGACAGGGACAATCCATCGGTACGTCGTAGTGTGACTGGGTAATAGTTGGTCTTGACTATTATGTTACACTTGTACACTTGGTGTATTGAGCAGGACCACGGGAGGGCGTTCGATTTATACTAATCGACGTAATCGAACTAGACCTCAGAGATTACGGATATACGAATTTCTAATCCCTATATAATTATAGGTGCGTGTGTCCAATTCTCGGTTCTTTAATATGCCAATGAGTGAGACTAATTGATTAGTCGAGATACTCGGTAAATTGGGAATCGGAATTGTACACATGGCATGCTATAGATTATAGACAGGAAACCGTGTCCCGTTTATCGGGTTGATAACGTCCCCGAGATGAGCTCATAAAGTTTATCATGTAAACCCTGCAGGTGGATTTGTTCCACATGATAATAAGGATGAGTGGTACTAGTCTCGGATTATAAGAAACGAATTAATTTAATTATTAGTAATTAAATAAATTCGTGGACGTTCGATATCTTAAACACGGGGAAAGTCGTATATGTAATTTCGGCGGAATTATTATTGTTGAAATAATATTAAATTTATTTCGGGAATTCAATTATAATTTTATAGTGGAATTAATTATAATTAAAATTCAATTTAATTAAAGGTTTTCTTTTAAGGACACCGGTTTAATTAAATTGCAATTTAGCCCGGGATTTATTTACCTAAGGGGTCCCTAGTGTAACTCTATAAATATCCCTACCTTGCCTATCCTAAACCTACATTCCGCAGCTTTTTATTTTTCTGAGAAAATTATTGCGCTAGCGCAATTAAGTTTTTCTCTGCAAAAATAATAGAGTATAGCGCAAATATTTTTCTCTCATCAGAGAAAAGAAATATAATGCTGGTAGAAAAGGAGAAGGCAGAGAAGGAGACCCAACGGATCGTTGCCCACATAACGGTTGGAGTCAAGGGAAGAGGCATACACTAGCAATCGCTAAGGTCTCAACAATCGACCGATAAGGTATGAGATCGAAACTTTTTATTCCGCATTTATTCGATCTCACTTTTCCTCGTTGATCATACTTTAAACGTAGATCGGGTTCCGGGGTTGTGGGTTGTTTCCTCGACTACTGGGGGTTCTAGGACCTTCGGATCGGTAGTCGGATGAGGAAAAACGACCCGGAAACGAGCCCGGAACAGCAACGTCGCGTTGCTGTTCGCGGACAAACGGCGACCGCCGTTCCTAAACGGCGACCGTCGTTTTGCTGTTTTTTTGGCAGCCCGCTCGGCTCGCGCGGTTGTCCTTCGGGGCAATGGATGGGCGTGAATCGGGGCACAGGCTGGGTAAGTGAACGAAGTAGCGACACCGGATGTCGACTGGGATCGTTCGGATGTTCAAGCGATCGAACGAACGCATCCCGGGTAGTCGATTTCCAACAACCATGCCACTGACGAGTGCCCTGAGCTATTTGATGAAGAGGTCAAGGTGATAATGCATAACAATGGAAACGGACAGAGACCCACGTAAAACTCAAACAATTGGAAAAATCATGACAACAACCGGTATGGAAACAACAACTACCAGGGCGGAGGAAACCAAGGAAATCAAGGCCAGCAATATCACGGCCAGAACAACCATCAGAGAAATAACTACCAAAATCAGGGCAACTAGCAGAACCAGAGCAATGGCCCGACTTTGGCAGACATGATGCAGACCTTGGTCACTGAAAATATCAAAGCCCAACAGGAGAATGACCGGTACAAACAGGACAATGAAATGTACAAGGTCGAGACTCGAGGTCAACTTCAGAATATCAATGCTCAAATGCTTGAGTCGCGCGGGCAATTCCAGAACATCAATGCCCAACTGGCGCACTTGACCCAGGCTATGACCGAAATGAAAAAGAAGACCAATGGTCTACCTCCCCAAATTGAACTCAATAACGCCCAACTGAATGCAATCCACCTCAAGAGTGGAAAGGTCCTGGCCGAAGTGCCCAAGAAGCCCACTTCACCATCTCAAAAGGAAGGAATTGTTGAAGAGGTCAACGAGGAAGAAGAGTCAGAGAAAGAACTTGAGTTGATACCACCCAAACAGAAGGAAACATCAGTACCTGCCCAAGCAGGAACACCACCAAAAATCTACCCTCCTTTCCAAGGCAGATTGAACAAGAAGAAAGAGAAGGAGGATACAAATGAGATGTTCCAAATGTTTAAAAAGGTGGAAATCAACATGCCTCTGTTGACCATCCTAAAATCCATGCCCAGGTGCGCCAAATTCCTCAAGGAGCTGTGCACCAAAAAAGTAAAATACCAGGATGATGCCAAGTTCGAAGTGGGAGAGAATGTTTCAGCGGTGCTCCAGAGGAATGTGCCGAGGAAATGTGCAGACCCTGGAATGTTCTATATTCCCTGCATAATAGGCTACATGAACATAGAGAAGGCCATGCTCGACTTGGGAGCATCGATCAAGGTCATGCCTAAGTCAATGTATGAGGATTTGGGCATAGGGCCAATGAAGCCAACAAGGGTAGTAATCCAATTAGCAGATAGATCAAATGTATACCCCGAGGGAATTCTGGAGGATGTATTGGTCAAGGTAGAGGAGCTCATTTTCCCTGCCGATTTCTATGTCTTGGACATGGGGAGATCAAGCAAGCAACCAGTGATGATCTTGGGCAGACCATTCTTGAAGACGGCAAGGACACGCATTGACTGCGAAACTGGAAAGCTAACCTGCAAGTTTGAAGGAGAAACGGTCACATTTGACTTGTTCAAGTCAATGAAGCACCCAGAGGACACTGAGCAAGTACATTATGTTGATCAGATTGATGAAATGATCGAGGAGCAAGCTCTGGGATATGGAGTCTCTGACAAGGTAGATCTGGTGATACAAAGGGGGCTAACCAGACAAGACGTAGAGGATGAGCAACTTGAAGTTCAACAGATAGTCGAACAACTGGGAGCTCTGGAGAATCACCATATGGGCATGAGCAAGTTGCCACCCCATGAAGTCACAATCATGGTACCATCCCTTGAGAAACCACCAGAACTGGAATTGAAGAAACTCCCTGCACATCTCAAGTGTATGTTTCTTGGGCAAAATGATACATTGCCCGTGATCATATGTTCGAAATTAAAGAAAGAGGAAGAGAACAGGCTGAGGAACATCCTTAACCAGTACAAGCAAGCAATAAGATGGACCTTAGCAGATATAAGGGGAATCAGTCCCACCATATGCCAACACCACATATTGCTCGAGGAAGAGTCAAACCCAGTACGCGACCCACAGAGGAAACTAAACCCTGCCATGAAGGAGGTAGTGCTCAAGGAGATACTCAAGTTACTCAACTTGGGCATTATCTACCCTGTTTCAGACAGCAAATGGGTAAGTCCAGTTCATGTGGTACCCAAGAAGTCAGGAATTCAAGTGATCGAGAACGAGAAGAAGGAGCAGATAGCCACTCGACTTCAAACCGGATGGAGAGTGTGCATAGACTACAGGAAGTTGAACAAGGTAACAAAGAAAGATCATTTCCCACTACCTTTCATTGACGAGATGCTCGAGAGACTAGCTGGGAAGACACATTTTTGCTTCCTTGACGGATACTTCGGCTACATGCAAATTTGGGTGGCCCCGGAAGACCAGGACAAGACTACTTTTACTTGCCCATACGGTACCTTCGCATATAGACGCATGCCCTTTGGTCTATGCAACGCCCCTGGGACTTTCTAGAGATGCATGATGAGCATTTTTGCTGATCTACTTGAGCAAGGGATAGAAGTCTTCATGGATGACTTCACGGTCTACGGCAACTCATTCGAAGCATGCTTGAACAACCTGGAGTTGGCCCTCAGCAGATGTGTGGAGAAAAGTTTGGTACTTAACTACGAAAAATGTCACTTTATGGTCGAGGAAGGGATAGTCCTTGGGCACGTAGTCTCTGCCAAGGGAATTGAAGTTGACCGAGCCAAAATAGAGACCATATCAAAGCTGCCTTATCCAAGGAATGTCAAACAAGTCAGAGGCTTCCTTGGGCACGCAGGTTTCTACAGAAGGTTCGTGAGAGATTTTGCCAAGATTGCCCAACCTCTGACCAGACTGTTGCAAAATGAGGTTGACTGGAACTTTGATGATGATTGTCAAGCTGCCTTCAACCACCTCAAGGAAAGGTTAGTCACTGCCCCCATCATCCAACCACCATAATGGGGAATGCCATTTGAGCTTATGTGCGACGCGAGCGGGTATGCCGTGGGTGCTGTACTTGGGCAGATGAAAGGAAAGGAACGACATGTAATCTACTATGCATCCAAGACATTGAACCCTGCTCAATGCAACTACGCGACCAAGGAAAAAGAACTACTAGCTGTGGTGTTTGCGTTCGAGAAGTTCAGATCTTACTTGCTCGGGAGCAAAACCATATTCTACACTGACCATGCCGCGCTGAAGTACTTAATGGCCAAGAAGGAGACCAAGCCACGGCTGATAAGATGGATCTTGTTACTACAAGAGTTCGACATCGAAATCAGAGACAATTCAGGTAACCAAAACTTAGTGGCTGACCACTTGAGCAGGATAATCCAGCGAGAAGAAGGCATGCCCATCACGGAGACTTTTCTAGATGAGTACTTATATCAGAT
The DNA here is from genome assembly GCA_954870475.1 of Euphrasia confusa. Taxonomy (NCBI): domain Eukaryota; kingdom Viridiplantae; phylum Streptophyta; class Magnoliopsida; order Lamiales; family Orobanchaceae; genus Euphrasia; species Euphrasia confusa. The sequence goes on from OX940966.1 coordinate 20,539,829, forward strand.
TTCAACCCACTCGGGGGAGCCATGGTATGCAGACTTGGCCAACTACATAGTCACAGGAGATATAAGGGAAGACATGACCCTCTACGGTAAGAACAAACTCAAGCGAGAGAGCAAGAATTACATTTGGGACGATCCCTACATGTGGAACAGGGGAGAAGACCAAGTACTGAGACGTTGCATTCCTGAAGTTGAGCAAGCAGACATTCTGAAGCACTGCCATGAGCAAGCCTGCGGAGGACATTTCGGCCACCGAAGTACAGCAAGGAAGGTACTTGACTGTGGTTTTTATTGGACAACTCTCTTGAGAGATTGTTTTGAGTGGTGCAGGAGCTGTGACAAGTGCCAGAGAGAGGGAAACGTGACCAAGAGAGATGAGATGCCCATGATGCCCATCATGCCCATGGAAGTCTTCGACGTATGGGGCATCGACTTCATGGGACCATTGCCCAACTCCAGAGGAAAGGAGTACATACTCTTGGCAGTTGACTATGTATCCAAATGGGTCGAGGCCAAGGCGACAGCAACTAATGATTCGAGAGTGGTAGCCACCTTCCTCAAGGGCGAAATATTCAGCAGATTTGGTGTACCTCGCACATTGATCAACGACCAAGGTACACATTTTTGCAATTATATAATTGAAAGGTTGCTCAGGAAGTATGGAGTGCACCACAGGATCTCCACAGCATATCATCCCCAGGCCAATGGGCAAGCCGAGCTATCCAATCGTATCATCAAAACTATCTTGAGGAAGACAGTCAAGCCGGAAGAAAAAGATTGGAGTGACAAGCTCGATGATGCACTTTGGGCCTACAAAACCGCCTACAAAACACCTTCAGGGATCTCTCCCTACCGCATGGTGTTTGGCAAGTCATGCCACTTGCCCGTGGAAATCGAACACAAGGCGCATTGGGCAGTGAACAAGTTCAATTTTGACTGGGATGCGGCCAGCGAAGGGCGTAAACTTGACCTAACTGAGCTGGAGGAGATAAGGATTGAAGCGTATGACAACGCGGTCAATTACAAGGAGCGTACAAAGAGAGCCCACGACAAAATCATCAAGAAAAAGAAGATCGAACCTGGTCAACTGGTTCTAGTTTACCAAACCAAGTTCAAATTCAAAGCAAAAAAGCTATCCACTAAATGGGCAGGACCATTCATAGTCCATACTGTTTGCCCAAATGGTTCGGTTGAGCTATTTAAGCCATGTGATGATCAGATCTTCAAAGTGAACGGGCAGAGAGTCAAGGCTTACTATGGGAATGAGGACCTCAAGGGGATGATACCCCCTGAGCCAGCCACTTGACCAAGTGAAGCGAGCAAATAAGTCAGGCCCATGACAATAAATAGAGGCAAATACCGAAGGCGAACTCAGTATGTATACTATGCTTTTCCCTTTATTTTATTTTGTTAATAAATTCACCACGCCAAGGAGTATCCTTGGGCAGGAAAGGGGTTTTGGCCTGTCTTTGTTTTCAGGAAACAGGAAATTTGAGCGAGCAAGTGCGGAGACTGAGCAATGGACAGAGGAGGGCAGTTGTGATGATTGCGGAATTCTCGGGAATCCGCATAAGAGTCCCATCGACTCTGAATTTGCAGAATCCAAAAAATTTAAAATCCTAATTCACCTCTACCACTACTCCTCTACTTCAAAAACCGCACAACTCCTCAACTTCCCCCACAACCACTGATGGAGTTGTATTCTAAATGTCTAGTTTAGTGCAAATACGGAACTCCTTATCTATACCTTAATTCGAGATATGATGCAAGCATGATTGCATTTAATGCAATAGTCCTTGATGTATACGTTGTAGACAGTATGGCGTGAGGAGACACGCGGAAGATCATACTGTCGGTTACTCGTATACTATCGAACAGTAGCTCACGACTTAGATGGACAGGGACAATCCATCGGTACGTCGTAGTGTGACTGGTAGATAGTCGGTCTTGACTATCATGTTACACTCGTACACTTGGTGTATTGAGCAGGACCACGGGAGGGCGTTCGATTTATACTAATCGATGTAATCGAACTAGACCTCAGATATTACGGATATGTGAGTTCTTAATCCCTATATAATTATAGGTGCGTGTGTCCAATGCTCGGTTCTTTGATGTGCCAATGAGTGAGATTAATTGATTAGTCAATATTCTCGGTAGATTGGGAATCGATATTGTACACACGGCATGCTATAGATTATAGACAGGAAACCGTGTCCCATTTATTGGGTTGATGATGTCCCCGAGATGAGCTCATAAAGTTTATCATGTAAACCCTGCAGGTGGATTCGTTCCACATGATAATAAGGATGAGTGGTACTAGTCTCGGATAATAAGAAATGAATTAATTTAATTATTAGTAATTAATTCATTCATGGACATGCGATATCTTAAACACGGGGAAAATCACATATGTAATACGGCGGGAAAATTATTGACGGAATAATTTGAATTAATTAATTGGGAAATCATTTATAATTTTATAGTGGAATTAATTATAAATAAAATTGTGGAATTTAATTAAGGTTTTCCTTTTGGGACACCAAGTTAATTAAATTGCAATTTAAGCCTAATTAATTAATTGCCTATGGGTCCCTAGTGTGGCCTATATAAATCCCTCATCTCTCTTCTCTAAACCTACAGAACGCCGCTATAATTAATTCTGTGGAGAAATTATTTTGTTAGCGCAATTATTCTTTTCTCCGCTTAATTAATTTAGATTAGCGCAGTGTTTTTCTTTTCTGTAGAAATTAATTTGCTAGCGCAAATATATTTCTGGATACAGAATAGTTTTTCTTTTCTGTAGAAATTAATTTGCTAGCGCAAATATATTTCTGGAGACAGAATAATAAAAACGTGAAAAGGAGGGTTTGAGAGAGAAGAAGAAGAGAAACTCCAAGCGGATCGATGCCCACACATCGGCTGGAGCAAGAGGGCTAGGATACACGCTAGAAGACTCGAGGTATCTGTCAATTCGGCTTCTCCGAATCACGCGACAAAGGTATGAGATCGATCCCTAATTCCGCAATTATCGATCTCTAAATTCGTTAAAAATACATCGGACGAACGATCGGGTTCCGGGAGTCGTGGTACGTGTTCCTCGACTACTAGGGGTTCAAGGACCTTCGGATCGGTAGTCGGAAGAGGAAAAACGGACCGGAAACGAGCCCGGAACAGCAGAACGCGCTGCTGTTCGCGGAGAAACGGCGACCGCCGTTTTGGTCTTTTTCTGGCAGCCCGCTCGGTTCGCGCGGTTGTCCTTCGGGGCAATGGCTGGGCGTGAATCGGGGCACGGGCTGGAAAAGCGAACGAAGTAGCGACACCGGATGTCGACTGGGATCGTTCGGATGTTCGAGTGATCGAACGAACGCATCCCGGGTAGTCGATTTCCAACAATTGGTATCAGAGCCGGTTTTGTCGATTCGTTGTATTTTTGCGAGATTTGTTTTGCAGGTTCGAACCCGATTGTTATGGTCATGTGATTGGACTGTATGTTTGTGGTTTGTTAAACTCTCGGGCTTGTCGAGATCTTTGTTTTATAATCGTTGCATGTTTGTAATAGTTAAAACGACGGGTTGAGTCGTTTAGGTTTTCTATTTCGTTTTTTTCGTTTATCCGGATTGTATAGGATCGATCAACCTGTATAGGATCGATGCCGGAAGTAGTTAGTTTTACTTATGTAATGTTGCTGCTACTTGGTGAATCGAGAGAAGATCGAAGGCCGGACGAACGAGGGTCGAGAAGTCGAACCCGCGGCTGCTGTGCACAAACGGCGCCCGCTGGAGGGCAAACGGCGGTCGCCGTTTGCAGCTCCTTCAGCGAGCGCTGAATATAGGGCAGCCCCCGCTGCCCTAGGGTTGGCAGCAGCGGATCGGGGGATCGATGGACATCACGGAACGCTCGTCTTTGCCCGGGATGATACTCCAGTGGGAGGGGTTCATCTCTTGGCACTTAGACGAGTCGGTGGTGGACCGAGACCGAGACGAGCAACGAGACGAAGATCCGAGAAGACGTGCATGGAAGATATTTAAAGGCCATAATAATCGGGGCCACGTTAAATGCTTTTTGTGTGATAACGTGCTTTTATTATGCTTTATTTATTTATGCATATTTTCCCTTTTCGTAAAATACTAAGTGGGAGAGGGATTGGAAACAATCCCGCGGTCTCCATTCTCTGTTTTGATAGTGATGTGTGTCACTTACGAGTTGGCTTTAGTGTCATCCTCCCTATCGGATAAAGTCGACACACGGATATCACTGGATCAAAATTCGAATTTAAAATCCACTTATAAAATTGAACAATTATATTTCTCAAAAGCAATGCCTAATCTGTCATTCAAAGACTAATTTCAACTCGACTCATTCTCACCCCGGGGAGTGGAATGGAGCCAAAGCGCTTGGTTATGTCGATGACACAGATTAGAGACATTCGAGTCATTCGATGACTAGATCGATTGTCTGGTTGGCTCCCTCACCTAGTGAGAGATAGGGCTCAATTGCATGATTGATCGCTGGTTAGAAACTTCGAGTTTCACTTACGAGATATCAAGCTTTGATTAATAAAATTGTGAAATTTAATAAATGTAAGAGTTAATTAACAAAGTTGTTTGTTTTAGTAAACGTCCACAGGAACGTGGCTTGCTAAATGGAAACGGTACTTTGGGTTAATTAAGATTCTATGACATTTAAATAAGTGAGATTCAATTAATAAAGTTATTTGTTTTAGTAAACGTCCACAAGAACGTGGCTTGCTAAATGGAAACGGAACTTTGGGATTAATTGAGGCTCGACAGTTATAGAAAGTCGTGGAGGACCGCATGTCAACGTAAACGTCCACAAGAACGTGGCTTGCGGTGGACATGTGGTTCCCGAGCGGTGGACTTAGTACTGAGAAATGGTACACACTTAGGTACGCTTTATAGTATCCTCCCCATCGGAGTCACTGCTATGATGATGTACGACTGAAGTGAAATCCAATCATAAAATCATTTGGACTGGTAAACGTCCACAAGAACGTGGCTTGCTATGTCTGATGGGATTTTGGAAATGATTGGTAGTTTAATGATATCACTTGAGGGAAATGATATCGAATTAAACTCATTGTTTGTTTTATATGGTATTATTCCCATTAAAAGTCAACTAACTCACTGAACCTGATTGTATGGATTGGAAAAGAAACTTGGACATTTTCCTAACTGCAGAGGAGTACAATTATGTACTCCAAGTCAATTGACCTGCTGAACCAAATGATACTTCCACTACTGAGGAAAGGAAGCTCATTGGAAATGGATCAAGGCTATGAGATGACGCGGAGCAACATTATGACTTTCATGTCAAAAGTGCTGCGACATCGGGATCATGCCATGACCATTACCTATGATATGATGCTTAACCTCAAGAAGTTTTGGTTATCAGGACAGGACAGCCGGGCAAAGTGAAATGAGGCAACTCATGACGGCCATCATGTCGGAAAGAACGCCCGTAAGGGATCACGTTCTTAGAATGATGGGCTATCTTAATGAGATAGAGGTTCTGGGAGAAATTATCAATGGGGTAACCCAGGTTGATTTTGTGCTCCAGTTTCTGCCGAGAAGTTTTGAGCAGTTCCGCCTAAACTAAAATATGAATAAGGGGTCTTATTCATTGACGGAGCTCCTGATTGAACTTCAAGCGGCTGAGGGAATCTTTAAGGGCTCTTAAAACACTTGTGGCTGAGAAATTGGCTCTTCCTAGGCCTTCGGGCGGCAAAAGGAAGAAGAAGCAAATACGGAAACCCAGTGGGCCTAATTTATCTGGACCACAGAATGGGACAAGCAAGCCCAAGGGGCAGGTGCTTCCGTTATAAGCAGTCTGGATACTGGGAGTTTTAATTGTCCTCTCAAGCAACAAGAAGTTGACTCTCACTTAGTCACCGAAACATGTTTAGTGGTGTTATCTACCAGTACCTGGTGTGTGGATACGGGAACCACTAATCATGTCTGCACTTAAATGCGGGGGTTCCAGGAAACCCGGAGACTTAGAAAGTAAGAGGTAATGACCTACATGGGCAATATTGTTAAGGTAACAGACGTTGCAGTGGGAGATGTCAAATGGTTTTAACCGAAGGATCTTAGTTCTAATAAATTATTTTTATGTGCCGGCATTTAGAAAGAATTTTCATTTCGGATTTCTAAATTGGCTTAGAATAGATATTCTGTTTCTTCTGATAGTTTCAGACTTGTCGGAGTAGGAAACGGGGATATTATCTATTCTGGTACATTGATAGACAATTTAATACTAAATTCGTGTTCTTCCACGATGCAACAGACCGAAGCTAATAACACATTGTCAAATCCCAATAAGAGTAAAGATCCTTCTAGGATGAATCAAATGTACTTATGGAATCTTAGGCTAAATCATTTTAACTTAAGTACGATTCAAAGGATGAAGCTGATGGACCACTCAGCCAGGTTGAAGGAAAGGACCTTCCAACCTTAGAATCATACTTGGAAGTTTTAATGACCAAGCAACCCTTTACGGTTAAAGGGAAAAGATCCAAGAAAGTACTAGAGTTGATTCGCTCTGATATATGCAGACCTCTTTGAGGAGTAAGGCATGCTTATCAGAAAATGGGATTAACTCCCAACAGACTACACCATTTATGCCTCGGCAAAATAATGTGTTGTAAAGAAGGAATAGGACTCTTATAGACATGGGAAAGTAAACAATAAGTTATTCGGAGTTATCTAATTCGTTTTTGGGATATGGCTTGGAAACAGCGGTGTTTATCCTGAACTTGATTCTTTTGGAAACTTGTACAGATTTTCGGCTGTTTATAAGATACCCTAAGAAAATGAATTGAGATATGTAATATAGTCCAAAGGACCAGATGTTCGTTGATTGAATCAACGATTCGGCTCTTAGACATGGACTATATGTATATGCAATATCGCAAGCCCAAGAGTAGAGTAATACTTAAATGTGCTTAGAGGGACTGATCAAGACTTAGAATCAGCCTAACTGAGTAGTTCACTACTGTAATCTTTAGTCACTAAAGATACACCGGAGCGTCGTCGTAGTGGGAGGGTTGTTAGACAACCCAACAGATTCATGTTTATAGGTGAGTCTTCGGACTTGTTACCTGGAGAACATGAAGCCGAGCCCTGGATCTATGAAGAGACGCTGAAAGATCAAGATGCTCAGTCTTGGCAAAAGTCGATCAGGATTCTTTTGTCTTCACATGGAAGATGGAAGTCAAGACAGATTTTCTAAATCGATGTCTTGACGGGGCCATCTGTGTGGGACAGCCAGAGAGATTCATCGAAAAGAGCCAAGAGCATTCGGTAAGCAAGCTTAATCAATCTTAGGATTGAAGGAAGCTTCAAGATCTTGGACACATGCGGACCTATGAGAAAATCCATTTCATGGATTCATTTAAAGCATGTTTAGGTCCTGTGTGTAATAAAGAAGTGACAGAAAAGATGTGGTGTTTTCTCATTCTTTATGTAGACGACATCCTTCTGAATTGGCAACAATAAGAAAGATGTTATCGGACATAAAGGGATGGTTGTCCGAGTAATTCAATATAAGAGACTCAGGAGAAGTCGGGAATGTTCTTGGGATCAAAGTATTAAATGATCGCCAGAAAAGAACATAGAACTTATCTCGAGTCTCATATATAAAATACAATTCTTACTCGTTGCAGCATACAGAATCCCAAGAAAGGTCTTCACCTTTTAGATGTGGAATTCATCTATCTAAGGTTTTGTGTCTGACACAATAAAGGAGATAGATGAAGAGTAAGCAGTTCCCTGCACCTTAATGGTGGGAAGCTTAATATATGTAATGCGATGCACGAGACTGATATCTACTATGCCGTGGGCATGGTGGTGAGATATCATAGTAATCCTGGAAAGGATCACTTGACTGATGTAAAGAACATGTTTAGGCTCCTGCAGAGGACCAGGAATTATGTTCTGAGTTACAAAGCAGTCAAGTGGTTTCCTTTGGATATTTCCAATCAAACAGGGACAGTTGAAAGTCGAAGTCAGGCTATGTGTTCTCACTGTGAAGTGGAGCAGTCACATGGAAGAATGTAAAGCAGCGATGCATTACGGATTCTACCATGGAAACTGAAAGGATAACGGCCTCTGAGGCAGTTAAAAGGTTAGTGTGGCTCCAGAACTTCCTAAGGGACTTAGATGTGGTTTCTAGTTTACCCAAAGCTATTTTGAATAGCGGTATTGGCAAACTTGAAATGCCACGAGTCCACAGTGGGAGATAATACGTAGAGCACAAGTACCACCTGATTCGAGAGATCGTCTAGTAAGACGATGCAGTTGTCACCTAGATAGCATCAAGAGGATTGCCTGGTAAACCCGTTCACAGAGGCACTTCCAGCGAAAGCGTTGGGAAGGCGTGATAAGGTTATGGGAATCTGATGTTTGGGAGAGGGCGACTAGACTTTTAGTATAAGTGGGAGATTGATGGAGTTGTATTCTAAATGTCTAGTTTAGTACAAATACGGAACTCCTTATCTATACCTTAATTCGAGATATGATGCAAGCATGATTGCATTTAATGCAATAGTCCTTGATGTATACGTTGTAGACAGTATGGCGTGAGGAGACACGCGGAAGATCATACTGTCGGTTACTCGTATACTATCGAACAGTAGCTCACGACTTAGATGGACAGGGACAATCCATCGGTACGTCGTAGTGTGACTGGTAGATAGTCGGTCTTGACTATCATGTTACACTCGTACACTTGGTGTATTGAGCAGGACCACGGGAGGGCGTTCGATTTATACTAATCGATGTAATCGAACTAGACCTCAGATATTACGGATATGTGAGTTCTTAATCCCTATATAATTATAGGTGCGTGTGTCCAATGCTCGGTTCTTTGATGTGCCAATGAGTGAGATTAATTGATTAGTCAATATTCTCGGTAGATTGGGAATCGGTATTGTACACACGGCATGCTATAGATTATAGACAGGAAACCGTGTCCCATTTATTGGGTTGATGATGTCCCCGAGATGAGCTCATAAAGTTTATCATGTAAACCCTGCAGGTGGATTCGTTCCACATGATAATAAGGATGAGTGGTACTAGTCTCGGATAATAAGAAATGAATTAATTTAATTATTAGTAATTAATTAATTCATGGACATGCGATATCTTAAACACGGGGAAAATCACATATGTAATACGGCGGGAAAATTATTGACGGAATAATTTGAATTAATTAATTGGGAAATCATTTATAATTTTATAGTGGAATTAATTATAAATAACATTGTGGAATTTAATTAAGGTTTTCCTTTTGGGACACCAAGTTAATTAAATTGCAATTTAAGCCTAATTAATTAATTGCCTATGGGTCCCTAGTGTGGCCTATATAAATCCCTCATCTCTCTTCTCTAAACCTACAGAACGCCGCTATAATTAATTCTGTGGAGAAATTATTTTGTTAGCGCAATTATTCTTTTCTCCGCTTAATTAATTTAGATTAGCACAGTGTTTTTCTTTTCTGTAGAAATTAATTTGCTAGCGCAAATATATTTCTGGATACAGAATAGTTTTTCTTTTCTGTAGAAATTAATTTGCTAGCGCAAATATATTTCTGGAGACAGAATAATAAAAACGTGAAAAGGAGGGTTTGAGAGAGAAGAAGAAGAGAAACTCCAAGCGGATCGATGCCCACACATCGGCTGGAGCAAGAGGGCTAGGATACACGCTAGAAGACTCGAGGTATCTGTCAATTCGGCTTCTCCGAATAACGCGACAAAGGTATGAGATCGATCCCTAATTCCGCAATTATCGATCTCTAAATTCGTTAAAAATACATCGGACGAACGATCGGGTTCCGGGAGTCGTGGTACGTGTTCCTCGACTACTAGGGGTTCAAGGACCTTCGGATCGGTAGTCGGAAGAGGAAAAACGGACCGGAAACGAGCCCGGAACAGCAGAACGCGCTGCTGTTCGCGGAGAAACGGCGACCGCCGTTTCCAAACGGCGACCGCCGTTTTGGTCTTTTTCTGGCAGCCCGCTCGGTTCGCGCGGTTGTCCTTCGGGGCAATGGCTGGGCGTGAATCGGGGCACGGGCTGGAAAAGCGAACGAAGTAGCGACACCGGATGTCGACTGGGATCGTTCGGATGTTCGAGTGATCGAACGAACGCATCCCGGGTAGTCGATTTCCAACAACCACCACTACCCCAAAACCCTAACTCCCTCAATCATGGTATCTACCCGTCCCAAAAATATCAAGTTAAATAAAATACCCCACGGTACCAAAATCGATCTCACAAGCCCACAATCGCAACCACCGAAGAAGATGGCCGGAGGAAAAGCATCTAAAGCCGCCGCCGCCGCTGTTGTACCCGCGAAGGAGAAAACGCCACCACCACCTGAGAAAACCCCGTCGCCACAGAAAAGAGGCACGCCGTCGCCAAGCCCAACATGCGAGAACAGTCCAGCCCCCGTCAACACCGTGCTGGTAGAGCAGCTGGGCAAGGAAATCGACGCACCTAGCCTCGCCGACCTTGATGAGACCCCCAAACCGTCCAACGATTCAGCCCCGACAAGTCAGAGCGGCGAGCCGAGCGAAGACCTCGTGAAGAAGAGGAAGTTCACGGCGGAGGAAAAGGGTAAGTTTAAGAAGCCCCGAGAAAACACGCCGGTCGCTACCATGGAATCGTCGTCCGACGAGAAGCCCGACGATATGTCCACTGCCGGCGGCGAGGAGGATGAAAAAGACGGTGAAGAGGATACGAAGATTAAGGAAGAATCGGAGTCGATTCCGGCCAACACGCCTGAGAAAAAGACCCCGGCGTCGACCCGAGTCACCCGTGGCAAGGGCAAGCAGTCAGCACCCACCCCATCCAACATCCAAAAAAGGGCAGTTGTCGTGCCCAAGACGGTATGTTTTGAAACCCTTATAGATTTGAATATAGATGCTAAGGTTAAGGGTTATTTTGAAGCTATAGGATGGGAGAACTTCTTGACCTGGCCAGGGCAAGTCTTTGAGAAATTGGTCAAGGAGTTCTATGAGGACTTGGAGGTGAGGACAACCAAAGAAGGCGGGCCGTTGGTGTTGGAGTTGTGTACTTAATGTATAGATTTAAGTAACGAAAACTCACGATCCATTGCCATTAATCTATTTAATTAAATAAACAATTATTTGCGTTTAATTATTTATAATTAAATATATGCAAATTATAGTCCTGGATTCTATACGTTGTACTTAGTATGGTGTGTCGGGCCCACACAGAAGATCATACTATCGGTTACTCGTATTTAATCGAACAGTTGCTCACGACCTAGATGGACACGGACCAATCCATCGGTATAGTCGTTGTGTGAGAGAGAAAATAATCTGTCTTGATTATTTTATCACACTTGTACACTTGGTGTATTGAGCGGATCGCTTGAGATTTATCGATTAGGATTGCCTTGGATAATCGATTTAAATCTCAGTGTATTTTATTCTTAATCCCCGATACTATTGCGGGTGTGTATATTTAATATAAGTGACTTTGATTTTCCAAAGGAATTGACCGGTTTAATTATTGGGTCAATTACCGGTTAAGTTGGGTCGCTATATTTTATATATGACATGCCGTGAATACTTGACGGGAAAGTGTATCCCGTAAGGGTTGATAATATCCCCGAGATGAGTTCATAAGGAATTATTATGTAAACTCTGCAGGTGGATTCGTTCCGCATAATAATTAAGGTTGAATGGTACTAGTCTCGGAAATAAGAGATGAACAAATTAATTAGCAATAAATTAATTTTATTCATGGATATTTATATCTTAAATACACGGAATAAATAATACTACCGGAGAAATATTATTTGATATAATATGGTTTAATATTGGGAGTGCAATTAATTTATATAGTGGAAAATAAATTAATTAATATTAATGGGATTAATAGATTTGGGTTTGGGCTCAATTTAATCACTATTATTGGAAGCCCAATATTCGACCTCCTTAAGATCCCCTACGTAGCCTATAAAAGCACTACATGGTCTTCTCTATTCTCATAACTTGAAGATCACAATTCTAGAGAGAGAAAGTAGAGAGGGAGATCCATGGAGTTCGGTAGATCGTCGCCCACACGACGTCCGAGCTAGTGCAAGGAATACGTCGGAAGATCTCAAGGTCGTCAAATTGAGTTCTTCGTTTTTCCGAACAACAAGAACGAGGTAAATCCTAAAACCCTCTTTATGATTTTATCGTTTAATTATCGTAGAAATATCATGAACGAAGATCAGGGAAACGGACGAACCCGGGGATGGGGTTTGACCACGCGGTGGTGATCGGAGATCACCGGACCGCGGGTGGTCAAGCGAGCCCCGCCGGGATCGAGGGCTACAACCCCTCGGCTGGGCGCCGAGGGTGGCGGTCGAACCCTATGTTGGAGTTGTGTACTTAATGTCTAGATTTAAGTAACAGTAAACTCCCGATCATAGCATTTAATCTATTTAATTAATAAACAATTGTTTGCTTTTAATTATTATTAATTAAACATATGCAAATCATAGTCCTAGATTTTATACGTTGTAGTTAGTATGGTGTGTCGGGCCCACACAGAAGATCATACTATCGGTTACTCGTATTTAATCAAACAGTGGCTCACGACCTAGATGGACCCGGACCAATCCATCGGTATAGTCGTTGTGTGAGAGAGAAAATAATTTATCTTAATTATTTTATCACACTTGTACACTTGGTGTATTGAGCGGATCGTTGAGATTCATCGATTAGGATTGCCGGCGATAATCGATTCGAGTCTCAGAGTATTTTATTCTTAATCCCCGATATTGTTGCGGGTGTGTATATTTAATATAAGTGACTTTGATTTACCAAAGGAATTAACCGATTTAATTATTGGGTTAATTACCGGTTAAGTTGGGTCACTATATTTTATATATGGCATGCCGTGAATGATTGACCGGACAGTGTATCCCGGAAGGGTTGATAATATCCCCGAGATGAGTTCATAAGGAATTATTGTGTAAACCTCATGAGTGGATTCGTTCCGCACAATAATTAAGGTTGAATGGTACTAGTCTCGGATTAAAGAGATGAATAAATTAATTAGCAATAAATTAATTTTATTCATGGATATTTACATCTTAAATACACGGAATAAATAATACTACCGGAGAAATATTATTTGATATAATATGGTTTAATATTGGGAGTGCAATTAATTTATATAGTGGAAAATAAATTAATTAATATTAATGGGAGATTAATAGATTTGGGCTTGGGCTCAATTTAATCATTAATATTGGAAGCCCAATATTCCACCTCCTTTAGATCCCCTACGTAGCCTATAAAAGCACTACATGGTCTTCACTTTTTCATAAGACAAGATTATCATACTTGATATTCTAGAGAGTTGAAGAGGATCCATAGGCTTGGAGGATCGTCGCCCACCCGACGTTCAAGCTAGTGCAAGGAATACGTGGGAAGATCGTAAGGTCATTAACTTAGATTCGTTTCTCCGCACAACGAATTAAAAGGTAAAATCACATACTCTCTTCTATGAATTTATGTGGATTAATTGTGATGCATACATGAACGAACGATCCGGGAAAACGACGAACTTCGGGGACGGGGATTCGAGATCCCCGGCGAAGCTCGAGAGGAGCCCTCGGCTGGGAGCCGAGGGGGTGGCGGTCGGCCTAGGGCACGACCGCCGGCGCACCAAGGGAAGGCCGCGGCTGGACGCCGCGGCTAGGGGGCGATCGAACCCTAGTTCGATCGCCGGGGACCGTCGCGGCTTCGCGCCGCGGCTGGTGGTTCCCCCTCCCCTCGGTGGTGGCGGTGAGTCGCCGGACTCACCGCCCGGGGCTGCCGGAGCAGCCCCACGCGATCGACCGATCGTGAGCCCCGTGCGGGGGCTCGGCTGGGCACCACGGGCGGACCGTGGTGGTGCTCGGTTGAGCTCCGGCTCGTACGGTGGTTCGCGGTTGGATCTCCGGCGACGGATTTTCGGTCGGGTTGTCGGTTTCCGCAAATTTAGATAACCCGGGATATCGAATTCCAACAACTGGTATCAGAGCGTTTGGTTTCGTGTTCATGTATGTGTTCAATTGTGTTCTACCTTGCAGGGATTCCGACTAGCATGGTTTAATTAATTGTTAATTATTCGTTTAATTAATTGCTATTTAATTTACCATGATCGTTCGTTTATTAAACTCTCGGACATGTCGAGATTCGTTTTGTGTGGATGAATGCTTGTAATAGTAAAAATTCGGGGGTTGACCGAATTTAGGATTTATTATTACGTTCTATGTTTTTCCGGAAAGTGTATAGGGTCGATTTCATGTATAGAATCGATACCGGAATTGTAAATTTATTTCTTGTAATTTATTTACGTTGGATCGATGCAAAGACGACCGCCGTAGAACTTGTGTGACGAAGGAGACGAAGAGAGGGACTAGGGCTCGGGATCGATGGGATCGATCCCATGATGGAGTTGTATTCTAAATGTCTAGTTTAGTGCAAATACGGAACTCCTTATCTATACCTTAATTCGAGATATGATTCAAGCATGATTGCATTTAATGCAATAGTCCTTGATGTATACGTTGTAGACAATATGGCGTGAGGAGACACGCGGAAGATCATACTGTCGGTTACTCGTATACTATCGAACAGTAGCTCACGACTTAGATGGACAGGGACAATCCATTGGTACGTCGTAGTGTGACTGGTAGATAGTCGGTCTTGACTATCATGTTACACTCGTACACTTGGTGTATTGAGCAGGACCACGGGAGGGCGTTCGATTTATACTAATCGCAGTAATCGAACTAGACCTCAGATATTACGGATATACGAATTCCTAATCCCTATATAATTATAGGTGCGTGTGTCCAGTTCTCGGTTCTTTGACTTACTAGTGAGTGAGACTAATTGATTAGTCAATATTCTCGGTAAATTGGGAATCGGAATTGTACACACGGCATGCTATAGATTATAGACAGGAAACCGTGTCCCATTTATTGGGTTGATGATGTCCCCGAGATGAGCTCATAAAGTTTATCATGTAAACCCTGCAGGTGGATTCGTTCCACATGATAATAAGGATGAGTGGTACTAGTCTCGGATAACAAGAAACGAGTTAATTTAACTATTAGTAATTAAAGTTAATTCGTGGACATACGATATCTTAAACACGGGGAAAGTCGTATATGTAATTCGGCAGAATTATTATTGTTGAAATAATATAAATTAATTATTGGGAATTCAATTATAATTTTATAGTGGAATTAATTATAATTAAAATTGTGGAATTTAATTAAGGTTTGCCTTTTAGGACGCCGAGTTAATTAAATTGCAATTTAGCCTAATAATTAATTTCCACAAGGTCCCTGGTGTAGCTCTATAAATACCTCACCCTCTCTTTCTCTAAACCTAAGAAACGCCGCTATTTTATTTTTGCGGAGAAAAATAAATTGTTGCGCAATTATTTTTCTGTAAAAATAAATAGATTAGCGCTGTTATTATTTTCTGGAGAAATTGATTGCTAGCGCAATTATATTTCTGAGACAGAAGATCAAAACCTACGCCGCTATAACTAATTCTGCAGAGAAAATAAAAGCTTGCGCAATTAATTTTCCTCTGCTTAATTAATTCAGATTAGCGCAGTAATAATTCTGTAGAAATAATTTTGCTTGCGCAAATATATTTCTGAGACAGAGGATATTATTCCTACGGTGGGTTCAAGAGAGAAAGGAGAAGAGGAAGGTTCAGCGTATCGTTGCCCACTCAACGGCTGAACGTCGGGGATAGAGACATACACCGGAAGGCTTCGTGGTCTCAACAATTCGGCTTCTCCGAATCACGCAACAAAGGTATAAGAAATCGAAACCCTTATTCCGCATACGTTTCGTTTTCTATTTCGTTAAAAATACATCGGATCTAAGATCGGGTTCCGGGCGTCGTGGATCATGTTCCTCGACTACTGGGGGTCAAGGACCTCCGGATCGGTAGTCGGAAGAGGAAAATCGACCCGGAAACGCGCTCGGAACAGCAGGTCGCGTTGCTGTTCGCGGACAAACGGCGGTCGCCGGAGGGCAAACGGCGGTCGCCGTTTCGCTGTTTTTCGGGCAGCCAGCTCTGGTTCGCGCGGTTGTCCTTCGGGGCAATGGCTGGGCGTGAATCGGTACACGGGCTGGCACGTGAACGGAGTAACGGACCTGGAGGTCGACTGGGATCGTTCAGATGTTCGAGTGATCGAACGAACGCATCCCGGGTAGTCGATTTCCAACAATTGGTATCAGAGCCGGTTTTGTCGATTCGTTGTATTTTTGCGAGATTTGTTTTGCAGGTTCGAACCCGGTTATTATGGCCAACGTTGTGATAGTATGTTGTGCTTTAATTTGTGGTTTTGATTAAACTCTCGGGCTTGTCGAGATTGTTTTTGTTTTGGAAAAACGATGCTTGTTTGTAATAGATAAAAACGACGGGTTGAGTCGTTAGGTTTATTTATTTTTCGTTGTATCCGGGACATGTATAGGGTCGATCACCTTGTATAGGATCGATGCCGGACTTAGTAAGTTTATTCTTGTAATTTTTCTTACTAATTTTGGTGGATCGAGACGAGATCAAAACCCGGAGATCACCCCGTGTTCGCGACGGGCAGCAGCGGGGCTGGGGTTCGTTCGACCCCACGGAAGACTCAACGAGGCTCGAGACGAGGCTCCAGTGGGAGGAGTTCGTCTCTTGACCCTCGAGCGAGTCGGTGGTGGACCGAGATCGAGACGAGCAACGAGATGAAGTTCCAAGAGACGTGCATTGGAAAATATTTAAGGCCATAATAATCGGGGCCACGTTAATTGCTTTTTATGTGATTTACGTGTTTATTATTATGCTTAAATTATTTATGCATGTTATCCCTTATCGTAAAATACTAAGTGGGAGAGGGATTGGAAACAATCCCGCGGTCTCCATTCTCTGTTTTGAATGTGATGTGTATTGACTTACGAGTTGGCTTTAGTGTCATCCTCCCTATCGGATAAAGTCGATACACGGATATCACTGGATCAAAATTCGAATTTAAAATCCACTTATAAAATTGAACAATTATATTTCTCAAAAGCAATGCCTAATCTGTCTTTCAAAGACTAATTTCAACTCGACTCATTCTCACCCCGGGGAGTGGAATGGAGCCAAAGCGCTTGGTTATGTCGATGACACAAATTAGAGACATTCGAGTCATTCGATGACTAGATCGATTGTCTTGTTGGCTCCCTCACCTAGTGAGAGATAGGGCTCAATTGCATGATTGATCGCTGGTTAGAAACTTCGAGTTTCACTTACGAGATATCAAGCTTTGATTAATAAAATTGTGAAAATTAATAAATGTAAGAGTCAATTAACAAAGTTGTTTGTTTTAGTAAACGTCCACACTATCGTGGCTTGCTAAATGGAAACAGTACTTTGGGTTAATTGAGACTCTATGACATTTAAATAAGTAGGATTCAATTAATAAAGTTGTTTGTTTAGTAAACGTCCACACTAACGTGGCTTGCTAGATGGAAACGGAATTTAGGATTAATTGAGGCTCGACAATTATAGAAAGTCGTGGAGGACCGCATGTCAACGTAAACGTCCACATGAACGTGGCTTGCGGTGGACATGTAGTTCCCGAGCGGTGGACTTAGTACTGAGAAATGGTATACACTTAGGTACGCTTTATAGTATCCTCCCCATCGGAGTCACTGCTATAATGATGTACGACCGAAGTGAAATCCAATCATAAAATCATTTGGACTGGTAAACGTCCACAAGAACGTGGCTTGCTATGTCTGATGGGATTTTGGAAATGATTGGTAGTTTAATGATATCACTTGAGGGAAATGATATAGAATTGAACTCATTGTTTGTTTTATATGGTATTATTCCCATTAAAAGTCAACAAACTCACTGAACCTGTTTGTATGGATTGGAAAAGAAACTCGGACATTGTCCTAACTGCAGAGGAGTACAATTATGTACTCCAAGTCAATTGACCTACTGAACCAAATGATGCTTCCACTACTGAGGAAAGGAAGCTCATTGGAAATGGATCAAGGCTATGAGATGACGCAGAGCAACATTATGACTTTCATGTCAAAAGTGCTACGACATCGGATCATGCCATGACCATTACCTATGATATGATGCTTAACCTCAAGAAGTTTTGGTTATCAGGACAGGACAGCCGGGCAAAGTTAAATGAGGCAACTCATGACGGCCATCATGTCGGAAAGAGCGCCCGTAAGGGATCACGTTCTTAGAATGATGGGCTATCTTAATGAGATAGAGATTCTAGGAACAATTATCAATGGGGTAACCCAGGTTGATTTTGTGCTCCAGTCTCTGCCGAGAAGTTTTGAGCAGTTCCGCCTAAAATAACATGGATAAGAGGTCTTATTCAATGGCGGAGCTCCTGGTTGAACTTCAAGCGGCTGAGGGAATCTTTAATGGCTCTCAAAACACTTGTGGCTGAGAAATTGGCTCTTCCTAGGCCTTCGGGCGGCAAAAGGAAGAAGAAGAAAATACGGAAACCCAGTGGGCCTAATATATCTGGACAAAGGAATGGGAAAAGCAAGCCCAAGGGGTAAGTGCTTCCATTGTAAGCAGTTTGGATACTGGGATTTTGATTGTCCTCTCAAAGCAACTAGAAGTTAACTTCTCCTTAGTCACCGAAACATGTTTAGTGGTGTTATCTACCAGTACCTGGTGTGTGGATACGGAAACCACTAATCATGTCTGCATTTAAATGCGGGGGTTCCAGGAAACCCGGAGACTTAGAAAGGAAGAAGTAGTAACCTACATGGGCAATAATGTTAAGGTAACAGCCGTTGCAGTGGGAGATGTTAAATGTTTTAACGGTAGGATTTTAGTTCTAATAAATTGTCTTTATGTGCCGACATTTAGAAAGAAATTTCATTTCGGATTTCTAAGTTGGCTTAGAATAGATATTCTGTTTCTTTAGGAAACGGGGATATTATCTATTCTGGTATATTGATAGACAATTTAATACTAAATCCGTATTCTTCCACGATGCAACAGACCGGAGCTAATAACACAATGTCGAACCCCAATAAGAGTAAAGATCCTTCTAGGATAAATCAAATGTACTTATGGAATCTTAGGCTAGATCATTTTAACTTGAGTACGATTCAAAGGGTGAAAGCTGATGGACTACTCAGCCAGGTTGAAGGAAAGGACCTTCCAACCTTCGAATCATACTTGGATGTTTTAATGACCGAGCAACCCTTTACGGTTAAAGGGAAAAGATCCAAGAAAGTACTAGAGTTGATTCGTTCTGATATATGCAGACCTCTTTGAGGAGTAAGGCATACTTATCAGAAAATGGGATTAACTCCCAACAGACTACACCATTTATGCCTCGGCAAAATAATGTGTTGTAAAGAAGGAATAGGACTCTTATAGATATGGGAAAGTAGACATTCGGAGTTACCCAAATCGTTTTTGGGATATGGCTTGGAAACAGCGGCGTTTATCCTGAACTTGATTCCTTTGGAAACTTGTACTGATATTCGGCTGTTTATAGGATACCCTAAGAAAACGAATTGAGATATGTAATATAGTCCAAAGGACCAGATGTTCATTGATTGCATCAATGTTCGGTTCTTAGACATGGACTATATATATGCAAGATCACAAGCCAAGAGTAGAGTAATACTTAATGTGCTTAGAGGGACTGATCAAGACTTAGAACCAGCCTAACTGAGTAGTTCACTACTATAATCTTTAGTCACTAAAGATACACCGGAGCGTCGTCGTAGAGGGAGGGTTGTTAAACAACCCAACAGGTTCATGTTTATAGGTGAGTCTTCGGACTTGTTACCTGGAGAATATGAAGCCGAACCCTGGATCTATGACGAGACGCTGAAAGATCAAGATGCTCAGTCTTGGCAAAAGTCGATCCAGATTCTTTTGTCTTCACATGGAAGATGGAAGTCAAGACAGATTTCCTAAATCAAAGTCTTGACGGGGCCATCTGTGTGGGACAGCCAGAGAGATTCATCGAAAAGAGCCAAGAGCATTCGGTAAGCAAGCTTAATCAATCTTAGGATTGAAGGAAGCTTCAAGATCTTGGACACATGCGGACCTATGAGAAAATCCATTTCATGGATTCATTCAAGGCATGTTTAGGTCCTGAGTGTAATAAAGAAGTGACAGAAAAGATGTGGTGTTTTCTCATTCTTTATGTAGACGACATCCTTCTAAATTGGCAACAATATGAAAGATGTTATCGGACATAAAGGGATGGTTGTCCGAGTAATTCAATGTAAGAGACTTAGGAGAAGTCGGGAATGTTCTTGGGATCAAAGTAATAAATGATCGCCAGAAAAGAACATAGAACTTATCTCGAGCCTCATACATAAATACAATTCTTACTCGTTGCAGCATACAGAATTCCAAGAAAGGTCTTCACCTTTTAGATGTGGAATTCGTCTATCTAAAGTTTTGTGTCCGACACAATAAAGGAGATAGATGAAGAGTAAGCAGTTCCCTGCACCTTAATGGTGGGAAGCTTAATGTATGTAATGCTATGCACGAGACTGATATCTACTATGCCGTGGGCATGGTGGTGAGATATCATAGTAATCCTGGAAAGGATCACTCGACTGATGTAAAGAACATGTTTAGGTTCCTGCAGAGGACCAGGAATTATGTTCTGAGTTACAAAGCAGTCAAGTTGTTTCCTTTGGATTACATAGAATTGGATTTCAAAATCAAACAGGGACAGTCGAAAGTCGAAGTCAGGCTATGTGTTCTCACTGTGAAGTGGAGCAGTCACATGGAAGAATGTAAAGCAGCGATGCATTACGGACTCTACCATGGAAACTGAAAGGATAACGGCCTCTGAGGCAGTTAAAAGGTTAGTGTGGCTCCAGAACTTCCTAAGGGACTTAGATGTGGTTTCTAGTTTACCCAAAGCTATTTTGAATAGCGGTATTGGCAAACTTGAAATGCCACGAGTCCACAGTGGGAGATAACACGTAGAGCGCAAGTACCACCTGATTCGAGAGATCGTCTAGTAAGACGATGCAGTTGTCACCTAGATAGCATCGAGAGGATTGCCTGGTAAACCCGTTCACAGAGGCACTTCCAGCGAAAGCGTTGGGTAGGCGTGATGAGGTTATGGGAATCTGATGTTTGGGAGAGGGCGACTAGACTTTTAGTATAAGTGGGAGATTGATGGAGTTGTATTCTAAATGTCTAGTTTAGTGCAAATTCGGAACTCCTTATCTATACCTTAATTCGAGATATGATTCAAGCATGATTGCATTTAATGCAATAGTCCTTGATGTATACGTTGTAGACAATATGGCGTGAGGAGACACGCGGAAGATCATACTGTCGGTTACTCGTATACTATCGAACAGTAGCTCACGACTTAGATGGACAGGGACAATCCATTGGTACGTCGTAGTGTGACTGGTAGATAGTCGGTCTTGACTATCATGTTACACTCGTACACTTGGTGTATTGAGCAGGACCACGGGAGGGCGTTCGATTTATACTAATCGCAGTAATCGAACTAGACCTCAGATATTACGGATATACGAATTCCTAATCCCTATATAATTATAGGTGCGTGTGTCCAGTTCTCGGTTCTTTGACTTACTAGTGAGTGAGACTAATTGATTAGTCAATATTCTCGGTAAATTGGGAATCGGAATTGTACACACGGCATGCTATAGATTATAGACAGGAAACCGTGTCCCATTTATTGGGTTGATGATGTCCCCGAGATGAGCTCATAAAGTTTATCATGTAAACCCTGCAGGTGGATTCGTTCCACATGATAATAAGGATGAGTGGTACTAGTCTCGGATAACAAGAAAGGAGTTAATTTAACTATTAGTAATTAAAGTTAATTCGTGGACATACGATATCTTAAACACGGGGAAAGTCGTATATGTAATTCGGCGGAATTATTATTGTTGAAATAATATAAATTAATTATTGGGAATTCAATTATAATTTTATAGTGGAATTAATTATAATTAAAATTGTGGAATTTAATTAAGGTTTGCCTTTTAGGACGCAGAGTTAATTAAATTGCAATTTAGCCTAATAATTAATTTCCACAAGGTCCCTGGTGTAGCTCTATAAATACCTCACCCTCTCTTTCTCTAAACCTAAGAAACGCCGCTATTTTATTTTTGCGGAGAAAAATAAATTGTTGCGCAATTATTTTTCTGTAAAAATAAATAGATTAGCGCTGTTATTATTTTCTGGAGAAATTGATTGCTAGCGCAATTATATTTCTGAGACAGAAGATCAAAACCTACGCCGCTATAATTAATTCTGCAGAGAAAATAAAAGCTTGCGCAATTAATTTTCCTTTCAGATTAGCGCAGTAATAATTCTGTAGAAATAATTTTGCTTGCGCAAATATATTTCTGAGACAGAGGATATTATTCCTACGGTGGGTTCAAGAGAGAAAGGAGAAGAGGAAGGTTCAGCGTATCGTTGCCCACTCAACGGCTGAACGTCGGGGATAGAGACATACACCGGAAGGCTTCGTGGTCTCAACAATTCGGCTTCTCCGAATCACGCAACAAAGGTATAAGAAATCGAAACCCTTATTCCGCATACGTTTCGTTTTCTATTTCGTTAAAAATACATCGGATCTAAGATCGGGTTCCGGGCGTCGTGGATCATGTTCCTCGACTACTGGGGGTCAAGGACCTCCGGATCGGTAGTCGGAAGAGGAAAATCGACCCGGAAACGCGCTCGGAACAGCAGGTCGCGTTGCTGTTCGCGGACAAACGGCGGTCGCCGGAGGGCAAATGGCGGTCGCCGTTTCGCTGTTTTTCGGGCAGCCAGCTCTGGTTCGCGCGGTTGTCCTTCGGGGCAATGGCTGGGCGTGAATCGGTACACGGGCTGGCACGTGAACGGAGTAACGGACCTGGAGGTCGACTGGGATCGTTCAGATGTTCGAGTGATCGAACGAACGCATCCCGGGTAGTCGATTTCCAACATCCCATGATGAGATCGATCGACCGGGGGCTGCCCGCGGACTTCCGGCCGCGCCGGCCACCGGTGGTGGTAGCGCGTGGCTAGGGGGCGGCGGCGGTGGTGCCCGGCGGTGGTGGTGGTCGACGGTGGGGGTGGTGCGGGGATCCCCAACCCGTGCTACTCCTAATCCTACCAAGATACTACTTACCTAATTGATTCAAGTTTTCCTATTTTGAGTATTCCTAAGTATGGGAACTCTCATGGAGATAAGAAAAGAATTAATTAATATTATTTATTTCCTTATTCTATTATGGAAGTCTTCTAGAATATTTCAAGTTCTACTTGGAATAGGAATCTAGAGATTTAATGGAATTGGATAGGAAATTAATTAATATTATTTATTTCCTTATTCTATTATGGAAGTCTTCTAGAATATTCCAAGTTCTACTTGGAATAGGAATCTAGAGATTTAATAGAATTAGATAGGAAAATAATTTATTAGTAAATTAATTTATTTCTATTTGATTATTCCTATTTTATGGGAATTTTCATAGTAATGGAAATTAATTAATCTTGGAAAGTAGAAGAGTCCTAATTTATTTTATTTCCTTATTCTATTATAGAAGTCTTCTAGAATATTCCAAGTTTGACTTGGATAGATTATTCTAGAGATTTAATAGAATTAGATAGGAAAATAAATAAATAAAAAATATTAATAATATTTAATTTTATTTTTGATTTATTCGATTGACTTAATTTTCGAATTAAGTATCTTTTGGATTTATTGAAAATAAATATATTTAAATATTGGGATTAATATTCTAGTCACATGGAGCATTCAAGAACGAAGACTGAAGACTAGAAGACGCATACGGAAAGGGAATAAAGCCATGATAGTCGGAAAATAATTTTTTCTAGCATTATTTTGACTATGTGCTATGTGCTTTATTACTTGTATGCATGCTTATGTGTTTAATTATGCATTAGATAGCGTATCCCTTTGTTATAAAAAGCTAAGTGGGAGCGGGGATGGAAACATTCCCATGGTCTCCATTACTGTTCTCTTGGTGACTCTTATGGACTTTTGAAGTTCGTATAGATGTGTCATTGGAGGAGAATTCTTGTAATTCCCTTTACAAGAGACATTGATTAAGTTTATCAAACAATGCCTAATTTGTCTTTCTAAAACTGACTTCAAGTCGACTCATTCTCACCCCGGGGAGTGGAATGGAGCCAAAGCCACTTGGTCATGTCGAGGACACAAATTAGAGGCAGTCGTACCATTCTTTGATAGATGGATCGATTGTCTGCTCGGCTCCCTCATTTATGAGAGATAGGGTTGTTCGCATGGTGAATCACTGGTTAGAAACTTCGAGTTTCACTTATGATTCTCCGCGTCTTGATTTATGAAATCGAATGTCTCAAGTAATTGGATGTCAACTATAAAAATCTTTTGGTGTAGTAAACGTCCACACGAACGTGGCTTGCTATGTTGAATGGGATTTTTGGAAATAGTTGATGTAGACAGTTATAGGGAATTGTGAAGGATTGTGAGTTATCGTAAACGTCCACACGAACGTGGCTTGCGGTGACGTAGCAATTCCAAATGATTCACCTTAGTACTGAGTAATGGTTTACACTTAGGTACGCTTTATAGTATTCTTCCCAACGAAGTAACGCTATAATGATGTACGACCGAAGCAAATCTAATTGCTAAATCATTTGGGTGGGTAAACGTCCACACGAACGTGGCTTGCCTTACCTGATGGGATTTTAGATGTGATTAGTAATTTAATGATATTATTTGAGGGAGATAATATCGGATATTAAATTGATTGTTTGTTTAAATGTGCTTATAGGTTTAGAGAATAGCTATGAACCCACTTTCTATGATACTCAAGGAATTCAACGCACTAGTTCCATACTGTGTTGGATGGAATAGAGAGTTAGACATTTCCCAGACTGTTGCTGAGTACAACTCAGTACTCAGTGAACTTTGTCCTCCTAAACCAACACGTGTCTCAACTATTGAGGAAATGGCTGATTTTGAGAAGTGGAATATTGCTTTTGCATTAACCACCAATCATGACATCATGCTGAAACTCAAGCTTATGTTTAGAGACAACGAGAAGGTTAGAAAAGAGGCGATGAGGATACTCATAAAGGTCAGTCGCTTTGAGGAAACACTTGAACACGTTTTCGAGATGCTGGACCTTTTGGATGAGTTAAGACAATCGCAAGCTCTTATGGCCAAAGCCAAAGGTTTCGAACCTAAGGGCATAGACCAAGAAATGGAGAAGCAGACAAAGAGGCCCTGTAGTCCTGCACTTGGACCACGGAATAGGGTGAGAAAGCCTTCGAGCAGTCATTCTCAAAGAAAATTGTCTGGGGACTGGAAGTCTTTATTTTCTCCTAGAGAAGGTATGAGATTCTCTCCTTAGTCTTTGAAACATAGTCAGCTGGTTTATCTACCAGAACCTGGTTGGTAGATATGGATCCACTGACGGTATGTATGCATTTAAAAATGCAGGGACACCAGGGAACCCAAAGACTTGGAAATGGAGGAATAGTCAAGGCAAAGCTGTAGAGGAGGCAGCGGTTGCGGTGGAAGACATTTATCTGCTTTAGTAGTTAAATAGGATTTCATTTCAAAGTTATTGCTTTATGTACCCTTTACTTTAGAAAGAACGTTTTGTTCTGGATTTCTATTTAATAAGAATGGATATTTTATTTCTTTAATCATTGGATGATTTTGATAAGAAATAATGGCATTATCTATTCTAGTACATTAGATAGCAATATATGAATGATAGATCCTAAGTCTACCCCAATGCAACGAACCGTTCTATAACATGTTTTACTTATTAGATATTTCTTTATTAATCATTATACTTGTGAAATCTTGTACTTAGTAGTATTTTCAAATGAGATTCAAATGGTCGAAATTGATTTGATCAATTATAGTTGAAGGAATGGACCTTCCGACCTAAGGATTGAATTTGAAGGATAATACGTCTAAGCAAACCTTTCTGGAAAAAGGATAGAATTCAGACAAGTATTAGAAATGATTAGATATGCAGACATATGTGTATATTAGAAAGGTACGAGTAATTCTTTCAAGAATACTCAAGTAATGGATTAGAATGCTTGATGTGCCATAAAAGCAAAGTGTTTTGACTAGTCAATGGACACAAAGCAATTATGGGGAACCATCAAAGTATATCCATTAAAAGCCTGCGACTCAGTCACGGAGGCCATCACCTATCTGAATAACACATAGCATAATCAAAAATTGGGATTCAATCCCAAAGGGGCGCGCCATACACTTACGTGTAGAGATGGTACGCTATAAATAAGAAATGGAAATCTAATAGTAAATAGAGCAAGTTGTTCGGAACTACCTATGTTCTATGGATATTCCTAGATACAACGGCATATTGAATATGGTTGTAGGATGTCCTGGATGAACGAAGTATTGTGTGTTCTATAGTACTATGAACCAGAGGGACGTCTCGTCCGGTTCATAGAGAAAGACTATTAGATGAACCACAAAGCCTGAATTGACGTAATACCTTGGAATGAGAAGAAGGACAAAAGACTAGGAACCAGCCAAACCGAGTAGAAGTACACCACATACTGCACCTATTATTATTCTGGTATACACCAGGACGCCATTGCAGTGGGAGGTTGTTGGACAACCAGGGATATTCATAAGACTAGAAGAGTTCGGACTCTGGATCTAGTAGAGATGAAATCGACCCCTAGCTCTGCATAAGGGCGGTACTAGATCTAAATGTGCCTGTTTGGAACAATAAGGATTATTGTTGAAAGGCTAGATCATTTAGAGTACAAGCTTAGTAAATCCATTTATGGATTGAAATAAAGCTATGAATCGTGGAACTTGCGAATTGATGGGATAGTCCATTTGATGGATTCATCAAAAGGCATAGACGAAAGGTGTATTAAAGACGTAATGGAAACAAGGTGGTGTTTCTCGGAGATTTTATGTAGATAACATTTCATCATTGGCAACAATGTAAAAGTGTTGTCAGACATAAAATAATGGTTGTCTAAATAAATCGAGATATAAGATTGAGAAGAAGTTAGAGCTTGTTCTTAAGATCTTATGATCTAGAGATAAGAACATTGTATTTCTCCTAAGACATCTTATACGATTAAGGTTTGTTTTAAACATGCATACTTCTGAGAAAGGTTATTGCCCTTCAGAGACAGAATATACATCTATCTAAAGGTTGTGTGTTCGAACACATGAAGGAGATAGATGAGGACAAAGCAGTATGGAAAGCTTTATAGATGCAATGTTGTAAAACAAGAACCTGATATCAACTATGCGGTTTGCGTAGTGGGAGGATATCAAGGTAATCTAGGCAAGAGATTTTCGGATGCTGTAATAGTACTTGCAAAGTACTGGATTACTAAGCAAGACGAAATCTTCTTTGATTACAAATTCTCAGATCCAAAAATCAAAGAAAGGACCAGTGAAAGTCGATATCAGGCTATGTGTTCACTTTTAGAAAGAGGTGGAACCATGAAGTGAAAGAGTGATAAGCGGGACGCTTCTCGGACTCTCTCATAACCGAATAGCAGCCTCAGAGGCAGCGGAAGTTTTGGTTAGGTTCCGGGATAACCTCTTGACTTGGATATGACTCCTAGTTTACCAAAGGCTATTGGATAGCGGTGCACGGTGAACTGGAAGAGGTCATAAGTCAAAAGTGATGTTAACACATAGAGCAAGTACCACCTGATACGAGTCATCGTCGAGAGAGACGACGTAGTAGTCACCAAGATAACTTCAGAGCGGCAACCTAGATTGCTCACTCACATAGTACTTCTCGGAAAGTACACCTTAAGCACGTGATGAGTATGGGAACCGGGAGTTTGGAGGAAATGACTAGACCTTAGTACAAGTGGGAGATTGTTGGAGTTGTGTACTTAATGTCTAGATTTAAGTAACAGTAAACTCCCGATCATAGCATTTAATCTATTTAATTAATAAACAATTGTTTGCTTTTAATTATTATTAATTAAACATATGCAAATCATAGTCCTAGATTTTATACGTTGTAGTTAGTATGGTGTGTCGGGCCCACACAGAAGATCATACTATCGGTTACTCGTATTTAATCAAACAGTGGCTCACGACCTAGATGGACCCGGACCAATCCATCGGTATAGTCGTTGTGTGAGAGAGAAAATAATTTATCTTAATTATTTTATCACACTTGTACACTTGGTGTATTGAGCGGATCGTTGAGATTCATCGATTAGGATTGCCGGCGATAATCGATTCGAGTCTCAGAGTATTTTATTCTTAATCCCCGATATTGTTGCGGGTGTGTATATTTAATATAAGTGACTTTGATTTACCAAAGGAATTAACCGATTTAATTATTGGGTTAATTACCGGTTAAGTTGGGTCACTATATTTTATATATGGCATGCCGTGAATGATTGACCGGACAGTGTATCCCGGAAGGGTTGATAATATCCCCGAGATGAGTTCATAAGGAATTATTGTGTAAACCTCATGAGTGGATTCGTTCCGCACAATAATTAAGGTTGAATGGTACTAGTCTCGGATTAAAGAGATGAATAAATTAATTAGCAATAAATTAATTTTATTCATGGATATTTACATCTTAAATACACGGAATAAATAATACTACCGGAGAAATATTATTTGATATAATATGGTTTAATATTGGGAGTGCAATTAATTTATATAGTGGAAAATAAATTAATTAATATTAATGGGAGATTAATAGATTTGGGCTTGGGCTCAATTTAATCATTAATATTGGAAGCCCAATATTCCACCTCCTTTAGATCCCCTACGTAGCCTATAAAAGCACTACATGGTCTTCACTTTTTCATAAGACAAGATTATCATACTTGATATTCTAGAGAGTTGAAGAGGATCCATAGGCTTGGAGGATCGTCGCCCACCCGACGTTCAAGCTAGTGCAAGGAATACGTGGGAAGATCGTAAGGTCATCAACTTAGATTCGTTTCTCCGCACAACGAATTAAAAGGTAAAATCACATACTCTCTTCTATGAATTTATGTGGATTAATTGTGATGCATACATGAACGAACGATCCGGGAAAACGACGAACTTCGGGGACGGGGATTCGAGATCCCCGGCGAAGCTCGAGAGGAGCCCTCGGCTGGGAGCCGAGGGGGTGGCGGTCGGCCTAGGGCACGACCGCCGGCGCACCAAGGGAAGGCCGCGGCTGGACGCCGCGGCTAGGGGGCGATCGAACCCTAGTTCGATCGCCGGGGACCGTCGCGGCTTCGCGCCGCGGCTGGTGGTTCCCCCTCCCCTCGGTGGTGGCGGTGAGTCGCCGGACTCACCGCCCGGGGCTGCCGGAGCAGCCCCACGCGATCGACCGATCGTGAGCCCCGTGCGGGGGCTCGGCTGGGCACCACGGGCGGACCGTGGTGGTGCTCGGTTGAGCTCCGGCTCGTACGGTGGTTCGCGGTTGGATCTCCGGCGACGGATTTTCGGTCGGGTTGTCGGTTTCCGCAAATTTAGATAACCCGGGATATCGAATTCCAACACCCTAGGGTTTCGACCGCCGGGCGTGAAAGGAGAAGCCTTGGCTAGACGCCGGGGCATGCGATCTGTTGGAAATCGTCTCTCCGGGATGTGTTCGTTCGATCGCTCGAACATCCGAACCACCACAGTCGACATCCGAAGTCACTACTTCGTTCGCTTGACAGCCCATGACCCGAATCACGCCCAGCCATCGCCCCGGAGGACAACCGCGCGAAACGGAGCTGGACTGTACCCAATCAGCGCCCGCCGATTGCAGTCCAGCGGTCGCTGGTGGAGCTGCAAACAGCGGTCGCTGTTTGCCCACCAGCGGGCGCTGTTCGTCCGCGAACAGCAACGCGACGTTGCTGTTCTGGGCTCGTTTCCGGGTCGTTTTTCCTCATCCGACTACCGATCCGGAGGTCCTAGACCCCCCAGTAGTCGAGGAACACTACCCACGACCCCGGAATCCGATCTACGTTCATATACGTTCAACGAGATAAAACCGAGATCGAAATAAATGCGGAATTGAAAGTTCCGATCTCATACCTCTCGGTCGATTGTTGAGACCTTAGATGCTTCTGGTGTATGACTCTGCACCGACTCCAACCGTTGTGTGGGCAACGATCTGTTGGGTTTGCCTTTTCTGCTTTCTTCTTCTTCTACCGTGATATTCTTTTTCTCAGTTAGAGAAAAATATCAGCGCTAACTAATGTATTTTACAGAGAAAAATTATAATTGCGTTAACAATTGTTTTTCTCAGTAAAATAGAAAAGCGGCGAACTGTAGGTTTAGAATAGGCAAGGGGGGGGGGGGGGGGGGGTTTATATAGAGTTA
The DNA here is from genome assembly GCA_954870475.1 of Euphrasia confusa. Lineage (NCBI taxonomy): Eukaryota > Viridiplantae > Streptophyta > Magnoliopsida > Lamiales > Orobanchaceae > Euphrasia > Euphrasia confusa. The sequence continues at coordinate 20,570,218 of OX940966.1, forward strand.
CACCAGGGACCCAAGGTTAAATTAATTAAGGGCTAAATTGAAATATTAATTAACTTGGAATACGTAAACGCAATTCCTTAATTAATCGATTTCAATTTTAATTATTATTAACTCCACTATAAAATAATAATTGAATTCCCGAAATTAATTTTAATATTATTTCAACAATAATAAATCCGCCGAAATTACATATACGACTTTCCCCGTGTTTAAGATATCGAACGTCCACGAATTTATTTAATTACTAATAATTAAATTAATTCGTTTCTTATTATCCGAGACTAGTACCACTCATCCTTATTATCATGTGGAACAAATCCACCTGCAGGGTTTACATGATAAACTTTATGAGCTCATCTCGGGGACGTTATCAACCCGATAAACGGGACACGGTTTCCTGTCTATAATCTATAGCATGCCGTGAGTACAATTACGATTCCCAATTTACCGAGTATCTCGACTAATCAAATGGTCTCACTCATTGGCAAGTTAAAGAACCGAGAATTGGACACACGCACCTATAATTATATAGGGATTTAAGAATTCGTATATCCGTAATTCTGAGGTCTAGTTCGATTACGTCGATTAGTATAAATCGAACGCCCTCCCGTGGTCCTGCTCAATACACCAAGTGTACAAGTGTAACATAATAGTCAAGACCAACTATTACCCAGTCACACTATGACGTACCGATGGATTGTCCCTGTCCATCTAAGTCGTGAGCTTCTGTTCGATACTATACGAGTAACCGACAGTACGATCTTCCGCGTGTCTCCTCACGCCATACTGTCTACAACGTATATATATCTAGGACTATTGCATTCAAGTACAAGATAGACAAGACGCCGACAGTTTGATTAATAGATAATGTAAAACACAGATAAGGAGTTCCATATTGTCACTAAACTAGACATTTAGAATATAACTCCATCAATCTCCCACTTATACTAAATCTCTAGTTGCCCTCTACCATACATCCGATACCCATCCCCTTCACGTGTCTCTTGAACGCTTCCGCTGGAAGTGCCTTCGTAAAGGGGTCAGCCAGGTTATCCGCTGATGCAATCTTGGTGACAACCGCATCGCCCCTCCTGACGATGTCTCTAATCAGGTGGTACTTGCGATCTATGTGTTTGCTCGCATTGTGGGCTCGTGGTTCCTTTGTATTAGCCACTGCACCGCTATTGTCACAATAAATTGTGATAGCTCTAGGCATCTTAGGAACCACATCCAAGTCCATAAGGAAGTTCCGGAGCCACACCGATTCTTTAGCTGCCTCAGAGGCTGCTACATATTCGGCTTCCATGGTAGAGTCCGAAATGCATTTCTGCTTAACACTCTTCCATGAAATTGCTCCACCTCCCAATGTGAACACATAGCCTGATGTAGACTTTCGCTGATCCTTATCAGATTGGAAATCCGAGTCTGTGTAACCAATAGGAATCAACTCGGACGCTTTGTAACTCAGAACATAATTCCTAGTCCTTCGCAGGTACTTAAGTATGTTCTTTACAGCAGTCCAGTGACCCTGTCCAGGGTTACTCTGATATCTAGCTACCATGCCCACGGCATAGCAGATATCAGGTCTCGTGCACAACATGGCATACATTAGACTTCCTACTGCCGAAGCATAAGGAACCTTCTTCATGTAATCTATCTCCTTTTGTGTTTTGGGACACATGTCTTTAGATAGATGAATTCCATGGCAGAAAGGTTGAGCACCTCTCTTGGAATTCTGCATGTTGAAACGAGCCAGAATCGTATCAATATATGAAGCCTGGGACAAGCTTAATGTTCTTTTCCGGCGATCCCTTATAACTTTGATCCCGAGAACATGCCCAACTTGTCCTAAGTCTTTCATATCGAATTGCTTGGACAACCATCCCTTTATGTCCGACAACATCTTCACATTGTTGCCAATTAGAAGGATGTCGTCTACATAAAGCACGAGAAACGCCACACTGTTTCCGTCACATCTCCGGTATACACACGACTCGTCCATGCTTTGAATGAATCCATAAGACTGGATAACCTCATCAAACCGCATGTTCCAAGATCTAGAAGCTTGCTTCAATCCATAAATGGATCGGTTTAGCTTACACAGTAGATGCTCTTGGCCTTTCTTAATGAAACCTTCTGGCTGTCTCATGTAAATGGTCTCGTCAAGATTCCCATTCAAGAATGCTGTCTTGACGTCCATTTGCCACACCTCATAATCCATATAAGATGCTATAGACAAAAGAATCCGGATCGACTTTAGCATAGCTACCGGCGAAAAGGTTTCCTCATAATCGATCCCTTCTTTCTGAGTATACCCTTTCGCAACAAGCCTAGCCTTGAAGGTTTCAACCTTCCCGTCAGACCCTCTTTTCCTCTTGTACACCCACTTGCAACCAATGGCTTTTACACCTTTGGGCGGTGCTACAAGATTCCAGACCTGATTTGAATCCATTGATTCAATCTCAGATTTCATCGCTTTTTGCCAAGACTGAGCATCTTGATCTTTAAGCGCCTCGTCATAGGTCCAGGGATCGGCTTCATGTTCTCCAGGTAACAAGTCCGAAGACTCACCTATAAACATGAACCTATCGGGTTGTCGAACAACCCTCCCACTACGACGAGGCTCCGGTGTAACCTCAGTAACTACAGGTGCAGACTGTGGTGGCGTATCACCCGGTTGGGTTGGATCTAAGCCTTGATCGTCCCCTCTCAGTTCGTTAAGTATTATCTCACTCTTGGGCTTATGGTCCATTATATAATCCTCTTCCAAGAACCGAGCGTTGGTGCTAACAACGATCTTCTGGTCCTTAGGACTATAAAATAGACCACCTTTCGTTCCTCTAGGATATCCTATAAACAACCGAATATCTGAACGAGATTCCAACTTATCAGCCCCATGCTTCAGCACATGTGCTGGACAACCCCAGACCCGAATGTGTTTCAAATTTGGCTTTCGCCCGGTCCACAATTCCGAGGGCGTCTTAGGGACTGATTTAGAAGGAACTAAGTTCAGGATATACGCCGCTGTTTCCAAGGCATATCCCCAGAACGAAACTGGTAGTTCTGAATAACTCATCATAGATCTTACCATTTCCATAAGAGTCCTATTCCTTCTTTCTGCTACACCATTCTGCTGGGGCGTGTATGGTGCAGTCATCTGGGAGTCAATCCCATTCTCTAATAAGTACGCCTTAAACTCTCCCGAGAGGTACTCTCCTCCACGATAAGATCGTAGAGTCTTTATGGTTTTACCATGAAGGTTCTCCACAAGAGCTTTGTACTCCTTGAACTTGTCAAAGCACTCGCTCTTGCGGCGCATCAGGTATATAAAACCATACCTTGAGTAATCATCAGTGAAGGTTACAAAATATTCATAACCTCCTCTCGCTTGGACAGATAAAGGCCCGCACAAATCAGAGTGAATCAATTCTAGTACTTCCTTGGATCTATACCCCTTATCACTAAAGGGTCGCTTGGTCATTTTTCGTTCCAGGCATGATTCGCAGGTTGGAAAGTCCTCATCTTTCACACCACTGAGTATTCCATCAGTTATCAACCTTTGAATCCTGCCCATGTTAATATGACCTAGCCTAAGATGCCATAAGTACTTTTGATTCATCCTAGAAGGCTCCTTTCTCTTATTGGTACTAGATGTGTTAAAAGACTCTACTCGTTGCATCGTGGAATAATCAGGATTCAGTATATATAAGTTGCCTATCAATGTACCAGAACATATATACTCACCATTCTTTTTGATAATAACAGAACTATCAAAAGAAACAGAATATTTATTCAAAACCAATTTAGAAACCGAAACAAGGTTCTTTCTAAAATTCGGTACATAAAGACAATTATTCAATACCAAAACTTTATTATTAAAAGACAAATAAATATCTCCCACTGCAACTGCCGCCACTTTCGTAGCGTTGCCCATGTAGATAGTGATCTCTCCCTCTCTAAGCCGCCGGGTTTCCTGGAACCCCTGCAAAGAATTGCAGACATGATCAGTGGCTCCCGTATCCACACACCAGGTACCGGTGGATAACACCGCTAAACATGTTTCAGTGACTAAGGAAAAGTTCATACCTCCTTGTCTGAGAGGACAATTAGACTTCCAATGTCCAGACTGCTTGCAACGGAAACACTTGCCCTTGGGCTTGTTCACTCCATTCCGTGGTCCACCATTGCTGGGTCCACTGGGTTTCCGTCCTTGCTTCTTCTTCCTCTTAGTCCCCGGAGGGCCAGGAAGTTTCACAGCCACAAGTGCCTGAGACTTCTTAAAGATTCCCTCTGCCGCCTGGAGTTCAGTCAGGAGTTCCGCCAACGTATATAACCTCTTGTTCATGTTATAGTTCAGGCGGAACTGCTCAAAACTCTTAGGCAGAGACTGGAGCACTATATCGATCTGGGTTTCCCCATCGATAGATCCTCCCATAATCTCTATCTCATTCAGATAGCCTATCATCCTAAGAACGTGATCCCTCACGGGCGTTCCTTCGGACATAGTGGCCGTCATGAGTTGCCTCATGGCATCTTGCCTGGCTGCCCTATCCTGACTACCAAACATCTCCTTGAGGTTAAGCATCATATCATAGGCAGTGGTCATGGCTTCATGCTGATGTTGCAGCACATTTGACATAGAAGCCAAAATGTAGCACCGCGCCATCTGATTAGCCTTGACCCACTTCCGATGAGCTTCCTTTTCCTCAGGAGTGGAGGTGTCAATAGGTTCATCAGGACAATCCTCATGGAGTACATATTTGTACTCCTCAGCAGTCAGGACAATGTCCAAGTTTCGTTTCCAGTCAATATAGTTCGGACCAGTGAGTTTGTTCTCTTTTAGTATCATGGATAGCGGGTTGAGTGCCATATCTATAAAAGAGACAAATCAAACTGTCAAATTTAATTCGATATTAACTCCCTTAATTAATATCATTAAATCTACCAATCAATCCTAAAATCCCATCAGACTAGCATGCCACGTTCATGTGGACGTATACTAGTCCAAATGATTTTATAACTGGACTTTTTCTTCGGTCGTACATCATTACATCAGTGACTCCGATGGGGAGGATACTGTAAAGCGTACCTAAGTGTATACCATTTCTCAGTACTAAGTTAACCGCTCGGAAACTACACGCCCACCGCAAGCCACGTTAGTGTGGACGTTTACGTTGACATGCGGTCCCTTTACGATTTCCTATAACTGTCGAGCCTCAATTAACCCAAAGTTCCGTTTCCGTCTAGTAAGCCACGATAGTGTGGACGTTTACTAAACAAACAACTTTGTTAATTGAATTCCATTTAATAAATTTCACAATTTCGTTAATCAAAGCTTGATATCTCGTAAGTGAAACTCTAAGTTTCTAACCAGCGATCAATCATGCAATTGAGCCCTATCTCTCACAAAGTGAGGGAGCCAACCAGACAATCGATCTAGTCATCAAATGACTCGAATGTCTCTAATCTGTGTCATCGACATAACCAAGCGCTTTGGCTCCATTCCACTCCCCGGGGTGAGAATGAGTCGAGTTGAAATTAGTCTTTGAAAGACAGATTAGGCATTGCTTTGAAAAACTTAAGTGTTCAATTCTATAAATGGAATTGAATTCGAATTTTGATCCAGTGATATCCGTGTGTCAACTTTATCCGATAGGGAGGATGACACTAAAGCCAACTCGTAAGCGACACACATCACTATCAAAACAGAGAATGGAGACCGCGGGATTGTTTCCAATCCCTCTCCCACTTAGTTTTTACGAAAGGGATAACATTCACATGCATATAAATTAAAGCATAATAAAACGCACGTAAACACACAAAAAGCATTTAACGTGGCCCGATTATTATGGCCTTTAAAATCTTCGATGCACGTCTTCTCGGATCTTCGTCTCGTTGCTCGTCTCGGTCTCGGTCCATCACCGACTCGTCTAAGGATCAAGAGACGAACCCCTCCCACTGGAGTATCGTCCCGGGCCCTCGACAAGCGATCCGTGATGTCCGTCGAACCCCCGAGCCGCTGCTGCCAAACCTCAAACAGCGCCCGCCGTTTGGGAAACAGCGGTCGCTGGAGGAACTGCAAACGGCGACCGCCGTTTGCCCTCCAGCGGGCGCCGTTTGTGCACAGTAGCCTCGGGTTCGACTCCTCGACCCTCGTTCGTCCGTCCTTCGATCTTCTCTCGATCCACCAAGTAGCAGCAACATTACAAGAATAATACTAACTACTTCCGGCATCGATCCTATACAGGAATGATCGATCCTATACACCCGGATAAACGAAAAAACGAAAAAATCCTAAACGACTCAACCCGTCGTTTTAAACTATTACAAACAAGCAACGTTTTAAAACAAAGATCTCGACAACCCCGAGAGTTTAACAAACCACAACATACAGTACATAAACATATGACCATAATAATCGGGTTACCTGCAAAACAAACTCGCAAACAATACAAGAACGCATAACCGGCTCTGATACCAATTGTTGGAAATCGTCTCTCCGGGATGTGTTCGTTCGATCGCTCGAACATCCGAACCACCACAGTCGACATCCGAAGTCACTACTTCGTTCGCTTGACAGCCCATGACCCGAATCACGCCCAGCCATCGCCCCGGAGGACAACCGCGCGAAACGGAGCTGGACTGTACCCAATCAGCGCCCGCCGATTGCAGTCCAGCGGTCGCTGGTGGAGCTGCAAACAGCGGTCGCTGTTTGCCCACCAGCGGGCGCTGTTCGTCCGCGAACAGCAACGCGACGTTGCTGTTCCGGGCTCGTTTCCGGGTCGTTTTTCCTCATCCGACTACCGATCCGGAGGTCCTAGACCCCCCAGTAGTCGAGGAACACTACCCACGACCCCGGAATCCGATCTACGTTCATATACGTTCAACGAGATAAAACCGAGATCGAAATAAATGCGGAATTGAAAGTTCCGATCTCATACCTCTCGGTCGATTGTTGAGACCTTAGATGCTTCTGGTGTATGACTCTGCCCCGACTCCAACCGTTGTGTGGGCAACGATCTGTTGGGTTTGCCTTTTCTGCTTTCTTCTTCTTCTACCGTGATATTCTTTTTCTCAGTTAGAGAAAAATATCAGCGCTAACTAATGTATTTTACAGAGAAAAATTATAATTGCGTTAACAATTGTTTTTCTCAGTAAAATAGAAAAGCGGCGAACTGTAGGTTTAGAATAGGCAAGGGGGGGGGGGGGGTTTATATAGAGTTACACCAGGGACCCAAGGTTAAATTAATTAAGGGCTAAATTGAAATATTAATTAACTTGGAATACGTAAACGCAATTCCTTAATTAATCGATTTCAATTTTAATTATTATTAACTCCACTATAAAATAATAATTGAATTCCCGAAATTAATTTTAATATTATTTCAACAATAATAAATCCGCCGAAATTACATATACGACTTTCCCCGTGTTTAAGATATCGAACGTCCACGAATTTATTTAATTACTAATAATTAAATTAATTCGTTTCTTATTATCCGAGACTAGTACCACTCATCCTTATTATCATGTGGAACAAATCCACCTGCAGGGTTTACATGATAAACTTTATGAGCTCATCTCGGGGACGTTATCAACCCGATAAACGGGACACGGTTTCCTGTCTATAATCTATAGCATGCCGTGAGTACAATTACGATTCCCAATTTACCGAGTATCTCGACTAATCAAATGGTCTCACTCATTGGCAAGTTAAAGAACCGAGAATTGGACACACGCACCTATAATTATATAGGGATTTAAGAATTCGTATATCCGTAATTCTGAGGTCTAGTTCGATTACGTCGATTAGTATAAATCGAACGCCCTCCCGTGGTCCTGCTCAATACACCAAGTGTACAAGTGTAACATAATAGTCAAGACCAACTATTACCCAGTCACACTACGACGTACCGATGGATTGTCCCTGTCCATCTAAGTCGTGAGCTTCTGTTCGATACTATACGAGTAACCGACAGTATGATCTTCCGCGTGTCTCCTCACGCCATACTGTCTACAACGTATATATATCTAGGACTATTGCATTCAAGTACAAGATAGACAAGACGCCGACAGTTTGATTAATAGATAATGTAAAACACAGATAAGGAGTTCCATATTGTCACTAAACTAGACATTTAGAATATAACTCCATCACGATCGACCCTCGGTCGATCGCCGGGGGCAGCCACGGCAGGCGCCCCCTCCTCCATCGGCGGTGGCGGTGAGTCGCCGGACTCACCGCCGGGGGCTGCTACGAGCAGCCCGGGGATGCACGATGCATCCCCATGCGATCGCCCACCGCAATCGCGAGCCCCATACGGGGGTTCGGCTAGGGCACGCGTGGGTTCTCCCCGCGTTATGCTTTGGTCGAGCTCCAGTTCGTGTGGTGGTTCGCGGGGGTTTCCGGCGAAAGGTTTTTTCGATTGGGTTGTCGGTTCCGCAAGTTTGACAATCTGGATATTCGATCTCCAAAAGATTTCGGTCGGAATTAATTAGATAATTTATTTATTTAAATTTATTAATTCCGGGATATCGATTTCCAACAGTTGGGCATTTCATTCAAGATGATGGGATCGTACAATGAGGCAAGCATCTTCGAGATCAACATGGCCATTGGAGCGGCCAGTTTTAAAGATAAGTTTTCTGAGTACAAGGACAGGTTGACCACGCCACCAGAGCGCACACAGAAGGAAAGGAACGAGATCTGGAAGGCCTTGAGCAAGGAGAAAGTATTCAAGTCACAGGAGGCCAAAAACTTCCAGCTCAAAGACGACGCCTTGCGCATCTGCCACCGTATCCTGGCCTACAATTTTTATGGGAAGAAGGACAACAGCAACACAGTCTCCCTTACCGAGCTTGATCTACTGTGGTGCATGACCAAGAAGATCAAGGTCAACTTTGGATTTTTCTTGTGCGCACAACTGAACAACATCTTGAGCAAGCCAGCACAGAGGTTGTCCCTTGCCCACTTTCCAGGAGTCCATGCCCAGAGGATGGAGTTGAAGCTTGACTTTGAGTTGATGGAGATGATGCCCGAGGAGAAGTTTGACCACGCATGTCTGAATAGGATGGCTGATATCAGAATTGATGGAGAGGATTGGGTGTTCACAAACCCAGAGGAAGTGAAGGCCTTTGCACTGGCAGCCAAGGAGAAAGTGAAGACCGAGCCTGTGAGTCGACCAAGTGTGAGGGTCGAGTCGCAGAAGGAGGAGATCCTTGAGCAATTGGATGTCCTCGAGGAGAAGCAGGACCGTATTGGAGAGAAGCAGGAAGAGATGCACGCTGCCCTACTTGCCAACTTCGCCCACGTTGGTTTCAGGTAACCACCTGAACCCAAACCCTAAATGTACCCTCCCTTTGTTTTTAGTAGATTAGGTTTTATTTTTGTTTTTATTTTTATTTTGGTCTTGAGTCTGCCCGACTCGTGTCTGATGGGGTCGATCTCCTTATTTGCACACTTTGCCCAGGGCAAAGTGTGTATGTGGGAAGGTGCGCCAACATCGTTGGAGTCGGAGTCAGGGGAGATGCTTGCCCAACTTATTACTGTTTCCACACTTTGCCGGAGGCAAAGTGTGTGAGTGGGGGAACGGCAAGAGCAACCCCATAGTTTGATCTAGTCGCATGCTTGATAAATACCCTGATCAATTTGAACAGTTTTCAAAATTAATAGTCCATGCATGAAAAATATTAGGGACGATGGAATTGCAACTAGGTAAGCTGTGAGGATTTGAGCCTACATTGTGTGTGATATTTCTTTCTTGAGAGTAGCTGTTTAAAAAGTTTGTGATGCTGAAGCTTGCCCAAGTTCTTACCATTGTGTTTATTTGAAAATTGAGTTGAGGTAGTAAATAATTTAGGCATTTTGTTCTGTACCATAAATAAAAAGAAGACCCTTGTTAGCCCCTTGAGACGAGCCTATATTCCTTGATCACCTGGGGGAAAACTCCCACTGCCCTGACCAACCTGCAAATATGCTCAATTACATAAAAAGAGCAAGTCAGGGCAAAGTCTTCTAAAAAAAAAAAAAAAATAGAAAAAGAAAAAAAGAAAAAAAAAAGAAAAAAAAAACAAAAGAAAAAAATAGATCCATGAATAAAAGGGTGTGCTAAGGCCCGTAAGAAAGAGAAGAAAATAGGAGGAAATTTGCTAAGTAAAATGCATGTCCTACCTAAGATCAATTCTGGGCATTGCCCAAGGTAGCCTATGCAGTCACCCTAGAAAGCCCTAATGATATTGCCTAACTCAATTGAAAATTTCACAGGATAGAACTTGGTCAAGCCCAAAGCAGAACTTCTTTTAAAACAGCATTGAGCGAAACACTACCCATCCACTACATAGAGAGAAACACTTAGTGAGAATCCCAAAAATCCTGTTGCAAACTCTTGACCGTTTTTTATGCATTCCATTGATTATGATTTTGACTGTCTGTTCACTTGATCAACTCTCTGTATTTTGATAAGCATGCTGTCCTTGAGTCTTCTGTTTTCTTTCTATCTCTACCCCCTGACGACGCGAAAACTTTGTCGTGGAAGCTAACGCGGCCAAAATAAATTTATAAAGATTCCTAAACTCAACACAAGATAGCAAGTGATAAGTATAGGGTCGATCCCACGAGGAAGCAATTGCAATTTAGTTAATCTCGGCTTTGCCCAAATAGTGTCACAATAAAAAGGTTTTGAGTTTGGTTGCTGAGTCACAGCGTTTAATCAAACTACCAACTAACAGAAACAATTAAACTAATTTACCCAAACTAACATGCAGAAATAATAAACTATCGCTTTGACCAAACTGAAACAGAAAAGTAATTAATCAAACTGAATATCAAATAAGAGAAAGTAGGCTTCTGGGCTTTGGCTTCTCTCTGGGTTCTCTAGGCAAACTACCGATCCCTGGCACTAATGGTTTCAACTGATGGTTTGTCAATCGGTTATAGGATGTCGAACAAAGTGAAAGCAGTCCTATTAAGTCACGCCTACAGTCACCCCACCCCAATCCGTCCTTACTGGGTAAAGAAAAGGCAAGGTATACTTATGCCTAATCCCCTGAGCCTAGACAATTCGATACCTATGTGGTCGCATGGATCTAGTTTGCCCAAACTCGCATTACTCTCTCGACGAACCCAATTCGGCCAATAGCATGTCCGGAAATCCGAATCATACGACCGCTACTCCAACACGTTCTCGCGCTATGCCCGTAGTACATCTAACGCGGAATACTCGGTTGATCAATCCCTTGTATCTCAAAGTGTAAGGGTTTCCTAACGACCAAATTAGTCTGCCCAAACCTGCAAGAATATGGTTAAACCTCAACTATGTATCGGGAACAAACCTCCATGCAGTTAACTAAAAGCCCTAACAACCTCACGGTTCTATCTTAGCCCAGGGTCCCCTTCGATCAGCCTTTGCCCAGACGCCCTGCAAGTTTAGCTACTCATACGTGAAGAAATAAAACAAGAAATAAATTGGAAAACGAAACTGAAATTCATATTAACTTAAAATCTGAAATCGTTCAACTGGAATAGCAAAAACTAAGTAATAAAAACATAAAGCAATAAATTGTTTTAATGCCCGAAGGCTCGATCAACTTCACAACAAAACAACTTGGCCGGAAATCTCCAAGCTTCAATCGTCGGCGGCTGCTTCGTGAACGGGGTCGGATGTCTGTCTTCTGTCTTCTCCAGCTTCTCTTCCTTTTATAGGCTTGAATTAGGGTTGCGGGATCGCAGTTGCATGGGCCGCTGCATGGGCTTCCTTTTCCAGGCGCCGCTAAGTACTTTCCATCTTTAGCTCCAGCCGCCTTTGACTTTGCCCGATGGCAATCCGCTTCCCAAACTCTCTACAGGTATTCTTCTCCTCCACAGGTGAACGGACCAGGCACGGTACTTGGTAATCGGTCTGGGTCTTCTACTTCATGACTTGCCCAAAGTGGCCTGGTTTGCCTGATTAGGCCAAACTGCTCAGTCACTACATGCTCCAGATCGCTGTTTGCCCAAAGAAGGGGGTTTCCTTGCCTCTTTTGCCCAGTGCGCCACCTGTTACCTGTTTGCCTGCACACTCTGACCAAACACTCTACTGTGCCCTCCCAGACACATAAACTGACTCAAACTGACTCAAAAAGGGGCTCAAGATGAGCAAATAAAATGGCTCATCAAACCGCACACACTTGCAATACGCTTGTCCTCAAGCGTGGGGTTTGACTCACCGGACTCAAGACCAAAGTGAAAAAGAAATCAAGATAGAGGGGGAAACAAATAAACAGAGACTCAAAGGACATTAGCATGATTACAGAATATAAAATAGGCAAAGCAAATACAGGCAAATCAAAATTCAAGTTAGAGGCATAAAAATTCGGTCAAGAGTCTATACTAGGGCTTGGGGTCACTCCCTCACAAGTGTATCTCTCTTTTCAGTGTATGGGTATAATGTCACTCATTTTCTGTTGTGAAACTACTTTGCCCAAATTTGACAGTTTGCTGATCAAGTTATTCTGACTAAGTGGGGGGTCTCATCAAAGGGGCTTTTATTGGGTTGTAATGTAAGCTCTTTGGGTGGATTTTGAGGAGTAGGCACGGTTTGGGCAGAGGGCTATATATAGGTTTAGCCTTTCTCTACCACTTTGCCCCTTTTCTTACGGGCCTTAGCACACAACCAATTTATTCTATTTTTTTCTTCTTTTTTTTTCTTTTTTTTTTTTTTCAACATCAATCTCTCTACCCCCCTCATATCTGTCTGGTTGCCTATTGGCAAAGTGCCAGACTGGTATCAAAGAAAATTTCAACAGGCTCAAAGGGGCTAACAAGGGATTAATGTTCATTTAGTCAAACTGAAAGAAATGCCCTAATCATATAATAACCCCCACCCAACAGAACTACTTATCACAGCAAATAGGCAAAGTCAGGCATCATAAATTTCACAACAGTACTCTCAAGAAAGAAATCTTCATTCAATGTATGGCTCAAATCTCACAGTTTGCCTAGTATAGTTCCATCGTCCCTATTTTCATGCCTTTAACTACAAATTTTGAATTGCTGTATAAATGAAATTGCTTCTAACTGCCCTAAGTATTCACATAATCATGCTGACTCGATTAGACATAGAGGTTTGCCCTTTCCCTTTCCCCCCTCACACACTTTGCATAGGCAAAGTGGGTGAAATTAATAAGATCAGTAGGGGCTGCCTCGACCAAACAACAACTCTAATTGACGTTGGCGCACCTGCCCCTTCACACACTTTGCATAGGCAAAGTGTGTCAGCAGGGAGGTCGACCCTGTCGCCCGAGTTATTAGACTCAAACAGAAAAAACAAATAAAATAAAATAATAAAAAAAACTAAAAACAAGGGAGGGTCAGTTAAGTGCTAGGTTCAGGTGGGTACCTGAATCCCTTATGGGCAAAGTATGCCCTCATCATGCTGGTAAGCTCGTCCAGCCTCTGCTCTATCATCACAAGGCGCTCAGTCACCTCGCCATCTTCCTTCACCTCTTCCTTCTTCACCTTTGCCTTCACTGGCACAGCCTTCTCTACCTTCACTGGTTTATTATCATCAAAAGTTATTACCCCGTCACTGCTCTCCTTGATATCATGCATCCTCTTGAAACAAGCCTTGTCAAACTTCTCCTCGCTCATCAAATTCACTTTCTTCCCTTCCAGCAAATCCATCTTCGCGGCATACACCATAGGGAACTGGGCTAAGGAGTGGCGCTGCAGGGGGTGGGTGTTCAACCATTTCATCTGTGCATAGAGAAAAGACCCAAAGTCCAGCCTGATCTTCTTCTCCATGCACCACAGCATACCCAACTCAATCTGGGAGATCGCATTGCTTGTGTCCTGTTTGCCAAAGAAATTGACAGCCAGGATCCTATGGCAAACCCTCATCGCATCATCCTTCAACTGATGCCCCTTAGTGGTCTGTGCAATGAATGTCCCCCCTTTGCCCAGCACCTTCCAGATCTCATTCAACTCGCTCTTAGTTCACTCGGGCAAAGCCTTCAGTGCCCTCTGGTACTCCTTTGACTTCCACTCCTCAAAGGTCACCATCCCCAAACTGAGATCCAGTTCGGTGCAGCTTGCTTTGACCCTGCTTCCCAGTATCTCAAACTGGATGCCAGTAACTCCTTCCTCCTTGTCCTCTCTGATCACCAAAGTTCTGAAATACTCTCTCACCACCTTATCACTTATTTGCCCAGACCACTCCAAAAACTGAATCCACCCAATGTTTGCAAAGTACTCCCTCACTTTGGACTCTACCCCCATCAGCTTAAGTATGTCGAAACACACAGTCTTTGGCACCACAATTTTGCGGGGGGCGGCGCTGGTAGTCGCCGGAGTCGGAGCTTTGCGCTTCTTGGTCGAAGCCCTGGTGTTCGGTGTCTTTGGAAGGTTGTGGGTGACTTCAATTTCTGGTTCTTCTTCTTCCTCATCATCGCCGCCGGCAGCCGTTGAATTCTCCTCCTCCTTCTTCTCCTCGGCGCTTGAACCTGTATCAGATAATTTCAAACCCTTACCCTTGACGTCAGATCTGGATTTCTTCTTTGGTGGTTTTCCGATCGCGTCGCCGGTTGGTTGTTCAGACCCCTCCGCTGCGTTGGCCAGAGTCTCCAAATCTTTCTGCTCGGAAAGCTGGAGCACATCGAGCTCAGCGCTAAGTTGCGCTATCAAATTCTGGTCGACCGGCGGCGGGCTACTTGGGGTGTTGGACGATGGTAGTATTATGAAGAGCGGCACGGCGGAGGAAGCTTCTCCGGTTGTCTCAGTGGTTGCGGCGGCGGGCGCCTCATCCATATTCTCTTCCATGGCGGCGTCGTTCTTTGGCTCCGTCATCTTTTTGCGCTTTGCTTTGGTTGATTTAGTGGGTGGTGGTGGTGTGGTAAGATCGATATGGGTTCCGTCCGGGATTCCTCTCAGTTTATTTTTGGGTCGCTTACTCACCATTGACGATGGCACTTAGGGTTATAGGGATTTTTGAATTTTGGAAAGGGAGTGGATGAGGGTGGTTATCGGGTTTCGTGGGGGGGAGTTATGGAAAGTGTGGATTTGCAGAGTCCTAATGATGGGATGTTTTTCCCTCAAATCTCGCACCTTCCATCTATCCAGTTATGGTAAGCTCAAACTGATGTCCTTTGCCCAAACCCTGTCCCTGCAAAATCAAAAATACAATACACCCTTTCTTCCGGCCTCGTTAATTTTGATATGAAGTGATCTTTTTATTAAAAGCAAAAACTAAATAGTAAATAAAGCATAAAAAAACATACCAGGTTGCCTCCTGGTCAGCGCCCTATTTTAGGTCCTAGGCATGACCTTGCTGCTGACTTTGGCTAGAGATCGATGAAGGCAATTTGCCCCTCCAGCTCCTCTTGCCCAAAGTACGGTTTAACTCGTTGTCCGTTTACCTTGAAAATGTAGTCCTTTCCCTTGTATGTCTTACTCTTCAGCTCCACTGATCCATTAGGGCAAACTTCGTGAACAATAAAGGGTCCTTCCCATTTGGTGAACAGTTTTCCCTTTCTGAATAAGTTCCTAGTCTGATGTAGCAGCACCAGTTGTCCTGCCTCGATCTTTTTGCCTCTAATCAATTTGTCATGTGCCCGTTTGGTTCGTTCCTTGTAGTGAGCTGCATGATCATACGCCTCGATCCTGATCTGCTCCAGTTCTACAAGGTCTAACTTGCGCTCATTTCCTGCAAGATCCCAATCAAAATTGACTTTGTTCACTGCCCAATGTGCTTTATGTTCAATTTCCACGGGCAAATGGCATGCCTTCCCGAATAGCATCCTATATGGGGATATCCCAAAGGGTGTCTTGAAAGCAGTGCGGTATGCCCAAAGTGCATCATCTAATTTGTCAGACCAGTCTTTTCCCTCGGGTTTAACTGTCTTCCTTAGAATAGTCTTGATGATTCGATTGGATAATTCAGCTTGCCCATTTGCCTGGGGGTGATATGTTGTTGAAACCCGATGTGTCACCCCGTACCTATGAAGTAGCTTCTTTATCACAGCATTACAGAAATGAGTGCCTTGATCACTTATTAATGCTCTGGGCACACCAAATCGACTGAAAATATTCGCTTTGAGAAATTCTGCCACTACTCGAGAGTCATTAGTGGTTGTTGCTTTGGCTTCGACCCACTTAGATACATAGTCCACTGCCAGTAATATGTACTCTTTGCCCTTGGAGCTTGGGAGTGGTCCCATGAAGTCTATACCCCATACATCGAATATCTCCACTGGTAGTATGGGTACCGAAGGCATCTCGTCCCTCTTAGTCATATTACCTTCCCTTTGACATTGGTCACACCCCTTACACCAGGCAATGCAATCCTTAGTCAAAGTCTTCCAGAAAAAACCGCAATCTAAAATTTTTCTGGCAGTTCGCCTGTGCCCAAAGTGGCCTCCACATGGCTTCTCATGGCAGTGCCTCATTATAGCTTGTTGTTCTGATTCAGCTACACACCTTCTTAGTACCTGATCTTCGCATCTTTTCCATAAGTACGGCTCATCCCAGATGTAGCTCTTTGCCTCCCGTTTCATTTTATTTCTTTCGTAGATGGAAGCTTCGTCTCTGAACTCACCTCCTACTATATAGTTGACGAGGTCTGCGTACCAAGGTTCCTCGTGCATGGCATAGATGGAGTACAAGTGTTCGTCTGGAAATGTTTCGGTTATTGGTATATCCTCTTCTTTTTGTAAGATCCGGCTAAGGTGGTCTGCCACTAAGTTCTGGTTACCAGCCTTGTCCCTAATCTCGATGTCAAACTCCTGTAGCAGTAGGATCCATCGGATTAGTCTTGGTTTGGTTTCTTTCTTTGCCATTAAGTACTTGAGGGCGGCGTGGTCAGTGTACACTACAGTCTTGCTTCCCAATAGGTATGACCTGAATTTCTCAAAGGCGAACACTATGGCTAGCAGTTCCTTCACGGTGGTTGCGTAGTTACTTTGAGCGGCATTAAGTGTTTTCGAGGCATAATATATCACATGCCTCTCTTTGCCCTTTAGTTGCCCAAGTACTGCCCCTACTGCGTATGCACTAGCGTCACACATTAGTTCAAAAGGCATCCCCCACTCAGGGGGTTGGATGATGGGAGCTGTCACTAGTCTCTCCTTCAGATGGTTGAAGGCTCTTTGGCAATCGTCATCAAAGTCCCACTCCACATCGTTCTGCAGTAGTCTTGTCATCGGTTGGGCGATGCTGGCAAAGTCCTTCACAAAGCGTCTATAGAATCCTGCGTGACCAAGAAATCCTCTTACTTGTTTGATATTCCTTGGGTATGGCAGTTTGGCAATGACTTCAATTTTTGCCTTGTCGACTTCTATGCCTTTGGCTGACACTACATGTCCAAGGACTACTCCTTCTTCTACCATGAAGTGACACTTTTCATAGTTCAAAACCAAACTCTTCTCTACACACCGCTGCAGTGTTAGCTCCAAGTTTGCCAGGCATAGGTCAAAGGTATTACCATAAACCGTGAAGTCGTCCATAAATACTTCAATCCCGTTCTCTAATAGGTCAGAGAATATACTCATCATACAACGCTGGAAGGTCCCTGGTGCGTTACACAGCCCAAAGGGCATACGCCTATAGGCAAAGGTGCCAAAGGGACACGTGAACGTTGTTTTATCCTGATCCTCTTCAGCTACCCATATCTGCATATATCCCGAGTAACCATCTAAAAAGCAAAAGTGCTTCTTCCCGGCCAGTCGCTCTAACATCTCATCAATGAAGGGCAAAGGGAAATGGTCTTTACGGTAGTCTATACATACTCTCCATCCTGTCTGTAACCTGGTAGCAATTTGTTCTTTCTTCTCGTTCTCTACTACCTGGATCCCTGACTTCTTTGGCACAACGTGTATAGTGTTGGAAATAGACTACCCGGGACGAGTCCTTTCGACTACTCGAACATCCGGACACGCCCAGTCGACCTCCAGCATCACTACTTCCATCACGACGAAGCCCCAGACCCGAAACACGCCCAGCCATCATGCCCGTAGCACAACCGCGCATTTCCGAGGGCTAGCGTCGCGATTCCAGAATCGCGATGCTGCTGTTCGGGCTGTTCCGGCGCGATTTTCTCGATCCGACTGCTGTTCCGGCGATCGGAGAACGCCCAGCAGTCCGAGACCATCGAAACCAAGCCATCGAACACAATCGGTGTTTCGTTGTATGATTACGTACGAGATCAAATCGAAACGATGCGGAAATAGGGTTTCGATTCCATACCTTTGTCGCGTGATTCGGAGAAGCCGAATTGTTGAGACCACGAAGCCTTCCGGTGTATGTCTCTATCCCCGACGTTCAGCCGTTGAGTGGACAACGATCCGCTGAACCTTCCCCTTCTCCTTTCTCTCTTGAACCCACCGTAGGAATAATATCCTCTGTCTCAGAAATATATTTGCGCAAGTAAAATTATTTCTACAGAGGAAAATTAATTGCGCAAGCTTTTTATTTTCTCTGTAGAATTAATTATAGCGGTTTTGATCTTCTGTCTCAGAAATATAATTGCGCTAGCAATTAATTTCTCCAGAAAATAATTTCTCCTGAAAATAATAACAGCGCTAATCTATTTATTTATTTTTTTACAGAAAAATAATTGCGCAAACAATTTATTTTTCTCCGCAAAAATAAAATAGCGGCGTTTCTTAGGTTTAGAGAAAGAAGAGGGTGAGGTATTTATAGAGCTACACCAGAGACCTTATGGAAATTAATTATTAGGCTAAATTGCAATTTAATTAACTCGGCGTCCTAAATGGCAAACTTTAATTAAATTCCACAATTTTAATTATAATTAATTCTACTATAAAATTATAATTGAATTCCCAATAATTAATTTATATTATTTCAACAATAATAATTCCGCCGAATTACATATACGACTTTCCCCGTGTTTAAGATATCGTATGTCCACGAATTAACTTTAATTACTAATAATTAAATTAATTCGTTTCTTGTTATCCGAGACTAGTACCACTCATCCTTATTATCATGTGGAACGAATCCACCTGCAGGGTTTACATGAAAAACTTTATGAGCTCATCTCGAGGACATCATCAACCCAATAAATGGGACACGGTTTCCTGTCTATAATCTATAGCATGCCGTGTGTACAATTCCGATTCCCAATTTACCGAGAATATTGACTAATCAATTAGTCTCACTCACTAGTAAGTCAAAGAACCGAGAACTGGACACACGCACCTATAATTATATAGGGATTAGGAATTCGTATATCCGTAATATCTGAGGTCTAGTTCGATTACTGCGATTAGTATAAATCGAACGCCCTCCCGTGGTCCTGCTCAATACACCAAGTGTACGAGTGTAACATGATAGTCAAGACCGACTATCTACCAGTCACACTACGACGTACCGATGGATTGTCCCTGTCCATCTATGTCGTGAGCTACTGTTCGATAGTATACGAGTAACCGACAGTATGATCTTCCGCGTGTCTCCTCACGCCATACTGTCTACAACGTATACATCAAGGTCTATTGCATTAAATGCAATCATGCTTGAATCATATCTCGAATTAAGGTATAGATAAGGAGTTCCGTATTTGCACTAAACTAGAAATTTAGAATACAACTCCATCAATCTCCCACTTATACTAAAAGTCTAGTCGCCCTCTCCCAAACATCAGATTCCCATAACCTTATCACGCCTACCCAACGATTTCGCTGGAAGAGCCTCTGTGAATGGTTTTACCAGGCAATCCTCTCGATGCTATCTAGGTGACAACTGCATCGTCTTACTAGACGATCTCTCGAATCAGGTGGTACTTGCGCTCTACGTGTTATCTCCCACTGTGGACTCGTGGCATTTCAAGCTTGCCAATACCGCTATTCAAAATAGCTTTGGGTAAACTAGAAACCACATCTAAGTCCCTTAGGAAGTTCTGGAGCCACACTGACCTTTTAACTGCCTCAGAGGCCGTTATCCTTTCAGTTTCCATGGTAGAGTCCGTAATGCATCGCTGCTTTACATTCTTCCATGTGACTGCTCCACTTCACAGTGAGAACACATAGCCTGACTTCGACTTTCGACTGTCCCTGTTTGATTGGAAATCCAATTCTATGTAATCCAAAGGAAACAACTTGACTGCTTTGTAACTCAGAACATAATTCCTGGTCCTCTGCAGGAGCCTAAACATGTTCTTTACATCAGTCGAGTTATCCTTTCCAGGATTACTATGATATCTCACCACCATGCCCACGGCATAGTAGATATCAGTCTCGTGCATAGCATTACATACATTAAGCTTCCCACCATTAAGGTGCAGGGAACTGCTTACTCTTCATCTATCTCCTTTATTGTGTCGGACACAAAACTTTAGATAGATGAATTCCACATCTAAAGGGTGAAGACCTTTCTTGGAATTCTGTATGCTGCAACGAGTAAGAATTGTATTTATGTATGAGGCTTGAGATAAGTTCTATGTTCTTTTCTGGCGATCATTTATAACTTTGATCCCAAGAACATTCCCGACTTCTCCTAAGTCCCTCATATTGAATTACTCGGACAACCATCCTTTTATGTCCGATAACATCTTTCATATTGTTGCCAATTTAGAAGGATGTCGTCTACATAAAGAATGAGAAAACACTACATCTTTTCCGTCACTTCTTTGTTACACACAGGACCCAAACATGCCTTAAATGAATCCATAAAATGGATTTTCTCATAGATCCGCATGTGTCCAAGATCTTGAAGCTTCCTTCAATCCTAAGATCGATTAAGCTTCCTTACCAAATGCTCTTGGCTCTTTTCGATGAATCCCTCTGGCTGTCCCACACAGATGGTCCCGTCAAGACTTCGATTTAGGAAATCCGTCTTGACTTCCATCTTCCATGTGGAGACAAAAGAATCCAAGTATGATTCGAAGGTTGGAAGGTCCTTTCCTTCAACCTAGCTGAGTGGTCCATCAGCTTTCATCCTTTTGAATCGTACTTAAGTTAAAATGATTTAGCCTAAGATTCCATAAGTACAGTTGATTCATCCTAGAAGGATCTTTACTATTATTGGGGTTCGACAATGTGTTATTAGCTCCGGTCTGTTGCATCGTGGAAGAATACGGATTTAGTATTAAATTTTCTATCAATGTACCAGAATAGATAATATCCACGTTTCCTACTCTGATAAGTGTGAAACCATCAGAAGAAACGGAATATCCATCCTAAGCCAATTTAAAAATCCAAAATGAAATTTCTTTCTAAATGTCGGCACATAAAGACAATTTATTAGAACTTAAATCCTACCGTTTAAAAACATTTAACATCTCCCACTGCAACGGCTGTTACCTTAACAATATTGCCCATGTAGGTTATAACTTCTTGTTGCTTGAGAGGACAATTAAAACTCCCAGTATCCAAACTTCTTACAACGGAAGCACTTGCCCCTTGGGCTTGCTTGTCCCATTCCGTGGTCCAGATATATTAGGCCCACTGGGTTTCCGTATTTGCTTCTTCTTCCTTTTGCCGCCCGAAGGCCTAGGAAGAGTCAATTTTTCAGCCACAAGTGCTTCGAGAGCCCTTGAAGATTCCCTCTGTTGGATTTCGACTACCCGGGATGCGTTCGTTCGATCGCTCGAACATCCGAACGCTCCCAGTCGACCTCCGGTGTCGCTACCTCGTTCACACGACAGCCCTTGACCCGATTCACGCCCAGCCATCGCCCCGGAGGACAACCGCGCGAAACGGAGCTGGTCTGTACCCAATCAGCGCCCGCTGATTGCAGACCAGCGGTCGCTGGTGGAGCTGCAAACAGCGGTCGTTGTTTGCCCACCAGCGGGCGCTGTTCGTCCGCGAACAGCAACGCGACGTTGCTGTTCCGGGCTCGTTTCCGGGTCGTTTTTCCTCATCCGAATACCGATCCGAAGGTCCTAGAATCCCCAGTAGTCGAGGAATGCGATCCACGATGCCCGGATCCCGATCGTACGCTCAAAATATGATCAACGAAATATGAGATCAAATTAAAAGTGCGGAATAAGAACCGATCTCATACCTTCTCGGTCGATTGTTGAGACCTTAGCGATTGCTAGTGTATGCCTCTTCCCCGACTCCAACCGTTGTGTGGGCAACGATCCGTTGGGTCTGCCTTTTCTGCTTTCTCCTTTTCTCTACCAGCGTTAATATATCTTTTCTCTCTTAGAGAAAATATCAGCGCTAACTTTATGTTTTTAACAGATAAAAACTTAATTGCGCTAAACAATTAATTTCTCTGCTGAAAATAAAAAGCGGCGAAGTGTAGGTCTAGAATAGGCAAGGGGGGGGGGGGGGGGGTTATATAGAGTTACACTAGGGACCCCTTAGGTAAATAAATTCCGGGCTAAACTGCAATTTAATTAAACCGGTGTCCTTAAAAGAAAACCTTTAATTAAATTCAATTTTAATTATAATTAATTCCACTATAAAATTATAATTGAATTCCCGAAATGAATTTAATATTATTTCAACAATAATAATTCCGCCGAAATTACATAAACGACCTTCCCCGTGTTTAAGATATCGTATGTCCACGAATTAATTTTATTACTAATAATTAAATTAATTCGTCTCTTATTATCCGAGACTAGTACCACTGAACCTTATTATCATGTGGAACAAATCCACCTGAAGGGTTTACATGATAAAATTTATGAGCTCATCTCGGGGACATCATCATCCCGATAAACGGGACACGGTTTCCTGTCTATAATCTATAGCATGCCGTGTGTACAATTCCGATTCCCAATTTACCGAGTATCTCGACTAATCAATTAGTCTCACTCATTGGCAAGTTAAAGAACCGAGAATTGGACAAACGCACCTATAATTATATATAGGGATTAAGAATTCGTTTATCCGTAATATCTGAGGTCTAGTTTGATTACGTCGATTAGTATAAATCGAACGCCCTCCCGTGGTCCTGCTCAATACACCAAGTGTACAAGTGTAACATAATAGTCAAGACCAACTATTTCCCAGTCACACTACGACATACCGATGGATTGTCCCTGTCCATCTAATTCGTGAGCTTCTGTTCGATAATATACGAGTAACCGACAGTATGATCTTCCGCGTGTCTCCTCACGCCATACTGTCTACAACGTATACATCTAGGACTATTGCATTCTAGTACAAGATAGACAAAATGCCGACAGCTTGATTAATAGATAATGAAAAACACAGATAAGGAGTTCCATATTGTCACTAAACTAGACATTTAGAATATAACTCCATCAATCTCCCACTTATACTAAATCTCTAGTTGCCCTCTACCATACATCCGATACCCATCCCCTTCACGTGTCTCTTGAACGCTTCCGCTGGAAGTGCCTTCGTAAAGGGGTCAGCCAGGTTATCCGCTGATGCAATCTTGGTGACAACCGCATCGCCTCTCCTGACGATGTCTCTAATCAGGTGGTACTTGCGATCTATGTGTTTACTCGCATTGTGGGCTCGTGGTTCCTTTGCATTTGCCACTGCACCGCTATTGTCATAATAAATTGTGATAGCTCTAGGCATCTTAGGAACCACATCCAAGTCCATAAGGAAGTTCCGGAGCCACACCGATTCTTTAGCTGCCTCAGAGGCTGCTACATATTCGGCTTCCATGGTAGAGTCCGAAATGCATTTCTGCTTAACACTCTTCCATGAAATTGCTCCACCTCCCAATGTGAACACATAGCCTGATGTAGACTTTCGCTGATCCTTATCAGATTGGAAATCCGAGTCTGTGTAACCAATTGGAATCAACTCGGACGCTTTGTAACTCAGAACATAATTCCTAGTCCTTCGCAGGTACTTAAGTATGTTCTTTACAGCAGTCCAGTGACCCTGTCCAGGGTTACTCTGATATCTAGCTACCATGCCCACGGCATAGCAAATATCAGGTCTCGTGCACAACATGGCATACATTAGACTTCCTACTGCCGAAGCATAAGGAACCTTCTTCATGTAATCTATCTCCTTTTGTGTTTTGGGACACATATCTTTAGATAGATGAATTCCATGGCAGAAAGGTTGAGCACCTCTCTTGGAATTCTGCATGTTGAAACGAGCCAGAATCGTATCAATATATGAAGCCTGGGACAAGCTTAATGTTCTTTTTCGGCGATCCCTTATAACCTTGATCCCAAGAACATGCCCAACTTGTCCTAAGTCTTTCATATCGAATTGCTTGGACAACCATCCCTTTATGTCCGACAACATTTTCACATTGTTGCCAATTAGAAGGATGTCGTCTACATAAAGCACGAGAAACTCCACGCTGTTTCCGTCACTTCTCCGGTATACACACTCCTCCTCCATGCTTTGAATGAATCCATAAGACTGGATAACCTCATCAAACCGCATGTTCCAAGATCTAGAAGCTTGCTTCAATCCATAAATGGATCGGTTTAGCTTACACACTAGATGCTCTTGGCCTTTCTTGATGAAACCTTCTGGCTGTCTCATGTAAATGGTCTCGTCAAGATTCCCATTCAAGAATGCTGTCTTGACGTCCATTTGCCACACCTCATAATCCATATAAGATGCTATAGACAAAAGAATCCGAATCGACTTTAGCATAGCTACCGGCGAAAAAGTTTCCTCATAATCGATCCCTTCTTTCTGAGTATACCCTTTCGCAACAAGCCTAGCCTTGAAGGTTTCAACCTTCCCGTCAGACCCTCTTTTTCTCTTGTACACCCACTTGCTACCAATGGCTTTTACACCTTTGGGCGGTGCAACAAGATTCCAGACCTGATTTGAATCCATTGATTCAATCTCAGATTTCATCGCCTTTTGCCAAGACTGAGCATCTTGATCTTTAAGCGCCTCGCCATAGGTCCAGGGATCGGCTTCATGTTCTCCAGGTAACAAGTCCGAAGACTCACCTATAAACATGAACCTATCGTGTTGTCGAACAACCCTCCCACTACGACGAGGCTCCGGTGTAACCTCAGTAACTACAGGTGCAGACTGTGGTGGCGTATCACTCGGTTCGGTTGGATCTAAGCCTTGATCGTCTCCTCTCAGTTCGTTAAGTATTATCTCACTCTTGAGCTTATGGTCCATTATATAATCCTCTTCCAAGAACCGAGCGTTGGTGCTAACAACGATCTTCTGGTCCTTAGGACTATAAAATAGACCACCTTTCGTTCCTCTAGGATATCCTATAAACAACCGAATATCTGAACGAGATTCCAACTTATCAGCCCCATGCTTCAGCACATGTGCTAGACAACCCCAGACCCGAATGTGTTTCAAATTTGGCTTTCGCCCGGTCCACAATTCCGAGGGCGTCTTAGGGACTGATTTAGAAGGAACTAAGTTCAGGATATACGTCGCTGTTTCCAAGGCATATCCCCAGAACGAAACTGGTAGTTCTGAATAACTCATCATAGATCTTACCATTTCCATAAGAGTCCTATTCCTTCTTTCTGCTACACCATTCTGCTGGGGCGTGTATGGTGCAGTCATCTGGGAGTCAATCCCATTCTCTAATAAGTACGCCTTAAACTCTCCCGAGAGGTACTCTCCTCCACGATCAGATCGTAGAGTCTTTATGGTTTTACCATGAAGGTTCTCCACAAGAGCTTTGTACTCCTTGAACTTGTCAAAGCACTCGCTCTTGCGGCGCATCAGGTATATAAAACCATACCTTGAGTAATCATCAGTGAAGGTTACGAAATATTCATAACCTCCTCTCGCTTGGACAGATAAAGGTCCGCACAAATCAGAGTGAATCAATTCCAGTACTTCCTTGGATCTATACCCCTTATCACTAAAGGGTCGCTTGGTCATTTTTCCTTCCAGGCATGATTCGCAGGTTGGAAAGTCCTCATCTTTCACACCACTGAGTATTCCATCAGTTATCAACCTTTGAATCCTGCCCAAGTTAATATGACCTAGCCTAAGATGCCATAAGTACTTTTGATTCATTCTAGAAGGCTCCTTTCTCTTATTGGTACTAGATGTGTTATTTGACTCTACTCGTTGCATCGTGGAATAATCAGGATTCAGTATATATAAGTTGCCTATCAATGTACCAGAACAGATATACTCACCAATCTTTTTGATAATAACAGAACTATCAAAAGAAACAGAATATTCATTCAAAACCAATTTAGAAACCGAAACAAGGTTCTTTCTAAAATTCGGTACATAAAGACAATTATTCAATACCAAAACTTTATTATTAAAAGACAAATAAATATCTCCCACTGCAACTGCCGCCACTTTCGTAGCGTTGCCCATGTAGATAGTGATCTCTCCCTCTCTAAGCCGCCGGGTTTCCTGGAACCCCTGTAAAGAATTGCAGACATGATCAGTGGCTCCCGTATCCACACACCAGGTACCGGTGGATAACACCACTAAACATGTTTCAGTGACTAAGGAAAAGTTCATACCTCCTTGTCTGAGAGGACAATTAGACTTCCAATGTCCAGACTGCATGCAACGGAAACACTTGCCCTTGGGCTTGTTCACTCCATTCCGTGGTCCACCATTGCTGGGTCCACTGGGTTTCCGTCCTTGCTTCTTCTTCCTCTTAGTCCCCGGAGGGCCAGGAAGTTTCACAGCCACAAGTGCCTGAGATTTCTTAAAGATTCCCTCTGCCGCCTGGAGTTCAGTCAGGAGCTCCGCCAACGAATATAACCTCTTGTTCATGTTATAGTTCAGGCGGAACTGCTCAAAACTCCTAGGCAGAGACTGGAGCACTATATCGATCTGGGTTTCCCCATCGATAGCTCCTCCCATAATCTCTATCTCATTCAGATAGCCTATCATCCTAAGAACGTGATCCCTCACGGGCGTTCCTTCGGACATAGTGGCCGTCATGAGTTTTCTCATAACATCTTGCCTGGCTGCCCTATCCTGACTACCAAACATCTCCTTGAGGTTAAGCATCATATCATAGGCAGTGGTCATGGCCTCATGCTGATGTTGCAGCACATTTGACATAGAAGCCAAAATGTAGCACCGCGCCATCTGATCAGCCTTGACCCACTTCCGATGAGCT
This sequence comes from Euphrasia confusa, assembly GCA_954870475.1. Classification (NCBI taxonomy): domain Eukaryota; kingdom Viridiplantae; phylum Streptophyta; class Magnoliopsida; order Lamiales; family Orobanchaceae; genus Euphrasia; species Euphrasia confusa. Next base: position 20,597,195 of record OX940966.1, read on the forward strand.
TCCTTTTCCTCAGGAGTGGAGGTATCAATAGGTTCATCAGGACAAACCTCATGGAGTACATATTTGTACTCCTCAGCAGTTAGGACAATGTCCAAGTTTCGTTTCCAATCAACATAGTTTGGACCAGTGAGTTTGTTTTCTTTTAGTATAATGGACAGCGGGTTGAGTGCCATATCTATAAAAGAGACAAATCAAACTGTCAAATTTAATTCGATATTAACTCCCTTAATTAATATCATTAAATTTACCAATCAATCCTAAAATCCCATCAGACTAGCATGCCACGTTCATGTGGACGTATACTAGTCCAAACGATTTTATAACTGGACTTTTACTTTGGTCGTACATCATTACAGCAGTGACTCCGATGGGGAGGATACTGTAAAGCGTACCTAAGTGTATACCATTTCTCAGTACTAAGTTAACCGCTCGGAAACTACACGCCCACCGCAAGCCACGTTAGTGTGGACGTTTACGTTGACATGCGGTCCCTTTACGATTTCCTATAACTGACGAGCCTCAATTAACCCAAAGTTCCGTTTCCGTCTAGTAAGCCACGATAGTGTGGACGTTTACTAAACAAACAACTTTGTTAATTGAATTCCATTTAATAAATTTCACAATTTCGTTAATCAAAGCTTGATATCTCGTAAGTGAAACTCGAAGTTTCTAACCAGCGATCAATCATGCAATTGAGCCCTATCTCTCACAAAGTGAGGGAGCCAACCAGAAAATCGATCTAGTCATCAAATGACTCGAATGTCTCTAATCTGTGTCATCGACATAACCAAGCACTTTGGCTCCATTCCACTCCCCGGGGTGAGAATGAGTCGAGTTGAAATTAGTCTTTGAAAGACAGATTAGGCATTGCTTTGAAAAACTTAAGTGTTCAATTCTATAAATGGAATTGAATTCGAATTTTGATCCAGTGATATCCGTGTGTCAACTGTTGGAAATCGACTACCCGGGATGTGTTCGTTCGATCACTCGAACATCCGAACACTCCCAGTCGACCTCCGGAAGCGTTGCTCCGTTCACGTAACAGCCCGTGTGCCAAATCACGCCCAGCCATTGCCCCGAAGGACAACCGCGTGACAAGGCCGCTGCTCTGTCTCAGGCAGCGGGCGCTGCCCACAAAACAGCGGGCGCTGTTTAGACCTAAAACGGCGATCGCCGTTTGCCTTTCAGCGGGCGCTGTTCGTCCGCGAACAGCAGCGCGTTCTGCTGTTCCGGGCTCGTTTCCGGTCCGTTTTTCCTCTTCCGACTACCGATCCGAAGGTCCTTGAACCCCCAGTAGTCGAGGAACACGTACCACGACTCCCGGAACCCGATCGTTCGTCCGATGTATTTTTAAGGAATTTAGAGATCGATAATTGCGGAATTAGGGATCGATCTCATACCTTTGTCGCGTGATTCGGAGAAGCCGAATTGACAGATACCTCGAGTCTTCTAGCGTGTATCCTAGCCCTCTTGCTCCAGCCGATGTGTGGGCATCGATCCGCTTGGAGTTTCTCTTCTTCTTCTCTCTCAAACCCTCCTTTTCACGTTTTTATTATTCTGTCTCCAGAAATATATTTGCGCTAGCAAATTAATTTCTACAGAAAAGAAAAACTATTCTGTATCCAGAAATATATTTGCGCTAGCAAATTAATTTCTACAGAAAAAAAAACCACTGCGCTAATCTAAATTAATTAAGCGGAGAAGAGAATAATTGCGCTAACAAAACAATTTCTCCACAGAATTAATTATAGCGGCGTTCTGTAGGTTTAGAGAAGAGAGACGAGGGTTTTATATAGGCCACACTAGGGACCCATAGGCAATAAATTAATTAGGCTTAAATTGCAATTTAATTAACTTGGTGTCCCAAAAAGAAAACCTTAATTAAATTCCACAATTTTATTTATAATTAATTCCACTATAAAATTATAAATGATTTCCCAATTAATTAATTCAAATTATTCCGTCAATAATTTTCCCGCCGTATTACATATATGATTTTCCCCGTGTTTAAGATATCGCATGTCCATGAATTAATTAATTACTAATAATTAAATTAATTCATTTCTTATTATCCGAGACTAGTACCACTCATCCTTATTATCATGTGGAACGAATCCACCTGCAGGGTTTACATGATAAACTTTATGAGCTCATCTCGGGGACATCATCAACCCAATAAATGGGACACGGTTTCCTGTCTATAATCTATAGCATGCCGTGTGTACAATACCGATTCCCAATCTACCGAGAATATTGACTAATCAATTAATCTCACTCATTGGCACATCAAAGAACCGAGCATTGGACACACGCACCTATAATTATATAGGGATTAAGAACTCACATATCCGTAATATCTGAGGTCTAGTTCGATTACATCGATTAGTATAAATCGAACGCCCTCCCGTGGTCCTGCTCAATACACCAAGTGTACGAGTGTAACATGATAGTCAAGACCGACTATCTACCAGTCACACTACGACGTACCGATGGATTGTCCCTGTCCATCTAAGTCGTGAGCTACTGTTCGATAGTATACGAGTAACCGACAGTATGATCTTCCGCGTGTCTCCTCACGCCATACTGTCTACAACGTATACATCAAGGACTATTGCATTAAATGCAATCATGCTTGAGTCATATCTTGAATTAAGGTATAGATAAGGAGTTCCGTATTTGCACTAAACTAGACATTTAGAATACAACTCCATCAATCTCCCACTTATACTAAAAGTCTAGTCGCCCTCTCCCAAACATCAGATTCCCATAACCTCATCACGCCTACCCAACGCTTTCGCTGGAAGTGCCTCTGTGAACGGGTTTACCAGGCAATCCTCTTGATGCTATCTAGGTGACAACTGCATCGTCTTACTAGACGATCTCTCGAATCAGGTGGTACTTGCGCTCTACGTGTTATCTCCCACTGTGGACTCGTGGCATTTCAAGTTTGCCAATACCGCTATTCAAAATAGCTTTGGGTAAACTAGAAACCACATCTAAGTCCCTTAGGAAGTTCTGGAGCCACACTGACCTTTTAACTGCCTCAGAGGCCGTTATCCTTTCAGTTTCCATGGTAGAGTCCGTAATGCATTGCTGCTTTACATTCTTCCATGTGACTGCTCCACTTCACAGTGAGAACACATAGCCTGACTTCGACTTTCAACTGTCCCTGTTTGATTGGAAATTCAATTCTATGTAATCCAAAGGAAACAACTTGACTGCTTTGTAACTCAGAACATAATTCCTGGTCCTCTGCAGGAGCCTAAACATGTTCTTTACATCAGTCGAGTGATCTTTTCTAGGATTACTATGATATCTCACCACCATGCCCACGGCATAGCAGATATCAGTCTCGTGCATAGCATTACATACATTAAGCTTCCCACCATTAAGGTGCAGGGAACTGCTTACTCTTCATCTATCTCCTTTATTGTGTCGGACACAAAACCTTAGATAGATGAATTCCACATCTAAAAGGTGAAGACCTTTCTTGGAATTATGTATGCTGCAACGAGTAAGAATTGTATTTAAGTATGAGACTCGAGATAAGTTCTATGTTCTTTTCTGGCGATCATTTATAACTTTGATCCCAAGAACATTCCCGACTTCTCCTAAGTCTCTTACATTGAATTACTCGGACAACCATCCCTTTATGTCCGATAACTTCTTTCATATTGTTGCCAATTCAGAAGGATGTCGTCTACATAAAGAATGAGAAAACACCACATCTTTTCTGTCACTTCTTTATTACACACAGGACCTAAACATGCCTTAAATGAATCCATGAAATGGATTTTCTCATAGGTCCGCATGTGTCCAAGATCTTGAAGCTTCCTTCAATCCTAAGATTGATTAAGCTTACTTACCGAATGCTCTTGGCTCTTTTCGATGAATCTCTTTGGCTGTCCCACACAGATGGCCCCGTCAAGACTTCGATTTAGAAAATCTGTCTTGACTTCCATCTTCCATGTGAAGAAAAAAGAATCCTGATCGACTTTTGCCAAGACTGAGCATCTTGATCTTTCAGCGTCTCGTCATAGATCCAGGGTTCGGCTTCATGTTCTCTAGGTAACAAGTCCGAGGACTCACCTATAAACATGAACCTGTTGGGTTGTCTAACAACCCTCCCACTACGACAACGCTCCGGTGTATCTTTAGTGACTAAAGATTATAGTAGTGAACTACTCAGTTAGGCTGGTTCTAAGTCTTAATCAGTCCCTCTAAGCACATTTAAGTATTACTCTACTCTTGGGCTTGCGATATTGCATACACATATAGTCCATGTCTAAGAACCGAATCGTTGATTCAATCAACGAACATCTGGTCCTTTGGACTATATTACATATCTCAATTCATTTTCTTAGGGTATCTTATAAACAGCCGAATATCTGTACAAGTTTCCAAAGGAATCAAGTTCAGGATAAACGCCGCTGTTTCCAAGCCATATCCCAAAAACGAATTAGATAACTCTGAATAACTTATTGTTTACTTTCCCATATCTATAAGAGTCCTATTCCTTCTTTACAACACATTATTTTGCCGAGGCATAAATGGTGTAGTCTGTTGGGAGTTAATCCCATTTTCTGATAAGCATGCCTTACTCCTCAAAGAGGTCTGCATATATCAGAGCGAATCAACTCTAGTACTTTCTTGGATCTTTTCTCTTTAACCGTAAAGGGTTGCTTGGTCATTAAAACTTCCAAGTATGATTCGAAGGTTGGAAAGTCCTTTCCTTCAACCTAGCTGAGTAGTCCATCAGCTTTCACCCTTTGAATCGTACTCAAGTTAAAATGATCTTGCCTAAGATTCCATAAGTACATTTGATTCATCCTAGAAGGATCTTTACTCTTATTGGGGTTCGACAATGTGTTATTAGCTCCGGTGTGTTGCATCGTGGAAGAACACGGATTCAGTATTAAATTGTCTATCAATGTACAAGAATAGATAATATCCCCGTTTCCTACTCTGATAGTTATAAAACTATCAGAAGAAACGGAATATCCATTCTAAGCCAATTTAGAAATCCGAAATGAAAATTCTTTCTAAATACCGGCACATAAAGATAATTTATTAGAACTAAAATCCTACCGTTAAAACAATTTAACATCTCCCACTGCAACGGCTGTTACCTTAACAGTATTGCCCATGTAGGTTATTACTTCTTCCTATCTAAGTCTCCGGGTTTCCTGGAAACCCTGCATTTAAGTGCAGACATGATTAGTGGTTTCCGTATCCACACACCAGGTACTGGTAGATAACACCACTAAGCATGTTTCGGTGACTAAAGAGAAGTTAACTTCTAGTTGCTTTGAGAGGACAATTAAAACTTCCAGTATCCAAACTGCTTACAACGGAAGCACTTGCCCCTTGGGCTTGCTTGTCCCATTCCGTGGTCCAGATATATTAGGCCCACTGGGTTTCCGTATTTTCTTCTTCCTTTTGCTGCCCGAAAGCCTAGGAAGAGTCAATCTCTCAGCCATAAGTGCTTTGAGGACCCTCAAAGATTCTCTCAGCCGCTTGAAGTTCAATCAGGAGCTCCGTCAATGAATAAGACCCCTTATTCATATTTTAGTTTAGGCGGAACTGCTCAAAACTTCTCGGCAGAGACTGGAGCATAAAATCAATTTGGGTTACCCCTTTGATAATTTCTCCCAGAACCTCTATCTCATTACGATAGCCCATCATTCTAAGAACGTGATCCCTTACGGGCATTCTTTCCGACATGATGGCCGTTATGAGTTGCCTCATTTCACTTTGCCCGGCTGTCCTGTCCTGATAACCAAAACTTCTTGAGGTTAAGCATCATATCATAGGTAATGGTCATGGCATGATCCCGATGTCGCAGCACTTTTGACATGAAGTCATAATGTTGCTCCGCGTCATCTCATAGCCTTGATCCATTTCCAATGAGCTTCCTTTCCTTAGTAGTGGAAGTATCATTTGGTTCAGCAGGTCAATTGACTTGGAGTACATATTTGTACTCCTATGCAGTTAGGACAATGTCCAAGTTTCTTTTCCAATCCATACAATCAGGTTCAGTGAGTTTGTTGACTTTTAATGGGAATAATACCATATAAAACAAACAATGAGTTTAATTCGATATCATTTCCCTCAAGTGATATCATTAAACTACCAATCATTTCCAAAATCCCATCAGACATAGCAAGCCACGTTCTTGTGGACGTTTACCAGTCCAAATGATTTTATGATTGGATTTCACTTCGGTCGTACATCATTATAGCAGTGACTCCGATGGGGAGGATACTATAAAGCGTACCTAAGTGTGTACCATTTCTCAGTACTAAGTCCACCGCTCGGGAACCACATGTCCACCGCAAGCCACGTTCTTGTGGACGTTTACGTTGACATGCGGTCCTCCACGACTTTCTATAACTGTCGAGCCTCAATTAATCCCAAAGTTCCGTTTCCATTTAGCAAGCCACGTTCTTGTGGACGTTTACTAAAACAAACAACTTTATTAATTGAATCTCACTTATTTAAATGTCATAGAATCTTAATTAACCCAAAGTACCGTTTCCATTTAGTAAGCCACGTTCTTGTGGACGTTTACTAAAACAAACAACTTTGTTAATTGAATCTTACATTTATTAAATTTAACAATTTTATTAATCAAAGCTTGATATCTCGTAAGTGAAACTCGAAGTTTCTAACCAGCGATCAATCATGCAATTGAGCCCTATCTCTCACTAAGTGAGGGAGCCAACCAGACAATCGATCTAGTCATCGAATGACTCGAATGTCTCTAATCTGTGTCATCGACATAACCAATCTGTGTCCCCGGGGTGAGAATGAGTCGAGTTGAAATTAGTCTTTGAATGACAGATTAGGCATTGCTTTTGAGAAATATAATTGTTCAATTTTATAAGTGGATTTTAAATTCGAATTTTGATCCAGTGATATCTGTGTGTCGACTTTATCCGATAGGGAGGATGACACTAAAGCCAACTCGTAAGTGACACACATCACTATCAAAACAGAGAATGGAGACCGCGGGATTGTTTCCAATCCCTCTCCCACTTAGTATTTTACGAAAGGGATAAACATGCACAAAATAAATAAAGCATAATAAAAGCACGTTAACACACAAAAAGCATTTAACGTGGCCCCGATTATTATGGCCTTTAAATATCTTCCATGCACGTCTTCTCGGATCTTCGTCTCGTTGCTCGTCTCGGTCTCGGTCCACCACCGACTCGTCTAAGTGCCAAGAGATGAACCCCTCCCACTGGTGTATCATCCCGGGCAAAGACGAGCGTTCCGTGATGTCCATCGATACCCCGATCCGCTGCTGCCAACCCTAGGGCAGCGGGCGCTGCCCTATATTCAGCGCTCGTCGGAGGAGCTGCAAACGGCGACCGCCGTTTGCCCTCCAGCGGGCGCCGTTTGTGCACAGCAGCCGAGGGTTCGACTTCTCGACCCTCGTTCGTCCGGCCTTCGATCTTCTCTCGATTCACCAAGTAGCAGCAACATTACATAAGTAAAACTAACTACTTCCGGCATCGATCCTATACAGGTTGATCGATCCTATACAATCCGGATAAAACGAAAACGAAAAAGTAAAACCTAAACGACTCAACCCGTCGTTTTAACTATTACAAACATGCAACGATTATAAAACAAAGATCTCGACAAGCCCGAGAGTTTAACAAACCACAAACATACAGTCCAATCACATGACCATAATAATCGGGTTCGAACCTGCAACACAGATCTCGCAAAAATACAACGAATCGACAAAACCGGCTCTGATACCAATTGTTGGAAATCGACTACCCGGGATGTGTTCGTTCGATCACTCGAACATCCGAACACTCCCAGTCGACCTCCGGAAGCGTTGCTCCATTCACGTAACAGCCCGTGTGCCAAATCACGCCCAGCCATTGCCCCGAAGGACAACCGCGTGACAAGGCCGCTGCTCTGTCTCAGGCAGCGGGCGCTGCCCACAAAACAGCGGGCGCTGTTTAGACCTAAAACGGCGGTCGCCGTTTGCCTTTCAGCGGGCGCTGTTCGTCCGCGAACAGCAGCGCGTTCTGCTGTTCCGGGCTCGTTTCCGGTCCGTTTTTCCTCTTCCGACTACCGATCCGAAGGTCCTTGAACCCCCAGTAGTCGAGGAACACGTACCACGACTCCCGGAACCCGATCGTTCGTCCGATGTATTTTTAACGAATTTAGAGATCGATAATTGCGGAATTAGGGATCGATCTCATACCTTTGTCGCGTGATTCGGAGAAGCCGAATTGACAGATACCTCGAGTCTTCTAGCGTGTATCCTAGCCCTCTTGCTCCAGCCGATGTGTGGGCATCGATCCGCTTGGAGTTTCTCTTCTTCTTCTCTCTCAAACCCTCCTTTTCACGTTTTTATTATTCTGTCTCCAGAAATATATTTGCGCTAGCAAATTAATTTCTACAGAAAAGAAAAACTATTCTGTATCCAGAAATATATTTGCGCTAGCAAATTAATTTCTACAGAAAAAAAACCACTGCGCTAATCTAAATTAATTAAGCGGAGAAGAGAATAATTGCGCTAACAAAACAATTTCTCCACAGAATTAATTATAGCGGCGTTCTGTAGGTTTAGAGAAGAGAGACGAGGGTTTTATATAGGCCACACTAGGGACCCATAGGCAATTAATTAATTAGGCTTAAATTGCAATTTAATTAACTTGGTGTCCCAAAAAGAAAACCTTAATTAAATTCCACAATTTTATTTATAATTAATTCCACTATAAAATTATAAATGATTTCCCAATTAATTAATTCAAATTATTCCGTCAATAATTTTCCCGCCGTATTACATATATGATTTTCCCCGTGTTTAAGATATCGCATGTCCATGAATTAATTAATTACTAATAATTAAATTAATTCATTTCTTATTATCCGAGACTAGTACCACTCATCCTTATTATCATGTGGAACGAATCCACCTGCAGGGTTTACATGATAAACTTTATGAGCTCATCTCGGGGACATCATCAACCCAATAAATGGGACACGGTTTCCTGTCTATAATCTATAGCATGCCGTGTGTACAATACCGATTCCCAATCTACCGAGAATATTGACTAATCAATTAATCTCACTCATTGGCACATCAAAGAACCGAGCATTGGACACACGCACCTATAATTATATAGGGATTAAGAACTCACATATCCGTAATATCTGAGGTCTAGTTCGATTACATCGATTAGTATAAATCGAACGCCCTCCCGTGGTCCTGCTCAATACACCAAGTGTACGAGTGTAACATGATAGTCAAGACCGACTATCTACCAGTCACACTACGACGTACCGATGGATTGTCCCTGTCCATCTAAGTCGTGAGCTACTGTTCGATAGTATACGAGTAACCGACAGTATGATCTTCCGCGTGTCTCCTCACGCCATACTGTCTACAACGTATACATCAAGGACTATTGCATTAAATGCAATCATGCTTGAGTCATATCTTGAATTAAGGTATAGATAAGGAGTTCCGTATTTGCACTAAACTAGACATTTAGAATACAACTCCATCATCAACTTTATCCGATAGGGAGGATGACACTAAAGCCAACTCGTAAGCGACACACATCACCATCAAAACAGAGAATGGAGACCGCGGGATTGTTTCCAATCCCTCTCCCACTTAGTTTTTACGAAAGGGATTAACAAGCATGCATAAAATTTAAAGCATAATAAAAGCACGTTAAACACACAAGAAGCAATTAACGTGGCCCGATTATTATGGCCTTTAAAATCTTCGATGCACGTCTTCTCGGATCTTCGTCTCGTTGCTCGTCTCGGTCTCGGTCCATCACCGACTCGTCTAAGGACCAAGAGACGAACCCCTCCCACTGGAGTATCATCCCGGGCCCTCGACAAGTGATCCGTGATGTCCGTCGAACCCTTGCGTTGCTGCTGCCAAACCTCAAACAGCGCCCGCTGTATGAGGAACAGCGGTCGCTGGAGGAGCTTCAAACGGCGGTCGCCGTTTGCCCTCCAGCGGGCGCCGTTTGTGCACAGTAGCCGCGGGTTCGACTCCTCGACCCTCGTTCGTCCGTCCTTCGATCTCCTCTCGATTCACCAAGCAGCAGCAACATTACACATGTAAACTAACTACTTCCGGCATCGATCCTATACAGGAATGATCGATCCTATACACCCGGATAAACGAAAAAACGAAAAAACCCTAAACGACTCAACCTGTCGTTTTAACTATTACAAGCAAGCAACGATAAAAACAAAGATCTCGACAATCCCGAGAGTTTAACAAACCACAATATACAGTACAATAAACATGACCATAATAATCGGGTTATCCTGCAAAACAAACTCGCAAACAATACAAAGAACGTATAAACCTGGCTCTGATACCAATTGTTGGATTTCGACTACCCGGGATGCGTTCGTTCGATCGCTCGAACATCTGAACGCTCCCAGTCGACCTCCGGTGTCGCTACCTCGTTCACACGACAGCCCTTGACCCGATTCACGCCCAGCCATCGCCCCGGAGGACAACCGCGCGAAACGGAGCTGGTCTGTACCCAATCAGCGCCCGCTGATTGCAGACCAGCGTTCGCTGGTGGAGCTGCAAACAGCGGTCGCTGTTTGCCCACCAGCGGGCGCTGTTCGTCCGCGAACAGCAACGCGACGTTGCTGTTCCGGGCTCGTTTCCGGGTCGTTTTTCCTCATCCGACTACCGATACGAAGGTCCTAGAATCCCCAGTAGTCGAGGAATGCGATCCACGATGCCCGGATCCCAATCGTACGTTCAAAATATGATCAATGAAATATGAGATCGAATTAAAAGTGCGGAATAAGAACCGATCTCATACCTTCTCGGTCGATTGTTGAGACCTTAGCGATTGCTAGTGTATGCCTCTTCCCCGACTCCAACCGTTGTGTGGGCAACGATCCGTTGGGTCTGCCTTTTCTGCTTTCTCCTTTTCTCTACCAGCGTTAATATATCTTTTCTCTCTTAGAGAAAATATCAGCGCTAACTTTATGTTTTTAACAGAGAAAAACTTAATTGCGCTAAACAATTAATTTCTCTGCTGAAAATAAAAAGCGGCGAAGTGTAGGTCTAGAATAGGCAAGGGGGGGGGGTTTATATAGAGTTACACTAGGGACCCCTTAGGTAAATAAATTCCGGGCTAAACTGCAATTTAATTAAACCGGTGTCCTTAAAAGAAAACCTTTAATTAAATTCAATTTTAATTATAATTAATTCCACTATAAAATTATAATTGAATTCCCGAAATGAATTTAATATTATTTCAACAATAATAATTCCGCCGAAATTACATAAACGACCTTCCCCGTGTTTAAGATATCGTAAGTCCACGAATTAATTTTATTACTAATAATTAAATTAATTCTTCTCTTATTATCCGAGACTAGTACCACTCAACCTTATTATCATGTGGAACAAATCCACCTGCAGGGTTTACATGATAAACTTTATGAGCTCATCTCGGGGACATCATCATCCCGATAAAAGGGACACGGTTTCCTGTCTATAATCTATAGCATGCCGTGTGTACAATTCCGATTCCCAATTTACGTGGCCCCGATTATAATGGCCTTAAATATTTTCCAATGCACGTCTCATGGAACTTCATCTCGTTGCTCGTCTCGATCTCGGTCCACCACCGACTCGCTCGAGGGTCAAGAGACGAACTCCTCCCACTTGAGCCTCATCTCGAGCCTCGTTGAGTTGTCCGTGGGGTCGAACGAACCCCAGCTCCGCTGCTGCCCGTCACGAACACGGGGTGTGTTCGATGGCTGCCCGTTGCCGGTTCGCTCTCCTCGACTCTCGTTTCTCCGGGTTTCGATCTCGTCTCGATCCACCAAAATAGCAAAATTACAAAACACAATCTTACTACTTCCGGCATCGATCCTATACAAGGTGATCGACCCTATACATGTCCCGGATACAACGAAAAAAATAAACCTAAACGACTCAACCCGTCGTTTTTATCTATTACAAACAAGCAACGTTTCCAAAATAAAACGATCTCGACAAGCCCGAGAGTTTAATCAAACCACAACAAATATTAACACACAACATCCCATAATGTTGGCCATAATAACCGGGTTCATCCTGCAACACAAATCGCACGAACAATACAACAAACCGATAAACCGGCTCTGATACCAATTGTTGGAAATCGACTACCCGGGACGAGTCCTTTCGACTACTCGAACATCCGGACATGCCCAGTCGACCTCCAGCATCACTACTTCCATCACGACGAAGCTCCAGACCCGAAACACGCCCAGCCATCATACCTGTAGCACAACCGCGCATTTCCGAGGGCCAGCGTCGCGATTCCAGAATCGCGATGCTGCTGTTCGGGCTGTTCCGGCGCGATTTTCTCGATCCGACTGCTGTTCCGGCGATCGGAGAACGCCCAGCAGTCCGAGACCATCGAAACCAAGCCATCGAACACGATCGGTGGTTCGTTGTATGATTACGTACGAGATCAAATCGAAACGATGCGGAAATAGGGTTTCGATTCCATACCTTTGTCGCGTGATTCGGAGAAGCCGAATTGTTGAGACCATGAAGCCTTCCGGTGTATGTCTCTATCCCCGACGTTCAGCCGTTGAGTGGGCAACGATCCGCTGAACCTTCCTCTTCTCCTTTCTCTCTTGAACCCACCGTAGGAATAATATCCTCTGTCTCAGAACTATATTTGCGCAAGTAAAATTATTTCTACAGAATTATTACTGCGCTAATCTGAATTAATTAAGGAGAGGAAAATATAATTGCGCTAGCAATTAATTTCTCCAGAAAATAATTTCTCCTGAAAATAATAACAGCGCTAATCTATTTATTTTTTTTTACAGAAAAATAATTGCGCAAACAATTTATTTTTCTCCGAAAAAATAAAATAGCGGCGTTTCTTAGGTTTAGAGAAAGAAGAGGGTGAGGTATTTATAGAGCTACACCAGGGACCTTATGGAAATTAATTATTAGGCTAAATTGCAATTTAATTAACTCGGCGTCCTAAAAGGCAAACCTTAATTAAATTCCACAATTTTAATTATAATTAATTCCACTATAAAATTATAATTGAATTCCCAATAATTAATTTATATTATTTCAACAATAATAATTCCGCCGAATTACATATACGACTTTCCCAGTGTTTAAGATATCGTATGTCCACGAATTAACTTTAATTACTAATAATTAAATTAATTCGTTTCTTGTTATCCGAGACTAGTACCACTCATCCTTGTTATCATGTGGAACGAATCCACCTGCAGGGTTTACATGATAAACTTTATGAGCTCATCTCGGGGACATCATCAACCCAATAAATGGGACACGGTTTCCTGTCTATAATCTATAGCATGCCGTGTGTACAATTCCGATTCCCAATTTACCGAGAATATTGACTAATCAATTAGTCTCACTCACTAGTAAGTCAAAGAACCGAGAACTGGACACACGCACCTATAATTATATAGGGATTAGGAATTCGTATATCCGTAATATCTGAGGTCTAGTTCGATTACTGCGATTAGTATAAATCGAACGCCCTCCCGTGGTCCTGCTCAATACACCAAGTGTACGAGTGTAACATGATAGTCAAGACCGACTATCTACCAGTCACACTACGACGTACCGATGGATTGTCCCTGTCCATCTAAGTCGTGAGCTACTGTTCGATAGTATACGAGTAACCGACAGTATGATCTTCCGCGTGTCTCCTCACGCCATACTGTCTACAACATATACATCAAGGTCTATTGCATTAAATGCAATCATGCTTGAATCATATCTCGAATTAAGGTATAGATAAGGAGTTCCGTATTTGCACTAAACTAGACATTTAGAATACAACTCCATCATATAGGGCTGACCCACTTACTGTCTGAAACAGGATAAATTATCCCTACACTGATGAGTTTCTTTATCTCTTTGAGTACCACTTCCTTCATGGCAGGATTGAGTTTCCTTTGGGGGTCTCGCACCGGTGTAGAGTCATCTGCTAGGAGTATATGGTGTTGGCAAATCGTCGGACTTATACCTCTTATATCAGCCAAAGTCCATCCTATGGCTAGTTTGTATCGCCCCAGCACTTCTTTGAGTTTAACTTCCTCCTCGTCCGAAAGTGAGGAATTGATGATTACTGGCAAAGTGTCGTGCTCTCCTAAGTACATGTACTTCAGATGCTTTGGCAAATTCTTCAATTCCAGTACTGGGGGTCTCTCCAAGGATGGCTTCATGATCGTCTCCTCCAGTATTGGCAGTTTGCCCGGATCTCCTTTGTAATTTTCTAGTGCTCCCAACTGCTTAATTGCCTCCTGTATTCCCTCCGGTTTGTCTTCTAATTCATCGTGTAGCATTCCTTCTTGAATCACTACTTCAATTTCGTCGTACTTTCCGCTTTGGAACACTTTGCCTTCTACCGCTTTATCGATCTGGTCGATCATATGAACTTCCTCAGTATTGGTTGGGTGCTTCATGGATTTGTAAAGGTCAAAGGTGACTGTTTCTCCCTCGAACTTACATGTCAGTTTGCCTGTCTCGCAGTCTATGTGTGTTCTTGCGGTTTTAAGGAACGGTCTGCCCAGAATCATAGTTGGCTCTTTGCTTGATCTCCCCATGTCTAGTACGTAGAAGTCTGCTGGGAAGATTAAATCTTCAACTTTGACCAATACGTCCTCCAGTATGCCCTCAGGGTAGACATTGGATCTGTCAGCTAGCTGGATCACCACTCTTGTGGGTTTGAGAACCCCTATGCCCAGGTCCTCGTACATAGTCTTGGGCATCACATTGATTGATGCCCCTAAGTCCAGCATTGCTTTCTCGATTCTCATTCTTCCTATGATGCATGGTATGTAAAACATGCCTGGGTCTCCACATTTGGTAGGCACGTTCCTTTGAAGCACTGCCGAGACATTTTCACCCACCTCGAACTTTGCATCGTCTTGATATTTTACCTTCTTTGTGCATAGCTCCTTGAGAAACTTGGCACACCGGGGCATAGTGTTCAGTATAGTTAGTAGCGGCATATTGATCTCCACCTTTTTGAACATCTGGAACATCTCGTAAGTCTCTTCCCTTTCTTTATTCTTGCTTAGCCTTCCTGGAAAGGGGACTCGGATCTTTGGTGGTGGTGATTTATCTCTCTTTGCCCTGACTACTTCTTCTTCCTTCTCTCTTTCATCTTCCACAGTCATGTCCTCTATCTCTATGGGTTCTGTCTCTTGAGGTTGTTTGCCCTGGGTCGGCGCTTTGACTTCTGGCAAGATTCTCCCACTTTTTAACTGGATGGCATTGCAGTGGGCACTCTTTACTTCGACTTGTGGTGGTAAGTTTCCATTCCTCTGTTCCAGCTTTGCCATGACCTGGTTCAAATGGGCCATTTGTGCTCCCAAGTTATTCAGTTGCCCTCTAGTTTCCTGCTTGAATTTTTCGTTTTCTTGCATGGCTTTCATGTTTTCTTGCTGGAACTTTACGTTCTCTCTGACCAAAGTCTCCATCATGTCCGATAGTGATGCCCCTTTGTCCTGATTCTGCTGGGAATTCCCTTGTTGCTGATGGTTGTAACGGTTCTGGTTCGGGTTGCCTTGATATCCTTCTCCTTGGTTGTTATTATTCCCATACCTGAAGTTCTCATGGTGCCTCCATCCTGGGTTGTAGGTATTTGAGTATGGGTCAAAGTGCGGCCTCCCTCTTCCTTGACCGTTTCCATTAGATTGTCCCATCGCTTTGAGCTCCTCATCGAATAAAGATGGACATTCATCAGTGGCGTGCTCTACCTCTTGGCAAATCTGGCACGCTTTGACTGCCTTCTTTGGTCCTCCCGCCATACTGGTCATAAATTTTTCCATGGCACTGCACAGCTTGTCGATTTTTGAGTCAGAGGGGGATTGTACCAGCAGGCTTTGTTTGGGCATATCGGTGTCTTCGCCTAATTCCTCTGCCATCTCTTTGAACATTTTGAATGCCTCGGCAGCACTTTTGTTGAGTAGAGACCCTCCACTGGCAGCTAGGAGTAGAGTCTTCTCATGATGTCTCAATCCGGACACAAAGTATTGGATGAGGTCGTGGTCCGGGATCTGGTGCTGGGGGCATTTAGTTAGCAGTTGCTTGAATCTTGCCCAGTAGTCTTGAAAGTTCTCGTTGGTTCCCATCCTTATGCTATTGATTTTTTTGCGCATTTGTTGGATTCGTGCCGCTGGGAAATATTTTTCCAGGAACCTCTTTTGTAGTTTTGCCCAGGTGGTCACTTCGCCTTGCGGAATAGTATACAGCCACTCTCTGGCCCCATCAGTCAAAGAGAAGGGAAAGGCCAGGAGTCGTATATATTGCGCTAGTACCCCGGTTGCCTGAATCGTCCCGCATGCTAACTCAAAGTCATGTAAATGCCTCTGTGGGTCTTCTCCGGGCATATCACTGAACTTTGGCAGGATTTGTATGAAGTTGTGTTTCATCTCCCAGGGGGTAGGAATGGTGGGCAAAGTGATACCCCATGGCCTTAAGTTCATCTCTGACGGGAACATCATGTCCCTCAAGGTCCGTGGTGCTTCTGCTCCCAGGCTTCTATCTCTTCTGGTATTGGTTGACTAGAAGTGTCAACTGGTATGATTTCCTTGTTCTTTGCCTTCTCTGCCTTACGTGCTTTGGCAGAATTCTCTCCTTGGGTTGCACGTGCTAACGCCTTGTTCTTTGCTTCTTTTCTTAGCCTTTTGGCGGTTTTCTCGATCTCTGGGTCAAAGAGTAATCCCGTGTCGCCTTCCACCGCGTTTATGGTACCTAGTCAAAGAAGTAAAACAAAACGGTTAGCACAGAAAAACTAAAAAGCTGGAATATTGCCTCCCCGGCAACGGCGCCAATTTTGACGACGCGAAAACTTTGTCGTGGAAGCTAACGCGGCCAAAATAAATTTATAAAGATTCCTAAACTCAACACAAGATAGCAAGTGATAAGTATAGGGTCGATCCCACGAGGAAGCAATTGCAATTTAGTTAATCTCGGCTTTGCCCAAATAGTGTCACAATAAAAAGGTTTTGAGTTTGGTTGCTGAGTCACAGCGTTTAATCAAACTACCAACTAATAGAAACAATTAAACTAATTTACCCAAACTAACATGCAGAAATAATAAACTATCGCTTTGACCAAACTGAAACAGAAAAGTAATTAATCAAACTGAATATCAAATAAGAGAAAGTAGGCTTCTGGGCTTTGGCTTCTCTCAGGGTTCTCTAGGCAAACTACCGATCCCTGGCACTAATGGTTTTAACTGATGGTTTGTCAATCGGTTATAGGATGTCGAACAAAGTGAAAGCAGTCCTATTAAGTCACGCCTACAGTCACCCCACCCCAATCCGTCCTTACAGGGTAAAGAAAAGGCAAGGTATACTTATGCCTAATCCCCTGAGCCTAGACAATTCGATACCTATGTGGTCGCATGGATCTAGTTTGCCCAAACTCGCATTACTCTCTCGACGAACCCAATTCGGCCAATAGCATGTCCGGAAATCCGAATCATACGACCGCTACTCCAACACGTTCTAGCGCTATGCCCGTAGTGATGGAGTTATATTCTAAATGTCTAGTTTAGTGACAATATGGAACTCCTTATCTGTGTTTTTCATTATCTATTAATCAAACGGTCGGCATTTTTTGTCTACCTTGTACTTGAATGCAATAGTCCTAGATATATACGTTGTAGACAGTATGGCGTGAGGGGACACGCGGAAGATCATACGGTCGGTTACTCGTATATTATCGAACAGAAGCTCACGACTTAGATGGACAGGGACAATCCATCGGTACGTCGTAGTGTGACTGGGTAATAGTTGGTCTTGACTATTATGTTACACTTGTACACTTGGTGTATTGAGCAGGACCACGGGAGGGCGTTCGATTTATACTAATCGACGTAATCGAACTAGACCTCAGAATTACGGATATACGAATTCTTAATCCCTATATAATTGTAGGTGCGTATGTCCAATTCTCGGTTCTTTAACTTGCCAATGAGTGAGACTATTTGATTAGTCGAGGTACTCGGTAAATTGGGAATCGGAATTGTACACACGGCATGCTATAGATTATAGACAGGAAACCGTGTCCCGTTTATCGGGTTGATAACGTCCCCGAGATGAGCTCATAAAGTTTATCATGTAAACCCTGCAGGTGGATTTGTTCCACATGATAATAAGGATGAGTGGTACTAGTCTCGGATAATAAGAAACGAATTAATTTAATTATTAGTAATTAAATAAATTCGTGGACGTTCGATATCTTAAACACGGGGAAAGTCGTGTATGTAATTTCGGCGGATTTATTATTGTTGAAATAATATTAAAATTAATTTCGGGAATTCAATTATTATTTTATAGTGGAGTTAATAATAATTAAAATTGAAATCGATTAATTAAGGAATTGCGTTTACGTATTCCAAGTTAATTAATATTTCAATTTAGCCCTTAATTAATTTATCCTAAGGTCCCTAACGTAACTCTATATAATCCCCTCCCGTACTCTCCTAAACCCTATCATTCGCCGCTATTTCATTTTACTCAGAAAAACAATTGCGTTAACGCAATTATAATTTTTCTCTGTAAAATTAAATTAGTTTGCGCTAATATTTTTCTCTCAGAGAGAAAAAGATATATTAACGCTGTTGATAGAGAAAGTACAGAAGGGAGAACTCCAGCGGATCGTTGCCCACACAACGGCTGGAGAAGGGATCTGAGGCATACGTTAGAAGCATCTAAGGTCTCAACAATCGACCGAGAGGTATGAGATCGGAACTTTTATTCCGCAATTTTATTCGATCTCTGTTTTTGCGTTAATCATACAAAGAACCAAAGATCGGGTTCCGTGGCTTGGATGTGATGTTCTCGGACTGCTGGGAGGTTTCTGACCTCCGGCGTGGCAGTCGGATCGAGAAAATCTCATCGGAACAGCCGGAACGGGCGGATCGCGCTGCTGTTCGCAGCAGCCAGGCGACCGCCAGAGGAGCAAGCGCCCGCTCGCGACAGGTCGCGGGCGCTCGCCTGGGCAGCAAGCGCTCGCTTGCCTTGCTGCGCGAGCGCTCGCCTGGTGGGCAGGCGGTCGCCTGCTCCGGGCAGATCGCGAGCCGCGGCTTCGGCTGCGGCGGATGCGCGATCTCTTGGGCGGGTGGCCTTGGCTGTCCGGGGGTGACTTCCAGAAGTCGATTGGGGACGTCCGGATGTTCGAGTGTTCGAATGGATGTGTCCCGGGTAGTCGATTTCCAACAATTGGTATCAGATCCGGTTATCGGTTCGTTGTATTTTTGCGCGTGTTACCTTGCAGGTTGAACCCGATTATTATGGCCAATTTATTTTTGATATTTTGTGCTGTATGTATGTGGTTTTGATTAAACTCTCGGGCTTGTCGAGATCGGTTTTATTTTTGGAAAGTTGCTTGTTTGTAATAGATAAAAACGACGGGTTGAGTCGTTAGGTTTATTTATCTTTTCGTTGGATCCGGGACTTGTATAGGGTCGATCAAAATGTATAGGATCGATACCGGACTTAGTAGAATATTTTTTTGTAATTAATTTCTGCTATTGGATCGAGACGAGATCGAAGCCCGGAGGAACGAGAATCGAAGTCGAGACGAGCAACGAGTTCGAGTTCCAAGAGATGTGCATTCAAGATTTTAAGGCCATAATAATCGGGCCACGTTAATTGCTTTCTTATGTGATTTACGTGTTTTATTATGCTTATTATTTTATGCATGTATATCCCTAAATCGTAAAATACTAAGTGGGAGAGGGATTGGAAACAATCCCGCGGTCTCCATTCTCTGTTTCGAGAGTGATGTGTATTGACTTACGAGTTGGCTTTAGTGTCATCCTCCCTATCGGATAAAGTCGATACACGGAAATCACTTTGATCGAAATTCGAATGAAATTCCAATTTTAAAATTGAACAATTAAGTTTTTCAAAGCAATGCCTAATCTGTCTTTCAAAGACTAATTTCAACTCGACTCATTCTCACCCCGGGGAGTGGAATGGAGCCAAAGCGCTTGGTTATGTCGATGACACAGATTAGAGACATTCGAGTCATTTGATGACTAGATCGACTGTCTGGTTGGCTCCCTCACTTTGTGAGAGATAGGGCTCAATTGCATGATTGATCGCTGGTTAGAAACTTCGAGTTTCACTTACGAGATATCAAGCTTTGATTAACGAAATTGTGAAATTTATTAAATGGAATTCAATTAACAAAGTTGTTTGTTTAGTAAACGTCCACACTATCGTGGCTTACTAGACGGAAACGGAACTTTGGGTTAATTGAGGCTCGACAGTTATAGGAAATCGTAAAGGGACCGCATGTCAACGTAAACGTCCACACTAACGTGGCTTGCGGTGGGCGTGTAGTTTCCGAGCGGTTAACTTAGTACTGAGAAATGGTATACACTTAGGTACGCTTTACAGTATCCTCCCCATCGGAGTCACTGCTGTAATGATGTACGACCGAAGTAAAAGTCCAGTTATAAAATCATTTGGACTAGTATACGTCCACATGAACGTGGCATGCTAGTCTAATGGGATTTTAGGATTGATTGGTAGATTTAATGATATTAATTAAGGGAGTTAATATCGAATTAAATTTGACAGTTTGATTTGTCTCTTTTATAGATATGGCACTCAACCCGCTATCCATGATACTAAAAGAGAACAAACTCACTGGTCCGAACTATATTGACTGGAAACGAAACTTGGACATTGTCCTGACTGCTGAGGAGTACAAATATGTACTCCATGAGGATTGTCCTGACGAACCTATTGACACCTCCACTCCTGAGGAAAAGGAAGCTCATCGGAAGTGGGTCAAGGCTAATCAGATGGCGCGGTGCTACATTTTGGCTTCTATGTCAAATGTGCTGCAACATCAGCATGAAGCCATGACCACTGCCTATGATATGATGCTTAACCTCAAGGAGATGTTTGGTAGTCAGGATAGGGCAGCCAGGCAAGATGCCATGAGGCAACTCATGACGGCCACTATGTCCGAAGGAACGCCCGTGAGGGATCACGTTCTTAGGATGATAGGCTATCTGAATGAGATAGAGATTATGGGAGGATCTATCGATGGGGAAACCCAGATCGATATAGTGCTCCAGTCTCTGCCTAAGAGTTTTGAGCAGTTCCGCCTGAACTATAACATGAACAAGAGGTTATATACATTGGCGGAACTCCTGACTGAACTCCAGGCGGCAGAGGGAATCTTTAAGAAACCTCAGGCACTTGTGGCTGTGAAACTTCCTGGCCCTCCGGGAGCTAAGAGGAAGAAGAAGCAAGGACGGAAACCCAGTGGACCCAGAATTGGTGGACCACAGAATGGAGTGAACAAGCCCAAGGGCAAGTGTTTCCGTTGCAAGCAGTCTGGACATTGGAAGTCTAATTGTCCTCTCAGACAAGGAGGTATGAACTTTTCCTTAGTCACTGAAACATGTTTAGCGGTGTTATCCACCGGTACCTGGTGTGTGGATACGGGAGCCACTGATCATGTCTGCAATTCTTTGCAGGGGTTCCAGGAAACCCGGCGGCTTAGAGAGGGAGAGATCACCATCTACATGGGCAATGCTACGAAAGTGGCGGCAGTTGCAGTGGGAGATGTTCATTTATCTTTTAATAATAAAGTTTTAGTATTGAATGATTGTCTTTATGTACCGAACTTTAGAAAGAACCTTGTTTCGGTTTCTAAGTTGGTTTTGAATAAATATTCTGTTTCTTTTGATAGTTCTGTTATTATCAAAAAGAATGGTGAGTATATCTGTTCTGGTACATTGATAGGCAACTTATATATACTGAATCCTGATTATTCCACGATGCAACGAGTAGAGTCTTTTAACACATCTAGTACCAATAAGAGAAAGGAGCCTTCTAGAATGAATCAAAAATACTTGTGGCATCTTAGGCTAGGTCATATTAACTTGGGTAGGATTCAAAGGTTGATAACTGATGGAATACTCAGTAGTGTGAAAGATGAGGACTTTCCAACCTGCGAATCATGCCTGGAAGGAAAAATGACCAAGCGACCCTTTAGTGATAAAGGGTATAGATCCAAGGAAGTACTAGAGTTGATTCACTCTGATTTGTGCGGGCCTTTATCTGTCCAAGCGAGAGGAGGTTATGAATATTTCGTAACCTTCACTGATGATTACTCAAGGTATGGTTTCATATACCTGATGCGCCGCAAGAGCGAGTGCTTTGACAAGTTCAAGGAGTACAAAGCTCTTGTGGAGAACCTTCATGGTAAAACCATAAAGACTCTACGATCTGATCGTGGAGGAGAGTACCTCTCGGGAGAGTTTAAGGCGTACTTATTAGAGAATGGGATTGATTCCCAGATGACTGCACCATACACGCCCCAGCAGAATGGTGTAGCAGAAAGAAGGAATAGGACTCTTATGGAAATGGTAAGATCTATGATGAGTTATTCAGAACTACCAGTTTCGTTCTGGGGATATGCCTTGGAAACAGCGGCGTATATCCTGAACTTAGTTCCTTCTAAATCAGTCCCTAAGACGCCCTCGGAATTGTGGACCGGGCGTAAGCCAAATTTGAAACACATTCGGATCTGGGGTTGTCCAGCACATGTGCTGAAGCATGGGGCTGATAAGTTGGAATCTCGTTCAGATATTCGGTTGTTTATAGGATATCCTAGAGGAACGAAAGGTGGTCTATTTTATAGTCCTAAGGACCAGAAGATCGTTGTTAGCACCAACGCTCGGTTCTTGGAAGAGGATTATATAATGGACCACAATCCCAAGAGTGAGATAATACTAAACGAACTGAGAGGGGACGATCAAGGCTTAGATCCAACCGAACCGGGTGATACGCCACCACAGTCTGCACCTGTAGTTACTGAGGTTACACCGGAGCCTCGTCGTAGTGGGAGGGTTGTTCGACAACCCGATAGGTTCATGTTTATAGGTGAGTCTTCGGACTTGTTACCTGGAGAACATGAAGCCGATCCCTGGACCTATGGCGAGGCGCTTAAAGATCAATATGCTCAGTCTTGGCAAAAAGCGATGAAATCTGAGATTGAATCAATGGATTCAAATCAGGTCTGGAATCTTGTAGCACCGCCCAAAGGTGTAAAAGCCATTGGTTGCAAGTGGGTGTACAAGAGAAAAAGAGGGTCTGACGGGAAGGTTGAAACCTTCAAGGCTAGGCTTGTTGCGAAAGGGTATACTCAGAAAGAAGGGATCGATTATGAGGAAACCTTTTCGCCGGTAGCTATGCTAAAGTCGATCCGGATTCTTTTGTCTATAGCATCTTATATGGATTATGAGGTGTGGCAAATGGACGTCAAGACAGCATTCTTGAATGGGAATCTTGACGAGACCATTTACATGAGACAGCCAGAAGGTTTCATCAAGAAAGGCCAAGAGCATCTAGTGTGTAAGCTAAACCGATCCATTTATGGATTGAAGCAAGCTTCTAGATCTTGGAACATGCGGTTTGATGAGGTTATCCAGTCTTATGGATTCATTCAAAGCATGGACGAGTCGTGTGTATACCGGAGAAGTGACGGAAACAGTGTGGCGTTTCTCGTGCTTTATGTAGACGACATCCTTCTAATTGGCAACAATGTGAAGATGTTGTCAGACATAAAAGGATGGTTGTCCAAGCAATTCGATATGAAAGACTTAGGACAAGTTGGACATGTTCTTGGGATCAAGGTTATAAGGGATCGCCGGAAAAGAACATTAAGCTTGTCCCAGGCTTCATATATTGATACGATTCTGGCTCGTTTCAACATGCAGAATTCCAAGAGAGGTGCTCAACCTTTCTGCCATGGAATTCATCTATCTAAAGACATGTGTCCCAAAACACAAAAGGAGATAGATTACATGAAGAAGGTTCCTTATGCTTCGGCAGTAGGAAGTCTAATGTATGCCATGTTGTGCACGAGACCTGATATCTGCTATGCCGTGGGCATGGTAGCTAGATATCAGAGTAACCCTGGACAGGGTCACTGGACTGCTGTAAAGAACATACTTAAGTACCTGCGAAGGACTAGGAATTATGTTCTGAGTTACAAAGCGTCCGAGTTGATTCCTATTGGTTACACAGACTCGGATTTCCAATCTGATAAAGATCAGCGAAAGTCTACATCAGGCTATGTGTTCACATTGGGAGGTGGAGCAGTCTCATGGAAGAGTGTTAAGCAGAAATGCATTTCGGACTCTACCATGGAAGCCGAATATGTAGCAGCCTCTGAGGCAGCTAAAGAATCGGTGTGGCTCCGGAACTTCCTTATGGACTTGGATGTGGTTCCTAAAATGCCTAGAGCTATCACAATTTATTGTGACAATAGCGGTGCAGTGGCAAATGCAAAGGAACCACGAGCCCACAATGCGAGTAAACACATAGATCGCAAGTACCACCTGATTAGAGACATCGTCAGGAGAGGCGATGCGGTTGTCACCAAGATTGCATCAGCGGATAACCTGGCTGACCCCTTTACGAAGGCACTTCCAGCGGAAGCGTTCAAGAGACACGTGAAGGGGATGGGTATCGGATGTATGGTAGAGGGCAACTAGAGATTTAGTATAAGTGGGAGATTGATGGAGTTATATTCTAAATGTCTAGTTTAGAGACAATATGGAACTCCTTATCTGTGTTTTTCATTATCTATTAATCAAACGGTCGGCATTTTTTGTCTACCTTGTACTTGAATGCAATAGTCCTAGATATATACGTTGTAGACAGTATGGCGTGAGGGGACACGCGGAAGATCATACGGTCGGTTACTCGTATATTATCGAACAGAAGCTCACGACTTAGATGGACAGGGACAATCCATCGGTACGTCGTAGTGTGACTGGGTAATAGTTGGTCTTGACTATTATGTTACACTTGTACACTTGGTGTATTGAGCAGGACCACGGGAGGGCGTTCGATTTATACTAATCGACGTAATCGAACTAGACCTCAGAATTACGGATATACGAATTCTTAATCCCTATATAATTGTAGGTGCGTATGTCCAATTCTCGGTTCTTTAACTTGCCAATGAGTGAGACTATTTGATTAGTCGAGATACTCGGTAAATTGGGAATCGGAATTGTACACACGGCATGCTATAGATTATAGACAGGAAACCGTGTCCCGTTTATCGGGTTGATAACGTCCCCGAGATGAGCTCATAAAGTTTATCATGTAAACCCTGCAGGTGGATTTGTTCCACATGATAATAAGGATGAGTGGTACTAGTCTCGGATAATAAGAAACGAATTAATTTAATTATTAGTAATTAAATAAATTCGTGGACGTTCGATATCTTAAACACGGGGAAAGTCGTGTATGTAATTTCGGCGGATTTATTATTGTTGAAATAATATTAAAATTAATTTCGGGAATTCAATTATTATTTTATAGTGGAGTTAATAATAATTAAAATTGAAATCGATTAATTAAGGAATTGCGTTTACGTATTCCAAGTTAATTAATATTTCAATTTAGCCCTTAATTAATTTATCCTAAGGTCCCTAACGTAACTCTATATAATCCCCTCCCGTACTCTCCTAAACCCTATCATTCGCCGCTATTTCATTTTACTCAGAAAAACAATTGCGTTAACGCAATTATAATTTTTCTCTGTAAAATTAAATTAGTTTGCGCTAATATTTTTCTCTCAGAGAGAAAAAGATATATTAACGCTGTTGATAGAGAAAGTACAGAAGGGAGAACTCCAGCGGATCGTTGCCCACACAACGGCTGGAGAAGGGATCTGAGGCATACGTTAGAAGCATCTAAGGTCTCAACAATCGACCGAGAGGTATGAGATCGGAACTTTTATTCCGCAATTTTATTCGATCTCTGTTTTTGCGTTAATCATACAACGAACCAAAGATCGGGTTCCGTGGCTTGGATGTGATGTTCTCGGACTGCTGGGAGGTTTCTGACCTCCGGCGTGGCAGTCGGATCGAGAAAATCTCATCGGAACAGCCGGAACGGGCGGATCGCGCTGCTGTTCGCAGCAGCCAGGCGACCGCCAGAGGAGCAAGCGCCCGCTCGCGACAGGTCGCGGGCGCTCGCCTGGGCAGCAAGCGCTCGCTTGCCTTGCTGCGCGAGCGCTCGCCTGGTGGGCAGGCGGTCGCCTGCTCCGGGCAGATCGCGAGCCGCGGCTTCGGCTGCGGCGGATGCGCGATCTCTTGGGCGGGTGGCCTTGGCTGTCCGGGGGTGACTTCCAGAAGTCGATTGGGGACGTCCGGATGTTCGAGTGTTCGAATGGATGTGTCCCGGGTAGTCGATTTCCAACACGTAGTACATCTAACGCGAAATACTCGGTTGATCAATCGCTTGTATCTCAAAGTGTAAGGGTTTCCTAACGACCAAATTAGTCTGCCCAAACCTGCAAGAATATGGTTAAACCTCAACTATGTATCGGGAACAAACCTCCAGGCAGTTAACTAAAAGCCCTTACAACCTCACGGTTCTATCTTAGCCCAGAGTCCCCTTCGATCAGCCTTTGCCCAGACGCCCTGCAAGTTTAGCTACTCATACGTGAAGAAATAAAACAAGAAATAAATTGGAAAACGAAACTGAAATTCATATTAACTTAAAATCTGAAATCGTTCAACTGGAATAGCAAAAACTAAGTAATAAAGACATAAAGCAATAAATTGTTTTAATGCTCGAAGGCTCGATCAACTTCATAAAAAAACAACTTGGCCGGAAATCTCCAAGCTTCAATCGCCGGCGGCTGCTTCGTGAACGGGGTCGGAATTCTGTCTTCTGTCTTCTCTAGCTTCTCTTCCTTATATAGGCCTGAATTAGGGTTGCGGGATCGCAGTTGCATGGGCCGCTGCACGGGCTTCCTTTTCCAGGCGCCACTAAGTACTTTCCATCTTTAGCTCCAGCCGCCTTTGACTTTGCCCGATGGCAATCCGCTTCCCAAACTCTCTACAGTTATTCTTCTCCTCCACAGGTGAACGGACCAGGCACGGTACTTGGTAATCGGTCTGGGTCTTCTGCTTCATGACTTGCCCAAAGTGGCCTGGTTTGCCTGATTAGGCCAAACTGCTCAGTCACTACATGCTCCAGATCGTTGTTTGCCCAAAGAAGGGGGTTTCCTTGCCTCTTTTGCCCAGTGCGCCACCTGTTACCTGTTTGCCTGCACACTCTGACCAAACACTCTATTGTGCCCTCCGAGACACATAAACTTACTCAAACTGACTCAAAAAGGGGCTCAAGATGAGCAAATAAAATGGCTCATCACCCCCCTGTTTGTTTTCTGCTTGAGCAGGCAAGTCACCGTACACGCTTGAGGACAAGCGAAGTAAAGTGTGTGCGTGTGATGAGCCATTTTTTTGGCTCATTTTTAGGTTTTTAGAGTCAAGTAAATCGAGTCCTTAGTTTGTTTTTACTTTATTTGTGTCTGGGAGGGCACGTTTGGGTACTTGGGCAAGTTTTGTTGGAAATCGACTACCCGGGATGCGTTCGTTCGATCGCTCGAACATCCGAACGCTCCCAATCGACCTCCATGTCCATTACTTCATTTACGTGACAGCCCATATCCCGAATCACGCCCAGCCATCGCCCCAGAGGACGACTGCGTGAAACGGGGCTGGTCTGCCTCAATCGGCGCCCGCCGATTGCAGACCAGCGGTTGCTGGAGGAACTGCAAACGGCGACCGCCGTTTGCCCTTTGGCGACTGCCGTTTGTCCGCGAACAGCAACGCGACGTTGCTATTGCGGGCTTGTTTCTGGGTCGTTTTTCCTCTTCCGACTACCGATCCGGAGGTCCTAGAACCCCCAGTAATCGAGGAATACGATCCACGATACCCGGAACCCGATCTACGTTCAATGTATGATTAACGAGATAATGAGATCGAATAAATGCGGAATATAGAGATTCGATCTCATACCTTAATGGTCGAATTGTTGAGACCTTAGCGATTGCTAGTGTATGCCTCTTCCTCGACTCCAACCGTTGTGTGGGCAACGATCCGTTGGGTCTCCCTTTTCTGCTCTCTCTTGATCTACCGGCGTAATATTCTTTTTCTCTCTGAGAGAAAAATATTAGCGCTAACTAAATTATTTTTAACAGAGAAAAAACTTAATTGCGCTAACACAATTATTTTCTCTGCTGAAAATAAAAAGCGGCGAATGATAGGTTTAGGAGAGGGCAAGGGGGGGGGGGGGGGGGGGGGGGTTATAGAGTTACACTAGGGACCTCTTAGGTAAATTAATTAGGGGCTAAAATGAAATATTAATTAACTTGGAATACTTAAAAGCAATTCCTTAATTAATCGATTTCAATTTTAATTATTATTAACTCCACTAAAAAATAATAATTGAATTCCCGAAATTAATTTAATATTATATCAACAATAATATTTCCGCCGAAATTACATATACGACTTTCCCCGTATTTAAGATATCGAATGTCCACGAATTAATTTTAATTACTAATAATTAAATTAATTCATTTCTTATTATCCGAGACTAGTACCACTCATCCTTATTATCATGTGGAACAAATCCACATGCAGGGTTTACATGATAAACTTTATGAGCTCATCTCGGGGACATCATCAACCCGATAAACGGGACACGGTTTCCTGTCTATAATCTATAGCATGCCGCGAGTACAATTATGATTCCCAATTTACCGAGAATCTCGATTAATCAATTAGTCTCATGCTGGAGTAGTATAATTAATGTCTAGATTTGAGTATTCTGAACTCCTTGTACACTTTCATTTACCTATTAATAACGAACATTCATTTGCTTTTAATTATTGTTAATTAAATATATGCAAATTATAGTCCTGGATTTTATACGTTGTAGTTAGTATGGTGTGTATGGACACACAGAATATCATACTATCGGTTACTCGTATTTAATCGAACAGATGCTCACGACCTAGATGGACACGGACCAATCCATCGGTATAGTCGTTGTGTGAGAGAGAAAATAATTTATCTTAATTATTTTATCACACTTGTACACTTGGTGTATTGAGCGGATCGCATGAGACTTATCAATTAGGTTTGCTCGGTGATAATTGATTTAAGACTCAGTGTATTTTATTCTTAATCCCCGATACAATTGCGGGTGTGTATATTTAATATAAGTGACTTTGATTTTCCAAAGGAATTGACCGGTTTAATTATTGGGTCAATTACCGGTTAAGTTGGGTCACTAAATTTTATATATGGCATGCCGTGAATTCTTGACGGGACAGTGTATCCCGGAAGGGTAGATAATATCCCCGAGATGAGCTCATAAGGATTTATTATGTAAACCTCGCGAGTGGATTTGTTCCGCATAATAAATAAGGTTGAGTGGTACTAGTCTCGGATAAAAGAGATGAATAAATTTATTAAGCAATAAATAAATTTTATTCATGGATATTTATATCTTAAATACACGGAATAAATAATACTACCGGAGAAATATTATTTGGATATAATATGGTTTAATATTGGGAGTGCAATTAATTTATATAGTGGAAAATAAATTAATTAATATTGATAAGGATTAATAGACTTGGGCTTGGGCTCAATTTAATCTTCAATATTGGAAGCCCAATATTCCACCTCCTTTAGATGCCCTACGTAGCCTATAAAAGCACTACATGGCCTTCATAAATAAAGAGACAAGAATATCAATACTTGATAGTTTTAGAGAGTTGAAGGAGATCCATAGGAGTTCGATAGATCGTCGCCCACCCGACGTTCGAACGGAGTGCAAGGAATACGTGGGAAGATTCAAAGGTCATCTTGATTTCGTTTCTCCGAACAACGAATCGAAGGTATAATATCAAAACACCCTTGATATTATTTGATTTGGATTTATCGAGAATATCGTAGAACGCTAGATCCGAAGTATGAGACCCGGAGTAGACGAACGATCACACGGTGGTGGCGAAGCCACCGGACCGCGGGATCGCCCGCCTAGGGTTTCCGAGGGGCGAGAGGGTCGAACCCTCGGCTGGGCCGAGGGCTTGCGATCGATCCTTGTGATCGATCGCTGGGCACGGGCTGGTGCCGTGCCCGACCCCACCACGACGGTGGGGCCCTCCAGGCGGCGGCGAGTCGCCAGACTCGCCGCGGGGGCTGCCGGGCAGCCCCACCCCAACCGATCGCACGATGCGATCGGTGATCGCATGAACCCCGCGACGCGGGGGTTCGGCTGGGGGCAATCGCGCGCCTTCGGGTGCGTGGTCTCCTCGGCTGGACTCCGGCGCGTTCGTCGGCATTCGTGTGATCTCCGGCGATGGATTTTTGATCGGGCTATAGTTTCCGCAAATTTTAATAGCCCGGGATATCGAATTCCAACAATTGGTATCAGAGCGTGGCTAACGTTCGCGGTATTTTCGATAAAATTGTTCTACCTTGCAGGGTTCCGACTATTATGGCTTAATTTATTATTCGTTTAATTTATTTTGTCATGATTGTTGGTTTGATTAAACTCTCGGAAATGTCGAGGTTCGTTTTTGGTGGTGAATGCTTGTAATAGTAAAAATTCGGGGGTTGACCGAATTTAAGTTTTTTATTATTGTTCTATATTTTTCCGGAAATTGTATAGGGTCGATTTCATGTATAGAATCGATACCGGATAGTGTAAAATTAAATTGTAATTTATTTTGCGTTGGATCGATGCCGAAACGACCGCCGGAGAAGACGTGTGACGAAGGAGATGATCATGAGGGAAATTAGGGCTTGGATCGATCAATCGCCATGATCGATCCATGAGGATCGATCGATCGCAAGGTGAGGCGCCGAACTCGCTCCTTCCGGCGGCGATGTCACCGGCTGGGCGGCGGCGGCGGCGATATTTGCCCGGCGGCGGCGATCCGGTGGGGGGGGGGGGGGGGGGGGCGGTGGTCCTTGTGATCTTCGTGCTCTCCTGGTGATTCGCTTTCCTTAATGATTCGAGTTTTCCTATTTTGAGTATTCCTATTTTTGGGAACTCTCATGGATTAGGAAAAGAATCAATTTGGAATTAATTAGGATTCCTAATTGATTATTTCTTTTTTATGGAAATATTCATGGATTAGGAATCTAATTAATTTGGAAAGTAGAAGAGTCCTAAATTATTTCCTTATTTCATTATGGAAATCATCTAGAATATTCCAAGTGGGTCTTGGATAGATTATTCTAGAGATTTAATGAAGTAGAAAGGGAAAGTAAAATAAATAAAAATATTAATAATATTTAATTTTATTTTTGATTTATTCGATTGACTTAATTATTATTAATTAAGTATCTTTTGGATTTATTAAAAATAAATAGATTTAAATATTGAAAATTAATATTCTCGTCACATGGAGCATTCAAGAACGAAGACTGAAGACTAGAAGATGCGTACGGAAATGGAATAAAGCCATAATAGTCGGAAAATAATATTCTAGTATTATTTTGACTATGTGATAATACTATGTGCTTTATTACTTGTATGCATGCTATATGTGTTTACTTTATGCACTAGATAGCGTATCCCTTTGTTATAAAAAGCTAAGTGGGAGAGGGTATGGAAACATACCCATGGTCTCCATTGCTGCTCTCTTGGTGACTTTTATAAACTTTTGAAGTTTATATAGACAAGTCATTGGAGGAGAGTTCTTGTAATTCCTCTTAAAAGAAACATTGATTAAGTTCATCAAACAATGCCTAATTTGTCTTTCCAAAACTGATTTCAAGTCGACTCATTCTCACCCCGGGGAGTGGAATGGAGCCAAAGCCACTTGGTCATGTCGAGGACACAAATTAGAGGCAGTCGTACCATTTTTTGAAGGTGGATCGATTGTCTGCTCGGCTCCCTCATTTGAGAGATAGGGTTGTTCGCATGGTGAATCACTGGTAAGAAACTTCGAGTTTCACTTATGATTCTCCGCGTCTTGATTTACAAGATCGAATGGATCAAGTAATTGGGAGTCAATTATAAAGATCTCTTGGTGTAGTAAACGTCCACACCACGTGGCTTGCTATGCTAACAGATTTTGGATTAATTGATGTAGACAGTTGTAAGAAATTGTGAAGAGTTGTGAAGTTGTCGTAAACGTCCACACCACGTGGCTTGCAGTAATGTAGCAATTCCAAACGATTTACTTTGGTGCTGAGTAATGGTTTACACTTAGATACGCATTATAGTATTCCTCCCCACGAGGTTACGCTATAAGAGATGTATGACCAAAGAAAATCCAATTGCTAAATCATTTGGGTGGGTAAACGTCCACACCACGTGGCTTGCCTTACCTGATGGGATTTTAGAGGCGATTAGTGATTTAATGATATTATTAAAGGGAGATAATATTGGATATTAAATTGTTTGTTTGTTTTATGTGCTTATAGGTTAAGAATGACTGTGACCCCATTTGTGATATACTTAGAGATGAAAACTCACTGGTTCCATATAGTTATGTTTGGGAAAGAAATCTAGACAATTTTCAGACTGTTGAGCCTTCCGAATCCACTATTATCCCAACTGATGAGGACATTGAAAATGACCTCAAGGAGATGTTTGGACATAGTAAGGAAGCCGGACTAGAGGTGATTGACATACTCATTAAGTCCAGTCCTCTTGAGGAATCGCTTAAAAACGATTTCAAAAGAATGGAACTGATAAGTATGATCAGAGAATCACATGCTCTTATGGCCAAGTTAGAAGTGCAAGCAAAGAAACCCAGTGGTTTTGAACCACGGATTGGGAAGAGCAAGCCGCGAGGCAAGTGCTTTCAATGCAAGCAGTCTGTGTTGGAGTGGTATACTTAATGTCTAGATTTGAGTATTCTGAACTCCTTGTACACTTTCATTTACCTATTAAATACGAACATTCATTTGCTTTTAATTATTGTTAATTAAATATATGCAAATTATAGTCCTGGATTTTATACGTTGTAGTTAGTATGGTGTGTCGGGCCCACACAGGAGATCATACTATCGGTTACTCGTATTTAATCGAACAGATGCTCACGACCTAGATGGACACGGACCAATCCATTGGTATAGTCGTTGTGTGAGAGAGAAAATAATTTGTCTTAATTATTTTATCACACTTGTACACTTGGTGTATTGAGCGGATCGATTGAGACTCATCAATTAGGATTGCTCGGCGATAATTGATTTGAGACTCAGTGTATTATATTCTTAATCCCCGATATTATTGCGGGTGTGTATATTTAATATAAGTGACTTTGATTTGCCAAAGGAATTAACCGATTTAGTTATTGGGTTAATTACCGGTCAAGTTGGGTCGCTATATTTTATATATGGCATGCCGTGAATAATTGACCGGACAGTGTATCCCGGAAGGGTTGATAATATCCCCGAGATGAGCTCATAAGGATTTATTATGTAAACCTCGCGAGTGGATTTAATTCCGCATAATAAATAAGGTTGAGTGGTACTAGTCTCGGATAAAAGAGATGAATAAATTTATTAAGCAATAAATAAATTTTATTCATGGATATTTATATCTTAAATACACGGAATAAATAATACTACCGGAGAAATATTATTTGGATATAATATGGTTTAATATTGGGAGTGCAATTAATTTATATAGTGGAAAATAAATTAATTAATATTAATGGGAGATTAATAGATTTGGGCTTGGGCTCAATTTAATCATTGATATTGGAAGCCCAATATTCCACCTCCTTTAGATCCCCTACGTAGCCTATAAAAGAACTACATGGTCTTCTCTATTCTCATAAGTTGAAGATCATAATTCTTCTAGAGAGAGAAAGTAGAGAGAGAAGTAGATCCATAGAGCTTGGAGGATCGTCGCCCACCCGACGTTCAAGCTAGTGCAAGGAATACGTGGGAAGATTCAAAAGGTCATCTTGAATTCGTTTCTCCGAACAACGAATCGAAAGGTAAAAATCTAAACGCCCTTGATTTATTCGGTTTTTGGATTTATCGAGAATACCGTAGAACGCAAGATCCGAAGATTGAAACCCGGATTAGACGACGAACGCGTGGTGGCGATTTGGAATCGCCGGACCACGGCGATCGCCGCCTAGGGCTTCGACCGAGCGCCTAAGGGGCGAACCCCGGCTGGGAGCCGGGGTGCGATCGATCACCCGATCGATCGCGGGCGGCTGCTGGGCTCGGCAGCCCAGCTGGAGGCGCGCCACCCCAGGCGGCGGCGAGTCGCCGGACTCGCCGCGGGGGCTGCTGGAGCAGCCCTGGCCGATCGCTTGGAGCGATCGGCGATGGATCGCCATGCGCGATCTTTCGATCGCGTGAAACCCTAGCCGAGGGGTTCGGCTGGGCGTGCGCGTGGCTTCGGCCACGTCGTGCGTTCGGTCGAGCTCCGGTGCGTGCAAAGGTGTTCGCGTGATCTCCGGCGGATGGTTTTGATCGGGTTATTGTTTTTACGCAAATTTAAATAGCCCGGGATATCAAATTCCAACAATTGGTATCAGAGCGTGGTTTACGTTCGCGGTATTTTCGATAAAAATTGTTCTACCTTGCAGGGTTCCGACTATTATGGCTTAATTTATTATTCGTTTAATTTATTTTGTCATGTATGTTGAATTGATTAAACTCTCGGACATGTCGAGATTCGTTTTTGGTGGTGAATGCTTGTAATAGTAAAAAATTCGGGGGTTGACCGAATTTAGGATTTATTATTACGTTCTATTTTTTCCGGAAAATGTATAGGGTCGATTTCATGTATAGAATCGATACCGGATAGTGTAAAATTTATTTTGTAATTTATTTTGCGTTGGATCGATGCCGAAACGACCGCCGGAGAAGACGCGTGACGAAGGAGATGATCGTGAGGGTGAAGGGCTCGGATCGACCGCCCCATGGTCGATCCATGAGGACAATCGACCCACGCCCTAAAGGGCTGCCCGCGGGAGTTCCGGCCACGCCGGCCACCGGTGGTGGTGGCGCGTGGGCTGGGCGGCGGCGGCATAGGCGGCGGTCGATGGTGGCACGGGGATCCCCACCCCGTGCTATCCCGGTCCGGAAATTTACTTTCCTAATTAGTTCGGATTTTTCCTATTTGAGTATTCCTTTTTTTGGGAATTCTCATGGGTTAGGAAAAGAATTAATTGGAATTAATTTTATTTCCTTATTCTATTATGGAAGTCTTCTAGAGTATTCCGAGTTCTACTTGGAATAGGATCCTAGAGATTTAATAGAATTGGAAAGGAATAAAAGTTAATTTAGGATTAATTTA
Organism: Euphrasia confusa; assembly: GCA_954870475.1. Lineage (NCBI taxonomy): Eukaryota > Viridiplantae > Streptophyta > Magnoliopsida > Lamiales > Orobanchaceae > Euphrasia > Euphrasia confusa. The sequence continues at coordinate 20,632,367 of OX940966.1, forward strand.
TTTCCTAATTGATTATTCCTATTTTATGGGAATTTTCATAGAAATGGAAATTAATTAATCTTGGAAAGTAGAAGAGTCCTAAGTTATTTTATTTCCTTATTTCATTATGGAAATCATCTAGAATATTCCAAGTGGGTCTTGGATAGATTATTCTAGAGATTTAATGAAGTAGAAAGGGAAAATAAAATAAATAAAAAAAATATTAATAATATTTAATTTTATTTTTGATTTATTCGATTGACTTAATTTTAATTAAGTATCTTTTGGATTTATTAAAAATAAATAGATTTAAATATTGGAAATTAATATTCTCGTCACATGGAGCATTCAAGAACGAAGACTAAAGACTAGAAGATGCGTACGGAGATGGAGTAAAGCCATAATAGTCGGAAAATAATATTCTAGTAATTATTTTGACTATGTGATAATATTATGTGCTTTATTACATGTATGCATGCTATATGTGTTTACTTTTATGCACTAGATAGCGTATCCCTTTATTGTAAAAAGCTAAGTGGGAGAGGGTATGGAAACATACCCATGGTCTCCATTACTGCTCTCTTGGTGACTTTTATAAACTTTTGAAGTTTATATAGATAAGTTATTGGAGGAGAGTTCTTGTAATTCCTCTTACGAGAAACGTTGATTAAGTTTATCAAACAATGCCTAATTTGTCTTTCCAAAGCTGATTTCAAGTCGACTCATTCTCACCCCGGGAAGTGGAATGGAGCCAAAGCCACTTGGTCATGTCGAGGACACAAATTAGAGGCAGTCGTACCATTCTTTGATAGATGGATCGATTGTCTGCTCGGCTCCCTCATTTATGAGAGATAGGGTTGTTCGCATGGTGAATCACTGGTTAGAAACTTCGAGTTTCACTTATGATTCTCCGCGTCTTGATTTACAAGATTAAATGGGTCAAGTAATTGGATTTCAATTATATAAATCTTCTGGTGTAGTAAACGTCCACACGAACGTGGCTTGCTATACTGGATGGGATTTTAGAATAATTGATGTAGACAGTTATAGGGAATTGTGAAGGATTGTGAGTTATCGTAAACGTCCACACGAACGTGGCTTGCGGTGATGTAGCAGTTCTAAACGATTCACCTTAGTACTGAGTAATGGTTTACACTTAGATACGCTTTATAGTATTCTTCCCAACGAAGTAACGCTATAATGATGTATGACTGAAGCAAATCTAATTGCTAAATCATTTGGGTGGGTAAACGTCCACACGAACGTGGCTTGCTTTAACCTGATGGGATTTTAGATGTGATTAGTGATTTAATGATATTATTTGAGGGAGATAATATCGGATATTAAATTGTTTGTTTGTTTTATGTGCTTATAGGTTAGAGAATGACTGTGACCCCACTTTGTGATATACTTAAAGATGAAAACTCACTGGTTCCCTATAGTACTGATTGGAAAAGAAATCTGGACATTGTCCAGACTGTTGAGCCTTCCGAATCCACTATTGTCCCAACTGATGAGGACATTGAAAATGACCTCAAGAAGATGTTAGGACATAGTAAGGAAGCCGGACTAGAGGTGATTGACATACTCATCAAGTTTAGCCCTCTTGAGGAATCGCTTAAAAACGATTTCAAAAGAACTGAACTGATAAGTATGATCAGAGAATCACAAGCTCTAGTGGCCGAGTTGGAAGTGCAAGCAAAGAAGCCCAGTGGTTTTGAACCACGGATTGGGAAGAGCAAGCCGCGAGGCAAGTGCTTTCGATGCAAGCAGTCTGGGCACTGGAAGTCTGATTGTCCTCTCATCAAAGGTACGAAATTTTCCTTAGTCACCGAAACATTGTCAGTGGTGTTATCTACCAGCACCTGGTGTGTAGATACGGGGGCCACTGATCATGTATGCAATTCATTGCAGGGGTTCCAGGAAACCCGGAGACTTAGAGAGGGAGAGATCGTGGTCTACATGGGCAATGCCGCGAAGGTAGCGGCTGTTGCAGTGGGAGACGTTCACTTACGCTTTAGTAGTGATAGGGTTTTAGTTTTACAAAATTGTCTTTATGTACCCAACTTTAGAAAGAATTTAATTTCGGTTTCTAAGCTTATTTTGAATGGATATTCTGTTTCTTTTGAGCACTCTGTGATCATAAGAAGAAACAGTGAAATTATATGTTCTGGTACATTGGTGGACGATTTGTATGTGCTAAATCCTGAGTCTAACACGATGCAACTAACCGAGAGTAATAACACATCTACGAACACCAATAAGATAAAGGAACCTTCCAGGATGAATCAATTATACTTGTGGCACTTAAGGCTAGGTCACATTAACTCAAATAGAATTCAAAGGTTGAAAGCTGATGGTCTCATCAGTGGTGTTGAAGGAGAGGACCTTCCAACCTGCGAATCCTGTTTAGAGGGAAAAATGACCAGGCGTTCTTTTTCTGGTAAAGGACGAAGGGCTGAACAAGTATTGAATTTGATTCACTCTGATGTATGCGGACCTATGTCTACTCAGGCAAGGGGAGGGTACGAGTATTTCATCACTTTCACTGATGATTACTCAAGGTATGGATTTGTATACCTGATGCGCCGCAAGAGCGAATCCTTTGACAAGTTCAAGGAGTTCAAGGCTTTTGCGGAGAACCTTCAAGGTAAATCCATTAAATGCCTGCGATCTGATCGCGGAGGCGAGTACCTGTCTGGAGAATTCAAGGCATACTTAGCAGAGAATGGGATTGATTCCCAAATGACATCACCATATACTCCCCAGCAGAATGGTGTGTCGGAAAGAAGGAATAGGACTCTTATGGAGATGGTGCGTTCAATGATGAGTTACTCGGACTTACCTACTATGTTCTGGGGACATGCCTTGGAAACAGCGGCGTACATTCTCAACATGGTTCCAACAAAAACGGTACCCACCACACCCATGGAAAGGTGGAGCGGGCGCAAGCCTAGCCTCAGGCACCTTCGGATCTGGGGTTGTCCAGCACATGTGTTGCGACAAGGTGCCGATAAGTTAGAACCTAGATCAGAATTACGGCTGTTTGTAGGATACCCGAAAGGAACAAAAGGTGGTATGTTCTATAGTCCTACGGACCAGAAGATCGTTATAAGTACTAACGCTCGGTTCTTAGAGGAAGACTATGTCATGGACCACAAGCCCAAAAGTGACATAATACTTGATGAGTTGAGAGGTAACAAGGAAGACTTAGATACAGCCGAACCGAGTATAGATACACCACTAGAATCTGCACCTGACACTATCACTGTTAATACACCGGAACGCCGTCGTAGTGGGAGGGTTGTTAAGCAACCAGACCGATGGATTGGACTGGGTGAGTCTTCGGACTCTGGACCTGGAGTTCATGAAATCGATCCCTGGATCTATGATGAGGCGGTACAAGATATAGATGCGCCTTCTTGGAAGAAAGCGATGAAATCCGAAATTGAATCTATGGATTCTAATAAAGTCTGGGATCTTGTAGAACCACCAAGCGGCGTAAAGCCAATTGGGTGTAAATGGGTCTACAAGAGAAAGAGAGGATCTGACGGAAAGGTTGAAACCTTTAAAGCTCGGCTTGTTGCGAAAGGATATACTCAGAAAGAGGGAATCGATTATGAGGAGACCTTCTCGCCGGTAGCTAAGATAAAGTCGATCCGGATTCTCTTATCCATAGCAGCTCATATGGATTATGAGGTGTGGCAAATGGATGTCAAGACAGCTTTCCTAAATGGAAGTCTTGACGAGACGATTTATATGAAACAACCAGAAGGATTCATTGCTGAGGGGCGAGATCATCTAGTGTGCAAGCTTAATCGATCCATTTATGGATTGAAACAAGCCTCGAGATCGTGGAACCTGCGGTTTGACGAAGTAGTCCAATCTTTTGGATTCAGTCAAAGCATGGACGAATCGTGTGTGTATTGGAAACGTGATGGAAAGAAGGTGGTGTTTCTCGTGCTTTATGTAGACGACATTCTTCTCATTGGCAACAGTGTGAAGATGTTATCAGATATAAAGAGATGGTTGTCTAGACAATTCGATATGAAAGATTTGGGAGAAGTCGGGCATGTTCTAGGGATCAAGGTTATAAGGGATCGCCGGAATAGAACATTGTACCTATCCCAGCAATCTTACATAGACACGATTCTGGCTCGTTTTAACATGCAAGATTCCAAGAAGGGTGAGCTGCCCTTCAGTAAAGGAACTTATCTTTCTAAGGAAATGTGTCCTCGGACACAAAAGGAGAAAGATGAAATGAAAGCAGTTCCCTACGCTTCGGCTGTGGGAAGCTTGATGTATGCAATGTTATGCACGAGGCCTGATATCTGCTATGCAGTTGGCGTAGTAGCGAGATATCAGAGTAACCCTGGAAAGGCTCATTGGACTGCCGTAAAGAGCATTTTCAAGTATTTGCGAAATACTAAGGATTATGTTCTAAGTTACGGGGCAGACAATCTGATTCCTTTGGGTTATACAGATTCGGATTTCCAAGCTGATAAGGACCGGTGTAAGTCGTTGTCAGGCTATGTGTTTCACTATTAAAGGAGGAGGAGTTTTTAACATGGAAGAGTGATAAGCACGATGCTTTTCGGACTCTCCCATGGGTAACCAAATAGCGGCCTCAGAGGCAGCGGAAGATTTGGTATGGCTCCAGTATTACCTCTGGGACTTAGATGTGATTCTTAGTTTACCAAAGGCTACGTAAATAGCGGTGCAGTGGCAAACTTTAAGAGATCACGAGTCCATAAGTGCAAGATAACACATAGGGCAAGTACCACCTGATACGAGTCATCGTCAGAGGGACGATGCAGTAGTCACCAAGATAGCTTCAGAGCGGCAACCTAGATTGCTCATTCACATGGTACCTCTTGGAGGTACAGTTTAAGCACGTGATGAGTATGGGAGCCGGGAGTTTGGAAGATAAGACTAGACCTTAGTATAAGTGGGAGATTGTTGGAGTGGTATACTTAATGTCTAGATTTGAGTATTCTGAACTCCTTGTACACTTTCATTTACCTATTAAATACGAACATTCATTTGCTTTTAATTATTGTTAATTATATATATGCAAATTATAGTCCTGGATTTTATACGTTGTAGTTAGTATGGTGTGTCGGGCCCACACAGAAGATCATACTATCGGTTACTCGTATTTAATCGAACAGATGCTCACGACCTAGATGGACACGGACCAATCCATTGGTATAGTCGTTGTGTGAGAGAGAAAATAATTTGTCTTAATTATTTTATCACACTTGTACACTTGGTGTATTGAGCGGATCGATTGAGACTCATCAATTAGGATTGCTCGGCGATAATTGATTTGAGACTCAGTGTATTATATTCTTAATCCCCGATATTATTGCGGGTGTGTATATTTAATATAAGTGACTTTGATTTGCCAAAGGAATTAACCGATTTAGTTATTGGGTTAATTACCGGTCAAGTTGGGTCGCTATATTTTATATATGGCATGCCGTGAATAATTGACCGGACAGTGTATCCCGGAAGGGTTGATAATATCCCCGAGATGAGCTCATAAGGATTTATTATGTAAACCTCGCGAGTGGATTTAATTCCGCATAATAAATAAGGTTGAGTGGTACTAGTCTCGGATAAAAGAGATGAATAAATTTACTAAGCAATAAATAAATTTTATTCATGGATATTTATATCTTAAATACACGGAATAAATAATACTACCGGAGAAATATTATTTGGATATAATATGGTTTAATATTGGGAGTGCAATTAATTTATATAGTGGAAAATAAATTAATTAATATTAATGGGAGATTAATAGATTTGGGCTTGGGCTCAATTTAATCATTGATATTGGAAGCCCAATATTCCACCTCCTTTAGATCCCCTACGTAGCCTATAAAAGCACTACATGGTCTTCTCTATTCTCATAAGTTGAAGATCATAATTCTTCTAGAGAGAGAAAGTAGAGAGAGAAGTAGATCCATAGAGCTTGGAGGATCGTCGCCCACCCGACGTTCAAGCTAGTGCAAGGAATACGTGGGAAGATTCAAAAGGTCATCTTGAATTCGTTTCTCCGAACAACGAATCGAAAGGTAAAAATCTAAACGCCCTTGATTTATTCGGTTTTTGGATTTATCGAGAATACCGTAGAACGCAAGATCCGAAGATTGAAACCCGGATTAGACGACGAACGCGTGGTGGCGATTTGGAATCGCCGGACCACGGCGATCGCCGCCTAGGGCTTCGACCGAGCGCCTAAGGGGCGAACCCCGGCTGGGAGCCGGGGTGCGATCGATCACCCGATCGATCGCGGGCGGCTGCTGGGCTCGGCAGCCCAGCTGGAGGCGCGCCACCCCAGGCGGCGGCGAGTCGCCGGACTCGCCGCGGGGGCTGCTGGAGCAGCCCCGGCCGATCGCTTGGAGCGATCGGCGATCGATCGCCATGCGCGATCTTTCGATCGCGTGAAACCCTAGCCGAGGGGTTCGGCTGGGCGTGCGCGTGGCTTCGGCCACGTCGTGCGTTCGGTCGAGCTCCGGTGCGTGCAAAGGTGTTCGCGTGATCTCCGGCGGATGGTTTTGATCGGGTTATTGTTTTTCCGCAAATTTAAATAGCCCGGGATATCAAATTCCAACAGTCTGGACACTGGAAGTCTGATTGTCCTCTCATCAAAGGTACGAAATTTTCCTTAGTCACTGAAACATTATCAGTGGTGTTATCTACCAGCACCTGGTGTGTAGATACGGGGGCCACTGATCATGTCTGCAATTCATTGCAGGGGTTCCAGGAAACCCGGAGACTTAGAGAGGGAGAGATCGTGGTCTACATGGGCAATGCCGCAAGGGTGGCGGCTGTTGCAGTGGGAGACATTCACTTACGCTTTAGTAGTGATAGGATTTTAGTTTTACATAATTGTCTTTATGTACCCAATTTTAGAAAGAATTTAATTTCGGTTTCTAAACTTATTATGAATGGATATTCTGTTTCTTTTGACCACTCTGTGATCATAAGAAGAAATAGTGAGATTATCTGTTCTGGTACATTGGTAGACGATTTGTATGTGCTAAATCCTGAGTCTAACACGATGCAACTAACCGAGAGTAATAACACATCTACGAACACCAATAAGAGAAAGGAACCTTCTAAGATGAATCAATTATACTTGTGGCATCTAAGGCTAGGTCATATAAACTCGAATATGCTTCAAAGGTTGAAAGCTGATGGTCTAATCAGCGATGTTGAAGGAGAGGACCTTCCAACCTGCGAATCCTGTTTAGAGGGTAAAATTATCAAGCGTCCTTTTTCTGGTAAAGGACGTAGAGATGAACAAGTATTGGATTTGATTCACTCTGATGTATGCGGACCTATGTCTACTCAGGCAAGGGGAGGGTACGAGTACTTTATCACTTTCACTGATGATTACTCAAGATATGGATATATATACCTGATGAGCCGCAAGAGCGAATCTTTTGGCAAGTTCAAAGAATTCAAGGCTCTTGTGGAGAACCTTCGTGGTAAATCCATAAAGTGCCTGCGATCTGATCGCGGAGGCGAGTACCTGTCTGGAGAATTCAAGGCATACTTGGCAGAGAATGGGATTGAATCCCAACTGACTTCACCATATACTCCCCAGCAGAATGGTGTGTCAGAAAGAAGGAATAGGACTCTTATGGAAATGGTGCGATCAATGATGAGTTACTCGAACTTACCTATTATGTTCTGGGGACATGCCTTGGAAACGGCGGCGTATATTTTGAATAGGGTTCCAACCAAAACGGTACCAACCACACCCATGGAATTGTGGAGTGGGCGCAAGCCTAACTTGAGACACATTCGGATCTGGGGATGTCCAGCACATGTGTTGCGACAAGGGGCCGATAAGTTAGAACCTAGATCAGAATTACGGCTGTTTGTAGGATACCCGAAAGGAACTAAAGGTGGCATGTTCTATAGTCCTACGGACCAGAAGATCGTTATAAGTACTAACGCTCGGTTCTTAGAGGAAGACTATGACATGGACCACAAGCCCAAGAGTGACATAATACTTGATGAGTTGAGAGGTAACAAGGAAGACTTAGATACAGCCGAACCGAGTAGTGATACACCACTAGAACCTGCACCTACTGTCACTGTTAATACACCGGAACGCCGTCGTAGTGGGAGGGTTGTTAAACAACCAGATAGATGGATTGGACTGGGTGAGTCTTCGGACTCTGGACCTGGAGTTCATGAAATCGATCCCTGGACCTATGATGAGGCGGTACAAGATATAGATGCGCCTTCTTGGAAGAAAGCGATGAAATCCGAAATAGAGTCTATGGATTCTAATAAAGTCTGGGATCTTGTAGAACCACCAAACGGCGTAAAGCCAATTGGGTGTAAATGGGTTTACAAGAGAAAGAGAGGATCTGACGGAAAGGTTGAAACCTTTAAAGCTCGGCTTGTTGCGAAAGGATATACTCAGAAAGAGGGAATCGATTATGAGGAGACCTTTTCGCCGGTAGCCAAGATAAAGTCGATCCGGATTCTCTTATCCATAGCAGCTCATATGGATTATGAGGTGTGGCAAATGGATGTCAAGACAGCTTTCCTAAATGGAAGTCTTGATGAGACGATTTATATGAAACAACCAGAAGGGTTCATTGCTAAGGGGCGAGATCATCTAGTGTGCAAGCTTAATCGATCCATTTATGGATTGAAACAAGCCTCGAGATCGTGGAACCTGCGGTTTGATGAAGTAGTCCAATCTTTTGGATTCAATCAAAGCATGGATGAATCGTGTGTGTATTGGAAACGTGATGGAAAGAAGGTGGTGTTTCTCGTGCTTTATGTAGACGACATTCTTCTCATTGGCAACAGTGTAAAGATGTTATCAGACATAAAGGGATGGTTGTCTAGACAATTCGATATGAAAGATTTGGGAGAAGTTGGACATGTTCTAGGGATCAAGGTTATAAGGGATCGCCGGAATAGAACATTGTGCCTTTCCCAGCAATCTTACATAGACACGATTCTGGCTAGTTTTAACATGCAAGATTCCAAGAAGGGTGGACTGCCCTTCAGTAAAGGAACTTATCTTTCTAAGGAAATGTGTCCTCAGACACAGAAGGAGAAAGATGAAATGAAAGCAGTTCCCTACGCTTCGGCTGTGGGAAGCTTGATGTATGCGATGTTATGCACGAGGCCTGATATCTGCTATGCAGTTGGCGTAGTAGCGAGATATCAGAGTAATCCTGGAAAGGCTCATTGGACTGCCGTAAAGAGCATTTTCAAGTATTTGCGAAATACTAAGGATCATGTTCTAAGTTACGGGGCAGACAATCTGATTCCTTTGGGTTATACGGATTCAGATTTCCAAGCTAATAAGGACCGGCGTAAGTCGATATCAGGCTATGTGTTCACTTTTAGAAAGAGGTGGAATCATGAAATGAGAGAGTGATAAGCAGGACGCTTCAGACTCTATCATAACCGAATAGCAGCCTCAGATGTACCACATAGCGCAAGTACCACCTGATTCGAGACATCGTCTAGGGAGACGACGATGTAGTCACCAAGATAACTTCAGAGCGGCAACCTAGAGTGCTCATTTACATGGTACTTCTCGGAAGTACAACTTAAGCACGTGATGAGTATGGGAGTCGGGAGTTTGGAGGAAATGATTGGACCTTAGTATAAGTGGGAGATTGCTGGAGTAGTATACTTAATGTCTAGATTTGAGTATTCTGAACTCCTTGTACAATTTCATTTACCTATTAATAACGAACATTCATTTGCTTTTAATTATTGTTAATTAAATATATGCAAATTATAATCCTGGATTTTATACGTTGTAGTTAGTATGGTGTGTATGGACACACAGAAGATCATACTATCGGTTACTCGTATTTAATCGAACATATGCTCACGACCTAGATGGACACGGACCAATCCATCGGTATAGTCGTTGTGTGAGAGAGAAAATAATTTATCTTAATTATTTTATCACACTTGTACACTTGGTGTATTGAGCGGATCGCATGAGACTTATCAATTAGGTTTGCTCGGTGATAATTGATTTAAGACTCAGTGTATTTTATTCTTAATCCCCGATACAATTGCGGGTGTGTATATTTAATATAAGTGACTTTGATTTTCCAAAGGAATTGACCGGTTTAATTATTGGGTCAATTACCGGTTAAGTTGGGTCACTATATTTTATATATGGCATGCCGTGAATTCTTGACGGGACAGTGTATCCCGGAAGGGTTGATAATATCCCCGAGATGAGCTCATAACGATTTATTATGTAAACCTCGCGAGTGGATTTGTTCCGCATAATAAATAAGGTTGAGTGGTACTAGTCTCGGATAAAAGAGATGAATAAATTTATTAAGCAATAAATAAATTTTATTCATGGATATTTATATCTTAAATACACGGAATAAATAATACTACCGGAGAAATATTATTTGGATATAATATGGTTTAATATTGGGAGTGCAATTAATTTATATAGTGGAAAATAAATTAATTAATATTGATAAGGATTAATAGACTTGGGCTTGGGCTCAATTTAATCTTCAATATTGGAAGCCCAATATTCCACCTCCTTTAGATCCCCTACGTAGCCTATAAAAGCACTACATGGCCTTCATAAATAAAGAGACAAGAATATCAATACTTGATAGTTCTAGAGAGTTGAAGGAGATCCATAGGAGTTCGATAGATCGTCGCCCACCCGACGTTCGAACGGAGTGCAAGGAATACGTGGGAAGATTCAAAGGTCATCTTGATTTCGTTTCTCCGAACAACAAATCGAAGGTATAATATCTAAACACCCTTGATATTATTTGATTTGGATTTATCGAGAATATCGTAGAACGCAAGATCCGAAGTATGAGACCCGGAGTAGACGAACGATCACGCGGTGGTGGCGAAGCCACCGGACCGTGGGATCGCCCGCCTAGGGTTTCCGAGGGGCGAGAGGGTCGAACCCTCGGCTGGGCCGAGGGCTTGCGATCGATCCTTGTGATCGATCGCTGGGCACGGGCTGGTGTCGTGCCCGACCCCACCACGACGGTGGGGCCCTCCAGGCGGCGGCGAGTCGCCGAACTCGCCGCGGGGGCTGCCGGGCAGCCCCACCCCAACCGATCGCACGATGCGATCGGTGATCGCATGAACCCCGCGACGCGGGGGTTCGGCTGGGGGCGATCGCGCGCCTTCGGGTGCGTGGTCTCCTCGGCTGGACTCCGGCGCGTTCGTCGGCGTTCGTGTGATCTCCGGCGATGGGTTTTTGATCGGGCTATAGTTTCCGCAAATTTTAATAGCCCGGGATATCGAATTCCAACATCTCACTCATTGGCATATTAAAGAACCGAGAATTGGACACACGCACCTATAATTAGATAGGGATTAGGAATTCGTATATCCGTAATATCTGAGGTCTAGTTCGATTACTTCGATTAGTATAAATCGAACCCCCTCCCGTGGTCCTGCTCAATACACCAAGTGTACAAGTGTAACATGATAGTGAAGACCGACTACCTACCAGTCACACTACGACGTACCGATGGACTGTCCATGTCCATCTAAGTCGTGAGCCACTGTTCGATAGTATACGAGTAACCGACAGTATGATCTTCCGCGTGTCTCCTCACGCCATACTGTCTACAACGTATATATCTAGGACTATTGCATAAAGTACATGATAGACAAAATGCCGACAGTTTGATTAATAGATAATAAAACACAGATAAGGAGTTCCAAATTGTCACTAAACTAGACATTTAGAATATAACTCCATCAATCTCCCACTTATACTAAAAGTCTAGTTGCCCTCTACCATACATCCGATACCCATCCCCTTCACGTGTCTCTTGAACGCTTCCGCTGGAAGTGCCTTCGTAAAGGGGTCAGCCAGGTTATCCGCTGATGCAATCTTGGTGACAACTGCATCGCCTCTCTTGACGATGTCTCTAATCAGGTGGTACTTGCGATCTATGTGTTTACTCGCATTGTGGGCTCGTGGTTCCTTCGCATTTGCCACTGCACCGCTATTGTCACAATAAATTGTGATAGCTCTAGGCAAATCAGGAACCACATCTAAGTCCATAAGGAAGTTCCGGAGCCACACCGATTCTTTAGCTGCCTCAGAGGCTGCTACATATTCGGCTTCCATGGTAGAGTCCGAAATGCATTTCTGCTTAACACTCTTCCATGAGACTGCTCCACCTCCCAATGTGAACACATAGCCTGATGTAGACTTTCGCTGATCCTTATCAGATTGGAAATCCGAGTCTGTGTAACCAATAGGAATCAACTCGGACGCTTTGTAACTCAGAACATAATTCCTAGTCCTTCGCAGGTACTTAAGTATGTTCTTTACAGCGGTCCAGTGACCCTATCCAGGGTTACTCTGATATCTAGCTACCATGCCAACGGCATAGCAGATATCAGGTCTCGTGCACAACATGGCATACATTAGACTTCCTACTGCCGAAGCATAAGGAACCTTCTTCATGTAATCTATCTCCTTTTGTGCCTTGGGACACATGTCTTTAGATAGATGAATTCCATGGCATAAAGGTTGAGCACCTCTCTTGGAATTCTGCATGTTGAAACGAGCCAGAATCGTATCAATATATGAAGCTTGGGACAAGCTTAATGTTCTTTTCCGGCGATCCCTTATAACCTTGATCCCAAGAACATGCCCAACTTGTCCTAAGTCTTTCATATCGAATTGCTTGGACAACCATCCCTTTATGTGCGATAACATCTTCACATTGTTGCCAATTAGAAGGATGTCGTCTACATAAAGCACGAGAAACGCCACACTGTTTCCGTCACTTCCCCGGTATACACACGACTCGTCCATGCTTTGAATGAATCCATAAGACTGGATAACCTCATCAAACCGCATGTTCCAAGATTTAGAAGCTTGCTTCAATCCATAAATGGATCGGTTTAGCTTACACACTAGATGCTCTTGGCCTTTCTTGATGAAACCTTCTGGCTGTCTCATGTAAATGGTCTCGTCAAGATTCCCATTCAAGAATGCTGTCTTGATATCCATTTGCCACACCTCATAGTCCATATAAGATGCTATAGACAAAAGAATCTGGATCGACTTTAGCATGGCTACCGGCGAAAAAGTTTCCTCATAATCGATCCCTTCTTTCTGAGTATACCCTTTCGCAACAAGCCTAGCCTTGAAGGTTTCCACCTTCCCGTCAGACCCTCTTTTTCTCTTGTACACCCACTTGCAACCAATGGCTTTTACACCTTTGGGCGGTGCTACAAGATTCCAGACCTGATTTGAATCCATTGATTCAATCTCAGATTTCATCGCTTTTTGCCAAGACTGAGCATCTTGATCTTTAAGCGCCTCTTCGTAGGTCCAGGGATCGGCTTCATGTTCTCCAGGTAACAAGTCCGAAGACTCACATATAAACATGAACCTGTCGGGTTGTCGAACAACCCTCCCACTACGACGACGCTCCGGTGTAACCTCAGTAACTACAGGTGCAGACTGTGGTGGCGTATCACCCGGTTGGGTTGGATCTAACCCTTGATCGTCCCCTCTCAGCTCGTTTAGTATTATCTCACTCTTGGGCTTGTGGTCCATTATATAATCCTCCTCTAAGAACCGAGCGTTGGTGCTAACAACGATCTTCTTGTCTTTAGGACTATAAAATAGACCACCTTTCGTTCCTCTAGGATATCCTATAAACAACCGAATATCTGAACGTGACTCCAACTTATCAGCCCCATGCTTCAGCACATGTGCTGGACAACCCCAGATCCGAATGTGTTTCAAGTTTGGCTTACGCCCGGTCCACAATTCCGAGGGCGTCTTAGGGACTGATTTAGAAGGGACTAAGTTCAGGATATACGCCGCTGTTTCCAAGGCATATCCCCAGAACGAAACTGGTAGTTCCGAATAACTCATCATAGATCTTACCATTTCCATAAGAGTCTTATTCCTTCTTTCTGCTACACCATTTTGCTGGGGCGTGTATGGTGCAATCATCTGGGAGTCAATCCCATTCTCTAATAAGTACGCCTTAAACTCTCCCGAGAGGTACTCTCCTCCACGATCAGATCGTAGAGTCTTTATGGTTTTTCCATGAAGGTTCTACACAAGAGCTTTGTACTCCTTGAACTTGTCAAAGCACTCGCTCTTGCGGCGCATCAGGTTTACAAAACCATACCTTGAGTAATCATCCGTGATAGTTACGAAATATTCATAACTTCCTCTCGCTTGGACAGATAAAGGCCCGCACAAATCAGAGTGAATCAATTCCAGTACTTCCTTGGATCTATACCCCTTATCACTAAAGGGTCGCTTGGTCATTTTTCCTTCCAGGCATGATTCGCAGGTTGGAAAGTCCTCATCTTTCACATCACTAAGTATTCCATCAGTTATCAGCCTTTGAATCCTGCCCAAGTTAATATGACCTAGCCTAAGATGCCATAAGAACTTTTGATTCATCCTAGAAGGCTCCTTTCTCTTATTGGTACTAGATGTGTTATGTGACTCTACTCGTTGCATCGTGGAATAATCGGGATTCAGTATATATAAGTTGCCTATCAATGTACCAGAACAGATATAATCACCATTCTTTTTGACAATAACAGAACTATCAAAAGAAACAGAATATCCATTCAAAACCAATTTAGAAACCGAAACAAGGTTCTTTCTAAAATTCGGTACATAAAGACAATTATTCTATACCAAAACATTATTATTAAAAGATAAATAAATATCTCCCACTGCAACTGCCGCCACTTTCGTAGCGTTGCCCATGTAGATGGTGATCTCTCCCTCTCTAAGCCGCCGGGTTTCCTGGAACCCCTGCAAAGAATTGCAGACATGATCAGTGGCTCCCGTATCCACACACCAGGTACCGGTGGATAACACCGCTAAACATGTTTCAGTGACTAAGGAAAAGTTCATACCTCCTTGTCTGAGAGGACAATTAGACTTCCAATGTCCAGACTGCTTGCAACGGAAACACTTGCCCTTGGGCTTGTTCACTCCATTCCGTGGTGCACCATTTCTGGGTCCACTGGGTTTTCGTCCTTGCTTTTTCTTCCTCTTAGTCCCCGGAGGACCAGGAAGTTTCACAGCCACAAGTGCCTGAGACTTCTTAAAGATTCCCTCTGCCGCCTGGAGTTCAGTCAGGAGTTCCGCCAACGTATATAACCTCTTGTTCATGTTGTAGTTCAGGCGGAACTGCTCAAAACTCTTAGGCAGAGACTGGAGCACTATATTGATCTGGGTTTCCCCATCGATAGATCCTCCCATAATCTCTATCTCATTCAGATAGCCTATCATCCTAAGAACGTGATCCCTCACGGGCGTTCCTTCGGACATAGTGGCCGTCATGAGTTGCCTCATAGCATCTTGCCTGGCTGCCCTGTCCTGATTACCAAACATCTCCTTGAGGTTAAGCATCATATCATAGGCAGTGGTCATGGCCTCATGCTGATGTTGCAGCACATTTGACATAGAAGCCAAAATGTAGCACCGCGCCATCTGATCAGCCTTGACCCACTTCCGATGAGCTTCCTTTTCCTCAGGAGTGGAGGTATCAATAGGTTCATCAGGAGAAACCTCATAGAGTACATATTTGTACTCCTCAGCAGTCAGGACAATGTCCAAGTTTCATTTCCAGTCAATATAGTTTGGACCAGTGAGTTTATTCTCTTTTAGTATCACAGATAGTGGGTTGAGTGCCATATCTATAAAAGAGACAAATCAAACCGTCAAATTTAATTCGATATTAACTCCCTTAATTAATATCATTAAATTTACCAATCAATCATAAAACCCCATCAGACTAGCATGCCACGTTCATGTGGACGTATACTAGTCCAAACGATTTTATAACTGGACTTTTACTTCGGTCGTACATCATTATAGCAGTGACTCCGATGGGGAGGATACTGTAAAGCGTACCTAAGTGTATACCATTTCTCAGTACTTAGTTAACCGCTCGGGAACTACATATCCACCGCAAGCCACGTTAGTGTGGACATTTACGTTGACATGCGGTCCCTTTACGATTTCCTATAACTGTCGAGCCTCAATTAACCCAAAGTTCCGTTTCCATCTAGTAAGCCACGATAGTGTGGACGTTTACTAAACAAACAACTTTGTTAATTGAATTCCATTCAATAAATTTCACAATTTCGTTAATCAAAGCTTGATATCTCGTAAGTGAAACTCGAAGTTTCTAACCAACGATCAATCATGCAATTGAGCCCTATCTCTCACAAAGTGAGGGAGCCAACCAGACAATCGATCTAGTCATCAAATGACTCGAATGTCTCTAATCTATGTCATCGACATAACCAAGCGCTTTGGCTCCATTCCACTCCCCGGGGTGAGAATGAGTCGAGTTGAAATTATTCTTTGAAAGACAGATTAGGCATTGCTTTGAAAAACTTAAGTGTTCAATTCTATAAATGGAACTGAATTCGAATTTTGATCCAGTGATATCCGTGTGTCAACTTTATCCGATAGGGAGGATGACACTAAAGCCAACTCGTAAGTGACACACATCACTATCAAAACAGAGAATGGAGACCGCGGGATTGTTTCCAATCCCTCTCCCACTTAGTATTTTACGAAAGGGATAACATGCACAAAATAAGTAAATCATAATAAAAAGCACATAAACACACAAAAAGCATTTAACGTGGCCTCGATTATTATGGTCTTTAAATATCTTCCATGCACGTCTTCTCGGATCTTCGTCTCGTTGCTCGTCTCGGTCACGATCCACCACCGACTCGTCTAAGTGCCAAGAGACGAACCCCTCCCACTAGAGTATCATCCCAGGCCTCGACGAGCGTTCCGTGATGTCCGTCGAACCCCCGCGGCGCTACTGCCAATCCAGCGCTCGCTGGAGGAGCTGCAAACGGCGACCGCCGTTTGCCCTCCGGCGACCTCCGTTTGCCCTCCGGCGACCCCCGTTTGTCCGCAGCCTGCTGCGGGTTCGACTCCTCGACCCTCGTTCGTCCGACCTTCGATCTTCTCTCGATCCACCATGTAGCAGCAACATTAAATAAGTAAACTAACTACTTCCGGCATCGATCCTATACAGGTTGATCGATCATATACATCCGGATAAAATGAAAAATGAAAATAAAACCTAAACGACTCAACCCGTCTGATGAGCCATTTTATTTGCTCATCTTAGAGCACTTTTACACCCTTTATTGAGTCAGTTTGAGTCGTTAACGTGTCTGGGAGGGCACAATTAGGTGTTTGGGCAGAGTGTGTGGTGATGCAGGTAACAGGTGGTGCACTGGGCAAAAGAGGCAAGGAAATCCCCTTCTTTGGGAAAAGTTCTGGAGCGGTAGTGACAAGCAACAGTTTGACCACATCGGGCAAATGGGTAAGGTCACGAAGCAGAAGAACCAGAATTACCAAGTACCGTGCCTGGTCTGATCACCTGTGGAGGAGAAGAAATACCTGCAGAATTCCGGTTTGGGCAGAGAACGGCTGAAGACAGAAGATTCCCTGTGGGCAAGGAGTCAGCGCACCAGAATCCCTGGATTCGGGGGGATTTGACTTATCCCCAAATCATTGACCGCTGACCCCTATTCCTTAGGGAGGAGCAACAGCCGGGAATTTAAATTCAAATTTGAAGTCTTTAAAAGGCGGGGCGCGACGGGCAGCAAAGAAGAACGACATTACGCACTGAGAAGTCGGAAGAGCCGCCGGTCCCGCAGTTCGCCGTCGCCGCCGGAGAAGAGATCGGAGTTGTTCGTCCGAGTCTCTTTATTTGTTTGCAGTAGATCCGACCTTCGGGTCGAGAAACAATTTCGTTTATGTTTTGTTTTTAAGTTTTTAATTCCGTTTTCCGAATTCCTTCAAAAACGATTTTACGATTTGAAGCTATGAATAATATAGATCGTTTTCCCTTAATTATTGTCTTTTAATTTCTGTATGAGTAGCTAAGTTGTTTTGCATCTGGGCAGGGACGGATCAAAGGTGAAATTAGGGTTTAGTTAGGCCGTGAGGTTGGAGGGGCTGAACTAACCGGTTGGGTGTTTGTTCCCGAGGCAAAGTTGGTTGAGGTTTATTTCTGGGGAGTTTGGGCAAACTAGGACGACCACTAGTGAACCTTTACAATCTGGGATACTGGTGATTGGCAAACCGCATAGATGTACCTTGTAGTATTGTTGCGGGCATAGCACTAGAACTTGCAGGAGATGCGGTCGTATGTTTCGAGCATGCTATTGGCCGAGCGGGTCTGTCTAGAGGGTAATGCGGGTTTGGGCAAACTAGATCCATGTTTGGTCGCATAGGTTATCGAATTGTTCAGATCCAGGGGGTTTAGGCATAGTGATAACTAGCCTTTTCTTTACACAGTAAGGATAGATAAGGGGTGGGGCAATTGCTGGGCGTGACGCAATAGGACCACTTTTGTTTTTTGCACCCCATAACTGCTGACAAACCGCTGGTAAAAATCTTTAGTGCCAATGAACGGTAGTTTGCCCTAACGATCCTGAGTGAAGTCGTCTGCCCGGATGCTTTGTTTCCTATTTGATTTAAGTTTTTCCTTTCAGTATTCTGTTAGATCTGAGTGATTGGTTTGTTTACTTTTTAGATCTGTTTAATTTGCATGTTAGTTTGGTTAGCCGTAGTTAGTCAAAGTGTAGAAACGATTGCAAAACCGCTGTGCCCACAGCAACCCAAAATCAAATCTTTTTGTGACAACCCCTTGGGCAAAGCCGAGATCACCTACTGTAATTTCCTCCTTGTGGGACCGACCCCACGTACTTGCCATTATCTACGTTTTGTAGTAATAAGAGTACTGGCTAAATATAAATTTCATTTTGACAGCTTGTTTGCCCCTAACGACAAGCATACGGGCTCGTCGAAATTGGCGCCGTTGCCGGGGAGGCAAATTTCCAACAGTAAGTCGTCTGTGCTAACAGTTTGACTTGTTTTGTTTAGGCAGGATTCCACTTCGGGCAAAGAGATTGTACCCTGGTACGACCCTGAGATCGAAAAGACTGCGAAACAAATCCGAAAAGAGACAAGACTAGCCAAAGCGTTAGCACGTGCCGCCCAAGAAGCTGCCCGATCACCAAGGGCAGAAAATCCGAGAAGGGCAAGGAGAGGTGAACCAGTTACCCCACCAAGACCTTCACCGGAACCAGCCGTAATGGCAACCCTCAGGGAAATGATGTTCCCTGCCAATCTGAACCTCCAACCATCAGCCATCACTTTGCCCACCATCAACGAGAACTGGGAGATGAAACACAATTTCATCCAAATACTGCCTAAGTTCAGCGATATGCCCATGGAAGACCCACAGAGGCATCTTCAAGACTTCGAGTTAGCCTGCGGAACAATAAGGGGAGGGCCCCCTTTGAGTGAATACATCCGACTGCTGGATTTTCCCTTTTCACTTGGGGATGGAGCACGAGAGTGGCTCTACACTCTGCCCGAAGGACAAATCACCACTTGGGCACAGCTCCAGCAGAAGTTTTTGGAAAAATACTTCCCTGCCGCCCGGATCCAACACATGCGAAGGAACATCAGTAGCATTAGGATGGGGTCAGGCGAAGAGTTTCCCGCTTATTGGGCACGGTTTAAGCAGATGCTGGCAAAGTGTCCTCAGCACCAAATCCCTGATCACGATTTGATCCAATACTTTGTGTCTGGGCTAAGGATACACGAGAGAACCCTCTTGCATGCTGCCAGTGGAGGGTCCATCCTGAATAAAAGTGCTGAGGAGGCATTTAAACTCTTCAAGGAGATGGCAGAGGAGTTCAGAGATGATGGAAGTGAGTTGCCCAGGACCAATTTGGGGACAACCACTGCTGCGGATCTAAAAATCGACAAACTATGCAGCGCAATGGAAAAGTTTATGAACACTATGGCCACCGGGCCAAAGAGAGGTGTGAAAGCTTGCCAGATCTGCCAGGGCATAGAGCATGCCACTGATGAATGCCCCTCACTGTATGACGAGGAGGTCAAAGCGATGGGGCAGAGTAACGGTAATGGGCAAGGAAGGGGGAAACCATACTATGATAATAGGTATGGGAATAGCAACAACTACAATGAGGGGTATAATGGTAACCAGAATTTCCAGCGCTACAATCAGCAGGGGCAATACCAACAGCAAGGCCCAGGGATGTACCACCAACCCGCTCAGACCAAAGGGCCTACTTTGTCTGAAATGATGGAAACTTTGGTCAAAGAGAATATTAAGTTCCAGCAAGAGAATGACAAAGCCCACCAAGAGAATGAGAAATTCAAGCAAGAGACTAGAGGGCAGTTCCAAAATCTAGGAGCCCAAGTCTCACATCTTACTCAAGTGGTGGCAAAGCTGGAACAGAAAGGAGGTACTTTGCCCCCAAAAGTCGAAGTGAACAATGCTCATGTTAATGCCGTCCAGCTCAGGAGTGGCAAACCACTCACCATAGTGGAAAAGTCTGTAGAAAAGGGCAAAGAGCCCGTATTAGATGGCCCCCCAGTCATTGAGGAAGACCCTGGGACAGATATTGAGCAAGAAGAGGTGACAGTCAGGACAAAGAGGGACAAATCTCCGCCACCAAAAATCAAGCCACACTTCCCGGGCAGACTGAGTAAAAACCGTGAGAAGGAAGAAACTCAAGAGATGTTCAAAATGTTCAAGAAGGTGGAAATCAATATGCCCCTTCTGACCATACTGAACGCTATGCCCAGATGTGCTAAGTTCTTGAAGGAGCTTTGCACAAAGAAGGTCAAATATCAGGATGATGCGAAGTTTGAGGTGGGGGAGAATGTCTCTGCCGTTATTAAAAAGACTGGACCTACAAAGTGTGGAGACCCAGGCATGTTTTACATTCCGTGCATCATAGGGCATATGAAGATAGAGAAGGCAATGCTCGATCTGGGAGCATCAATTAACGTTATGCCCAAAACGATGTACGAAGACCTGGAAATCGGGCAACTGAAGCCCACTCGAGTTGTGATCCAACTGGCTGATAGATCTAATGTTTATCCTGAGGGCATACTGGAAGATGTCCTGGTCAAAGTAGAAGAGTTGATATTTCCTGCCGATTTCTATGTGCTCGATATGGGCAGATCAAGTAAAGCCCCTGTGATGATATTGGGTAGACCGTTCCTCAAAACAGCAAGGACCCACATCGACTGTGAAACCGGAAGGCTAACGTGCAAATTCGAAGGAGAGACGGTCACCTTTGACCTCTACAAATCCATGAAGCACCCAGCCGACACCGAAGAAATCCACTACATTGACCAAATTGAGAAAGCAGTGGAGGCAAAGGCACTCCAAGTATGACCATACTGAGATAACCATTCAGCAAGGGCTTACTGAGTTTGATATGGAGGGCGAACCAGAAGAATTACAAGAAGCAATTGAGCAGTTAGACTCTCTGGAGGATTTCAAAGGCAACCCGGGCAAACCGATAGAGATTGAAGAAATGATCATGGTGCCTTCCCTTGAAAAGCCACCAATGCTGGAATTGAAAAAACTACCCAAGCATCTCAAGTATCTATATTTGGGAGATAATGACACTTTTCCCGTCATCATAAGTGCCTATTTGCAAGAGGCAGAGGAGGCAAAGTTGAGATATGTGCTGGGGCAGTACAAACAGGCCATAGGGTGGACTTTGGCTGACATCAGAGGGATAAGTCCAAGCATCTGCCAACACCACATTCTTCTGGAAGATGACTCTATGCCCGTACGTGATCCCCAAAGGAAGCTCAATCCAGCAATGAAGGAAGTTGTGCTCAAAGAGATCAAAAAGCTTCTCAGTGTAGGCATAATCTACCCAGTGTCAGACAGCAAGTGGGTTAGCCCAGTGCACGTGGTACCAAAGAAGTCTGGAGTTCAAGTCATAGAGAACGAAAGGAATGAGCAGATTGCCACACGACTACAAACTGGGTGGAGAGTTTGCATTGACTACCGCAAACTGAACAAGGTAACCCGCAAGGATCACTTCCCTTTGCCCTTCATTGATGAAATGTTAGAGAGATTGGCTGGGAAGAAGCACTTCTGTTTTCTAGATGGCTACTCAGGGTATATGCAGATATGGGTTGCTCAAGAGGATCAGGACAAAACCACCTTCACCTGTCCCTTTGGCACCTTTGCCTACAGGAGGATGCCCTTTGGCCTCTGCAATGCACCAGGAACTTTTCAAAGATGCATGATGAGTATCTTCGCTGACCTGCTCGAGAATGGAATTGAAGTGTTCATGGACGATTTCACCGTGTATGGCAACTCCTTTGACTCCTGCCTGGAACACATAGAGATGGTGCTCAAAAGGTGTGTAGAGAAGAGCCTTGTACTGAATTACGAAAAATTCCATTTCATGGTCGAAGAGGGAATTGTCCTTGGACATGTTATTTCAGCTAAGGGCATAGAGGTGGATAAAGCAAAAATCGAAGTCATCTCGAAGCTACCATATCCAAGGAATGTGAAGCAAGTCAGAGGGTTCTTAGGGCATGCTGGTTTCTACAGACGCTAGAGTGGGACTTTGATGAGGACTGCAAGGCTGCTTTCAACCACTTGAAGGAAAGATTGGTCACAACACCTATTATTCAACCACCAGAGTGGGGCATGCCATTCGAGCTGATGTGTGATGCAAGTGGATATGCAGTGGGGGCTGTGCTAGGGCAAATAAAAGGGAAAGAAAGGCATGTGATCTACTATGCCTCGAAGACCCTTAATGCTGCCCAAAGCAACTATGCCACGACCGAGAAGGAGCTTTTGGCAATAGTCTTTGCCTTCGAGAAGTTTAGGTCATATCTGCTGGGCAGTAAGACCATAGTGTGCACAGACCACGCTGCATTGAAGTACCTCATGGCAAAGAAGGAGACTAAACCAAGGCTTATTCGATGGATCCTGTTACTCCAGGAGTTTGACATTGAAATTCGAGACAAGTCTGGGAATCAAAATCTGGTGGCGGATCACCTCAGTAGGATTCTCCAAAAAGAAGAGGATATGCCTATCACCGAAACATTCCCCGATGAGCATTTATATTCTATTACCACTTTGGGCGAAGAGCCATGGTTTGCTAACCTTGTGAACTTTATGGTTACAGGGATTTTCAGGGAAGGCATGACGTATTATGAGAAAAACAAGATGAAACGCGAGGCAAGGAGCTACGTTTGGGATGAACCCTATTTGTGGAAAAGATGTGAAGACCAAGTCCTTAGAAGATGCATTCCTGAGTTTGAGCAGCAGGGCATAGTGGATCACTGTCACAAGCAACCTTGTGGAGGCCACTTTGGGCCTAGGCGAACGGCAAGAAAGGTTCTAGATTGCGGATTCTACTGGAACACTTTGCTCAAAGACTGCTATGACCTTTGTAAGAGGTGTAACGAGTGTCAGAAGGAAGGCAACTTGACCAAGCGCAATGAAATGCCCTTTGTGCCCATACTGCCAGTAGAGATCTTTGATGTCTGGGGCATAGACTTCATGGGGCCATTTTCGAATTCACAAGGTAAGGAATACATACTCCTAGCAGTTGATTACGTCTCTAAGTGGGTCGAGGCAAAGGCCACCACCACCAATGATTCGCGCATTGTGGCTGAATTCCTCAAAGGGAATATCTTCACTCGATTCGGTGTGCCCAGAGCGCTTATCAGTGATCAGGGGACCCACTTCTGCAACTATATCATTGAGAGGCTACTGCGAAAATATGGAGTCACTCATCGAATCACTTGTGCCTATCACCCCCAGGCAAACGGCCAAGCAGAACTCTCCAACAGGATTATCAAGGCTATTCTGAGGAAGACAGTTAGGCCAGAGGGGAAGGATTGGGCAGGCAAACTGGATGATGCACTGTGGGCATACCGCACTGCGTTCAAGACTCCATTTGGCATTTCTCCCTACCGAATGATATTTGGGAAAGCTTGTCATTTGCCCGTAGAGATAGAGCACAAGGCACACTGGGCTGTGAACAAGGTCAACTTTGACTGGGATCTGGCCGGGAACGAACGTAAACTTGACTTGGTCGAATTGGAGCAACTTCGCATTGAGGCCTATGACCATGCTGCCCACTACAAAGAGCGGACCAAAAGAGCCCATGACAAACTGATTAAGAAGAAAAAGATTGAGGCTGGACAGTTAGTCTTACTGTACCAAACCAGGAATCAGTTCCGTTCGGGCAAACTGTCCTCTAAGTGGGAAGGGCCTTATTTTGTTCACCATGTCAGCCCGAATGGATCTGTAGAATTGAAAAGCAAAAAAGACGATGACTACATATTCAAAGTGAATGGTCATAGAGTGAAGCCCTACATTGGGCAAGAGAATCTGGAAGGGCAGCTTGCCCTGATTGAGTGATCGAATCAAGCAAATGGGTCCTGCCCGGGACTAAAAATAGGGCGTTGGCCAGGAGGCAACCTGGTATGTTTGTTTATTTTTATTTTTACTTTTATTTTCCCTTTTATTTAGATTAGGAATAAAACTACTTGCAACAAGAGACTTTGACCATGCCGTGAGGAAGGGTATGTGTATTTTTGATTTTGCAGGAGTTTACTTTGGGCAGACTGAGACCTTGGGCAAACAGGAGCGCAAGTGGGCAGTTGCGATTTTCAAGGGCTGAAAACCGTCCCATCAGGGACTCTGCAACTCCACCATCATCACGCCTCTATCCACTCCCCACAAATATCGATAACTGCCATAACTCCTCTATTTTCAAAATTCAAAAAAGCCCTAATATATATCCTCCCTTTTCTCTCTCATGGTGTCCACCCGTGCAAAAAATAAACTCAGAAAAATTCCCACCGGAACCCTAATTGATCTAACCATTGGAACCGCTGCATCAAGGTTGAAGAAGATGGTGTCACCAAAGCAATCGAGTCCAGCGAAGCCCAAATCCCCCACCGCCGAGGAAGCCATCCATGCCGTGCCCCTGGCCACCATACCGCCAAGCCCCGCCACGACAGAGACGGACAACACCCCAATCGACGATTTGGCCAAGGAAATCGACGAGTCTAAGACCACCAGCGAGAAGGATCTGGAAACCCTAGCCAACGCCGCTCAGGAGGAGGAGGGCAAAGCCGCCGCTGATAGCCCCCCGAAAAAGAAGCAGAAAAGGGCGGCGGGCAAAGGCAAGAAGAAGGTTACTCCCACCCCCACTGCCGGATCCACCTCCGACGACAAGGAGAAAGAGGAATCGACGGCCGCCGGTAAGACGCCGATGGAGGAAGTCGATGTGGAGGAGGTGACCTACAAAACCCCCAAAAGCCGGACCCGCGCATCCACGAAGAAGAGAAAGGCGGTTGACACAACGGCGCGCGAAATCGCGGCCCCCAAAACGGTGTGTTTTGAATCGCTCAAACTGATGGGTTTGGAGAAGGAGGTTCGAGGGTATTTCAAGGCCATAGGGTGGGAGCCGTTTCTTGAGTGGTCTGGGCAAATCAGTGAGGAGGTGGTGCGAGAATTCTTTGGTTCACTGGGAATCAAGGAAACCAGAGATGAGGGAGTTATAGGGATCCAGTTTGAGTTGTTTGATCAAGCTGTTTCAACTGGTGGTAATGAACTTGATTTGTGTTTGGATATGGCAGGTATTGCAGATCTGAAGTCAAAGGCGTACCAGGATTCACTGAGGGCTTTGCCAGAGTACACAAAGAAGGAGCTGCAGAAGATCTGGAAGCAGTTGGGCAAAGGAGGCGAGTTCGTGGGGCAAAGCACCATCAATCCAGTTGAAGAGCCATGCACTTAGGGTTTGCCACCGGATCCTGGCCATCAATTTCTTCGGCAAGATCGACACCCGGGATGCGTTCGTTCGATCACTCGAACATCCGAACGATCTCAGTCGACCTCCAGGTCCGTTACTCCGTTCACGTGCCAGCCCGTGTCCCGATTCACGCCCAGCCATTGCCCCGAAGGACAACCGCGCGAACCAGAGCTGGCTGCCCGAAAAACAGCGAAACGGCGACCGCCGTTTGCCCTCCGGCGACCGCCGTTTGTCCGCGAACAGCAGCGCGACCTGCTGTTCCGAGCGCGTTCCCGGGTCGATTTTCCTCTTCCGACTACCGATCCGGAGGTCCTTGACCCCCAGTAGTCGAGGAACATGATCCACGACGCCCAGAACCCGATCTTAGATCCGATGTATTTTTAACGAAATAGAAAACGAAACGTATGCGGAATAAGGGTTTCGATTTCTTATACCTTTGTCGCGTGATTCGGAGAAGCTGAATTGTTGAGACCACGAAGCCTTCCGGTGTATGTCTCTATCCCCGACGTTCAGCCGTTGAGTGGGCAACGATCCGCTGAACCTTCCTCTTCTCCTTTCTCTCTTGAACCCACCGTAGGAATAATATCCTCTGTCTCAGAAATATATTTGCGCAAGCAAAATTATTTCTACAGAATTATTACTGCGCTAATCTGAATTAATTAAGCAGAGGAAAAATAATTGCGCAAGCTTTTATTTTCTCTGCAGAATTAATTATAGCGGCGTAAGTAAGGTTTTTGATTTTCTGTCTCAGAAATATAATTGCGCTAGCAATCAATTTCTGAAGAAAATAATAACAGTATAATAACAGTGCTAATCTATTTATTTTTACAGAAAAATAATTGCGCAACAATTTATTTTTCTCCGCAAAAATAAAATAGCGGCGTTTCTTAGGTTTAGAGAAAGAGAGGGTGAGGTATTTATAGAGCTACACCAGGGACCTTATGGAAATTAATTATTAGGCTAAATTGCAATTTAATTAACTCGGCGTCCTAAAAGGCAAACCTTAATTAAATTCCACAATTTTAATTATAATTAATTCCACTATAAAATTATAATTGAATTCCCAATAATTAATTTATATTATTTCAACAATAATAATTCCGCCGAATTACATATACGACTTTCCCCGTGTTTAAGATATCGTATGTCCACGAATTAACTTTAATTACTAATAATTAAATTAACTCGTTTCTTGTTATCCGAGACTAGTATCACTCATCCTTATTATCATGTGGAACGAATCCACCTGCAGGGTTTACATGATAAACTTTATGAGCTCATCTCGGGGACATCATCAACCCAATAAATGGGACACGGTTTCCTGTCTATAATCTATAGCATGCCATGTGTACAATTCCGATTCCCAATTTACCGAGAATATTGACTAATCAATTAGTCTCACTCACTAGTAAGTCAAAGAACCGAGAACTGGACACACGCACCTATAATTATATAGGGATTAGGAATTCGTATATCCGTAATATCTGAGGTCTAGTTCGATTACTGCGATTAGTATAAATCGAACGCCCTCCTGTGGTCCTGCTCAATACACCAAGTGTACGAGTGTAACATGATAGTCAAGACCGACTATCTACCAGTCACACTACGACGTACCGATGGATTGTCCCTGTCCATCTAAGTCGTGAGCTACTGTTCGATAGTATACGAGTAACCGACAGTATGATCTTCCGCGTGTCTCCTCACGCCATACTGTCTACAACGTATACATCAAGGACTATTTCATTAAATGCAATCATGCTTGAATCATATCTCGAATTAAGGTATAGATAAGGAGTTTCGTATTTGCACTAAACTAGACATTTAGAATACAACTCAATCAATCTCCCACTTATACTAAAAGTCTAGTCGCCCTCTCCCAAACATCAGATTCCCATAACCTCATCACGCCTACCCTACGCTTTCGCTGGAAGTGCCTCTGTGAATGGGTTTACCAGGCAATCCTCTCGATGCTATCTAGGTGACAACTGCATCGTCTTACTAGGCGATCTCTCGAATCAGGTGGTACTTGCGCTCTACGTGTTATCTCCCACTGTGGACTCGTGGCATTTCATGTTTGCCAATACCGCTATTCAAAATAGCTTTGGGTAAACTAGAAACCACATCTAAGTCCCTTAGGAAGTTCTGGAGCCACACTGACCTTTTAACTGCCTCAGAGGCCGTTATCCTTTCAGTTTCCATGGTAGAGTCCGTAATGCATCGCTGCTTTACATTCTTCCATGTGACTGCTCCACTTCACAGTGAGAACACATAGCCTGACTTCGACTTTCGACTGTCCCTGTTTGATTTGGAAATCCAATTCTATGTAATCCAAAAGAAACAACTTGACTGCTTTGTAACTCAGAACATAATTCCTGGTCCTCTGCAGGAACCTAAACATGTTCTTTACATCAGTCGAGTGATCCTTTCCAGGATTACTATGATATCTCACCACCATGCCCACGGCATAGTAGATATTAGTCTCGCGCATAGCATTACATACATTAAGCTTCCCACCATTAAGGTGCAGGGAACTGCTTACTCTTCATCTATCTCCTTTATTGTGTCGGACACAAAACTTTAGATAGACGAATTCCACATTTAAAAGGTGAAGACCTTTCTTGGAATTCTGTATGCTGCAACGAGTAAGAATTGTATTTATGTATGAGGCTCGAGATAAGTTCTATGTTCTTTTCTGGCGATCATTTATTACTTTGATCCCAAGAACATTCCCGACTTCTCCTAAGTCTCTTACATTGAATTACTCGGACAACCATCCCTTTATGTCCGATAACATCTTTCATATTGTTGCCAATTTAGAAGGATGTCGTCTACATAAAGAATGAGAAAACACCACATCTTTTCTGTCACTTCTTTATTACACTCAGGACCTAAACATGCCTTGAATGAATCCATGAAATGGATTTTCTCATAGGTCCGCATGTGTCCAAGATCTTGAAGATTCCTTCAATCCTAAGATTGATTAAGCTTGCTTACCGAATGCTCTTGGCTCTTTTCGATGAATCTCTCTGGCTGTCCCACACAGATGGCCCCGTCAAGACTTCGATTTAGGAAATATGTCTTGACTTCCATCTTCCATGTGAAGACAAAAGAATCCTGATCGACTTTTGCCAAGACTGAGCATCTTTATCTTTCAGCGTCTCGTCATAGATCCAGGGTTCGGCTTCATGTTCTCCAGGTAACAAGTCCGAAGACTCACCTATAAACATGAACCTGTTGGGTTGTCTAACAACCCTCCCACTACGACAACGCTCTGGTGTATCTTTAGTGACTAAAGATTATAGTAGTGAACTACTCAGTTAGGCTGGTTCTAAGTCTTGATCAGTCCCTCTAAGCACATTAAGTATTACTCTACTCTTGGCTTGTGATCTTGCATATATATAGTCCATGTCTAAGAACCGAACATTGATGCAATCAATGAACATCTGGTCCTTTGGACTATATTACATATCTCAATTCGTTTTCTTAGGGTATCCTATAAACAGCCGAATATCAGTACAAGTTTCCAAAGGAATCAAGTTCAGGATAAACGCCGCTGTTTCCAAGCCATATCCCAAAAACGATTTAGGTAACTCCGAATGTCTACTTTCCCATATCTATAAGAGTCCTATTCCTTCTTTACAACACATTATTTTGCCGAGGCATAAATGGTGTAGTCTGTTGGGAGTTAATCCCATTTTCTGATAAGTATGCCTTACTCCTCAAAGAGGTCTGCATATATCAGAGCGAATCAACTCTAGTACTTTCTTGGATCTTTTCCCTTTAACCGTAAAGGGTTGCTCGGTCATTAAAACTTCCAAGTATGATTCGAAGGTTGGAAGGTCCTTTCCTTCAACCTGGCTGAGTGGTCCATCAGCTTTCACCCTTTGAATCGTACTCAAGTTAAAATGATCTAGCCTAAGATTCCATAAGTACATTTGATTTATCCTAGAAGGATCTTTACTCTTATTGGGGTTCGACATTGTGTTATTAGCTCCGGTCTGTTGCATCGTGGAAAAATACGGATTTAGTATTAAATTGTCTATCAATATACCAGAATAGATAATATCCCCATTTCCTAAACAAACGGAATATCTATTCTAAGCCAACTTAGAAATCCGAAATGAAATTTCTTTCTAAATGCCGGCACATAAAGACAATTTATTAGAACTAAAATCCTACCGTTAAAACATTTAACATCTCCCACTGCAACGACTGTTACCTTAACATTATTGCCCATGTAGGTTACTACTTCTTCCTTTCTAAGTCTCCGGGTTTCCTGGAACCCCCGCATTTAAATGCAGACATGATTAGTGGTTTCCGTATCCACACACCAGGTACTGGTAGATAACACCACTAAACATGTTTCGGTGACTAAGGAGAAGTTAACTTCTAGTTGCTTTGAGAGGACAATCAAACTCCCAGTATCCAAACTGCTTACAACGGAAGCACTTACCCTTTGGGCTTGCTTTTCCCATTCCGTGGTCCAGATATATTAGGCCCACTGGGTTTCCGTATTTTCTTCTTCTTCCTTTTGCCGCCCGAAGGCCTAGGAAGAGCCAATTTCTCAGCCACAAGTGTTTTGAGAGCCATTAAAGATTCCCTCAGCCGCTTGAAGTTCAACCAGGAGCTCCGCCATTGAATAAGACCTCTTATCCATGTTATATTTTAGGCGGAACTGCTCAAAACTTCTCGGCAGAGACTGGAGCACAAAATCAACCTGGGTTACCCCATTGATAATTGTTCCTAGAATCTCTATTTCATTAAGATAGCCCATCATTCTAAGAACGTGATCCCTCACGGGCGTTCTTTCCGACATGATGGCCGTCATGAGTTGCCTCATTTCACTTTGTCTGGCTGTCCTGTCCTGATAACCAAAAACTTCTTGAGGTTAAGCATCATATCATAGGTAATAGTCATGGCATGATCCTGATGTCGCAACACATTTGACATGAAAGTCATAATGTTGCTCCGCGTCATCTCATAGCCTTGATCCATTTCCAATGAGCTTCCTTTCCTCAGTAGTGGAAGCATCATTTGGTTCAGCAGGTCAATTGACTTGGAGTACATATTTGTACTCCTCTGCAGTTAGGACAATGTCCAAGTTTCTTTTCAAATCTATAAAATCAGGTTCAGTGAGTTTGTTGACTTTTAATGGGAATAATACCATATAAAACAAACAATGAGTTTAATTCGATATCATTTCCCTCAAGTGATATCATTAAACTACCAATCATTTCCAAAATCCCATCAGACATAGCAAGCCACGTTCTTGTGGACGTTTACCAGTCCAAATGATTTTATGATTGGATTTCACTTCGGTCGTACATCATCATAGCAGTGACTCCGATGGGGAGGATACTATAAAGCGTACCTAAGTGTATACCATTTCTCAGTACTAAGTCCACCGCTCGGGAACTACATGTCCACCGCAAGCCACGTTCTTGTGGACGTTTACGTTGACATGCGGTCCTCCACGACTTTCTATAACTGTCGAGCCTCAATTAATCCCAAAGTTCCGTTTCCATTTAGCAAGCCACGTTCTTGTGGACGTTTACTAAAACAAACAACTTTATTAATTGAATCTCACTTATTTAAATTTCATAGAATCTTAATTAACCCAAAGTACCGTTTCCATTTAGCAAGCCACGATAGTGTGGACGTTTACTAAAACAAACAACTTTGTTAATTGACTCTTACATTTATTAAATTTCACAATTTTATTAATCAAAGCTTGATATCTCGTAAGTGAAACTCGAAGTTTCTAACCAGCGATCAATCATGCAATTGAGCCCTATCTCTCACAAAGTGAGGGAGCCAATCAGACAATCGATCTAGTCATCGAATGACTCGAAAGTCTCTAATCTGTGTCATCGACATAACCAAGCGCTTTGGCTCCATTCCACTCCCCGGGGTGAGAATGAGTCGAGTTGAAATTATTCTTTGAATGACAGATTAGGCATTGCTTTTGAGAAATATAATTGTTCAATTTTATAAGTGGATTTTAAATTCGAATTTTGATCCAGTGATATCCGTGTATCGACTTTATCCGATAGGGAGGATGACACTAAAGCCAACTCGTAAGTCAATACACATCACATTCAAAACAGAGAATGTAGACCGCGGGATTGTTTCCAATCCCTCTCCCACTTAGTATTTTACGATAAGGGATAACATGCATAAATAATTTAAGCATAATAATAAACACGTAAATCACATAAAAAGGAATTAACGTGGCCCCGATTATTATGGCCTTAAATATTTTCCACTTAGGGTTTGCCACCGGATCCTGGCCATCAATTTCTTCGGCAAGATCGACACCCGGGATGCGTTCGTTCGATCACTCGAACATCCGAACGATCTCAGTCGACCTCCAGGTCCGTTACTCCGTTCACGTGCCAGCCCGTGTCCCGATTCACGCCCAGCCATTGCCCCGAAGGACAACCGCGCGAACTAGAGCTGGCTGCCCGAAAAACAGCGAAACGGCGACCGCCGTTTGTCCGCGAACAGCAGCGCGACCTGCTGTTCCGAGCGCGTTCCCGGGTCGATTTTCCTCTTCCGACTACCGATCCGGAGGTCCTTGACCCCCAGTAGTCGAGGAACATGATCCACGACGCCCAGAACCCGATCTTAGATCCGATGTATTTTTAACAAAATAGAAAACGAAACGTATGCGGAATAAGGGTTTCGATTTCTTATACCTTTGTCGCGTGATTCGGAGAAGCCGAATTGTTGAGACCACGAAGCCTTCCGGTGTATGTCTCTATCCCCGACGTTCAGCCGTTGAGTGGGCAACATCCGCTGAACCTTCCTCTTCTCCTTTCTCTCTTGAACCCACCGTAGGAATAATATCCTCTGTCTCAGAAATATATTTGCGCAAGCAAAATTATTTCTACAGAATTATTACTGCGCTAATCTGAATTAATTAAGCAGAGGAAAAATAATTGCGCAAGCTTTTATTTTCTCTGCAGAATTAATTATAGCGGCGTAAGTAAGGTTTTTGATTTTCTGTCTCAGAAATATAATTGCGCTAGCAATCAATTTCTGAAGAAAATAATAACAGTGCTAATCTAATTATTTTTACAGAAAAATAATTGCGCAACAATTTATTTTTCTCCGCAAAAATAAAATAGCGGCGTTTCTTAGGTTTAGAGAAAGAGAGGGTGAGGTATTTATAGAGCTACACCAGGGACCTTATGGAAATTAATTATTAGGCTAAATTGCAATTTAATTAACTCGGCGTCCTAAAAGGCAAACCTTAATTAAATTCCACAATTTTAATTATAATTAATTCCACTATAAAATTATAATTGAATTCCCAATAATTAATTTATATTATTTCAACAATAATAATTCCGCCGAATTACATATACGACTTTCCCCGTGTTTAAGATATCGTATGTCCACGAATTATCTATAATTACTAATAATTAAATTAACTCGTTTCTTGTTATCCGAGACTAGTACCACTCATCCTTATTATCATGTGGAACGAATCCACCTGCAGGGTTTACATGATAAACTTTATGAGCTCATCTCGGGGACATCATCAACCCAATAAATGGGACACGGTTTCCTGTCTATAATCTATAGCATGCCATGTGTACAATTCCGATTCCCAATTTACCGAGAATATTGACTAATCAATTAGTCTCACTCACTAGTAAGTCAAAGAACCGAGAACTGGACACACGCACCTATAATTATATAGGGTTTAGGAATTCGTATATCCGTAATATCTGAGGTCTAGTTCGATTACTGCGATTAGTATAAATCGAACGCCCTCCTGTGGTCCTGCTCAATACACCAAGTGTACGAGTGTAACATGATAGTCAAGACCGACTATCTACCAGTCACACTACGACGTACCGATGGATTGTCCCTGTCCATCTAAGTCGTGAGCTACTGTTCGATAGTATACGAGTAACCGACAGTATGATCTTCCGCGTGTCTCCTCACGCCATACTGTCTACAACGTATACATCAAGGACTATTGCATTAAATGCAATCATGCTTGAATCATATCTCGAATTAAGGTATAGATAAGGAGTTTCGTATTTGCACTAAACTAGACATTTAGAATACAACTCCATCAGAAGTGAAGGCGATGATGATCGCATACTTTGACTACAGTGGATTCAGGTACACACCTGCCTCCACCTCCTAAATTGTACCCTCCCTAATTTTAGTAGTTGTTAGTTTATTTTTTTTTTTGTTTTATTTTCTTTGTTTTTTGTTAAAGTCACCCCCGAGTCACCTTGGTTCGGGGGAGACTAGGTTGATCTCCCTGCTGACACACTTTGCCCAGGCAAAGTGTGTGAGGGGGCAGGTGTTGGAGTTGTGTACTTAATGTCTAGATTTAAGTAACAGTAAACTCCCGATCATAGCATTTAATCTATTTAATTAATAAACAATTGTTTGCTTTTAATTATTATTAATTAAACATATGCAAATCATAGTCCTAGATTTTATACGTTGTAGTTAGTATGGTGTGTCGGGCCCACACAGAAGATCATACTATCGGTTACTCGTATTTAATCAAACAGTGGCTCACGACCTAGATGGACCCGGACCAATCCATCGGTATAGTCGTTGTGTGAGAGAGAAAATAATTTATCTTAATTATTTTATCACACTTGTACACTTGGTGTATTGAGCGGATCGTTGAGATTCATCGATTAGGATTGCCGGCGATAATCGATTCGAGTCTCAGAGTATTTTATTCTTAATCCCCGATATTGTTGCGGGTGTGTATATTTAATATAAGTGACTTTGATTTACCAAAGGAATTAACCGATTTAATTATTGGGTTAATTACCGGTTAAGTTGGGTCACTATATTTTATATATGGCATGCCGTGAATGATTGACCGGACAGTGTATCCCGGAAGGGTTGATAATATCCCCGAGATGAGTTCATAAGGAATTATTGTGTAAACCTCATGAGTGGATTCGTTCCGCACAATAATTAAGGTTGAATGGTACTAGTCTCGGATTAAAGAGATGAATAAATTAATTAGCAATAAATTAATTTTATTCATGGATATTTACATCTTAAATACACGGAATAAATAATACTACCGGAGAAATATTATTTGATATAATATGGTTTAATATTGGGAGTGCAATTAATTTATATAGTGGAAAATAAATTAATTAATATTAATGGGAGATTAATAGATTTGGGCTTGGGCTCAATTTAATCATTAATATTGGAAGCCCAATATTCCACCTCCTTTAGATCCCCTACGTAGCCTATAAAAGCACTACATGGTCTTCACTTTTTCATAAGACAAGATTATCATACTTGATATTCTAGAGAGTTGAAGAGGATCCATAGGCTTGGAGGATCGTCGCCCACCCGACGTTCAAGCTAGTGCAAGGAATACGTGGGAAGATCGTAAGGTCATCAACTTAGATTCGTTTCTCCGCACAACGAATTAAAAGGTAAAATCACATACTCTCTTCTATGAATTTATGTGGATTAATTGTGATGCATACATGAACGAACGATCCGGGAAAACGACGAACTTCGGGGACGGGGATTCGAGATCTCCGGCGAAGCTCGAGAGGAGCCCTCGGCTGGGAGCCGAGGGGGTGGCGGTCGGCCTAGGGCACGACCGCCGGCGCACCAAGGGAAGGCCGCGGCTGGACGCCGCGGCTAGGGGGCGATCGAACCCTAGTTCGATCGCCGGGGACCGTCGCGGCTTCGCGCCGCGGCTGGTGGTTCCCCCTCCCCTCGGTGGTGGCGGTGAGTCGCCGGACTCACCGCCCGGGGCTGCCGGAGCAGCCCCACGCGATCGACCGATCGTGAGCCCCGTGTGGGGGCTCGGCTGGGCACCACGGGCGGACCGTGGTGGTGCTCGGTTGAGCTCCGGCTCGTACGGTGGTTCGCGGTTGGATCTCCGGCGACGGATTTTCGGTCGGGTTGTCGGTTTCCGCAAAAATTTAGATAACCCGGGATATCGAATTCCAACAACTGGTATCAGAGCGTTTGGTTTCGTGTTCATGTATGTGTTCAATTGTGTTCTACCTTGCAGGGATTCCGACTATCATGGTTTAATTAATTGTTAATTATTCGTTTAATTAATTGCTATTTAATTTACCATGATCGTTCGTTTATTAAACTCTCGGACATGTCGAGATTCGTTTTGTGTGGATGAATGCTTGTAATAATAAAAATTCGGGGGTTGACGAAAATTTAGGATTTATTATTACGTTCTATGTTTTTCCGGAAAGTGTATAGGGTCGATTTCATGTATAGAATCGATACCGGAATTGTAAATTTATTTCTTGTAATTTATTTACGTTGAATCGATGCAAAGACGACCGCCGGAGAACTTGTGTGACGAAGGAGACGAAGAGAGGGACTAGGGCTCGGGATCGATGGGATCGATCCCATGATGAGATCGATCGACCGGGGGCTGCCCGCGGACTTCCGGCCGCGCCGGCCACCGGTGGTGGTGGCGCGTGGCTAGGGGGCGGCGGCGGTGGTGCCCGGCGGTGGTGGTGGTCGACGGTGGGGGTGGTGCGGGGATCCCCAACCCGTGCTACTCCTAATCCTACCAAGATACTACTTACCTAATTGATTCAAGTTTTCCTATTTTGAGTATTCCTAAGTATGGGAATTCTCATGGAGATAGGAAAAGAATTAATTAATATTATTTATTTCCTTATTCTATTATGGAAGTCTTCTAGAATATTTCAAGTTCTACTTGGAATAGGAATCTAGAGATTTAATGGAATTGGATAGGAAATTAATTAAAATTATTTATTTCCTTATTCTATTATGGAAGTCTTCTAGAATATTTCAAGTTCTACTTGGAATAGGAATCTAGAGATTTAATAGAATTAGATAGGAAAATAATTGATTAGTAAATTAATTTATTTCTATTTGATTATTCCTATTTTATGGGAATTTTCATAGTAATGGAAATTAATTAATCTTGGAAAGTAGAAGAGTCCTAATTTATTTTATTTCCTTATTCTATTATAGAAGTCTTCTAGAA
The DNA here is from genome assembly GCA_954870475.1 of Euphrasia confusa. Classification (NCBI taxonomy): domain Eukaryota; kingdom Viridiplantae; phylum Streptophyta; class Magnoliopsida; order Lamiales; family Orobanchaceae; genus Euphrasia; species Euphrasia confusa. The sequence goes on from OX940966.1 coordinate 20,669,037, forward strand.
TATTCCAAGTTTGACTTGGATAGATTATTCTAGAGATTTAATAGAATTAGATAGGAAAATAAATAAATAAAAAATATTAATAATATTTAATTTTATTTTTGATTTATTCGATTGACTTAATTTTCGAAATTAAGTATCTTTTGGATTTATTGAAAATAAATAGATTTAAATATTGGGATTAATATTCTCGTCACATGGAGCATTCAAGAACGAAGACTGAAGACTAGAAGACGCATACGGAAAGGGAATAAAGCCATGATAGTCGGAAAATAATTTTTCTAGCATTATTTTGACTATGTGCTATGTGCTTTATTACTTGTATGCATGCTTATGTGTTTAATTATGCATTAGATAGCGTATCCCTTTGTTATAAAAAGCTAAGTGGGAGCGGGGATGGAAACATTCCCATGGTCTCCATTACTGTTCTCTTGGTGACTCTTATGGACTTTTGAAGTTCGTATAGATGTGTCATTGGAGGAGAATTCTTGTAATTCCCTTTACAAGAGACATTGATTAAGTTTATCAAACAATGCCTAATTTGTCTTTCTAAAACTGACTTCAAGTCGACTCATTCTCACCCCGGGGAGTGGAATGGAGCCAAAGCCACTTGGTCATGTGGATGACACAAATTAGAGACATTCGTACCATTCTTTTGAAGATGGATCGTTTGTCTGCTCGGCTCCCTCATCTAATGAGAGATAGGGTTGTTCGCATGGTGAATCACTGGTTAGAAACTTCGAGTTTCACTTATGATTCTCCGCGTCTTGATTTATGAAATCGAATGTCTCAAGTAATTGGATGTCAACTATAAAAATCTTTTGGTGTAGTAAACGTCCACACGAACGTGGCTTGCTATGCTGAATGGGATTTTTGGAAATAGTTGATGTAGACAGTTATAGGGAATTGTGAAGGATTGTGAGTTATCGTAAACGTCCACACGAACGTGGCTTGCGGTGACGTAGCAATTCCAAATGATTCACCTTAGTACTGAGTAATGGTTTACACTTAGGTACGCTTTATAGTATTCTTCCCAACGAAGTAACGCTATAATGATGTACGACCGAAGCAAATCTAATTGCTAAATCATTTGGGTGGGTAAACGTCCACACGAACGTGGCTTGCCTTACCTGATGGGATTTTAGATGTGATTAGTAATTTAATGATATTATTTGAGGGAGATAATATCGGATATTAAATTGATTGTTTGTTTAAATGTGCTTATAGGTTTAGAGAATAGCTATGAATCCACTTTCTATGATACTCAAGGAATTCAACGCACTAGTTCCATACTGTGTTGGATGGAATAGAGAGTTAGACATTTCCCAGACTGTTGCTGAGTACAACTCAGTACTCAGTGAACTTTGTCCTCCTAAACCAACACGTGTCTCTACTATTGAGGAAATGGCTGATTTTGAGAAGTGGAATATTGCTTTTGCATTAACCACCAATCATGACATCATGCTGAAACTCAAGCTTATGTTTAGAGACAACGAGAAGGTTAGAAAAGAGGCGATGAGGATACTCATAAAGGTCAGTCGCTTTGAGGAAACACTTGAACACGTTTTCGAGATGCTGGACCTTTTGGATGAGTTAAGACAATCGCAAGCTCTTATGGCCAAAGCCAAAGGTTTCGAACCTAAGGGCATAGACCAAGAAATGGAGAAGCAGACAAAGAGGCCCTGTAGTCCTGCACTTGGACCACGGAATAGGGTGAGAAAGCCTTCGAGCAGTCATTCTCAAAGAAAATTGTCTGGGGACTGGAAGTCTTTATTTTCTCCTAAGGAAGAGTTCGAGTCTACATGGGCAAAGCTGTAGAGGAGGCAACGGTTGCGGTGGAAGACATTCGTCTGCTTTAGTAGTTAAATAGGATTTCATTTCAAAGTTATTGCTTTATGTACCCTTTACTTTAGAAAGAACGTTTTGTTCTGGATTTCTATTTAATAAGAATGGATATTTTATTTCTTTAATCATTGGATGATTTTGATAAGAAATAATGGCATTATCTATTCTGGTACATTAGATAGCAATATATGAATGATAGATCCTAAGTCTACCCCAATGCAACGAACCGTTCTATAACATGTTTTACTTATTAGATATTTCTTTATTAATCATTATACTTGTGAAATCTTGTACTTAGTAGTATTTTCAAATGAGATTCAAATGGTCGAAATTGATTTGATCAATTATAGTTGAAGGAATGGACCTTCCGACCTAAGGATTGAATTTGAAGGATAATACGTCTAAGCAAACCTTTCTGGAAAAAGGATAGAATTCAGACAAGTATTAGAAATGATTAGATATGCAGACATATGTGTATATTAGAGAGGTACGAGTAATTCTTTCAAGAATACTCAAGTAATGGATTAGAATGCTTGATGTGCCATAAAAGCAAAGTGTTTTGACTAGTCAATGGACACAAAGCAATTATGGGGAACCATCAAAGTATATCCATTAAAAGCCTGCGACTCAGTCACGGAGGCCATCACCTATCTGAATAACACATAGCATAATCAAAAATTGGGATTCAATCCCAAAGGGGCGCGCCATACACTTACGTGTAGAGATGGTACGCTATAAATAAGAAATGGAAATCTAATAGTAAATAGAGCAAGTTGTTCGGAACTACCTATGTTCTATGGATATTCCTAGATACAACGGCATATTGAATATGGTTGTAGGATGTCCTGGATGAACGAAGTATTGTGTGTTCTATAGTACTATGAACCAGAGGGACGTCTCGTCCGGTTCATAGAGAAAGACTATTAGATGAACCACAAAGCCTGAATTGACGTAATACCTTGGAATGAGAAGAAGGACAAAAGACTAGGAACCAGCCAAACCGAGTAGAAGTACACCACATACTGCACCTATTATTATTACTGTTATACACCAGGACGCCATTGCAGTGGGAGGTTATTGGACAACCAGGGATATTCATAAGACTAGAAGAGTTCGGACTCTGGATCTAGTAGAGATGAAATCGACCCCTAGCTCTGCATAAGGGCGGTACTAGATCTAAATGTGCCTGTTTGGAACAATAAGGATTATTGTTGAAAGGCTAGATCATTTAGAGTACAAGCTTAGTAAATCCATTTATGGATTGAAATAAAGCTATGAATCGTGGAACTTGCGAATTGATGGGATAGTCCATTTGATGGATTCATCAAAAGGCATAGACGAAAGGTGTATTAAAGACGTAATGGAAACAAGGTGGTGTTTCTCGGAGATTTTATGTAGATAACATTTCATCATTGACAACAATGTAAAAGTGTTGTCAGACATAAAATAATGGTTGTCTAAATAAATCGAGATATAAGATTGAGAAGAAGTTAGAGCTTGTTCTTAAGATCTTATGATCTAGAGATAAGAACATTGTACTTCTCCTAAGACATCTTATACGATTAAGGTTTGTTTTAAACATGCATACTTCTGAGAAAGGTTATTGCCCTTCAGAGACAGAAAATACATCTATCTAAAGGTTGTGTGTTCGAACACATGAAGGAGATAGATGAGGACAAAGCAGTATGGAAAGCTTTATAGATGCAATGTTGTAAAACAAGAACCTGATATCAACTATGCGGTTTGCGTAGTGGGAGGATATCAAGGTAATCTAGGCAAGAGATTTTCGGATGCTGTAATAGTACTTGCAAAGTACTGGATTACTAAGCAAGACGAAATCTTCTTTGATTAAAAATTCTCAGATCCAAAAATCAAAGAAAGGACCAGTGAAAGTCGATATCAGGCTATGTGTTCACTTTTAGAAAGAGGTGGAACCATGAAGTGAAAGAGTGATAAGCGGGACGCTTCTCGGACTCTCTCATAACCGAATAGCAGCCTCAGAGGCAGCGGAAGTTTTGGTTAGGTTCCGGGATAACCTCTTGACTTGGATATGACTCCTAGTTTACCAAAGGCTATTGGATAGCGGTGCACGGTGAACTGGAAGAGGTCATAAGTCAAAAGTGATGTTAACACATAGAGCAAGTACCACCTGATACGAGTCATCGTCGAGAGAGACGACGTAGTAGTCACCAAGATAACTTCAGAGCGGCAACCTAGATTGCTCACTCACATAGTACTTCTCGGAAAGTACACCTTAAGCACGTGATGAGTATGGGAACCGGGAGTTTGGAGGAAATGACTAGACCTTAGTACAAGTGGGAGATTGTTGGAGTTGTGTACTTAATGTCTAGATTTAAGTAACAGTAAACTCCCGATCATAGCATTTAATCTATTTAATTAATAAACAATTGTTTGCTTTTAATTATTATTAATTAAACATATGCAAATCATAGTCCTAGATTTTATACGTTGTAGTTAGTATGGTGTGTCGGGCCCACACAGAAGATCATACTATCGGTTACTCGTATTTAATCAAACAGTGGCTCACGACCTAGATGGACCCGGACCAATCCATCGGTATAGTCGTTGTGTGAGAGAGAAAATAATTTATCTTAATTATTTTATCACACTTGTACACTTGGTGTATTGAGCGGATCGTTGAGATTCATCGATTAGGATTGCCGGCGATAATCGATTCGAGTCTCAGAGTATTTTATTCTTAATCCCCGATATTGTTGCGGGTGTGTATATTTAATATAAGTGACTTTGATTTACCAAAGGAATTAACCGATTTAATTATTGGGTTAATTACCGGTTAAGTTGGGTCACTATATTTTATATATGGCATGCCGTGAATGATTGACCGGACAGTGTATCCCGGAAGGGTTGATAATATCCCCGAGATGAGTTCATAAGGAATTATTGTGTAATCCTCATGAGTGGATTCGTTCCGCACAATAATTAAGGTTGAATGGTACTAGTCTCGGATTAAAGAGATGAATAAATTAATTAGCAATAAATTAATTTTATTCATGGATATTTACATCTTAAATACACGGAATAAATAATACTACCGGAGAAATATTATTTGATATAATATGGTTTAATATTGGGAGTGCAATTAATTTATATAGTGGAAAATAAATTAATTAATATTAATGGGAGATTAATAGATTTGGGCTTGGGCTCAATTTAATCATTAATATTGGAAGCCCAATATTCCACCTCCTTTAGATCCCCTACGTAGCCTATAAAAGCACTACATGGTCTTCACTTTTTCATAAGACAAGATTATCATACTTGATATTCTAGAGAGTTGAAGAGGATCCATAGGCTTGGAGGATCGTCGCCCACCCGACGTTCAAGCTAGTGCAAGGAATACGTGGGAAGATCGTAAGGTCATCAACTTAGATTCGTTTCTCCGCACAACGAATTAAAAGGTAAAATCACATACTCTCTTCTATGAATTTATGTGGATTAATTGTGATGCATACATGAACGAACGATCCGGGAAAACGACGAACTTCGGGGACGGGGATTCGAGATCCCCAGCGAAGCTCGAGAGGAGCCCTCGGCTGGGAGCCGAGGGGGTGGCGGTCGGCCTAGGGCACGACCGCCGGTGCACCAAGGGAAGGCCGCGGCTGGACGCCGCGGCTAGGGGGCGATCGAACCCTAGTTCGATCGCCGGGGACCGTCGCGGCTTCGCGCCGCGGCTGGTGGTTCCCCCTCCCCTCGGTGGTGGCGGTGAGTCGACGGACTCAACGCCCGGGGCTGCCGGAGCAGCCCCACGCGATCGACCGATCGTGAGCCCCGTGTGGGGGCTCGGCTGGGCACCACGGGCGGACCGTGGTGGTGCTCGGTTGAGCTCCGGCTCGTACGGTGGTTCGCGGTTGGATCTCCGGCGACGGATTTTCGGTCGGGTTGTCGGTTTCCGCAAAAATTTAGATAACCCGAGATATCGAATTCCAACAACTGGTATCAGAGCGTTTGGTTTCGTGTTCATGTATGTGTTCAATTGTGTTCTACCTTGCAGGGATTCCGACTATCATGGTTTAATTAATTGTTAATTATTCGTTTAATTAATTGCTATTTAATTTACCATGATCGTTCGTTTATTAAACTCTCGGACATGTCGAGATTCGTTTTGTGTGGATGAATGCTTGTAATAGTAAAAATTCGGGGGTTGACCGAATTTAGGATTTATTATTACGTTCTATGTTTTTCCGGAAAGTGTATAGGGTCGATTTCATGTATAGAATCGATACCGGAATTGTAAATTTATTTCTTGTAATTTATTTACGTTGGATCGATGCAAAGACGACCGCCGGAGAACTTGTGTGACGAAGGAGACGAAGAGAGGGACTAGGGCTCGGGATTGATGGGATCGATCCCATGATGAGATCGATCGACCGGGGGCTGCCCGCGGACTTCCGGCCGCGCCGGCCACCGGTGGTGGTGGCGCGTGGCTAGGGGGCGGCGGCGGTGGTGCCCGGCGGTGGTGGTGGTCGACGGTGGGGGTGGTGCGGGGATCCCCAACCCGTGCTACTCCTAATCCTACCAAGATACTACTTACCTAATTGATTCAAGTTTTCCTATTTTGAGTATTCCTAAGTATGGGAATTCTCATGGAGATAGGAAAAGAATTAATTAATATTATTTATTTCCTTATTCTATTATGGAAGTCTTCTAGAATATTTCAAGTTCTACTTGGAATAGGAATCTAGAGATTTAATGGAATTGGATAGGAAATTAATTAAAATTATTTATTTCCTTATTCTATTATGGAAGTCTTCTAGAATATTTCAAGTTCTACTTGGAATAGGAATCTAGAGATTTAATAGAATTAGATAGGAAAATAATTGATTAGTAAATTAATTTATTTCTATTTGATTATTCCTATTTTATGGGAATTTTCAAAGTAATGGAAATTAATTAATCTTGGAAAGTAGAAGAGTCCTAATTTATTTTATTTCCTTATTCTATTATAGAAGTCTTCTAGAATATTCCAAGTTTGACTTGGATAGATTATTCTAGAGATTTAATAGAATTAGATAGGAAAATAAATAAATAAAAAAAAAATATTAATAATATTTAATTTTATTTTTGATTTATTCGATTGACTTAATTTTCGAAATTAAGTATCTTTTGGATTTATTGAAAATAAATAGATTTAAATATTGGGATTAATATTCTCGTCACATGGAGCATTCAAGAACGAAGACTGAAGACTAGAAGACGCATACGGAAAGGGAATAAAGCCATGATAGTCGGAAAATAATTTTTCTAGCATTATTTTGACTATGTGCTATGTGCTTTATTACTTGTATGCATGCTTATGTGTTTAATTATGCATTAGATAGCGTATCCCTTTGTTATAAAAAGCTAAGTGGGAGCGGGGATGGAAACATTCCCATGGTCTCCATTACTGTTCTCTTGGTGACTCTTATGGACTTTTGAAGTTCGTATAGATGTGTCATTGGAGGAGAATTCTTGTAATTCCCTTTACAAGAGACATTGATTAAGTTTATCAAACAATGCCTAATTTGTCTTTCTAAAACTGACTTCAAGTCGACTCATTCTCACCCCGGGGAGTGGAATGGAGCCAAAGCCACTTGGTCATGTCGAGGACACAAATTAGAGGCAGTCGTACCATTCTTTGATAGATGGATCGATTGTCTGCTCGGCTCCCTCATTTATGAGAGATAGGGTTGTTCGCATGGTGAATCACTGGTTAGAAACTTCGAGTTTCACTTATGATTCTCCGCGTCTTGATTTATGAAATCGAATGTCTCAAGTAATTGGATGTCAACTATAAAAATCTTTTGGTGTAGTAAACGTCCACACGAACGTGGCTTGCTATGCTGAATGGGATTTTTGGAAATAGTTGATGTAGACAGTTATAGGGAATTGTGAAGGATTGTGAGTTATCGTAAACGTCCACACGAACGTGGCTTGCGGTGACGTAGCAATTCCAAATGATTCACCTTAGTACTGAGTAATGGTTTACACTTAGGTACGCTTTATAGTATTCTTCCCAACGAAGTAACGCTATAATGATGTACGACCGAAGCAAATCTAATTGCTAAATCATTTGTGTGGGTAAACGTCCACACGAACGTGGCTTGCCTTACCTGATGGGATTTTAGATGTGATTAGTAATTTAATGATATTATTTGAGGGAGATAATATCGGATATTAAATTGATTGTTTGTTTAAATGTGCTTATAGGTTTAGAGAATAGCTATGAATCCACTTTCTATGATACTCAAGGAATTCAACGCACTAGTTCCATACTGTGTTGGATGGAATAGAGAGTTAGACATTTCCCAGACTGTTGCTGAGTACAACTCAGTACTCAGTGAACTTTGTCCTCCTAAACCAACACGTGTCTCTACTATTGAGGAAATGGCTGATTTTGAGAAGTGGAATATTGCTTTTGCATTAACCACCAATCATGACATCATGCTGAAACTCAAGCTTATGTTTAGAGACAACGAGAAGGTTAGAAAAGAGGCGATGAGGATACTCATAAAGGTCAGTCGCTTTGAGGAAACACTTGAACACGTTTTCGAGATGCTGGACCTTTTGGATGAGTTAAGACAATCGCAAGCTCTTATGGCCAAAGCCAAAGGTTTCGAACCTAAGGGCATAGACCAAGAAATGGAGAAGCAGACAAAGAGGCCCTGTAGTCCTGCACTTGGACCACGGAATAGGGTGAGAAAGCCTTCGAGCAGTCATTCTCAAAGAAAATTGTCTGGGGACTGGAAGTCTTTATTTTCTCCTAAGGAAGAGTTCGAGTCTACATGGGCAAAGCTGTAGAGGAGGCAACGGTTGCGGTGGAAGACATTTATCTGCTTTAGTAGTTAAATAGGATTTCATTTCAAAGTTATTGCTTTATGTACCCTTTACTTTAGAAAGAACGTTTTGTTCTGGATTTCTATTTAATAAGAATGGATATTTTATTTCTTTAATCATTGGATGATTTTGATAAGAAATAATGGCATTATCTATTCTGGTACATTAGATAGCAATATATGAATGATAGATCCTAAGTCTACCCCAATGCAACGAACCGTTCTATAACATGTTTTACTTATTAGATATTTCTTTATTAATCATTATACTTGTGAAATCTTGTACTTAGTAGTATTTTCAAATGAGATTCAAATGGTCGAAATTGATTTGATCAATTATAGTTGAAGGAATGGACCTTCCGACCTAAGGATTGAATTTGAAGGATAATACGTCTAAGCAAACCTTTCTGGAAAAAGGATAGAATTCAGACAAGTATTAGAAATGATTAGATATGCAGACATATGTGTATATTAGAGAGGTACGAGTAATTCTTTCAAGAATACTCAAGTAATGGATTAGAATGCTTGATGTGCCATAAAAGCAAAGTGTTTTGACTAGTCAATGGACACAAAGCAATTATGGGGAACCATCAAAGTATATCCATTAAAAGCCTGCGACTCAGTCACGGAGGCCATCACCTATCTGAATAACACATAGCATAATCAAAAATTGGGATTCAATCCCAAAGGGGCGCGCCATACACTTACGTGTAGAGATGGTACGCTATAAATAAGAAATGGAAATCTAATAGTAAATAGAGCAAGTTGTTCGGAACTACCTATGTTCTATGGATATTCCTAGATACAACGGCATATTGAATATGGTTGTAGGATGTCCTGGATGAACGAAGTATTGTGTGTTCTATAGTACTATGAACCAGAGGGACGTCTCGTCCGGTTCATAGAGAAAGACTATTAGATGAACCACAAAGCCTGAATTGACGTAATACCTTGGAATGAGAAGAAGGACAAAAGACTAGGAACCAGCCAAACCGAGTAGAAGTACACCACATACTGCACCTATTATTATTACTGTTATACACCAGGACGCCATTGCAGTGGGAGGTTGTTGGACAACCAGGGATATTCATAAGACTAGAAGAGTTCGGACTCTGGATCTAGTAGAGATGAAATCGACCCCTAGCTCTGCATAAGGGCGGTACTAGATCTAAATGTGCCTGTTTGGAACAATAAGGATTATTGTTGAAAGGCTAGATCATTTAGAGTACAAGCTTAGTAAATCCATTTATGGATTGAAATAAAGCTATGAATCGTGGAACTTGCGAATTGATGGGATAGTCCATTTGATGGATTCATCAAAAGGCATAGACGAAAGGTGTATTAAAGACGTAATGGAAACAAGGTGTATTAATTCGTTTCTCCGCACAACGAATTAAAAGGTAAAATCACATACTCTCTTCTATGAATTTATGTGGATTAATTGTGATGCATACATGAACGAACGATCCGGGAAAACGACGAACTTCGGGGACGGGGATTCGAGATCCCCGGCGAAGCTCGAGAGGAGCCCTCGGCTGGGAGCCGAGGGGGTGGCGGTCGGCCTAGGGCACGACCGCCGGCGCACCAAGGGAAGGCCGCGGCTGGACGCCGCGGCTAGGGGGCGATCGAACCCTAGTTCGATCGCCGGGGACCGTCGCGGCTTCGCGCCGCGGCTGGTGGTTCCCCCTCCCCTCGGTGGTGGCGGTGAGTCGCCGGACTCACCGCCCGGGGCTGCCGGAGCAGCCCCACGCGATCGACCGATCGTGAGCCCCGTGCGGGGGCTCGGCTGGGCACCACGGGCGGACCGTGGTGGTGCTCGGTTGAGCTCCGGCTCGTACGGTGGTTCGCGGTTGGATCTCCGGCGACGGATTTTCGGTCGGGTTGTCGGTTTCCGCAAAAAATTAGATAACCCGGGATATCGAATTCCAACAGCAGGTGCGCCAAACTTTTAGAGTCACAGTCTGGTCGTGGGTAGCCCCTACCAATCTTATTACTTTTGCACACTTTGCCCAGGCAAAGTGTGTGAGGGGGGAAAGGGAAAGGGCAAACCCCTGTTTCTAATCGAGTCAGCATGATTATGTGATCACTTTGAGCAAACGTACATACAGTAACTCAAACTTTATAGTTAAGATGCATGAGATAGGGATGATGGAACTGTTCTAGGCAAACTGTGAGAATTGAGCCTACATTGATATATGATTTCTTTCTTTGAGAGTCTGCTGTGATATTTACAATGCCTGTCTTTGTCTATTTGCTGAAATGAGTAGTTTGACTGAGTAGGGGTTGTTAGATGATTAGGGCATTTTTCTTGTTTCCTTTTGCTTAAATAAATAACACTGTCCCTTGCTAGCCCCTTTGAGCCTGATTGAATATTCTTTGTGAACCCATCTGGTTTTATGCCCACATTACATAGGCAGCCAGAGAGAAAAGAGGGAGTTAGGGCATAGTGTTGAAAAAAAAAAGAAAAAAAAAAAGAAAAAAAAAAGAAAAAAAAAGAGAAAAAAAAAAAGAAAAAAAAAAGAAGAAGAAAAAAATAAAATAAATAATTGTTGTGCTAAGGCCCGTAAGAAAAGGGGCAAAGTGGCAGAGAAAAGGCTAACATCAAAAAGCCCTCTGCCCAAATAGAGCCTACTCCTCAAAATTTACCCATATGAGCCCAACACTACAACCCAATAAAAGCCCCTTTGATAACCCCCCTGCTTAGTTAAAACAAACTCAGATTTGCAATAAGGCAAATTTAGGCAAAGTGGAGTCACAGCAGAAAATGAGTGTCATTGAACCCATACACTGAAAAGAGAGAAACACTGTGAGGGAGTGAACCCAAAGACCTTGAACAGACTCTTGACTTATTTTTTGTCTTTACTTGAATTTTGTGTTATCTGTATGTACTATGCCCTGTACTGATCATGCTAAAGTCCTTTGTTTTATTTCTACCTATTTCTTTCATTTCTGTTTTCACTTTGGTCTTGAGTCAGGCAAATCAGAGCCCACGCTTGGGGACAAGCGTATCCAAGTGTGTGCGGTTCTGATGAGCCATTTTATTTGCTCATCTTAGAGCACTTTTACACCCTTTATTGAGTCAGTTTGAGTCGTTAACGTGTCTGGGAGGTCACAATTAGGTGTTTGGGCAGAGTGTGTGGTGATGCAGGTAACAGGTGGCGCACTGGGCAAAAGAGGCAAGGAAATCCCCTTCTTTGGGCAAAGTTCTGGAGCGGTAGTGACAAGCAACAGTTTGACCACATCGGGCAAATGGGTAAGGTCACGAAGCAGAAGAACCAGAATTACCAAGTACCGTGCCTGGTCCGATCACCTGTGGAGGAGAGGAAATACCTGCAGAATTCCGGTTTGGGCAGAGAACGGCTGAAGACAGAAGATTCCCTGTGGGCAAGGAGTCAGCGCACCAGAATCCCTGGATTCGGGGGGATTTGACTTATCCCCAAATCATTGACCGCTGACCCCTATTCCTTAGGGAGGAGCAACAGCCGGGAATTCAAATTCAAATTTGAAGTCTTTAAAAGGCGGGGCACGACGGGCAGCAAAGAAGAACGACATTACGCACCGAGAAGTCGGAAGAGCCGCCGGTCCCGCAGTTCGCCGTCGCCACCGGAGTCGCCGGAGAAGAGATCGGAGCTGTTCGTCCGAGTCTCTTTATTTGTTTGCAGTAGATCCGACCTTCGGGTCGAGAAACAATTTCGTTTATGTTTTGTTTTTAAGTTTTTAATTCCGTTTTCCGAATTCCTTCAAAAACGATTTTACGATTTGAAGCTATGAATAATATAGATCGTTTTCCCTTAATTATTTTGTGTTTTAATTTCTGTATGAGTAGCTAAGTTGTTTTGCATCTGGGCAGGGACGGATCAAAGGTGAAATTAGGGTTTAGTTAGGCCGTGAGGTTGGAGGGGCTGAACTAACCGGTTGGGTGTTTGTTCCCGAGGCAAAGTTGGTTGAGGTTTATTTCTGGAGAGTTTGGGCAAACTAGGACGACCACTAGTGAACCTTTACAATCTGGGATACTGGTGATTGGCAAACCGCATAGATGTACCTTGTAGTATTGTTGCGGGCATAGCACTAGAACTTGCAGGAGATGCGGTCGTATGTTTCGAGCATGCTATTGGCCGAGCGGGTCTGTCTAGAGGGTAATGCGGGTTTGGGCAAACTAGATCCATGTTTGGTCGCATAGGTTATCGAATTGTTCAGATCCAGGGGGTTTAGGCATAGTGATAATTAGCCTTTTCTTTACACAGTAAGAATAGATAAGGGGTGGGGCAATTGCTGGGCGTGACGCAATAGGACCACTTTTGTTTTTTGCACCCCATAACTGCTGACAAACCGCTGGTAAAAATCTTTAGTGCCAATGAATGGTAGTTTGCCCTAACGATCCTGAGTGAAGTCGTTTGCCCGGATGCTTTGTTTCCTGTTTGATTTAAGTTTTTCCTTTCAGTATTCTGTTAGATCTGAGTGATTGATTTGTTTACTTTTTAGATCTGTTTAATTTGCATGTTAGTTTGGTTAGCCGTAGTTAGTCAAAGTGTAGAAACGATTGCAAAACCGCTATGCCCACAGCAACCCAAAATCAAATCTTTTTGTGACAACCCCTTGGGCAAAGCCGAGATCACCTACTGTAATTGCCTCCTTGTGGGACCGACCCCACGTACTTGCCATTATCTACGTTTTGTAGTAATAAGAGTACTGGCTAAATATAAATTTCATTTTGACAGCTTGTTTGCCCCTAACGACAAGCATACGGGCTCGTCACCGTCGTTTTAACTATTACATTCAAGCAACGAATCAAAACAAAATATCTCGACAACCCCGAGAGTTTAACAAACCACTGTTGGATTTCGACTCTCCGGGATGCGTTCGTTCGATCGCTCGAACATCCGAACCATCCCAGTCGACATCCGAAGTCGCTACTTCGTTCGCTTTTCCAGCCCGTGCCCCGATTCACGCCCAGCCATTGCCCCGAAGGACAACCGCGCGAACCAAGCGGGCTTCCAGAAAAACGCCAAAACGGCGGGCGCCGTTTTGAAACGGCGGTCGCCGTTTCTCCGCGAACAGCAACGCGACGTTGCTGTTCCGGGCTCGTTTCCGGGTCGTTTTTCCTCATCCGACTACCGTTCCGGAGGTCCTAGAACCCCCAGTAGTCGAGGAACACAACCCACAACCCCGGAACCCGATCTACGTTCAAAGTATGATCAACGAAATAAATTGAGATCGAATTAAGTGCGGAATTAAAGATCCGATCTCATACCTTAGCGGTCGAATTGTTGAGACCTTAGAGCTTCTAACGTATGCCTCTGAACCCGTCTCCAACCGTTGTGTGGGCAACGATCCGCTGGAGTTCTCCCGTCTATGCTCTCTCTTCTCAACCAGCGTCAGATTTATTTTTCTCTCTTAGAGAAAAATTATATTTGCGCTAGCGCAATTATTTTTCAGAGCAAAATTAAATGTTGCGGCGTTCTGTAGGTTAAGAGAGGGCAAGGGGGGGGGGGATATATATAGAGTTACGTTAGGGACCTAAGGTAAATTAATTAAGGGCTAAATTGAAATATTAATTAACTTGGAATACGTAAACGCAATTCCTTAATTAATTGATTTCAACTTTAATTATTATTCACTCCACTAAAAAATAATAATTGAATTCCCGAAATTAATTTTAATATTATTTCAACAATAATAATTCCGCCGAAATTACATATACGACTTTCCCCGTGTTTAAGATATCGAACGTTCACGAATTTATTTAATTACTAATAATTAAATTATTTCGTTTCTTATTATCCGAGACTAGTACCACTCATCCTTATTATCATGTGGAACAAATCCACCTGCAGGGTTTACATGATAAACTTTATGAGCTCATCTCGGGAACGTCATCAACCCGATAAACGGGACACGGTTTCCTGTCTATAATCTATATCATGCCGTGTGTACAATTCCGATTCCCAATTTACCGAGTATCTCGACTAATCAATTAGTCTCACTCATTGGTAAGTTAAAGAACCGAGAATTGGACAAACGCACCTATAATTATATAGGGATTAGGAATTCGTATATCCGTAATTCTGAGGTCTAGTTCGATTACGTCGATTAGTATAAATCGAACGCCCTCCCGTGGTCCTGCTCAATACACCAAGTGTACAAGTGTAACATAATAGTCAAGACCAACTATTACCCAGTCACACTACGACGTACCGATGGATTGTCCCTGTCCATCTAAGTCGTGAGCTTCTGTTCGATACTATACGAGTAACCGACAGTATGATCTTCCGCGTGTCTCCTCACGCCATACTGTCTACAACGTATATATCTAGGACTATTGCATTCAAGTACAAGATAGACAAAATGCCGATAGTTTGATTAATAGATAATGTAAAACACAGATAAGGAGTTCCATATTGTCACTAAACTAGACATTTAGAATATAACTCCATCAATCTCCCACTTATACTAAATCTCTAGTTGCCCTCTACCATACATCCGATACCCATCCCCTTCACGTGTCTCTTGAACGCTTCCGCTGGAATTGCCTTCGTAAAGGGGTCAGCCAGGTTATCCGCTGATGCAATCTTGGTGACAACCGCATCGCCCCTCCTGACGATGTCTCTAATCAGGTGGTACTTGCGATCTATGTGTTTGCTCGCATTGTGGGCTCGTGGTTCCTTTGCATTAGCCACTGCACCGCTATTGTCACAATAAATTGTGATAGCTCTAGGCATTTTAGGAACCACATCCAAGTCCATAAGGAAGTTCCGGAGCCACACCGATTCTTTAGCTGCCTCAGAGGCTGCTACATATTCGGCTTCCATGGTAGAGTCCGAAATGCATTTCTGCTTAACACTCTTCCATGAGACTGCTCCACCTCCCAATGTGAACACATAGCCTGATGTAGACTTTCGCTGATCCTTATCAGATTGGAAATCCGAGTCTGTGTAACCAATAGGAATCAACTCGGACGCTTTGTAACTCAGAACATAATTCCTAGTCCTTCGCAGGTACTTAAGTATGTTCTTTACAGCAGTCCAGTGACCCTGTCCAGGGTTACTCTGATATCTAGCTACCATGCCCACGGCATAGCAGATATCAGGTCTCGTGCACAACATGGCATACATTAGACTTCCTACTCCCGAAGCATAAGGAACCTTCTTCATGTAATCTATCTCCTTTTGTGTTTTGGGACACATGTCTTTAGATAGATGAATTCCATGGCAGAAAGGTTGAGCACCTCTCTTGGAATTCTGCATGTTGAAACGAGCCAGAATCGTATCAATATATGAAGCCTGGGACAAGCTTAATGTTCTTTTCCGGCGATCCCTTATAACCTTGATCCCAAGAACATGTCCAACTTGTCCTAAGTCTTTCATATCGAATTGCTTGGACAACCATCCTTTTATGTCTGACAACATCTTCACATTGTTGCCAATTAGAAGGATGTCGTCTACATAAAGCACGAGAAACGCCACACTGTTTCCGTCACTTCTCCGGTATACACACGACTCGTCCATGCTTTGAATGAATCCATAAGACTGGATAACCTCATCAAACCGCATGTTCCAAGATCTAGAAGCTTGCTTCAATCCATAAATGGATCGGTTTAGCTTACACACTAGATGCTCTTGGCCTTTCTTGATGAAACCTTCTGGCTGTCTCATGTAAATGGTCTCGTCAAGATTCCCATTCAAGAATGCTGTCTTGACGTCCATTTGCCACACCTCATAATCCATATAAGATGCTATAGACAAAAGAATCCGGATCGACTTTAGCATAGCTACCGGCGAAAAGGTTTCCTCATAATCGATCCCTTCTTTCTGAGTATACCCTTTCGCAACAAGCCTAGCCTTGAAGGTTTCAACCTTCCCGTCAGACCCTCTTTTTCTCTTGTACACCCACTTGCAACCAATGGCTTTTACACCTTTGGGCGGTGCTACAAGATTCCAGACCTGATTTGAATCCATTGATTCAATCTCAGATTTCATCGCTTTTTGCCAAGACTGAGCATCTTGATCTTTAA
The DNA here is from genome assembly GCA_954870475.1 of Euphrasia confusa. NCBI lineage: Eukaryota > Viridiplantae > Streptophyta > Magnoliopsida > Lamiales > Orobanchaceae > Euphrasia > Euphrasia confusa. The sequence goes on from OX940966.1 coordinate 20,685,744, forward strand.
GCGCCTCGCCATAGGTCCAGGGATCGGCTTCATGTTCTCCAGGTAACAAGTCCGAAGACTCACCTATAAACATGAACCTATCGGGTTGTCGAACAACCCTCCCACTACGACGAGGCTCCGGTGTAACCTCAGTAACTACAGGTGCAGACTGTGGTGGCGTATCACCCGGTTCGGTTGGATCTAAGCCTTGATCGTCCCCTCTCAGTTCGTTAAGTATTATCTCACTCTTGGGCTTGTGGTCCATTATATAATCCTCTTCTAAGAACCGAGCGTTGGTGCTAACAACGATCTTCTGGTCTTTAGGACTATAAAATAGACCACCTTTCGTTCCTCTAGGATATCCTATAAACAACCGAATATCTGAACGAGATTCCAACTTATCAGCCCCATGCTTCAGCACATGTGCTGGACAACCCCAGATCCGAATGTGTTTCAAATTTGGCTTTCGCCCGGTCCACAATTCCGAGGGCGTCTTATGGACTGATTTAGAAGGAACTAAGTTCAGGATATACGCCGCTGTTTCCAAGGCATATCCTGTTGGAAATCGACTACCCGGTACACATCCATTCGAACACTCGAACATCCGGACGTCCCCAATCGACTTCTGGAAGTCACCCCCGGACAGCCAAGGCCACCCGCCCAAGAGATCGCGCATCCGCCGCAGCCGAAGCCGCGGCTCGCGATCTGCCCGGAGCAGGCGACCGCCTGCCCACCAGGCGAGCGCTCGCGCAGCAAGGCAAGCGAGCGCTTGCTTCCCAGGTGAGCGCCCGCGACCTGTCGCGAGCGGGCGCTTGCTCCTCTGGCGGTCGCCTGGCTGCTGCGAACAGCAGCGCGATCCGCCCGTTCCGGCTGTTCCGATGAGATTTTCTCGATCCGACTGCCACGCCGGAGGTCAGAAACCTCCCAGCAGTCCGAGAACATCACATCCAAGCCACGGAACCCGATCTTTGGTTCGTTGTATGATTAACGCAAAAACAGAGATCGAATAAAATTGCGGAATAAAAGTTCCGATCTCATACCTCTCGGTCGATTGTTGAGACCTTAGATGCTTCTAACGTATGCCTCAGATCCCTTCTCCAGCCGTTGTGTGGGCAACGATCCGCTGGAGTTCTCCCTTCTGTACTTTCTCTATCAACAGCGTTAATATATCTTTTTCTCTCTGAGAGAAAAATATTAGCGCAAACTAATTTAATTTTACAGAGAAAAATTATAATTGCGTTAACGCAATTGTTTTTCTGAGTAAAATGAAATAGCGGCGAATGATAGGGTTTAGGAGAGTACGGGAGGGGATTATATAGAGTTACGTTAGGGACCTTAGGATAAATTAATTAAGGGCTAAATTGAAATATTAATTAACTTGGAATACGTAAACGCAATTCCTTAATTAATCGATTTCAATTTTAATTATTATTAACTCCACTATAAAATAATAATTGAATTCCCGAAATTAATTTTTATATTATTTCAACAATAATAAATCCGCCGAAATTACATACACGACTTTCCCCGTGTTTAAGATATCGAACGTCCACGAATTTATTTAATTACTAATAATTAAATTAATTCGTTTCTTATTATCCGAGACTAGTACCACTCATCCTTATTATCATGTGGAACAAATCCACCTGCAGGGTTTACATGATAAACTTTATGAGCTCATCTCGGGGACGTTATCAACCCGATAAACGGGACACGGTTTCCTGTCTATAATCTATAGCATGCCGTGTGTACAATTCCGATTCCCAATTTACCGAGTATCTCGACTAATCAAATAGTCTCACTCATTGGCAAGTTAAAGAACCGAGAATTGGACATACGCACCTACAATTATATAGGGATTAAGAATTCGTATATCCGTAATTCTGAGGTCTAGTTCGATTACGTCGATTAGTATAAATCGAACGCCCTCCCGTGGTCCTGCTCAATACACCAAGTGTACAAGTGTAACATAATAGTCAAGACCAACTATTACCCAGTCACACTACGACGTACCGATGGATTGTCCCTGTCCATCTAAGTCGTGAGCTTCTGTTCGATAATATACGAGTAACCGACCGTATGATCTTCCGCGTGTCTCCTCACTCCATACTGTCTACAACGTATATATCTAGGACTATTGCATTCAAGTACAAGGTAGACAAAAAATGCCGACCGTTTGATTAATAGATAATGAAAAACACAGATAAGGAGTTCCATATTGTCACTAAACTAGACATTTAGAATATAACTCCATCAATCTCCCACTTATACTAAATCTCTAGTTGCCCTCTACCATACATCCGATACCCATCCCCTTCACGTGTCTCTTGAACGCTTCCGCTGGAAGTGCCTTCGTAAAGGGGTCAGCCAGGTTATCCGCTGATGCAATCTTGGTGACAACCGCATCGCCTCTCCTGACGATGTCTCTAATCAGGTGGTACTTGCGATCTATGTGTTTACTCGCATTGTGGGCTCGTGGTTCCTTTGCATTTGCCACTGCACCGCTATTGTCACAATAAATTGTGATAGCTCTAGGCATTTTAGGAACCACATCCAAGTCCATAAGGAAGTTCCGGAGCCACACCGATTCTTTAGCTGCCTCAGAGGCTGCTACATATTCGGCTTCCATGGTAGAGTCCGAAATGCATTTCTGCTTAACACTCTTCCATGAGACTGCTCCACCTCCCAATGTGAACACATAGCCTGATGTAGACTTTCGCTGATCCTTATCAGATTGGAAATCCGAGTCTGTGTAACCAATAGGAATCAACTCGGACGCTTTGTAACTCAGAACATAATTCCTAGTCCTTCGCAGGTACTTAAGTATGTTCTTTACAGCAGTCCAGTGACCCTGTCCAGGGTTACTCTGATATCTAGCTACCATGCCCACGGCATAGCAGATATCAGGTCTCGTGCACAACATGGCATACATTAGACTTCCTACTGCCGAAGCATAAGGAACCTTCTTCATGTAATCTATCTCCTTTTGTGTTTTGGGACACATGTCTTTAGATAGATGAATTCCATGGCAGAAAGGTTGAGCACCTCTCTTGGAATTCTGCATGTTGAAACGAGCCAGAATCGTATCAATATATGAAGCCTGGGACAAGCTTAATGTTCTTTTCCGGCGATCCCTTATAACCTTGATCCCAAGAACATGTCCAACTTGTCCTAAGTCTTTCATATCGAATTGCTTGGACAACCATCCTTTTATGTCTGACAACATCTTCACATTGTTGCCAATTAGAAGGATGTCGTCTACATAAAGCACGAGAAACGCCACACTGTTTCCGTCACTTCTCCGGTATACACACGACTCGTCCATGCTTTGAATGAATCCATAAGACTGGATAACCTCATCAAACCGCATGTTCCAAGATCTAGAAGCTTGCTTCAATCCATAAATGGATCGGTTTAGCTTACACACTAGATGCTCTTGGCCTTTCTTGATGAAACCTTCTGGCTGTCTCATGTAAATGGTCTCGTCAAGATTCCCATTCAAGAATGCTGTCTTGACGTCCATTTTCCACACCTCATAATCCATATAAGATGCTATAGACAAAAGAATCCGGATCGACTTTAGCATAGCTACCGGCGAAAAGGTTTCCTCATAATCGATCCCTTCTTTCTGAGTATACCCTTTCGCAACAAGCCTAGCCTTGAAGGTTTCAACCTTCCCGTCAGACCCTCTTTTTCTCTTGTACACCCACTTGCAACCAATGGCTTTTACACCTTTGGGCGGTGCTACAAGATTCCAGACCTGATTTGAATCCATTGATTCAATCTCAGATTTCATCGCTTTTTGCCAAGACTGAGCATCTTGATCTTTAAGCGCCTCGCCATAGGTCCAGGGATCGGCTTCATGTTCTCCAGGTAACAAGTCCGAAGACTCACCTATAAACATGAACCTATCGGGTTGTCGAACAACCCTCCCACTACGACGAGGCTCCGGTGTAACCTCAGTAACTACAGGTGCAGACTGTGGTGGCGTATCACCCGGTTCGGTTGGATCTAAGCCTTGATCGTCCCCTCTCAGTTCGTTTAGTATTATCTCACTCTTGGGCTTGTGGTCCATTATATAATCCTCTTCCAAGAACCGAGCGTTGGTGCTAACAACGATCTTCTGGTCCTTAGGACTATAAAATAGACCACCTTTAGTTCCTCTAGGATATCCTATAAACAACCGAATATCTGAACGAGATTCCAACTTATCAGCCCCATGCTTCAGCACATGTGCTGGACAACCCCAGATCCGAATGTGTTTCAAATTTGGCTTACGCCCGGTCCACAATTCCGAGGGCGTCTTAGGGACTGATTTAGAAGGAACTAAGTTCAGGATATACGCCGCTGTTTCCAAGGCATATCCCAGAACGAAACTGGTAGTTCTGAATAACTCATCATAGATCTTACCATTTCCATAAGAGTCCTATTCCTTCTTTCTGCTACACCATTCTGCTGGGGCGTGTATGGTGCAGTCATCTGGGAATCAATCCCATTCTCTAATAAGTACGCCTTAAACTCTCCCGAGAGGTACTCACCTCCACGATCAGATCGTAGAGTCTTTATGGTTTTACCATGAAGGTTCTCCACAAGAGCTTTGTACTCCTTGAACTTGTCAAAGCACTCGCTCTTGCGGCGCATCAGGTATATGAAACCATACCTTGAGTAATCATCAGTGAAGGTTACGAAATATTCATAACCTCCTCTCGCTTGGACAGATAAAGGCCCGCACAAATCAGAGTGAATCAACTCTAGTACTTCCTTGGATCTATACCCTTTATCACTAAAGGGTCGCTTGGTCATTTTTCCTTCCAGGCATGATTCGCAGGTTGGAAAGTCCTCATCTTTCACACTACTGAGTATTCCATCAGTTATCAACCTTTGAATCCTACCCAAGTTAATATGACCTAGCCTAAGATGCCACAAGTATTTTTGATTCATTCTAGAAGGCTCCTTTCTCTTATTGGTACTAGATGTGTTAAAAGACTCTACTCGTTGCATCGTGGAATAATCAGGATTCAGTATATATAAGTTGCCTATCAATGTACCAGAACAGATATACTCACCATTCTTTTTGATAATAACATAACTATCAAAAGAAACAGAATATTTATTCAAAACCAATTTAGAAACCGAAACAAGGTTCTTTCTAAAATTCGGTACATAAAGACAATTATTCAATACCAAAACTTTATTATTAAAAGACAAATGAATATCTCCCACTGCAACTGCCGCCACTTTCGTAGCGTTGCCCATGTAGATAGTGATCTCTCCCTCTCTAAGCCGCCGGGTTTCCTGGAACCCCTGCAAAGAATTGCAGACATGATCAGTGGCTCCCGTATCCACACACCAGGTACCGGTGGATAACACCGCTAAACATGTTTCAGTGACTAAGGAAAAGTTCATACCTCCTTGTCTGAGAGGACAATTAGACTTCCAATGTCCAGACTGCTTGCAACGGAAACACTTGCCCTTGGGCTTGTTCACTCCATTCCGTGGTCCACCATTTCTGGGTCCACTGGGTTTCCGTCCTTGCTTCTTCTTCCTCTTAGTCCCCGTAGGACCAGGAAGTTTCACAGCCACAAGTGCCTGAGATTTCTTAAAGATTCCCTCTGCCGCCTGGAGTTCAGTCAGGAGCTCCGCCAACGAATATAACCTCTTGTTCATGTTATAGTTTAGGCGGAACTGCTCAAAACTCCTAGGCAGAGACTGGAGCACTATATCGATCTGGGTTTCCCCATCGATAGCTCCTCCCATAATCTCTATCTCATTCAGATAGCCTATCGTCCTAAGAACGTGATCCCTCACGGGCGTTCCTTCGGACATAGTGGCCGTCATGAGTTTTCTCATGGCATCTTGCCTGGCTGCCCTATCCTGACTACCAAACATCTCCTTGAGGTTAAGCATCATATCATAGGCAGTGGTCATGGCCTCATGCTGATGTTGCAGCACATTTGACATAGAAGCCAAAATGTTGCACCGCGCCATCTGATCAGCCTTGACCCACTTCTGATGAGCTTCCTTTTCCTCAGGAGTGGAGGTGTCAATAGGTTCATCAGGACAAACCTCATGGAGTACATATTTGTACTCCTCAGCAGTTAGGACAATGTCCAAGTTTCGTTTCCAATCAACATAGTTCGGACCAGTGAGTTTGTTTTCTTTTAGTATAATGGACAGCGGGTTGAGTGCCATATCTATAAAAGAGACAAATCAAACTGTCAAATTTAATTCGATATTAACTCCCTTAATTAATATCATTAAATTTACCAATCAATCCTAAAATCCCATCAGACTAGCATGCCACGTTCATGTGGACGTATACTAGTCCAAACGATTTTATAACTGGACTTTTACTTTGGTCGTACATCATTACAGCAGTGACTCCGATGGGGAGGATACTGTAAAGCGTACCTAAGTGTATACCATTTCTCAGTACTAAGTTAACCGCTCCGAAACTACACGCCCACCGCAAGCCACGTTAGTGTGGACGTTTACGTTGACATGCGGTCCCTTTACGATTTCCTATAACTGTCGAGCCTCAATTAACCCAAAGTTCCGTTTCCGTCTAGTAAGCCACGATAGTGTGGACGTTTACTAAACAAACAACTTTGTTAATTGAATTCCATTTAATAAATTTCACAATTTCGTTAATCAAAGCTTGATATCTCGTAAGTGAAACTCGAAGTTTCTAACCAGCGATCAATCATGCAATTGAGCCCTATCTCTCACAAAGTGAGGGAGCCAACCAGACAATCGATCTAGTCATCAAATGACTCGAATGTCTCTAATCTGTGTCATCGACATAACCAAGCGCTTTGGCTCCATTCCACTCCCCGGGGTGAGAATGAGTCGAGTTGAAATTAGTCTTTGAAAGACAGATTAGGCATTGCTTTGAAAAACTTAAGTGTTCAATTCTATAAATGGAATTGAATTCGAATTTTGATCCAGTGATATCCGTGTGTCAACTTTATCCGATAGGGAGGATGACACTAAAGCCAACTCGTAAGCGACACACATCACCATCAAAACAGAGAATGGAGACCGCGGGATTGTTTCCAATCCCTCTCCCACTTAGTTTTTACGAAAAAGGGATAACAAGCATGCATATAGAGTTAAAGCATAATAAAAACGCACGTAAACACACAATAAACATTTAGCGTGGCCCGATTATTATGGCCTTCAAATCTTCGATGCACGTCTTCTCGGATCTTCGTCTCGTTGTTCGCCTCGGTCTCGGTCCATCACCGACTCGTCTAAGGACCAAGAGACGAACCCCTCCCACTGGAGTATCATCCCGGGCCCTCGACAAGCGATCCGTGATGTCCGTCGAACCTCCGCAAGCTGCTGCCAAGAAAACACCGAAACGGCGACCGCCGTTTGCCCTACAGCAGCCGCGGGTTCGACTTCTCGACCCTCGTTCGTCCGGCCCTCGATCTCGTCTCGATCCACCAAGCAGCAGCAACATTACAAGAGTAATACTAACTACTTCCGGCATCGATCCTATACAGGAATGATCGATCCTATACACCCGGATAAACGAAAAACGAAAAACCGAAATAGAAAACCTAAACGACTCAACCCGTCGTTTTAACTATTACAAGCAAGCAACGATTCAAAACAAAAATCTCGACAACCCCGAGAGTTTAATAAACCACAAAAATTACAGTACAATAAACATGACCATAATAATCGGGTGACCTGCAAAACAAACTTGCAAACAATACAAGAACGCATAACCGGCTCTGATACCAATTGTTGGATTTTGACTCTCCGGGATGCGTTCGTTCGATCGCTCGAACATCCGAACCATCCCAGTCGACATCCGAAGTCGCTACTTCGTTCGCTTTTCCAGCCCGTGCCCCGATTCACGCCCAGCCATTGCCCCGAAGGACAACCGCGCGAACCAAGCGGTCTGCCAGAAAAACGCCAAAACGGCGGGCGCCGTTTTGAAACGGCGGTCGCCGTTTCTCCGCGAACAGCAACGCGACGTTGCTGTTCCGGGCTCGTTTCCGGGTCGTTTTTCCTCATCCGACTACCGTTCCGGAGGTCCTAGAACCCCCAGTAGTCGAGGAACACAACCCACAACCCCGGAACCCGATCTACGTTCAAAGTATGATCAACGAGATAAATTGAGATCGAATTAAGTGCGGAATTAAAGATCCGATCTCATACCTTAGCGGTCGAATTGTTGAGACCTTAGAGCTTCTAACGTATGCCTCTGAACCCGTCTCCAACCGTTGTGTGGGCAGCGATCCGCTGGAGTTCTCCCGTCTATGCTCTCTCTTCTCAACCAGCGTCAGATTTATTTTTCTCTCTTAGAGAAAAATTATTGCGTTAACCTTATTAATTTTACAGAGAAAAATATATTTGCGCTAGCGCAATTATTTTTCACAGCAAAATTAAATGTTGCGGCGTTCTGTAGGTTAAGAGAGGGCAAGGGGGGGGGGATATATATAGAGTTACGTTAGGGACCTTAGGTAAATTAATTAAGGGCTAAATTGAAATATTAATTAACTTGGAATACGTAAACGCAATTCCTTAATTAATTGATTTCAACTTTAATTATTATTCACTCCACTAAAAAATAATAATTGAATTCCCGAAATTAATTTTAATATTATTTCAACAATAATAATTCTGCCGAAATTACATATACGACTTTCCCCGTGTTTAAGATATCGAACGTTCACGAATTTATTTAATTACTAATAATTAAATTAATTCGTTTCTTATTATCCGAGACTAGTACCACTCATCCTTATTATCATGTGGAACAAATCCACCTGCAGGGTTTACATGATAAACTTTATGAGCTCATCTCGGGAACGTCATCAACTCGATAAACGGGACACGGTTTCCTGTCTATAATCTATAGCATGCCGTGTGTACAATTCCGATTCCCAATTTACCGAGTATCTCGACTAATCAATTAGTCTCACTCATTGGTAAGTTAAAGAACCGAGAATTGGACAAACGCACCTATAATTATATAGGGATTAGGAATTCATATATCCGTAATTCTGAGGTCTAGTTCGATTACGTCGATTAGTATAAATCGAACGCCCTCCCGTGGTCCTGCTCAATACACCAAGTGTACAAGTGTAACATAATAGTCAAGACCAACTATTACCCAGTCACACTACGACGTACCGATGGATTGTCCCTGTCCATCTAAGTCGTGAGCTTCTGTTCGATACTATACGAGTAACCGACAGTATGATCTTCCGCGTGTCTCCTCACGCCATACTGTCTACAACGTATATATCTAGGACTATTGCATTCAAGTACAAGATAGACAAAATGCCGACAGTTTGATTAATAGATAATGTAAAACACAGATAAGGAGTTCCATATTGTCACTAAACTAGACATTTAGAATATAACTCCATCAACCACAACATACAGTACATACACATGACCATAATAATCGGGTTAACCTGCAAAATAATTCTCGCAAACAATACATAGAACGTACAAAACCGGCTCTGATACCAATTGTTGGAAATCGACTACCCGGGATGCGTTCGTTCGATCGCTCGAACATCCGAACGCTCCCAGTCGACCTCCATGTCCATTACTTCATTCACGTGACAGCCCATATCCCGAATCACGCCCAGCCATCGCCCCGGAGGACGACCGCGCGAAACGGGGCTGGTCTGCCTCAATCGGCGCCCGCCGATTGCAGACCAGCGGTCGCTGGAGTAACTGCAAACGGCGACCGCCGTTTGCCCTCTGGCGACCGCCGTTTGTCCGCGAACAGCAACGCGACGTTGCTGTTCCGGGCTCGTTTCCGGGTCGTTTTTCCTCTTCCGACTACCGATCCGGAGGTCCTAGAACCCCCAGTAATCGAGGAATACGATCCACGATACCCGGAAACTAATCAATTAGTCTCACTCATTGGCATATTAAAGAACCGAGAATTGGACACACGCACCTATAATTATATAGGGATTAGGAATTCGTATATCCGTAATATCTGAGGTCTAGTTCGATTACTTCGATTAGTATAAATCGAACGCCATCCCGTGGTCCTGCTCAATACACCAAGTGTACAAGTGTAACATGATAGTCAAGACCGACTACCTACCAGTCACACTACGACGTACCGATGGACTGTCCCTGTCCATCTAAGTCGTGAGCCACTGTTCGATAGTATACGAGTAACCGACAGTATGATTTTCCGCGTGTCTCCTCACGCCATACAGTCTACAACGTATATATCTAGGACTATTGCATAAAGTACATGATAGACAAAATGTCGAGAGTTTAATTAATAGATAATAAAACACAGATAAGGAGTTCCATATTGTCACTAAACTAGACATTTAGAATATAAATCCATCAAGTTTTGCAGGTGGGCAGGTAAAGGAGTGGAAAGAGGATCGCACTGTGTGAAAGAGGCAAGGAAATCACCTTCCATGGTCAAGAGCACTCGTTGAGCAAGCCCGACTGACGAAAAGGGTCCAGTAGATTTGATCAAGCAACCAGGACGTCAACAGGTGGAGCAAGACTTGAGTCCGACCAAGTACCGCACATGGTCCGCTACCTCAATCAGTCAGAGAACATTGACGGAGACGGAACGTTGGGCACGCGGTGTACCAGAAGTCCTGAATTTTGCGGAGTCTTCAAAGGCGGCCAGATTCAAACTCCAACCCAAGTAGGACTCTCGTCCGCACTTGGAGGTATTTTCCCCCACACGTCTCTCATCATCTGAAGCCCGTCTATTTAAGAAGAAGTGACTGATGAAGAACGACAACACATGAGCAGCGAAGAAGACGGATCGAAGACCTACCTGACCAGTGAAGACGACGGCAGCCGCGTGAGCAACCGAACTCGCCGGCGTTTATTTTCTGTTAAGCCTTCGGGCCAAAAAAAATTTCCCTTATGTTTTTATGCTTTTAATTTCGTACTTTGGTTTATTTCCCTTTAAACAATTTCCAGTTTTAATGCATAGTTCAGTTCGTCTAATTTCCTTTGTCCTATTTTCTGTTTTAAATATGTCAAGTAGCTAATTTGTTTGTATCTCGGCAAAGACAGAACCTGACCAACCCTAAGACGTGACCGTGCCGGGAGGCTTATTGATGACAGCAACTAGCTGAGTTTTGTTCCCGATTCAACAGGGTTGTAACTTAAGCATGTTAGGGACTTGGGCAATCCTACAATGACCAGTGGGAACCCCGACTTGCCTAACACAGGAGTACGTGGATCAACGCGACCGGGAGACTGGGCATCTGCGAAGTACAACATGTTGCTGGAGATGTGGTCGTATGACTTGGGTCTGCCCAGGCATGCTATTGGCCATTCCGGGTTTGCTTGGAGGATGAAGGTGTTGGAGTTGTGTACTTAATGTCTAGATTTAAGTAACGGAAGCTCACGATCCATTGCCACTGATCTATTTAATTAAATATACAATTGTTTGCATTTATTTAAATATATGCAAATCATAGTCCTGGATTTTATACGTTGTAGTTAGTATGGTGTGTCGGGCCCCACACAGAAGATCATACTATCGGTTACTCGTATTTAATCAAATAGTAGCTCACGACCTAGATGGACACGGACCAATCCATCCGTATAGTCGTTGTGTGAGAGAGAAAATAATTTGTCTTAATTATTTTATCACACTCCTACACTTGGTGTATTGAGCGGATCGTTGAGATTCATCGATTAGGATTGCCGGCGATAATCGATTCGAGTCTCAGTGTATTTTATTCTTAATCCCCGATACTATTGCGGGTGTGTATATTTAATATAAGTGAATTTGATTTACCAAAGGAATTAACCGATTTAATTATTGGGTTAATTACCGGTTAAGTTGGGTCACTATATTTTATATATGACATGCCGTGAATACTTGACGGGAAAGTGTATCCCGGAAGGGTTGATAATATCCCCGAGATGAGTTCATAAGGAATTATTATGTAAACCCTGCAGGTGGATTCGTTCCGCATAATAATTAAGGTTGAATGGTACTAGTCTCGGATATAAGAGATGAATAAATTAATTAGCAATAAATTAATTTTATTCATGGATATTTATATCTTAAATACACGGAATGAATAATACTACCGGAGAAATATTATTTGATATAATATGGTTTAATATTGGGAGTGCAATTAATTTTATATAGTGGAAAATAGAATTAATTAATATTGATAAGGATTAATGGACTTGAGCATTGGGCTCAATTTAATCTTCAATATTGGAAGCCCAATATTCCACCTCCTTTAGATCCCCTACGTAGCCTATAAAAGCACTACATGGTCTTCTCTATTCTCATAACTTGAAGATCACAATTCTAGAGAGAGAAAGTAGAGAGGGAGATCCATGGAGTTCGGTAGATCGTCGCCCACACGACGTCCGAGCTAGTGCAAGGAATACGCGGGAAGATCTCAAGGTTGTCAAATTGAGTTCTTCGTTTTTCCGAACAACGAGAACGAGGTAAATCGTAAAACCCTCTTTATGATTTTATCGTTTAATTATCGTAAAAATATCATGAACCAAGATCCGAGAACGCGACCTTTGTCGAGGTTGAACCGGGCGGTGGTGATCAAAGATCACCGGACCGCCGGCGGCTCAACGGCTCGAACAAGAGAGGGTCGAGAGGGGCGAGCCTCGGCTGGACGCCGAGACTCGATCGAGGGCGAGCTCGATCGCCCGTGCACAACCAGCGGGCTGCTGGAGCAGCCCCGCTCACGCGGCTGGACCGCCGCTTGAGCGGCGGTGGCTGGTGGTGATTGCAAGCCACGGTTCGCCGTGGCTGGTCGTGCGATCACCGGGGGCGGCTGGGCGTGCATAGGGGGCTGCCAAGGGCAGCCCTAGGCGGCTGCCAAGGACAGCCGCGAGCCTCACACGAGGGCTCGACCGAACAGCCCGGGCTATCCCCGTGATTAGGGTTTGGTTGAGTCCGGCTTCGCGTGGTGGTTCGTGGCGGGTTGTTACGGCATCCGGAAGTCGATTGGAGTTGTCGTTCCGCACTTTGACAACTCCGGATATTCGATCTTCAAAGGATTTCGGTCGGAATTAATTGGATAATTAATTTTAATTAATTTATTAATTCCGGGATATCGATTTCCAACAATTGGTATCAGAGCGTTGGTTTTAGTTCATGGTATTTTTCGATAAATTGTTCTACCTTGCAGGGTTTCCGATTATTATGGCTATATTTAATTATTGTTAATTAATGTCCATAATATTGCTCTTGATTATTAAACTCTCGGTGATAACGAGATTCGTTCTTGTGTGGTGAATGCTTGTTCTTAATTTTTCCGGAAATTGTTTGAGGTTGTTTTGTAGAGAATCGATACCGGATAGCGTAGTAATAAATTTGTAATTTATTTACGTTGGATCGATAACAAAACGACAATCGGAAAAGTGTGACGGAAGAGACGAAGAGAGGGAGGACCGGGGATCGATCATGATGATCGATCCCATGAGGATCGATCGAAGGGGGGCGTGGGGGCTGCCCGCGGGAACCCTCGGCCACGCCGGCCACCGGTGGTGGTGGCGCGTGGGCTGAGGTGGCGGCGGCGCTCCTCCCCGGCCGGCGATCGATGGTGGGGGACGCGGGGTCCTCATGATCTCGTGTTCTCCTACCTAGATTCACTTTCCTAATTGATTCGGTTTTCCTATTTTGAGTATTCCTATTTTTTGGGAATTCTCATGGAAATAGGAAAAGAATTAATTGGAATTAATTTATATCCTTATTCTATTATGGAAGTCTTCTAGAATATTCTAAGTTCTACTTGGAATAGGATTCTAGAGATTTAATGGAATTAGAAAGGAAAATGATTAATTATTAAATTAATTTATTTCCTATTTGATTATTCCTATTTTATGGGAATTTTCATGGACGTAGAAATTAATTAATTTTGGAAAGTAGAAGAGTCCTAAATTATTTTATTTCCTTATTTCATTATGAAAGTCTTCTAGAATATTCCAAGTGGGTCTTGAATAGATTATTCTAGAGATTTAATGTAGAAAGGGAAAATAAAATAAATAAAAATATTAACAATATTTAATTTTATTTTTGATTTATTCGATTGACTTAATTTTCGAATTAAGTATCTTTTGGATTTATTAAAAATAAATAGATTTAAATATTGGAATTAATATTCCCGTCACATGGAGCATTCAAGAACGAAGACTGAAGACTAGCAGATGCGTACGGGGATGCGATAAAGCCATAATAGTCAGAAAATAATATTCTAGTATTATTTTAATTATGTGATAATATTCTATGTGCTTTATTTCATTTATGCATGCTTATGTGTATTTAATTATGCATTAGATAGCGTATCCCTTTATTGTAAAAAGCTAAGTGGGAGAGGGTATGGAAACATATCCATGGTCTCCATTGCTGTTCTCTTGGTGACTTTTATGGACTTTTGAAGTTCGTATAGACAAGTCATTGGAGGAGAATTCTTGTAATTCCTTTTACGAGAAACATTGATTAAAGTTTATCAAACAATGCCTAATTTGTCTTTCCAAAACTGATTTCAAGTCGACTCATTCTCACCCCGGGGAGTGGAATGGAGCCAAAGCCACTTGGTCATGTCGAGGACACAAATTAGAGACTTTCGTGTCATTTGATGACTAGATCGATTGTCTGCTCGGCTCCCTCATTTATGAGAGATAGGGTTGTTCGCATGGTGAATCACTGGTTAGAAACTTCGAGTTTTACTTATGATTCTCCGCGTCTTGATTTACAAGATTAAATGAATCAAGTAATTGGGAGTCAATTGTAAAAGTCTTTTGGTGTAGTAAACGTCCACACTATCGTGGCTTGCTACATTGAATGGGATTTTGGAACGATTGATGTAGACAGTTATAGAAGGGAGTAAAGGAGCGTATGTTAACGTAAACGTCCACACTATCGTGGCTTGCGGTGAATATGCGTGTCCCAAACAATCTTCTTAGATACTGAGTAATGGTTTACACTTAGGTACGCTTCTTAGTATTCTTCCCATCGAAGTAACGCTAATGATGATGTACGACCGAAGGAAATCTAATTGCTAAATCATTTGGATAGGTAAACGTCCACACTATCGTGGCTTGCCATATCTGATGGGATTTTAGATGTGATTAGTGGTTTAATGATATTATTTGAGGGAGATAATATCGGAGATTAAATCGATTGTTTGTTGTTATATGTGCTCATAGATTAGGATATGGCTTTGAACCCACTTTCTGTGATACGTAAGGATTTTAAACTCATTGGTCCCTAAATGTAATGATTGGAATAGAGATCTAGACATTGTCCAGACTGTTGAAGAGTACTGGTTAGTACTCAGTAAGCTTTGTCCTCCCGAGCCTATTGACATAGGCGGCTAGACAAGAAGCGATGAGGATACTCATAAAGGCCAGTCGCTTCGAGGAAACGCTTAAACACGTTTTTGAGATGATTGACCTTTTAGACGAGTTGAGACGGAAATCGCAAGCTCTTGTAGCCAATGCCAAAGGTTTCGAACCTAAGGGAAAAATCAGGGGAAAGGAAAAGCAAGCAAAGAAACCCAGTGGTCCTAGGTTTCTTGGACCACGAGATGGGACGAGAAAGCCATGAGGCAAGAGATCTCGATGCAAACAGTCTGGGTACTGGAAGTCTGATTATCCTCTCAAAGAAAGTACGAAATTCTTCTTTAGTCGTAAAACATAGTTAGTGGTATTATCTACCGGAACCTGGTGTGTAGATATGGAACCACTGACGGTATGTGCATTTTAAATGCAAAGGTTCCAGGAAACCTAACGACTTGGAAAAGAAGAAATCGTAGTCTACATGGGCAATGCTGTAGAGGAGGCAGCAGTTGCAGTGGAGGACATTTTATAGGATTTCATTTTGAGTTATTGCTTTTATGTACCTTTCATATTAGAAAGAACTTTGTTCTAGATTTCTAATAAATGGATATTTTATTTCTTTTAATCATTTGATGGTTATAAGAAGAAATAATGATATTATCTATTTTGGTACATTGACTAGCAATATATAAATGATGAATCCTGAGTCCACCACGATGCAACGAACCGTAGTATGAAACTCGTTTTACTAATAAGAGATTTCTTTATCAATTATACTTGTGGATTCTTATGCTGAGTCATGTTTATTCAAATAAGAAGTTCAAAGGTCGAAAATTGATATTTGATCAATTAAGTTGAGGGAGTGGACCTTCCGACCTAAGAATCTAATTTGGAAGATAATATGACTAAGCAATCCTTTATGGATATAAGATGTAAGATCCGGACAAGTATAAGAATTGATTGACTCTGATGTATGCAGACCTATGCCTACTCAGACAATAAGGTACGAGTACTTCATTTTATGATTACTCGAAAAATGGATTAGAATACTTGATGTGCCACAAAAGCAAATGTTTTGACAAGTCAATGGACACTAAGCAATTGTGGAGAGCCATCAAGGTATATCCATTTGTAGCCTGCGATTTGATCGCGGAGGCAAGTAGAGGAATGCATGGCATACTAATCAGAAATTGGGATTTGATCCTAAATGACTTCACCATACACTGTTGTGTAGAAATGGTGTGTCGTAAACAAGAAATGGAACTCTTATAGAAATAGTAAAAGCATGAGTTATACGGAACTACCTATGTTCTATGGATATATCTGGAAACAACGGCGCATTCAAATGCGGTTGTAGAATATCCTAGAAAAACAAAAGATGTGTGTTCAATAGTACTATGAACCAGAAGGACGTTATAAGTTCTAACGCCCGGTTCTTAGAGAAAGACTATATGATGAACCACAAAGCCCAAGGTGACGTAATACTTTGAAATGAGAGAGAAAGATTAAGACTTAGAACCAGCCGAACCGAGTAGCGGTACACCACTAACTGCACCCACTGTTATCACTGTTTATACACCAGAATGCCACTGTAGTGGGAGGTTGTGGGACAACCGGAGATATTCATAAGACTAGGAGAGTCTTCGGACTCTGGACCTAGTATACATGAAATCGATCCCAGGATCTACATGAAGGCCGTACTAGATCTAAATGTGCCTTCTTGGAGAGCAATAAGGATTATTGCTAAGAGGCGAGATCATTTAGAGTACAAGCTTAGTTGATCCATTTATGGATTGAAACAAAGCATTGAGTTCGTGGTACTTGCAAATTGATGAGATAGTCCATTTTATGGATTCATAAAAAGCATAGACGCATCGTGTGTATGGGAAACGTGATGGAAACAAGGTGGTGTTTCTCGGAGGTTTTATGTAGATGGCATTTTATCAATGGTAACAATGTAAAGATGTTGTCAGACATAAAATGATGGTTGTCTAGAAAAATCGATATATGAGATGAAGAAGAAGTTAGAACATGTTCTTAAGATCTAGGATCTCAAGAAAAGAACGTTGTACTTCTCCTGGACATCTTACATATATATGATTATGGTTCGTTTTAACATGCAAGATTCCGAGAAAGGTTCGTTACCTTTCAGAGACGGAATGCATCTATCTAAGGATATGTGTTTTGGAACACAAAAGGAGATAGAAGCAATGAAAGCAGTTTCCTACACTGAGTGTGGAAAGCTTAATAAATGCATTGTTGAAAACAAGAACCAGATATCGGCTATGCGGTTAGCATAGTGGGAGGATATCAAGGTAATCCTGGAAAGGAATATTCGACTGCTGTAAAAGTACTTTCGAAGTACTGTTCTAGACTACGAAGCAGACGAACATTTCCTTTGGATTACATTCTCTTAGATTTCTAATCGAATGAGGACCAGTGTAAGTCGATATCAGGCTATGTGTTTCACTATTGAAGGAGAAGGAGTTTTAACATGGAAGAGTGATAAGCACGATGCTTTTCGGACTCTGCCATGGGTAACCAAATAGCGGCCTCAGAGGCAGTGGAAGTTTTGGTATAACTCCGGGATAATCTCTGGGACTTAGATGTGATTCTTAATTTGCCAAAGGCTATGTAAATATCAGTGCAATGGCAAATGGTAAGAAATCACAAGTCCATAAGTGTAAGATAACACATAGTGCAAGTACCACCTGATACGAGTCATCGTCAAGGGAGACGACGCTGTAGTCACCAAGATAACTTCAGAGCGGCAACCTAGAGTGCTCATTCACATAGTACTTCTTGGAAGTACAACTTAAGCACGTGATGAGTATGGAAGTCGGAAGTTTGGAGGAAATGACTAGACCTTAGTACAAGTGGGAGATTGTTGGAGTTGTGTACTTAATGTTTAGATTTAAGTAACGGAAGCTCACGATCCATTGCCACTGATCTATTTAATTAAATAAACAATTGTTTGCATTTATTTAAATATATGCAAATCATAGTCCTGGATTTTATACGTTGTAGTTAGTATGGTGTGTCGGGCCCCACACAGAAGATCATACTATCGGTTACTCGTATTTAATCAAACAGTAGCTCACGACCTAGATGGACACGGACCAATCCATCGGTATAGTCGTTGTGTGAGAGAGAAAATAATTTGTCTTAATTATTTTATCACACTTGTACACTTGGTGTATTGAGCGGATCGTTGAGATTCATCGATTAGGATTGCCGGCGATAATCGATTCGAGACTCAGTGTATTTTATTCTTAATCCCCGATACTATTGCGGGTGTGTATATTTAATATAAGTGACTTTGATTTACCAAAGGAATTAACCGATTTAATTATTGGGTTAATTACCGGTTAAGTTGGGTCACTATATTTTATATATGACATGCCGTGAATACTTGACGGGAAAGTGTATCCCGGAAGGGTTGATAATATCCCCGAGATGAGTTCATAAGGAATTATTATGTAAACCCTGCAGGTGGATTCGTTCCGCATAATAATTAAGGTTGAATGGTACTAGTCTCGGATATAAGAGATGAATAAATTAATTAGCAATAAATTAATTTTATTCATGGATATTTATATCTTAAATACACGGAATAAATAATACTACCGGAGAAATATTATTTGATATAATATGGTTTAATATTGGGAGTGCAATTAATTTTATATAGTGGAAAATAGAATTAATTAATATTGATAAGGATTAATGGACTTGAGCATTGGGCTCAATTTAATCTTCAATATTGGAAGCCCAATATTCCACCTCCTTTAGATCCCCTACGTAGCCTATAAAAGCACTACATGGTCTTCTCTATTCTCATAACTTGAAGATCACAATTCTAGAGAGAGAAAGTAGAGAGGGAGATCCATGGAGTTCGGTAGATCGTCGCCCACACGACGTCCGAGCTAGTGCAAGGAATACGCGGGAAGATCTCAAGGTCGTCAAATTGTGTTCTTCGTTTTTCCGAACAACGAGAACGAGGTAAATCGTAAAACCCTCTTTATGATTTTATCGTTTAATTATCGTTAAAATATCGTGAACCAAGATCCTAGAACGCGACCTTTGTCGAGGTTGAACCGGGCGGTGGTGATCGAAGATCACCGGACCGCCGGCGGCTCAACGGCTCGAACAAGAGAGGGTCGAGAGGGGCGAGCCTCGGCTGGACGCCGAGACTCGATCGAGGGCGAGCTCGATCGTCCGTGCACAACCAGCGGGCTGCTGGAGCAGCCCCGCTCACGCGGCTGGACCGCCGCTCGAGCGGCGGTGGCTGGTGGTGATCGCAAGCCACGGTTCGCCGTGGCTGGTCGTGCGATCACCGGGGGCGGCTGGGCGTGCATAGGGCTTTTTATAGGTTCTACGGACCGATGCCTGCTGCTTCATTTGGGCTGCCAAGGGCAGCCCTAGGCGGCTGCCAAAGACAGCCGCGAGCCCCACACGAGGGCTCGACCGAATAGCCCGGGCTATCCCAGTGGTTAGGGTTTGGTTGAGTCCGGCTTCGCGTGGTGGTTCGTGGCAGGTTGTTCCGGCATCCGGAAGTCGATTGGAGTTGTCGTTCCGCACTTTGACAACTCCGGATATTCGATCTTCAAAGGATTTCGGTCGGAATTAATTGGATAATTAATTTTAATTAATTTATTAATTCCGGGATATCGATTTCCAACAGAAGGCGACTTGATCAACTTAGACTCATGCGGTCACATAGTGTCGAATTGGTCAACGTCAGGAGACCTATTGAGAGAGATCTAATAGGACTTAAACATAAGAGCGAATGAGGGTTCTGGGTATTAATATGCGTGACACTATAGGGATGTTAATACTTGGGGTCTATAACTGGAAGACAAAACTGTTAGCAAAATGATATACTTACCAATGACCGGCACCACATAGGTCAAGGGGGAAGTCAGGGAAGTCAATGCCTGGATACTTTATTCTTTATTTGATTTCTTATTTGTTTAGTCAAGTCTGTTAATTGCTCAGTCTGTTAGTTAAGTTGCATGCTAGTTTATTTTTGTTTAAGTTATTTGTTAATTTCGAGGCAAGTAAACACGGTGACCACGATTCAGCAGTGCCCAACTGCTTTCCAAAACAAAACCTTTTTAAACGTGACAACCCAATTGAGCAATACAAGCCGGGAAAACTATAAGCTAAATCGCCTCCTCGTGGGATCGACCCTATACTTGCTACTAGTACTTGTGCTAGTGAATAGTTTAGGACTTATAAATATTATTTTGCGCTACTCCACGACGGTAGCGTCAGCTTGTGTCCATTGACTTGTCAAAACACTTGCTCTTGTGGTATATCAAGTATTCTAATCCATATTTAGAGTATTCATCAAATGAAGTACTCGTACTTTTCTTGTCTGAGTAGACATAGGTCTATATATTAGTGTTTAATCAATTTCAATACTTGTCTGGATTCTATATCCTTTATCCAGAAAGGTTTGCTTAGTCGTATTATCTTCCAAATTCAATTCTTAGGTTGGAAGGTCCACTCCTTCAACTTAATTGATCAAATCAATTTCAACCTTTGAATCTTATTTGAATAAATACTACTTAGCATAGAATTCACAAGTATAATGATTTAGTAAAGAAATATCTCTAACAAGTGAAAAAGAATTATATACTACGGTTTGTTGCATCGTGGAGACTTAGTATTCATCATTCATATATTGCTAACTAATGTACCAGAATAGATAATATCATAATTTCTTCTCAATAATCATCAAATGATTAAAAGAAATAAATATCCATTCATTAATAATAGAAAACCAGAACATAAAACTTTCTAAAATAAAAGGGGTACATAAAAGCAATAACTTTGAAATGAAATCCTATAGCTACTAAAAGCATATAAAATGTCTTCCACTGCAACAGCTGCCTCCTCTACAGCTTTGCCCATGTAGACTCGAACTCTTCTTCTCTAAGTCGCCGGGTTTTCTGGAACCCCTGCATTTAAAATGCACATACCGTAAGTGGTTCCATATATACACACCAGAATTCTGGTAGATAATACCGCTGACTATGTTTTAATGACTAAAGAGGAATTCGTACCTTTGAGAGGACAATCAGACCTCCAGTGTCCAGACTTCTTGCATCGGAAGCACTTGCCCTTAGGCTTGCTGGTCCCTTCACGCGGTGCTTGCTTCTTTGCACCACTGGGTTTCCAGGCTTGCTTCCTTTTCTTGCCCCTACCTCCAACAGGCTTAAAGCCTTTGGACTTAGTAGCTACAAGAGCTTGAGACTTGCCCTTCTTGTAGATCCCCTCTGCCGCCTTCAGTTCAGTCAGGAGTTGTGCAAGAGTATAAGGTAGTTTACCCATATTATAACTCATGCGAAACTGCTAAAAACTAGGGGTCAGAGACTGGAGTATGATGTCGACTTGCGTCTCACCATCAATTTGAGCTCCTAGGATCTCAAGTTCATTCAACAAACTCATCATCTTAAGAACGTGTTCCCCAACGGGCGTTCCTTCAGACTGAGTAGTTGTCATAAGGACTCTCATGGCTTCTTGCCTTGCCGCACGATCTTGCTGTTGGAGTTGTGTACTTAATGTCTAGATTTAAGTAACGGAAACTCCCGGTCATAGCATTTAATCTATTTAATTAATAAACAATCGTTTGCATTATTTATTGATAATTAAATATATGCAAAATATAGTCCTGGATTCTATACGTTGTAGTTAGTATGGTGTGCGACATCACACGGAAGATCATACTATCGGTTACTCGTATTTAATCAAATAGTTGCTCACGACCTAGATGGACACGGACCAATCCATCGGTATAGTCGTTGTGTGAGAGAGAAAATAATTTGTCTTAATTATTTTATCACACTTGTACACTTGGTGTATTGGGCGGATCGCTTGAGACTTATCAATTAGGATTGCCGTTGATAATTGATTTAAGTCTCAGAGTATTTTATTTTCAATCCCCGATACTATTGCGGGTGTGTGTATTTAATATAAGTGACTTTGATTTACCGAATGAATTAACCGATTTAATTATTGGGTTAATTACCGGTTAAGTTGGGTCACTATATTTTATATACGACATGCCGTGAATACTTGACGGGAAAGTGTATCCCGGAAGGGTTGATAATATCCCCGAGATGAGTTCATAAGGAATTATTATGTAAACCTCATGAGTGGATTTGTTCCGCATAATAATTAAGGTTGAATGGTACTAGTCTCGGATATAAGAGATGAATAAATTAATTAGCAATAAATTAATTTTATTCATGGATATTTAAATCTTAAATACACGGAATAAATAATACTACCGGAGAAATATTATTTGATATAATATGGTTTAATATTGGGAGTGCAATTAATTTATATAGTGGAAAATAAATTAATTAATATTGATGGGATTAATAGATTTGGGCTTGGGCTTAATTTAATCATCAATATTGGAAGCCCAATATTCCACCTCCTTTAGATCCCCTATGTAGCCTATAAAAGCACTACATGGTCTTCACAATTCAAGACACCATAAGATTATCATACTTGATATTCTAGAGAGTTCGTGAAGTAGATCCATAAGCTTGGAGGATCGTCGTCCACCCGACGTTCAAGCTAGTGCAAGGAATACGTGGGAAGGTCGTAAGGTCTTCAATTTGATTTTGTTTCTCCACACAACGAATCGAAGGTAATATCATAAAACCCTTGTGTGATTTTATGTGATATTTAATTGTAATATATACATGAACACACGATCCGGAAAACGA
This sequence comes from Euphrasia confusa, assembly GCA_954870475.1. Lineage (NCBI taxonomy): Eukaryota > Viridiplantae > Streptophyta > Magnoliopsida > Lamiales > Orobanchaceae > Euphrasia > Euphrasia confusa. The sequence goes on from OX940966.1 coordinate 20,708,759, forward strand.
CGAAACCGGGGACGGGGATAGACCGGGCGGTGGTGGTCGAAGACCACCGGACCGCCGGCGGTCTAGGGATCCTCGCCGGTTCGCACGCGAGAACCCTCGGCTGGGAGCCGAGGGATCGATCGAGCCCGTAGGCTCGATCGCTAGGAGCTGCGGGAGTTTCCCGCAGCGACTCGAGGCGTGCTGCGGGGCTTCCCGCAGCGGTGCGCTGGGACGAGCTCAGCGCGTTGAGCAGCGGGTCACGCGACCCGCTGCTGGGCTGCTACGAGCAGCCCCGGGGATGCCGTGAGGCATCCCAGCGATCATCGCGATATGATCGCGAGCCCCGTGCGGGGGCTCGGCTGGGCGCGCGGGTTCGCCCGTGCGGTGCTCGGTCGAGCCTCGGTTCGTGCGGTGGTTCGCGGTCGGATCTCTGGCGATCGAGGATTTCGGTCGGGTTATTTTTTTCCGCAATTTTTAATAACCCGGGATATCGATTTCCAACAATTGGTATCAGAGCGTTTGGTTTTGTGTTCATGTATATGTTCAATTATCGTTCTACCTTGCAAGGATCCGACTATCATGGTTTAATTAATTGTGGGAAGCTTGATGTATGCAATGTTATGCACGAGGCCTGATATCTGCTATGCGTAGTAGCGAGATATCAGAGTAACCCTGGAAAGGCTCATTGGACTGCCGTAAAGAGCATTTTCAAGTATTTGCGAAATACTAGGGATTATGTTCTAAGTTACGGGGCAGACAATCTGATTCCTTTGGGTTATACGGATTCAGATTTCCAAGCTGATAAGGACCGGCGAAAGTCGACATCAGGCTATGTGTACACTTTGGGAGGTGGAGCCGTATCATGGAGGAGTGTTAAGCAAAAGTGCATTTCAGACTCTACCATGGAAGCTGAATATGTTGCAGCCTCAGAGGCAGCGAAAGAGTCAGTTTGGTTCCTTATTTTCCTCCAGGACTTAGATGTGATTCCGAGTTTGCCCAAGGCTATGACAATTTATTGTGATAATAGCGGTGCAGTGGCAAACAGTAAGGAACCACGGTCCCATAGTGCTACGAAACACATAGAGCGCAAGTACCACCTGATTCGAGTCATCGTCAAGAGGGGCGATGCGATAGTCACCAAGATAGCTTCGGAGGACAACCTAGCGGACCCTTTCACCAAGATACTTCCTAAGGAAGTATATTTCAAGCACTTGGAGGATTTGGGAGTCAGAAGTTTGGAGGATAAGACTAGACCTTAGTATAAGTGGGAGATTGTTGGAGTGGTATACTTAATGTCTAGATTTGAGTATTGTGAACTCCTTGTACACTTTCATTTACCTATTAAATACAAACATTCATTTGCTTTTAATTATTGTTAATTAAATATATGCAAATTATAGTCCTGGATTTTATACGTTGTAGTTAGTATGGTGTGTCGGGCCCACACAGAAGATCATACTATCGGTTACTCGTATTTAATCGAACAGATGCTCACGACCTAGATGGACACGGACCAATACATCGGTATAGTCGTTGTGTGAAAGAGAAAATAATTTGTCTTAATTATTTTATCACACTTGTACACTTGGTGTATTGAGCGGATCGATTGAGACTCATCAATTAGGTTTGCTCGGCGATAATTGATTTGAGACTCAGTGTATTTTATTCTTAATCCCCGATATTGTTGCGGGTGTGTATATTTAATATAAGTGACTTTGATTTACCAAAGGAATTAACCGATTTAATTATTGGGTTAATTACCGGTTAAGCTGGGTCACTATATTTCATATATGGCATGCCGTGAATGATTGACCGGACAGTGTATCCCGGAAGGGTTGATAATATCCCCGAGATGAGCTCATAAGGATTTATTATGTAAACCTCGCGAGTGGATTTAATTCCGCATAATAAATAAGGTTGAGTGGTACTAGTCTCGGATAAAAGAGATGAATAAATTTATTAAGCAATAAATAAATTTTATTAATGGATATTTATATCTTAAATACACGGAATAAATAATACTACCGGAGAAATATTATTTGGATATAATATGGTTTAATATTGGGAGTGCAATTAAATTTATATAGTGGAAAATAAATTTAATTAATATTGATAAGGATTAATGGACTTGGGCAGTGGGCTCAATTTAATCTTCAATATTGGAAGCCCAATATTCCACCTCCTTTAGATCCCCTACGTAGCCTATAAAAGCACTACATGGACTTCATAATAGACAAGACAAGATAATTATACTTGATTAGTCTAGAGAGTTGAAGGAGATCCATAGGAGTTCGATAGATCGTCGCCCACCCGACGTTCGAACGGAGTGCAAGGAATACGTGGGAAGATTCAAAGGTCATCTTGATTTCGTTTCTCCGAACAACGAATCGAAAGGTAAAAATCTAAACACCCTTGATTTATTCGATTTGATTTATCGAGAATACCGTAGAACAAAGATCCAAAAGGATTGAAACCCGGATTAGACGACGAACGCGTGGTGGCGATTTAGAATCGCCGGACCACGGCGATCGCCGCCTAGGGCTTCGACCGAGCGCCTAAGGGGCGAACCCCGGCTGGGAGCCGGGGTGCGATCGATCACCCGATCGATCGCGGGCGGCTGCTGGGCTCGACAGCCCAGCTGGAGGCGCGCCACCCCAGGCGGCGGCGAGTCGCCGGACTCGCCGCGGGGGCTGCTGGAGCAGCCCCGGCCGATCGCTTGGAGCGATCGGCGATCGATCGCGTTACGCGATCTCTTGATCGCGTGAAACCCTAGCCGAGGGGTTCGGCTGGGCGTGCGCGTGGCTTCGGCCACGTCGTGCGTTCGGTCGAGCTCCGTTGCGTGCAACGGTGTTCGCGTGATCTCCGGCGGATGGTTTTGATCGGGTTATTGGTTTCCGCAAATTTAAATAGCCCGGGATATCGAATTCCAACAATTGGTATCAGAGCGAGGTTTACGTTCGCGGTATTTTCGATAAAATTGTTCTACCTTGCAGGGTTCCGACTATTATGGCTTAATTTATTATTCGTTTAATTTATTTTGTCATGTATGTTGGTTTGATTAAACTCTCGGACATGTCGAGATTCGTTTTTGGTGGTGAATGCTTGTAATAGTAAAAATTCGGGGGTTGACCGAATTTAGGATTTATTATTACGTTCTACGTTTTTCCGGAAATTGTATAAGGTCGATTTCATGTATAGAATCGATACCGGATAGTGTAAAATTTATTTTGTAATTTTTTTTTGCGTTGGATCGATGCCGAAACGACCGCCGGAGAAGACGCGTGACGAAGGAGATGATCGTGAGGGTGAGGACAAGGATCGACCATCCCCATGGTCGATCCCACGAGGATGATCGACCCACGCCCAAAGGGGGCTGCCCGCGGGAGCTCCGGCCACGCCGGCCACCATGGGAGGTGGCGCATGGGCTGGACGGCGGCGGCTTGAAGGCGGCGGTCGAGGGATGGCGCGGGGATCCCCACCCCGTGCTATCCCGGTCCGGTAATTCGCTTTCCTAATTGGTTCGGGTTTTTCCTATTTGAGTGTTCCTATTTTTGGGAACTCTCATGGATTAGGAAAAGAATCAATTTGGAATTGATTAGGATTCCTAAATTGATTATTTCTATTTTATGGAAATATTCATGGATTAGGAATCTAATTAATTTGGAAAGTAGAAGAGTCCTAAATTATTTTATTTCCTTATTTCATTATGGAAATCATCTAGAATATTCCAAGTGGGTCTTGGATAGATTATTCTAGAGATTTAATGAAGTAGAAAGGGAAGATAAAATAAATAAAAATATTAATAAAATTTAATTTTATTTTTGATTTATTCGATTGACTTAATTATTATTAATTAAGTATCTTTTGGATTCATTAAAAATAAATAGATTTAAATATTGGAAATTAATATTCTCGTCACATGGAGCATTCAAGAACGAAGACTGAAGACTAGAAGATGCGTACGGAGATGGAGTAAAGCCATAATAGTCGGAAAATAATATTCTAGTAATTATTTTGACTATGTGATAATACTATGTGCTTTATTACTTGTATGTATGCTATATGTGTTTACTTTTATGCACTAGATAGCGTATCCCTTTGTTATAAAAAGCTAAGTGGGAGAGGGTATGGAAACATTCCCATGGTCTCCATTGCTGCTCTCTTGGTGACTTTTATAAACTTTTGAAGTTTATATAGATAGGTCATTGGAGGAGAGTTCTTGTAATTCTTCTTACGAGAAACATTGATTAAGTTCATCAAACAATGCCTAATTTGTCTTTCCAAAACTGACTTCAAGTCGACTCATTCTCACCCCGGGGAGTGGAATGGAGCCAGAGCCACTTGGTCATGTCGAGGACACAAATTAGAGGCAGTCGTACCATTCTTTGATAGATGGATCGATTGTCTGCTCGGCTCCCTCGTTTATGAGAGATAGGGTTGTTCGCATGGTGAATCACTGGTTAGAAACTTCGAGTTTCACTTATGATTCTCCACGTCTTGATTTACGAGATCGAATGGATCAAGTAATTGGATTTCAATTATATAAATCTTCTGGTGTAGTAAACATCCACACGAACGTGGCTTGCTATACTGGATGGGATTTTAGAATAATTGATGTAGACAGTTATAGGGAATTGCGAAGGATTGTGAGTTATCGTAAACGTCCACACGAACGTGGCTTGCGGTGATGTAGCAATTCTAAACGATTCACCTTGGTACTGAGTAATGGTTTACACTTAGATACGCTTTATAGTATTCTTCCCAACGAAGTAACGCTATAATGATGTATGACCGAAGCAAATCTAATTGCTAAATCATTTGGGTGGGTAAACGTCCACACGAACGTGGCTTGCTTCAACCTGATGGGATTTTAGATGTGATTAGTGATTTAATGATATTATTTGAGGGAGATAATATCGGATATTAAATTGTTTGTTTGATTTATGTGCTTATAGGTTAGGAATGACTGTGACCCCACTTTGTGATATACTTAAAGATGAAAACTCACTGGTTCCATATAGTACTGATTGGAAAAGAAATCTGGACATTGTCCAGACTGTTGAGCCTTCCGAATCCTCAACTAACCCAACTCATGAGGACATTTGGAATGACCTCAGAATGATGTTGAGACATAGTGTGGAAGCCGGACAAGAAGTGATTGACATACTCTATAAATTTAGTCCTATTAGAGAATCGCTTAAAAACGATTTGAAAAAGGCGGAACTTATAAGTATGGTCAGAGAATCACAAGCTCTTGTGGCTAAGATGGAAGTGCAAGCAAAGAAGCCCAGTGGTTCCAAACCACGGAGTGGGAAGAGCAAGCCGCGAGGCAAGTGCTATCGATGCAAGCAGTCTGGGCACTGGAGGTCTGATTGTCCTCTCATCAAAGGTACGAAATTTTCCTTAGTCACCGAAACATTATCAGTGGTGTTATCTACCAGCACCTGGTGTGTAGATACGGGGGCCACTGATCATGTCTGCAATTCATTGCAGGGGTTCCAGGAAACCCGGAGACTTAGAGAGGGAGAGATCGTAGTCTACATGGGCAATGCCGCGAAGGTGGCGGCTGTTGCAGTGGGAGACGTTCACTTACGTTTTAGTAGTGATAGGGTTTTAGTTTTACATAATTGTCTTTATGTACCCAACTTTAGAAAGAATTTAATTTCGGTTTCTAAACTTATTATGAATGGATATTCTGTCTCTTTTGACCACTCTGTGATCATAAGAAGAAACAGTGAGATTATCTGTTCTGGTACATTGGTGGACGATTTGTATGTGCTAAATCCTGAGTCTAACACGATGCAACTAACCGAGAGTAATAACACATCTACGAACACCAATAAGAGAAAGGAACCTTCTAGGATGAATCAATTATACTTGTGGCACCTAAGGCTAGGTCATATTAACTCAAATAGAATTCAAAGGTTGAAAACTGATGGTCTCATCAGTGGTGTTGAAGGAGAGGATCTTCCAACCTGCGAATCCTGTTTAGAGGGAAAAATGACCAAGCGTTCTTTTTCTGGTAAAGGACGAAGGGCTGAACAAGTATTGGATTTGATTCACTCTGATGTATGCGGACCTATGTCTACTCAGGCAAGGGGAGGGTACGAGTATTTCATCACTTTCACTGATGATTACTCAAGGTATGGATTTGTATACCTGATGCGCCGCAAGAGCGAATCCTTTGACAAGTTCAAGGAGTTCAAGGCTTTTGCGGAGAACCTTCAAGGTAAATCCATTAAATGCCTGCGATCTGATCGCGGAGGCGAGTACCTGTCTGGAGAATTCAAGGCATACATGGCAGAGAATGGGATTGATTCCCAAATGACATCACCATATACTCCTCAGCAGAATGGTGTGTCGGAAAGAAGGAATAGGACTCTTATGGAAATGGTGCGTTCAATGATGAGTTACTCGGACTTACCTACTATGTTCTGGGGATATGCCTTGGAAACGGCGGCGTACATTCTCAACATGGTTCCAACAAAAACGGTACCCACCACACCCATGGAAAGGTGGAGCGGGCGCAAGCCTAGCCTCAGGCACCTTCGGATCTGGGGTTGTCCAGCACAAGTGTTGCGACAAGGTGCCGATAAGTTAGAACCTAGATCAGAATTACGGCTGTTTGTAGGATACCCGAAAGGAACTAAAGGTGGCATGTTCTATAGTCCTACGGACCAGAAGATCGTTATAAGTACTAACGCTCGGTTCTTAGAGGAAGACTATGTCATGGACCACAAGCCCAAAAGTGACATAATACTTGATGAGTTGAGAGGTAACAAAGAAGACTTAGATACAGCCGAACCGAGTATAGATACACCACTAGAATCTGCACCTGACACTGTCACTGTTAATACACCGGAACACCGTCGTAGTGGGAGGGTTGTTAAGCAACCAGACCGATGGATTGGACTGGGTGAGTCTTCGGACTCTGGACCTGGAGTTCATGAAATCGATCCCTGGACCTATGATGAGGCGGTACAAGATATAGATGCGCTTTCTTGGAAGAAAGCGATGAAATCCGAAATAGAATCTATGGATTCTAATAAAGTCTGGGATCTTGTAGAACCACCAAATGGCGTAAAGCCAATTGGGTGTAAATGGGTCTACAAGAGAAAGAGAGGATCTGACGGAAAGGTTGAAACCTTTAAAGCTCGGCTTGTTGCGAAAGGATATACTCAGAAAGAGGGAATCGATTATGAGGAGACCTTCTCGCCGGTAGCCAAGATAAAGTCGATCCGGATTCTCTTATCCATAGCAGCTCATATGGATTATGAGGTGTGGCAAATGGATGTCAAGACAGCTTTCCTAAATGGAAGTCTTGACGAGACGATTTATATGAAACAACCAGAAGGATTCATTGCTAAGGGGCGAGATCATCTAGTGTGCAAGCTTAATCGATCCATTTATGGATTGAAACAAGCCTCGAGATCGTGGAACCTGCGGTTTGACGAAGTAGTCCAGTCTTTTGGATTCAGTCAAAGCATGGACGAATCGTGTGTGTATTGGAAACGTGATGGGAAGAAGGTGGTGTTTCTCGTGCTTTATGTAGATGACATTCTTCTCATTGGCGACAGTGTAAAGATGTTATCAGACATAAAGGGATGGTTGTCTAGACAATTCGATATGAAAGATTTGGGAGAAGTCGGGCATGTTCTAGGGATCAAGGTTATAAGGGATCGCCGGAATAGAACATTGTACCTATCCCAGCAATCTTACATAGACACGATTCTGGCTCGTTTTAACATGCAAGATTCCAAGAAGGGTGAGCTACCCTTCAGCAAAGGAACTTATCTTTCTAAGGAGATGTGTCCTCAGACACAAAAGGAGAAAGATGAAATGAAAGCAGTTCCCTACGCTTCGGCTGTGGGAAGCTTGATGTATGCAATGTTATGCACGAGGCCTGATATCTGCTATGCAGTTGGCGTAGTAGCGAGATATCAGAGTAACCCTGGAAAGGCTCATTGGACTGCCGTAAAGAGCATTTTCAAGTATTTGCGAAATACTAGGGATTATGTTCTAAGTTACGGGGCAGACAATCTGATTCCTTTGGGTTATACGGATTCAGATTTCCAAGCTGATAAGGACCGGCGAAAGTCGACATCAGGCTATGTGTACACTTTGGGAGGTGGAGCCGTATCATGGAGGAGTGTTAAGCAAAAGTGCATTTCAGACTCTACCATGGAAGCTGAATATGTTGCAGCCTCAGAGGCAGCGAAAGAGTCAGTTTGGTTCCTTAATTTCCTCCAGGACTTAGATGTGATTCCGAGTTTGCCCAAGGCTATGACAATTTATTGTGATAATAGCGGTGCAGTGGCAAACAGTAAGGAACCACGGTCCCATAGTGCTACGAAACACATAGAGCGCAAGTACCACCTGATTCGTGTCATCGTCAAGAGGGGCGATGCGATAGTCACCAAGATAGCTTCGGAGGACAACCTAGCGGACCCTTTCACCAAGATACTTCCTAAGGAAGTATATTTCAAGCACTTGGAGGGTTTGGGAGTCAGAAGTTTGGAGGATAAGACTAGACCTTAGTATAAGTGGGAGATTGTTGGAGTGGTATACTTAATTTCTAGATTTGAGTATTGTGAACTCCTTGTACACTTTCATTTACCTATTAAATACAAACATTCATTTGCTTTTAATTATTGTTAATTAAATATATGCAAATTATAGTCCTGGATTTTATACGTTGTAGTTAGTATGGTGTGTCGGGCCCACACAGAAGATCATACTATCGGTTACTCGTATTTAATCGAACAGATGCTCACGACCTAGATGGACACGGACCAATCCATCGGTATAGTCGTTGTGTGAAAGAGAAAATAATTTGTCTTAATTATTTTATCACACTTGTACACATGGTGTATTGAGCGGATCGATTGAGACTCATCAATTAGGTTTGCTCGGCGATAATTGATTTGAGACTCAGTGTATTTTATTCTTAATCCCCGATATTGTTGCGGGTGTGTATATTTAATATAAGTGACTTTGATTTACCAAAGGAATTAACCGATTTAATTATTGGGTTAATTACCGGTTAAGCTTGGTCACTATATTTCATATATGGCATGCCGTGAATGATTGACCGGACAGTGTATCCCGGAAGGGTTGATAATATCCCCGAGATGAGCTCATAAGGATTTATTATGTAAACCTCGCGAGTGGATTTAATTCCGCATAATAAATAAGGTTGAGTGGTACTAGTCTCGGATAAAAGAGATGAATAAATTTATTAAGCAATAAATAAATTTTATTCATGGATATTTATATCTTAAATACACGGAATAAATAATACTACCGGAGAAATATTATTTGGATATAATATGGTTTAATATTGGGAGTGCAATTAAATTTATATAGTGGAAAATAAATTTAATTAATATTGATAAGGATTAATGGACTTGGGCAGTGGGCTCAATTTAATCTTCAATATTGGAAGCCCAATATTCCACCTCCTTTAGATCCCCTACGTAGCCTATAAAAGCACTACATGGCTTTCATAATAGACAAGACAAGATAATTATACTTGATTAGTCTAGAGAGTTGAAGGAGATCCATAGGAGTTCGATAGATCGTCGCCCACCCGACGTTCGAACGGAGTGCAAGGAATACGTGGGAAGATTCAAAGGTCATCTTGATTTCGTTTCTCCGAACAACGAATCGAAAGGTAAAAATCTAAACACCCTTGATTTATTCGATTTGATTTATCGAGAATACCGTAGAACAAAGATCCAAAAGGATTGAAACCCGGATTAGACGACGAACGCGTGGTGGCGATTTAGAATCGCCGGACCACGGCGATCGCCGCCTAGGGCTTCGACCGAGCGCCTAAGGGGCGAACCCCGGCTGGGAGCCGGGGTGCGATCGATCACCCGATCGATCGAGGGCGGCTGCTGGGCTCGACAGCCCAGCTGGAGGCGCGCCACCCCAGGCGGCGGCGAGTCGCCGGACTCGCCGCGGGGGCTGCTGGAGCAGCCTCGGCCGATCGCTTGGAGCGATCGGCGATCGATCGGGTTACGCGATCTCTCGATCGCGTGAAACCCTAGCCGAGGGGTTCGGCTGGGCGTGCGCGTGGCTTCGGCCACGTCGTGCGTTCGGTCGAGCTCCGGTGCGTGCAACGGTGTTCGCGTGATCTCCGGCGGATGGTTTTGATCGGGTTATTGGTTTCCGCAAATTTAAATAGCCCGGGATATCGAATTCCAACACATGGAAATAGGAAAAGAATGAATTAATATTAATTTATTTCCTTATTCTATTATAGAAGTCTTCTAGAATATTCAAGTCTTACTTGGATAGGATTCTAGAGATTTAATAGAATTGGAAAGGAAAATAATTAATTTATAAATTAATTTTATTTCCTAATTGATTATTCCTAATTTATTTTATTTCCTTATTTATTTTATTTACTTGGACATGGAAATTAATTAATTTTGGAAAGTAGAAGAGTCCTAATTTATTTTATTTCCTTATTCTATTATAGAAATCTTCTAGAATGTTCCAAGTCTTACTTGGATAGTATCCTAGAGATTTAATAGAATTAGAGAGGAAAATAAATAGATAAAAATATTAATAATATTTAATTTTATTTTTGATTTATTCGATTGACTTAATTTTCGAATTAAGTATCTTTTGGATTTATTAAAAATAAATAGATTTAAATATTGGGATTAATATTCTCGTCACATGGAGCATTCAAGAACGAAGACTGAAGACTAGAAGAAGCATACGGAGATGGAATAATGCCATGATAGTCGGAAAATAATTTTCTAGTATTATTTTGACTATGTGATACTATGTGCTTTATTGCTTGTATGCATGCTATATGTGTTTACTTTATGCACTAGATAGCGTATCCCTTTGTTATAAAAAGCTAAGTGGGAGAGGGGATGGAAACATTCCCATAGTCTCCATTACTGTTCTCTTGGTGACATTTATGAGCTTTCGAAGTTCATATAGATATGTCATTGGAGGAGAATTCTTGTAATTCCTTTTACAAGAAACATTGATTAAGTCTATCAAACAATGCCTAATTTGTCTTTCTGAAACTGACTTCAAGTCGACTCATTCTCACCCCGGGGAGTGGAATGGAGCCAAAGCCACTTGGTCATGTGGATGACACAAATTAGAGACATTTGTACCATCCTTTTGAAGGTGGATCGATTGTCTGCTCGGCTCCCTCATCTAATGAGAGATAGGGTTGTTCGCATGGTGAATCACTGGTTAGAAACTTCGAGTTTCACATATGATTCTCCGCGTCTTGATTTACGAAAATCGAATGGATCTTGTAATAGGGAGTCAATTTTAAAAGTCTTTTGGTGTAGTAAACGTCCACACAAACGTGGCTTGCTATACTGAATGGGATTTTGGAATAATTGATGTAGACAGTTATAGGGAATTGTGAAGAATTGTGAGTTGTCGTAAACGTCCACACAAACGTGGCTTGCGGTAGCATAACAATTCCAAACGATTTACCTTAGTACTGAGTAATGGTTTACACTTAGGTAAGCTTTATAGTATTCTTCCCAACGAAGTAACGCTATAATGATGTATGACCAAAGTAAATCTAATTGCTAAATCATTTGGGTAGGTAAACGTCCACACTAACGTGGCTTGCCATATCTGATGGGATTTTAGATGTAATTAGTAATTTAATGATATTATTTGAGGGAGATAATACCGGATATTAAATTGATTGTTTGTTTAAATGTGCTTATAGGTTTAGAGAATAGCTATGAATCCACTTTCTGTGATACTCAAGGAGAATAAACTCACTGGTCCCAATTATATTGATTGGAGAAGAAATTTGGATATTGTCCTGACTTCTGAAGAGTACAAATTTGTACTCTATGATGCATGTCCTGCTGAGCCCACGGATGCCTAAACTAATGAGGAAAAGGAAGCATATCGGAAGTGGAAAAAGGCTGATGAAATGGCTAGGTGTTATATTTTGGCTTCAATGTCAAATGTACTCCAAACCCAACATGAGTCGATGGACACTGCCGAGGATATATAGTACATGTTGGAGTTGTGTACTTAATGTCTAGATTTAAGTAACAGAAACTCACGATCCATTGCCACTAATCTATTTAATTAAATAAACAATTATTTGCGTTTAATTATTTATAATTAAATATATGCAAATCATAGTCCTGGATTTTATACGTTGTAGTTAGTATGGTGTTGCATGGGCGCACAGAAGATCATACTATCGGTTACTCGTATTTAATCGAACAGTTGCTCACGACCTAGATGGACACGGACCAATCCATCGGTATAGTCGTTGTGTGAGAGAGAAAATAATTTATCTTAATTATTTTATCACACTTGTACACTTGGTGTATTGAGCGGATCTGCTTGAGATTTATCGATTAGGATTGCCGGCGATAATCGATTTAAGTCTCAGTGTATTTTATTCTTAATCCCCGAAACTATTGCGGGTGTGTATATTTAATATAAGTGGCTTTGATTTACCAAAGGAATTAACCGATTTAATTATTGGGTTAATTACCGGTTAAGTTGGGTCACTATATTTTATATATGGCATGCCGTGAATACTTGACGGGAAAGTGTATCCCGTAAGGGTTGATAATATCCCCGAGATGAGTTCATAAGGAATTATTATGTAAACCCTGCAGGTGGATTTGTTCCGCATAATAATTAAGGTTGAATGGTACTAGTCTCGGATATAAGAGATGAATAAATTAATTAGCAATAAATTAATTTTATTCATGGATATTTATATCTTAAATACACGGAATAAATAATACTACCGGAGAAATATTATTTGATATAATATGGTTTGATATTGGGAGTGCAATTAATTTTATATAGTGGAAAATAGAATTAATTAATATTAATGGATTAATAGATTTGGGCTTGGGCTCAATTTAATCATTAATATTGGAAGCCCAATATTCCACCTCCTTAAGATCCCCTACGTAGCCTATAAAAGCACTACATGGTCTTCTCTATTCTCATAACTTGAAGATCACAATTCTAGAGAGAGAAAGTAGAGAGGAGGATCCATGGAGTTCGGTAGATCGTCGCCCACACGACGTCCGAGCTAGTGCAAGGAATACATCGGAAGATCTCAAAGGTCATCAAATTGAGTTCTACATTTTTCCGAACAACGAGAACGAGGTAAATCGTAAAACCCTCTTTATGATTTTATCGTTTAATTATCGTAAAAATATCGTGAACCAAGATCCGAGAACGCGACCTTTGTCGAGGTTGAACCGGGCGGTGGTGATCGAAGATCACCGGACCGCCGGCGGCTCAACAGCTCGAACAAGAGAGGGTCGAGAGGGGCGAGCCTCGGCTGGAAGCCGAGACTCGATCGAGGGCGAGCTCGATCGCCCGTGCACAACCAGTGGGCTGCTGGAGCAGCCCCGCTCACGCGGCTGGACCGCCGCTCGAGCGGCGGTGGCTGGTGGTGATCGCAAGCCACAGTTCGCCGTGGCTGGTCGTGCGATCACCGGGGGCGGCTGGGCGTGTATAGGGGGCTGCCAAGGGCAGCCCTAGGCGGCTGCCAAGGACAGCCGCGAGCCCCACACGAGGGCTCGACCGAACGGCCCGGGCTATCCCCGTGGTTAGGGTTTGGTTGAGTCCGGCTTCGCGTGGTGGTTCGTGGCGGGTTGTTCCGGCATCCGGGAGTCGATTGGAGTTGTCGTTCCGCACTTTGACAACTCCGGATATTCGATCTTCAAAGGATTTCGGTCGGAATTAATTGGATAATTAATTTTAATTAATTTATTAATTCCGGGATATCGATTTCCAACAATTGGTATCAGAGTGTTGGTTTTAGTTCATGGTATTTTTCGATAAATTGTTCTACCTTGCAGGGTTTCCGATTATTATGGCTAGATTTAATTATTGTTAATTAATGTCATAATAATGTTCTTGATTATTAAACTCTCGGTGATGTCAATATTTGTTCTTGTGTGGTGAATGCTTGTTCTTATTTTTCCGGAAATTGTATGAGGTCGATTTCATGTAGAGAATCGATACCGGACGAAACGACCGCTGGAAAAGTGTGACGGTGTAGACGAAGAGAGGGAGGACCGGGGATCGATCACGAGGATCGATCCCATGAGGATCGATCGCCCGGGCTGCCTAGGGCTCTCGGCCACGCCGGCCACCAAGGGTGGTGGCGCGTGAGCCTTGGCCGGCGGTGGTAGTGGCGGTCGATGGTGGGAATGGCGTGGGGATCCCCAACCCATGCTATTCCTACCAAGATCCAACTTTCCTAATTGATTCGGTTTTCCTATTTTGAGTATTCCTAGTTTTGGGAATTCTCATGGAAATAGGAAAAGAATTAATTGGAATTAATTTATTTCCTTATTCTATTATGGAAGTCTTCTAGAATATTCTAAGTTCTACTTGGAATAGGATTCTAGAGATTTAATAGAATTGGAAAGAAAAATAATTAATTATTAAATTAATTTATTTCCTAATTGATTATTCCTATTTTATGGGAATTTTCATGGACATGGAAATTAATTAATTTTGGAAAGTAGAAGAGTCCTTAATTAATTTTTCCTATTTAATTATTCCTTTATGGAATTTTTAATGGATTAGGAAAGGAATTAATTTGGAAGGATTAAGAGTCCTAAATTATTTTATTTCCTTATTTCATTATGGAAATCATCTAGAATATTCCAAGTGGGTCTTGGATAGATTATTCTAGAGATTTAATGAAGTAGAAAGGGAAAATAAAATAAATTATTTTATTTCCTTATTTCATTATGGAAGTCTTCTAGAATATTTCAAGTGGGTCTTGGATAGATTATTCTAGAGATTTAATGAAGTAGAAAAGGAAAATAAAAATAATAAAAATATTAATAATATTTAATTTTATTTTTGATATATTCGATTGACTTAATTTTCGAATTAAGTAACTTTTGGATTAATTGAAAATAAATAGATTTAAATATTGGAATTAATATTCCCGTCACATGGAGCATTCAAAGAACGAAGACTAAAGACTAGAAGACGCATACGGGGATGCGATAAAGCCATAATAGTCGGAAAATAATATTCTAGTATTATTTTGATTATGTGATAATATTCTATGTGCTTTATTTCATGTATGCATGCTTATGTGTATTTAATTATGCATTAGATAGCGTATCCCTTTATTGTAAAAAGCTAAGTGGGAGAGGGTATGGAAACATATCCATGGTCTCCATTGCTGTTCTCTTGGTGACTTTTATGAACTTTCGAAGTTCATATAGATAAGCCATTGGAGGAGAATTCTTGTAATTCCTTTTACGAGAAACATTGATTAAGTTTATCAAACAATGACTAATTTGTCTTTCCAAAACTGATTTCAAGTCGACTCATTCTCACCCCGGGGAGTGGAATGGAGCCAAAGCCACTTGGTCATGTCGAGGACACAAATTAGAGACTTTAGTGTCATTTGATGACTAGATCGATTGTCTGCTCGGCTCCCTCATTTTATGAGAGATAGGGTCGTTCGCATGGTGAATCACTGGTTAGAAACTTCGAGTTTCACTTATGATTCTCCGCGTCCTGATTTACGAAAATCGAATGGATCTTGTAATTGGGAGTCAATTATAAAAGTCTCTTGGTGTAGTAAACGTCCACACCACGTGGCTTGCTATACTAACGGATTTTGGATTAATTGATGTAGACAGTTATAAGAAATTGTGAAGAGTTGTGAAGTTGTCGTAAACGTCCACACCACGTGGCTTGCGATGATGTAGCAATTCCAAACGATTTACTTTAGTGCTGAGTAATGGTTTACACTTAGATACGCATTATAGTATTCTTCCCCACGAAGTTCCGCTATAAGTGATGTATGACCGAAGCAAATCTAATTGCTAAATCATTTGGATTGGTAAACGTCCACACCACGTGGCTTGCCATATCTGATGGGATTTTAGATGTGATTAGTGGTTTAATGATATTATTTGAGGGAGATAATATCGGAGATTAAATCAATTGTTTGTTGTTATATGTGCTCATAGATTAGGAAATGGCTTTGAACCCACTTTCTGTGATACGTAAGGTTTTTAAACTCACTGATCCCTAAATATAATGATTGGAATAGAGATCTAGACATTACCCAAACTGTTGAAGAGTACAAGGTTGTACTCAATGAGCTTTATCCTTCCGAGCCTATTGACATAGGCGGCTAGACAAGAAGCGATGAGGATACTCATAAAGGCCAGTCCTTCGAGGAAATGCTTAAACACGTTTTTGAGATGATTGACCTTTAGGCGAGTTGAGACGGAAATCGCAAGCTCTTGTAAGCCAATGCCAAAGGTTTCGAACCTAAGGGCAAAATCGGGGGAAAGGAAAAGCAAGCAAAGAAACCCAGTGGTCCTAAGATTCTTGGACCACGAGATGGGACGAGAAAGCCAAGAGGCAAGTGTTCTCAATGCAAACAGTCTGGGTACTGGAAGTCTGATTATCCTCTCAAAGAAAGTACGAAATTTTCTTTAGTCGTAAAACATAGTCAGTGGTATTATCTACCGGAACCTGGTGTGTAGATATGGAACCACTGACGGTATGTGCATTTTAAATGCAAGAGGTTCCAGGAAACCTAAACGACTTGGAAAAGAAAAGATCGTAGTCTACATGGGCAATGCTGTGGAGGAGGCAGCAGTTGCAGTGGAGGACATTTTATAGGATTTCATTTTGAGTTATTGCTTTTATGTACCATTCATATTAGAAAGAACTTTGTTCTGGATTTCTAATGAATGGATATTTTATTTCTTTTAATCATTTGATGGTTATGAGAAGAAATAAAGATAGTATCTATTCTGGTACATTAGCTAGCAATATATAAATGATGAATTCTAAGTCCACCACGATGCAACGAACCGTAGTATAAAACTCGTTTTACTAATAAGAGATTTCTTTATCAATTATACTTGTGGATTCTTATGCTGAGTCAATTTTATTCAAATAAGAAGTTCAAAGGTCGATAATTGATATTTGATCAATTAAGTTGAAGGAGTGGACCTTCCAACCTATGAATCTAATTTGGAAGATAACATGACTAAGCAATCCTTATGGATATAAGATGTAAGATCCGGACAAGTATAAGAATTGATTAACTCTGATGTATGCAGACCTATGTCTACTCAGACAATAAGGTACAAGTACTTCATTTGATGATTACTCGAGAAATGGATTAGAGTACCTGATGTGCCACAAAAGCAAGTGTTTTGACAAGTCAATGGACACTAAGCAATTGTGGAGAACCATCAAGGTATATCCATTTGTAGCCTGCGATTTGATCGCGGAGGCAAGTACATGTCTGAGGAATGCATGGCATACTGATCAGAGATTGGGATTTGATCCCAAATGACTACACCATGCACTGTTGTGTAGAAATGGTGTGTCTTAAAACAAGAAATGGAACTCTTATAGAAATAGTAAAATTATGAGTTATACGGAACTACCTATGTTCTATGGATATGTCTGGAAACAACGTCGCATTCAAATGCGGTTGTAGAATATCCTAGAAGAACAAAAGATGTGTGTTCAATAGTACTATGAACCAGAAGGACGTTATAAGTTCTAACGCCCGGTTCTTAGAGGAAGACTATGTGATGAACCACAAGCCCAAAGTGACATGATACTTTGAAATAAGAGAGAAAGATTAAGACTTAGAACCAGCCGAACCGAGTAGCGGTACACCACTAACTGCACCTAATGTTATCACTGTTTATACACCGGAATGCCATTGTAGTGGGAGGTTGTGGGACAACCGGAGATATTCATAAGACTAGGAGAGTCTTCGGACTCTGGACCTAGTATACATGAAATCGATCCCTAGATCTACATGAAGGCAGTACTAGATCTAAATGTGCCTTCTTGGAGAGCAATAAGGATTATTGCTAAGAGGCGAGATCATTTAGAGTACAAGCTTAGTTGATCCATTTATGGATTGAAACAAAGCATTGAGTTCGTGGTACTTGCAAATTGATGAGATAGTCCATTTTGTGGATTCATCAAAAGCATAGACGAATCGTGTGTATTGGAAACGTGATGGAAAATAAGGTGGTGTTTCTCGGAGGTTTTATGTAGATAACATTTTATCATTGGTAACAATGTAAAGATGTTGTCAGACATAAAATGGTGGTTGTTTAGATAAATCATTATGAAAGATATAGGAAGAAGTTGGACATGTTCATGAGATCTTGGATCTCTAGGAATGAACATTGTACTTCTCCTGGACATCTTACATATATGATTATGGTTCGTTTTAACATGCAAGATTCCGAGAAAGGTTCGTTACCTTTCAGAGACGGAATACATCTATCTAAGGATATGTGTTTTGGAACACAAAAGGAGATAGAAGCAATGAAAGCAGTTTCCTACACTTTTAGTGTGGAAAGCTTAATAAATGCATTGTTGAAAACAAGAACCTGATATCGGCTATGCGGTTAGCGTAGTGGTAGGATATCAAGGTAATCCTGGAAAGGAATATTCGACTGCTGTAAAAGTACTTTCGAAGTACTGTTCTAGACTACGAAGCAGACGAGCATTTCCTTTGGATTACATTCTCTTAGATTTCTAATCAAATGAGGACCGGTGTAAGTCGATATCAGGCTATGTGTTTCACTATTGAAGGAGAAGGAGTTTTAACATGGAAGAGTGATAAGCACGATGCTTTTCGAACTCTGCCATGGGTAACCAAATAGCGGCCTCAGAGGCAGCGGAAGTTTTGGTATAGCTCCGGGATAATCTCTGGGACTTAGATGTGATTCTTAATTTGCCAAAGGCTATGCAAATAGCAGTGCGATGGCAAATGGTAAGAAATCACGAGTCCATAAGTGTAAGATAACACATAGTGCAAGTACCACCTGATACGAGTCATCGTCGAGGGAGACGACGCTGTAGTCACCAAGATAACTTCAGAGCGGCAACCTAGAGTGCTCATTCACAAAGTACTTCTTGGAAGTACAACTTAAGCACGTGATGAGTATGGGAGTCGGGAGTTTGGAGGAAATGACTAGACCTTAGTACAAGTGGGAGATTGTTGGAGTTTTGTACTTAATGTCTAGATTTAAGTAACAGAAACTCACGATCCATTGCCACTAATCTATTTAATTAAATAAACAATTATTTGCGTTTAATTATTTATAATTAAATATATGCAAATCATAGTCCTGGATTTTATACGTTGTAGTTAGTATGGTGTTGCATGGGCGCACAGAAGATCATACTATCGGTTACTCGTATTTAATCGAACAGTTGCTCACGACCTAGATGGACACGGACCAATCCATCGGTATAGTCGTTGTGTGAGAGAGAAAATAATTTATCTTAATTATTTTATCACACTTGTACACTTGGTGTATTGAGCGGATCTGCTTGAGATTTATCGATTACGATTGCCGACGATAATCGATTTAAGTCTCAGTGTATTTTATTCTTAATCCCCGAAACTATTGCGGGTGTGTATATTTAATATAAGTGACTTTGATTTACCAAAGGAATTAACCGATTTAATTATTGGGTTAATTACCGGTTAAGTTGGGTCACTATGTTTTATATATGGCATGCCGTGAATACTTGACGGGAAAGTGTATCCCGTAAGGGTTGATAATATCCCCGAGATGAGTTCATAAGGAATTATTATGTAAACCCTGCAGGTGGATTTGTTCCGCATAATAATTAAGGTTGAATGGTACTAGTCTCGGATATAAGAGATGAATAAATTAATTAGCAATAAATTAATTTTATTCATGGATATTTATATCTTAAATACACGGAATAAATAATACTACCGGAGAAATATTATTTGATATAATATGGTTTGATATTGGGAGTGCAATTAATTTTATATAGTGGAAAATAGAATTAATTAATATTAATGGATTAATAGATTTGGGCTTGGGCTCAATTTAATCATTAATATTGGAAGCCCAATATTCCACCTCCTTAAGATCCCCTACGTAGCCTATAAAAGCACTACATGGTCTTCTCTATTCTCATAACTTGAAGATCACAATTCTAGAGAGAGAAAGTAGAGAGGAGGATCCATGGAGTTCGGTAGATTGTCGCCCACACGACGTCCGAGCTAGTGCAAGGAATACGTCGGAAGATCTCAAAGGTCATCAAATTGAGTTCTACGTTTTTCCGAACAACGAGAACGAGGTAAATCGTAAAACCCTCTTTATGATTTTATCGTTTAATTATCGTAAAAATATCCTGAACCAAGATCCGAGAACGCGACCTTTGTCGAGGTTGAACCGGGCGGTGGTGATCGAAGATCACCGGACCGCCGGCGGCTCAACGGCTCGAACAAGAGAGGGTCGAGAGGGGCGAGCCTCGGCTGGACGCCGAGACTCGATCGAGGGCGAGCTCGATCGCCCGTGCACAACCAGCGGGCTGCTGGAGCAGCCCCGCTCACGCGGCTGGACCGCCGCTCGAGCGGCGGTGGCTGGTGGTGATCGCAAGCCACGGTTCGCCGTGGCTGGTCGTGCGATCACCGGGGGCGGCTGGGCGTGTATAGGGGGCTGCCAAGGGCAGCCCTAGGCGGCTGCCAAGGACAGCCGCCAGCCCCAGACGAGGGCTCGACCGAACAGCCCGGGCTATCCCCGTGGTTAGGGTTTGGTTGAGTCCGGCTTCGCGTGGTGGTTCGTGGCGGGTTGTTCCGGCATCCGGGAGTCGATTGGAGTTGTCGTTCCGCACTTTGACAACTCCGGATATTCGATCTTCAAAGGATTTCGGTCGGAATTAATTGGATAATTAATTTTAATTAATTTATTAATTCCGGGATATCGATTTCCAAAAGTACAACCTCAGGGATATGTTTGGGCAGCAAGATCGTGCGGCAAGGCAAGAAGCCATGAGAGTCCTTATTACAACTACTCAGTCTGAAGGAACGCCCGTAGGGGAGCACGTTCTTAAGATGATGAGTTTGTTGAGTGAACTTGAGATCCTAGGAGCTCAAATTGATGGTGAGACGCAAGTCGACATCATACTCCAGTCTCTGACCCCTAGTTTTGAGCAGTTTCGCATGAGTTATAATATGGGATATGAGTTATCAACTATCTTATACTCTTGCGCAACTCCTGACTGAACTAAAGGCGGCAGAGGGGATCTACAAGAAGGGCAAGTCTCAAGCGCTTGTAGCTACCAAGTCCAAAGGCTTGAAGCCTGTTGGAGGTAGGGCAAGAAAAAGAAGCAAGCCTGGAAACCCAGTGGTGCCAAGAGGAATGGACCACGAGTGGGGGCTGCCAAGCCAAGAGGCAAGTGCTTCCGATGCAATAAGTCTGGACACTGGAAGTCTGAATGTCCTCTCAAAGGTACGAATTTTTCTTTAGTCGTAAAAACATAGTCAGCGGTATTATCTACCAGAATTCTGGTGTGTAGATATGGAACCACTGACGGTATGTGCATTTCTTTAAATGCAGGGGTTCCAGACTCAATCCATTTATGGAATTGATGCAAGACTGTAAATCGTGGAACTTGCGAATTGATAGTCCATCTGATGGATTCATCAAAAGGCATTGACGAAAGGTGTATTGGAGACGTAATGGAAACAAGGTGGTGTTTCTCGGAATTTTATGTAGATAGCATTTTATCATTGGCAACAATGTAAAAGTGTCGTCAGACATAAAATGATGGTTGTCTAAATGAATCGGGATATAAGATTGAGTAGAAGTTGGAACATGTTCTTGAGATCTTTCGATCTAAGGATAAGAACATTGTACTTCTCCTAGATGTCTTATACGATTATGGTTTGTTTTAAACATGCGTAATTCTGAGAATGGTTATTGCCTTTCAGATACAAAATATACATCTATCTAAAGGGTATGTGTTTCGAACACATGAAGGAGATAGATGCAGACAAAGCAGTTTCCTACACTTCAAGTATGGAAAGCATTATGAATGCAATGTTGTAAAACGAGAACCTGATATCAACTATGCGGTTAGCGTAGTGGGAGGATATCGCGAGATGATCGCGAGATGATCGTGCGGGGGCTCGGCTGGGCGCGCGGGTTCGCCCGTGCGGTGCTCGGTCGAGCCTCGGTTCGTGCGGTGGTTCGCGGTCGGATCTCCGGCGATCGAGGATTTCGGTCGGGTAATTTTTTTCCGCAATTTTTAATAACCCGGGATATCGATTTCCAACACTTGCTGCCCAAACATATCCTTGAGGTTGTACAACATATCCTCGGCAGTGTCCATCGACTCATGTTGGGTTTGGAGTACATTTGACATAGAAGCCAAAATATAACACCTAGCCATTTCATCAGCCTTTTTCCACTTCCGATATGCTTCCTTTTCCTCATTAGTTGAGGCATCCGTGGGCTCAGCAGGGCTCGCATCATAGAGTACAAATATGTACTCTTCAGAAGTTAGGACAATGTCCATATTTCTCCTTCAATCAATATAATTGGGGCCAGTGAGTTTATTCTCCTTGAGTATCACAGAAAGTGGATTCATAGTTATTCTCTAAACCTATAAGCACATAAACAAATAATCAATTTAATTTCTGATATTATCTCCCTCAAATAATATCATTAAATTATTAATTACATCTAAAATCCCATCAGGTAAGGCAAGCCACGTGGTGTGGACGTTTACCCACCTAAATGATTTAGCAATTAGATTTTCTTTGGTCATACATCACTTATAGCGTAACCTCGTGGGGAGAAATACTATAATGCGTATGTAAGTGTAAACCATTACTCAGCACTAAAGTAAATTGTTTGGAATTGCTACATCACCGCAAGCCACGTGGTGTGGACGTTTACGACAACTTCACAACTCTTCACAATTCCTTATAACTGTCTACATCAATTAATCCATAATCCGTCGATATAGCAAGCCACGTGGTGTGGACGTTTACTACACCAAGAGATTTTTATAATTGACTCCCAATTACTCGAGACATTTAATCTTGTGAATCAAGACGTGGTAAATAATAAGTGAAACTCGAAGTTTCTTACCAGTGATTCACCATGCGAACGACCTTATCTCTCATAAATGAGGGAGCCGAGCAGAAAATCGATCCACCTTCAAAAGGATGGTACGAAGGTCTCTAATTTGTGTCCTCGACATGACCAAGTGGATGTGGCTCCATTCCACTCCCCGGGGTGAGAATGAGTCGACTTGAAATCAGTTTTGGAAAGACAAATTAGGCATTGTTTGACAAACTTAATCAATGTCTCTTGTAATGGAATTACAAGAATTCTCCTCCAATGACTTGTCTATATGAACTTCAAAAGCTCATAAAAGTCACCAAGAGAACAACAATGGAGACCATGGGTATTGTTTCCAATCCCTCTCCCACTTAGCTTTTTACAATAAAGGGATACGCTATCTAATGCATAAATTAATACACATAAGCATGCATACATGAAATAAAAGTACATAAATATTATCACATAGTCAAAATAATACTAGAATATTATTTTCCGACTATTATGGCTTTATTCCATCCTTGTACGCATCTTCTAGTCTTCAGTCTTCGTTCTTGAATGCTCCATGTGACGAAAATATTAATTCCAATATTTAAATCTATTTATTTTTAATAAATCCAAAAGATACTTAATTCGAAAATTAAGTCAATCGAATAAATCAAAAATAAAATTAAATATTATTAATATTTTTATTTATTTTATTTTTCCTTTCCAATTCTATTAAATCTCTAGAATCCTATCCAAGTCAAACTTGGAACATTCTAGAAGACTTCCATAATAGAATAAGGAAATAAAATAAATTAGGACTCTTCTACTTTCCAAATTAATTAATTTCCATGTCCATGAATATTCCCATAAAATAGGAATAATCAATTAGAAAATAAATTAATTCCAAATTAATTCTTTTCCTTATCCATGAGAGTTCCCATAAATAAGAACACTCAATAAGGAATAAATTAATTCCAATTTAATTCTTTTCCTATTCCATGAGAGTTCCTAAAAATAAGAACACTGAAAATAGGAAAAACCGAATTAAATTAGGAAAGTGAATCTCGGTAGGAGTAGCACAGGTTGGGGATCCCCGCACCACCCCCACCGATCGACCACCAAGGAAGAGGACCGCCGCCGCCACCACCCCAGCCGGCGATCTAGGGATCCTCGCCTGTTCGCACGCGAGAACCCTCGGCTGGGAGCCGAGGGATCGATCGAGCCTGTAGGCTCGATCGCTGGGAGCTGCGGGAGTTACCCGCAGCGACTCGAGGCGTGCTGCGGGGCTTCCCGCAGCGGTGCGCTGGGACGAGCCCAGCGCGTTGAGCAGCGGGTCACGCGACCCGCTGCGGGGCTGCTACGAGCAGCCCCGGGGATGCCGTGAGGCATCCCAGCGATCATCGCGAGATGATCGCGAGCCCCGTGCGGGGGCTCGGCTGGGCGCGCGGGTTCTCCCGTGCGGTGCTCGGTCGAGCCTCGGTTCGTGCGTTGGCTCGTAATCGGTTTCCGGCGATGGGATTTCGGTCGGGGTTATCGGTTCCGCAATTTTTGATACCCCGGGATATCGATTTCCAGCAATTGGTATCAGAGCGTTTGGTTTCGTGTTCATGTATATGTTCAATTATCGTTCTACCTTGCAGGGATCCGACTATCATGGTTTAATTAATTGTTAATTATTTTTACCATGATTATTCGTTTATTAAACTCTCGGACATGTCGAGATTCGTTTTGTGTGGATGAATGCTTGTAATAGTAAAAATTCGGGGGTTGACCGAATTTAGATTTATTATTATTGTTCTATGTTTTCCGGAAAGTGTGTAGGGTCGATTTCATGTATAGAATCGATACCGGAATTGTAAATTTATTTCTTGTAATTTATTTACGTTCGATCGATGCCGAGACGACCGCCGGAGAACGCATGTGACGAAGAAGACGAAGAGGACGAAGGACCGGGGGGGGGGGGGTCGATCATCCCCATGATCGATCCCCATGAGGATCGATCGACCCCACGCCAAGGGGATGCCCGCTAGGGTTTCCGGCCACGCCGGCCACCGGTGGTGGTGGCGCGTGGCTAGGGGGCGGCGGCGGTGGTGCCCGGCGATGGTGGTGGTCGACGGTGGGGGTGGTGTGGGGATCCCCAACCCATGCTACTCCTACCTAGATTCACTTTCCTAATTAATTCGGTTTTCCTATTTTGAGTATTCTTAAGTTTGGGAACTCTCATGGAGATAGGAAAAGAATTAATTAATATTATTTATTTCCTTATTCTATTATGGAAGTCTTCTAGAATATTCCAAGTTCTACTTGGAATAGGAATCTAGAGATTTAATAGAATTAGATAGGAAAATAATTAATTAGTGAATTAATTTATTTCTATTTGTTTATTCCTTTTTTTTTGGGAATTTTCATGGACATGGAAATTAATTAATCTTGGAAAGTAGAAGAGTCCTAATTTATTTATTTCCTTATTCTATTATAGAAGTCTTCTAGAATATTCCAAGTTTCACTTGGATAGATTATTCTAGAGATTTAATAGAGTTAGATGGGAAAATAAATAAATAAAAATATTAATAATATTTAATTTTATTTTTGATTTATTCGATTGACTTAATTTTCGAATTAAGTATCTTTTGGATTTATTAAAAATAAATAGATTTAAATATTGGGATTAATATTCTCGTCACATGGAGCATTCAAGAACGAAGACTAAAGACTAGAAGACGCATACGGAGATGGAATAAAGCCATGATAGTCGGAAAATAATTTTCTAGCATTATTTTGACTGTGTGATATGTGCTTTATTACTTGTATGCATGCTTATGTGTTTAATTATGCATTAGATAGCGTATCCCTTTGTTATAAAAAGCTAAGTGGGAGCGGGGATGGAAACATTCCCATGGTCTCCATTACTGTTCTCTTGGTGACATTTATGAGCTTTCGAAGTTCATATAGATATGTCATTGGAGGAGAATTCTTGTAATTCCTTTTACAAGAAACATTGATTAAGTTTATCAAACAATGCCTAATTTGTCTTTCTGAAACTGACTTCAAGTCGACTCATTCTCACCCCGGGGAGTGGAATGGAGCCAAAGCCACTTGGTCATGTGGATGACACAAATTAGAGACATTCGTACCATTCTTTTGAAGATGGATCGTTTGTCTGCTCGGCTCCCTCATCTAATGAGAGATAGGGTTGTTCGCATGGTGAATCACTGGTTAGAAACTTCGAGTTTCACTTATGATTCTCCGCGTCTTGATTTACGAATATCGAATGGTTCAAGTAATTGGGAGTCAACTATAAAAGTCTTTTGGTGTAGTAAACGTCCACACGAACGTGGCTTACTATGCTGAATGGGATTTTGGAAATAGTTGATGTAGACAGTTATAGGGAATTGTGAAGGATTGTGAGTTATCGTAAACGTCCACACTAACGTGGCTTGCTGTGACATAGCAATTCCAAATGATTCACCTTAGTGCTGAGTAATGGTTTACACTTAGGTACGCTTTATAGTATTCTTCCCAACGAAGTAACGCTATAATGATGTACGACCGAAGCAAATCTAATTGCTAAATCATTTGGGTGGGTAAACGTCCACACGAACGTGGCTTGCCTTACCTGATGGGATTTTAGATGTAATTAGTAATTTAATGATATTATTTGAGGGAGATAATATCGGATATTAAATTGATTGTTTGTTTAAATGTGCTTATAGGTTTAGAGAATAGCTATGAACCCACTTTCTGTGATACTCAAGGAGCATAAGCTCACTGGTCCCAATTACATTGATTGGAAGAGAAATTTAGACATTGTCCTGACTTCTGAGGAGTACAAGTTTGTACTCCATGAAGTGTGCCCTGCCGAGCCCACGGCTGCCTCAACTGATGAGGAAAAACTGATATATCGGAAGTGGAAAAAGGCTGATGAAATGGCTAGGTGTTATATTTTGGCTTCCATGTCAAATGTACTCCAAACCCAACATCAGTCGATGGACACTGCCTATGATATGATGTTTAACCTCAGGGAGATGTTTGGGGAGCAAGATCGTGCGGCTAGGCAAGAAGCTATGAGAATCCTCATGTCGACTACTCAGTCTGAAGGAACGCCCGTTGGGGAGCACGTTCTTAAGATGATGAGTTTGTTGAATGAACTTGAGGTCCTAGGAGCTTCTATTGATGCTGAGACGCAAGTCGACATCATACTCCAGTCTCTGACCCCTAGTTTTGAGCAGTTTCGTATGAGCTATAATATGGGTAAACTATCTTATACTCTTGCGCAACTCCTGACTGAACTAAAGGCGGCAGAGGGGATCTACAAGAAGGGCAAGTCTCAAGCGCTTGTAGCTGTTGGAAATCGACTACCCGGGATGCGTTCGTTCAATCACTCGAACATCCGAACGATCCCAGTCGACATCCGGTGTCGCTACTTTGTTCGCTTTTCCAGCCCGTGCCCCGATTCACGCCTAGCCATTGCCCCGAAGGACAACCGCGCGAACCGAGTGGGCTGCCAGAAAAACACCAAAACGGCGGTCGCCGTTTCTCCGCGAACAGCAACGCGACGTTGCTGTTCCGGGCTCGTTTCCGGGTCGTTTTTCCTCATCCGACTACCGATCCGGAGGTCCTAGAACCCCCAGTAGTCGAGGAATACAACCCACAACCCCGGAACCCGATCTACGTTCATGTATGATCAACGAGAAATTAGATCGAATGAAATTGCGGAATTGAGATTCGATCTCATACCTTATCGGTCGATTGTTGAGACCTTAGAGCTTCTAACGTATTCTCTGCTGGGATTCGATGTCCCGGGCTATCAATAAAATTGCG
Organism: Euphrasia confusa; assembly: GCA_954870475.1. Classification (NCBI taxonomy): domain Eukaryota; kingdom Viridiplantae; phylum Streptophyta; class Magnoliopsida; order Lamiales; family Orobanchaceae; genus Euphrasia; species Euphrasia confusa. The sequence continues at coordinate 20,736,463 of OX940966.1, forward strand.
GAACCGATAACCCGACCGAAAAACCCGTCGCCGGAGATCGCACGAACACCGACTCATCCGCAGGAGTCCGACCTTTGGAGACTACGCGCCCGAAGACACGCAGCCCGCCCCCAGCCGATGTTCTCCCACGAGTCGGATCCACGAACGCGAACCACACGCGAAGAACCGGGCTCGACAAGAGCGTCGCCGCGGGATGAACCCGCGGCTAAACCCTAGCCGAACCCCATCCGCGGGGTTCGCGATCGCCGTGCATGGCGATCGCCGAGGCTGTTCGGAACAGCCCCCTGGCGGTGAGTCCGGCGACTCACCGCCGCCATCCGACGGGAGGGGGACCACCAGTCGCGGCGCGAAGCCGCGAAGGTCCCCGGCGATCGAGCTAGGGCTCGATCGCCCCAGCCGCGGCGTCCAGCCGCGGCCTTCTCCCTTGCGCGCACCACCGGCGGAGGGAGGTCGGGGGGTTCGATCCGCCGTGGCACCAGCCCACGGCCGAACCCCCAGCGATCGACTTCACGTCGATCGCTCGCCCCGGCGTCCAGCCGGGGCTCCCCTCACGCCCGCGCGCCGGCGGTCGAACCCTAGGGTTCGGCCGCCCCTTCTTCGATCCCGACGGGGATCGTGGGATCCTCGTATCCCGGTCTCGACGTTCCCGGATCGTCTTGTTCATGTATACATCACAATTAAACAACACAAATAATCAAGGAGGGGGATTCTCGATTATACCTTCGATTCGTTGTACGGAGAAACGAAATCGGTTGACGACCTTGCGATCTTCCTACGTATTCCTCGCACTTCGTCCGAACGTCGTGTGGGCGACGATCTATCGGATTCCTATGGATCTTCCTCACTCTCAAGACTTTATGAATTCCGTAGGTTTTCTTAAAATTCTCTCTTAATAAGTGAAGACCATGTAGTGCTTATATAGGCTACGTAGGGGATCATAAGGAGAATAAATATTGGGCTTCAATATTGAAAATTAAATTGGGTCCAACCCAAATCTATTAATTCTTATCAATATTAATTTTATTTATTTTCCACTATATAAATAAAATTGCACTCCCAATATTATTCCATATTATATCAAATAATATTTCTCCATCTTAGTATTATTTATTCCGTGTATTTAAGATTTAAATATCCATGAATAAATTTATTTATTGCTCAATAAATAATATTCATATCTTATATCCGAGACTAGTACCGTTCAACCTTTATTATTGTGCGGAACGAATCCACTCATGAGGTTTACACAATAATTCCTTATGAACTCATCTCGGGGATATTATCAACCCTTCCGGGATACACTTTCCTGTCAAGTATTCACGGCATGTCATATATAAAATATAGCGACCCAACTTTACCGGTAATTAACCCAATAATTAAATCGGTTAATTCCTTTGGAAAATCAAAGCCTCCAGTATTAAATATACACATCCGCAATAATATCGGGGATTAAGAATAAAATACTCCGAGATTTAAATTGATTATCCAAGGCAATCCTAATCAATAAATCTCAAGCTGATCCGCCCAATACACCAAGTGTACAAGTGTGATAAAATAATTAAGATAAATTATTTTCTCTCTCACACAACGACTATACCGATGGATTAGTTCGTGTCCATCTAGGTCGTGAGCAACTGTTCGATTAAATACGAGTAACCGATAGTATGATCTTCTGTGCGCCCATGCAGCACCATACTAACTACAACGTATGAAATCCAGAACTATGATTTGAATATAATTAAATGCAAATAATTGTTTATTAATTAAATAGATTAAATGCTATGATCGGGAGTTTACCGTTACTTAAATCTAGACATTAAGTACACAACTCCAACAATCTCCCACTTGTACTAAGGTCTAGTCATTTCCTCCAAACTCCCGGTTCCCATACTCATCACGTGCTTTAAAGTGTACTTGCGAGAAGTACTATGTGAGTGAGCAATCTAGGTTGCCGCTCTGAAGTTATCTTGGTGACTACTACGTCGTCTCCCCTGACGATGACTCGTATCAGGTGGTACTTGCTCTATGTGTTAACATCACTTTTGACTTATGACCTCTTCCAGTTCACCGTGCACCGCTATCTAATAGCCTTTGGTAAACTAAGAGTCATATCCAAGTCAAGAGGTTATCCCGGAACCTAACCAAAACTTCCGCTGCCTCTGAGGCTGCTATTCGGTTATGAGAGAGTCTGAGAAGCGTCCCGCTTATCACTCTTTCACTTCATGGTTCCACCTCTTTCTAAAAGTGAACACATAGCCTGATATCGACTTTCACTGGTCCTTCTCTGATTTTTGGATCTGAGAATCTGTAATCTAAGAAGATTTCGTCTTGCTCAAGCCAGTACTATGAAAGTACTCTTGCAGCATTCGAACATCCCTTATCCAGATTACTTTGATATCCTCCCACTACGCAAACCGCATAGTTGATATCAGGTTCTTGTTTTACAACATTGCATCTACAAAGCTCTACACTTAAGAAGTGTAGGTAACTGCTTTGTCCATATCTATCTCCTTCATGTGTTCGAAACACATGCCTTTAGATAGATGTATTCTGTTCCAAAAAGGTAATAACCTTTCTCAGAATTGTGCATGTTTAAAACAAACCATAATCGTATAAGATATCTTAAGAGAAGTACAAATGTCCTTATCCAGAGATCGAAAGATTTTTAAGAACATGATCCAACTTCATCTTAATCTTATACCTCGATTCATTTAGACAACCTCTATTTTATGTCTGATAACATTTTCACATTGTTGCCAATGATGAAGTGTTATCTTCACAAAATTCCGAGAAACACCACCTTTGTTTCCATTACGTCTCTAACACACCTTCTTCGCAAATTCCTATGCAGACCTAGGGATCGATTTCATGTATACTGGATCCAGAGTTCAAAAACTCCTCCAGTCTTATGAACATCTTTGGTTGCTCAACAACCTCCCACTGCAATGGCGTTCCGGTGTATAACAGTAACAACATTAGGTGCAGTTAGTGGTGTACTACTACTCGGTCAGGCTGGTTCTCAGTCTTTCCCTTTTCCTCATTTTAAAGTACTTTGTCAATTAGGGCATTGTAGTTCATCTAATAGTTTTTCCTCTATGAACCGGGCGAGAACACCCTTCTGGTTCGTAGTACTATTGAACATACAATTACTTGTTCTTCTAGGATATTCTACAACCACATAGAATGTGCCGTTGTGTCCAGAAATATCCATAGAACATAGGTAGTTCCGAACAAACTTGTTCTTTTACCATTAGAATCCCATTTCTCATTCCTCACACACCATGTCTACACATCAGTGCATACGCTTGAGACTTAATCTCAATCTTTGATTTATGCTATGTGTTATTTAGATAGGTGATAGCCTCCGCGATTAGGTCGCAGGCTTCTAATGGATATACTTTGAAGGTTCTCCATAATGGCTTTGTGTTTAAAACACTCCGCTTTTATGGCACAGAAAGTAGTCCAATCCATCTTCGAGTATTCTTGAAAGAACGACTCGTACCTTCTCTAATTACACATACCGCATTAACCATAAATCATTTCCTATACTTGTCTGAATTCCATCCTTTATCAGAAGGGTTAACTTAGTTGTATCATCTTTCAAGATCGATTCTTAGGTCGGGAGGTCCATTCCTCCAACCATAATTGATCAAATCAATTTCTACCTTTTGAATCCCTTTTGAATAGATACTACCAAGTTCAAGAATTCACAAGTATAATGATTGACAAGAGAAATACATCTAATAAGTAAAACAAGTTATATATAACGGTTTGTTGCATCGTGGTAGACTAAGGATTCATCATTCATGTATTGCTTATCTAATGTACCAGAATAGATATCACCATTATTTCTTATCCAAACCATCAAATGATTAAAGAAATAAAATATCCATTAATAATAAAGAAAACTAGAACAAAAGTTCTTTTTCAAAATAAGGGGTACATAAAGCAATAACTGAAATGAAAACTTAAAACAGATAAATGTCTTCCACTGCAACTGCTGCTACCCCAACAGCTTTGCCCATGTAGACTCGAACTCTTCTTCTATAAGTCGCCGGGTTTTCTGGAACCCCTGCATTTAATGCACATACCGTCAGTGGTTCCATATCTACACACCAGAATTCTGGTAGATAATACCGCTGACTATGTTTTTACGACTAAAGAAAAATTCGTACCTTTGAGAGGACATTCAGACTTCCAGTGTCCAGACTTGTTGCATCGGAAGCACTTGCCCTTTGGCTTACTAGCCCCCACTCGTGGTCCACTCCTCTTGGCACCACTGGGTTTCATGGCTTGCTTCCTTTTCTTGCCCCTACCTCCAACAGGCTTAAAGCCTTTGGACTTGGTAGCTACAAGCGCTTGAGACTTGCCCTTCTTGTAGATCCCCTCTGCCGCCTTTAGTTCAGTCAGGAGTTGCGCAAGAGTATAAGATAGTTTACCCATATTATAGCTCATACGAAACTGCTCAAAACTAGGGGCCAGAGACTGGAGTATGATGTCGACTTGCGTCTCAGCATCAATAGAAGCTCCTAGGACCTCAAGTTCATTCAACAAACTCATCATCTTAAGAACGTGCTCCCCTACGGGCGTTCCTTCAGATTGAGTAGTCGACATGAGGACTCTCATGGCTTCTTGCCTTGCCGCACGATCTTGCTCCCCAAACATCTCCTTGAGGTTAAACATCATATCATAGGCAGTGTCCATCGACTCATGTTGGGTTTGGAGTACATTTGACATGGAAGCCAAAATATAACACCTAGCCATTTCATCAGCCTTTTTCCACTTCCGATATGTCAGTTTTTCCTCATCAGTTGAGGCAGCCGTGGGCTCAGCAGGGCACACTTCATGGAGTACAAACTTGTACTCTTCCGAAGTTAGGACAATGTCTAAATTTCTCTTCCAATCAATATAGTTGGTGCCAGTGAGCTTATGCTCCTTGAGTATCATAGAAAGTGGGTTCATAGCTATTCTCTAAACCTATAAGCACATTTAAACAAACAATTAATTTAATATCCGATATTATCTCCCTTAAATAATATCATTAAATTACTAATCACATCTAAAATCCCATCAGGTAAGGCAAGCCACGTGGTGTGGACGTTTACCCACCCAAATAATTTAGCAATTAGATTTTCTTTGGTCATACATCACTTATAGCGTAACCTCGTGGGGAGGAATACTACAAGGCGTATCTAAGTGTAAACCATTACTCAGCACCAAAGTGAATCGTTTGGAATTGCTACATTACCGCAAGCCACGTGGTGTGGACGTTTACGACAACTTCACAACTCTTCACAATTCCTTACAACTGTCTACATCAATTAATCCAAAATCCGTCAATGCAGCAAGCCACGTGGTGTGGACGTTTACTTCACTAAGAGACTTTTATAATTGACTCCCAATTACCAGATCCATTCGATTTTCGTAAATCAAGACGCGGAGAATCATAAGTGAAACTCGAAGTTTCTAACCAGTGATTCACCATGCGAACAACCCTATCTCTCATAAATGAGGGAGCCGAGCAGACAAACGACCCACCTATCAAAGAATGGCACGAAAGTCTCTAATTTGTGTCATCCACATGACCAAGTGGCTCTGGCTCCATTCCACTCCCCGGGGTGAGAATGAGTCGACTTGAAGTCAGTTTCAGAAAGACAAATTAGGCATTGTTTGATAAACTTGATCAATGTTTCTTGTAAGAGGAATTACAAGAATTCTCCTCCAATGACACATCTATACGAACTTCAAAAGTTCATAAGAGTCACCAAGAGAACAGTAATGGAGACCATGGGAATGTTTCCATCCCCTCTCCCACTTAGCTTTTTATAACAAAGGGATACGCTATCTAATGCATAATTAAACACATAAGCATGCATGAAAGCAATAAAGCACATAGCACATAGTCAAAAAATAATGCTAGAGAAATTATTTTTTCCCGACTATCATGGCTTTATCTTCATATGCATCTTCTAGTCTTCAGTCTTCGTTTCTTGAATGCTCCATGTGACGAGAATATTAATCTCTAATATTTAAATCTATTTATTTTCAATTAATCCAAAAGTTACTTAATTCGAAAATTAAGTCAATCGAATATATCAAAAATAAAATCAAATATCATTAATATTTTTATTTATTTATTTTTCTATCTAGTTCTATTAAATCTCTAGAATAATCTATCCAAGTAAAATTTGGAATATTCTAGAAGATATCCATAATAGAACAAGGAAATAAAATAAATAAATTAGGACTACTACTTTCCAAATTTATTTTTATTCCTAATCCATGAATATTCCCATGAGTAGGAATAATCAAATAGGAAAAATAAATTTAGTACTAAATTAATTAAATTTCTAATCTATGAATATTTCCATGAAGGAAATAAATCAATAGAAAATAAAATTAATTTAAATTAATTCTTTTCCTAATCCCTGAGAGTTTCCAAAAAGAAAGTACTCAAATAGGAAAAATCCGAACTAATTAGGAAAGTGGATCTTGGTAGGAATAGCACGGGATTAGGAGACCCCACGCCATCCCACCATGATCGATCGGCCGGCCACTCGGGGAGGAGCGCCGCCGCCGCCTAGCCACGCCGGCTAGGCCATGGGTCGATCACCATCATGTGATCGATCCCAAGCCCTTGTCTTCTCGTCATTCCTTCGTCTTCCGGCGATCGTCTCATCATCGAACCAACGTAATTAAAATTACAAAATTTAAATTACAATTCCGGTATCGATTCTATACATGAAATCGACCCTATACATTTTCCGGAAAATAAAGTGCGTAATAATAAATCCTAAATTCGGTCAACCCCCGAATTTTTTACTATTACAAACATTCAACCACACAAAACGAATCTCGACATGTCCGAGAGTTTAATAATCATGATAATTAATTAAAAACTAATTAATTAAATCCAACCATGATAGCCGGAAATCCTGCAAGGTAGAACAATAATCGAACATATACATGAACACGAAACCAAACGCTCTGATACCATTTGCTGGGATTCGATGTCCCGGGCTATCAAAAAAATTGCGGAACCGATAACCCGACCGAAAAACCCGTCGCCGGAGATCGCACGAACACCGACTCATCCGCAGGAGTCCGACCTTTGGAGACTACGCGCCCGAAGACACGCAGCCCGCCCCCAGCCGATTTTCTCCCACGAGTCGGATCCACGAACGCGAACCACACGCGAAGAACCGGGCTCGACAAGAGCGTCGCCGCGGGATGAACCCGCGGCTAAACCCTAGCCGAACCCCATCCGCGGGGTTCGCGATCGCCGTGCATGGCGATCGCCGGGGCTGTTCGGAACAGCCCCCTGGCGGTGAGTCCGGCGACTCACCGCCGCCATCCGACGGGAGGGGGACCACCAGTCGCGGCGCGAAGCCGCGACGGTCCCCGACGATCGAGCTAGGGCTCGATCGCCCCAGCCGCGGCGTCCAGCCGCGGCCTTCTCCCTTGCGCGCACCACCGGCGGAGGGAGGCCGGGGGGTTCGATCCGCCGTGGCACCAGCCCACGGCCGAACCCCCAGCGATCGACTTCACGTCGATCGCTCGCCCCGGCGTCCAGCCGGGGCTCCCCTCACGCCCGCGCGCCGGCGGTCGAACCCTAGGGTTCGGCCGCCCCTTCTTCGATCCCGACGGGGATCGTGGGATCCCCGTATCCCGGTCTCGACGTTCCCGGATCGTCTTGTTCATGTATACATCACAATTAAACAACACAAATAATCAAGGAGGGGGATTCTCGATTATACCTTCGATTCGATGTACGGAGAAACGAAATCGGTTGACGACCTTGCGATCTTCCTACGTATTCCTCGCACTTCGTCCGAACGTCGTGTGGGCGACGATCTATCGGATTCCTATGGATCTTCCTCACTCTCAAGACTTTATGAATTCCATAGGTTTTCTTAAAATTCTCTCTTAATAAGTGAAGACCATGTAGTGCTTATATAGGCTACGTAGGGGATCATAAGGAGAATAAATATTGGGCTTCAATATTGAAAATTAAATTGGGTTCAACCCAAATCTATTAATTCTTATCAATATTAATTTTATTTATTTTCCACTATATAAATAAAATTGCACTCCCAATATTATTCCATATTATATCAAATAATATTTCTCCATCTTAGTATTATTTATTCCGTGTATTTAAGATTTAAATATCCATGAATAAATTTATTTATTGCTCAATAAATAATATTCATATCTTATATCCGAGACTAGTACCGTTCAACCTTTATTATTGTGCGGAACGAATCTACTCATGAGGTTTACACAATAATTCCTTATGAACTCATCTCGGGGATATTATCAACCCTTCCGGGATACACTTTCCCGTCAAGTATTCACGGCATGTCATATATAAAATATAGCGACCCAACTTTACCGGTAATTAACCCAATAATTAAATCGGTTAATTCCTTTGGAAAATCAAAGCCTCCAGTATTAAATATACACATCCGCAATAATATCGGGGATTAAGAATAAAATACTCCGAGATTTAAATTGATTATCCAAGGCAATCCTAATCAATAAATCTCAAGCTGATCCGCCCAATACACCAAGTGTACAAGTGTGATAAAATAATTAAGATAAATTATTTTCTCTCTCACACAACGACTTTACCGATGGATTAGTTCGTGTCCATCTAGGTCGTGAGCAACTGTTCGATTAAATACGAGTAACCGATAGTATGATCTTCTGTGCGCCCATGCAGCACCATACTAACTACAACGTATGAAATCCAGAACTATGATTTGCATATAATTAAATGCAAATAATTGTTTATTAATTAAATAGATTAAATGCTATGATCGGGAGTTTACCGTTACTTAAATCTAGACATTAAGTACACAACTCCAACATTCTCTTCCCGACTCCAGCCGTTGTGTGGGCAACGATCCGCTGGGGTTCTCCCGTCTATACTCTCTTTGTCTCAACCTCCGTATGATTATTCTCAATGAGAGAATAAAAAATTTTATTTGCGTTAACCTTTTTACTTTTACAGAGAAAAATATATTTGCGTTAACGCAATTATTTTTCTCAGCAAAAATAAATGTTGCGGCGAATTGTAGGTTAAGAGAGGGTAAGGGAGGGGGTTTAAATAGAGCTACGTTAGGGACCTAAGGATAAATTAATTAAGGGCTAAATTGAAATATTAATTAACTTGGAATACGTAAAAGTAATTCCTTAATTAATCGATTTCAATTTTAATTATTATTAACTCCACTATAAAATAATAATTGAATTCCCGAAATTAATTTTAATATTATTTCAACAATAATAAATCCGCCGAAATTACATATACGACTTTCCCCGTGTTTAAGATATCGAACGTCCACGAAATTATTTAATTACTAATAATTAAATTAATTAGTTTCTTATTATCCGAGACTAGTACCACTCATCCTTATTATCATGTGGAACAAATCCACCTGCAGGGTTTACATGATAAACTTTATGAGCTCATCTCGGGAACGTCATCAACCCGATAAACGGGACACGGTTTCCTGTCTATAATCTATAGCATGCCATGTGTACAATTCCAATTCCCAATTTACCGAGTATCTCGACTAGTCAATTAGTCTCACTCATTGGCAAGTTAAAGAACCGAGAATTGGACACACGCACCTATAATTATATAGGGATTAGGAATTCGTATATCCGTAATCTCTGAGGTCTAGTTCGATTACGTCGATTAGTATAAATCGAACGCCCTCCCGTGGTCCTGCTCAATACACCAAGTGTACGAGTGTAACATAATAGTCAAGACCAACTATTACCCAGTCACACTACGACGTACCGATGGATTGTCCCTGTCCATCTAAGTCGTGAGCTTCTGTTCGATAGTATACGAGTAACCGACAGTATGATCTTCCGCGTGTCTCCTCACGCCATACTGTCTACAACGTATATATCTAGGACTATTGCATTCAAGTACATGATAGATTAAATGCCGACAGTTTGATTAATAGATAATGTAAAACACAGATAAGGAGTTCCATATTGTCACTAAACTAGACATTTAGAATATAACTCCATCAATCTCCCACTTATACTAAATCTCTAGTTGCCCTCTACCATACATCCGATACCCATCCCCTTCACGTGTCTCTTGAACGCTTCCGCTGGAAGTGCCTTCGTAAAGGGGTCAGCCAGGTTATCCGCTGATGCAATCTTGGTGACAACCGCATCGCCTCTCCTGACGATGTCTCTAATCAGGTGGTACTTGCGATCTATGTGTTTACTCGCATTGTGGGCTCGTGGTTCCTTTGCATTAGCCACTGCACCGCTATTGTCACAATAAATTGTGATAGCTCTAGGCATTTTAGGAACCACATGCAAGTCCATAAGGAAGTTCCGGAGCCACACCGAATCTTTAGCTGCCTCAGAGGTTGCTACATATTCGGCTTCCATGGTAGAGTCCGAAATGCATTTCTGCTTAACACTCTTCCATGAGACTGCTCCACCTCCCAATGTGAACACATAGCCTGATGTAGACTTTCGCTGATCCTTATCAGATTGGAAATCCGAGTCTTTGTAACCAATAGGAATCAACTCGGACGCTTTGTAACTCAGAACATAATTCCTAGTCCTTCGCAGGTACTTAAGTATGTTCTTTACAGCAGTCCAGTGACCCTGTCCAGGGTTACTCTGATATCTAGCTACCATGCCCACGGCATAGCAGATATCAGGTCTCGTGCACAACATGGCATACATTAGACTTCCTACTGCCGAAGCATAAGGAACCTTCTTCATGTAATCTATCTCCTTTTGTGTTTTGGGACACATGTCTTTAGATAGATGAATTCCATGGCAGAAAGGTTGAGCACCTCTCTTGGAATTCTGCATGTTGAGACGAGCCAGAATCGTATCAATATATGAAGCCTGGGATAAGCTTAATGTTCTTTTCCGGCGATCCCTTATAACCTTGATCCCAAGAACATGCCCAACTTGTCCTAAGTCTTTCATATCGAATTGCTTGGACAACCATCCCTTTATGTCCGACAACATCTTCACATTGTTGCCAATTAGAAGGATGTCGTCTACATAAAGCACGAGAAACGCCACACTATTTCCGTCACTTCTCCGGTATACACACGACTCGTCCATGCTTTGAATGAATCCATAAGACTGGATAACCTCATCAAACCGCATGTTCCAAGATCTGGGAGCTTGCTTCAATCCATAAATGGATCGGTTTAGCTTACACACTAGATGCTCTTGGCCTTTCTTGATGAAACCTTCTGGCTGTCTCATGTAAATGGTCTCGTCAAGATTCCCATTCAAGAATGCTGTCTTGACGTCCATTTGCCACACCTCATAATCCATATGAGATGCTATAGACAAAAGAATCCGGATCGACTTTAGCATAGCTACCGGCGAAAAGGTTTCCTCATAATCGATCCCTTCTTTCTGAGTATACCCTTTCGCAACAAGCCTAGCCTTGAAGGTTTCAACCTTCCCGTCAGACCCTCTTTTCCTCTTGTACACCCACTTGCAACCAATGGCTTTTACACCTTTGGGCGGTGCTACAAGATTCCAGACCTGATTTGAATCCATTGACTCAATCTCAGATTTCATCGCCTTTTGCCAAGACTGAGCATCTTGATCTTTAAGCGCCTCACCATAGGTCCAGGGATCGGCCTCATGTTCTCCAGGTAACAAGTCCGAAGACTCACCTATAAACATGAACCTATCGGGTTGTCGAACAACCCTCCCACTACGACGAGGCTCCGGTGTAACCTCAGTAACTACAGGTGCAGACTGTGGTGGCGTATCACCCGGTTGGGTTGGATCTAAGCCTTGATCGTCCCCTCTCAGTTCGTTAAGTATTATCTCACTCTTGGGCTTGTGGTCCATTATATAATCCTCTTCCAAGAACCGAGCGTTGGTGCTAACAACGATCTTCTGGTCCTTAGGACTATAAAATTGACCACCTTTCGTTCCTCTAGGATATCCTATAAACAACCGAATATCTGAACGAGATTCCAACTTATCAGCCCCATGCTTCAGCACATGTGCTGGACAACCCCAGACCCGAATGTGTTTCAAAATTGGCTTTCGCCCGGTCCACAATTCCGAGGGCGTCTTAGGGACTGATTTAGAAGGGACTAAGTTCAGGATATACGCCGCTGTTTCCAAGGCATATCCCCAGAACGAAACTGGTAGGTCTGAATAACTCATCATAGATCTCACCATTTCCATAAGAGTCCTATTCCTTCTTTCTGCTACACCATTCTGCTGGGGCGTGTATGGTGCAGTCATCTGGGAGTCAATCCCATTCTCTAATAAGTACGCCTTAAACTCTCCCGAGAGGTACTCTCCTCCACGATCAGATCGTAGAGTCTTTATGGTTTTACCATGAAGGTTCTCCACAAGAGCTTTGTACTCCTTGAACTTGTCAAAGCACTCGCTCTTGCGGCGCATCAGGTATATAAAACCATACCTTGAGTAATCATCAGTGAAGGTTGCGAAAAATTCGTAACCTCCTCTCGCTTGGACAGATAAAGGCCCGCACAAATCAGAGTGAATCAACTCCAGTACTTCCTTGGATCTATACCCCTTATCACTAAAGGGTCGCTTGGTCATTTTTCCTTCCAGGCATGATTCGCAGGTTGGAAAGTCCTCATCTTTCACACCACTGAGTATTCCATCAGTTATCAACCTTTGAATCCTACCCAAGTTAATATGACCTAGCCTAAGATGCCATAAGTACTTTTGATTCATCCTAGAAGGCTCCTTTCTCTTATTGGTACTAGATGTGTTAAAAGACTCTACTCGTTGCATCGTGGAATAATCAGGATTCAGTATATATAAGTTGCCTATCAATGTACCAGAACAGATATAATCACCATTCTTTTTGACAATAACAGAACTATCAAAAGAAACTGAATATCCATTCAAAACCAACTTAGAAACCGAAACAATGTTCTTTCTAAAGTTCGGTACATAAAGACAATTATTCAATACTAAAACTTTATTATTAAAAGATAAAAGAACATCTCCCACTGCAACCGCCGCCACTTTCGTAGCGTTGCCCATGTAGATGGTGATCTCTCCCTCTCTAAGCCGCCGGGTTTCCTGGAACCCCTGCAAAGAATTGCAGACATGATCAGTGGCTCCCGTATCCACACACCAGGTACCGGTGGATAACACCGCTAAACATGTTTCAGTGACTAAGGAAAAGTTCATACCTCCTTGTCTGAGAGGACAATTAGACTTCCAATGTCCAGACTGCTTGCAACGGAAACACTTGCCCTTGGGCTTGTTCACTCTATTCCGTGGTGCACCATTTCTGGGTCCACTGGGATTCCGCCCTTGCTTCTTCTTCCTCTTAGTCCCCGGAGGGCCAGGAAGTTTCACAGCCACAAGTGCCTGAGACTTCTTAAAGATTCCCTCTGCCGCCTGGAGTTCAGTCAGGAGTTCCGCCAACGTATATAACCTCTTGTTCATGTTATAGTTCAGGCGGAACTGCTCAAAACTCTTAGGCAGAGACTGGAGCACTATATCGATCTGGGTTTCCCCATCGATAGATCCTCCCATAATCTCTATCTCATTCAGATAGCCTATCATCCTAAGAACGTGATCCCTCACGGGCGTTCCTTCGGACATAGTGGCCGTCATGAGTTGCCTCATGGCATCTTGCCTGGCTGCCCTATCCTGACTACCAAACATCTCCTTGAGGTTAAGCATCATATCATAGGCAGTGGTCATGGCTTCATGCTGATGTTGCAGCACATTTGACATAGAAGCCAAAATGTAGCACCGCGCCATCTGATTGGCCTTGACCCACTTCCGATGAGCTTCCTTTTCCTCAGGAGTGGAGGTGTCAATAGGTTCATCAGGATAATCCTCATGGAGTACATATTTGTACTCCTCAGCAGTCAGGACAATGTCCAAGTTTCGTTTCTAGTCAATATAGTTCGGACCAGTGAGTTTGTTCTCTTTTAGTATCATGGACAGCGGGTTGAGTGCCATATCTATAAAAGAGACAAATCAAACCGTCAAATTTAATTCGATATCAACTCCCTTAATTAATATCATTAAATTTACCAATCAATCCTAAAATCCCATCAGACTAGCATGCCACGTTCATGTGGACGTATACTAGTCCAAACGATTTTATAACTGGACTTTTACTTTGGTCGTACATCATTACAGCAGTGACTCCGATGGGGAGTATACTGTAATGCGTACCTAAGTGTACACCATTTCTCAGTACTAAGTTAACCGCTCGGAAACTACACGCCCACCGCAAGCCACGTTAGTGTGGACGTTTACGTTGACATGCGGTCCCTTTACGATTTCCTATAACTGTCGAGCCTCAATTAACCCAAAGTTCCGTTTCCGTCTAGTAAGCCACGATAGTGTGGACGTTTACTAAACAAAATACTTTGTTAATTGAATTCCATTTAATAAATTTCACAATTTCGTTAATCAAAGCTTGATATCTCGTAAGTGAAACTCGAAGTTTCTAACCAGCGATCAATCATGCAATTGAGCCCTATCTCTCACAAAGTGAGGGAGCCAACCAGACAATCGATCTAGTCATCAAATGACTCGAATGTCTCTAATCTGTGTCATCGACATAACCAAGCGCTTTGGCTCCATTCCACTCCCCGGGGTGAGAATGAGTCGAGTTGAAATTAGTCTTTGAAAGACAGATTAGGCATTTGCTTTGAAAAACTCAAGTGTTCAATTCTATAAATGGAATTGAATTCGAATTTTGATCCAGTGATATCCGTGTGTCAACTTTATCCGATAGGGAGGATGACACTAAAGCCAACTCGTAAGCGACACACATCACTATCAAAACAGAGAATGGAGACCGCGAGATTGTTTCCAATCCCTCTCCCACTTAGTTTTTACGAAAAAGGGATAACAAGCACATGCATATGAAATTAAAGCATAATAAACACGTAAACACATAGAAAGCATTTAACGTGGCCCGATTATTATGGCCTTCAAAATCTTCGATGCACATCTTCTCGGATCTTCGTCTCGTTGCTCGTCTAGGTCTCGATCCACCACCGACTCGTCTAAGTGCCAAGAGACGAACCCCTCCCACTGGAGTATCATCTCAAGCCTCGACGAGCGACCTGTGGTGTCAGTCGAACCCCCGCAAGCTGCTGCCAAGAATCCAGCGAAACGGCGACCGCCGTTTAAGAAACGGCGACCGCCGTTTGCCCTTCAGCAGCCGCGGGTTCGACTTCTCGACCCTCGTTCGTCCGGCCCTCGATCTCGTCTCGATCCACCAAGCAGCAGCAACATTACAAGAGTAAAACATACTACTTCCGGCATCGATCCTATACATATCGATCGATCCTATACACCCGGATAAACGAAAAACGAAATAGAAAACCCTAAACGACTCAACCCGTCGTTTTAACTATTACAAGCAAGCAACGATTCAAAACCAAAGATCTCGACAACCCCGAGAGTTTAACAAACCAAAAAAAAAAAAACAGTACATACAACATGACCATAATAATCGGGTTTGTTGGAGTTATGTACTTAATGTCTAGATTTAAGTAACGGTAAAACTCCCGATCATAGCATTTAATCTATTTAATTAATAAACAATTGTTTGCTTTTAATTATTTTTAATTAAATATATGCAAATCATAGTCCTAGATTTTATACGTTGTAGTTAGTATGGTGTTGCATGGGCACACAGAAGATCATACTATCGGTTACTCGTATTTAATCAAACAGTGGCTCACGACCTAGGTGGACCCGGAACAATCCATCGGTATAGTCGTTGTGTGAGAGAGAAAATAATTTATCTTAATTATTTTATCACACTTGTACACTTGGTGTATTGAGCGGATCGTTGAGATTCATCGATTAGGATTGCCGGCGATAATCGATTCGAGTCTCAGTGTATTTTATTCTTAATCCCCGATATTGTTGCGGGTGTGTATATTCAATATAAGTGACTTTGATTTACCAAAGGAATTAACCGATTTAATTATTGGGTTAATTACCGGTTAAGTTGGGTCACTATATTTTATATATGGCATGCCGTGAATGATTGACCGGACAGTGTATCCCGGAAGGGTTGATAATATCCCCGAGATGAGTTCATAAGGAATTATTGTGTAAACCTCATGAGTGGATTCGTTCCGCACAATAATTAAGGTTGAATGGTACTAGTCTCGGATTCAAGAGATGAATAAAATTAATTAGCAATAAATTAATTTTATTCATGGATATTTAAATCTTAAATACACGGAATAAATAATACTACCGGAGAAATATTATTTGATATAATATGGTTTAATATTGGGAGTGCAATTAATTTATATAGTGGAAAATAAATTAATTAATATTAATGGGAGATTAATAGATTTGGGCTTGGGCTCAATTTAATCATTAATATTGGAAGCCCAATATTCCACCTCCTTTAGATCCCCTACGTAGCCTATAAAAGCACTACATGGTCTTCACTTTTTCATAAGACAAGATTATCATACTTGATATTCTAGAGAGTTGAAGAGGATCCATAAGCTTGGAGGATCGTCGCCCACCCGACGTTCAAGCTAGTGCAAGGAATACGTGGGAAGATCGTAAGGTCATCAACTTAGATTCGTTTCTCCGCACAACGAATTAAAAGGTAAAATCATATACTCTCTTCTATGATTTTATGTGGATTGATTGTGATACATACATGAACGCACGATCCGGGAAAACGACGAACTTCGGGGACGGGGATTCGAGATCCCCGGCGAAGGTTCGAAGAGCCCTCGGTTGGGAACCGAGGGGGTGGCGGTCGGCCTAGGGCACGACCGCCGGCGCGCACCAAGGGAAGGCCGCGGCTGGACGCCGCGGCTAGGGGGCGATCGAACCCTAGTTCGATCGCCGGGGACCGTCGCGGCTTCGCGCCGCGGCTGGTGGTCCCCCCTCCCCTCGGTGGTTGCGGTGAGTCGCCGGACTCACCGCCCGGGGCTGCCGGAGCAGCCCCACGCGATCGATCGATCGCGAGCCCCGTGCGGGGTCTCGGCTGGGCACCACGGGCGGACCGTGGTGGTGCTCGGTTGAGCTCCGGCTCGTACGGTGGTTCGCGGTTGGATCTCCGGCGACGGGTTTTCGGTCGGGTTGTCGGTTTCCGCAATTTTGATAACCCGGGATATCGAATTCCAGCAATTGGTATCAGAGCGATTGGTTTCGTGTTCATGTATGTGTTCAATTGTGTTCTACCTTGCAGGGATTCCGACTATCATGGTTTAATTAATTGTTAATTATTAGTTTAATTAATTGCTATTTAATTTACCATGATTGTTCGTTTATTAAACTCTCGGACATGTCGAGATTCGTTTTGTGTGGATGAATGCTTGTAATAGTAAAAATTCGGGGGTTGACCGAATTTAGGATTTATTATTACGTTCTATGTTTTCCGGAAAGTGTATAGGGTCGATTTCATGTATAGAATCGATACCGGAATTGTAAATTTACTTCTTGTAATTTATTTACGTTGGATCGATGCCGAGACGACCGCCGGAGAACTCGTGTGACGAAGGAGACGAAGAGAGGGACTAGGGCTCGGGATCGATGGGATCGATCCCATGATGAGATCGATCGACCGGGGGGCTGCCCGCGGACTTCCGGCCGCGCCGGCCACCGGTAGGTGGTGGCGCGTGGCTAAGGGGCGGCGGCGGTGGTGCCCGGTGATGGTGGTGGTCGGCGGTGGGGGTGGTGCGGGGATCCCCAACCCGTGCTACTCCTACTCCTACCAAGATACTACTTACCTAATTAATTCAAGTTTTCCTATTTTGAGTATTCCTAAGTTTGGGAACTCTCATGGAGATAGGAAAAGAATTAATTGGAATTAATTTTATTCCTTATTCTATTATGGAAGTCTTCTAGAGTATTCCGAGTTCTACTTGGAATAGGATCCTAGAGATTTAATAGAATTGGAAAGGAATAAAAGTTAATTTAGGATTGATTTATTTCCTAATTGATTATTCCTATTTTATGGGAATTTTCATAGTAATGGAAATTAATTAATCTTGGAAAGTAGAAGAGTCGTAATTTATTTTATTTCCTTATTCTATTATAGAAGTCTTCTAGAATATTCCAAGTTTGACTTGGATAGATTATTCTAGAGATTTAATAGAATTAGATAGGAAAATAAAATAAATAAAAAATATTAATAATATTTAAATTTTATTTTTGATTTATTCGATTGACTTAATTTTCGAATTGAGTATCTTTTGGATTTATTGAAAATAAATAGATTTAAATATTGGGATTAATATTCTCGTCACATGGAGCATTCAAGAACGAAGACTGAAGACTAGAAGACGCATACGGAGATGGAATAAAGCCATGATAGTCGGAAAATAATTTCTCTAGCATTATTTTGACTATGTGCTATGTGCTTTATTGCTTGTATGCATGCTTATGTGTTTAATTATGCATTAGATAGCGTATCCCTTTGTTATAAAAAGCTAAGTGGGAGCGGGGATGGAAACATTCCCATGGTCTCCATTACTGTTCTCTTGGTGATTCTTATGGACTTTTGAAGTTCGTATAGATGTGTCATTGGAGGAGAATTCTTGTAATTCCTTTTACGAGAAACATTGATTAAGTTTATCAAACAATGCCTAATTTGTCTTTCTGAAACTGACTTCAAGTCGACTCATTCTCACCCCGGGGAGTGGAATGGAGCCAAAGCCACTTGGTCATGTCGAGGACACAAATTAGAGGCAGTCGTACCATTCTTTGATAGATGGATCGATTGTCTGCTCGGCTCCCTCATCTAATGAGAGATAGGGTTGTTCGCATGGTGAATCACTGGTTAGAAACTTCGAGTTTCACTTATGATTCTCCGCGTCCTGATTTACGAAATCGAATGGATCTTGTAACTGGGAGTCAATTATAAAAGTCTCTTAGTGTAGTAAACGTCCACACAACGTGGCTTGCTTCACTGACGGATTTTGGATTAATTGATGTAGACAGTTGTAAGAAATTGTGAAGAGTTGTGAAGTTATCGTAAACGTCCACACAACGTGGCTTGCGGTGATGTAGCAATTCCAAACGATTTACTTTGGTGCTGAGTAATGGTTTACACTTAGATACGCCTTGTAGTATTCCTCCCACCGAGGTTCCGCTATAAGCGATGTATGACCGAAGAAAATCTAATTGCTAAATCATTTGGGTGGGTAAACGTCCACACAACGTGGTTTGCCTTACCTGATGGGATTTTAGATGTGATTAGTAATTTAATGATATTATTTGAGGGAGATAATATCGGATATTAAATTAATTGTTTGTTTAAATGTGCTTATAGGTTTAGAGAATAGCTATGAACCCACTTTCTATGATACTCAAGGAGCATAAGCTCACTGGCCCCAACTATATTGATTGGAAGAGAAATTTAGACATTGTCCTAACTTCGGAGGAGTACAAGTTTGTACTCCATGAAGTGTGCCCTGCTGAGCCCACGGCTGCCTCAATTGATGAGGAAAAACTGACATATCGGAAGTGGAAAAAGGCTGATGAAATGGCTAGGTGTTATATTTTGGCTTCCATGTCAAATATACTCCAAACCCAACATGAGTCGATGGACACTGCCTATGATATGATGTTTAACCTCAAGGAGATGTTTGGGGAGCAAGATCGTGCGGAAAGGCAAGAAGCCATGAGAGTCCTCATGTCGACTACTCAATCTGAAGGAACGCCCGTTGGGGAGCACGTTCTTAAGATGATGAGTTTGTTGAATGAACTTGAGGTCCTAGGAGCTTCTATTGATGCTGAGACGCAAGTCGACATCATACTCCAGTCTCTGGCCCCTAGTTTTGAGCAGTTTCGTATGAGCTATAATATGGGTAAACTATCTTATACTCTTGCGCAACTCCTGACTGAACTAAAGGCGGCAGAGGGGATCTACAAGAAGGGCAAGTCTCAAGCGCTTGTAGCTACCAAGTCCAAAGGCTTTAAGCCTGGTGGAGGTAGGGGCAAGAAAAGGAAGCAAGCCTGGAAACCCAGTGGTGTCAAGAGGACTGTACCACGAGTGGGGGCTGCAAAGCCAAAGGGTAAGTGCTTCCGATGCAACAAGATGGCACACTGGAAGTCTTAATGTCCTCTCAAAGGTACGAATTTTTCTTTAGTCGTAAAAACATAGTCAGCGGTATTATCTACCAGAATTCTGGTGTGTAGATATGGAACCACTGACGGTATGTGCATTTTGAATGCAGGGGTTCCAGAAAACCCGGCGACTTAGAGAGGAAGAGTTCGAGTCTACGCGGGCAAAGCTGTGGAGGAGGCAGCGGTTGCGGTGGAAGACGTTTATCTGCTTTAGTAGTTAAAATAGGATTTCATTTCAAAGTTATTGCTTTATGTACCCCTTTAAATTTAGAAAGAACGTTTTGTTCTGGATTTCTATTTATTATGAATGGATATTTTATTTCTTTAATCATTGGATGATTTTGATAAGAAATAATGGTATTATCTATTCTGGTACATTAGATAGCAATATATGAATGATAGATCCTAAGTCTACCCCGATGCAACGAACCGTTCTATAACTTGTTCTACTTATTAGATATTTCTAAATTAATCATTATACTTGTGAATTCTTATACTTAGTAGTATTTTCAAATGAGATTCAAATGGTCGAAATTGATTTGATCAATTATAGTTGAAGGAATGGACCTTCCGACCTAAGGATTGAATTTGGAGGATAATACGTCTAAGCAAACCTTTCTGGAAAAAGGATAGAATTCAAACAAGTATTGGAAATGATTAGATATGCAGACATATGTGTATATAAGAAAGGTACGAGTAATTCTTTCAAGAATACTCAAGTAATGGATTAGAATGCTTGATGTGCCATAAAAGCAAAGTGTTTTGACTAGTCAATGGACACAAAGCGATTATGGGGAACCATCAAAGTATATCCATTGGAAGGCTGTGACTCGGTCGCAGAGGCATCACCTATCTGAATAACACATAGCATAATCAAAGGTTGGGATTCAATCCCAAAGGGACGCGCCATACACTTACGTGTAGAGATGGTGCGCTGTAAATAAGAAATGGAAATCTAATAGTAAATAGAGCAAGTTGTACGGAACTACCTATGTTCTATGGATATTCCTAGATACAACGGCATATTGAATATGGTTGTAGGATATCCTAGATGAACGAAGTATTGTGTGTTCTATAGTACTATGAACCAGAGGGACGTCTTGTCCGGTTCATGGAGGAAGACTATTAGATGAATCACAAAGCCTAAATTGACGAAAAACCTTGGAATGAGGAAAAGGACAAAAGACTGGGAACCAGCCAAACCGAGTAGAAGTACACCACATACTGCACCTATTGTTATTACTGTTATACACCGGGACGCCATTGCAGTGGGAGGTTGTTGGACAACCAGGGATGTTCATAAGACTAGAAGAGTTCGGACTTTGGATCTAGTAAAGATGAAATCGACCCCTAGATCTGCATAAGGGCAGTACTAGATCTAAATGTGCCTGCTTGGAACAATAAGGTTTATTGTTGAGAGGCTAGATCATTTAGAGTGCAAGCTTAGTAAATCCATTTATGGATTGAAATAAAGCTATGAATCGTGGAACTTGCGAGTTGATGGGATAATCCATTTGATGGATTCATCATAAGGCATAGACGAAAGGTGTATTAAAAGGGTAATGGAAACAAGGTGGTGTTTCTCGGAGATTTTATGTAGATAACATTTCATCATTGGCAACAATGTAAAAATGTTGTCAGACATAAAATAATGGTTGTCTAAATAAATCGAGATATAAGATTGAGAAGAAGTTAGAGCATGTTCTTAAGATCTTATGATCTAAAGATAAGAACATTGTACTTCTCCTAGACATCTTATACGATTAAGGTTTGTTTTTAACATGCATACTTCTGAGAAAGGTTATTGCCTTTCAGAAACATAATAAACATCTATCTAAAGGGTTTGTGTTTATACACATGAAGGGGATAGAAAAAGCAGTTTCCTATACTTCAAGTATGGAAAGCTTTATAGATGCAATGTTGAAAAACAAGAACCCGATATCAACTATGCGGTTTGCGTAGTGGGAAGATATCAAGGTAATCTAGAAAAGAAATTTCGAATGCTGTAAGCAAGACGAAATCTTCTTTGGTTACAAATTCTCAGATCCTAAAAATCAGAGAAAGGACCAGTGAAAGTCGATATCAGGCTATGTGTTCACTTTTAGAAAGAGGTGGAACCATGAAATAAAAGAGTGAAAAGCAGGACGTTTTTCAGACTCTCTCATAACCGAATAGCAGCCTCAGAGGCAGCGGAAGTTTTGGTTAGGTTCCGGGATAACCTCTTGACTTGGATATGACTCTTAGTTTACCAAAGGCTATTGGATAGCGGTGCACGATGAACTAGAAGAAATCATAAGTCAAAAGTGATGTTAACACATAGAGCAAGTACCACCTGATACGAGTCATCGTCAGGGGAGACGACGTAGTAGTCACCAAGATAACTTCAGAGCGGCAACCTAGATTGCTCACTCACATAGTACTTCTCGGAAGTACACCTTAAGCACGTGATGAGTATGGGAACCGGGAGTTTGGAGGAAATGACTAGACCTTAGTACAAGTGGGAGATTGTTGGAGTTATGTACTTAATGTCTAGATTTAAGTAACGGTAAAACTCCCGATCATAGCATTTAATCTATTTAATTAATAAACAATTGTTTGCTTTTAATTATTTTTAATTAAATATATGCAAATCATAGTCCTAGATTTTATACGTTGTAGTTAGTATGGTGTTGCATGGGCACACAGAAGATCATACTATCGGTTACTCGTATTTAATCAAACAGTGGCTCACGACCTAGGTGGACCCGGACCAATCCATCGGTATAGTCGTTGTGTGAGAGAGAAAATAATTTATCTTAATTATTTTATCACACTTGTACACTTGGTGTATTGAGCGGATCGTTGAGATTCATCGATTAGGATTGCCGGCGATAATCGATTCGAGTCTCAGTGTATTTTATTCTTAATCCCCGATATTGTTGCGGGTGTGTATATTCAATATAAGTGACTTTGATTTACCAAAGGAATTAACCGATTTAATTATTGGGTTAATTACCGGTTAAGTTGGGTCACTATATTTTATATATGGCATGCCGTGAATGATTGACCGGACAGTGTATCCCGGAAGGGTTGATAATATCCCCGAGATGAGTTCATAAGGAATTATTGTGTAAACCTCATGAGTGGATTCGTTCCGCACAATAATTAAGGTTGAATGGTACTAGTCTCGGATTCAAGAGATGAATAAAATTAATTAGCAATAAATTAATTTTATTCATGGATATTTAAATCTTAAATACACGGAATAAATAATACTACCGGAGAAATATTATTTGATATAATATGGTTTAATATTGGGAGTGCAATTAATTTATATAGTGGAAAATAAATTAATTAATATTAATGGGAGATTAATAGATTTGGGCTTGGGCTCAATTTAATCATTAATATTGGAAGCCCAATATTCCACCTCCTTTAGATCCCCTACGTAGCCTATAAAAGCACTACATGGTCTTCACTTTTCCATAAGACAAGATTATCATACTTGATATTCTAGAGAGTTGAAGAGGATCCATAAGCTTGGAGGATCGTCGCCCACCCGACGTTCAAGCTAGTGCAAGGAATACGTGGGAAGATCGTAAGGTCATCAACATAGATTCGTTTCTCCGCACAACGAATTAAAAGGTAAAATCATATACTCTCTTCTATGATTTTATGTGGATTGATTGTGATACACACATGAACGCACGATCCGGGAAAACGACGAACTTCGGGGACGGGGATTCGAGATCCCCGACGAAGGTTCGAAGAGCCCTCGGTTGGGAACCGAGGGGGTGGCGGTCGGCCTAGGGCACGACCGCCGGCGCGCACCAAGGGAAGGCCGCGGCTGGACGCCGCGGCTAGGGGGCGATCGAACCCTAGTTCGATCGCCGGGGACCGTCGCGGCTTCGCGCCGCGGCTGGTGGTCCCCCCTCCCCTCGGTGGTGGCGTTGAGTCGCCGGACTCACCGCCCGGGGCTGCCGGAGCAGCCCCACGCGATCGATCGATTGCGAGCCCCGTGCGGGGGCTCGGCTGGGCACCACGGGCGGACCGTGGTGGTGCTCGGTTGAGCTCCGGCTCGTACGGTGGTTCGCGGTTGGATCTCCGGCGACGGGTTTTCGGTCGGGTTGTCGGTTTCCGCAATTTTGATAACCCGGGATATCGAATTCCAGCAGGGTTATCCTGCAAAACAAAACTCGCAAACAATACAAGAACGCATAAACCGGGTCTGATACCAATTGTTGGAAATCGACTACCCGGGATGCGTTCGTTCGATCACTCGAACATCCGAACGATCCCAGTCGACATCCGGTGTCGCTACTTTGTTCCCTTTTCCAGCCCGTGCCCCGATTCACGCCCAGCCATTGCCCCGAAGGACAACCGCGCGAACCGAGTGGGCTGCCAGAAAAACACCAAAATGGCGGTCGCCGTTTCTCCGCGAACAGCAACGCGACGTTGCTGTTCCGGGCTCGTTTCCGGGTCGTTTTTCCTCATCCGACTACCGATCCGGAGGTCCTAGAACCCCCAGTAGTCGAGGAATACAACCCACAACCCCGGAACCCGATCTACGTTCATGTATGATCAACGAGAAATTAGATCGAATGAAATTGCGGAATTGAGATTCGATCTCATACCTTATCGGTCGATTGTTGAGACCTTAGAGCTTCTAACGTATTCTCTTCCCGACTCCAGCCGTTGTGTGGGCAACGATCCGCTGGGGTTCTCCCGTCTATACTCTCTTTGTCTCAACCTCCGTATGATTATTCTCAATGAGAGAATAAAAAATTTTATTTGCGTTAACCTTTTTACTTTTACAGAGAAAAATATATTTGCGTTAACGCAATTATTTTTCTCAGCAAAAATAAATGTTGCGGCGAATTGTAGGTTAAGAGAGGGTAAGGGAGGGGGTTTAAATAGAGCTACGTTAGGGACCTAAGGATAAATTAATTAAGGGCTAAATTGAAATATTAATTAACTTGGAATACGTAAAAGTAATTCCTTAATTAATCGATTTCAATTTTAATTATTATTAACTCCACTATAAAATAATAATTGAATTCCCGAAATTAATTTTAATATTATTTCAACAATAATAAATCCGCCGAAATTACATATACGACTTTCCCCGTGTTTAAGATATCGAACGTCCACGAATTTATTTAATTACTAATAATTAAATTAATTCGTTTTTTATTATCCGAGACTAGTACCACTCATCCTTATTATCATGTGGAACAAATCCACCTGCAGGGTTTACATGATAAACTTTATGAGCTCATCTCGGGAACGTCATCAACCCGATAAACGGGACACGGTTTCCTGTCTATAATCTATAGCATGCCATGTGTACAATTCCAATTCCCAATTTACCGAGTATCTCGACTAGTCAATTAGTCTCACTCATTGGCAAGTTAAAGAACCGAGAATTGGACACACGCACCTATAATTATATAGGGATTAGGAATTCGTATATCCGTAATCTCTGAGGTCTAGTTCGATTACGTCGATTAGTATAAATCGAACGCCCTCCCGTGGTCCTGCTCAATACACCAAGTGTACGAGTGTAACATAATAGTCAAGACCAACTATTACCCAGTCACACTACGACGTACCGATGGATTGTCCCTGTCCATCTAAGTCGTGAGCTTCTGTTCGATAGTATACGAGTAACCGACAGTATGATCTTCCGCGTGTCTCCTCACGCCATACTGTCTACAACGTATATATCTAGGACTATTGCATTCAAGTACATGATAGATTAAATGCCGAGAGTTTGATTAATAGATAATGTAAAACACAGATAAGGAGTTCCATATTGTCACTAAACTAGACATTTAGAATATAATTCCATCAGTAGCTACCAAGTCCAAGGGCTTGAAGCCTGTTGGAGGTAGGGGCAAGAAAAGGAAGCAAGCCTGGAAACCCAGTGGTTCCAAGAGGAGTGGACCACGAGTGGGGGCTGCAAAGCCAAGAGGCAAGTGCTTCCGATGCAATAAGACTTGACACTGGAAGTCTGAATGTCCTCTCAAAGGTACGAATTTTTCTTTAGTCGTAAAAACATAGTCAGCGGTATTATCTACCAGAAATCTGGTGTGTAGATATGGAACCACTGACGGTATGTGCATTTTAAATGCAGGGGTTCCAGAAAACCCGACGACTTAGAGAAGAAGAGTTCGAGTCTACACGGGCGAAAGCTGTAAAGGAGGCAGCTGTTGCAGTGGAAGACATTTATCTGCTTTAGTAGTTAAATAGGATTTCATTTCAAGATTATTGCATTATGTACCCTTTATTTTAGAAAGAACTTTTGTTCTGGATTTCTATTATTTATGAATGGATATTTTATTTCTTTAATCATGGTGATGATTTTGATAAGAAATAATGGGTATTATCTATTCTGGTACATTAGATAGCAATATGTGAATGATGAATCCTTAGTCTACCACGATGCAACAAACCGTTCTATAACTTGTTTTACTATTTAGATATATTTCTTGTTGAATCATTATACTTGTGAATTCTTACACTTAGTAGTATTTATTCAAATGAGATTCAAAAGGTCGAAATTGATTTAATCAATTATAGTTGAAGGAATGGACCTTCCCACCTAAGAATCAAGTTTGGAAGATAATACAACTAAGCATACCTTTTTGGTAAAAGATAGAATTCGGACAAGTATTGAGAATGATCCATGATATATGCAGATATATGTGTAAGATGTGAGTAGTTCTTTTAAAGAATACTCGAAAAAGGATTAGAATGCTTGATGTGCCATAAAAGCAAAGTGTTTTAGTCACAAAGCAATTATGGGGAACCTTCAAAGTATATCCATTGGAAGCCTGCGACTAAATCGCGGAGGCTACCACATAACACATAGCATAATCAAAGATTGAGATTAAGTCTCAAATGACTACACCATACACTCACGTGTAGAGATGGTAAGTCAGTAAGAAATAGAATTCTAATAGTGAAAGAACAAGTTGTTCGGAACTACATATGTTCTATGGATATTCCTGGAGACAACGGCATATTCAATATGGTTGTATGATATCCTAGATGAACAAAGTATTGTGTGTTCTATAGTACTATGAACCAGAGGGACGTGTTTCGTCCGGTTCTTAGAGGAAGACTATTAGATGAACTACAAAGCCCTAACTGACGTAGTACTTTGGAATGAGAAAAGGGACAAAGACTAGGAACCAGCCAAACCGAGTAGAAGTACACCACACACTGCACCTACTGTTATTACTGTTATACACCGGAACGCCATTGCAGTGGGAGGTTGTTAACAACCAGAGATGTTCATAAGACTAGAAGAGTTTCGGACTCTGGATCTAGTAAAGATGAAATCGATCCCTAGCTCTGCACGAGGGCAGTACTAGATCTAAATGTGCCTGCTTGGAAAACAATAAGGATTATTGTTAAGAGGCAAGATCATTTAGAGTACAAGCTTAGTAAATCCATTTATGGATTGAAACAAAGCTGTAAATCGTGGAACTTGCAAATTGATGGGATAGTCCATTGATGGATTCATCAAAAGGCATAGACGATAGGTGTATTGGAGATGTAATAGAAACAAGGTGGTGTTTCTCGGAGATTTTATGTAGATGACAATTTCATCATTGGCAACAATGTAGAAAATGTTGTCAGACATAAGATAATGGTTGTCTAAATGAATCGAGATATAAGATTGAGTAGAAGTTAGAGCATGTTCTTGAGATCTTTTGATCTAAGGATAGGAACATTGTACTTCTCCTAGATATCTTATACGATTATGGTTTGTTTTAAACATGCATACTTCTGAGAAAGGTTATTGCCTTTCAGAGACAGAATATAAATCTATCTAAAGGGTATGTGTTCAAACACATGAAGGAGATAGATGAGGACAAAGCATTTTCCTATACTTCAAGTGTGGAAAGCTTTATAGATGCAATGTTGTAAAACAAGAACCTGATATCAACTATGCGGTTTGTGTAGTGGGAGGATATCAAGGTATTCTAGACAAGAGATTTTCGGATGCTGTAATAGTACTTGCGAAGTACTGGATTATTAAGCAAGACGGAATCTTCTTTGATTACAAATTCTCAGATCCTAAATCAGAGGAGGACCAGTGCAAGTCGATATCAGACTATGTGTTCACTTTTAGAAAGAGGTGGAACCATGAAGTGAAGGAGTGATAAGCAGGACGCTTCTCAGACTCTCTCATAACCGAATAAGCGGCCTCAGAGGCAGCGGAAGTTTTGGTTAGGTTCCGGGATAACCTCTTGACTTGGATATGACTCTTAGTTTACCAAAGGCTATTGGATAGCGGTGCACGGTAAACTGGAAGAAGTCACAAGTCAAAAGTGATGGTAACACATAGAGCAAGTACCATCTGATACGAGTCATCGTCGAGGAAGACGACGCAGTAATCACCAAGATAACTTCAGAGCGGCAACCTAGAGTGCTCATTCACACAGTACTTCTAGGAAGTACAACCCTAAGCACGTGATGAGTATGGGAGTCGGGAGTTTGGAGGAAATGACTAGACCTTAGTACAAGTGGGAGATTGTTGGAGTTGTGTACTTAATGTCTAGATTTAAGTAACGGTAAAATCCCGGTCATAGCATTTAATCTATTTAATTAATAAACAATTATTTGCATTTAATTATTATTAATTAATTATGCGAAATATAGTCCTGGATTTTATACGTTGTAGTTAGTATGGTGTGCATGGGCGCACAGAAGATCATACTATCTGTTACTCGTATTTAATCGAACAGTTGCTCACGACCTAGATGGACATGGACCAATCCATCGGTATAGTCGTTGTGTGAGAGAGAAAATAATTTATCTTAATTATTTTATCACACTTGTACACTTGGTGTATTGGGCGGATCGCTTGAGATTTATCGATTAGGATTGCCTTGAGATAATCGATTCAAGTCTCAGAGTATTTTATTCTTAATCCCCGATACTATTGCGGGTGTGTATATTTAATATATGTGACTTTGATTTTCCAAAGGAATTAACCGATTTAATTATTGGGTTAATTACCGGTAAAGTTGGGTCACTATATTTTATATATGACATGCCGTGAATACTTGACGGGAAAGTGTATCCCGGAAGGGTTGATAATATCCCCGAGATGAGTTCATAAGGAATTATTGTGTAAACCTCATGAGTGGATTCGTTCCGCACAATAATTAAGGATGAATGGTACTAGTCTCGGATTCAAGAGATGAATAAATTAATTAGCAATAAATTAATTTTATTCATGGATATTTAAATCTTAAATACACGGAATAAATAATACTACCGGAGAAATATTATTTGATATAATATGGTTTAATATTGGGAGTGCAATTAATTTATATAGTGGAAAATAAATTAATTAATATTAATGGGAGATTAATAGATTTGGGCTTGGGCTCAATTTAATCATTAATATTGGAAGCCCAATATTCCACCTCCTTTAGATCCCCTACGTAGCCTATAAAAGCACTACATGGTCTTCACTTTTTCATAAGAAAAGATTATCATACTTGATATTCTAGAGAGTTGAAGAGGATCCATAAGCTTGGAGGATCGTCGCCCACCCGACGTTCAAGCTAGTGCAAGGAATACGTAGGAAGATCGTAAGGTCATCAACTTAAATTCGTTTCTCCGCACAACGAATTAAAAGGTAAAATCATATACTCCCTTCTATGATTTTATGTGAATTAATTGTTATACATACATGAACGCACGATCTGGGAAAACGATGAACTTCGGGGACGGGGATTCGAGATCCCCGGCGAACGTTCAAAGGACCCTCGGCTGGGAGCCGAGGGGTGGCGATCGAGCCCTAGGGAATCGATCGCCGGCAGCCACGCGAGGGGAGCCCCGGCTGGACGCCGGGGCGAGCGATCGACCTAGGGTCAATCGCTGGGGGCTGCCGCGGCTTCGCGCCGCGGTTGGGCGCTCCCTCCCCGGTCCGTGGTGGCGGTGAGTCGCCGGACTCACCGCCGGGGGCTGCTAGGCAGCCCCACGCGATCGATTTCGATCGCGAGCCCCGCGGTGGGGCTCGGCTAGGGTTTCGGCCGCGGGTTCATCCCGCGGCGATTCTCCGGTTGAGCTCCGGATACCGTAGTGCTCGTAATCGGTTTCCGGCGATGGGATTTCGGTCGGGGTTATCTGTTCCGCAATTTTTGATACCCCGGGATATCGATTTCCAGCATGCTACTCCTACCAAGATTCACTTTCCTAATTGATTCGGTTTTCCTATTTTGAGTATTCCTAAGTTTGGGAACTCTCATGGAAATAGGAAAAGAATTAATTAATATTAATTTATTTCCTTATTCTATTATAGAAGTCTTCTAGAATATTCAAGTCTTACTTGGATAGGATTCTAGAGATTTAATAGAATTGGAATGGAAAATAATTAATTAATAAATTAATTTTATTTCCTAATTGATTATTCCTATTTTATGGGAATTTTCATGGACATGGAAATTAATTAATTTTGGAAAGTAGAAGAGTCCTAATTTATTTTATTTCCTTATTCTATTATAGAAATCTTCTAGAATGTTCCAAGTCTTACTTGGATAGGATTCTAGAGATTTAATAGAATTAGAGAGGAAAATAAATAGATAAAAATATTAATAATATTTAATTTTATTTTTGATTTATTCGATTGACTTAATTTACGAATTAAGTATCTTTTGGATTTATTAAAAATAAATAGATTTAAATATTGGGATTAATATTCTCGTCACATGGAGCATTCAAGAACGAAGACTGAAGACTAGAAGAAGCATACGGAGATGGAATAAAGCCATGATAGTCGGAAAATAATTTTCTAGTATTATTTTGACTATGTGATACTATGTGCTTTATTGCTTGTATGCATGCTATATGTGTTTACTTTATGCACTAGATAGCGTATCCCTTTGTTATAAAAAGCTAAGTGGGAGAGGGGATGGAAACATTCCCATGGTCTCCATTACTGTTCTCTTGGTGACATTTATGAGCTTTCGAAGTTCATATAGATATGTCATTGGAAGAGAATTCTTGTAATTCCTTTTACAAGAAACATTGATTAAGTCTATCAAACAATGCCTAATTTGTCTTTCTGAAACTGACTTCAAGTCGACTCATTCTCACCCCGGGGAGTGGAATGGAGCCAAAGCCACTTGGTCATGTGGATGACACAAATTAGAGACATTTGTACCATCCTTTTGAAGGTGGATCGATTATCTGCTCGGCTCCCTCATCTAATGAGAGATAGGGTTGTTCGCATGGTGAATCACTGGTTAGAAACTTCGAGTTTCACTTATGATTCTCCGCGTCTTAATTTACGAAAATCGAATGGATCTTGTAATTGGGAGTCAATTGTAAAAGTCTTTTGGTGTAGTAAACGTCCACACAAACGTGGCTTGCTATACTGAATGGGATTTTGGAATAATTGATGTAGACAGTTATAGGGAATTGTGAAGGATTGTGAGTTGTCGTAAACGTCCACACAAACGTGGATTGCGGTAGCATAACAATTCCAAACGATTTACCTTAGTACTGAGTAATGGTTTACACTTAGGTACGCTTTATAGTATTCTTCCCAACGAAGTAACGCTATAATGATGTACGACCAAAGTAAATCTAATTGCTAAATCATTTGGGTAGGTAAACGTCCACACTAACGTGGCTTGCCATATCTGATGGGATTTTAGATGTAATTAGTAATTTAATGATATTATTTTAGGGAGATAATATCGGATATTAAATTGATTGTTTGTTTAAATGTGCTTATAGGTTTAGAGAATAGCTATGAATCCACTTTCTGTGATACTCAAGGAATTCAACGCACTGGTTCCATACTGTGTTGGATGGAATAAAGAATTAGACATTACCCAGACTGTTGCTGAGTACAAGTTAGTACTCAGTGAGCTTTGTCCTCCTGAACCTACACGTGTCTCAACTGTTGAGGAAAAAGCTGATTTTGAGAAGTGGAACAATGCTTTTGCATTAACCACTAATCATGATGTCATGCTGAAACTCAAGCTAATGTTTAGAGACAACGAGAAGGTTAGAAAAGAGGCTATGAGGATACTCATAAAGGTCAGTCGCTTCGAGGAAACGCTTGTACACGTTTTCGAGATGTTGGACCTTTTGGATGAGTTGAGACAATCGCAAGCTCTTATGGCCAAAGCCAAAGGTTTTGAACCTAAGGGCATAGACCAATGGATGGAGAAGCAGACAAAGGAACCTTATAGTCCTAAAGCACTTGGACCACGCAATAGGGTGAGAAAGCCTTTGGGCAGTCATTCTCAAAGAAAACATTCTGGGGACTGGAAGTCTGTATTTTCTCCTCAAGAAGGTATAAGATTCTCTCCGTAGTCTTTAAAACATAGTCAATAGTGGTATCTACCAGAAGCCTGGTTGGTAGATATGGAACCACTGACGGTATGTATGCATTTAAAAATGCAGGGGCACCAGGAAACCCAAAGACTTGGAAATGGAGGAATGGTCAAGGGAAGTGCTGTGGAGAAAGCAGTTGTTGCAATAGAGGCTTTATCTATGAGTAGTTTTAGGATTTCATTTTGAGTTTATTGCTTTATGTACCCCTTTAATTTTAGAAAGAACTTCTATTCTGGATTTCTATTATTTATGAATGGATATTTTATTTCTTTAATCATGTTGATGATTTTGATAACAAATAATGGCATTATCTATTCTGGTACATTAGATAGCAATAATAATGAATCCTTAGTCTACCACGATACAACAAACCGTTATATAACTTGTTTTACTTATTAGATATATTTCTTGTTAAATCATTATACTTGTGAATTCTTATACTTAGTAGTATTTATTCAAATAAGATTCAAAAGGTTGAAATTGATTTGATCAATTATAGTTGAAGGAATGGATCTTCCGACCTAAGAATTGAATTTGGAAGATAATACAACTAAGCATACCTTTCGGTAAAGGGTAGAAATCGGACAAGTATTGAGAATGATCAATGATATATGCAGTCATATGTGTAAGGTGCGAGTAGTTTATACTCGAAGATGGATTAGAATACTTGATGTGCCATAAAAGCGAAGTGTTTTAGTCACAAAGAAATTATGGGGAACCATCAAAGTATATCCATTAGAAGCCTGCGACTTAGTCGCGGAGGCTACCACCTATTTAAATAACACATAGCATAATCAAAGATTGGGATTAAGTCTCGAATGACCACACCATACACTCACGTGTAGAAATGGTGTGTCAGTAATAAGAAATGGGATTCTAATAGTAAAATAACAAGTTGTTCGGAACTACCTATGTTCTATGGATATTCCTGGAGACAACGGCACATTCAATGTGGTTGTAAGATATCCTAGATGAACAAAATATTGTGTTCTATAGTACTATGAACCAGAAGGACTTTAT
This sequence comes from Euphrasia confusa, assembly GCA_954870475.1. Lineage (NCBI taxonomy): Eukaryota > Viridiplantae > Streptophyta > Magnoliopsida > Lamiales > Orobanchaceae > Euphrasia > Euphrasia confusa. Next base: position 20,769,934 of record OX940966.1, read on the forward strand.
AAGCTCTAACGCCCGGTTCTTAGAGGAAGACTATTAGATGAACTACAAAACTCTAACTGACTTAATACCTTGGAATGAGAAAAGGACAAAAGACTTAGAACCAGCCAAATCGAGTGGAAGTACACCACTAACTGCACCTACTGTTATTACTGTTTATACACCGGAATGCCATTGCAGTGGGAGGTTGTTAAACGACTAGAGATGTTCATAAGACTAGAAGAGTTTCCAACTCTGGATCTAGTAAAGATGAAATCGATCCCTAGCTCTGCACAAGGAAAGTACTAGATCTAAATGTGCCTGCTTGGAAAACAATAAAGGTTTATTGTTAAGAGGCAAGATCATTTAGAGTACAACTCAATCCATTTATGGAATTGATGCAAGGCTGTAAATCGTGGAACTTGCGAATTGATGAGATAGTCCATCTGATGGATTCATCAAAAGGCATTGACGAAAGGTGTATTGGAGACGTAATGGAAACAAGGTGGTGTTTCTCGGAATTTTATGTAGATAGCATTTTATCATTGGCAACAATGTAAAAGTGTCGTCAGACATAAAATGATGGTTGTCTAAATGAATTGTGATATAAGATTGAGTAGAAGTTGGAACATGTTCTTGAGATCTTTCGATCAAAGGATAAGAACATTGTACTTCTCCTAGATGTCTTATACGATTATGGTTTGTTTTAAACATGCGTAATTCTGAGAAAGGTTATTGCCTTTCAGATACAGAACATACATTTATCTAAAGGGTATGTGTTTCGAACACATGAAGGAGATAGATGCAGACAAAGCAGTTTCCTACACTTCAAGTGTGGAAAGCTTTATGAATGCAATGTTGTAAAACGAGAACCTGATATCAACTATGCGGTTAGCGTAGTGAGAGGATATCAAAGTTGTTGGATTTGTGTACTTAATGTCTAGATTTAAGTAACGGAAACTCACGATCCATTGCCACTAATCTATTTAACTAAATAAACAATTATTTGCATTTAATTATTTATAATTAAATATATGCAAATTATAGTCCTGGATTTTATACGTTGTAGTTAGTATGGTGTGTCGGGCCCGCACAGAAGATCATACTATCGGTTACTCGTATTTAATCGAACAGTTGCTCACGACCTAGATGGACACGGACCAATCCATCGGTATAGTCGTTGTGTGAGAGAGAAAATAATTTATCTTAATTATTTTATCACACTTGTACACTTGGTGTATTGAGCGGATCGTTGAGATTCATCGATTAGGATTGCCGGCGATAATCGATTCGAGTCTCAGTGTATTTTATTCTTAATCCCCGATATTATTGCGGGTGTGTATATTTAATATAAGTGACTTTGATTTACCAAAGGAATTAACCGATTTAATTATTGGGTTAATTACCGGTTAAGTTGGGTTACTATATTTTATATATGGCATGCCGTGAATACTTGACGGGAAAGTGTATCCCGGAAGGGTTGATAATATCCCCGAGATGAGTTCATAAGGAATTATTATGTAAACCCTGCAGGTGGATTCGTTCCGCATAATAATTAAGGTTGAATGGTACTAGTCTCGGATATAAGAGATGAATAAATTAATTAGCAATAAATTAATTTTATTCATGGATATTTATATCTTAAATACACGGAATAAATAATACTACCGGAGAAATATTATTTGATATAATATGGTTTAATATTGGGAGTGCAATTAATTTTATATAGTGGAAAATAGAATTAATTAATATTGATAAGGATTAATGGACTTGAGCATTGGGCTCAATTTAATCTTCAATATTGGAAGCCCAATATTCCACCTCCTTAAGATCCCCTACGTAGCCTATAAAAGCACTACATGGTCTTCACAATTAGAAAAGACAAGATAATCATACTTGATTAGTCTAGAGAGTTCTTGAAGGAGATCCATGGAGTTCGGTAGATCGTCGCCCACACGACGTCCGAGCTAGTGCAAGGAATACGCGGGAAGATCTCAAGGTCGTCAAATTGAGTTCTTCGTTTTTCCGAACAACGAGAACGAGGTAAATCGTAAAACCCTCTTTATGATTTTATCGTTTAATTATCGTAAAAATATTGTGAACCAAGATCCGAGGTTTGGGATCCTCACCGGGGTCGAGCCGGGCGGTAGTGATCGAGGATCACCGGACCGCCGCGGCTGGAGCGACCCGCCGGCGAGAATCACGCGACGGAGCTTCGCTGGGAGCGAAGCGCCCGCCTGGGGACCAGGCGCCCGCCTGGTCCATGTCGCGCGCGGTCGCGCGACCACCAGGCGCTCGCCTCGTATGGCTGGGCAGCGGGCTGCGTGCTTTTGCGCAGCGGATCCGCGGGGCGTCGCTGACCATGCTCGGAGCTGCAAGGGGGCTGTGCAGCTGAACCCTAACGCACGTCCGTGACGTGCGCACGCCTCAAGCAAACACGCGGCGGCTTGGCCGCAACTAGGGTTTGCATGGGGGCTGTTCCGCAAGGGTTCGGGCATGGATAGCGGGCTGCTATGAGCAGCTCGTGGAGGCTGCTGTGATCAGCCGCGAGCCCACGCGAGGGCTCGACCGAACAGCCGTGGGTTCGCCCGCGGTTAGGGTTTGGATTGAGTCCGGATTCGTGGTGGTTCGTGGTGGGATGTTCCGGCAACCGGGAGTCGATTGGAGTTGTTGTTCCGCGATTTTACAACTCCGGATATTCGATCTCCAAAGGATTTCGGTCGGAATTAATTAGATAATTTATTTATTTAAATTTATTAATTCCGGGATATCGATTTCCAACAATTGGTATCAGAGCGTTGGTTTTAGTTCATGGTATTTTTCGATAAATTGTTCTACCTTGCAGGGTTTCCGATTATTATGGCTAGATTTAATTTTTATTAATTAATGTCATAATAATGTTCTTGATTATTAAACTCTCGGTGATGTTATTTGTTCTTGTGTGGTGAATGTTTGTTCTTAATTTTTCCGGAAATTGTGAGGTCAATTTCATGTAGAGAATCGATACCGGATAGCGTAGTAATAAATTTGTAATTTATTTTACGTTGGATCGATTCCGAAACGACCGCCGGAAAAGTGTGACGGAGGAGACGAAGAGAGGGAGGACCGGGGATCGATCATGATGATCGATCCCATGAGGATCGATCGAAGGGGGGCGTGGGGGCTGCCCGCGGGAACCCTCGGCCACGCCGGCCACCGGTGGTGGTGGCGCGTGGGCTGAGGTGGCGGCGGTGCTCCTCCCCGGCCGGCGATCGATGGTGGGGGACGCGGGGTCCTCGTGATCTCGTGTTCTCCTACCTAGATTCACTTTCCTAATTGATTCGGTTTTCCTATTTTGAGTATTCCTATTTTTGGGAATTCTCATGGAAATAGGAAAAGAATTAATTGGAATTAATTTATTTCCTTATTCTATTATGGATGTCTTCTAGAATATTCTAAGTTCTACTTGGAATAGGATTCTAGAGATTTAATGGAATTAGAAAGGAAAATAATTAATTATTAAATTAATTTATTTCTATTTGATTATTCCTATTTTATGGGAATTTTCATGGACATGGAAATTAATTAATTTTGGAAAGTAGAAGAGTCCTTAATTAATTTTTCCTATTTAATTATTCCTTTATGGAATTTTTAATAGATTATGAAAGGAATTAATTTGGAAGGATTAGGAGTCCTAATTTATTTTATTTCCTTATTCTATTATAGAAGTCTTCTAGAATATTCCAAGTGGGTCTTGGATAGATTATTCTAGAGATTTAATAGAATTAGATAGGAAAATAAATAAATAAAAATATTAATAATATTTAATTTTATTTTTGATTTATTCGATTGACTTAATTTTCGAATTAAGTAACTTTTGGATTTATTAAAAATAAATAGATTTAAATATTGGAATTAATATTCCCGTCACATGGAGCATTCAAGAACGAATACTAAAGACTAGAAGATGCGTACGGAGATGCGATAAAGCCATAATAGTCGGAAAATAATATTCTAGTATTATTTTGATTATGTGATAATATTCTATGTGCTTTATTTCATGTATGCATGCTTATGTGTATTTAATCATGCATTAGATAGCGTATCCCTTTGTTATAAAAATCTAAGTGGGAGAGGGTATGGAAACATATCCATGGTCTCCATTGTTGTTCTCTTGGTGACTTTTATGGACTTTTGAAGTTCGTATAGACAAGTCATTGGAGGAGAATTCTTGTAATTCCTTTTACGAGAAACATTGATTAAGTTTATCAAACAATGCCTAATTTGTCTTTCCAAAACTGATTTCAAGTCGACTCATTCTCACCCCGGGGAGTGGAATGGAGCCAAAGCCACTTGGTCATGTCGAGGACACAAATTAGAGGCAGTCGTACCATCTTTTGAAGGTGGATCGATTGTCTGCTCGGCTCCCTCATTTTATGAGAGATAGGGTTGTTCGCATGGTGAATCACTAGTTAGAAACTTTGAGTTTCACTTATGATTCTCCGCGTCTTGATTTACAAGATTAAATGATTCAAGTAATTGGGAGTCAATTGTAAAAGTCTTTTGGTGTAGTAAACGTCCACACGAACGTGGCTTGCTACATTGAATGGGATTTTGGAACGATTGATGTAGACAGTTATAGAAGGGAGTAAAGGAGCGTATGTTAACGTAAACGTCCACACGAACGTGGCTTGCGGTGAATATACGTGTCCCAAACAATCTTCTTAGATACTGAGTAATGGTTTACACTTAGGTACGCTTTATAGTATTCTTCCCAACGAAGTAACGCTATAATGATGTACGACCGAAGCAAATCTAATTGCTAAATCATTTGGGTGGGTAAACGTCCACACGAACGTGGCTTGCCTTACCTGATGGGATTTTAGATGTGATTAGTGGTTTAATGATATTATTTGAGGGAGATAATATCTGAGATTAAATCGATTGTTTGTTGTTATATGTGCTCATAGATTAGGATATGGCTTTGAACCCACTTTCTGTGATACGTAAGGATTTTAAACTCATTGGTCCCTAAATGTAATGATTGGAATAGAGATCTAGACATTGTCCAGACTGTTGAAGAGTACTGGTTAGTACTCAGTAAGCTTTGTCCTCCCGAGCCTATTGACATAGGCGGCTAGACAAGAAGCGATGAGGATACTCATAAAGGCCAGTCGCTTCGAGGAAACGCTTAAACACGTTTTTGAGATGATTGACCTTTTAGACGAGTTGAGACGGAAATCGCAAGCTCTTGTAGCCAATGCCAAAGGTTTCGAACCTAAGGGAAAAATCGGGGGAAAGGAAAAGCAAGCAAAGAAACCCAGTGGTCCTAGGTTTCTTGGACCACGAGATGGGACGAGAAAGCCATGAGGCAAGAGTTCTCGATGCAAACAGTCTGGGTACTGGAAGTCTGATTATCCTCTCAAAGAAAGTATGAAATTTTCTTTAGTCGTGAAACATAGTCAGTGGTATTATCTACCGGAACCTGTGTAGATATGGAACCACTGACGGTATGTGCATTTTAAATGCAAGGGTTCCAGGAAACCCGACGACTTAGAAAAGAAGAAATCGTAGTCTACATGGGCAATGCTGTAGAGGAGGCAGCAGTTGCAGTGAAGGACATTTTATAGGATTTCATTTTGGGTTATTGCTTTTATGTACCTTTCAAATTAGAAAGAACTTTGTTCTGAATTTCTAATAAATGGATATTTTATTTCTTTTAATCATTTGATGGTTATAAGAAGAAATAATGATATTATCTATTTTGGTACATTAGCTAGCAATATATAAATGATGAATCCTGAGTCCACCACGATGCAATGAACCGTAGCATGAAACTCGTTTTTACAAATAAGAGATTTCTTTATCAATTATACTTGTGGATTCTTATGCTGAGTCATGTTTATTCAAATAAGAAGTTCAAAGGTCGAAAATTGATATTTGATCAATTAAGTTGAAGGAGTGGACCTTCCGACCTAAGAATCTAATTTGGAAGATAACATAACTAAGCAATCCTTTATGGATATAAGATATAAGATCCGGACGAGTATTGGAATTGATTAACTCTATTGTATGCAGACCTATGTCTACTCAGACAATAAGGTACGAGTACTACATTTTATGATTACTCGAAAAAAATGGATTAGAACACCTGATGTGCCACAAAAGCAAGTGTTTTGACAAGTCAATGGACACTAAGCAATTGTGGAGAACCATCAAGGTATATCCATTTCTAGCCTGCGATTTGATCGCGGAGGCAAGTACCTGTCTGAGGAATGCATAGCATACTGATCAGAGATTGGGATTGATCCCGAATGACTACACCATACACTCTTGTGTAGAAATGGTGTGTCGTAAACAAGAAATGGGACTCTTATAGAGATAGTAAAAGATGAGTTATACGGAACTACCTATGTTCTATGGATATGTCTGGAAACAACGGCGCATTCAAATGCGGTTGTAGAATATCCTAGAAGAACAAAAGATGTGTGTTCAATAGTACTATGAACCAGAAGGACGTTATAAGTTCTAACGCCCGGTTCTTAGAGAAAGACTATATGATGAACCACAAAGCCCAAGGTGACGTAATACTTTGAAATGAGAGAGAAAGATTAAGACTTAGAACCAGCCGAACCGAGTAGCGGTACACCACTAACTGCACCTACTGTTATCACTGTTTATACACCGGAATGCCATTGTAGTGGGAGGTTGTGGGACAACCGGAGATATTCATAAGACTAGGAGAGTCTTCGGACTCTGGACCTAGTATACATGAAATCGATCCCTAGATCTACATGAAGGCCATACTAGATCTAAATGTGCCTTCTTGGAGAGCAATAAGGATTATTGCTAAGAGGCGAGATCATTTAGAGTACAAGCTTAGTTGATCCATTTATGAATTGAAACAAAGCATTGAGTTCGTGGTACTTGCAAATTGATGAGATAGTCCATTTTATGGATTCATCAAAAGCATAGACGAATTGTGTATATTGGAAACGTGATGGAAAACAAGGTGGTGTTTCTCGGAGGTTTTATGTAGATGACACTCTTATCATTGGCAACAATGTAAAGATGTTATCAGACATAAAATGATGGTTGTCTAGATGAATCATTATGAAAGATAAAGGAAGAAGTTGGACATGTTCTTGAGATCTTGGATCTCTAGAAAGAACATTGTACTTTTCCTGGACATCTTACATATATGATTATGGTTCGTTTTAACATGCAAGATTCCGAGAAAGGTTCGTTACCTTTCAGAGACGGAATGCATCTATCAAAGGATATGTGTTTTGGAACACAAAAGGAGATAGAAGCAATGAAAGCAGTTTCCTACACTTTGAGTGTGGAAAGCTTAATAAATGCATTGTTGAAAACAAGAACCTGATATCGGCTATGCGGTTAGCATAGTGGGAGGATATCAAGGTAATCCTGGAAAGGAATATTCGACTGCCGTAAAAGTACTTTCGAAGTACTATTCTAGACTACGAAGCAGACGAGTTTTTCCTTTGGATTACATTCTCTTAGATTTCTAATCGAATGAGGACCGGTGTAAGTCGATATCAGGCTATGTGTTTCACTATTGAAGGAGAAGGAGTTTTAACATGGAAGAGTGATAAGCACGATGCTTTTCGGACTCTGCCATGGGTAACCAAATAGCGGCCTCAGAGGCAGCGGAAGTTTTGGTATAACTCCGGGATAATCTCTGGGACTTAGATGTGATTCTTAATTTGCCAAAGGCTATGTAAATAGCGGTGCGATGGCAAATGGTAAGATCACAAGTCCATAAGTGTAAGATAACACATAGTGCAAGTACCACCTGATACGAGTCATCGTCGAGGGAGACGACGCTGTAGTCACCAAGATAACTTCAGAGCGACAACCTAGAGTGCTCATTCACATAGTACTTCTTGGAAGTACAACTTAAGCACGTGATGAGTATGTGAGTCGGGAGTTTGGAGGAAATGACTAGACCTTAGTACAAGTGGGAGATTGTTGGAGTTGTGTACTTAATGTCTAGATTTAAGTAACGGAAACTCACGATCCATTGCCACTAATCTATTTAACTAAATAAACAATTATTTGCATTTAATTATTTATAATTAAATATATGCAAATTATAGTCCTGGATTTTATACGTTGTAGTTAGTATGGTGTGTCGGGCCCGCACAGAAGATCATACTATCGGTTACTCGTATTTAATCGAACAGTTGCTCACGACCTAGATGGACACGGACCAATCCATCGGTATAGTCGTTGTGTGAGAGAGAAAATAATTTATCTTAATTATTTTATCACACTTGTACCCTTGGTGTATTGAGCGGATCGTTGAGATTCATCAATTAGGATTGCCGGCGATAATCGATTCGAGTCTCAGTGTATTTTATTCTTAATCCCCGATATTATTGCGGGTGTGTATATTTAATATAAGTGACTTTGATTTACCAAAGGAATTAACCGATTTAATTATTGGGTTAATTACCGGTTAAGTTGGGTCACTATATTTTATATATGGCATGCCGTGAATACTTGACGGGAAAGTGTATCCCGGAAGGGTTGATAATATCCCCGAGATGAGTTCATAAGGAATTATTATGTAAACCCTGCAGGTGGATTCGTTCCGCATAATAATTAAGGTTGAATGGTACTAGTCTCGGATATAAGAGATGAATAAATTAATTAGCAATAAATTAATTTTATTCATGGATATTTATATCTTAAATACACGGAATAAATAATACTACCGGAGAAATATTATTTGATATAATATGGTTTAATATTGGGAGTGCAATTAATTTTATATAGTCGAAAATAGAATTAATTAATATTGATAAGGATTAATGAACTTGAGCATTGGGCTCAATTTAATCTTCAATATTGGAAGCCCAATATTCCACCTCCTTAAGATCCCCTACGTAGCCTATAAAAGCACTATATGGTCTTCACAATTAGAAAAGACAAGGTAATCATACTTGATTAGTCTAGAGAGTTCGTGAAGGAGATCCATGGAGTTCGGTAGATCGTCGCCCACACGACGTCCGAGCTAGTGCAAGGAATACGCGGGAAGATCTCAAGGTCGTCAAATTGAGTTCTTCGTTTTTCCGAACAACGAGAACGAGGTAAATCGTAAAACCCTCTTTATGATTTTATCGTTTAATTATCGTAAAAATATTGTGAACCAAGATCCGAGGTTTGGGATCCTCACCGGGGTCGAGCCGGGCGGTGGTGATCGAGGATCACCGGACCGCCGCGGATGGAGCGACCCGCCGGCGAGAATCACGCGACGGAGCTTCGCTGGGAGCGAAGCGCCCGCCTGGGGACCAGGCGCCCGCCTGGTCCATGTCGCGCGCGGTCGCGCGACCACCAGGCGCTTGCCTCGTATGGCTGGGCAGCGGGCTGCGTGCTTTTGCGCAGCGGATCCGCGGGGCGTCGCTGACCATGCTCGGAGCTGCACGGGGGCTGTGCAGCTGAACCCTAACGCACGTCCGTGACGTGCGCACGCCTCAAGCAAACACGCGGCGGCTTGGCCGCAGCTAGGGTTTGCATGGGGGCTGTTCCGCAAGGGTTCGGGCATGGATAGCGGGCTGCTATGAGCAGCTCGTGGAGGCTGCTGTGATCAGCCGCGAGCCCACGCGAGGGCTCGACCGAACAGCCGTGGGTTCGCCCGCGGTTAGGGTTTGGATTGAGTCCGGATTCGTGGTGGTTCGTGGCGGGATGTTCCGGCAACCGGGAGTCGATTGGAGTTGTTGTTCCGCGATTTTACAACTCCGGATATTCGATCTCCAAAGGATTTCGGTCGGAATTAATTAGATAATTTATTTATTTAAATTTATTAATTCCGGGATATCGATTTCCAACAAAAGTAATCTGGACAAGAGATGTTCGAATGCTGTAAAAGTACTTGAAAGTACTAGATTACTAAGCGAGACGAAATCTCCTTTGATTACATATTCTCAGATCCCAAATCAGAGAAGGACAAGTGAAAGTCGATATCAGGCTATGTGTTCACTTTTAGAAAGAGGTGGAACAAGGAAATGGAAGATTGATAAGCAGGACGCTTCTCAGACTCTCTAATAACCGAATAGCAGCCTCAGAGGCAGCAGAAGTTTTGGTTAGGTTCCGGGATAACCTCTGGACTTGGATATGACTCTTAGTTTACCAAAGGCTATTGAATAGTGGTGCATGGTAAACTGGAAGAAGTCAAAGTCAAAAAGTGATGATAACACATAGAGCAAGTACCACCTGATACGAGTCATCGTCGAGGGAGACGACGCTGTAGTCACCAAGATAACTTCAAAGCGGCAACCTAGATTGCTCATTCACATGGTACTTCCTGGAAGTACAACTTAAGCACGTGATGAGTATGGGAGTCGGGAGTTTGGAGGAAATGACTAGACCTTAGTACAAGTGGGAGATTGTTGGAGTTGTGTACTTAATGTCTAGATTTAAGTAACGGAAACTCCCGGTCATAGCATTTAATCTATTTAATTAATAAACAATCGTTTGCATTTAATTATCGATAATAGTCCTGGATTCTATACGTTGTAGTTAGTATGGTGTGCGACGTCACACAGAAGATCATACTATCGGTTACTCGTATTTAATCAAACAGTTGCTCACGACCTAGATGGACACGGACCAATCCATCGGTATAGTCGTTGTGTGAAAGAGAAAATAATTTGTCTTAATTATTTTATCACACTTGTACACTTAGTGTATTGGGCGGATCGCTTGAGACTTATCAATTAGGATTGCCGTTGATAATTGATTTAAGTCTCAGAGTATTTTATTCTCAATCGCCGATACTATTGCGGGTGTGCATCCCAGCGATCATCGCGAGATGATCGCGAACCCTGTGTCTAATTGCGGAACCGACAACCCAATCGAAATCCCGATCGCCGGAGTTCACGCGAGCACGCCATGCGGACCGGGGCTCAACCAAACACACGACATACCCGAAGGCATGCCGCGGCCAGCCGAGCCCCCGCTAGGGCTCGCGATCGCACAACGTGATCGCCGGGGTTGCGCACGGCAACCCCACGGCGAGTCCGGCGACTCGCCGTTCGCGGAGGAGGGGCTGCTCGCCATGCGAGCAGCGGCGACACCAGCCCGCCGTCCCAGCGATCGAGCCCGCGCTCGATCGCACCCCCGGCGTCCAGCCGGGGTCCTCGTGCGTGCGTCCCCGGCGTCCAGCCGGGGCGCTTTATGGTTCGATCCCCACGGGGATCCACGAGCTGCCGCGGTCCGGTGGTTCGACCACCACCGCTCGGCTCGTCCCTCGTAACCGGGGTTCGTCCTCGGATCTTGGTTCACGGTATTTTTACGATGATTAAACGATAAAATCATAAAGAGGGTTTTACGATTTACCTCGTTCTCGTTGTTCGGAAAAACGAAGAACTCAAAGGAAAAAACTCGTCTGCTTCGTAGTCTAGAACAGTACTTCGAAAGTACTTTTACAGCAGTCGAATATTCCATTCCAGGATTACCTTGATATCCTCCCACTATGCTCACCGCATAGCCGATATCAGGTTCTCGTTTTCAACATTGCATTTATTAAGCTTTTCACACTCAAAGTGTAGGAAACCGCTTTCATTGCTTCTATCTCCTTTTGTGTTCCCAAAACACATGTCCTCAGATAGATGCATTCCGTGTCTGAAAGGTAACGAACCTTTCTCGAAATCTTGCATGTTAAAACAAACCATAATCATATATATGTAAGATGTCCAGGAGAAGTACAATGTTCTTTCCTAGAGATCCAAGATCTCAAGAACATGTCCAACTTCTTCCTTTATCTTTCATATTGATTTATCTAGACAACCATCATTTTATGTCTTGACAACATCTTTACATTGTTACCAATGATAAGAATGTTCTCTACAAAAAACCCGAGAAACACCACCTTGTTTTCCATCATGTTTCCAATACACACTATTCGTCTATGCTTTTGATGAATCCATAAAATGGACTATCTCATCAATTTGCAAGTACCACGAACTCAATGCTTTGTTTCAATCCATAAATGGATCAACTAATCTTGTACTCTAAATGATCTCGCCTCTTAGCAATAATCCTTATTGCTCTCCAAGAAGGCACATTTAGATCTAGTACGGCCTTCATGTAGATCCAGGGATCGATTTCATGTATACTAGGTCCAGAGTCCGAAGACTCTCCTAGTCTTATGAATATCTCCGGTTGTCCCACAACCTACCACTACAATGGCATTCCGGTGTATAAACAGTGATAACAGTAGGTGCAGTTAGTGGTGTACCGCTACTCGGTTCGGCTGGTTCTAAGTCTTAATCTTTCTCTCTCATTTCAAAGTATTACGTCACCTTGGGCTTGTGGTTCATCATATAGTCTTTCTCCAAGAACCAGGCGTTAGAGCTTATAACGTCCTTCTGGTTCATAGTACTATTGAACACACATCTTTTGTTCTTCTAGGATATTCTACAACCGCATTTGAATGCGCCGTTGTTTCCAGACATATCCATAGAACATAGGTAGTTCCGTATAACTCATGATTTTACTATTTCTATAAGAGTTCCATTTTTTGTTTACGACACACCATTTCTACACAACAGTGTATGGTGTAGTCATTTGGGATCAAATCCCAATCTATGATTAGTATGCCATGCATTCCTCCGACAGCTACTTGCCTCCGCGATCAAATCGCAGGCTACAAATGGATATATCTTGATGGTTCTCCACAATTGCTTAGTGTCCATTGACTTGTCAAAAACACTTGCTTTTGTGGCACATCAGGTATTCTAATCCATTTCTCGAGTAATCATCAAATGAAGTACTCATACCTTATTGTCTGAGTAGACATAGGTCTGCATACATCAGAGTTAATCAATTCCAATACTTGTCCGGATCTTATATCTTATATCCATAAAGGATTGCTTAGTCATATTATCTTTCAAATTAGATTCTTAGGTCGGAAGGTTCACTCCTTCAACTTAATTGATCAAATATCAATTTTCGACCTTTGAACTTCTTATTTGAATAAACATGACTCAGCATAAGAATCCACAAGTATAATTGATAAAGAAATCTCTTATTAGTAAAACGAGTTTCATACTACGGTTCGTTGCATCGGGGTGGACTCAGGATTCATCATTTATATATTGCTAGCTAATGTACCAGAATAGATAATATCTTTATTTCTTCTTATAACCATCAAATGATTAAAAGAAATAAAATATCTATTCATTAAATTTCAGAAATCCAGAACAGAGTTCTTTCTAAAATTAAAGGTACATAAAAGCAATAACTCAAAATGAAATCCTATAAAATGTCCTCCACTGCAACTGCTGCCTCCTCTACAGCATTGCCCATGTAGACTACGATTTTTTTTCTTTTCCAAGTCGTCAGGTTTCCTGGAACCCTTGCATTTAAAATGCACATACCGTCAGTGGTTCCATATCTACACACCAGGTTCCGGTAGATAATACCACTGACTATGTTTTACGACTAAAGAAAATTTCGTACCTTCTTTGAGAGGATAATCAGACTTCCAGTACCCAGACTGTTTGCATCGAGAACACTTGCCTTTTGGCTTTCTCGTCCCATCTCGTGGTCTAAGCAACTTAGGACCACTGGGTTTCTTTGCTTGCTTTTCCTTTCCCCCGATTTTACCCTTAGGTTCGAAACCTATGCCATTGGCTACAAGAGCTTGCGATTTCCGTCTCAACTCGTCTAAAAGGTCAATCATCTCAAAAAACGTGTTTAAGCGTTTTCCTCGAATCGACTGGCCTTTATGAGTATCCTCATCGCCTCTTGTCTAGCCTCTACATCATGTCTAAACATCTCCTTGAGTTTGAACATGATATCATAATCAGTGGTTATCGCATAAGCATTTTCCCACTTCTTAAAATCAGTTCTTTCCTCATCAGTTAAGACATTTGTAGGCTCGGGAGGACAAAGCTCACTGAGTACAAACTTGTACTCTTTAACAGTCTGGACAATGTCTAGATCTCTATTCCAATCAATACATTTAGGGACCAATGAGTTAAAAATCCTTACGTATCACAAAAAGTGGGTTCAAAGCCATTCCTAATCTATTAGCACATATAACAACAAACAATCGATTTAATCTCCGATATTATCTCCCTCAAATAATATCATTAAACCACTAATCACATCTAAAATCCCATCAGATATGGCAAGCCACGTGGTGTGGACGTTTACCAATCCAAATGATTTAGCAATTAGATTTGCTTCGGTCATACATCACTTATAGCGTAACTTCGTGGGGAAGAATACTATAATGCGTATCTAAGTGTAAACCATTACTCAGTACTAAAGTAAATCGTTTGGAATTGCTACATCACCGCAAGCCACGTGGTGTGGACGTTTACGACAACTTCACAACTCTTCACAATTCCTTATAACTGTCTACATCAATTAATCCAAAATCCGTTAGTATAGCAAGCCACGTGGTGTGGACGTTTACTACACCAAGAGACTTTTAAAATTGACTCCCAATTACTTGATTCATTTAATCTTGTAAATCAAGACGCGGAGAATCATAAGTGAAACTCGAAGTTTCTTACCAGTGATTCACCATGCGAACGACCCTATCTCTCATAAATGAGGGAGCCGAGCAGACAATCGATCCACCTTCAAAAGGATGGTACGATGGTCTCTAATTTGTGTCCTCGACATGACCAAGTGGCTTTGGCTCCATTCCACTCCCCGGGGTGAGAATGAGTCGACTTGAAATCAGTTTTGGAAAGACAAATTAGGCATTGTTTGATAAACTTAATCAATGTTTCTCGTAAGAGGAATTACAAGAATTCTCCTCCAATGGCTTATCTATATGAACTTCGAAAGTTCATAAAAGTCACCAAGAGAACAGCAATGGAGACCATGGCATTGTTTCCAATCCCTCTCCCACTTAGCTTTTTATAACAAAGGGATACGCTATCTAATGCATAATTAAATACACATAAGCATGCATACATAAAATAAAGCACATAGAATATTATCACATAATCAAAATAATACTAGAATATTATTTTCCGACTATTATGGCTTTATCGCATCTCCGTATGCTTCTTCTAGTCTTTAGTCTTCGTTCTTGAATGCTCCATGTGACGGGAATATTAATTCCAATATTTAAATCTATTTATTTTTAATAAATCCAAAAGTTACTTAATTCAAAAATTAAGTCAATCGAATATATCAAAAATAAAATTAAATATTATTAATATTTTTATTTATTTTTATTTTCCTTTCTAATTCCATTAAATCTCTAGATCCTATCCAAGACCCACTTGGAATATTCTAGAAGATATCCATAATGAAATAAGGAAATAAAATAATTTAGGACTCCTAATCCTTCCAAATTAATTCCTTTCCTTTTCTATTAAAAATTCCATAAAGGAATAATTAAATAAGGAAAAATTAATTAAGGACTCTTAAAACTTTCCAAATTAATTATTTTCCTAATCCATTAAAAATTCTATAAAGGAATAATTAAATAGGAAAAATAAATTAATTCTAAATTTATTCATTTTCCTATTCCATGAAAATTCCCAAGAATAAGAATAATCAATAAGGAAAAATAAATTTATTCTAAATTTATTCTTTTCCTATTCCATGAGAATTCCCAAAAATAGGAATACTCAAAATAGAAAAACCGAATAATTTAGGAAAGTTGGATCTTGGCCGAGATGAACGCGGGTTGGGGATCCCCGCGCTCACCATGATCGACCACCCACCTAGAGGAGTCGAACTCCTCATGGTGGTCGATCGAGCCTCATGAGATCGGCCATGGGGATGGCCGATCGAGCCCTCCCTCTCTTCGTCTCCTCCGTCACAATTTTCCGGTCGTCGTTTCGTCCTCGATCCAACGTAAAATAAATTACAAATTTATTACTACGCTATCTGGCATCGATTCTCTACATGAAAACGACCTCAAACAATTTCCGGAAAAATTAAGAACACGCATTCACCACACAAGAACGAATCTCGACATCAACGAGAGTTTAATCATCAAGAGAAATATTATGACATTAATTAACAATAATTAAATCTAGCCATAATAACCGTAAACCCTGCAAGGTAGAATAATTTATCGAAAAATACCATGAACTAAAACCAACGCTCTGATACCAATTGTTGGAAATCGATATCCCGGAATTAATAAATTAATTAAAATTAATTATCTAATTAATTCCGACCGAAATCCTTTGGAGATCGAATATCCGGGGTTGTCAAATTGCGGAATGACAACTCCAATCGACTCCCGGTTGCCGGAACATCCCGCCACGAACCACGACGAATCCGGACTCAACCAAACCCTAACCGCGGGCGAACCCACGGCTTGTTCGGTCGAGCCCTCGCATGGGCTCGCGGCTGATCACGGTAGCCGCCTAGGGCTGCCCTTGGCAGCCCGCTGGGCACCCCAGCCACGCCCCGGGCGATCGCCCTCCAGCCACGGTCGAACCCGTGGCTTGCGATCGCCCCAGCTGCCGCCAGCCACCGCCGCGCGAGCGGCGGTCCAGCCGTGCGAGCGGCAGCCCCTCCGCGTGAGCGGAGGTAGCACCGTGCGAGCGGTGCTTCTCGGGCAACAAGGGTTTTCGCACAGCTAGGGCACGATCGAGTCTCGGCGTCCAGCCGAGGCTCTCGCCCTCTCGACCCCTCCCGTCGAGCCGTTGAGCCGCCGGCGGTCCGGTGATCTTCGATCACCACCGCCCGGTTCAACCTCGACATGGGTCGCGTTCTCGGATCTTGGTTCAAGATATATTTACGATAATTAAACGATTAAATCATAAAGAGGGTTTTACGATTTACCTCGTTCTCGTTGTTCGGAAAAACGAAGAACTCAATTTGAAAACCTTGAGATCTTCCCACGTATTCCTTGCACTAGCTCGGACGTCGTGTGGGCGACGATCTTCCGAACTCCATGGATCTCCCTCTCTACTTTCTCTCTCTAGAATTGTGATCTTCAAGTTATGAGAATAGAGAAGACCATGTAGTGCTTTTATAGGCTATGTAGGGGATCTTAAGGAGGTGGAATATTGGGCTTCCAATAATAGTGATTAAATTGAGCCCAAGCCCAAATCTATTAATCCTTACTATTATTAATTAATTTATTTTCCACTATGTAAATTAATTGTACTCCCAATATTAAACCATATTATATCAAATAATATTTCTCCGGTAGTATTATTTATTCCATGTATTTAAGATATAAATATCCATGAATAAAATTAATTTATTGCTAATTAATTTATTCATCTCTTATTTCCGAGACTAGTACCATTCAACCTTAATTATTATGCGGAACGAATCCACCTGCAGGGTTTACATAATAATTCCTTATGAACTCATCTCGGGGATATTATCAACCCTTACGGGATACACTTTCCCGTCAAGTATTCACGGCATGCCATATATAAAATACCGTGACCCAACTTTACCGGTAATTGATCGGTTATTCTAATCAATCAATTCCTTTGGAAAATCAAAGTCACTAATATTAAATGCACACACCCGCAATAATATCAGGGATTAAGAATAAAATACTCAGAAATTTAAATCGATTATCCAAGGCAATCCTAATCGATAAATCTCCAGCGATCCGCTCAATAAACCAAGTGTACAAGTATGATAAAATAATCAAGACCAATTATTTTCTCTCTCATACAACGACTATACCGATGGATTAGTTCTTGTCCATCTAGGTCGTGAGCTACTGTTTGATTATGTACGAGTGACTGATAGTATGATCTTCCGTATGATGACGCACACCATACTAAATACAACGTATATAATCCAGAACCATATTTGCATTTATTTAATTATAAATAATTAAAAACAAACGATTATTTATTTAATTAGGTTAAATACTATGACCGGGAGTTTACGATACTTAAATCTATGTTGGAGTTGTGTACTTAATGTCTAGATTTAAGTAACGGTAAACTCCCGATCATAGCATTTAACCTATTTAATTAATAAACAATTATTTGCATTTAATTATATGCAAATCATAGTTCTGGATTTCATACGTTGTAGTTAGTATGGTGCTGCATGGGCGCACAGAAGATCATACTATCGGTTACTCGTATTTAATCGAACAGTTGCTCACGACCTAGATGGACACGAACTAATCCATCGGTATAGTCGTTGTGTGAGAGAGAAAATAATTTATCTTAATTATTTTATCACACTTGTACACTTGGTGTATTGGGCGGATCAGCTTGAGATTTATTGATTAGGATTGCCTTGGATAATCAATTTAAATCTCGGAGTATTTTATTCTTAATCCCCGATATTATTGCGGGTGTGTATATTTAATACTAGAGGCTTTGATTTTCCAAAGGAATTAACCGATTTAATTATTGGGTTAATTACCGGTAAAGTTGGGTCGCTATATTTTATATATGACATGCCGTGAATACTTGACGGGAAAGTGTATCCCGGAAGGGTTGATAATATCCCCGAGATGAGTTCATAAGGAATTATTGTGTAAACCTCATGAGTGGATTCGTTCCGCACAATAATAAAGGTTGAACGGTACTAGTCTCGGATATAAGATATGAATATTATTTATTGAGCAATAAATAAATTTATTCATGGATATTTAAATCTTAAATACACGGAATAAATAATACTAATCGGAGAAATATTATTTGATATAATATGGAATAATATTGGGAGTGCAATTTTATTTATATAGTGGAAAATAAATAAAATTAATATTGATAAGAATTAATAGATTTGGGTTGGACCCAATTTAATTTTCAATATTGAAGCCCAATATTTATTCTCCTTATGATCCCCTACGTAGCCTATATAAGCACTACATGGTCTTCACTTTTCAAGAGAGAATTAATTGACCTACGGAGTTCATAAAGTCTTGAGAGTGAGGAAGATCCATAAGTGTTCGATAGCTCGTCGCCCACCCGACGTTCGAACGGAAGTGCAAGGAATACGCGGGAAGATCACGAGGTCATCAACGATTCGTTTCTCCGTACAACGAATCAAGGTAATAATCGAGAAACCCCCTTCTATGATTATGTGCGTTGAATAATTGTGATATATACATGAACGCGCGATCCGGGAGAACGACGAACCTCGGGGACGGGGATTCGAGATCCCCGGCGAGGATCGAAGGGGCGGCCGAACCCTAGGGTTCGGACCGCCGCGACGCGCGACAAGGGGACGAGCCCCGGCTGGACGCCGGGGCATGGGATCGACTTCGGTCGATCCCCGAGGTGCCACGGGCTGGTGCCGTGGCGGACCCCAGCCCCCTCGTCGGAGGCGCGTGACGCGAAGCCCTCGGCTGGAGCCAAGGGGCGATCGAGCCCGTGAGCTCGATCGCGGGTCGCTGCGGGGATAACCCGCAGCCGCCTCGTGCGCGCTACGGGGATTCCCGTAGCGGATGCGCACGGGGCTGACCCCGTGCGAGCAGCGAGTCATCGCGACTCGCTGCGGGCTGCTACGAGCAGCCCCGGGGATCGCTACGAGCGATCCCCAGCGATCGTCGAGGACGATCGCGAGCCCCTCGCGGGGGCTCGGCTGGGTGCACGCGGTCTTCGGACCTCGTTGGGCATTCGGTCGGGCCCCGGCTCTTGAGGTAGTTCGCGTTCGTGGATCCGACTCGCGGGAGAAAATCGGCTGGGGGCGGGCTGCGTGTCTTCGGGCGTGTAGTCTCCAAAGGTCGGACTCCTGCGGATGAGTCGGAGATCCAATCTTCGGTGATCGAGGGTTTTTGATCGGGTTATCGGTTCCGCAATTTATTTTGATAGCCCGGGACATCGAATCCCAGCAAATGGTATCAGAGCGTTTGGTTTCGTGTTCATGTATATGTTCGATTATTGTTCTACCTTGCAGGATTTCCGGCTATCATGGTTGGATTTAATTAATTGGTTTTTAATTAATTATCATGATTATTAAACTCTCGGACATGTCGAGATTCGTTTTGTGTGGTTGAATGTTTGTAATAGTAAAAATTCGGGGGTTGACCGAATTTAGGATTTATTATTACGCACTTTATTTTCCGGAAAATGTATAGGGTCGATTTCATGTATAGAATCGATACCGGAATTGTAATTTAAATTTTGTAATTTTAATTACGTTGGTTCGATGATGAGACGATCGCCGGAAGACGAAGGAATGACGAGAAGACAAGGGCTTGGGATCGATCACATGATGGTGATCGACCCATAGCCTAGCCGGCGTGGCTAGGCGGCGGCGGCACTCCTCCCCGAGTGGCCGGCCGATCCATCAAAGTGGGAATGGCGTGGGATCTCCCAATCCCATGCTATTCCTACAAAAATCTACTTTCCAAATTAATTCGGATTTTTCCTATTTGAGTACTTTCCTTTTGGAAACTCTCATGGATTAGAAAAAGAATTAATTTAAATTAATTTTATTTTCTATTGATTTATTTCCTTCATGGAAATATTCATAGATTATAAATTTAATTAATTTAGTACTAAATTTATTTTTCCTATTTGATTATTCCTACTCATGGGAATATTCATGGATTAGGAATAAAAATAAATTTGGAAAGTAGTAGTCCTAATTAATTTATTTTATTTCCTTGTTCTATTATAGATATCTTCTAGAATATTCCAAATTTTAATTGGATAGATTATTCTAGAGATTTAATAGAACTAGATAGGAAAATAAATAAATAAAAATATTAATGATATTTAATTTTATTTTTGATATATTCGATTGACTTAATTTTCGAATTAAGTAACTTTTGGATTAATTGAAAATAAATAGATTTAAATATTAGAGATTAATATTCTTGTCACATGGAGCATTCAAGAAACGAAGACTGAAGACTAGAAGATGCATATGAAGATAAAGCCATGATAGTCGGGGAAAAATAATTTCTCTAGCATTATTTTTTACTATGTGCTATGTGCTTTATTGCTTTCATGCATGCTTATGTGTTTAATTATGCATTAGATAGCGTATCCCTTTGTTATAAAAAGCTAAGTGGGAGAGGGGATGGAAACATTCCCATGGTCTCCATTACTGTTCTCTTGGTGACTCTTATGAACTTTTGAAGTTCGTATAGATGTGTCATTGGAGGAGAATTCTTGTAATTCCTCTTACAAGAAACATTGATCAAGTTTATCAAACAATGCCTAATTTGTCTTTCTGAAACTGACTTCAAGTCGACTCATTCTCACCCCGGGGAGTGGAATGGAGCCAGAGCCACTTGGTCATGTAGAGGACACAAATTAGAGATTTTCGTGCCATTCTTTGATAGATGGGTCGTTTGTCTGCTCGGCTCCCTCATTCGTGAGAGATAGGGTTGTTCGCATGGTGAATCACTGGTTAGAAACTTCGAGTTTCACTTATGATTCTCCGCGTCTTGATTTACGAAAATCGAATGGATCTGGTAATTGGGAGTCAATTATAAAAGTCTCTTAGTGAAGTAAACGTCCACACCACGTGGCTTGCTGCACTGACGGATTTTGGATTAATTGATGTAGACAGTTGTAAGGAATTGTGAAGAGTTGTGAAGTTGTCGTAAACGTCCACACCACGTGGCTTGCGGCAATGTAGCAATTCCAAACGATTCACTTTGGTGCTGAGTAATGGTTTACACTTAGATACGCCTTGTAGTATTCCTCCCCACGAGGTTACGCTATAAGTGATGTATGACCAAAGAAAATCTAATTGCTAAATCATTTGGGTGGGTAAACGTCCACACCACGTGGCTTGCCTTACCTGATGGGATTTTAGATGTGATTAGTAATTTAATGATATTATTTAAGGGAGATAATATCGGATATTAAATTAATTGTTTGTTTAAATGTGCTTATAGGTTTAGAGAATAGCTATGAACCCACTTTCTATGATACTCAAGGAGCATAAGCTCACTGGCACCAACTATATTGATTGGAAGAGAAATTTAGACATTGTCCTAACTTCGGAAGAGTACAAGTTTGTACTCCATGAAGTGTGCCCTGCTGAGCCCACGGCTGCCTCAACTGATGAGGAAAAACTGACATATCGGAAGTGGAAAAAGGCTGATGAAATGGCTAGGTGTTATATTTTGGCTTCCATGTCAAATGTACTCCAAACCCAACATGAGTCGATGGACACTGCCTATGATATGATGTTTAACCTCAAGGAGATGTTTGGGGAGCAAGATCGTGCGGCAAGGCAAGAAGCCATGAGAGTCCTCATGTCGACTACTCAATCTGAAGGAACGCCCGTAGGGGAGCACATTCTTAAGATGATGAGTTTGTTGAATGAACTTGAGGTCCTAGGAGCTTCTATTGATGCTGAGACGCAAGTCGACATCATACTCCAGTCTCTGGCCCCTAGTTTTGAGCAGTTTCGTATGAGCTATAATATGGGTAAACTATCTTATACTCTTGCGAAACTCCTGACTGAACTAAAGGCGGCAGAGGGGATCTACAAGAAGGGCAAGTCTCAAGCGCTTGTAGCTACCAAGTCCAAAGGCTTTAAGCCTGGTGGAGGTAGGGGCAAGAAAAGGAAGCAAGCCATAAAACCCAGTGGTGCCAAGAGGAGTGGACCACGAGTGGGGGCTAGTAAGCCAAAGGGCAAGTGCTTCCGATGCAACAAGTCTGGACACTGGAAGTCTGAATGTCCTCTCAAAGGTACGGATTTTTCTTTAGTCGAAAAAACATAGTCAGCGGTATTATCTACCAGAACTCTGGTGTGTAGATATGGAACCACTGACGGTATGTGCATTACTTTAAAATGCAGGGGTTCCAGAAAACCCGGCGACTTAGAGAAGAAGAGTTCGAGTCTACATGGGCAAAGCTGTTGGGGTAGCAGCGGTTGCAGTGGAAGACATTTATCTGTTTTAAGTTTTCATTTCAGTTATTGCTTTATGTACCCCTTATTTTGAAAAAGAACTTTTGTTCTGGTTTTCTTTATTATTAATGGATATTTTATTTCTTTAATCATCTGATGGTTTGGATAAGAAATAATAGTCATATCTATTCTGGTACATTAGATAGCAATACATGAATGATGAATCCTTAGTCTACCACGATGCAACAAACCGTTATATATAACTTGTTTTACTTATTAGATGTATTTCTCTTGTCAATCATTATACTTGTGAATTCTTGAACTTGGTAGTATCTATTCAAAAGGGATTCAAAAGGTCGAAATTGATTTGATCAATTATAGTTGGAGGAATGGACCTCCCGACCTAAGAATGGATCTTGAAAGATGATACAACTGAGTTAACCTTTCTGATAAAGGATGGAACTCAGACAAGTATAGGAAATGATTTATGGTTAATGCGGTATGAGTAATTAGAGAAGGTACGAGTCGTTCTTTCAAGAATACTCGAAGATGGATTGGACTACTTGTTGTGCCATAAAGGCGGAGTGTTTTCAACACAAAGCCACTATGGGGATCCTTCAAAGTATATCCATTTGTAGCCTGCGACCTGATCGCGGAGGCTATCACCTATCTAAATAACACATAGCATAAATCAAAGAATGAGATTAAGTCTCAAGCACATGCACTGATGTGTAGACATGGTGTGTCAGGAATGAGAAATGGGATTCTAATGGTAAAAGAACAAGTTTGTTCGGAACTACCTATGTTCTATGGATATTTCTGGACGCAACGGCACATTCTATGTGGTTGTAGAATATCCTAGAAGAACAAGTAATTGTATGTTCAATAGTACTACGAACCAGAAGGGTGTTCTCGCCCGGTTCATAGAGGAAAAACTATTAGATGAACTACAATGCCCTAATTGACAAAGTACTTTAAAATGAGGAAAGGGAAAGACTGAGAACCAGCCTGACCGAGTAGTAGTACACCACTAACTGCACCTAATGTTGTTACTGTTATACACCGGAACGCCATTGCAGTGGGAGGTTGTTAAGCAACCAGAGATGTTCATAAGACTGGAGGAGTTTTGAACTCTGGATCCAGTATACATGAAATCGATCCCTAGGTCTGCATAGGAATTAGCGAAGAAGGTGTGTTAGAGACGTAATGGAAACAAAGGTGGTGTTTCTCGGAATTTTGTGTAGATAACACTTTGACATTGGCGACAATGTGAAAATGTTGTCAGACATAAAATAGAGGTTGTCTAAATAAATCGAGATATAAGATTGAGAAGAAATTAGAGCATGTTCTTAAGATCTTATGATCTAGAGATAAGAACATTGTACTTCTCCTAGACATCTTGTACGATTAAGGTTTGTTTTAAACATGCATACTTCTGAGAAAGGTTATTGCCTTTCAAAGACAGAACAAACATCTATCTAAAGGTTATGTGTTCGAACACATGAAGGAGATAGATGAGGACAAAGCAGTTTCCTATACTTCAAGTATGGAAAGCTCTATAGATGCAATGTTGTAAAACAAGAACCTGATATCAACTATGCGGTTTGCGTAGTGGGAGGATATCAAAGTAATCTGGATAAGGGATGTTCGAATGCTGCAAGAGTACTTTCATAGTACTGGCTTGAGCAAGACGAAATCTTCTTAGATTACAGATTCTCAGATCCAAAAATCAGAGAAGGACCAGTGAAAGTCGATATCAGGCTATGTGTTCACTTTTAGAAAGAGGTGGAACCATGAAGTGAAAGAGTGATAAGCGGGACGCTTCTCAGACTCTCTCATAACCGAATAGCAGCCTCAGAGGCAGCGGAAGTTTTGGTTAGGTTCCGGGATAACCTCTTGACTTGGATATGACTCTTAGTTTACCAAAGGCTATTAGATAGCGGTGCACGGTGAACTAGAAGAGGTCATAAGTCAAAAGTGATGTTAACACATAGAGCAAGTACCACCTGATACGAGTCATCGTCAGGGGAGACGACGTAGTAGTCACCAAGATAACTTCAGAGCGGCAACCTAGATTGCTCACTCACATAGTACTTCTCGGAAGTACACTTTAAAGCACGTGATGAGTATGGGAACCGGGAGTTTGGAGGAAATGACTAGACCTTAGTACAAGTGGGAGATTGTTGGAGTTGTGTACTTAATGTCTAGATTTAAGTAACGGTAAACTCCCGATCATAGCATTTAACCTATTTAATTAATAAACAATTATTTGCATTTAATTATATGCAAATCATAGTTCTGGATTTCATACGTTGTAGTTAGTATGGTGCTGCATGGGCGCACAGAAGATCATACTATTGGTTACTCGTATTTAATCGAACAGTTGCTCACGACCTAGATGGACACGAACTAATCCATCGGTATAGTCGTTGTGTGAGAGAGAAAATAATTTATCTTAATTATTTTATCACACTTGTACACTTGGTGTATTGGGCGGATCAGCTTGAGATTTATTGATTAGGATTGCCTTGGATAATCAATTTAAATCTCGGAGTATTTTATTCTTAATCCCCGATATTATTGCGGGTGTGTATATTTAATACTAGAGGCTTTGATTTTCCAAAGGAATTAACCGATTTAATTATTGGGTTAATTACCGGTAAAGTTGGGTCGCTATATTTTATATATGACATGCCGTGAATACTTGACGGGAAAGTGTATCCCGGAAGGGTTGATAATATCCCCGAGATGAGTTCATAAGGAATTATTGTGTAAACCTCATGAGTGGATTCGTTCCGCACAATAATAAAGGTTGAACGGTACTAGTCTCGGATATAAGATATGAATATTATTTATTGAGCAATAAATAAATTTATTCATGGATATTTAAATCTTAAATACACGGAATAAATAATACTAATCGGAGAAATATTATTTGATATAATATGGAATAATATTGGGAGTGCAATTTTATTTATATAGTGGAAAATAAATAAAATTAATATTGATAAGAATTAATAGATTTGGGTTGGACCCAATTTAATTTTCAATATTGAAGCCCAATATTTATTCTCCTTATGATCCCCTACGTAGCCTATATAAGCACTACATGGTCTTCACTTTTCAAGAGAGAATTAATTGACCTACGGAGTTCATATAGTCTTGAGAGTGAGGAAGATCCATAAGAGTTCGATAGCTCGTCGCCCACCCGACGTTCGAACGGAAGTGCAAGGAATACGCGGGAAGATCACGAGGTCATCAACGATTCGTTTCTCCGTACAACGAATCAAGGTAATAATCGAGAAACCCCCTTCTATGATTATGTGCGTTGAATAATTGTGATATATACATGAACGCGCGATCCGGGAGAACCGCGAACCTCGGGGACGGGGATTCGAGATCCCCGGCGAGGATCGAAGGGGCGGCCGAACCCTAGGGTTCGGACCGCCGCGACGCGCGACAAGGGGACGAGCCCCGGCTGGACGCGGGGGCATGTGATCGACTTCGGTCGATCCCCGGGGTGCCACGGGATGGTGCCGTGGCGGACCCCAGCCCCCTCGTCGGAGGCGCGTGACGCGAAGCCCTCGGCTGGAGCCGAGGGGCGATCGAGCCCGTGAGCTCGATCGCGGGTCGCTGCGGGGATAACCCGCAGCCGCCTCGTGCGCGCTACGGGGATTCCCGTAGCGGATGCGCACGGGGCTGACCCCGTGCGAGCAGCGAGTCATCGCGACTCGCTGCGGGCTGCTACGAGCAGCCCCGGGGATCGCTACGAGCGATCCCCAGCGATCGTCGAGGACGATCGCGAGCCCCTCGCGGGGGCTCGGCTGGGTGCACGCGGTCTTCGGACCTCGTTGGGAATTCGGTCGGGCCCCGGCTCGTGAGGTAGTTCGCGTTCGTGGATCCGACTCGCGGGAGAAAATCGGCTGGGGGCGGGCTGCGTGTCTTCGGGCGTGTAGTCTCCAAAGGTCGGACTCCTGCGGATGAGTCAGAGATCCAATCTTCGGTGATCGAGGGTTTTTGATCGGGTTATCGGTTCCGTAATTTATTTTGATAGCCCGGGACATCGAATCCCAGCAAATGGTATCAGAGCGTTTGGTTTCGTGTTCATGTATATGTTCGATTATTGTTCTACCTTGCAGGATTTCCGGCTATCATGGTTGGATTTAATTAATTTGTTTTTAATTAATTATCATGATTATTAAACTCTCGGACATGTCGAGATTCGTTTTGTGTGGTTGAATGTTTGTAATAGTAAAAATTCGGGGGTTGACCGAATTTAGGATTTATTATTACGCACTTTATTTTCCGGAAAATGTATAGGGTCGATTTCATGTATAGAATCGATACCGGAATTGTAATTTAAATTTTGTAATTTTAATTACGTTGGTTCGATGATGAGACGATCGCCGGAAGACGAAGGAATGACGAGAAGACAAGGGCTTGGGATCGATCACATGATGGTGATCGACCCATAGCCTAGCCGGCGTGGCTAGGCGGCGGCGGCACTCCTCCCCGAGTGGCCGGCCGATCCATCAAAGTGGGAATGGCGTGGGATCTCCCAATCCCATGCTATTCCTACAAAAATCTACTTTCCAAATTAATTCGGATTTTTCCTATTTGAGTACTTTCCTTTTGGAAACTCTCATGGATTAGGAAAAGAATTAATTTAAATTTATTTTATTTTCTATTGATTTATTTCCTTCATGGAAATATTCATAGATTATAAATTTAATTAATTTAGTACTAAATTTATTTTTCCTATTTGATTATTCCTACTAATGGGAATATTCATGGATTAGGAATAAAAATAAATTTGGAAAGTAGTAGTCCTAATTAATTTATTTTATTTCCTTGTTCTATTATAGATATCTTCTAGAATATTCCAAATTTTACTTGGATAGATTATTCTAGAGATTTAATAGAACTAGATAGGAAAATAAATAAATAAAAATATTAATGATATTTAATTTTATTTTTGATATATTCGATTGACTTAATTTTCGAATTAAGTAACTTTTGGATTAATTGAAAATAAATAGATTTAAATATTAGAGATTAATATTCTTGTCACATGGAGCATTCAAGAAACGAAGACTGAAGACTAGAAGATGCATATGAAGATAAAGCCATGATAGTCGGGGAAAAATAATTTCTCTAGCATTATTTTTTACTATGTGCTATGTGCTTTATTGCTTTCATGCATGCTTATGTGTTTAATTATGCATTAGATAGCGTATCCCTTTGTTATAAAAAGCTAAGTGGGAGAGGGGATGGAAACATTCCCATGGTCTCCATTACTGTTCTCTTGGTGACTCTTATGAACTTTTGAAGTTCGTATAGATGTGTCATTGGAGGAGAATTCTTGTAATTCCTCTTACAAGAAACATTGATCAAGTTTATCAAACAATGCCTAATTTGTCTTTCTGAAACTGACTTCAAGTCGACTCATTCTCACCCCGGGGAGTGGAATGGAGCCAGAGCCACTTGGTCATGTAGAGGACACAAATTAATATTGATAAGAATTAATAGATTTGGGTTGGACCCAATTTAATTTTCAATATTGAAGCCCAATATTTATTCTCCTTATGATCCCCTACGTAGCCTATATAAGCACTACATGGTCTTCACTTTTCAAGAGAGAATTAATTGACCTACGGAGTTCATAAAGTCTTGAGAGTGAGGAAGATCCATAAGAGTTCGATAGCTCGTCGCCCACCCGACGTTCGAACGGAAGTGCAAGGAATACGCGGGAAGATCACGAGGTCATCAACGATTCGTTTCTCCGTACAACGAATCAAGGTAATAATCGAGAAACCCCCTTCTATGATTATGTGCGTTGAATAATTGTGATATATACATGAACGCGCGATCCGGGAGAACGACGAACCTCGGGGACGGGGATTCGAGATCCCCGGCGAGGATCGAAGGGGCGGCCGAACCCTAGGGTTCGGACCGCCGCGACGCGCGACAAGGGGACGAGCCCCGGCTGGACGCCGGGGCATGGGATCGACTTCGGTCGATCCCCGGGGTGCCACGGGCTGGTGCCGTGGCGGACCCCAGCCCCCTCGTCGGAGGCGCGTGACGCGAAGCCCTCGGCTGGAGCCGAGGGGCGATCGAGCCCGTGAGCTCGATCGCGGGTCGCTGCGGGGATAACCCGCAGCCGCCTCGTGCGCGCTACGGGGATTCCCGTAGCGGATGCGCACGGGGCTGACCCCGTGCGAGCAGCGAGTCATCGCGACTCGCTGCGGGCTGCTACGAGCAGCCCTGGGGATCGCTACGAGCGATCCCCAGCGATCGTCGAGGACGATCGCGAGCCCCTCGCGGGGGCTCGGCTGGGTGCACGCGGTCTTCGGACCTCGTTGGGCATTCGGTCGGGCCCCGGCTCGTGAGGTAGTTCGCGTTCGTGGATCCGACTCGCGGGAGAAAATCGGTTGGGGGCGGGCTGCGTGTCTTCGGGCGTGTAGTCTCCAAAGGTCGGACTCCTGCGGATGAGTCGGAGATCCAATATTCGGTGATCGAGGGTTTTTGATCGGGTTATCGGTTCCGCAATTTATTTTGATAGCCCGGGACATCGAATCCCAGCAATCTAGACATTAAGTATACAACTCCATCAGCTTAACCTCAAGAAGTTTTTGGTTATCAGGACAGGACAGGCGGGCAAAATGAAATGAGGCAACTCATGACGGCCATCATGTCGGAAAGAACGCCCGTGAGGGATCACGTTCTTAGAATGTTGGGCTATCTTAATGAGATAGAGATTCTGGGAACAATTATCAATGGGGTAACCCAGGTTGATATAGTGCTCCACTCACTGCCGAGAAGTTTTGAGTAGTTCCGCCTGAACTAAAACATGGATAAGAGGTCTTATTCATTGGCGGAGCTCCTGGTTGAACTTCAAGCGGCTGAGGAAATCTTTAAGGGCTCTCAAAGCACTTGTGGCTGAGAAATTGGCTCTTCCTAGGCCTTCGAGCGGCAAAAGGAAGAAGAAGCAAATACGGAAACCCAGTGGGCCTAATATATATGGACCACGGAATGGGACAAGCAAGACCAAGGGGCAAGTGCTTCCGTTGTAAGCAGTCTGGATACTGGGAGTTTTAATTGTCCTCTCAAGCAACAAGAAGTTGACTCTTCCTTAGTCACCGAAACATGCTCAGTGGTGTTATCCACCAGTAACTGGTGTGTGGATGCGAGAACCACTAATCATGTCTGCACTTAAATGCGGGGGTTCCAGGAAACCCGGAGACTTAGAAAGGAAGAAGTAATAACCTACATGGGCAATACTGTTAAGGTAACAGCCGTTGCAGTGGGAGATGTTAAATGGTTTTAACGGTAGGACTTTAGTTCTAATAAATTGTCTTTATGTGCCGATATTTAGAAAGAAATTTCATTTCGGATTTCTAAATTGGCTTAGAATGGATATTCCGTTTCTTCTGATAGTTTCATACTTATCAGAGTAGGAAACAGGGATATTATCTATTCTGGTACATTGATAGACAATTTAATACTAAATCCGTGTTCTTCCACGATGCAACACACCGGAGCTAATAACACATTGTCGAAACCCAATAAGAGTAAAGATCCTTCTAGGATGAATCAAATGTACTTATGGAATCTTAAGCTAAATCATTTTAACTTAAGTACGATTCAAAGGATGAAAGCTGATGGACCACTCAGCTAGGTTGAAGGAAAGGACCTTCCAACCTTCGAATCATACTTGGAAGTTTAAATGATCAAGCAACCCTTTAAGGTTAAAGGGAAAAGATCCAAGAAAGTACTAGAGTTGATTCGCTCTGATATATGCAGACCTCATTGAGGAGTAAGGCATACTTATCTAGAAAATGGGATTAACTCCCAACAGACTACACCATTTATGCCTCGGCAAAATAATGTGTTGTAGAGAAGGAATAGGACTCTTATGGATATGGGAAAGTAGACAATGAGTTAATCGGAGTTACCTAATTCGTTTTTGGGATATGGCTTGGAAACAGCGGCGTTTATCCTGAACTTGATTCCTTTGGAAACTTGTACAGATATTCGGCTGTTTATAGGATACCCTAAGAAAACGAATTGAGATATGTAATATAGTCCAAAGGACCAGATGTTCATTGATTGCATCAATGTTCGGTTCTTAGACATGGACTATATATATGCAAGATCCATTGCTGTTCTCTTGGTGACATTTATGGACTTTTGAAGTTCGTATAGACAAGTCATTGGAGGAGAATTCTTGTAATTCCTCTTACGAGACACATTGATTAAGTCTATCAAACAATGCCTAATTTGTCTTTCCAAAACTGACTTCAAGTCGACTCATTCTCACCCCGGGGAGTGGAATGGAGCCAAAGCCACTTGGTCATGTCGAGGACACAAATTAGAGGCAGACGTACCATCTTTTGAAGGTGGATCGATTGTCTGCTCGGCTCCCTCATTCTATGAGAGATAGGGTTGTTCGCATGGTGAATCACTGGTTAGAAACTTTGAGTTTCACTTATGATTCTCCGCGTCTTGATTTACAAGATTAAATGATTCAAGTAATTGGGAGTCAATTGTAAAAGTCTTTTGGTGTAGTAAACGTCCACACTATCGTGGCTTGCTACATTGAATGGGATTTTGGAACGATTGATGTAGACAGTTATAGAAGGGAGTAAAGGAGCGTATGTTAACGTAAACGTCCACACTATCGTGGCTTGCGGTGAATATGCGTGTCCCAAACAATCTTCTTAGATACTGAGTAATGGTTTACACTTAGGTACGCTTCTTAGTATTCTTCCCATCGAAGTAACGCTAATGATGATGTACGACCGAAGGAAATCTAATTGCTAAATCATTTGGATAGGTAAACGTCCACACTATCGTGGCTTGCCATATCTGATGGGATTTTAGATGTGATTAGTGGTTTAATGATATTATTTGAGGGAGATAATATCGGAGATTAAATCGATTGTTTGTTGTTATATGTGCTCATAGATTAGGATATGGCTTTGAACCCACTTTATGTGATAACTAAGGATTTTTAAACTCACTAGTCCCTAAATGTAATGATTGGAATAGAGATCTAGACATTGTCCAGACTGTTGAAGAAAACTGGTTAGTACTCAGTAAGCTTTGTCCTCCCGAGCCTATTGACATAGGCGGCTAGACAAGAAGCGATGAGGATACTCATAAAGGCCAGTCGCTTCGAGGAAACGCTTAAACACGTTTTTGAGATGATTGACCTTTTAGACGAGTTGAGACGGAAATCGCAAGCTCTTGTAGCCAATGCCAAAGGTTTCGAACCTAAGGAAAAAAACGGGGGAAAGGAAAAGCAAGCAAAGAAACCCAGTGGTCCTAGGTTTCTTGGACCACGAAATGGGACGAGAAAGCCATGAGGCAAGAGTTCTCGATGCAAACAGTCTGGGTACTGGAAGTCTGATTATCCTCTCAAAGAAAGTACGAAATTCTTCTTTAGTCGTAAAACATAGTCAGTGGTATTATCTACCGGAACCTGGTGTGTAGATATGGAACCACTGACGGTATGTGCATTTTAAATGAAAAGGATCCAGGAAACCTAACGACTTGGAAAAGAAGAAATCGTAGTCTACATGGGCAATGCTGTAGAGGAGGCAGCGATTGCAGTGGAGGACATTTTATAGGATTTCATTTTGAGTTATTGCTTTTATGTACCTTTCATATTAGAAAGAACTTTGTTCTAGATTTCTAATAAATGGATATTTTATTTCTTTTAATCATTTGATGGTTATAAGAAGAAATAATGATATTATCTATTTTGGTACATTGACTAGCAATATATAAATGATGAATCCTGAGTCCACCACGATGCAACGAACCGTAGTATGAAACTCGTTTTACTAATAAGAGATTTCTTTATCAATTATACTTGTGGATCCTTATGCTGAGTCATGTTTATTCAAATAAGAAGTTCAAAGGTCGAAAATTGATATTTGATCAATTAAGTTGAGGGAGTGGACCTTCCGACCTAAGAATCTAATTTGGAAGATAATATGATTAAGCAATCCTTTATGGATATAAGATGTAAGATCCGGACAAGTATAAGAATTGATTGACTCTGATGTATGCAGACCTATGCCTACTCAGACAATAAGGTACGAGTACTTCA
This sequence comes from Euphrasia confusa, assembly GCA_954870475.1. NCBI lineage: Eukaryota > Viridiplantae > Streptophyta > Magnoliopsida > Lamiales > Orobanchaceae > Euphrasia > Euphrasia confusa. The sequence goes on from OX940966.1 coordinate 20,802,770, forward strand.
TTTTATGATTACTCGAAAAATGGATTAGAATACCTGATGTGCCACAAAAGCAAGTGTTTTGACAAGTCAATGGACACTAAGCAATTGTGGAGAACCATCAAGGTATATCCATTTGTAGCCTGCGATTTGATCGCGGAGGCAAGTACCTGTCTGAGGAATGCGTGGCATACTGATCAGAGGTTGGGATGATCCCAAATGACTACACCATACACTTTTTTGTGTAGAAATGGTGTGTCGTAAACAAGAAATGGAACTCTTATAGAAATAGTAAAAGCATGAGTTATACGGAACTACCTATGTTCTATGGATATGTCTGGAAACAACAGCGCATTCAAATGCGGTTGTAGAATATCCTGGAAGAACAAAAGATGTGTGTTCAATAGTACTATGAACCAGAGGGACGTTATAAGTTCTAACGCCCGGTTCTTAGAGAAAGACTATATGATGAACCACAAAGCCCAAGGTGACGTAATACTTTGAAATGAGAGAGAAAGATTAAGACTTAGAACCAGCCGAACCGAGTAGCGGTACACCACTAACTGCACCTACTGTTATCACTGTTTATACACCGGAATGCCATTGTAGTGGGAGGTTGTGGGACAACCGGAGATATTCATAAGACTAGGAGAGTCTTCGGACTCTGGACCTAGTATACATGAAATCGATCCCTGGATCTACATGAAGGCCGTACTAGATCTAAATGTGCCTTCTTGGAGAGCAATAAGGATTATTGCTAAGAGGCGAGATCATTTAGAGTACAAGCTTAGTTGATCCATTTATGGATTGAAACAAAGCATTGAGTTCGTGGTACTTGCAAATTGATGAGATAGTCCATTTTATGGATTCATCAAAAGTATAGACGAATCGTGTGTATGGGAAACGTGATGGAAACAAGGTGGTGTTTCTCGGAGGTTTTATGTAGATGACATTTTATCATTGGTAACAATGTAAAGATGTTGTCACACATAAAATGATGGTTGTCTAGAAAAATCGATATATGAGATGAAGAAGAAGTTAGAGCATGTTCTTAAGATCTAGGATCTCAAGAAAAGAACATTGTACTTCTCCTGGACATCTTACATATATATGATTATGGTTCGTTTTAACATGCATGATTCCGAGAAAGGTTCGTTACCTTTCAGAGACGGAATGCATCTATCTAAGGATATGTGTTTTGGAACACAAAAGGAGATAGAAGCAACGAAAGCAGTTTCCTACACTTTGAGTGTGGAAAGCTTAATAAATGCAATGTTGAAAAACGAGAACCTGATATCGGCTATGCGGTGAGCATAGTGGGAGGATATCAAGGTAATCCTGGAAAGGAATATTCGACTGCCGTAAAAGTACTTTCGAAGTACTGTTCTAGACTACGAAGCAGACGAGCATTTCCTTTGGATTACATTCTCTTAGATTTCTAATCAAATGAGGACCGGTGTAAGTCGATATCAGGCTATGTGTTTCACTATTGAAGGAGAAGGAGTTTTAACATGGAAGAGTGATAAGCACGATGCTTTCGGACTCTGCCATGGGTAACCAAATAGCGGCCTCAGAGGCAGCGGAAGTTTTGGTATAACTCCGGGATAATCTCTGGGACTTAGATGTGATTCTTAATTTGCCAAAGGCTATGTAAATAGCGGTGCAATGGCAAATGGTAAGAAATCACAAGTCCATAAGTGTAAGATAACACATAGTGCAAGTACCACCTGATACGAGTCATCGTCGAGGGAGACGACGCTGTAGTCACCAAGATAACTTCAGAGCGGCAACCTAGAGTGCTCATTCACATAGTACTTCTTGGAAATACAACTTAAGCACGTGATGAGTATGGGAGTCGGGAGTTTGGAGGAAATGACTAGAACTTAGTACAAGTGGGAGATTGTTGGAGTTGTGTACTTAATGTCTAGATTTAAGTGACAGAAACTCACGATCCATTGCCATTAATCTATTTAACTAAATGAACAATTGTTTGCGTTTAATTAAATATATGCAAAACATAGTCCTGGATTCTATACGTTGTAGTTAGTATGGTGTGTCGGGCCCCACACAGAAGATCATACTATCGGTTACTCGTATTTAATCGAACAATTGCTCACGACCTAGATGGACACGGACCAATCCATCGGTATAGTCGTTGTGTGAGAGAGAAAATAATCTGTCTTGATTATTTTATCACACTTGTACACTTGGTGTATTGAGCGGATCGTTGAGATTCATCGATTAGGATTGCCGGCGATTATCGATTCGAGTCTCAGTGTATTTTATTCTTAATCCCCGAAACTATTGCGGGTGTGTATATTTAATATAAGTGACTTTGATTTACCAAAGGAATTAACCGATTTAATTATTGGGTTAATTACCGGTTAAGTTGGGTCACTATATTTTATATATGGCATGCCGTGAATACTTGACGGAAAAGTGTATCCCGGAAGGGTTGATAATATCCCCGAGATGAGTTCATAAAGAATTATTATGTAAACCCTGCAGGTGGATTCGTTCCGCATAATAATTAAGGTTGAATGGTACTAGTCTCGGATATAAGAGATGAATAAATTAATTAGCAATAAATTAATTTTATTCATGGATATTTATATTTTAAATACACGGAATAAATAATACTACCGGAGAAATATTATTTGATATAATATGGTTTAATATTGGGAGTGCAATTAATTTTATATAGTGGAAAATAGAATTAATTAATATTGATAAGGATTAATGGACTTGAGCATTGGGCTCAATTTAATCTTCAATATTGGAAGCCCAATATTCCACCTCTTTTAGATCCCCTACGTAGCCTATAAAAGCACTACATGGTCTTCTCTATTCTCATAACTTGAAGATCACAATTCTAGAGAGAGAAAGTAGAGAGGAGGATCCATGGAGTTCGGTAGATCGTCGCCCACACGACGTCCGGGCTAGTGCAAGGAATACGTGGGAAGATCTCAAGGTCATCAAATTGAGTTCTACGTTTTTCCGAACAACGAGAACGAGGTAAATCGTAAAACCCTCTTTATGATTTTATCGTTTAAATTATCGTAAAAATGTCGTGAACCAAGATCCGAGGGACGGAGATCCAAACCTAGGATGTGCCGGGCGATGGGGATCGAGGATCCCCGGACCACCACGGCTAGGAATCCACGGCAAGAGGTGGATCCCCGTGAGCACGCCGGCTGGACAGCCCAGCGCCGCTCGCGCGGTGCTGTCTCCGCTCGCGCGGAGAGGCTGCCGCTCGCACGGCTTGACCGCCGCTCGCGCGGCGGTGACTGGCGGCAGCTGGGCTGATCGTGAGCCACGGGTTCGACCGTGGCTGGAGCTCGATCAGCCGGGGGGCAGCTGGGGCGTGCCCAGCGAGCTGTGCAAAGGGCTGAACCCTAGCGCTCGCATGGTGCGAGCGCACGCCTCCTTCGGGCAGCAGCGGCTCGGCCGCGGCTAGGGCTCGTTGCGGGCTGTTCCGTGAGGGTTCTCGGCGTGCCCAGCGGGCTGCCAAGGGCAGCCCTAGGCGGCTGCCAAGGACAGCCGCGAACCCTTGCGAGGGCTCGACCGAACAGCCCGGGTTCGCCCGTGGTTGAGGTTTTGGTTGAGTCCGGCTTCGTGGTGGTTCGTGGCGGGATGTTCCGGCAACCGGGAGTCGATTGGAATTGTTGTTCCGCAACTTCTACAATTCCGGATATTCGATCTCCAAAGGATTTCGGTCGGAATTAATTAGATAATTAATTTTAATTAATTTATTAATTCCGGGATATCGATTTCCAACACGGGGTTTCCCGCAGCGGATTCACGGGCTGGCCGAGCCCCTCCCGTACGCGTCGCACGGGACTCACGCGGGCTGCTACGAGCAGCCCCACACGGCTGTCGCGAACAGCCGCGAGCCCACGCGTGGTGGCTCGATCGAACAAGCCACGGGCTATCCCCGTGGCGGGTTTGTTTGATTAGGCTATCCCCGTGGAGGTTCGTGGCGGGTTTCCGGCAACCGGGATTTCGATTGGGTTGTCGGTTCCGCAATTTTGACAATCCGGATATTCGATCTCCGAAGGATTTCGGTCGGAATTAATTAGATAATTTATTTATTTAAATTTATTAATTCCGGGATATCGATTTCCAATAATTGGTATCAGAGCGTTGGTTTTAGTTCATGGTATTTTTCGATAAATTGTTCTACCTTGCAGGGTTTCCGATTATTATGGCTAGATTTAATTATTGATAATTAATGTCATAATATTTCTCTTGATTATTAAACTCTCGGTGATGTCAATATTTGTTCTTGTGTGGTGAATGCTTGTTCTTAATTTTTCCGGAAATTGTTTGAGGTCGTTTTGTAGAGAATCGATACCGGATAGCGTAGTAATAAATTTGTAATTTATTTACGTTGGATCGATTCCGAAACGACGACCGGAAAATTGTGACGGAGGAGACGAACGAGAGGGAGGACTCGGATCGATCATCCCCATGATCGGTCCATGGAGGATCGACCCGAGAGAGAGGGGGCAGCCGTGGGAGGCTCTCGGCCACGCCTAGCCACCGGTGGTGGTGGCGCGCCGGATGGGGGCGGCGGCGGTGCTCCTCCTCGGTGGTGGTCGATCGGTTGGGGGTGGTGCGGAGATCCCCACTCCGTGCTACTCCTAACCGAGATTTACTTTCCTAAATTATTCGGTTTTCCTATTTTGAGTATTCCTATTTTTGGGAACTCTCATGGAATAGGAAAAGAATAAATTTAGAATAAATTTATTTTTCCTTATTGATTATTCCTATTATTGGGAGTTTTCATGGAATAGGAAAAGGAATAAATTTATAATTAATTTATTTTTCCTATTTAATTATTCCTTTATGGAATCTTTAATGGATTAGGAAAATAATTAATTTGGAAAGTTTAGGAGTCCTAAATTAATTTTTTTCTTATTTAATTATTCCTTTATGGAATTTTTAATGGATTAGGAAAAGAATTAATTTGGAAGGACTATGAGTCCTAAATTATTTTATTTCCTTATTTCATTATGGAAATCATCTAGAATATTCCAAGTGGGTCTTGGATAGATTATTCTAGAGATTTAATGAAGTAGAAAGGGAAAATAAAATAAATTATTTTATTTCCTTATTTCATTATAGAAGTCTTCTAGAATATTCCAAGTGGGTCTTGGATAGATTATTCTAGAGATTTAATGAAGTCGAAAGGGAAAATAAAATAAATAAAAATATTAATAATATTTAATTTTATTTTTGATATATTCGATTGACTTAATTTTCGAATTAAGTAACTTTTGGATTAATTGAAAATAAATAGATTTAAATATTGGAATTAATATTCCCGTCACATGGAGCATTCAAGAACGAAGACTAAAGACTAGAAGACGCATACGGGGATGCGATAAAGCCATAATAATCGGAAAATAATATTCTAGTATTATTTTGATTATGTGATAATATTCTATGTGCTTTATTTCATGTATGCATGCTTATGTGTATTTAATTATGCATTAGATAGCGTATCCCTTTGTTATAAAAAGCTAAGTGGGAGAGGGTATGGAAACATATCCATGGTCTCCATTGCTGTTCTCTTGGTGACTTTTATGGACTTTTGAAGTTCGTATAGACAAGTCATTGGAGGAGAATTCTTGTAATTCCTTTTACGAGAAACATTGATTAAGTTTATCAAACAATGCCTAATTTGTCTTTCCAAAACTGATTTCAAGTCGACTCATTCTCACCCCGGGGAGTGGAATGGAGCCAAAGCCACTTGGTCATGTCGAGGACACAAATTAGAGACTTTCGTGTCATTTGATGACTAGATCGATTGTCTGCTCCGCTCCCTCATTTATGAGAGATAGGGTCGTTCGCATGGTGAATCACTGGTTAGAAACTTCGAGTTTCACTTATGATTCTCCGCGTCCTGATTTACAAGATTAAATGATTCAAGTAGTTGGATGTCAATTGTAAAAGTCTTTTGGTGTAGTAAACGTCCACACTATCGTGGCTTGCTACATTGAATGGGATTTTGGAACGATTGATGTAGACAGTTATAGAAGGGAGTAAAGGAGCGTATGTTAACGTAAACGTCCACACTATCGTGGCTTGCGGTGAATATGTGTGTCCCAAACAATCTTCTTAGATACTGAGTAATGGTTTACACTTAGGTACGCTTCTTAGTATTCTTCCCATCGAAGTAACGCTAATGATGATGTACGATCGAAGCAAATATAATTGCTAAATCATTTGGATAGGTAAACGTCCACACTATCGTGGCTTGCCATATCTGATGGGATTTTAGATGCGATTAGTGGTTTAATGATATTATTTGAGGGAGATAATATCGGAGATTAAATCGATTGTTTGTTGTTATATGTGCTCATAGATTGGGAAATGGCTTTGAACCCAGTTTCTGTGATACGTAAGGAATTTTAAACTCACTGGTCCCTAAATGTAATGATTGGAATAGAGATCTAGACATTACCCAAACTGTTGAAGAGTACAAGGTTGTACTCAATGAGCTTTGTCCTTCCGAGCCTATTGACATAGGCGGCTAGACAAGAAGCGATGAGGATACTCATAAAGGCCAGTCACTTCGAGGAAACACTTAAAAACGTTTTTGAGATGATTGACCTTTTAGACGAGTTGAGACGGAAATCGCAAGCTCTTGTAGCCAATGCCAAAGGTTTCGAACCTAGAGGCATGACTCGGGAGAAAGGACAAGAAAGCAAAGAAATCCAGTGGTTCTCTTTGGACCACGAGATGGGATGAGAAAGCCAATAGGCAAGTGTTCTCGATGCAAACAGTCTGGGTACTGGAAGTCTGATTATCCTCTCAAAGAAAGTACGAAATTTTCTTTAGTCGTAAAACATAGTCAGTGGTATTATCTACCGGAACCTGGTGTGTAGATATGGAACCACTGACGGTATGTGCATTTTAAATGCAAGGGTTCCACGAAACCCGACGACTTAGAAAAGAAGAAATCGTAGTCTACATGGGCAATGCTGTAAAGGAGGCAGCTGTTGCAGTGGAGGACATTTTATAGGATTTCATTTTGAGTTATTGCTTTTATGTTCTTTTCATATTAGAAAGAACTTTGTTCTGGATTTCTAATGAATGGATATTTTATTTCTTTTAATCATTTGATGGTTATAAGAAGAAATAATGATAGTATCTATTCTGGTACATTAGCTAGCAATATATAAATGATGAATCCTGAGTCCACCACGATGCAACGAACCGTAGTATAAAACTCGTTTTACTAATAAGAGATTTCTTTATTTAATCATTTATACTTGTGGATTCTTATGCTATGTCATATTTATTCAAATGAGAAGTTCAAAGGTCGAAAATTGATTGTAAGATCAATTAAGTTGAAGGAGTGGACCTTCCGACCTAAGAATCTTATTTGGAAGATAACATGACTAAGCAATCCTTTATGGATATAAGATATAAGATCCGGACAAGTATTAGAATTGATTGACTCTAATGTATGCAGACCTATGTCTACTCAGACAATAAGGTACGAGTACTTCATTTGATGATTACTCGAGAAATGGATTAGAATACCTGATGTGCCACAAAAGCAAGTGTTTTGACAAGTCAATAGACACTAAGCAATTGTGGAGAACCATCAAGGTATATCCATTTGTAGCCTGCGATTTGATCGCGGAGGCAAGTACCTGTCTGAGGAATGCATGGCATACTGATCAGAGGTTGGGATGATCCCAAATGACTACACCATACACTTTTAGTGTAGAAATGGTGTGTCGTAAACAAGAAATGGAACTCTTATAGAAATAGTAAAAGCATGAGTTATACGGAACTACCTATGTTCTATGGATATGTCTGGAAACAACGGCGCATTCAAATGCGGTTGTAGAATATCCTGAAAGAACAAAAGTTGTGTGTTCAATAGTACTATGAACCAGAGGGACGTTATAAGTTCTAACGCCCGGTTCTCAGAGGAAGACTATGTAATGAACCACAAGCCCAAAGTGACGTGATACTTTGAAATGAGAGAGAACGAAGAAGACTGAGAACCAGCCGAACCGAGTAGCGGTACACCACTAACTGCACCTACTGTTATTACTGTTAATACACCGGAATGCCGTTGTAGTGGGAGGTTGTGTGACAACCGGAGATATTCATAAGACTAGGAGAGTTTCGGACTCTGGACCTAGTATACATGAAATCGATCCCTAGATCTACATGAAGGCAGTACTAGATCTAAATGTGCCTTCTTGGAGAGAAATAAGGATTATTGCTAAGAGGCAAGATCATTTAGAGTACAAGCTTAGTCAATCCATTGATGGGATTGAAGGAAAGCTTAGAGTTCGTGGAACTTGCGCATTGATGAGATAGTCCATTTGATGGATTCATCAAAAGGCATTGACGAATCGAGTGTTTAGGAAACGTGATGGAAACAAGGTGGTGATTCTCGGAGGTTTTATGTAGATAACATTTTATCATTGGTAACAATGTAAAGATGTTGTCAGACATAAAATGAGGGTTGTCTAGAAAAATCGATATATGAGATAAAGAAGAAGTTGGAGCTTGTTCTTAAGATCTAGGATCTCAAGAAAAGAACATTGTACTTCTCTAGATATCTTGTACGATTATGGTTCGTTTTAACATGCAAGATTCCGAGAAAGGATCGTTACCTTTCAGACACGGAATGCATCTATCTAAGGACATGTGTTTTGAGAACACAAAAGGAGATAGAAGCAATGAAAGCAGTTTCCTACACCCTGAGTGTGGAAAGCTTAATAAATGCAATGTTGAAAACAAGAACCTGATATCGGCTATGCGGTTAGCATAGTGGGAGGATATCAAGGTAATCCTGGAAAGGAATACTTGACTGCTGTAATGAACATTTTAAGTACTTTCGAAGTACTGGAGACTATGTTCTGGATTACGGAGCAAGCGAGCATTTCCTTTGGATTACATTCTCTTAGATTTCTAATCAAAGAAGGACCGGTGTAAGTCGAAATTAGGCTATGTGTTTCACTATTGAAGGAGAAGGAGTTTTAACATGGAAGAGTGATAGGCACGATGCTTATCGGACTCTGCCATGGGTAACCAAATAGCGGCCTCAGAGGCAGCGGAAGTTTTGGTATAACTCCGGGGTAATCTCTGGGACTTAGAGGTGATTCTTAATTTGCCAAAAGGCTATGGGTATAGCGGTGCGATGGCAAATGGTAAGAAATCACAAGTCCATAAGTGTAAGATAACACATAGTGCAAGTACCACCTGATACGAGTCATCGTCGAGGGAGACGACGCTGTAGTCACCAAGATAACTTCAGAGCGGCAACCTAGAGTGCTCATTCACATAGTACTTCTTGGAAGTACAACTTAAGCACGTGATGAGTATGGGAGTCGGGAGTTTGGAGGAAATGACTAGACCTTAGTACAAGTGGGAGATTGTTGGAGTTGTGTACTTAATGTCTAGATTTAAGTAACGAAAACTCACGATCCATTGCCACTAATCTATTTAATTGAATAAACAATTATTTGCGTTTAATTATTTATAATTAAATATATGCAAATTATAGTCCTGGATTATATACGTTGTAGTTAGTATGGTGTCGACGTCACACAGAAGATCATACTATCGGTTACTCGTATTTAATCGAACAGTTGCTCATGACCTAGATGGACACGGACCAATCCATCGGTATAGTCGTTGTGTGAGAGAGAAAATAATCTGTCTTGATTATTTTATCACACTTGTACACTTGGTGTATTGGGCGGATCGTTTGAGATTTATCGATTAGGATTGCCGGCGATAATCGATTTAAGTCTCAGTGTATTTTATTCTTAATCCCCGATACTATTGCGGGTGTGTATATTTAATATATGTGACTTTGATTTTCCAAAGGAATTAACCGATTTAATTATTGGGTTAATTACCGGTTAAGTTGGGTCACTATATTTTATATATGGCATGCCGTGAATACTTGACGGGAAAGTGTATCCCGGAAGGGTTGATAATATCCCCGAGATGAGTTCATAAGGAATTATTATGTAAACCCTGCAGGTGGATTCGTTCCGCATAATAATTAAGGTTGAATGGTAGTAGTCTCGGATATAAGAGATGAATAAATTAATTAGCAATAAATTAATTTTATTCATGGATATTTATATCTTAAATACACGGAATAAATAATACTACCGGAGAAATATTATTTGATATAATATGGTTTAATATTGGGAGTGCAATTAATTTATATAGTGGAAAATAAATTAATTAATATTAATGGGATTAATAGATTTGGGCTTGGGCTCAATTTAATCATTAATATTGGAAGCCCAATATTCCACCTCCTTAAGATCCCCTACGTAGCCTATAAAAGCACTACATGGTCTTCTCTATTCTCATAAGTTGAAGATCACAATTCTAGAGAGAGAAAGTAGAGAGGGAGATCCATGGAGTTCGGTAGATCGTCGCCCACACGACGTCCGAGCTAGTGCAAGGAATACGCGGGAAGATCTCAAGGTCGTCAAATTGAGTTCTTCGTTTTTCCGAACAACGAGAACGAGGTAAATCGTAAAAACCCTTTTTATGATTTTATCGTTTAATTATCGTGAAAATATCATGAACAAGATCCGAGAGACGAGACTCGACACGAGGTCGAACCGGGCGGTGGTGGGCGCGGACCACCGGACCGCCGGCGGCTCGACGGCTCATGTCGGATGGGTCGAAGGGCGTGAGCCTCGGCTGGACGCCGAGGACTCAATCGAGCAAGGCTCGATCACCCACACGGGCTCGGCCGTGAGCTGCGGGGTTTCCCGCAGCGGATTCACGGGCTGGCCGAGCCCCTCCCGTACGCGTCGCACGGGACTTACGCGGGCTGCTACGAGCAGCCCCGCACGGCTGTCGCGAACAGCCGCGAGCCCACGCGTGGTGGCTCGATCGAGCAAGCCACGGGCTATCCCCGTGGCGGTTTTGTTTGATTAGGCTATCCCCGTGGAGGTTCGTGGCGGGTTTCCGGCAACCGGGATTTCGATTGGGTTGTCGGTTCCGCAATTTTGACAATCCGGATATTCGATCTCAGAAGGATTTCGGTCGGAATTAATTAGATAATTTATTTATTTAAATTTATTAATTCCGGGATATCGATTTCCAACAGCGTAAAACCCGAAACGGCGCCTATCACGGCGCAGTTATTTATAATTAAACGCGACCTTCTGTAATAATTAGTTAAACGCGACCTTTTGGAATCCCGCGAGAAACATTATTTATAGTGATTTATGCAGGCCTAATCTCTATTAAACTCTGAATATTTCTTGGTCCTTGATCCTCATACCAATAATGGATACCCCTCATATAGCTGATGCTTTCATTGTTGTGCTGACTGATGAACATATTGAATCTAGACGGTTTCGACTTCCCGAACGTTTCTACCGTTTGCGTGTGAGATACAATACAGAGCCTCCGCTCTTCTACCTCCGCGATGTTCACGGTGAGAGGTGGGTAACCTTGATGGGCTTTAAAGATGGCTTGGCGTATTTCTTCAATGGTTGGACTGACTTCCGCCACATCTACAAGTTGAAGAAAGGCATGACCCTCTTGTTCGAGAATAGGCCACTTCCAGACGAGTTCCTGGTGCAGATATTTAAAGAGGATGGAGATGAACTCAAGTCATTCTTGCCGAGACCTGCTCCAGGAAAGAGAGTATTCGAGGATGTACCTTCGTCGTCGTCGTCTCTGAAAAAGAGTAAACCATCTTAGGGTTTCGGCGTTAGGTTTTTCTTTTGTAAATCGGCGCCTTTTGTAATTCGGATTCCCCTAATTTAGTACACCAAAATTACTCCGTATTCCTTTTTCATTGTTTCCAAAATTATACGCTGGAATATTGCACCGTTGTTTCACGGTCAATATAAGATTCACGGTGCATACATGGTCTTACCACCATGTGTAGTGCACCGTGTACACACCGTGCGCGATAGTATACACTGTGAAATCTAATTTCTAGCCCTGCAACATATTTTTCACAATGTAGTACAAATTTACCAGAATATATGGAGAGAATGAAGCAAACGACTTCAAATTTCATATTTCGAAAAAAACACAATGACAAGTTCATTGAAAATCACTTAAGCATAACAATAATTATGATTACAAGAACCATAATTATGGAGACAATAAACAGAGTAGTCTTCAACTGGATGGATACGTCGTGCAATGACGTCTCCATCTTCTTCAGATCTTTCCTAATTTTAGCTTCTGTGGATTTCTCTTCCGCTCTTGACATTTTTTCATGTTGTATCTCTCCCTCATTTGACGGGTTACACCATGAATCGAATGTATGATCTTGACAATAATACATCAATTTTTGATAATTCTCAGATTTCGAGGACACACACGAATCTGAAGTTTCTTCCGACATTTACCACAAAATTTATCTTGGTACTTCAATCGGCTTGGTTGACCAATACTCACGGAGTTCACCGATTGTGTAGACATATTGTTGTGATCAGTTTTTTGACTGATTTGTTTCGGATGATTTGAATTCAAATTTGAATTCAAATGTTTGCTTATGTTGAAAGAGGACTGCGTATGGTTAGTTGGTTACACGTGTGACACGGCTGTCACGCAGTAACACGGCTGACAATCGTTTCCGCACCGTGTCACGGTTCAAGATACACAGTGGAACCATGTACAATTATTGATCCACCGTGATACGGTAATCATAGGAGTCTACCATTGGCTACAACACAGTACTGTGATCACACCGTGGACTTATTCATTCAGGCACCGTGTACAAATATTCGTGCACAAAACAGCAATTACAAACCAGTATTAATGAATCACAATGTGAAAACAATAAACATGTTTATACTGATACGTCAATCAAAATGGATCAGCAACATCATTCAAACTCAGCCAAAAAATCTTCAGGCATATCTGTATCCTGACCTCCTCAATGTACCCTTCATCGATGTTTTCTTTCCGATGCATCAGATGGTCGACAAACAAACGGTCAAGCTGCATGCTACAGTAAACTCCACAAGAGTTTTTATTAGTAACATCCTGGACGAATTGTTCGGCGTCCGGCATGACTTTCAACTCGAAGGCCTCCGTAATCGCATGGTGTTGACCCTTCTTTGCCCAGTAATCTGATCTCCTCAACACAAGAGGTAAAAACTCCATTAACAGCCTCAATTCGTCCTTCCGAAATCCGTATTCAGGATATGTCGCCAGTTGAGTATGAATTAATGAGTCATACAACTCGATGGTCCAATCTTCGGGGGATATTCGGACGGTGACCCAATGATGGTGGACATTACAAATCGCCACGAGCTTTACATGCCATGTTTAAGGTTTGCGAGTTAGACTTCAGTTTCACTCTAGTTAAAATGAAGCATGTATGCTTTTCAATACTTACGTGAGTAGGCTGGTCGGACTCCATTGACATCGGACCATATGTGTCATCCACTGCTTCTCGAAGAGAATCAGGCACTACCCAATCATCAATAGAGCCACGATGAATCTTATATGCAGCATCTATAGTACTCTGGAAAAAGTAATTATTAGTAAAAACGAAGGTGTCCAAAATGGCAGTACTGTAAAACTTACCCAAAATTGAGTGCTCAATAAGACTGTGTTTGTACTCCCTTTAACATCACAACCTTTGCACTTCAAATAAATAATATAGAGATCTAGCACCTCAGATTCGAAGGCCCAATTTAAGTCCTCAATTTTATCAAACAAGTCTGCACCCACTCTGTGGTCTATGGAGCCTCGACTGCACGATATCAAGTCGGTAGACCCGAAATTCATCCATTCTCTGAATAACGTTTCCACATATTCGAGTCCGCTTTGGTTCGCACTAGATTGCCAATGGAAACGTTTCATGAGTTCGAAGAATTTTTGAGCAACAACTTCCTTAAAGCAAGTGCCAGAATCATCAGCAAGGAACGAAACAATATCTGCCCTCAGTTCGGCGTCCCAAATCCTACTTACCTGGCGATCGATCTCATCGTTGTCCGGCCCCTCAGGACCGAAGACACCTGCTTTTCGACAGCAAATGTCCGTCACAGAAGTCGGATCAGGTCCGGAAACACGTCGCTTAGAAATAGGCCTTTCTATAGCACGTGAAGCTTTTTGTGCAGCACGCTTGTGAGACGGCTTGGCTCGATCTTTCTTCTTAATACCTCCTTTTCGTCGAGGTGGACAGAATTCAACAAAAAATAGCTCACAATCATCTATAGATTCAGTTACAGTAACATAATATAATGCTTTGGCCTCTTCCGGTGTAAGAATTAACGATTCAAAAACTTCCATCTACAGACAAATATACTCTGTATCAACGTACAACAACAATATAGTTCAACGCGTGTGCTTTTTAAGAATGAAAATTCAATAAAGTACCTTCTCATTGAAGAATTTAGTGACATCGCACGCAGCTTGTTTCGATGCAGTAGAGTCCCACATCAGGCAACGTGGAATTCTCGTAACCCGAGCACGTTTCGCGCATAATGCTCTGATCATGCATGGACGTCGTTTTGAGGTAGTAGGATAAATTCTGATAGGAATAAGCGCCCCAGGGAAATTCCTCCCAACAATCGTGGTCCTCGACCAACAACCATGCCGACTTATCGATTTTAACCTTATGGTCTCGGCAAAGCAATATGAAATGATACATGAGGAGCTTGGCTACTTTCATATAATCCTCCGCCTTCGCTTCTTTGCCGAGATTTACATCCTCAAACTTTTGGCGTAGCTCCGATAAGCTAATGGTTGTTTCTCCTTTGAAAAATCGAATAAACAAGCTATCGGGAGGAAACTCATGTGACTCAAAAATATCAAAGCCTGTGTAGTGCCCAAAATTGAGTCCCGTTACCATGGCATAAGCAGCCGGTGTGAATTTCGCGATCTTCTCACCGACATAAAACCAATGTTCCATCACCGGTATTGTCGGACCAGTCAACTCTCTACATAGGAAATGATGCAAATAACGAGATGCGTGTGCACCATGTCCTTTAACTAATCCTTCGTTGGGTTTTACAAATTCCAGAAAATGCTTCATATAGGAATGCTGAGCGAATTCAGCCAATGTTGCATCGCCGCCGTTGATTGAACCCATAACACGCTTTATCAAGTTTATCATGTCGAAACGGTAATACAAATTGATTCTTGGGGTGATCGACTGCAAAGCTACTGGTCTTTTCCATTCGTACCCAGCCTGAAAATATCAATCAAATTAGAGAAGATTTCACGATTCACGGTGAGTTTAAATTAACACCGTGGCACATCAAAGGGTGAAGTGTACACGGTGAACATCTAAGGGTGTAGTGTACACGGAGATGTTAAATCCACGACGAGCATATACAACAGTTATCAAGGGTATACGGGGAAGATACACACGGTGATGTCAACCACCGGGATCGTGCATAACCATAAGACGGAATTACACCGTAAGAAAAAAACTATTGAATATCACGGTGTAAATTCACCGTGAGCATACAAAACGGTGTTTTTCCACGGTGTACATTACACACGGTGTATTTACACCGTGGATCGAGCACGTACAAGACTGTAAGTACACATACACCGTGAAATAAAACACTGTCGTGAATCGTGATCATACACGACCGTAAATACACGCGGTAACTTTACACCGTGAGATAAATCACAGTCGTGGATCGTGCTCGTACAAGACCATAAGTACAAACGGTGTAAGTCACCCGTGAGATATATCACCGTCTTAAACTCTACCGTGATAATACACGTTGATAAAACTCACGGTTGAACCGTCGTCTACCAGAACTGACACACAACCGCATGCGAAAAAATTGCAGAGAGCAATAAACCATTAACCATTTTAAAATGTCGGAAACAAAAACCATATCTTGAATTTATATACCGGTATCAAATTACAAATCGAATGATTTACAAGCATCAAAGCTCGAATAATCGAAAGTTGGAAAGCTAGGGTTATGGACTTACCGGAGGTTGAGCGCGATTGTCTGGGTTGTCCATGTTGTCACTGCTTGCCATAATGATGATCGTCGGAGACGGAGTTGAATAGTTGATACGATAACAGTCGAGGCTGGTGTTTCACCGTGGCGGCGCTCGTCGTGCGTGTAAATTTCAAACGTTGAAAATTGATTTTGTGGGGCAACTTTATTTTTCTGATATTCTTTTTGTTATTTTGTAATATTCGATTTGTTTTTTTGTGAGAAAAGATAACTTTTGAGGGCACTTAAGTTTTTTCATTCAAATTGGCTTACTTAACTTACATTTTTATGGACGGGGGCTTCAGAACTTGTATACTCTTATGCTTTGGCCTTAAAATGCCTCCGCCCCTTTACAATTCTACTACACCTACTATTATACTTGTAAATTTGTAATATTATAAAATAATTATAAATTGAGTTGTTGTTTAAATTAATGAGGTTAGTAGATTAGTTGGTTGAATACTCAAATTTGAAAACATAAGGTTAAAAGTTCTAATTTAAAATATTGCAATCGATGTGCACTAATAAATAAATAAATAAATAATAATTGATAATTTAATTTTCTAAATTATAAAAAATTACAGCGAGTTTAAATAATTTAATAAATATTAATATAACTTGTTATTGTGTATCTGCAAATAATTATTTTAAGAATACCCATAAATAATGTGGAACTGTGAAATTATATTTGTTTTTTTAATCTCATAATAAATTTTTTATTTGCAATTAATTTGAAATAATTAATTAAAATTTTATTTTTGCAAACTTTATAAATTTATTCACAACTATATTTTATTTTAAAATTAAAAATATATTTCAACTTTTATGCTTTTGTTAAAAAAAATTTAAAAATAATATTTGTCAAATTTATATATATATATATATATATATATATACATATATATATATATATATATTATGGAAGGATATTTTTCCAAATTAAGCAAATAAAAATGAATAATGAAAAATACAAAAATAAAGAAGAGTTCACTACAAGGAAAATAAGGCATAATTAGTGTGGGGTAGGGAAAAAGGTAATTCACGAGGGTGCCCTAAATCATAACTTGAAACATACGTTTAGCATGTGATATGCTTTTACTCTGAAAAAATGTAAGTATTTTTAATAGTTACATTACAGTAATATTTATTTTAAATGAAAAAAATTATAGTAGTATATTCAATTAAAATATAACTGTCAATTTATACTTAAATTCTATTAAACATCCAAATGACTAATAATTCGATTGCTAACTAATAAAAAATAATTTTGTTTTGTAAGTTGATAGTTGTAAGTTGATAGCATTTCTTTAACGTGTATATATAATATGAGTATAAATTTTCACCATTAAAATACTAATTAATAATATTATTAAGAAGAAATGAACATTATTTTGTCATTTTCATTAATTACAAAACTAATTAGATTTTCATTAATTACAGAACTAATTAGAATTTATATTAATTTGCATTTGTTTTTCCTTCATTACACATTCCTATAATTTTGCAAAGCAAATCTCAATTTTATATATTTCCATAATTCACTTATTTAGATATTTCGAAAAAAATAATCGAAATATGGATTGCTTCAAAGTTTTTCTAAAATTACAACCGATTTACGTGATTTTCGGAGTCAATAGTATAATTTTCACAATTACGGCTGTCTTGATTCTTGATTTAGTTTATACTCCATTACTCCGTATTAATTAATTCAGAATCCCAACATTTTCTTAAATTAAAATGATCTATATATGGATATTAATCATTAAATCAGATATTTTACTCAAAAAATTAATTTAGAAATACTCGACTCGATCTGGACTCGGTACCGTACGTACTCATCCAGAGCGAGCCACGCGTATCGGTGACCATAAACGCTGTAGAAATCATACATACAAAAACAGAGGTTGAGGACTCATCACTCCTCACCAGTCCATAGGGTTTAATCCAAAGGACTATTTCTCCATTAAACCTCCACACCTTCTTTTCTTCCTCCGTAAAGATCTCATTTTTATCAAGAAAAAACAAAACCCGAATTCCAGCCACATTCTCGGAATTCGCATGCACCGACATTCAGAGGTTTGTCCGATTTCAATCGATTTTCTAACCGCATTTCCATAGGCAAATTAAAGATGTGGGCTTTTCCCAAACCCTCGGTATGATTCGAAAGAACATGGAAATCGCTCCGATTCTTGGGTTTTTCGTTATTTCTGTTTTGGTATCTGTTGTTGTTGTTGATTGCGTGACGGACCCGAACGATTTGAGGATTCTGATCGATTTCAAGAATGGTCTGAAAAACCCAGAGCTTCTGAAATGGCCCGGAGGCAATGATCCGTGTGGGCCCCCACAGTGGCCTCACGTGTTCTGTTCTAACGGCAGAGTGACTCAGATTCAGGTGCAGGGCCTCGGCCTCGAAGGCCCTTTGCCCCAAGACTTCAAC
This sequence comes from Euphrasia confusa, assembly GCA_954870475.1. NCBI lineage: Eukaryota > Viridiplantae > Streptophyta > Magnoliopsida > Lamiales > Orobanchaceae > Euphrasia > Euphrasia confusa. The sequence goes on from OX940966.1 coordinate 20,821,136, forward strand.
CAATTGGAAAAGCTCCAAAACATCGGCCTCCAGAAGAACAAATTCAACGGGAAGCTCCCCACTTTTCGCGGGCTGTCCGATCTCGAATTCGCCTTCTTGGATTACAACAGCTTCGACTCGATCCCTTCCGACTTTTTCCATGGGCTCAGCAGTGTCCGTGTGCTGGCCTTGGATGGGAACCCGTTGAACCAGAGCCTCGGTTGGGCATTGTCGAACGAGTTAGCCGAGTCGACTCAGCTCGTCAACTTCTCTTCCATGAGCACTAACATGATCGGGCCCTTGCCGGATTTTTTAGGGACTTTACCTTCGCTCGGCTCCTTGAAGCTGTCGTATAACAGTCTTTCTGGTAACATCCCAGCCACTTTTCGAGACTCCATGTTGCGAGAGCTGTGGCTGAATGATCAGCAGGGCAAGAAGGGTGGAATGAACGGCCCGATTAGCATAGTCGGGTCGATGCACGGGCTGACGAGCCTCTGGCTTCATGGGAATCAGTTTACCGGGTCGATCCCAGATGATATCGGGTCTCTGACCTTGTTGACTGACCTCAACCTCAACGCGAACCGTCTTGTCGGGCTTATCCCCGCGGGCCTCGCTGATTTGAATCTCCAGAAGCTGGATTTGAACAACAATATGTTCATGGGCCCGATTCCGAAGTTCAAAGCGAAAAGCGCTACATGGGAATCGAATTCCTTCTGTCAGAGTAGTCCCGGTGAAAAATGTGCCCCCGCAGTTACTTTTCTTTTGGATTTCCTACACGATTTGGATTATCCTGTTAAACTCGCTTCCAACTGGATGGGAAACGACCCTTGCACCGGGCCCTGGCAGGGAATCAGCTGCAACTCGATGAACGAGGTCTCCGTGATAAATTTGCAGCGTCTCGGGCTCAACGGCACACTCAGCCCGTCCCTCTCGAACTTACCGTCGTTAATCGAGATTCACTTGGAGAGTAACAATCTAAACGGGCTGATCCCCGACAACCTAACTCAGCTCACCTCGTTGAGAGTCTTGAACTTGAAGGGGAACAACTTCACTCCCCCATTGCCGAAATTCCGTTCCAGTGTAAAGGTCGTAACCGATGGCAACCCAAAATTCGATACCAATGTCTCCATTGCTCCCACCCCCGCCCCTCCGGGCCCCGCTGCCCCTGCTCCAGATTCCCCGCCCAAAATCGCCCCAGATTCCCCGCCCAAAAGCGTCCCAGATTCCCCGCCCAAAAGCGCCCCAGATTCCCCGCCCAAAAGCGTCCCAGATTCCCCACCACCTGCTGCAATCCGAAAGCCTGATTCCCCTAGCTCAAACTCAACCCGGGCCTTCACCGGCCCGACTCCAGGAAAACCCAAAATCCCCATCATAGCTATCGCCGTGGGAGGATCTTCTGTCTGTGCACTCGTAATTGCCGCCTTCGCCGTCTACTGCTTCCGGCGACGCAAAAAGACGAAAACGCCCCCAGCTCGTGTCTCGAGCTATCCCAAGGACTCGTCCAACCCTGGCGCGTTTTCGGACGCCTACTCTCAATGGCCCAGCAACTCGGAGAGCCTAACCAGCTACGGATACGAGAAGGAGCCCGGGAACTCGCTCGTCTCCCTTGAAATCCTTCGGCACGCAACCAGCGATTTCGCAAAGGAAAATGAGCTCGGACGAGGAGGGTTCGGCGTGGTCTACAAGGGCAAACTGGAAGACGGCTCGGAGCTAGCCGTGAAGAGAATGCTGGTCGGGGTGATGTGCAACACGGCTCTCGACGAGTTTCGATCGGAGATCAAAGTCCTTTCTAAAGTCCGGCACCGCCATTTGGTGTCCCTTTTGGGGTACTCGGCGGAAGGAGACGAGAGGTTGTTGGTGTACGAGTACATGCCTCAGGGCGCTCTGAGTAGGCATCTGTTTCGGTGGAAGAGCTTGGGCCTGGAACCTCTGTCTTGGACTAGGAGGCTTTATATTGCACTTGATGTGGCTAGGGGTGTCGAGTACCTTCACTCGCTCGCCCACCAGAGCTTTATTCACCGCGATTTGAAGTCAGCAAATATTCTCCTCGACAACAAGTTTAGAGCTAAGGTTGCGGATTTCGGGTTGGTGAAGTTGGCGCCGGATAGGGAGATATCTGTGGCAACTCGGCTCGCAGGAACTTTCGGCTACCTCGCACCTGAATATGCTGGTACCTACTTATATTCCGATCCTCGATATTTTTTTCCGTGTTGAGCCGGAATCTGTATGTTATATTTTTTGTGGTTTCGAAGTTACTACTACCTCCGTCCCAACTATATATGAAACGATTGACCGTTATTAGATTAAGATAAATGTTACTTTTTGACTAAAAAGTAAGGGGTAAAACCGTAAAAATGAATTTTTAAGTTAAAAAAGTAAAGTGATTGTGAGTAAAGTTTGATATAATCGTTTCTTGTGATTTTCGACATCTTCCAATGTTAGAGCCGATGTTCCTTTTAGAAGGGCAGAATCGAAGTATATATAGTGTTGAACAAGTAGGTGTAACCGTTGAGTTCTATGGTGGCGAACTCAATGGAGTCAGTTATAGTGATCCCGCTACTGTGAAAAAATATGCTAGACGCGCGATCGCGCGACTTTTCAATCGGATGGTGTTTTTCGTAGCAGTCCGAGGGGTTGGTTTACTTTTGGACATGCTTCATTTGCTTTTCTTATTCGGACACATTTGGCATGGTGCTATAATCTTGTTCAGAGATGTTTAGATGCTCAAGTATAATTTTGAGCATTCCAAAAATCAATATAATTTAGATATGACAGTGGGTTGCCCGGGATTCGATCCCGGAACTGGTCGGATGGAGTAGATAATTTCTTTGTTATGTTAGTTAAATAAAGAAAAACCCCTCCCCAAAACGTGCTTATTGTTTTATCTATATACATACTCTGATTGCAGTGACGGGAAAAATCACGACAAAGGTGGACGTTTTCAGCTTCGGAGTGGTGCTGATGGAGCTTCTGACTGGGCTTGTCGCGCTGGACGAGCAACGGCCGGAGGAAATGAGGTACCTAGCCGAGTGGTTTTGGCGCATAAAATTGAACAAGGAGTCGCTGATAGCCTCGGTGGACCGGGCCCTGGATGCAAAGGAAGATATCTACGAAACCATCTACGAGATCGCCGCTCTGGCGGGCCACTGCACGGCCCGCGACCCAGCCCACCGGCCCGAAATGGGGCACGCCGTGAACGTGTTGGGACAGGTGGTGGAGAAGTGGAGGCCGCACGAGGAGGAGGAGACGGGGGATACCTCAGGAATCGACACGACTTTGCCTCTGGCTCAAATGTTGAAGGGGTGGCAGCAGCAAGAGGAAGAAGGGGTGTCTCAGAATTTTAGCTACGCGAGTGTCGATAGCAAGGGGAGTATACCGGCTAGGCCTTTGGGCTTCGCCGACTCCTTCACGTCTAACGACGCCCGTTGAGCTGGCTATTGGTTTTTTTGTTTTTTCTCTGTTTGGACGAAAATGGAGAATTGCGAAAATTGGTTATGGATATGTTGTGATTTAGGTAAGAAGAAGATATATATAATCGTTTTGCTGTTTTGAAATGATTCGCACATTCTTGGGCTTCATTTTGACGAATTGAGATTTCATATACAACTGATTTTTTGAGAACGTGCGAACGACCATAAATAATTACAATACATTTCTTTAATTGAGATTTCATATACAACTGATTTTTTGAGAACGTGCGAACGACCATAAATAATTACAATACATTTCTTTTGTAATTTATAATATAAATGTGATTATTTCTCTAGTATTTTATTATCTAACGACGCCCGCTGTGCTACCTCACTCCTACCTATTGGTTCTCTTTTTTCTCTGTTTGGAAAAATATGGAGAATTGCAAAAATTGGTTATGCATTTGTTGTGATTTAGGCAAGAGGATATATGATCGTTTTCTATTTTTATATGATAGAGCTCGTTCGGAAGAGCTAATTTAAAAGAATTTATAAAATGTTATGCTTGTTTCAAGAGCTGATAAACTGTTAAGTTAATAAATAAGTTTTGTTAAACCGTTGGGATAAAATAGATATATAAATTTATAAGATATTAATTTGTTTGTTAATTTAAGATTTTATATAAATAAAATTACAAAAAATAAATTCTTATATACAAAGAAAAAAATTAAAAATAATTATATTAACTAAATAATAAATTTGGATTTTTTGTATATATATAAAAGATAATAATATTAAAGGTAATTTGGTCTTTTATCTATACATATATAAAACGAGAAGCGCTGTTTATATCAAAGATGCGTTCACACTACAAATTGTATTAATTTTTTATTCTTCAAAAAATATTAAAAATCAGATTTTAAATAATTTTTTTTATTCTTTTCTCGTAACCCAACGCAGACAGCTACAAAACAGCTGTCATTTCTTCATCTTTTTCTCATCCCAATAAAAGTCTCCCCCTCAAAATTCTTTTCATATTTTCGATAACATAATTTTTCTTCTCGATCATTTTTCTGAATCGTCTCCCCCCTTCACCGTCGTCTTCCAACACCCATCCTCGATCATCATGTGCAGGCCGATGGCTGCCCGCCGCACTCCGACTACTCCGCCGATCGCCTTCTTCGTATTCAGATTGAGGTAATCATATTTCGTTTTTTTTTTCTTCAAATTTCGCTCCATCCGGTCAAGATGCGGAGAAACTCATCCAAGCCCCCAATTTGTTCCCCGATCAGGACCTCAGCCGCTCCTCATCTGTTGTCGCCTCTTTTGTGATCGATTTCTTAGAATGGGTAATCGTCAAGAAGCGATCGAATTCCATGTTCTCCGAGGACGCTTCCATCCCGAATTCGATGTCGTTAGGTATGTATATGAATTTGCATGTTTTCTTTTTTCAGATTTTCAGATCTTGACGATCGATCGAAGGACGCTTCCATCGCGAATTTGATGCCGTGAGGTATATATGAATATGCATGTTATATTTTTTCAGATTTTTCATGTCTTTGTGAGCTTTTTCTCCGAACGGATAATCGTCGAGAAGCTTTTGAATTTCCTTTTCTCGAAGGACGCTTCCATCGCGAGTTTGAGGCCGTGATACGAATATGCATGTTTTCTTTTTTCAGATTTTTCAGATCTTTGTGTGCGATTTCTCCGAGTGGATAATCGTCCAGAAGCTTTTGAATTTCCTTTTCTCGAAGGAAGCTTCCATCGCGAATTTGAGGCCGTGAGGTATATATGAATATGAATGTTTTCTTTTTTCATAATTTTCAGATCTTTCTGATCGATTTCTCCGAATGGATAATCGTCGAGAAGCGATTCAACTTTCTGTTCTCGAAGTTCGCTTCCATGAAGAATTTGAGGTCGTGAGGTTTAATCAGTGGATGAAATTTCAAGCTATTTTTTCTACTGTATCTTTATTTATTAATTCCCTTAGTAATTTATGTTGGAAATCGATATCCCGGGCTATCAAAAATTGCGGAACCGATAACCCGACCGAAATCCTAGATCGCCGAAGAACAACCGCGCGCCGCCATACGAGCCGGAGCTCAACCGAGCACCACCACGGTCCGCCCGTGGTGCGAAGCCGAGACCCCGCACGGGGCTCGCGATCGCCTCGCGGCAATCGCTGAGATCGCTCGTAGCGATCCCTGGGGCTGCTCGTAGCAGCCCCGCAGCGGGTGCGAGAACCCGCTGCCCAGCGGGTGGGATCACCCCGTGCGAGCGCACGGGGTCGCTGCGGGGTTTCCCGCAGCTGATCCGCGATCGAGCTCACGGGCTCGATCGCCCCCGGCGTCCAGCCGGGGCTCCTTGCCACCACGCCGGCGGTCGAACCCTAGGGTTCGACCGCCACCCTCGGCGCCCAGCCGAGGGCTTTCCTCGATCCCCGCGGGGATGTCGACCTCGCGGTCCATCCCCGTCCGCGGAGTTCGTCGTTTCCCGGATCTTCGTTCATGTATGTTCTACGATTAACTCACATAAAATCATAAACACCCTTGTATGATTTTACCTTCGATCTCGTTGTGCGGAGAAACGAGATTGATTTGAAGACCTTCGGATCTTCCTACGTATTCCTTGCACCTCGTTCGAACGTCGTGTGGGCGACGATCCTCCGAACTCTTATGGATCTCCTTCTCTCTAGAATACCAAGTATGATATTCTTGTCTTATGATTTATGAAGGTCATGTAGTGCTTTTATAGGCTACGTAGGGGATCTAAAGGAGGTGGAATATTGGGCTTCCAATATTAATGATTAAATTGAGCCCAAACCCAAATCTATTAATCCCATTAATATTAATTAATTTTATTTTCCACTATATAAAATTAATTGCACTCCCAATATTAAACCATATTATATCAAATAATATTCTCTCCGGTAGTATTATTTATTCCGTGTATTTAAGATATAAATATCCATGAATAAAATTAATTTATTGCTAATTAATTTATTCATCTCTTGTATCCGAGAATAGTACCATTCAACCTTAATTATTATGCGGAACAAATCCACTCATGAGGTTTACATAATAATTCCTTATGAACTCATCTCGGGGATATTATCAACCCTTATCGGGATACACTTTCCCGTCAAGAATTCACGGCGTGTCATATATAAAATACCGTGACCCAACTTTACCGGTAATTAACCAGATATTCTAATCGGTCAATTCCTTTGGAAAATCAAAGTCACTAATATTAAATATACACACCCGCAATAATATCGGGGATTAAAAATAAAATACTCTGAGATTTAAATCGATTATCTAAGGCAATCCTAATCGATAAATCTCAAGCGATCCGCCCAATACACCAAGTGTACAAGTATGATAAAATAATCAAGACCGATTATTTTCTCACTCATACAACGACTATACCGATGGCTTGGTCCGTGTCCATCTAGGTCGTGAGCAACTGTTCGATTAAATACGAGTAACCGATAGTATGATCTTCCGTGTGACGACACACACCATACTAACTACAACGTATATAATCTAGAACTATATTTTGCATATATTTAATTATCAATAATTAAAAGAAAACAATTGTTTATTCATTTAAATAGATTAAATGCTATGACCGGGAGTTTACGTTACTTAAATCTAGACATTAAGTATACAACTCCAACAATCTCCCACTTATACTAAAGTCTAGTCATTTCTTCCAAACTCCCGACTCCCATACCCATCACGTGCTTAAACTGTACTTCCAAGAAGTACTATGTGAATGAGCAATCTAGGTTGCCGTCCTGAAGTTATCTTGGTGACTACAGCTTCGTCTCACTAGACGATGACTCGTATCAGGTGGTATTGCGCTCTATGTGTTATCTTCACTTTGGACTTATGATTTCTTCCAGTTTACCATGCACCGCTATACATAGCCTTTGGTGAACTTAGAATCATATCCAAGTCCAGAGGTTATCTTGTAGCCCAACCAAAACTTCCGCTGCCTCTGAGGCTGCTATTCGGTTATGACAGAGTCCGAGAACCATCGTGCTTATCACTCTCTCATCTTAAGGTTTCACCTCTTTCAAAAGTGAACACATAGCCTAATATCGACTTTCACTGGTCCTAATCTGATTTGGGATCTGAGAAAATGTAATCCAAGAAGAATTCGTGTTGCTCCGTAATCCAGTACTTTGAAAGTACTTTTACAGCATCCGAATATCTTTTGATAAGATTACTTTGATATCCTCCCACTACGCAAACTGCATAGTTGATATTGTTGGAGTTGTGTACTTAATGTCTAGATATAAGTAACGGAAACTCACGATCTATTGCCACTAATCTATTTAATTAAATAAACAATTATTTGCGTTTAATTATTTATAATTAAATATATGCAAATTATAGTCCTGGATTTTATACGTTGTAGTTAGTATGGTGTGTCGGGCCCCACACAGAAGATCATACTATCGGTTACTCGTATTTAATCGAACAGTTGCTCACGACCTAGATGGACACGGACCAATCCATCGGTATAGTCGTTGTGTGAGAGAGAAAATAATATGTCTTGATTATTTTATCACACTTGTACACTTGGTGTATTGAGCGGATCTGCTTGAGATTTATCGATTAGGATTGCCGGCGATAATCGATTTAAATCTCTTAGTATTTTATTCTTCTTAGTATTTTATTCTTAATTCCCGATACTATTGCGGGTGTGTATATTTAATATAAGTGACTTTGATTTTCCAAAGGAATTGACCGGTTTAATTATTGGGTCAATTACCGGTTAAGTTGGGTCACTATATTTTATATATGGCATGCCGTGAATACTTGACGGGAAAGTGTATCCCGTAAGGGTTGATAATATCCCCGAGATGAGTTCATAAGGAATTATTATGTAAACCCTGCAGGTGGATTCGTTCCTCATAATAATTAAGGTTGAATGGTACTAGTCTCGGATATAAGAGATGAATAAATTAATTAGCAATAAATTAATTTTATTCATGGATATTTATATCTTAAATACACGGAATAAATAATACTACCGGAGAAATATTATTTGACATAATATGGTTTAATATTGGGAGTGCAATTAATTTTATATAGTGGAAAATAGAATTAATTAATAATAGTAAGGATTAATAGATTTGGGCTTGGGCTCAATTTAATCACTATTATTGGAAGCCCAATATACCACCTCCTTAAGATCCCCTACGTAGCCTATAAAAGCACTACATGGTCTTCACAATTAGACAAGACAAGATAATCATACTTGATTTGTCTAGAGAGTTCGTGAAGGAGATCCACGGAGTTCGGTAGATCGTCGCCCACACGACGTCCGAGCTAGTGCAAGGAATACGTCGGAATATCTCAAGGTCGTCAAATTGAGTTCTTCGTTTTTCCGAACAACGAGAACGAGGTAAATCGTAAAACCCTCTTTATGATTTAATCGTTTAATTATCGTAAAAATATCTTGAACCAAGATCCAAGAACGCGACCCATGACGAGGTTGAACCGGGCGGTGGTGATCGAAGATCACCGGACCGCCGGCGGCTCAACGGCTCGCCTAGGAGGGGTCGAGGGCGTGAGCCTCGGCTGGACGCCGAGACTCGATCGAGCACGAGCTCAATCGCCCGTGCACATCCAGCGGAGCGATCACCGCTCGCGCTGGCGGAGCGATCACCGCTCGCGCGGCGGTGGCTGCGGGCTGATCGCTAGCCACGGTTCGACCGTGGCTTGGGGGCGATCAGCGGGGTGTGGCTGGGGGTGTCCAGCGGGCTGCCAAGGGCAGCCCTAGGCGGCTGCCAAGGACAGCCGCGAGCCCTACGCGAGGGCTCGACCGAACAGCCCGGGCTATCCCCGTGGTTAGGGTTTGGTTGAGTCCGGCTCCCCGTGGTGGTTCGTGGCGGGTTGTTCCGGCAACCGGGAGTCGGTTGGAGTTGTCGTTCCGCACTTTGACAACTCCGGATATTCGATCTCCAAAGGATTTCGGTCGGAATTAATTAGATAATTAATTTTAATTGATTTATTAATTCCGGGATATCGATTTCCAACAATTGGTATCAGAGCGTTGGTTTTAGTTCATGGTATTTTTCGATAAATTGTTCTACCTTGCAGGGTTTCCGATTATTATGGCTAGATTTAATTATTAATAATTAATGTCATAATATTTCTCTTGATTATTAAACTCTCGTTGATGTCGAGATTCGTTCTTGTGTGGTGAATGCTTGTACTTAATTTTTTTTCGGAAATTGTGAGGTCGATTTCATGTAGAGAATTGATACCGGATAATTGTAAATTAATTTTGTAAAATTATTTACGTTGGATCGATTCCGAAACGACCGCCGGAAAAGTGTGACGGAGGAGACGAAGAGAGGGAGGGCTCCGGATCGGCCAACCCCATGGCCGATCCCTTGGATCGATCGACCACCGAGGGGGCTGCCGGCGGGCTTCTCGGCCTTGGGTCGCCGGCGACGGTGGCTGTCCGGATGGGCGGCGGCGGCGTGCTCCTCCGGGGGTGATCGATGATGATGGCGAGGGGCGCGGGGATCCCCAACCCGTGCTTCTCCCGGTCAAGATTTACTTTCCTAAATTATTCGGTTTTCCTATTTTGAGTATTCCTATTTTTGGGAACTCTCATGGAATAGGAAAAGAATAAATTTAGAATAAATTTATTTCCTTATTGACTATTCCTATTATGGGAATTTTCATGGATTAGAGAAAGAATAAATTTAGAATTAATTTGTTTTTCCTATTTAATTATTCCTTTATGGAATTTTTAATGGATTAGGAAAATAATTAATTGGAAAGTTTTGAAAGTCCTAAATTAATTTTTCCTATTTAATTATTCCTTTATGGAATTTTTAATAGATTAGGAAATGAATTAATTTGGAAGGATTAGGAGTCCTAAATTATTTTATTTCCTTATTCCATTATAGAAATCTTCTAGAATACTCCAAGTGGGTCTTGGATAGGATTCTAGAGATTTAATGGAGTAGAAAAGGAAAATAAAAATAATAAAAAATATTAATAATATTTAATTTTATTTTTGATATATTCGATTGACTTAATTTTCGAATTAAGTAACTTTTGGATTAATTGAAAATAAATAGATTTAAATATTGGAATTAATATTCCCGTCACATGGAGCATTCAAGAACGAAGACTGAAGACTAGAAGAAGCATACGGAGATGCGATAAAGCCATAATAGTCGGAAAATAATATTCTAGTATTATTTTGATTATGTGATAATATTCTATGTGCTTTATTTCATGTGTGCATGCTTATGTGTATTTAATTATGCATTAGATAGCGTATTCCTTTATTATAAAAAGCTAAGTGGGAGAGGGATTGGAAACAATGCCATGGTCTCCATTGTTGTTCTCTTGGTGACTTTTATGGACTTTTGAAGTTCGTATAGATAAGCCATTGGAGGAGAATTCTTGTAATTCCTCTTCCGAGAAACATTGATTAAGTCTATCAAACAATGCCTAATTTGTCTTTCCAAAACTGATTTCAAGTCGACTCATTCTCACCCCGGGGAGTGGAATGGAGCCAAAGCCACTTGGTCATGTCGAGGACACAAATTAGAGGCCTTCGTACCATTTCTTGAAATGGATCGATTGTCTGCTCGACTCCCTCATTTATGAGAGATAGGGTCGTTCGCATGGTGAATCACTGGTTAGAAACTTCGAGTTTTACTTATGATTCTCCGCGTCCTGATTTACAAGATTAAATGATTCAAGTAGTTGGATGTCAATTGTAAAAGTCTTTTGGTGTAGTAAACGTCCACACTATCGTGGCTTGCTACATTGAATGAGATTTTGGAACGATTGATGTAGACAGTTATAGAAGGGAGTAAAGGAGCGTATGTTAACGTAAACGTCCACACTATCGTGGCTTGCGGTGAATATGCGTGTCCCAAACAATCTTCTTAGATACTGAGTAATGGTTTACACTTAGGTACGCTTCTTAGTATTCTTCCCATCGAAGTAACGCTAATGATGATGTACGACCGAAGCAAATCTAATTGCTAAATCATTTGGATAGGTAAACGTCCACACTATCGTGGCTTGCCATATCTGATGGGATTTTAGATGCGATTAGTGGTTTAATCATATTATTTGAGGGAGATAATATCGGAGATTAAATCGATTGTTTGTTGTTATACGTGCTCATAGATTAGGAAATGGCTTTGAACCCACTTTCTGTGATACGTAAGGATTTTAAACTCATTGGTCCCTGAATGTAATGATTGGAATAGAGATCTAGACATTGCCCAGACTGTTAAAGAGTACAAGTTTGTACTTAGTAAGCTTTGTCCTCCCGAGTCTACGAATGTCTTAACTGACGTAGTGGCTAGACAAGAAGCGATGAGGATACTCATAAAGGCCATTCGATTCAAGGAAACGCTTAAACACGTTTTTGAGATGATTGACCTTTTAGGCGAGTTGAGACGGAAATCGCAAGCTCTTGTAGCCAATGCCAAAGGTTTCAAACCTAAAGGCATGAATCGGGGGAAAGGAAAAGAAAGCAAAGAAACCCAGTGGTTCTAAGTTACTTGGACCACGAGATGGGACGAGAAAGCCAATAGGCAAGTGTTCTCGATGCAAACAGTCTGGGTACTGGAAGTCTGATTATCCTCTCAAACAAAGTACGAAATTTTTCTTTAGTCGTAAAACATAGTCAGTGGTATTATCTACCGGAACCTGGTGTGTAGATATGGAACCACTGACGGTATGTGCATTCTAAATGCAAAGGTTCCAGGAAACCCGACGACTTAGATAAGAAAAGATCGTAGTCTATGTGGGCAATGCTGTGGAGGAGGCAGCTGTTGCAATGGAGGACATGTTATAGGATTTCATTTTGAGTTATTGCTTTTATGTACCTTTCATATTAGAAAGAACTTTGTTCTGGATTTCTAATGAATGGATATTTTATTTCTTTTAATCATTTGATGGTTATGAGAAGAAATAAAGATAGTATCTATTTTGGTACATTAGCTAGCAACATATAAATGATGAATCCTGAGTCCACCACAATGCAACGAACCGTAGTATAAAACTCGTTTTACTAATAAGATTTTTCTTTATTAAATCGATTATACTTGTGGATTCTTATGCTAAGTCATGTTTATTCAAATAAGAAGTTCAAAGGTCGAAAATTGATATTTGATCAATTAAGTTGAAGGAGTGGACCTTCCGACCTAAGAATCTAATTTGGAAGATAATATGACTAAGCAATCCTTTATGGATATAAGATATAAGATCCGGACAAGTATAAGAATTGATTGACTCTGATGTATGCAGACCTATGCCTACTCAGACAATAAGGTACGAGTACTTCATTTGATGATTACTCGTGAAATGGATTAAGATACCTGATGTGCCACAAAAGCAAGTGTTTTGACAAGTCAATGGACACTAAGCAATTGTGGAGAACCATCAAGGTATATCCATTTGTAGCCTGCGATTTGATCGCGGAGGCAAGTACCTGTCTGAGGAATGCATGGCATACTAATCAGAGATTGGGATTTGATCCCAAATGACTACACCATACACTGTTGTGTAGAAATGGTGTGTCGTAAACAAGAAATGGAACTCTTATAGAAATAGTAAAAGCATGAGTTATACGGAACTACTTATGTTCTATGGATATGTCTGGAAACAACGGGGCATTCAAATGCGGTTGTAGAATATCCTAGAAGAACAAAAGATGTGTGTTCAATAGTACTATGAACCAGAAGGACGTTAAAAGTTCTAACGCCCGGTTCTTAGAGGAAGACTATGTGATGAACCACAAGCCCAAAGTGACATGATACTTTGAAATGAGAGACAAAGATTAAGACTTAGAACCAGCCGAACCGAGTAGCGGTACACCACTAACTGCACCTACGGTTATCACTGTTTATACACCGGAATGCCATTGTAGTGGGAGGTTGTGGGACAACCGGAGATATTCATAAGACTAGGAGAGTCTTCGGACTCTGGACCTAGTATACATGAAATCGATCCCTGGATCTACATGAAGGCCGTACTAGATCTAAATGTGCCTTCTTGGAGAGCAATAAGGATTATTGCTAAGAGGCGAGATCATTTAGAGTACAAGCTTAGTTGATCCATTTATGGATTGAAACAAAGCATTCAATTCGTGGTACTTGCAAATTGATGAGATAGTCCATTTTATGGATTCATCAAAAGCATAGACGAATCGTGTGTATTGGAAACGTGATGGAAAACAAGGTGGTGTTTCTCGGGTTTTATGTAGAGAACATTCTTATCATTGGTAACAATGTAAAGATGTTGTCAAGACATAAAATGATGGTTGTCTAGATAAATCAATATGAAAGATAAAGGAAGAAGTTGGACATGTTCTTGAGATCTTGGATCTCTAGGAAAGAACATTGTACTTCTCCTGGACATCTTACATATATATGATTATGGTTCGTTTTAACATGAAAGATTCCGAGAAAGGTTCGTTACCTTTCAGACACGGAATGCATCTATCTGAGGACATGTGTTTTGGGAACACAAAAGGAGATAGAAGCAATGAAAGCGGTTTCCTACACTCTGAGTGTGGAAAGCTTAATAAATGCAATGTTGAAAACAAGAACCTGGTATCGGCTATGCGGTGAGCATAGTGGGAGGATATCAAGGTAATCCTGGAAAGGAATATTCGACTGCTGTAAAAGTACTTTCGAAGTACTATTCTAGACTACGAAGCAGACGAGTTTTTCCTTTGGATTACATTCTCTTAGATTTCTAATCGAATGAGGACCGGTGTAAGTCGATATCAGGCTATGTGTTTCACTATTGAAGGAGAAGGAGTTTTAACATGGAAGAGTGATAAGCACGATGCTTTTCGGACTCTCCCACATGTAACCAAATAGCGGCCTCAGAGGCAGCGGAAGTTTTGGTATAACTCCGGGATAATCTCTGGGACTTAGATGTGATTCTTAATTTGCCAAAGGATATGTAAATAGCGGTGCAATGGCAAATGGTAAGAAATCACAAGTCCATAAGTGTAAGAAAAAACATAGTGCAAGTACCACCTGATACGAGTCATCGTCGAGGGAGACGACGCTGTAGTCACCAAGATAACTTCAGAGCGGCAACCTAGAGTGCTCATTCACATAGTACTTCTTGGAAGTACAACTTAAGCACGTGATGAGTATGGGAGTCGGGAGTTTGGAGGAAATGACTAGACCTTAGTACAAGTGGGAGATTGTTGGAGTTGTGTACTTAATGTCTAGATTTAAGTAACGGAAACTCACGATCCATTGACACTAATCTATTTAATTAAATAAACAATTATTTGCGTTTAATTATTTATAATTAAATATATGCAAATTATAGTCCTGGATTTTATACGTTGTAGTTAGTATGGTGTGTCGGGCCCCACACAGAAGATCATACTATCGGTTACTCGTATTTAATCGAACAGTTGCTCACGACCTAGATGGACACGGACCAATCCATCGGTATAGTCGTTGTGTGAGAGAGAAAATAATATGTCTTGATTATTTTATCACACTTGTACACTTGGTGTATTGAGCGGATCTGCTTGAGATTTATCGATTAGGATTGAGGGCGATAATCGATTTAAATCTCTGAGTATTTTATTCTTAATCCCCGATACTATTGCGGGTGTGTATATTTAATATAAGTGACTTTGATTTTCCAAAGGAATTGACCGGTTTAATTATTGGGTCAATTACCGGTTAAGTTGGGTCACTATATTTTATATATGGCATGCCGTGAATACTTGACGGGAAAGTGTATCCCGTAAGGGTTGATAATATCCCCGAGATGAGTTCATAAGGAATTATTATGTAAACCCTGCAGGTGGATTCGTTCCGCATAATAATTAAGGTTGAATGGTACTAGTCTCGGATATAAGAGATGAATAAATTAATTAGCAATAAATTAATTTTATTCATGGATATTTATATCTTAAATACACGGAATAAATAATACTACCGGAGAAATATTATTTGACATAATATGGTTTAATATTGGGAGTGCAATTAATTTTATATAGTGTAAAATAGAATTAATTAATAATAGTAAGGATTAATAGATTTGGGCTTGGGCTCAATTTAATCACTATTATTGGAAGCCCAATATTCCACCTCCTTAAGATCCCCTACGTAGCCTATAAAAGCACTACATGGTCTTCACAATTAGACAAGACAAGATAATCATACTTGATTAGTCTAGAGAGTTCGTGAAGGAGATCCATGGAGTTCGGTAGATCGTCGCCCACACGACGTCCGAGCTAGTGCAAGGAATACGTCGGAAGATCTCAAGGTCGTCAAATTGAGTTCTTCGTTTTTCCGAACAACGAGAACGAGGTAAATCATAAAACCCTCTTTATGATTTAATCGTTTAATTATCGTAAAAATATCTTGAACCAAGATCCAAGAACGCGACCCATGACGAGGTTGAACCGGGCGGTGGTGATCGAAGATCACCGGACCGCCGGCGGCTCAACGGCTCGCCTAGGAGGGGTCGAGGGGCGTGAGCCTCGGCTGGACGCCGAGACTGGATCGAGCACGAGCTCGATCGCCCGTGCACATCCAGCGAGCTGCTGGAGCAGTCCCGCTCGCGCTGCACGAGCTCCGCTCCGGCGGAGCGATCACCGCTCGCGCGGCGGTGGCTGCGGGCTGATCGCTAGCCACGGTTTGACCGTGGCTTGGGGGCGATCAACGGGGTGTGGCTGGGGGTGTCCAGCGGGCTGCCAAGGGCAGCCCTAGGCGGCTGCCAAGGACAGCCGCGAGCCCTGATGGAGTTATATTCTAAATGTCTAGTTTAGTGACAATATGGAACTCCTTATCTGTGTTTTACATTATCTATTAATCAAACTGTCGGCATTTTGTCTATCTTGTACTTGAATGCAATAGTCCTAGATATATACGTTGTAGACAGTATGGCGTGAGGAGACACGCGGAAGATCATACTGTCGGTTACTCGTATACTATCGAACAGAAGCTCACGACTTAGATGGACAGGGACAATCCATCGGTACGTCGTAGTGTGACTGGGTAATAGTTGGTCTTGACTATTATGTTACACTTGTACACTTGGTGTATTGAGCAGGACCACGGGAGGGCGTTCGATTTATACTAATCGACGTAATCGAACCAGACCTCAGAGATTACGGATATACGAATTCCTAATCCCTATATAATTATAGGTGCGTGTATCCAATTCTCGGTTCTTTAACTTGCCAATGAGTGAGACTATTTGATTAGTCGAGATACTCGGTAAATTGGGAATCGAAATTGTACACACGGCATGCTATAGATTATAGACAGGAAACCGTGTCCCGTTTATCAGGTTGATGACGTCCCCGAGATGAGCTCATAAAGTTTATCATGTAAACCCTGCAGGTGGATTTGTTCCACATGATAATAAGGATGAGTGGTACTAGTCTCGGATAATAAGAAACGAGTTAATTTAATTATTAGTAATTAAATAAATTCGTGGACGTTCGATATCTTAAACACGGGGAAAGTCGTGTATGTAATTTCGGCGGAAATTATTATTGGTAAAATAATATGAATTAATTAATTGGGGATTCAATTATAATTTTATAGTGGAATTAATTATAATTAAAATTGGATTTAATTAAAGGTTTTCTTTTAAGGACACCGGTTTAATTAAATTGCAATTTAGCCTAATTAATTAATTAACCTAAGGTCCCTAGTGTGGCCTATTTAAACCCCTCCCCCCTCTCTTCTCTAGACCTAACTTACGCAGCTTTTATTTTTCTTCACTTGAGAAAATAAAACGTGAGAGAGAGTTTAAGAGAGAAGAAGAAGAGGAGACTTCCGGTGGATCGTTGCCCACACAACGTCTGGAGTCGAGGGCTAGGATACACACTAGAAGATCAAAGGTGTTCGCCTATTCGGCTTCTCCGAATCACGCATCAAAGGTAAAGAATCGAAAACCCTATTCCGCATCTTTTTCGATTCTTATTGTACGTAATAATCCAACGGACCTACGATCGGGTTCCGGACATCGTGGATCGCATTCCTCGACTACTGGGGGTTCTAGGACTTTCGGATCGGTAGTCGGAAGAGGAAAAACGACCCGGAAACGACCCCGGAACAGCAGATCGCGCTGCTGTCCGCGCTGCTGAAGGACAAACGGCGACCGCCGTTTTGCTCTTTTTCGGGCAGCCCGCTCCAGCTTGCGCGGTTGTCCTCCGGGGCAACGGCTGGGCGTGAATTGGGGCACGGGCTGGGCACGAGGACGAAGTAGCGGATCTGGAGGTCGACTGGGATCGTTCGGATGTTCGAGTGATCGAACGAACGCATCCCGGGTAGTCGATTTCCAACAATTGGTATCAGAGCAGGTTATTGGTTTGTTGTATTGTTCGTACGTTTGTGATGCAGGATGAACCCGATTATTATGGCCAACATTGTGGGATGTTGTATGATAATTTTATTTTGTGGTTTGTTAAACTCTCGGGGTTGTCGAGATCTTTGGTTTTGAATCGTTGCTTGCTTGTAATAGTTAAAACGACGGGTTGAGTCGTTTAGGTTTTATTTTCGTTTTTCGTTTATCCGGGTGTATAGGATCGATCGATGTGTATAGGATCGATGCCGGAAGTAGTTAGCTTTATTATGTAATGTTGCTGCTGCTTGGTGGATCGAGACGAGATCGAAGACCGGACGAACGGGGGTCGAGGAGTCGAACCCGCGGCTGCTGAAGGGCAAACGGCGGTCGCCGTTTCGCTAGACTTCGGGCAGCAGCTCCGCGGGGGTTCGACGTACATCACGGATCGCTTGTCGAGGGCCCGGGACGATACTCCAGTGGGAGGGGTTCGTCTCTTGGTCCTTAGACGAGTCGGTGATGGATCGAGACCTAGACGAGCAACGAGACGAAGATCCGAGGAGACGTGCATCGAAGATTTTAAAGGCCATAATAATCGGGCCACGTTAAATGCTTTCTATGTGTTTACGTGTTTTTTATTATGCTTTATTTCTATATGCATGTTATCCCTTTCGTAAAAACTAAGTGGGAGAGGGATTGGAAACAATCCCGCGGTCTCCATTCTCTGTTTTGAGGGTGATGTGTGTCGCTTACGAGTTGGCTTTAGTGTCATCCTCCCTATCGGATAAAGTTGACACACGGATATCACTGGATCAAAATTCGAATTCAATTCCATTTATAGAATTGAACACTTAAGTTTTTCAAAGCAATGCCTAATCTGTCTTTCAAAGACTAATTTCAGCTCGACTCATTCTCACCCCGGGGAGTGGAATGGAGCCAAAGCGCTTGGTTATGTCGATGACACAGATTAGAGACATTCGAGTCATTTGATGACTAGATCGATTGTCTGGTTGGATCCCTCACTTTGTGAGAGATAGGGCTCAATTGCATGATTGATCGCTGGTTAGAAACTTCGAGTTTCACTTACGAGATATCAAGCTTTGATTAACGAAATTGTGAAATTTATTAAATGGAATTCAATTAACAAAGTTGTGATGGAGTTATATTCTAAATGTCTAGTTTAGTGACAATATGGAACTCCTTATCTGTGTTTTACATTATCTATTAATCAAACTGTCGGCGTCTTGTCTATCTTGTACTTGAATGCAATAGTCCTAGATATATACGTTGTAGACAGTATGGCGTGAGGAGACACGCGGAAGATCATACTGTCGGTTACTCGTATACTATCGAACAGGAGCTCACGACTTAGATGGACAGGGACAATCCATCGGTACGTCGTAGTGTGACTGGGTAATAGTTGGTCTTGACTATTATGTTACACTTGTACACTTGGTGTATTGAGCAGGACCACGGGAGGGCGTTCGATTTATACTAATCGACGTAATCGAACTAGACCTCAGAATTACGGATATACGAATTCTTAATCCCTATATAATTATAGGTGCGTGTATCCAATTCTCGGTTCTTTAACTTGCCAATGAGTGAGACTATTTGATTAGTCGAGATACTCGGTAAATTGGGAATCGTAATTGTACTCACGGCATGCTATAGATTATAGACAGGAGACCGTGTCCCGTTTATCGGGTTGATAACGTCCCCGAGATGAGCTCATAAAGTTTATCATGTAAACCCTGCAGGTGGATTTGTTCCACATGATAATAAGGATGAGTGGTACTAGTCTCGGATAATAAGAAACGAATTAATTTAATTATTAGTAATTAAATAAATTCGTGGACGTTCGATATCTTAAACACGGGGAAAGTCGTATATGTAATTTCGGCGGATTTATTATTGTTGAAATAATATTAAAATTAATTTCGGGAATTCAATTATTATTTTATAGTGGAGTTAATAATAATTAAAATTGAAATCGATTAATTAAGGAATTGCGTTTACGTATTCCAAGTTAATTAATATTTCAATTTAGCCCTTAATTAATTTAACCTTGGGTCCCTGGTGTAACTCTATATAAACCCCCCCCTTGCCTATTCTAAACCTACAGTTCGCCGCTTTTCTATTTTACTGAGAAAAACAATTGTTAACGCAATTATAATTTTTCTCTGTAAAATACATTAGTTAGCGCTGATATTTTTCTCTAACTGAGAAAAAGAATATCACGGTAGAAGAAGAAGAAAGCAGAAAAGGCAAACCCAACAGATCGTTGCCCACACAACGGTTGGAGTCGGGGCAGAGTCATACACCAGAAGCATCTAAGGTCTCAACAATCGACCGAGAGGTATGAGATCGGAACTTTCAATTCCGCATTTATTTCGATCTCGGTTTTATCTCGTTGAACGTATATGAACGTAGATCGGATTCCGGGGTCGTGGGTAGTGTTCCTCGACTACTGGGGGGTCTAGGACCTCCGGATCGGTAGTCGGATGAGGAAAAACGACCCGGAAACGAGCCCGGAACAGCAACGTCGCGTTGCTGTTCGCGGACGAACAGCGCCCGCTGGTGGGCAAACAGCGACCGCTGTTTGTGTTGGAGTTGTGTACTTAATGTCTAGATTTAAGTAACGGTAAACTCCCGATCATAGCATTTAATCTATTTAATTAATAAACAATTATTTGCATTTAATTATATGCAAATCATGGTTCTGGATTTTATACGTTGTAGTTAGTATGGTGCTGCATGGGCGCACAGAAGATCATACTATCGGTTACTCGTATTAAATCGAACAGTTGCTCACGACCTAGATGGACACGAACTAATCCATTGGTATAGTCGTTGTGTGAGAGAGAAAATAATTTATCTTAATTATTTTATCACACTTGTACACTTGGTGTATTGGGCGGATCAATTGAGACTCATCAATTAGGATTGCTCGGCGATAATTGATTTGAGACTCGGAGTATTTTATTCTTAATCCCTGAAACAATTGCGGGTGTGTATATTTAATATAAGTGACTTTGATTTACCAAAGGAATTAACCGATTTAATTATTGGGTTAATTACCGGTTAAGTTGGGTCACTATATTTTGTATATGGCATGCCGTGAATTCTTGAAGGGGCAGTGTATCCCGTAAGGGTTGATAATATCCCCGAGATGAGTTCATAAGGAATTATTGTGTAAACCTCATGAGTGGATTCGTTCCGCACAATAATTAAGGTTGAATGGTACTAGTCTCGGATTCAAGAGATGAATATAATTTATTGGGCAATAAATAAATTTATTCATGGATATTTAAATCTTAAATACACGGAATAAATAATACTAAGATGGAGAAATATTATTTGATATAATATGGAATAATATTGGGAGTGCAATTTTATTTATATAGTGGAAAATAAATAAAATTAATATTGATAAGAATTAATAGATTTGGGTTGGACCCAATTTAATTTTCAATATTGAAGCCCAATATTTATTCTCCTTATGATCCCCTTCGTAGCCTATATAAGCACTACATGGTCTTCACTTTTCATTAACCTACGTTACGCCAATCATAAAGTTCTGAGAGTGAGGAAGATCCATAGGAATCCGATAGATCGTCGCCCACACGACGTTCGGACGAAGTGCAAGGAATACGCGGGAAGATCACAAGGTCGTCAACCGAATTCGTTTCTCCGTACAACGATTCGAGGTAATAATCGAGAACCCCCTTCTATGATTATTTGTGCGTTGAATAATTGTGATGTATACATGAACGACGCGATCCGGGAAAACGACGATCATCGCGGACGGGGATTCGAGATCCCCGGCGAAGATCGAAGGGGGCGGTCGAAACCCTAGGGTTCGACCGCCGTGCGCGCGCGACGAGGGGCGAGCCCCGGCTGGACGCCGGGGCATGCGATCGACTTCAGTCGATCGCTGGGGTGCCACGGGCTGGTGCCGTGGCGGACCCCAGCCGCCCTCGACGGCGGCGTGCGCTCGAAGGGGGCCCCGGCTGAAGCCGGGGCGAGCGATCGACTCGGAAGTCGATCGCTAGGGCAGCCGCGGCTAGGCCGCGGCGGGTCAGCTGGGCTGACCGCCCTCCCCTCGATGGCGGAGGCGGTGAGTCGCCGGACTCACCGCCAGGGGCTGTTCCGAACAGCCCCGCGGGGATGCATCGCATCCCCGGCGATCGCCATGCACGGCGATCGCGAGCCCGGGCGTGGGCGTGGCTAGGGTTTAGTCGCGGGTTCTCCCGCGGCGACGCCTTGGTCATGCTCTAGCTCGTCCGTGGTTCGCGTTCGTAGATCCGACTCGTGGGAGAAAATTGGCTGGGGGCGGGCTGCGTGTCTTCGGATGCGTAGTCTCCAAAGGTCGGACTCCTACGGATGAGTTGGTGTTCGTGCGGTCTCCGGCGAGAGGGTTTTTGATCGGGTTATCGGTTCCGCAATTTTGATAGCCCGGGACATCGAATCCCATCAAATGGTATCAGAGCGTTCGGTTTCGTGTTCATGTATATGTTCGATTATCGTTCTACCTTGCAGGATTTCCGGCTATCATGGTTGGATTTAATTAATTGTTTTAATTAATTATCATGATTATTAAACTCTCGAACATGTCGAGATTCGTTTTGTGTGGTTGAATGTTTGTAATAGTAAAAATTCGGGGGTTGACCGAATTTAGGATTTATTATTACGCACTTTATTTTCCGGAAAATGTATAGGGTCGATTTCATGTATAGAATCGATACCGGAATTGTAATTTAAATTTTGTAATTTTAATTACGTTGGTTCGATGTTGAGACGATCGCCGGAAGACGAAGAAGTGACGAGAAGACAAGGGCTTGGGATCGATCACATGGTGGTGATCGACCCATAGCCTAGCCGGCGTGGCTAGGCGGCGGCGGCGCTCCTCCCGAGTGGCCGGCCGATCCATCATCGTGGGGATGGCGTGGGATCTCCTAATCCCGTGCTATTCTTACAAAAATCTACTTTCCAAATTAATTCGGATTTTTCCTATTTGAGTACTTTCCTTTATGGAAACTCTCATGGATTAGGAAAAGAATTAATTTAAATTAATTTTATTTTCTATTGATTTATTTCCTTCATGGAAATATTCATAGATTAGAAATTTAATTAATTTAGTACTAAATTTATTTTTCCTATTTGATTATTCCTACTCATGGGAATATTCATGGATTAGGAATAAAAATAAATTTAAAAAGGTAGTAGTCCTAATTTATTTTATTTCCTTGTTCTATTATAGATATCTTCTAGAATATTCCAAGTTTTACTTGGATAGATTATTCTAAAGATTTAATAGAACTAGATAGGAAAACAAATAAATAAAAATATTAATGATATTTAATTTTATTTTTGATATATTCGATTGACTTAATTTTCGAATTAAGTAACTTTTGGATTAATTGAAAATAAATAGATTTAAATATTAGAGATTAATATTCTCGTCACATGGAGCATTCAAGAAACGAAGACTGAAGACTAGAAGATGCATATGAAGATAAAGCCATGATAGTCGGGGAAAAATAATTTCTCTAGCATTATTTTTGACTATGTGCTATGTGCTTTATTGCTTTCATGCATGCTTATGTGTTTAATTATGCATTAGATAGCGTATCCCTTTATTATAAAAAGCTAAGTGGGAGAGGGGATGGAAACATTCCCATGGTCTCCATTACTGTTCTCTTGGTGACTCTTATGGACTTTTGAAGTTCGTATAGATGTGTCATTGGAGGAGAATTCTTGTAATTCCTCTTACAAGAAACATTGATCAAGTTTATCAAACAATGCCTAATTTGTCTTTCTGAAACTGACTTCAAGTCGACTCATTCTCACCCCGGGGAGTGGAATGGAGCCAGAGCCACTTGGTCATGTGGAGGACACAAACTAGAGACTTCCGTGCCATTCTTTGAGAGATAGGGTCGCTCGCATGGTGAATCACTGGTTAGAAACTTCGAGTTTCACTTATGATTCTCCGCGTCTTGATTTACAAAAATCGAATGGATCTGGTAATTGGGAGTCAATTATAAAAGTCTCTTAGTGAAGTAAACGTCCACACCACGTGGCTTGCTGCACTGACGGATTTTGGATTAATTGATGTAGACAGTTGTAAGGAATTGTGAAGAGTTGTGAAGTTGTCGTAAACGTCCACACCACGTGGCTTGCGGTAATGTAGCAATTCCAAGCGATTCACTTTGGTGCTGAGTAATGGTTTACACTTAGATACGCCTTGTAGTATTCCTCCCCACGAGGTTCCGCTATAAGCGATGTATGACCAAAGAAAATCTAATTGCTAAATCATTTGGGTGGGTAAACGTCCACACCACGTGGCTTGCCTTACCTGATGGGATTTTAGATGTGATTAGTAATTTAATGATATTATTTAAGGGAGATAATATCGGATATTAAATTAATTGTTTGTTTAAATGTGCTTATAGGTTTAGAGAATAGCTATGAACCCACTTTCTATGATACTCAAGGAGCATAAGCTCACTGGCACCAACTATATTGATTGGAAGAGAAATTTAGACATTGTCCTAACTTCGGAGGAGTACAAGTTTGTACTCCATGAAGTGTGCCCTGCTGAGCCCACGGCTGCCTCAACTGATGAGGAAAAACTGGCATATCGGAAGTGGAAAAAGGCTGATGAGATGGCTAGGTGTTATATTTTGGCTTCCATGTCAAATGTACTCCAAACCCAACATGAGTCGATGGACACTGCCTATGATATGATGTTTAACCTCAAGGAGATGTTTGGGGAGCAAGATCGTGCGGCTAGGCAAGAAGCCATGAGAGTCCTTATGTCGACTACTCAATCTGAAGGAACGCCCGTAGGGGATCACGTTCTTAAGATGATGAGTTTGTTGAATGAACTTGAGGTCCTAGGAGCTTCTATTGATGGTGAGACGCAAGTCGACATCATACTCCAGTCTCTGGCCCCTAGTTTTGAGCAGTTTCGTATGAGCTATAATATGGGTAAACTATCTTATACTCTTGCGCAACTCCTGACTGAACTAAAGGCGGCAGAGGGGATCTACAAGAAGGGCAAGTCTCAAGCGCTTGTAGCTACCAAGTCCAAAGGCTTTAAGCCTGGTGGAGGTAGGGGCAAGAAAAGGAAGCAAGCCTGGAAACCCAGTGGTGGCAAGAGGACTGCACCACAAGTGGGGGCTGCAAAGCCAAAGGGAAAGTGCTTCCGATGCAACAAGATGGGACACTGGAAGTCTGAATGTCCTCTCAGAGGTACGAATCTTTCTTTAGTCGTAAAAACATAGTCAGCGGTATTATCTACCAGAATTCTGGTGTGTAGATATGGAACCACTGACGGTATGTGCATTTTTGAATGCAGGGGTTCCAGAAAACCCGGCGACTTAGAGAAGAAGAATTCGAGTCTACATGGGCGAAGCTGTTGGGGTAGCAGCAGTTGCAGTGGAAGACATTTATGTTTTAAGTTTTCATTTCAGTTATTGCTTATGTACCCCTTTTATTTTTTGAAAAAGAACTTCGTTCTGTTTTTCTTTATTGATGGATATTTTATTTCTTTAATCATTATATGGTTTGGATAAGAAATAATGGTGATATTCATTATGGTACATTAGATAGCAATATGTGAATGATGAATCCTTAGTCTACCACGATGCAAAAAACCGTTATATATAACTTGTTTTACTTATTAGATATTTCTTTATCATTATACTTGTGAAATCTTATACTTAGTAGTATTTTCAAATGAAATTCAAATGGTCGAAATTGATTTGATCAATTATAGTTGAAGGAATGGACCTTCCGACCTAAGGATTGAATTTGGAGGATAATACGTCTAAGCAAACCTTTCTGGAAAAAGGATAGAATTCAGAAGAGTATTGGAAATGATTAGATATGCAGACATATGTGTATATTAGAGAGGTGTGAGTAATTCTTTCAAAGAATACTCAGTGATGGATTAGAATGCTTGATGTGCCATAAAAGCAAAGTGTTTTGACTTGTCAATGGACACAAAGCTATTATGGGGAACCATCAAAGTATATCCATTAGAAGCCTGCGACTCGGTCGCGGAGGCCATCACCTATCTAGATAACACATAGCATAATCAAAGATTGGGATTAATTCCCAAAGAGACGAGCCGTGCACTTACGTGTAGAGATGGTGCGTTGTAAAGAAATAGAAATCTACTAGTAAGAGAACAAGTTGTTCGGAATTACCTATGTTCTATGGATATTCCTGGAGACAACAACATATTCAATATGGTTGTAGGATATCCTAGATGAACGAAGTATTGTGTGTTCTATAGTACTATGAACCAGAGGGACGTCTCGTCCGGTTCATAGAGGAAAAACTATTAGATGAACTGCAATGCCCTAATTGACAAAATACTTTAAAATGAGGAAAGGGAAAGACTGAGAACCAGCCTGACCGAGTAGTAGTACACCACTAACTGCACCTAATGTTGTTACTGTTACACACCGGGACGCCATTGCAGTGGGAGGTTGTTAAGCAACTAGAGATGTTCATAAGACTGGAGGAGTTTTGAACTCTGGATCCAGTATACATGAAATCGATCCCTAGATCTGCATAGGATTAGCAAAGAAGGTGTGTTAGAGACGTGACGGAAACAAAGGTGGTGTTTCTCGGAGATTTTATGTAGATAACATTTTATCATTGGCGACAATGTAAAAGTGTTGTCAGACATAAAATAGAGGTTGTCTAAATAAATCGAGATATAAGATTGAGAAGAAGTTAGAGCATGTTCTTAAGATCTTATGATCTAGAGATAAGAACATTGTACTTCTCCTAGACATCTTACACGATTAAGGTTTGTTTTAAACATGCATACTTCTGAGAAAGGTTATTGCCTTTCGAGAACAGAATTCATCTATCTAAGGTATGTGTCTTGAACACATGAAGGAGATAGATATAGACAAAGCAGTTCCCTACACTTCGAGTGTGGAGGGCTTTGTAGATGTAATGTTGTAAAACAAGAACCTGATATCAACTATGCGGTTTGCGTAGTGGGAGGATATCAAAGTAATCTGGATAAGGGATGTTCGAATGCTGCAAGAGTACTTTCATAGTACTGACTTGAGCAAGACGAAATCTTCTTAGATTACAGATTCTCAGATCCAAAAATCAGAGAAGGACCAGTGAAAGTCGATATCAGGCTATGTGTTCACTTTTAGAAAGAGGTGGAACCATGAAATGAAAGAGTGGTAAGCAGGATGCTTCTCAGACTCTCTCATGACCGAATGGCAGCCTCAGAGGCAGCGGAAGTTTTGGTTAGGTTCCGGGATAACCTCTTGACTTGGATATGACTCTTAGTTTACCGAAGGCTATTAGATAGCGGTGCACGGTGAACTAGAAGAGGTCATAAGTCAAAAGTGATGTTAACACATAGAGCAAGTACCACCTGATACGAGTCATCGTCAGGGAGACGACGTAGTAGTCACCAAGATAACTTCAGAGCGGCAACCTAGATTGCTCACTCACATAGTACTTCTCGGAAGTACACTTTTAAGCACGTGATGAGTATAGGAACCGGGAGTTTGGAGGAAATGACTAGACCTTAGTACAAGTGGGAGATTGTTGGAGTTGTGTACTTAATGTCTAGATTTAAGTAACGGTAAACTCCCGATCATAGCATTTAATCTATTTAATTAATAAACAATTATTTGCATTTAATTATATGCAAATCATGGTTCTGGATTTTATACGTTGTAGTTAGTATGGTGCTGCATGGGCGCACAGAAGATCATACTATCGGTTACTCGTATTAAATCGAACAGTTGCTCACGACCTAGATGGACACGAACTAATCCATTGGTATAGTCGTTGTGTGAGAGAGAAAATAATTTATCTTAATTATTTTATCACACTTGTACACTTGGTGTATTGGGCGGATCAATTGAGACTCATCAATTAGGATTGCTCGGCGATAATTGATTTGAGACTCGGAGTATTTTATTCTTAATCCCTGAAACAATTGCGGGTGTGTATATTTAATATAAGTGACTTTGATTTACCAAAGGAATTAACCGATTTAATTATTGGGTTAATTACCGGTTAAGTTGGGTCACTATATTTTGTATATGGCATGCCGTGAATTCTTGAAGGGGCAGTGTATCCCGTAAGGGTTGATAATATCCCCGAGATGAGTTCATAAGGAATTATTGTGTAAACCTCATGAGTGGATTCGTTCCGCACAATAATTAAGGTTGAATGGTACTAGTCTCGGATTCAAGAGATGAATATAATATATTGGGCAATAAATAAATTTATTCATGGATATTTAAATCTTAAATACACGGAATAAATAATACTAAGATGGAGAAATATTATTTGATATAATATGGAATAATATTGGGAGTGCAATTTTATTTATATAGTGGAAAATAAATAAAATTAATATTGATAAGAATTAATAGATTTGGGTTGGACCCAATTTAATTTTCAATATTGAAGCCCAATATTTATTCTCCTTATGATCCCCTTCGTAGCCTATATAAGCACTACATGGTCTTCACTTTTCATTAACCTACGTTACGCCAATCATAAAGTTCTGAGAGTGAGGAAGATCCATAGGAATCCGATAGATCGTCGCCCACACGACGTTCGGACGAAGTGCAAGGAATACGCGGGAAGATCACAAGGTCGTCAACCGAATTCGTTTCTCCGTACAACGATTCGAGGTAATAATCGAGAACCCCCTTCTATGATTATTTGTGCGTTGAATAATTGTGATGTATACATGAACGACGCGATCCGGGAAAACGACGATCATCGCGGACGGGGATTCGAGATCCCCGGCGAAGATCGAAGGGGGCGGTCGAAACCCTAGGGTTCGACCGCCGTGCGCGCGCGACGAGGGGCGAGCCCCGGCTGGACGCCGGGGCATGCGATCGACTTCAGTCGATCGCTGGGGTGCCACGGGCTGGTGCCGTGGCGGACCCCAGCCGCCCTCGACGGCGGCGTGCGCTCGAAGGGGGCCCCGGCTGAAGCCGGGGCGAGCGATCGACTCGGAAGTCGATCGCTAGGGCAGCCGCGGCTAGGCCGCGGCGGGTCAGCTGGGCTGACCGCCCTCCCCTCGATGGCGGAGGCGGTGAGTCGCCGGACTCACCGCCAGGGGCTGTTCCGAACAGCCCCGCGGGGATGCATCGCATCCCCGGCGATCGCCATGCACGGCGATCGCGAGCCCGGGCGTGGGCGTGGCTAGGGTTTAGTCGCGGGTTCTCCCGCGGCGACGCCTTGGTCATGCTCTAGCTCGTCCGTGGTTCGCGTTCGTAGATCCGACTCGTGGGAGAAAATCGGCTGGGGGCGGGCTGCGTGTCTTCGGATGCGTAGTCTCCAAAGGTCGGACTCCTACGGATGAGTTGGTGTTCGTGCGGTCTCCGGCGAGAGGGTTTTTGATCGGGTTATCGGTTCCGCAATTTTGATAGCCCGGGACATCGAATCCCATCAGTTTGCAGCTCCACCAGCGACCGCTGGACTGCAATCGGCGGGCGCTGATTGGGTACAGTCCAGCTCCGTTTCGCGCGGTTGTCCTCCGGGGCGATGGCTGGGCGTGATTCGGGTCATGGGCTGTCAAGCGAACGAAGTAGTGACTTCGGATGTCGACTGGGGTGGTTCGGATGTTCGAGCGATCGAACGAACACATCCCGGAGAGTCGATTTCCAACAATTGGTATCAGAGCCGGTTATGCGTTCTTGTATTGTTTGCGAGTTTGTTTTGCAGGTAACCCGATTATTATGGTCATATGTTTATGTACTGTATGTTGTGGTTTGTTAAACTCTCGGGGTTGTCGAGATCTTTGTTTTAAAACGTTGCTTGTTTGTAATAGTTTAAAACGACGGGTTGAGTCGTTTAGGATTTTTTCGTTTTTTCGTTTATCCGGGTGTATAGGATCGATCATTCCTGTATAGGATCGATGCCGGAAGTAGTTAGTATTATTCTTGTAATGTTGCTGCTAATTGGTGGATCGAGAGAAGATCGAAGGACGGACGAACGAGGGTCGAGGAGTCGAACCCGAGGCTACTGTGCACAAACGGCGCCCGCTGGAGGGCAAACGGCGGTCGCCGTTTGCAGTTCCTCCAGCGACCGCTGTTTCCCAAACGGCGGGCGCTGTTTGAGGTTTGGCAGCAGCGGCTCGGGGGTTCGACGGACATCACGGATCGCTTGTCGAGGGCCCGGGACGATACTCCAGTGGGAGGGGTTCGTCTCTTGGTCCTTAGACGAGTCGGTGATGGACCGAGACCGAGACGAGCAACGAGACGAAGATCCGAGAAGACGTGCATCGAAGATTTTAAAGGCCATAATAATCGGGCCACGTTAAATGCTTTTTGTGTGTTTACGTGCGTTTTATTATGCTTTAATTTATATGCATGTGAATGTTATCCCTTTCGTAAAAACTAAGTGGGAGAGGGATTGGAAACAATCCCGCGGTCTCCATTCTCTGTTTTGATAGTGATGTGTGTCGCTTACGAGTTGGCTTTAGTGTCATCCTCCCTATCGGATAAAGTTGACACACGGATATCACTGGATCAAAATTCGAATTCAATTCCATTTATAGAATTGAACACTTAAGTTTTTCAAAGCAATGCCTAATTTGTCTTTCAAAGACTAATTTCAACTCGACTCATTCTCACCCCGGGGAGTGGAATGGAGCCAAAGCGCTTGGTTATGTCGATGACACAGATTAGAGACATTCGAGTCATTTGATGACTAGATCGATTGTCTGGTTGGCTCCCTCACTTTGTGAGAGATAGGGCTCAATTGCATGATTGATCGCTGGTTAGAAACTTAGAGTTTCACTTACGAGATATCAAGCTTTGATTAACGAAATTGTGAAATTTATTAAATGGAATTCAATTAACAAAGCTGTTTGTTTAGTAAACGTCCACACTATCGTGGCTTACTAGACGGAAACGGAACTTTGGGTTAATTGAGGCTCGACAGTTATAGGAAATCGTAAAGGGACCGCATGTCAACGTAAACGTCCACACTAACGTGGCTTGCGGTGGGCGTGTAGTTTCCGAGCGGTTAACTTGTTGGAGTTGTGTACTTAATGTCTAGATTTAAGTAACGGAAACTCACGATCCATTGCCATTAATCTATTTAATTAAATAAACAATTATTTGCATTTAATTATTTATAATTAAATATATGCAAATCATAGTCCTGGATTTTATACGTTGTAGTTAGTATGATGTTGCATGGGCACACAGAAGATCATACTATCGGTTACTCGTATTTAATCGAACAGTTGCTCACGACCTAGATGGACACGGACCAATCCATCGGTATAGTCGTTGTGTGAGAGAGAAAATAATCTATCTTGATTATTTTATCACACTTGTACACTTGGTGTATTGAGCGGATCGTTTGAGATTTATCGATTAGGATTGCCGGCGATAATCGATTTAAGTCTCAGTGTATTTTATTCTTAATCCCCGATACTATTGCGGGTGTGTATATTTAATATAAGTGACTTTGATTTACCAAAGGAATTAACCGATTTAATTATTGGGTTAATTACCGGTTAAGTTGGGTCACTATATTTTATATATGACATGCCGTGAATACTTGACGGGAAAGTGTATCCCGTAAGGGTTGATAATATCCCCGAGATGAGTTCATAAGGAATTATTATGTAAACCCTGCAGGTGGATTCGTTCCGCATAATAATTAAGATTGAATGGTACTAGTCTCGGAAATAAGAGATGAATAATTAATTAATTAGCAATAAATTAATTTTATTCATGGATATTTATATCTTAAATACACGGAATAAATAATACTACCGGAGAAATATTATTTGATATAATATGGTAAATATTGGGAGTGCAATTATATTTATATAGTGGAGTTAATCATATAATTAATAATAGTAAGGATTAATAGATTTGGGCTTGGGCTCAATTTAATCACTATTATTGGAAGCCCAATATTCCACCTCCTTAAGATCCCCTACGTAGCCTATAAAAGCACTACATGGTCTTCTCTATTCTCATAACTTGAAGATCACAATTCTAGAGAGAGAAAGTAGAGAGGGTGATCCATGGAGTTCGGTAGATCGTCGCCCACACGACGTCCGGGCTAGTGCAAGGAATACGTGGGAAGATCTCAAGGTCATCATAAGATCTCGTTTCTCCGCACAACGAATCGAAAGGTGAATTAAATAATTGCTATTTAATTCTTGTTTTATTGAATCAATTATCGAAGAACAAAGATCCAAAAGATCGAGCCCGGAGTAGACGGACGATCATGTGGTGGTGGCGAAGCCACCGGACCACATGGAATCGCCCGGCTAGGGTTCGGGGGCGTGAGGAGGAGAGACCCGCGGCTTGGCCGCGGGCATGCGATCGATCTCACGATCGATCGCCGGGGGCGCGGGCTGGAGCCGCACCCCACCCCACCTCGACGGTGGGGATCCTCCAAGCGGCGGCGAGTCGCCGGACTCGCCGCGGGGGCTGCTGGGAGCAGCCCCACCCATCGATCGCGGTGGCGCGATCCGTTGATCGCATGAACCCCGTACTCGCGGGGGTTCGGCTGGGGGCGGGCCGCGTGCCTTCGGGTGCGTGGTCTCCAAAGGCCGGACTCCGGCGGATGAGTCCGTGTTCGTGTGATCTCCGGCGAAGGGTTCGTTCGGGTTATTGGTTTCCGCAAATTTAAATAACCCGGGATATCGAATTTCAAACAATTGGTATCAAAGCGTACGGTTACGTTTTTCGTTAATTGTTTCGATAATCGATTCTCGATGTTTATAGCCATAGATTAATTTAATTTGTTAAATTATTGTGCTATATTTGTTCTACGTACTTGTTTTTCTCTCTTGTATGAATTGTGTTGGACGGAAAAATTAATTATTAAAAACGAGGGTTTTCGGAAATATCGAACCGGATCGATCGACCGTGGGCTCGGTGCGGGCTGCCGGGGAGGTGGCTGGAAGCACGGGCTGTACCGGCTGCTGTAAGCGGGCTGAACGCAGCTGGGCGTGTCGGCGTATGCCACCAGCGGTGGTGGTTCGCCGGCAGCCGGCAGCGGCAGCCGGCAGCGGCGTTTGGATTGGAAAATCTTGGATTTTATTTAGAATAGAATTAAATATGGAGATCAATGGATTTTAATAATATTGATTTTATTTAATTTAAGTATTTTATTTAAAATCATTAGATTAATTCAAAATTTTATTTTGGATTGGAAAATCTTGGATTTTATTTAAAATAGAATTAAATATGGAGATCAATGGAATTGATTTTATTTAATTGGAGTATTTTATTTAAAATCATTAGATTGATTCAAATTTATTTTGAATTGGAATCTTGGATTTTATTTAAAATAAATTAAATATGAGAATCAAAGAATTTTTCCGTCGCTCGGCAAAGTATTCAAGACGTAGAATGAAGACTCAAGACAAGCATGCTGGAATTCATCAAGGTACGAATAGTCGAGAAATAATTTTACTTGAGTAATTATTTGATTATTTGTGAACGTACTTGCATGAAATGTATGTTTGTTATTATGCTTATGTGTATTTAATTATGCATTAGATAGCGTATCCCTTTATTGTAAAAAGCTAAGTGGGAGAGGGTATGGAAACATATCCATGGTCTCCATTGCTGTTCTCTTGGTGACTCTTATGGACTTTCGAAGTTCGTATAGACGAGTCATTGGAGGAGAATTCTTGTAATTCCTTTTACAAGAAACATTGATCAAATTTATCAAACAATGCCTAATTTCTCTTTCTGAAACTGACTTCAAGTCGACTCATTCTCACCCCGGGGAGTGGAATGGAGCCAGAGCCACTTGGTCATGTAGAGGACACAAATTAGAGACTTCCGTGCCATTCTTTGATAGATGGGTCGCTTGTCTGCTCGGCTCCCTCATTTATGAGAGATAGGGTCGCTCGCATGGCGAATCACTGGTTAGAAACTTCGAGTTTCACTTATGATTCTCCACGTCTTGATTTACAAGATTAAATGGATCAAGTAATTGGGAGTCAATTATAAAAGTCTCTTAGTGTAGTAAACGTCCACACCACGTGGCTTGCTATACTGACGGACTTTGGATTAATTGATGTAGACAGTTGTAAGTAATTATGAAGAGTTGTCAAGTTATCGTAAACGTCCACACCACGTGGCTTGCGGTGATGTAGCAATTCCAAGTAATTTACTTTGGTACTGAGTAATGGTTTACACTTAGATACGCATTATAGTATTCCTCCCCACGAGGTTCCGCTATAAGTGATGTATGACCGAAGCAAATCTAATTGCTAAATCATTTGGGTGGGTAAACGTCCACACCACGTGGCTTGCCTTATCTGATGGGATTTTAGATGTGATTAGTGGTTTAATGATATTATTTGAGGGAGATAATATCGGAGATTAAATCGATTGTTTGTTGTTATATGTGCTCATAGATTAGGATATGGCTTTGAACCCACTTTATGTGATACGTAAGGATTTTAAACTCATTGGTCCCTAAATATAATGATTGGAATAGAGATCTAGACATTACCCAAACTGTTGAAGAGTACAAGGTTGTACTCAATGAGCTTTGTCCTTCCGAGCCTATTGATATAGGCGGCTAGACAAGAGGCGATGTGGATACTCATAAAGGGCAGTCGATTCGAGGAAACGCTTAAACACGTTTTTGAAATGATTGACCTTTTAGACGAGTTGAAACGGAAATCGCAAGCTCTTGTAGCCAATGCCAAAGGTTTCGAACCTAAAGGCATGAATCGGGGGAAAGGAAAAGAAAGCAAAGAAACCCAGTGGTTCTAAGATTACTTGAACCACGAGATGGGACGAGAAAGCCAAGAGGCAAGAATTCTCGTTGCAAACAGTCTGGGTACTGGAAGTCTGATTATCCTCTCAAAGAAAGTACGAAATCTTCTTTAGTCGTAAAACATAGTCAGTGGTATTATCTGCCGGAACCTGGTGTGTAGATATGGAACCACTGACGGTATGTGCATTTTAAATGCAAGGGTTCCAGGAAACCCGACGACTTAGAAAAGAAGAAATCGTAGTCTACATGGGCAATGCTGTAGAGGAGGCAGCAGTTGCAGTGGAGGACATTTTATAGGATTTCATTTTGGGTTATTGCTTTTATGTACCTTTCAAATTAGAAAGAACTTTGTTCTGGATTTCTAATAAATGGATATTTTATTTCTTTTAATCATTTGATGGTTATAAGAAGAAATAATATTATCTATTTTGGTACATTAGCTAGCAATATATAAATGATGAATCCTGAGTCCACCACGATGCAACGAACCGTTTTATATATATAACTCGTTTTACTAATAAGAGATTTCTTTATTTAATCATTTATACTTGTGGATTCTTATGCTAAGTCATATTTATTCAAATAAGAAGTTCAAAGGTCGAAAATTGATTGTAAGATCAATTAAGTTGAAGGAGTGGACCTTCCGACCTAAGAATCTAATTTGGAAGATAATACGACTAAGCAATCCTTTTTGGATATAAGATATAAGATCCGGACAAGTATTAGAATTGATTGACTCTGATTTATGATCAGAGCTTGGGATTGGATCCCAAGTGACTACACCATACAGTCCTCTGTAAGATTGGTGTGTCGGAAATAAGAAATGGAACTCTTATAGAAATAGTAAAAGCGCGAGTTAAACGGAACTACCTATGTTCTATGGATATGTCTTGGAAACAACGGCACATTCAAATGTGGTTGTAGAATATCCTAGAAGAACAAAAGGTGTGTGTTCGATAGTACTATGAACCAGAAGGACGTTATAAGTTCTAACGCCCGGTTCTTAGAGAAAGACTATTAGATGAACCACAAAGCCCAAAAATGACATGATACTTTTGTAAGAGAGAAAACGATTAAGACTTAGAACCAGCCGAACCGAGTAGCGGTACACCACTAACTGCACCTACTATTATTACTGTTTATACACTGGAATGCCATTGTAGTGGGAGGTTGTTTGACAACCGAAGATATTCATAAGACTAGGAGAGTCTTCGGACTCTGGACCTAGTATACATGAAATCGATCCCTAGATCTACATAGAGGCGGTACTAGATCTAAATGTGCCTTCTTGGAAAGCAATAAGGATTATTGTTAAGAGGCGAGATCATTTAGAGTACAAGCTTAGTTGATCCATTTATGGATTGTAACAAAGCTAGAATTCGTGGAACTTGCGCATTGATGAGATAGTCCATTTGATGGATTCATCAAAAGGCATTGACGAATCGTGTGTATGGGAAACGTGATGGAAACAAGGTGGTGTTTCTTGGAAGTTTTATGTAGATAAACATTTTATCATTGGCAACAATGTAAAGATGTTGTCAGACATAAAATGATGGTTGTCTAGAAAAATCGATATATAAGATAAAGAAGAAGTTAGAGCATGTTCTTAAGATCTAGGATCTCAAGAAAAGAACATTGTACTTCTCCTGGACATCTTACATATATATGATTATGGTTCGTTTTAACATGCAAGATTCCGAGAAAGGTTCGTTACCTTTCAGAGACGGAATGCATCTATCTAAGGTATGTGTTTTTGAACACATAAAGGTGATAGAAGCAGTGAAAGCAGTTTCCTACACTTGGAGTGTGGAAAGCTTAATAAATGCATTGTTGAAAACGAGAACCTGATATCGGCTATGCGGTTAGCATAGTGGGAGGATATCAAGGTAATCCTGGAAAGGAATATTCGACTGCCGTAAAAGTACTTTCGAAGTACTGTTCTAGACTACGAAGCAGACGAATATTTCCTTTGGATTACATTCTCTTAGATTTCTAATCGAATGAGGACCGGTGTAAGTCGATCAGGCTATGTGTTTCACTATTAAAGGAGAAGGAGTTTTAACATGGAAGAGTGATAAGCACAATGCTTTTCGGACTCTGCCATGGGTAACCAAATAGCGGCCTCAGAGGCAGCGGAAGTTTTGGTATAACTCCGGGATAATCTCTGGGACTTAGATGTGATTCTTAATTTGCCAAAGGCTATGTAAATAGCGGTGCGATGGCAAATGGTAAGAAATCACAAGTCCATAAGTGTAAGATAACACATAGTGCAAGTACCACCTGATACGAGTCATCGTCGAGGGAGACGACGCTGTAGTCACCAAGATAACTTCAGAGCGGCAACCTAGAGTGCTCACTCACATAGTACTTCTTGGAAGTACAACTTAAGCACGTGATGAGTATGGGAGTCGGGAGTTTGGAGGAAATGACTAGACCTTAGTACAAGTGGGAGATTGTTGGAGTTGTGTACTTAATGTCTAGATTTAAGTAACGGAAACTCACGATCCATTGCCATTAATCTATTTAATTAAATAAACAATTATTTGCATTTAATTATTTATAATTAAATATATGCAAATCATAGTCCTGGATTTTATACGTTGTAGTTAGTATGGTGTTGCATGGGCACACAGAAGATCATACTATCGGTTACTCGTATTTAATCGAACAGTTGCTCACGACCTAGATGGACACGGACCAATCCATCGGTATAGTCGTTGTGTGAGAGAGAAAATAATCTATCTTGATTATTTTATCACACTTGTACACTTGGTGTATTGAGCGGATCGTTTGAGATTTATCGATTAGGATTGCCGGCGATAATCGATTTAAGTCTCAGTGTATTTTATTCTTAATCCCCGATACTATTGCGGGTGTGTATATTTAATATAAGTGACTTTGATTTACCAAAGGAATTAACCGATTTAATTATTGGGTTAATTACCGGTTAAGTTGGGTCACTATATTTTATATATGACATGCCGTGAATACTTGACGGGAAAGTGTATCCCGTAAGGGTTGATAATATCCCCGAGATGAGTTCATAAGGAATTATTATGTAAACCCTGCAGGTGGATTCGTTCCGCATAATAATTAAGGTTGAATGGTACTAGTCTCGGAAATAAGAGATGAATAATTAATTAATTAGCAATAAATTAATTTTATTCATGGATATTTATATCTTAAATACACGGAATAAATAATACTACCGGAGAAATATTATTTGATATAATATGGTAAATATTTGGAGTGCAATTATATTTATATAGTGGAGTTAATCATATAATTAATAATAGTAAGGATTAATAGATTTGGGCTTGGGCTCAATTTAATCACTATTATTGGAAGCCCAATATTCCACCTCCTTAAGATCCCCTACGTAGCCTATAAAAGCACTACATGGTCTTCTGTATTCTCATAACTTGAAGATCACAATTCTAGAGAGAGAAAGTAGAGAGGGAGATCCATGGAGTTCGGTAGATCGTCGCCCACACGACGTCCGGGCTAGTGCAAGGAATACGTGGGAAGATCTCAAGGTCATCATAAGATCTCGTTTCTCCGCACAACGAATCGAAAGGTGAATTAAATAATTGCTATTTAATTCTTGTTTTATTGAATCAATTATCGAAGAACAAAGATCCAAAAGATCGAGCCCGGAGTAGACGGACGATCATGTGGTGGTGGCGAAGCCACCGGACCACATGGAATCGCCCGGCTAGGGTTCGGGGGCGTGAGGAGGAGAGACCCGCGGCTTGGCCGCGGGCATGCGATCGATCTCACGATCGATCGCCGGGGGCGCGGGCTGGAGCCGCACCCCACCCCACCTCGACGGTGGGGATCCTCCAAGCGGCGGCGAGTCGCCGGACTCGCCGCGGGGGCTGCTGGGAGCAGCCCCACCCATCGATCGCGGTGGCGCGATCCGTTGATCGCATGAACCCCGTACTCGCGGGGGTTCGGCTGGGGGCGGGCCGCGTGCCTTCGGGTGCGTGGTCTCCAAAGGCCGGACTCCGGCGGATGAGTCCGTGTTCGTGTGATCTCCGGCGAAGGGTTCGTTCGGGTTATTGGTTTCC
This sequence comes from Euphrasia confusa, assembly GCA_954870475.1. Taxonomy (NCBI): domain Eukaryota; kingdom Viridiplantae; phylum Streptophyta; class Magnoliopsida; order Lamiales; family Orobanchaceae; genus Euphrasia; species Euphrasia confusa. The sequence continues at coordinate 20,859,722 of OX940966.1, forward strand.
GCAAATTTAAATAACCCGGGATATCGAATTCCAAACATAACTTAGTACTGAGAAATGGTATACACTTAGGTACGCTTTACAGTATCCTCCCCATCGGAGTCACTGCTGTAATGATGTACGACCGAAGAAAAAGTCCAGTTATAAAATCATTTGGACTAGTATACGTCCACATGAACGTGGCATGCTAGTCTGATGGGATTTTAGGATTGATTGGTAGATTTAATGATATTAATTAAGGGAGTTAATATCGAATTAAATTTGACAGTTTGATTTGTCTCTTTTATAGATATGGCACTCAACCTGCTATCCATGATACTAAAAGAGAACAAACTCACTGGTCCGAACTATATTGACTGGAAACGAAACTTGGACATTGTCCTGACTGCTGAGGAGTACAAATATGTACTCCATGAGGATTGTCCTGATGAACCTATTGACACCTCCACTCCTGAGGAAAAGGAAGCTCATCGGAAGTGGGTCAAGGCTAATCAGATGGCGCGGTGCTACATTTTGGCTTCTATGTCAAATGTGCTGCAACATCAGCATGAAGCCATGACCACTGCCTATGATATGATGCTTAACCTCAAGGAGATGTTTGGTAGTCAGGATAGGGCAGCCAGGCAAGATGCCATGAGGCAACTCATGACGGCCACTATGTCCGAAGGAACGCCCGTGAGGGATCACGTTCTTAGGATGATAGGCTATCTGAATGAGATAGAGATTATGGGAGGATCTATCGATGGGGAAACCCAGATCGATATAGTGCTCCAGTCTCTGCCTAAGAGTTTTGAGCAGTTCCGCCTGAACTATAACATGAACAAGAGGTTATATACGTTGGCGGAACTCCTGACTGAACTCCAGGCGGCAGAGGGAATCTTTAAGAAGTCTCAGGCACTTGTGGCTGTGAAACTTCCTGGCCCTCCGGGGACTAAGAGGAAGAAGAAGCAAGGACGGAAACCCAGTGGACCCAGCAATGGTGGACCACGGAATGGAGTGAACAAGCCCAAGGGCAAGTGTTTCCGTTGCAAGCAGTCTGGACATTGGAAGTCTAATTGTCCTCTCAGACAAGGAGGTATGAACTTTTCCTTAGTCACTGAAACATGTTTAGCGGTGTTATCCACCGGTACCTGGTGTGTGGATACGGGAGCCACTGATCATGTCTGCAATTCTTTGCAGGGGTTCCAGGAAACCCGGCGGCTTAGAGAGGGAGAGATCACTATCTACATGGGCAACGCTACGAAAGTGGCGGCAGTTGCAGTGGGAGATATTTATTTGTCTTTTAATAATAAAGTTTTGGTATTGAATAATTGTCTTTATGTACCGAATTTTAGAAAGAACCTTGTTTCGGTTTCTAAATTGGTTTTGAATGAATATTCTGTTTCTTTTGATAGTTCTGTTATTATCAAAAAGAATGGTGAGTATATCTGTTCTGGTACATTGATAGGCAACTTATATATACTGAATCCTGATTATTCCACGATGCAACGAGTAGAGTCAAATAATACATCTAGTACCAATAAGAGAAAGGAGCCTTCTAGAATGAATCAAAAGTACTTATGGCATCTTAGGCTAGGTCATATTAACTTGGGCAGGATTCAAAGGTTGATAACTGATGGAATACTCAGTGGTGTGAAAGATGAGGACTTTCCAACCTGCGAATCATGCCTGGAAGGAAAAATGACCAAGCGACCCTTTAGTGATAAGGGGTATAGATCCAAGGAAGTACTAGAATTGATTCACTCTGATTTGTGCGGGCCTTTATCTGTCCAAGCGAGAGGAGGTTATGAATATTTTGTAACCTTCACTGATGATTACTCAAGGTATGGTTTTATATACCTGATGCGCCGCAAGAGCGAGTGCTTTGACAAGTTCAAGGAGTACAAAGCTCTTGTGGAGAACCTTCATGGTAAAACCATAAAGACTCTACGATCTGATCGTGGAGGAGAGTACCTCTCGGGAGAGTTTAAGGCGTACTTATTAGAGAATGGGATTGACTCCCAGATGACTGCACCATACACGCCCCAGCAGAATGGTGTAGCAGAAAGAAGGAATAGGACTCTTATGGAAATGGTAAGATCTATGATGAGTTATTCAGAACTACCAGTTTCGTTCTGGGGATATGCCTTGGAAACAGCGGCGTATATCCTGAACTTAGTTCCTTCTAAATCAGTCCCTAAGACGCCCTCGGAATTGTGGACCGGGCGAAAGCCAAATTTGAAACACATTCGGGTCTGGGGTTGTCCAGCACATGTGCTGAAGCATGGGGCTGATAAGTTGGAATCTCGTTCAGATATTCGGTTGTTTATAGGATATGCTAGAGGAACGAAAGGTGGTCTATTTTATAGTCCTAAGGACCAGAAGATCGTTGTTAGCACCAACGCTCGGTTCTTGGAAGAGGATTATATAATGGACCATAAGCCCAAGAGTGAGATAATACTTAACGAACTGAGAGGGGATGATCAAGGCTTAGATCCAACCCAACCGGGTGATACGCCACCACAGTCTGCACCTGTAGTTACTGAGGTTACACCGGAGCCTCGTCGTAGTGGGAGGGTTGTTCGACAACCCGATAGGTTCATGTTTATAGGTGAGTCTTCGGACTTGTTACCTGGAGAACATGAAGCCGATCCCTGGACCTATGACGAGGCGCTTAAAGATCAAGATGCTCAGTCTTGGCAAAAAGCGATGAAATCTGAGATTGAATCAATGGATTCAAATCAGGTCTGGAATCTTGTAGCACCGCCCAAAGGTGTAAAAGCCATTGGTTGCAAGTGGGTGTACAAGAGGAAAAGAGGGTCTGACGGGAAGGTTGAAACCTTCAAGGCTAGGCTTGTTGCGAAAGGGTATACTCAGAAAGAAGGGATCGATTATGAGGAAACTTTTTCGCCGGTAGCTATGCTAAAGTCGATCCGGATTCTTTTGTCTATAGCATCTTATATGGATTATGAGGTGTGGCAAATGGACGTCAAGACAGCATTCTTGAATGGGAATCTTGACGAGACCATTTACATGAGACAGCCAGAAGGTTTCATTAAGAAAGGCCAAGAGCATCTACTGTGTAAGCTAAACCGATCCATTTATGGATTGAAGCAAGCTTCTAGATCTTGGAACATGCGGTTTGATGAGGTTATCCAGTCTTATGGATTCATTCAAAGCATGGACGAGTCGTGTGTATACCGGAGATGTGACGGAAACAGTGTGGCGTTTCTCGTGCTTTATGTAGACGACATCCTTCTAATTGGCAACAATGTGAAGATGTTGTCGGACATAAAGGGATGGTTGTCCAAGCAATTCGATATGAAAGACTTAGGACAAGTTGGGCATGTTCTTGGGATCAAGGTTATAAGGGATCGCCGGAAAAGAACATTAAGCTTGTCCCAGGCTTCATATATTGATACGATTCTGGCTCGTTTCAACATGCAGAATTCCAAGAGAGGTGCTCAACCTTTCTGCCATGGAATTCATCTATCTAAAGACATGTGTCCCAAAACACAAAAGGAGATAGATTACATGAAGAAGGTTCCTTATGCTTCGGCAGTAGGAAGTCTAATGTATGCCATGTTGTGCACGAGACCTGATATCTGCTATGCCGTGGGCATGGTAGCTAGATATCAGAGTAACCCTGGACAGGGTCACTGGACTGCTGTAAAGAACATACTTAAGTACCTGCGAAGGACTAGGAATTATGTTCTGAATTACAAAGCGTCCGAGTTGATTCCTATTGGTTACACAGACTCGGATTTCCAATCTGATAAGGATCAGCGAAAGTCTACATCAGGCTATGTGTTCACATTGGGAGGTGGAGCAATTTCATGGAAGAGTGTTAAGCAGAAATGCATTTCGGACTCTACCATGGAAGCCGAATATGTAGCAGCCTCTGAGGCAGCTAAAGAATCGGTGTGGCTCCGGAACTTCCTTATGGACTTGGATGTGGTTCCTAAGATGCCTAGAGCTATCACAATTTATTGTGACAATAGCGGTGCAGTGGCTAATGCAAAGGAACCACGAGCCCACAATGCGAGCAAACACATAGATCGCAAGTACCACCTGATTAGAGACATCGTCAGGAGGGGCGATGCGGTTGTCACCAAGATTGCATCAGCGGATAACCTGGCTGACCCCTTTACGAAGGCACTTCCAGCGGAAGCGTTCAAGAGACACGTGAAGGGGATGGGTATCGGATGTATGGTAGAGGGCAACTAGAGATTTAGTATAAGTGGGAGATTGATGGAGTTATATTCTAAATGTCTAGTTTAGTGACAATATGGAACTCCTTATCTGTGTTTTACATTATCTATTAATCAAACTGTCGGCGTCTTGTCTATCTTGTACTTGAATGCAATAGTCCTAGATATATACGTTGTAGACAGTATGGCGTGAGGAGACACGCGGAAGATCATACTGTCGGTTACTCGTATACTATCGAACAGGAGCTCACGACTTAGATGGACAGGGACAATCCATCGGTACGTCGTAGTGTGACTGGGTAATAGTTGGTCTTGACTATTATGTTACACTTGTACACTTGGTGTATTGAGCAGGACCACGGGAGGGCGTTCGATTTATACTAATCGACGTAATCGAACTAGACCTCAGAATTACGGATATACGAATTCTTAATCCCTATATAATTATAGGTGCGTGTATCCAATTCTCGGTTCTTTAACTTGCCAATGAGTGAGACTATTTGATTAGTCGAGATACTCGGTAAATTGGGAATCGTAATTGTACTCACGGCATGCTATAGATTATAGACAGGAAACCGTGTCCCGTTTATCGGGTTGATAACGTCCCCGAGATGAGCTCATAAAGTTTATCATGTAAACCCTGCAGGTGGATTTGTTCCACATGATAATAAGGATGAGTGGTACTAGTCTCGGATAATAAGAAACGAATTAATTTAATTATTAGTAATTAAATAAATTCGTGGACGTTCGATATCTTAAACACGGGGAAAGTCGTATATGTAATTTCGGCGGATTTATTATTGTTGAAATAATATTAAAATTAATTTCGGGAATTCAATTATTATTTTATAGTGGAGTTAATAATAATTAAAATTGAAATCGATTAATTAAGGAATTGCGTTTACGTATTCCAAGTTAATTAATATTTCAATTTAGCCCTTAATTAATTTAACCTTGGGTCCCTGGTGTAACTCTATATAAACCCCCCCCTTGCCTATTCTAAACCTACAGTTCGCCGCTTTTCTATTTTACTAAGAAAAACAATTGTTAACGCAATTATAATTTTTCTCTGTAAAATACATTAGTTAGCGCTGATATTTTTCTCTAACTGAGAAAAAGAATATCACGGTAGAAGAAGAAGAAAGCAGAAAAGGCAAACCCAACAGATCGTTGCCCACACAACGGTTGGAGTCGGGGCAGAGTCATACACCAGAAGCATCTAAGGTCTCAACAATCGACCGAGAGGTATGAGATCGGAACTTTCAATTCCGCATTTATTTCGATCTCGGTTTTATCTCGTTGAACGTATATGAACGTAGATCGGATTCCGGGGTCGTGGGTAGTGTTCCTCGACTACTGGGGGGTCTAGGACCTCCGGATCGGTAGTCGGATGAGGAAAAACGACCCGGAAACGAGCCCGGAACAGCAACGTCGCGTTGCTGTTCGCGGACGAACAGCGCCCGCTGGGGGGCAAACAGCGACCGCTGTTTGCAGCTCCACCAGCGACCGCTGGACTGCAATCGGCGGGCGCTGATTGGGTACAGTCCAGCTCCGTTTCGCGCGGTTGTCCTCCGGGGCGATGGCTGGGCGTGATTCGGGTCATGGGCTGTCAAGCGAACGAAGTAGTGACTACGGATGTCGACTGGGGTGGTTCGGATGTTCGAGCGATCGAACGAACACATCCCGGAGAGTCGATTTCCAACAAGTTGTTTGTTTAGTAAACGTCCACACTATCGTGGCTTACTAGACGGAAACGGAACTTTGGGTTAATTGAGGCTCGACAGTTATAGGAAATCGTAAAGGGACTGCATGTCAACGTAAACGTCCACACTAACGTGGCTTGCGGTGGGCGTGTAGTTTCGGAGCGGTTAACTTAGTACTGAGAAATGGTATACACTTAGGTACGCTTTACAGTATCCTCCCCATCGGAGTCACTGCTGTAATGATGTACGACCAAAGTAAAAGTCCAGTTATAAAATCGTTTGGACTAGTATACGTCCACATGAACGTGGCATGCTAGTCTGATGGGATTTTAGGATTGATTGGTAAATTTAATGATATTAATTAAGGGAGTTAATATCGAATTAAATTTGACAGTTTGATTTGTCTCTTTTATAGATATGGCACTCAACCCGCTGTCCATTATACTAAAAGAAAACAAACTCACTGGTCCGAACTATGTTGATTGGAAACGAAACTTGGACATTGTCCTAACTGCTGAGGAGTACAAATATGTACTCCATGAGGTTTGTCCTGATGAACCTATTGACACCTCCACTCCTGAGGAAAAGGAAGCTCATCGGAAGTGGGTCAAGGCTGATCAGATGGCGCGGTGCTACATTTTGGCTTCTATGTCAAATGTGCTGCAACATCAGCATGAGGCCATGACCACTGCCTATGATATGATGCTTAACCTCAAGGAGATGTTTGGTAGTCAGGATAGGGCAGCCAGGCAAGATGCTATGAGAAAACTCATGACGGCCACTATGTCCGAAGGAACGCCCGTGAGGGATCACGTTCTTAGGATGATAGGCTATCTGAATGAGATAGAGATTATGGGAGGAGCTATCGATGGGGAAACCCAGATCGATATAGTTCTCCAGTCTCTGCCTAGGAGTTTTGAGCAGTTCCGCCTGAACTATAACATGAACAAGAGGTTATATTCGTTGGCGGAGCTCCTGACTGAACTCCAGGCGGTAGAGGGAATCTTTAAGAAATCTCAGGCACTTGTGGCTGTGAAACTTCCTGGCCCTCCGGGGACTAAGAGGAAGAAGAAGCAAGGACGGAAACCCAGTGGACCCAGCAATGGTGGACCACGGAATGGAGTGAACAAGCCCAAGGGCAAGTGTTTCCGTTGCAAGCAGTCTGGACATTGGAAGTCTAATTGTCCTCTCAGACAAGGAGGTATGAACTTTTCCTTAGTCACTGAAACATGTTTAGCGGTGTTATCCACCGGTACCTGGTGTGTGGATACGGGAGCCACTGATCATGTCTGCAATTCTTTGCAGGGGTTCCAGGAAACCCGGCGGCTTAGAGAGGGAGAGATCACTATCTACATGGGCAACGCTACGAAAGTGGCGGCAGTTGCAGTGGGAGATATTTATTTGTCTTTTAATAATAAAGTTTTGGTATTGAATAATTGTCTTTATGTACCGAATTTTAGAAAGAACCTTGTTTCGGTTTCTAAATTGGTTTTGAATGAATATTCTGTTTCTTTTGATAGTTCTGTTATTATCAAAAAGAATGGTGAGTATATCTGTTCTGGTACATTGATAGGCAACTTATATATACTGAATCCTGATTATTCCACGATGCAACGAGTAGAGTCAAATAATACATCTAGTACCAATAAGAGAAAGGAGCCTTCTAGAATGAATCAAAAGTACTTATGGCATCTTAGGCTAGGTCATATTAACTTGGGCAGGATTCAAAGGTTGATAACTGATGGAATACTCAGTGGTGTGAAAGATGAGGACTTTCCAACCTGCGAATCATGCCTGGAAGGAAAAATGACCAAGCGACCCTTTAGTGATAAGGGGTATAGATCCAAGGAAGTACTGGAATTGATTCACTCTGATTTGTGCGGGCCTTTATCTGTCCAAGCGAGAGGAGGTTATGAATATTTCGTAACCTTCACTGATGATTACTGAAGGTATGGTTTTATATACCTGATGCGCCGCAAGAGCGAGTGCTTTGACAAGTTCAAGGAGTACAAAGCTCTTGTGGAGAACCTTCATGGTAAAACCATAAAGACTCTACGATCTGATCGTGGAGGAGAGTACCTCTCGGGAGAGTTTAAGGCGTACTTATTAGAGAATGGGATTGACTCCCAGATGACTGCACCATACACGCCCCAGCAGAATGGTGTAGCAGAAAGAAGGAATAGGACTCTTATGGAAATGGTAAGATCTATGATGAGTTATTCAGAGCTACCAGTTTCGTTCTGGGGATATGCCTTGGAAACAGCGGCGTATATCCTGAACTTAGTTCCTTCTGAATCAGTCCCTAAGACGCCCTCGGAATTGTGGACCGGGCGAAAGCCAAATTTGAAACACATTCGGGTCTGGGGTTGTCCAGCACATGTGCTGAAGCATGGGGCTGATAAGTTGGAATCTCGTTCAGATATTCGGTTGTTTATAGGATATCCTAGAGGAACGAAAGGTGGTCTATTTTATAGTCCTAAGGACCAGAAGATCGTTGTTAGCACCAACGCTCGGTTCTTGGAAGAGGATTATATAATGGACCACAAGCCCAAGAGTGAGATAATACTTAACGAACTGAGAGGGGACGATCAAGGCTTAGATCCAACCGAACCGGGTGATACGCCACCACAATCTGCACCTGTAGTTACTGAGGTTACACCGGAGCCTCGTCGTAGTGGGAGGGTTGTTCGACAACCCGATAGGTTCATGTTTATAGGTGAGTCTTCGGACTTGTTACCTGGAGAACATGAAGCCGATCCCTGGACCTATGGCGAGGCGCTTAAAGATCAAGATGCTCAGTCTTGGCAAAAGGCGATGAAATCTGAGATTGAATCAATGGATTCAAATCAGGTCTGGAATCTTGTAGCACCGCCCAAAGGTGTAAAAGCCATTGGTTGCAAGTGGGTGTACAAGAGGAAAAGAGGGTCTGACGGGAAGGTTGAAACCTTCAAGGCTAGGCTTGTTGCGAAGGGGTATACTCAGAAAGAAGGGATCGATTATGAGGAAACCTTTTCGCCGGTAGATATGCTAAAGTCGATCCGGATTCTTTTGTCTATAGCATCTTATATGGATTATGAGGTGTGGCAAATGGACGTCAAGACAGCATTCTTGAATGGGAATCTTGACGAGACCATTTACATGAGACAGCCAGAAGGTTTCATCAGGAAAGGCCAAGAGCATCTAGTATGTAAGCAAAACCGATCCATTTATGGATTGAAGCAAGCTTCTAGATCTTGGAACATGCGGTTTGATGAGGTTATCCAGTCTTATGGATTCATTCAAAGCATGGACGAGTCGTGTGTATACCGGAGAAGTGACGGAAACAGTGTGGCGTTTCTCGTGCTTTATGTAGACGACATCCTTCTAATTGGCAACAATGTGAAGATGTTGTCGGACATAAAGGGATGGTTGTCCAAGCAATTCGATATGAAAGACTTAGGACAAGTTGGGCATGTTCTTGGGATCAAGGTTATAAGGGATCGCCGGAAAAGAACATTAAGCTTGTCCCAGGCTTCATATATTGATACGATTCTGGCTCGTTTCAACATGCAGAATTCCAAGAGAGGTGCTCAACCTTTCTGCCATGGAATTCATCTATCTAAAGACATGTGTCCCAAAACACAAAAGGAGATAGATTACATGAAGAAGGTTCCTTATGCTTCGGCAGTAGGAAGTCTAATGTATGCCATGTTGTGCACGAGACCTGATATCTGCTATGCCGTGGGCATGGTAGCTAGATATCAGAGTAACCCTGGACAGGGTCACTGGACTGCTGTAAAGAACATACTTAAGTACCTGCGAAGGACTAGGAATTATGTTCTGAATTACAAAGCGTCCGAGTTGATTCCTATTGGTTACACAGACTCGGATTTCCAATCTGATAAGGATCAGCGAAAGTCTACATCAGGCAATGTGTTCACATTGGGAGGTGGAGCAATTTCATGGAAGAGTGTTAAGCAGAAATGCATTTCGGACTCTACCATGGAAGCCGAATATGTAGCAGCCTCTGAGGCAGCTAAAGAATCGGTGTGGCTCCGGAACTTCCTTATGGACTTGGATGTGGTTCCTAAGATGCCTAGAGCTATCACAATTTATTGTGACAATAGCGGTGCAGTGGCTAATGCAAAGGAACCACGAGCCCACAATGCGAGCAAACACATAGATCGCAAGTACCACCTGATTAGAGACATCGTCAGGAGGGGCGATGCGGTTGTCACCAAGATTGCATCAGCGGATAACCTGGCTGACCCCTTTACGAAGGCACTTCCAGCGGAAGCGTTCAAGAGACACGTGAAGGGGATGGGTATCGGATGTATGGTAGAGGGCAACTAGAGATTTAGTATAAGTGGGAGATTGATGGAGTTATATTCTAAATGTCTAGTTTAGTGACAATATGGAACTCCTTATCTGTGTTTTACATTATCTATTAATCAAACTGTCGGCATTTTGTCTATCTTGTACTTGAATGCAATAGTCCTAGATATATACGTTGTAGACAGTATGGCGTGAGGAGACACGCGGAAGATCATACTGTCGGTTACTCGTATACTATCGAACAGAAGCTCACTACTTAGATGGACAGGGACAATCCATCGGTACGTCGTAGTGTGACTGGGTAATAGTTGGTCTTGACTATTATGTTACACTTGTACACTTGGTGTATTGAGCAGGACCACGGGAGGGCGTTCGATTTATACTAATCGACGTAATCGAACCAGACCTCAGAGATTACGGATATACGAATTCCTAATCCCTATATAATTATAGGTGCGTGTATCCAATTCTCGGTTCTTTAACTTGCCAATGAGTGAGACTATTTGATTAGTCGAGATACTCGGTAAATTGGGAATCGGAATTGTACACACGGCATGCTATAGATTATAGACAGGAAACCGTGTCCCGTTTATCAGGTTGATGACGTCCCCGAGATGAGCTCATAAAGTTTATCATGTAAACCCTGCAGGTGGATTTGTTCCACATGATAATAAGGATGAGTGGTACTAGTCTCGGATAATAAGAAACGAGTTAATTTAATTATTAGTAATTAAATAAATTCGTGGACGTTCGATATCTTAAACACGGGGAAAGTCGTGTATGTAATTTCGGCGGAAATTATTATTGGTAAAATAATATGAATTAATTAATTGGGGATTCAATTATAATTTTATAGTGGAATTAATTATAATTAAAATTGGATTTAATTAAAGGTTTTCTTTTAAGGACACCGGTTTAATTAAATTGCAATTTAGCCTAATTAATTAATTAACCTAAGGTCCCTAGTGTGGCCTATTTAAACCCCTCCCCCCTCTCTTCTCTAGACCTAACTTACGCAGCTTTTATTTTTCTTCACTTGAGAAAATAAAACGTGAGAGAGAGTTTAAGAGAGAAGAAGAAGAGGAGACTTCCGGTGGATCGTTGCCCACACAACGTCTGGAGTCGAGGGCTAGGATACACACTAGAAGATCAAAGGTGTTCGCCTATTCGGCTTCTCCGAATCACGCATCAAAGATAAAGAATCGAAAACCCTATTCCGCATCTTTTTCGATTCTTATTGTACGTAATAATCCAACGGACCTACGATCGGGTTCCGGACATCGTGGATCGCATTCCTCGACTACTGGGGGTTCTAGGACCTTCGGATCGGTAGTCGGAAGAGGAAAAACGACCCGGAAACGACCCCGGAACAGCAGATCGCGCTGCTGTCCGCGCTGCTGAAGGACAAACGGCGACCGCCGTTTCTTAAACGGCGACCGCCGTTTTGCTCTTTTTCGGGCAGCCCGCTCCAGCTTGCGCGGTTGTCCTCCGGGGCAACGGCTGGGCGTGAATTGGGGCACGGGCTGGGCACGAGGACGAAGTAGCGGATCTGGAGGTCGACTGGGATCGTTCGGATGTTCGAGTGATCGAACGAACGCATCCCGGGTAGTCGATTTCCAACAAGCCCTACGCGAGGGCTCGACCGAACAGCCCGGGCTATCCCCGTGGTTAGGGTTTGGTTGAGTACGGCTCCCCGTGGTGGTTCATGGCGGGTTGTTCCGGCAACCGGGAGTCGATTGGAGTTGTCGTTCCGCACTTTGACAACTCCGGATATTCGATCTCCAAAGGATTTCGGTCGGAATTAATTAGATAATTAATTTTAATTGATTTATTAATTCCGGGATATCGATTTCCAACAGATATCAGGTCCTTGTTTTTCAACATCGCATTTATTGAGCTTTCCACACTCAAAGTGTAGGAAACTGCTCTTTTTGCGTCTATCCTTTTTAAGTGTTCAAAACACATATCTTTAGACAGATGCATTCCGTGTCTGAAAGGCGACAACCTTTCTCGGATTTATGCATGTTTAAAACGAACCATAATCGTATAAGATATCTAGGAGAAGTACAATGTTCTTATCTTGAGATCAAAGACCTCAAGAACATGTTCTAACTTCTACTCAATCTTATCTCTCGATTTATTTAGACAACTATCATTTTATGTCTGACAATATATATATATATTTTACATTGTTGCCAATGATAAAATACTATCTACATAAAATTCCGAGAAACACCACCTTGTTTCTATTACGTTTCTAATACACCTTTCTCGTCTTTGCCCTTTGATGAATCCTTTGGATGGACTATCTCATCAATTCGCAAGTTCCACGATACATAACTTTGCTTCAATCCATTAATGGATTAAGTAAGCTTGTACACTAAATGATCTTGCCTCTTAGCAATAATCCTTATTGCTTTCCAAGAAGGCACATTTAGATCTAGTACTGCCTCCATGTAGATCCAGGGATCGATTTCATGTCTACTAGATCCAGAGTTCAAAAACTCTTCTAGTCTTATGAACATCTCCGGTTGTCCACAACCTCCCTCTACAACGGCGTTCCGGTGTATAAACAGTAATAACAGTAGGTGCAGTTAGTGATGTATAACTACTCGGTTTAGCTGGTTCTCAGTCTTTATCTTTCTTCTCTCATTCAAAAGTATTACGTCACTTTGGGCTTTGTGGTTCATCTAATAGTCTTTCTCTAAGAACCGGGTGATAACGTCCTTCTGGTTCACAGCACTATTGAACACACAATCTTTTGTTCTTCTAGGATACTCCACAACCACATTCGAATGTGCCGTTGTTCCAGAAATATCCATAGAACATAGGTAGTTCCGAATAACTTATCCTTTTACTATTAGAATTCCATTTCTTATCTCTGACACACCATTTCTACACTCCCAGTGCATGGTGCAGTCATTTGGGATCTAATCCCATTCTCTGATTATGCTATGCATTACTTAGATAGGTGCTTGCCTTCGCAATCAAATCGCAGGCTTCTAATGGATATACTTTGAAGGTTCCCCATAATAGCTTTGTGTCCATTGACTCGTCAAAACACTTTGCTTTTATGGCACATCAAGTACTCTAATCCATTTTTGTATTCTTTACAAGAATTACTTGCATCTTTCTAAGTGCACATATGTCTGCATATATCAGTATTTAATCAATTTCAATACTTGTCCGGATTCTATCCTTTATCCATAAAGGTTTGCTTAGTTGTATTATCTTCCAAATTTAATTCTTAGGTCGGAAGGTCCATTCTTTCAACTATAATTGATCAAATCAATTTCGACCTTCAAATCTTATTTGAATAAATACTACTGAGCATAAGAATCCACAAGTATAATGATTTAATAAAGAAATACATTCAACAAGTAAAACAAGTTATAGAACGGTTTGTTGCATCGTGGTAGACTTTAGAATTCATCATTCATATATTGCTATCTAATGTACCAGAATAGATAATACCATTATTTCTTATCAAAATCATCAAATGATTAAAAAAATAAAATATCCATTCATTAATAATAGAAAACCAGAACAAAGTTCTTTCTAAAATAGAGGGGTACATAAAGCAATAAACTTGAAATGAAATCCTATAACTACTCATAGATAAATGTCTTCCACTGCAACAGTTGCCTCCTCTACAGCTTTGCCCATGTAGACTTGAACTTTTCTTCTCTAAGCCGCCGGGTTTTCTGGAACCCCTGCATTAAAATGCACATACCGTCAGTGGTTCCATATCTACACACCAGAATTCTGGTAGATAAAACCGCTGACTATGTTTTTATGGCTAAAGAAAAATTCATACCTCTGAGAGGACATTCAGACTTCCAGTGCCCAGACTTATTGCATCGGAAGCATTTGCCCTTAGGCTTGCCAGACCCTACTCGTGGTCCATTCCTCTTGGCACCACTGGGTTTCCAGGCTTGCTTCCTTTTCTTGCCCCTACCTCCAACAGGCTTCGAGCCCTTGGACTTGGTAGCTACAAGCGCTTGAGACTTGCTCTTCTTGTAGATCCCCTCTGGGAGTTGCGCAAGAGTATAAGATAGTTTACCCATATTATAACTCATGCAGAACTGCTCAAAACTAGGGGTCAGAGACTAGAGTATGATGTCGACTTGCGTCTCAACATCAATCTGAGCTCCTAGGATCTCAAGCTCATTCAACAAACTCATCATCCTAAGAACGTGCTCCCCAACGAGCGTTCCTTCAGACTGAGTAGTTGACATAAGGACTCTCATGGCTTCTTGCCTAGCCGCACGATCTTGATGTCCAAACATCTCCTTGAGGTTTAACAGCATGTCATCGGCGGTGGCCATCGACTCATGTTGGGTTTGGAGTACATTTGACATTGAAGCCAAAATATAGCCGCTAACCATTTCATTTGCCTTTGTCCACCTCCTATATGCCGCCTTTTCTTATCAGTTGAGACATCCGTGGGTTCGGCAGGGCATGAGTCATAGAGTACAAACTTGTACTCCTCCGCAGTCAGGACAATGTCTAAATTTCTCCTCCAATCAATATAATTGGGGCCAGTGAGTTTATTCTCCTTGAGTATCACAGAAAGTGGATTCATAGCTATTCTCTAAACCTATAAGCACATTTAAACAAACAATCAATTTAATTCCGATATTATCTCCCTCAAATAATATCATTAAATTACTAATTACATCTAAAATCTCATCAGGTAAGGCAAGCCACGTGGTGTGGACGTTTACCCACCCAAACGATTTTGCAATTAGATTTGCTTCGGTCATACATCACTTATAGCGTAACTTCGTGGGGGAAGAATACTATAATGCTGACGCTACCGTCGTGGAGTAGCGCAAAATAATATTTATAAGTCCTAAACTATTCACTAGCACAAGTACTAGTAGCAAGTATAGGGTCGATCCCACGAGGAGGCGATTTAGCTTATAGTTTTCCCGGCTTTGATTGCTCAATTGGGTTGTCACGTTTGAAAAGGTTTTGTTTTGGAAAGCAGTAGGGCACTGCCGAACCGTGGTCACCGTGTTTACTTGACTCGAAAATAACAAATAACTTAAACAGAAATAAACTAGCATGCAACTTAACTAACAGACTGAGCAATTAACAGACTTGACTAAACAAATAAGAAGAAACAAATAGAGAATAAAGTATCCAGGCATTGACTCCCCTGACTCCCCCCCTTGACCTATGTGATGCCGATCATTGGTACGTATGTCATTTTGCTAACAGTTTTGTCTTCCAGTTATAGACCCAGTATTAACATCCCTATAATGTCACGCATATTAATACCCAGACCCCTCATTCGCTCTTATGTTTAAGTCCTATTAGATCTCTCTCAATAGGTCTCCTAACGTTGACTAATTCGACACTATGTGACCGCATGAGTCTAAGTTGATCAAGTCGCCTTCATCCTCCAAGAAAACCCGGAATGGCCAATAGCATGCCTGGACAGACCCAAGTCATACGACCACATCTCCAGCAACATGTTGTACTTCGCGGACGCCCAGTCTCCCGGTCGCGTTGATCCACGTACTCCTGTGTTAGACAAGTCGGGGTTCCCACTGGTCACTGTAGGATTGCCCAAGTCCCTAACATGCTTAAGTTACTACCCTGTTGAATCGGGAACAAAACTCAGCTAGTTGCTGTCCTCAATAAGCCTCCCGGCTCGATCACGTCTTAGGGTT
The DNA here is from genome assembly GCA_954870475.1 of Euphrasia confusa. Taxonomy (NCBI): domain Eukaryota; kingdom Viridiplantae; phylum Streptophyta; class Magnoliopsida; order Lamiales; family Orobanchaceae; genus Euphrasia; species Euphrasia confusa. The sequence continues at coordinate 20,875,607 of OX940966.1, forward strand.
GGTCAGGTTCTGTCTTTGCCCAGATACAAACAGATTAGCTACTTGACATAATTAAATCATAAAATAAAACAAAGAAAATAAGACGAACTAAATTATGAATTGAAAACGGGAGATTGTTCAATAAAGAAATAAAACTAAGTACGGGAATCAAAAGCATGAAACATAAAGATTGTTTTTTGGCCCGAGGGCTTAACAAGAAATAAACGCCGGCGAGTCGATGTGCTCACGCGGCTGCCTTCTTCGCTGCTGGTCAGGTAGGGTTCCGATCCTTCTTTCTCGCTCATGTGTTGTAGGGTTTCTTCATCAGTCACTCTCTTATATAGACGGGCTTCAGATGATGAGAGACGTGTGGGGGAAAATACCTCCAAGCGCGGACGAGAGTCCTACTTGGACTTGAGTTTGAATCTGGTCGCCTTTGAAGACTCCGCAAATTTCAGGACTCTTGGTACACCGCATGCCCAACGTTCCGTCTCTGTCAATGTTAGTGCTTGCCCATGTACTTCCTTCTTTGACTGATTGAGGTAGCGGACCATGTGCGGTACTTGGTCGGACTGAAGTCTTGCTCCACCTGCTGACGTCCTGGTTGCTTGCTCAACTCTGCTAGACCCTTTTCGTCAGTTTGGCTTGCTCAACGAGTGCTCTTGACCATGGAAGGTGATTTCCTTGCCTCTTTCACACAGTGCGCTCCTCTTTCCACTTCTTTACCTGCCCACCTGCAAAACTTGCCCAAGTACCCAAACGTGCCCTCCCAGACACAAATAAAGTAAAAACAAACTGAAGACTCGATTTACTTGACTCTAAAAACCTAAAAATGAGCCAAAAAATATGGCTCATCACACGCACACACTTTACTTCGCTTGTCCTCAAGCGTGTACGGTGACTTGCCTGCTCAAGCAGAAAACAAACAGGGGGTAGAGATAGAAAGAAAATAGAAGACTCAAGGACAGCATGCTTATCAAAATATAGAGAGTTTATCAAGTGAACAGATAGTCAAAATCATAGTCAACGGAATGCATAAAAAACGGTCAAGAGTTTGCAACAGGATTTTGGGATTCTCAATAAGTGTTTCTCTCTATGTAGTGGATGGGTAGTGTTTCGCTCAATGCTGTTTCAAAAGAAGTTCTGCTTTGGGCTTGACCAAGTTCTATCCTGTGAAATTTTCAATTGAGTTGGGCAATATCATTAGGGCTTTCTAAGGTGACTGTTTAGGCTAGCTTGGGCAATGCCTAGAATTGATCTTAGGTAGGACATGCATTTTACTTAGCAAATTTCCTCCTAATTTCTTCTCTTTCTTACGGGCCTTAGCACACCCCTTTATTCACGGATCTATTTTTTTTTCTTTATATTTTTTTCTTTTTCTTTTTTTCTTTTTCTTTTTTTCTTTTTCTTTTTTTTTTTTTTTTTTTTTTTTAGAGAAGACTTTGCCCTCACTTGCTCTTTTTATGTACTTGAGCATATCTACAGGTTGGGTCAGGGCAGTGGGGGTTTTCCCCCAGGTGATCAAGAAATATTGGCTCGGCTCAAGGGGCTAACAAAGGTCTTCTTTTATTTGCAGTATAGAACAAAATGCCTAAATCATTTACTCAACTCAATTTTCAAATAATCACAATGGTCAGAACTTGGGCAAACTTCAGCATTACAAAATTTTAAACAGCTACTCTCAAGAAAGAAATATCACACATAATGTAGGCTCAAATCCTCACAGCTTACCTAGTTGCAATTCCATCGTCCCTAATATTTTTCATGCATAGACTATTAATTTTGAAAACTGTTCAAATTGATCAGGGTATTTATCAAGCATGCGACTCGATCAAACTATGGGGTTGCTCTTGCCGTTCCCCCACTCACACACTTTGCCTCCGGCAAAGTGTGCAAACAGTAATAAGTTGGGCAAGCATCTCCCCTGACTCCGACTCCAACGATGTTGGCGCACCTTCCCACATACACACTTTGCCTTGAGCAAAGTGTGCAAATAGAGAGATCGACCCCATCAGACATGAGTCGGGCAGACTCAAGACCAAAATAAAAATAAAAACAAAAATAAAAAACCTAATCTTCTAAAAACAAAGGGAGGGTACATTTAGGGTTTGGGTTCAGGTGGGTACCTGAAACCAACGTGGGCGAAGTAGGCAAGTAGGGCAGCGTGCATCTCTTCCTGCTTCTCTCCAATCCGGTCCTGCTTCTCCTCGAGGACATCCAATTGCTCAAGGATCTCCTCCTTCTGCGACTCGACCCTCACACTTGGTCGACTCACAGGCTCGGTCTTCACTTTCGCCTTGACTGCCAGTGCCAAGGCCTTCACTTCCTCTGGGTTTGTGAACACCCAATCTTCTCCATCAACTCTGATATCAGCCATCCTATTCAAACATGCGTGGTCAAACTTCTCCTCGGGCATCATCTCCATCCACTCAAAATCAAGCTTCAACTTCATCCTCTGGGCATAGACTCCTGGAAAGTGGGCAAGGGACAACCTCTGTGCTGGCTTGCTCAAGATGTTCTTCAGTTGTGTGCACAGGAAAGCTCCAAAGTTGACCTTGATCTTCTTGGTCATGCACCGCAGTAGGTCAAGCTCTGTAAGGGAGACTGTATTGCTGTTGTCCTTGTTTCCGTAGAAATTGTAGGCCAGGATACGGTGGCAGATGCGCAAGGCGTCGTCTTTGAGTTGGAAATTTTTGGCCTCCTGAGATTTGAAGATTTTTTCCTTGCTCAAGGCTTTCCAGATCTCGTTCCTTTCTTTCTGCGTGCGCTCTGGTGGTGTGGTCAATCTTGTTGGAGTTGTGTAATTAATGTCTATATTTAAGTAACGGAAACTCACGATCCATTGCCATTAATCTATTTAATTAAATAAACAATTATTTGCATTTAATTATTTATAATTAAATATATGCAAATTATAGTCCTGGATTTTATACGTTGTAGTTAGTATGGTGTTGTATGGACACACAGAAGATCATACTATCGGTTACTCGTATTTAATCAAACAGTTGCTCACGACCTAGATGGACACGGACCAATCCATCGGTATAGTCGTTGTATGAGGGAGAAAATAATCTATCTTGATTATTTTATCATACTTGTACACTTGGTGTATTGGGCGGATCGTTTGAGATTTATCGATTAGGATTGCCTTGGATAATCGATTTAAATCTCAGTGTATTTTATTCTTAATCCCCGATACTATTGCGGGTGTGTATATTTAATATAAGTGACTTTGATTTTCCAAAGGAATTGACCGGTTTAATTACTAGGTCAATTACCGGTTAAGTTGGGTTGCTATATTTTATATATGACATGCCGTGAATACTTGACGGGAAAGTGTATCCCGGAAGGGTTGATAATATCCCCGAGATGAGTTCATAAGGAATTATTATGTAAACCCTGCAGGTGGATTTGTTCCGCATAATAATTAAGGATGAATGGTACTAGTCTCGGATATAAGAGATGAATAAATTAATTAGCAAAAAAATAATTTTATTCATGGATATTTATATCTTAAATACACGGAATAAATAATACTACCGGAGAAATATTATTTGATATAATATGGTTTAATATTGGGAGTGCAATTAATTTTATATAGTGGAAAATAGAATTAATTAATATTAATGGATTAATAGATTTGGGCTTGGGCTCAATTTAATCATTAATATTGGAAGCCCAATATTCCACCTCCTTAAGATCCCCTACGTAGCCTATAAAAGCACTACATGGTCTTCTCTATTCTCATAACTTGAAGATCACAATTCTAGAGAGAGAAAGTAGAGAGGGAGATCCATGGAGTTCGGAAGATCGTCGCCCACCCGACGTTCGAGCTAGTGAAAGGAATACGTGGGAAGGTCTCAAGGTCTTCATAGATCTCGTTTCTCCGTACAACGAGAACAAAGGTAAAATCACGAACCCCCTCGATGATTTTAATTATTAATTCGGGTATACGCATGAACGAAGATCCGAGGGACGAACCCGGGGATGGGGTTTGACCGCGTGGTGGTGATCCGATATCACCGGACCGCGGGCGGTCAAGCGAACCCCGCCGGGATCGCATGAGTACCCTCGGTTGAACGCCGAGGGTGGCTGTCGAGCCCTAGGGCTTCGACCGCCGGTGCACATCGAAGGGCCCCGGCTGGACGCCGGGGCGAGCGATCGACTTCGGTCGATCGCTGGGGGCAGCCCCGGGCTGGTTCCGCGGCAGGCGCCCCCTCCTCCGATCGACGGTGGCGGTGAGTCGCCGGACTCACCGCCGGGGGCTGCTACGAGCAGCCCCGGGGGATACACGATGCATCCCCAGCGATTGCCGTGTGCAATCGCGAGCCCCACGCGGGGCTCGGCTAGGGCTAGCCGCGGGTTTATCCCGCGGCGGTGTTGCTTTGGTCGGGCCCTGTTCGTGTGGTGGTTCGCGGTGGTTTCCGGCGAAGGGATTTTGATCGGGGTTATGTTTCCGCAATTCCGTTAACCCCGGGATATCGATTTCCAAGAATTGGTATCAGAGCGTTGGTTCTAGTTCATGTGTATATGCGATAAATTGTTCTACCTTGCAGGGTTTCCGACTATTATGGCTAGATATAATTCTTCGTTAATTATTGTCATAATTTTTATTAAACTCTCGGACATGTCGAGATTCGTTTTATGTGTGGTGAATGCTTGTAATAGTAAAAATTCGGGGGTTGATCGAATTTAGTTTTTATTATTACGTTCTACTTTTCCGGAAAATGTATAGGGTCGATTTCATGTATAGAATCGATACCGGATAATTGTAATTTAAATTCTTGTAATTTATTTACGTTGGATCGATGCAAAGATGACCGCCGGAGAAGACGAAGTGACGAGAGGAAGAAAGGACCGGGGATCGATCATGATGATCGACCCCATGATCGATCACGGGGCTAGGGCTCGATCGCCCTTGGCCGTGGGCTGCCGCCGTGAGGTGGTTGGCCGGCTGGCTGGGCGGCGGTGCTCTTCCCCGGTGGTGGTCGATCGGCGGTGGGGGTGGCGCGGGGTCCTCGTAATCTCGTGCTACTCCTACCGAGATTCAACTTTCCTAAATTATTCGGTTTTCCTATTTTGAGTATTCCTATTTTTGGGAACTCTCATGGAATAGGAAAAGAATAAATTTATAATAAATTTATTTCCTTATTGATTATTCCTAGTATGGGAATTTTCATGGATAAGGAAGGAATAAATTTAGAATTAATTTGGTCTTCCTAATTGATTATTCCTTTTGGAATATTCATGGATTAGGAAAAGAATTAATTTGGAATTAATTTATTTTTCCTATTTAATTATTCCTTTATGGAATTTTTTAATGGATTAGGAAAATAATTAATTTGGAAAGTTTTAAAAGTCCTTAAATTAATTTTTCCTATTTAATTATTCCTTTATGGAATTTTTAATAGATTAGGAAAGAAATTAATTTGGAAGGATTAGGAGTCCTAATTTATTTTATTTCCTTATTCTATTATAGAAGTCTTCTAGAACATTTCAAGTTTGACTTGGATAGAATTCTAAAGATTTAATAGAATTAGAAAGGAAAATAAAAAAAATAAAAAAATATATTAATAATATTTAATTTTATTTTTGATATATTCGATTGACTTAATTTTCGAATTAAGTAACTTTTGGATTAATTAAAAATAAATAGATTTAAATATTGGGATTAATATTCTCGTCACATGGAGCATTCAAGAACGAAGACTGAAGACTAGAAGATGCGTACGGAGATGCGATAAAGCCATAATAGTCGGAAAAATAATATTCTAGTATTATTTTGACTATGTGATCATATTATATGTGCTTTATTTCATGCATGCATGCTTATGTGTATTTAATTATGCATTAGATAGCGTATCCCTTTATTGTAAAAAGCTAAGTGGGAGAGGGTATGGAAACATACCCATGGTCTCCATTGCTGCTCTCTTGGTGACTTTTATAAACTTTTGAAGTTTATATAGATAAGTCATTGGAGGAGAGTTCTTGTAATTCCTCTTACGAGAAACATTGATTAAGTTTATCAAACAATGCCTAATTTGTCTTTCCAAAGCTGATTTCAAGTCGACTCATTCTCACCCCGGGGAGTGGAATGGAGCCAAAGCCACTTGGTCATGTAGAGGACACAAATTAGAGACCTTCGTACCATTCTTTTATGGATGGATCGATTGTCTGCTCGGCTCCCTCATTTATGAGAGATAGGGTTGTTCGCATGGTGAATCACTGGTTAGAAACTTCGAGTTTCACTTATGATTCTCCGCGTCCTGATTTACAAAAATCGAATGGATCAAGTAATTGGGAGTCAATTATAAAAGTCTCTTGGTGTAGTAAACGTCCACACCACGTGGCTTGCTATACTAACGGATTTTGGATTAATTGATGTAGACAGTTATAAGGAATTGTGAAGAATTGTGAAATCATCGTAAACGTCCACACCACGTGGCTTGCGGTGATGTAGCGGTTCCAAACGATTTACTTTAGTACTGAGTAATGGTTTACACTTAGATACGCGTTATAGTATTCTTCCCCACGAAGTTACGCTATAAGTGATGTATGACCGAAGCAAATCTAATTGCTAAATCGTTTGGGTAGGTAAACGTCCACACCACGTGGCTTTCCATATCTGATGGGATTTTAGATGTGATTAGTGGTTTAATGATATTATTTGAGGGAGATAATATCGGATATTAAATCAATTGTTTGTTGTTATATGTGCTCATAGATTATGGATGGCTTTGAACCCACTTTATGTGATACTTGAGGATTTTAACTCACTGGTCCCTGAATGTATTGATTGGTATAGAGATCTGGACATTGCCCAGACTGTTAAAGAGTACAAGTTTGTACTCAAGTGAGCTTTGTTCTCCCAAGCCTACCAATGTCTTAACTGATGAGGAAAGGACTGATTTTAATATCATGTTCAAACTCAATGAGATGTTTAGACATGACGTAGTGGCTAGACAAGAGTCGATGAGGATACTCATAAAGGTCATTCATTCGAGGAAGCACTTGAACACGTTTCTAAGATGATGGACCTTTTGGACGAGTTGAGACGGAAATCGCAAGCTCTTGTAGCCAATGCCAAAGGTTTCGAACCTAAGGGCAAAAACCGGGGGAAAGGAAAAGCAAGCAAAGAAACCCAGTGGTCCTAAGTTTCTTGGATCACGAGATGGGATGAGAAAGCCAATGGGCAAGAGTTCTCAATGCAAACAGTCTGGGTACTGGAAGTCTGACTATCCTCTCAAAGAAAGTACGAAATTTTTCTTTAGTCGTAAAACATAGTCAGTGGTATTATCTACCGGAACCTGGTGTGTAGATATGGAACCACTGACGGTATGTGCATTTTAAATGCAAGGGTTCCAGGAAACCCGACGACTTGGAAAAGAAGAAATCGTAGTCTACATGGGCAATGCTGTGGAGGAGGCAGCTGTTGCAGTGGAGGACATTTTTATAGGATTTCATTTTGAGTTATTGCTTTTATGTACCTTTTAGAAAGAACTTTGTTCTGGATTTCTAATGAATGGATATTTTATTTCTTTTAATCATTTGATGGTTATAAGAAGAAATAATGATATTATCTATTCTGGTACATTAGCTAGCAATATATAAATGATGAATCCTGAGTCCACCACAATGCAACGAACCGTAGCATATAACTCGTTTTACTTTTAAGAGATATTTCTGTAATGAATCATTTATACTTATGGATTCTTATGCTAAGTCGTGTTTATTCAAATAAGAAGTTCAAAGGTCGAAAATTGATATTTTGATCAATTAAGTTGAAGGAGTGGACCTTCCGACCTAAGAATCTGATTTGGAAGATAACATGACTAAGCAATCCTTTATGGATATAAGGTATAAGATCCGGACAAGTATTAGAATTGATTAACTCTGATGTATGCAGACCTTTGTCTACTCAGATAATAAGGTACGAGTACTTCATTTTATGATTACTCGGAAAATGGATTAGCATACCTGATGTGCCACAAAAGCAAAGTGTTTTGACAAGTCAATGGACACAAAGCTATTGTGGGGAACCATCAAGGTATATCCATTTGTAGCCTGCGATTTGATCGCGGAGGCAAATGCCTGTCTGAGGAATGCATGGCATACTGATCAGAGATTGGGATTTGATCCCAAATGACTACACCATACACTCTTGTGTATAAATGGTGTGTCGGAGATAAGAAATGGAACTCTTATAGAAATAGTAAAAGCATGAGTTATACGGAACTACCTATGTTCTATGGATATGTCTGGAAACGACGACGCATTCAAATGCGGTTGTAGAATATCCTAGAAGAACAAAAGATGTGTGTTCAATAGTACTATGAACCAGAAGGACGTTATAAGTTCTAACGCCCGGTTCTTAGAGAAAGACTATTAGATGAACCACAAGCCCAAAGTGACGTAATACTTTGAAATGAGAGAGAAAGATTAAGACTTAGAACCAGCCGAACCGAGTAGCGGTACACCACTAACTGCACCTACTGTTATCACTGTTTATACACCGGAATGCCGTTGTAGTGGGAGGTTGTGGATCAACCAGAGATATTCATAATACTAGGAGAGTTTTCGGACTCTGGACCTAGCATACATGAAATCGATCCCTTGATCTACATGAAGGCAGTACTAGATCTAAATGTGCCTTCTTGGAAAGCAATAAGGATTATTGTTAAGAGGCAAGATCATTTAAAGTACAAGCTTAGTTGATCCATTTATGGATTATAACAAAGCTAGAGTTCGTGGAACTTGCGCATTGATGAGAAAGTCCATTTGATGGATTCATCAAAAGGCATTGACGAATCGTGTGTATGGGAAACGTGATGGAAACAAGGTGGTGTTTCTCGAAGGATTTATGTAGATAGCATTTTATCATTGGTAACAATGTAAAGATGTTGTCAGACATAAAATAATGGTTGTCTAGAAAAATCGATATATGAGATAAAGAAGAAGTTAGAGCATGTTCTTAAGATCTTGGATCTCAAGAAAAGAACATTGTACTTCTCTAGATATCTTATACGATTATGGTTCGTTTTAACATGCAAGATTCCGAGAAAGGTTCGTTACCTTTCAGATACGGAATGCATCTATCTAAGGATATGTGTTTTGGAACACAAAAGGAGATAGAAGCAATGAAAGCGGTTTCCTACACTTCGAGTGTGAAAAGCTTGATAAATGCGATGTTTAAAACGAGAACCTGATATCTGCTATGCGGCTAGTATAGTGGGAGGATATCAAGGTAATCCTGGAAAGGAATACTCGACTGCTGTAATGAACATTTTAGGTACTTTCGAAGTACTGGAAACTATGTTCTGGATTACGGAGCAGACGAGCATTTCCTTTGGATTACATTCTCTTAGATTTCTAATCGAATGAGGACCGGTGTAAGTCGATATCAGTGATGCAACCCAGGGTTCGGCAATCGACGTTGGAGCTCGAATTCAGGTTAGAATGGCGAAGAAGACGTCGGAACGAGAGTCGGGCGTACGTCGAGACGAAGACGAAGAGTTCGGTCGGACTTTTGACTTGGTGTCGGCCGGCACCAAGGCCTGTCGGCCGACACCTTCAAGAAAATCGGGGCTTGGCAGCTTTCCGAGCCTGCGATCGAAGGAAAGAACCCGCGGACAAGATTTTGCCTTGGTGTCGGCCGACACCTATATATGTCGGCCGACATCTTCACAAAACCAGCAGCGTCGACGGATTTTTAATGTTTTAGCGTTTTTGTTAAGTTATTTCCTTATTTTCAGCTTTTAGGGTTTCGTTTGCCTATTTAAAGGCCTTTCTATTTCATTATGAACAACCAACCATGAACTGAATTAATAAGATTGTTATTTTGTGAGTTTTTATTAAATCTCTCTTGGGTCCGAATTCTACCCAATTATCCAAAGGATTCAACCGACGAATCAACGAAGCGATCCACCCTTCGTTCGTGTGTCTTCCTCATCCCCGAGTTGCTGCATCGATCGCGTGTTGGGGTCTAGGGTTTCGTCCTTAGATTATTTCACGAATCAGATTCAGAGGTTTGGGATCTTCCGCCGGTATCTTTCTATCTTTCTGTTCTTCGTATTTCTCCTATCTTTCTATCCCCGACGAGGTTCGTATCATTTGGTATCAGAGCCCAGGTTCGGGTTCAAAATTTATACGTAACCTCGTTTCGTTTTTCTTTCTTTCTTTCGTGTTTTCTTCTTTATTCTTCGTTTCTTTCTTCTTTTTTGTTTAAAAAAAAAATTATTATTATTTTTATTTTATTTTATTTTATTTCCGAAATTACTGTTCATGAACAGTAATTATTAAAAAAAAAAATTATTGAAAGTGTCTCGATTATTCTTTTTATTGTTGTTCATCGTCCGTTCAACAATTTGAGTTATTCTTCATTCGTGGATTCTGTTGGATTGGATTTTGTTGGGATTGAATTCGACCGGTGAGTTGGGAGAGTTTGATTCTTGAGAGAGAGAGAAAGTGAGAGAACCGAGTATTGAGTGACTTACCATATTGAGTGATACACGAGAGTGGTGAGGAATTCTCTATTTTTTTTGTTTCTAACACTTTGCAGGATGACTGAGATGGATCATATCCAAGCTAAGCTCATCGTGGAGACATGGCGAGCAAAGTTAGAAACGATGATTTCGTCAAAGATGAAGGTGGTGAATGAGCGACTTACTGCATTAGAGGAGAGAGCTCATCGTGATGACGCATGGAATCGAAGAGGTAGCAGCGGATACCAAGGAGTTCAGAATGGCCACCATCGAGCCCGTGATCTTATTCGGGAGCGTCGTGAAGAGAGGAGGGCCAGAGCTGAGCGTTGGGACGAGTGTAGGAGCGATATTAGTCGTCTGATAGGAGAATGGGTACAAGCGTCAAAGAAGCCTGGGAAAGTAGAGGCCGATGAAAAAGGCGAGATACCAGGACCGTTGGCTTTGGTGGAGTCTGAAGAAGAGTCGATTTCGGTGTCAACCGAGGAAGATTCGACTTCGATAGAGTCCGAGGAGGAGGCTTCGGTAGAGTCCGAGGAGGAGGTTTCGGTGGATTCCGACGTCGCGGAGGAGGCGGTGGAGTTCGACAGCAAGGAGGAATTGATGAAATCCGAGGACCTTCCGCCATTGGAGTTACCCATGGTGAAACCAGCAGAGAAAGAGGGGCAGCCGACGTTAGTGATGAAGGAGATGATTACCACTAACGTTTTATTATCTCTACACTCTTCTACTCTTTATGATTTGCAGGAAATTCATGAAGTCTTCCTTGACGATAAATCTCCTGGATTTCCACTACATCGAGGGTGTGAGCTGCATACTAACGTAGCTCCAAGCTTGTTCGTGAGAGTGGTGTTCGACCCTGGCATCGACGTGGATTTGAGGACAAATCTTCTTGAAGAGGAGGGGAATGATGCAACCCAGGGTTCTGCAATCGACGTTGGAGCTCGAATTCAGGTTAGAATGGCGAAGAAGACGTCGGAACGAGAGTCGGGCGTACGTCGAGACGAAGACGAAGAGTTCGGTCGGACTTTTAGCTTGGTGTCGGCCGACACCAAGGCCTGTCGGCCGACACCTTCAAGAAAATCGGGGCTTGGCAGCTTTCCGAGCCTGCGATCGGAGGAAAGAACCCGCGGACAAGATTTTGCCTTGGTGTCGGCCGACACCTATATATGTCGGCCGACATCTTCACAAAACCAGCAGCGTCGACGGATTTTTAATGTTTTAGCGTTTTTGTTAAGTTATTTCCTTATTTTCAGCTTTTAGGGTTTCGTTTGCCTATTTAAAGGCTTTTCTATTTCATTATGAACAACCAACCATGAATTGAATTAATAAGATTGTTATTTTGTGAGTTTTTATTAAATCTCTCTTGGGTCCGAATTCTACCCAATTATCCAAAGGATTCAACCGACGAATCAACGAAGCGATCCACCCTTCGTTCGTGTGTCTTCCTCATCCCGAGTTGCTGCATCGATCGCGTTTTGGGGTCTAGGGTTTCGTCCTTAGATTATTTCACGAATCAGATTCAGAGGTTTGGGATCTTCCGCCGGTATCTTTCTATCTTTCTGTTCTTCGTATTTCTCCTATCTTTCTATCCCCGACGAGGTTCGTATCAATCAGGCTATGTGTTTCACTATTAAAGGAGAAGGAGTTTTAACATGGAAGAGTGATAAGCATGATGCTTTTCGGACTCTGCCATAGGTAACCAAATAAGCGGCCTCAGAGGCAGCGGAAGTTTTGGTATAGCTCCGGGATAATCTCTGGGACTTAGATGTGATTCTTAATTTGCCAAAGGCTATGTAAATAGCGGTGCGATGGCAAATGGTAAGAAATCACAAGTCCAGAAGTGTAAGATAACACATAGAGCAAGTACCACCTGATACGAGTCATCGTCGAGGGAGACGACGCTGTAGTCACAAAGATAACTTCAGAGCGGCAACCTAGAGTGCTCATTCACATAGTACTTCTTGGAGGTACAACTTAAGCACGTGATGAGTATGGGAGTCGGGAGTTTGGAGGAAATGACTAGACCTTAGTACAAGTGGGAGATTGTTGGAGTTGTGTACTTAATGTCTAGATTTAAGTAACGGAAACTCACGATCCATTGCCATTAATCTATTTAATTAAATAAACAATTATTTGCATTTAATTATTTATAATTAAATATATGCAAATTATAGTCCTGGATTTTATACGTTGTAGTTAGTATGGTGTTGTATGGACACACAGAAGATCATACTATCGGTTACTCGTATTTAATCAAACAGTTGCTCACGACCTAGATGGACACGGACCAATCCATCGGTATAGTCGTTGTATGAGGGAGAAAAATAATCTATCTTGATTATTTTATCATACTTGTACACTTGGTGTATTGGGCGGATCGTTTGAGATTTATCGATTAGGATTGCCTTGGATAATCGATTTAAATCTCAGTGTATTTTATTCTTAATCCCCGATACTATTGCGGGTGTGTATATTTAATATAAGTGACTTTGATTTTCCAAAGGAATTTACCGGTTTAATTACTAGGTCAATTACCGGTTAAGTTGGGTTGCTATATTTTATATATGACATGCCGTGAATACTTGACGGGAAAGTGTATCCCGGAAGGGTTGATAATATCCCCGAGATGAGTTCATAAGGAATTATTATGTAAACCCTGCAGGTGGATTTGTTCCGCATAATAATTAAGGATGAATGGTACTAGTCTCGGATATAAGAGATGAATAAATTAATTAGCAATAAATTAATTTTATTCATGGATATTTATATCTTAAATACACGGAATAAATAATACTACCGGAGAAATATTATTTGATATAATATGGTTTAATATTGGGAGTGCAATTAATTTTATATAGTGGAAAATAGAATTAATTAATATTAATGGATTAATAGATTTGGGCTTGGGCTCAATTTAATCATTAATATTGGAAGCCCAATATTCCACCTCCTTAAGACCCCTACGTGGCCTATAAAAGCACTACATGGTCTTCTCTATTCTCATAACTTGAAGATCACATTCTAGAGAGAGAAAGTAGAGAGGGAGATCCATGGAGTTCGGAAGATCGTCGCCCACCCGACGTTCGAGCTAGTGCAAGGAATACGTGGGAAGGTCTCAAGGTCTTCATAGATCTCGTTTCTCCGTACAACGAGAACAAAGGTAAAATCACGAACCCCCTCGATGATTTTAATTATTAATTCGGGTATACGCATGAACGAAGATCCGAGGGACGAACCCGGGGATGGGGTTTGACCGCGCGGTGGTGATCCGAGATCACCGGACCGCGGGCGGTCAAGCGAACCCCGCCGGGATCGCATGAGTACCCTCGGCTGAACGCCGAGGGTGGCGGTCGAGCCCTAGGGCTTCGACCGCTGGTGCACATCGAAGGGCCCCGGCTGGACGCCGGGGCGAGCGATCGACTTCGGTCGATCGCTGGGGGCAGCCGCGGGCTGGTGCCGCGGCAGGCGCCCCCTCCTCTTATCGACGGTGGCGATGAGTCGCCGGACTCACCGATTGCCGTGTGCAATCGCGAGCCCCACGCGGGGCTCGGCTAGGGCTAGCCGCGGGTTTATCTCGCGGCGGTGTTGCTTTGGTCGGGCCCGGTTCGTGTGGTGGTTCGCGGTGGTTTCCGGCGAAGGGATTTTGATCGGGGTTATGTTTCCGCAATTCCGTTAACCCCGGGATATCGATTTCCAAGAAATCTGTCCTGGTACTCCTTGGAGAATTTGTCCTTGAATGTGGCCGCTCCAATGGCCATGTTGATCTCGAAGATGCTTGCCTCATTATACGATCCCATCATCTTGAATGAAATGCCCAACGGCCAGCCATCCTTGCTCGTTCTTACCTCCTGATCTTCATAGAACTCCTTGACCAATTTCTCAGAGACTTGCCCTGGCCAGGTCAAGAAGTCCTCCCATCCTATAGCTTCAAAATAACCCTTAACCTTATCATCAATGTTCAAATCTTTAAGGGTTTCAAAACATACCGTCTTGGGCACGACAACTGCCCTTTTCTGGATATTGGATGGGGTGGGTGCTGACTGCTTGCCCTTGCCACGGGTGACTCGGGTCGTCGCTGGAGTTTTGAACTTCTCAGATGGGGTTGCCGGGATTGACTCCTCCTTTTCCTCCGTCGCTTCTTCACCGTCCTTTTCCTCTTCCTCGCCTCCGGCAGTAGACATGTCGTCGGGCTTCTCGTCGGATGACGATTCCATGGTGGCGGGTGGCATGTTTTCACGGGGTTTCTTGAACTTACCTTTTTCCTCCGCCGTAAACTTCCGCTTCTTGAAGATGTGTTCGCTTGGCTCGCCGCTCTGACTTGCCGGAGCTGATTCGTTGGACGGTTTTGGGGTTGTGTCGAGGTCGGACAATTTTTGGGCTTCGATTTCAGCCGTCAGTTGGTCCACCAAGTCGGTGTTGAGGTGTGGTGGACTTGCCTCGCGCATCGGGCTCTGTTTGACCGGCGAAGGGGTGTTTCCTTTTTCCGGTGGTGGTGGCGTTTTTTCCTTCGCGGGTACAGAGGCGGCGGCGGCGGTTTTCGACGACTTTCCTCCGGCCATCTTTTTTGACGGTTGTGATTGGGGGCTTGTGAGATCGATCTTGGTACCGTGAGGGATTTTGTTTAACTTTGTATTTTTAGGACGGGTAGACACCATGGTTGAGGGAGTTAGGGTTTTGAGGAGTGGTGGTAGTGGGGGAAGTTGAGGAGTTGTGCGGTTTTTGATGTAGAGGGGTGGTGGTATAGATGAATTAGGATTTTGAATATTTTTTTTGGACTCTGCAAATTCAGAGTTGATTGGACTCTTATGCGGATTCCCGAGAATTCCGCAATCATCACAACTGCCCTCCTCTGTCCATTGCTCAATCTCCGCACTTGCTCGCTCAAATTTCCTGTTTCCTGAAAACAAAGACAGACCAAAACCCTTTTCCGCCCAAGGCTACTTGGCGTGGTGAATTTATTAACAAAATAAAATAAAGGGAAAAGCATAGTATACATACCGAGTTCGCCTTCGGTATTTGCCTCTATTTATTGTCATGGGCCAGACTTATTTTTCTCGCTTTACTTGGTCAAGTGGCTGGCTCAGGGGGTATCATCCCCTTGAGGTCCTCATTCCCATAGTAAGCCTTGACTCTCTGCCCATTCACCTTGAAGATCTAATCATCACCTGGCTTAAACAGCTCAACCGATCCATTTGGGCAAACAGTGTGGACTATGAATGGTCCTGCCCATTTGGTGGATAGCTTCTTGGCCTTGAATTTAAACTTGGTTTGGTAAACCAGAACCAGTTGACCAGGCTCGATCTTCTTTTTCTTAATGATTTTGTCGTGGGCTCTCTTCGTTCGCTCCTTGTAATTGACCGCGTTGTCATATGCTTCGATCCTTATCTCCTCCAGCTCGGTTAGGTCGAGTTTACGTCCTTCGCTGGCCGCATCCCAGTCGAAATTTACCTTGTTCACTGCCCAATGCGCCTTATGTTCGATTTCCACGGGCAAGTGGCATGACTTGCCAAACACCATGCGGTAGGGGGAGATCCCTGAGGGTGTTTTGTAGGCGGTTCTATAGGCCCAAAGTGCATCATCGAGCTTGTCACTCCAATCCTTACCTTCTGGCTTGACTGTCTTCCTCAAGATGGTCTTGATGATGCGATTGGATAGCTCGGCTTGCCCATTGGCCTGGGGGTGATATGCTGTGGAGATCCTATGGTGCACTCCATACTTCCTGAGCAACCTTTCAATTATATAATTGCAGAAGTGTGTACCTTGGTCACTGATCAACGCGCGAGGTACACCAAATCTGCTGAATATGTCGCCTTTGAGGAAGGTGGCTACTACTCTTGAGTCATTAGTTGTTGTAGCCTTGGCCTCGACCCATTTAGATACATAGTCAACTGCCAAGAGTATATACTCCTTCCCTCTAGAGTTGGGCAATGGTCCCATAAAGTCAATGCCTCATACGTCGAAAACTTCCACGGGCATAATGGGCACCATGGGCATCTCGTCTCTCTTGGTCACGTTCCCCTCTCTTTGGCACTTGTCACAGCTCCTGCACCACTCAAAACAATCTCCCAAGAGAGTCGTCCAATAAAAACCACAGTCAAGTACCTTCCTTGCTGTACGTCGGTGGCCAAAGTGTCCTCCGCAGGCTTGCTCATGGCAGTGCTTCAAGATGTCTGCTTGCTCGACTTCAGGGATGCAGCGTCTCAGTACTTGGTCTTCTCCCCTCTTCCACATGTAAGGGTCGTCCCAAATGTACTTCTTGCTCTCCCTCTTGAGCTTGTTCTTACCGTAGAGGGTCATGTCTTCCCTTATATCTCCTGTGACTATGTAGTTGGCCAAGTCTGCATACCATGGCTCCCCCGAGTGGCTTGAAATCTGGTATAAGTACTCATCTGGGAAAGTCTCTGTGATGGGCATGCCTTCTTCTTGCTGGATTATCCTACTCAAGTGGTCGGCCACTAAATTTTGGTTACCTGACTTGTCTCTAATTTCGATGTCGAACTCTTGCAGCAACAAGATCCATCTTATCAGCCGTGGCTTGGTCTCCTTTTTGGCCATTAAGTATTTTAACGCGGCATGGTCAGTGTAGACTATAGTTTTGCTCCCAAGCAAGTAAGATCTAAACTTCTCGAATGCAAATACCACAGCCAGCAATTCTTTCTCTGTGGTCGCGTAGTTGCATTGGGCAGGATTCAAAGTCTTGGACGCATAGTAGATTACGTGCCGTTCCTTACCCTTCATCTGCCCAAGTACAGCTCCAACAACATACCCGCTCGCGTCGCACATAAGCTCAAATGGCATTCCCCACTCTGGTGGTTGGATGATGGGGGCAGTGACTAACCTTTCCTTGAGTTGGTTGAAGGCAGCTTGACAGTCATCATTGAAGTTCCAGTCAACCTCGTTTTGTAACAACCTGGTCAGAGGTTGGGCAATCTTGGCAAAGTCTCTTACGAACCTCCTGTAGAAGCCAGCGTGCCCAAGGAAGCCTCTGACTTGCTTGACATTCCTTGGATAAGGCAGCTTTGATATGGTCTCTATTTTGGCTCGGTCAACTTCAATTCCCTTGGCAGAGACTACGTGCCAAGGACTATCCCTTCCTCAACCATAAAGTGACATTTCTCGTAATTAAGTACCAAACTTTTCTCCACACATCTGCTGAGGGCCAACTCCAGGTTGTTCAAGCATGTCTCGAACGAGTTGCCATATACAGTAAAGTCATCCATGAAGACTTCTATCCCTTGCTCGAGCAGATCGGCAAAAATGCTCATCATGCATCTCTGGAAAGTCCCAGGGGCGTTGCATAGACCAAAGGGCATGCGTATATATGCGAAAGTACCATATGGGCAAGTAAAAGTAGTCTTTTCCTGGTCTTCCGGGGCCACCCAAATTTGCATGTAGCCGGAGTATCCGTCAAGGAAGCAAAAATGTGTCTTCCCAGCTAGTCTCTCGAGCATCTCGTCAATGAAAGGCAGTGGGAAATGATCTTTCTTTGTTACCTTGTTCAACTTCCTTTAGTCTATGCACACTCTCCACCCGGTTTGAAGTCGAGTGGCTATTTGCTCCCTTTTTTCGTTCTCGATCACTTGGATTCCTGACTTCTTGGGCACCACATGAACTGGGCTTACCCATTTGCTGTCTGAAACATGATAGATAATGCCCAAGTTGAGCAACTTGAGTATCTCCTTGAGCACTACTTCCTTCATGGCAGGGTTCAGTTTCCTCTGTGGGTCGCGTACTGGATTTGACTCTTCCTCGAGCAATATGTGGTGTTGGCATATGGTGGGACTGATTCCCCTTATATCTGCTAAGGTCCATCCTATTGCTTGCTTGTACTGGTCAAGGATGTTCCTCAGCCTGTTCTCTTCCTTGAGATGTGCAGGGAGTTTCTTCAATTCCAATTCGAACTTATGACCACGGGCAATGTATCATTTTGCCCAAGAAACATATACTTGAGATGTGCAGGGAGTTTCTTCAATTCCAATTCTGGTGGTTTCTCCAGGGATGGCACCATGATCGTGACTTCATGGGGTGACAACTTGCTCATGCCCACGGGGTGATTCTCCAGAGCTCCCAGTTGCTCGACTATCTGTTGAACTTCAAGTTGCTCATCCTCTGCATCTTCTCTGGTTAGTCCCCTTTGTATCACCAGATCTACCTTGTCTGAGACTCCATATCCCAGAGCTTGCTCCTCGATCATTTCATCAATCTGGTCAACATAATGTACTTGCTCAGTGTCCTCTGGGTGCTTCATTGACTTGAACAAGTCAAATGTGACCGTTTCTCCTTCAAACTTGCAGGTTAGCTTTCCAGTCTCGCAGTCAATGTGTGTCCTCGCCGTCTTCAAGAATGGTCTGCCCAAGATCATCACTGGTTGCTTGCTTGATCTCCCCATGTCCAAAACATAGAAATCGCCAGGGAAAATGAGCTCCTCTACCTTGACCAATACATCCTCCAGAATTCCCTCGGGGTATACATTTGATCTATCTGCTAACTGGATTACTACCCTTGTTGGCTTCATTGACCCTATGCCCAAATCCTCATACATTGACTTAGGCATGACATTGATCGATGCTCCCAAGTCGAGCATGGCCTTCTCTATGTTCATGTTGCCTATTATGCAGGGAATATAGAACATTCCAGGGTCTGCACATTTCCTTGGCACATTCCTCTGGAGCACCGCTGAAACATTCTCTCCCACTTCGAACATGTCATCATCCTGGTATTTTACTTTTTTGGTGCACAACTCCTTGAGGAATTTGGCGCACCTGGGCATTGATTTTAGGATGGTCAGCAGAGGCATGTTGATTTCCACCTTTTTAAACATTTGGAACATCTCATTTGTATCCTCCTTCTCTTTCTTCTTGTTCAATCTGCCTGGGAAAGGAGGGTAGATTTTAGGTGGTGTTCCTACTTGGGCAAGTACTGATGTTTCTTTCTGTTTGGGTGGTATCAGCTCAAGTTCTTCCTCTGACTCTTCTTCCTCGTTGACCTCTTCTACAATTCCTTCCTTTTGAGATGGTGAAGTGGGCTTCTTGGGCACTTCAGCCAGGACCTTTCCACTCTTGAGGTGGATTGCGTTCAGTTGAGCGTTGTTGAGTTCAATTTGGGGAGGTAGACCGTTGGTCTTCTTTTTCATTTCGGTCATAGCCTGGGTCAAGTGCGCCAGTTGGGCATTGATGTTCTGGAATTGCCCGCGCGACTCAAGCATTTGAGCATTGATATTCTGAAGTTGACCTCGAGTCTCGACCTTGTACTTCTCATTGTCCTATTTGTACCGGTCATTCTCTTGTTGGGCTTTGATATTTTCAGTGACCAAGGTCTGCATCATGTCTGCCAAAGTCGGGCCATTGCTCTGGTTCTGCTGGTTGCCCTGATTTTGGTAGTTGTTCCTCTGATGGTTGTTCTGGCCATGATATTGCTGGCCTTGATTTCCTTGGTTTCCTCCGCCCTGGTAGTTGTTGTTTCCATACCGGTTGTTGTCATGATTTTTCTAGTTGTTTGAGTTGTACGTGGGTCTCTGTCCGTTCCCATTGTTTTGCATTATCACCTTGACCTCTTCATCAAATAGCTCAGGGCACTCGTCAGTGGCATGGTTACTTTCCTTGCAGATTTGGCATGCCTTGACTCCTCTCTTTTGCCCTGGGTTTTGGTTGAGTACCAGTTGCTCAAATATGTTGCAGAGTTTGTCCAGCTTGACTTCAGTTGCAGATGGTACGGGCAGGTTATTCTTGGGTAGGTCACTGCCATCCTCCCTTGTCTCTTCAGCCATTTCCTTGAAAATCTTGAATGCTTCGTTGGCCCTTTTGTTCAAGATGGATCCTCCACATGCTGCATTGATCCATGTCCTCTCCGTTTCTCTCAATCCGGAGACAAAGTACTGGACCAGATCATGGTCAAGGATCTGATGCTGTGGGCACTTGGCCAACATCTGTTTGAACCTGACCCAGTAGTCGTGGAAGTTCTCTCCTCCTCCCATCTTGATGTTGTTGATCTTCTTCCTCATTTGCTGGATGCGTGCAGCTGGGAAGTACTTCTCAAGGAACTTTTGTTGGAGTTGACTCCAAGTGGTCACTTCTCCAGGTGGTAGAGTGTAGAGCCACTCTCGGGCAACTTCAGCTAGTGAGAAAGGAAAGGCTAGGAGTCTGATGTATTCCCCTAGCCCTTCACTTGCTTGAATGGTGCCACATGCCAATTCAAAGTCTTGGAGGTGTCTCTGTGGGTCCTCCAACGGCATGTCACTAAACTTGGGCAAGATCTGGATGAAGCCATGTTTCATCTCCCAATTATTGTTCTCCACCGTGGGCAAGGTGATGCCCAGTGGCTTGAGATTCAAGTTCTCAGGGAACATCGTGTCCCTCAACGTTTTAGTTCCTAATTCTCCCATCCTTGATCGCGTAGGTGACCTGGATGCGTTCGGTGAGTCTTCTCTCGATGTGTCCGAGATCGGGTCTCCTCTCTCAGTTATGGTCAACTGAGTTACTTGAGCGGCACGTGCTAGTGCTTGTTTCTGTCTTGCTGCTTTTCGATTCTTCCTTGCGGTTCGCTCGATTTCAGGATCAAATAGTAGCCCTGTATCCTTGCTTCCCGATGAGTCAGAATCCTGCATACAAAAATAGGTCAAACGTTAGCACGGAAAACTATTGGCTTGGAATATTGCCTCCCCGGCAACGGCGCCAATTTTGACGCTACCGTCGTGGAGTAGCGCAAAATAATATTTATAAGTCCTAAACTATTCACTAGCACAAGTACTAGTAGCAAGTATAGGGTCGATCCCACGAGGAGGCGATTTAGCTTATAGTTTTCCCGGCTTTGATTGCTCAATTGGGTTGTCACGTTTGAAAAGGTTTTGTTTTGGAAAGCAGTTGGGCACTGCCGAACCGTGGTCACCGTGTTTACTTGACTCGAAAATAACAAATAACTTTAACAGAAATAAACTAGCATGCAACTTAACTAACAGACTGAGCAATTAACAGACTTGACTAAACAAATAAGAAGAAACAAATAGAGAATAAAGTATCCAGGCATTGACTCCCCTGACTCCCCCCCTTGACCTATGTGATGCCGATCATTGGTACGTATGTCATTTTGCTAACAGTTTTGTCTTCCAGTTATAGACCCCAAGTATTAACATCCCTATAATGTCACGCATATTACTACCCAGACCCCTCATTCGCTCTTATGTTTAAGTCCTATTAGATCTCTCTCAATAGGTCTCCTGACGTTGACTAATTCGACACTATGTGACCGCATGAGTCTAAGTTGATCAAGTCGCCTTCATCCTCCAAGCAAACCCGGAATGGCCAATAGCATGCCTGGACAGACCCAAGTCATACGACCAAATCTCCAGCAACATGTTGTACTTCGCGGACGCCCAGTCTCTCGGTCGCGTTGATCCACGTACTCCTGTGTTAGACAAGTCGGGGTTCCCACTGGTCACTGTAGGATTGCTCAAGTCCCTAACATGCTTAAGTTACTACCCTGTTGAATCGGGAACAAAACTCAGCTAGTTGCTGTCCTCACTAAGCCTCCCGGCTCGATCACGTCTTAGGGTTGGTCAGGTTCTGTCTTTGCCCAGATACAAACAGATTAGCTACTTGACATAATTAAATCAGAAAATAAAACAAAGAAAATAAGACGAACTAAATTATGCATTGAAAACGGGAGATTGTTCAACAAAGAAATAAAACTAAGTACGGGAATCAAAAGCATGAAACATAAAGATTGTTTTTTGGCCCGAGGGCTTAACAAGAAATAAACGCCGGCGAGTCGATGTGCTCACGCGGCTGCCTTCTTCGCTGCTGGTCAGGTAGGGTTCCGATCCTTCTTTCTCGCTCATGTGTTGTAGGGTTTCTTCATCAGTCACTCTCTTATATAGACGGGCTTCAGATAATGAGAGACGTGTGGGGGAAAATACCTCCAAGCGCGGACGAGAGTCCTACTTGGACTGGAGTTTGAATCTGGTCGCCTTTGAAGACTCCGCAAATTTCAGGACTCTTGGTACACCGCATGCCCAACGTTCCGTCTCTGTCAATGTTAGTGGTTTCCCATGTACTTCCTTCTTTGACTGATTGAGGTAGCGGACCATGTGCGGTACTTGGTCGGACTCAAGTCTTGCTCCACCTGCTGACGTCCTGGTTGCTTGCTCAACTCTGCTGGACCCTTTTCGTCAGTCTGGCTTGCTCAACGAGTGCTCTTGACCATGGAAGGTGATTTCCTTGCCTCTTTCACACAGTGCGCTCCTCTTTCCACTTCTTTACCTGCCCACCTGCAAAACTTGCCCAAGTACCCAAACGTGCCCTCCCAGACACAAATAAAGTAAAAACAAACTAAAGACTCGATTTACTTGACTCTAAAAACCTAAAAATGAGCCAAAAAATATGGCTCATCAATTGCGTATCTAAGTGTAAATCATTACTCAGCACTAAAGTAAATCGTTTGGAATTGCTACATCACCGCAAGCCACGTGGTGTGGACGTTTACGACGATTTCACAATTCTTCACAATTCCTTATAACTGTCTACATCAATTAATCTAAAATCTGTTAGTATAGCAAGCCACGTGTTGTGGACGTTTACTACACCAAGAGACTTTTTTAATTGACTTCCAATTACTTGATCCATTCAATTTCGTAAATCAAGACGCGGAGAATCATAAGTGAAACTCGAAGTTTCTAACCAGTGATTCACCATGCGAACAACCCTATCTCTCATAAAATGAGGGAGCCGAGCATACAATCGATCCATTTCAAGAAATGGTACGAAGGTCTCTAATTTGTGTCATCCACGTGACCAAGTGGCTTTGGCTCCATTCCACTCCCCGGGGTGAGAATGAGTTGACTTGAAATCAGTTTCAGAAAAAGAAATTAGGCATTGTTTGACAAACTCAATCAATGTTTCTTGTAAAAGGAATTACAGGAATTCTCCTCCAATGACTCGTCTATACGAACTTCGAAAGCTCATAAGAGTCACCAAGAGAACAGCAATGGAGACCATGTGATTGTTTCCAATCCCTCTCCCACTTAGCTTTTTACAACAAGGGATACGCTATCTAGTGCATAAAGTAAACACATATAGCATGCATACATGTAATAAAGCACATAGTATTATCACATAGTCAAAATAATACTAGAATATTATTTTCCGACTATTATGGCTTTATTCCATCCTTGTACTCATCTTCTAGTCTTCAGTCTTCGTTCTTGAATGCTCCATGTGACGAGAATATTAATCCCAATATTTAAATCTATTTATTTTTAATAAATCCAAAAGATACTTAATTCGAAAATTAAGTCTATCGAATAAATTAAAAATAAAATTAAATATTATTAATATTTTTATTTATTTATTTTTCCTTTCTAATTCTATTAAATCTCTAGAATTCTATCCAAGTCAAACTTGGAATATTCTAGAAGACTTCTATAATAGAATAAGGAAATAAAATAAATTAGGACTCTTCTACTTTTCAAATTAATTAATTTCCATGTCCATGAAAATTCCCACAAAATAGGAATAATCAATTAGGAAATAAATTAATTCCAAATTAATTATTTTCCTTATCCATGAGAGTTCCCATAAATAAGAACACTCAATAAGAAAATAAATTAATTCCAATTTAATTCTTTTCCTATTCCATCAGAGTTCCCAAAAATAGGAACACTCAAAATAGGAAAATCGAATTTAATTAGGAAAGCGAATCTCGGTAGGAGTAGCACGGGGTGGGGATCCCCGTATCACCCCCACCGATCGACCGGCAAGGGAGATGAGCACCGCCGCCACCACCCAGCCGGCCGGCCACCACCATCGCCGGCGGCAGCCCCAGCCGAGGGGCGATCGGCCCCTCCCACTCGATCGATGCATGGGGTCGATCATCATGATCGATCCCCGGTCCTCCCTCTCATCGTCTCCTTCGTCACATCTCGTTCTCCGGCGATCGTTCCAATCATGGAACCAACGTAAAATTAATTACAAAAATTAAATTACAATTACAGTATCGATTTTATACATGAAATCGACCCTATACAATTTCCGGAAAACATAGAACAATAATAATAAATCCTAAATTCGGTCAACCCCCGAATTTTTACTATTACAAGCATTCAACCACACAAAACGAATCTCGACATGTCCGAGAGTTTAATAAACCAATAATCATGACAAAATAATTAACGAAAAATTATTAAGCCATAATAGTCGGAATCCCTGCAAGGTAGAACAATAATCGAAAACATACATGAACTAGAACCAACGCTCTGATACCAATTGTTGGAAATCGATATCACGGGCTATCAAAAATTGCGGAACCGATAACCCGACCAAAATCCTAGAGCCGTAGAACAACCGCGCGCCGCCGTACGAGCTGGAGCTCAACCGAGCACCACCACGGTCCGCCCGTGGTGCCCAGCCGAGCCCCCGCACGGGGTTCGCGATCGCCTCGCGGCAATCGCTGGGATCGCTCGTAGCGATCCCTGGGGCTTCTCGTAGCAGCCCCGCAGCTGGTGCGAGAACCCGCTGCCCAGCGGGTGGGATCACCCCGTGCGAGCGCATGGGGTCGCTGCGGGGTTTCCCGCAGCTGATCCGCGATCGAGCTCACGGGATCGATCGCCCCCGGCGGCCAGCCGGGGCTCCTTACCACCACGCCTGCGGTCGAACCCTAGGGTTCCGACCGCCACCCTCGGCGCCCAGCCGAGGGCTTTCCTCGATCCCCGCGGGGATGTCGACCTCGCGGTCCATCCCCGTCCACGGAGTTCGTCGTTTCCCGGATCTTCGTTCATGTATGTTCTACGATTAATTTACATAAAATCATAAACACCCTTGTATGATTTTACCTTCGATCTCGTTGTGCGGAGAAACGAGATTGATTTGAAGACCTTCGGATCTTCCTACGTATTCCTTGCACCTCGTTCGAACATCGTGTGGGCGACGATCCTCCGAACTCTTATGGATCTCCTTCTCTCTAGAATACCAAGTATGATATTTTTGTCTTATGATTTATGAAGGCCATGTAGTGCTTTTATAGGCTACGTAGCGGATCTAAAGGAGGTGGAATATTGGGCTTCCAATATTAATGATTAAATTGAGCTCAAGCCCAAATCTATTAATCCCATTAATATTAATTAATTTTATTTTCCACTATATAAAATTAATTGCACTCCCAATATTAAACCATATTATATCAAATAATATTCTCTCCGGTAGTATTATTTATTCCGTGTATTTAAGATATAAATATCCATGAATAAAATTAATTTATTGCTAATTAATTTATTCATCTCTTGTATCCGAGAATAGTACCATTCAACCTTAATTATTATGCGGAACAAATCCACTCATGAGGTTTACATAATAATTCCTTATGAACTCATCTCGGGGATATTATCAACCTTTATCGAGATACACTTTCCCGTCAAGAATTCACGGCGTGTCATATATAAAATACCGTGACCCAACATTACCGGTAATTAACCAGATATTCTAATCGGTCAATTCCTTTGGAAAATCAAAGTCACTAATATTAAATATACACACCCGCAATAATATCGGTGATTAAGAATAAAATACTCTGAGATTTAAATCGATTATCTAAGGCAATCCTAATCGATAAATCTCAAGCGATCCGCCCAATACACCAAGTGTACAAGTATGATTAAATAATCAAGACCGATTATTTTCTCCCTCATACAACGATTATATCGATGGCTTGTTCCGTGTCCATCTAGGTCGTGAGCAACTGTTCGATTAAATACGAGTAACCGATAGTATGATCTTTCGTAAGACGACGCACACCATACTAACTACAACGTATATAATCTAGGACTATATTTTGCATATATTTAACTATCAATAATTAAAAGCAAACAATTGTTTATTCATTTAAATAGATTAAATGCTATGACCGGGAGTTTACGTTACTTAAATCTAGACATTAAGTATGCAACTTCAACAATTTAGGTCACTTCTTTAGATAATAACATTGAATTTCTGTTTTTCAGGTGAATTTGTTCTTTGTGACACTTACATGCACACCGGAGTGCTTCTTTAAGACTATGCTGACGAATCCGTTCAATGCCGACACATGTAAGGTTTTATTTCTTTTTTAAACGAATACATTTATGATCATGTTAAAAATATCAGTTTTGTAGGCCAATAATTTCAGAGATTTTATTTTCATTTGTTGTGTTCTTTTTATTTTATAAATTATAAATTATACATGTTTTAATCTTTTTAGCAGGTTAGTAAGTATGTCTTCATTTTTATTTGTATATTTTTTGTCTGTTCTTGATAAATTTTTTTTTGCAGGTTTAAGGTATGTATTTTTTTACTATATTTCTGTTTATTTTATAAATTATACATTTTTTGATCATTTTTAGCCGTTTCATGTTCATCTGTTGATTTTGCAGGTTTAAGGTATGTATTCTTTTTTCTATATTTCTCTTTATTTTATAAATTATACATGTTTTAATCATTTTTAGTCATTTCATGTTCATATCTTAATTTTGCAGATTAAAGGTATGTATTTTTTATATTCCTCTTTATTTTATAAATTATACATGGTTTAATCATTTTTCTGTTCTTAATGATTTTTTTTGCAGGTTTAAGGTATGTATTTTTTACTATATTTTTGTTTATTTTATAAATTATACATGTTTTAATCATTTTTAGTTTCATGTTCATGTGTTGATTTTGTAGGTTTAAGGTGTGCATTTTTTTACTATATTTCACTTTATTTTCTAAATTATACATGTTTTAATCATTTTTAGTCATTTTATGTTCATGTCTTAATTTTGCAGGTTAAGGTATGCATTTTTTTGCTATATTCCTCTTTATTTTATAAATTATACATGGTTTAATCATATTTAGCCGTTTCAAGTTCATGTGTTCATTTTGCAGGTTAAGGTATGTATTTTTTCCACAAGTTATGTTTTTTGTTTTGGTACGTCAGAAGTTTCAACCGGTTTATGTTCCTTCTCATCCTTTGATTGAGGTCAAATTATGGTTTTTTTGGGCGAGCTTTTCATGTTAGTTATGTTTTTAGTTTCGGTACGTCAGTTTCAACCGGTTTATGTTCCTTCTCATCCTTTGATCAAGGTCAGTTATGGTTTTTTGGGCAAGCTTTTCCTGTTTATTTGCTCTTTATTATTTAATTTATACATGTTTTAATCATTTTTAGTCATTTCATGTTCATTTTTTAATTTTGCAGGTTAAGGTATGAATATTTTTATTATATTTCTGTTGTTAATAAATAAGTAATTGAAATAGATTGAGTAACATGTTTTGTAAATTTTCACTTTTCATGTTCTTAAATACATGTTGTAATGTATTAATTTTATTTTAATTTCATTGTGCAGATTGAGATAGGTTTCGTCGAGTCTCAGTTAACAGAGCGTTTGTAAACTAATTCAGGTGTGTGACACTTACATGTACACCAGAATGCTTCTTTATGACTATGCTCACGAATCCGTTCAATACTGACACATGTAAGGTTTTTAATCTTTATTTCTTTTTTAAACGAGTACATTTACAATCATGTTAAAATGATCAGTTTTGTAGGCTCAATAATTACCGAGATTTTATTTTCATTTGTTGTGTTCTTTTTAGTTTATAAATTATACATGGTTTAATCATTTTTAGCAGGTTAATAAGTATGTATTCATTTTTATTTGTGTATTTTTTGCCTGTTCTTAATAATTTTTTTTTGCAGGTTAATGTTTTTTTTACTATATTTCTATTTATTTTATAAATTTTACATGGTTTGATCATTTTTAACCGTTTCATGTGCATGTGTTAATTTTGCAGGTCAAGTTATGTAATTTTTTTTTACTATATTTCTCTTTATTTTATAAATTATACATGATTTAATCATTTTTAGTCATTTCATGTTCATGTGTTAATTTTGCAGGTTAAGGTACGTATATTTTATTTCTGTTCTTAATAAATAAGTACGTTGTGAACAGATCCTTTGTGAACTAATTCAGGTTGTACGTTGTTTTTTCATTGTGCAGATTCTGGTATGTTGTTTTTTTCCCTTTTCATCTTAGTTAATACATTTTGTAAGGCTCTTTGTCTATTTGTCATTTCTGTAATTTTTTGCAACCTCTTGGTTTCGGTATGTCAGTTTCAACCGGTTTATGTTCCTCCTCATCCTTTGATCAAGCTCAGGTTATATGTTTTTTTGGCCTACACTTATGTATGCAACCCATGTTTTCAATGGTCTTGAGGATTGTCCATCTCATATTCTGAGTTCGATTTTTATTCTTTAGTTTATAGTATACATCATACTATTGTATAACTTTCTATCTCCTCTGGGAGAAGTTTATAATTTGTTTAATTGTCTTTTTGTTGTTTTTATTTTTATAGGTGTTTGTGTTGGTACAATAGAATATATGAAACGTTATACATTATGAAGTACACAGAATTTATGTAATCTTTCATTCTGAAGTACACCGATTTCTGTTTTGACTACTCGAGTGACTATTTGGTTCTTGGATGATACGTATGTTGCCCGTTTTGTTATTATGTGCTTCCTACGATCTCCTTACAACTTCATATCTTTTCTTGATATCTCATACGAAGTATATAATGAGACCGGATCATTGTTCGGTATGTTAGCTTCTTATTTTGATATAGTTTTGTTTGACTTTAAATTATAATCATTTGGTCTTCCGTTATCTTTAGATGTTATTATGTTTGCTAATGGTTGATTTATGTTTTCAAAGATGTGATTGGTCATCTCATTGAAGTTGATGATGGATGGTGATGGCAAAGGAGAAGATGAATACGTACGTTTTTTTATTGAAGACTTGAAGTAAGAACACTGCTTTTATGTTATAATTAAATTTTGCTCAACTGATGTGTATTTGCAACTTAACTTACTGTATAATTAAATGTGTTAGTAACCAGCTATAATACTATGCCGGTTATCTATTACTTCGTACTCTAATGAATTGAAAGGATATATTGACATGAATAGGGATAACAGTTTGAATCAGCCAGATGTTTTTTTAAAGCTTTCTCAAGGGATGAAATTTTAGGGTATTTTGTCTACTGAGTCTTTATTTATTAATTCCATTAGTAATTAAGGTCACTTCTTAAGACAATAACATTGAATTTCTGTTTGTCAGGTGAATTTGTTCTTTGTGACGCTTTCATGTACACCAGAATGCTTCTTTACGACTCTTCTGACGAATCCGTTCAATATCGACACATGTATGATTTTTGATCTTTATTTCTTTTTTAAACGAATACATTTATAATCATGTTAAAAATATCAGTTTTGTAGGCTCAATAATTACAAAGATTTTATTTTCATTTGTTGTGTTCTTTAAAAAAAGGTTGAACTCAGACTATGCGATCGAGTGCGACGAAGCTGATGTTTTCTAATAGCATGCATGTCCATGCGACATGATTTTTAATTATTAACTTTTTGCTTAATATCAACAATTGTATAATGTTTGTTTATGTGTAGTATTTCTGAACAATTAATGTTGTTCTTTTGATTACATTTTGGGCTTATGTTTCAACAGTTAACATATGGATTAAGGTTTTCAATCATTAATTAACTGTATGAATTAATTATGTTTTTATATTTAAGAACTAATTATTTACTCATTACACGTTGGTTAAATATTTATTTTCAGTGAATTTGATACAAGCTTTTAAAAGCAAGTTTTGTATTGAACTATCTTGATAACATTTTTTATGAGGTTTCGGGCTAAAACTATCTTAAAGTTTTTTAATTTACATCTCCATAAGATTTATTTTGTTCATTTTTTATTTATACTTTATTGTAATTTATAAATATTTACCAATATTTTATGAGGAAATCAACTACTGTATAATTAATTTTATTATTTTTTAAACATTTATAGAAATAAATATTTATTAAAAGATACAATCAATTAAAACATTAAAATTTAAAAAAGTATATTGTATTTTTCCCATCTATTGTTGGATGCATATTTATTTATAGGAATGATACCCTTAATAAATTTTAAAACAACCGATGCGTCATGCGTCGTTCCTATTAAATTAATCAAAACGAATTTAATCTATAGCTGTCCATTCCAACAGATTTTCGTTAAGTATTAAATTAAGGAATATGTATATGTGATGTATAAATCAAAGATTTATCTTTCAGTTATCCATATATAATATATTATACATAATCCCTTTTCGCTTCAACTCTTCATCTTCTTTGTTCGTCCTTTATCAGTTTTTGCTAATATTTGTTTTATACATATATTTATTTGTATTTCATATTTATAACAAAATTTCAAGTACAAACCTATGGTTGGTCATGATCTGTTGTGCGGTCTAACTACGATTGGAACGGACTGGGACATTGTTGTCAAGATTTGTCGAAAATGGTTTTCTCCCGGCGTCGATTCCAATAGATATACGATGCATGTCGTGATGATTGATCTTATGGTTAGAAAATTAAATTGCAAATATATACCTCCGTGTTTCATTGATATTTTTTTTTTGTACATACTGAATCTTATTAATAACTCATAATCATTATTCATCGGATGTAATATTTGTTGTTTCAGGGCGATCAAATTCTTGCATTCGTTAAGCCAGATCTAATCGAATACTTTAACAGTAAGATTGTTGAAGGTGAACTCTACAGCGTTAACATTTTTGTGTGGTCCCGTCTTTTGAAAGAAAAATGATTGCCGACAATAAACATGCTATCATATTTTTGAAAAGAACTCATGTTCAACCAACATGGTATCGAGATTTCTCTAAATCCGTTTATAATTTCCGTCCTTGGTTTTGTATCAACGAGCACAACTTTCCATTTGATGGTGCTCTGCTAGGTATGTTATGGCTTTTCTTTACGATTATTTTTGTTAGTTTATATAGTATATAATAATTTATTTAGAATAACTTTTCATATTTTAAATTTTGTATTTGTTTTACAAGACATCATTGGTCACATTGTTGAAGTTGATTGTAACTCAAACATTAATGGAGTTTTTGGTCAGGGAGCTGAGTTTGTTCGTATTCGTGTTGGCGATCTACAGTAAGTTTGTTTGTTATCTATTTAGATAGAAAACGAGGAACTATATTATGTTTCCATCTTAATCAATTGATATTTTATATGCAATTTCAGTTTTAAGATTCTTGAATTCGTCTATTTTGGTCCCTTCGCTACTGAGATAACCGAGTTGATCAATATGGCGAGTAATAATCGATTGGGTCATGTTGTTATAATAATTCAACTTGCCGCAACCATGATATTTAACTGTATGTTAACTTTTTTCCAACATTATCGTACGATGAAATCCCAATTATTTGATTTATTTTGTTAACAATCTTATGGTTTAAAAACTGAAGGTGAGTTTGTTTTGCACAATTCGACCACAACAACAAATGTTCAGATTTATCACCATATCGACGAATCCGTTGAATACCGTAAAAGGTATATATTATAACTATATAATGTATTTATTTAAAATTATATAGACTTTAACATTTTATCAATAAAATACAAATAATCAAATTTTATAACAAAATTGTTTGTGCAATAGGTTTGAAGAGCTGTGGTCCACTGCGTGAGAGAATTGGACTAATGTTAAATATGTCAAATTCCTTGATCAAGTGATTTTGTATATAAAATAATTCATGTACTTTTCATAATCTGTTATGACAATCTTCTTATTATTTATTTTTTTATGTTTCCTTATAAGATACTTCTTCTTTTTGACATTAAATTTAGTCCCGTCAAATTTCTCATATTGTCTTTCTTCTTGAATTTTGGTTCGAAATGATATTTATCTTTGTCATTTTTTTTAAATTAGGAATTTTAATAACAAATATTATTTGTTTTAAATTATTTTTATGTCATGGTGTAATATATTGTTTACAGAGGTTGTTTAATTTGAAAAATTTAATTTAAAAAATGTCTTTAGTAATTCTATAAATTTAAAATAATAAAATCTTTTGTAATGATCCTTTATCTTTTCAATTTCGGGACAAAATAACTTATAAAGTATATGACTTATTTTTCCATGAGCACATTTGATGTTTTGTGTTATAAATTAATTTTTTCAATTTAAAATCTACTAAGAACCTGTTCTTTTGGACTGAAACCGACTGAACTGAAACGAACTTAAGTGCTTTTGGACTGAAACCGACTGAACTGAACTTAAGTGATCTGAACTGAATTGAACTGAACTTAAGCGATCTGAACTGAACTAAACTGTTTTTTTTATAAATATAATAATTATTATTATAAATTAGTTCGTGACATTAACTAGAATGTATACTTAAAATGATTTATTCAAATTATTTTTTATTTAATTTATTTTAATTTATTTGGATACGAACTTAATCGAAGCTGAACTGAAGCGATATGAACTGAACTGAACTGAAGCAATCAAAACTGAACTGAAGTTGACTGAAATTAAGTTCAAAAGAACAAGTAATATAAACCATATTGGTAATTAAATAAAAACATCTTGGTAATTAATTCAACATGCTTATTGGATATTAGTACTTTTTATGTCTCATATTATAATCAGCAATTAGGTTTTTGTAAATTTTAGTGAAATCTTTAATAACCAATAATTTCTTTAAATGGTAGTAGTATAATTATTTTTTCAGTTGTTTTTTACAAAAAAGTTATCTATAATAATATTGCTATGAGTTATGTATTTGTTTTAACTATTTTTGAAATTACTATTGTACAACCCACGTTTCCCAATGTTGTATTATAATTAATCATTGTGTAGAAGAATATCCTACTTTACATTGCGTAAAATAGTAGTGCAATCAACATGTTATATGGGAAAATGCAAGAAGGAAACTTCCATTATACACTTTTTCAAAAACCATTGCCTTTTCATCTTCTTTTTTCATCTTCTTCTTTTTCTTTTCTCCAGTGAGAATGGCCATTCGTGCATCTATTTCTCAACTGAATTGTTCGACGAGGGAGTGGAGCATAGTCGTTCGATGCACCCGGAAATTTATCAGCGAAGGCTTTAACAAAGTCGAATCCAGCGTCGATTTCGTGCTAATGGACATGGAGGTTTACTTTATATAATTTTTGTTTGAATGTATTTTTTTAGTTATTTCGAAAGTACAGATTATAGATCTTAAAATACCTGAATATATTGATTACGAAATTTGGTTTTTTGAAACTGTTTGGTTGATGTATTATTACTGTACTCAAATTGTAATCCTTTTTAATAAATGGGTTTACTTGAATATCAGACCTGTACTCAAAATCGCAATCCTTTTTAAATCCGTGTTTTTAGGGTTTTCTTCTATTTAATTGAAAAATTAATTGTCAGGGCAATCAAATACATGGTTCAGTTGAAAAAAATTTGATCGGTCGTTTTCGTGACCAAATTCATGAGGGAG
Source organism: Euphrasia confusa (assembly GCA_954870475.1). NCBI lineage: Eukaryota > Viridiplantae > Streptophyta > Magnoliopsida > Lamiales > Orobanchaceae > Euphrasia > Euphrasia confusa. The sequence goes on from OX940966.1 coordinate 20,909,427, forward strand.
AAGCTTACAACATAAGAAGATTTCATGTTGTAAAAAGCCCACTGATAAATCCGCTTTTGGTTAACCCTGTTATGATATATTTTGATCCGGACACGTCTGTTATCAACGTTGTTGACCGAGGTTTCCCAGTATCTCCGTACAAGTTCGTCTCTTTTGATCTAATAACTGAAAAAACTTTTCCAGAGTCTGGACCACTCTTCGGTATGTATCATTCAACATTGCTAACTTGCATTCATACTTTTAATGTTCTGTTATTTACTTAAGTTATATCTTATATGTTTATAAACCATGTTTGCTGATTGTGCAAGATGTTATTGGTCATCTGATTGAAGTTGATGATACGATGATGTATGGTGATGGTTCCGGTGGAGATGAATACGTTCGTTTTGAAATTTCTGATCTCAAGTAAGAAATGTATATTACTTTATGTGTTAGGTTTACATCTGTATGTAATTGTGATTAACATTATATTTCTTATATTCTCTTAATAGCAACATTCAAAAGAGTTTATGTGTGTTTGGCCCATACTTCAATGAGATCTTATTATCACATAATCAAAATAATACTAGAATATTATTTTCCGACTCTTATGGCTTTATCGCATCCCCGTACGCATCTTCTAGTCTTTGGTCTTCGTTCTTGAATGCTCCATGTGACGGGAATATTAATTCCAATATTTAAATCCATTTATTTTTAATAAATCCAAAAGTTACTTAATTCGAAAATTAAGTCAATCGAATAAATCAAAAATAAAATTAAATATTATTAATATTTATTATTATTTTTATTTTCCTTTTCTATTCCATTAAATCTCTAGAATCCTATCCAAGACCCACTTGGACTATTCTAGAAGATTTCCATAATGAAATAAGGAAATAAAATAATTTAAGACTCCTAGTCCTTCCAAATTAATTCCTTTCCTAATCCATTAAAAATTTCATAAAAGAATAATTAAATAAGGAAAAATTAATTTAGGACTCCTAAACTTTCCAAATTAACTATTTTCCTAATCCATTAAAAATTCCATAAAGGAATAATTAAATAAGGAAAATAAATTAATTCCAAATTAATTTTTTTCCTAATCCATGAAAATTTCCAAAAATAGGAATAATCAATTTAGGAAAATCGAATTAATTCATAATCAATTCTTTTCCTAATCCATGAAAATTCTCAAAAATAGGAATAATCAAATTAGGAAAACCGAATCGAAAAATAGGAAAGTGGATCTTTGTCGGGACGAGCACGGGTTGGGGATCCCCGTGCCCATTCCATCAACCCAAACCCTAGAGGGAGCCGCCCACCATCGAAGGTGAGCACCCTCATGGGGTCGATCGATCCCATGGGGATCGGCCATGGGGATTGGTCGATCCCGGAGTTCTCCCTCTCATCGTCTCCTCCGTCACACTTTTCCGGTCGTCGTTTCGTCCTCGATCCAACGTAAAATAAATTACAAATTTATTAATACGCTATCCGGTATCGATTCTCTACATGAAATCGACCTCATACAATTTCCGGAAAAATTAAAACAAGCATTCACCACACAAAAAAACGAATCTCGACATCACCGAGAGTTTAATAATCAAGAGCAATATCATAGACATTAATTAATAAAAATTAAATCTAGCCATAATAATCGGAAACCCTGCAAGGTAGAACAATTTATCAAAAAATACCGTGAACTAAAACCGACGCTCTGATACCAATTGTTGGAAATCGATATCCCGGAATTAATAAATTTAATTAAAATTAATTAAATAAATTATCTAATTAATTCCGACCGAAATCCTTTGGAGATCGAATATCCGGATTGTCAAAATTGCGGAACCGACAACCCAATCGAAATCCCGATCGCCGGAAATCACACGAACTCCTCCTCACGAACCGGGGTCCAACCGAACGCACGACGCGGCCGAAGCCGCGCACGCACGCCCAGCCGAACCCCCGTGAAGGGGGTTGCGATCGATTCCAATCGATCGCCTTGTGCGATCGATGGGGCTGCAGCGGGCAGCCCCGCGGTGAGTTCGGCGACTCACCGCCGACGGAGGAGGGGGCGGCTCGCCCAGCGAGCCGCGGCGGCGCCAGCCCGCCACCCCGCGATCGAACCTAGGGTTCGATCGCACCCCGGCTTCCAGCCGGGGTTTCCTCTCGATCACGCGATCCCCACGGGGTCGATCGCCGGTGGTCCGGCGGTTCGCACCGCCACCACCCGTTTGTCCCTCGTCCGAGGTTCGTTCCTCGGATCTTGGTTCTACGGTATTTTCACGATAAATAGAACGATAAAATCATAAGGAGGGTTTTACGATTTATACCTCGTTCTCGTTGTTCGGTAAAACGAAGAACTTTTGATGACCTTGAAGTCTTCCCAAGTATTCCTTGCACTAGCTTGAACGTCGTGTGGGCGACGATCTATCAAGCTTCCATGGATCACCTTCTCTCTCTACTTTCTCTCTCTAGAATTGTGATCTTCAAGTTATGAGAATCATGAAAGAAGAGAAGACCATAGGAGTGCTTTTATAGGCTACGTAGGGGACCTTAAGGAGGTGGAATATTGGGATTCCAATATTAATGATTAAATTGAGCCCAAGCCCAAATCTATTAATCCATTAATATTAATTATATGATTAACTCCACTATATAAATATAATTGCACTCCCAATATTATACCATATTATATCAAATAATATTCTCCGGTAGTATTATTTATTCCGCATGTTTAAGATATAAATGTCCATGAATAAATTATATTTATTGCTAATATTATTTATTCATCTCTTATAATTCCGAGAATAGTACCACTCAACTTTATTATCATGCGGATCAAATCCACTTGCAAGGTTTACATGATAATCCTTATGAGCTCATCTCGGGGACATTATCAACTCTTTTGAGTACATGCTTTCCCGTCAAAAATTCACAGCATGTCATACATAAAATACAGTGACCCAACTTTACCGGTAATTGACTGGTTATTCTAATCAGTCAATTCCTTTGGAAAATCAAAGTCACTAATATTATATGCACACACCCGCAATAATATCAGGGATTAAGAATAGAATACTCAGAGATTTAAATCGATCATCGCAGGCAATCCTAATCGATAAATCTCAAGCAGATCCGCTCAATACACCAAGTGTACAAGTATGATAAAATAATCAAGACCAATTATTTTCTCACTCATACAACGACCATACCGATGGATTGGTCCTTGTCCATCTAGGTCGTGAGCAACTGTTCGATTATATACGAGTAACCGATAGTATGATCTTCCGTGTGACGACGCACACCATACTAACTACAACGTGTATAATCTAGGACTATGGTTTGCATTAAGTGCAAATGATTGTTTATTATTAAATAGGATAAATGCTTTAGACGGAGTTCAGATGTTACTTAAATCTAGACATTAAGTATACAACTCCATCATGGAGATCGTGTCCGATCTTGAGACCATGGAGTTAAAGTATGATACAGAGGATCTTGCTTTGATTTTGCTTTGTTCGTTGCCATCTTCGTATGATTCGTTTAGGGATACTATTCTTTATAGTAGTAAGACCCTAAAGCTTGGAGACTTGGTCGATGCTTTGAGATCAAAGGAGACGATGAAGAAGGTTGTAAGTGGTGAAAATCCAGGTGAAGGTCTTAATGTCCAGGGCGGGGCAAAGAAGAAGAGATTCAGGGGGATTTGTCACTATTGCAAGAAAGAAGGCCACATGAAGAGGATCTTTCAGGCCCTGAAAAATCGGAGAGAGGAATCGAACGTGGTCGTTTTCGGAGGAGGTTCACTTGATGGGGAACTCCTGGCTGTATCCGATTTGGGAACGAGTGAGGGGTGGATCTTGGATTCGGGATGTTCATATCACATGTGTCACAACAAGGATGAGTTTGACACGTTTGATGACAGTGTCGGTGGAACGGTGGTCATGGGTAATGACTCATCATGTCAGATACGCGGCATGGGAACGGTGAGAATCAAGATGGTCGATGGGAATATTCGAACCCTCGGTAATGTAAGGTACATTCCAGAGCTGAGGAGGAATCTTATCTCTCTTAGCACCTTAGATCAGAAAGTGTTGGAGTTGTGTACTTAATGTCTAGATTTAAGTAACGGTAACTCCCGGTCATAGCATTTAATCTATTTAATTAATAAACAATTGTTTGCTTTTAATTATTCGATAATTAAAAATATGCAAAATATAGTCCTGGATTATATACGTTGTAGTTAGTATGGTGTGCGACGTCACACAGAAGATCATACTATCGGTGACTCATATTTAATCGAACAGTTGCTCACGACCTAGATGGACACGGACCAATCCATCGGTATAGTCGTTGTGTGAGAGAGAAAATAATTTGTCTTAATTATTTTATCACACTTGTACACTTGGTGTATTGGGCGGATCGCTTGAGATTTATCGATTAGGATTGCCTTCTATAATTGATTGAAATCTCAGAGTATTTTATTTTCAATCCCCGATACTATTACGGGTGTATATATTTAATATAAGTGACTTTAATTTTCCAAAGGATTTAAACGATTTAATTATTGGGTTAATTACCGGTTAAATTGGGTCACTATATTTTATATATGACATGCCGTGAATACTTGACAGGAAAGTTAACATGCCGTGAATACTTGACGGGAAAGTGTATCCCGTAAGGGGTTATAATATCCCCGAGTTGAGTTCATATGTAATTATTATGTAAACCTCATGAGTGGATTTGTTCCGCATAATAATTAAGGTTGAATGGTACTATTCTCATTCTCGAATACAAGAGATGAATAAATTAATTAGCAATAAATTAATGGATTTTTAAATCTTAAATACACAGAATAAATAATACTACCAGAGAAATACTACCGAGAAATATTATTTGATATAATATGGTTTAATATTTGGAGTGTAATTAATTTATATAGTGAAAAATAAATTAATTAATATTAATGGGATTAATAGATTTGGGGTTGAGCTCAATTTAATCATTAATATTGGAAGCCCAATATTCCACCTCCTTTAGATCCCCTACGTAGCTATAAAAGCACTGCATGGTCTTCACAATTCTAGACACAACAACATAAGATTATCATACTTGATATTCTAGAGAGTTCGTGAAGGAGATCCATAGAGTTCGGAGGATCGTGTGAAGGAGATCCATAGAGTTCGGAGGATCGTCGCTCACGACGTTCGAACGAGGTGCAAGGAATACGTAGGAAGATTAAAAGGTCTTCAATTGATTTCGTTTGTCCGCACAACGAATCAAAGGTAAAATCATAAACTCCCTTGTATGATTTTATGTGAATAATTGTGATATATACATGAACGCATGATCCGGGTAAAACGTCGAGACCGGGATACGGGGATCGTGTGATCCCCGTCGGTATCGAGAGGGGCGGCCGAACCCTAGGGTTCGACCGCCGGCGTGCGTCGAGAAGGGAGCCCCGGCTGGACGCCGGGGCAGACGATCGACGGGGGTCGATGGTGATCGTGCATGTATACGCAGCGGAAAACAAAAATTTTATGAAAAACCGTTTTTCATTAATGTAAACATTTTACATTATATTTATTTTATTTTATTGAAAATCATATTTTCAATATTAGATGGATTAATTGATTTAATTCAAATCTATTAGAATCAATAATTCACCATTTAATTTAATTATCAAATAATTAATTATTTAATTCATGCATCCCATACTACACAAATTAAATCTAGCGCAATTATATTTATCATATAAATTAATTACTTCTAGCGCAACTATATTAATCATATTAATATATTACTTGTAGCGCAATTATATTAATCATATTAATATATTACAATAAACATGTAAACATAATCAATTTGACGCAAACTGATTATGTGCACATGTTTATGTAATTAATTATATATGTGTAATTAATTAATTTGATTAATTTAATTTCACAATTCAAGTTGATTAGAATTAAATACCTATACGAGGTGAAACCTGATTAGACGAGAGACGCCCAAGGAACGCCCGAGCACAGCCCGAGCCGCGCCCTTGCGCTCCAGCCGTGACACACGAGTCCAGCCGAGAGCCCCGCCACTCGCTCGTCTCTCCCCGCACACGACCTGTGCCGTCCCCGCGTCGCATCCGCGCGACTTCCGACGAACCTCGTTTCGTCCGAGTCCAGCCGAGAGCCCCGCCACTCGCTCGGCTCTCCCCGCACACGACCCGTGCCGTCCCCGCGTCGCATCCGCGCGACTTCCGACAAACATCGTTTCGTCCCATGAATCCCTGAGGTACTTACGATTAAATTTAGATTTAATTGTTTGCCTTAAATGTTTGCGTTTTTGCTCTATGGGATTTTTAATTGATAAAGAAAAATTAATTGTGATTAATTTAAATGTCAATTAAATTCAAATTGATTCGAATTAAATAATATGATTATCTTAATCGTATGTGCACATGATTTACGTAATTAATTATATATGTGTAATTAATTAACTTGATTAATTTAATTGCACAATTCAAGTTGATTAGAATTAAATAATATGATTATGTTAATTGTCAATCTGATGCAAATTAATTATGTGCGGATAATTACATAAACTCAAGTTGATTAGAATTAAATAATAAGATTATGTTAATTTTCAATTTGACGCAAATTAATTATGTCTGCATGTTTATTGTAATATATTAATATGATTAATATAATTGTGCTACAAGTAATATATTAATATGATTAATATAGTTGCGCTAGAAGTAATTAATTTATATGATAAATATAATTGCGCATTTAATTTGTGTAGTATGGGATGCATGAATTAAATATTTAATTATTTGATAATTAAATTAAATGCTGAATTATTGATTCTAATATATTTGAATTAAATCAATTAATGTATGTAATATTGAAAATATGATTTTCAATAAAATAAAATAAATATAATGTAAAATGATTACATTAATGAAAAAAAGTTTTTCATAAAATTTTTGTTTTCCACTGCGTATACATGCACGATCACCAACAGTGGTATATGTTATTAATTATCTATGAATATAATCGCCTAAAGCATGCTGTTTGTTGAATTGATTGATTTAATGTTGTTTAATTGGGACTTAGTTGTTTCTATTAAGATATTTATTTTTATCTAATAGATCGAAACAATGCCTAATTTGTTATCAAGTAACAATTCAATGTCGAACATGAATGCACCTCGTGGAGTGATTTATCTAGACTTGTTTTTGTTAAAACAAATTAGAGACATCGAGCCATATGATGGCATGATTCGATGGTCTGCTCGGCTCCCCCATTTATGGGAGATAGGATCGCTCGCATGATGAATCGCTGGTTAGAAACCTCGAGTTTCACTTACGAGAAATCTCGTTTTTATTATTAAGATATTAAGTTTCACTTACGAGAAATCTCGTTTTTATTATTAAGATATTAATAAATTGAAATAGAAAGGAAGTATCAATATTTAATTTAGTGAAATTATTTATTGACCAATTAAATAATTGATTTAAATATTCGATCAACAAGGTGATAGATTAATTATTTGATTTAATTGTTAAATCAAGTTAATTAATAGAACACCATTTAATTTGCATAACTAGTTTTAATTGTGATTAAATGCTATGTGAATTATGTGAGATATATATTGTGATATATGTTATGATAGTATGTGCTCGTAAGGATGACCTATAGAGGACATAGTTGTTAAGAATCAACAATCGATCACTCACTTCATTCTCTCCTGAGAATGTATAACGATTATTCTGATGAGATAACCAATCCTATACTCAATGTTAATCTTCTTAATATTTCTCAGTAATATTCTCTAAGATATCCCGTAATCGATACTCGACCAATCCAAATCAAAATTCACTGGCCCAAGCCATTTGAATTGGAATCTCAATCTTGTGATTTAAAATGATGAGTGCCTCTATGTACTTGAGAATATATTATTTGATAATCTCACTCAACCTTTGACTGCTGAGGAATGCCACTTATGAGAAGTGGATTTCCAGTTCTTATGAATCGTTCATCATGAACTGCAACATGAACAAGCTCGATCCTTAAATGGATAAGTAGTTCAAAATGTTGATCAACGAGTCAACCATCAATACGAGAAATTTGTTCTCATTATTGCTTCTTCATGAAAGAAGTGTTCTTCTTGAAGAAAATGACGGAAATGGTTTCCGGTCTAAGCATAAAGATGGATAAAGGTGATACTAGAAGGGCGACTAAGAACAAGGTCAACAAATGAGTTGATGACGCTTGCCATCGTTGTGTGAATAAAGGCCATAGGGCCATAGCTGCTAAAATACCTTGGGCAGAAACGTTCTGACAAAGGTTTGTATTGGGTTATAGTTATTCTATTGTTTTGAACAATTGATTATTTGTTTCGTCTAATTTTAGAAACCTACTATTAATAGAAATGTTCTATTATTAGATTTTACTTCTATATTTGATATAGACAATAAAGGTTTTAATTTCTTTTTTGGAAATCCGATTTCCTTTATGCAAAAGAAAGCAAATATGATTTGCTAAAGACGATTAACAAATAAACAAGAATGAACTAAACCCAAATATCAGCAATAGATATAAGTCAAAACCCCGCACAACTTTAGTACGCTAGTTGAGTGTGTTGAAGGTCTATTGGATTTGATCCAAACGGAGATGTGTGATCCACTAATGTGTTAGTGCTGGGGGTGTTTTTCAACTACATAATGTACTTATGAAGTACACGTCTCTAATTTTGAAATGATCAATAATTTTAGACATCAAAGTAGGAAACCAACTTGGTTGCTATATTTAATTACGATATGATCGTGGTAATAAATATTTAAGCACCAAGCTTATTGACTATCTAAAAGAGAACGATTCTCTGGCAATGGACTCCGTCTGGAACTCCTTAATTGTATTGAGTGTCCGAATGTTGGAATCAAACTTTGTTGGACATGGTTCGATCCACAAAGGGGTTCACCAAATTGTCGACGAAACTGTAAAAGTCCTGCACTTTTGACAGTCGTCCATTTGCTGAATAGTGTTACCACCAAAGTGTTGGAGTTATGTACTTAATGTCTAGATTTAAGTAACGGTAAACTCCCGGTCATAGCATTTAATCTATTAAATTAATGAACAATTGTTTGCGTTTAATTATTGATAATTAAATATATGCAAATCATAGTCCTGGATTTTATACGTTGTAGTTAGTATGTTGTGTATGGCCCACACAGAAGATCATACTATCGGTTACTCGTATTTAATCAAACAGTTGCTCACGACCTAGATGGACACGGATCAATCCATCGGTATAGTCGTTGTGTGAGAGAGAAAATAATTTGTCTTAATTATTTTATCACACTTGTACACTTGGTGTATTGGGCGGATCGTTTGAGATTTATCGATTAGGATTAGTATTTTATTCTTAATCCCAAAAACTATTGCGGGTGTGTATATTTAATATAAGTAACTTTGATTTACCAAAGGAATTAACCGATTTAATTATTGGGTTAATTACCGGTTAAGTTGGGTCACTATATTTTATATATGACATGCCGTGAATACTTGACGGGAAAGTGTATCCCGTAAGGGTTGATAATATCCCCGAGATGAGTTCATAAGGAATTATTGTGTAAACCTCATGAGTGGATTCGTTCCGCACAATAATTAAGGTTGAATGGTACTAGTCTCGGATTCAAGAGATGAATAAATTAATTAGCAATAAATTAATTTTATTCATGGATATTTAAATCTTAAATACACGGAATAAATAATACTACCGGAGAAATATTATTCGATATAATATGGTTTACTATTGGGAGTGCAATTAATTTATATAGTGGAATATAAATTAATTAATATTAATGGGAGATTAATAGATATGGGCTTGGGCTCAATTTAATCATTAATATTGGAAGCCCAATATTCCACCTCCTTTAGATCCCCTACGTAGCCTATAAAAGCACTACATGGTCTTCACTTTCTCATAACAATAAGACAAGATTATCATACTTGATATTCTAGAGAATTGAAGAGGATCCATAAGCTTGGAGGATCGTCGCCCACCCGACGTTCAAGCTAGTGCAAGGAATACGTGGGAAGATCGTAAGGTCATCATCTTGATTTCGTTTCTCCGCACAACGAATCAAAAGGTAAAAATCATAAACTCCCTTCTATGATTTTATGTGAAATAATTGTAGCATATACATGAACGCACGATCCGGGAAAACGACGAGACCGGGATACGGGGATTCGAGATCCCCGTCGGGATCGAGAGGGGCGGCCGAACCCTAGGGTTCGACCGCCGGTACCGCCGTGGGCTGGCGCTACGGCAGACGACCTCCCCGGTCCTCCCTGGCCGGCGGTGGCGCACGGGAAAGAGCCGCGGCTGGACGCCGCGGCTGGGGGCGATCGAGCCCTAGCTCGATCGCCGGGGGGACTGCCGCGGGCTGGCGCCGCGGCTGGTGGCTCCCCCCCACCTCCGGCGATGGCAGTGAGTCGCCGGACTCACCGCCCGGGGCTGCATGTGCATGCGATCGCGAACCCCGCGTGGGGTTCGGCTAGGGTTTCGCCCTTGCGGCGATTCTCTCGTCGGACTCTGGTGACGTGGTGTTCGTGATCGGTTTCCGGCGACGGGATTTCGGTCGGGGTTATCGGTTCCGCAATTTTTGATACCCCGGGATATCGATTTCCAGCACAAAGCAGTTAAAACCACACCATATGAACTTGGGCACTCCCGTATCCTGCTTGCGTGAAGCGGCTAGTGGGAGATAAGTTGGATAGTAGATCCGGCTTATGCCATTTTGTGGGGTATCCTGAACATTCACAAGGATACCTGTTCTACTATATTTCTTAAACAAAATGTTTGTTTAAAGAAATGTTGCCTTCTTAGAGAAGAAGTTTCTATTCGATAGAAAAGGCAATATAGTAAATCTCGAAATAGTTCGAGAATATGAACCACACTATGAAGTTCAAACACAAGTACTTGGAGATGAACCAATTCAACAAACCACTAATATACCTCTTCATCTATCGGTTCGTAAATCCGAAAATGTTCGGAAGTTACCTGGTAGACGGTTCCAACTTGATAATGATCAAGATAAAGTTGACGATGGATATGATCCAATAAACTTCAACTGATTCGTATTGGATACGAATATGGGACATTGGCTTATTGCCATGAAATTCATAATGGACTGTATGTACTCCAACAAGGTTTGACCTTGGTAGATCCACCAAAGGGAATCGTTCCCAAAGGCTGCACTTTGATCTATTAATTATGACGTGAGAGTATATATATAGAAAGGTGTGACCTTTAAAGCAAGGATGATGGCGAAAGAAGTTACTCAAAGACAATGTGTTGTTTATGAGGTAATTTTTCCATCAGTCGCTATACTTAAGTCCATTACAATTTTGCTGGCCATTTCTGCATAGTACGACTATGAGATATGGAAAATAGATATGAAGTCTACTTTCCTTGAATGTGATATTATGGAAGAGTTGTAGCGCAGCCGGAAGGCTTCATATTTTCTGGAAAGGAGCAAAAGGTTTGCATACTCCAGCGATCCATTTATGGATTGAAACGAGTATCCCTAAAATGGAACATGTGTTTTAAATACAATAGTCAAAGCGTTGACTTGGTATAAAACTTGGAGGAACCTTGTATTCAAGAAGGTTAGTGGGAGCGCAGTGAAATTTAAGTGTTGTACGTTGATGACATACTAATCATAGGGATGATTGAGTGATGTTGCAGTCAACGAAAGCACGATTATCCACACGTTTCTCGAATAAAGGATTTGAGGAGAGGCATCCTACGTATTGTGATACGTCGCTATAGATATAGATCTAGAAGGATGCAAAATCTTCTCAATCCTTGTACATAGAAACTGTTTCTGAAATGGTTTAGCATGGAAGAATCCTGAAGAGGTTCTTGCCAATGTCCCATGGGGTTCATCTCTCGTAATTCGTGTGACTGTAATGTTGATGGAATTTGAGGAGATGAAATGGACAACACATATATCTCCGCACTGGGGAGCATTATGTATGGCATGCTATGTACTAGATGTGATATTATAAATGTTGTGAGTGTCACAAGTGAATATCAATCGAACCCAAGACCGGCTTATTTGAAGTCGTGAAGGACGAAATCCTTGAGCACTAGCAATCAAAAGCATTAAGGAGTTGTTCTTAGTCTGTGGGAGGTCCGAGTTGAATTTAGAGGTACTTACGAACTCTAGTTTTCAATCGGATGTGGATGACTAAAAGTCGATATCGGGATTCATATTCGAGCTTAGAGGTGGTGTCGTATGCTGGAATGGTTCCTGCAAACGACTAATGATTCTACCACGAGAACCTGAATATGTTGCAGCATCTAAAGCTGTAAAAGAGACTGTTTTGGACACAGAACTTTATCCAAATGTTGGTTATAATTCCGGACGCAAATAATCAAGTAACTTGTACTGTGATTATACGGTGTCCTGTAGCGATTGCTAAGGAACCGAGATCTCATCAGAAGTCCAAACATGTACTTGAGAGAATATCATGTGATCTAAGAGATCAATGACAGAGGTGACGTCTTAGTCGAGAGTGTCACTTCGGAAGATAACTTTGTAGATCCCTGTACCAGGCCTTTATCTGAATATGTCCGCGAGAAACATCGAGAGTCGATGGGAATAAGATTCATGGATATTTGGCTCTAGGTCAAGTGGGAGATTGTTGGAATAGGTGATCGGCGAGCCAACGGTTGGCCGAGCGGTTAACCGTATTCCGTTATATAACGGTTTATTTCGTTAATTAATGAAACCTATATTAATGGCATATACTATATCTGCTCCCAATGTTGAATCATAGATATAGTCCTGTACAGTTAAACATGTTGTATGAATTCGGTTTTGTGGAAACCGAGAGATAACTCTGTTAACGCAACGTAACTGGTCAAACTCAGTTCCTAGTCGATGGGTTACGCCAATAACAAGGATACCCGGCCTTTCCCCCTTGAGACTAGCACTTAGTGTATGTGGGCTAATCTCGAGCCTCGGTGTTGGGACATCGACATACTTGAGTGGGTGCTCACTGTTGATGAGTTCACTGAACCCCCTCTCCCTGGAATCTCTAAGTGGTTATCACTGATCGAGTAGAGAATTCCATAATATAGTTGTACACAATTAATCCTTAAGACCCAGACATCACCGTGACTTCATCAGAGGACTAGCTGTATCGTGACATGTCTCTGATTCCCTGGAAAGGGAGTAAGTCGGAAAAGGAGACAATGTTCGTGCAGTTCGAAATCTGATGTGAAGTCTGTGCATGGTAGTAGGGGATCTGATTGCTTGATATAGATCATGGATGTCCTGTGTGTTCTGATGGTTCGTAGTCCCGGAATCTCTGGCCAGAGTTGAATAGTGAGGTGATTAGAGAAATGTGTTTCTCTGAATCAATCACGATTGGATTTTACGAAACCTAGAACGTACGCACATTTATCAAACTCAACAAGAGATCTCGATTAACCAATATCTCTAGTGTGATCAGGACATATGTATCGGAGGGATCGTACTGTACGCTAACTATATTACAAGGTTCTTGCAGGCACTTCATTTGTATCTAGGGAATTAGTGAAGTGTGGCTACTAGACGCTTGTCACTGATTCGTTGGGCACCGACTTGTTCGGAGATTAAATAATATGATTATTAATCTAAAACTCTTAGGAGTAGTTGAAATAAGAACAATATGTTGGAGTTGTGTACTTAATGTCTAGATTTAAGTATCGGTAAACTCCCGGTCATAGCATTTAACCTAGTTAAATAATAAACAATTATTTGCATTTAATTATTATTAATTAAATTATGCAAAATATAGTCCTGGATTTTATACGTTGTAGTTAGTATGGTGTGTCGGGCCCACACAGAAGATCATACTATCGGTTACTCGTATTTAATCAAACAGTTGCTCACGACCTAGATGGACACGGACCAATCCATCGGTATAGTCGTTGTGTGAGAGAGAAAATAATTTGTCTTAATTATTTTATCACACTTGTACACTTGGTGTATTGGGCGGATCGCTTGAGATTTATCAATTAGGATTGCCTTTGATAATTGATTTAAATCTCAGAGTATTTTATTCTTAATCCTCGATACTATTGCGGGTGTATATTTAATATAAGAGACTTTGATTTTCCAAAGGAATTAACCGATTTAATTATTGGGTTAATTGCCGGTAAAATTGGGTCGCTATATTTTATATATGACATGCCGTGAATACTTGACGGGAAAGTGTATCCCGGAAGGGTTGATAATATTCCCGAGATGAGTTCATAAGGAATTATTGTGTAAACCTCATGAGTGGATTTGTTCCGCACAATAATTAAGGTTGAATGGTACTATTCTCGGATATAAGAGATGAATAAATTAATTAGCAATAAATTAATTTTATTCATGGATATTTAAATCTTAAATACACGGAATAAATAATACTACCGGAGAAATATTATTTGATATAATATGGTTTAATATTGGGAGTGCAATTAATTTATATAGTGGAAAATAAATAAATTAATATTGATAAGGATTAATAGACTTGGGCTTGGGCTCAATTTAATCATCAATATTGGAAGCCCAATATTCCACCTCCTTTTGATCCCCTACGTAGCCTATAAAAGCACTACATGGCCTTCATAATTAATACACATCATAAGACAAGAATATCATACTTGATATTTCTTGAGAGTTGAAGGAGATCCATAGGAGTTCGATAGATCGTCGCCCACACGACGTTCGGAAGAGGTGCAAGGAATACGTAGGAAGATTCGAAGGTCTTCAACGTTTTGATTTCGTTTCTCCGCACAACGAATCGAGGTATAAAATCATAAACTCTCTTCTATGATTTTATGTGAATTATAATTGTGATATATACATGAACGCACGATCCGGGAAAACGACGATCATCGCGGACGGGGATTCGAGATCCCCGGCGAAGATCGAGAGAACCCTCGGCTTGGATCCGAGGGGGCGATCGAACCCTAGGGTTCGATCGCGGCGCGCGGACGGAGGGAGCCCCGGCTGGACGCCGGGGCAAGCGATCGACCATGGGTCGATCGCGGGGAGACCGCCGTGGGCTGGTGCCACGGCAGCTGGTCCCCCCAGCCCTCGACCGGCGGCCAGGCGCACGGGAGGAGCCCCGGCTGGAGCCGGGGTATGCGATCGACCGCAAGGTCGATCGCGGGGAAAGCCGCGGCTGGGAGCCGCGGCGGGTCAGTTGGAGGCTGACCGCCCTCCTCCGGCGGCGGTGGTGAGTCGCCGGACTCACCACCGGGGGTTGCTGGGCAGCCCCGGCGATCGCGGCGTGCGATCGCGAGCCCCCTCGGAGCGGGGGCTCGGCTAGGGTTTTCTAGCCGCGGGGTTTTATCCCGCGGCGGTGATGCTCGAGTCGAGCTCCTTCGACGTGAGGTGGTTCGCGTGTTTTCGGCGACGGGATTTCGATCGGATTATCGGTTTCCGCATTATTTTGGTAATCCGGGATATCGATTCCCAGCAATTGGTATCAGAGCGTTTGGTTTCGTGTTCATGTATATGTTCTATTATCGTTCTACCTTGCAGGGATTTCCGGCTATCATGGTTTATTTTTTTCGTTAATTATATTACCATGATTATTCGTTTATTAAACTCTCGGACATGTCGAGATTCGTTTTGTGTGGATGAATGTTTGTAATAGTAAAAATTCGGGGGTTGACCGAATTTAGGATTTATTATTACTTTCTATGTTTTCCGGAAAGTGTATAGGGTCGATTTCATGTATAGAATCGATACCGGAATTGTAAATTTATTTCTTGTAATTTATTTACGTTGGATCGATGCCGAGACGACCGCCGGAGAACTCGTGTGACGAAGGAGAAGATGAGAGGGAGGACCGGGGATCGATCATGATGATCGATCCCATGAGGATCGATCGAAGGGCGCGTGGGGGCTGCCCGCGGGAACCCTCGGCCACGCCGGCCACCGGTGGTGGTGGCGCGTGGGCTGAGTTGGCGGCGGCGCTCCTCCCCGGCCGGCGATCGATGGTGGGGGACGCGGGGTCCTCGTGATCTCGTGTTCTCCTACCAAGATTCACTTTCCTAAATTAATTCGGTTTTCCTATTTGAGTGTTCTTCCTTTTGGAAACTCTCATGGATTAGGAAAAGAATTAATTGGAATTAATTTTATTCCTTATTGAGTATTCTCTTTTATGGGAACTCTCATGGATTAGGAAAAGAATTAATTAACATTATTTTATTTTCTTATTCTATTATGGAAATCTTCTAGAATATTCCAAGTCCTACTTGGAATAGGATTCTAGAGATTTAATAGAATTGGAAGGGAAATAATTAATTAATAAATTAATTTTATTTACTAATTGATTATTCCTATTTTATGGGAATTTTCATAGACTTGGAAATTAATTAATTTTGGAAAGTAGAAGAGTCCTAATTTATTTTATTTCCTTATTCTATTATAGAAGTCTTCTAGAATATTCCAAGTTTTACTTGGATAGATTATTCTAGAGATTTAATAGAATTAGATAGGAAAATAAATAAATAAAATATTAATAATATTTAATTTTATTTTTGATATATTCGATTGACTTAATTTTCGAGTTAAGTAACTTTTGGATTAATTAAAAATAAATAGATTTAAATATTGGGATTAATATTCTCGTCACATGGAGCATTCAAGAACGAAGACTGAAGACTAGAAGATGCATATGAAGATGGAATAAAGCCATGATAGTCGGGAAAATAATTTTCTAGCATTATTTTTTACTATGTGATACTATGTGCTTTATTGCTTGTATGCATGCTATATGTGTTTACTTTATGCACTAGATAGCGTATCCCTTTATTGTAAAAAGCTAAGTGGGAGAGGGGATGGAAACATTCCCATGGTCTCCAGTGCTGCTCTCTTGGTGACTCTTATGGACTTTCGAAGTTCGTATAGACGAGTCATTGGAGGAGAATTCTTGCAATTCCTTTTACAAGGAACATTGATCAAGTTTATCAAACAATGTTTAATTTGTCCTTCTGAAGCTGACTTCAAGTTGACTCATTCTCACCCCGGGGAGTGGAATGGAGCCAAAGCCACTTGGTCATGTGGATGACACAAATTAGAGACCTTCGTACCATTCTTCGATAGATGGATCGATTGTCTGCTCGGCTCCCTCATTTATGAGAGATAGGGTTGTTCGCATGGTGAATCACTGGTTAGAAACTTCGAGTTTCACTTATGATTCTCCGCGTCTTGATTTACAAAAATCGAATGGGTTCTTGTAATTGGGAGTCAATTATAAAAGTCTCTTGGTGTAGTAAACGTCCACACCACGTGGCTTGCGGTGATGTAGCAATTCCAAACAATTTACTTTGGTGTTGAGTAATGGTTTACACTTAGATACGCGTTATAGTATCCTTCCCCACGAAGTTACGCTATAATCGATGTATGACCAAAGAAAATCTAATTGCTAAATCATTTGGGTGGGTAAACGTCCACACCACGTGGCTTGCCTTACCTGATGGGATATTAGACGTAATTAGTAATTTAATGATATTATTTGAGGGAGATAATATCGGATATTAAATTGATTGTTTGTTTAAATGTGCTCATAGGTTTAGAGAATAGCTATGAATCCACTTTCTGTGATACTCAAGGAGCATAAACTCACTGGTCCCAATTACGTTGATTGGAAGAGAAATTTGGACATTGTCCTGACTTCTGAAGAGTACAAGTTTGTACTCTATGAAGCATGTCCTGCTGAGCCCACTGATGCCTCAACTAATGAGGAAAAGGAAGCATATCGGAAGTGGAAAAAGGCTGATGAAATGGCTAGGTGTTATATTTTGGCTTCAATGTCAAATGTACTCCAAACCCAACATCATTCGATGGACACTGCCGAGGATATGTTGTACAACCTCAAGGAAATGTTTGGAGAGCAAGATCGTGCGGCAAGGCAAGAAGCCATGAGTGTCCTTATGACAACTACTCAGTCTGAAGGAACGCCCGTAGGGGAGCACGTTCTTAAGATGATGAGTCTGTTGAATGAACTTGAGATCCTAGGAGCTCAAATTGATGCTGAGACGCAAGTCGACATCATACTCCAGTCTCTGACCCCTAGTTTTGAGCAGTTTCGCATGAGCTATAATATGGGTAAATTATCTTATACTCTTGCGCAACTCCTGACTAAACTTAAGGCGGCAGAGGGGATCTACAAGAAGGGCAAGTCTCAAGCACTTGTAGCTACCAAGTCCAAAAGCTTGAAAGCTGTTGGAGGTAGGAACAAGAAAAGGAAGCAAGCCTAGAAACCCAGTGGTGCCAAGAGGAGTGGACCACGAGTGGGGGCTGCAAAGCCAAGGGGCAAGTGCTTCCGATGCAATAAGTCTGGACACTGGAAGTCTGAATGTCCTCTCAAAGGTACGAATTTTTCTTTAGTCGTAAAAACATAGTCAGCGGTATTATCTACCAGAGTTCTGGTGTGTAGATATGGAACCACTGACGGTATGTGCATTTTAAATGCAGGGGTTCCAGAAAACCCGACGACTTAGAGAAGAAGAGTTCGAGTCTACATGGGCAAAAGCTGTAGAGGAGGCAGCGGTTGCGGTGGAAGACATTTATCTGCTTTAGTAGTTAAATAGGATTTCATTTCAAGTTTATTGCATTATGTACCCTTTATTTTAGAAAGAACGTTTTGTTCTGGATTTCTATTATTTATGAATTGATATTTTATTTCTTTAATCATGTTGATGATTTTGATAAGAAATAATGGTATTATCTATTCTGGTACATTAGGTAGCAATAATGTGAATGATGAATCCTTAGTCTACCACGATGCAACAAACCGTTTATAACTTGTTTCTTTCTTATTAGATATATTTCTTGTTAAATCATTATACTTGTGAATTTTTATACTTAGTAGTATTAATTCAAATATGATTCAAAAGGTCGAAATTGATTTGATCAATTATAGTTGAAGGAATGGACCTTCCGACCTAAGAATTGAATTTGGAAGATAATACAACTAAGCATGCCTTTATGTTTAGAAAGTAGAATTCGGACAAGTATTGAGAATGATCAATGATATATGCAGTCATGCGAGTCATTCTTTAAGAATACTCGAAGATGGATTAGAATACTTGATGTGCCATAAAAGCAAAGTGTTTTTTAAGTCACAAAGCAATTATGGGGAACCTTCAAAGTATATCCATTGGGAGCCTGCGACTTAGTCGCGGAGGCCATCACATAACACATAGCATAATCAAAGATTGGGATTAAGTCTCAAATGACTTCACCATACACTTACGTGTAGAGATGGTGTGTCGGAAATAAGAAATAGGAATCTAATAGTAAAATAACAAGTTGTTCGGAACTACCTATGTTCTGTGGATATTTCTAGAGACAACGGCACATTCAATGTGGTTGTAGGATATCCTAGGTGAACAAAAGGATTGTGTTCTATAGTACTATGAACCAGAAGGACATTTCGTCCGGTTCTTAGAGGAAGACTATTTGATGAACCACAAAGCCCGAACTGATGTAATACCTTGGAATGAGAAAAAGGACAAAGACTAGGAACCAGCCAAAACCGAGTAGTAGTACACCACTAACTGCACCTACTGTTATTACTATTATACACCGGGACGCCGTTGCAGTGGGAGGTTGTTGAACAACTAGAGATGATCATAAGACTAGAAGAGTCTTGAACTCTGGATCTAGTAGAGATGAAATAGATCCCTAGCTCTGCACAAAGGGGCGGTACTAAATGTGCCTACTTGGATAGCAATAAATATTATTGTTAAGAGGCAAGATCATTTAGAAGTACAAGCTTAGTAAATCCATTTATGGATTGAAACAAATCGTGGAACTTGCGAATTGATGGGATAGTCCATTTGATGGATTCATCAAAAGGCATAGACGAAAGGTGTATTGGAGATGTAATGGAACAAGGTGGTGTTTCTCGGAGATTTTATGTAGATAACATTTTATCATTGGCAACAATGTAAAGATATTGTCAGACATAAGATGATGGTTGTCTAAATAAATCGGGATATAAGATTGAGTAGAAGTTAGAGCATGTTCTTAAGGTCTTTTGATCTAAGAATAAGAACATTGTACTTCTCCTAGATATCTTATACGATTGTGGTTTGTTTTAAACATGCATAATTCTGAGAAAGGTTATTACCTTTCAGAAACAGAACACATCTGTCTAAAGGTATGTGTTTCGAACACATAAATGAGATAGATGATACAAAGCAGTTTCCTACACCTTGTGTGGAAAGCTTAATAAATGCAAATGTTGAAAAACAAGAACCTGATATCAACTATGCGGTTTGCGTAGTGGGAGGATATCAAAGTAATCTGAACAAGAGATTTTCGGATGCTGTAATAGTAATTGCAAAGTACCGGATTACTAGGCAAGACGAAATCTTCTTGGATTACATATTCTTAGATTTCAAATCAAAGAAAGACCAGTGTAAGTCGATATCAGGCTATGTGTTCACTTTTAGAAAGAGGTGGAACCATAACCGAATAGCAGCCTCAGAGGCAGCGGAAGTTTTGGTTAGGTTCCGGGATAACCTCTGGACTTGGACATGACTCTTAGTCTACCAAAGGCTATTGTATAGCGGTGCATGGTAAACTGAAAGAAGTCATAAGTCAAAAGGTGATGATAACACATAGAGCAAGTACCACCTGATTCGAGTCATCGTCTAGGGAGACGAGGCAGTAGTCACCAAGATAACTTCAGAGCGGCAACCTAGATTGCTCATTCACATAGTACTTCTGGGAAGTATAACTTAAGCACGTGATGAGTATGGGAGTCGGGAGTTTGGAGGAAATGACTAGACCTTAGTACAAGTGGGAGATTGTTGGAGTTGTGTACTTAATGTCTAGATTTAAGTATCGGTAAACTCCCGGTCATAGCATTTAACCTAGTTAAATAATAAACAATTATTTGCATTTAATTATTATTAATTAAATTATGCAAAATATAGTCCTGGATTTTATACGTTGTAGTTAGTATGGTGTGTCGGGCCCACACAGAAGATCATACTATCGGTTACTCGTATTTAATCAAACAGTTGCTCACGACCTAGATGGACACGGACCAATCCATCGGTATAGTCGTTGTGTGAGAGAGAAAATAATTTATCTTAATTATTTTATCACACTTGTACACTTGGTGTATTGGGCGGATCGCTTGAGATTTATCAATTAGGATTGCCTTTGATAATTGATTTAAATCTCAGAGTATTTTATTCTTAATCCCCGATACTATTGCGGGTGTGTATATTTAATATAAGAGACTTTGATTTTCCAAAGGAATTAACCGATTTAATTATTGGGTTAATTGCCGGTAAAATTGGGTCGCTATATTTTATATATGACATGCCGTGAATACTTGACGGGAAAGTGTATCCCGGAAGGGTTGATAATATCCCCGAGATGAGTTCATAAGGAATTATTGTGTAAACCTCATGAGTGGATTTGTTCCGCACAATAATTAAGGTTGAATGGTACTATTCTCGGATATAAGAGATGAATAAATTAATTAGCAATAAATTAATTTTATTCATGGATATTTAAATCTTAAATACATGGATTAAATAATACTACCGGAGAAATATTATTTGATATAATATGGTTTAATATTGGGAGTGCAATTAATTTATATAGTGGAAAATAAATTAATTAATATTGATAAGGATTAATAGACTTGGGCTTGGGCTCAATTTAATCATCAATATTGGAAGCCCAATATTCCACCTCCTTTTGATCCTCTACGTAGCCTATAAAAGCACTACATGGCCTTCATAATTAATACACATCATAAGACAAGAATATCATACTTGATATTTCTTGAGAGTTGAAGGAGATCCATAGGAGTTCGATAGATCGTCGCCCACACGACGTTCGGACGAGGTGCAAGGAATACGTAGGAAGATTCGAAGGTCTTCAACGTTTTGATTTCGTTTCTCCGCACAACGAATCGATGTATAAAATCATAAACTCTCTGCTATGATTTTATGTGAATTATAATTGTGATATATACATGAACGCACGATCCGGGAAAACGACGATCATCGCGGACGGGGATTCGAGATCCCCGGCGAAGATCGAGAGAACCCTCGGCTTGGAGCTGAGGGGGCGATCGAACTCTAGGGTTCGATCGCGGCGCGCGGACGGAGGGAGCCCTGGCTGGACGTCGGGGCAAGCGATCGACCATGGGTCGATCGCGGGGAGACCGCCGTGGGCTGGTGCCACGGCAGCTGGTCCCCCCAGCCCTCGACCGGCGGCCAGGCGCACGGGAGGAGCCCCGGCTGGATCCGGGGCATGCGATCGACCGCAGGTCGATCGCGGGGAAAGCCGCGGCTGGGAGCCGCGGCGGGTCAGCTGGAGGCTGACCGCCCTCCTCCGGCGGTGGTGGTTAGTCGCCGGACTCACCACCGGGGGTTGCTGGGCAGCCCCGGCGATCGCGGCGTGCGATCGTGAGCCCCCTCGGAGCGGGGGCTCGACTAGGGTTTTCTAGCCGCGGGGTTTTATCCCGCGGTGGTGATGCTCGAGTCGAGCTCCTTCGACGTGAGGTGGTTCGCGTGTTTCCGGCGACGGGATTTCGATCGGATTATCGGTTTCCGCATTATTTTGGTAATCCGGGATATCGATTCCCAGCACAATATGTTGTTCGAATCACAATATTTTGTGAGCCCACGGCTAGTTATACACCTGAACCATTGAGGGTCACATTCTTGTGTAAACCGATCCTTGAATACGATCATGTATTAATTAACTGTTAATTAAGTACATATAGTCGGAGGTCAATATGATTGAATCCGAGATTCATAATTGTGATTATGAATTGGAAATAATACTGAGCTAAAGAAAACGGACACGGTGGTGTACACTTTCTATTTTGAGAAATTTCCCGATTTAGCAGTACCCCTGAAATGGGCTTTCCGATTTTGTGAAATTGGAAAATTTTATTTTTATCTCATATTGATGAGAAAATTAAAACGAGAAAGAAAATATAATTGTTATATTTTTCGGAGTTGAAATTGATTGTCAATTTTGGAGAAACGTAATGACGGCTAATGTATTGGACCGGCTAGGGTTAATGGATCCGATCCATTAGGGTTTGAGCCCAACAAGCTCCTTTCTTCACCTATAAAAGGAGCTCCATAGGCATGAGAATAAACACACCAAAGTGAAGAGCTCAAAACCCTAGCCTCACTTTCTCTCCTCTCCTTCTCCCTCTCGTCCGCCCCTCGGCTCCTCCCTCGGAGGACCGCCGACAACCGGAGCCGCCGCCCGCAGCCGCCTAGTGCCGCCGCCGGTAGCCACCTCCCCTCGCCGAAATCCGATTCCGGCACCGTTTTTCCGGCTCGTCTTTCCCGTCGTATTCTCCCTTACGTATTTCTAGTGCAATACGTAAGTTGGATTACCTATACGAGGTGAAACCTGATTAGACGAGAGACGCCGAAGGAACGCCCGAGCACAGCCCGAGTCGCGCCCTTGCGCTCCAGCCGTGACACACGAGTCCAGCCGAGAGCCCCGCCACTCGCTCGGCTCTCCCCGCACACGACCCGTGCCGTCCCCGCGTCGCATCCGCGCGACTTCTGACGAACCTCGTTTCGTGCGATGAATCCCTGAGGTACTTACGATTAAATTTAGATTTAATTGTTTGCGTTAAATGTTTGCGCTATGTACTGTTAATGTTTGCGCTATGTGATTAGTTTAAATGTCAATTAAATTCAAATTGATTCGAATTAAATAATATGATTTTCTTAATCGTCAATTTGACGCAAACTGATTATGCACATGTTTACGTAATTAATTATATATGTGTAATTAATTAATTTGATTAATTTAATTGCACAATTCAAGTTGATTAGAATTAAATAATATGATTATGTTAATTGTCAATCTGATGCAAATTAATTATGTGTGCATGTTTATCAAAATATATTAATATGATTAATATAATTGCGCTACAAGTAATATATTAATATCATTAATATAGTTGCGCTAGAAGTAATTAATTTATATGATAAATATAATTGCGCTAGATTTAATTTGTGTAGTATAGGATGCATGAATTAAATATTTAATTATTTGATAATTAAATTAAATGGTGAATTATTGATTTTAATAAATTTGAATTAAATCAATTAATGCATGTAATATTGAAAATATGATTTTCAAAAAAATAAAATAAATATAATGTAAAATGTTTACATTAATGAAAAACGGTTTTTCATAAAATTTTTGTTTTCTGCTGCGTATACATGCACGATCACCAACACGATCGTCGGGGATGCCGCGGGCTGGTGCCGCGGCGGGTCCCCTCTGCCCATCGACGGCGGCGCGCACGAGGAGAAGCCCCAGCTCGATCGCCGGGGGGACTGCCGCGGGCTGGCGCCACGGCTAGTGGCTCCCCCCACCTCCGGCGATGGCGGTGAGTCGCCGGACTCACCGCCCGGGGCTGCCGGAGCAGCCCCAGCGATCGCGTGCGATCGCGAGCCCCGGCGGGGGCTCGGATAGGGTTTTGCCACGGCTTGTCCGCGGTGGAGCTCTCGTCGAGCCCAGCTCTGTTTGGTGGTTCGCGTGTTTCCGGCGATGGGATTTCGGTCGGGGTTATCGGTTCCGCAATTTTTTGATACCCCGGGATATCGATTTCCAACAATTGGTATCAGAGCATTTGGTTTCGTGTTCATGTATGTGTTCAATTATCGTTCTACCTTGCAGGGATTCCGAATATCATGGTTTAATTATTCGTTAATTAATTATCATGATTATTCGTTTATTAAACTCTCGGACATGTCGAGATTCGTTTTGTGTGGATGAATGCTTGTAATAGTAAAAATTCGGGGGTTGACCGAATTTAAGTTTATTATTATTGTTCTATGTTTTCTAGAAATTGTATAGGGTCGATTTCATGTATAGAATCGATACCGGAATTGTAAATTTATTTTTTGTAGTTTATTTACGTTGGATCGATGCCGAGACGACCATCGGAGAACACGTGTGACGAAGGAGAAGATGAGAGGGAGAACTAGGGCAAGGGATCGATCATGAGATCGATCCCATGGAGATCGATCGCGGGGGCTGTCTGCGATGATCCTCGGCCACGCCGGCCACCGGTGGTGGTGGCGCGTGGGTTGGGGACGGCGGCGGTGGTGCTCCCGGCCGGCGATCGAGGTGGGAGGGCGCGGGGTCCTCGTGATCTCGTGCTACTCCTTCCATGATTCACTTTCCTAGTTAATTCGGTTTTCCTATTTTGAGTGTTCCTAAATTTGGGAACTCTCATGGAATAGGAAAAGAATTAATTAGAATTAATTTATTTCTTTGTTCTATTATAGAAATCTTCTAGAATATTCCAAGCCTTACTTGGATAGGATTCTAGAGATTTAATAGAATTACAAAGGAAAAAATAATTAATTTAGAATTAATTTATTTCCTAATTGATTATTCCTATTTTATGGGAATTTTCATGGACATGGAAATTAATTAATTTGGAAAGTAGAATAGTCCTAATTTATTTTATTTCCTTATTCTATTATAGAAGTCTTCTAGAATATTCCAAGTCTTACTTGGATAGAATTCTAGAGATTTAATAGAATTAGAAAGGAAAATAAATAAATAAAAATATTAATAATATTTAATTTTATTTTTAATTTATTCGATTGACTTAATTTTCGAATTAAGTATCTTTAGGATTTATTGAAAATAAATAGATTTAAATATTGGAATTAATATTCTCGTCACATGGAGCATTCAAGAACGAAGACTGAAGACTAGAAGATGCGTACGGAGATAGAATAAAGCCATGATAGTCAGAAAATAATTTTCTAGCATTATTTTGACTATGTGATACTATGTGTTTTATTACTTGTATGCATGCTATATGTGTTTACTTATGCACTAGATAGCGTATCCCTTGTTGTAAAAAGCTAAGTGGGAGAGGGAATGGAAACATTCCCATGGTCTCCATTACTGTTCTCTTAGTGACTCTTATGGACTTTCGAAGTTCGTATAGATGAGTCATTTGGAGGAGAATTCTTGTAATTCCTTTTACAAGAAACATTGATTAAGTTTATCAAACAATTCCTAATTTGTCTTTCTGAAACTGACTTCAAGTCGACTCATTCTCACCTCGGGGAGTGGAATGGAGCCAAAGCCACTTGGTCATGTGTATGACACAAATTAGAGACCTTCGTACCATTTCTAGAAATGGATCGATTGTCTGCTCGGCTCCCTAATCTAATGAGAGATAGAGTTGTTCGCATGGTGAATCACTGGTTAGAAACTTCGAGTTTCACTTATAATTCTTCGCGTCTTGATTTACGAAAATCGAATGGATCAAGTAATTGTGAGTCAATTATAAAAATCTTTTGGTGTAGTAAACGTCCACACACACGTGGCTTGCTATACTGAATGGGATTTTGGAATAATTGATGTAGACGGTTATAGGGAATTGTGAAGGATTGTTGTTGGAGTTGTGTACTTAATGTCTAGATTTAAGTAATGGTAACTCCCGATCATAGCATTTAATCTATTAAATTAATAAACAATTGTTTGCATTTAATTATTGATAATTAAATATATGCAAAATATAGTCCTGGATTCTATACGTTGTAGTTAGTATGGTGTGCGGGCCCACACAGAAGATCATACTATCGGTTACTCGTATTTAATCGAACAGTTGCTCACGACCTAGATGGACACGGACCAATCCATCGGTATAGTCGTTGTGTGAGAGAGAAAATAATTTGTCTTAATTATTTTATCACACTTGTACACTTGGTGTATTGGGCGGATCGCTTGAGATTTATCGATTAGGATTGCCTTAGATAATCGATTCAAGTCTCAGAGTATTTTATTCTTAATCCCTGATACTATTGCGGGTGTGTATATTTAATATATGTGACTTTGATTTTCCAAAGGAATTAATCGATTTAATTATTGGGTTAATTACCGGTTAAGTTGGGTCACTATATTTTATATATGACATGCCGTGAATACTTGACGAGAAAGTGTATCCCGTAAGGGTTGATAATATCCCCGAGATGAGTTCATAAGGAATTATGTGTAAACCTCATGAGTGGATTCGTTCCGCACAATAATTAAGGTTGAATGGTACTAGTCTCGGATTCAAGAGATGAATAAATTAATTAGCAATAAATTAATTTTATTCATGGATATTTAAATCTTAAATACACGGAATAAATAATACTACCGGAGAAATATTATTTGATATAATATGGTTTAATATTGGTGTGCAATTAATTTATATAGTGGAAAATAAATTAATTAATATTAATGGGATTAATAGATTTGGGTTTGGGCTCAATTTAATCATTAATATTGGAAGCCCAATATTCCACCTCCTTTAGATCCCCTACGTAGCCTATAAAAGCACTACATGGTCTTCACTTTTTCATAAGACAAGATTATCATACTTGATATTCTAGAGAGTTGAAGAGGATCCATAAGCTTGGAAGATCGTCGCCCACACGACGTTCAAGCTAGTGCAAGGAATACGTGGGAAGATCGTAAGGTCATCAATTGATTTCGTTTCTCCGCACAACGAATCAAAAGGTAAAATCATAAACTCCCTTGTATGATTTTATGTGAATTAATTGTAATACGTACATGAACACACGATCCGGGAAAACGTCGAAACCGGGATACGGGGATCGTGTGATCCCCGTCGGGATCGAACAAGGGGCGGCCGAACCCTAGGGTTCGACCGCCGGTACCGCGCGACGAGGGACGAACCCCGGCTGGACGCCGGGGCATGCGATCGACTCCCGTCGATCGCTGGGATGCCGCGGGCTGGTGCCGCGGCGGATCCCAGCCGCCCTCGCCGGCGGCGTGTGCAACAAAGGCACCCCGGCTGGACGCCGGGGTGGGCGATCGATCGTGTGATCGATCGCCGGGGGAAGACCGCGGCTTGAGCCGCGGTAGGTCAGCTGGGCTGACCGCCCCTCCTGGCGGTGGCGGTGAGTCGCCGGACTCACCGCCGGGGGCTGCCCCATGCAGCCCCATGCGATCGCCATGCACGGCGATCGCGAACCCTAGCAAGGGTTCGGCTAGGGTTTAGCCGCAGGTTCATCCCGCGGCGATGCTCTTGTCGAGCCCGGATTTGCATGGTGTTCGTGATCGGTTTCCGGCGATGGGATTTCGGTCAGGGTTATCGGTTCCGCAATTTTGATACCCCGGGATATGGATTTCCAACAATTGGTATCAGAGCGTTTGGTTTCGTGTTCATGTATGTGTTCAATTATCGTTCTACCTTGCAGGGATTCCGACTATCATGGTTTAATTTAATTATTGTTAATTATTTTTTACCATGATTATTCGTTATTAAACTCTCGGGCATGTCGAGATTCGTTTTGTGTGGATGAATGCTTGTAATAGTAAAAATTCGGGGGTTGACCGAATTTAGATTTATTATTATTGTTCTATGTTTTCCGGAAATTGTATAGGGTCGATTTCATGTATAGAATCGATACCGGAATTGTAAATTTAATTCTTGTAATTTATTTACGTTGGATCGATGCCGAGACGACCGCCGGAGAACTCATGTGACGAAGGAGAAGATGAGAGGGAGAACTAGGGCTCGGGATCGATCTAGTGATCGATCCCATGGTGATCGATCGATGGCATGGGCGAGGGGCTCGATCGCCCCTGCCGCGGGCTGCCGCCGGTTCGGTGGCTGGGCGGCGGTGCTCCTCCCCGGGGGCCGGCCGGTCGAAGGTGGGGGTGGCGTGGGGTCTCCCGATCTCATGCTACTCCTACCGAGATTCACTTTCCTAATTAATTCGGTTTTCCTATTTTGAGTATTCCTAAGTTTGGGAACTCTCATGGAAATAGGAAAAGATTTAATTAATATTAATTTATTTCCTTATTCTATTATAGAAGTCTTCTAGATTATTCAGGTCTTACTTGGATAGAATTCTAGAGATTTAATAGAATTGGAAGGGAAATATTTAATTAATAAATTAATTTATTTCCTAATTAATTATTCCTATTTTATGGGAATTTTCATGGATATGGAAATTAATTATTCTTGGAGAGTAGAAGAGTCCTAATTTATTTTATTTCCTTATTCTATTATAGAAGTCTTCTAGAATATTCCAAGTGTTACTTGGATAGATTATTCTAGAGATTTAATAGAATTAGATAGGAAAATAAATAAATAAAAAATATTAATAATATTTAATTTTATTTTTGATTTATTCGATTGACTTAATTTTCGAATTAAGTATCTTTTGGATTTATTGAAAATAAATAGATTTAAATATTGGGATTAATATTCTCGTCACATGGAGCATTCAAGAACGAAGACTGAAGACTAGAAGACGCATACGGAGATGGAATAAAGCCATGATAGTCGGAAAATAATTTTTCTAGCATTATTTTGACTATGTGATACTATGTGCTTTATTACTTGTATGCATGCTATATGTGTTTACTTTATGCACTAGATAGCGTATCCCTTTGTTGTAAAAAGCTAAGTGGGAGAGGGGATGGAAACATTCCCATGGTCTCCATTATTGTTCTCTTGGTGACTCTTATGGACTTTTGAAGTTCATATAGATGTGTCATTCGAGGAGAATTCTTGTAATTCCTTTTACAAGAAACATTGATTAAGTTTATCAAACAATGCCTAATTTGTCTTTCTGAAACTGACTTCAAGTCGACTCATTCTCACCCCGGGGAGTGGAATGGAGCCAAAGCCACTTGGTCATGTGGATGACACAAATTAGAGACATTCGTACCATCCTTTTGAAGGTGGATCGATTGTCTGCTCGGCTCCCTCATCTAATGAGAGATAGGGTTGTTCGCATGGTGAATCACTGGTTAGAAACTTTGAGTTTAACTTATGATTCTCCGCGTCTTGATTTACGAAAATCGAATGGATCAACCAATTGGGAGTCAACTGTAAAAATCTTTTGGTGTAGTAAACGTCCGCACGAATGTGGCTTGCTATACTGAATGGGATTTTGGAATAGTTGATGTAGACAGTTATAGGGAATTGTGAAGGATTGTGAGTTATCGTAAACGTCCACACTAACGTGGCTTGCGGTGACGTAGCAATTCCAAATGATTCACCTTAGTACTGAGTAATGGTTTACACTTAGGTACGCTTTATAGTATTCTTCCCAACGAAGTAACGCTATAATGATGTACGACCGAAGCAAATATAATTGCTAAATCATTTGGGTGGGTAAACGTCCACACGAACGTGGCTTGCCTTACCTGATGGGATTTTAGATGTAATTAGTAATTTAATGATATTATTTGAGGGAGATAATATCGGATATTAAATTGATTGTTTGTTTAAATGTGCTTATAGGTTTAGAGAATAACTATGAACCCACTATCTGTGATACTCAAGGAGCATAAACTCACTGGCCCCAATTATATTGATTGGAGGAGAAATTTAGACATTGTCCTGACTTCTGAAGAGTACAAATTTGTACTCCATGAACTGTGCCCTGCTGAGCCCACGGCTGCCTCAACTAATGAGGAAAAAGAGGCATATCGGAAGTGGAAAAAGGCTGATGAAATGGCTAGGTGTTATATTTTGGCTTCTATGTCAAATGTACTCCAAACCCAACATGAGTCGATGGCCACTGCCTATGATATGTTGTTTAACCTCAAAGAAATGTTTGGGGAGCAAGATCGTGCGGCAAGGCAAGAAGCCATGAGAGTCCTCATGACAACTACTCAGTCTGAAGGAACGCCCGTAGGGGAGCACGTTCTTAAGATGATGAGTCTGTTGAATGAACTTGAGATCCTAGGAGCTCAAATTGATGCTGAGACGCAAGTCGACATCATACTCCAGTCTCTGACCCCTAGTTTTGAGCAGTTTCGCATGAGTTATAATATGGGTAAACTGTCTTATACTCTTGCGCAACTCCTGACTGAACTAAAGGCGGCAGAGGGGATCTACAAAAAGGGCAAGTCTCAAGCACTTGTAGATACCAAGTCCAAAGGCTTGAAGCTTGTTGGAGGTAGAGGCAAGAAAAGGAAGCAAGCCTGGAAACCCAGTGGTGCCAAGAGGAGTGGACCACGAGTGGGGGCTGCCAAGCCAAGAGGCAAGTGCTTCCGATGCAATAAGTCTGGACAATGGAAGTCTGAATGTCCTCTCAAAGGTACGAATTTTTCTTTAGTCGTAAAAACATAGTCAGCGGTATTATCTACCAGAATTCTGGTGTGTAGATATGGAACCACTGACGGTATGTGCATTTTGAATGCAGGGGTTCCAGAAAACCCGGCGACTTAGAAAAGAAGAATTCGAGTCTACATGGGCAAAGCTGTAGAGGAGGCAGCTGTTGCAGTGGAAGACATTTATCTGCTTTAGTAGTTAAATAGGATTTCATTTCAAGTTTATTGCTTTATGTACCCTTTATTTTAGAAAGAACTTCTGTTCTGGATTTCTATTATTTATGAATGGATATTTTATTTCTTTAATCATTTATTGATTTTGATGAGAAATAATGGCGTTATCTATTCTGGTACATTAGATAGCAATATATGAATGATAGATCTTAAGTCTACCACGATGCAACAAACAGTTCTATAACTTGTTTTACTTATTAGATATATTTCTTGAATCATTATACTTGTGAATTCTTATACTTAGTAGTATTTATTCAAATAAAATTCAAAAGGTCGAAATTGATTTGATCAATTAAAGTTGAAGGAATGGACCTTCCGACCTAAGAATTGAATTTGGAAGATGATACAACTAAGCACACCTTTCTGGATAAAGGGTAGAATTCGGACAAGTATGGAGAATGATTAAATGATGATATATGCAGACATATGTGTAATATAGGTACGAGTAATTCTCCTAGAATACTCGGAAATGGGTTAGAGTACTTGATGTGCCATAAAAGCAAAGTGTTTTGACTGGTCAATGGACACAGAGCTATTATGGAGAACCTTCAAAGTATATCCATTAGAAGCCTGCGACTTGATCGCGGAGGCTACAACCTATCTAAAATAACACATAGCACAATCAAAAGGTGGGATTGAATCCCAAATGATTTCACCATACACTTACGTGTAGAGATGGTGTGTCGGAAATAAGAAATAGGAATCTAATAGTAAAAGAACAAGTTGTTCGGAACTACCTGTGTTCTATGGATATTCCTGGAGACAACGGCATATTCAATATGGTTGTAGGATATCCTAGATGAACAAAGATCTGTGTGTTCTATAGTATAAGAACCAGAAGGACGTTTATCGCCCGGTTCTTAGAAGGAAGACTATTAGACAAACCACAGGAACCAGCTAAACCGAGTACTAGTACACCACTAACTGCACCTACTGTTATTACTGTTATACACTGGGACGCCATTGCAGTGGGAGGTTGTTAAGACAACCGGAGATGTTCATAAGACTAGAAGAGTTTTGAACTCTGGATCTAGTAAAGATGAAATCGATCCCTAGCTCTGCATAAGGGCGGTACTAGATCTAAATGTGCCTACTTGGAGAACAATAAAGTTTATTGTTAAGAGGCTAGATCATTTAGAGTACAAGCTTAGTAAATCCATTGTGACAAAGCTATGAATCGTGGAACTTGCGAATTGATGAGATAGTCCATCTAATGGATTCATCAAAAGGCATAGACGAAAGGTGTATTAGAAACGTGATGGAAACAAGGTGGTGTTTCTCGGAATTTTGTGTAGATAACTTTTTATCATTGGCAACAATGTAAAGATGTTGTCAGACATAAAATGATGGTTGTCTAAATGAAACGATTATGGTTTGTCTTTAACATGCATAATTCTGAGAAAGGTTGTTGCCTTTCAGAGACAGAATATATATCTATCTAAGGGCATGTGTTTTAAACACATAAAGGAGATGGATGATACAAAGCAGTTTCCTGCACTTTTGTATGGAAAGCTTGATAAATGCAATGTTCAAAAACAAGGACCTGATATCAACTATGCGGTTAGCGTAGTGGGAGGATATCAAAGTAGTCTAGATAAGAGACATTCGCATGTTGTAGTAGTACTTGCAAAGTACTGGATTACTAAGCAAGACGAAATCCTCTTGGATTACATATTCTCAGATCTCAAATCAGAGAAGGACCAGTGTAAGTCGATATCAGGCTATGTGTTCACTTTTGAAGAGGTGGAACCTTTGAAATGAAAGAGTGATAAGCATGACTCTTTTCGGACTCTCTCATAACCGAATATCAGCCTCAGAGGCAGCGGAAGTTTTGGTTAGCTTCCGGGATAACCTCTAAGACTTGGATATGACTCTTAGTTTACCAAAGGCTATTGTATAGCGGTGCATGGTAAACTGGAAGAAGTCATAAGTCAAAAGGAGATGTTAACACATAGAGCAAGTACCACCTAATTCGAGTCATCGTCGAGGGAGACGACGCAGTAGTCACCAAGATAACTTCAGAGCGGGGACCTAGATTGCTCATTCACAAAGTACTCTTTGGAAGTACACTTTAAGCACGTGATGAGTATGGGAGTCGGGAGTTTGGAGGAAATGACTAGACCTTAGTACAAGTGGGAGATTGTTGGAGTTGTGTACTTAATGTCTAGATTTAAGTAACGGTAACTCATGATCATAGCATTTAATCTATTAAATTAATAAACAATTGTTTGCATTTAATTATTGATAATTAAATATATGCAAAATATAGTCCTGGATTCTATACGTTGTAGTTAGTATGGTGTGCGGGCCCACACAGAAGATCATACTATCGGTTACTCGTATTTAATCGAACAGTTGCTCACGACCTAGATGGACACGGACCAATCCATCGGTATAGTCGTTGTGTGAGAGAGAAAATAATTTGTCTTAATTATTTTATCACACTTGTACACTTGGTGTATTGGGCGGATCGCTTGAGATTTATCGATTAGGATTGCCTTAGATAATCGATTCAAGTCTCAGAGTATTTTATTCTTAATCTCTGATACTATTGCTGGTGTGTATATTTAATATATGTGACTTTGATTTTCCAAAGGAATTAACCGATTTAATTAATGGGTTAATTACCGGTTAAGTTGGGTCACTATATTTTATATATGACATGCCGTGAATACTTGACGGGAAAGTGTATCCCGTAAGCGTTGATAATATCCCCGAGATGAGTTCATAAGGAATTATTGTGTAAACCTCATGAGTGGATTCGTTCCGCACAATAATTAAGGTTGAATGGTACTAGTCTCGGATTCAAGAGATGAATAAATTAATTAGCAATAAATTAATTTTATTCATGGATATTTAAATCTTAAATACACGGAATAAATAATACTACCGGAGAAATATTATTTGATATAATATGGTTTAATATCGGGAGTGCAATTAATTTATATAGTGGAAAATAAATAAATTAATATTAATGGGATTAATAGATTTGGGCTTGGGCTCAATTTAATCATTAATATTGGAAGCCCAATATTCCACCTCCTTTAGATCCCCTACGTAGCCTATAAAAGCACTAGTGCAAGGAATACGTGAGTCGCTCACACGACGTTCAAGCTAGTGCAAGGAATACGTGAGTCGCTCACCTCCTTTAGATCCCCTACATGAGTTGAAGAGGATCCATAAGCTTGGAAGATCGTCGCTCACACGACGTTCAAGCTAGTGCAAGGAATACGTGGGAAGATCGTAAGGTCATCAATTGATTTCGTTTCTCCGCACAACGAATCAAAAGGTAAAATCATGAACTCCCTTGTATGATTTTATGTGAATTAATTGTAATACGTACATGAACACACGATCCGGGAAAACGTCGAAACCGGGATACGGGGATCGTGCGATCCCCGTCGGGATCGAACAAGGGGCGGCCGAACCCTAGGGTTCGACCGCCTGTACTGCGCGACGAGGGACGAGCCCCGGCTGGAAGCCGGGGCATGCGATCGACTCCCGTCGATCGCTGGGATGCCGCGGGCTGGCGCCGCGGCGGATCCAAGCCGCCCTCGCCGGCGGCGTGTGCAACGAAGGCACCCCGGCTGGACGCCGGGGTGGGCGATCGATCGTGTGATCGATCGCCGGGGGAAGACCGCGGCTGGAGCCGCGGTAGGTCAGCTTGGCTGACCGCCCCTCCTGGCGGTGGCGGTGAGTCGCCGGACTCACCGTCGGGGGCTGCCCCATGCAGCCCCATGCGATCGCCATGCACGGCGATCGCGAACCCTAGCAAGGGTTCGACTAGGGTTTAGCCGCGGGTTCATCCCGCGGCGATGCTCTTGTCGAGCCCGGATTTGCATGGTGTTCGTGATCGGTTTCCGGCGATGGGATTTCGGTCGGGGTTATCGGTTCCGCAATTTTGATACCCCGGGATATCGATTTCCAACAATTGTGAGTTGTCGTAAACGTCCACACAAACGTGGCTTGCGGTGACAAAGCAATTCCAAACGATTCACCTTAGTACTGAGTAATGGTTTACACTTAGGTACGCTTTATAGTATTCTTCCCAACGAAGTAACGCTATAATGATGTACGACCGAAGTAAATCTAATTGCTAAATCATTTGGATGGGTAAACGTCCACACAAACGTGGCTTGCCACATCTGATGGGATTTTAGATTTAATTAGTAATTTAATGATATTATTTGGGGAGATAATATCGGACATTAAATTGATTGTTTGTTTAATGTGCTTATAGGTTTAGAGAATAGCTTTGAATCCACTTTCTGTGATACTCAAGGAGAATAAACTCACTGGCCCCAATTATATTGGATGGAATAGAGAATTGGACATTACCCAAACTGTTGCTGAGTACAAGATAGTACTCTGTGAGCTTTGTCCTCCTGAAACTACAAGTGTCTCAACTAATGAGGAAAGAGCTGATTTTGAGAAGTGGGACAATGCTTTTGCATTAACCACCAATCATGACATCATGCTGAAACTCAAGCTAATATTTAGACACAACGAAAAGGTTAGAAAAGAGGCGATAAGGATACTCATAAAGGTCAGTCGCTTCGAGGAAACGCTTGAACACGTTTTCGAGATGTTGGACCTTTTGGATGAGTTGAGACAATCGCAAGCTCTTATGGCCAAGGCCAATGGTTTCGAACCTGAGGGCATGGACCAGGAAATGGAGAAGCAGACAAAGAAACCCTGTAGTCCTAAAGCACTTGGACCACAAGATAGGGTGAGAAAGCCTTTAGGCAGACATTCTCAAAGAAAACATTATGGGTACTGGAAGTCTGAATGTCCTCTCAAAGGTACGAATTTTTCTTTAGTCGTAAAAACATAGTCAGCGGTATTATCTACCATAAATCTGGTGTGTAGATATGGAACCACTGACGGTATGTGCATTTTGAATGCAGGGGTTCCAGAAAACCCGACGACTTAGAGAAGAAGAGTTCAAGTCTACATGGGCAAAGCTATAGAGGAGGCAGCTTGTTGGAGTTGTGTACTTAATGTCTAGATTTAAGTGACAGAAACTCACGATCCATTGCCATTAATCTATTTAACTAAATGAACAATTGTTTGCGTTTAATTATTTATAATTAAATATATGCAAAACATAGTCCTGGATTCTATACGTTGTAGTTAGTATGGTGTGTCGGGCCCCACACAGAAGATCATACTATCGGTTACTCGTATTTAATCGAACAGTTGCTCACGACCTAGATGGACACGGACCAATCCATCGGTATAGTCGTTGTGTGAGAGAGAAAATAATTTGTCTTAATTATTTTATCACACTTGTACACTTGGTGTATTGAGCGGATCTGCTTGAGATTCATCGATTAGGATTGTCGGCGATAATCGATTCGAGTCTCAGTGTATTTTATTATTAATCCCTGATACTATTGCGGGTGTGTATATTTAATATAAGTGACTTTGATTTACCAAAGGAATTAACCGATTTAATTATTGGGTTAATTACCGGTTAAGTTGGGTCACTATATTTTATATATGACATGCCGTGAATACTTGACGGGAAAGTGTATCCCGGAAGGGTTGATAATATCCCCGAGATGAGTTCATAAGGAATTATTATGTAAACCTTGCAGGTGGATTTAATCCGCATAATAATTAAGGTTGAATGGTACTAGTCTCGGATAAAAGAGATGAATAAATTAATTAGCAATAAATTAATTTTATTCATGGATATTTATATCTTAAATACACGGAATAAATAATACTACCGGAGAAATATTATTTGATATAATATGGTTTAATATTGGGAGTGCAATTAATTTTATATAGTGGAAAATAGAATTAATTAATAATAGTAAGGATTAATAGATTTGGGCTTGGGCTCAATTTAATCACTATTATTGGAAGCCCAATATTCCACCTCCTTAAGATCCCCTACGTAGCCTATAAAAGCACTACATGGTCTTCACAATTAGACAAGACAAGATAATCATACTTGATTAGTCTAGAGAGTTCGTGAAGGAGATCCATGGAGTTCGGTAGATCGTCGCCCACACGACGTCCGAGCTAGTGCAAGGAATACGTGGGAAGATCTCAAGGTCATCAAATTAAGTTCTACGTTTCTCCGAACAACGAGAACGAGGTAAATCGTAAAACCCTCTTTATGATTTCATCGTTTATTTATCGTGAGAATATCATGAACCAAGATCCGAGGTTTGGGATCCTCATCGGGGTCGAGCCGGGCAGTGGTGATCGAGGATCACCGGACCGCCACGGCTGGAGCGACCCGGCGGGAAGGATCGCGCGAACATGGTTCGCTGGGGAGCAGGCGCTCGCCTGAGGACCAGGCGCCCGCCTGGTCCATGTCGCGCGCGAGCGCTAGGCGCCCAAGCGCTCGCCCCGTGCTGCTCGCAGCGAGCTACTGTTGGAGTTGTGTACTTAATGTCTAGATTTAAGTAACGGTAATCTCCCGATCATAGCATTTAATCTATTTGATTAATGAACAATTATTTGCATTTAATTATATGCAAATCATGGTTCTGGATTTTATACGTTGTAGTTAGTATGGTGCTGCATGGGCGCACAGAAGATCATACTATCGGTTACTCGTATTAAATCGAACAGTTGCTCACGACCTAGATGGACACGAACTAATCCATTGGTATAGTCGTTGTGTGAGAGAGAAAATAATTTATCTTAATTATTTTATCACACTTGTACACTTGGTGTATTGGGCGGATCAATTGAGACTCATCAATTAGGATTGCTCGGCGATAATTGATTTGAGACTCGGAGTATTTTATTCTTAATCCCTGAAACAATTGCGGGTGTGTATATTTAATATAAGTGACTTTGATTTACCAAAGGAATTAACCGATTTAATTATTGGGTTAATTACCGGTTAAGTTGGGTCACTATATTTTGTATATGGCATGCCGTGAATTCTTGAAGGGGCAGTGTATCCCGTAAGGGTTGATAATATCCCCGAGATGAGTTCATAAGGAATTATTGTGTAAACCTCATGAGTGGATTCGTTCCGCACAATAATTAAGGTTGAATGGTACTAGTCTCGGATTCAAGAGATGAATATAATTTATTGGGCAATAAATAAATTTATTCATGGATATTTAAATCTTAAATACACGGAATAAATAATACTAAGATGGAGAAATATTATTTGATATAATATGGAATAATATTGGGAGTGCAATTTTATTTATATAGTGGAAAATAAATAAAATTAATATTGATAAGAATTAATAGATTTGGGTTGGACCCAATTTAATTTTCAATATTGAAGCCCAATATTTATTCTCCTTATGATCCCCTTCGTAGCCTATATAAGCACTACATGGTCTTCACTTTTCATTAACCTACGTTACGCCAATCATAAAGTTCTGAGAGTGAGGAAGATCCATAGGAATCCGATAGATCGTCGCCCACACGACGTTCGGACGAAGTGCAAGGAATACGCGGGAAGATCACAAGGTCGTCAACCGAATTCGTTTCTCCGTACAACGATTCGAGGTAATAATCGAGAACCCCCTTCTATGATTATTTGTGCGTTGAATAATTGTGATGTATACATGAACGACGCGATCCGGGAAAACGACGATCATCGCGGACGGGGATTCGAGATCCCCGGCGAAGATCGAAGGGGGCGGTCGAAACCCTAGGGTTCGACCGCCGTGCGCGCGCGACGAGGGGCGAGCCCCGGCTGGACGCCGGGGCATGCGATCGACTTCAGTCGATCGCTGGGGTGCCACGGGCTGGTGCCGTGGCGGACCCCAGCCGCCCTCGACGGCGGCGTGCGCTCGAAGGGGGCCCCGGCTGAAGCCGGGGCGAGCGATCGACTCGGAAGTCGATCGCTAGGGCAGCCGCGGCTAGGCCGCGGCGGGTCAGCTGGGCTGACCGCCCTCCCCTCGATGGCGGAGGCGGTGAGTCGCCGGACTCACCGCCAGGGGCTGTTCCGAACAGCCCCGCGGGGATGCCTCGCATCCCCGGCGATCGCCATGCACGGCGATCGCGAGCCCGGGCGTGGGCGTGGCTAGGGTTTAGTCGCGGGTTCTCCCGCGGCGACGCCTTGGTCATGCTCTAGCTCGTCCGTGGTTCGCGTTCGTAGATCCGACTCGTGGGAGAAAATCGGCTGGGGGCGGGCTGCGTGTCTTCGGATGCGTAGTCTCCAAAGGTCGGACTCCTACGGATGAGTTGGTGTTCGTGCGGTCTCCGGCGAGAGGGTTTTTGATCGGGTTATCGGTTCCGCAATTTTGATAGCCCGGGACATCGAATCCCAACAAATGGTATCAGAGCGTTCGGTTTCGTGTTCATGTATATGTTCGATTATCGTTCTACCTTGCAGGATTTCCGGCTATCATGGTTGGATTTAATTAATTGTTTTTTAATTAATTATCATGATTATTAAACTCTCGGACATGTCGAGATTCGTTTTGTGTGGTTGAATGTTTGTAATAGTAAAAATTCGGGGGTTGACCGAATTTAGGATTTATTATTACGCACTTTATTTTCCGGAAAATGTATAGGGTCGATTTCATGTATAGAATCGATACCGGAATTGTAATTTAAATTTTGTAATTTTAATTACGTTGGTTCGATGTTGAGACGATCGCCGGAAGACGAAGAAGTGACGAGAAGACAAGGGCTTGGGATCGATCACATGGTGGTGATCGACCCATAGCCTAGCCGGTGTGGCTAGGCGGCGGCGCTCCTCCCGAGTGGCCGGCCGATCCATCATCGTGGGGATGGCGTGGGATCTCCTAATCCCGTGCTATTCTTACAAAAAATCTACTTTCCAAATTAATTCGGATTTTTCCTATTTGAGTACTTTCCTTTATGGAAACTCTCATGGATTAGGAAAAGAATTAATTTAAATTAATTTTATTTTCTATTGATTTATTTCCTTCATGGAAATATTCATAGATTAGAAATTTAATTAATTTAGTACTAAATTTATTTTTCCTATTTGATTATTCCTACTCATGGGAATATTCATGGATTAGGAATAAAAATAAATTAAAAAAAGGTAGTAGTCCTAATTTATTTTATTTCCTTGTTCTATTATAGATATCTTCTAGAATATTCCAAGTTTTACTTGGATAGATTATTCTAAAGATTTAATAGAACTAGATAGGAAAACAAATAAATAAAAATATTAATGATAT
Source organism: Euphrasia confusa (assembly GCA_954870475.1). Classification (NCBI taxonomy): domain Eukaryota; kingdom Viridiplantae; phylum Streptophyta; class Magnoliopsida; order Lamiales; family Orobanchaceae; genus Euphrasia; species Euphrasia confusa. Next base: position 20,949,966 of record OX940966.1, read on the forward strand.
TTAATTTTATTTTTGATATATTCGATTGACTTAATTTTCGAATTAAGTAACTTTTGGATTAATTGAAAATAAATAGATTTAAATATTAGAGATTAATATTCTCGTCACATGGAGCATTCAAGAAACGAAGACTGAAGACTAGAAGATGCATATGAAGATAAAGCCATGATACTCGGGGAAAAATAATTTCTCTAGCATTATTTTTGACTATGTGCTATGTGCTTTATTGCTTTCATGCATGCTTATGTGTTTAATTATGCATTAGATAGCATATCCCTTTGTTATAAAAAGCTAAGTGGGAGAGGGGATGGAAACATTCCCATGGTCTCCATTACTGTTCTCTTGGTGACTCTTATGGACTTTTGAAGTTCGTATAGATGTGTCATTGGAGGAGAATTCTTGTAATTCCTCTTACAAGAAACATTGATCAAGTTTATCAAACAATGCCTAATTTGTCTTTCTGAAACTGACTTCAAGTCGACTCATTCTCACCCCGGGGAGTGGAATGGAGCCAAAGCCACTTGGTCATGTGGAGGACACAAATTAGAGACTTCCGTGCCATTCTTTGATAGATGGGTCGCTTGTCTGCTCGGCTCCCTCATTCGTGAGAGATAGGGTCGCTCGCATGGTGAATCACTGGTTAGAAACTTCGAGTTTCACTTATGATTCTCCGCGTCTTGATTTACAAAAATCGAATGGATCTGGTAATTGGGAGTCAATTATAAAAGTCTCTTAGTGAAGTAAACGTCCACACCACGTGGCTTGCTGCACTGACGGATTTTGGATTAATTGATGTAGACAGTTGTAAGGAATTGTGAAGAGTTGTGAAGTTTTCGTAAACGTCCACACCACGTGGCTTGCGGTAATGTAGCAATTCCAAGCGATTCACTTTGGTGCTGAGTAATGGTTTACACTTAGATACGCCTTGTAGTATTCCTCCCCACGAGGTTCCGCTATAAGCGATGTATGACCAAAGAAAATCTAATTGCTAAATCATTTGGGTGGGTAAACGTCCACACCACGTGGCTTGCCTTACCTGATGGGATTTTAGATGTGATTAGTAATTTAATGATATTATTTAAGGGAGATAATATCGGATATTAAATTAATTGTTTGTTTAAATGTGCTTATAGGTTTAGAGAATAGCTATGAACCCACTTTCTATGATACTCAAGGAGCATAAGCTCACTGGCACCAACTATATTGATTGGAAGAGAAATTTAGACATTGTCCTAACTTCGGAGGAGTACAAGTTTGTACTCCATGAAGTGTGCCCTGCTGAGCCCACGGCTGCCTCAACTGATGAGGAAAAACTGACATATCGGAAGTGGAAAAAGGCTGATGAAATGGCTAGGTGCTATATTTTGGCTTCAATGTCAAATGTACTCCAAACCCAACATGAGTCGATGGACACTGCCTATGATATGATGTTTAACCTCAAGGAGATGTTTGGGGAGCAAGATCGTGCGGCTAGGCAAGAAGCCATGAGAGTCCTTATGTCGACTACTCAATCTGAAGGAACGCCCGTAGGGGATCACGTTCTTAAGATGATGAGTTTGTTGAATGAACTTGAGGTCCTAGGAGCTTCTATTGATGGTGAGACGCAAGTCGACATCATACTCCAGTCTCTGGCCCCTAGTTTTGAGCAGTTTCGTATGAGCTATAATATGGGTAAACTATCTTATACTCTTGCGCAACTCCTGACTGAACTAAAGGCGGCAGAGGGGATCTACAAGAAGGGCAAGTCTCAAGCGCTTGTAGCTACCAAGTCCAAAGGCTTCAAGCCTGGTGGAGGTAGGGGCAAGAAAAGGAAGCAAGCCTGGAAACCCAGTGGTGGCAAGAGGACTGCACCACAAGTGGGGGCTGCAAAGCCAAAGGGTAAGTGCTTCCGATGCAACAAGATGGGACACTGGAAGTCTGAATGTCCTCTCAGAGGTACGAATCTTTCTTTAGTCGTAAAAACATAGTCAGCGGTATTATCTACCAGAATTCTGGTGTGTAGATATGGAACCACTGACGGTATGTGCATTTTTGAATGCAGGGGTTCCAGAAAACCCGGCGACTTAGAGAAGAAGAATTCGAGTCTACATGGGCGAAGCTGTTGGGGTAGCAGCGGTTGCAGTGGAAGACATTTATCTGTTTTAAGTTTTCATTTCAGTTATTGCTTATGTACCCCTTTTATTTTTTGAAAAAGAACTTCGTTCTGTTTTTCTTTATTGATGGATATTTTATTTCTTTAATCATTATATGGTTTGGATAAGAAATAATGGTGATATTCATTATGGTACATTAGATAGCAATATGTGAATGATGAATCCTTAGTCTACCACGATGCAAAAAACCGTTATATATAACTTGTTTTACTTATTAGATATTTCTTTATCATTATACTTGTGAAATCTTATACTTAGTAGTATTTTCAAATGAAATTCAAATGGTCGAAATTGATTTGATCAATTATAGTTGAAGGAATGGACCTTCCGACCTAAGGATTGAATTTGGAGGATAATACGTCTAAGCAAACCTTTCTGGAAAAAGGATAGAATTCAGAAGAGTATTGGAAATGATTAGATATGCAGACATATGTGTATATTAGAGAGGTATGAGTAATTCTTTCAAAGAATACTCAGTGATGGATTAGAATGCTTGATGTGCCATAAAAGCAAAGTGTTTTGACTTGTCAATGGACACAAAGCTATTATGGGGAACCATCAAAGTATATCCATTAGAAGCCTGCGACTCGGTCGCGGAGGCCATCACCTATCTAGATAACACATAGCATAATCAAAGATTGGGATTAATTCCCAAAGAGACGAGCCGTGCACTTACGTGTAGAGATGGTGCGTTGTAAAGAAATAGAAATCTAATAGTAAGAGAACAAGTTGTTCGGAATTACCTATGTTCTATGGATATTCCTGGAGACAACAACATATTCAATATGGTTGTAGGATATCCTAGATGAACGAAGTATTGTGTGTTCTATAGTACTATGAACCAGAGGGACGTCTCGTCCGGTTCATAGAGGAAAAACTATTAGATGAACTGCAATGCCCTAATTGACAAAATACTTTAAAATGAGGAAAGGGAAAGACTGAGAACCAGCCTGACCGAGTAGTAGTACACCACTAACTGCACCTAATGTTGTTACTGTTACACACCGGGACGCCATTGCAGTGGGAGGTTGTTAAGCAACTAGAGATGTTCATAAGACTGGAGGAGTTTTGAACTCTGGATCCAGTATACATGAAATCGATCCCTAGATCTGCATAGGATTAGCAAAGAAGGTGTGTTAGAGACGTGACGGAAACAAAGGTGGTGTTTCTCGGAGATTTTATGTAGATAACATTTTATCATTGGCGACAATGTAAAAGTGTTGTCAGACATAAAATAGAGGTTGTCTAAATAAATCGAGATATAAGATTGAGAAGAAGTTAGAGCATGTTCTTAAGATCTTATGATCTAGAGATAAGAACATTGTACTTCTCCTAGACATCTTATACGATTAAGGTTTGTTTTAAACATGCATACTTCTGAGAAAGGTTATTGCCTTTCGAGAACAGAATTCATCTATCTAAGGTATGTGTCTTGAACACATGAAGGAGATAGATATAGACAAAGCAGTTCCCTACACTTCGAGTGTGGAGGGCTTTGTAGATGTAATGTTGTAAAACAAGAACCTGATATCAACTATGCGGTTTGCGTAGTGGGAGGATATCAAAGTAATCTGGATAAGGGATGTTCGAATGCTGCAAGAGTACTTTCATAGTACTGACTTGAGCAAGACGAAATCTTCTTAGATTACAGATTCTCAGATCCAAAAATCAGAGAAGGACCAGTGAAAGTCGATATCAGGCTATGTGTTCACTTTTAGAAAGAGGTGGAACCATGAAATGAAAGAGTGGTAAGCAGGATGCTTCTCAGACTCTCTCATGACCGAATGGCAGCCTCAGAGGCAGCGGAAGTTTTGGTTAGGTTCCGGGATAACCTCTTGACTTGGATATGACTCTTAGTTTACCGAAGGCTATTAGATAGCGGTGCACGGTGAACTAGAAGAGGTCATAAGTCAAAAGTGATGTTAACACATAGAGCAAGTACCACCTGATACGAGTCATCGTCAGGGAGACGACGTAGTAGTCACCAAGATAACTTCAGAGCGGCAACCTAGATTGCTCACTCACATAGTACTTCTCGGAAGTACACTTTTAAGCACGTGATGAGTATGGGAACCGGGAGTTTGGAGGAAATGACTAGACCTTAGTACAAGTGGGAGATTGTTGGAGTTGTGTACTTAATGTCTAGATTTAAGTAACGGTAAACTCCCGATCATAGCATTTAATCTATTTGATTAATGAACAATTATTTGCATTTAATTATATGCAAATCATGGTTCTGGATTTTATACGTTGTAGTTAGTATGGTGCTGCATGGGCGCACAGAAGATCATACTATCGGTTACTCGTATTAAATCGAACAGTTGCTCACGACCTAGATGGACACGAACTAATCCATTGGTATAGTCGTTGTGTGAGAGAGAAAATAATTTATCTTAATTATTTTATCACACTTGTACACTTGGTGTATTGGGCGGATCAATTGAGACTCATCAATTAGGATTGCTCGGCGATAATTGATTTGAGACTCGGAGTATTTTATTCTTAATCCCTGAAACAATTGCGGGTGTGTATATTTAATATAAGTGACTTTGATTTACCAAAGGAATTAACCGATTTAATTATTGGGTTAATTACCGGTTAAGTTGGGTCACTATATTTTGTATATGGCATGCCGTGAATTCTTGAAGGGGCAGTGTATCCCGTAAGGGTTGATAATATCCCCGAGATGAGTTCATAAGGAATTATTGTGTAAACCTCATGAGTGGATTCGTTCCGCACAATAATTAAGGTTGAATGGTACTAGTCTCGGATTCAAGAGATGAATATAATTTATTGGGCAATAAATAAATTTATTCATGGATATTTAAATCTTAAATACACGGAATAAATAATACTAAGATGGAGAAATATTATTTGATATAATATGGAATAATATTTGGAGTGCAATTTTATTTATATAGTGGAAAATAAATAAAATTAATATTGATAAGAATTAATAGATTTGGGTTGGACCCAATTTAATTTTCAATATTGAAGCCCAATATTTATTCTCCTTATGATCCCCTTCGTAGCCTATATAAGCACTACATGGTCTTCACTTTTCATTAACCTACGTTACGCCAATCATAAAGTTCTGAGAGTGAGGAAGATCCATAGGAATCCGATAGATCGTCGCCCACACGACGTTCGGACGAAGTGCAAGGAATACGCGGGAAGATCACAAGGTCGTCAACCGAATTCGTTTCTCCGTACAACGATTCGAGGTAATAATCGAGAACCCCCTTCTATGATTATTTGTGCGTTGAATAATTGTGATGTATACATGAACGACGCGATCCGGGAAAACGACGATCATCGCGGACGGGGATTCGAGATCCCCGGCGAAGATCGAAGGGGGCGGTCGAAACCCTAGGGTTCGACCGCCGTGCGCGCGCGACGAGGGGCGAGCCCCGGCTGGACGCCGGGGCATGCGATCGACTTCAGTCGATCGCTGGGGTGCCACGGGCTGGTGCCGTGGCGGACCCCAGCCGCCCTCGACGGCGGCGTGCGCTCGAAGGGGGCCCCGGCTGAAGCCGGGGCGAGCGATCGACTCGGAAGTCGATCGCTAGGGCAGCCGCGGCTAGGCCGCGGCGGGTCAGCTGGGCTGACCGCCCTCCCCTCGATGGCGGAGGCGGTGAGTCGCCGGACTCACCGCCAGGGGCTGTTCCGAACAGCCCCGCGGGGATGCCTCGCATCCCAGGCGATCGCCATGCACGGCGATCGCGAGCCCGGGCGTGGGCGTGGATAGGGTTTAGTCGCGGGTTCTCCCGCGGCGACGCCTTGGTCATGCTCTAGCTCGTCCGTGGTTCGCGTTCGTAGATCCGACTCGTGGGAGAAAATCGGCTGGGGGCGGGCTGCGTGTCTTCGGATGCGTAGTCTCCAAAGGTCGGACTCCTACGGATGAGTTGGTGTTCGTGCGGTCTCCGGCGAGAGGGTTTTTGATCGGGTTATCGGTTCCGCAATTTTGATAGCCCGGGACATCGAATCCCAACAGCTACGAGTTTTCTCGTAGCAGATTCGCGTGCGACGCGAGCTGCTGCACGGAGCCATGCGGGCTGATCCGTGGTGCACGCCTGAAGGCGTGCGGGGGCCTGATCGAACAGCGGGGGCTCGTGCCTCCGCTAGGGTTTGATAGGGCTGGTCCTCGAGGTGCTCGGGCATGGCTAAGCGGGCTGTTCACGTAGGGTTTTGGAAACCCTTGCGGGCTGCTTTGAGCAACCCTCACGCCACGCATGAGATGCGATCGATCGCCTCGGGTACGCCCGTAGATGGTGATCGATCGGGCTTCTCCTCGCGTCCGGCGACGTGGGTTTTTTTCCGGTGGCGGGATTTCGATTGGAGTTGTTGTTCCGCAACTTTACAACTCCGGATATTCGAAGGATTTCGGTCGGAATTAATTAGATAATTTATTTATTTAAATTTATTAATTCCGGGATATCGATTTCCAACAATTGGTATCAGAGCGTTGGTTTTAGTTCATGGTATTTTTCGATAAATTGTTCTACCTTGCAAGGTTTCCGATTATTATGGCTAGATTTAATTTTGTTAATTAATGTCATAATAATGTTCTTGATTATTAAACTCACGGTGATGTCAATATTTGTTCTTGTGTGGTGAATGCTTGTTCTTAATTTTTCCGGAAATTGTTTGAGGTCGTTTTTGTAGAGAATCGATACCGGATAGCGTAGTAATAAATTTTTAATTTATTTTACGTTGGATCGAGGACAAAACGACGACCGGAAAAGTGTGACGGAGGAGACGAAGAGAGGGTTAGGGCTCGGTTCGGCTATCCCCATAGCCGAACCATGGATCGAGCGCGTGGGGGGCACTCGACCGCACCCTCGGCCGTGCGATGTCACCGGCGGTGGTGGCGCGCCGGTTGGGTGGTGGTGGTGGTGGGCGTGCTTCTCGGCCGAGCTCGGGGATAGACCGGAAATCCCAATTCCGTGTTAATCCCGGTAAAGATCCAACTTTCCTAAATTGATTCGGTTTTCCTATTTTGAGTATTCCTATTTTTTGGGAATTCTCATGGAAATAGGAAAAGAATTAATTGGAATTAATTTATTTCCTTATTCTATTATGGAAGTCTTCTAGAATATTCTAAGTTCTACTTGGAATAGGATTCTAGAGATTTAATAGAATTAGAAAGGAAAATAATTAATTATTAAATTAATTTATTTCCTAGTTGATTATTCCTATTTTATGGGAATTTTCATGGACATGGAAATTAATTAATTTTGGAAAGTAGAAGAGTCCTTAAATTAATTTTTCCTTATTTAATTATTCCTTTATGGAATTTTTAATGGATTAGGAAAGAAATTAATTTGGAAGGACTAGGAGTCCTAAATTATTTTATTTCCTTATTTCATTATGGAAATCATCTAGATTATTCCAAGTGGGTCTTGGATAGATTATTCTAGAGATTTAATGAAGTAGAAAGGGAAAATAAAATAAATTATTTTATTTCCTTATTTCATTATAGAAGTCTTCTAGAATATTCCAAGTGGGTCTTGGATAGATTATTCTAGAGATTTAATGAAGTAGAAAGGGAAAATAAAATAAATAAAAATATTAATAATATTTAATTTTATTTTTGATATATTCGATTGACTTAATTTTCGAATTAAGTAACTTTTGGATTAATTGAAAATAAATAGATTTAAATATTGGAATTAATATTCCCGTCACATGGAGCATTCAAGAACGAAGACTGAAGACTAGAAGATGCGTACGGGGATGCGATAAAGCCATAATAGTCGGAAAATAATATTCTAGTATTATTTTGATTATGTGATAATATTCTATGTGCTTTATTTCATGTATGCATGCTTATGTGTATTTAATTATGCATTAGATAGCGTATCCCTTTATTGTAAAAAGCTAAGTGGGAGAGGGTATGGAAACATATCCATGGTCTCCATTGCTGTTCTCTTGGTGACTTTTATGGACTTTTGAAGTTCGTATAGACAAGTCATTGGAGGAGAATTCTTGTAATTCCTTTTACGAGAAACATTGATTAAGTTTATCAAACAATGCCTAATTTGTCTTTCCAAAACTGATTTCAAGTCGACTCATTCTCACCCCGGGGAGTGGAATGGAGCCAAAGCCACTTGGTCATGTCGAGGACACAAATTAGAGGCAGTCGTACCATCTTTTGAAGGTGGATCGATTGTCTGCTCGGCTCCCTCATTCTATGAGAGATAGGGTCGTTCGCATGGTGAATCACTGGTTAGAAACTTTGAGTTTCACTTATGATTCTCCGCGTCTTGATTTACAAGATTAAATGAATCAAGTAATTGGGAGTCAATTGTAAAAGTCTTTTGGTGTAGTAAACGTCCACACTATCGTGGCTTGCTACATTGAATGGGATTTTGGAACGATTGATGTAGACAGTTATAGAAGGGAGTAAAGGAGCGTATGTTAACGTAAACGTCCACACTATCGTGGCTTGCGGTGAATATGCGTATCCCAAACAATCTTCTTAGATACTGAGTAATGGTTTACACTTAGGTACGCTTCTTAGTATTCTTCCCATCGAAGTAACGCTAATGATGATGTACGACCGAAGGAAATCTAATTGCTAAATCATTTGGATAGGTAAACGTCCACACTATCGTGGCTTGCCATATCTGATGGGATTTTAGATGTGATTAGTGGTTTAATGATATTATTTGAGGGAGATAATATCGGAGATTAAATCGATTGTTTGTTGTTATATGTGCTCATAGATTAGGATATGGCTTTGAACCCATTTTCTGTGATACGTAAGGATTTTAAACTCATTGGTCCCTAAATGTAATGATTGGAATAGAGATCTAGACATTGTCCAGACTGTTGAAGAGTACTGGTTAGTACTCAGTAAGCTTTGTCCTCCCGAGCCTATTGAAATAGGCGGCTAGACAAGAAGCGATGAGGATACTCATAAAGGCCAGTCGCTTCGAGGAAACGCTTAAACACGTTTTTGAGATGATTGACCTTTTAGACGAGTTGAGACGGAAATCGCAAGCTCTTGTAGCCAATGCCAAAGGTTTCGAACCTAAGGAAAAAAATCGGGGGAAAGGAAAAGCAAGCAAGGAAACCCAGTGGTCCTAGGTTTCTTGGATCACGAGATGGGATGAGAAAGCCATGAGGCAAGAGTTCTCGATGCAAACAGTCTGGGTACTGGAAGTCTGATTATCCTCTCAAAGAAAGTACGAAATTTTCTTTAGTCGTAAAACATAGTCAGTGGTATTATCTACCGGAACCTGGTGTGTAGATATGGAACCACTGACGGTATGTGCATTTTAAATGCAAGGGTTCCAGGAAACCCGACGACTTAGAAAAGAAGAAATCGTAGTCTACATGGGCAATGCTGTAGAGGAGGCAGCAGTTGCAGTGGAGGACATTTTATAGGATTTCATTTTGGGTTATTGCTTTTATGTACTTTTCATATTAGAAAGAACTTTGTTCTGGATTTCTAATAAATGGATATTTTATTTCTTTTAATCATTTGATGGTTATAAGAAGAAATAATGATATTATCTATTCTGGTACATTGGCTAGCAATATATAAATGATGGATCCTGAGTCCACTACAATGCAACGAACCGTAGTAAAACTCGTTTTACTAATAAGAGATTTCTTTATCAATTATACTTGTGGATTCTTATGCTGAATCATGTTTATTCAAATAAGAAGTTCAAAGGTCGAAAATTGATATTTGATCAATTAAGTTGAAGGAGTGGACCTTCCGACCTAAGAATCTTATTTGGAAGATAACATGACTAAGCAATCCTTTATGGATATAAGATATAAGATCCGGACAAGTGTTAGAATTGACTGACTCTGATGTATGCAGACCTATGTCTACTCAGACAATAAGGTACGAGTACTTCATTTGATGATTACTCGAGAAATGGATTAGAATACCTGATGTGCCACAAAAGCAAGTGTTTTGACAAGTCAATGGACACTAAGCAATTGTGGAGAACCATCAAGGTATATCCATTTTTAGCCTGCGATTTGATCGCGGAGGCAAGTACCTGTCTGAGGAATGCATAGCATACTGATCAGAGATTGGGATTTGATCCCGAATGACTACACCATACACTCTTGTGTAGAAATGGTGTGTCGTAAACAAGAAATGGAACTCTTATAGAGATAGTAAAAGATGAGTTATACGGAACTACCTATGTTCTATGGATATGTCTGGAAACAACGGCGCATTCAAATGCGGTTGTAGAATATCCTAGAAGAACAAAAGATGTGTGTTCAATAGTACTATGAACCAGAAGGACATTATAAGTTCTAACGCCCGGTTCTTAGAGAAAGACTATATAATGAACCACAAGCCCAAAGTGACGTAATACTTTGAAATGAGAGAGAAAGATTAAGACTTAGAACCAGCCGAACCGAGTAGCGGTACACCACTAATTGCACCTACTGTTGTCACTGTTTATACACCGGAATGCCATTGTAGTGGGAGGTTGTGGGACAACCGGAGATATTCATAAGACTAGGAGAGTCTTCGAACTCTGGACCTAGTATACATGAAATCGATCCCTAGATCTACATGAAGGCCGTACTAGATGTTGGAGTTGTGTACTTAATGTCTAGATTTAAGTAACGGTAAACTCCCGATCATAGCATTTAATCTATTTAATTAATAAACAATTATTTGCATTTAATTATATGCAAATCATGGTTCTGGATTTTATACGTTGTAGTTAGTATGGTGCTGCATGGGCGCACAGAAGATCATACTATCGGTTACTCGTATTTAATCGAACAGTTGCTCACGGCCTAGATGGACACGAACTAATCCATTGGTATAGTCGTTGTGTGAGAGAGAAAATAATTTATCTTAATTATTTTATCACACTTGTACACTTGGTGTATTGGGCGGATCAATCGAGACTCATCAATTAGGATTGCTCGGCGATAATTGATTTGAGACTCGGAGTATTTTATTCTTAATCCCTGAAACAATTGCGGGTGTGTATATTTAATATAAGTGACTTTGATTTACCAAAGGAATTAACCGATTTAATTATTGGGTTAATTACCGGTTAAGTTGGGTCACTATATTTTGTATATGGCATGCCGTGAATTCTTGAAGGGGCAGTGTATCCCGGAAGGGTTGATAATATCCCCGAGATGAGTTCATAAGGAATTATTGTGTAAACCTCATGAGTGGATTCGTTTCGCACAATAATTAAGGTTGAATGGTACTAGTCTCGGATTCAAGAGATGAATATAATTTATTAAGCAATAAATAAATTTATTCATGGATATTTAAATCTTAAATACACGGAATAAATAATACTAAGGTGGAGAAATATTATTTGATATAATATGGAATAATATTGGGAGTGCAATTTTATTTATATAGTGGAAAATAAATAAAATTAATATTGATAAGAATTAATAGATTTGGGTTGGACCCAATTTAATTTTCAATATTAAAGCCCAATATTTATTCTCCTTATGATCCCCTTCGTAGCCTATATAAGCACTACATGGTCTTCACTTTTCATTAACCTACGTTACGCCAATCATAAAGTTCTGAGAGTGAGGAAGATCCATAGGAATCCGATAGATCGTCGCCCACACGACGTTCGGACGAGGTGCAAGGAATACGCGGGAAGATCACGAGGTCGTCAACCGAATTCGTTTCTCCGTACAACGATTCGAGGTAATAATCGAGAAACCCCCTTCTATGATTATTTGTGCGTTGAATAAATTGTAATATATACATGAACGCGCGATCCGGGAAAACGACGATCATCGCGGACGGGGATTCGAGATCCCCGGCGAAGATCGAAGGGGGCGGTCGAAACCCTAGGGTTTGACCGCCCGGCGCGCGCGACGAGGGGCGAAGCCCCGGCTGGACGCCGGGGCACGCGATCGACTCCGATCGATCGCTGGGGTGCCACGGGCTGGTGCCGTGGCGGACCCCAGCCGCCCCTTCGACGGCGGCGCGTGCAAACGGGGACAGCCGCGGCTGGATGCCGCGGCTGGAGCGATCGAGCCCTAGCTCGATCGCGGGGCTGTCGAGGGCTGGTGCCTCGACTAGGCGCCCCTCCTCCCGTCGGATGGCGGCGGTGAGTCGCCGGACTCACCGCCAGGGGGCTGTTCCGAACAGCCCCAGCGATCGCCATGCACGGCGATCGCGAACCCCGCGGATGGGGTTCGGCTAGGGTTTAGCCGCGGGTTTATCCCGCGGCGACGCTCTTGTCGAGCCCGGTTCTTCGCGTGTGGTTCGCGTTCGTAATTCCGACTCGTGGGAGAAAATCGACTGGGGGCGGGCTGCGTGTCTTCGGATGCGTAGTCTCCAAAGGTCGGACTCCTGCGGATGAGTTGGCATTCGTGCGATCTCCGGCGACGGGTTTTCGGTCGGGTTATCGGTTCCGCAATTTTGATAGCCCGGGATATCGAACACCAACAAATGGTATCAGAGCGTTCGGTTTCGTGTTCATGTATATGTTCGATTATTGTTCTACCTTGCAGGATTTCCGGCTATCATGGTTGGATTTAATTAATTTTTTTTAATTAATTATCATGATTATTAAACTCTCGGACATGTCGAGATTCGTTTTGTGTGGTTGAATGTTTGTAATAGTAAAAAATTCGGGGGTTGACCGAATTTAGGATTTATTATTACGTACTTTATTTTCCGGAAAATGTATAGGATCGATTTCATGTATAGAATCGATACCGGAATTGTAATTTAAATTTTGTAATTTTAATTACCTTGGTTCGATGTTGAGACGATCGCCGGAAGACGAAGAAGTGACGAGAAGACAAGGGCTTGGGATCGATCACATGGTGGTGATCGACCCATGGCCTAGCCGGCGGTGGCTAGGCGGCGGCGGCGCTCCTCCCGAGTGGCCGGCCGATCCATCATCGTGGGGATGGCGTGGGATCTCCTAATCCCGTGCTGTTCCTACCAAAAAAATCTACTTTCCCAAATTAATTCAGATTTTTCCTATTTGAGTACTTTCCTTTTTGGAAACTCTCATGGATAAGGAAAAGAATTAATTTAAATTAATTTTATTTTCTATTGATTTATTTCCTTCATGGAAATATTCATAGATTAGAAATTTAATTAATTTAGTACTAAATTTATTTTTCCTATTTGATTATTCTTACTCATGGGAATATTCATGGATTAGGAATAAAAATAAATTTGAAAAGTAGTAGTCCTAATTTATTTATTTCCTTGTTCTATTATAGATATCTTCTAGAATATTCCAAGTTTTACTTGGATAGATTATTCTAGAGATTTAATAGCACTAGATAGGAAAATGAATAAATAAAAATATTAATAATATTTAATTTTATTTTTGATATATTCGATTGACTTAATTTTCGAATTAAGTAACTTTTGGATTAATTGAAAATAAATAGATTTAAATATTAGAGATTAATATTCTCGTCACATGGAGCATTCAAGAAACGAAGACTGAAGACTAGAAGATGCATATGAAGATAAAGCCATGATAGTCGGGGAAAAATAATTTCTCTAGCATTATTTTTTACTATGTGCTATGTGCTTTATTGCTTTCATGCATGCTTATGTGTTTAATTATGCATTAGATAGCATATCCCTTTGTTATAAAAAGCTAAGTGGGAGAGGGGATGGAAACATTCCCATGGTCTCCATTACTGTTCTCTTGGTGACTCTTATGGACTTTTGAAGTTCGTATAGATGTGTCATTGGAGGAGAATTCTTGTAATTCCTCTTACAAGAAACATTGATCAAGTTTATCAAACAATGCCTAATTTGTCTTTCTGAAACTGACTTCAAGTCGACTCATTCTCACCCCGGGGAGTGGAATGGAGCCAGAGCCACTTGGTCATGTAGAGGACACAAATTAGAGACTTCCGTGCCATTCTTTGATAGATGGGTCGCTTGTCTGCTCGGCTCCCTCATTTATGAGAGATAGGGTCGCTCGCATGGTGAATCACTGGTTAGAAACTTCGAGTTTCACTTATGATTCTCCACGTATTGATTTACGAGATTAAATGGATCAAGTAATTGGGAGTCAATTATAAAAGTCTCTTAGTGAAGTAAACGTCCACACCACGTGGCTTGCTGCACTGACGGATTTTGGATTAATTGATGTAGACAGTTGTAAGGAATTGTGAAGAGTTGTGAAGTTGTCGTAAACGTCCACACCACGTGGCTTGCGGTAATGTAGCAATTCCAAGCGATTCACTTTGGTGCTGAGTAATGGTTTACACTTAGATACGCCTTGTAGTATTCCTCCCCACGAGGTTCCGCTATAAGCGATGTATGACCAAAGAAAAACTAATTGCTAAATCATTTGGGTGGGTAAACGTCCACACCACGTGGCTTGCCTTACCTGATGGGATTTTAGATGTGATTAGTAATTTAATGATATTATTTAAGGGAGATAATATCGGATATTAAATTAATTGTTTGTTTAAATGTGCTTATAGGTTTAGAGAATAGCTATGAACCCACTTTCTATGATACTCAAGGAGCATAAGCTCACTGGCACCAACTATATTGATTGGAAGAGAAATTTAGACATTGTCCTAACTTCGGAAGAGTACAAGTATGTACTCCATGAAGTGTGCCCTGCTGAGCCCACGGCTGCCTCAACTGATGAGGAGAAACTGGCATATCGGAAGTGGAAAAAGGCTGATGAAATGGCTAGGTGTTATATTTTGGCTTCCATGTCAAATGTACTCCAAACCCAACATGAGCCAATGGACACTGCCTATGATATGATGTTTAACCTCAAGGAGATGTTTGGGGAGCAAGATCGTGCGGCAAGGCAAGAAGCCATGAGAGTCCTTATGTCGACTACTCAATCTGAAGGAACGCCCGTAGGGGAGCACGTTCTTAAGATGATGAGTTTGTTGAATGAACTTGAGGTCCTAGGAGCTTCTATTGATGCTGAGACGCAAGTCGACATCATACTCCAGTCTCTGGCCCCTAGTTTTGAGCAGTTTCGTATGAGCTATAATATGGGTAAACTATCTTATACTCTTGCGCAACTCCTGACTGAACTAAAGGCGGCAGAGGGGATCTACAAGAAGGGCAAGTCTCAAGCGCTTGTAGCTACCAAGTCCAAAGGCTTTAAGCCTGGTGGAGGTAGGGGCAAGAAAAGGAAGCAAGCCTGGAAACCCAGTGGTGTCAAGAGGACTGCACCACAAGTTGGGGCTGCAAAGCCAAAGGGTAAGTGCTTCCGATGCAACAAGATGGGACACTGGAAGTCTGAATGTCCTCTCAGAGGTACGAATCTTTCTTTAGTCGTAAAAACATAGTCAGCGGTATTATCTACCAGAATTCTGGTGTGTAGATATGGAACCACTGACGGTATGTGCATTTTTGAATGCAGGGGTTCCAGAAAACCCGGCGACTTAGAGAAGAAGAATTCGAGTCTACATGGGCGAAGCTGTTGGGGTAGCAGCGGTTGCAGTGGAAGACATTTATTTGTTTTAAGTTTTCATTTCAGTTATTGCTTATGTACCCCTTTTATTTTGAAAAAGAACTTCGTTCTGTTTTTCTTTATTAATGGATATTTTATTTCTTTAATCATTGGATGGTTTGGATAAGAAATAATGGTGATATTCATTATGGTACATTAGATAGCAATATGTGAATGATGAATCCTTAGTCTACCACGATGCAACAAACCGTTATATATAACTTGTTTTACTTATTAGATATTTCTTTATCATTATACTTATGAAATCTTATACTTAGTAGTATTTTCAAATAAAATTCATATGGTCGAAATTGATTTAATCAATTATAGTTGAAGGAATGGACCTTCCGACCTAAGGATTGAATTTGGAGGATAATACGTATAAGCAAACCTTTCTGGAAAAAGGATAGAATTCAGAAGAGTATTGGAAATGATTAGATATGCAGACATATGTGTATATTAGAGAGGTATGAGTAATTCTTTCAAAGAATACTCAGTGATGGATTAGAATGCTTGATGTGCCATAAAAGAAAAATGTTTTGACTCCTCAATGGACACAAAGCTATTATGGGGAACCATCAAAGTATATCCATTAGAAGCCTGCGACTCGGTCGCGGAGGCCATCACCTATCTAGATAACACATAGCATAATCAAAGATTGGGATTAATTCCCAAAGAGACGCGCCGTGCACTTACGTGTAGATATGGTGCGTTGTAAAGAAGTAGAAATCTAATAGTAAGAGAACAAGTTGTTCGGAACTACCTATGTTCTATGGATATTCCTGGAGACAACGACATATTCAATATGGTCGTAGGATATCCTAGATGAACGAAGTATTGTGTGTTCTACAGTACTATGAACCAGAGGGACGTCTCGTCCGGTTCATAGAGAAAAAACTATTAGATGAACTACAATGCCCTAATTGACAAATACTTTAAAATGAGGAAAGGGAAAGACTGAGAACCAGCCTGACCGAGTAGTAGTACACCACTAACTGCACCTAATGTTGTTACTGTTACACACCGGGACGCCATTGCAGTGGGAGGTTGTTAAGCAACTAGAGATATTCATAAGACTGGATGAGTTTTGAACTCTGGATCCAGTATACATGAAATCGATCCCTAGGTCTGCACAGGGTTTAGCGAAGAAGGTGTGTTAGAGACGTGACGGAAACAAAGGTGGTGTTTCTCGGAGATTTTATGTAGATAACATTTTATCATTGGCGACAATGTAAAAGTGTTGTCAAACATAAAATGGAGGTTGTCTAAATAAATCGAGATATAAGATTGAGAAGAAGTTAGAGCATGTTCTTAAGATCTTATGATCTAGAGATAAGAACATTGTACTTCTCCTAGGCATCTTATACAATTAAGGTTTGTTTTAAACATGCATACTTCTGAGAAAGGTTATTGCCTTTCGAGAACAGAATTCATCTATCTAAGGTATGTGTCTTGAACACATGAAGGAGATAGATATAGACAAAGCAGTTCCTTACACTTCGAGTGTAAAGGGCTTTGTAGATGCAATGTTGTAAAACAAGAACCTGATATCAACTATGCGGTTTGCGTAGTGGGAGGATATCAAAGTAATCTGGATAAGGGATGTTCGAATGCTGCAAGAGTACTTTCATAGTACTGGCCTGAGCAAGACGAAATCTTCTTGGATTACAGATTCTGAGATCCAAAAATCAGAGAAGGACCAGTGAAAGTCGATATCAGGCTATGTGTTCACTTTTAGAAAGAGGTGGAACCATGAAATGAAAGAGTGATAAGCAGGTTGCTTCTCAGACTCTCTCATGACCGAATGGCAGCCTCAGAGGCAGCGGAAGTTTTGGTTAGGTTCCGGAATAACCTCTTGACTTGGATATGACTCTTAGTTTACCAAAGGCTATTAGATAGCGGTGCACGGTGAACTAGAAGAGGTCATAAGTCAAAAGTGATGTTAACACATAGAGCAAGTACCACCTGATACGAGTCATCGTCAGGGAGACGACGTAGTAGTCACCAAGATAACTTCAGAGCGGCAACCTAGATTGCTCACTCACATAGTACTTCTCGGAAGTACACTTTAAAGCACGTGATGAGTATGGGAACCGGGAGTTTGGAGGAAATGACTAGACCTTAGTACAAGTGGGAGATTGTTGGAGTTGTGTACTTAATGTCTAGATTTAAGTAACGGTAAACTCCCGATCATAGCATTTAATCTATTTAATTAATAAACAATTATTTGCATTTAATTATATGCAAATCATGGTTCTGGATTTTATACGTTGTAGTTAGTATGGTGCTGCATGGGCGCACAGAAGATCATACTATCGGTTACTCGTATTTAATCGAACAGTTGCTCACGGCATATATGGACACGAACTAATCCATTGGTATAGTCGTTGTGTGAGAGAGAAAATAATTTATCTTAATTATTTTATCACACTTGTACACTTGTTGTATTGGGCGGATCAATCGAGACTCATCAATTAGGATTGCTCGGCGATAATTGATTTGAGACTCGGAGTATTTTATTCTTAATCCCTGAAACAATTGCGGGTGTGTATATTTAATATAAGTGACTTTGATTTACCAAAGGAATTAACCGATTTAATTATTGGGTTAATTACCGGTTAAGTTGGGTCACTATATTTTGTATATGGCATGCCGTGAATTCTTGAAGGGGCAGTGTATCCCGGAAGGGTTGATAATATCCCCGAGATGAGTTCATAAGGAATTATTGTGTAAACCTCATGAGTGGATTCGTTCCGCACAATAATTAAGGTTGAATGGTACTAGTCTCGGATTCAAGAGATGAATATAATTTATTAAGCAATAAATAAATTTATTCATGGATATTTAAATCTTAAATACACGGAATAAATAATACTAAGGTGGAAAAATATTATTTGATATAATATGGAATAATATTGGGAGTGCAATTTTATTTATATAGTGGAAAATAAATAAAATTAATATTGATAAGAATTAATAGATTTGGGTTGGACCCAATTTAATTTTCAATATTAAAGCCCAATATTTATTCTCCTTATGATCCCCTTCGTAGCCTATATAAGCACTACATGGTCTTCACTTTTCATTAACCTACGTTACGCCAATCATAAAGTTCTGAGAGTGAGGAAGATCCATAGGAATCCGATAGATCGTCGCCCACACGACGTTCGGACGAGGTGCAAGGAATACGCGGGAAGATCACGAGGTCGTCAACCGAATTCGTTTCTCCGTACAACGATTCGAGGTAATAATCGAGAAACCCCCTTCTATGATTATTTGTGCGTTGAATAAATTGTAATATATACATGAACGCGCGATCCGGGAAAACGACGATCATCGCGGACGGGGATTCGAGATCCCCGGCGAAGATCGAAGGGGGCGGTCGAAACCCTAGGGTTTGACCGCCCGGCGCGCGCGACGAGGGGCGAAGCCCCGGCTGGACGCCGGGGCACGCGATCGACTCCGATCGATCGCTGGGGTGCCACGGGCTGGTGCCGTGGCGGACCCCAGCCGCCCCTTCGACGGCGGCGCGTGCAAACGGGGACAGCCGCGGCTGGATGCCGCGGCTGGAGCGATCGAGCCCTAGCTCGATCGCGGGGCTGTCGAGGGCTGGTGCCTCGACTAGGCGCCCCTCCTCCCGTCGGATGGCGGCGGTGAGTCGCCGGACTCACCGCCAGGGGGCTGTTCCGAACAGCCCCAGCGATCGCCATGCACGGCGATCGCGAACCCCGCGGATGGGGTTCGGCTAGGGTTTAGCCGCGGGTTTATCCCGCGGCGACGCTCTTGTCGAGCCCGGTTCTTCGCGTGTGGTTCGCGTTCGTAATTCCGACTCGTGGGAGAAAATCGACTGGGGGCGGGCTGCGTGTCTTCGGATGCGTAGTCTCCAAAGGTCGGACTCCTGCGGATGAGTTGGCATTCGTGCGATCTCCGGCGACGGGTTTTCGGTCGGGTTATCGGTTCCGCAATTTTGATAGCCCGGGATATCGAACACCAACACTAGATCTAAATGTGCCTTCTTGGAGAGCAATAAGGATTATTGCTAAGAGGCGAGATCATTTAGAGTACAAGATTAGTTGATCCATTTATGGATTGAAACAAAGCATTGAGTTCGTGGTACTTGCAAATTGATGAGATAGTCCATTTTATGGATTCATCAAAAGCATAGACGAATTGTGTGTATTGGAAACTTGATGGAAAACAAGGTGGTGTTTCTCGGAGGTTTTATGTAGATGACACTCTTATCATTGGCAACAATGTAAAGATGTTATCAGACATAAAATGATGGTTGTCTAGATGAATCAGTATGAAAGATAAAAGAAGAAGTTGGACATGTTCTTAAGATCTTGGATCTCTAGAAAGAATATTGTACTTCTCCTGGACATCTTACATATATGATTATGGTTCGTTTTAACATGCAAGATTCCGAGAAAGGTTCGTTACCTTTCAGAGACGGAATGCATCTATCTAAGGATATGTGTTTTGGAACACAAAAGGAGATAGAAGCAATGAAAGCAGTTTCCTACACTTTGAGTGTGGAAAGCTTAATAAATGCAATGTTGAAAAACGAGAACCTGATATCGGCTATGCGGTGAGCATAGTGGGAGGATATCAAGGTAATCCTGGAAAGGAATATTCGACTGTCGTAAAAGTACTTTCGAAGTACTGTTCTAGACTACGAAGCAGACGAACATTTCCTTTGGATTACATTCTCTTAGATTTCTAATCGAATGAGGACCGGTGTAAGTCGATATCAGGCTATGTGTTTCACTATTGAAGGAGAAGGAGTTTTAACATGGAAGAGTGATAAGCACGATGCTTTTCAGACTCTGCCATGGGTAACCAAATAGCGGCCTCAGAGGCAGCGGAAGTTTTGGTATAACTCCAGGATAATCTCTGGGACTTAGAGGTGATTCTTAATTTACCAAAAGGCTATGTATATAGCGGTGCGATGGCAAATGGTAAGAAATCACAAGTCCATAAGTGTAAGATAACACATAGTGCAAGTTGATGGAGTTGTATTCTAAATGTCTAGTTTAGTGCAAATACGGAACTCCTTATCTATACTTTAATTCGAGATATGATTCAAGCATGATTGCATTTAATGCAATAGTCCTTGATGTATATGTTGTAGACAGTATGGCGTGAGGAGACACGCGGAAGATCATACTGTCGGTTACTCGTATACTATCGAACAGTAGCTCAGGACTTAGATGGACAGGGACAATCCATCGGTACGTCGTAGTGTGACTGGTAGATAGTCGATCTTGACTATCATGTTACACTCGTACACTTGGTGTATTGAGCAGGACCACGGGAGGGCGTTCGATTTATACTAATCGCAGTAATCGAACTAGACCTCAGATATTACGGATATACGAATTCCTAATCCCTATATAATTATAGGTGCGTGTGTCCAGTTCTCGGTTCTTTGACTTACTAGTGAGTGAGACTAATTGATTAGTCAATATTCTCGGTAGATTGGGAAGCGGAATTGTACACACGGCATGCTATAGATTATAGACAGGAAACCCTGTCCCATTTATTGGGTTGATGATGTCTCCGAGATGAGCTCATAAAGTTTATCATGTAAACCCTGCAGGTGGATTCGTTCCACATGATAATAAGGATGAGTGGTACTAGTCTCGGATAACAAGAAACTAGTTAATTTAATTATTAGTAATTAAAGTTAATTCGTGGACATACGATATCTTAAACACGGGGAAAGTCGTATATGTAATTCGGCGGAATTATTATTGTTGAAATAATATAAATTAATTATTGGGAATTCAATTATAATTTTATAATGGAATTAATTATAATTAAAATTGTGGAATTTAATTAAGGTTTGCCTTTTAGGACGCCGAGTTAATTAAATTGCAATTTAGCCTAATAATTAATTTCCATAAGGTCCCTGGTGTAGCTCTATAAATACCTCACTCTCTCTTTCTCTAAACCTAAGAAACGCCGCTATTTTATTTTTGCGGAGAAAAATAAATTGTTGCGCAATTATTTTTCTGTAAAAATAAATAGATTAGCGCTGTTATTATTTTCTGCAGAAATTGATTGCTAGCGCAATTATATTTCTGAGACAGAAAATCAAAACCTTACTTACGCCGCTATAATTAATTCTGCAGAGAAAATAAAAGCTTGCGCAATTATTTTTCCTATGCTTAATTAATTCAGATTAGCGCAGTAATAATTCTGTAGAAATAATTTTGCTTGCGCAAATATATTTCTGAGACAGAGGATATTATTCCTACGGTGGGTTCAAGAGAGAAAGGAGAAGAGGAAGGTTCAGCGGATCGTTGCCCACTCAACGGCTGAACGTCGGGGATAGAGACATGCACCGGAAGGCTTCGTGGTCTCAACAATTCGGCTTCTCCGAATCACGCGACAAAGGTATAAGAAATCGAAACCCTTATTCCGCATACGTTTCGTTTTCTATTTCGTTAAAAATACATCGGATCTAAGATCGGGTTCCGGGCGTCGTGGATCATGTTCCTCGACTACTGGGGGTCAAGGACCTCCGGATCGGTAGTCGGAAGAGGAAAATCGACCCGGAAACGCGCTCGGAACAGCAGGTCGTGCTGCTGTTCGCGGACAAACGGCGGTCGCCGGAGGGCAAACGGCGGTCGCCGTTTCGCTGTTTTTCGGGCAGCCAGCTCTGGTTCGCGCGGTTGTCCTTCGGGGCAATGGCTGGGCGTGAATCGGGACACGGGTGTTGGAAATCGACTACCCGGGATATGTCCGTTCGACTACTCGAACATCCGGACAAGCCCAGTCGACATCCAGTGTGCCCACTGTGTTCACGACGAAGCCCCTGACCCGAATTGCACCCAGCCATCGCACCCGAGGCACGACCGCGCAAAACGAGAGGCTTCTGCCCTCTCTGTCGTCCGACACCAGAAGGTGTCGTCCGAAAAGACTACCTGCTGTCGTCCGACACCAGAAGGTGTCGTCCGACAGGCCTGTCGGCCGACAGTAAACCATGTCGTCCGACACCCGTCGCGAACAGCGGCGGGTTTCGCCCGTTCTGGCTGTTCCGATGCGTTTTTCTCGATCCGACTGCCATGCCGGAGGTCAGAAACCTCCCAGCAGTCCGAGAATATCACATCCAAACCACGGGACCTGATCTTACATTCAAAGTATGATCAACGAGAAATTAGATCGAATTAAATTGCGGAAAAAGAGAATTCGATCTCATACCTCTCGGTCGATTGTTGAGACCTTAGATGCTTCTAACGTATGCCTCAGATCCTTTCTCCAGCCGTTGTGTGGGCAACGATCCGCTGGAGTTCTCCCATCTGTACCCCCTCTTTTAACAGTAGCGTTAATATATCTTTTTCTCTCTGAGAGAAAAATATTAGCGCAAACTAATTTAATTTTACAGAGAAAAATTATAATTGCGTTAAAGCAATTGTTTTCTCAGTAAAATGAAATAGCGGCGAATGTTAGGTTTTAGGAGAGTACGGGAGGGGATTATATAGAGTTACGTTAGGGACCTTAGGATAAATTAATTAAGGGCTAAATTGAAATATTAATTAACTTGGAATACGTAAACGCAATTCCTTAATTAATCGATTTCAATTTTAATTATTATTAACTCCACTATAAAATAATAATTGAATTCCCGAAATTAATTTTAATATTATTTCAACAATAATAATTCCGCCGAAATTACATATACGACTTTCCCCGTGTTTAAGATATCGAACGTCCACGAATTTATTTAATTACTAATAATTAAATTAATTCGTTTCTTATTATCCGAGACTAGTACCACTCATCCTTATTATCATGTGGAACAAATCCACCTGCAGGGTTTACATGATAAACTTTATGAGCTCATCTCGGGGACGTTATCAACCCGATAAACGGGACACAGTTTCCTGTCTATAATCTATAGCATGCCGTGTGTACAATTCCGATTCCCAATTTACCGAGTATCTCGACTAATCAAATAGTCTCACTCATTGGCAAGTTAAAGAACCGAGAATTGGACATACGCACCTATAATTATATAGGGATTAAGAATTCGTATATCCGTAATTCTGAGGTCTAGTTCGATTACGTCGATTAGTATAAATCGAACGCCCTCCCGTGGTCCTGCTCAATACACCAAGTGTACTAGTGTAACATAATAGTCAAGACCAACTATTACCCAGTCACACTACGACGTACCGATGGATTGTCCCTGTCCATCTAAGTCGTGAGCTTCTGTTCGACAGTATACGAGTAACCGACAGTATGATCTTCCGCGTGTCTCCTCACGCCATACTGTCTACAACGTATATATCTAGGACTATTGCATTCGAGTACAAAGATAGACAAAAATGCCGACAGTTTGATTAATAGATAATGAAAAACACAGATAAGGAGTTCCATATTGTCACTAAACTAGACATTTAGAATATAACTCCATCAACGGGCTGGCACGTGAACGGAGTAACGGACCTGGAGGTCGACTGGGATCGTTCGGATGTTCGAGTGATCGAACGAACGCATCCCGGGTAGTCGATTTCCAACAATTGGTATCAGAGCCGGTTTTGTCGATTCGTTGTATTTTTGCGAGATTTGTTTTGCAGGTTCGAACCCGGTTATTATGGCCAACGTTGTGATTGTATGTTGTGCTGTAAGTTTTGGTTTTGATTAAACTCTCGGGCTTGTCGAGATTGTTTTTGTTTTGGAAAAACGATTTCAGACCTGATTTGAATCCATTGATTCAATCTCAGATTTCATCGCTTTTTGCCAAGACTGAGCATCTTGATCTTTAAGCGCCTCGCCGTAGGTCCAGGGATCGGCTTCATGTTCTCCAGGTAACAAGTCCGAAGACTCACCTATAAACATGAACCTATCGGGTTGTCGAACAACCCTCCCACTACGACGAGGATCCGGTGTAACCTCAGTAACTACAGGTGCAGACTGTGGTGGCGTATCACCCGGTTCGGTTGGATCTAAGCCTTGATCGTCCCCTCTCAGTTCGTTTAGTATTATCTCACTCTTGGGCTTGTGGTCCATTATATAATCCTCTTCCAAGAACCGAGCGTTGGTGCTAACAACGATCTTCTGGTCCTGAGGACTATAAAATAGACCACCTTTCGTTCCTCTAGGATATCCTATAAACAACCGAATATCTGAACGAGATTCCAATTTATCAGCCCCATGCTTCAGCACAAGTGCTGGACAACCCCAGACCCGAATGTGTTTCAAATTTGGCTTTCGCCCGGTCCACAATTCCAAGGGCATCTTAGGGACTGATTTAGAAGGAACTAAGTTCAGGATATACGCCGCTGTTTCCAAGGCATATCCCCAGAACGAAACTGGTAGTTCTGAATAACTCATCATAGATCTTACCATTTCCATAAGAGTCCTATTCCTTCTTTCTGCTACACCATTCTGCTGGGGCGTGTATGGTGCAGTCATCTGGGAGTCAATCCCATTCTCTAATAAGTACGCCTTAAACTCTCCCGAGAGGTACTCTCCTCCACGATCAGATCGTAGAGTCTTTATGGTTTTACCATGAAGGTTCTCCACAAGAGCTTTGTACTCCTTGAACTTGTCAAAGCACTCGCTCTTGCGGCGCATCAGGTATATAAAACCATACCTTGAGTAATCATCAGTGAAGGTTACGAAATATTCATAACCTCCTCTCGCTTGGACAGATAAAGGCCCGCACAAATCAGAGTGAATCAATTCTAGTACTTCCTTGGATCTATACCCCTTATCACTAAAGGGTCGCTTGGTCATTTTTCCTTCCAGGCATGATTCGCAGGTTGGAAAGTCCTCATCTTTCACACCACTGAGTATTCCATCAGTTATCAACCTTTGAATCCTACCCAAGTTAATATGACCTAGCCTAAGATGCCATAAGTACTTTTGATTCATTCTAGAAGGCTCCTTTCTCTTATTGGTACTAGATGTGTTAAAAGACTCTACTCGTTGCATCGTGGAATAATCAGGATTCAGTATATATAAGTTGCCTATCAATGTACCAGAACAGATATATTCACCATTCTTTTTGATAATAACAGAACTATCAAAAGAAACAGAATATTTATTCAAAACCAACTTAGAAACCGAAACAAGGTTCTTTCTAAAGTTCGGTACATAAAGACAATCATTCAATACTAAAACTTTATTATTAAAAGATAAATGAACATCTCCCACTGCAACTGCCGCCACTTTCGTAGCATTGCCCATGTAGATGGTGATCTCTCCCTCTCTAAGCCGCCGGGTTTCCTGGAACCCCTGCAAAGAATTGCAGACATGATCAGTGGCTCCCATATCCACACACCAGGTACTGGTGGATAACACCGCTAAACATGTTTCAGTGACTAAGGAAAAGTTCATACCTCCTTGTCTGAGAGGACAATTCGACTTCCAATGTCCAGACTGCTTGCAACGGAAACACTTGCCCTTGGGCTTGTTCACTCCATTCTGTGGTCCACCATTTCTGGGTCCACTGGGTTTCCGTCCTTGCTTCTTCTTCCTCTTAGCTCCCGGAGGGCCAGGAAGTTTCACAGCCACAAGTGCCTGAGGTTTCTTAAAGATTCCCTCTGCCGCCTGGAGTTCAGTCAGGAGTTCCGCCAACGTATATAACCTCTTGTTCATGTTATAGTTCAGGCGGAACTGCTCAAAACTCTTAGGCAGAGACTGGAGCACTATATCGATCTGGGTTTCCCCATCGATAGATCCTCCCATAATCTCTATCTCATTCAGATAGCCTATCATCCTAAGAACGTGATCCCTCACGGGCGTTCCTTCGGACATAGTGGCCGTCATGAGTTGCCTCATGGCATCTTGCCTGGCTGCCCTATCCTGACTACCAAACATCTCCTTGAGGTTAAGCATCATATCATAGGCAGTGGTCATGGCTTCATGCTGATGTTGCAGCACATTTGACATAGAAGCCAAAATGTAGCACCGCGCCATCTGATTAGCCTTGACCCACTTCCGATGAGCTTCCTTTTCCTCAGGAGTGGAGGTGTCAATAGGTTCGTCAGGACAATCCTCATGGAGTACATATTTGTACTCCTCAGCAGTCAGGACAATGTCCAAGTTTCGTTTCCAGTCAATATAGTTCGGACCAGTAAGTTTGTTCTCTTTTAGTATCATGGATAGCGGGTTGAGTGCCATATCTATAAAAGAGACAAATCAAACTGTCAAATTTAATTCGATATTAACTCCCTTAATTAATATCATTAAATCTACCAATCAATCCTAAAATCCCATTAGACTAGCCTGCCACATTCATGTGGACGTATACTAGTCCAAATGATTTTATAACTGGACTTTTACTTCGGTCGTACATCATTACAGCAGTGACTCCGATGGGGAGGATACTGTAAAGCGTACCTAAGTGTATACCATTTCTCAGTACTAAGTTAACCGCTCGGAAACTACACGCCCACCGCAAGCCACGTTAGTGTGGACGTTTACGTTGACATGCGGTCCCTTTACGATTTCCTATAACTGTCGAGCCTCAATTAACCCAAAGTTCCGTTTCCGTCTAGTAAGCCACGATAGTGTGGACGTTTACTAAACAAACAACTTTGTTAATTGAATTCCATTTAATAAATTTCACAATTTCGTTAATCAAAGCTTGATATCTCGTAAGTGAAACTCGAAGTTTCTAACCAGCGATCAATCATGCAATTGAGCCCTATCTCTCACAAAGTGAGGGAGCCAACCAGACAATCGATCTAGTCATCAAATGACTCGAATGTCTCTAATCTGTGTCATCGACATAACCAAGCGCTTTGGCTCCATTCCACTCCCCGGGGTGAGAATGAGTCGAGTTGAAATTAGTCTTTGAAAGACAGATTAGGCATTGCTTTGAAAAACTTAATTGTTCATTTTTAAAATTGGAATTTCATTCGAATTTCGATCAAAGTGATTTCCGTGTATCGACTTTATCCGATAGGGAGGATGACACTAAAGCCAACTCGTAAGTCAATACACATCACTCTCGAAACAGAGAATGGAGACCGCGGGATTGTTTCCAATCCCTCTCCCACTTAGTATTTTACGATTTAGGGATATACATGCATAAAATAATAAGCATAATAAAACACGTAAATCACATAAGAAAGCAATTAACGTGGCCCGATTATTATGGCCTTAAAATCTTGAATGCACGTCTCTTGGAACTCGAACTCGTTGCTCGTCTCGACTTAGATTCTCGTTCCTCCGGGCTTCGATCTCGTCTCGATCCAATAGCAGAAAATAATTACAAAATTATTCTACTAAGTCCGGTATCGATCCTATACATTTTGATCGACCCTATACAAGTCCCGGATGCAACAAAAAAATAAATAAACCTAACGACTCAACCCGTCGTTTTTATCTATTACAAACAAGCAACTTTCCAAAATAAAACGATCTCGACAAGCCCGAGAGTTTAATCAAAACCACACACATAGCACAAAATACCAAAAAAAAAATTGGCCATAATAATCGGGTGATCCTGCAAAACAATTCTCGCAAACAATACAAAGAACGTATATAACCGGCTCTGATACCAATTGTTGGAAATCGACTACCCGGGATATGTCCGTTCGACTACTCGAACATCCGGACAAGCCCAGTCGACATCCAGTGTGCCCACTGTGTTCACGACGAAGCCCCTGACCCGAATTGCACCCAGCCATCGCACCCGAGGCACGACCGCGCAAAACGAGAGGCTTCTGCCCTCTCTGTCGTCCGACACCAGAAGGTGTCGTCCGACAAGACTACCTGCTGTCGTCCGACACCAGAAGGTGTCGTCCGACAGGCCTGTCGGCCGACAGTAAACCATGTCGTCCGACACCCGTCGCGAACAGCGGAGGGTTTCGCCCGTTCTGGCTGTTCCGATGCGTTTTTCTCGATCCGACTGCCATGCCGGAGGTCAGAAACCTCCCAGCAGTCCGAGAATATCACATCCAAACCACGGGACCCGATCTTACATTCAAAGTATGATCAACGAGAAATTAGATCGAATTAAATTGCGGAAAAAGAGAATTCGATCTCATACCTCTCGGTCGATTGTTGAGACCTTAGATGCTTCTAACGTATGCCTCAGATCCTTTCTCCAGCCGTTGTGTGGGCAACGATCCGCTGGAGTTCTCCCGTCTGTACCCCCTCTTTTAACAGTAGCGTTAATATATCTTTTTCTCTCTGAGAGAAAAATATTAGCGCAAACTAATTTAATTTTACAGAGAAAAATTATAATTGCATTAAACCAATTGTTTTCTCAGTAAAATGAAATAGCGGCGAATGTTAGGTTTTAGGAGAGTACGGGAGGGGATTATATAGAGTTACGTTAGGGACCTTAGGATAAATTAATTAAGGGCTAAATTGAAATATTAATTAACTTGGAATACGTAAACGCAATTCCTTAATTAATCGATTTCAATTTTAATTATTATTAACTCCACTATAAAATAATAATTGAATTCCCGAAATTAATTTTAATATTATTTCAACAATAATAATTCCGCCGAAATTACATATACGACTTTCCCCGTGTTTAAGATATCGAACGTCCACGAATTTATTTAATTACTAATAATTAAATTAATTCGTTTCTTATTATCCGAGACTAGTACCACTCATCCTTATTATCATGTGGAACAAATCCACCTGCAGGGTTTACATGATAAACTTTATGAGCTCATCTCGGGGACGTTATCAACCCGATAAACGGGACACAGTTTCCTGTCTATAATCTATAGCATGCCGTGTGTACAATTCCGATTCCCAATTTACCGAGTATCTCGACTAATCAAATAGTCTCACTCATTGGCAAGTTAAAGAACCGAGAATTGGACATACGCACCTATAATTATATAGGGATTAAGAATTCGTATATCCGTAATTCTGAGGTCTAGTTCGATTACGTCGATTAGTATAAATCGAACGCCCTCCCGTGGTCCTGCTCAATACACCAAGTGTACTAGTGTAACATAATAGTCAAGACCAACTATTACCCAGTCACACTACGACGTACCGATGGATTGTCCCTGTCCATCTAAGTCGTGAGCTTCTGTTCGACAGTATACGAGTAACCGACAGTATGATCTTCCGCGTGTCTCCTCACGCCATACTGTCTACAACGTATATATCTAGGACTATTGCATTCGAGTACAAAGATAGACAAAAATGCCGACAGTTTGATTAATAGATAATGAAAAACACAGATAAGGAGTTCCATATTGTCACTAAACTAGACATTTAGAATATAACTCCATCAACGGGCTGGCACGTGAACGGAGTAACGGACCTGGAGGTCGACTGGGATCGTTCGGATGTTCGAGTGATCGAACGAACGCATCCCGGGTAGTCGATTTCCAACAATTGGTATCAGAGCCGGTTTTGTCGATTCGTTGTATTTTTGCGAGATTTGTTTTGCAGGTTCGAACCCGGTTATTATGGCCAACGTTGTGATTGTATGTTGTGCTGTAAGTTTTGGTTTTGATTAAACTCTCGGGCTTGTCGAGATTGTTTTTGTTTTGGAAAAACGATTTCAGACCTGATTTGAATCCATTGATTCAATCTCAGATTTCATCGCTTTTTGCCAAGACTGAGCATCTTGATCTTTAAGCGCCTCGCCGTAGGTCCAGGGATCGGCTTCATGTTCTCCAGGTAACAAGTCCGAAGACTCACCTATAAACATGAACCTATCGGGTTGTCGAACAACCCTCCCACTACGACGAGGCTCCGGTGTAACCTCAGTAACTACAGGTGCAGACTGTGGTGGCGTATCACCCGGTTCGGTTGGATCTAAGCCTTGATCGTCCCCTCTCAGTTCGTTTAGTATTATCTCACTCTTGGGCTTGTGGTCCATTATATAATCCTCTTCCAAGAACCGAGCGTTGGTGCTAACAACGATCTTCTGGTCCTGAGGACTATAAAATAGACCACCTTTCGTTCCTCTAGGATATCCTATAAACAACCGAATATCTGAACGAGATTCCAATTTATCAGCCCCATGCTTCAGCACAAGTGCTGGACAACCCCAGACCCGAATGTGTTTCAAATTTGGCTTTCGCCCGGTCCACAATTCCAAGGGCATCTTAGGGACTGATTTAGAAGGAACTAAGTTCAGGATATACGCCGCTGTTTCCAAGGCATATCCCCAGAACGAAACTGGTAGTTCTGAATAACTCATCATAGATCTTACCATTTCCATAAGAGTCCTATTCCTTCTTTCTGCTACACCATTCTGCTGGGGCGTGTATGGTGCAGTCATCTGGGAGTCAATCCCATTCTCTAATAAGTACGCCTTAAACTCTCCCCGTGTTCGCGACGGGCAGCAGCGGGGCTGGGGTTCGTTCGACCCCACGGACGACTCAACGAGGCTCGAGACGAGGCTCCAGTGGGAGGAGTTCGTCCCTTGACCCTCGAGCGAGTCGGTGGTGGACCGAGATCGAGACGAGCAACGAGATGAAGTTCCAAGAGACGTGCATTGGAAAATATTTAAGGCCATAATAATCGGGGCCACGTTAATTGCTTTTTATGTGATTTACGTGTTTATTATTATGCTTAAATTATTTATGCATGTTATCCCTTATCGTAAAATACTAAGTGGGAGAGGGATTGGAAACAATCCCGCGGTCTCCATTCTCTGTTTTGAATGTGATGTGTATTGACTTACGAGTTGACTTTAGTGTCATCCTCCCTATCGGATAAAGTCGATACACAGATATCACTGGATCAAAATTCGAAATTAATTCCACTTATAGAATTTAATAATTATATTTTTCAAAAGCAATGCCTAATTTGTTTTTCAAAGACTAATTTCAAGTCGACTCATTCTCACCCCGGGGAGTGGAATGGAGCCAGAGCCACTTGGTTATGTCAATGACACAAATTAGAGACTTTCGAGTCATTCGATGACTAGATCGATTGTCTGATTGGCTCCCTCACCTAGTGAGAGATAGGGCTCAATTGCATGATTGATCGCTGGTTAGAAACTTCGAGTTTCACTTACGAGATATCAAGCTTTGATTAATAAAATTGTGAAATTTAATAAATGTAAGAGTCAATTAACAAAGTTGTTTGTTTTAGTAAACGTCCACACTATCGTGGCTTGCTAAATGGAAACGGTACTTTGGGTTAATTAAGATTCTATGAAATTTAAATAAGTGAGATTCAATTAATAAAGTTGTTTGTTTTAGTAAACGTCCACAAGAACGTGGCTTGCTAAATTCAAACTTTGGGATTAATTGAGGCTCGACAGTTATAGAAAGTCGTGGAGGACCGCATGTCAACGTAAACATCCACAAGAACGTGGCTTGCGGTGGACATGTAGTTCCCGAGCGGTGGACTTAGTACTGAGAAATGGTATACACTTAGGTACGCTTTATAGTATCCTCCCCATCGGAGTCACTGCTATGATGATGTACGACCGAAGTGAAATCCAATCATAAAATCATTTGGACTGGTAAACGTCCACAAGAACGTGGCTTGCTATGTCTGATGGGATTTTGGAAATGATTGGTAGTTTAATGATATCACTTGAGGGAAATGATATCGAATTAAACTCATTGTTTGTTTTATATGGTATTATTCCCATTAAAAGTCAACAAACTCACTGAACCTGATTTTATAGATTTGAAAAGAAACTTGGACATTGTCCTAACTGCAGAGTAGTACAAATATGTACTCCAAGTCAATTGACCTGCTGAACCAAATGATGCTTCCACTACTGAGGAAAGGAAGCTCATTGGAAATGGATCAAGGCTATGAGATGACGCGGAGCAACATTATGACTTTCATGTCAAATGTGCTGCGACATCAGGATCATGCCATGATTATTACCTATGATATGATGCTTAACCTCAAGAAGTTTTTGGTTATCAGGACAGGACAGCCAGACAAAGTGAAATGAGGCAACTCATGACGGCCATCATGTCGGAAAGAACGCCCGTGAGGGATCACGTTCTTAGAATGATGGTCTATCTTAATGAGATAGAGATTCTAGGAACAATTATCAATGGGGTAACCCAGGTTGATTTTGTGCTCCAGTCTCTGCCGAGAAGTTTTGAGCAGTTCCGCCTAAAATATAACATGGATAAGAGGTCTTATTCAATGGCGGAGCTCCTGGTTGAACTTCAAGCGGCTGAGGGAATCTTTAATGGCTCTCAAAACACTTGTGGCTGAGAAATTGGCTCTTCCTAGGCCTTCGGGCGGCAAAAGGAAGAAGAAGAAAATACGGAAACCCAGTGGGCCTAATATATCTGGACCACGGAATGGGAAAAGCAAGCCCAAGGGGTAAGTGCTTCCGTTGTAAGCAGTTTGGATACTGGGAGTTTGATTGTCCTCTCAAAGCAACTAGAAGTTAACTTCTCCTTAGTCACCGAAACATGTTTAGTGGTGTTATCTACCAGTACCTGGTGTGTGGATACGGAAACCACTAATCATGTCTGCATTTAAATGCGGGGGTTCCAGGAAACCCGGAGACTTAGAAAGGAAGAAGTAGTAACCTACATGGGCAATAATGTTAAGGTAACATCCGTTGCAGTGGGAGATGTTAAATGTTTTAACGGTAGGATTTTAGTTCTAATAAATTGTCTTTATGTGCCAGCATTTAGAAAGAAATTTCATTTCGGATTTCTAAGTTGGCTTAGAATAGATATTCCGTTTCTTTAGGAAATGGGGATATTATCTATTCTGGTATATTGATAGACAATTTAATACTAAATCCGTATTCTTCCACGATGCAACAGACCGGAGCTAATAACACAATGTCGAACCCCAATAAGAGTAAAGATCCTTCTAGGATAAATCAAATGTACTTATGGAATCTTAGGCTAGATCATTTTAACTTGAGTACGATTCAAAGGGTGAAAGCTGATGGACCACTCAGCCAGGTTGAAGGAAAGGACCTTCCAACCTTCGAATCATACTTGGAAGTTTTAATGACCGAGCAACCCTTTACGGTTAAAGGGAAAAGATCCAAGAAAGTACTAGAGTTGATTCGCTCTGATATATGCAGACCTCTTTTAGGAGTAAGGCATACTTATCAGAAAATGGGATTAACTCCCAACAGACTACACCATTTATGCCTCGGCAAAATAATGTGTTGTAAAGAAGGAATAGGACTCTTATAGATATGGGAAAGTAGACATTCGGAGTTACCTAAATCGTTTTTGGGATATGGCTTGGAAACAGCGGGGTTTATCCTGAACTTGATTCCTTTGGAAACTTGTACTGATATTCGGCTGTTTATAGGATACCCTAAGAAAACGAATTGAGATATGTAATATAGTCCAAAGGACCAGATGTTCATTGATTGCATCAATGTTCGGTTCTTAGACATGGACTATATATATGCAAGTTCACAAGCCAAGAGTAGAGTAATACTTAATGTGCTTAGAGGGACTGATCAAGACTTAGAACCAGCCTAACTGAGTAGTTCACTACTATAATATTTAGTCACTAAAGATACACCGGAGCGTCGTCGTAGTGGGAGGGTTGTTAGACAACCCAACAGGTTCATGTTTATAGGTGGGTCTTCGGACTTGTTACCTGGAGAACATGAAGCCGAACCCTGGATCTATGACGAGACGCTGAAAGATCAAGATGCTCAGTCTTGGCAAAAGTCGATCCGGATTCTTTTGTCTTCACATGGAAGATGGAAGTCAAGACAGATTTCCTAAATCGAAGTCTTGACGGGGCCATCTGTGTGGGACAGCCAGAGAGATTCATCGAAAAGAGCCAAGAGCATTCGGTAAGCAAGCTTAATCAATCTTAGGATTGAAGGAAGCTTCAAGATCTTGGACACATGCGAACCTATGAGAAAATCCATTTCATGGATTCATTCAAGGCATGTTTAGGTCCTGAGTGTAATAAAGAAGTGACAGAAAAGATGTGGTGTTTTCTCATTCTTTATGTAGACGACATCCTTCTAAATTGGCAACAATATGAAAGATGTTATCGGACATAAAGGGATGGTTGTCCGAGTAATTCAATGTAAGAGACTTAGGAGAAGTCGGGAATGTTCTTGGGATCAAAGTAATAAATGATCGCCAGAAAAGAACATAGAACTTATCTCGAGCCTCATACATAAATACAATTCTTACTCGTTGCAGCATACATAATTCCAAGAAAGGTCTTCACCTTTTAGATGTGGAATTCGTCTATCTAAGGTTTTGTGTCCGACACAATAAAGGAGATAGATGAAGAGTAAGCAGTTCCCTGCACCTTAATGGTGGGAAGCTTAATGTATGTAATGCTATGCACGAGACTGATATCTACTATGTCGTGGGCATGGTGGTGAGATATCATAGTAATCCTGGAAAGGATCACTCGACTGATGTAAAGAACATGTTTAGGTTCCTGAGTTACAAAGCAGTCAAGTTGTTTCCTTTGGATTACATAGAATTGGATTTCCAAATCAAACAGGGACAGTCGAAAGTCGAATTCAGGCTATGTGTTCTCACTGTGAAGTGGAGCAGTCACATGGAAGAATGTAAAGCAGCGATGCATTACGGACTCTGCCATGGAAACTGAAAGGATAACGGCCTCTGAGGCAGTTAAAAGGTCAGTGTGGCTCAAGAACTTCCTAAGGGACTTAGATGTGGTTTCTAGTTTACCCAAAGCTATTTTGAATAGCGGTATTGGCAAACTTGAAATGCCACGAGTCCACAGTGGGAGATAACACGTAGAGCGCAAGTACCACCTGATTCGAGAGATCGTCTAGTAAGACGATGCAGTTGTCACCTAGATAGCATCGAGAGGATTGCCTGGTAAACCCGTTCACATAGGCACTTCCAGCGAAAGCGTTGGGTAGGCGTGATGAGGTTATGGGAATCTGATGTTTGGGAGAGGGCGACTAGACTTTTAGTATAAGTGGGAGATTGATGGAGTTGTATTCTAAATGTCTAGTTTAGTGCAAATACGGAACTCCTTATCTATACTTTAATTCGAGATATGATTCAAGCATGATTGCATTTAATGCAATAGTCCTTGATGTATATGTTGTAGACAGTATGGCGTGAGGAGACACGCGGAAGATCATACTTTCGGTTACTCGTATACTATCGAACAGTAGCTCAGGACTTAGATGGACAGGGACAATCCATCGGTACGTCGTAGTGTGACTGGTAGATAGTCGATCTTGACTATCATGTTACACTCGTACACTTGGTGTATTGAGCAGGACCACGGGAGGGCGTTCGATTTATACTAATCGCAGTAATCGAACTAGACCTCAGATATTACGGATATACGAATTCCTAATCCCTATATAATTATAGGTGCGTGTGTCCAGTTCTCGGTTCTTTGACTTACTAGTGAGTGAGACTAATTGATTAGTCAATATTCTCGGTAAATTGGGAAGCGGAATTGTACACACGGCATGCTATAGATTATAGACAGGAAACCCTGTCC
The DNA here is from genome assembly GCA_954870475.1 of Euphrasia confusa. Taxonomy (NCBI): domain Eukaryota; kingdom Viridiplantae; phylum Streptophyta; class Magnoliopsida; order Lamiales; family Orobanchaceae; genus Euphrasia; species Euphrasia confusa. Next base: position 20,985,934 of record OX940966.1, read on the forward strand.
CATTTATTGGGTTGATGATGTCTCCGAGATGAGCTCATAAAGTTTATCATGTAAACCCTGCAGGTGGATTCGTTCCACATGATAATAAGGATGAGTGGTACTAGTCTCGGATAACAAGAAACTAGTTAATTTAATTATTAGTAATTAAAGTTAATTCGTGGACATACGATATCTTAAACACGGGGAAAGTCGTATATGTAATTCGGCGGAAGTATTATTGTTGAAATAATATAAATTAATTATTGGGAATTCAATTATAATTTTATAGTGGAATTAATTATAATTAAAATTGTGGAATTTAATTAAGGTTTGCCTTTTAGGACGCCGAGTTAATTAAATTGCAATTTAGCCTAATAATTAATTTCCATAAGGTCCCTGGTGTAGCTCTATAAATACCTCACTCTCTCTTTCTCTAAACCTAAGAAACGCCGCTATTTTATTTTTGCGGAGAAAAATAAATTGTTGCGCAATTATTTTTCTGTAAAAATAAATAGATTAGCGCTGTTATTATTTTCTGCAGAAATTGATTGCTAGCGCAATTATATTTCTGAGACAGAAAATCAAAACCTTACTTACGCCGCTATAATTAATTCTGCAGAGAAAATAAAAGCTTGCGCAATTATTTTTCCTCTGCTTAATTAATTCAGATTAGCGCAGTAATAATTCTGTAGAAATAATTTTGCTTGCGCAAATATATTTCTGAGACAGAGGATATTATTCCTACGGTGGGTTCAAGAGAGAAAGGAGAAGAGGAAGGTTCAGCGGATCGTTGCCCACTCAACGGCTGAACGTCGGGGATAGAGACATGCACCGGAAGGCTTCGTGGTCTCAACAATTCGGCTTCTCCGAATCACGCGACAAAGGTATAAGAAATCGAAACCCTTATTCCGCATACGTTTCGTTTTCTATTTCGTTAAAAATACATCGGATCTAAGATCGGGTTCCGGGCGTCGTGGATCATGTTCCTCGACTACTGGGGGTCAAGGACCTCCGGATCGGTAGTCGGAAGAGGAAAATCGACCCGGAAACGCGCTCGGAACAGCAGGTCTTGCTGCTGTTCGCGGACAAACGGCGGTCGCCGGAGGGCAAACGGCGGTCGCCGTTTCGCTGTTTTTCGGGCAGCCAGCTCTGGTTCGCGCGGTTGTCCTTCGGGGCAATGGCTGGGCGTGAATCGGGACACGGGCTGGCACGTGAACGGAGTAACGGACCTGGAGGTCGACTGGGATCGTTCGGATGTTCGAGTGATCGAACGAACGCATCCCGGGTAGTCGATTTCCAACACAAGTACCACCTGATACGAGTCATCGTCGAGGGAGACGACGCTGTAGTCACCAAGATAACTTCAGAGCGGCAACCTAGAGTGCTCATTCACATAGTACTTCTTGGAAGTACAACTTAAGCACGTGATGAGTATGGGAGTCGGGAGTTTGGAGGAAATGACTAGACCTTAGTACAAGTGGGAGATTGTTGGAGTTGTGTACTTAATGTCTAGATTTAAGTGACAGAAACTCACGATCCATTGCCATTAATCTATTTAACTAAATGAACAATTGTTTGCGTTTAATTATTTATAATTAAATATATGCAAAACATAGTCCTGGATTCTATACGTTGTAGTTAGTATGGTGTGTCGGGCCCCACACAGAAGATCATACTATCGGTTACTCGTATTTAATCGAACAGTTGCTCACGACCTAGATGGACACGGACCAATCCATCGGTATAGTCGTTGTGTGAGAGAGAAAATAATTTGTCTTAATTATTTTATCACACTTGTACACTTGGTGTATTGAGCGGATCTGCTTGAGATTCATCGATTAGGATTGTCGGCGATAATCGATTCGAGTCTCAGTGTATTTTATTCTTAATCCCTGATACTATTGCGGGTGTGTATATTTAATATAAGTGACTTTGATTTACCAAAGGAATTAACCGATTTAATTATTGGGTTAATTACCGGTTAAGTTGGGTCACTATATTTTATATATGACATGCCGTGAATACTTGACGGGAAAGTGTATCCCGGAAGGGTTGATAATATCCCCGAGATGAGTTCATAAGGAATTATTATGTAAACCCTGCAGGTGGATTTAATCCGCATAATAATTAAGGTTGAATGGTACTAGTCTCGGATAAAAGAGATGAATAAATTAATTAGCAATAAATTAATTTTATTCATGGATATTTATATCTTAAATACACGGAATAAATAATACTACCGGAGAAATATTATTTGATATAATATGGTTTAATATTGGGAGTGCAATTAATTTTATATAGTGGAAAATAGAATTAATTAATAATAGTAAGGATTAATAGATTTGGGCTTGGGCTCAATTTAATCACTATTATTGGAAGCCCAATATTCCACCTCCTTAAGATCCCCTACGTAGCCTATAAAAGCACTACATGGTCTTCACAATTAGACAAGACAAGATAATCATACTTGATTAGTCTAGAGAGTTCGTGAAGGAGATCCATGGAGTTCGGTAGATCGTCGCCCACACGACGTCCGAGCTAGTGCAAGGAATACGTGGGAAGATCTCAAGGTCATCAAATTGAGTTCTACGTTTCTCCGAACAACGAGAACGAGGTAAATCGTAAAACCCTCTTTATGATTTCATCGTTTATTTATCGTGAGAATATCATGAACCAAGATCCGAGGTTTGGGATCCTCATCGGGGTCGAGCCGGGCAGTGGTGATCGAGGATCACCGGACCGCCACGGCTGGAGCGACCCGGCGGGAAGGATCGCGCGAACATGGTTCGCTGGGGAGCAGGCGCTCGCCTGAGGACCAGGCGCCCGCCTGGTCCATGTCGCGCGCGAGCGCTAGGCGCCCAAGCGCTCGCCCCGTGCTGCTCGCAGCGAGCTACGAGTTTTCTCGTAGCAGATTCGCGTGCGACGCGAGCTGCTGCACGGAGCCATGCGGGCTGATCCGTGGTGCACGCCTGAAGGCGTGCGGGGGCCTGATCGAACAGCGGGGGCTCGTGCCTCCGCTAGGGTTTGATAGGGCTGGTCCTCGAGGTGCTCGGGCATGGCTAAGCGGGCTGTTCGCGTAGGGTTTTGGAAACCCTTGCGGGCTGCTTTGAGCAACCCTCACGCCACGCATGAGATGCGATCGATCGCCTCGGGTACGCCCGTAGATGGTGATCGATCGGGCTTCTCCTCGCGTCCGGCGACGTGGGTTTTTTTCCGGTGGCGGGATTTCGATTGGAGTTGTTGTTCCGCAACTTTACAAGTCCGGATATTCGAAGGATTTCGGTCGGAATTAATTAGATAATTTATTTATTTAAATTTATTAATTCCGGGATATCGATTTCCAACACAGCTGTTGCAGTGGAAGACATTTATCTGTTTTAGAAATAGGATTTCATTTCGAGTTTATTGCTTTATGTACCCCTTTATTTTAGAAAGAACTTCTGTTCTGGTTTCTATTATTTATGAATGGATATTTTATTTCTTTAATCATTTGATGATTTTGATAAGAAATAATGGTATTATCTATTCTGGTACATTAGATAGCAATAATATGAATGATGAATCCTTAGTCTACCACGATGCAACAAACCGTTCTATAACTTGTTTTACTTATTAGATATATTTCTTTGTTAAATCATTGTACTTGTGAATTCTTATACTTAGTAGTATTTATTCAAATAAAATTCAAAAAGGTCAAAATTGATTTGATCAATTATAGTTGAAGGAATGTACCTTCCGACCTAAGAATTGAATTTGGAAGATAATACGACTGAGCAAACCTTTCTGGATAAAGGATAGAATTCGGACAAGTATTGAAATTGATTAAGAATGATTTATGCAAGTATGTGTAATTACAAAGGTATGAGTAATTCTTGTAAGAATACTCAAAAATGGATTAGAATACTTGATGTGCCATAAAAGCGAAGTGTTTTTGACAAAAAGCTGTTATGGGGAACCTTCGAAGTATATCCATTAGAAGCCTGCGACTTAGTCGCGGAGGCTACCACCTATCTAAATAACACATAGCATAATCAAATATTGGGATCAAGTCTCAAATGACTACTCCATACACTCACGTGTAGAAATGGTGTGTCGGAAATGAGAAATGGAATTCTAATAAATAAAAGGACAAGTTGTTCGGAACTACCTATGTTCTATGGATATTTCTGGAAACAACGGCACATTCAATGTGGTTGTAGGATATCCTAGGTGAACAAAATATTGTGTGTTCAATAGTACTATAAACCAGAAGGACGTTATAAGCTCTAACGCCCGGTTCTTAGAAGAAGACTATTAGATAAACCACAAAGCCCGAAATGACGTAATACCTTGGAATGAGAGAAAGGACAAAGACTGAGAACCAGCCAAACTGAGTAGTAGTACGCCACTAACTGCACCTACTGTTATTACTGTTTATACACCGGAATGCCATTGCAGTGGGAGGTTGTTTGACAACCGGAGATCCTCATAAGACTAGAAGAGTTTCGAACTCTGGATCTAGTGAAGATGAAATCGATCCCTAGCTCTGCACAGGGGCAGTACTAGATCTAAATGTGCCTGCTTAGAAAGCAATAAGCATTATTGTTAAGAGGCACGCATCACTCAGCACGCAGGGCAAGATCATTTAGAGTACAAGCTTAGTTAAATCCATGTATGGATTGATACAAAGCTATAAATCGTGGAACTTGCGAATTGATGAGATAGTCCATTTGATGGATTCATCAAAAAGCATAGACGATTGGTGTATTGGAAACGTGATGGAAACAAAGTGGTGTTTCTCGGAATTTTATGGAGATAACATTTTATCATTGGCAACAATATAAATATGTCGTCAGACATAAAATGATGGTTGTCTAAACGAATCAGGATATAAGATTGAGTAAAAGTTGGAACATGTTCTTAAGATCTTTGGATCTAAGAATAAGAACATCGTACTTCTCCTAGATATCTTATACGATTATGGTTTGTTTTAAACATGCATAATTTTGAGAAAAGTTATTGCCTTTCAGACACAAAATACATCTATCTAAAGAAATGTGTTTTGAACACATGAAGGAGATAGACGCAGACAAAGCAGTTTCCTGCACTAAGTGTGGAAAGCTTTATGAATGCAATGTTGAAAAACAAGAACCTGATATCAACTATGCGGTTAGCGTAGTGGGAGGATATCAAAGTAATCTCAACAAGAGAAATTAGGATGCTGTAAAAGTACTTTTGAAGAACTAGATTACGAAGCAACACGAATTCTTCTTGAATTACATATTCTCAGAACTCAAATCAGAGAAGGACCAGTGTAAGTCGATATCAGGCTATGTGTTCACTTTTGGAAAAGGTGGAACCTTAAAATGAAAGAGTGATAAGCACGACGCTTCTCGGACTCTCTCATAACCGAATAGCAGCCTCAGAGGCAGCGGAAGTTTTGGTTGGGTTCCGGATTAACCTCTGGACTTGGATATGATTCTTAGTTCACCAAGGGCTATTGAATAGCGGTGCATGGTAAACTGAAAGAAGTCATAAGTCAAAAAGGTGACGATAACACATAGAGCAAGTACCACCTGATACGAATCATCGTCGAGGGAGACGACGATGTAGTCACCAAGATAACTTCAGAGCGGCAACCTAGATTGCTCATTCACATGGTACTTCTTGGAAGTACATTTTAAGCACGTGATGAGCATGGTACTTCTTGGAAGTACATTTTAAGCACGTGATGAGTATAGGAGTCGGGAGTTTGGAAGAAATGACTAGACCTTTGTACAAGTGGGAGATTGTTGGAGTTGTGTACTTAATGTCTAGATTTAAGTAACGGTAACTCCCGGTCATAGCATTTAATCTATTTAATTAATAAACAATTGTTTGCTTTTAATTATTCGATAATTAAAAATATGCAAAATATAGTCCTGGATTATATACGTTGTAGTTAGTATGGTGTGCGACGTCACACAGAAGATCATACTATCGGTGACTCGTATTTAATTGAACAGTTGCTCACGACTTAGATGGACACAAACCAATCCATCGGTATAATCGTTGTGTGAGAGAGAAAATAATTTGCCTTAATTATTTTATCACACTTGTACACTTGGTGTATTGGGCGGATCGCTTGAGATTTATCGATTAGGATTGCCTTCGATAATTGATTTAAATCTCAGAGTATTTTATTCTCAATCCCCGATACTATTACGGGTGTATATATTTTATATAAGTGACTTTGATTTTTCAAAGGAATTAACCGATTTAATTATTGGGTTAATTACCGGTTAAGTTGGGTCACTATATTTTATATATGACATGCCGTGAATACTTGACGGGAAAGTGTATCCCGTAAGGGTTGATAATATCCCCTAGATGAGTTCATAAGGAATTATTATGTAAACCTCATGAGTGGATTTGTTCCGCATAATAATTAAGGTTGAATGGTACTATTCTTGGATACAAGAGATGAATAAATTAATTAGCAATAAATTAATTTTATTCATGGATATTTAAATCTTAAATACACGGAATAAATAATACTACCGGAGAAATATTATTTGATATAATATGGTTTAATATTGGGAGTGCAATTAATTTATATAGTGGAAAATAAATTAATTAATATTAATGGGATTAATAGATTTGGGCTTGGGCTCAATTTAATCATTAATATTGGAAGCCCAGTATTCCACCTCCTTTAGATTCCCTACGTAGCCTATAAAAGCATTACATGGTCTTCACAATTCAAGACACAACAACATAAAATTATCATACTTGATATTCTAGAGAGTTCGTGAAGAAGATCCATAGAGTTCGGAGGATCGTCGCCCACACGACGTTCGAACGAGGTGCAAGGAATACGTAGGAAGATTCAAAGGTCTTCAATTGATTTCGTTTCTCCACACAACGAATCAAAGGTAAAATTATAAACTCTCTTGTATGATTTTATGTGAATAATTGTGATATATACATGAACGCATGATCCGGGTAAAACGTCGAGACCGGGATACGGGGATCGTGCGATCCCCGTCTGGATCGAGAGGGGCGGTCGAACCCTAGGGTTCAACCGCCGGCGTGCGTCAAGAAGGGAGCCCCGGCTGGACGCCGAGGCAGACGATCGACGGGGGTCGATCGTCGGGGACGCCGCGGGCTGGTGCCGCGGCGGGTCCCCTCCGCCCCTCGACGGCGGCGCGCACGAGGAGAAGCCCCGGCTGGACGCCGGGGCTGGGGCGATCGAGCCTTAGCTCGATCGTTGGGGGGACTGCCGCGGGCTGGCACCGCGGCTGGTGGCTCCCCCCACCTCCGGCGATGGCGGTGAGTCGCCGGACTCACCGCCCGGGGCTGCCGGAGCAGCCCCAGCGATCGCGTGCGATCGCGAGCCCTGACGGGGGCTCGGCTTGGGTTTTGCCACGGCTTGTCCGCGATGGAGCTCTCGTCGAGCCCAGCTCTGTTTGGTGGTTCGCGTGTTTCCGGCGATGGGATTTCGGTCGGGGTTATCAGTTCCGTAATTTTTTGATACCCCGGGATATCGATTTCCAACAGAAAGGGTACCGGTACTTCTGTAAATGTGGAGTGTTGAAAGTAAGTCGGGGTAGACGACTTATTTTGCGAGGCGAGAGAAAGATTGATGGATTGTATGAGCTGTGCGGCAACACAATTACCACGAGGGCAACTGCCTCTGCCCAAGGAAGTCATTCGCCGGAAAGTGAGTCGGGATCACTTTTGGTTGAAAATCCATGCATGTGTGATGGTGTCGGGGACACCGGGAATACTAACCCGAATAGTATTCAAAAATCGGAGATCGAGCCTAGGCGTACTATGGATAGCACTGAAGCAATGGCGAATGCAGGTGGTGCTGATAGTAGCGAGAAGGCGAGACTTGAGAATGGAGATTGCGTGATGGTCACGGAGCTTGGCGGTACCCAAGGGATGATCGGTGCAACTTCGGTTTCTTGTACTAAGTTTGGGTGTGGCTCAAACTTAGGTTGCTCATGCTTTGAATGAGCCCTACGAGGCTAGGTGGAGGGAAGAAAAATTGGTCTATGATCGTTGGAGGATGGTGCGGCTTTGAGTCGCGGAGATTCTCGTCAAGGTGGAGATTTGTTATATATGACTCGAATCTGGCCCAACAAAGGTGTCGGCCGACAGCTAGGAGTGTCGGCCGACAACTCCTTTTTTTCTCCAGCGTTTGCGTCAAGCTTAAGAGGCTGTGGCGCGAATGCGTCAGACATGTCGGCCGACAGCGTGGGAGTGTCGGCCGACACCAAGAAGATTTTTGCGCAGATTCAGCGCAAAGTATTTTTGCGTGAGAAGGAGTTTTGCGTGGGTTTTTTGTTTTAAATAGGGAATAAGAATTATATGGAATATAATTTTATTCTTTATTAATTTAGGAGTCATAAATTAGGAAAAAGATTATTCCTAATTCTAATTGTTTCCAAATTTGATAGGTTTTCTACACCTATAAATTGGAGTTCTCCGGTAGACGAAAATCAGACTAGACGAGTTATTGTAAGCCTCAACGATATAGTGAATTGTTTCTTCCTTCCCGTGGTTTTTCCCGTGTTTTGGGTTTCCACGTAAATTCTTTGTTCGTTCTTTTACGCATATCTTTTTCTTTGTGTCGTCTCGTGTTTATATTCGCGAGCGCCGTGCGCGATTTGTGCTTTAAATCGCAACAAATGCCTAATTTGTCTTTCTGAAACTGACTTCAAGTCGACTCATTCTCACCCCGGGGAGTGGAATGGAGCCTAAGCCACTTGGTCATGTGGATGACACAAATTAGAGACCTTCGTACCATTTCTTAAAATGGATCGATTGTCTGCTCGGCTCCCTCATCTAATGAGAGATAGGGTTGTTCGGTGAATCATGTTGGGGATCGTGCATGTATACGCAGCGGAAAACAAATTTTTTTATGAAAAACCGTTTTTCATTAATGTAAACATTTTACATTATATTGTATTTTATTTATTGAAAATCATATTTTCAATATTACATGCATTGATTTAATTCAAATCTATTAGAATAAATAATCCACCGTTTAATTTAATTATCAAATAATTAAATATTTAATTCATGCATCTCATACTACATAAATTAAATATAGCGCAATTAAATTTATCAAATAAATTAATTACTTCTAGCAATTATATTTATCATATAAATTAATTACTTTTAGTGCAATTATATTAATCATATTAATATATCACACTAAACAATTAATTATGTAAACATGAGCACATAATTAACTTGCGTCAAATTGATAATTAACATAATCATATTATTTAATTCTAATCAATTAGTTTATGTAAACATTCGCACATAATTAATTTGCGTTAAATCGACAATTAACATAATTATATTATTTAATTCTAATCAACTTGAATTGTGTAATTAAATTAATCAAATTAATTAATTACACATATATAATTAATTACGTAAACTTGTGCACATAATCAGTTTGCGTAAAATTGACAATTAAGATAATCATATTATTTAATTCGAATAAATTTTAATTTAATTTACATTTAAATTAATCACAATTAATTTTTCTTTATCAATTAAAAATCTCATTACATAGCGCAAGCATTAACAGTAAATAGCCCAAACATTTAACGCAAAAAATTAAATCTGAATTTAATCGTAAGTACCTCAGGGATTCATCGTACGAAACTAAGTTCGTCAGAAGTCGCGCGGATGCGACACGGGGACGGCACGGGTCGTGTGCGGGAAGAGCCGAGCGAGTGGCGGGGCTCTCGGCTGGACTCGTGTGTCACGGCTAGAGCGCACGGGCGCGGCTCGGGCTGTGCTCGGGCGTTCCTTTAGCGTCTTTTGTCTAATCAGGTTTCACCTCGTATAGGTAATCCAACTTACGTATTGCACTAGAAATACGTAAGGGAGAATACGACGGGAAAGACGAGCCGGAAAAACGGTGCCGGAATCGGATTCCGGCGAGGGGAGGCGGCTGCCGGCGGCATCACTAGGCGGCGGCGGGCGGCGGCTCCGGTTGTCGGCGGTCCTCCGAGGGAGGCGACCGAGGGGGCGGACGAGAGGGAGAGAGGAGATGAGAGAAAGTGAGGCTAGGGTTTTGAGCTCTTCACTTGGTGTGTTTATTCTCATGCCTATGGAGCTCCTTTTATAGGTGAAGAAAGGAGCTTGTTGGGCTCAAACCCTAATGGATCAGATCCATTAACCCTAGCCGGCCCAATACATTAGCCGTCATTACGTTTCTCCAAAATTGACAATCAATTTCATCTCCGAAAAATATAACGATTACATTTTCTTTCTCGTTTTAATTTTCTCATCAATATGAGATAATAATAAAAATTTCCAATTTCACATAATCGGAAAGCCCATTTCAGGGGTACTGCTAAATCGGGAAATTTCCCAAAATAGAAAGTGTACACCATCGTGTCCGTTTTCTTTAGCTCAGTATTATTTCCAATTCATAATCACAATTATGAATCTCGGATTCAATCATATTGACCTCCGACTATATGTACTTAATTAACAGTTAATTAATTCATTATCGTATTCAAGGATCGGTTTACACGAGAATGTGACCCTCAATGGTTCAGGTGTATAACTAGCCGTGGGCTCACAACATATTGTGATTCGAACAACATATTGTTCTTGTTTCAACTACTCCCAAGAGTTTTAGATTAATAATCATATTATTTAATCTCCGAACAAGTCGGTGCCCAACGAATCAGTGACGAGCGTCTAGCAGCCACGCTTCACTAATTCCCTAGATACAAATGAAATGTCTGCAAGAACCTTGTAATATAGTTAGCGTACAGTACGAACCCTCCGATACATATGTCCCGATCAAACTAGAGATATTGGTTAATCGAGATCTCTTGTTGAGTTTGATAACTGTGCGTACGTTCTAGGTTTCGTAAAATCCAGTCGTGATTGATTCAGAGAAACACATTTCTCTAATCACCTCACTATTCAACTCTGGCCAGAGATTCCGGGACTACGAACCATCAGAACACACAGGACATCCATGATCTATATCAAGCGATCAGATCCCCTACTACCATGCACAGACTTCACATCAGATTTCCAACTGCACGAACATTGTCTCCTTTTTCGACTTACTCCCTTTCCAGGGAATCAGAGACATGTCACGATACAGCTAGTCCTCTGATGAAGTCACGGTGATGTCTGGGTCTTAAGGATTAATTGTGTACAACTATATTATGGAATTCTCTACTCGATCAGTGATAACCACTTAGAGATTCCAGGGAGAGGGGGTTCAGTGAACTCATCAACAGTGAGCACCCACTCTAGTATGTCGATTTCCCAACACTGAGGCTCAAGATTAGCCCACATACACTAAGTGATAGTCTCAAGGGGGAAAGGCCGGGTATCCTTGTTATTGGCGTAACCCATCGACTAGGAACTGAGTTTGACCAATTACGTTGCGTTAACAGAATTATCTCTCGGTTTCCACAAAACCGAATTCATACAACATGTGTAACTGTACAGGACTATATCTATGATTCAACATTGGGAGCAGATATAGTATATGCCATTAATATAGGTTTCATTAATTTACGAAATAAACCGTTATATAACGGAATACGGTTAACCGCTCGGCCAACCGTTGGCTCGCCGGTCACCTATTCCAACAATATCCCACTTGACCTAGAGCCAACTATCCATGAACCTTATTCCCATCGACTCTCGATGTTTCTCGCGGACATATTCACATAAAGGCCTGGTACAGGGATCTACAAAGTTATCTTCCGAAGTGACACTCTCGACTCCGACGTCACCTCTGTCATTGATCTCTTAGATCACATGATATTCTCTCAAGTACATGTTTGGACTTCTGATGAGATTTCGGTTCCTACGCATTTGCTACAGGACACCGTATAATCACAGTACAAGTTACTTGATTATTTGCGTCCGGAATTATAACCAACATTTGGATAAAGTTCCGTGTCCAAAACAGTCTCTTTTACAGCTTTAGATGCTGCAACATATTCAGGTTCTCGTGGTAGAATCATTAGTCGTTACAGGAACCATTCCAGCATACGACACCACCTCTAAGCTCGAATATGAATCCCGATATCGACTTTTAGTCATCCACATCCGGTTGAAAACTAGAGTTCGTAAGTACCTCTAAATTCAACTCGGACCTCCCATAGACTAAGAACAATTCCTTAATGCTTTTGATTGCTAGTGCTCAAGGATTTCGTCCTTCACAACTTCAAATAAGCCGGTCTTGGGTTCGACTGATATTCACTTGTGACACTCACAACATTTATAATATCACGTCTAGTACACAGCATGCCATACATAATGCTCCCTAGTGCGGAGATATATGTGTTGTCCATTTCATCTCCTCGAATTCCATCAACATTACAGTCACACGAATTACGAGAGATGAACCCATGGGACATTGGCAAGAATCTCTTCAGGATTCTTCCATGCTAAACCATTTCAGAAACAGTTTTTATGTACAAGGATTGAGAATATTGTGCATCCTTCTAGATCCATATCTAGATTGACGTATCACAATACGTAGGATGCCTCTCCTCAAATCCTTTATTCGAGAAACGTGTGGATAACGGTGCTTTCGTTGACTGCAACATCACTCAATCATCCCTATGATTAGTATGTCATCAACGTAGAACACTTAAATTTCACTGCGCTCCCACTAACCTTCTTGAATACAAGGTTCCTCCAAGTTTTATACCAAGTCAACGCTTTGACTATTGTATTAAAACACATGTTCCATTTTAGGGATGCTCGTTTCAATCCATAAATGGATCGCTGGAGTATGCAAACCTTTTGCTCCTTTCCAGAAAATATGAAGCCTTCCGGCTGCGCTACAACTCTTCCATAATATCATATTCAATGAAAGTAGACTCCATATCTATTTTCCATATCTCATAGTCGTACTATGCAGAAATGGCCAGCAAAATTGTAATGGACTTAAGCATAACGACTGATGGAAAGATTACCTCATAAACAACACATTGTCTTTGAGTAACTTCTTTCGCCATCATCCTTGCTTTAAAGGTCACACCTTTCTATATATATACTCTCACGTCATAATTAATAGATCAAAATGCAGCCTTTTGGAACGATTCCCTTTGGTGGATCTACCAAGGTCAAACCTTGTTGGAGTACATACAGTCCATTATGAATTTCATGGCAATAAGTCAATGTCCCATATTCGTATCCAATACGAATCAGTTGAAGTTTATTGGATCATATCCATCGTCAACTTTATCTTGATCATTATCAAGTTGGAACCGTCTACCAGGTACCTTTCGAACATTTTCGGATTTACGAACCGATAGATGAAGAGGTATATTAGTGGTTTGTTGAATTGGTTCATCTCCAAGTACTTGTGTTCGAACTTCATAGTGTGGTTCATATTCTCGAACTATTTCGAGATTTACTATATTGTCTAATCTATCGAATAGAAACTTCTTCTCTAAGAAGGCAACATTTATTTAAACAAACATTTTGTTTTAGAAATATAGTAGAACATGTATCCTTGTGAATGTTCAGGATACCCCACAAAATGGCATAAGCCGGATCTACTATCCAACTTATCTCCCACTAGCCGCTTCACGCAAGCAGGATACGGGGGTGCCCAAGTTCATATGGTGTGGTTTTAACTGCTTTGGTGGTAACACTATTTAGCAAATGGACGACTGTCAAAAGTGCAGGACTTTTACAGTTTCGTCGACAATTTGGTGAACCCCTTTGTGGATCGAACCATGTCCAACAAAGTTTGATTCCAACATTCGGACACTCAATACAATTAAGGAGTTCCAGACAGAGTCTATTGCCAGAGAATCGTATTCTCCTTTAGATAGTCAATAAGCTTGGTGCTTAAATATTTATTACCACGATCATATCGTAATTAAATACAGCAACCAAGTTGGTTTCCTACTTTGATGTCTAAAATTATTGATCATTTCAAAATTAGAGACGTGTACTTCATAAGTACATTAGGTAGTTGAAAACCACCCCCATCACTAACACATTAGTGGATCACACATCTCCGTTTGGATCAAATCCAATAGACCTTCAACACACTCAACTAGCGTGCTAAAGTTGTGTGGGGTTTTGACTTATATCTATTGCTGATATTTGGGTTTAGTTCATTCTTATTTATTTGTTTAATCGTCTTTAGCAAATCATATTTGCTTCCCTTTGCATAAAGAAAATCGGATTTCCAAAAACAAAATTAAAACCTTTATCATCTATATCAAATATATAAGTAAGATCTAATAATAGAACGTTTCTATTAATAGCAGGTTTCTAAATTTAGACGAAACAAATAATCAATTGTTCAAAACAATAGAATAACTAAAACCTAGTACGAACCTTTGTCAGAACGCTTCTGCCCAAAGTATTTCAGCAGTTATGGCACTTAGACCTTTATTCACACAATGATGGCAAGCGTCATCAACTCATTTGTTGACCTTGTTCTTAGTCGCCCTTCTAGTATCACCTTTATCCATCTTTATGCTTAGACCGGAAACCATTTCTGTCATTTTCTTCAAGAAGAACACTTCTTTCATGAAGAAGCAATAATGAGAACAAATTTCTCGTATTGATGGTTGACTCTTTGATCAACATCTTGAACAACTTATCCATTGAAGGGTCGAGCTTTTTTCATGTTGTAGTTCATAATGAACGATTCATAAGAACTAGAAATCCACTTCTCATAAGTGGCATTCCTCATCAGTCAAAGGTTGAGTGAGATTATCAAATAATCTATTCTCAACTACATAGAGGCACTCATCAACTTAAATCACAAGATTGAGATTCCAATTCAAATGGTTTGGGCCTGTGAGTTTTGATTTGGATTGGTCGAGTATCGATGTTACGGGATATCTTAGAGAATATTACTGAGAAATATTAAGAAGATTAACATTGAGATAATTCGTTATTAATGATTACAATTAAATGTTTGGTCTTTATCATTTAATTGTCTCCCACTAAATTTTTCGAATTCCGCTATCCTCTAGCAGACAGACGGGAAAACTTATTTTTCCTTAGTTGGGCTTTAGGTCCAATAGCGTGAATATAACCCGTAGTTAATCTAGCCCGATTACATTCACCTAAAGGTAGAACCATTTTCAATCACATCTCTATGTGACCCTAAAGATTACTTTTCCTCACCATGACAATGAACTACGTTAATCATACACTTCAAAGTAAACCATGTGTCAAGACCGACCTACCGATGTTAAAAGTGAAAGTTGGACTCCAGTAAACATGTGTAAGCCCATAGTTAATCTATCCGACCACACATATTTAAAAGAATCGTAGCTAACACCTCTCCATCTTATGTCAATAAATTACAGCTAACTCACAAGCAGTACTCCCCGCTAACACGACATACCATACTACTTGTAAGTGGCTTTTACATAATTTATTGTCGGTAGAAGGAAAGGAGAAAGAACGACACATCGGTTATCCTTTAAGGCTTGATATACATTCTCGGGAGAGAATGGAGGAGTATAGGATTGGTTATCTCATCAGAATAATCGTTATACATTCTCAGGAGAGAATGAAGTGAGTGATCGATTGTTGATTCTTAACAACTATGTCCTCTATAGGTCATCCTAACGAGCACATACGATCATAACATATATCACAATATATATCTCACATAATTCACATAACATTTAATCACAATTAAAACGAGGTATGCAAATTAAATGGTGCTCTATTAATTAACTTGATTTAACAATTAAATCAAATAATTAATCTATCACCTTGTTGATCGAATATTTAAGTCAATTATTTAATTGGTCAATAAATAATTTCACTAAATTAAATATTGATACTTCCTTTCTATTTCAATTTATTAATATCTTAATAATCAAAACGTGATGTCTCGAGGTTTCTAACCACCGATTCATCATGCGAGCGACCCTATCTCCCATAAATGGGGGAGCCGAGCAGACCATCGAATCATGCCATCATATGGCTCGATTTCTCTAATTTGTTTTAACAAAAACAAGTCTAGATGAATCACTCCCCGAGGTGCATTCATGTTCGACATTGAATTGTTACTTGATAACAAATCAGGCATTGTTTCGATCTATTATATAAGAATAAATATCTTAACAGAAATAACTAAGTCCCAATTAAACAACATTAAACCAATCAATTCAACAAACAGCATGCTTTAGGTGATTATATTCATAGACAATTAATCAATTTCAGAACCTACGCTCTGATACCACTGTTGGGGATTCATAGACAATTAATCAATTTCAGAACCTACGCTCTGATACCACTGTTGGGGATCGTGCATGTATACGCAGCGGAAAACAAAAAAAATTTTGAAAAACCGTTTTTCATTAATGTAAACATTTTACAGTATATTGTATTTTATTTATTGAAAATCATATTTTCAATATTACATGCATTAATTGATTTAATTCAAATCTATTAGAATAAATAATCCACCATTTAATTTAATTATCAAATAATTAAATATTTAATTCATGCATCCCATTAATTACCTCTAGCAATTATATTTATCATATAAATTAATTACTTTTAGCACAATTATATTAATCATATTAATATAACACACTAAACAATTAATTATGTAAACATGCGCACATAATTAACTTGCGTCAAATTGATAATTAATATAATCATATTATTTAATTCTAATTAATTTGCGTTAAATTGACAATTAACATAATCATATTATTTAATTCTAATCAACTTGAATTGTGCAATTAAATTAATCAAATTAATTAATTACACATATATAATTAATTACGTAAACTTGTGCACATAATCAGTTTGCGTCAAATTGACAATTAAGATAATCATATTATTTAATTTGAATCAATTTTAATTTAATTGACATTTAAATTAATCACAATTAATTTTTCTTTATCAATTAAAAATCCCATTACATAGCACAAACATTAACAGTACATAGCGCAAACATTTAACGCAAAAAATTAAATCTTAATTTAATAGTAAGTACCTCAGGGATTCATCGTAAGAAACTAAGTTCGTCGGTAGTCGCGCGGATGCGACGCGGGGAGGGCACGGGTCGTGTGCGGGAAGAGCCGAGCGAGTGGCGGGGCTCTCGGCTGGACTCGTGTGTCACGGCTAGAGCGCACAGGCGCGGCTCGGGCTGTGCTCGGGCGTTCCTTCGGCGTCTTTCGTCTAATCAGGTTTCACCTCGTATAGGTAGTCCAAATTATGTATTACACTAGAAATACGTAAGGGAGAATACGACGGGAAAGACGAGCCAGAAAAACGGTGCCGGAATCGGATTCCGGCGAGGGGAGGCGGCTGCCGGCGGCGTCACTAGGCGGCGGAGGGCGGCGGTCCTCCGAGGGAGGCGACCGATGGGGCGGACGAGAGGGAGAGAGGAGATGAGAGAAAGTGAGGCTAGGGTTTTGAGCTCTTCACTTGGTGTGTTTATTCTCATGCCTATGGAGCTCCTTTTATAGGTGAAGAAAGGAGCTTGCTGGGCTCAAACCCTAATGGATCGGATCCATTAACCCTAGCCGGCCCAATACATTAGCCGTCATTACGTTTCTCCAAAATTGACAATCAATTTCATCTCCGAAAAATATAATGATTATATTTTCTTTCTCGTTTTAATTTTCTCATCAATATGAGATAATAATAAAAATTTCCAATTTCACATAATCGGAAAGCCCATTTCAGGGGTACTGCTAAATCGGGAAATTTCCCAAAATATAAAGTGTACACCATCGTGTCCGTTTTCTTTAGCTCAGTATTATTTCCAACTCATAATCACAACATATTGACATCCGACTATATGTACTTAATTAACAGTTAATTAATACATTATCGTATTCAAGGATTGGTTTACACGAGAATGTGACCCTCAATGGTTCAGGTGTATAACTAGCCGTGGGCTCACAACATATTGTAATTCGAACAACATATTGTTCTTGTTTCAACTACTCCCAAGAGTTTTAGATTAATAATCATATTATTTAATATCCGAACAAGTCGGTGCCCAACGAATCAGTGATGAGCGTCTAGCAGCCACGCTTCACTAATTTCCTAGATACAAATGAAGTGCCTGCAAGAACCTTGTAATATAGTTAGCGTACAGTACGATCCCTCCGATACATATGTCCCGATCAAACTAGAGATATTGGTTAATCGAGATCTCTTGTTGAGTTTGATAACTGTGCGTACGTTCTAGGTTTCGTAAAATCCAGTCGTGATTGATTCAGAGAAACACATTTCTCTAATCACCTCACTATTTAACTCTGGCCAGAGATTCCGGGACTACGAACCATCAGAACACACAGGACATCCATGATCTATATCAAGCGATCAGATCCCCTACTACCATGCACAGACTTCACATCAGATTTCGAACTGCACGAACATTGTCTCCTTTTTCGACTTACTCCCTTTCCAGGGAATCAGAGACATGTCACGATACAGCTAGTCCTCTGATGAAGTCACGGTGATGTCTGGGTCTTAAGGATTAATTGTGTACAACTATATTATGGAATTCTCTACTCGATCAGTGATAACCACTTAGAGATTCCAGGGAGAGGGGGTTCAGTGAACTCATCAACAGTGAGCACCCACTCAAGTATGTCGATGTCCCAACACCGAGGCTCGAGATTAGCCCACATACACTAAGTGCTAGTCTCAAGGGGGAAAGGCCGGGTATCCTTGTTATTGGCGTAACCCATCGACTAGGAACTGAGTTTGACCAGTTACGTTGCGTTAACAGAATTATCTCTCGGTTTCCACAAAACCGAATTCATACAACATGTGTAACTGTACAGGACTATATCTATGATTCAACATTGGAAGCAGATATAGTATATGCCATTAATATAGGTTTCATTAATTAACGAAATAAACCGTTATATAACGGAATACGGTTAACCGCTCGGCCAACCGTTGGCTCGCCGGTCACCTATTCCAACAAATCACTGGTTAGAAACTTCGAGTTTCACTTATGATTCTCCGCGTCTTGATTTAAAAGATTAAATGATTCAAGTAATTGGGAGTCAATTATAAAAATCTTTTGGTGTAGTAAACGTCCACACCACGTGGCTTGCTATATTGAATGGGATTTTGGAATAATTGATGTAGACAGTTATAGTGAAATTGTAAATAATAGTAAGTTGTCGTAAACGTCCACACCACGTGGCTTGCGGTGATGTAGCAATTCCAAACGATTTACCTTAGTACTGAGTAATGGTTTACACTTAGATACGCGTTATAGTATCCTTCCCCACGAAGTTACGCTATAAGTGATGTATGACCAAAGAAAATCTAATTGCAAAATCATTTGGGTGGGTAAACGTCCACACCACGTGGCTTGCCTTACCTGATGGGATTTTACATGTAATTAGTAATTTAATGATATTATTTGAGGGAGATAATATCGGATATTAAATTGATTGTTTGTTTATATGTGCTTATAGGTTTAGAGAAAAGCTATGAATCCACTTTCTGTGATACTCAAGGAGAATAAACTCACTGGCCCCAATTACATTGATTGGAAGAGAAATTTGGACATTGTCCTGATTGCTGAATAGTACAAGTTTGTACTCTATGATGTATGCCCTGCTGAACCCACGGGTGCCTCAACTAATGAGGAAAAGGAAGCATATCGGAAGTGGAAAAAGGCTGATGAAATGGCTAGGTGTTATATTTTGGCTTCCATGTCAAATGTACTCCAAACCCAACATGAGTCGATGGCCACTGCCGAGGATATGTTGTACAACCTCAAGGATATGTTTGGGCACCAAGATCGTGCGGCAAGGCAAGAAGCCATGAGAGTCCTTATGACAACTACTCAGTCTGAAGGAACGCCCGTTGGGGAGCACGTTCTTAAGATGATGAGTTTGTTGAATGAACTTGAGATCCTAGGAGCTCAAATTGATGCTGAGACGCAAGTCGACATCATACTCCAGTCTCTGACCCCTAGTTTTGAGCAGTTCCGCATGAGTTATAATATGGGTAAACTATCTTATACACTTTCGCAACTCCTGACTGAACTGAAGGCGGCAGAGGGGATCTACAAGAAGGGCAAGTCTCAAGCGCTTGTAGCTACCAAGTCCAAAGGCTTGAAGCCTGTTGGAGGTAGGGGCAAGAAAAGGAAGCAAGCCTGGAAACCCAGTGGTGCCAAGAGGAGTGGACCACGAGTGGGGGCTGCAAAGCCAAGGGGCAAGTGTTTCCGATGCAATAAGTCTGGACACTGGAAGTCTGAATGTCCTCTCAGAGGTATGAATTTTTTTTTTAGCCATAAAAACATAGTCAGCAGTTTTATCTACCAGAATTCTGGTGTGTAGATATGGAACCAGTGACGGTATGTGCATTTTTAATGCAGGGGTTCCAGAAAACCCGCCGGCTTAGAGAAGAAGAGTTCAAGTCTACATGGGCAAAAGCTGTAGAGGAGGCAGTTGTTGCAGTGGAAGAAATTTATCTGCTTTTAAGTAGTTAAAGGATTTCATTTCAAGTTTATTGCTTTATGTACCCTTTATTTTAGAAAGAACTTTGTTCTGGTTTCTATTATTTATGAATAGATATTTTATTTCTTTAATCATTTGATGATTTTGATAAGAAATAATGATATTATCTATTCTGGTACATTAGATAGCAATATGTGAATGATGAATCCTAAAGTCTACCACGATGCAACAAACCGTTATATAACTTGTTTTACTTATTAAATGTATTTCTTTATCAAATCATTATACTTGTGAATTCTTATACTTAGTAGTATTTATTCAAATAAGATTCAAAGGTCGAAATTGATTTGATCAATTATAGTTGAAGGAATGGACCTTCCGACCTAAGAATTATATTTGGAAGATAATACAACTAAGCAAACCTTTCTGATAAAGGATAGAATCCGGACAAGTATTGAAATTGATTGATACTGATATATGCATACGTATGTGTAATTAGAAAGGTGCGAGTGATTCTTTCAAAGAATACTCAAAGGTGGATTAGAATACTTGATGTGCCATAAAAGCAAAGTGTTTTGACGAGTCAATGGACACAAAGCTATTATGGGGAACCTTCTAAGTATATCCATTAGAGGCCTGCGATTTGATCGCGGAGGCTACCACCTATCTAAGTAAACACATAGCATAAATAAAAAGAATGGGATTGGATCCCAAATGACTACACCATACACTCACGTGTAGAAATGGTGTGTCGAAAATAAGAAATGGGACTCTAATAGTAAAAGGACAAGTTGTTCGGAACTACCTATGTTCTATGGACATTCCTGGAAAAACAACGGCACATTCAATGTGGTTGTAGGATATCCTAGATGGACAAAAGATTGTGTGTCCAATAGTACTATGAACCAGAAGGACGTTTTATCGCCCGGTTCTTAGAGGAAGACTATTAGATGAACCACAAAGCCCAAACTGACGTAATACTTCGAAATGAGAGAAAGGACAAAGACTGAGAACCAGCCAAACCGAGTAGTAGTACGCCACTAATTGCACCTACTGTTATTACTGTTTATACACCGGAATGCCATTGCAGTGGGAGGTTGTTTGACAACCGGAGATCCTCATAAGACTTAGAAGAGTTTCGAACTCTGGATCTAGTGAAGATGAAATCGATCCCTAGCTCTGCACAGGGGCAATACTAGATCTAAATGTGCCTGCTTAGAAAGCAATAAGCATTATTGTTAAGAGGCAAGATCATTTAGAGTACAAGCTTAGTTAAATCCATGTATTGATTGATACAAAGCTATAAATCGTGGAACTTGCAAATTGATGAGATAGTCCATTTGATGGATTCATCAAAAAGCATAGACGATTGGTGTATTGGAAACGTGATGGAAACAAAGTGGTGTTTCTCGGAATTTTATGGAGATAACATTTTATCATTGGCAACAATGTAAAGATGTTGTCAGACATAAAATGATGGTTGTCTAAATAAATCGGGATATAAGATTGAGTAGAAGTTAGAACATGTTCTTAAGATCTTTCGATCTCCAGATAAGAACATTGTACTTCTCCTAGATATCTTATACGATTATGGTTTGTTTTAAACATGCATGATTCTGAGAATATTGCCTTTCAGACACAGAATACATCTATATAAAGATATGTGTTCTGAACACATGAAGGAGATAGGCGAAGACAAATCGGTTTCCTACACTTTAAGTGTGGAAAGCTTAAAGAATGCAATGTTGAAAAACGAGAACCTGATATCAACTATGCGGTTAGCGTAGTGGGAGGATATTAAAGTAATCTCAACAAGAGATATTCGGATGCTGTAAAAGTACTTTTGAAGTACTGGCTTACGAAGCAATACGAATTCATCTTGGATTACATATTCTCAGATCTCAAATCAGAGAAGGACCAGTGTAAGTCGATATCAGGCTATGTGTTCATTTCTGAGAGGAATGGAACCTTAAGATGAGAGAGTGATAAGCACGATGCTTTTCGGACTCTATCATAACCGAATAGCAGCCTCAGAGGCAGCGGAAGTTTTGGTTGGGTTCTGGAATGACCTCTGGACTTGGATATGATTCTTAGTTCACCAAAGGCTATTTGATAGCGGTGCATGGTGAACTGGAAGAGGTCATAAGTCAAAAAGTGATGATAACACATACAGCAAGTACCACCTGATACGAGTCATCGTCTAGGAAGACGACGTTGTAGTCACCAAGATAACTTCAGAGCGGCAATCTAGATTGCTCATTCACATAGTACTTCTTGGAAGTACAGTTTAAGCACGTGATGAGTATGGGAGTCGGGAGTTTGGAGGAAATGACTAGACCTTAGTACAAGTGGGAGAATGTTGGAGTTGTGTACTTAATGTCTAGATTTAAGTAACGGAAACTCCCGGTCATAGCATTTAATCTATTTAATTAATAAACAATTGTTTGCTTTTAATTATTTGATGATTAAATATATGCAAAATATAGTCCTGGATTCTATACGTTGTAGTTAGTATGGTGTGCGTCGTCACACGGAAGATCATACTATCGGTTACTCGTATTTAATCGAACAGTTGCTCACGACCTAGATGGACACGGACCAAGCCATCAGTATAGTCGTTGTATGAGGGAGAAAATAATCTGTCTTGATTATTTTATCATACTTGTACACTTGGTGTATTGGGCGGATCGCTTGAGATTTATCAATTAGGATTGCCTTTGATAATTGATTTAAATCTCAGAGTATTTTATTCTTAATCCCCGATACAATTGCGGGTGTGTATATTTAATATAAGTGACTTTGATTTTCCAAAGGAATTGACCGGTTTAATTATTGGGTCAATTACCGGTTAAGTTGGGTCACTATATTTTATATATGACATGCCGTGAATACTTGAGGGGAAAGTGTATCCCGTAAGGGTTGATAATATCCCCGAGATGAGTTCATAAGGAATTATTATGTAAACCTCATGAGTGGATTTGTTCCGCATAATAATTAAAGTTGAATGGTACTATTCTCGGATAAAAGAGATGAATAAATTTATTATGCAATAAATAAATTTTATTCATGGATATTTAAATCTTAAATACACGGAATAAATAATACTACCGGAGAAATATTATTTGATATAATATGGTTTAATATTGGGAGTGCAATTAATTTATATAGTGGAAAATAAATTAATTAATATTAATGAGATTAATAGATTTGGGCTTGGGCTCAATTTAATCATTAATATTGGAAGCCCAATATTCCACCTCCTTTAGATCCCCTACGTAGCCTATAAAAGCACTACATGGTCTTCACAATTCAAGACACAACCATAAGATTATCATACTTGATATTCTAGAGAGTTCGTGAAGTAGATCCTTAGGGTTCGGAGGATCGTCGCCCACACGACGTTCGAACGAGGTGCAAGGAATACGTAGGAAGATTCAAAGGTCTTCAATTGATTTCGTTTCTCCGCACAACGAATCAAAGGTAAAATCATAAACTCCCTTGTATGATTTTATGTGAATTGATCGTGATGCATACATGAACGAACGATACGGGAAAACGACGACCTTCGGGGACGGGGATTCGATATCCCCGACGAAGGACGAGAAGAGCCCTCGGCTGGGAGCCGAGGGGTGAGATCGAACCTAGGGTTCGATGGCGGAGGTCCGCACGAAGGGAGCCCCGGCTGGACGCTGGGGCGAGCCGCGGCTGGTGCCGCAGTGGTCAGCTGGGCTGACCGCCCCTCCCCACGGCGTGGGCGGTGAAGTCGCCGGACTCACCACCCCGGGGCTGCCGGAGCAGCCCCACGCGATCGATGGTGATCGCGAGCCCGCGGTGGGGCTCGACTAGGGTTTCGACCGCGGGTTCATCCCGCGGCGATTCTCCGGTCGGGCTCCGGACATCGTGGTGTTCGTGATCGGATTCCGGCGATGGGATTTCGGTCGGGGTTATGTTTTCTGCAATTCCATTAACCCCGGGATATCTATTTCCAACACTTTCTCTCCATCTCGGTCACCTTGCTGTAGAGGTCCAGGAGGCCCGCCTCGGGTCCCGGTGGTTGCGGGACACGGATCCCGGGGCCCTGTTCCAGTTCGGCGCGACGAGTCTTCTCCTCGTCGTTCGCCCCGAACCGGTCTGCTAGGGCCAACTGATTGCTGGCCTCCTCGCCGAGATCGAAGACGAGTCGGTGGGCGAGGATTGTGTATTGGTTGGAGCCGGCACGGCCTGGTCCGAGGCGGTCGAACGCGCTGTGGCTGGTGTGTCCCGGTCCCAGGCGACCGAAAGCACTGCCCTTCCCAATCTTTTGACCTGGACGAATAGAAATGGAGGTTAGAGTACGCTTACGCTGTATGAGGTCGGACATGGCCACGTCGATCTTTTCAGGAGGGTCCAAGAGGAGGTGCATGTCCCGGGCCGGTGTCTCGGGGGGAGGTGGTCCGCGTCGGAACTCGGGATCCGAGCGATGCGCATGGCGCTGGGTCTGCTGGCGGCGTCTGAGGCGTCGGGCCTCGGAGCTGCTGCGGAGGTATTGGTTGGACGTGTTGTGGCCGTCACGCTCCCTGGCGGTAGCGGCGTCTTCGTTCCCGGGGATTTCCCCCGGGTTCTTCGGGGAGAGTGGCGGGGCGGCGTCTGACTCGACGGCTGGCATCTTCCCTCTCTCCAGCTTCTTCTTTGTGGCGTAGCGGGAGGAATCTGACGCGGTGGCTTCATCAGACATGGCTTCGGCTCTCTTTTCTTTCTTTGGGTCTAGTATAACAACCCCCTCCTTCTAGCGCCAAATGTTTTAGCACGTTTTAGTCGGGTAGTATGGTACGGGCTGGGCTGTGTATAGAGGGTTTGGAACGATACTAATACATGTAAATTTATATTTTGGAGTAAGGGTTGAGCTAGATCTAGAAAGGAAACAGAGGTTTTGAGCTCGAAGCTTCTTCTGAAGGATTTCTATTATCCAGCCTTTTAATATCGAGTTTATTCACTCATTTGTGTCGCCCTTTAATCTGAAGGGATAAGCCCCCTATTTATAGGGTGTTATGGAATGATCACATTCAGACCACGTACTACGTCTATAGTATTAAATGAAGCTAGTAACGACCCGGGCCTGTGATCCGATGTGCAGATGAGGCATGTGGGCTCACGTGGGAGATGTCTCCGTTCTTCCTGGGATGAGCCCTTCCCCAGATACTGAATGCGTGGCTCGGGCTGCGGGCTGAACTTGAGCCTTCCGTCGTTTCTATGTATGGGCTGCATGGCGGGCGTGTGTAGCGAGTCAAGAGCGTGACCCGGGTCTTACACCCCTGCATGGCTCGCATGACGAATCAGTGACCCAGGCCTCGGGGTGAGCATGCATCTTGCGTCATACCCTCGCGTGGCTCGCTTGACGGACCCGTGACCCGAGTCGCGGACGCGCCCCGAGACCCTTTCCCGTGCGGATCCCCCAGAAGATTCGAGACCCATGATCCGAGGCGCGATGCGTCCCAAGCGCTGTCTCTCTGCATGGCCTGCTTCTGGCGGGCCCTTGCCCTCGTGCGACATGACCCGAGCCATGAGCCGAGCTTGAGTCAAGTGCTTCCCTTCTCATGTTTAGCTTTGGGTGGGCCCTTGCCCACGTGTCCCAGCCTCGGATATACGTTTTTCGTATTTGATTTTTCTACCCCCAACACTGTTGTTCTCAAATATATTAATGAATAATTAAATAAAAAGCATGCATTGTATTTAGTGCAAAATAGTTAGTAAATATAATTATTATGTGCCATAATTAATGTATTCTTAATAAATGCAATTCACGATTTTAATATTTAGTTTAATGTGTTTTTTCGTATAAATCAATTTTTTAAAATAAAAATATTAAAAAATAAATATAAATTATTTATTATCATATAAATCATTAATTATTATATTAATATTAATATTTTTTAAAGAAGAGGTTTTGAAAATGAATTTTTTATTTTTATTTATCATTAAGAATACGAATAAATTGAGTATGAAGGTATAATTATGAGACAAATAAAATAATTGTTTATCAACAATTTTATTTTCAATTTAAATGGCTTGATTATTAAAATGTCAGAACTAAAGTTTTTAAATGTAAATTTTTTCATATATGTTACTGTTATGTTTTGTTGTTTTTTATCATTTTTATTTTATGATTAAATTATTAATTTTGATTTTTTTTGTAGGTTGGAGTTCAATTATGTTGTTAAGAAATATCGATCACACAGCTAGATTATGTAACGGCACTCGATTGGTAATAACAAAATTGGGAATCTATGTTATTGAAGCGAAGGTCTTCGGAGGAGAAAAGCGAGATGAAATTGTCTACATTCCGAGGTTGTCACTTACGCCTACAAATTCAAAATTGCCCTTTCGCTTTCAACGTCGTCAATTCTCAATTATGATATCTTATGCTATGACTATTAACAAAAGTTAGGGGCAATCTTTGTCAAAGGTTGGGTATTCTGTTGAGAGACCGGTGTTCACACATGGATAATTGTATGTTGCAGTTTTAAGGGTGACTAACCGAGCATGGTCGAAATTCTTAATGTGTGATGAGAATGGTACTACAAATGTTGTGTACAATGAGGTTTTCAGAAATTTGGATTGAACATAAATAAAAAAAAAAAAATTTTATCTAGGTTTTCAAGAGTAGGATTTTAATTGTTATGTTACAAGAGATTTTTAGAAATAAGCAATAAAACTGTTAGCATTGTATTTATTTTTTATAAATCATTTTTGCCATCAATCGGTGTTTACACACGGACAATTGTATGTTGCAGTTTCAAGAGTCACTAATCGAGCAAGATTGAATTTTTTTATCTGTAGTGAGAGTGGTAACCTGACGAATAAGACTACATAAGTTGTGTATAAGGAGATTTTCAGAAATTTTTCGTGAATATAAATAATATTAATATTTTTTTTTTATCTATGTTCAATAGAGATATTGAACAAAGTTATTGGCTTTAACTATAAAACTCTTTTTATCATATACTGTAAGTGCATAAGATAAATTTAAAACTCCATAGATTAAAAGTTTGTAAAAAAAATTATTTTATTCATTACAAACTAATGTATACAAATATAAATATTTATAAAATTGTTTAAACATATATACTTAAATTAAGTTAAAAATAAACCGGGTAAAACTTTGAGTGAGAGTTAATGTATACAAATATAAATATTTATAAAATTGTTTAAACATATATACTTAAATTAAATTAAAAATAAACCGGGTAAAACTTTGAGTGGTACTCCCGGTGCAGCGCCCGGACGGAAAGATACTAGTTTTAGTAAATTAGAAATACAAGTTAATTTTTGAGGTATACATAGATGGAGGCAATTATAATTCTTATATTAAAATTCACTCTCATTGTTTCATTTAATATTAAATTAAGGAAACATTCCCAAAATACCTTTAACAATTCAAATAATAATAATTAATTTAATATAAATAATATGCTTAATTGTTATATTAATCAATAATTTAATTTAAATCTATGTCACTTTATTACATAAATTTTTATCTATGCATTTCCAAGACAACACATGCAACTGGAAAAAGATAAGAAACACGATGAATAGTTTTTAATTCGCTAAAATAATGTAAACAAGAATATTATTGAATCACGCTAAATAGTTTCAATTCGTTAAAATAATGTAAACAAGAATATCATTGAATTACGCTAAATAGTTTTAATTCGCTAAAATAATGTAAACAAGAATATCATTGAACCGCGAGATAACAGCTTACACTGAGTAATTTTTGTAAATTAATTAATTATTATTAGGTGATATAATTAACACTAGTTACGTACATCAATTAATAAGAATAATAAGAGTAGTTTAGTCATCATGTATATTCAATGTTGCCCTACTATATAAATATAAAATAATAAAGACTCTATGAAAGAATATGAAAATTATAGAACCTTACAATATAAGAATAAAAAGATTGAGTATTTTTTCTAATAATAACAATTAAGGAGTCTTAAACATTAAAACTACCTAAATTTTATATTAATCAAAAATAAAAATTAATAAATATTAATGTTTGACAGTTTTAATATTTAATTAATATAATTATAAAAATTAATTACATAACAAAGGCTTAAATCCATCGATCAAGTAAATTGGCTTCAGAAATTACATACATCCCTTTGTTTAAAACCCCAAATCCAAAAACTCCTAGATTGAAAACCGAAAACCTAATCAAATAAACGAAATCGAAGAAATAACGACGAAGGTATGGGAGGATGAAGCATACCTGTCGGATTCAGGTCGTCGCCGCTGTCGGAGATGGGCCTCTGCCGGAGATGCTCGCCGCTCGGAGTCGAAGTCGCTAGTCGCTGCGCCGCTGATGTAAGTGAGAGATGAAAGTGAGAAATGAAAAAGAGCCCCTCTGCCCGCTGATATCTGTAAAAGCATTAGCGGCCACACTTTTTGCGACCACGCATGGTCGCAAAAGGCCATCCATGTGGCAGTGACTTAAGCCTATTTCCAGCGTGAAAATTCATGTTTTCTGAAATACATTTTTCGCGACCACGCCTGTGGTCGCAAATGGCATTAGCAACCAGTGATATTAATCGCAACCACGCCTTTGGTCGCCTAAATATAGGCGGGAAGCTGGCGGCATTTTTTTGTGAACAAATAGCGACCATATGTATTTGCGACCGCGTGTGGTCGTTGTCGCTAAAAGTCTTTTTTCTAGTAGTGTATTTATTAATAATAATTATTATTTATTATTTGTGTCATGTTTTTTGAAATATAGTGATATATAAAAAAAACTGATAAATAATAAAATAAATCTTAAAAAATAAATCTAATAAAAATGAGCGTAAGATAAAGTGAGTTTTTTTTATTTAATTCTGTTATTAGAACAATTAAACATGTATTTATATTAATTTAGTTATTATTATTTTTTGTAATTGAAAAAAGTATTTTGCTGTATGGTGCCCTTAAATACTATTAGCCTAAACAATTGAAGAGAAATATAATATAAAGGCAGATTCCATATTGTTTTCTCCATATTTTTACAAACAAATTTCCATCAAAATATATTTTCGAAATCAATGATTACAACAACTAATTGTAATGAATACATACGAAACCATCAAGGCTATGACAGATTAAGGCTTCATACCACAACTACGAAATCGCTATGACAGATTATCCTTGCCGAGTTGTCTGATTGCGGTTTGAGCTCGTCACCAGTCTCTTAATGTGTGCGGTTTGAGCTCGTCGCCGGTGTTGGAGTGAACCCTAAGCTACGGGAGTTATTGGGTAAAATTTGGGGTGTAAATTATGTTGCATCAAAAATAGTTTTATCATTTTAGGTTTTATGAAAAAATTTAATTAATTAAAACTAAGATAGTATTTTAAATTTTGTATAATTTGATAGTATTTATCAATTAATTAATTTATTAATTTCTTTAAATGAAAAGGACAGTAGGTATAATACTTATTTTAAAAGTGCCCTCATCTATATGGATTAATAACTTATCTTAGAAGTTTTATGAGGGCACTTCTAAGATAAGTATTATACCTTGTACCTAATCTTTTTTCTAATTCTTTTACCAGGCACTCTGCCGATACTGTCATTTTCATTTAAAGAAATTAATAAATTAATTAATTGATAAATACTATCAAATTATACAAAATTTAAAATACTATCTTAGTTTTAATTAATTAAATTTTTTCATAAAACCTAAAATGATAAAAATATTTTTGATGCAACATAATTTACACCCCAAATTTTGGGAATGCTGCTCTAATTTAATATTAAATGAAACAATGAGAGTGAATTTTAATATAAGAATTATAATTGCTCCATCTATGTATACCCCTAAAATTTATACTATTACGAAAGTGTATTGTAGTCAAGAAAAATATAACTAGTGCTCTAGTGCATAAATAAAAAAAACTATTAAAACCCTCCGCTAAAATAAATTTAAAAATATAAAATCCTAATTTACAAATAAAAAAAGAACTAGACTAATAATAAAAATTAATAAACACTTTTCCTTAAAATTACCGAAAATATATTGTGAAGTACTCCCTCCTCTTTTTTTTATAAGGCGTTTTACTATTTTTTTTATTTGCTTAATATTGATCGTTTTAACATGTATTAACTCTAAATGCATTTAATAATTATCTTATCATTAATAATAAACAATCAATTTTATTATTATAATAATAATCTTAACGAAAGATTAGAGAAGTTTAGGAGTTTTATATAAAAAAATGTCTTCAAAAATTATTTAATATTAATTTAGAGCTTTAAGTGAGATATAGATATTAATAAATAAAGTATAATTTTTTTTTTAATTTGTGTGTAAAAGGCTAAAACGCCTTATAAAAAAAAGAGAAGGGAGTATATTTTATGAAGTAAGTTATAATTTTTTAAACCAAGTTTCAATTTTTTTCTAAAAAACCCTTAAATTTATTACATTTTAATTAATTTCTTCGTGAGATATAAATATTAATAAATAAAGTATAATTTTTTTTTAATTTGTGTGTAAAAGGTTAAAACCGCTTTATAAAAAAAAAGAGAATGGAGTATATTTTATGAGGTTTAAGTTATAATTTTTTAAACCAAGTTTCAATTTTTTTCTAAAAAACCCTTAAATTTATTACATTTTAATTAATTTCTTCGTTAACTAATATGAATAATTTATTAAAATATTACTTATCAATTTATTTATAATAATTTAAATTTTCTTACCAAATTGAATTATGATAGTAAATGAGTAAGATAATTAAATTATTCTTACGTAATATTATTTACAATAAATTAATCTATGGTATTATATAAGATCCTAATATTATGGGTAGCGCTATTCGCACTCTCAATTACTTTAAGTACACCTCTATATATTTTGAAATTTTAATTATTTATTATTTTTGTTGATATACTACTGAATTTTCCTAATTTGTCCTTAAAAAAACAATACACCACGTTATTAAATTTAATTACCAATTTATAATAAAAAAAAAAAAAAAAAAAACTGTTTTCCTTTCTTATTTTTTGTCAGCGTTAATTCATAGCAGCTAATCTGGGTTCTTATTTCTAGGGTTTTTTGAGTCTCCTAATCTCGTTGTCTCAAGAGAAGCGGCGGTGGTGCTGGCCGCCGGTGACAACTTCGGCTTCGAAAATTCGTGGTGGTGGGTTTTGGTATCGTTAATTCCGGCTTCGGAGATTCGTGGTAGTGGGATTTTGGTATCCATGGTTAGGAACGCGATTAAGAAGATTGATGATAATTTGAGTTCTCGTTTATGAATCACGTAATAAACGAAGAAAATCAAGGGATAATTGCTTAGAAAAAGAATGAGACTGGGAGAATTGAAGAGACCGAGGTTGATGAGCAGTAACATTTTCGATTTTGAAGGTCGTTCATGTGCCGATTAATTTAGTTTAGAATTTTTAGTGGGGTTGAATTTAATTGTTTGTTTAATTAATTGTTTTCAATTTCAGCGTCCAAACTCCCAAATATCCATTGAATTTGAGAGAGAGATTAACAGATGAATGATATTAAGAGGGGTGTATTCAATTAGAATTTCATTGAATTTTTTTGGACTTTAAAAAGTCCATGGAGTTTCGTTGATTTGGAAAATCCACGGAGTCTATGCAGAGTTTGACTTACTTTATATATGGATTTTCGTAGAGTCTGATAGACTTTCTTTTATAAATATATTTTTATTGATTTAAATGGATTTTTACAATTTTTAAACTAGTAAATCATATAATTAAAAAATAGTTATATTGTTTTACAATAACTTGATCAATCCGGATTTTTAAAAGTCCATTAAAATCTTGAGGTATTCAATACGGATTTTAAAAAGTCTTTAAAAATCTAACGGTATTAAAAAGTTAATGGATTTTAAAAGTCAATGGATTTTAATTGATTTTATGTCCAAAATACAAAAGAATTCCATCATTTGAAATCTCTCATAAATACGTGAGATTTCTATGGACTTCTATTTTTCATTGATTAATTTATTATAAAAAAATAATAAAACATAAAAATATATAAAAAAACAAAGTAGAATTAATAATAAAATTAGAAAACATGAAAAAGATAAAAATAAAAAATAAAATAATATTTTCAAAAAATAATACTATAATAAAATTAATATTAAAATTATTAAAAATCTTTTTTCAATTTTAGTCTCGATTAGTTCACAAGATTGAATGATCAATTCTCTTCCGGACCTTCGATTGATTGTTTTCCAAGAAAGTTGAGGCGGGTATAGGCTTTCGGTTTTTTCACCCTCTCTTGATCTTCCAACTATTTAAAAAAAGTATGCGAATTCAAATTAATAAATATTTATTTAGTAAAAAATTATATTTGTATAAAAATTATAAAAATAATTAAATTTATTTATCAAGTTATTGTAAAAAAATATAACTATTTTTTAATTATATGATTTACTAGTTTAAAAATTGTAAAAATCCATTTAAATCAATAAAAATATATTTATAAAAGAAAGTCTATCAGACTCTACGAAAATCCATATATAAAGTAAGTCAAACTCTACATAGACTCCGTGGATTTTCCAAATCAACGAAACTCCATGGACTTTTTAAAGTCCAAAAAAATCCAATGAAATCCTAATTGAATACACCCCTCTAAAAGTCCATAAAAATCCTACAGACTCTTGATTGAATACACCCTCCTAAATCTACATTATTAATAAAAGTGGTGTTTTGTTAATTGTAAAAGGCAAATTAGGAAAATTACTTAATATATAAAATAAAAATAATAAATAATTAAAATTATAAAATGATGGTGGTGTACTTGAAGTAAATAGGGGTGCGAATAGCGCTACCCTAATATTATATATAATTTAAAAACAATAACAAGTGCACCAATATAATTGGTGATATATGGAAATCTATGTACCTGATGTAATGTATCGTCTTCCATTGAATTGATGTCATCAAGTATAATTTGATTAATTTATCGTTTAGCAATAAATTAATAATCTTGCAAATTATTTAGCAGTACTATAATCCATTATTATGCCATGATTGATTGGGGAATAGAGTAATAAGATGGCAAATAATATTGAGAGATTGTACGGTCAGGATTATGTTTTAATCGAGTTGGCTCTATAAGGCTCATATCTAATTTGTATTCTAATGATTTGTCGGCAAATTAATTTTATCGATTTTTTTTTTTTTTTTGGTAAAGGTCAATTTCATATAAAAGAAAAAGTGTATAGTACAAAAAGCGCATACAAACTATCTCTCCGATAGCCAAATATAGTACTAGAATGCAAAGAACTACTACCAAGCTATATGCCACACCCTCTCCAATCCCCGTGCCTGAAGAGAATCAGGTAGTCGTAAAGAGATGATCATCTCTCGTATAAAATGAGAAGTCACCACTCCAAACAACACCGAACGACCCTTCTGAATCCTCGTGTTCCTTTCTGAGTGCTCCTGAATGAGATCCCAGACGGCCCGCTGGTGATCCAACTTATTCACGTCTCGAACATTCCAGCAGAGCGTACTACACATGGGCACTCGTGTGGAGAGATGCTATAGGACTCTGCTCGTGAACCACCATGGTACCATCCCCAAACTGTTCATCCCGCAAATCAGCCAGGTCCTCAAGTGAGTCGGACCCGTGCTCATTGGACCCTACATTGATATTACCGAACCCTACTAACCCCGACATCACCGTCCATTGACCCATGGACGGAATATCCCTCGGCTGTAACTCCGCATGCCCATCGCCCGACATCTCTCCTTCAAC
Organism: Euphrasia confusa; assembly: GCA_954870475.1. Lineage (NCBI taxonomy): Eukaryota > Viridiplantae > Streptophyta > Magnoliopsida > Lamiales > Orobanchaceae > Euphrasia > Euphrasia confusa. The sequence goes on from OX940966.1 coordinate 21,020,075, forward strand.
TTCCATAGGCCCCATCTCTTTCAAATCCCGCAGGGCATCAAACGGGTTTGAGGTGAGCCCCCCGTTTGATATTACCGGTATTTGATTCTTGGGAGGTGAAGTAATTTTAAGTTGCTGTACCTTCGGTTGTAATGGTGTCTCCCCGAAAATGTGGCGCTGTCCAGCTCCCGCGTTCTGGTCCAGTAGGTTATGAGTCACCGGAGAAGCCGACGAAGAAGATTCTGACCGATGTTTAACACCTTTTCCGGTAAGAGTCCGTGTCTTCGACCCTACAATTTTCCAGCCATCATCTGAGGGTTCTCGACCACCCCGAGAGCTTGCCATGTTGTTCGACTTGGCCTCTATTCGAGTTAACTTTGGCGGTTGTGGCCTAGCCTCATATCGGAGAATAGGTTTAATAGTAGTCGCGGTGATCCGTTTAGGGCACGTAGTATTACCATGTCCGAACGAATCACACGCCGAGCAGGATTTAGGTCGCCATTCATACTCAATTCCCACTTTGCAACTCCCTTTGTAACCTACTGTTGTGTCATTGGTTGGTTTAAGAAGGATCACATGATCCTTAAAATCCCCATCAATGTTCATCATAACACAAACCCGAGCATAATCCAACCGAGCCAACGACGAGGTGATCACATCTGGATATAGAGGCTGCCCAACTGCACTCACCACAGTGCTGAGACCGTTCGACGTCCAATATTCCATAGGAAGGTTACGAAGCTTCACCCAGATTGGTACCTCCCGATGAGTACGTTTCTCGAGTGTCATGCCCTCGGCCCATCTTTGAAGGAAAAGAGGCTGCCCGGCTACTATCCACGATCCTCCTTCCACCACCATGTATAAATCTTGTACCGAGTTAAAGGTAAAGAAAAAGAAACCATTTTCAGTAGCTTTAACGTCCTTAATTCCCTTCCATGTCGACATCACGAATCGCCGAGTAGTCTGGTATCCAATAGTACGTTCCAAAAAGTATCCCACCAGCGTATTCTCCCATCTCTTACAACCCCCTTGTAACACCTCCCAGGTAGGACGTACGAAAACCTGCCCATTGTTAATTTCTGGGGCAACATAATGTAACGAAACCCTCGATGGTATAAGCGGTTTCACAGCACCTACTTTCTCCCGCATCTGGTCCGATTGCCTACTGATATTACCCACGAACAGATTTGCTAAGGGATTGGGTTCAGGTGGGATCGATCCAAACTGCAGTAACTTCACCTGTGTCGGCCGTTCGATTGCTTCTTTCTGTCGCTGACCAGGAACCTGAAGAACTTGTGCAGGGGTCGAATATGTTGCATCTGAATTCTGAGGACTCGGGTAAATAATTTCAGTAGGGTTTCGGGTCGGGTGGTTACCAGATTTTAAATCAAAACCATCAGCTCCCGATTTAATATTAGGGCTCGCTTGAAAACTAGAATTTTTAGCCGACCCAATTAACTCTGAACCCAAGGGTTTAATTGGCGAGTCAGTGCGTGTCTCCCCGGGTGCGAGCCCTGATGCTTACTATCGAAATTAATTAAATTCTGCGCAAAGTAATTAGTACCTGATTTATCTCCCGAAATAACCGATTGCATAAGATTATTTCCCATGCACGCAGCCCTCTTGGCCTCCAAAAAAACCATCCACATGCATCCCACGTGGCTTTCCCATAACAGTTCCAATAATCGTGGAGTCTTCCTCTTCTTTTTCCCCTATTGACCGGGGTTGGAATGGTAAGTCAATCACTGAGTTTGAATTCAACAAATAATTCAATTCACTAGGGCTTGTTTGTTTCGCTGGAAACACCAAATCAAGCCCTATTTCACGCATATCATTATGGAAATCCGCTGAATTATTTGAATTCAAAGAATAGGGCCCTGTTTGTTTCGTGACTAACACCGAATTTTCCAAAGTTGGGTTAACACCATCATCGATCCCAGAAATTTGAAGAACATTCTCATGATTATTTTGAGCCGTGGCCAAGTTACAATCTTTCGACGCATCCTGAACTCGTTGTTCTTTCATATCATCTCCACCTTTCCCAGCAACCTTCTTCATACTTTCATTACCATCAACCGTATCTCCTTGACCTTTCCCTTCAACCCAATTCATACTTCGAATACCATCAACAGAATCTACCGTTCCCCTTCCTTCTACCGCATCTGACAAATTATTAAAATCAGTGGTATTAAAATTAAAACCTGGAAATCGTGTGGTGATTGAATCCACCAGATCGGCCGAAACATGTTGTAATAATTGTTGCAGATGCGGGGTCTTCAACGGAACCGACCCTGACGAAGACGACGATCCACAAGAAACTGACGATGATGACATAATTTGAGAATCGTTGATCTTGAGCACAGGCACGGGATTAGCTGCTAGTGCTCGGAGTGCGTATCGCCTATTATGGAACCAGTTCAGTACTTGTTTGAATGTAATTTCCACTTTTCCGGATCTCTCAGCTCCGGCACTGAATCTCTTAGCGAGTGCATCAATAATTTCTCGGCCCAGGACTGCGTGATCGTGCGCAAGAAGAATAGCCTCCATCTCCCCAACCTCGACAGAGTTAAAGCGGAGAGAGGGGCCTCCGTTGCTCGGCGGTCGGCCCATCGGCGGTTGGATAAGAGCTTTCAAATCTACAGTATTTATTTATTGACCGTATTATATTTAACTAGGGTCTAGGTGTACTCTTGTTCCACTAAATTTAATTTTTTTTTTTTATTTATGTCAATTGTAATATTTCGAGTTTCAACCATGTGTTGTAATTGTAGGGCGTTTCTAAATATGGAGACTTTAAAAAATATTGAATCACGTTTACACGTTTTCCTTGAAAAATATTTCGACCTTATAACGGCCAAGGTATCACAAAACTTCTTCTAGGATAAGACAATACCACACTTGTTTCTTGGCGTAAAAACAAATATATTATAGAATGTTTATTTGTTATACTTCGTTAACACAAAGCTCTTAATTTTCGTGGGTGTTAGAATCTGATTTTCAACACCCTTATATAGTTGTTGAAACACCCCTTTGGATAGTGAAAATACCCTTTCACGAGGGGCTGCACCATTTGGGAAGAGTTGCACCCTTAGAGAATGGTCACACTTTTTCGAAATCAATTTCTTTAGGTGCCATGCATGCAATTTCGTGGCTGCGTATTACAATCATGAATCATAGTTTGTAGAGTCACAGAATCCTTACAATACTTAATAGCAGACTTCACAACAGAGTAGGAATCAGATATAACATTTAATAACACAATAGGGTTGTAGTCATCAATGTGTTTATCTCCAGTAAGTTTTATGTCTTGGATAAGTTTTGTAATAGAGTCAATATTATCAAAAATATCTTTGCTCATATCCAATTTGAATCTAAAGAAGTTTTCCAACTATTAAAAGCTTGTTATTTAATATTTAGTGATGTTTCAGTGTATAATTCATGCAGTTTTTCCCAAAGTTCTTTTGCAGATTCAAGTTCCCCAACTTTTCTTAACAAGACTCAGATAAAAACAGTATAATAGAAAAATGTGCAAGTTCATTTGTTTCCACTGTAAATTCATTAGAGTCATCACTAGTGTAAGCACCACTAATAGCTTTCAACACTTTTTGTTGAATTAAAATACCTTTCATCTTTTGTTTCCAAATTGCAAAATCATTTTTTCCATCAAATGGTGCTAAATTAAAGCCAGACATTTTGAAAACAAATTTTGTGATGACTCCATTTTTTAAAACAAAAGCGTGCAGAAACTTAAACACACAATTCACAGAAGCAAGTAAAACACAAAGTTCTTCAAAGCTTTTTATTTTTGTAAAGGTCAATCACATATAAAAGAAAAAGAATAACATAAATACAAAATAGCGCGTAGGAGATGAAAACCCCCACCGCACCACCGAGCTAACACACTAGCTCTCCGATCGGCCCAACTACACATAAAATACTAAACAAAATACACAACCACAATCACCAGGCTATATGTCATACCCTCTTCAGTGCACGAGCCTGAAGAGAGTCTGGAAGACGTAACGATCGAATCCTCTCCTGGATAATAGTAATCGCCTAAGAAGCCACTACTCCAGACGACACCGAACGAGCCTCAAAGATCCTCGTGTTCCTCTCGAGCCAAATAAAGTATATCAGAGTCGCGAGAAGTCCACGATAACCGCAGGATATCAAATGCTTCCCACGCCATCGACTAGAAGCCCGTAACACAGCACTATGCCAACTACCACGTGGCCATAGAAATCCCACCTCCACCTCTAATCTCTGTAAGCAAACCTGTGAGAAGGGGCAATCAAAGAAAAGGTGAGCGTGTGTCTCCACATTCTCCCCCCCGGTTGGAGTTGTGTACTTAATGTCTAGATTTAAGTAACGGTAACTCCCGGTCATAGCATTTAATCTATTTAATTAATAAACAATTGTTTGCTTTTAATTATTCGATAATTAAATATATGCAAAATATAGTCCTGGATTATATACGTTGTAGTTAGTATGGTGTGCGACGTCACACGGAAGATCATACTATCGGTAACTCGTATTTAATCGAACAGTTGCTCACGACCTAGATGGACACTGACCAATCCATCGGTATAGTCGTTGTGTGAGAGAGAAAATAATTTGTCTTAATTATTTTATCACACTTGTACACTTGGTGTATTGGGCGGATCGCTTGAGATTTATCAATTAGGATTGCCTTTGATAATTGATTTAAATCTCAGAGTATTTATTCTCAATCCCCGATACTATTGCGGGTGTGTATATTTAATATAAGTGACTTTGATTTTCCAAAGGAATTAACCGATTTAATTATTGGGTTAATTACCGGTTAAGTTGGGTCACTATATTTTATATATGACATGCCGTGAATACTTCACGGGAAAGTGTATCCCGTAAGGGTTGATAATATCCCCGAGATGAGTTCATAAGGAATTATTATGTAAACCTCATGAGTGGATTTGTTCCGCATAATAATTAAGGTTGAATGGTACTATTCTCGAATACAAGAGATGAATAAATTAATTAGCAATAAATTAATTTTATTCATGGATATTTAAACCTTAAATACACGGAATAAATAATACTACCGGAGAAATATTATTTGATATAATATGGTTTAATATTGGGAGTGCAATTAATTTATATAGTGGAAAATAAATTAATTAATATTAATGGGATTAATAGATTTGAGCTTGGGCTCAATTTAATCATTAATATTGGAAGCCCAATATTACACCTCATTTAGATCTCCTACGTAGCCTATAAAAGCACTACATGGTCTTCACAATTAAAGACACCATAAGATTATCATACTTGATATTCTAGAGAGTTCGTGAAGTAGATCCATAGAGCTCGAAGGATCGTCGCCCACACGACGTTCGAACGAGGTGCAAGGAATACGTAGGAAGATTCAAAGGTCTTCAATTTGATTTCGTTTCTCCGCACAACGAATCAAAGGTAAAATCATAAACTCCCTTTTATGATTTTATGTGAAATAATTGTGATATATACATGAACATACGATCCGGGAAACGTACGAACTTCGCGGACGGGGATTCGAGATCCCCGGCGAGGATCGAAGAGGAGCGGCCGAACCCTAGGGCTCGACCGCCGGCGTGCGCGCAAGGGATGCCCCGGCTGGACGCCGGGGCACGCGATCGACCTTGGGTCGATCGCCGGGGATGCCACGGGCTGGTGCCGTGGCGGATCCCCGCCGCCTCGATGACGGCGTGCGCAAGAAGGCACCCCGGCTAGGCCGGGGTGGGCGATCGATCGCGTGATCGATCGCCGGGGGTAAACCGCGGCTGGAGCCGCGGTGGTCAGCCGGGCTGACCGCCCCTCCTGGCGATGGCGGTGAGTCGCCGGACTCACCGTCGGGGGCTGTCCCATACAGCCCCATGCGATCGCCATGCACGGCGATCGCGAGCCCCACGGTGGGGCTCGGCTAGGGTTTAGCCGCGGGTTAATCCCGCGGCGATGCTCTCGTCGGGCCCGGTTCTTCGTGGTGTTCGCGATCGGATTTCCGGCGATGGGATTTCGGTCGGGGTTATGTTTTTCCGCAATTCTGTTAACCCCAGGATATCGATTTCCAACACCCCCCCCACCCCCCCCCCCCACAAAGCACACACGAATCATCCCCCCGGCCAATCCAACGCTTATCCCTAGTCGGCAACTGACCCATGATAACCATCCAAAGAGTAAAACAATGACGTGGGATGCGTCTTGTATCGGTCAAGAGAGCAGCCCACGGCACCCTTGAACCCTCCAGGCGAAATAAAGTATATGCTGAGTCAGATGTGTAGATCCCTGAGCGATGCAAGGACCACCTCACTGTATCAGTCCTCACATCTATACTCGGCAGTCTATCCATAATATCAACAAACTCCTTCGCTAAGTCTGCTGGCCACCGCCATGCCCCATCAACAATCACCATACTCAAAGCCGCAGTCCTAGGAAGTCTCCTGATCCATGGTGCCAATTGGCACACCTCCTCCAAGCGACCCAAAGGATGCCACGGATCTCGCCATAGGAAAAACTGTCTACCATCCCCTACCCGCATTTGTAAAGCTGGTAAAACAGCAGCGCGTAGCTTCAAAAGCTGGCGCCAAGTCCAGGAGCAAACCTCAGGCACCTTAGCACACCAAAAAGAATGCCTCCTCAGTCTATTCTCCTGGATCCAACTGGCCCAAATCGATTCCGGATCCTGACTCAGAATAGCCCATATGTGTCTGGTCATAAGGGCTCGATTTTGAGCAGTGAGATCCCGGATACCCAGTCCTCCCTCCCTAGCAGGTCGACAGATATCAACCCATCTGACCTTGGCGTACCCCGTATTACCGGACCCGAACCAAAGAAACCGTCTCAGCCTCTTCTCAATCTCCTCAATAATCCCCTGGGGGAGTAAGAAAACACTGGCCCAGTAGATATGTAGCGTACCTAAAACTGATCGGATCAGCTGTACGCGCCCTGCATAAGATAAAGTACGAGATGTCCAAGAACCCAGTCGAGCATCAATCCTCTGTATCAGGGGGGCACAATCCCTCAGACGCAACCGAGACGAGGTCAGAGGCACACCTAGATATCGCCCCAGAAGCGTCCCAACAGGGAAATCGAACACTGGCTTGAGTGTCGAAACATCATCCTGTGCCTGGATGGATAGATAGATATTACTCTTCTCTACATTCTCATGTAGACCGGAGTAAGTCGAGAAAAGCTGGACTCCCCGTCTGAGTGTAGCAATAGAAACAGGGTCCGCATGACAGGCAAGTAGAAGATCATCAGCAAAACTCAACATATAAGTCTGGGTCCTCTCACATCTCCAGTGATATTGGAACTCTGGCTCAGCCCGAATATGCCACTCCAAGATCCCATGTAAAACCTCCATCACCAGAACAAAGAGAAAGGGGGGTCACCCTGTTTCAGACCCCGAGCACCTCTGAAATACCCCTCAGCCGATCGATTGATGTTCACCGAGTAGGCCGAAGTAGTGAGACACTCCATAATCCAACCGATGAACACCTGATGGAATCCCATGGTCTCCAAAGTCGTCTGCACAAATCTCCACTCAACCGTATCATAGGCCTTCATCAGATCAACTTTCAGCACACATCTAGGTGGAAGTCGTTTCTGCCCATACCCCTGCAGTAACTCTTGGGCAAGAAGAATATTATCCCCAATACGTCTGCCGGGAACAAACGCAGTCTGGGATCTGCCAACCAATAAGGCCATGCTGGCACTCATACGATTCGAGATAATTTTCGCAATCACCTTGTACAACACGTTGCAGCACGAGATGGGGCGAAAGTCCTTAGGATGCTTCGGGGCCGCAACCTTCGGAATAAGCGAAAGAATCGTCGAGTTCACCTCCCTTACAAGCTTCCCGGTGCAGAAAAAATCTGAAATAGCTGTGAGGCTCTCAGATTTAATAACCGTCCATATCATCATCAAAAGCAAATAGAACATTCTGAATCTCCGCTGCAGTCACCGGCCGAATCATATGCTCTGCCATCTCTCCCGTCAGTCTCCTAGTCACAAAAGGCCGTAAATCTCCTACTACAGGATGAGTAGACGTGCCCAAAAGCCCCTGGAAGAACTTAACGATCGTGCTGCTAATCTGGGATGAGTCATGAACAAGCTCCCCAGTAGCTGTCTCAACCTGAAGCATACGCGATCGAGCCCGACGACTCGCAATACTCCTGAAGAAAAAGGCAGTACACTGATCACCGTCTCGTAACCATGACGTCTTCGCCCTCTGTCGTAAGAAAACCTGCTCCGACTCAACTGCCCGTGCATACAATCGGCGGCAGATGCCATCTAACACTAGTAATGGCTCGAATGTGGGATCCGTGCTCAAATACGTCTGAACGGTAAGCAAGACCTCCCTCGCCCTCGTCACATTCTATCCAAGATGTCCCTGCCTCCTCCTCATTTGTCTGAAAACGCCCTTAAGAAGCTTAAGCTTCTTAACAACTGAGTACATAGGCAATCCATAAATCGGGTGATCCCAAATAGTCCTCGTCTGAGAGATAAAGTCCTCCATGTCAGTGATATGGTTATCGAAACGAAACCACGCCTTGTACCCATGCCAAGCTGTCACCGGATCCAAAGGCAGAAGTGCATGATCCGAGGTCCAGGAAGGAAAAGTGTGATAGATGCTGTCAGTACGGTGCAGTAACCAAGAAGGATTAGCCACCACTCTATCCAAACGTCGCCACTTCCGATCCCTCTCCTGCTGATTATGCCACGTATACCACGGTCCGACCGTCGGTAGGGTGACCAAATCAGCAGCCGACAGACAAGCCTGGAACTCATCATCTGTCCCCATAGCCGATCTACCTCCCAGAGCCTCACTCTCGTCCACGATGGTGTTGAAATCCCCCAACACCACCCAATCAGTATCCTGCAAGTGCTCAGAGATGGAGAGAAGATAATCCCATAATCCTCGCCTCTCAATAACCGTATTGTGGCCATAAACAAAAGTGTAAAACCGTATGACCATTGTTCTTCAAAGCTTGACAATAGACCAAACCACGATAAGGTCAAATAAAGTGAGCACTACAGCATGCAGACAAACACACACTCTAACAAAGTCCCTACATGTTGGAAATCGACTACCCGGGACGAGTCCGTTCGACCACTCGAACATCCGGACATGCCCAGTCGACCCCTAGCATCCCTACTGTGCTCACGACGAAGCCCCATATCCAGTTTACGCCCATCCATCATGCCCGAGGCACAACCTATTGGAAATCGATATCCCGGGGTTAACGGAATTGCGGAAAACATAACCCCGACCGAAATCCCATCGCCGGAAAACACGCGAACCACCTCACGACGCCGGAGCTCGACCGGAGCGTCGTCGCGGGCGAACCCACGGCTAAACCCTAGCCTAGCCCCCGCCGGGAGGGGCTCGCGATCGCTGCCCTAGCGATCGCCGGGGATGCACGCGCATCCCCGTGGGGCTGTTCGGAACAGCCCCCGGCGGTGAGTCCGGTGACTCACCGCCACCGCCGAGGAGGGCGGTGCGCCCAGCGCACCCGCCACGGCCCAGCCGCGGCTGCCCCCGCGATCGACCGATTGGTCGATCGCATGCCCCGGCGTCCAGCCGGGGCTTCCTCGTGTGGGCCCGCGATCGACGCCCTAGGGCTCGATCACACCCCTCGGCTCCCAGCCGAGGGTTCTCTCGATGTCTGCGGGGATGTCGACCTCGCGGTCCATCCCCGTCCGCGGAATCGTTCGTTATCCCGGATCTTCGTTCATGATAATATTACGATTTAATTCACGTAAAATCATAGAGGGTGTTTATCGATTTTACCTTTGATCTCGTTGTGCGGAGAAACGAGATTGTTTGAAGACCTTCGGATCTTCCTACGTATTCCTTGCACTAGCTTGAACGTCGTGTGGGCGACGATCCTCCAAGCTTATGGATCTCCTTCACAACTCTCTAGAACTATCAACTAATGATATTCTTGTCTTGTAGGTGTATTGAATTGTGAAGACCATGTAGTGCTTTTATAGGCTACGTAGGGGATCTAAAGGAGGTGGAATATTGAGCTTCCAATATTAATGATTAAATTGAGCCCAAGCCCAAATCTATTAATCCATTAATATTAATTATATGATTAATTCCACTATATAATTATAATTGCACTCCCAATATTCACCATATTATATCAAATAATATTCTCTCCGGTAGTATTATTTATTCCATGTGTTTAAGATATAAATATCCATGAATAAAATTAATTTATTGCTTAATTAATTTATTCATCTCTTATATCCGAGACTAGTATCATTCAACTTTAATTATTATGCGGAACAAATCCACTCATGAGGTTTACATAATAATTACTTATGAACTCATCTCGGGGATATTATCAACCCTTTCGAGGACACATTTTCCCATCAAGAATTCACGGCATGTCATACATAAAATACCGTGACCCAACTTTACCGGTAATTGATCGTTTATTCTAATCAATCAATTCCTTTGGAAAATCAAAGTCACTAATATTAAATGCACACACCCGCAATAATATCAGGGATTAAGAATAAAATACTCAGAGATTTAAATCGATTATCCAAGGCAATCCTAATCGATAAATCTCTAGCGATCCGCTCAATACACCAAGTGTACAAGTATGATAAAATAATCAAGACCAATTATTTTCTCTCTCATACAACGACTATACCGATGGATTAGTTCTTGTCCATCTAGGTCGTGAGCTACTGTTTGATTATATACGAGTGACTGATAGTATGATCTTCCGTGTGACGACGCACACCATACTAAATACAATGTATATAATCCAGAACCATATTTGCATTTATTTAATTATAAATAATTAAAAGCAAACGATTATTCATTTAAATAGATTAAATACTATGACCGGGAGTTTACGATACTTAAATCTAGACATTAAGTATACAACTCCATCAATCTCCCACTTATACTAATGTCTAGGCATTTCATCCAAACTCCCGACTCACATACCCATCACGTGCTTAATTTTCACTTCCAGAGAAGTGCCTTGTGCATGAGCATTCTAGGTTGCCGTCTCCGAAGTTATCTTGGTGACTACAGTGTCGTCTCACTTGACGATGACTCGTATCAGGTGGTACTTGCTCTATGTGTTATCATCACTATGGACTTATGATTTCTTTCAGTTTGCCATTGCACCGCTATTTTAATAGCCTTTGGTAAACCAAGAATCATATCTAAGTCCAGAGGTTATCCCAAAGCTTCACCACAACTTCCGCTGCCTCTGAGGCTGCAGTTTGGTTACCCATGGTTGAGTCTGAAAAAGCATCGTGCTTATCACTCTTCCATTCTAAAGCTTTACCTCTCTTTACAAGTGAACACATAGCCTGATATCGACTTACACTGATCCTGATTTGATTAGAGATCTGAGAAATGTAATCCAAAGGAAAAGCTCGTCTGCTTCGTAGTCTAGAACAGTACTTCGAAAGTACTCTTACAGCAGTCGAATATTCCTTTCCAGGATTACTTTGATATCCTCCCACTATGCCAACTGCATAGTTGATATCCGGTTCTCGTTTTTCAACATTGCATTTTCAAGCTTTCCACACATCCGGTGTAGGAAACTGCTTTTACTGCTTCTATCTCCTTTATGCGTTCCAAACACATACCTTAGATAGATGCATTCCTTCTTGAAGGTCACACACCCTTCTTGGAATGATGCATGCTAAAATGAACCTTAATCGTATAAGATTTCTTAAGAGAAGTACTATGTTCTTTTCATAATATCCTTGATCTTAAGAACATGATCTAACTTCTTCTTTATCTTATATATCGATTCTATCTCAGACAACCATTATTTTATGCCTGATAACACTTTTACATTGTTGCCAATGTTAGAATGTTATCTACATAAAATCTCCGAGAAACACCACTTTGTTTCCATTACGTTTCTAATACACATTATTCGTCCATGCCTTTTGATGAATCCATCAAATGGATTATCTCATCAATTCGCAAGTACCACGAATTATAACTTTGTTACAATCCATAAATGGATCAACTAAGCTTGTATTCTAAATAATCTTGTCTCTTAGCAATAATCCTTATTGCTCTCTTAAGAGGACATATTTAGTACAGCCTTTATGTAGATCTAGGGATCGATTTCATGTTTACTAGATCCAGAGTTCAACAACTCTTCTAGTCTTATGAACATCTCCGGTTGTTAACAACCTCCCACTACAACGGCGTTCCGGTGTATAAACAGCAATAATAGTAGGTGCAGTTAGTGGTGTACCACTACTCGGTTTGGCTGGTTTCCAGTCCTTGTCCTTTTCTCATACTCTAAGGTATTTCTTCTTTTTGGGCTTTGCGTTTCACAATAGTATTTCTTCTAAGAACCGGGCGTTAGAACTTATAACGTCCTTCTGGTTCATAGTACTATTTGAACACACAACTTTTGTTCTTCCAGGATATTTTACAACCACATCGAAATGTGTCGTTGTCTTTCATAAGTATTCATAGAACATAGGTAGTACCGAACTCTTTCTTTTACCTTTCCTTTAGAGATCTATTTCTTATTTATACACCATGTCTACACTGGAAGTGTATGGTGTTGTCGTTTGGAATCTAATTCCAATCACTGATTATGCTATGTATTCAGACAGGTACTAGCCTCCGTGATTAGATCACAGGCTTACTTATGAATATACTTTTGATATTTCTTCCACAATAGATTGTGTCCCTTGACTTGTCAAAACACTTGCTCTTGTTGTATATCAAGTATTCTAATCCATATTTAGAGTATTCATCAAATGAAGTACTTGTACCTTTCTTGTATGAGTAGACATAGGTCTACATATCAGTGTTTAATCAATTTCAATACTTGTCCGGATTCTTTATCCTTTATCCAGAAAGGTTTGCTTAGTCGTATTATCTTCCAAATTCAATTCTTAGGTTGGAAGGTCCACTCCTTCAACTTAATTGATCAAATCAATTTTCAACCTTGGAATCTTATTTGAATAAATACTACTTAGCATAGAATTCACAAGTATAATGATTTAGTAAAGAAATATCTCTAACAAGTAAAACGAATTATATAGTACGGTTTGTTGCATCGTGGAGACTTAGGATTCATCATTCACATATTACTAACTAATGTACCAGAATAGATAATATCATAATTTCTTCTCAATAATCATCAAATGATTAAAAGAAATAAATATCCATTCATTAATAATAGAAAACCAGAACATAGTTCTTTCTAAAATAAAAGGGGTACATAAAAGCAATAACTAGAAATGAAATCCTATAACTATTAAAAGCAGATAAAATGTCTTCCACTGCAACAGCTGCCTCCTCTACAGCTTTGCCCATGTAGACTCGAACTCTTCTTCTCTAAGTCGCCGGGTTATCTGGAACCCCTGCATTTAAAATGCACATACCGTCAGTGGTTCCATATCTACACACCAAAATTCTGGTAGATAATACCGCTGACTATGTTTTAATGACTAAAGAGGAATTCGTACCTTTGAGAGGACAATCAGACCTCCAGTGTCCAGACTTCTTGCATCGGAAGCACTTGCCCTTAGGCTTGCTGGTCCCTTCACGCGGTGCTTGCTTCTTTGCACCACTGGGTTTCCAGGCTTGCTTCCTTTTCTTGCCCCTACCTCCAACAGGCTTCAAGCCTTTGGACTTGGTAGCTACAAGCGCTTGAGACTTGCCCTTCTTGTAGATCCCCTCTGCCGCCTTCAGTTCAGTCAGGAGTTGCGCAAGAGTATAAGATAGTTTACCCATATTATAACTCATGCGAAACTGCTCAAACTAGGGGTCAGAGACTGGAGTATGATGTCGACTTGCGTCTCACCATCAATTTGAGCTCCTAGGATCTCAAGTTCATCCAACAAACTCATCATCTTAAGAACGTGCTCCCCAACGGGTGTTCCTTCAGACTGAGTAGTTGTCATAAGGACTCTCATGGCTTCTTGCCTTGCCGCACGATCTTGCTGCCCAAACATATCCTTGAGGTTGTACAACATATCCTCGACAGTGTCCATCGACTCATGTTGGGTTTGGAGTACATTTGACATAGAAGCCAAAATATAACACCTAGCCATTTCATCAGCCTTTTTCCACTTCCGATATGCTTCCTTTTCCTCATTAGTTGAGGCATCTGTGGGCTCAGCAGGGCACGCATCATAGAGTACAAACTTGTACTCCTCAGAAGTTAGGACAATGTCCAGATTTCTCCTCCAATCATTATAAATTGGGCCAGTGAGTTTATTTTCCTTGAGTATCACAGAAAGTGGATTCATAGCTATTCTCTAAACCTATAAGCACATAAACAAATAATCAATTTAATTTCCGATATTATCTCCCTCAAATAATATCATTAAATTACTAATTACATCTAAAATCCCATCAGGTAAGCAAGCCACGTGGTGTGAACGTTTACCCACCTAAATGATTTAGCAATTAGATTTTCTTTGGTCATACATCACTTATAGCGTAACCTCTTGGGGAGGAATACTATAATGCGTATCTAAGTGTAAACCATTACTCAGCACTAAAGTAAATCGTTTGGAATTGCTACATTACCGTAAGCCACGTGGTGTGGACGTTTACGACAACTTCACAGCTCTTCACAATTCCTTATAAATGTCTACATCAATTAATCCAAAATCCGTCGATATAGCAAGCCACGTGGTGTGGACGTTTACTACACCAAGAGATTTTTATAATTGACTCCCAATTACTTGAGACATTTTATCTTATGAATCAAGACGTGGTAAATCATAAGTGAAACTCGAAGTTTCTTACCAGTGATTCACCATGCGAACGACCCTATCTCTCATAAATGAGGGAGCCGAGCAGACAATCGATCCACCTTCAACAAAAGGATGGTACGAAGGTCTCTAATTTGTATCCTCGACATGACCAAGTGACTTTGGCTCCATTCCACTCCCCGGGGTGAGAATGAGTCGACTTGAGATCAGTTTTGGAAAGACAAATTAGGCATTGTTTGACAAACTTAATCAATGTCTCTTGTAATGGAATTACAAGAATTCTCCTCCAATGACTTGTCTATATGAACTTCAAAAGCTCATAAAAGTCACCAAGAGAACAGCAATGGAGACGATGGGTATTGTTTCCAATCCCTCTCCCACTTAGCTTTTTACAATAAAGGGATACACTATCTAATGCATAAATTAATACACAATAGCATGCATACATGAAATAAAAGCACATAAATATTAACACAT
Organism: Euphrasia confusa; assembly: GCA_954870475.1. Taxonomy (NCBI): domain Eukaryota; kingdom Viridiplantae; phylum Streptophyta; class Magnoliopsida; order Lamiales; family Orobanchaceae; genus Euphrasia; species Euphrasia confusa. The sequence continues at coordinate 21,035,288 of OX940966.1, forward strand.
AGTCAAAATAATACTAGAATATTATTTTCCGACTATTGTGGCTTTATTCCATCCTTGTACGCATCTTCTAGTCTTCAGTCTTCGTTCTTGAATGCTCCATGTGACGAGAATATTAATTCCAATATTTAAATCTATTTATTTTTAATAAATCCAAAAGATACTTAATTCGAAAATTAAGTCAATCGAATAAATCAAAAATAAAATTAAATATTATTAATATTTTTATTTATTTTATTTTTCCTTTCCAATTCTATTAAATCTCTAAAATCCTATCCAAGTCAAACTTGGGAACATTCTAGAAGACTTCCATAATAGAATAAGGAAATAAAATAAATTAGGAATCTTCTACTTTCCAAATTAATTAATTTCCATCTCCATGAAAATTCCCATAAAATAGGAATAATCAATTAGGAAATAAATTAATTCCAAATTAATTCTTTTCCTTATCCATGAGAGTTCCCATAAATAAGAACACTCAATAAGGAATAAATTAATTCCAATTTAATTCTTTTCCTATTCCATGAGAGTTCCTAAAAATAAGAACACTCAAAATAGGAAAACCGAATTAAATTAGGAAAGTGAATCATGGTAGGAGAAGCACGGTGTGGGGATCCCCGCACCCCTCCCACTCGATCGGCCACCACACCGGGAGGAGCACCGCCGCCCAGCTGGCCGGCCAGCCACCACCGTCGCCGGCGGCAGCCCACGGCCGAGGGGCGATCGGCCCCCTTCCTTGCGGTCGATCGCTCGGGATCGATCATGGGGATTGATCGATCCCCGGTCCTTCCCTCTCATCGTCTCCTTCGTCACATCTCGTTCTCCGGCGATCGTCTCAACATCGAACTATCGTAAAATTAAATTACAATTTAAATTACAATTCTGGTATCGATTCTATACATGAAATCGATCCTATACACTTTCCGGAAAAACAAGAACAATAATAATAAAACTTAAATTCGGCCAACCCCCGAATTTTTACTATTACAAACATTCATCCACACAAAACGAATCTCGACATGTCCGAGAGTTTAATAAAAATTATGACAATAATTAATAAATAATTAACAAGCCATAATAGTCGGAATCCCTGCAAGGTAGAACACAAAATTGAACATATACATGAACTAGAACCAACGCTCTGATACCAATTGTTGGAAATCGATATCCCGGGGTTAACGGAATTGCGGAAAACATAACCCCGACCGAAATCCCTGTTGGAAATCGACTACCCGGGACGTGTCCGTTCGATCACTCGAACATCCGAACACGCCCAGTCGACCTCATGTGACAGCTCTACGCTGACGACGAAGCCCCGCAGCCGATTCACGCCCAGCCGCCGCGCACGAGGCGCAACCGCGCGAACCGGCTGCTGCCCGCTTCAACCAGCGGGCGCTGCCCGCCACCAGCGGCCGCTGTTCACCTTCAGCGGCCGCTGCTCAGCCACCAGCGGGCGCTGGAGAGGCCCTTGGCAGCGCGCGCTGCCTGGCTTCCAGCGGGCGCTGCTCGTGACGAACAGCAGCGCGCTGCTGCTGTTCCGGGCTCGTTTCCGGTCCGTTTTTCCTCTTCCGACCACCGTTCCGAAGGTCCTTGACCCCCCAGTAGTCGAGGAACACGTACCACGACTTCCGGAACCCGATCGTTCGTCCGATGTATTTTTAACGAATTTAGAGATCGAAAATTGCGGAAAAAGGATTCGATCTCATACCTTTGTCGCGTGATTCGGAGGAGCCGAATTGTTGAGACCTTAGCGATTGCTAGCGTATGCCTCTTCCCGACTCCAACCGTTGTGTGGGCAACGATCCGTTGGGTCTCCCTTTTCTGCTCTCTCCTTTCTCAAACCAGCGTTATAAAATCATTCTCTGAGAATAAATTTATTTGCGTTAACAAATTAATTTTAACAGAGAAAAATCTTAATTGCGCTAACGCAATTATTTTCTCTGCTGAAATTAATTGTTGCGGCGTTCTGTAGGTTTAGGAGAGGGCAAGGGGTGGGTTTAAATAGAGTTACACTAGGGACCTCTTAGGTAAATTAATTAGGGGCTAAAATGAAATATTAATTAACTTGGAATACTTAAAAGCAATTCATTAATTAATCGATTTCAAATTTAATTATTATTAATTCCTCTATAAAATAATAATTGAATTCCCAAAATTAATTTAATATTATATCAACAATAATATTTCCGCCGAATTACATATACGACTTTCCCCGTGTTTAAGATATCGAATGTCCACGAATTAATTTCAATTACTAATAATTAAATTAATTCGTTTCTTATTATCCGAGACTAGTACCACTCATCCTTATTATCATGTGGAACAAATCCACCTGCAGGGTTTACATGATAAACTTTATGAGCTCATCTCGGGGACATCATCAACCCGATAAACGGGACACGGTTTCCTGTCTATAATCTATAGCATGCCGTGTGTACAATTCCGATTCCCAATTTACCGAGGATATTGACTAATCAATTAGTCTCACTCACTAGTAAGTCAAAGAACCGAGAACTGGACACACGCACCTATAATTATATAGGGATTAGGAATTCGTATATCCGCAATATCTGAGGTCTAGTTCGATTACTGCGATTAGTATAAATCGAACGCCCTCCCGTGGTCCTGCTCAATACACCAAGTGTACGAGTGTAACATGATAGTCAAGACCGACTATCTACCAGTCACACTACGACGTACCGATGGATTGTCCCTGTCTATCTAAGTCGTGAGCTACTGTTCGATAGTATACGAGTAACCGACAGTATGATCTTCCGCGTGTCTCCTCACACCATACTGTCTACAACGTATACATCAAGGACTATTGCATTAAATGCAATCATGCTTGAATCATATCTCGAATTAAGGTATAGATAAGGAGTTCCGTATTTGCACTAAACTAGACATTTAGAATACAACTCCATCAATCTCCCACTTATACTAAAAGTCTAGTCGCCCTCTTCCAAACATCAGATTCCCATAACCTCGTCACGCCTTACCCAACGCTTTCGCTGGAAGTGCCTCTGTGAACGGGTTTTACCAGGCAATCCTCTCGATGCTATCTAGGTGACAACTGAATCATCTTACTAGACGATCTCTCGAATCAGGTGGTACTTGCGCTCTACGTGTTATCTCCCACTGTGGACTCGTGGCATTTCAAGTTTGCCAAAACCGCTATTCAAAATAGCTTTGGGTAAACGAGAAACCACATCTAAGTCCCTTAGGAAGTTCTGGAGCCACACTGACCTTTTAACTGCCTCAGAGGCCGTTATCCTTTCAGTTTCCATGGTAGAGTCCGTAATGCATCGCTGCTTTACATTCTTCCATGTGACTGCTCCACTTCACAGTGAGAACACATAGCCTGACTTCGACTTTCGACTGTCCCTGTTTGATTGGAAATATCCAAAGGAAACCACTTGACTGCTTTGTAACTCAAAACATAATTCCTGGTCCTCTGCAGGAGCCTAAACATGTTCTTTACATCAGTCAAGTGATCCTTTCCAGGATTACTATGATATCTCATCACTATGCCTACGGCATAGTAGATATCAGTCTCGTGCATCGCATTACATACATTAAGCTTCCCACCATTAAGGTGCAGGGAACTGCTTACTCTTCATCTATCTCCTTTATTATGTCGGACACAAAACTTTAGATAGATGAATTCCACATCTAAAAGGTGAAGACCTTTCTTGGAATTCTGTATGCTGCAACGAGTAAGTGAATTACTCGGACAACCATCCCTTTATGTCCGATAACATCTTTCATATTGTTGCCAATTTAGAAGGATGTCGTCTACATAAAGAATGAGAAAACACCACATCTTTTCTGTCACCTTTTTATTACACACAGGACCTAAACATGCCTTGAATGAATCCATGAAATGGATTTTCTCATAGGTCCGCATGTGTCCAAGATCTCGAAGCTTCCTTCAATCCTAAGATTGATTAAGCTTGCTTACCGAATGCTCTTGGCTCTTTTCGATGAATCCCTCTGGTTGTCCCACATAGATGGTCCCGTCAAGACTTCGATTTAGAAATCCATCTTGACTTCCATCTTCCATGTGAAGACAAAAGAATCCGGATCGACTTTAGCATAGCTACCGGCAAAAAAAGTTTACTCATAATCGATCCATTTCTTTCTGAGTGCACCCTCTCGCAACAAGCCTAGCCTTGAAGGTTTACACCTTCCCGTCAGACCCTCTTTTCATCTTGTACACCCACTTGCCACCAATGGCTTTTACACCTTTGGGCGGTGCTATAAGATCCCATACATGATTTGAATCCAAAGATTCAATCTCATATTTCATCGTCTTTTACCAAGACTGAGCATCTTGATCTTTCAGCGTCTCGTCATAGATCCAGGGATCGGCTTCATGTTCTCCAGGTAACAAGTCCGAAGACTCACCTATAAACATGAACCTGTTGGGTTGTCTAACAACCCTCCCACTACGACGACGCTCCGGTGTATCTTTAGTGACTAAAAATTATAGTAGTGAACTACTCAGTTAGGCTGGTTCTAAGTCTTGATCAGTCCCTCTAAGCACATTAAGTATTACTCTACTCTTGGGCTTGTGATTCTTGCATATATAGTCCATGTCTAAGAACCGAACGTTGATGCAATCAACGAATACCTAGTCCTTTGGACTATATTACATATCTCAATTCGTTTTCTTAGGGTATCCTATAAACAGCCGAATATCTGTACAAGTTTCCAAAGGAATCAAGTTCAGGATAAACGCCGCTGTTTCCAAGGCATATCCCAAAACCGAATTAGGTAACTCCGAATAACTCATTGTCTACTTTCCCATATCTATAAGAGTCCTATTCCTTCTTTACAACACATTATTTTTGCCGGGGCATAAATGGTGTAGTCTGTTGGGAGTTAATCCCATTTTCTGATAAGTATGCCTTACTCCTCAAAGAGGTCTGCACATATCAGAGCGAATCAACTCTAGTACTTTCTTGGATCTTTTCCCTTTAACCGTAAAGGGTTGCTTGGTCATTTACACTTCCAAGTATGATTCGAAGGTTGGAAGGTCCTTTCCTTCAACCTAGCCGAGTGGTCCATCAGCTTTCATCCTTTGAATCGTACTCAAGTTAAAATGATTTAGCCTAAGATTCCATAAGTACATTTGATTCATCCTAGAAGGATCTTTACTCTTATTGGGGTTCGACAATGTGTTATTAGCTCCGGTCTGTTGCATCGTGAAAGAACACGGATTTAGTATTAAATTGTCTATCAATGTACCAGAATAGATAATATCCCCGTTTCCTACTCTGAAAAGTGCGAAACTATCAGAAGAAACGGAATATCCATTCTAAACCAATTTAGAAATCTGAAATGAAATTTCTTTCTAAATGCCGGCACATAAAGACAATTTATTAGAACTAAAATCCTACAGTTTAAAACCATTTAACATCTCCCACTGCAACGGCTGTTACCTTAACAGTATTGCCCATGTAGGTTATTACTTCTTCCTATCTAAGTCTCCGGGTTTCCTGGAACCCCTGCATTTAAGTGCAGACATGATTAGTGGTTTCCGTATCCACACACCAGGTACTGGTAGATAACACCACTAAGCATGTTTCGGTGACTAAGGAGAAGTTAACTTCTAGTTGCTTTGAGAGGACAATTAAAACTTCCAGTATCCAAACTGCTTACAACGGAAGCACTTGCCCCTTGGGCTTGCTTGTCCCATTCCGTGGTCCAGATATATCAGGCCCACTGGGTTTCCGTATTTTCTTCTTCCTTTTGCTGCCCGAAAGCCTAGGAAGAGTCAATCTCTCAGCCATAAGTGCTTTGAGGACCCTCAAAGATTCTCTCAGCTGCTTGAAGTTCAATCAGGAGCTCCGTCAATGAATAAGACCCCTTATTCATATTTTAGTTTAGGCGGAACTGCTCAAAACTTCTCGGCAGAGACTGGAGCACAAAATCAATCTGGGTTACCCCTTTGATAATTTCTCCCAGAACCTCTATCTCATTACGATAGCCCATCATTCTAAGAACGTGATCCCTTACGGGCGTTCTTTCCGACATGATGGCCGTCATGAGTTGCCTCATTTCACTTTGCCCGGCTGTCCTGTCCTGATAACCAAAACTTCTTGAGGTTAAGCATCATATCATAGGTAATGGTCATGTCATGATCCCGATGTCGCAGCACTTTTGACATGAAAGTCATAATGTTGCTCCGCGTCATCTCATAGCCTTGATCCATTTCCAATGAGCTTCCTTTCCTCAGTAGTGGAAGTATCATTTGGTTCAGCAGGTCAATTGACTTGGAGTACACATTTGTACTCCTCTGCAGTTAGGACAATGTCCAAGTTTCTTTTCCAATCCATACAATCAGGTTCAGTGAGTTTGTTGACTTTTAATGGGAATAATACCATATAAAACAAACAATGAGTTTAATTCGATATCATTTCCCTCAAGTGATATCATTAAACTACCATTCATTTCCAAAATCCCATCAGACATAGCAAGCCACGTTCTTGTGGACGTTTACCAGTCCAAATGATTTTATGATTGGATTTCACTTCGGTCGTACATCATTATAGCAGTGACTCCGATGGGGAGGATACTATAAAGCGTACCTAAGTGTGTACCATTTCTCAGTACTAAGTCCACCGCTCGGGAACTACATGTCCACCGCAAGCCACGTTCTTGTGGACGTTTACGTTGACATGCGGTCCTCCACGACTTTCTATAACTGTCGAGCCTCAATTAATCCCAAAGTTCCGTTTCCATTTAGCAAGCCACGTTCTTGTGGACGTTTACTAAAACAAACAACTTTATTAATTGAATCTCACTTATTTAAATGTCATAGAATCTTAATTAACCCAAAGTACCGTTTCCATTTAGCAAGCCACGTTCTTGTGGACGTTTACTAAAACAAACAACTTTGTTAATTGAATCTTACATTTATTAAATTTCACAATTTTATTAATCAAAGCTTGATATCTCGTAAGTGAAACTCGAAGTTTCTAACCAGCGATCAATCATGCAATTGAGCCCTATCTCTCACTAAGTGAGGGAGCCAACCAGACAATCGATCTAGTCATCGAATGACTCGAATGTCTCTAATCTGTGTCATCGACATAACCAAGCGCTTTGGCTCCATTCCACTCCCCGGGGTGAGAATGAGTCGAGTTGAAATTAGTCTTTGAATGACAGATTAGGCATTGCTTTTGAGAAATATAATTGTTCAATTTTATAAGTGGATTTTAAATTCGAATTTTGATCCAGTGATATCCGTGTGTCGACTTTATCCGATAGGGAGGATGACACTAAAGCCAACTCGTAAGTGACACACATCACTATCAAAACAGAGAATGGAGACCGCGGGATTGTTTCCAATCCCTCTCCCACTTAGTATTTTACGAAAGGGATAAACATGCATAAACAATTTAAGCATAATAAAAGCACGTAAACACATATAAAGCATTTAACGTGGCCCCGATTATTATGGCCTTAAATATCTTGAATGCATGTCTTCTCGGATCTTCGTCTCGTTGCTCGTCTCGGTCTCGATCCACCACCGACTCGTCTAAGTGCCAAGAGACGAACCCCTCCCACTGGAGTATCGTCCCGGGCAAAAGCGAGCGTTCCGTGATGTCCGTCGAACCCCCGCGGCGCTGCTGCCAAGCCTAGGGCAGCGGGCGCTGCCCTATATCCAGCGCTCGCTGGAGGAGCTGCAAACAGCGACCGCTGTTTGCCCTCCAGCGGGCGCCGTTTGTGCACAACCTGCTGCGGGTTCGACTTCTCGACCTTCGTTCGTCCGGCCTTCGATCTTCTCTCGATTCACCAAGTAGCAGCAACATTACATAGGTAAGACTAACTACTTCCGGCATCGATCCTATACAGGTTGATCGATCCTATACAATCCGGATAAAACGAAAAACCGTAATAAAACCTAAACGACTCAACCCGTCGTTTTAACTATTACAAACATGCAACGATTATAAAAAAAATCTCGACAAGCCCGAGAGTTTAACAAACCACAAACATACAGTCCAATCACATGACCATAATAATCGGGTTCAAACCTGCAACATAATTCTCGCAAAAATACAACGAACGTACAAAAACCGTCTCTGATACCAATTGTTGGAAATCGACTACCCGGGACGTGTCCGTTCGATCACTCGAACATCCGAACACGCCCAGTCGACCTCATGTGACAGCTCTACGCTGACGACGAAGCCCCGCAGCCGATTCACGCCCAGCCGCCGCGCACGAGGCGCAACCGCGCGAACCGGCTGCTGCCCGCTTCAACCAGCGGGCGCTGCCCGCCACCAGCGGCCGCTGTTCACCTTCAGCGGCCGCTGCTCAGCCACCAGCGGGCGCTGGAGAGGCCCTTGGCAGCGCGCGCTGCCTGGCTTCCAGCGGGCGCTGCTCGTGACGAACAGCAGCGCGCTGCTGCTGTTCCGGGCTCGTTTCCGGTCCGTTTTTCCTCTTCCGACCACCGTTCCGAAGGTCCTTGACCCCCCAATAGTCGAGGAACACGTACCACGACTTCCGGAACCCGATCGTTCGTCCGATGTATTTTTAACGAATTTAGAGATCGAAAATTGCGGAAAAAGGATTCGATCTCATACCTTTGTCGCGTGATTCGGAGGAGCAGAATTGTTGAGACCTTAGCGATTGCTAGCGTATGCCTCTTCCCGACTCCAACCGTTGTGTGGGCAACGATCCGTTGGGTCTCCCTTTTCTGCTCTCTCCTTTCTCAAACCAGCGTTATAAAATCATTCTCTGAGAATAAATTTATTTGCGTTAACAAATTAATTTTAACAGAGAAAAATCTTAATTGCGCTAACGCAATTATTTTCTCTGCTGAAATTAATTGTTGCGGCGTTCTGTAGGTTTAGGAGAGGGCAAGGGGTGGGTTTAAATAGAGTTACACTAGGGACCTCTTAGGTAAATTAATTAGGGGCTAAAATGAAATATTAATTAACTTGGAATACTTAAAAGCAATTCCTTAATTAATCGATTTCAAATTTAATTATTATTAATTCCACTATAAAATAATAATTGAATTCCCGAAATTAATTTAATATTATATCAACAATAATATTTCCGCCGAATTACATATACGACTTTCCCCGTGTTTAAGATATCGAATGTCCACGAATTAATTTCAATTACTAATAATTAAATTAATTCGTTTCTTATTATCCGAGACTAGTACCACTCATCCTTATTATCATGTGGAACAAATCCACCTGCAGGGTTTACATGATAAACTTTATGAGCTCCTCTCGGGGACATCATCAACCCGATAAACGGGACACGGTTTCCTGTCTATAATCTATAGCATGCCGTGTGTACAATTCCGATTCCCAATTTACCGAGGATATTGACTAATCAATTAGTCTCACTCACTAGTAAGTCAAAGAACCGAGAACTGGACACACGCACCTATAATTATATAGGGATTAGGAATTCGTATATCCGCAATATCTGAGGTCTAGTTCGATTACTGCGATTAGTATAAATCGAACGCCCTCCCGTGGTCCTGCTCAATACACCAAGTGTACGAGTGTAACATGATAGTCAAGACCGACTATCTACCAGTCACACTACGACGTACCGATGGATTGTCCCTGTCCATCTAAGTCGTGAGCTACTGTTCGATAGTATACGAGAAACCGACAGTATGATCTTCCGCGTGTCTCCTCACACCATACTGTCTACAACGTATACATCAAGGACTATTGCATTAAATGCAATCATGCTTGAATCATATCTCGAATTAAGGTATAGATAAGGAGTTCCGTATTTGCACTAAACTAGACATTTAGAATACAACTCCATCAATCCCATCGCCGGAAAACACGCGAACCACCTCACGACGCCGGAGCTCGACCGGAGCGTCGCCGCGGGCGAACCCACGGCTAAACCCTAGCGGAGCCCCCGCCGGGAGGGGCTCGCGATCGCTGCCCTAGCGATCGTCGGGGATGTACGCGCATCCCCGTGGGGCTGTTCGGAACAGCCCCCGGCGGTGAGTCCGGCGCACCCGCCGAGGAGGCGGTGAGTCCGGCGCACCGCCACCGCCGAGGAGGGCGGTGCGCCCAGCGCACCCGCCGCGCCCTCGTGTGGGCCCGCGATCGACGCCCTTGTTGGAGTTGTATACTTAATGTCTAGATTTAAGTGATATGAACTCCCGATCCATTGCTATTAATCTATTTAATGGAATAAACAATTATTTGCGTTTAATTATTTATAATTAAATATATGCAAATTATAGTCCTAGATTATATACGTTGTAGTTAGTATGGTGTGCGAGCCCACACAGAAGATCATACTATCGGTTACTCGTATTTAATCAAACAGTTGCTCACGACCTAGATGGACACGGACCAATCCATCCGTATAGTCGTTTTGTGAGAGAGAAAATAATTTGTCTTGATTATTTTATCACACTTGTACACTTGGTGTATTGGGCGGATCGTTTGAGATTTATCGATTAGGATTGCCTTGGATAATCGATTTAAATCTCAGTGTATTTTATTCTTAATCCCCGATACTATTGCGGGTGTGTATATTTAATATAAGTGACTTTGATTTTCCAAAGGAATTGACCGGTTTAATTATTGGGTCAATTACCGGTTAAGTTGGGTCGCTATATTTTATATATGACATGCCGTGAATACTTGACGGGAAAGTGTATCCCGTAAAGGTTGATAATATCCCCGAGATGAGTTCATAAGGAATTATTATGTAAAACCTGCAGGTGGATTTGTTCCGCATAATAATAAAGGATGAATGGTACTAGTCTCGGTTACAAGAAATGAATAAATTAATTAGCAATAAATTAATTTTATTCATGGATATTTATATCTTAAATACACGGAATAAATAATACTACCGGAGAAATATTATTTGATATAATATGGTTTAATATTGGGAGTGCAATTAATTTATATAGTGGAAAATTAATTAATTAATATTAATCGGATTAATAGATTTGGGCTTGGACTCAATTTAATCATTAATATTGGAAGCCCAATATTCCACCTCCTTAAGATCCTCTACGTAGCCTATAAAAGCACTACATGGTCTTCTCTATTCTAATAACTTGAAGATCACAATTCAAGAGAGAGAAAGGAGAGAAGAAGATCCATAGAGTTCGGAGGATCGTCGCCCACCCGACGTTCGAACGAGTGCAAGGAATACGTGGGAAGGTCTCAAGGTCTTCAATAAGATCTCGTTTCTCCGCACAATGAATCAAAAGGTGAATTAAATATTTCTGCTATTTAATTCATGCTTATTGAAATATTATCGAAAAACAAGATCCGATAAACGGGGATCCAAACCGGGACGAGTCGGGAGGTGGCGATCAAGGATCGCCGGACCGCCGGCGACTCAAGCCCCGGCTGGACGGATCAGCCCGTGGAAGCTCTCGACTGGGCAGCCCACGCCCGCCTAGGCGGCGGCTGGTGGCTCGCGGTTGGAGCGATCGAGCGGTCGCGGTTTCGGCCGTGGCTAGGGCTCGATCGGACCGCTCCTCCGCGATGTCTCCGGGCTGTTCGAAGAGGGTTTTCGGGACGTCGATCGGAGTCGGTTTTACGACGACTCCGGGTGATCGATTTCCAACAGCCCTAGGGCTCGATCGCACCCCTCGGCTCCCAGCCGAGAGTTCTCTCGATGTCCGCAGGGATGTCGACCTCGCGGTCCATTCTCGTCCGCGGAATCGTTCGTTATCCCGGATCTTCGTTCATGTATATATTACGATTTAATTCACGTAAAATCATAGAGGGTGTTTATCGATTTTACCTTTGATCTCGTTGTGCGGAGAAACGAGATTGTTTGAAGACCTTCGGATCTTCCTACGTATTCCTTGCACTAGCTTGAATGTCGTGTGGGCGACGATCCTCCGAGCTTATGGATCTCCTTCACAACTCTCTAGAACTATCAACTAATGATATTCTTGTCTTGTAGGTGTATTGAATTGTGAAGACCATGTAGTGCTTTTATAGGCTACGTAGGGGATCTAAAGGAGGTGGAATATTGGGCTTCCAATATTAATGATTAAATTGAGCCCAAGCCCAAATCTATTAATCCATTAATATTAATTATATGTTTAATTCTACTATATAAATATAATTGCACTCCCAATATTCAGCATATTATATCAAATAATATTATTTATTCCATGTGTTTAAGATATAAATATCCATGAATAAAATTAATTTCTTGCTCAATTAATTTATTCATCTCTTATATCTGAGACTAGTACCATTCAACTTTAATTATTATGCGGAACAAATCCACTCATGAGGTTTACATAATAATTCCTTATGAACTCATCTCGGGGATATTATCAACCCTTTCGAGGACACATTTTCCCATCACGAATTCACGGCATGTCATACATAAAATACCGTGACCCAACTTTACCGGTAATTGATCGTTTATTCTAATCAATCAATTTCTTTGGAAAATCAAAGTCACTAATATTAAATGCACACACCCGCAATAATATCAGGGATTAAGAATAAAATACTCAGAGATTTAAACCGATTATCCAAGGCAATCCTAATCGATAAATCTCCAGCGATCCGCTCAATACACCAAGTGTACAAGTATGATAAAATAATCAAGACCAATTATTTTATCTCTCATACAACGACTATACCGATGGATTAGTTCTTGTCCATCTAGGTCGTGAGCTACTGTTTGATTATATACGAGTGAGTGATAGTATGATCTTCCGTGTGACGACGCACACCATACTAAATACAACGTACTTATATAATCCAGAACCATATTTGCATTTATTTAATTATAAATAATTAAAAGCAAACGATTATTCATTTAAATAGATTAAATACTATGACCGGGAGTTTACGATACTTAAATCTAGACATTAAGTATACAACTCCATCACAACCGCGCAAAACCGAGGGCTTCTGCCCTGTCTGTCGGCCGACAGAATAAGGCTGTCGCCCGACAGGGCTGTGTCGGCCGACATGAATAGCTGTCGGCCGACAGCGTCGCGAACAACAGCGCGACGCTGCTGTTCTAGGTCTGTTTCTGGTCGGATTTTCCGATTCCGACCACCGTTCTGGAGGTCAGCGACCCCCCGTGATCTAGGAACACCAACCACGATCCCCGAAACCCGATCGGTGGTTCGTTGTATGATTACGTACGAGAAGAAATCGAAACAATACTGAAATAGGGTTTCGATTCTTTACCTTTGTCGCGTGATTCGGAGAAGCCGAATTGACAGAGACCTCGAGTCTTCTAGCGTGTATCCTAGCCCTCGATTCCGGATGTTGTGTGGGCAACGATCCTCCGAATCATTTCTCTTCTTCTTCTCTCTCAAACTTACGCAAGAATATATTTTTCAGTGTATGAAAAATTATTGCGCTAGTCTATTTATTTTCATAGAAAAATAATTGCTCTAACAATTAATTTTTACCTGCTAAAATAAAATATCGGCATTTCTTTATTTAGAGAAGAGAGATGAGGGTTTTATATAGGCCACACTAGGGACCCATAGTCAATTAATTAATTAGGCTTAAATTGCAATTTAATTAACTTGGTGTCCCAAAAGGAAAACCTTAATTAAATTCCACAATTTTAATTATAATTAATTCCACTATAAAATTATAATTGATTTCCCAATTAATTAATTTAAATTATTCCGTTATTAATTTTCCCGCCATATTACATATGTGACATTTCCCCGTGTTTAAGTTATCGCATGTCCACGAATTAACTTTAATTACTAATAATTAAATTAATTCATTTCTTATTATCCGAGACTAGTACCACTCATCCTTATTATCATGCGGAGTAAATCCACATGCAGGGTTTACATGATAAACTTTATGAGCTCATCTCGGGGACATCATCAACCCAATAAATGAGAGACGGTTTCTTGTCTATAATCTATAGCATGTCGTGTGTAAAATATCGATTCCCAGTTTACCGAGGATATTGACTAATCAATTAGTCTCACTTATTGGCACATCAAAGAACCGAGCATTGGACATACGCACCTATAATTATATAGGGATTAAGTGTTGGAGTTGTGTACTTAATGTCTAGATTTAAGTAACGGTAAACACCCGGTCATAGCATTTAATCTATTTAATTAATAAACAATTGTTTGCGTTTAATTATTGATAATTAAATTTATGCAAAATATAGTCCTGGATTTTATACGTTGTAGTTAGTATGGTGTTGCATGGGCACACAGAAGATCATACTATCGGTTACTCGTATTTAATCAAACAGTTGCTCACGACCTAGATGGACATGGACCAATCCATCGGTATAGTCGTTGTGTGAGAGAGAAAATAATTTATCTTAATTATTTTATCACACTTGTACACTTGGTGTATTGAGCGGATCGCTTGAGATTTATCGATTAGGATTGCCTTGAGATAATCGATTCAAGTCTCAGAGTATTTTATTCTTAATCCCCGATACTATTGCGGGTGTATATATTTTATATATGTGACTTTGATTTTCCAAAGGAATTAACCGATTTAATTATTGGGTTAATTACCGGTTAAGTTGGGTCACTATATTTTATTTATGGCATGCCTTGAATACTTGAAGGGAAAGTGTATCCCGGAAGGGTTGATAATATCCTCGAGATGAGTTCATAAGGAATTATTGTGTAAACCTCATGAGTGGATTTGTTCCGCACAATAATTAAGGTTGAATGGTACTAGTCTCGGATTCAAGAGATGAATAAATTAATTAGCAATAAATTAATTTTATTCATGGATATTTAAATCTTAAATACACGGAATAAATAATACTACCGGAGAAATATTATTTGATATAATATGGTTTAATATTGGGAGTGCAATTAATTTATATAGTGGAAAATAAATTAATTAATATTAATGGGAGATTAATAGATTTGGGCTTGTGCTCAATTTAATCATTAATATTGGAAGCCCAATATTCCACCTCCTTTAGATCCCCTACGTAGCCTATAAAAGCACTACATGGTCTTCTCTATTCTACACACTATAACACAAGATCATAATTCTCCTAGAGAGAGAAAGTAGAGAGAGAGAGAAGAGGATCCATAAGCTTGGAGGATCGTCGCCCACCCGACGTTCAAGCTAGTGCAAGGAATACGTGGGAAGATCGTAAGGTCATCATCTTGATTTCGTTTCTCCGCACAACAAATCAAAAGGTAAAATCATATACTCCCTTCTATGATTTTATGTGAATTGATTGTGATACATACATGAACGCACGATCCGGGAAAACGTATGAACTTCGGGGACGGGGATTCGAGATCCCCGGCGAAGATCAAGACGAACCCTCGGCTGGGAGCCGAGGGAGTCGATCGAACCCGAGGGTTCGATCGTGTGCACGCGAGGAACCCCGGCTGGGAGCCGGGGTGGGCGATCGACCGTGGTGGTCGATCGCCGGGCAGCCGCGGCTGGAGCCGCGGCGGGTTCGCCGCTGGGCGAACCGCCCTCCTCGGGCGGTGGCGGTGAGTCGCCGGACTCACCGCCCGGGGCTGCCGGAGCAGCCCCAGCAATCGCATCCGTGCGATCACGAACCCCACGGAGGGGTTCGGCTAGGGTTTAGCCGCGGGTTCATCCCGCGGCGATGCTCTTGTCGAGCCCGGTTCTTCGTGGTGTTCGTGATCGGTTTCCGGCGATGGGATTTCGGTCGGGGTTATCGGTTCCGCAATTTTTGATACCCCGGGATATCGATTTCCAGCAAATTGGTATCAGAGCGTTTGGTTTCGTGTTCATGTTTGTGTTCAATTATCGTTCTACCTTGCAGGGATTCCGGCTATCATGGTTAATTAATTGATTAATTGTTTAATTAATTGTTATTTAATTTTACCATGATTATTAAACTCTCGGACATGTCGAGATTCGTTTTGTGTGGATGAATGCTTGTAATAGTAAAAATTCGGGGGTTGACCGAATTTAGATTTATTATTATTGTTCTATGTTTTCCGGAAAGTGTATAGGGTCGATTTCATGTATAGAATCGATACCGGAATTGTAAATTTATTTCTTGTAATTTATTTACGTTGAATCGATGCCGAGACGACCGCCGGAGAACTCATGTGACGAAGGAGATGATGAGAGGGAGAAAGGACCGAAGGGGTCGATCACCCCATGATCGACCCCATGACCGAAGCCATGGGGAGGGGTCGATCGCCCCTCGGCTGGGGCTGCCGCCGGTATGGTGGTGGCCGGCCGGCTGGGGAGGCGGCGGCGGTGCCCTCTTCCGGTGGTGGCGGCGGTCGATGATGGTGGTGGTGGTGCGGGGATCCCCAACCCGTACTACTCCTACCTAGATTCACTTTCCTAATTAATTCGGTTTTCCTATTTTGAGTATTCCTAAGTTTGGGAACTCTCATGGAGATAGGAAAAGAATTAATTAATATTATTTATTTCCTTATTCTATTATGGAAGTCTTCTAGAATATTCCAAGTTCTACTTGGAATAGGAATCTAGAGATTTAATAGAATTAGATAGGAAAATAATTAATTAATAAATTAATTTATTTCCTATTTTTATTATTCCTATTTTATGGGAATTTTCATGGATATGGAAATTAATTAATTTTGGAAAGTAGAAGAGTCCTAATTTATTTTATTTCCTTATTCTATTATAGAAGTCTTCTAGAATATTCCAAGTTTTACTTGGATAGATTATTCTAGAGATTTAATAGAATTAGATAGGAAAATAAATAAATAAAAATATTAATAATATTTAATTTTATTTTTGATTTATTCGATTGACTTGATTTTCGAATTAAGTATCTTTTGGATTTATTAAAAATAAATAGATTTAAATATTGGGATTAATATTCTCGTCACATGGAGCATTCAAGAACGAAGACTGAAGACTGGAAGACGCATACGGAGATGGAATAAAGCCATGATAGTCGGAAAATAATTTTCTAGCATTATTTTGACTATGTGATATGTGCTTTATTACTTGTATGCATGCTTATGTGTTTAATTATGCATTAGATAGCGTATCCCTTTGTTATAAAAAGCTAAGTGGGAGCGGGGATGGAAACATTCCCATGGTCTCCATTACTGTTCTCTTGGTGACATTTATGAGCTTTTGAAGTTCATATAGGTATGTCATTGGAGGAGAATTCTTGTAATTCCTTTTACGAGAAACATTGATTAAGTCTATCAAACAATGCCTAATTTGTCTTTCTGAAACTGACTTCAAGTCGACTCATTCTCACCCCGGGGAGTGGAATGGAGCCAAAGCCACTTGGTCATGTGGATGACACAAATTAGAGACATTCGTACCATTCTTTTGAAGATGGATCGTTTGTCTGCTCGGCTCCCTCATCTAATGAGAGATAGGGTTGTTCGCATGGTGAATCACTGGTTAGAAACTTCGAGTTTCACTTATGATTCTCCGCGTCTTGATTTACGAAAATCGAGTGGTTCAAGTAATTGGGAGTCAACTATAAAAGTCTTTTGGTGTAGTAAACGTCCACACGAACGTGGCTTGCTATGCTGAATGGGATTTTTGGAAATAGTTGATGTAGACAGTTATAGGGAATTGTGAAGGGTTGTGAGCTGAGTTATCGTAAACGTCCACACTAACGTGGCTTGCGGTGACGTAACAATTCCAAATGATTCACCTTAGTACTGAGTAATGGTTTACACTTAGGTACGCTTTGTAGTATTCTTCCCAACGAAGTAACGCTATAATGATGTACGACCAAAGCAAATCTAATTGCTAAATCATTTGGGTGGGTAAACGTCCACACGAACGTGGCTTGCCTTACCTGATGGGATTTTAGATGTAATTAGTAATTTAATGATATTATTTGAGGGAGATAATATCGGATATTAAATTGATTGTTTTGTTTAAATGTGCTTATAGGTTTAGAGAATAGTTATGAACCCACTTTCTGTGATACTCAAGGAGCATAAGCTCACTGGTCCCAATTACATTTATTGGAAGAGAAATTCAGACATTGTCCTGACTTCTGAGGAGTACAAGTTTGTACTCCATGAAGTGTGCCCCGCCGAGCCCACGGCTGCCTCAACTGATGAGGAAAAATTGACATATCGGAAGTGGAAAAAGGCTGATGAAATGGCTAGGTGTTATATTTTGGCTTCCATGTCAAATGTACTCCAAACCCAACATGAGCCGATGGACACTGCCTATGATATGATGTTTAACCTCAAGGAGATGTTTGGGGAGCAAGATCGTGCGGCTAGGCAAGAAGCCATGAGAGTCCTCATGTCGACTACTCAATCTGAAGGAACGCCCGTTGGGTAGCACGTTCTTAAGATGATGAGTTTGTTGAATGAACTTGAGGTCCTAGGAGCTTCCATTGATGCTGAGACGCAAGTCGACATCATACTCCAGTCTCTGACCCCTAGTTTTGAGCAGTTTCGTATGAGCTATAATATGGGTAAACTATCTTATACTCTTGCGCAACTCCTGACTGAACTAAAGGCGGCAGAGGGGATCTACAAGAAGGGCAAGTCTCAAGCGCTTGTAACTACCAAGTCCAAGGGCTCGAAGCCTGTTGGAGGTAGGGGCAAGAAAAGGAAGCAAGCCTGGAAACCCAGTGGTGCCAAGAGGAGTGGACCACGAGTGGGGGCTGCAAAGCCAAGAGGCAAGTGCTTCCGATGCAATAAGTCTGGACACTGGAAGTCTGAATGTCCTCTCAAAGGTACGAATTTTTCTTTAGTCGTAAAAACATAGTCAGCGGTATTATCTACCAGAAATCTGGTGTGTAGATATGGAACCACTGACGGTATGTGCATTTTAAATGCAGGGGTTCCAGAAAACCCGGCGACTTAGAGAAGAAGAGTTCGAGTCTACACGGGCAAAGCTGTAGAGGAGGCAGTTGTTGCAGTGGAAGACATTTATCTGCTTTAGTAGTTAAATAGGATTTCATTTCAAGTTTATTGCATTATGTACCCCTTTATTTTAGAAAGAACTCTCGTTCTGGATTTCTATTATTTATGAATGGATATTTTATTTCTTTAATCATGGTGATGATTTTGATAAGAAATAATGGGTATTATCTATTCTGGTACATTAGATAGCAATATATGAATGATGAATCCTTAGTCTACCACGATGCAACAAACCGTTCTATAACTTGTTTTACTATTTAGATATATTTCTTGTTAAATCATTATACTTGTGGATTCTTATACTTAGTAGTATTTATTCAAATGAGATTCAAAAGGTCGAAATTGATTTGATCAATTATAGTTGAAGGAATGGACCTTCCGACCTAAGAATAAAGTTTGGAAGATAATACAACTAAGCATACCTTTTGGTAAATGATAGAATTCGGACAAGTATTGAGAATGATCAATGATATATGCAGAAATATGTGTAATTAGAAAGGCGTGAGTAGTTCTTTTAAAAGAATACTCGAAAAATGGATTAGGATGCTTGATGTGCCATAAAAGCAAAGTGTTTTAGTCACAAAGCAATTATGGGGAACCTTCTAAGTATATCCATTGTAAGCCTGCGACTAAAATCGCGGAGGCTATCACCTATCTGAATAACACATAGCATAATCAAAGATTGAGATTAAGTCTCAAATGACTGCACCATACACTTACGTGTAGAGATGGTGAGTCAATAAGAAATAAGAATTCTAATAGTAAAAGAACAAGTTGTTCGGAACTACCTGTGTTCTATGGATATTCCTGGAGACAACGGCATATTCAATATGGTTGTAGGATATCCTAGATGAACAAGATGTTGTGTGTTCTATAGTACTATGAACCAGAGGGACATTTTGTCCGGTTCTTGGAGGAAGACTATTAGATGAACTACAAAGCCCTAACTGACGTAATACCTTGGAATGAGAAAAAGGAAAAAGACTAGGAACCAGCCAAACCGAGTAGAAGTACACCACACACTGCACCTATTGTTATTACTGTTATACACCGGGACGCCATTGCAGTGGGAGGTTGTTAAAGACAACCGCAGATATTCATAATACTAGAAGAGTTTTGAACTCTGGATCTGGTAAAGATGAAATCGATCCCTAGCTCTGCATAAGGGCAGTACTAGATCTAAATGTGCCTGCTTGGGAAACAATAAGATTATTGTTAAGAGGCAAGATCATTTAGAGTACAAGCTTAGTAAATCCATTATGGATTGAAACAAAGCAATGAATCGTGGAACTTGCGAATTGATGGGATAGTCCATTTGATGGATTCATCAAAAGGCATAGACGAAAGGTGTATTGGAGACGTAATGGAAACAAAGTGGTGTTTCTCGGAGATTTTATGTAGATGACATTTTATCATTGTCAACAATGTAAAGATGTTGTCAGACATAAGATAATGGTTGTCTAAATGAATCGAGATATAAGATTGAGTGGAAGTAAGAGCATGTTCTTGAGATCTTTCGATCTAAGGATAAAAACATTGTACTTCTCCTAGATATCTTATACGATTATGGTTTGTTTTAAACATGCATACTTCTGAGAAAGGTTATTGCCTTTCAGAGACAGAATATACATCTATCTAAAGGATATGTGTTTCGAACACATGAAGGAGATAGATAAGGACAAAGCAGTTTCCCATACTTCAAGTATGGAAAGCTTTACAGATGCAATGTTGTAAAACGAGAACCTGATATCAACTATGCGGTTTGCGTAGTGGGAGGATATCAAGGTAATCTAGACAAGAGATTTTCGGATGCTGTAATAGTACCGTAGTACTGAATTACTAAGCAAGACGAAATCTTCTTGGATTACATGTTCTCAGATCTCAAATCAGAGAAGGACCAGTGTAAGTCGATATCAGGCTATGTGTTCACTTTTATAAAGAGGTGGAACCATGGAATGAAAGAGTGATAAGCAGGACGCTTCTCAGACTCTCTCATAACCGAATAAGCAGCCTCAGAGGCAGCGGAAGTTTTGGTTGGGTTCCGGGATAACCTCTTGACTTGGATATGACTCTGGGTTTATCAAAGGCTATTAGATAGCGGTGCATGATAAACTGGAAGAAGTCATAAGTCAAAAGTGATGTTAACACATAGAGCAAGTACCACCTGATACGAGTCATCGTCGAGGGAGACGACGCAGTAGTCACCAAGATAACTTCAGAGCGGCAACCTAGAGTGCTCATTCACACAGTATTTCTTGGAAGTACAGCTCTAAGCACGTGATGAGTATGGGAGTCGGGAGTTTGGAGGAAATGACTAGACCTTAGTACAAGTGGGAGATTGTTGGAGTTGTGTACTTAATGTCTAGATTTAAGTAACGGTAAACTCCCGGTCATAGCATTTAATCTATTTAATTAATAAACAATTGTTTGCGTTTAATTATTGATAATTAAATTTATGCAAAATATAGTCCTGGATTTTATACGTTGTAGTTAGTATGGTGTTGCATGGGCACACAGAAGATCATACTATCGGTTACTCGTATTTAATCAAACAGTTGCTCACGACCTAGATGGACATGGACCAATCCATCGGTATAGTCGTTGTGTGAGAGAGAAAATAATTTATCTTAATTATTTTATCACACTTGTACACTTGGTGTATTGAGCGGATCGCTTGAGATTTATCGATTAGGATTGCCTTGAGATAATCGATTCAAGTCTCAGAGTATTTTATTCTTAATCCCCGATACTATTGCGGGTGTATATATTTTATATATGTGACTTTGATTTTCCAAAGGAATTAACCGATTTAATTATTGGGTTAATTACCGGTTAAGTTGGGTCACTATATTTTATATATGGCATGCCGTGAATACTTGAAGGGAGAGTGTATCCCGGAAGGGTTGATAATATCCCCGAAATGAGTTCATAAGGAATTATTGTGTAAACCTCATGAGTGGATTTGTTACGCACAATAATTAAGGTTGAATGGTACTAGTCTCGGATTCAAGAGATGAATAAATTAATTAGAAATAAATTAATTTTATTCATGGATATTTAAATCTTAAATACACGGAATAAATAATACTACCGGAGAAATATTATTTGATATAATATGGTTTAATATTGGGAGTGCAATTAATTTATATAGTGGAAAATAAATTAATTAATATTAATGGGAGATTAATAGATTTGGGCTTGGGCTCAATTTAATCATTAATATTGGAAGCCCAATATTCCACCTCCTTTAGATCCCCTACGTAGCCTATAAAAGCACTACATGGTCTTCTCTATTCTACACACTATAACACAAGATCATAATTCTCCTAGAGAGAGAAAGTAGAGAGAGAGAGAAGAGGATCCATAAGCTTGGAGGATCGTCGTCCACCCGACGTTCAAGCTAGTGCAAGGAATACGTGGGAAGATCGTAAGGTCATCATCTTGATTTCGTTTCTCCGCACAACGAATCAAAAGGTAAAATCATATACATTCTTCTATGATTTTATGTGAATTGATTGTGATACATACATGAACGCACGATCCGGGAAAACGTATGAACTTCGGGGACGGGGATTCGAGATCCCCGGCGAAGATCAAGACGAACCCTCGGCTGGGAGCCGAGGGAGTCGATCGAACCCGAGGGTTCGATCGTGTGCACGCGAGGAACCCCGGCTGGGAGCCGGGGTGGGCGATCGACCGTGATGGTCGATCGCCAGGCAGCCGCGGTTGGAGCCGCGGCGGGTTCGCCGCTGGGCGAACCGCCCTCCTCGGGCGGTGGCGGTGAGTCGCCGGACTCACCGCCCGGGGCTGCCGGAGCAGCCCCAGCAATCGCATCCGTGCGATCGCGAACCCCACGGTGAGGTTCGGCTAGGGTTTAGCCGCGGGTTCATCCCGCGGCGATGCTCTTGTCGAGCCCGATTCTTCGTGGTGTTCGTGATCGGTTTCCGGCGATGGGATTTAGGTTGGGGTTATCGGTTCCGCTATTTTTGATACCCCGGGATATCGATTTCCAGCATTAAGAACTCACATATCCATAATATCTTAGGTCTAGTTCGATTACTCCGATTAGTATAAATCGAACGCCCTCCCGTGGTCCTGCTCAACACACCAAGTGTACGAGTGTAACATAATAGTCAAGACCGACTATTTACCAGTCACACTACGACGTACCGATGGATTGTCCATGTCCATCTAAGTCGTGAGCTACTGTTCGATAGTATACGAGTAACCGATAGTATGATCTTCCGCGTTTCTCCTCACGCCATACTATCTACAACGTATATTGTTGGAATTCGATATCCCGGGCTATTAAAATTTGCGGAAACTAATAACCCGATCAAAGACCTTCGCCGGAGATCACACGAACACCGTTGCACGCACCGGAGCACGACCGAACGCACGACGTGGCCGAAGCCACGCGCACGCTCAGCCGAACCGCTCGGCTAGGGTTTCACGCGATCGAGAGATCGCGTATCGCGATCGATCGCCGATCGCTCCAAGCAATCGGCCGGGGCTGCTCCAGCAGCCCCCGCGGCGAGTCCGGCGACTCGCCGCCGCCTGGGGTGGCGCGCCTCCAGCTGGGCTGTCGAGCCCAGCAGCCGCCCGCGATCGATCGGGTGATCGATCGCACCCCGACTCCCAGCCGGGGTTCGCCCCTTGGGCGCTCGATCGAAGCCCTAGGCGGCGATCGTCGTGGTCCGGCGATTCTAAATCGCCACCACGCGTTCGTCGTCTAATCCGGGTTTCGATCTTCGGATCTTTGTTCTACGGTATTCTCGATAAATCCAAAATCGAATAATATCAAGGTCGTTTAGATATTGTACCTTTCGATTCGTTGTTCGGAGAAACGAAATCAAGATGACCTTTGAATCTTCCCACGTATTCCTTGCACTCCGTTCGAACGTCGGGTGGGCGACGATCTATCGAACTCCTATGGATCTCCTTCAACTCTCTAGAACTATCAAGTATTGATATTCTTGTCTTATGATTTATGAAGGCCATGTAGTGCTTTTATAGGCTACGTAGGGGATCTAAAGGAGGTGGAATATTGGGCTTCCAATATTGAAGATTAAATTGAGCTCAAGCCCAAGTCTATTAATCCTTATCAATATTAATTAATTTATTTTCCACTATATAAATTAATTGCACTCCCAATATTAAACCATATTATATCCAAATAATATTTCTCCGGTAGTATTATTTATTCCGTGTATTTAAGATATAAATATCCATGAATAAAATTTATTTATTGCTTAATAAATTTATTCATCTCTTTTATCCGAGACTAGTACCACTCAACCTTATTTATTATGCGGAACAAATCCACTCGCGAGGTTTACATAATAAATCCTTATGAGCTCATCTCGGGGATATTATCAACCCTTCCGGGATACACTGTCCCGTCAAGAATTCACGGCATGCCATATATAAAATATAGTGACCCAACTTAACCGGTAATCAACCCAATAATTAAATCGGTTAATTCCTTTGGAAAATCAAAGTCACTTATATTAGATATACACACCCGCAATTGTATCGGGGATTAAGAATAAAATACACTGAGTCTTAAGTCAATTATCACCGAGCAAACCTAATTGACAAGTCTCAAGCGATCCGCTCAATATACCAAGTGTACAAGTGTGATAAAATAATTAAGATAAATTATTTTCTCTCTCACACAACGACTATACCGATGGATTGGTCCGTGTCCATCTAGGTCGTGAGCAACTGTTTGATTAAATACGAGTAACCGATAGTATGATCTTCTGTGTGTCCATACACACCATACTAACTACAACGTATAAAATCCAGGACTATGATTTGCATATATTTAATTAACAATAATTAAAAGCAAATGAATGTTCATTATTAATAGGTAAATGAAAGTGTATAAGGAGTTCATAATACTCAAATCTAGACATTAAGTATACTACTCCAGCATATATATCTAGGACTATTGCATTAAAGGCAATCATGCTTGAATCATATATAGAATTAAGGTATAGATAAGGAGTTCCGTATTTGCACTAAACTAGACATTTAGAATACAACTCCATCACTACAGCAGTGGGGACTCACTACACACAACAAATAAACCTTACTACCTAGTGAGTAACTCAGAGCCTATGTTGAGTAGGCAAGGCTCTCAGACAAATGGACACCCCAGCCTCCACAATATACCAATACACCTCAGGGGTGTACAGCAAGGGGAGTTTGGTATGCCGGGGGGCACCACTTTGAGCTATGCACTGACACTCAACTCACTCCAATATGGTAAGTTACTATAGGATTCAGGGAGCACCGAAACCCTAAGTTTTCTAACACACAAGTTAATTACCTAAGAGTTTGCAGGCAGACACCAACAAAGAACACATAAGTTCAAGCAGCAATAGAGCAACACACAAGTCACAACAACAGTTTGTTCATCATAATTTCTCATGAAATATTTCCCAAACACAAGTTTCAGAGAACAACTATTCCAGAAAATAATTTTGAACAAAGGTTTTGAAAACAATTTTTCATACATCAATAATTTCACAAAGGAATAAGCATGCAGACCACCAGTTGGGTCACATATAAACCTTAATCGTCGGCCAGGCTCCAAACATAAAAATAAACGAGGGGGTTCTTAGCCAATCACTCACCAGTCAATGTATTCGCAAGGGACCTCAAATGCAGTTCACGTTTTGCGTTTCACAGGCGATTCGAGTGAAACCTTACAGTCCAAGGGGTTATCACTCCCAAATTTCCTAGGACTGGGTTCACCTAATTCGGATCTGCGACCTGGGCCTCCTCCCTTGCACGGTACCGAGCAACACCCGACCTTTGCGGTTCCTTGCAGATATGATACACTAGTGTTCAGATTTGCGTCTCTGGTTGCCGGTAACCACCGTCACGCGATCTGATATGACTGTTGTGTGGGCGCGCCAGCGGCAGTCGCTTCGAGGTACCTGCAAAACGAACAAGAAAAAAAAACATCAAAGTCAGATCAGTATTCAGCCCTACGGCTAACCTTAACACCCAACGCCTCGCAGTCCACAGATCCAAAGGATTCGGCCCGCTCCACTGATGTTGGGGTAGGATAAACTAGAGAGCAACATGCAAGGGAGAGAGATAGCTGATATATATATATATATATATATATATATATATATATATATATATATATATATATATATATATATATATATATATATATATATATATATATATATATATATATATATATGTATGTATATATATATATGTATATATATATCTTCAAGTAAAATAGAGATTAAAGATGGTTTTCGGCTCAAGACTGTAAGGCCATCATCGTAGGGCGACTGAGGTGGTGATGGAACAAGCAGCGAAATCAGGTAGCCTCGCCGGAAAACCTAGGAGCACGGAGCTCTCACCTCACTCAAACGCTTCCGCCTCACAAAAAGGTAAATCAGCCGAGCACCGATAGCTTTTCAGATCAGCCGGAGAAGACATGTGAAGCAATGGCGTCGGTGAACGGAGGGGAAACAGATCGCACATACTCGAAGGTGAAATCGCACACACAATCTGTGGTAGGCTAGGTTTTGAGAAAGGGTTGAAGTTAGTAAAGGCAAGCAGCTCAAGTTCATTATATCATAGGTAATCAACGGACAAGATCGAGCCTCAACACAACAACCCTAAGATCTACGGATCACAAAAGGGTCAAAACATATCAACATTAATTGATATAATCTTTTTTAGAATACATTTTATATTTTTCTCAAAACTTTCTCTACGCATGCTCTGCAAAATCTTCATTGAGGAAAATTTGTTGAAAGACATCATGTTTGTTTGTCAATTGTGTATTTTAGTCAAGATTGTTAGCTCAGTTAGTGGAGCGCTTGAAATGAAGATCTTGAGGTTCAAACCCAAAGACATTGTAATTTAACTATAAAAAATGTGTATTTTAAATTTTGGGTGATATTACAATTTAATTGTTATGGGTATAAATACCAAAAATAAAAATAAAAATTAGTTGTAATAACACTTAACCTAACTATGATTAACAACCTAATTAATATTAACTGCTAAACTAATTAGTAATTAGTCCGTATTAGTGTATACTTAAGTTAAAACACACAGTCACAAGACTCACAACTCACAACCAACCTTTTCTAGTAAAACCCATAAAAAGGTTCCTCTTTTCTCGAGTTGGAAAATTCGATTTCAATCCATTGATGTCTGAGATTTTTTAATTCAACTTATTTTGCTTTCTTGTGAAGTTCATGTTGTCCTGTGGATTATCGGGGATTGATTTGCGAATGGGGGAAGGAGATTCGACGATTAGGTTAATCTCGTCGCATTTGATTGTACCCCGCGCTTGCGTGTATTTCGTAAATACTTGAAAATGCTCTTTACGGCAGTCCAATGAGCCTCTCCAGGATTACTCTGATATCTCGCTACCACGCCAACTGCATAGCAGATATCAGGCCACGTGCATAACATTGCATACATCAAGCTTCCCACAGCCGAAGCGTAGGGAACTGCTTTCATTCTATCTTTCTCCTTCTGTGTCCGAGGACACATCTCCTTAGAAAGATAAGTTCCTTTACTGAAGGGTAGTTCACCCTTCTTGGAATCTTGCATGTTAAAACGAGCCAGAATCGTGTCTATGTAAGATTGCTGGGAAAGGCATAATGTTCTATTCCGGCGATCCCTTATAACCTTGATCCCTAGAACATGTCCAACTTCTCCCAAATCTTTCATATCGAATTGTCTAGACAACCATCCCTTTATGTCTGATAACATCTTCACACTGTTGCCAATGAGAAGGATGTCGTCTACATAAAGCACGAGAAACACCACCTTCTTTCCATCACGTTTCCAATACACACACGATTCGTCCATGCTTTGATTGAATCCAAAAGATTGGACTACTTCATCAAACCGCAGGTTCCACGATCTTGAGGCTTGTTTCAATCAATAAATGGATCGATTAAGCTTGCACACTAGATGATCTCGCCCCTTAGCAATGAATCCTTCTGGTTGTTTCATATAAATCGTCTCGTCAAGACTTCCATTTAGGAAAGCTGTCTTGACATCCATTTGCCACACCTCATAGTCCATATGAGCTGCTATGGATAAGAGAATCCGGATTGACTTTATCTTGGCTACCGGCGAAAAGGTCTCCTCATAATCGATTCCCTCTTTCTGAGTATATCCTTTCGCAACAAGCCGAGCTTTAAAGGTTTCAACCTTTTCGTCAGATCCTCTCTTTCTCTTGTAGACCCCATTTACACCCAATTGGCTTTACGCCGCTTGGTGGTTCTACAAGATCCCAGACTTTATTAGAATCCATAGATTTAATTTCGGATTTCATCGCTTTCTTCCAAGAAGGCGCATCTATATCTTGTACCGCCTCATCATAGGTCCAGGGATCGATTTCATGAACTCCAGGTCCAGAGTCCGAGGACTCACCCAGTCCAATCCATCTATCTGGTTGTTTAACAACCCTCCCACTACGACGGCGTTCCAGTGTATTAACAGTGACAGTAGGTGCAGGTTCTAGTGGTGTATCACTACTCGGTTCGGCTGTATCTAAGTCTTCCTTGTTACCTCTCAACTCATCAAGTATTATGTCACTCTTGGGCTTGTGGTCCATGACATAGTCTTCCTCTAAGAACCGAGCGTTAGTACTTATAACGATCTTCTGGTCCGTAGGACTATAGAACATGCCAACTTTAGTTCCTTTCGGGTATCCTACAAACAGCCGTAATTCTGATCTAGGTTCTAACTTATCGGCCCCTTGTCGCAACACATGTGCTGGACATCCCCAGATCCGAATGTGTCTCAAGTTAGGCTTGCGCCCACTCCACAATTCCATGGGTGTAGTCGGTACCGTTTTGGTTGGAACCCTATTCAAAATATACGCCGTTGTTTCCAAGGCATGTCCCTAGAACATAATAGGTAAGTCCGAGTAACTCATCATCGATCGCACCATTTCCATAAGAGTCCTATTCCTTCTTTCTGACACACCATTCTGCTGGGGAGTATATGGTGAAGTCAGTTGGGATTCAATCTCATTCTCTGCCAAGTATGCCTTGAATTCTCCATACAGGTACTCGCCTCCGCGATCAGATCGCAGGCATTTTATAGATTTACCTTGAAGGTTCTCCACAAGAGCCTTGAATTCTTTGAACTTGCCAAAAGATTCGCTCTTACGGCTCATCAGGTATATATATCCATACCTTGAGTAATCATCAGTGAAAGTGATGAAATACTCGTACCCTCCCCTTGCCTGAGTAGACATAGGTCCGCATACATCAGAGTGAATCAAATCCAATACTTGTTCAGCTCTACGTCCTTTACCAGAAAAAGGACGCTTGGTCATTTTACCCTCTAAACAGGATTCGCAGGTTGGAAGGTCCTCTCCTTCAACATCGCTGATTAGACCATCAGCTTTCAACCTTTGAAGCCTATTCGAGTTTATATGACCTAGCCTTAGATGCCACAAGTATAATTGATTCATCTTAGAAGGTTCCTTTCTCTTATTGGTGTTCGTAGATGTGTTATTACTCTCGGTTAGTTGCATCGTGTTAGACTCAGGATTTAGCACATACAAATCGTCTACCAATGTACCAGAACAGATAATCTCACTATTTCTTCTTATAATCACAGAGTGGTCAAAAGAAACAGAATATCCATTTATAATAAGTTTAGAAACCGAAATTAAATTCTTTCTAAAGTTGGGTACATAAAGACAATTATGTAAAGTTAAAACCCTATCACTACTAAAGCGTAAGTGAACGTCTCCCACTGCAACAGCCGCTACCTTCGCAGCATTGCCCATGTAGACCACGATCTCTCCCTCTCTAAGTCTCCGGGTATCCTGGAACCCCTGCAATGAATTGCAGACATGATCAGTGGCCCCCGTATCTACACACCAGGTGCTGGTAGATATCACCACTGATAATGTTTCGGTGACTAAGGAAAATTTCGTACCTTTGATGAGAGGACAATCAGACTTCCAGTGCCCAGACTGCTTGCATCGAAAGCACTTGCCTCGCGGCTTGCTGTTCCCAATCCGTGGTTCAAAACCACTGGGCTTCTTTGCTTGCACTTCCAACTTGGCCACTAGAGCTTGTGATTCTCTGATCATACTTATCAGTTCATTTCTTTTGAAATCGTTTTTAAGCGATTCCTCAAGAGGACTGAACTTAATGAGTATGTCAATCACTTCTAGTCCGGCTTCCTTACTATGTCCTAACATCTCCTTGAGGTCATTTTCAATGTCCTCATCAGTTGGAACAATAGTGGATTCGGAAGGCTCAACAGTCTGAACATTGTCCAGATTTCTTTCCCAAACATTACTATATGGAACCAGTGAGTTTTCATCTTTAGGTATATCACAAAGTGGGGTCACAGTCATTCTTAACCTATAAGCACATAAAACAAACAAACAATTTAATATCCGATATTATCTCCCTTAAATAATATCATTAAATCACTAATCACATCTAAAATCCCATCAGGTAAGGCAAGCCACGTTGTGTGGACGTTTACCCACCCAAACGACTTAGCAATTAGATTTTCTTTGGTTATACATCACTTATAGCGTAACCTCGTTGGGAGGAATACTATAATGCGTATCTAAGTGTAAACCATTACTCAGCACCAAAGTAAATCGTTTGGAATTGCTACATCACCGCAAGCCACGTTGTGTGGACGTTTACGACAACTTCACAACTCTTCACAATTTCTTACAACTGTCTACATTAATTAATCCAAAATCCGTCAGCATAGCAAGCCACGTTGTGTGGACGTTTACTACACCAAGAGATCTTTATAATTGACTCCCAATTACTTGATCCATTCGATCTTGTAAATCAAGACGCGGAGAATCATAAGTGAAACTCGAAGTTTCTTACCAGTGATTCACCATGCGAACAACCCTATCTCTCATAAATGAGGGAGCCGAGCAGACAATCGATCCACCTCCAAAAGATGGTACGACTGCCTCTAATTTGTGTCCTCGACATGACCAAGTGGCTTTGGCTCCATTCCACTCCCCGGGGTGAGAATGAGTCGACTTGAAATCAGTTTTGGAAAGACAAATTAGGCATTGTTTGATGAACTTAATCAATGTTTCTCGTAAGAGGAATTACAAGAACTCTCCTCCAATGACCTATCTATATAAACTTCAAAAGTTTATAAAAGTCACCAAGAGAGCAGCAATGGAGACCATGGGTATGTTTCCATACCCTCTCCCACTTAGCTTTTTATAACAAAGGGATACGCTATCTAGTGCATAAAGTAAACACATATAGCATGCATACATGTAATAAAACACATAGTATTATCACATAGTCAAAATAATACTAGAATATTATTTTCCGACTATTATGGCTTTACTCCATCTCCGTACGCATCTTCTAGTCTTCGTTCTTGAATGCTTCATGTGACGAGAATATTAATTTCCAATATTTAAATCTATTTATTTTTAATAAATCCAAAAGATACTTAATTAATAATAATTAAGTCAATCGAATAAATCAAAAATAAAATTAAATATTATTAATATTTTTATTTATTTTATTTTCCCTTTCTACTTCATTAAATCTCTAGAATAATCTATTCAAGACCCACTTGGAATATTCTAGATAATTTCCATAATAAAATAAGGATATAAAATAATTTAGGACTCTTCTACTTTCCAAATTAATTAGATTCCTAATCCATGAATATTTCCATAAAATAGAAATAATCAATTAGGAATCCTAATTAATTCCAACATTGATTCTTTTCCTAATCCATGAGAGTTCCCAAAAATAAGAATACTCAAATAGGAAAAACCTGAATCAATTAGGAAAGCGAATCACCGGGAAAGCACGAAGATCACAAGGACCCCCGCGCCCCCCCACCGGATCGCCGCCGCCGGGCAAAGACCGCCGCCGCCGCCGCCCAGCCGGCGCGCCACCACGGCCGGTGACATCGCCGTCGGAAGGCGCGAGTTCGGCGCCTCACCTTGCGATCGATCGATCCTCATGGATCGATCATGGGGATTGATCGATCCAAGCCCTAATTTCCCTCACGATCATCTCCTTCGTCACACGTCTTCTCCGGCGGTCGTTTCGGCATCGATCCAACGCAAAATAAATTACAAATTTAATTTTACACTATCCGGTATCGATTCTATACATGAAATCGACCCTATACATTTTCCGGAAAAAGATAGAACAATAATAATAAACCTAAATTCGATATCCCGGGCTATTAAAATTTGCGGAAACTAATAACCCGATCAAAGACCTTCGCCGGAGATCACACGAACACCGTTGCACGCACCGGAGCACGACCGAACGCACGACGTGGCCGAAGCCACGCGCACGCCCAGCCGAACCCCTCGGCTAGGGTTTCACGCGATCGAGAGATCGCGTATCGCGATCGATCGTCGATCGCTCCAAGCGATCGGCCGGGGCTGCTCCAGCAGCCCCCGCGGCGAGTCCGGCGACTCGCCGCCGCCTGGGGTGGCGCGCCTCCAGCTGGGCTGTCGAGCCCAGCAGCCGCCCGCGATCGATCGGGTGATCGATCGCACCCCGGCTCCCAGCCGGGGTTTGCCCCTTGGGCGCTCGATCGAAGCCCTAGGCGGCGATCGCCGTGGTCCGGCGATTCTAAATCGCCACCACGCGTTCGTCGTCTAATCCGGGTTTCGATCTTCGGATCTTTGTTCTACGGTATTCTCGATAAATCCAAAATCGAATAATATCAAGGGCGTTTAGATATTGTACCTTTCGATTCGTTGTTCGGAGAAACGAAATCAAGATGACCTTTGAATCTTCCCACGTATTCCTTGCACTCCGTTCGAACGTCGGGTGGGCGACGATCTATCGAACTCCTATGGATCTCCTTCAACTCTCTAGAACTATCAAGTATTGATATTCTTGTCTTATGATTTATGAAGGCCATGTAGTGCTTTTATAGGCTACGTAGGGGATCTAAAGGAGGTGGAATATTGGGCTTCCAATATTGAAGATTAAATTGAGCCCAAGCCCAAGTCTATTAATCCTTATCAATATTAATTAATTTATTTTCCACTATATAAATTAATTGCACTCCCAATATTAAACCATATTATATCCAAATAATATTTCTCCGGTAGTATTATTTATTCCGTGTATTTAAGATATAAATATCCATGAATAAAATTTATTTATTGCTTAATAAATTTATTCATCTCTTTTATCCGAGACTAGTACCACTCAACCTTATTTATTATGCGGAACAAATCCACTCGCGAGGTTTACATAATAAATCCTTATGAGCTCATCTCGGGGATATTATCAACCCTTCCGGGATACATTGTCCCGTCAAGAATTCACGGCATGCCATATATAAAATATAGTGACCCAACTTAACCGGTAATCAACCCAATAATTAAATCGGTTAATTCCTTTGGAAAATCAAAGTCACTTATATTAGATATACACACCCGCAATTGTATCGGGGATTAAGAATAAAATACACTGAGTCTTAAGTCAATTATCACCGAGCAAACCTAATTGACAAGTCTCAAGCGATCCGCTCAATACACCAAGTGTACAAGTGTGATAAAATAATTAAGATAAATTATTTTCTCTCTCACACAACGACTATACCGATGGATTGGTCCGTGTCCATCTAGGTCGTGAGCAACTGTTTGATTAAATACGAGTAACCGACAGTATGATCTTCTGTGTGTCCATACACACCATACTAACTACAACGTATAAAATCCAGGACTATGATTTGCATATATTTAATTAACAATAATTAAAAGCAAATGAATGTTCATTATTAATAGGTAAATGAAAGTGTACAAGGGTTCATAATACTCAAATCTTGACATTAAGTATACTACTCCAGCATATATATCTAGGACTATTGCATTAAAGGCAATCATGCTTGAATCATATATAGAATTAAGGTATAGATAAGGAGTTCCGTATTTGCACTAAACTAGACATTTAGAATACAACTCCATCACTACAGCAGTGGGGACTCACTACACACAACAAATAAACCTTACTACCTAGTGAGTAACTCAGAGCCTATGTTGAGTAGGCAAGGCTCTCAGACAAATGGACACCCCAGCCTCCACAATATACCAATACACCTCAGGGGTGTACAGCAAGGGGAGTTTGGTATGCCGGGGGGAACCACTTTGAGCTATGCACTGGCACTCAACTCACTCCAATATGGTAAGTTACTATAGGATTCAGGGAGCACCGAAACCCTAAGTTTTCTAACACACAAGTTAATTACCTAAGAGTTTGCAGGCAGACACCAACAAAGAACACATAAGTTCAAGCAGCAATAGAGCAACACACAAGTCACAGCAACAGTTTGTTCATCATAATTTCTCATGAAATATTTCCCAAACACAAGTTTCAGAGAACAACTTTTCTAGAAAATAATTTTGAACAAAGGTTTTGAAAACAATTTTTCATACATCAATAATTTCACAAAGGAATAAGCATGCAGACCACCAGTTGGGTCACATATAAACCTTAATCGTCGGCCAGGCTCCAAACATAAAAATAAACGAGGGGGTTCTTAGCCAATCACTCACCAGTCAATGTATTCGCAAGGGACCTCAAATGCAGTTCACGTTTCGCGTTTCACAGGCGATTCGAGTGAAACCTTACAGCCCAAGGGGTTATCACTCCCAAATTTCCTAGGACTGGGCTCACCTAATTCGGATCTGCGACCTGGGCCTCCTCCCTTGCACGGTACCGAGCAACACCCGACCTTTGCGGTTCCTTGCAGATATGATACACTAGTGTTCAGATTTGCGTCTCTGGTAGCCGGTAACCACTGTCACGCGATCTGATATGACTGTTGTGTGGGCGCGCCAGCGGCAGTCGCTTCGAGGTACCTGCAAAACGAACAAGGAAAAAAAACATCAAAGTCAGATCAGTATTCAGCCCTACGGCTAACCTTAACACCCAATGCCCCGCAGTCCACAGATCCAAAGGATTCGGCCCGCTCCACTGATGTTGGGGTAGGATAAACTAGAGAGCAACATGCAAGGGAGAGATAGCAGATCTGATATATATATATATATATATATATATATATATATATATGTATGTATGTATGTATATATATATATGTATGTATATATATATGTGTATATATATATCTTCAAGTAAAATAGAGATTAAAGATGGTTTTCGGCTCAAGACTGTAAGGCCATCATCGTAGGGCGACTGAGGTGGTGATGGAACAAGCAGCGAAATCAGGTAGCCTCGCCGGAAAACCTAGGAGCACGGAGCTCTCACCTCACTCAAACGCTTCCGCCTCACAAAGAGGTAAATCAGCCGAGCACCGATAGCTTTTCAGATCAGCCGGAGAAGACATGTGAAGCAATGGCGTCGGTGAACGGAGGGGAAACAGATCGCACATACTCGAAGGTGAAATCGCACACACAATCTGTGGTAGGCTAGGGTTTGAGAAAGGGTTGAAGTTAGTAAAGGCAAGCAGCTCAAGTTCATTATATCATAGGTAATCAACGGACAAGATCGAGCCTCAACACAACAACCCTAAGATCTACGGATCACAAAAGGGTCAAAACATATCAACATTAATTGATATAATCTTTTTTAGAATACATTTTATATTTTTCTCAAAACTTTCTCTACGCATGCTCTGCAAAATCTTCATTGAGGAAAATTGGTTGAAAGACATCATGTTTGTTTGTCAATTGTGTATTTTAGTCAAGATTGCTTGAATTGAAGATCTTGAGGTTCAAATC
Organism: Euphrasia confusa; assembly: GCA_954870475.1. Taxonomy (NCBI): domain Eukaryota; kingdom Viridiplantae; phylum Streptophyta; class Magnoliopsida; order Lamiales; family Orobanchaceae; genus Euphrasia; species Euphrasia confusa. The sequence continues at coordinate 21,070,885 of OX940966.1, forward strand.
CAAAGACATTATAATTTAACTATAAAAAATGTGTATTTTAAATTTTGGGTGATATTACGATTTAATTGTTATGGGTATAAATACCAAAAATAAAAATAAAAATTAGTTGTAATAACACCTAACCTAACTATGATTAACAACCTAATTAATATTAACTCTATGCTACCCTAATAGGGGTAGTACACAATCCATATAAAATGTTACATGTGGCCACTATAAAAAACTTAACCAATGAAAAAAGTAAAAAGATAAATATAAATACACACGTAAAATGTATGGCAATGGGGGTAGTACCCTTATCTTATGCTAGCATAGAACTAACCTTAAACTAATTAGTAATTAGTCCGTATTAGGCCATCTCCAACCGAACATAAAAACCTAAACTAAAAAATAAGTTTAATTTTAAGTTTACAGTAATTTTGCTCCAACCGAGATTCCAAAACTCAAACTTAAAAGAATATTCTCAAATTATTCTTTTTATACAACTTTTTATATTATTTTTATAAACAACCAATATCTTTACAAATTTATAATTTAACCCCGTAATTTTTGATATTAAATTAAATAATTCTAATAAATATTATTTTTAATTTAAAATTTCAAAAATAATAAATATAAAAGATATGAAATAAAATATTAATTAAATATAACAAAATTGCGCTAACATGAAATATTAATATTTCATTATAAATATTTATTTTTATTTTTAAAATAAAATTTTATTTTAATTATTAATGGTATGATTATTAAAAAAATTACATTACAAAATATATTAAATAAAAAATTAAAATAAAAGGTTAATAGGTTTTTTTTATTATTTTGTAAAATAAAAGGATCATTTTATAAATAATAAATAGTTTTTGGTTTGAGTTTAAGGTAAACGTAAATCTAAGTATTTTTTATGTGGGTCCTACCATAAAACCTATAATAAGGTTACGTTTTGGTATCGGTTGGAGCATCTCCCTTACTCCAAAATAGGTTTTTGGTATCGGTTGGAGATGCTCTTAGTGTATACTTAAGTTAAAACACAGTCACAAGACTCACAACTCACAACCAACCTTTTCTGGTAAAACCCATAAAAAGGTTCCTCTTTTCTCGAGTTGGAAAATTCGATTTCAATCCATTGATGTCTGAGATTTTTTAATTCAACTTATTTTGCTTTCTTGTGAAGTTCATGTTGTCCTGTGGATTATCGGGGATTGATTTGCGAATGGGGGAAGGAGATTCGACGATTAGGTTAATCTCGTCGCATTTGATTGTACCCCGCGCTTGCGTGTTTATACTCTTGTAGCAGAGTAACTTTGCGTTTTTTACGGATATTGCGGGGTTTTTTTTAGGGTGAGTGATGGAATCAAGAATGGATCAGTATGAGATCATGGAGCAGATTGGGCGTGGCGCTTTTGGGGCTGCCATTTTGGTTAATCATAAGCTGGAAAGGAAAAAGTATGTATTTCAAAATTATGTTTTTTTTTTTTTGAATGTTTTAACTAAAATTAAATTTGATGATGCTTTGAAATGTCAATTAGGTATGTGCTTAAGAAGATTCGATTAGCTCGGCAGACGGAACGTTGCCGGAGATCGGCTCATCAAGAGGTACAATGGTTCTTGTATTCATCTCAATAGTTGGCTCTATTTTTTTTTTACTTTGTGTGTTGATATTCTTGTTACTATTTTGGGATCTTGAGTATTCTTTCAAGAGGGATGTATGATTAAGTTCGAGTTTAAGGGCGATTTTCCTGAAGGATTGCTTGGCCAGAACAAAGACGTGGCAATCTTCTTAATTCCATAATACTACTAGATTTCAACATTATAATTCATAACTGTCAAATTGGATTTTGTTGCTATTGTTCCGTTTACGTGTTAATGAAATATGTTTTTTACGGCTATTTGAATTGTGCAGATGGCACTAATTGCACGAATACAACATCCTTACATTGTAGAGTACAAGGAAGCTTGGGTAGAGAAGGTAAATTCTACATGAATGATTAAATTTCCCGTTTCTCGTATGATTCCGTGCTTTTGCATTAAAAATATTTCCTTATTTAATTGCTGAACTCTTTGCTGGCAAATGCAAAAACAGGGATGCTATGTTTGTATAGTTACTGGGTACTGTGAGGGTGGTGACATGTAAGTATTATAAGAAGCATTTTTTACTGGAAAATTCTATTATTTTTTTAGTTGTGTTTATGAGCTGTTAAATCTTGATCTGTAACAGAGCTGAACTAATGAAAAAATCCAACGGGCAGTATTTTTCGGAGGAGGTTTGAGTTCCTGCCACTCAGATAATTATTATTAAATTCATTTTTCTTCTGCAATATTTGTAATCAACTAATCATGTTTGCTGTGCAGAAACTTTTGAAGTGGTTCACTCAACTATTATTGGCAGTTGAATATCTACATTCCAAACATGTTCTCCACCGGGATCTCAAAGTAGGCATCTCATTTTCTACGTAATTTATTGTTTCCATGTTGTTTAGATCATTCCTGAGAACTGATCTCTTTAGCGATTCTTGGCAGTGTTCGAATATATTTCTTACCAAAGATCAAGATGTTCGTCTAGGTAAGCTTGCCCTGCAATTTTCTTTTGTTGAATTCGGAACTATATTATTGTGTGGAAGCTTTAACATAATTGTATTTTACCTTTGAACAGGTGATTTTGGACTTGCTAAAACTTTGAAGGCAGATGATTTGGCTTCTTCGGTATGTGATAAATATGCACCTAATGCATCTATTGCCTCTGGAGAAATCAAACATATATAAGTGAAATCAAGAAAGTGGAAATGTTTTTTCTTGTTCTCTCTTATCATTTTAGTTTTTAACCCACTTTTAGTTTATAGGGAAGAGAAATTACTTTAAACCTTAAATATACTAATATAGTCATGGTAGTACTAGGTATTCAATTGATTATTGTATGTTGGGTCAACATAGAAATGAAATTGTATTAAAAACATCCTCATAAAATTTTCATGGTATTCAAAATTAGAGTGTATTTCTTTCGAAAAAAAACAAAAAAAAAAAAACACCTAACCAATCAATTGTTAAGAAAATTCCGAATCATATATACTTGATTGTAGGCCGTGGGGTTGCATTAAAGTTCCCAAGTCCTAACTCTGGAAAACTGCTAATATTTAGGAAAGTGAGAAAATGATACGGACTTTGAAAGTAGAAATTGCTCGCTGGAAGGTTGTTAGGCCCGAAATTCAAGATTTTAATTTGACTTCATGTACCATTTCCAGTTTTTATTTCTTTCCCTTTTACAGTCGATATCATGCTTTTGTACATCCTAATGTTTCTGGAATCCAATGGATATCTTCTTGTTTTGGACAGGTAGTTGGAACTCCTAATTACATGTGTCCTGAACTTCTTGCCGATATCCCTTATGGATTTAAGTCCGATATTTGGTCTCTGGGTATGTCAATGTTCCTTTCGTATTTATTTCTTCTTTGAGAACATAGAATTAGGACAACTAAACGTTTGGATATCAATTATATAGTGTTTCATTTGTCAATCAGGATGCTGTATGTATGAAATGGCAGCTCGTCGTCCCGCATTCAAGGCTTTTGTGAGTATGCAAGCCCTTTAACTTTGTTCAATTACATACTACTTATGCTTTCCGATTTATTTATGGTAATTACTGTGGGCCATCCCTGAAAATAAATCCGTCAGCTTCCGGCCAGGCCCGTTGAATGTTTGGACTGGGCTGGGCTTCCAAATTAGTGGTACATAATGGACCGGGCTTTCTTTGCCTGGCAAGCCCACATTTCAACTGGTTTTTGTAGCATAGTCTGGGCTTCAAAAGTAGCAGCCCGAAAAAAATTCAGCTCGAAAAAGTAATTATTTTATGAACAGTGTGTTGTGACCAGATATTTTTTATCCCCATTTCACATTGTTCAGTTAGTGTATAAGCTCATCTTTGTCCTTAAAAGCTGGGTGCATGTTTCAGGACATGGCTGGATTGATAAGCAAGATTAATCGATCATCTATGGGACCTTTGCCTCCATGTTACTCCACATCCCTGTAAGTGGAGTTGGTTCTTTTGTGGTATTATTTTTATTCATCTAATTTCACAACGCACAATCTGAAAATAACCAGAATATTCAGCTTCACGATTTTCCTTTTTTTCCTTTACTCTGTCGAGCAGAAGTTGAGGTTTTGGATTATCTGTGTGTGTCTTGCTGCTCTGAAACAGTCTTAATATGCTCTTGCCAGCAACCAGATGGCAGTTTTGTTATCAGTAGTCTACAATAATAGAATAACCGAAAAGCTATCAGAGAGTCAATTTATGTCTTTAGTCGAGCAGAGAGTTGTTTATTATTATTATTATTATTATTATTATTATTATTATTATTATTATTATTATTATTATTATTATTATTATTATTATTATTATTATTATATTCTTGCAATGAGTCAAAATTATCGGAAATAAGGTTGACTCGTTTTCTTTCTTTCAAATAACAGGAAAGTTCTGATCAAGAGCATGCTTCGGAAAAACCCTGAGCATCGGTTAAGTGTAAGAAAGCAAAAAAAAATATCATTTCAAGAATCTCTTTATCCATGTTAGTTTATTTATTTTAAAGTGAACTCATATTTATCTGTTTTATATATTTTCCAGGCATGTGAGCTGCTGAAGCACCCATATCTACAGCCTTATATCGACCAATACCATCCAATTTCCCGCTCTCCTGAAAAACCCCTTTCCAATATTTACAGTAGAAAAAATATGGCAAACAGTAACAGCCAAAGCAGCACCAGCTCTTGCAGTGACAGGGAAAGCTTACTGTCCAACAAGAGGAACTGTGGCCAAAACAAAACCACTGATACAGACTCGTCTTCCCTTGATAATGGTGATGTCAGTAAACCACGTCACCAGGAGTATGGACATCACAGTGAACTCAAGGCTTTGAAAGAAGGGAGAAGTAGAGAAAACAGTTCTCCGATGAGAAGTAGTCTGAAAGAAGGGAAAAGTAGAGAATATAGTTCTCCGATGAGAAGCAACCATGCGAGAACCAGCAATGGGGCTATCAATCAGAGAGTTATTGTCGAGGCATCTCCCAGAGCTTCCAAACCGGATACAGATAGTTATGGCCGTACGGGTATTTCAAAGACACCGCCGTCACTAAAGCTGAACTCAAACTTTATTAAGCGAATGCAAGGGTCACCTTCTTTGAAACATCAGGTATGAAAATGTTATTTTCATAGTGTAGTTACAAGTTATATCATTGAGGTTTAGCTAAATTGTAACAGAAAAAAACAAAGAAGAATTATACATTGATAGTTTATTTTTATTTTTACTGATTGTGTCCTTTTAGGGGCATTTTAGTAAAACAAAAGCGATGCCTATTTGTGTAGGTACCCGCCATGACTAAACAAATACATGAAGGGATACCCCCGTTGGGTCCCTCAAAACATGTCGCTGAAGAAGGATTCTCTGCAAAGACAAGATTGAAAACACCTTCGTTTTATGCCCGGACTTCCAATACCATGAACAGCAATGCAAATGCCAATCTGAGTCCTGAACCTATTAAACAAGGTCCATATGCATGCATTCCGCACGTAACACGGGAAGTTATGCAGCACTACAAAAGTTCGGCAGTGGCTTGTAGTTCGAAGAGGACCCAAATGGATAGCAGCAACAATTCAGAATCTTCTTCGGTTTCTATCCAACCATTTGACGATGATGATGATGATGATGATGATGATGATGATGATGATGATGATGATGATGGTACAACCACTACTCATATTCTCGGTACATTGGAAAATAACTTATTTCGTAATCATGGGCAAGCCATGGAAAGTAACCATGAATCTACAGTAAGTTCGATTGAGACATTTCAAGAATGCTTGTCGGATGATAAAATCATGGATGTGAATGCTTGTGATGAAAACACGAGTTCCAATTTGAACACGGAGACCACACCTCACCGCAAGGAGGATTTACTAATGAGCTCGAATGATCGGTCCGATAATCTAACAACAAGGTCGAATGATGAAGATGACAAGTTCGTGGTGAAGAAACTAACTGGCGAGGTGACACATGTCGTAAGCCACAGCCATTTCCAAGTGGGGTCCACTGTGCATTCGAGGGATGTCAACAAGTTAACAAATGAGGTCGATCAGGAAAATGCAGGCTCTGCTTTGAGTAGTAGCTCCGATAAAAAGCCCGTTACGAAAGAGATGGACGTGAAGACTGCTACGAATTCTTCGGGGGGGGCGGTCAAGGAGATTTTGGATGTGAACTCGTCCAGACAACGGGCGGATGCGCTCGAAGGGCTGTTGGAATTGTCTGCCGACTTGCTTCAGCAGAATAGGCTGGAGGAGCTTGCGGTTGTTCTGAAGCCGTTCGGAAAGGAAAAGGTTTCACCGAGGGATACAGCCATCTGGCTGGCTAAGAGTCTCAAGGGAATGATGTTGGAAGAAGCCGGCCGGAATTTTTGAGTGCTGCTTTTCTTCTTGCTACTTATTAGTTGAGGTTTCTAATATACAGTATACTGTACTATCTTTTATACTATAGTTCAAAGCTACATGTATATAATGTAAGGATTCACATGTTTGTTTGTTTTTTGGAAAACCAAACAAATTTATAAATTAAAAGTATCTTGCTTGTTTTATTTCACATGTATGAATTGAACTTCTAGTATTTTATTTCATTTTCTGAGCAATAAATAAGCTTAATTGTTAGTATCATTTTGTTTTCAACAAGAGGATTAAAAGAAATAAAAGAGTGGTTAATTGTATATTTACTATTATGTCATTTTGTTTTTTAATAAAGAGTTGTTGCTTGTATCATTTTGTTTTCGCACGTGAATAAAACGCGACGCTAGCAATATTACATAGCGCATAAGCAGCGCCACGTCAGCAATTTTAAGAAATTTTGGAAATAATACATGACCCATAGTCCCATAGTCAATGTCTTTAAACAAATTTTAAGAAATAGTCAATGTCTTTAAACAAATTTTAAGAAATTCTATAAGGTTCAATTCAATCTCTATCCTTTCAAAGAATAAAGTTCTCCACCCACCACTTAACAACATTAAATTTTTGGAAGTATTCTGTTGCGAATCAAGCCGGAAACAAGCTCGAGCTCCGGCGAGAATCGAACTCAACCTCAAAAAAACGAACAATCGAACACAAAACACCAAAACTCAATCGCGAGCTTCAAACTCAACTCTCACCACTCACGAAGTTTGAATCAAGTATATAGAACACACTCACGCTGCAAAAACGAAAGAACACTGAGAATTTTACGTGCTTCGATCGCCGGGAAGACGACCTACGTGCACGGTGGAGGGGAGGATGGTTCTGAGATTATTCGAAGCACAAAAGCGATTACAACGAGTTCTATGCAGCTCAAGGATTGCATATCAATCGCTAACACTTGCGATTATATACTAAAACAGAAACGCACAAAATGAAATACATCATCCAAGCCGTCCCTCTGTAACTGCCTCGCGTTTTCAAGCCGTGCGATCAAATCTTGCAATTCCAATTGCAATCGATAGATGAGCTGGCAAGGATCGCGCTCCAACAAGAATCATGTGAAAAGGTGTAGAATCGAGTGAGAAAACGCCCACGTAATCCAGCTGCATCCGGCCCCAAATTCGAATCAAAACGGTGTCATTTTGATGTGCGGGAATTTTGAATTTCCTGCTGAAATTACCAGAATGCCCCTGAGCTCGTTTCTTGTATATTTTGCACCCGGAGTTGAATTTTTGTGTACATTTCAACAAATCTCCACCTTACACAACAAAATCAACTCACTGCAACCATATAGCACAACATCACAGCCCAGAAAACACCAAAACACCAAAATCATACCTTGATCAGATTTTGACCAAAACCAGATTTCTGAACCAACTTCAGATCCACACTCTGCACTCAATAATGAGATTTAGACCCTCAGATCAGTCCCAACATGATCCTTGTAACCTCAGCTTCAAAACCATAGTCAGAACTCATCAGATGATCCACCACAGCTTCAGAAAATTCCAAATGCGACTAAGTCACTCAAAACTGATTTCAGTTGAAAAACTCAAGTACTCAACTTCTTCAATTCTGAACCAAGTGACTTCAAACCACCTCCATCAAGTTTGTACACAAGAATGTAACTTCACTGCACATTCCATACATCACAAACAAGCCTCCTACTCAGAATCACCACAAAAGTAATTCAAACCAGAAAACTGTCAAGTCAACATCATCATTGACTTTAAGAATTCTTGACATCCATGCAGAAAACTCAATCTACACAAGTCATATACATGATTGTGAACCTTAGGCCACAACCACAGAACTCAGAAAACCACTGAGCAACAAAATTACTGAGTCACACTTCAAAATCCTCAAAACTGCCTGTATGAGTATTTTGTTGCATAACTCCACAACCACAGCTGATCTCTCACCTCAACTGCAGTAAAAAGTTTCCCAACCTTACTGAGATTGTGAAAGGTCCACCAATTGGACCAGATCCTGACAAAATTTGAACTTATCCACAGACAACACCTTAGTGAAGCTATCTGCTGGATTTCCCTCAGTTGCTATTTTCTCAACTTTGACTATCTTTTTCTCCACAACATCCCTCACAAAATGCATCCTCACATCAATATGCTTGGACCTTTCATGAAACACCTGATGCTTGACTAAGTGTAGGGCACTTTGACTATCACAGTTAACTTTAACTATGTCTTGGTCAATTCCTAACTCCTGTAGGATCCCTCTTAACCACATAGCCTCTTTTATAGCCTCAGTCATGGCCATATACTCACTCTCAGTGGTGCTCAAAGCAACCACACCCTGATGAGAAGCCTTCCACACAACTGCAGTACCAAATAAGGTAAATACATACCCTGTTATGGATTTCCTTGTGTCCAAATTACTTCCAAAGTCAGAATCCACATAACCAATCAAAGAATCTCCACAGAGATCATTTCTTTTAAACTCCAAACCATGATTCACAGTCCCCTTTATATATCTTAGCAGCCATCTCAGTGCATCCCAATGCATTCTCCCTGGATTTGACATGAACCTAGAGACTATACTCATCCCATAAGCCAAATCAGGTCTACTACACACCATAGCATACATGATACTCCCAACTGCAGAAGCATAGGGAACACCACTCATAGCATTGATCTATGACTTTGAGTTTGGACTTTGACCAATTGAAAGTTTTATATGTTGAGCCATGGGAGTTGCTGAAGTTTTAGCTTGATCCATATGAAACCTCTTGAGAACCTTTTCCTGATTATATCCATCCCCAAGATTCTCCTGGCTTCACCCAAATCCTTCATTTCAAACTCAGACCTCAGTATCTGTTTTAGAGACTCCACCTCAACTTTAGAGCAACTAGCACTTAACATGTCATCAACATAGAGCAGTAGGTAGGTAACCACTTTGCCAGATTTCAATTTTAAGTACACACAGCAGTCATACTTGGATCTAACAAAGCCAATGTGAATCATATAGATATCAAACCTTTTGTACCACTGTCTAGGACTTTGCTTCAAGTCATATAGGGATTTTCTGAGCAGACAAACCCTATTATCACTGGTAGCACCTTCAACACCCTCTGGAATTCTCATAAAGATTTGTTCCTCAAGCTCTCCATGCAAAAAGGCTGTTTTCACATCCATTTGCTGCAACTCAAGATTCAACTGAGCTACAATGGATAATAAGATCCTGATTGTGCAATGTTTGACCACAGGAGAAATTATTTCATTGAAATCAACACCTTCCTTTTGAGTAAAACCCTTTGCAACCAACCTGGCTTTATACCTCACATCATTTGCAATAAGTCCTTCCAGTTTCTTCTTGAAAATCCATTTACATCCCACAACTCTCTGAGATGGAGGTTTCTTAACAATGGTCCAGGTTTGATTCTTCTCCAAAGACTGAAGTTCCTCCTGCATAGCTATAATCCATTTCTCTTTCTCATAACATGATATAGCTTCAGAATAGTTATTTGGCTCACTTGAATCAACTTCATCAGCCACCAAAAGAGCATATGACACAACATCAGCTTGAGCATACCTCTGAGGTGGATGAGTCACCCTCCTTTCTCTATCTCTTGCTAGTTGATAGTCACTGAGATCATCCTGAGTTTCAGAAGGTTCAAGCTCATCATACTCATCAACTCCACGTACCTTCTTCCTGAGACATATTCTCTCTCCCAGTTAGCTCAATTTCAAACAACTCAGTATCTTTCAAGTTTTTATCAGAAAGCATGGGCATATTGTATTCATCAAAAGTCACATCTCTACTTATGATGCACTTTTGCTGTCCAGGCTCAATGCACGATAATCTATATCCTTTCACTCCTTTAGGGTATCCCAGAAACACACATCTAAGTGCTCTAGCCTCCAGTTTATCCCCTCTAACATGAGAAAAACACAGACTACCAAAAACTCTCAAGTTCTCCAGATTAGGAACAACTCCAGTCCATATCTCTTGAGGAGTTTTCATACTCAAAGCAGCAGCAGGACTTCTGTTGATTAGATAAGCTGCACAACTCACAGCTTCACCCCAGAATGACTTATGAAGCCCAGAACTCAACAACATACACCTCACTCTATCCAATAGAGTTCTGTTCATCCTCTCAGCTACTCCATTCTGCTGAGGAGTAGAGGCAACTGTCCTGTGCCTAGCTATGCCCTTGCTTTTACACAAGTCATTAAACTCTTCAGAGAGAAACTCAAGGCCATTGTCAGTTCTCAAATGTTTCACTTCCTTCCCTGACTGCTTTTCAACTTCAACTAACCAATCTTTGAACTTCTCAAAAGTCTCAGACTTGGTTTTAAGTATGATTACCCATACTTTTCTGCTATAATCATCAATGATAGACATGAAGTACCTGCCACCATTCTTGGTGTTTGTTCTTGCAGGTCCCCAAAGATCAGAATGCACATAGTCCAGTACACCCTTAGTTGTGTGCCTCCCAGTTCCAAAAGAAGCTCTGACTGCCTTTCCCAAAGCACAAGTTTCACAGAAGCTCAACTTTGAAATCTTGTCTTTGGCAAATAACCCTTGTTTAGACAACTCATTCAAGCCCTTTCCACTGAGATGTCCTAACCTCTGATGCCACAACTCAACTTTCTCATTCTCTGCAACATGTGAGGATTCTCCGACCACAGCATTGCCTTTGAGAAAGTACAGATCATTTTTTCTTGAACCCTTCAAGAACAACTACTGAACCCTTCTTAACTTGTAGACATCCTCCATATGAGCTAAAACTGAATCCCAAGCTATCCAACATTCCAAGTGAAATGAGATTTCTCTTGAGCTCTGGAATATATCTGACTTTAGAAAGGAGTTTTGTTGAACCATCATGAAGTTTTAACCTCACTGATCTAACACCTTGAACCCTGCAAGTGACATTATTTCCTAAGACCACACAACCACCATCAGAACTCTCAAACTGTTCAAACCACTCTCTCTTTGGACTCATATGAAAGGTACAGCCTGAATCCAATATCCATTCTGTCTCCTTGCCACCTAGAGTCACATTCAACACCTCAGCATCTTCACAATTATCATTTCCAACTGTGACATCAGCTTGTTGTTGAGCAGGTTGATTTTCTTGGAGCTTTTTCCAAGCATAGCAGTTTTTCTTGAGATGGCCTGCCTTCTTGCAGTGAAAGCACTCCCTACTTTCTTCAGAAGTAGAAGATCCACCTCCACTTGCATTTGGCTTGTTCTGTGGTTGCTTTTTCTTAAAGGTCTTCTTCCCAGTGGTGACCAATCCCTCAGGGGCACTTGGATGATCCTTCTTAGATGATGACTCCTTCTTATGCAGCTCCTTAGTCCTCAATGCAATTTGAACTTCATCAAGAGTAAGAGCATGCTCTCTACCATAAATCATAGCATCTCTAAACTGATCAAACTGTGAAGGCAGAGAGCTCAATAGCAGTAGAGCTTGATCCTCATCATCAAGCTTCTTGTCAATGTTCTCCAAGTCATCTAAGATCTTAATGAACTCATCCATTTGGTCAACTACAGACCTATCACTTGACATTTTGAAAGAATACAGTTTCTGCTTCATATACAGTCTATTTGCAAGTGACTTGGTCATATACAGAGATTCAAGCTTCTTCCACATGCCATATGCAGTGGTTTCTTTACATACCTCTCTCAAAACCTTATCACCAAGGCTGAGTATGATGACACTGTGAGCCTTCATGGATATCTACTCCAAATCAACCTCATCAACTGATCCAGAAGCAGATCCTTCCTTGTCCTTCTTCTCCTTTTCCTTCCCCTTCTTTTCAGCTACAGAATCAGGTGGAGTAAGAACTGCAATCAACCCTTGTTGAACCAGAATAGCTCGCACCTTGATTCTCCATAAACTGAATTCATTCTTCCCTGTGAATTTCTCCACCTCGAACTTTGCAGATCCGGTCTTCATGTTCGATGTTCCACCTTCCCACAGACGGCGCCACTTGTTGCGAATCAAGCCGGAAACAAGCTCGAGCTCCGGTGAGAATCGAACTCAACCTCAAAAAAACGAACAATCGAACACAAAACACCAAAACTCAATCGCGAGCTTCAAACTCAACTCTCACCACTCACGAAGTTTGAATCAAGTATATAGAACACACTCACGCTGCAAAAACGAAAGAACACTGAGAATTTTACGTGCTTCGATCGCCGGGAAGACGACCTACGTGCACGGTGGAGGGGAGGATGGTTCTGAGATTATTCGAAGCACAAAAGCGATTACAACGAGTTCTATGCAGCTCAAGGATTGCATATCAATCGCTAACACTTGCGATTATATACTAAAACAGAAACGCACAAAATGAAATACATCATCCAATCCGTCCCTCTGTAACTGCCTCGCGTTTTCAAGCCGTGCGATCAAATCTTGCAATTCCAATTGCAATCGATAGATGAGCTGGCAAGGATCACGCTCCAACAAGAATCATGTGAAAAGGTGAAGAATCGAGTGAGAAAACGCCCACGTAATCCAGCTGCATCCGGCCCCAAATTCGAATCAAAACGGTGTCGTTTTGATGTGCGGGAATTTTGAATTTCCTGCTGAAATTACCAGAATGCCCCTGAGTTCGTTTCTTGTATATTTTGCACCCGGAGTTGAATTTTTGTGTAGATTTCAACATATTCATAATATTATTGGTTATATACATGAGATAATTATCAATTTAGTCCCATAAAGTAGTCGAAGTCTCGATTTGGTACCACTTTTGTTCAAGTTCTGAATTTAGTCCCATAAAACCTAAAAATGAGTCGATTTCATCCATTTTTGGTCGGAAAATTCAAACTTCGCCTGAAATTGATCACGTGCGTTGCACGTGATCTTGAAATTAAGAATTTCCGGCAAGCAATTTCCATGTGGCATTTGATGATAGGCTGTATAATTTAATTAAAAGAGAAAATATAAGGAAATGACATGTGGCAATTATTTTATATAGTTTAGTATTAAAAGAAAAGAAAAAATAAAAAAAATAAAAATGAAATGAAAAGGGGCAGGAGGGCAGCAGCGGGCTGCATTTCATATCTCCCCAAAAATATAGTTTCGTGAAAAACATAATTCCCCAAATATTTCTCTAGCATGAATCCTAATTTTCTTTGACATTTCTCACGGTAAATCAAAGGCGAAAACACCAAAAATCATACTGCACAAAGCTCTTCAAATTTTTATCACATAATCCCGCAAAGAACCCTAATTTTCCGTCTGAATTCTAGTGAAGCTTTTTCCAGAAAAAATGGTTTGGGTTCGAAAGAAAAAAAAGGGGCAAAGGATTCTGGGCTTCCAAAATACGGTGAGAATACAACATTTCCATACTTTATTTAAGATCAAAATGATTTTATCTAATTTTATAAATATTTTTGCAGACCCCAAGAGCAAAGACTTCACCACTGCTTTGCATGTTGGTGGGGCCTTTACAAATACTTCTCTAGCGCAATATATTGGAGGTCAGACTCTGTATCTAGATTGGTGCAATGCCGAGAAGATTAGTGCTTCTGATTATGATTCATATGCTGGAGAGGTAGGGGTGAAAGGGCATTACAGATATCATTTAAGGATGAAGGATGGGCTGAGAGTTTCTTGAGTGTTAGAGAAATGCATGTGTTTGCTGAGCTGTTAGATGATACTCTTTCTGAAGATGATGCTGATTTTGTGGGTAATGATGACCCTATTGTGTATGATTCTGATGACATCATGTTTGATGAACCAGTAATAAACATAGGTGTGGGAGTTGATGCAGGAGCTGATGAAGGAGAAGGGGACAGTGATAATGAGTCATTTGAGGAGGAAGACTTTGCAATTGGGAAGGAAATGACTGATTCTGAAGATGATGTTGTCTTTGAGCATGAAGTTGAGTATGAAAATGGAGAATTTGAAGCTGCAGAAGCTGTTGAAAAAAAACTTGGAGAAAATAAGAATGTTGAGATTGATGATAATTCCAGTGACAGTGAAGGTGGATGGGATGATGTGGATGTTGTGGATACTACTACCATCTTTGAGGAAGGAAGAGTATCTGATGAGGAATCTGAGCAATTTCCAAGCTTCAATCCACAAGAAAAATACAAATCTGAGTTTGTGCTAAAGCAAGTCTTTGCAAGTAAAAAGGAGTTCAAATTTGCTGTCCAGTCTCATGCTATCAACTTGAGAAGAAATATTAAATTCAGTAGGTATGATAACAGAAGATTTTATGCAAGATGTGTGTCCAATGAATGCAAGTGGATGATCAATGCACTGAGAATGAAGGAAGACACATCTTTTCAGATTAGGAAGATCTTGGACAATCACACTTGTGCACCATCTCACAAGGTTAAGAGTCTAACTTCTTCATGGTTGAGTGAAAGATTCTTGCACAGATTTCAATCTGATAATGGTAGGTCTGTTAGGGGCTTTATGCTTGATGCCATGCATGACACAAGATGTGAGATCTCCAAGACACATGCTTATAAGGCTAATGGAAAGGCTTTGGCTAGGATTGAGGGAGACCCTGATGCCCAGTATGCGAAATTGTGGTCCTATGCTGATGAATTAAGGAAGACCAACCCTGGATCTATTGTTCTTATTGGTACAGAATCAGAGGCTGGCTTAACTAGGTTCTCCAGATTCTACTGTTGTTTGGATGCACTGAGGGTAGGGTTTTTGAATGGTTGTAGGAAAATTCTAGGAGTTGGTGGATGCTTTTTGAAGGGAAAGTATGGTGGAATGTTGTTAACTGCTGTAGGGGTAGATGGGAACAACAATCCATTTCCTGTTGCCTATGCTGTGGTTGAGAGAGAAAGTCAAGATGAATGGGAATGGTTCTTACACATTTTGAAGCAAGATTTGCAAATTAATGCAGCTGATTTCACATTCATGTCTGATAAGCAGAAGGGCTTGATTGGAGCAATGGAAGCTATATTTCCTGGTATTTCCCACAGGTTTTGTGTTAGACACTTACACAATAACCTCAAAGTTGCTGGATTCAGAGGGATTTCTTACAAACTAGCTTTGTGGAAAGCTGCATGCAGTACCACAGTGTTGGAAATCGATATCCCGGGCTATTAAAATTTATGCGGAACCGATAGCCCGACCGAAATCCTTCATCGCCGGAGATTGGATTCCCGACTCATCCGCAGGAGTCCGACCTTTGGAGACTACGCGCCCGAAGACACGCAGCCCGCCCCCAGCCGAAGTCTCCCACGAGTCGGATCCACGAACGCGAACCACCGCACGAGCTGAGGCCCGACCGAATACTCAGCGAGGCCCGAAGGCCGCGAGCACTCAGCCGAGCCCCCGCACGGGGCTCGCGATCATCTCCATGATGATCGCTGGGGATGCACGAGGCATCCCCGGGGCTGCTCGTAGCAGCCCCGCAGCGGGTTCATGAACCCGCTGCTCGCGGAGGGGTCAGCCCCGCACGCCCGCTACGGGCGAACCCGTAGCACGTACGAGGCAGCTACGGGTGACCCCGTAGCATACCCGCGATCGAGCTCACGGGCTCGATCGCCCCTCGGCTCCAGCCGAGGGTTTCTCCACCCGACGCCGCCGGTCAAGAGGCTGGGGCTCATCCGCCGTGGCACCAGCCCACGGCGAACCCCGGTGGTCGACCCGAGGTCGACCCCACGCCCCGGCGTCCAGCCGGGGCTCATCCCTTGTCCGCGCGCCGCTTTGATCGAACCCTAGGGTTCGATCGATCCCTTGGCTCCAAGCCGAGGGTCCTTCGATCTTCGCCGGGGATCTCGAATCCCCGTCCCCGAAGTTCGTACGTTTATCCGGATCGTGTGTTCATGTATACGCTACAATTAATTTACATAAAATCATAAAAGAGGGTTTATGATTTTACCTTCGATTCGTTGTGCGGAGAAACGAAATCAAACACCTTTGATGACCTTGCGATCTTCCTGTTGGAAATCGATATCCCGGGCTATTAAAATTTGCGGAAAAATAACCCGAACGAAATCCTTCATCGCCGGAGATTGGATCCCCGACTCATCCGCAGGAGTCCGACCTTTGGAGACTACGCGCCCGAAGACACGAAGCCCGCCCCCAGCCGATTTTCTCCCACGAGTCGGATCCATGAACGCGAACCACCGTACGACGGAACCGGGCCCGACGAGAGCTCCACCGCGGACAAGCCGCGGCAAAACCCTAGCCGAGCCCCCGCCGCGAGGGGGCTCGCGATCGCCGGGGCTGCCCAGCAGCCCCCGGTGGTGAGTCCGGCGACTCACCACCATCGCCGGAGGAGGGGCGGTCAGCCCCCAGCTGACCTGCCGCGGCTCCAGCCGCGGCTTTCCCCGCGATCGACCTCACGGTCGATCGCATGCCCCGGCTCCAGCCGGGGCTCCTCCGTCGCGCCTGGCCGCCGGTCGAGGTGGCTGGGGGGACCAGCTGCCGTGGCTCCAGCCCACGGCGGTCTCCCCGCGATCGACTCACGGTCGATCGCTTGCCCCGACGGTCCAGCCGGGGCTTCCTCGTCCGCGCGCCGCGATCGAACCCTAGGGTTCGATCGCCTCCTCGGCTCCAAGCCGAGGGTTCTTCGATCTTCGCCGGGGATCTCGAATCCCCGTCCCCGAAGTTCGTACGTTTATCCGGATCGTGTGTTCATGTATTTACTACGATTAATTCACACGAAATCATAAAAGAGGGTTTATGATTTTACCTTCGATTCGTTGTGCGGAGAAACGAAATCAAACACCTTTGATGACCTTGCGATCTTCCCACGTATTCCTTGCACTCCGTTCGAACGTCGTGTGGGCGACGATCTATCGAACTCCTATGGATCTTCCTCACTCTCAAGACTTTATGATTGGCGTAGGTCAATTAATTGTGTTATGAAAAGTGAAGACCATGTAGTGCTTATATAGGCTACGTAGGGGATCATAAGGAGAACAAATATTGGGCTTCAATATTGAAAATTAAATTGGGTCCAACCCAAATCCATTAATTCTTATCAATATTAATTTTATTTATTTTCCACTATATAAATAAAATTGCACTCCCAATATTATTCCATATTATATCAAATAATATTTCTCCGGTAGTATTATATATTCCGTGTATTTAAGATTTAAATATCCATGAATAAATTTATTTATTGCTCAATAAATATTATTCATCTCTTATATCCGAGACTAGTACCATTCAACCTTAATTATTATGCGGATTAAATCCACCTGCAGGGTTTACATAATAATTCCTTATGAACTCATCTCGGGGATATTATCAACCCTTACGGGATACACTTTCCCGTCAAGTATTCACGGCATGCCATATATAAAATATAGTGACCCAACTTAACCGGTAATTAACCCAATAATTAAATCGGTTAATTCCTTTGGTAAATCAAAGTCACTGATATTAAATATACACACCCGCAATAATATCGGGGATTAAGAATAAAATACACTGAGATTCGAATCGATTATCGCCGGCAATCCTAATCGATGAATCTCAAGCTGATCCGCCCAATACACCAAGTGTACAAGTGTGATAAAATAATTAAGATAAATTATTTTCTCTCTCACACAACGACTATACCGATGGATTAGTTCGTGTCCATCTAGGTCGTGAGCAACTGTTCGATTAAATACGAGTAACCGATAGTATGATCTTCTGTGTGCCCATGCAACACCATACTAACTACAACGTATAAAATCCAGAACTATATTTTGCATATTTAATTAAATGCAAATAATTGTTTATTAATTAAATAGGTTAAATGTTATGACAGGGAGTTTATCGATACTTAAATCTAGACATTAAGTACACAACTCCAACAATTTCCCACTTGTACTAAGGTCTAGTCATTTCCTCCAAACTTCCGGTTCCCATACTCATCACGTGCTTAAGGTGTACTTCCGAGTACTATGTGAGTGAGCATTCTAGGTTGTCGCTCTGAAGTTATCTTGGTGACTACTACGTCGTCTCTCTGACGATGATTCGTATCAGGTGGTACTTGCTCTATGTGTTATCATCATCTTTTGAACTTATGACTTCTTCCAGTTTACCATGCACCGCTATGTACATAGCCTTTGGTGAACCAAGAGTCATATCCAAGTTCAGAGGTCATTCCGGAACCTAACCAAAACTTCCGCTGCCTCTGAGGCTGCTATTCGGTTTCTTAGGTTCCACCTCTTCTAAAAATGAACACATAGCCTGATATCGACTTACACTGGTCCTTTCTCTGATTTTTATCTGAGAAAGCGTAATCTAAGAAGATTTCGTATTGCCAGTAATCCTGTACTTCCAAGTACTTTTACAGCATTCGAATATTTCTTATCCAGATTACTTTGATATCCTCCCACTACGCTAACCGCATAGTTGATATCAGGTTCTTGTTTTATAACACCGCATTTACAAAGCCCTCCACACTCGAAGTGTAGGTAACTGCTTTGTCTATATCCATCTCCTTCATGTGTTCGAGACACATACCTTTAGATAGATGCATTCTGTTCTCGAAAGGCAATAACCTTTCTCAGAATTGTGCATGTTTAAAACAAACCATAATCGTATAAGATATCTAAAGAGAAGTACAAATGTTCTTATCTAGAGATCGAAAGATTTCTAAGAACAATGATCCAACTTCATCTTAATCTTATATTTCGATTTACTTAGACAACCTCTATTTTATGTCTGACAACACTTTTACATTGTTGCCAACGATAAAGTGTTATCTACACAAAACTCCGAGAAACACCACCTTGTTTCCATTACGTTTCTAATATACCTTTTATTGTCTATGCCTTTTGATGAATCCATATAATGGACTATCTCATCAATTCGCAAGTTCCACAATTTCCAGCTTTGTGATAATCCATAAATGGATTCACTAAGCTTGTACCTCTAAATGGTCTTGCCTCTTAACAATATCATTGCTTTCCAAGTAGGCACATTTAGATTAGTACTGCCCCCTATGCAGAACTAGGGATCGATTTCATGTCTACTAGATCCAGAGTTTAAAACTCCTCCAGTCTTATGAACATCTCCGGTTGCTTAACAACCTCCCACTGCAATGGCGTTCCGGTGTATAACAGTAATAACATTAGGTGCAGTTAGTGGTGTACTACTACTCGGTTAGGCTGGTTCTCAGTCTACTCTTTCCTCTTTATAAGGTACTTTGTCAATTAGGGCATTGTAGTTCATCCAATAGTCTTCCTCTAAGAACCGGGCGAAGACACCCTTCTGGTTCGTAGTACTATTGAACATACAATTACTTGCTCATCTAGGATATTCTACAACCATATTCAATATGTTGTTGTATCCAGAATTATCCATAGAACACAGGTAGTTCCGAACAACCTTGTTCTTTTACCATTAGAATCCCATTTCTTATTCCTGACACACCATGTCTACACATCAGTGTATGGTGTAGTCGTTTGAGACTTAATCTCAACTTTTGATTTATGCTATGTGTTATTTAGATAGGTGATAGCCTCCGCGAACTAGTCGCAAGCTTCCAATGGATATACTTTGAAGGATCCCCATAATGGCTTTGTGTTGAAAAACACTCCGCTTTTATGGCACATCAAGTATTCTAATCCACCTTCGAGTATTCTTTAAAGAACGACTCGTACTTCTCTAATTACACATATGTCTGCATATATCATCTTTGATCATTCTTAATACTTGTCCGAATTCCATCCTTTACCCAGAAAGGGTAACTTAGTTGTATCATCTTTCAAGATCGATTCTTAGGTCGGGAGGTCCATTCCTCCAACTATAATTGATCAAATCAATTTCGACCTTTTGAATCCCTTTTGAATAGATACTACCAAGTTCAAGAATTCACAAGTACAATGATCGATAAAGAAATACATCCAATAAGTAAAACAAGTTATACATAACGGTTTGTTGCATTGTGGTAGACTAAGGATTCATATATTGCTATCTAATGTACCATAATAGATATCGCCATTATTTCTTGTCTAAATCATCAAGTGATTAAAGAAATAAAATATCCATTAATAATAGAAATCCAGAACGAAAGTTCTTTCTAAAATAAAAAGTACAAAGCAATAAACTTGAAATGAAATCCTATAACTATCAAACAGATAGATAAATGTCTTCCACTGCAACCGCTGCTTCCTCAACAGCTTTGCCCATGTGGACTCGAACTTTTCTTCTCTAAGTCGCTGGGTTTTCTGGAACCCCTTTGAGAGGACAAGATGTAGACCCCCAGTACTCAGACTGCTTCCTTTGGGGATGTTTGCCCGAAGGCTTCTTTATCCCACCCTTTGGTCCAAGTCTCTTAGGATCATCGGACCCTCTTGTCTTCTTCTCCTTTCCCTTGCCTTTAGGTCCGAAACCTTTGGCTTTGGCTATAAGAGCTCGCGTTTGTTTCAACTCGTCCAAAAGATCCATCATCTCAAAAACATGATCAAGTGTTTCATCGAAGTAACAGATCTTTACGAGTATCCTCATCGCCTCTTTTCTAGCCTTCTCATCATGTCCAAACAGCAACTTGAGTTTGAGCATGACATCATGATCAGTGGCTAATGCACGAGCACTACCCCACCTTTCAAAGTCAAAAATCTCCTCCTCAGTTGAGTTAATGGTGAGTCCAGGAGGACAAGTTTCACTGAGTACATCTTTGTACTCCTTTGCAGTCTGAGCAATGTCTAACTCTTCTTTCCATTCAATACAGTATGGAACCAGTGCGTTAATTTCCTCAAGTATCAACAAAAGTGGATTCATAGCAATTCTCTAAACCTATAAGCACATTTAAACAAACAATTAATTTAATATCCGACGTTATCTCCCTGGAATAACATCATTAAATTGCTAATCACATCTAAAATCCCATCAGGTAAGGCAAGCCACGTGGTGTGGACGTTTACCCACCCAAATGATTTAGCAATTAGATTTTCTTTGGTCATACATCGCTTATAGCGGAACCTCGTGGGGAGGAATACTATAAGGCGTATCTAAGTGTAAACCATTACTCAGTACCAAAGTAAATTACTTGGAATCGCTACATCACCGCAAGCCACGTGGTGTGGACGTTTACGATAACTTCACAACTCTTCATAATTACTTACAACTGTCTACATCAATTAATCCAAAGTCCGTCAGCATAGCAAGCCACGTGGTGTGGACGTTTACTACACTAAGAGACTTTTATAATTGACTCCCAATTACTTGATCCATTTAATCTCGTAAATCAAGACGTGGAGAATCATAAGTGAAACTCGAAGTTTCTAACCAGTGATTCGCCATGCGAACGACCCTATCTCTCATAAATGAGGGAGCCGAGCAGACAAGCGACCCATCTATCAAAGAATGGCACGGAAGTCTCTAATTTGTGTCCTCTACATGACCAAGTGGCTCTGGCTCCATTCCACTCCCCGGGGTGAGAATGAGTCGACTTGAAGTCAGTTTCAGAAAGACAAATTAGGCATTGTTTGATGAATTTGATCAATGTTTCTTGTAAAAGGAATTACAAGAATTCTCCTCCAATGACTCGTCTATACGAACTTCGAAAGTCCATAAGAGTCACCAAGAGAACAGTAATGGAGACCATGGGAATGTTTCCATCCCCTCTCCCACTTAGCTTTTTATAATAATAGGGATATGCTATCTAGTGCATAAAATAAACACATATAGCATGCATACAAGCAATAAAGCACATAGTATCACATAGTCAAAATAATGCTAGAAAATTATTTTCCGACTATCATGGCTTTATTCCATCTCCGTACGCATCTTCTAGTCTTCAGTCTTCGTTCTTGAATGCTCCATGTGACGAGAATATTAATCTCTAATATTTAAATCTATTTATTTTCAATTAATCCAAAAGTTACTTAATTCGAAAAATTAAGTCAATCGAATATATCAAAAATAAAATTAAATATTATTAATATTTTTATTTATTTTTCCTATCTAGTTCTATTAAAACTCTAGAATAATCTATCCAAATAAAATTTGGAATACTCTAGAAGATATCTATAATAGAACAAGGAAAAATAAATTAGGACTTACTACTTTCCAAATTTATTTTTATTCCTAATCCATGAATATTCCCAAGAGTAGGAATAATCAAATAGGAAAAATAAATTTAGTACTAAATTAATTAAATTTCTAATCTATGAATATTTCCATGAAGGAAATAAATCAATAGAAAATAAAATTAATTTAAATTAATTCTTTTCCTAAACCATGAGAGTTTCCAAGAAAGTACTCAAATAGGAAAAATCCGAATTAATTGGGAAAGTGGATCTTGGTAGGAATAGCATGAGATTGGGAGATCCCACGCCATCCCCACCGTCGACCTTCACCGCCCGGGACCACCACCACCGCCGCCCCCAGCCCACGCGCCACCACCACCGGTGGCCGGCGTGGCTAGAAGCCCTAGCGGGCAGCCCCCGGGATGGGTCGATCGATCCTCATGGGGATCGATCATGGGGATGATCGACCCCCCCGGTTTTTCGTCCTCTTCGTCTTCGTCACACGTCTTCGTCTTCCGGCGATCGTCTCATCATCGAACCAACGTAATTAAAATTACAAAATTTAAATTACAATTATCCGGTATCGATTCTATACATGAAATCGACCCTATACATTTTCCGAAAAAAAAAGTGCGTAATAATAAATCCTAAATTCGGTCAACCCCCGAATTTTTACTATTACAAACATTCATCCACACAAAACGAATCTCGACATGTCCGAGAGTTTAATAATCATGATAATTAATTAATAAACAATAATTAATTAAATCCAACCATGATAGCCGGAGATCCTGCAAGGTAGAACAATAATCGAGCATATACATGAACACGAAACCAAACGCTCTGATACCATTTGTTGGAAATCGATATCCCGGGCTATTAAAATTTGCGGAAAAATAACCCGAACGAAATCCTTCATCGCCGGAGATTGGATCCCCGACTCATCCGCAGGAGTCCGACCTTTGGAGACTACGCGCCCGAAGACACGAAGCCCGCCCCCAGCCGATTTTCTCCCACGAGTCGGATCCATGAACGCGAACCACCGTACGACGGAACCGGGCCCGACGAGAGCTCCACCGCGGACAAGCCGCGGCAAAACCCTAGCCGAGCCCCCGCCGCGAGGGGGCTCGCGATCGCACGCCGCGATCGCCGGGGCTGCCCAGCAGCCCCCGGTGGTGAGTCCGGCGACTCACCACCATCGCCGGAGGAGGGGCGGTCAGCCCCCAGCTGACCTGCCGCGGCTCCAGCCGCGGCTTTCCCCGCGATCGACCTCACGGTCGATCGCATGCCCCGGCTCCAGCTGGGGCTCCTCCGTCGCGCCTGGCCGCCGGTCGAGGTGGCTGGGGGGACCAGCTGCCGTGGCTCCAGCCCACGGCGGTCTCCCCGCGATCGACTCACGGTCGATCGCTTGCCCCGGCGGTCCAGCCGGGGCTTCCTCGTCCGCGCGCCGCGATCGAACCCTAGGGTTCGATCGCCTCCTCGGCTCCAAGCCGAGGGTTCTTCGATCTTCGCCGGGGATCTCGAATCCCCGTCCCCGAAGTTCGTACGTTTATCCGGATCGTGTGTTCATGTATTTACTACGATTAATTCACACGAAATCATAAAAGAGGGTTTATGATTTTACCTTCGATTCGTTGTGCGGAGAAACGAAATCAAACACCTTTGATGACCTTGCGATCTTCCCACGTATTCCTTGCACTCCGTTCGAACGTCGTGTGGGCGACGATCTATCGAACTCCTATGGATCTTCCTCACTCTCAAGACTTTATGATTGGCGTAGGTCAATTAATTGTGTTATGAAAAGTGAAGACCATGTAGTGCTTATATAGGCTACGTAGGGGATCATAAGGAGAACAAATATTGGGCTTCAATATTGAAAATTAAATTGGGTCCAACCCAAATCCATTAATTCTTATCAATATTAATTTTATTTATTTTCCACTATATAAATAAAATTGCACTCCCAATATTATTCCATATTATATCAAATAATATTTCTCCGGTAGTATTATATATTCCGTGTATTTAAGATTTAAATATCCATGAATAAATTTATTTATTGCTCAATAAATATTATTCATCTCTTATATCCGAGACTAGTACCATTCAACCTTAATTATTATGCGGATTAAATCCACCTGCAGGGTTTACATAATAATTCCTTATGAACTCATCTCGGGGATATTATCAACCCTTACGGGATACACTTTCCCGTCAAGTATTCACGGCATGCCATATATAAAATATAGTGACCCAACTTAACCGGTAATTAACCCAATAATTAAATCGGTTAATTCCTTTGGTAAATCAAAGTCACTGATATTAAATATACACACCCGCAATAATATCGGGGATTAAGAATAAAATACACTGAGATTCGAATCGATTATCGCCGGCAATCCTAATCGATGAATCTCAAGCTGATCCGCCCAATACACCAAGTGTACAAGTGTGATAAAATAATTAAGATAAATTATTTTCTCTCTCACACAACGACTATACCGATGGATTAGTTCGTGTCCATCTAGGTCGTGAGCAACTGTTCGATTAAATACGAGTAACCGATAGTATGATCTTCTGTGTGCCCATGCAACACCATACTAACTACAACGTATAAAATCCAGAACTATATTTTGCATATTTAATTAAATGCAAATAATTGTTTATTAATTAAATAGGTTAAATGCTATGACAGGGAGTTTATCGATACTTAAATCTAGACATTAAGTACACAACTCCAACACTTCCCACGTATTCCTTGCACTCCGTTCGAACGTCGTGTGGGCGACGATCTATCGAACACCTTATGGATCTCCTTCACTCTTCAAGACTTTATTGTTGGCGTAACTTAGGTAAGAAAAAGTGAAGACCATGTAGTGCTTATATAGGCTACGTAGGGGATCATAAGGAGAATAAATATTGGGCTTCTAATATTGAAAATTAAATTGGGTCCAACCCAAATCTATTAATTCTTATCAATATTAATTTTATTTATTTTCCACTATATAAATAAAATTGCACTCCCAATATTATTCCATATTATATCAAATAATATTTCTCCGGTAGTATTATATATTCCGTGTATTTAAGATTTAAATATCCATGAATAAATTTATTTATTGCTCAATAAATATTATTCATCTCTTATATCCGAGAATAGTACCGTTCAACCTTAATTATTATGCGGATTAAATCCACCTGCAGGGTTTACATAATAATTCCTTATGAACTCATCTCGGGGATATTATCAACCCTTACGGGATACACTTTCCCGTCAAGTATTCACGGCATGTCGTATATAAAATATAGTGACCCAACTTAACCGGTAATTAACCCAATAATTAAATCGGTTAATTTCTTTGGTAAATCAAAGTCACTTATATTAAATATACACACCCGCAATAATATCGGGGATTAAGAATAAAATACTCTGAGACTTAAATTGATTATCTTAGGCAATCCTAATCAATAAATCTCAAGCTGATCCGCCCAATACACCAAGTGTATAAGTGTGATAAAATAATTAAGATAAATTATTTTCTCTCTCACACAACGACTATACCGATGGATTAGTTCGTGTCCATCTAGGTCGTGAGCAACTGTTTGATTAAATACGAGTAACCGATAGTATGATCTTCTGTGCGCCCATGCAGCACCATACTAACTACAACGTATAAAATCCAGAACTATGATTTGCTTATATTTAATTGCAAATAATTGTTTATTAATTAAATAGGTTAAATGCTATGACAGGGAGTTTACAGATACTTAAATCTAGACATTAAGTACACAACTCCAACAATCTCCCACTTGTACTAAGGTCTAGTCATTTCCTCCAAACTCCCGACTCCCATGCTCATCACGTGCTTAAGTTTATACTTCCCAGAAGTATTATGTGAATGAGCAATCTAGGTTGCCGCTCTGAAGTTATCTTGGTGACTACTGCGTCGTCTCTCTGACGATGATTCGTATCAGGTGGTACTTGCTCTATGTGTTATCATCATCTTTTTAACTTATGACTTCTTCCAATTTACCATGCACCGCTATGTACATAGCCTTTTGGTGAACCAAGAATCATATCCAAGTTCAGAGGTCATTCCGGAACCTAACCAAAACTTCCGCTGCCTCTGAGGCTGCTATTCGGTTTATGATAGAGTCCGAGAAGCATTACGCTTATCACTCTTTCATCCTTAGGTTCCACCTCTTTTAAAAAATGAACACATAGCCTGATATCGACTTACACTGGTCCTTTTCTGATTTTTGGATCTGAGAAACTGTAATCTAAGGAGATTTCGTTTTGCTAGTAATCCTGTACTTCCAAGTACTTTTACAGCATTCGAATATTTCTTATCCAGATTACTTTGATATCCTCCCACTACGCTAACCGCATAGTTGATATCAGGTTCTTGTTTTATAACACCGCATTTACAAAGCCCTTTACACTCGAAGTGTAAGAATCTGCTTTGTCTATATTTATCTCCTTCATGTGTTCAAGACACATACCTTAGATAGATGCATTCTGTTCTCGAAAGGCAATAACCTTTCTCAGAATTGTGCATGTTTAAAACAAACCATAATCGTATAAGATATCTAAAGAGAAGTACAAATGTTCTTATCTAGAGATCGAAAGATTTCTAAGAACATGATCCAACTTCATCTTAATCTTATATTTCGATTTACTTAGACAACCTCTATTTTATGTCTGATAATGCTTTTACATTGTTGCCAATGATGAAGTGTTATCTACATAAAATCCCGAGAAACACCACTTTGTTTCCATTACGTCTCCAATACACCAATCTTGTCTATGCTTCTTGATGAATCCATAAAATGGACTATCTCATCAATTTGCAAGTTCCACAAGTTTCAGCTTTGTGATACTCCAAGAATGGATTCACTAAGTTTGTACTTCCAAATGATCTCGCCTCTTTAACAAAAAAAAAAAATTGTTATCCAAGTAGGCACATTTAGATTAGTACTGCCTCCTATCCAGAACTAGGGATCGATTTCATGTCTACTAGATCCAGAGTTAAAAAAAACTCCTCCAGTCTTATGAACATCTCCGGTTGATCAACAACCTCCCACTGCAATGGCGTTCCGGTGTATAACAGTAATAACATTAGGTGCAGTTAGTGGTGTACTACTACTCGGTTACGCTGGTTCTCAGTCTTCTCTTTCCTCTTTATAAAGTACTTTGTCAGTTAGGGCATTGTAGTTCATCCAATAGTCTTCCTCTAAGAACCGGGCGAAGACACCATTCTGGTTCGTAGTACTATTGAACATACAATTACTTGTTCTTCTAGGATATTCTACAATTACATCGAATGTGTCATTGTATCCAAAAATATCCATAGAACATAGGTAGTTCTGAACAAACTTGTTCTTTTACTATTAGAATCCTATTTCTTATTCCTGACACACCATGTCTACACATCAGTGTATGGTGCAGTCGTTTGAGATTTAATCTCAATCTTTGATTTATGCTATGTGTTATTTAGATAGGTGATAGCCTCCGCGAACAAGTCGCAGGCTTTCAATGGATATACTTTGAGGGTTCCCCATAATGGCCTTGTGTTAAACACTCCGTTTTTATGGCACAACAAGTAGTCTAATCCATTTTCGAGTATTCTTGAAAGAATGACTCGTACCTTCTCTAATCACACATACCGCATTAATCATCAATCATTTTCTAAACTTGTCCGAATTCCATCCTTTACCCAGAAAGGTTAACTTAGTTGTATCATCTTTCAAGATCGATTCTTAGGTCGGGAGGTCCATTCCTCCAACTATAATTGATCAAATCAATTTCGACCTTTTGAATCCCTTTTGAATAGATACTACCAAGTTCAAGAATTCACAAGTACAATGATTGATAAAGAAATACATCCAGTAAGTAAAACAAGTTATACATAACGGTTTGTTGCATCGTGGTAGACTGAGGATTCATCATTCATATATTGCTATCTAATGTACCAGAATAGATATTACCATTATTTCTTATCTAAATCATCAAATGATTAAAGAAATAAAATATCCATTGATAATAGAAAAAACCAGAACAAAAGTTCTTTTCTAGAATTAAAAGGTACAAAGCAATAAACTTGAAATGAAATCCTATAACTATCAAAAAGATAAATGTCTTCCACTGCAACCGCTGCTTCCTCAACAGCTCTGCCCAAGTGGACTCGAACTCTTCTTATCTAAGTCGCTGGGTTTTCTGGAACCCCTGCATTTAGAATGCACATACCGTCAGTGGTTCCATATCTACACACCAGAACTTTGGTAGATAATACCGCTGACTATGTTTTACGACTAAAGAAAAAAAAATTCGTACCTTTGAGAGTACAAGATGTAGACCCCCAGTACTCAGATTGCTTTCCTTGGGGATGTTTGCCAGAAGGCTTCTTTATCCCACCCTTTGGTCTAAGTCCCTTAGGACCACCGGACCCCCTTGTCTTCTTCTCCTTTCCTTTGCCTTTAGGTTCGAAACCTTTGGCTTTGACTATAAGAGCTTGCGATTGTTTCAACTCGTCCAAAAGATCCATCATCTCAAAAACAAGATCAAGTGTTTCATCGAAGTAACAGATCTTTACGAGTATCCTCATCGCCTCTTTTCTAGCCTTCTCATCATGTCCAAACAGCAACTTGAGTTTGAGCATGACATCATGATCAGTGGCTAATGCACGAGCACTACCCCACCTTTCAAAGTCAAAAATCTCCTCCTCAGTTGAGTTAATGGTGAGTCCAGGAGGACAAGTTTCACTGAGTACATCTTTGTACTCCTTTGCAGTCTGAGCAATGTCTAACTCTTCTTTCCATTCAATACAGTATGGAACCAGTGCGTTAATTTCCTCAAGTATCAACAAAAGTGGATTCATAGCAATTCTCTAAACCTATAAGCACATTTAAACAAACAATTAATTTAATATCCGACGTTATCTCCCTGGAATAACATCATTAAATTACTAATCACATCTAAAATCCCATCAGGTAAGGCAAGCCACGTGGTGTGGACGTTTACCCACCCAAATGATTTAGCAATTAGATTTTCTTTGGTCATACATCGATTATAGCGTAACTTCGTGGGGAAGAATACTATAACGCGTATCTAAGTGTAAACCATTACTCAGTACCAAAGTAAATTACTTGGAATCACTACATTACCGCAAGCCACGTGGTGTGGACGTTTACGATAACTTCACAACTCTTCATAATTACTTACAACTGTCTACATCAATTAATCCAAAGTCCGTCAGCATAGCAAGCCACGTGGTGTGGACGTTTACTATACTAAGAGACTTTTATAATTGACTCCCAATTACTTGATCCATTTAATCTCGTAAATCAAGACGTGGAGAATCATAAGTGAAACTCGAAGTTTCTAACCAGTGATTCGCCATGCGAGCGACCCTATCTCTCATAAATGAGGGAGCCGAGCAGACAAACGACCCATCTATCAAAGAATGGCACGAAAGTCTCTAATTTGTGTCCTCTACATGACCAAGTGGCTCTGGCTCCATTCCACTCCCCGGGGTGAGAATGAGTCGACTTGAAGTCAGTTTCAGAAAGACAAATTAGGCATTGTTTGATAAATTTGATCAATGTTTCTTGTAAAAGGAATTACAAGAATTCTCCTCCAATGACTCGTCTATACGAACTTCGAAAGTCCATAAGAGTCACCAAGAGAACAGTAATGGAGACCATGGGAATGTTTCCATCCCCTCTCCCACTTAGCTTTTTATAATAATAGGGATACGCTATCTAGTGCATAAAAAAAACACATATAGCATGCATACAAGCAATAAAGCACATAGTATCACATAGTCAAAATAATGCTAGAAAATTATTTTCCGACTATCATGGCTTTATCCCATCTTCGTACGCATCTTCTAGTCTTCAGTCTTCGTTCTTGAATGCTCCATGTGATTAGAATATTAATCTCTAATATTAAAATCTATTTATTTTCAATTAATCCAAAAGTTACTTAATTCGAAAATTAAGTCAATCGAATATATCAAAAATAAAATTAAATATTATTAATATTTTCATTTATTTAATTTCCCATCTAATTCTATTAAATCTTTTAGAATAATCTATCCAAGTAAAACTCGGAATATTCTAGAAGACTTCTATAATAGAATAAGGAAATAAAATAAATTTAGGACTCTACTACTTTCCATTATTAATTTATTTCCATCTAATGAAAATTCCCAAGAATAGGAATAATCAAATAGGAAATAAATTAATACTAAATTAATTAAATTCCTAATCCATGAATATTTCCATAAAGGAAACAAAAACAAATAGGAATAAAATTAATTCAATTAATTCTCTTCCCTAATCCATGAGAGTTTCCTAAAAGGAAGATACTCAATTAGGAAAGTCGAATTAATTTTAGGAAAGTCGGATTATGGTAGGAGTAGTACGGGTTGGGAGTCCCCGCACCACCCCCACCGTCGACCGCCCTCCGGGAGGAGCATCGCCGCCGCCCCCAGCCCACGCGCCACCACCACCGGTGGCCGGCGTGGCCGGAAGCTCCCACGGACAGCCCCTACGCCGGCGATCGATCCATGGGGTCGATCATGGGGATGATCGGCCCCTTCGTCCATTGTCTTCTTCGTCACACCTTCTTCGTCTTCCGGCGATCGTCTCAACATCGAACCAACGTAATTAAAATTACAAGAATTAAATTACAATTATCCGGTATCGATTCTATACATTTTCCGGAAAAACAAAGAACGTAATAATAAATCCTAAATTCGGTCAACCCCCGAATTTTTACTATTACAAACATTCATCCACACAAAACGAATCTCGACATGTCCGAGAGTTTAATAATCATGATAATTAATTAAGCAATAATTAAATCAACCATGATAGCCGGAAATCCTGCAAGGTAGAACAATAATCGAGCATATACATGAACACGAAACCAAACGCTCTGATACCAATTGTTGGAAATCGATATCCCGGGCTATTAAAATTTATGCGGAACCGATAGCCCGACCGAAATCCTTCATCGCCGGAGATTGGATTCCCGACTCATCCGCAGGAGTCCGACCTTTGGAGACTACGCGCCCGAAGACACGCAGCCCGCCCCCAGCCGAAGTCTCCCACGAGTCGGATCCACGAACGCGAACCACCGCACGAGCCGAGGCCCGACCGAATACTCAGCGAGGCCCGAAGGCCGCGAGCACTCAGCCGAGCCCCCGCACGGGGCTCGCGATCATCTCCATGATGATCGCTGGGGATGCACGAGGCATCCCCGGGGCTGCTCGTAGCAGCCCCGCAGCGGGTTCATGAACCCGCTGCTCGCGGAGGGGTCAGCCCCGCACGCCCGCTACGGGCGAACCCGTAGCACGTACGAGGCAGCTACGGGTGACCCCGTAGCATACCCGCGATCGAGCTCACGGGCTCGATCGCCCCTCGGCTCCAGCCGAGGGTTTCTCCACCCGACGCCGCCGGTCAAGAGGCTGGGGCTCATCCGCCGTGGCACCAGCCCACGGCGAACCCCGGTGGTCGACCCGAGGTCGACCCCACGCCCCGGCGTCCAGCCGGGGCTCATCCCTTGTCCGCGCGCCGCTTTGATCGAACCCTAGGGTTCGATCGATCCCTTGGCTCCAAGCCGAGGGTCCTTCGATCTTCGCCGGGGATCTCGAATCCCCGTCCCCGAAGTTCGTACGTTTATCCGGATCGTGTGTTCATGTATACGCTACAATTAATTTACATAAAATCATAAAAGAGGGTTTATGATTTTACCTTCGATTCGTTGTGCGGAGAAACGAAATCAAACACCTTTGATGACCTTGCGATCTTCCCACGTATTCCTTGCACTCCGTTCGAACGTCGTGTGGGCGACGATCTATCGAACACCTTATGGATCTCCTTCACTCTTCAAGACTTTATTGTTGGCGTAACTTAGGTTAGAAAAAGTGAAGACCATGTAGTGCTTATATAGGCTACGTAGGGGATCATAAGGAGAATAAATATTGGGCTTCTAATATTGAAAATTAAATTGGGTCCAACCCAAATCTATTAATTCTTATCAATATTAATTTTATTTATTTTCCACTATATAAATAAAATTGCACTCCCAATATTATTCCATATTATATCAAATAATATTTCTCCGGTAGTATTATATATTCCGTGTATTTAAGATTTAAATATCCATGAATAAATTTATTTATTGCTCAATAAATATTATTCATCTCTTATATCCGAGAATAGTACCGTTCAACCTTAATTATTATGCGGATTAAATCCACCTGCAGGGTTTACATAATAATTCCTTATGAACTCATCTCGGGGATATTATCAACCCTTACGGGATACACTTTCCCGTCAAGTATTCACGGCATGTCGTATATAAAATATAGTGACCCAACTTAACCGGTAATTAACCCAATAATTAAATCGGTTAATTCCTTTGGTAAATCAAAGTCACTTATATTAAATATACACACCCGCAATAATATCGGGGATTAAGAATAAAATACTCTGAGACTTAAATTGATTATCTTAGGCAATCCTAATCAATAAATCTCAAGCTGATCCGCCCAATACACCAAGTGTATAAGTGTGATAAAATAATTAAGATAAATTATTTTCTCTCTCACACAACGACTATACCGATGGATTAGTTCGTGTCCATCTAGGTCGTGAGCAACTGTTTGATTAAATACGAGTAACCGATAGTATGATCTTCTGTGCGCCCATGCAGCACCATACTAACTACAACGTATAAAATCCAGAACTATGATTTGCTTATATTTAATTGCAAATAATTGTTTATTAATTAAATAGGTTAAATGCTATGACAGGGAGTTTACAGATACTTAAATCTAGACATTAAGTACACAACTCCAACACACAGAAGGTATGTTCAACCATGCAATGAGGGAACTGAAGGATTTGAGTCCAGTAGCTTGGCAGTGGTTTCAAAATAAACATGCACATCAATGGTGCAAAGCATTCTTTAATGAGAATGCCAAGTGTGACATGCTCCTCAACAATGTTTGTGAGACCTTTAATGCCAATATTCTGGAGGCAAGAGATAAATCAATAATTACCATGTTGGAGTGGATTAGAGAGAGTCTTATGGTCAGATTGCAGAAGAACAGGGACAAGGCATTAACTAAATGGAAGGGTCTGCTTTGTCCAAAAATACAAAAGATCTTAGATATTCACACTGAAAAGGTGGCTGACTGTATCCCATTAAAGTCATCAGATTATCACTACCAAATTTCATGCTTTGATGCAACACAGTTTACAGTAGACTTGAAGAAATTGACATGCTCCTGTAGGGCTTGGCAACTAACTGGAATACCATGCACACATGCCATTTCTGCTTTATTGAGACAAAAATTGGACCCTCTAGACTTTGTGGATCAATGCTACCATGTTCAGACCTACAACAAGACTTATGAGAATCCAGTGTATGGCATTAGCTATGATCTTTTATGGGTTGAGTCATTGTACATACCTCCATTACCTCCTAGCTTTGGTAAAAGAGCTGCTAGAGGAAGGAAGCCTAAAGCAAAGGAGAAAGGAGCCTTTTGAGAAGTCTGATAAAAAGAGCAAGACCAAACTTCAAACCATGAAAAGACAAACACTGACCTATAGATGCAAAAAATGTGGGGGAGAAGGCCATAACACTTTAACATGTGGCAAGAAGGCACAACAGGTTACTTCTTCTGTTGCTCAGGAAAGAAGAACTGTGAACATCAGAGTAGAATGTTCTACTGCCACAGTAGATAATCATGTAAGTTTTTCATTGTTTATTTTATATATTACATCACATATTGTACTTCAAACTAACTGCTACTTCATAATTTAATTTTCATAGATTGCAACCCCAAGGAAGAGAGCTAATCAAGAAATTCAGATTGAACCAAATGTGGAAGTTGGCACCCAACAAAGCCAAGTCACAAATCAAATTCCATTGCCTGGTCCTACTATCCACCAGCAGATTCAAATGACAAGAAGAAATAGAGGAAAATGATCTTTTATGAATGAAGACAACTTTTGTTGCTTTGTGTTTGTTTAGACTTGGTTTTTTGTAAGAAGGGCACTATATGCATATCCTTTCTAGTAGATTTTGGTTATTAGGTCAGACTTTTGTCCTGGTGGAATATGGTTAAATGCTTATGTCCAGATTGCATATTTTGTCCAAACTTATGGAGGGTTATTAATCTTTAATGATGTAATTTGGTTTAATGTTGTCCAATCTGATGGAGTATTATCATGTATTAGTATCATGCCTCTATTACCCAATTTTATTGATTCTGTTTTAATGCATTTTAAAGGAAACAAACTCAGAAATCCAATATGATTCAATGACACCAATCACATTCAACCATGATTTAAAAGTGATCATGTTCAATAACACCAGGAAAACAAACTAGCACCAGAAACATTTTAAACAAAACAACACCAAACTCTAAGAACAAGAGAATGCAATCAAGCTTAGAAATCCATTAACTAGCACTAGGATCATTTTGTAGAAACTAGAAGTCAACTTCTTATTACGGTTCTTCAATGTCAGGATCTTCTGCTGCAGCTTTTTGTTCTCAACTTTCAACAGCTCATTCTCAACCTCAAGCACTTCACTAGGATTCGAATTTTCGTTTAAGCGTCTTAGCAATCCAGGAATAATTTGCTTTGACCTCTCGCATAAAGGTGGATCTATCCATCTAAAAAAATTGCATCGCCCAATATTCTGCAAATAAATATAAAAAATAATGAAAAAAAATTAAAACAGAAGAAAAAAAAATACTAACTGGGAAATTCCCACAGTCGATGAATCGTTGTCCCACGTTTTCATTCTTTCATGTGGTTGCAGTCGACGCAATTTTACCACAAAAACAATATCTTGGTTCTGAATTCGCACTCGAATGCGACATTTTTCAAGCTGAACTTTAGGTTCTTGCGGACACGAAATTAGGGTTTTTGCGAGATTATGTGATAGAAATTTGGAGAGCTTCGTAGGGTGTGATTTTTGGTGTTTTCGTCTGTAATTCACAGTGAGAAATGAGAGCGAAATTTAGGGTTCTTAATATTTGGGAAATTAGGGATTTCAGATGGACGAAAATTTGGGGGGAGAAATAAAACGAATCCCGCGCTGCCCTCCTGCCCTTTTAATTTTTATTATTTTATTTTATTTTTTCTTTACTTTTAATTTAATAATACTGACTGGGTTTGCCACATGTCATTTCCTCATATTTTCTCTTTTAATTAAATTACACAGCCTATCAGCAAATGCCACGTGGAAATTGCTTGCCGGAAATTCTTAATTTCAAGATCACGTGCAACTCACGTGATCAATTTCAGGCGAGGTTTGAATTTTCCGACCAAAAATGGATGTAATCGACTCATTTTTAAGTTTTATGGGACTAAATTGAGAACTTGAACAAAAGTGGTACCAAATCAAGACTTCACATAATTATGGAACTAAATTGATAATTATCTCTTATATACATTGTAAGTCAATATTTAATTTTTTACTATTTTTTAATATTCTTCATTTACATTTAAAGAAAATCTTACTATTAATTTTTTATGAAATATATTAAAATTAAAGTATGATATATATATATATATATAATTAATTAACAAAAAGTTAGGTGGTAAAAAAATCAATTTTTTATATCAAAAGTTAGTTGGTGA
Source organism: Euphrasia confusa (assembly GCA_954870475.1). Classification (NCBI taxonomy): domain Eukaryota; kingdom Viridiplantae; phylum Streptophyta; class Magnoliopsida; order Lamiales; family Orobanchaceae; genus Euphrasia; species Euphrasia confusa. The sequence goes on from OX940966.1 coordinate 21,106,957, forward strand.
AAAATTATTTTTTTAATAATATTTTTTATAATATTTCAATTCTTTTTATGAAATATATATTTTATATATATATATATATATATATATATTTATATATTTATATAATTAATTAACAAAAAGTTAGGTGGTAAAAAAATCAATTTTTTATATCAAAAGTTAGTTGGTGAAAAAGTATTTTTTTTAATAATATTTTTTATAATATTTCAATTCTTTTTATGAAATATATATTTTTTATAGTGAATTAAATGAAATATTTTTTATTCTAATCATGAGAAATAATTTATTATTAAATTGATACCTCTTATTTATATTTATATTTATATTTATTGATTATTATTTTTAGGGAAAAATGACAATAAAGTCAATTTTCAACATTTTTTCGCCAATATGGCCAATTTCTAATTTTCGTGTCAATTAAGCCATTTTGTGCCAATTAGGCCAAAAAAATGTACCTGGAATGACAAAACTACCACTCTCTCAATTAATTCTATCACACCCCACTCCACCCAACAGATCTATGTATCGTCTGTCATCACCATCACCGAGGACACCCTCCTGGACGGCGGCGGAAGGCCCCTTGGGCGGCGGCGGCGCGGTGGAGTTCGACACCCTCATGGACTACGGGTTCGAGGACATCAACGGGAACCACGTAGGCTTGGATCTGAACTCGATGGTCTCATCCCCGACGGCGTCTCGTGCGCGCGATTCTCCCCCGACAACGCAATCGTCGTCTCCCGAGCAACGAAAACCGCCTCGTCATCACCGCGGAGAAGTTGCTGCTCTTTTCGTGGAAGAAACGCGATCGGGAAATCGCGATCTCCACAGGTCGGCCGACAACCTCCCCCGCCCGCCGGAATTCTTCGCCATGAGGGAAAGGATGTGCTTGATGATGGATAGAGGCGGGGACCGCACCTGCTACGTCCAGTTCCCGCAGAGGTTCGAGGGGATCCACCCGTCCGATCGATACGCCAACAGAAACACTGAATGTGCTCTTCGACGGGCTTCAGGGCCCGATGTACATCGGTACGGCTGCCTCTCCCGACGGGTCGCCCTCTACGGGTTCGACCTGCCCCTCTACGGGAAGCAGGTCTTGTTCAGTGTTTTTATGTTCTGCTCAGTGTTGTGTATGCCTGTTCAGTGTTGTGCATGCCACTCAGTGTCATTACATGGCCACTCAGTGTTATTACATGGCCACTCAGTTTGATTGTGTGCTTTTGGTGGCTGTTCAGTGTTATATATGCCTGTTCAGTGTCTTTACATGTCACACAGTGCCTCTGCATGCCACTCAGTGTCTTTACTGCATGTCTAGTGCCTTTGTGTGTCCTTGTGTGCCAGTCAGTGTCTTTGCATGTCACACAGTGCATATACATGTCACTCAGTGTCTATGAGTCTCATTCAGTGCCAACAAGGTGTACTTGTACTGTCATGCAGTGTCTCTGCATCTCGCTCAGTGCTTTTTACATGCCTTTCAGTGCACTCAATCCTTTTATGTGCCAGTCAGTGCTTTGTGTGATCATTCAGTCTAGTCCTCACATCATTGTGTGTTTTTTGGTTTTACAGGTACTACGAGCAGATGAGGTCGAACATGTTCACAATCATCAGGACTGAGTGGCATGCAGAGGTGCGGACGTGTCGGCAATCACAACAAGAAAACGTGCACGGAGCCTATATAGTAGTTGTCGGCAATTTACCCTAGGCCCCCTTTTCTTATTTTGATTTTTGTTGTTTTTGACATGATTCTGTGATCAGTGAACACTGAGTGGGGTGAAAGACACTGACTGTCATTGACAGACGCTGTTTGGCTCATAAACACTCTGACTGTCATTTAAAAAACACAGGGGATTTAACATTATGTGATTTGTTTTTGTTCAGTTATGCTCTTAATTAGAGTGTTTTAATTGTTCTTGTGTGTTGTTATTTTTTAATAATTTGCTTGTTTTTTAATGTTGCAATTCAATAAGTTTTAACTGCTGCCACTGAGTAGACAAGATTAACACTGATAACACTGAATAGACAGAATAAAAACACTGCCAACACTGAGTAGACAGAATAAGCACTGAGTAGACAAAACAAAAGCTGAATTCAACCAATTACACAGAAATATGAACAAAAAACATTTTTTTTTTTACATAAACTCAATCCAAACACAATCATAATCATGTTCATACATTTACAGAAAAATACTTCTCGTTTTTTTTTTCCAACCAGAACTAAACAAAACAACGCACAGCCAAGACACGCACTACTTGTCTTTCATGGTCAGGATGGTCATTTCTGTGATCTTTTTGTACAATTTCTCGTGGTCATGACTTCCCAAGACAATGGAGGTCTGAGAGAAAAAAAAAATAAGAACAGAGTTAAGAAGAATGAATTCAATGAGCACTGAACAGGACATTAAAGACACTGAGTAGCACATAAAAACACTTACTGTTGATGATAAACACTGATCAACCATCAATAGCACTGCATAACACATGTAAACACTGAGTAGCACATTAAAACACTGGACACAGTGTGTAAGTACAATTAGTCCAGTTCAATGCACTCTGAATCAGGCCATTAAATACTGACTGGACGCATGGTGTAGGACACTGACTGAACCAATTAAGCACTGAGTGGCAAGCTCATTGCACGACCACTGAAGGCATGCTAACTGAACACTCAGTGTGTTTCAGTCCTATTCATGTACTGTTGATGCTCAAAACCAAAGAGGATTAACATATTGTTAAAGAACCATCAAAGAAAAAGTACTCTATATGCACTCCCCCAATAATTTATTTTTGGAAACAGGGCTATAATTGAATTCTATGAATGAATGAAAACAGGGCTATATGCACTCAGAGTCTTCGAATTAAGTCCCATTCATCGTAACTGATCATTGCGACATACATATAGGCAGCTTCATTTGCTTCGCGAACTCCTTCTTCATGACCTCGAAAGCGCTCTCCTCCAGGTATGTGATCGTTGACCCCGAGTCCACGATCACGCCCCTGCTCCTGTCTTCTTTAAGCTCAAACGTCGCTTTCTCGATCGGCAGCTCCGTTTCCCCGACCCGACCGTGATCCCCTCGAGGGACACGTAGTAGAAGGAAGACGAAGATGGGCTCTTCATCAACTTCTTGGTCTTGATCGAATCGATGACAATCTAAAAAAACGCACACATTTCAGCCGAAATAACAATCTGATTGAACTGAAACTTGGATTTAAATTTGCAAAAAATACACTCAAAAATCAACTCACTTGTTTGTGCCGATTCAAAATATCGGGATCGAGGAATTGATCCAGAAGCATTGAAAGGACCTAATCGGATAAATAAAAAATGAATAAAATGAGGCAACCAAAATCAATCATCGGGGCAGGGGGTGATACAGTGTGTAACAGTGTAAGTAGACTTAGTTCAGTTCGGTGCACTATGAATCAAGCAATTAAACACTGAATGAAAGCATAATGAAACCAAGCGCATGGTGGATGCACACTGACTGAACCAATTAAACACTGAGTGGCAAACTCAATGCACAACCACTGAATCCATGCTCAATGAACACTGAATGCATGCTGAATTAACACTGAATGCAACGACAAAACACTGAAATTCATAATAAAATCCACACAGAGTGCATGCATGCATTTCAGTTCTCACACTCCTCAATCTGTTCCTCACTCAAAAAACAGTAAATAAAGTATCAAAATGCAATGATTGGGATAGGCTCTATGTTTTCTTACTTTGGGGGTTTGGTGGCCTGAGCTCTTTCCCAGTCGTTCTCATCGGGCCAAACGAAGACGACCCGCATCCTTTTCGAACAGCCCGATAGCTTCGGACGACATTCTCCACCTCACTAACCCACCCATCAACGTGCTCCAAGAAACGGAATTCGTCTCGAACATTTCATCGAACACCTTCATGGTTGTGTCGATCGACCTAATCGGATAAATAAAAAATGAATAAAACGAGGCAACCAAAATCAATCATCGGGGTGGGGTAGGGAAATCGATCGAAGACTGACCTCGGTCCGGCCGTTGGCGGACAAGTGCAAGGCGGCGGCCTGTACATCGGCGTCGGAATCGGGAACGTTGTCGTAGCTCGGAGGTGCTATCGCGGTTGAATCGAGGGCAGGCTCGTGATTTTCCGATTCGATGGATACGATGTCCATGTCGACCTACAGTCTTCCGATTCGGAGCAGAGGTGGTCGCTCCCGACGGCGGTCGACCGCTTCTGGTGGCTCATCCGCTTGAGCAGGGGTGGAGACGGGGAAACGATTTCTGCAAGCGGGTAAGAGTGAGTGGAAGCAAATTTGGGGGAAGAGGGCTCGCGTGGAATTTAAGATATGGTTTATAGTACTAAGTATCGAATCAGGGGTAAAATATGGTTTCCTTAACGCGCTTCCACCAAAGTTCACCGTCACACGCTACCGAGTACCCGGCGTTGTGCAGCCTCAAAATATCAATAAAATGCTTCAGAATAATAATAAAAATAGTATTAGTAAAATTAATCTGAAAAAGTCAGAAAAAAAAAAACTGAGTGCGTGTGAGTAAATATTTTCTAGATTATTTCCAACCGTCGAAAATCTCACGCGCCGCCGATACAATGTCAAACTCGGAGGACCCCAACAGACACGCCACGGGCTATCCCGCGGCGAACCCCTACCCCAACGGCGGCTACCCTCCGCCCCCCGGCGCTGCGCCCCCGCCGTCCTACGCCTATTACAACAACAACCACCCGAACAATCAGTACAACCCCCAGAGCACCTACCAGTACGGCCAGGACTCCGCCCGCCGCGCTACCTGCCTACGCCGCATCTTCGCCTTCGTCATCGGGCTCGTCATCATCTCCGGCACCGTCACGTTCATAGCCTGGCTCGTGCTCCGCCCCCAGGTCCCCCAGTTCAGCGTGGACTCGTTTTCGATCTCCAATTTCACGCTCGGCAACGACTCGCTGGTATCCTTCAATTCCGAGATCCGCCTCACCGCGCGGAACCCTAACAAGAAGATGGCGCTGGTGTACGACCACGTCGAGGCCGTCATCTTCTATAGGTCAGAATTCCTCTCCGGCACGACGGTCCCTCCGTTCTCGCAGGAGACGAGGAGCGTGACTTCCCTCACGGCGAATTTCGCGGCGGCGGGGAGCTTCGTGGATAGGCGGGTGGCGGATGGGATCAACGGCGAGAGGGCGAGCAATGGGAATGTGAATTTCAATCTGAGGATGCAATCTAGGGTTAGGTTTGAGGCCAAGGCGTGGAGGGATAGGAACAGGTATTTGAAGGTGTATTGTGGTGACTTGATAGTCTCAATTCCGACCAACGGGAGGTCGGGGACTTTGACCGGTGGCCGACGACAGTGCCGTGTGGGGGTTTGAGGTTTTGCCCCTAATTTGATTTGTTTATATGGAGTATATTGGGAGGTGGTATCTATCGGTTGAATATTTCTATTTAGTAATCTGCTGTTCAAAGAATTTTATGGTGTAGGTGATGCTTGATCTTCAGTAACACCCCATTGTATTTGCTGTTCTAAGAATTGTGTTTGTTTGACTCTAGTGTTTATAATTTTGATCAATGATGCTTGACCTTCCAGTAACACACCCTGTTCTAAGAGTTGAGTTTGTTAGTTTCTAATGATTAAGATTTTGATCAGTAGTGATGACACACCTTTTTCACACACTTGTACTTCAGATGGCTGATGCTTGAACTTCAGTAGCTTGACTAATACTTGACTAATACTTGGAAGAAAACAAAAGTGCGACCATTTATTTATATATAATCTGCTGTTACTCAGAGAACATTTATTTATATATAATCTGTTGTTACTCAGAGAACTTTTTTAGTTCAGGGAAGCTGAATTTGAATCAGTCGCGTCGCTCTGTTGTGCCTTATAAATTTGAATATCATTCTTTAGGTTTAAAGTTATGTTTAGGTTTCAAGTTATGTTCTTGTGTGCTCTGTAAACATGTAATTGTGGTTTACCATTCTCGATAGCCTTTTATTTTCTAACAGGAGCCAACACCACAGGAGCAGCTGCTTCAAAGATCGTCCTGGCATTCTGTAAAACAAATTATCTCTGGAGGTTTGTAATTGCAACATTGCAGTCTTGTAAAATAGAAGAAGTTAGGAGGGGGCTGTTTGTAATTTTGTAAGATGATTGATTATACGTGAAATATAAATTCATTTAATTATAAATGAAAAGAGAGAGACATTACTCAAAACAAATAAAGGTTATATTGAAAGTTCACTTTTCAATTTGTTTGGGAGAGCTTAAAAATACGTGAAATATTATGAAGTTTGTCCTGGGGACCTGTTGGCTCTCTCGCACATGAAGTTTGTTCTGGGTTAAGTTTGTCCTGGGGACCTGTTGGCTCTCTCGCACATGAAGTTTGTCCTGGGTTCGACCTGTTGGCTCTCTCGCTCATGTGAAGGTTTGTCCTGGTGTTCGAACCTGTTGGCTCTCTCGCAATTTACATTCTACCCGATCGAGGGACTTCCGATCGGGTGAGGATGGAGTTTCTCGTCTCTCCTCCTTATCAAAAAAAATATTTAACTTAATTTGTAAATGAAGTTTGTTGGTGTTAGGTGCAATGTTGAATAATTGTTACAAGTTTATTTGATTTGTGAATTCAATAATTAAGAGTATACATAATAAAAACCATTACATACATATATAAAAAAGAAGATTAAAATTTGGAAGACACATACACTTCATACAAATTCGATAAGAAATAAGAAATTCGACTGCATGATTTTTCTTATAATAAACAATAACATGTTGAACAATCGAAAATTCCTAACATGACCAAGTACTGTCCGAGCACAACAACAAGCTTGGGCTGGACATGTTCTTGCCTTCCTTCCTCACCATGGTTGTCCTCCTTATCTCCATGCTGATTGTTGGTCTCTTCCTACACCCCAAATATCCCCCTCCAAGAAGCAACTGTATCAACCTTCAACCTAACTTCCCCAAACCTATTGACCATCAACATACAGAAATCACAACAACAACAGGGTTACCAACATCGTACCAAGGGCAGGAGGACATCACTGTGTGATCCCCAATCCTGTATGAACCTGGACTTCTCACTGAGGCAGAATGAGAAGGCAGGGATAGTGCCAGTAAACATTAGGGTTGACAGAAGGGTGAGGTGGAAGGTGGGGGCTTAATTTTCAGTGAGTACCATTTGTATGTTAATTGTCCAACATACATAAATCTGGGTCAACATACATAATGTTAATATTATGTATAGACAAGATCACCATGTAAAAATTTAAATAAAATTAATCAATTTGAATACAATTTTAAGTGAAAAAATGCTACGAGAACATATAAAATAAAACTGAGATGAAATAGAATTCAAATTAAAGCAAACACAAAATAGACATGAATAATTTGGTGAAGGAAGAGAGGATCAGTAAATCTGGCATGGATATTCTCTTCCAAGGGAGAAATATCAATTAAGCGCTCAGTAATTTCAGCTTCGATTCATCAAGGGAAAAGTTCATCACTTCCATCTCCTACATCCATCTATTAAACATTACGAATTAAATAACAAAAAGATTATACAGCCTCAGAGATCTTGGTGGATAAGAATCATCAACCGGAAATGTATTTCAATTTCCGTCAAGAGTAGCAAATATAATCAACATCACCGGCAAAAGAAAACAAAATCAGATTACCATAACAACGAAGGCTCAGACATCCAAGGAAGGATAGAACAGCATCGAACTCTCAAGCCTGGCGAAGGCGAAAGATCTTAGGCGGCCACTGCGAATGTTTCATGAGAAACGAGCCTTACTGATTATCATCACAGCCGTACGTTAATTAAATAAAATAATTAAAAGGGGATATTCATATGGATCAGAAAATCTGGCAATGGATTTTCTCTTCCAGGGAGAAAATCAAAAATAGCGCTCAGTAATTTCAACGTCGATTCATCTGGGGAAAAGTTCATCATTTCCATCCCCCAAAAATAATTTTAAAAAAGAAGAAGAATTACTAGGTCGGAAGTAGCTGGTTGGTAATATCATGGATTTTATCATTGGGAATCCGATCGGTTTCTTTCGTCATACCTAAATAAAAATAAATCGAAATTAAAAAGGAAAAAAGAGCGAATGGAGAGGAGCTCAGACATCCAAGGAAGGATAGTGCAGCATTGAGCTCTCAAGCCTGGCGAAGGCGAAAGCTCTTAGGCGGCCACTGCGAATGTCTCATGAGAAACGAGCCTTACTGATTATCATCATTGCCGCCACTCAGCCTTTCAAATATAAAATATAAATCTAATTTCAGAGGACATATATTTCAGAGAGAATGAGAAATGTGATGTTTTTCAGAGGATCTTGTCTAGTCAATATATAGTGTGTGGATTTAGGGTTTGCGAGGGAGACGGCGGAGTATAGGTCTAATAAACGCCCGCCTCGCGATGCCCAGCGTCTCGATAGTTCCACATGATTAAATTAGATGAGTTGTTTTTTCTGTTTTTTACAAATTTTTAACGAAAATATTTCCCAAAAAATAAAAATAAAAATAAAATAAAATAAAAAGGTTCAACACTGCCGAGACACCGAGTGGTTGCTCTATCACCAGCACACTAAAAACAAAAAAAGGGCTACATCCACGGCTTGACCTGTCAATATTGGTTATATCGACGACATCGATTGGTCTCGGCATTTATTGAAATATATATTCGACTCATTAATATAAATAGTGGGAATACAACTTTTTAAACACAAAAATAAAAAGTCCATTTATTTTGTCACACTTATAAAAAGTACATTTATTTTAGACAATTTGCAAAGGAAATGTCTATCTTACCCTTACTTTTATTTTCACTCAAATAATAATACAAAAAACAATTTAAAATCTTTTAAAAACCTTAAAAAATCAAAACAAAAAACTATGGGGCCCACAACATCAAAAATCAGATTTGAGGGTTGGTGGGTGTTTATTGCATGCATGAATGCTCCCCTACTCAAACCCTCAAACCCTAACCCATTTCAAAAACAAAAACAAATTCGATTCTCTCTCAAACAAATCCCCTCTCTACAAAAATCGTCGTCTGAATATACGTGGGAAGGGCAGAAGAGTTCGCCGGCCGAAAGGTACGTCGAAACGCGTCGATTCTGGTTTTTTTTTTCGATTTTCTGCAAAAAATCATAACTACACGGTGGCTACACGGTGGGTTTCCCAGACCGTGTAGTCACCGTGTAGTTATGAAGATTATCCGGTGTCTCCGTTACACGGCTCGCACTACACGGTTTTTTCCGGTCACCGTGTACCGGATAGTGTCTCGGTACACGGTGACCGAGAGACTATCCGGTACACGGTGTTATCCGGTCACCGTGTACCGGATAGTGTCTCGGTACACGGTGACCGAGAGACTATCCGGTACACGGTGTTATCCGGTCACCGTGTACCGGATAGTTTCTCGGTCACCGTGTACAGAAGCCGTTTTTTCATTTTTTTTTTTAAATTGTCTAATTATGGCTTTGTTTATGCTTTTGGATGGATATTTTGGGTTCCCCCACTGAATTCAACTGTGTTTTGTAATTGTAGATGTCGAATCAACGAATCACGATACGGTACGGTGGTCGTTGGGATCGAGCGGCCTATGTTGACGGAGTAGATATGTGTCTCTTCTTTCGGAGGGAAGAAATTACACTCGACGCCCTTACGAGCCGGATTTGTTTGGTTTTGCGCCCTCCACCCAATGCCGAGTACATGTTGTACTATTTTACCCGAGGCTACGACGCGAGAAGCGTGTGAGCTCCTATGCTTTGCGACGAGGATGTCTCCCGCATGTTAGACGAGCAAGGGGATGAGTGCTTTGTGTTCGTCGTCCAAATAGAGGCACAACAAGCTGCGCCGGAGGTGAATATCGGAGAAGAAGCTCGGGATTCGGGCGTACCGTCAGAGGAAGAGAACGAGAACGAGGCGGTACATACTTCCGAGGACGAGGAAGAAGCCCGTCAGTCCGATCTCTTGGAATCTTTGACCACGGAGTGGACCGAATGGATTAGACAGCCGGGCGTGGTTAAAAAGCTAATGTCGCGCCGTAATATGTCCTCGAGTTCTTATGCGGGAGGCGCCGAGCAAGCCGAAGCTTCTCAGAATGCGCAGAATAATCCACAGCGCAATTGGATCATTCCACTGCCGGGGTTTGACCCCGCTGTTCCGTTGCAGTCTATCGAACACCAACCGATTTATGGTCAGATGGCAGTCGGAGCCACGTTCCGAAAGAAACAGGATCTGAAGGTGATGGTGGGTATGTATCACATGGAGAATAACGTAGAGTGCAAAACTGATCGCTCGAACACTAATCGGGTGACGTTCGTTTGCAAGACGGGGCGTGAAAATTGCACGTTCAAATTGTGTTCCACGGGTTCCGATGACACCCTTTGGAGGATCACGAAGCTGAACTTGAATCATACGTGCTGAAACAATTTGGGGCGACTTGCGGATCGACAGGTGTCGAGCAGGGTTGCGGCTACTTTCTTTGCACGTATGTTAGTCGGCAGTCGGGAACTGGTTCCGAAAGATATGGTTGAGGATTTGAGGAGATTGTACGGAGTTCACATCAGCTACAACTTCGCCCTGCGGACGAGGAACCTTGCGCTTGAAATAGCGTACGGCGACTATGAGGGATCGTATCAGAGGCTCCCGTCATATCTGTACATGCTGAGAGAAAATAATCCCGGGACACAGTACGATATTCAGACGACCGACCAGGGCGTGTTTTGCCGCATGTTTGTTGCGCTCGGGCAGTGCATTCGTGCATTTGAGCAGGGCACTCTGAGGCCTGTGATAGTAGTCGACGCCACCCATTTGAAAGGGAAAAACACTGGTGTGATGTTTGTCGCCGTCACAAAAGACGGGAATGAGACTATTTTCCCGCTTGCGTTTGGTATCGGTCCGATAGAGAATGACGAGGAGTGGACGTGGTTTCTCCAGCACCTCAGAGTTTGCTACGATACAGACGACGATGATCTGCTCATTGTGTCCGACCAGCATAAGAGCATCGCGAATGCTATTCGGAGTGTCTATCCCCACGCTACCCATGCGTTGTGCTATCACCACCTCTCGAAGAATCTAGCACGGTACGGCCAGCAGCTGATCAAGGCTCTATGCAATGCTGCTTATTCTTATCGGGTGGATGATTTTGAAAAATACCTTTCGGATGTGGAGAAACTCAGTGACAGTGCTTATAGGCGCCTTACTGATATTGGGGTTGAGCACTGGGCGAGGTCAAAGTGTGTTGCACGACGATACGGTTTCATGACATCGAATGCGGCCGAAGTCTTCAACGCTGCTATCAAATGGCCACGGCGATTACCTGTCTGTGCGATGCTAGAGGCCATTCGTGCGATGATTGAGAGATGGTTTGACGAGAAACGAAGGAAAGATAACGAGAGACAGAATGGTGGACATGAGCTGACCGAACTGGCATTCCTCAAGTTGTCTGGTCAGGATGAGTTGAGCCGTTATTTTACCGTTCGGGAGGTCAGTGCGAATGCTCGATACAGAGTTCAGGAGGAGGACAGGTCTTATCTTGTGGATATCGCGAATCGCACTTGTGAATGTCGGGAGTTCGACTTAGACCTAATACCGTGTCGTCATGCTTGTGCCGCTATGAGGTATGATATCATTTTACCTTTAAATTTAATTTTAAACAGTTGATTCCACTAATTTGTTTGTTATTATTATGTAGACGAGCCGGATTTTCACCGTACGATTTCGTGAGCCCTTATTTCAAGATGAGCAGCCATGTCGAGATGTACGCGACGCCTATTGTGCCGTTGCCACATTATGATGATTGGGTGGTCCCGCCGGATGTGGCATCGTACGTAGTTCTTCCTCCGGTAGCGGGTAGACAGGCTGGACGTCCGAGGGTGACTCGTGTTCGTTCCGGAGTTGAGAGCTCTACACGACGTTTGAAGGTTTGTACAATTAATATCATTTCGTCGTGTGCAGGCTTGGACCTAATATCGTGTCGTCGTGTGCAGGTGTGTTCGAGATGTAAGGGCGTAGGTCACAACATGCGGAAGTGCACGGTTTTTATCCCACCCGAGGCTGTTGATTTAAATATCCCTGCAGAAGAGACGGGAACGCAAGAGTCGAGCCGAAGAAGACAGAAGAAGAAGTGCAGCATCTGCAAAAGCGAGGGACACACGAGAACAAAATGTCCAATGAACACGGAGTGACAGAGTTCGAGATTGGGTTTGGTTGTTTTATCGGTGTTTTTAAACTATTTGAGACTAATATTGTTTTATTATCGTCTATTCTCGTTGGATTTTGGACATTTGGTGAGTTTTAGGTTATTGTGTTTGTTTTAGGTTATTGTGCTTGTTTTTTGAGATTGTTTATCTTGTGAGCGTGAAATATGTGAAAAAACAGGTTGGGAATTAGGCTTTGGGGGCAAGGGGGATTTATTTATCTGTTTTTTAGAAGGTACATATATTAATTTTGGTAATTACGTTCATGGAATACTACTAGCCCAACTGGTTAGCCGAAAATTAGAAATTGAATGGAAATCCAAAGGTCAGGGGCTCGAACCCTAAGAGCCCCATTTTAATTCTTTTTTTTTACACGGTACCGGGTAGCACCGTGTACCGGTAAGAAATTTTTTACACGGTACCGGGTAGCACCGTGTACCGGTAAAAAAAAAAATACTTATCTGTTTTTTAGAAGGTACATATATTAATTTTGCTAAATATGTTCATGGAATACTACTAGCCCAACTTGTCAGCCAATTTTTGAAAATGAATTAAAACCCGGAGGTCAGGGGCTCGAATCCTGAGAGCCCCATTTTATTTTAATTTTTTACACGGTACCTGTTGGAATTCGATATCCCGGGTTATTTAAATTTGCGGAAACCAATAACCCGATCAAACCCTTCGCCGGAGATCACATGAACGTCGACTCATCCGCCGAAGTCCGGGCTTTGGAGAGCACGCGCCCGAAGGCGCGCAATCCGCCCCCACCCGAACCCCCGCGAGCCGGGTTCACGCGATCGAACATCGCGTTCGATGGGGCTGCAACCGGCAGCCCCCAGCAGCAGGTCCGGCGACCTGCTGCCCGCCGTCGTGGAGCCCCCACCGTCGCGGTGGGGAGGTGACGGCACCAGCCCGTCACCGCCGGCGATCGCTCCCAGCGATCGCCCCCTCGGCCGAGGCCGAGGGTTCTCCTTCGCGCGCCGAACCCTAGGCGTGCGGTCCACGCGGTCCGGTGGCTTCGCCACCACCGCGTGGTCCCTCGTCTAATCCGGGTTCGATCCTTCGGATCTTGTTTTTCGATAATTGATCAATAAACTAGAATTAAATTGCGGAAATTTAATTCACCTTTCGATTCGTTGTGCGGAGAAACGAGATCTTATGATGACCTTGAGATCTTCCCACGTATTCCTTGCACTAGCCCGGACGTCGTGTGGGCGACGATCTACCGAACTCCATGGATCTCCTTCTCTACTTTCTCTCTCTAGAATTGTGTTCTTCAAGTTATAAGAATAGAGAAGACCATGTAGTGCTTTTATAGGCTACGTAGGGGATCTTAAGGAGGTGGAATATTGGGCTTCCAATATTAATGATTAAATTGAGCCCAAGCCCAAATCTATTAATCCATTAATATTAATTAATTCTATTTTCCACTATATAAAATTAATTGCACTCCCAATATTAAACCATATTATATCAAATAATATTTCTCCGGTAGTATTATTTATTCCGTGTATTTAAGATATAAATATCCATGAATAAAATTAATTTATTGCTAATTAATTTATTCATCTCTTATATCCGAGACTAGTACCATTCAACCTTAATTATTATGCGGAATAAATCCACCTGCAGGGTTTACATAATAATTCCTTATGAACTCATCTCGGGGATATTATCAACCCTTCCGGGATACACTTTCCGGTCAATTATTCACGGCATGCCATATATGAAATATAGTGACCCAACTTAACCGGTAATTAACCCAATAATTAAATCGGTTAATTCCTTTGGTAAATCAAAGTCACTTATATTAAATATACACACCCGCAATAATATCGGGGATTAAGAATAAAATACACTGAGACTCGAATCGATTATCGCCGGCAATCCTAATCGATGAATCTCAACGATCCGCTCAATACACCAAGTGTACAAGTGTGATAAAATAATCAAGACAGATTATTTTCTCTCTCACACAACGACTATACCGATGGATTGGTCCGTGTCCATCTAGGTCGTGAGCAACTGTTCGATTAAATACGAGTAACCGATAGTATGATCTTCTGTGTGGGGCCCGACACACCATACTAACTACAACGTATAGAATCCAGGACTATGTTTTGCATATATTTAATTATAAATAATTAAACGCAAACAATTGTTCATTTAGTTAAATAGATTAATGGCAATGGATCGTGAGTTTCTGTCACTTAAATCTAGACATTAAGTACACAACTCCAACAATCTCCCACTTGTACTAAGGTCTAGTCATTTCCTCCAAACTCCCGACTCCCATACTCATCACGTGCTTAAGTTGTACTTCCAAGAAGTACTATGTGAATGAGCACTCTAGGTTGCCGCTCTGAAGTTATCTTGGTGACTACAGCGTCGTCTCCCTCGACGATGACTCGTATCAGGTGGTACTTGCACTATGTGTTATCTTACACTTATGGACTTGTGATTTCTTACCATTTTCCATTGCACCGCTATTTACATAGCCTTTGGCAAATTAAGAATCACATCTAAGTCCCAGAGATTATCCCGGAGTTATACCAAAACTTCCGCTGCCTCTGAGGCCGCTATTTGGTTACCCATGGCAGAGTCCGAAAAGCATCGTGCTTATCACTCTTCCATGTTAAAACTCCTTCTCCTTTAATAGTGAAACACATAGCCTGATCGACTTACACCGATCCTCATTCGATTAGAAATCTAAGAGAATGTAATCCAAAGGAAAATGTTCGTCTGCTTCGTAGTCTAGAACAGTACTTCGAAAGTACTTTTACGGCAGTCGAACATTCCTTTCCAGGATTACCTTGATATCCTCCCACTACGCTAACCGCATAGCCGATATCAGGTTCTTGTTTTCAACAATGCACTTATTAAGCTTTCCACACTCCAAGTGTAGGAAACTGCTTTCATTGCTTCTATCTCCTTTTGTGTTCCAAAACACATATCCTTAGATAGATGCATTCCGTCTCCGAAAGGTAACGAACCTTTCTCGGAATCTTGCATGTTAAAATGAACCATAATCATATATGTAAGATGTCCAGGAGAAGTACAATGTTCATTCCTAGAGATCCAAGTGTTGAGGATCGTGCATGTATACGCAGCGGAAACCAAAATTTTTTATGAAAAACCGTTTTTCATTAATGTAAACATTTTACATTATATTTATTTTATTTTATTGAAAATCATATTTTCAATATTACATGCATTAATTGACTTAATTCAAATCTAATTAGAATAAATAATCCACCATTTAATTTAATTATCAAATAATTAAATATTTAATTCATGCATCCCATACTACATAAATTAAATCTAGCGCAATTAAATTTATCATATAAATTAATTATTTCTAGCGCAATTATATTAATCATATTAATATATTATATTGATCATATTAATATATTACAATTAATTACGCAAACATGCAGACATAATTAATTTGCGTCAAATTGACAATTAACATAATCTTATTATTTAATTCTAATAGAGATTATGTAAACATCCGCACATAATTAATTTGCATCAGATTGACAATTAACATAATCATATTATTTAATTCTACTCAACTTGAATTGTGCAATTAAATTAATCAAATTAATTAATTACACATTTATAATTAATTACGTGCACATAATCAGTTTGCGTCAAATTGACAATTAAGATAATCATATTATTTAATTCGAATCAATTTGAATTTAATTGACATTTAAATTAATCACAATTAATTTTTCTTTATCAATTAAAAATCCCATAGCGCAAACATTAACAGTACATAGCGCAAACATTTAACGCAAACAATTAAATCTAAATTTAATCGTAAGTACCTCAGGGATTCATCGGACGAAACGAGGTTCGTCGGAAGTCGCGCGGATGCGACGCGGGGACGGCACGGGTCGTGTGCGGGGAGAGCCGAGCGAGTGGCGGGGCTCTCGGCTGGACTCGTGTGTCACGGCTGGAGCGCACGGGCGCGACTCGGGCTGTGCTTGGGCGTTCCTTCGGCGTCTCTCGTATAATCAGGTTTCACCTCGTATAGGTAATCCAACTTACGTATTGCACTAGAAACACGTAAGGGAGAATACGACGGGAAAAACGGGCCGGAAAAACGGTGCCGGAATCGGATTCCGGCGAGGGGAGGCGGCTGCCGGCGGCGGCACTAGGCGGCGGCGGGCGGCGGCTCCGGTTGTCGGCGGTCCTCCGAGGGAGGAGCCGAGGGGGCGGACGAGAGGGAGAAGGAGAGGAGAGAAAGTGAGGCTAGGGTTTTGAGCTCTTCACTTTGGTGTGTTTATTCTCATGACTATGGATCTCCTTTTATAGGTGAAGAAAGGAGCTTGTTGGGCTCAAACCCTAATGGATCGGATCCATTAACCCTAGCCGGCCCAATACATTAGCCGTCATTACGTTTCTCCAAAATTGACAATCAATTTCAACTCCGAAAAATATAACGATTATATTTTCTTTCTCGTTTTAATTTTCTCATCAATATGAGATAAAAATAAAATTTTCCAATTTCACAAAATCGGAAAGCCCATTTCAGGGGTACTGCTAAATCGGGAAATTTCCCAAAATAGAAAGTGTACACCATCGTGTCCGTTTTCTTTAGCTCAGTATTATTTCCAACTCATAATCACAATTATGAATCTCGGATTCAATCATATTGACCTCCGACTATATGTACTTAATTAACAGTTAATTAATACATGATCGTATTCAAGGATCGGTTTACACGAGAATGTGACCCTCAATGGTTCAGGTGTATAACTAGTTGTGGGCTCACAACATATTGTGATTCGAACAACATATTGTTCTTATTTCAACTACTCCCAAGAGTTTTAGATTAATAATCATATTATTTAATCTCCGAACAAGTCGGTGCCCAACGAATCAGTGACGAGCGTCTAGCAGCCACGCTTCACTAATTCCCTAGATACAAATGAAGTGCCTGCAAGAACCTTGTAATATAGTTAGCGTACAGTACGATCCCTCCGATACATATGTCCCGATCAAACTAGAGATATTGGTTAATCGAGATCTCTTGTTGAGTTTGATAACTGTGCGTACGTTCTAGGTTTCGTAAAATCCAGTCGTGATTGATTCAGAGAAACACATTTCTCTAATCACCTCACTATTCAACTCTGGCCAGAGATTCCGGGACTACGAACCATCAGAACACACAGGACATCCATGATCTATATCAAGCGATCAGATCCCCTACTACCATGCACAGACTTCACATCAGATTTCGAACTGCACGAACATTGTCTCCTTTTTCGACTTACTCCCTTTCCAGGGAATCAGAGACACGTCACGATACAGCTAGTCCTCTGATGAAGTCACGGTGATGTCTGGGTCTTAAGGATTAATTGTGTACAACTATATCATGGAATTCTCTACTCGATCAGTGATAACCACTTAGAGATTCCAGGGAGAGGGAGTTCAGTGAACTCATCAACAGTGAGCACCCACTCAAGTATGTCGATGTCCCAACACCGAGGCTCGAGATTAGCCCACATACACTAAGTGCTAGTCTCAAGGGGGAAAGGCCGGGTATCCTTGTTATTGGCATAACCCATCGACTAGGAACTGAGTTTGACCAGTTACGTTGCGTTAAAAGAATTATCTCTCGGTTTCCACAAAACCGAATTCATACAACATGTGTAACTGTACAGGACTATATCTATGATTCAACATTGGGAGCAGATATAGTATATGCCATTAATAAAGGTTTCATTAATTAACGAAATAAACCGTTATATAACGGAATACGGTTAACCGCTCGGCCAACCGTTGGCTCGCCGGTCACCTATTCCAACAATCTCCCACTTGACCTAGAGCCAACTATCCATGAATCTTAGTCCCATCGACTCTCGATGTTTCTCGCAGACATATTCAGATAAAGGCCTGGTACAGGGATCTACAAAGTTATCTTCCGAAGTGACACTCTCGACTCAGACGTCACCTCTGTCATTGATCTCTTAGATCACATGATATTCTCTCAAGTACATGTTTGTACTTCTGATGAGATCTCGGTTCCTTAGCATTCGCTACAGGACACCGTATAATCACAGTACAAGTTACTTGATTATTTGCGTCCGGAACTATAACCAACATTTGGATAAAGTTCCGTGTCCAAAACAGTCTCTTTTACAGCTTAAGTTGCTGCAACATATTCAGGTTCTCGTGGTAGAATCATTAGTCGTTACAGGAACCATTCCAGCATACGACACCACCTCTAAGCTCGAATATGAATCCCGATATCGACTTTTAGTCATCCACATCCGGTTGAAAACTAGAGTTCGCAAGTACCTCTAAATTCAACTCGGACCTCCCATAGACTAAGAACAATTCCTTAATGCTTTTGATTGCTAGTGCTCAAGGATTTCGTCCTTCACGACTTCAAATAATCCGGTCTTGGGTTCGACTGATATTCACTTGTGACACTCACAACATTTATAATATCACGTCTAGTACACAGCATGCCATACATAATGCTCCCTAGTGCGGAGATATATGTGTTTTCCATTTCATCTCCTCGAATTCCAGCAACATTACAGTCACACGAATTACGAGAGATGAACCCCATGGGACATTGGCAAGAATCTCTTCAGGATTCTTCCATGCTAAACTATTTCAGAAACAGTTTCTATGTACAAGGATTGAGAAGATTTTACATCCTTCTAGATCTATATCTATAGTGACGTATCACAATACGTAAGATGCCTCTCCTCAAATCCTTTATTCGAGAAACGTGTGGATAACCGTGCTTTCGTTGACTGCAACATCACTCAATCATGCCTATGATTAGTATGCCATCAACGTACAACACTTAAATTTCACTACGCTCCCACTAACCTTCTTGAATACAAGGTACCTTTAAGTTTTATACCAAGTCAACGCTTTGACTATTGTATTTAAAACACATGTTCCATTTTAGGGATGCTCGTTTCAATCCATAAATGGATCGCTGGAGTATGCAAACCTTTTGCTCCTTTCCAGAAAATATGAAGCCTTCCGGCTGCGCTACAACTCTTCCATAATATCACATTCAAGGAAAGTAGACTTCATATCTATTTTCCATATCTCATAGTCGTACTATGCAGAAATGGCCAGCAAAATTGTAATGGACTTAAGCATAGCAACTGATGGAAAGATTACCTCATAAACAACACATTGTCTTTGAGTAACTTCTTTCGCCATCATCCTTGCTTTAAAGGTCACACCTTTCTATATATATATTCTCACATCATAATTAATAGATCAATATGCAGCCTTTGGGAACGATTCCCTTTGGTGGATCTACCAAGGTCAAACCTTGTTGGAGTACATACAGTCCATTATGAATTTCATGGCAATAAGCCAATGTCCCATATTCGTATCCAATACGAATCAGTTGAAGTTTATTGGATCATATCCATCGTCAACTTTATCTTGATCATTATCAAGTTGGAACCGTCTACCAGGTACCTTCTGAACATTTTCGGATTTACGAACCGATAGATGAAGAGGTATATTAGTGGTTTGTTGAATTGGTTCATCTCCAAGTACTTGTGTTTGAACTTCATAGTGTGGTTCATATTCTCGAACTATTTCGAGATTTACTATATTGCCTTTTCTATCGAATAGAAACTTCTTCTCTAAGAAGGCAACATTTCTTTAAACAAACATTTTGTTTTAGAAATATAGTAGAACAGGTATCCTTGTGAATGTTCAGGATACCCCACAAAATGGCATAAGCCGGATCTACTATCCAACTTATCTCCCACTAGCCGCTTCACGCAAGCAGGATACGGGAGTGCCCAAGTTCATATGGTGTGGTTTTAACTGCTTTGGTGGTAACACTATTCAGCAAATGGACGACTGTCAAAAGTGCAGGACTTTTACAGTTTCGTCGACAATTTGGTGAACCCCTTTGTGGATCGAACCATGTCTAACAAAGTTTGATTCCAACATTCGGACACTCAATACAATTAAGGAGTTCCAGACGGAGTCCATTGCCAGAGAATCGTATTCTCTTTTAGATAGTCAATAAGCTTGGTGCTTAAATATTTATTACCTTGATCATATCGTAATATAACAACCAAGTTGGTTTCCTACTTTGATGTCTAAAATTATTGAACACTTCAAAATTAGAGACGTGTACTTCATAAGTACATTTGGTAGTTGAAAACCACCCCACCAGTAACACATTAGTGCATCACACATCTCCGTTTGGATCAAATCCAATAGATCTTCAACACACTCAACTAGCGTGCTAAAGTTGTGCGGGGATTTGACTTCTATCAATTGCTGATATTTGGGTTTAGTTCATTCTTGTTTATTTGTTTATCGTCTTTAGCAAATCATATTTGCTTTCTTCTGTATAAAGGAAATCGGATTTCCAAAACAAAATTAAAACCTTTACCTTCTATATCAAATATAGAAGTAAGATCTAATAATAGAACATTTCTATTAACAGCAGGTTTCTAAATTTAGATGAAACAAATAATCAATTGTTCAAAACAATAGAATAACTATAACCCAATACGAACCTTTGTCAGAACGTTTCTGCCTAAGGTATTTTAGCAGTTATGGCCCTATGGCCTTTATTCACACAACGATGGCAAGCGTCATCAACTCATTTGTTGACCTTGTTCTTAGTCGCCCTTCTAGTATCACCTTTATCCATCTTTACACTTAGACCGGAAACCATTTCCGTCATTTTCTTCAAGAAGAACACTTCTTTCATGAAGAAGCAATAATGAGAACAAATTTCTCGTATTGATGGTTGACTCTTTGATCAACATCTTGAACAACTTATCCATTGAAGGATCGAGCTTTGTTCATGTTGTAGTTCATAATGAACGATTCATAAGAACTAGAAATCCACTTCTCATAAGTGGCATTCCTCAGCAGTCAAAGGTTGAGTGAGATTATCAAATAATCTATTCTCAAGTACATAGAGGCATTCATCATTTTAAATCACAAGATTGAGATTCCAATTCAAATGGTTTGGGCCAGTGAGTTTGGATTGGTCGAGTATCGATGTTACGGGATATCTTAGAGAATATTACTGAGAAATATTAAGAAGATTAACATTGAGATAATTCGTTATTAATGATTACAATTAAATGTTTGGTCTTTATCATTTAATTGCCTCCCACTAAATTTTTCGAATTCCGCTATCCTCTAGCAGACAGACGGGAAAACTTATTTTTCCTTAGTTGGGCTTTAGGTCCAATAGCGTGAATATAACCCGTAGTTAATCTAGCCCGATTACATTCACCTAAAGGTAGAAACATTTTCAATCACATCTCTATGTGACCCTAAAGATTACTTTTCCTCACCATGACAATGAACTACGTTAATCGTACCCTTCAAAGTCAACCATGTGTCAAGACCGACCTACCGATCTGAGAAGTGAAAGTTGGACTCCAGTAAACATGTGTAAGCCCATAGTTAATCTATCCGACCACACATATTCAAAAGAATCGTAGCTAACACCTCTCCATCTTATGTCAATAAATTACAGCTTAACTCACAAGCAGTACTCCCCGCTAACACGGCATACCATACTACTTGTAAGTGGCTTTCACATAATTTATTGTCGGTAGAAGGAAAGGAGAAAGAACGACACATCGGTTCTCCTTTAAGGCTTGATATACATTCTCGGGAGAGAATGGAGGAGTATAGGTTTGTTATCTCATCAGAATAATCGTTGTACATTCTCAGGAGAGAATGAAGTGAGTGATCGATTGTTGATTCTTAACAACTATGTCCTCTATAGGTCATCCTAACGAGCACATACGATCATAACATATATCACAATATATATCTCACATAATTCACATAGCATTTAATCACAATTAAAACGAGGTATGCAAATTAAATGGTGTTCTATTAATTAACTTGATTTAACAATTAAATCAAATAATTAATCTATCACCTTGTTGATCGAATATTTAAATCAATTATTTAATTGGTCAATAAATAATTTCACTAAATTAAATATTGATACTTCCTTTCTATTTCAATTTATTAATATCTTAATAATCAAAACGTGATGTCGCGTAAGTGAAACTCGAGGTTTCTAACCAGCGATTCATCATGCGAGCGACCCTATCTCCCATAAATGGGGGAGCCGAGCAGACCATCGAATCATGCCATCATATGGCTCGATGTCTCTAATTTGTTTTAACAAAAACAAGTCTAGATGAATCACTCCCCGAGGTGCATTCATGTTCGACATTGAATTGTTACTTGATAACAAATCAGGCATTGTTTCAATCTATTAGATAGAAATAAATATCTTAATAGAAACAACTAAGTCCCAATTAAACAACATTAAATCAATCAATTCAACAAACAGCACGCTTTAGGCGATTATATTCATAGACAATTAATCAATTTCAGAACCTACGCTCTGATACCACTGTTGGGGATCGTGCATGTATACGCAGCGGAAACCAAAAAATTTTATGAAAAACCGTTTTTCATTAATGTAAACATTTTACATTATATTTATTTTATTTTATTGAAAATCATATTTTCAATATTACATGCATTAATTCACTTAATTCAAATCTAATTAGAATAAATAATCCACCATTTAATTTAATTATCAAATAATTAAATATTTAATTCATGCATCCCATACTACATAAATTAAATCTAGCGCAATTAAATTTATCATATAAATTAATTATTTCTAGCGCAATTATATTAATCATATTAATATATTATATTGATCATATTAATATATTACAATTAATTACGCAAACATGCAGACATAATTAATTTGCGTCAAATTGACAATTAACATAATCTTATTATTTAATTCTAATCAACTTGAGATTATGTAAACATCCGCACATAATTAATTTGCATCAGATTGACAATTAACATAATCATATTATTTAATTCTAATCAACTTGAATTGTGCAATTAAATTAATCAAATTAATTAATTACACATTTATAATTAATTACGTGCACATAATCAGTTTGCGTCAAATTGACAATTAAGATAATCATATTATTTAATTCGAATCAATTTGAATTTAATTGACATTTAAATTAATCACAATTAATTTTTCTTTATCAATTAAAAATCCCATAGCGCAAACATTAACAGTACATAGCGCAAACATTTAACGCAAACAATTAAATCTAAATTTAATCGTAAGTACCTCAGGGATTCATCGGACGAAACGAGGTTCGTCGGAAGTCGCGCGGATGCGACGCGGGGACGGCACGGGTCGTGTGCGGGGAGAGCCGAGCGAGTGGCGGGGCTCTCGGCTGGACTCGTGTGTCACGGCTGGAGCGCACGGGCGCGACTCGGGCTGTGCTTGGGCGTTCCTTCGGCGTCTCTCGTATAATCAGGTTTCACCTCGTATAGGTAATCCAACTTACGTATTGCACTAGAAACACGTAAGGGAGAATACGACGGGAAAAACGGGCCGGAAAAACGGTGCCGGAATCGGATTCCGGCGAGGGGAGGCGGCTGCCGGCGGCGGCACTAGGCGGCGGCGGGCGGCGGCTCCGGTTGTCGGCGGTCCTCCGAGGGAGGAGCCGAGGGGGCGGACGAGAGGGAGAAGGAGAGGAGAGAAAGTGAGGCTAGGGTTTTGAGCTCTTCACTTTGGTGTGTTTATTCTCATGACTATGGATCTCCTTTTATAGGTGAAGAAAGGAGCTTGTTGGGCTCAAACCCTAATGGATCGGATCCATTAACCCTAGCCGGCCCAATACATTAGCCGTCATTACGTTTCTCCAAAATTGACAATCAATTTCAACTCCGAAAAATATAACGATTATATTTTCTTTCTCGTTTTAATTTTCTCAACAATATGAGATAAAAATAAAATTTTCCAATTTCACAAAATCGGAAAGCCCATTTCAGGGGTACTGCTAAATCGAGAAATTTCCCAAAATAGAAAGTGTACACCATCGTGTCCGTTTTCTTTAGCTCAGTATTATTTCCAACTCATAATCACAATTATGAATCTCGGATTCAATCATATTGACCTCCGACTATATGTACTTAATTAACAGTTAATTAATACATGATCGTATTCAAGGATCGGTTTACACGAGAATGTGACCCTCAATGGTTCAGGTGTATAACTAGTTGTGGGCTCACAACATATTGTGATTCGAACAACATATTGTTCTTATTTCAACTACTCCCAAGAGTTTTAGATTAATAATCATATTATTTAATCTCCGAACAAGTCGGTGCCCAACGAATCAGTGACGAGCGTCTAGCAGCCACGCTTCACTAATTCCCTAGATACAAATGAAGTGCCTGCAAGAACCTTGTAATATAGTTAGCGTACAGTACGATCCCTCCGATACATATGTCCCGATCAAACTAGAGATATTGGTTAATCGAGATCTCTTGTTGAGTTTGATAACTGTGCGTACGTTCTAGGTTTCGTAAAATCCAGTCGTGATTGATTCAGAGAAACACATTTCTCTAATCACCTCACTATTCAACTCTGGCCAGAGATTCCGGGACTACGAACCATCAGAACACACAGGACATCCATGATCTATATCAAGCGATCAGATCCCCTACTACCATGCACAGACTTCACATCAGATTTCGAACTGCACGAACATTGTCTCCTTTTTCGACTTACTCCCTTTCCAGGGAATCAGAGACACGTCACGATACAGCTAGTCCTCTGATGAAGTCACGGTGATGTCTGGGTCTTAAGGATTAATTGTGTACAACTATATCATGGAATTCTCTACTCGATCAGTGATAACCACTTAGAGATTCCAGGGAGAGGGAGTTCAGTGAACTCATCAACAGTGAGCACCCACTCAAGTATGTCGATGTCCCAACACCGAGGCTCGAGATTAGCCCACATACACTAAGTGCTAGTCTCAAGGGGGAAAGGCCGGGTATCCTTGTTATTGGCGTAACCCATCGACTAGGAACTGAGTTTGACCAGTTACGTTGCGTTAAAAGAATTATCTCTCGGTTTCCACAAAACCGAATTCATACAACATGTGTAACTGTACAGGACTATATCTATGATTCAACATTGGGAGCAGATATAGTATATGCCATTAATAAAGGTTTCATTAATTAACGAAATAAACCATTATATAACGGAATACGGTTAACCGCTCGGCCAACCGTTGGCTCGCCGGTCACCTATTCCAACACCAAGATCTCAAGAACATGTCCAACTTCTTCCTATATCTTTCATAATGATTTATCTAGACAACCACCATTTTATGTCTGACAACATCTTTACATTGTTACCAATGATAAAATGTTATCTACATAAAACCTCCGAGAAACACCACCTTGTTTCCATCACGTTTCCCATACACATGATTCGTCAATGCCTTTTGATGAATCCATCAAATGGACTATCTCATCAATGCGCAAGTTCCACGAACTCTAGCTTTGTTACAATCCATAAATGGATCAACTAAGCTTGTACTCTAAATGATCTCGCCTCTTAACAATAATCCTTATTGTTCTCTAAGAAGGCACATTTAGATCTAGTACCGCCTCTATGTAGATCTGGGGATCGATTTCACGTATACTAGGTCCAGAGTCCGAAGACTCATCTAGTTTCATGAATATCTCCGGTTGTTATACAACCTCCCACTACAACGGCGTTCCGGTGTATAAACAGTAATAACAGTAGGTGCAGTTTGTGGTGTACCGCTACTCGGTTCGGCTGGTTCTAAGTCTTAATCGTTTTCTGTCTTTTCAGAAGTATCATGTCATTTTGGGCTTGTGGCTCATCTAATAGTCTTCCTCTAAGAACCGGGCGTTAGAACTTATAACGTCCTTCTGGTTCATAGTACTATCGAACACACATCTTTTGTTCTTCCAGGATATTCTACAACCGCATTTGAATGCGCCGTTGTTTCCAAGACATATCCATAGAACATAGGTAGTTCCGTTTAACTCGTGCTTTTACTATTTCTATAAGAGTTCCATTTCTTATTTCCGACACACCATTTCTACAGAGGACTGTATGGTGTTGTCACTTGGGATTAAATCCCAATCTCTGATCAGTATGCCATGCATTCCTCAGACAGGTACTTGCCTCCGCGATCAAATCGCAGGCTACAAATGGATATACCTTGATGGTTCTCCACAATTGCTTAGTGTCCATTGACTTGTCAAAACACTTGCTTTTGTGGCACATCAGGTATTCTAATCCATTTCTCGAGTAATCATCAAATGAAGTACTCGTACCTTATTGTCTGAGTAGGCATAGGTCTGCATACTTCAGAGTCAATCAATTCTTATACTTGTCCGGATCTTATATCTTATATCCATAAAGGATTGCTTAGTCGTATTATCTTCCAAATTAGATTCTTAGGTCGGAATGTCCACTCCTTCAACTTAATTGATCTTACAATCAATTTTCGACCTTTGAACTTCTTATTTGAATAAATATGACTTAGCATAAGATTCCATAAGTATAAATGATTTAATAAAGAAATCTCTTATTAGTAAAACGAGACGTATAAAACGGTTCGTCGCATCGTGGTAGACTCAGGATTCATCATTTACATATTGCTAGCTAATGTACCAAAATAGATAATATCATTATTTCTTCTTATAACCATCAAATGATTAAAAGAAATAAAATATCCACTTATCAGAAATCCAGAACAAAGTTCTTTCTAATTTGAAAGGTACATAAAAGCAATAACCCAAAATGAAATCCTATAAAATGTCCTCCACTGCAACTGCTGCCTCCTCCACAGCATTTCCCATGTAGACTACGATTTCTTCTTTTCTAAGTCGTCGGGTTTCCTGGAACCCTTGCATTTAAAATGCACATACCGTCAGTGGTTCCATATCTACACACCAGGTTCCGGTAGATAATACCACCGACTATGTTTCACGACTAAAGAAGATTTCGTACTTTCTTTGAGAGGATAATCAGACTTCCAGTACCCAGACTGTTTGCATCGAGAACACTTGCCAATTGGCTTTCTCGTCCCATCTCGTGGTCCAAAAGGAACCACTGGGTTTCTTTGCTTTCTTGTCCTTTCCCCCGATTCATGCCTTTAGGTTCGAAACCTTTGGCATTGGCTACAAGAGCTTGCGATTTCCGTCTCAACTCGTCTAAAAGGTCAATCATCTCAAAAACGTTTTTAAGCGTTTCCTCGAAGTGACTGGCCTTTATGAGTATCCTCATCGCTTCTTGTCTAGCCGCCTATGTCAATAGGCTCGGGAGGACAAAGCTCACTAAGTACAACCTTGCACTCTTTAACAGTTTGGGTAATGTCTAGATCTCTATTCCAATCATTACATTTAGGGACCAGTGAGTTAAAATCCTTACGTATCACATAAAGTGGGTTCAAGGCCATTTCCTAATCTATGAGCACATATAACAACAAACAATCGATTTAATCTCCGATATTATCTCCCTCAAATAATATCATTAAACCACTAATCACATCTAAAATCCCATCAGGTAAGGCAAGCCACGTTCGTGTGGACGTTTACCCACCCAAATGATTTAGCAATTAGATTTGCTTCGGTCGTACATCAATTATAGCGTTACTTCGTTGGGAAGAATACTATAAAGCGTACCTAAGTGTAAACCATTACTCAGTATCCAAGAAGATTGTTTGGGACACGTATATTCACCGCAAGCCACGTTCGTGTGGACGTTTACGTTAACATACGCTCCTTCACTCCCTTCTATAACTGTCTACATCAATTAATCCAAGATCCCATTCAGCATAGCAAACCACGTTCGTGTGGACGTTTACTACACCAAAAGATCTTTATAATTGACATCCAATTACTTGAATCATTTAATCTTGTAAATCAAGACTCGGAGAATCATAAGTGAAACTCGAAGTTTCTAACCAGTGATTCACCATGCGAACGACCCTATCTCTCATAGAATGAGGGAGCCGAGCAGACAATCGATCTAGTCATCAAATGACACGAAAGTCTCTAATTTGTGTCCTCGACATGACCAAGTGGCTTTGGCTCCATTCCACTCCCCGGGGTGAGAATGAGTCGACTTGAAATCAGTTTCAGAAAGACAAATTAGGCATTGTTTGATAAACTTAATTAATGTTTTCTCGTAAAAGGAATTACAAGAATTCTCCTCCAATGACTTGTCTATACGAACTTCAAAAGTCCATAAAAGTCACCAAGAGAACAACAATGGAGACCATGGCAATGTTTCCATTCCCTCTCCCACTTAGCTTTTTATAACAAAGGGATACGCTATCTAGTGCATAATTAAATACACATAAGCATAATAACAAACATGCAATTCATGCAAGTACGTTCACAAATAATCAAATAATTACTCAAGCAAAATTATTTCTCGACTATTCGTACCTTGATGAATTCCAGCATGCTTGTCTTGAGCCTCCATTCTACGTCTTGAATACTTTGCCGATCGACGGAAAAATTCTTTGATTCTCATATTTAATTTTACTCCAATTAAATAAAATCAATTCCATTGATTTCCATATTTAATACTATTTTAAATAAAATCCAAGATTTTCCAATCCAAAATAAAATTTTGAATTAATCTAATGATTTTAAATAAAATACTTAAATTAAATAAAATCAATATTATTAAAATCCATTGATTTCCATATTTAATTATATTCTAAATAAAATCCAAGATTATCCAATCCAAAATAAATTTTGAATTAATCTAATGATTTTAAATAAAATACTTAAATTAAATAAAATCAATATTATTAAAATCCATTGATTTCCATATTTAATTCTATTCTAAATAAAATCCAAGATTATCCAATCCAAAATAAATTTTGAATTAATCTAATGATTTTAAATAAAATACTTAAATTAAATAAAATCAATATTTTAATAATTTCTCAATCCTATTTAGATTAGATCTCAAGAATCCTAACCAAAATCGAATCTTGATTTTTCTTAAGACTTCTAATCCAAGTATGTATAGGATATCTAGAGAAACTAGGATTTTCTTTCCTAATTTAACTCTCCATCTAATTCTATTATTTAATTCCATAATTAAGAAATATAATCCAAATAGAATTTGAATTAATTCCAAAATTAAATTAAATAATATTAGAAAGATTAAATTATTTCCGGAAATATCGGATTTACCGGGAGGAACCGAAAATACAATTTCCGGTCGACCCATCATCGAACCCTCTTAGTTGGTTCCATGCATGAACACATGCACACCAACTTTGCAACGTGAATACCAGCCCATGCAAGTCAGCCATGAGCCATTCAATTTTTTTTACGCACATGCAAAACAATTCACATTGGTGTCGGCCTACCATAAAAAAAAATGTCGGCCGACATACTATGCAAAATTACAGTAGCGCGAAAATAAATTCGATCGTCTTCTTCGAGGGCGAGGAGCGTACCAGCAGCGCCTCTTGGTCAATCTCCGGCACGGCGTCTCCCTTGACGACCATGCCATCGACCCGCTGCTATCACCGCACGAGCAGCCCGCGATCGCCGAACAAAACGCTAACGATCGTTCGATCGCCGAACAATTCGATCGCCGGCTGCTCGTGCGATCGCCGAACAATTCGATCGCCGAACAAAACGCTAACGATCGCCGAACAATTCGATCGTTCGATCGATCGCGCCGGCACCCACGTGGACCATCGCCGGAGCAGTCGACTCCCGGTATGACGCCGCTAACGACGTCACGCCATCGACTTCGCTCCAGCAGCACGCTGCCATCGACGCCATACGCAGCCCGCTCCGAGCCGCCGCGACCCACGAGACGAAGCCGCGACCCACGAGCCGCCGCGCGTAGCGGCTGAACCGCTTGGCCTCACGGCAGCCGTCGACCTCCGGCGACCACCACCACTGGTGGTTGATGCCGTCGACCCTCAGCCGCCATACAGCCCGGTCCCGCTACGAGCCCTCGTCCGATCGATCCGGT
The DNA here is from genome assembly GCA_954870475.1 of Euphrasia confusa. Taxonomy (NCBI): domain Eukaryota; kingdom Viridiplantae; phylum Streptophyta; class Magnoliopsida; order Lamiales; family Orobanchaceae; genus Euphrasia; species Euphrasia confusa. The sequence continues at coordinate 21,137,040 of OX940966.1, forward strand.
TCGATTTCTGAAAACCCTCGATTTTAATATTTATTTTTCCGTCGATTTTTAATTTAATAAAAATTCACAAGATTCATACAAGAGAGAAAACAAGTACGTAGAACAATATAGCACAATAATTTAACAATTTAAATTAATCTATGGCCATATATATCGAGAATCGATTATCGAAACAATTAACGAAAAACGTAACCGTACGCTCTGATACCAGTTGTTGGAATTCGATATCCCGGGTTATTTAAATTTGCGGAAACCAATAACCCGATCAAACCCTTCGCCGGAGATCACATGAACGTCGACTCATCCGCCGAAGTCCGGGCTTTGGAGACCACGCGCCCGAAGGCGCGCAATCCGCCCCCACCCGAACCCCCGCGAGCCGGGTTCACGCGATCGAACATCGCGTTCGATGGGGCTGCATCCGGCAGCCCCCAGCAGCAGGTCCGGCGACCTGCTGCCCGCCGTCGTGGAGCCCCCACCGTCGCGGTGGGGAGGTGACGGCACCAGCCCGTCACCGCCGGCGATCGCTCCCAGCGATCGCCCCCTCGGCCGAGGCCGAGGGTTCTCCTTCGCGCGCCGAACCCTAGGCGTGCGGTCCACGCGGTCCGGTGGCTTCGCCACCACCGCGTGGTCCCTCGTCTAATCCGGGTTCGATCCTTCGGATCTTGTTTTTCGATAATTGATCAATAAACTAGAATTAAATTGCGGAAATTTAATTCACCTTTCGATTCGTTGTGCGGAGAAACGAGATCTTATGATGACCTTGAGATCTTCCCACGTATTCCTTGCACTAGCCCGGACGTCGTGTGGGCGACGATCTACCGAACTCCATGGATCTCCTTCTCTACTTTCTCTCTCTAGAATTGTGTTCTTCAAGTTATAAGAATAGAGAAGACCATGTAGTGCTTTTATAGGCTACGTAGGGGATCTTAAGGAGGTGGAATATTGGGCTTCCAATATTAATGATTAAATTGAGCCCAAGCCCAAATCTATTAATCCATTAATATTAATTAATTCTATTTTCCACTATATAAAATTAATTGCACTCCCAATATTAAACCATATTATATCAAATAATATTTCTCCGGTAGTATTATTTATTCCGTGTATTTAAGATATAAATATCCATGAATAAAATTAATTTATTGCTAATTAATTTATTCATCTCTTATATCCGAGACTAGTACCATTCAACCTTAATTATTATGCGGAATAAATCCACCTGCAGGGTTTACATAATAATTCCTTATGAACTCATCTCGGGGATATTATCAACCCTTCCGGGATACACTTTCCGGTCAATTATTCACGGCATGCCATATATGAAATATAGTGACCCAACTTAACCGGTAATTAACCCAATAATTAAATCGGTTAATTCCTTTGGTAAATCAAAGTCACTTATATTAAATATACACACCCGCAATAATATCGGGGATTAAGAATAAAATACACTGAGACTCGAATCGATTATCGCCGGCAATCCTAATCGATGAATCTCAACGATCCGCTCAATACACCAAGTGTACAAGTGTGATAAAATAATCAAGACAGATTATTTTCTCTCTCACACAACGACTATACCGATGGATTGGTCCGTGTCCATCTAGGTCGTGAGCAACTGTTCGATTAAATACGAGTAACCGATAGTATGATCTTCTGTGTGGGGCCCGACACACCATACTAACTACAACGTATAGAATCCAGGACTATGTTTTGCATATATTTAATTATAAATAATTAAACGCAAACAATTGTTCATTTAGTTAAATAGATTAATGGCAATGGATCGTGAGTTTCTGTCACTTAAATCTAGACATTAAGTACACAACTCCAACAGTACCGGGTAGCACCGTGTACCGGTAAGAAACTAACCGTGTACCGGTAAGCAAAGCACCGTGTATCGAAAAAAAAAAACGCTTAATTTTGCCACCGTGTAGCATAGCCCACCGTGTAGCCACCGTGTAGCTTAGAACTGAAGTAGCTTTTTTTGATTTTGAAGCATTTCTACTGCTTTTTTGTTGTTTTGTTAAGCATGAAACATTATTTTAAAGACTAGAAACATCCAATAAACAACATAACAAATCCAATTTAGGACTACAAATAGGAGATGCTTGGAATGTTGACCGTTTTTCGAACTTTCTACTAATATTGTGACAATCTTAACTACATAGGTAATACATTGTTCATGCGTAATCACTTAATTCGTCAAATTCAATAGTTGATCGTGTTTTTTGAATCATTTTGATTATTAAAATGATGTTTCATACTACAATAACAAGTTAACAATCGAAAAATGCCTTAAAATCAATTAAAATGAATTATTGACCTAAACTACACGGTGGGCACCGTGTAGGGCACCGTGTAACCGAGTACTGCCCAGAAAATTCACCGAGCAGTTCTTGGCTACACGGTGATCTCGGGATGCTACACGGTGGCCACCGTGTAACCGGGTGTCACCGTGTAGCAGAGGCAGACAGCCTTTTTTTCACATTTTTTCCACCCAAATCGATCAAAACAAACACCTATTTCACCAAAATCAATCAAAACACACATATTTCACCAAAACACACCTAAAATAGTTTAATTGTTTTACAAATTATATTAAATTAATAAGTTAATATATTATAAATAATTTTAAAAAAATTTGACGGGATTTATTTAGTTAATATCAAAGCTAAACCTGCAAATCAATCTCAATACACATAATAACCAGTCCAAACACATGCAAGAAAAAGTCTAAAATCATCCAAAAATACAAATCAATCGACTCGATGACTCAAACGGAAGATTTTCCGAGCGACATATCGACGATACTTCATCAAGTACGCGTCGTCGATCTCTCTACCCCGGTGAGTGAGGTACTTGTTGACGAGACGATCCAGGTACATGCACACGAACGGGCCGCAGCTGCTGTTGTCGACTTGCATAAACTGCTCCATCGGGACTTCGACCATCATAGAAGTCTTCTTGTGGGTCCGACGAATAAAGTTCATACCCTCCCAAAATCCGGCAGCTACCAAAAGACGAGGCAACAACTCCAACATCGGGGCTAGTACACGAGTCTTGGGAGTTACTTCCGGACAACGCCACCAACACGAGTCGTACAACTGTATAGTCCAGCTATCCAGGTTAATCCGTATCACGATCCAATGTTCCCCGGTATTACAGACCGTTATCACCTAAAAAGATAAAAAAACAAAATAAAACGTTATTTACAATTAAATTAAAATATTAAATTGAATTAAAAAAAAATGTACGGTTCTTTAAATTACCTCTCGTGCGTGTTCCCAACTCTCGTGCCTACTGTCTCCCGTGATGTATTTCACCATGAAGTCCGGTGGTGCCCAGGTCTCGTATTTTCTCTCCAAGTTCGTTCTCTTTGCATGTGCATTCGGGATCGAAATCCTATCGTACTGAGTCTTCATAGCGTTCTGTTAATTAAAAATAAATTTAAACGATTAGTATTAGGAAAATGATAAAAAAAACTTGTATTTGATAGGATGATTGGATCTTACGAAGAACTCGGTACACAAGAGTATAGTCTTCGTTGGAGTGACTTCATCTTTTAAACCCTCGCCGGACTTTATCTTGTCTTGCAGGTACGTAATGTACATGTCAATCTCCTGAAAAATATACATATCACAGTTAAGCACAATTTAATAAACATTATAAAGTTCAAAGTTTAACTACAAATTAATTAACTTACCATGCTTGTGTACCAATGATGTAGTGACTCAATCCGTTCGAAGTAGGGGTTGTCCAGAGTGAGTCCGTTGAAAGGGATTTTGATACTCATTCCATGCCCGTCACGACGGAACATCGAATAGAGCCCCCTAACCTTCTTGCTGCCAGACCGTGCGAACTGCGAGACGTACGGGCTCCGGAGAGCTGCCGAGGGCCTCCTCACACGGGGTCCGAGACTACTACTCTCGGCGACATCCTCCTCCTCCTCCTCATCAGCCCCAAGTTCTTTCTCCTCTTCCGACAATGCAATCTCCTTTTCGTGTTCATTCTCCTCCACGGGAGTCGTCACCTTGAACCACTCGACCTGCGACTCAGGAGGAAAATAAGTCTCTTCATCAATGATCACCTGCGGTATATCAGCCCCTCTCGGTACAATAAAACCAGGATCATACTCTGGCCGATAAGCAGTAGTCGGAGTGAAGATGCCGTCGGTGGGAATCGCTGGGAAGGCACCGAAGACACCCTGAAAATCACGCAGCGCCCTCGGTGGCGAAGAATGACAGCTATCTCCCCAGACAGCCTGAGTCTGTACCGGTGTGCGATAGCTATCGCCAACGATCTGCTGGTCGTACTGGGGCACGTGCTCGTACAGGGGCTGCTGCTGCTCGTACAGGGACTGCTGCTGCTCGACCTGAGGCTGCTGCTCGACGTGGGTCGACTCGGCATGGAAAGACTCGGCATGGGTCGGCTCGAAAAGTGGCGACCTGCGATAACCATCCTGAAAGTGATAATCATGTGGCCAATCCCCACACGAAACCCTGACATCAACGTCCACTAACTCGGGCTCCGAGTCCTGAAAGCGAGGAGGCGCGCTGATAGAATGCCGAGCAGCCGGAAAACCGCCCTGAGATGCATCAGAAGGGCAGGGGCGAGGCCGGGAGTATCGCCTGCGACCGAAGAAGCCCCGAATCTGCTCCATCAGACTGTCGTTGCCCTCCTTCTGTACCCTCCTCATCCGGGCAGTCAATCGGCCCATAAATCCCGTCTCAGACTCATCGTTGAGGATCTTGTGGAGCCGTCGATCAATGCGCCGATCAGTACTGTCGTCTGAAGCCTCAGGTGCCTCAGGTGCCTCAGCTACAGGAGAGGACTCTCGTCGGGCTCGGTGAGATCCACGCTGAGATGCACGCCGCTCGGCAGATGAATCGGGTGTGATGTCATCACGCGTGCGTCGGCTAGTCTGAGGGTCATCGCCCATCATCTTGGACACGCGTCCGGCCACGCGCTCAATCAAGTTCTTCTTCTTCTTCACCGGTACTGCAGCCGGTGCTCCTCTCGATGCTCCAATCCTATGAGGAGGAACGTACCTCACTTCGTCTGCTCCTCTGGTAAGGAACGAAGTGTAGTACTCAGTCTTCGCCTCCTTGCGTGTCGGCTCCAGAGTCGAGAGGACCACAAGCTGAAAACAAATGAAAATTAATTAATTAAGCATTAATGAAAAGAAAAAAATAATTTAAAACATTAATTTCACAAATTTTACCTGAGCGTCCTCGAAGAAATCAGTGAAATCGAGGAAAGCTGACCGGGCATCGTCGCAGCTATGGAGATGTAGTGCGACATGATCTGCCAGGAGTAGGATCCCCAGGGAAACGAATCCCATCCGGCAACGTCCTCAACCAAAACCCAAGCCCAAGTGTCGATCCTGGCATCGTCTCGGCCCAACAAGAAATAATAGTAAATCAACAAGTTGGCCGCCTTCAGGTAGTCGGCAGGATCCTGACCCATACTCAGAGACGTGAACACCTTACGGAAATCTCTAATAACCATCGGCTGTCTGAAGTGTCTATAGTTAGAGTCCTCAGAAATAGTGTGGGTGGTGGCCGAAGGATCAAAAGCGTGACTACCGAATCGAAGTCCGGTAATCAGGGCATACTCCTGTGCTCGAAAGCGAATAGTCCGACCCCCGACGAAAAACCAATGCTCCAATGGAGGTATCGTCGGACCCACGATCTCCCGAGCTAGTAGGTGCTGCATCGCCTTAATGGACCTTCCGGTTCTCTTGATCCAGAGCAAATATCCGAAACAACTCTCCCTGAATGTCCGGAAAGCTGCCTTGGTAGGGTCGACGTCCGTCAGCGTTTTTGTAATTTCCCCTAGTAATTCGAGTCGATCGTACAAATTCATGTTCCTCGTCTGGTGTATGAACTCTGGACTCCTCCAATTGAAGCCCTCCTGCAAAAATGAAGTTAAATAAATTAATATTACATTAAATTAAATAATAAAACTGAAAATTCAAAAAAAAAAAAAAAAAAAAAAATTGATTCTGCTACACGGTCACCGTGTACCGGATAACCGGTACACGGTGACCGAGAAAATCCACCGTGAAGCGTGATTTTCTCGGTCACCGTGTAGAATGTTATCCGGTACACGGTGTTATCCGGTACACGGTGACCGAGAAAATCTCACCGTGAAGCGAGATTTTTTCGGTCACGTTACCGGTACACGGTGACCAAGCTACACGGTGACCGAGAAAATTGCCACCGTGTAGCGCTACCGTGTAGCTTGGAACAGCGGGCAAAATCCAGATTTTCAGACATTTTAACGAGCAATTTAACACTGAATTTTGATTCTAAATCAACGAAAACACAATAAGGAACTATAATACACTCAAATACTAACAATTAACACATCAAATTGAACATATTATTGAAAAAAAGCGAATTTTCGAAATTGAAAAAAGCTAGGTTTTGGCACTAACTGGAGCTTGAATCGGCCATTGTTGCTCTTCTTGTTGTTCGTTGTTGTCGTTGTTGCCTAACATTGTGCTTCGACTGGCCGGATTTCTCTTTGATTCTCAAAATCGGCGGCGGTTTTTTGAAGGGAGGGGACCGAACGGGAGAGAGAGAATAATAGGGGTGGGGACCGATTGATTTTTTGGATTTTTAATTAGGTTTAATTGTTTTTTGTTTTGTTTTGAAAAGGTAAGGGTATTGTAGTCTATTCCTTTACAATTTGACTAAAATAAATGTAGTGTTATGGAAGGGGTCAAAATAAACACATTTCTTATATTTGTGTTTGAAAATCGAGAGGACTCATATAAATATTGTATCAAATATTATTCAATTTCCTAGGTTTAAATTATATGACTTCTAACATGATAGCGTTAGGCTGTTGAGCCTAACGCTATCATGGTTAGAAGTCGTATAATTTCTCTCTCTCTCTCTCTCTCTCTCTATATATATATATATATATATTAAGTTGCTCAACTTCTCTAACGATTTGAAAATTTGAATAAAATGAAATTTAACAATATTATGGTGACTGATTGACGACGACGAATGCTTGTCGCGAGCAAACGCGCCGCCAAAATGAAATTTATATTTAGCCAACACCTAACACTACGGTGTATACAGTAGAAACTCCATATAGTCATAATTATTGGACCGGGAATAAATATTATTATAGAAAGTTATTCTTATATAGGGTTTTACAAAATAAAAATAATTTTTTCGTATAAAAAAATAATATAAATATAAAAATAAAATGCATTGTATTTATCTATCTTAAAGTTCACATAACAAATTTGATAGTATTTAATAGTGCTATGAATATTTGACCATAAATATGTAAAAATTGTGTTCAACTATATATTGAATAAAATACTAATGAATCTAAGGATTATAAATCTTGATCATTTTAAATATACTAGGATCTTTCAACCCGTGCGATGCACTGTGATTATCTTTCAGGAGCTTCTCCGGTTACTATTTTAATATAAGAATATTAATAGAAAAGTTTTAATGAAATTTTAAATATAAAGTTATAAAAAATGAGGACAAAGATTGGGAAAAAAAATTTAAAACTCATAATAGACTTAAAGTGTAATAACAAATTTGGAATATCAATTCACATTTCTAAACACTTCCTTATAAACGATATTTGTGGCCTTATTCTTGAGGTCCCCATTCGAATCACAAATTAAGAATTTCAAACCGGCTCGATTAGTGACTCTAGAAACTGCAACATATAATTGTCCGTGTGTGAACACCGGCCTTCTCAACAGTTATTTTTATTGAAAATTTGATATAGAAAATAAAAAAATTGTTGAAGTGTTTTAACATAATGGAGAAATTTCTTGCAATCACTTAAATCATAATGTGAATAATAAAGGATGAATGAATATATAATTAATAAAAATAAATGGTTTAAATAATTATTTTTGTTTTTATTTTAATTATCTCACTTTTCAATTTTTTTATTAAGTTATTTGTGTTAATAATTTTAAGGAATATAAAAATAAAATAAAAAGTGTATGTAAACTGTGAATTATATAATTTATTGGTTGTGTATTTAATAAAATAAAATTGTTGAATAATTAGTTTGTTTCTATTTTAACTATCTCAAATAAAACTTTAAATTGTTATATATTTTATCAGTTATACTATTTGTTTTATCATTCATTAATATAAATTGACATAAACAAATATATTTTTAAAATTAAACATTCACAACAATTTACTAATGGAGTTAAATTGTGGATATTGAATGATCAAGTAGCTAATGAAGTTAAATAGTTGAATAATTAAGTGAAGTTCAGTTATTTCAGATTCACTAAGTTTAGTTTAGTCATTTTAATTTTTTTATTCATATTTCAATATTTTAAGATATAGCTGAAAATTTATTATTGAATATGGTTAGAAGCTACAAAAATCAACATGTTATATATCATGAAGATGTTATGTTTAAGCAAATAGAATGAATCTATCTCTTTGAAAATGAAAATCAGAAACTTTAGGAATCTGAAATAAAGATCAACTTACGAATTTGGGATAAGTTTTTGGATGAGAATAATTCTGCAAGATAACAGGGAGAATGGATAGGGTAATACAAAATTGTGATATGATAAAGGATAAGAATCTGAACTACAGAGAAACTTACGAAATTGGAGCACGAAGAGGGATTAGAATTACTCTGCAAAAAATAGGCCACAAACAATGATTTATCAAATTGATGAATTCTGATACTGCAAAAATATAAAGGATCAATATAAGCAGTGTAAAGATATCAGGGGGAAATGGACCGGGTAATACGAATTTGGCATATGATGAGGGATAAAGGATAAGAATCTGAACTACATAGAAACTTACAAATTTGGAGCACAAAGAGGGATGAGAATTACACTGCAAAAAATTGGCCACAAACAACGATTTATAAAATCGATGAATTCTGATACTGCAAAATTATAAAGGATCAATATAATCAGTGTAAAGATAACATGGAGAATGGACCGGGTAAGCTCGCGTTGGGATATGATGAGGAATAAGAATCAGAACTAAATAGAAACTTAAGAATTTGGAGCACGAAGAGGGATGACAATTGCACTGCAAAAAATAGGCCACAAACAATGATTTATCAAATTGATGAATTCTTGTTGGAAATCGATATCCCGGGCCATTAAAACTTGCGAAAAATAATAACCCGACCGAAATCCTCGATCGCCGGAGATCTAACCGCGAACCCCACGTGACCCGAGGCCCGACCGAGCACCGCCACAGGCGAACCCGCGGCACCCAGCCGAGCCCCCACGAGGGCTCGCGATTGCTCCCGTAGCAATCGCTGGGGATGCACGAGTCATCCCCGGGGCTGCTCGTAGCAGCCCCGCAGCGAGCCCATGGCTCGCTGCCCAGCGGGGCCTAGTCCACGCACGCATCCGCTGCGGGCGAACCCGCAGCACGTACGAGGTCGCTGCGGGTGACCCCGCAGCTTACCCGCGATCGATCCTCGGATCGATCGCACCCCTTGGCTTCGGCCGAGGGTTACTCCTAGCCGCGCCGTCCCGGCGGTCCGAACCCTAGGGTTCGACCTGTTGGAAATCGATATCCCGGGCTATTATGATTTGCGGAAAATAATAACCCGACCGAAATCCTTCATCGCCGGAGATCCGAACGCGAACCACCGCACGAGCCGAGGCCCGACCGAATACTCAGCGAGGCCCGAAGGCCGCGAGCACTCAGCCGAGCCCCCGTACGGGGCTCGCGATCATCTCCATGATGATCGCTGGGGATGCACGAGGCATCCCCGGGGCTGCCCGTAGCAGCCCCGCAGCGGGTCGCGTGACCCGCTGCTCAACGCGCTGGGCTCGTCCCAGCGCACCGCTGCGGGAAGTCCCGCAGCACGCTACGAGTCGCTGCGGGTAACTCCCGCAGCTCCCAGCGATCGAGCCCACAGGCTCGATCGACCCCTCGGCCCCCAGCCGAGGGTGTTCGCGCTGCACGCGCCGCCGACGAGGGAGGCCGGCGGATCCTCCCACCGTGGCACAAGCCCAGGGCGGATCCCCGACGATCGAACCCTAGGTTCGGTCGTGTGCCCCGGCGTCCAGCCGGGGCTCCCCTCTTGTCGCGCGTTTCCGGCGGTTGAACCCTAGGTTCGGCCGCCTCTATCGATCCTCGCCGGGGATCTCGAATCCCCGTCCCCGAGGTTCGTCGTTTATCCGGATCGTGTGTTCATGTATATGCTACAATTAACATCACATAAAATCATAGAAGGGTTTATGATTTTACCTTTGATTCGTTGTTCGGAGAAACGAAATCAAACACCTTTAAAGACCTTCGAATCTTCCCACGTATTCCTTGCACTCCGTTCGAACGTCGTGTGGGCGACGATCTATCGAACTCCTATGGATCTCCTTCAACTCTCTAAAACTATCAACTATTGATATTCTTGTCTTATGATTTATGAAGGCCATGTAGTGCTTTTATAGGCTACGTAGGGGATCTAAAGGAGGTGGAATATTGGGCTTCCAATATTGAAGATTAAATTGAGCTCAATGCTCAAGTCCATTAATCCTTATCAATATTAATTAATTTATTTTCCACTATATAAATTAATTGCACTCCCAATATTAAACCATATTATATCAAATAATATTTCTCCGGTAGTATTATTTATTCCGTGTATTTAAGATTTAAATATCCATGAATAAAATTAATTTATTGCTAATTAATTTATTCATCTCTTATATCCGAGACTAGTACCGTTCAACCTTAATTATTATGCGGATTAAATCCACCTGCAGGGTTTACATAATAATTCCTTATGAACTCATCTCGGGGATATTATCAACCCTTCCGGGATACACTTTCCCGTCAAGTATTCACGGCATGTCATATATAAAATATAGCGACCCAACTTAACCGGTAATTAACCCAATAACTAAATCGGTTAATTCCTTTGGAAAATCAAAGTCACTTATATTAAATATACACACCCGTAATAATATCGGGGATTAAGAATAAAATACTCTGAGATTTAAATTGATTATCCAAGGCAATCCTAATCAATAAATCTCAAGCGATCCGCCCAATATACCAAGTGTACAAGTGTGATAAAATAATTAAGATAAATTATTTTCTCTCTCACACAACGACTATACCGATGGATTGGTCCATGTCCATCTAGGTCGTGAGCAACTGTTTGATTAAATACGAGTAACCGATAGTATGATCTTCTGTGTGCCCATGCAACACCATACTAACTACAACGTATAAAATCCAGGACTATATTTTGCATAATTAATTAATAATAATTAAATGCAAATAATTGTTTATTAATTAAATAGGTTAAATGCTATGACCGGGAGTTTACCGATACTTAAATCTAGACATTAAGTACACAACTCCAACAATCTCCCACTTGTACTAAGGCCTAGTCATTTCCTCCAAACTCCCGACTCCCATACTCATCACGTGCTTAAGTTATACTTCCCAGAAGTATTATGTGAATGAGCAATCTAGGTTGTCGCTCTGAAGTTATCTTGGTGACTACTGCGTCGTCTCCCTAGACGATGACTCGAATCAGGTGGTACTTGCTCTATGTGTTATCATCACCTTTTGAACTTATGACTTCTTCCAGTTTACCATGCACCGCTATACAATAGCCTTTGGTAAACCAAGAGTCATATCCAAGTCCAGAGGTCATCCCGGAACCTAACCAAAACTTCCGCTGCCTCTGAGGCTGCTATTCGGTTATGAGAGAGTCTGAGAAGCGTCCTGCTTATCACTCTTTCATTTCATGGTTCCACCTCTTTCTAAAAGTGAACACATAGCCTGATATCGACTTACACTGGTCCTTCTTTGATTTTTGGATCTGAGAAACTGTAATCCAAGAAGATTTCGCCTTGCTCCGTAAGCCAGTACTAGGAAAGTACTCTTACAGCATTCGAACATCCCTTATCCAGATTACTTTGATATCCTCCCACTACGCAAACTGCATAGTTGATATCAGGTTCTCGTTTTACAACATTGCATCTATAAGGATTTCCACACATAAAGTGTAGGAAATTGCTTTGTCTTCATCTATCTCCTTCATGTGTTCGAAACACATATCCTTTAGATAGATGTATATTCTGTCTCTGAAAGGCAATAACCTTTCTCAGAAGTATGCATGTTTAAAACAAACCATAATCGTATAAGATATCTAGGAGAAGTACAATGTTCTTATCGTTAGAACGAACGATCTTAAGAACATGCTCTAACTTCTACTCAATCTTATATCTCGATTTATTTAGACAACCATTATTTTATGTCTGACAACATCTTTACATTGTTGCCAATGATAAAATGTTATCTACATAAAATCTCCGAGAAGCACCACATTGTTTCCATTACGTCTCCAATACACCTTTCGTCTATGCCTTTTGATGAATCCGTCAAATGGATTATCCCATCAATTCGCAAATTCCACGACTCATAGCTTTGTTTCAATCCATAATGGATTTACCAAGCTTGTACTCTAAATGATCTTGCCTCTTAACAATAATCCTTATTGTTTTCTAAGCAGGCACATTTAGATCTAGTACTGCCTTTGTGCAGAGCTAGGGATCGATTTCATCTTTACCAGATCCAGAGTTAAAACTCTTCTAGTCTTATGAACATCTCCGGTTGTCTTAACAACCTCCCACTGCAATGGCGTCCCGGTGTATGACAGTAATAACAGTAGGTGCAGTATGTGGTGTACCTCTACTCGGTTTGGCTGGTTCCTAGTCTTTGTCCTTTTTCTCATTCCAAGGTACTGCGTTAGTTCGGGCTTTGTGGTTCTTCTAATAGTCTTTCTCTAAGAACCGGGCGTTACACGTCCTTCTGGTTCATAGTACTATAGAACACACAATACTTTGTTCATCTAGGATATCCTACAACCATATTGAATATGCCGTTGTCTCCAGGAATATCCATAGAACATAGGTAGTTCCGAACAACTTGTCCTTTTACTATTAGAATTCTATTTCTTACTGACTCACCATCTCTACACGTAAGTGTATGGTGTAGTCATTTGAGACTTAATCTCAATCTTTGATTGTGTTATGTGGTAGCCTCCGCGACTAAGTCGCAGACTTCCAATGTATATACTTTGAAGGTTCCCCATAATTGCTTTTTGACTAAAACACTTCGCTTTTATGGCACATCAAGCATTCTAATCCATCTTCGAGTATTCTTAAAAAGAACTATTCGCACATATCATTGATCATTCTTAATACTTGTCCGAATTCTATCCTTTACCGAAAGGTATGTTTAGTTGTATTATCTTCCAAATTCAATTCTTAGGTCGGAAGGTCCATTCCTTCAACTATAATTGATTAAATCAATTTCGACCTTTTGAATCTTTATTTGAATAAATACTACTAAGTATAAGAATCCACAAGTATAATGATTAATAAAGAAATACATCTAATAAGTAAAACAAGTTATACAACGGATTGTTGCATCGTGGTAGACTAAGGATTCATCATTCATATATTGCTATCTAATGTACCAGAATAGATAACACCATTATTTCTTATCCAAATCATGAAATGATTAAAGAAATAAAATATCCATTCATAAATAATAGAAATCCAGAACAGAAGTTCTTTCTAAAATAAAGGGGTACATAATGCAATAAACTTGAAATGAAATCCTAAAACTACTGAAAGAAGATAAATGTCTTCCACTGCAACCGCTGTTTCCTCAACATCTTCGCCCATGTGGACTCGAACTCTTCTTCTCTAAGTCGCTGGGTTTTCTGGAACCCCTGCATTTTAAATGCACATACCGTCAATGGTTCCATATCTACACACCAGAATTCTGGTAGATAATACCGCTGACTATGTTTTTCGACTAAAGAAAAATTCGTACCTTTGAGAGGACAAGATATAGACCCCCAGTACTCAGACTGCTTTCCTTGGGGATATTTGCCAGAAGGCTTCTTTATCCCACCCTTTGGTCCAAGTCCCTTAGGACTACTGGATCCACTTGTCTTCTTCTCCTTTTCCTTATGTATGCCCTTAGGTTCGAAACCTTTGGCCTTGGCTACAAGAGCTTGCGACTGTCTCAACTCGTCTAAAAGATCTAGCATCTCAAAAACGTGTTCAAGCGTTTCCTCGAAGCAACTGACCTTTATGAGTATCCTCATCGCCTCTTTTCTAGCCTTTACATCATGTCTAAACATCAACTTGAGTTTTAGCATGACATCATGATTAGTGGCTAATGCAAGAGCACTATCCCACTTTTCAAAGTCAACTATTTCCTCATCAGTTGAGTTAATGGTAGGTCTAGGAGGACAAGTTTCGCTGAGTACATCTTTGTACTCCTTTACAGTCTGAGTAATGTCTAACTCTTTATTCCATCCAACACAGTATGGAACCAGTGCGTTGAATTCCTTAAGTATTAACGAAAGTGGATTCATAGCAATTCTCTAAACCTATAAGCACATATAAACAAACAATTAATTTAATATCCGATATTATCTCCCTCAAATAATATCATTAAATTACTAATTACGTCTAAAATCCCATCAGGTAAGGCAAGCCACGTGGTGTGGACGTTTACCCACCTAAATGATTTAGCAATTAGATTTTCTTTGGTCATACATCGATTATAGCGTAACTTCGTGGGGAAGAATACTATAACGCGTATCTAAGTGTAAACCATTACTCAGCACCAAAGTACATCGTTTGGAATTGCTACATCACCGCAAGCCACGTGGTGTGGACGTTTACGATAATTTCACAACTCTTCACAATTACTTACAACTGTCTACATCAATTAATCCAAAATCCGTCAGTATAGCAAGCCACGTGGTGTGGACGTTTACTACACTAAGAGACTTTTATAATTGACTCCCAGTTACAATATCCATTCGATTTTCGTAGATCAAGACGCGGAGAGTCATAAGTGAAACTCGAAGTTTCTAACCAGTGATTCACCATGCGAACAACCCTATCTCTCATTAGATGAGGGAGCCGAGTAGACAATCGATCCATCTATCAAAGAATGGCACGAAGGTCTCTAATTTGTGTCATCCACATGACCAAGTGGTTTTGGCTCCATTCCACTCCCCGGGGTGAGAATGAGTCGACTTGAAGTCAGTTTCAGAAAGACAAATTAGGCATTGTTTGATAAACTTGATCAATGTTTCTTGTAAAAGGAATTACAAGAATTCTCCTCCAATGACATATCTATATGAACTTTGAAAGCTCATAAATGTCACCAAGAGAACAGTAATGGAGACCACGGGAATGTTTCCATCCCCTCTCCCACTTAGCTTTTTATAACAAAAAAGGGATACGCTATCTAATGCATAATTAAACACATAAGCATGCATACAAGCAATAAAACACATAGTATCACATAGTCAAAATAATGCTAGAAAATTATTTTCCCGACTATCATGGCTTTATTCCATCTTCATATGCATCTTCTAGTCTTCAGTCTTCGTTCTTGAATGCTTCATGTGACGAGAATATTAATCCCAATATTTAAATCTATTTATTTTTAATAAATCCAAAAGATACTTAATTCGAAAATTAAGTCAATCGAATAAATCAAAAATAAAATTAAATATTATTAATATTTTTATTTATTTATTTTCCTATCTAATTCTATTAAATCTCTAGAATAATCCATCCAAGTAAAACTTGGAATATTCTAGAAGACTTCTATAATAGAATAAGGAAATAAAATAAAATAGGACTCTTCTACTTTCCAAGATTAATTAATTTCCATTACTATGAAAATTCCCATAAAATAGGAATAATCAATTAGGAAATAAATCAATCCTTAATTAACTCTTATTCCTTTCCAATTCTATTAAATCTCTAGGATCCTGTTCCAAGTAGAACTTGGAATACTCTAGAAGACTTCCATAATAGAATAAGGAAATAAAATAAATTCCAATTAATTCTTTTCCTAATCCATGAGAATTCCCATAAATAGGAAAACTCAAATAGGAAAACCGAATTAATTTAGAAAAGTGAATCTAGGTAGGAGTAGCATGAGATCGGGAGACCCCATGCCACCCCACCTTCGATCGCCGGCCGGGGAGGAGCACCGCCGCCACCTCAGCCCACGCGCCACCACAACCGGTGGCCGGCGTGGCCGAGAGTTCCCGCGGGCAGCCCCCTCAACCCCTTCGATCGAACACCATGGGATCGATCTCATGATCGATCCCGAGCCCTAGTTCTCCCTCTCATCATCTCCTTCGTCACATGTGTTCTCCGGCGGTCGTCTCGGCATCGATCCAACATAAATAAATTACAAGAATTAAATTTACAATATCCGGTATCGATTCTATACATGAAATCGACCCTATACATTTTCCGGAAAACATAGAACGTAATAATAAATCCTAAATTCGGTCAACCCCCGAATTTTTACTATTACAAGCATTCAACCACACAAAACAAATCTCGACATGTCCGAGAGTTTAATAAACGAATAATCATGATAATTAATTAACACAATAATTAAATCCAACCATGATAGCCGGAAATCCCTGCAATGTAGAACGATAATAGAACATATACATGAACACAAAACCAAACTCTCTGATACCAATTGTTGGACATCGATATCCCGGGCTATTATGATTTGCGGAAAATAATAACCCGACCGAAATCCTTCATCGCCGGAGATCCGAACGCGAACCACCGCACGAGCCGAGGCCCGACCGAATACTCAGCGAGGCCCGAAGGCCGCGAGCACTCAGCCGAGCCCCCGTACGGGGCTCGCGATCATCTCCATGATGATCGCTGGGGATGCACGAGGCATCCCCGGGGTGTTGGGATATGTCCTTCGATCCTACGTGTGCAATCGATAAAGTCATAAGGTCGTCTATGGATGTCAAAAGATTATTTGATAATATTAATTGTTGGGAACAATATAATATTGATCAATTAAATCATACCTACAGGGTCACACATGAACTCGAAGATAATGTACGATGCTTGATATATATATTGATTTAGAATCAATATTTACGTGGAATTAATATACATGCATGGGATGCATGGCTTGCATGGATGCATGTCACATAGTGTGACATGGCATGCCACACAAGCAAGTGGGACCACATACAATGCATAGTGGCATGTGTATGTGGCATGACCTTTCACCTCCTTTGTAACCTCTTTTGTGTGTTAATGGTGCATCTTTATGCACATTAACATGGAGGTTACATAGAGTAGTAAAGGGATGAATAATGGTGTGTTTTATATAGATGAAAATCAGATTTTCATCACACCTAATCAAAACCCACGAAATTCACAAGAGAAAGAGAGAAAAGAGATTGTTCTTGGAGAATCAACTCGATCAAGCAAGCAAGTCATTATCCGGGTTCGTGTGCAACACGTAGAGGCCGGGCCATTTGTGCGGCTTCAACATCCGGGCGATCTAGACAAGAGGAGTGACGAGGTCATTCACAAGGAGAGCTTCGAGAGGCTGATCCATTTGAGGTGGTTCAATCGACTCAACACCACCTCAACGACATCAACAAATCACTTCGTCACAATAAGTAAGATTTCGTTGATTTCTCTCTATATATATATATATTGGATGTATATATATATAAATATATGTGTGTCTATACATATTTGTGTGCACTAAGATCAAGCATGATAGATTTATATGCTTTACACGCTTCCGCACACACGGTATATCGATTGGATCGGTATATCGGTACCTTCAATTGGTATCAGAGCCAGGTTTCGTGCACACTTTTGTGTTGGACACGAAGGTTAATTCAACATAATTGACTTATATGTTTAATTGTGATTATGTGATTAGATGTAAGGCCGGCCACCGATAGTGGTCGGGTGGATGAATCGTGTTTTTTACGTGTTGGATGGCCATAGTTTTGGAGGGCTGCGTCCCTTGGAATCTTTTGTAATAGATAGGTTTTTCTATTCAAAATGTATTGTTCAATATGTAAGCTATGGATTTATCCATGTATCGGAGTTGGATTTCGAAGCCCAAGCGAAAACGAGAAGAAACGAAGCAAATCGGAGCGAAACGGACGAAACCGGGGCCACTGGAGCCAAACAGCGGGCGCTGTTGTGGCACCAGCGGCCGCTGGTACATGTTCGGCGACCGCCGTTTCAAAACAGCGGTCGCCGTTTGGGTCTTTTTTGGGCAGAATGTTGTCCAATGTTTTGTGCCTTTCCAGCGAGCGCGGTTTTGGAATCCGCGACCACCGGAGTGTGTTCAGCGGGCGCTGTTATAGTAACAGCGACCGCTGTTCGTGGTTTTTGGGCACAAAATGATATTTGACCTAAACGGCGGGCGCGGAAAGATGGTAGTGGGCGCGGATCTTCCATGAAGTGTCTCCAACCAGTTTTAATGCTTTATTTCATTTTGTTTGAGAGTTGTGAGGTTCTAGGGGCCTTTCAATTCGTATTTATATGCTTTGCTAGTTATAGGTTGTTTTATGTTATAAATGTTCAACTTACATATAAACAAACCTATGCATGCAAGTTCTCAATAATAATGAGTATAATGTCTTGTCCAAAACGTCACACTCATGAAACCCTCGATCATAAGTTAGTAGGTCCGCCTCAGCGGGGTACTGATTGTTATCTTGGGATAAGTGGGAGTAAGGGTTAGACCCTTACACGTGAGTTTGGTTTTCTCATCGATAGATCCACTGCAGGCGTGGCTATCGAGACATGAGATGAGAATGGGACTCTCATCGACCGAGAGTGACATTAGATGTCATTGACATGGGATGTCTACCTATCTTGGAGTTCTTAAGTGCGGACTCAGTCGGCTTAAGGATTCGCAAGATGAGGGTCTTGGGATCGTTTTGTTCTAATTTATTAAAATGTCAAAAACCAATGCCTAATTTGTTTTTCAAAGACTAAGTTCAACTCGACTCATTCTCACCCCGGGGAGTGGAATGGAGCCAAAGCGCTTGCTTATGTCGATGACATAGATTAGAGACATTCGAGCCATTGGATGGCGTGAATCGATTGTCTGGTTGGCTCCCTCATTTTAATGAGAGATAGGGCTTCAATTGCATGATAAGATCGCTGGTTAGAAAACCTCGAGTTTTCACTTACGATTTATCACGGTTTTAATATTAAGATAATTGGGAACGACGATATTGGATATCGAATGAACAAAATGAAACAAATAATAGTAGTTATGCGAGACAACCTTATTTGTTTAAACGCTTTGTGGATGTTTACTTACTTAATTTATCTTTCTTCTGTAGTATAATATGTCTGTCTCAACTCAATTCAAGTTCAGCTCTATCTTGGATAGAGAAAAGTTGAACAACACCAATTTCCTTGATTGGCAACGTAACTTGAGGATAGTCCTCAAATACGAGGAAAAGGAAAGTGTGTTGGACAAACCCCTTCTCGTGCTTCCCGCTGATGGGGGCACGGATGCCCAAAAGGCATCATATGCCCTTGCTAAGAAAGCCTCGAATGAGGTGACATGTTTGATGTTGGCATCCATGGTACCCGAGTTGCAAAAACAATTCGAGTTCATGGAAGCCTATGACATCATAGAAGAGCTCAAGAGCATGTTCGGGGAACAGGCTAGGATTGAGCGCTTCGGTGTCACCCGAGCTATAGCAACAGCTAGGCTGGAAAAGGGTAAACCCGTGGGACCACATGTACAGCAAATGATTGGATTATTTGCTTCAAGTGCTCGCCTCGGTTTTGCATATGATGACGAGTTGGCTACCGATTTCATTCTCCATTCTCTTCATGATGGTTATGACGCCTTTAGGCTGAATTTCCACATGAATGGACTGAAGAAATCGCTTCATGAGCTCCATGGGATGCTTAAGGCTGCTGAGCCGGCGATTAAGAAGGACCCTAGGAGGGAAGTTCTTATGATTCGGGAAGGAGGTACCAAAAAGTTCAAGGGGATTAAGAAACCAGAAGTGAAAGGCAAAGGGAAAGGGA
This sequence comes from Euphrasia confusa, assembly GCA_954870475.1. NCBI lineage: Eukaryota > Viridiplantae > Streptophyta > Magnoliopsida > Lamiales > Orobanchaceae > Euphrasia > Euphrasia confusa. The sequence goes on from OX940966.1 coordinate 21,156,949, forward strand.
AAGTTGTGGCAACTCCTTCCAAAAGGTTCTTGAAAGCTTCTAAGGTTCCTGGGGAATCTGAGTGTTTCTACTGCAAGAGTGTTGAACACTACAAGCGAGATTGCCCCAAGTTCAAGGAGGATGTGAAGAACGGTGTCGTTCCTTCATCTTCAGGTATTTATGTCATAGACATAAACTTTACAAATTCTTCTTCTTGGGTATTGGATACCGGATGCGGTGCTCACATTGTTTCACATGTGCAGGGACTGCAAAGAAGTAGAACTTTGGTAAAGGGAGATGTCGATCTGCGGGTTGGAAATGGAGCGAGGGTCGCTGCATTAGCCGTAAGATCTTATGATTTGTGGTTGCCTTCGGGCCTTGTTTTAGTATTAAATAATGTTTATTTCGTTCCAAGTATTACCAAGAACATCATTTCTATTTCAGTATTGGATACTGAAGGATTTTCCTTCACTATAATAAATGGTTTATTTACTATTTCAAAAAGTGGAGTGTTCTATGGTTCGGCACGATTAGAACATGGTTTATATATACTTCAACTTGACAATCATATATATAACATTGATACCAAAAAGGCCAAATCGAATGAATTCAATGAAACATACCTTTGGCATTGTCGATTAGGCCACGTCAACATTAAACGTGTAGAGAAACTTCTTAAAGAAGGTATTCTCAAATCTTTTGACTTAGAGTCATTCGATACATGTGAAGGATGTTTGATGGGCAAAATGACAAAGTCACCTTTTCTAGGAAAAGGAGAACGTGCAAGTGATCTATTGGGTTTAATCCATACTGATGTATGTGGTCCAATGAGCTCACAAGCACGTGGAGGTTATTTCTACTTCATTACTTTTACCGATGACTTAAGTAGATATGGTTATGTCTATTTAATGAGGCATAAGTCGGAAGCCTTTGAAAAGTTCAAAGAATTTCAAAATGAAGTTGAGAATCAACTTGGTAAGAAGATAAAAGCCATTCGATCGGATCGAGGTGGTGAATATCTTAGCCAAGAATTCAATGATCATCTTATGAGTTGTGGTATTCTATACCAACTCACTCCTCCTGGAACACCCCAGATGAATGGTGTTTCCGAAAGGAGGAATAGAACCTTATTGGATATGGTTCGATCGATGATGAGCCTTAGCGAACTACCAAAATCTTTTTGGGGACACGCACTTTTAACAGCGGCCTATACACTGAATAGGACACCGTCAAAAGCTGTTGATAAGACACCATACGAGGTATGGAAAGGGAAGGTCCCTAACTTGTCTTATATCAAGATTTGGGGATGTGAAGCTTATGTGAAGAGAAATATCTCTACAAAGCTTGAACCCAAATCGGATAAATGTTTCTTTGTTGGTTATCCAAAAGAAACACGAGGGTACCACTTTTACAACCAATCTGAGAACAAAGTCTTTGTTGCTCGAGATGTTGTATTTCTTGAAAAGGAATATCTTTCCAAGAAAGTAAGTGGGAGCTTAGTTGAATTGAACGAAGTTCAAGAAGACTTGAACGAGGTTCAAGAAGATCAAACTGAGATGGACACTCAAGACCAAGTCGAGAGTGCTCCAGTGGTTTTAGAAACCACACCTAACCCTCGAAGGTCCGGAAGGATTAGATCTCAACCTGACAGATACTTAGGTATTCTGACAAATGAGAACTATGAAGTCATGCTTTTAGAAAGCAACGAACCTTCGACCTATATCCAAGCTATGACGAGTCCAGATTCCGAGAAATGGCAGGGTGCCATGAAATCCGAAATGGAATCAATGTCTGAAAATCAAGTTTGGAACTTGGTCGATTTGCCTAAAGGGGCTAGGCCCATTGGATGCAAATGGATTTACAAAATAAAAACAGACATGAATGGAAAACCTAGTGTTTTCAAAGCAAGGTTGGTGGCAAAAGGATATAAACAAATTCACGGGGTGGATTATGATGAAACCTTTTCACCAGTTGCTATGATTAAATCCATTCGGATTCTCTTAGCCATTGCTGCTCATTATGATTATGAGATATGGCAAATGGACGTTAAAACCGCCTTCTTGAATGGGATTCTAGTAGAGGAAGTGTTTATGACACAACCAGAGGGTTTTATCGATCCTAATCAGGCTGAGAGAGTATGCAAGCTTAATAGATTCATCTATGGATTAAAGCAAGCATCTCGGAGCTGGAATCTTCGGTTCGATGAATCCATACAAGAGTTTGGATTTCAAAAGAACATGGAAGACTCTTGTGTTTACAAGAAGGTCAGTGGGAGTTACGTTGTATTCATTGTGTTGTATGTCGATGACATACTCCTTATTGGAAACAATATTCCTATGCTTAATTCTGTTAAAGAATGGCTAGGAAGATGGTTTTCAATGAAGGATCTTGGAGAAGCACAGTACATATTGGGCATCAAGATCTGTCGGAACAGATCGCAAAGGATGCTTGGACTTAGTCAAGCAACCTATATTGATAAGGTGCTTGACAGGTTCAGAATGAAAGACGCCAAGAAGGGTCTCATTCCAATGACTCATGGTACATCTTTAAGCAAGAGTCAGTGCCCTTCGGGACCTGATGAGCAAATAAGGATGGCAAATATTCCTTATGCTTCGGCAATAGGGTCTATTATGTACGCCATGATATGTACACGACCGGATGTATCGTATGCTTTGAGCATGACGAGTCGGTTTCAAGGAAACCCAGGTGAGGCGCATTGGACTGCGGCCAAGAATATTCTTAAGTACCTTAGAAGGACTAAAGAGTATTTTCTTGTCTTTGGAGGACAAAAAGAGTTGGTTGTGACAGGATATACGGATGCAAGCTTCCAAACAGACAAAGATGATTTCCGGTCTCAGTCCGGTTTTGTCTTTTGTCTGAATGGAGGTGCGGTGAGCTGGAAGAGTTCCAAGCAACCCACCATAGCTGATTCTACTACAGAGGCTGAGTACATTGCTGCATCTGAAGCAGCAAAGGAGGCCGTTTGGATAAGAAAGTTCTTAGATGAGCTTGGTGTCGTACCTAGTTCGGCCCATCCGATATCTCTCTATTGTGATAATAGTGGAGCTATCGCGCAAGCCAAGGAGCCTAGGGAGCACCACAAATCCAAACATGTGCTCAGGAAGTTCCACATTCTCAGGGAGATAGTTAGTCGTGGAGACATCGAGATAAATAAAGTTGCAACTGATGATAATGTTGCAGACCCGTTAACTAAACCCCTCCAGCAGTCAAAGCATGATGCTCATACGACTGCAATAGGGATACGATATCTTAGAGATGGATTGTGATTCCTATTATTGTATTGTCTACTTTTGGAGTTTATGTAAACATTCACGTATCTTTTATGATATTCAATAAATTTCTTCATATAATTGTGGTTTAAATTGTATGAATTGTCCAAATGATTAAATTATATTAATTGGGTTATGAGGTCGACTTACCACATAATGAAGTCCCAATTGTTGAACTAATATAAGTAAATCATAAATTGTTCCTAGTTCGTATCATCGAGTACGGACAAACTGATGATGCAAAGAACTAGATTGTAATGTGTACTATAGCGCCGCTTCATGGGCTAGTGATGTGGGACATCAAGTACAATTACATAGATATTAGCTGGGAGCTAATGATCGAACAGACCCGACTGGAATAGTATTTAAGATTTCGAGTCATAATACTATTTCATTGACTGTCGAGCAATTTCCTCTGACCTGAGTAGTCCAGAGTAATTCCATTGTGAAATGGTGTACTTTGATACAAGTAAACACCTTTCGTAAAAGGAGGTTATAAAACTTGTTATTGGGTATATCAGGAAGCAAGTGGGAGAGCTTGGATTGACAAGATGGGATTGTCCTCCATTTTATAATGGGATACATGTTTTACTGGCCACTTGGAGAGTCGAGACTGTGGAAAATACGTGGCCACGTCCAGATTCGTATCATAGTGATAAATCTGGTTTTACAGTCTGTCTCAAAGTCCAAGAAAGGTTTGAACCGATTGAGGATGACTCTAGTCTTGCCTCAAGTTCAAATTTAGACATAAAGTGACAACAGGAAGTTGGCAGCACACTGGCTCTGAAGGCCAAGTGGGAGATTGTTGGGATATGTCCTTCGATCCTACGTGTGCAATCGATAAAGTCATAAGGTCGTCTATGGATGTCAAAAGATTATTTGATAATATTAATTGTTGGGAACAATATAATATTGATCAATTAAATCATACCTACAGGGTCACACATGAACTCGAAGATAATGTACGATGCTTGATATATATATTGATTTAGAATCAATATTTACGTGGAATTAATATACATGCATGGGATGCATGGCTTGCATGGATGCATGTCACATAGTGTGACATGGCATGCCACACAAGCAAGTGGGACCACATACAATGCATAGTGGCATGTGTATGTGGCATGACCTTTCACCTCCTTTGTAACCTCTTTTGTGTGTTAATGGTGCATCTTTATGCACATTAACATGGAGGTTACATAGAGGAGTAAAGGGATGAATAATGGTGTGTTTTATATAGATGAAAATCAGATTTTCATCACACCTAATCAAAACCCACGAAATTCACAAGAGAAAGAGAGAAAAGAGATTGTTCTTGGAGAATCAACTCGATCAAGCAAGCAAGTCATTATCCGGGTTCGTGTGCAACACGTAGAGGCCGGGCCATTTGTGCGGCTTCAACATCCGGGCGATCTAGACAAGAGGAGTGACGAGGTCATTCACAAGGAGAGCTTCGAGAGGCTGATCCATTTGAGGTGGTTCAATCGACTCAACACCACCTCAACGACATCAACAAATCACTTCGTCACAATAAGTAAGATTTCGTTGATTTCTCTATATATATATATATTGGATGTATATATATATAAATATATGTGTGTCTATACATATTTGTGTGCACTAAGATCAAGCATGATAGATTTATATGCTTTACACGCTTCCGCACACACGGTATATCGATTGGATCGGTATATCGGTACCTTCACGGGGCTGCCCGTAGCAGCCCCGCAGCGGGTCGCGTGACCCGCTGCTCAACGCGCTGGGCTCGTCCCAGCGCACCGCTGCGGGAAGTCCCGCAGCACGCTACGAGTCGCTGCGGGTAACTCCCGCAGCTCCCAGCGATCGAGCCCACAGGCTCGATCGACCCCTCGGCCCCCAGCCGAGGGTGTTCGCGCTGCACGCGCCGCCGACGAGGGAGGCCGGCGGATCCTCCCGCCGTGGCACCAGCCCACGGCGGATCCCCGACGATCGAACCCTAGGTTCGGTCGTGTGCCCCGGCGTCCAGCCGGGGCTCCCCTCTTGTCGCGCGTTTCCGGCGGTTGAACCCTAGGTTCGGCCGCCTCTATCGATCCTCGCCGGGGATCTCGAATCCCCGTCCCCGAGGTTCGTCGTTTATCCGGATCGTGTGTTCATGTATATGCTACAATTAACATCACATAAAATCATAGAAGGGTTTATGATTTTACCTTTGATTCGTTGTTCGGAGAAACGAAATCAAACACCTTTGAAGACCTTCGAATCTTCCCACGTATTCCTTGCACTCCGTTCGAACGTCGTGTGGGCGACGATCTATCGAACTCCTATGGATCTCCTTCAACTCTCTAGAACTATCAACTATTGATATTCTTGTCTTATGATTTATGAAGGCCATGTAGTGCTTTTATAGGCTACGTAGGGAATCTAAAGGAGGTGGAATATTGGGCTTCCAATATTGAAGATTAAATTGAGCCCAATGCTGAAGTCCATTAATCCTTATCAATATTAATTAATTTATTTTCCACTATATAAATTAATTGTACTCCCAATATTAAACCATATTATATCAAATAATATTTCTCCGGTAGTATTATTTATTTTGTGTATTTAAGATTTAAATATCCATGAATAAAATTAATTTATTGCTAATTAATTTATTCATCTCTTATATCCGAGACTAGTACCGTTCAACCTTAATTATTATGCGGATTAAATCCACCTGCAGGGTTTACATAATAATTCCTTATGAACTCATCTCGGGGATATTATCAACCCTTCCGGGATACACTTTCCCGTCAAGTATTCACGGCATGTCATATATAAAATATAGCGACCCAACTTAACCGGTAATTAACCCAATAACTAAATCGGTTAATTCCTTTGGAAAATCAAAGTCACTTATATTAAATATACACACCCGTAATAATATCGGGGATTAAGAATAAAATACTCTGAGATTTAAATTGATTATCCAAGGCAATCCTAATCAATAAATCTCAAGCGATCCGCCCAATACACCAAGTGTACAAGTGTGATAAAATAATTAAGATAAATTATTTTCTCTCTCACACAACGACTATACCGATGGATTGGTCCATGTCCATCTAGGTCGTGAGCAACTGTTTGATTAAATACGAGTAACCGATAGTATGATCTTCTGTGTGCCCATGCAACACCATACTAACTACAACGTATAAAATTCAGGACTATATTTTGCATAATTAATTAATAATAATTAAATGCAAATAATTGTTTATTAATTAAATAGGTTAAATGCTATGACCGGGAGTTTACCGATACTTAAATCTAGACATTAAGTACACAACTCCAACACGACCGCCACCTTCGATCCTCGCCGGGGATCTCGAATCCCCGTCCCCGAGGTTTGTCGTTTTCCCGGATCGTGCGTTCATGTATGTATCACAATCATATTCACATAAAATCATAGAAGGGAGTATATGATTTTACCTTTCGATTCGTTGTGCGGAGAAACGAAATCAAGATGATGACCTTACGATCTTCCCACGTATTCCTTGCACTAGCTTGAACGTCGGGTGGGCGACGATCTTCCAAGCTTATGGATCCTCTTCAACTCTCTAGAATATCAAATATGATAATCTTGTCTTATGAAAAAGTGAAGACCATGTAGTGCTTTTATAGGCTACGTAAGGGATCTAAAGGAGGTGGAATATTGGGCTTCCAATATTAATGATTAAATTGAGCCCAAGCCCAAATCTATTAATCTCCCATTAATATTAATTAATTTATTTTCCACTATATAAATTAATTGCACTCCCAATATTAAACCATATTATATCAAATAATATTTCTCCGGTAGTATTATTTATTCCGTGTATTTAAGATTTAAATATCCATGAATAAAATTAATTTATTGCTAATTAATTTATTCATCTCTTGAATCCGAGACTAGTACCATTCAACCTTAATTATTGTGCGGAACGAATCCACTCATGAGGTTTACACAATAATTCCTTATGAACTCATCTCGGGGATATTATCAACCCTTCCGGGATACACTTTCCCGTCAAGTATTCACGGCATGCCATATATAAAATATAGTGACCCAACTTAACCGGTAATTAACCCAATAATTAAATCGGTTAATTCCTTTGGAAAATCAAAGTCACATATATTAAATATACACACCCGCAATAGTATCGGGGATTAAGAATAAAATACTCTGAGACTTGAATCGATTATCGCCGGCAATCCTAATCGATAAATCTCAAGCGATCCGCTCAATACACCAAGTGTACAAGTGTTATAAAATAATTAAGACAAATTATTTTCTCTCTCACACAACGACTATATCGATGGATTGGTCCGTGTCCATCTAGGTCGTGAGCAACTGTTTGATTAAATACGAGTAACCGATAGTATGATCTTCTGTGTGTCCATACACACCATACTAACTACAACGTATAAAATCCAGGACTATGATTTGCATATATTTAATTATCAAATAATTAAAAGCAAACAATTGTTTATCAATTAAATAGATTAAATGCTATGACCGGGAGTTTACCGTTACTTAAATCTAGACATTAAGTACACAACTCCAACAATTCTGATACCGCAAAATTACAAAAGATCAATATAATCAGTGTAAAGATAGCAGGGGGAATGAACCGGGTAATATGAAATTGAGATATGATGAGGGATAAGAATCTGAACTACAGAGAAACTTACGAATTTGGAGCACGAAGAGTGATGACAATTACACTGCAAAAAATAGATCACAAAAAATGATTTATCAAATTGATAAATTCTGATATTTCAAAAATATAAAAGATGAATATAATCAGTGTAAAGATAACAGGGGGAATGTACCTTGTAATAATATGAGCTACGGAGAATTGAAAGAATTTGGGTCACGGAGATAGATGAGAATTACAGTGCAAAAAATAGGCCACAAACAACGATTTATAACATTGATGAATTCTGATACTGCAAAATTATAAAGGAGCAATAAGATCAGTGCCAAGATAACTGGGGGTATGGACTAGAGAAAACGAATTTGGCATATGATGAGGGATAAGAATTTGATCTACAGAGAAACTTACGAATTTGGGAAACTTACGAATTTTGGGCACAATGAGGGATGAGAATTATCCTGCAAAAAATAGGCCATAAGAAACGATTTATTAATTTGATGAATTCTGATACTGCAAAATTATAAAGGAGCAATAAGATCAGTGCCAAGATAACTGCGGGTATGGACTGGGAAAGACGATAAGAGAAAAATACACGAAACCATATAGAAAACTGAAAGAGATAGAAACTTACGGATTTGGAAGAAGATAATCGATTTTCTAAGATTGTCGAATTTGAAAACTGCAAAAAAAAATATATCAATATAATTATAAAAACCCTAAAAATTTGAAGTCCTAACTGAGAAAAATGAAATGAGAATAAGATCTGCAAATCTTGTGAATGAGAATGAGAAGACGAAGAAGCGGTTTCGTGTGAATAATAAAGGATGAATGATTATATAATTATTAAAAATAAATGGTTAAATAATTTTTATTTTTTTATTTCAATTGTCCCACTTTTCAATTTTTGTTATTAAAGTTATTTGTGTTAATAGTTTTAAGGAATATAAAAATAAAATAAAAGGTGTAGGTAAATTATGAATTATATAATTTATTAGTTGTATATTTAATAAAATAAAATTGTTAAATAATTAATTTGTTTCTATTTTAACTATTTCAAATAAAAGTTTAAATGGTTATATATTTTATAAGTTATATTTTTTTTTTTATTATTCATTAATGTAAATTGACATAAATAAATATATTTTTAAAATTAAACATTCGCAACAATTAGTTAATAAAGTTAAATTGTGGGTATTGAATGATCATGTAGCTAATGAAGTTAAATAGTTGAATAATTAAGTTAAGTTCAGTTAGTTCAGATTCATTAAGTTTAGTGTAGTCATTTTTTTTTAATATTTTAAAATTAAAATGAAATTGAAGTTAATTTCAGTTCAGTTCAGACATATTAAGTTTAGTTCAATTTGTTTCAGTCCATAAGTACATGTCCTAATAGGCAACCTCAAAATGTAAACAATGTCATCTTTGTTTTCGTTTCCTATAACCTTCGTCTCAATAAGATAACTTCTCAGTTTTGTTATTACAAATCGAGTACCATTACATAAATTGATGGTATGATCGATATTTCGTATTAGCATAATTAGACTCAATTGAATGTTGCAAACCCATTAGATAAAAGATGAATTATCGTATAATTAATAAAATTAAATAGTTGAATAATTATTTTTGTTTTTATTTCAATTATCTCACTTTTTAATTTTGTTATTGAGTTATTTGTGTTAATAATTATAAAGAAAAAAATATTGAAAGTATATGTAAACATCGAATTATATAATATTTAGTAGTTATATATTTAATAAAATAAAATTGTTGAAATAAAACACAAATAAAAGGAAAATCTTTTATTTTATTTTATTTCAAATTTTTTTAAATTAATAAAGGTTTTTTAACATATAAAATTTTAAATTGTCATATGATAATAAAATTTATAAACTTGAATCATATTTGATATATGAAAAAGTATAATATTATTAATAAATATATAGTTTTTAAGTTTCTTCTGGTGCAAACTATGCTTCAAAACTCGACGTACATTTTAATACGACTCGATATTTATTAAAATGAAACTCAATATTTATTAAAATGAAAGGAGCATTGCTTTGGTCCACAAATAGTCACTCAAGCTTAAAGAAGCGTATGTCTTATATTATATTTTATGAATATACAATTAAGAAATCTTTGTATTATAAAAAAAATGTGTAGGTGACTAAACATTACTTTAAAAAAATTGGTACATATATTCAAAAATTGTTATGGAATATATAAAAAATATTTTTATTCTTATATAATACTATTGGTACATAGTAATATTTTTCGTTAGTTATAATTTAAATAATTTTTTTGTTTGTGTTTCAACTATATTGAATTCTAACTAAAATAATAATGAAATTAATTAAATATATAAAATATTCATGGTATAAATAAATTATTAAATTGTTGAATAACTAATAAAATTAAATTGTCTAGCATTATTTTCTAGGTCCCAAAAGTCGGCGGACAAAATTGAACTATGAAGCAAGACAATACTCGTTTAGGAAAAAAAAAATTAAATGGCAGACACAACAAAATTGAACTATGAAGCAAGACAATACTCGTTTTAGGAAAAAAAAATTAAATGGCAGACACAACAGGAAGCAAGCTTATCTAACATTAGGAAAGTTGTCCACGGGAATTTCGAGCCGCAAAATTCTTTTCACGGTATAAGAACTGGGACTTGCTGGTGCTCCTTGTCAGTCCATTGTCATTCCAGGAGGCCCACTCAATCTGTGCCATGAATAAGATGAGTACAAATGAACAACAACACAATAGAAAAACAAAATATTTACATGTATAGAGATGAAGCTAGGGGACTGGGGAAGGGGCTGCCTCCCACTAAACATAGTCCAATTGCTAATTTACAGTTACACCCCCAACGTTCGTGTTTTTAAAAAAGGAATACAATTTGTTGCTTTAATGAATTAAAGAAAGCAAAAGAGAGATTCATGAAAGCCAAAGACCACATTACCAGAACAGGTATATGCTCGCGCAATTTACACACATTATAATATAATGAAGCACGACATAAGAGCGGTACAAAGATCAAGAAATAAATACCTCCTGAGGTAGTCCATTCCAGCTGCCTAACCCACTCCCAGCAACATTAATATTTATTAGGTTAGATGAAGCCATTGGGCTAGGACTTCTATGCCTTAATCTCTCGAAAACACGCAAGGGAATACACGCAAGGGAATACAATTCAATCGTAAAACAAACCAGGGAAGGATGTTAAACCAAAGAAAGAAAGAAAAAACTTAATCGATTTTGCCGTATAAATTCAACAAGCATGCAGAGGATACTCATGAATTACAATCAAGCCGAGAAACAACCTTAATGAATATACATATCCAAAAAGTAAATCTAAAAGCAAGAACCCTCAACACAAAATGCAGGCAGAACAAAATTCAGAAAAAACCCACTTAACTCGTAAAGTAGGGATATATTTTTCTAAGCTTTCATGCTAATTGTCAAATGATTTAGAAGATAAAAAACCATTATACATGTGTGTGAAATATTTGAAAGAATAAAGAATAATATTTTCAGAATGATTTTATCAAAAAAGAAAATGATTTTCATGGAAAATGGGTCTGTAGTTCTCTGGGTGTGGATAGTATTCAGACTGATAAAAAAAAATAATACAAAGATCAAGACCATAAGCTAAGATGTCAACTAAAAACCGAGTGACCTTTTTTGTGCCTATATATGTATCAAGTAGAATCCCTTAAGTAACCTTATGAACTTACCTTGTTAAATAACTTGGTGGGGTCCTTGTGTTCCACCTTATTTGTTAGTAGCCACCTCCATAAGGATAACAGGTGTTGAATATCCAAGATTAAGATACCCTGAAAGCAAATAATCATACATAAATAATTCATCAGGACAAAAAAAAAACTGAGTTAAGTTACAAATAAGACATGATGTAGTCACCCCACAACGGAGTTGCTGCATGACATTGGCATTCTCAAAGATAGATGGCTTGAATTGATTATTCGGTTTCACACATCTAATGTAGTGAGGCTCTGTAGAATTTAGTGTTTCCATCAATTGTTGGAGTTGTAGCTTAAACCGGGAACCTATTGATGAAAACTTGGAGGATTTATTTGAAGATTTTGTCATATATTCAGGAATTGGAGGGAAAAGTGAAGCTACAAATGTGCTTTTAGAAGCAGTCAACGGATCTTGATGTTCGGCAACAACATAATCTTTGTTTTTATACAAAAACTGATTGGACTGGTATTGAACCTTCAGTAGAGAAAAAATAATTATTATTTATAATTGCACATTTAATTGACAATAAAATAATTAAAATGAAAAAAATGATTACCTCTCCAGCGTAATGAACAATTGTGAAATCTGTACGCGACAATTTTGGTTTAATGAAACGCTTGTTGTTTTTAAATGTCTGGTAAAGCTTCTCTGAGAATGTTTCATGTGTTGACCTCGGAATCATACTGGAACAGAAAATTAGAAAGGGATAAAAATGAAGAAAGTAGGTTTGTCGAAAAGTCAATCAACAGATGTATAAATCACTATCATTCTTAAGCTACCTACAGGTAGATAATCATTATACCCTACCAGGCCTCATCAAGAAGAGCAACGATCCCTCCAGGTTCTGCAAAATCCAAACAAACAATTGCATAACTATTAGCTAGGGCAACATATCTAGATAAATAACAAATAAGTGACTGTTCCAGCATTCAAGAAAAAAAATTAAAAACAAATGCAGAGGAAAATAGAATTCAGTGTATTGATAGCAATGTTGTACTTTCAAAAAAGATTATTATATGCAAGGTTTGATTCATCTAAAACGGGAAAATAGATAAACTAAAAAAATGAATCAAATGAGACTTGGACTCATGAACCAGTGACAACTGTTTCTGATGGAGTTATATTCTAAATGTCTAGTTTAGTGACAATATGGAAGTCCTTATCTGTGTTTTTCATTATCTATTAATCAAACTGTCGGCATTTTTGTCTACCTTGTACTTGAATGCAATAGTCCTAGATATATACGTTGTAGACAGTATGGCGTGAGGAGACACGCGGAAGATCATACTGTCGGTTACTCGTATATTATCGAACAGAAGCTCACGACTTAGATGGACAGGGACAATCCATCGGTACGTCGTAGTGAGTGGGTAATAGTTGGTCTTGACTATTATGTTACACTTGTACACTTGGTGTATTGAGCAGGACCACGGGAGGGCGTTCGATTTATACTAATCGACGTAATCGAACTAGACCTCAGAATTACGGATATACGAATTCTTAATCCCTATATAATTATAGGTGCGTATGTCCAATTCTCGGTTCTTTAACTTGCCAATGAGTGAGACTATTTGACTAGTCGAGATACTCGGTAAATTGGGAATCGGAATTGTACACACGGCATGCTATAGATTATAGACAGGAAACCGTGTCCCGTTTATCGGGTTGATAACGTCCCCGAGATGAGCTCATAAAGTTTATCATGTAAACCCTGCAGGTGGATTTGTTCCACATGATAAAAAGGATGAGTGGTACTAGTCTCGGATAATAAGAAACGAATTAATTTAATTATTAGTAATTAAATAAATTCGTGGATGTTCGATATCTTAAACACGGGGAAAGTCGTATATGTAATTTCGGCGGATTTATTATTGTTGAAATAATATTAAATTAATTTCGGGAATTCAATTATTATTTTATAGTGGAGTTAATAATAATTAAAATTGAAATCGATTAATTAAGGAATTGCGTTTACGTATTCCAAGTTAATTAATATTTCAATTTAGCCCCTAATTAATTTACCTAAGAGGTCCCTAGTGTAGTTCTATTTAAACCCCCCCTTGCCCTCTCCTAAACCTAACATTCGCCGCATTTATTTTTGCAGCAGAAATTAATTGCGCTAGCGCAAATATAATTTCTTCTGTAAAAATTAATAAAGCTTTTGCGCAATTATTTTTACACAGAAAAGTAAGAAGGATATTGCGGTGGTTTATCAGAGAAGCAGAAAAAAAGGGAGACCCAACGGATCGTTGCCCACACAGCGGTTGGAGTCAAGGGCAGAATCATACACTAGCAATCGCTAAGGTCTCAACAATCGACCGAGAGGTATGAGATCGAATCCTCCTTTCCGCAATTTCATTCGATCTAATTTCTCGTTGATCATACATGAATGTAAGATCGGGTCTCGTGGTTTGGATGTGATGTTCTCGGACTGCTGGGAGGTTTCTGACCTCCGGCATGGCAGTCGGATCGAGAAAATCGCATCGGAAAAGCCAGAACGGGCGAAACCCGCCGCTGTTCGCGACGGGTGTCGGACGACAGGTTTGACTGTCGGCCGACAGGCATGTCGGACGACACCTTCTGGTGTCGGACGACAGTGGACGGGCTTGTCGGACGACACCTTCTGGTGTCGGGCGACAGAGAGGCCAGAAGCCTCTCGTTTTGCGCGGTCGTGCCTCGGGTGCGATGGCTGGGTGCAATACGGGTCAGGGGCTTCGTCGTGAACACAGTGGGCACACTGGATGTTGACTGGGCTTGTCCGGATGTTCGAGTAGTCGAACGGACATGTCCCGGGTAGTCGATTTCCAACAATTGGTATCAGAGCCGGTTTATACGTTCTTTGTATTGTTTGCGAGAATTGTTTTGCAGGATCACCCGATTATTATGGCCAATTTATTTTTGGTATTTTGTGCTATATGTGTGTGTGGTTTTGATTAAACTCTCGGGATTGTCGAGATCGTTTTATTTTTGGAAAGTTGCTTGTTTGTAATAGATAAAAACGACGGGTTGAGTCGTTAGGTTTATTTATTTTTTCGTTGCATCCGGGACTTGTATAGGGTCGATCAAAATGTATAGGATCGATACCGGACTTAGTAGAATAATTTTGTAATTAATTTCTGCTATTGGATCGAGACGAGATCGAAGCCCGGAGGAACGAGAATCGAAGTCGAGACGAGCAACGAGTTCGAGTTCCAAGAGACGTGCATTCAAGATTTTAAGGCCATAATAATCGGGCCACGTTAATTGCTTTCTTATGTGATATACGTGTTTTATTATGCTTATTTTTTTATGCATGTATATCCCTAAATCGTAAAATACTAAGTGGGAGAGGGATTGGAAACAATCCCGCGGTCTCCATTCTCTGTTTCGAGAGTGATGTGTATTGACTTACGAGTTGGCTTTAGTGTCATCCTCCCTATCGGATAAAGTCGATACACGGAAATCACTTTGATCGAAATTCGAATGAAATTCCAATTTTAAAATTGAACAATTAAGTTTTTCAAAGCAATGCCTAATCTGTCTTTCAAAGACTAATTTCAACTCGACTCATTCTCACCCCGGGGAGTGGAATGGAGCCAAAGCGCTTGGTTATGTCGATGACACAGATTAGAGACATACGAGTCATTTGATGACTGGATCGTTTGTCTGGTTGGCTCCCTCACTTTGTGAGAGATAGGGCTCAATTGCATGATTGATCGCTGGTTAGAAACTTCGAGTTTCACTTACGAGATATCAAGCTTTGATTAACGAAATTGTGAAATTTATTAAATGGAATTCAATTAACAAAGTTGTTTGTTTAGTAAACGTCCACACTATCGTGGCTTACTAGACGGAAACGGAACTTTGGGTTAATTGAGGCTCGACAGTTATAGGAAATCGTAAAGGGACCGCATGTCAACGTAAACGTCCACACTAACGTGGCTTGCGGTGGGCGTGTAGTTTTCGAGCGGTTAACTTAGTACTGAGAAATGGTATACACTTAGGTACGCTTTACAGTATCCTCCCCATCGGAGTCACTGCTGTAATGATGTACGACCGAAGTAAAAGTCCAGTTATAAAATCGTTTGGACTAGTATACGTCCACATGAACGTGGCATGCTAGTCTGATGGGATTTTAGGATTGATTGGTAGATTTAATGATATTAATTAAGGGAGTTAATATCGAATTAAATTTGACAGTTTGATTTGTCTCTTTTATAGATATGGCACTCAACCCGCTGTCCATTATACTAAAAGAAAACAAACTCACTGGTCCGAACTATGTTGATTGGAAACGAAACTTGGACATTGTCCTAACTGCTGAGGAGTACAAATATGTACTCCATGAGGTTTGTCCTGATGAACCTATTGACACCTCCACTCCTGAGGAAAAGGAAGCTCATCGGAAGTGGGTCAAGGCTGATCAGATGGCGCGGTGCTACATTTTGGCTTCTATGTCAAATGTGCTGCAACATCAGCATGAGGCCATGACCACTGCCTATGATATGATGCTTAACCTCAAGGAGATGTTTGGTAGTCAGGATAGGGCAGCCAGGCAAGATGCTATGAGGAAACTCATGACGGCCACCATGTCCGAAGGAACGCCCGTAAGGGATCATATCCTTAGGATGATTGGCTATCTGAATGAGATAGAGATTATGGGAGGAACTATCGATGGGTAACCCAGATCGATATAGTGCTCCAGTCTCTGCCTAGGAGTTTTGAGCAGTTCCGCCTAAACTATAACATGAACAAGAGGTTATATACGTTGGCGGAACTCCTGACTGAACTCCAGGCGGCAGAGGGAATCTTTAAGAAACCTCAGGCACTTGTGGCTGTGAAACTTCCTGGCCCTCCGGGAGCTAAGAGGAAGAAGATGCAAGGACGGAAACCCATTGGACCCAGAATTGGTGGACCACAGAATGGAGTGAACAAGCCCAAGGGCAAGTGTTTCCGTTGCAAGCAGTCTGGACATTGGAAGTCTAATTGTCCTCTCAGACAAGGAGGTATGAACTTTTCCTTAGTCACTGAAACATGTTTAGCGGTGTTATCCACCGGTACCTGGTGTGTGGATACGAGAGCCACTGATCATGTCTGCAATTCTTTGCAGGGGTTCCAGGAAACCCGGCGGCTTAGAGAGGGAGAGATCACCATCTACATGGGCAATGCTACGAAAGTGGCGGCAGTTGCAGTGGGAGATGTTCATTTATCTTTTAATAATAAAGTTTTAGTATTGAATGATTGTCTTTATGTACCGAACTTTAGAAAGAACCTTGTTTCGGTTTCTAAGTTGGTTTTGAATAAATATTCTGTTTCTTTTGATAGTTCTGTTATTATCAAAAAGAATGGTGAGTATATCTGTTCTGGTACATTGATAGGCAACTTATATATACTGAATCCTGATTATTCCACGATGCAACGAGTAGAGTCTTTTAACACATCTAGTACCAATAAGAGAAAGGAGCCTTCTAGAATGAATCAAAAGTACTTGTGGCATCTTAGGCTAGGTCATATTAACTTGGGTAGGATTCAAAGGTTGATAACTGATGGAATACTCAGTAGTGTGAAAGATGAGGACTTTCCAACCTGCGAATCATGCCTGGAAGGAAAAATGACCAAGCGACCCTTTAGTGATAAAGGGTATAGATCCAAGGAAGTACTAGAGTTGATTCACTCTGATTTGTGCGGGCCTTTATCTGTCCAAGCGAGAGGAGGTTATGAATATTTCGTAACCTTCACTGATGATTACTCAAGGTATGGTTTTATATACCTGATGCGCCGCAAGAGCGAGTGCTTTGACAAGTTCAAGGAGTACAAAGCTCTTGTGGAGAACCTTCATGGTAAAACCATAAAGACTCTACGATCTGATCGTGGAGGAGAGTACCTCTCGGGAGAGTTTAAGGCGTACTTATTAGAGAATGGGATTGACTCCCAGATGACTGCACCATACACGCCCCAGCAGAATGGTGTAGCAGAAAGAAGGAATAGGACTCTTATGGAAATGGTAAGATCTATGATGAGTTATTCAGAACTACCAGTTTCGTTCTGGGGATATGCCTTGGAAACAGCGGCGTATATCCTGAACTTAGTTCCTTCTAAATCAGTCCCTAAGACGCCCTCGGAATTGTGGACCGGGCGTAAGCCAAATTTGAAACACATTCGGATCTGGGGTTGTCCAGCACATGTGCTGAAGCATAGGGCTGATAAGTTGGAATCTCGTTCAGATATTCGGTTGTTTATAGGATATCCTAGAGGAACGAAAGGTGGTCTATTTTATAGTCCTAAGGACCAGAAGATCGTTGTTAGCACCAACGCTCGGTTTTTGGAAGAGGATTATATAATGGACCACAAGCCCAAGAGTGAGATAATACTTAACGAACTGAGAGGGGACGATCAAGGCTTAGATCCAACCGAACCGGGTGATACGCCACCACAGTCTGCACCTGTAGTTACTGAGGTTACACCGGAGCCTCGTCGTAGTGGGAGGGTTGTTCGACAACCCGATAGGTTCATGTTTATAGGTGAGTCTTCGGACTTGTTACCTGGAGAACATGAAGCCGATCCCTGGACCTACGGCGAGGCGCTTAAAGATCAAGATGCTCAGTCTTGGCAAAAAGCGATGAAATCTGAGATTGAATCAATGGATTCAAATCAGGTCTGGAATCTTGTAGCACCGCCCAAAGGTGTAAAAGCCATTGGTTGAAAGTGGGTGTACAAGAGAAAAAGAGGGTCTGACGGGAAGGTGGAAACCTTCAAGGCTAGGCTTGTTGCGAAAGGGTATACTCAGAAAGAAGGGATCGATTATGAGGAAACCTTTTCGCCGTTAGCTATGCTAAAGTCGATCCGGATTCTTTTGTCTATAGCAGCTCATATGGATTATGAGGTGTGGCAAATGGACGTCAAGACAGCATTCTTGAATGGGAATCTTGACGAGACCATTTACATGAGACAGCCAGAAGGTTTCATCAAGAAAGGCCAAGAGCATCTAGTGTGTAAGCTAAACCGATCCATTTATGGATTGAAGCAAGCTTCTAGATCTTGGAACATGCGGTTTGATGAGGTTATCCAGTCTTATGGATTCATTCAAAGCATGGACGAGTCGTGTGTATACCGGAGAAGTGACGGAAACAGCGTGGCGTTTCTCGTGCTTTATGTAGATGACATTCTTCTAATTGGCAACAATGTGAAGATGTTGTCGGACATAAAGGGATGGTTGTCCAAGCAATTCGATATGAAAGACTTAGGACAAGTTG
This sequence comes from Euphrasia confusa, assembly GCA_954870475.1. Taxonomy (NCBI): domain Eukaryota; kingdom Viridiplantae; phylum Streptophyta; class Magnoliopsida; order Lamiales; family Orobanchaceae; genus Euphrasia; species Euphrasia confusa. The sequence goes on from OX940966.1 coordinate 21,175,867, forward strand.
GGCATGTTCTTGGGATCAAGGTTATAAGGGATCGCCGGAAAAGAACATTAAGCTTGTCCCAGGCTTCATATATTGATACGATTCTGGCTCGTTTCAACATGCAGAATTCCAAGAGAGGTGCTCAACCTTTCTGCCATGGAATTCATCTATCTAAAGACATGTGTCCCAAAACACAAAAGGAGATAGATTACATGAAGAAGGTTCCTTATGCTTCGGCAGTAGGAAGTCTAATGTATGCCATGTTGTGCACGAGACCTGATATCTGCTATGCCGTGGGCATGGTAGCTAGATATCAGAGTAACCCTGGACAGGGTCACTGGACTGCTGTAAAGAACATACTTAAGTACCTGCGAAGGACTAGGAATTATGTTCTGAGTTACAAAGCGTCCGAGTTGATGGGATTCGATGTCCCGGGCTATCAAAATTGCGGAACCGATAACCCGATCAAAAACCCTCTCGCCGGAGACCGCACGAACACCAACTCATCCGTAGGAGTCCGACCTTTGGAGACTACGCATCCGAAGACACGCAGCCCGCCCCCAGCCGATTTTCTCCCACGAGTCGGATCTACGAACGCGAACCACGGACGAGCTAGAGCATGACCAAGGCAAACCCTAGCCACGCCCACGCCCGGGCTCGCGATCGCCGTGCATGGCGATCGCCGGGGATGCGAGGCATCCCCGCGGGGCTGTTCGGAACAGCCCCTGGCGGTGAGTCCGGCGACTCACCGCCTCCGCCATCGAGGGGAGGGCGGTCAGCCCAGCTGACCCGCCGCGGCCTAGCCGCGGCTGCCCTAGCGATCGACTTCCGAGTCGATCGCTCGCCCCGGCTTCAGTCGGGGCCCCCTTCGAGCGCACGCCGCCGTCGAGGGCGGCTGGGGTCCGCCACGGCACCAGCCCGTGGCACCCCAGCGATCGACTGAAGTCGATCGCATGCCCCGGCGTCCAGCCGGGGCTCGCCCCTCGTCCCGCGCGCACGGCGGTCGAACCCTAGGGTTTCGACCGCCCCCTTCGATCTTCGCCGGGGATCTCGAATCCCCGTCCGCGATGATCGTCGTTTTCCCGGATCGCGTCGTTCATGTATACATCACAATTATTCAACGCACAAATAATCATAGAAGGGGGTTCTCGATTATTACCTCGAATCGTTGTACGGAGAAACGAATTCGGTTGACGACCTTGTGATCTTCCCGCGTATTCCTTGCACTTCGTCCGAACGTCGTGTGGGCGACGATCTATCGGATTCCTATGGATCTTCCTCACTCTCAGAACTTTATGATTGGCGTAACGTAGGTTTTTGAAAAGTGAAGACCATGTAGTGCTTATATAGGCTACGAAGGGGATCATAAGGAGAATAAATATTGGGCTTCAATATTGAAAATTAAATTGGGTCCAACCCAAATCTATTAATTCTTATCAATATTAATTTTATTTATTTTCCACTATATAAATAAAATTGCACTCCCAATATTATTCCATATTATATCAAATAATATTTCTCCATCTTAGTATTATTTATTCCGTGTATTTAAGATTTAAATATCCATGAATAAATTTATTTATTGCCCAATAAATTATATTCATCTCTTGAATCCGAGACTAGTACCATTCAACCTTAATTATTGTGCGGAACGAATCCACTCATGAGGTTTACACAATAATTCCTTATGAACTCATCTCGGGGATATTATCAACCCTTTCGGGATACACTGCCCCTTCAAGAATTCACGGCATGCCATATATAAAATATAGTGACCCAACTTAACCGGTAATTAACCCAATAATCAAACCGGTTAATTCCTTTGGTAAATCAAAGTCACTTATATTAAATATACACACCCGCAATTATTTCAGGGATTAAGAATAAAATACTCCGAGCCTCAAATCAATTATCGCCGAGCAATCCTAATTGATGAGTCTCGATCGATCCGCCCAATACACCAAGTGTACAAGTGTGATAAAATAATTAAGATAAATTATTTTCTCTCTCACACAACGACTATACCAATGGATTAGTTCGTGTCCATCTAGGCCGTGAGCAACTGTTCGATTAAATACGAGTAACCGATAGTATGATCTTCTGTGCGCCCATGCAGCACCATACTAACTACAACGTATAAAATCCAGAACCATGATTTGCATATAATTAAATGCAAATAATTGTTTATTAATTAAATAGATTAAATGCTATGATCGGGAGTTTACCGTTACTTAAATCTAGACATTAAGTACATAACTCCAACAATCTCCCACTTGTACTAAGGTCTAGTCATTTCCTCCAAACTCCCGGTTCCCATACTCATCACGTGCTTTAAAGTGTACTTCCGAGAAGTACTATGTGAGTGAGCAATCTAGGTTGCCGCTCTGAAGTTATCTTGGTGACTACTACGTCGTCTCCCTGACGATGACACGTATCAGGTGGTACTTGCTCTATGTGTTAACATCACTTTTGACTTATGACCTCTTCCAGTTCACCGTGCACCGCTATCTAATAGCCTTTGGTAAACTAAGAGTCATATCCAAGTCAAGAGGTTATCCCGGAACCTAACCAAAAACTTCCGCTGCCTCTGAGGCTGCTATTCGGTTATGAGAGAGTCTGAGAAGCGTCCTGCTTATCACTCTTTCACTTCATGGTTCCACCTCTTTCTAAAAGTGAACACATAGCTTGATATCGACTTTCACTGGTCCTTCTCTGATTTTTTTTTTTTTTTTTTTTTTTTTTTTTTTTTTGGATCTGAGAATCTGTAATCTAAGAAGATTTCGTCTTGCTCAAGCCAGTACTATGAAAGTACTCTTGCAGCATTCGAACATCCCTTATCCAGATTACTTTTGATATCCTCCCACTACGCAAACCGCATAGTTGATATCAGGTTCTTGTTTCACAACATTGCATCTACAAAACCCTCCACACTCTAAGTGTAGGGAACCGCTTTGTCTATATCTATCTCCTTCATGTGTTCAAGACACATACCTTAGATAGATGAATTCTGTTCTCGAAAGGCAATAACCTTTCTCAGAAGTATGCATGTTTAAAACAAACCTTAATCGTATAAGATGTCTAGGAGAAGTACAATGTTCTTATTTCTAGATCATAAGATCTTAAGAACATGCTCTAACTTCTTCTCAATCTTATATCTCGATTTATTTAGACAACCTCTATTTTATGTCTGACAACACTTTTACATTGTTGCCAATGATAAAAAGTTATCTACATAAAATCTCCGAGAAACACCACCTTTGTTTCCGTCACGTCTCTAACACACCTTCTTTGCTAATCCTATGCAGATCTAGGGATCGATTTCATGTATACTGGATCCAGAGTTCAAAACTCCTCCAGTCTTATGAACATCTTTAGTTGCTTAACAACCTCCCACTGCAATGGCGTCCCGGTGTATAACAGTAACAACATTAGGTGCAGTTAGTGGTGTACTACTACTCGGTCAGGCTGGTTCTCAGTCTTTCTCTTTCCTCATTTTAAAGTATTTTGTCAATTAGGGCATTGTAGTTCATCTAATAGTTTTTCCTCTATGAACCGGACGAGACGTCCCTCTGGTTCATAGTACTATAGAACACACAATACTTCGTTCATCTAGGATATCCTACAACCATATTAAATATGTTGTTGTCTCCAGAAATATCCATAGAACATAGGTAGTTCCGAACAACTTGTTCTCTTACTATTAGATTTCTATTTCTTTACAACGCACCATCTCTACACGTAAGTGCACGGCGTGTCTCTTTGGGAATTAATCCCAATCTTTGATTATGCTATGTGTTATCTAGATAGGTGATGGCCTCCGCGACCGAGTCACAGGCTTCTAATGGATATACTTTGATGGTTCCCCATAATAGCTTTGTGTCCATTGACAAGTCAAGACACTTTGCTTTTATGGCACATTAAGCATTCTAATCCATCACTGAGTATTCTTTGAAAGAATTACTCATACCTCTCTAATATACACATATGTCTGCATATCTAATCATTTCCAATACTCTTCTGAATTCTATCCTTTTTCCAGAAAGGTTTGCTTAGACGTATTATCCTCCAAATTCAATCCTTAGGTCGGAAGGTCCATTCCTTCAACTATAATTGATCAAATCAATTTCGACCATATGAATTTTATTTGAAAATACTACTAAGTATAAGATTTCATAAGTATAATGATAAAGAAATATCTAATAAGTAAAACAAGTTATATATAACGGTTTGTTGCATCGTGGTAGACTAAGGATTCATCATTCACATATTGCTATCTAATGTACCATAATGAATATCACCATTATTTCTTATCCAAACCATCCAATGATTAAAGAAATAAAATATCCATTAATAAAGAAAAACAGAACGAAGTTCTTTTTCAAAATAAAAGGGGTACATAAGCAATAACTGAAATGAAAACTTAAAACAGATAAATGTCTTCCACTGCAACCGCTGCTACCCCAACAGCTTCGCCCATGTAGACTCGAATTCTTCTTCTCTAAGTCGCCGGGTTTTCTGGAACCCCTGCATTCAAAAATGCACATACCGTCAGTGGTTCCATATCTACACACCAGAATTCTGGTAGATAATACCGCTGACTATGTTTTTACGACTAAAGAAAAATTCGTACCTCTGAGAGGACATTCAGACTTCCAGTGTCCCATCTTGTTGCATCGGAAGCACTTACCCTTTGGCTTTGCAGCCCCCACTCGTGGTGCAGTCCTCTTGACACCACTGGGTTTCCAGGCTTGCTTCCTTTTCTTGCCCCTACCTCCACCAGGCTTAAAGCCTTTGGACTTGGTAGCTACAAGCGCTTGAGACTTGCCCTTCTTGTAGATCCCCTCTGCCGCCTTTAGTTCAGTCAGGAGTTGCGCAAGAGTATAAGATAGTTTACCCATATTATAGCTCATACGAAACTGCTCAAAACTAGGGGCCAGAGACTGGAGTATGATGTCGACTTGCGTCTCAGCATCAATAGAAGCTCCTAGGACCTCAAGTTCATTCAACAAACTCATCATCTTAAGAACGTGCTCCCCAACGGGCGTTCCTTCAGACTGAGTAGTCGACATAAGGACTCTCATGGCTTCTTGCCTTGCCGCACGATCTTGCTCCCCAAACATCTCCTTGAGGTTAAACATCATATCATAGGCAGTGTCCATTGGCTCATGTTGGGTTTGGAGTACATTTGACATGGAAGCCAAAATATAACACCTCGCCATTTCATCAGCCTTTTTCCACTTCCGATATGCCAGTTTCTCCTCATCAGTTGAGGCAGCCGTGGGCTCGGCAGGGCACACTTCATGGAGTACATACTTGTACTCTTCCGAAGTTAGGACAATGTCTAAATTTCTCTTCCAATCAATATAGTTGGTGCCAGTGAGCTTATGCTCCTTGAGTATCATAGAAAGTGGGTTCATAGCTATTCTCTAAACCTATAAGCACATTTAAACAAACAATTAATTTAATATCCGATATTATCTCCCTTAAATAATATCATTAAATTACTAATCACGTCTAAAATCCCATCAGGTAAGGCAAGCCACGTGGTGTGGACGTTTACCCACCCAAATGATTTAGCAATTAGATTTTCTTTGGTCATACATCGCTTATAGCGGAACCTCGTGGGGAGGAATACTATAAGGCGTATCTAAGTGTAAACCATTACTCAGCACCAAAGTGAATCGTTAGGAACTGCTACATTACCGCAAGCCACGTGGTGTGGACGTTTACGACAACTTCACAACTCTTCACAATTCCTTACAACTGTCTACATCAATTAATCCAAAATCCGTCAGTGCAGCAAGCCACGTGGTGTGGACGTTTACTTCACTAAGAGACTTTTATAATTGACTCCCAATTACTTGATCCATTTAATCTCGTAAATCAAGACGTGGAGAATCATAAGTGAAACTCGAAGTTTCTAACCAGTGATTCACCATGCGAACGACCCTATCTCTCATAAATGAGGGAGCCGAGCAGACAAGCGACCCATCTATCAAAGAATGGCACGGAAGTCTCTAATTTGTGTCATCCACATGACCAAGTGGCTTTGGCTCCATTCCACTCCCCGGGGTGAGAATGAGTCGACTTGAAGTCAGTTTCAGAAAGACAAATTAGGCATTGTTTGATAAACTTGATCAATGTTTCTTGTAAGAGGAATTACAAGAATTCTCCTCCAATGACACATCTATATGAACTTCAAAAGTCCATAAGAGTCACCAAGAGAACAGTAATGGAGACCATGGGAATGTTTCCATCCCCTCTCCCACTTAGCTTTTTATAATAAAGGGATACGCTATCTAATGCATAATTAAACACATAAGCATGCATGAAAGCAATAAAGCACATAGCACATAGTCAAAAATAATACTAGAGAAATTATTTTTCTCCGACTATCATGGCTTTATCTTCATATGCATCTTCTAGTCTTCAGTCTTCGTTTCTTGAATGCTCCATGTGACGAGAATATTAATCTCTAATATTTAAATCTATTTATTTTCAATTAATCCAAAAGTTACTTAATTCGAAAATTAAGTCAATCGAATATATCAAAAATAAAATTAAATATTATTAATATTTTTATTTATTTATTTTCCTATCTAGTTCTATTAAATCTCTAGAATAGTCTATCCAAATAAAATTTGGAATATTCTAGAAGATATCTATAATAGAACAAGGAAATAAAATAAATTAGGACTACTACTTTTTAAATTTATTTTTATTCCTAATCCATGAATATTCCCATGAGTAGGAATAATCAAATAGGAAAAATAAATTTAGTACTAAATTAATTAAATTTCTAATCTATGAATAATTCCATGAAGGAAATAAATCAATAGAAAATAAAATTAATTTAAATTAATTCTTTTCCTAATCCATGAGAGTTTCCAAAAAGGAAAGTACTCAAAAAGGAAAAATCCGAATTAATTGGGAAAGTAGATTTTTTGTAGGAATAGCACGGGATTAGGAGATCCCACGCCATCCCCACGAAGAAGGATCGGCCGGCCACTCGGGAGGAGCGCCGCCGCCGCCTAGCCACCGCCGGCTAGGCCGTGGGTCGATCACCACCATGTGATCGATCCCAAGCCCTTGTCTTCTCGTCACTTCTTCGTCTTCCGGCGATCGTCTCAACATCGAACCAACGTAATTAAAATTACAAAATTTAAATTACAATTCCGGTATCGATTCTAAACATGAAATCGACCCTATACATTTTCCGGAAAAAAAAGTGCGTAATAATAAATCCTAAATTCGGTCAACCCCCGAATTTTTTACTATTACAAACATTCAACCACACAAAACGAATCTCGACATGTCCGAGAGTTTAATAATCATGATAATTAATTAAAAAACAATTAATTAAATCCAACCATGATAGCCGGAAATCCTGCAAGGTAGAACAATAATCGAACATATACATGAACACGAAACCGAACGCTCTGATACCATTTGATGGGATTCGATGTCCCGGGCTATCAAAATTGCGGAACCGATAACCCGATCAAAAACCCTCTCGCCGGAGACCGCACGAACACCAACTCATCCGTAGGAGTCCGACCTTTGGAGACTACGCATCCGAAGACACGCAGCCCGCCCCCAGCCGATTTTCTCCCACGAGTCGGATCTACGAACGCGAACCACGGACGAGCTAGAGCATGACCAAGGCAAACCCTAGCCACGCCCACGCCCGGGCTCGCGATCGCCGTGCATGGCGATCGCCGGGGATGCGAGGCATCCCCGCGGGGCTGTTCGGAACAGCCCCTGGCGGTGAGTCCGGCGACTCACCGCCTCCGCCATCGAGGGGAGGGCGGTCAGCCCAGCTGACCCGCCGCGGCCTAGCCGCGGCTGCCCTAGCGATCGACTTCCGAGTCGATCGCTCGCCCCGGCTTCAGCCGGGGCCCCCTTCGAGCGCACGCCGCCGTCGAGGGCGGCTGGGGTCCGCCACGGCACCAGCCCGTGGCACCCCAGCGATCGACTGAAGTCGATCGCATGCCCCGGCGTCCAGCCGGGGCTCGCCCCTCGTCGCGCGCGCACGGCGGTCGAACCCTAGGGTTTCGACCGCCCCCTTCGATCTTCGCCGGGGATCTCGAATCCCCGTCCGCGATGATCGTCGTTTTCCCGGATCGCGTCGTTCATGTATACATCACAATTATTCAACGCACAAATAATCATAGAAGGGTGTTCTCGATTATTACCTCGAATCGTTGTACGGAGAAACGAATTCGGTTGACGACCTTGTGATCTTCCCGCGTATTCCTTGCACTTCGTCCGAACGTCGTGTGGGCGACGATCTATCGGATTCCTATGGATCTTCCTCACTCTCAGAACTTTATGATTGGCGTAACGTAGGTTTTTGAAAAGTGAAGACCATGTAGTGCTTATATAGGCTACGAAGGGGATCATAAGGAGAATAAATATTGGGCTTCAATATTGAAAATTAAATTGGGTCCAACCCAAATCTATTAATTCTTATCAATATTAATTTTATTTATTTTCCACTATATAAATAAAATTGCACTCCCAATATTATTCCATATTATATCAAATAATATTTCTCCATCTTAGTATTATTTATTCCGTGTATTTAAGATTTAAATATCCATGAATAAATTTATTTATTGCCCAATAAATTATATTCATCTCTTGAATCCGAGACTAGTACCATTCAACCTTAATTATTGTGCGGAACGAATCCACTCATGAGGTTTACACAATAATTCCTTATGAACTCATCTCGGGGATATTATCAACCCTTTCGGGATACACTGCCCCTTCAAGAATTCACGGCATGCCATATATAAAATATAGTGACTCAACTTAACCGGCAATTAACCCAATAATCAAACCGGTTAATTCCTTTGGTAAATCAAAGTCACTTATATTAAATATACACACCCGCAATTATTTCAGGGATTAAGAATAAAATACTCCGAGCCTCAAATCAATTATCGCCGAGCAATCCTAATTGATGAGTCTCGATCGATCCGCCCAATACACCAAGTGTACAAGTGTGATAAAATAATTAAGATAAATTATTTTCTCTCTCACACAACGACTATACCAATGGATTAGTTCGTGTCCATCTAGGCCGTGAGCAACTGTTCGATTAAATACGAGTAACCGATAGTATGATCTTCTGTGCGCCCATGCAGCACCATACTAACTACAACGTATAAAATCCAGAACCATGATTTGCATATAATTAAATGCAAATAATTGTTTATTAATTAAATAGATTAAATGCTATGATCGGGAGTTTACCGTTACTTAAATCTAGACATTAAGTACACAACTCCAACACGAGTTGATTCCTATTGGTTACACAGACTCGGACTTCCAATCTGATAAGGATCAACGAAAGTCTACATCAGGCTATGTGTTCACATTGGGAGGTGGAGCAGTCTCATGGAAGAGTGTTAAGCAGTAATGCATTTCGGACTCTACCATGGAAGCCGAATATGTAGCAGCCTCTGAGGCAGCTAAAGAATCGGTGTGGCTCCGAAACTTCCTTATGGACTTGGATGTGGTTCCTAAAATGCCTAGAGCTATCACAATTTATTGTGACAATAGCGGTGCAGTGGCAAATGCAAGGGAACCACGAGCCCACAATGCGAGTAAACACATAGATCGCAAGTACCACCTGATTAGAGACATCGTCAGGAGAGGCGATGCGGTTGTCACCAAGATTGCATCAGCGGATAACCTGGCAGACCCCTTTACGAAGGCACTTCCAGCGGAAGCGTTCAAGAGACACGTGAAGGGGATGGGTATCGGATGTATGGTAGAGGGCAACTAGAGATTTAGTATAAGTGGGAGATTGATGGAGTTATATTCTAAATGTCTAGTTTAGTGACAATATGGAACTCCTTATCTGTGTTTTTCATTATCTATTAATCAAACTGTCGGCATTTTTGTCTATCATGTACTTGAATGCAATAGTCCTAGATATATACGTTGTAGACAGTATGGCGTGAGGAGACACGCGGAAGATCATACTGTCGGTTACTCGTATACTATCGAACAGAAGCTCACGACTTAGATGGACAGGGACAATCCATCGGTACGTCGTAGTGTGACTGGGTAATAGTTGGTCTTAACTATTATGTTACACTCGTACACTTGGTGTATTGAGCAGGACCACGGGAGGGCGTTCGATTTATACTAATCGACGTAATCGAACTAGACCTCAGAGATTACGGATATACGAATTCCTAATCCCTATATAATTATAGGTGCGTATGTCCAATTCTCGGTTCTTTAACTTGCCAATGAGTGAGACTATTTGACTAGTCGAGATACTCGGTAAATTGGGAATCGGAATTGTACACACGGCATGCTATAGATTATAGACAGGAAACCGTGTCCCGTTTATCGGGTTGATAACGTCCCCGAGATGAGCTCATAAAGTTTATCATGTAAACCCTGCAGGTGGATTTGTTCCACATGATAAAAAGGATGAGTGGTACTAGTCTCGGATAATAAGAAACGAATTAATTTAATTATTAGTAATTAAATAAATTCGTGGACGTTCGATATCTTAAACACGGGGAAAGTCGTATATGTAATTTCGGCGGATTTATTATTGTTGAAATAATATTAAATTAATTTCGGGAATTCAATTATTATTTTATAGTGGAGTTAATAATAATTAAAATTGAAATCGATTAATTAAGGAATTGCGTTTACGTATTCCAAGTTAATTAATATTTCAATTTAGCCCCTAATTAATTTACCTAAGAGGTCCCTAGTGTAGTTCTATTTAAACCCCCCCCTTGCCCTCTCCTAAACCTAACATTCGCCGCATTTATTTTTGCAGCAGAAATTAATTGCGCTAGCGCAAATATAATTTCTTCTGTAAAAATTAATAAAGCTTTTGCGCAATTATTTTTACACAGAAAAGTAAGAAGGATATTGCGGTGGTTTATCAGAGAAGCAGAAAAAAAGGGAGACCCAACGGATCGTTGCCCACACAGCGGTTGGAGTCAAGGGCAGAATCATACACTAGCAATCGCTAAGGTCTCAACAATCGACCGAGAGGTATGAGATCGAATCCTCCTTTCCGCAATTTCATTCGATCTAATTTCTCGTTGATCATACATGAATGTAAGATCGGGTCTCGTGGTTTGGATGTGATGTTCTCGGACTGCTGGGAGGTTTCTGACCTCCGGCATGGCAGTCGGATCGAGAAAATCGCATCGGAAAAGCCAGAACGGGCGAAACCCGCCGCTGTTCGCGACGGGTGTCGGACGACAGGTTTGACTGTCGGCCGACAGGCATGTCGGACGACACCTTCTGGTGTCGGACGACAGTGGACGGGCTTGTCGGACGACACCTTCTGGTGTCGGGCGACAGAGAGGCCAGAAGCCTCTCGTTTTGCGCGGTCGTGCCTCGGGTGCGATGGCTGGGTGCAATACGGGTCAGGGGCTTCGTCGTGAACACAGTGGGCACACTGGATGTTGACTGGGCTTGTCCGGATGTTCGAGTAGTCGAACGGACATGTCCCGGGTAGTCGATTTCCAACAGTTTCTGCAATGCTTCCAGTAGAAGATATCATATCAAATGCATTTAGAGATTTTACAGGCAGAGAGCACCATCCATATCTGTCCACTCTAGATTGATGTACTTTTCAAAAATCTCCTAATGTCTATCAAATGAAATACTCCCAGAGCGAGTTTGTTAATAATTATCCATGCATATCTATGAAATGAACTAAAAAAATAATTTTCAAACAAAAAAAAAAAATCAAATTTTACCTTGTAATTATAATCATCGATGGATGAACTCACATAACGATGACCGTATTCGATGAATTGAAGGTGTGGCCGAACCCCTAAATGCACCTTTAAAAACAAAATAAAAAATAAAAAATATTAGGAAAAATAATTATAATCTCACATGGCCAAAAAGGTAATTGCAATTACTGAGAATATTCTAAAAAATGAAGTAGTACTTAATTGATAACTCAAAAAAACACTTGGAATATGCAAATGAAAATTTCAAATCACATGCAAAATAAAATTTAGGAGAATTGAAATCTAACTAAAATTTGGGCAAAAAATTAAGAAATTAGAGGAGAAAATTATGTACCCAGAAAAGAGGGTTGCGGCGACGATGATATCAACCATCATTTCTGTGAGAATCGCTCATCCAGAAACCATCTCCGAACTGGTCCCACGTCTTAATTTTTAATCAAATTATTAATTTTTAAGTTTGTCACATTCTTAATTTTTGATTTATTTTATTCATGTATTTGTATTTATATTGATAAATAAAATAAAAAAATATATATTGAAAGTGTTTTTCAATATTAATGTTCAGAAAGAGACGGTCATTTTTTCCCCTTGCCTTTCGTATATAACCCGGATGTAGTTCAAGGTAAAACCGGGTTTTATTATTGAAGTTGTAATATAATGATTGACCAACACCAAAAGCACAAGGACTCACCTTGGAGAACCTTAATGCCTATAAGGAATCGGACCAAGCATGGATTTCAAGGCTACAACAGCCTTCTCCGCAGCCTAGTGAGAACAGTTTCGAGTTAAAACCGAGAAAAAATAATAAACAAATATAACATGTAATGTAACATTGAATTACAATACCTCTGACTTAGCTTCATCCCATGTTAGTCCAATTCCCTTGCCCATTATTTGACCATTAACTTCAACCTAAATGCCAAAGCAGGAAAGTAATTAGCTAACAATATTTTTTCATGCACTTCTCTGGGTATAAGAAGCTCCATGAACCCATTTCACGACAATAATTAATTTTGGAATGCTACACAAAAGAACTCGATCATGCACTCAAGAATCGACTATTTACAAAAGGCATGTCAAATAGAATCAATGAAATATTGAAATGTGAACAGCCCAAAACCAAACAAATGAAACCCTTGGAGACTAATGATATCAATTTTTAAGATACTTACCAACTCTTTGAGTGCAGCAATTGGTCATGTTTGCCTCTTACATGCCTCCAATTCTTGGGTCTAATTACCAAACCTACTCCCATCTCCGGGCTAGTAGCTTGAATCAGGTCTAAAATGAGATAAGTATTTATATACAAAAAAGTTTTGTGACGATCAGAATCAACTTACGAAGCATACTAAAATCCAAAATATTAAAATATTATAGAGAAATTATACCACAGCCTATTAATTTCTATTGTCAGGAAAGTAATTAATATTGAATGTTACCAGCTAAATATAAAAGAGATCCTTCAGCAGCCTGCAGTGCTTCCCTTCTTATTCTACCGATTGCTTCGCCAACTCTCTCCCCTGCGAAAAAGACCTGCGGAAGATAAACCGATATGTACGACCCCTCTCGAGTCCATTGGACCGAGCTGATACCATTGTTCGGCCCCAGGTCACACAATTTCGTCACCTATTAATCATCGGAACTCAGAATCAGACGATCAATGCACAATTAAAAGTTTATACACTAAACGGAAACCCACTTTACTAATCGAAACACTCCATAGATAAACGCAAGTGCCCAATCCCACAGCAAGGACATTCTGAGAAGACCAGTCGACCAAGTTGAGATAGAAATCATCTTGAAGAGACGGTGCATCCAAAACCTTCAACGATTCACTTTTAGAATTTTGGTTTATCGATAAATGAACACGGCATAAACATGAATGTATGTGTGAAGAAAAATGAAATATCAGCTAAGGCTTTTTGGAGGGAAATGCAAATATGAACTGCTCCTTTTATTTACACGCTTTTGTCTTTCAAAATAAATTGTACGCTTTTATCCTTTGGACCAGTATAAAGTGTGCAGGTGTGAGTTTTTTTATTAGTCGAATGTAATATTCCATTTTTAATTAATAGAAAAAGGGTTTTTCTCCTTTCTTCGTCTTTGGTTTTGTTCTCTGGTTTGAGAGCTTTCTTAGCTCGATTTCTTCATGGTATCAGAGATTTGCAATATCTTCCGCACCGTCTGATATTTTTTGTTGTTTGTTTTACTCTTCTTTCTCTGTGTTAGCTTGATGGTGAGAGGGACTACCAGTCGCGAATCTGTTCCGTTGATGGAGGACCACTCGAGCCCTTACTATATTAATCCAGGAGATATTCCAGGTGTAGTGCTCGTTTTGCAGCCACTGAATGGATCTAATTACAACAACTGGAGTCGTTCTATGGTGACTGCGCTGAGAGCGAAAAACAAGCTTGGATTCATTGATGGCACTATCCCTAAACCAGATCCAGATGATCTTCTATATGCAGCTTGGGAACGCAGCAATAGTATGGTGGTTTCATGGATTCGAAATGCTGTAAGTCCAGAGATTAGCTCTTCTCTTTTGTACCTTGATGATGCTGCTCCTACTTGGACAGATATGAGAGATAGATTTTCCTTTGGTAATATGGCAAGATTCTATCAGCTAAGGCAACAGTTTATGAGTCTAAACCAAGGGAATTTAGATGTTAATGCTTATTACACTCGTTTGAGAGTTGTTTGGGATGAATTCAAAAATCTGCAGCCTATATGTTGGTGTACTTGTAATGGTTGTAGGTGTGAGAGTAACAAAAGGTGGTCTGATTATCAGCAGCAGGAATGTGCTGTTCAGTTCTTACTTGGTTTGAACAACACTTTTTCACAGCTGAGGTCTCACATCATGTCCATGGTGCCTTTCCCTCCTCTTGCTAGGATTTTCTCTATGGTTATACAAGAGGAAAGGCAGAGGCACATTCATGGTGGATTGCAACAGTCCTTTGGACAGTCTTTCAGTGAACAAGCAAGTCCTCTTGCTAATGCTGCTGTCTCCTATAATAAAAACAAGGAGAGGTTTCACTGCACCCATTGTGGGAAGACAGGCCACACAATGGACAGATGCTATGAGCTGCATGGTTATCCAACTAGTTTTGGTAGAGGTAGAGGCAGAGGTGATATGAAACCTCCTTAATTTGGGAATGTGCAGGGCAATGCTGCCATTGGTGAAGGTACTGCCAGTGACACTAGCAGTCAGGGGACTGGTTATAACTCTGCTCAACCAACTGCAGTGATGAGTAATGAACAATGTATGCAGATGATCTCTTTCCTGCAAAGTCAGATGAGTCTTGGTTCTCCTACTCAGTCTCCATCAGTTGCTTCAAGTTCATCTTCAAATGGATCTCCAGCAAATATCAACTCAACCACAGCACATTTTAGTGGTACCGTTTCTTTATCCTTCTTCTCTGGAGCTGTGACATGCTCCCCTAGCCACTGGTTACTTGATACAGGAGCTACACACCATGTGTGCTATGATTACTCAGTGCTAATTAATCCTCAACCTGTAAATAATGTGAATGTGAATCTTCCTAATGGTTCAATGGTTGAGGTTTCTCATATTGGCTCTGTTTCCCTCTCTGATGATATCATGTTGGAATCTGTTTTATATGTGCCTTCTTTCTCTTATAACCTGCTATCCATCAGTGCCCTTACTCTCTCATCCCACTGCACTGTGCAGTTTACTCATGATTCTTGTATCCTCCAGGAGATTTCAAAGGGATGTCAGATTGGGATGGGTAAGAGAGTTGGCAACCTGTACATGATGGAAGCAAGAAGTTCTAGCAGTTCTCATGCTATTATGGTTTGTTCTGTTATTCCCTATAATGTGTGGCATTCTAGATTGGGCCATGTATCTCATTCTAAGTTGCATTTACTGTCTAAGGATCTAAAAATTTCTGGTGATAAGAATTTTATTTGTGAGATTTGTCCTTTAGCAAAGCAAAAGAAACTGAAGTTTGGTATTTCTGATTCTAATGCTGTTGATAATTTTGATATGATCCACTGTGATGTGTGGGGTCCTTTCTCAACTCTAACTGTTGATGGTTTTCAATATTTTCTTACCATAGTTGATGACCATAGTAGATTTGTGTGGACTTTCTTATTGAAAGTAAAGTCAGATGTTCAAGCTGTCCTCACTCAGTTCTTTGCAACTGTTAAAACACAATTTGGGAAGAACATAAAATGTATCAGATGTGATAATGGATCAGAATTCTTTCTGAGCCATTTGTTTAACCAATATGGAACCATAGTTCAACACTCCTGTGTTGAGACACCACAGCAGAATGCCAGAGTTGAGAGGAAGCATCAGCATCTGCTAAATGTGGCAAGAAGCTTATTGTTTCAGTCTCACCTTCCTCTGGAATTTTGGGGGGAATGCATATTGACAGCTTCCTATCTTATAAATAGGATTCCTTCTTCTGTCTTGCCTGCCAGTGATACCCCTTTATCCATGCTTTTTCAGAAGCCACCTTCTTACTCCCATCTAAAAGTGTTTGGTTGTCTATGTTTTGCGTCAACCTTGGAAAGACAGAGATCAAAATTCTCACCAAGGGCTGTTAAATGTGTTTTCATGGGATATCCTTCTGGTGTGAAGGGTTACAAGCTTCTTAATCTGGACTCTAATACCATTTTTATATCGAGAAATGTCAACTTTCATGAGTCCATTTTTCCCTTTGCACACCTTGAACCTCAGATTTTTCCATTTGATGAATTCTCTTTTTCTAATGACAACACTCTCCCTGCAGAACCATCAGCCTCACCACCTCATTCATCCACTTTCTCACCTGTTTCTCTTTCCAAAACTTCACAACCTGTGATCCCAGAAACCTCCTCTAGAAGGCAAGTCAGAAAACCTTCATACCTTAATGACTACTTATGCCACTCCATTAATAGCCCTTCTACCTGTCCCTATCCTATATCATCCTACCTTTCCACTAAAAATCTCTCTGAGTCCTATTCCCTTTTCATTGGTTCCATCACTGCCATTCCAGAACCTAACCATTACTCCCAAGCCATCCAATACCCTGAATGGTGTAATGCCATGAAAGAAGAACTCATGGCATTGGAGAAAAACCAGACTTGGGAAATCACAACCTTACCCCCTGGTAAGGTGCCAATAGGATGCAAATGGATTTTTAAAGTTAAGTTCAATGTTGATGGCTCTGTGGAAAGATACAAAGCTAGAGTTGTGGCAAAGGGTTATACACAGCAGTCTGGACTTGACTTCCTTGATACTTTTTCCCCTGTTGCAAAGCTCACCACAGTGAAGCTTTTACTTGCTGTTGCTTCAGTTAAACAATGGGAATTGTGCCATCTTGACATCAATAATGCCTTCTTGCATGGTGTGCTCACTAAGGACATTTATATGACACTGCCACCTGGTTTACTCAATCAGGGGGTGGAATATCCTAAAGGCTCAGTCTGCAAGCTCATAAAATCCATTTATGGCCTTAAACAAGCTTCAAGGCAATGGTATATCACCTTCTCTGATACTCTCTCCAAGTTTGGACTGAAACAATCTCCACATGATCATTCCTTTTTCACCAAAAAGACAGGTGATTCCTTTCTCTGTCTCATTATATATGTGGATGACATCCTTCTGGCTAGCAACTGCACAGCTTCCATATCTGCTTTTAAAAGCTTTCTAGCCTCACATTTTAAGCACAAAGACCTTGGTTTCCCCAAATATTTTCTTGGTTTAGAGATTGCACAAAACCCTTCTGGAATCTTTGTGTGCCAAAGGAAGTATGCTCTTGATCTTATAAAGGATGCAGGACTCACTGGCTGCAGACCTTCATCCTCCCCAATGGATTCAGTGAAACATTTGAGCATCACTGATGGAGATTTACTTCCTGACATCACCATTTATAGGAGACTAATTGGCAGGTTGCTCTACCTCTGCATAACCAGAGTGGACATCACATTTGCAGTAAACAAATTAAGTCAGTTTTTGCAGTCTCCTACTAACACACATCTAAAAGCAGCATAGAGGGTTATGAGATATGTCAAGGGAACATTGGGACATGGTTTGTTCTTCCCTAGCAGAAATGAACTTGGCTTGCAAGTTTACACAGATGCTGACTGGGCAAGCTGCCCTGATACTAGGAAATCAATAACTGGTTTTTGTGTGTTGCTTGGCTCCTCTCTTGTATCATGGAAATCAAAGAAGCAGCACACTATTTCCAGATCCTCCACTGAGGCAGAATATAGGGCCATGGCTCAAGCATGCTGTGAATTGGTATGGATAAAAGGATTACTGGAAGAGTTTGGGATTGAGCAACACAGGGCAGTGCCTCTATACTGTGACAATGAGTCAGCCTTGCATTTGACTTCCAATGCTATGTTCCATGAAAGGACAAAACACATAGAAATAGATTGTCACACCATCAGGGAGAAATATCAGTCTGGAATACTGAAGCCTTTGCACATACACAGTCACTTGCAGCTAGCAGATGTCTTAACAAAGCCACTGGGAGCATCTGCTTTAAAGGAAATTTTGTCCAAGATGGAGTTCAAGAGCATCCACACTCCATCTTGAGGGGGTGTGTGAAGAAAAATGAAATATCAGCTAAGGCTTTTTGGAGGGAAATGCAAATATGAACTGCTCCTTTTATTTACACGCTTTTGTCTTTCAAAATAAATTGTACGCTTTTATCCTTTGGACCAGTATAAAGTGTGCAGGTGTGAGTTTTTTTATTAGTCGAATGTAATATTCCATTTTTAATTAATAGAAAAAGGGTTTTTCTCCTTTCTTCGTCTTTGGTTTTATTCTCTGGTTTGAGAGCTTTCTTAGCTCGATTTCTTCAGTATGTACCTTATGAGGCGTCTTGGGAACCTTCCTCAGTGGCCTCGGAGGGGTCGACGCCTCCCCGGAAACCCCGCTGTCCTGCCGCAAAATCGAGGGCGAAAACAGAGAATTATGGCTGGAGGAATGCTGCTCGGTCCTGAACCTCAGCATATTTTTACTCGGGCTCATCGCGGTCGGCGAGCCCCCTTTAGAACCACCTGCAGAGAAATCGGAAGAGGCAAAATCAGTCCCGAAAAGCTCGGATTCAACGTCCAATGTAAAGTGGTGGTTCAATCTGCAAAAAAGAAACCGTGCTTAGGGGATATTAATTGTGGGATCGGATTCAAGAAAAGAGTAACAATTGGAAAAATTCGAGCGAATTGTAGCTAGATGATAGTAGCAGTCGACAGTAGCAGGGAAAGGATATGAAAAAAGAGGAGAATAATGAAGGGCTTTAATCTGTATTTGATCAATCTAAAAAAAAAAAAAGTAACCTTGTAGATTTAGAAAAAAAATTTACCTCTCGTGGAAATGGAGATTACGAGGAGATGGAGATATGGAGATTTCGTATACAGAGAGAGAGCGAGAGAGAGAGGGTTCTGATGAAGGAAGAGAAGAAGAAGAAGGAAGATGGAAAGAGAAAAATGGTTAGAAGAGAAGATGAAAAAGAGGAACAAATTTATTGTAAAGATGGAATAATTGAGCAGAAATTAATTGATCAGTACTGATTTTTATTTGTTTTTTAAATAAATAAATGAGAAAATATTGCCTATTGGTGGCAAAATTGAAGAATATTACTGGATATTGAAAAACCAAAGAAGAATTCAGGAATTATATATTAATAATAGATTGTTGATTTTGATAAATAAAAATATTATTAATAAATATTTTTATTATATATTAATCATTTATTCCTATATAGAAGTATAAATCCTTAAGGCGGGACTTGAAAAATGTATGACTTATGACAATGTGGAGTTTATTTCTATTTATAACTGGTCCCAAGTCGGGACCTGAATTTTTTATTACTATAGGGAGTTTATTCCTATATAGAGTATTACTATATAGAGTTTCTACTGTAGTGATAAGTATGTGGGGTCGGTCCCACGAAGAGGCAATTGCAATAAGTGATCTCGGCTTGCCCAAATAGTTGTCACGATTTAAAAAGTTTTGTTTTGATTTGCTGTGGGCACAGCGGTTCTCTCATGAACAACTCGACTCAACTAACTACGACTAAACTAAACTAAGTTGAGGAAAATCAGTATCTGGGCATACAACATCTCCCAGGGTCATATGGGCATACTACCGATCATAGGCACTAAGGATTTCTACCAGCGGTTTGTCAGCAGTTATAGGGTGCTTTAACAAGACAACAGTAGTCCTATTGCGTCACGCCCAAAGTTGCCCCACCCCTTATCTATCCTTTCAGTGTAAAGAGAAGGCAAGCTAACATTATGCCTAAACCCCTAGATTTGAACAATTCGATAACCTATGCGACCAAACATGGATCTAGTTTGCCCAAACCCGCATTACTTGTTGGAATAGGTGACCGGCGAGCCAACGGTTGGCCGAGCGGTTAACCGTATTCCGTTATATAACGGTTTATTTCGTTAATTAATGAAACCTATATTAATGGCATATACTATATCTTCTCCCAATGTTAAATCATAGATATAGTCCTGTACAGTTACACATGTTGTATGAATTCGGTTTTGTGGAAACCGAGAGATAATTCTGTTAACGCAACGTAACTGGTCAAACTCAGTTCCTAGTCGATGGGTTACGCCAATAACAAGGATACCCGGCCTTTCCCCCTTGAGACTAGCACTTAGTGTATGTGGGCTAATCTCGAGCCTCGGTGTTGGGACATCGACATACTTGAGTGGGTGCTCACTGTTGATGAGTTCACTGAACCCCCTCTCCCTGGAATCTCTAAGTGGTTATCACTGATCGAGTAGAGAATTCCATAATATAGTTGTACACAATTAATCCTTAAGACCCAGACATCACCGTGACTTCATCAGAGGACTAGCTGTATCGTGACGTGTCTCTGATTCCCTAGAAAGGGAGTAAGTCGAAAAAGGAGACAATGTTCGTGCAGTTCGAAATCTGATGTGAAGTCTGTGCATGGTAGTAGGGGATCTGATCGCTTGATATAGATCATGGATGTCCTGTGTGTTCTGATGGTTCGTAGTCCCGGAATCTCTGGCCAGAGTTGAATAGTGAGGTGATTAGAGAAATGTGTTTCTCTGAATCAATCACGACTGGATTTTACGAAACCTAGAACGTACGCACAGTTATCAAACTCAACAAGAGATCTCGATTAACCAATATCTCTAGTTTGATCGGGACATATGTATCGGAGGGATCGTACTGTACGCTAACTATATTACAAGGTTCTTGTAGGCACTTCATTTGTATCTAGGGAATTAGTGAAGCGTGGCTGCTAGACGCTCGTCACTGATTCGTTGGGCACCGACTTGTTCGGAGATTAAATAATATGATTATTAATCTAAAACTCTTGGGAGTAGTTGAAATAAGAACAATATGTTGTTCGAATCACAATATGTTGTGAGCCCACGGCTAGTTATACACCTGAACCATTGAGGGTCACATTCTCGTGTAAACCGATCCTTGAATACGATAATGTATTAATTAACTGTTAATTAAGTACATATAGTCGGAGGTCAATATGATTGAATCCGAGATTCATAATTGTGATTATGAGTTGGAAATAATAGTGAGCTAAAGAAAACGGACACGATGGTGTACACTTTCTATTTTGGGAAATTTCCCGATTTAGCAGTACCCCTGAAATGGGCTTTCCGATTTTGTGAAATTGGAAAATTTTATTTTTATCTCATATTGATGAGAAAATTAAAACGAGAAAGAAAATATAATCGTTATATTTTTCGGAGTTGAAATTGATTGTCAATTTTGGAGAAACGTAATGACGGCTAATGAATTGGGCCGGCTAGGGTTAATGGATCCGATCCATTAGGGTTTGAGCCCAACAAGCTCCTTTCTTCACCTATAAAAGGAGCTCCATAGGCATGAGAATAAACACACCAAAGTGAAGAGCTCAAAACCCTAGCCTCACTTTCTCTCCTCTCCTCTCTCCCTCTCGTCCGCCCCCTCGGCTCCTCCCTCGGAGGACCGCCGACAACCGGAGCCGCCGCCCGCCGCCGCCTAGTGCCGCCGCCGGCAGCCGCCTCCCCTCGCCGGAATCCGATTCCGGCACCGTTTTTCTGGCCCGTTTTTCCCGTCGTATTCTCCCTTACGTGTTTCTAGTGCAATACATAAGTTGGATTACCTATACGAGGTGAAACCTGATTAGACGAGAGACGCCGAAGGAACGCCCGAGCACAGCCCGAGTCGCGCCCGTGCGCTCCAGCCGTGACACACGAGTCCAGCCGAGAGCCCCGCCACTCGCCCGGCTCTCCCCGCACACGACCCGTGCCGTCCCCGCGTCGCATCCGCGTGACTTCCGACGAACCTCGTTTCTTCCGATGAATCCCTGAGGTACTTACGATTAAATTTAGATTTAATTGTTTGCGTTAAATGTTTGCGCTATCTTAATTGTCAATTTGACGCAAACTGATTATGTGCACATGTTTACTAATTAATTATATATGTGTAATTAATTAATTTGATTAATTTAATTGCACAATTCAAGTTGATTAGAATTAAATAATATGATTATGTTAATTGTCAATATGATGCAAATTAATTATGTGCGGATGTTTACATAAACTCAAGTTGATTAGAATTAAATAATAAGATTATGTTAATTGTCAATTTCACGCAAATTAATTATGTCTGCGTAATTAATTGTAATATATTAATATGATTATTAATTGTAATATATTAATATGATTAATATAATTGCGCTATAAGTAATATATTAATATGATTAATATAGTTGCGCTAGAAGTAATTAATTTATATGATAAATATAATTGCGCTAGATTTAATTTGTGTAGTATGGGATGCATGAATTAAATATTTAATTATTTGATAATTAAATTAAATGGTGAATTATTGATTCTAGATTTGAATTAAATCAATTAATGCATGTAATATTGAAAATATGATTTTCAATAAAATAAAATAAATATAATGTAAAATGTTTACATTAATGAAAAACGGTTTTTCATAAAATTTTTGTTTTCCGCTGCGTATACATGCACGATCCCCAACAGTGGTATCAGAGCGTAAGCATGCTGTTTGTTGAATTGATTGATTTAATGTTGTTTAATTGGGACTTAGTTGTTTCTATTAAGATATTTATTTTTATCTAATAGATTGAAACAATGCCTAATTTGTTATCAAGTAACAATTCAATGTCGAACATGAATGCACCTCGGGGAGTGATTCATCTAGACTTGTTTTTGTTAAAACAAATTAGAGACATCGAGCCATTTGATGGCATGATTCGATGGTCTGCTCGGCTCCCCCATTTATGGGAGATAGGGTCGCTCGCATGATGAATCGCTGGTTAGAAACTTCGAGTTTCACTTACGAGACATCACGTTTTGATTATTAAGATATTAATAAATTGAAATAGAAAGGAAGTATCAATATTTAATTTAGTGAAATTATTTATTGACCAATTAAATAATTGATTTAAATATTCGATCAACAAGGTGATAGATTAATTATTTGATTTAATTGTTAAATCAAGTTAATTAATAGAGCACCATTTAATTTGCATACCTCGTTTTAATTGTGATTAAATGCTATGTGAATTATGTGAGATATATATATTGTGATATATGTTATGATCGTATGTGCTCGTTAGGATGACCTATAGAGGACATAGTTGTTAAGAATCAACAATCGATCACTCACTTCATTCTCTCCTGAGAATGTACAACGATTATTCTGATGAGATAACCAATCCTATACTCCTCCATTCTCTCCCGAGAATGTATATCAAGCCTTAAAGGAGAACCGATGTGTCGTTCTTTCTCCTTTCCTTCTACCGACAATAAATTATGTGAAAGCCACTTACAAGTAGTATGGTATGCCGTGTTAGCGGGGAGTACTGCTTGTGAGTTAAGCTGTAATTTATTGACATAAGATGGAGAGGTGTTAGCTACGATTCTTTTAAATGTGTGTGGTCGGATAGATTAACTATGGGCTTACACATGTTTACTAGATTCCAACTTTCACTTCTCAGATCGGTAGGTCGGTCTTGACACATGGTTGACTTTGAAGGGTACGATTAACGTAGTTCATTGTCATGGTGAGGAAACGTAATCTTTAGGGTCACATAGAGATGTGATTGAAAATGTTTCTACCTTTAGGTGAATGTAATCGGGCTAGATTAACTACGGGTTATATTCACGCTATTGGACCTAAAGCCCAACTAAGGAAAAATAAGTTTTCCCGTCTGTCTGCTAGAGGGTAGCGGAATTCGAAAAATTTAGTGGGAGGCAATTAAACGATAAAGACCAAACATTTAATTGTAATCATTAATAACGAATTATCTCAATGTTAATCTTCTTAATATTTCTCGGTAATATTCTCTAAGATATCCCGTAACATCGATACTCGACCAATCCAAACTCACTGGCCCAAACCATTTGAATTGGAATCTCAATCTTGTGATTTAAAATGATGAGTGCCTCTATGTACTTGAGAATAGATTATTTGATAATCTCACTCAACCTTTGACTGCTGAGGAATGCCACTTATGAGAAGTGGATTTCTAGTTCTTATGAATCGTTCATTATGAACTACAACATGAACAAAGCTCGATCCTTCAATGGATAAGTTGTTCAAGATGTTGATCAAAGAGTCAACCATCAATACGAGAAATTTGTTCTCATTATTGCTTCTTCATGAAAGAAGTGTTCTTCTTGAAGAAAATGACGGAAATGGTTTCCGGTCTAAGCATAAAGATGGATAAAGGTGATACTAGAAGGGCGACTAAGAACAAGGTCAACAAATGAGTTGATGACGCTTGCCATCGTTGTGTGAATAAAGGCCATAGGGCCATAACTGCTAAAATGCCTTGGGCAGAAACGTTCTGACAAAGGTTCGTATTGGGTTATAGTTATTCTATTGTTTTGAACAATTGATTATTTGTTTCGTCTAATTTTAGAAACCTATTATTAATAGAAATGTTCTATTATTAGATCTTACTTCTATATTTGATATAGAAGGTAAAGGTTTTAATTTTGTTTTGGAAATCCGATTTCCTTTATACAAAAGAAAGCAAATATGATTTGCTAAAGACGATAAACAAATAAACAAGAATGAACTAAACCCAAATATCAGCAATGGATAGAAGTCAAAACCCCGCACAACTTTAGCACGCTAGTTGAGTGTGTTGAAGAACTATTGGATTTGATCCAAACGGAGATGTGTGATCCACTAATGTGTTACTGGTGAGGGTGGTTTTCAACTACCAAATGTACTTATGAAGTACACGTCTCTAATTTTGAAGTGTTCAATAATTTTAGACATCAATGTAGGAAACCAATTTGGTTGCTATATTACGATATGATCGTGGTAATAAATATTTAAGCACCAAGCGTATTGACTATCTAAAAGAGAATACGATTCTCTGGCAATGGACTCCGTCTGGAACTCCTTAATTGTATTGAGTGTCCGAATGTTGGAATCAAACTTTATTGGAAATGGTTCGATCCACAAAGGGGTTCACCAAATTGTCGACGAAACTGTAAAAGTCCTGCACTTTTGACAGTCGTCCATTTGCTGAATAGTGTTACCACCAAAGCAGTTAAAACCACACCATATGAACTTGGGCACTCCCGTATCCTGCTTGCGTGAAGCGGCTAGTGGGAGATAAGTTGGATAGTAGATCTGGCTTATGCCATTTTGTGGGGTATCCTGAACATTCACAAGGATACCTGTTCTACTATATTTCTAAAACAAAATGTTTGTCTAAAGAAATGTTGCCTTCTTAGAGAAGAAGTTTCTATTTGATAGAAAAGGAAATATAGTAAATCTCGAAATAGTTCGAGAATATGAACCACACTATGAAGTTCAAACACAAGTACTTGGAGATGAACCAATTCAACAAACCACTAATATACCTCTTCATCTATCAGTTCGTAAATCCGAAAGTGTTCGGAAGGTACCTGGTAGACGGTTCCATCGTGATAATGATCAAGATAAAGTTGACGATGGATATGATCCAATAAACTTCAACTGATTCGTATTGGATACGAATATGGGACATTGGCTTATTGCCATGAAATTCATAATGGACTGTATGTACTCCAACAAGGTTTGACCTTGGTAGATCCACCAAAGGGAATCGTTCCCAAAGGCTGCATATTGATCTATTAATTATGACGTGAGAGTATATATAGAAAGGTGTGACCTTTAAAGCAAGGATGATGGCGAAAGAAGTTACTCAAAGACAATGTGTTGTTTATGAGGCAATCTTTCCATCAGTCGCTATGCTTAAGTCCATTACAATTTTGCTGGCCATTTCTGCATAGTACGACTATGAGATATGGAAAATAGATATGAGGTCTACTTTCCTTGAATGTGATATTATGGAAGAGTTGTAGCGCAGCCGGAAGGCTTCATATTTTCTGGAAAGGAGCAAAAGGTTTGCATACTCCAGCGATCCATTTATGGATTGAAACGAGCATCCCTAAAATGGAACATGTGTTTTAAATACAATAGTCAAAGCGTTGACTTGGTATAAAACTTGAAGGTACCTTGTATTCAAGAAGGTTAGTGGGAGCGTAGTGAAATTTAAGTGTTGTACGTTGATGACATACTAATCATAGGGATGATTGAGTGATGTTGCATTCAACGAAAGCACGGTTATCCACACGTTTCTCGAATAAAGGATTTGAGGAGAGGCATCCTACGTATTGTGATACGTCACTATAGATATAGATCTAGAAGAATGCAAAATCTTCTCAATCCTTGTACATAGAAACTGTTTCTGAAATGGTTTAGCATGGAAGAATCCTGAAGAGATTCTTGCCAATGTCCCATGGGGTTCATCTCTCGTAATTCGTGTGACTGTAATTCGAGGATATGAAATGGACAACACATATATCTCCGCACTAGGGAGCATTATGTATGGCATGCTGTGTACTAGACGTGATATTATAAATGTTGTGAGTGTCACAAGTGAATATCAGTCGAACCCAAGACCGGCTTATTTGAAGTCGTGAAGGACGAAATCCTTGAGCACTAGCAATCAAAAGCATTAAGGAATTGTTCTTAGTCTATGGGAGGTCCGAGTTGAATTTAGAGGTACTTACGAACTCTAGTTTTCAACCGGATGTGGATGACTAAAAGTCGATATCGGGATTCATATTCGAGCTTAGAGGTGGTGTCGTATGCTGGAATGGTTCCTGCAACGACTAATGATTCTACCACGAGAACCTGAATATGTTGCAGCATCTAAAGCTGTAAAAGAGACTGTTTTGGACACGGAACTTTATCCAAATGTTGGTTATAATTTCGGACGCAAATAATCAAGTAACTTGTACTGTGATTATACGGTGTCCTGTAGCAATGCTAAGGAACCGAGATCTCATCAGAAGTCCAAACATGTACTAGAGATAATATCATGTGATCTAAGAGATCAATGACAGAGGTGACGTCTGAGTCGAGAGTGTCACTTCGGAAGATAACTTTGTAGATCCCTGTACCAGGCCTTTATCTGAATATGTCCGCGAGAAACATCGAGGGTCGATGGGACTAAGATTCATGGATAGTTGGCTCTAGGTCAAGTGGGAGATTGTTGGAATAGGTGACCGGCGAGCCAACGGTTGGCCGAGCGGTTAACCGTATTCCGTTATATAACGGTTTATTTCGTTAATTAATGAAACCTATATTAATGGCATATACTATATCTTCTCCAAATGTTAAATCATAGATATAGTCCTGTACAGTTACATATGTTGTATGAATTCGGTTTTGTGGAAACCGAGAGATAATTCTGTTAACGCAACGTAACTGGTCAAACTCAGTTCCTAGTCGATGGGTTACGCCAATAACAAGGATACCCGGCCTTTCCCCCTTGAGACTAGCACTTAGTGTATGTGGGCTAATCTCGAGCCTCGGTGTTGGGACATCGACATACTTGAGTGGGTGCTCACTGTTGATGAGTTCACTGAACCCCCTCTCCCTGGAATCTCTAAGTGGTTATCACTGATCGAGTAGAGAATTCCATAATATAGTTGTACACAATTAATCCTTAAGACCCAGACATCACCGTGACTTCATCAGAGGACTAGCTGTATCGTGACGTGTCTCTGATTCCCTGGAAAGGGAGTAAGTCGAAAAAGGAGACAATGTTCGTGCAGTTCGAAATCTGATGTGAAGTCTGTGCATGGTAGTAGGGGATCTGATCGCTTGATATAGATCATGGATGTCCTGTGTGTTCTGATGGTTCGTAGTCCCGGAATCTCTGGCCAGAGTTGAATAGTGAGGTGATTAGAGAAATGTGTTTCTCTGAATCAATCACGACTGGATTTTACGAAACCTAGAACGTACGCACAGTTATCAAACTCAACAAGAGATCTCGATTAACCAATATCTCTAGTTTGATCGGGACATATGTATCGGAGGGATCGTACTGTACGCTAACTATATTACAAGGTTCTTGCAGGCACTTCATTTGTATCTAGGGAATTAGTGAAGCGTGGCTGCTAGACGCTCGTCACTGATTCGTTGGGCACCGACTTGTTCGGAGATTAAATAATATGATTATTAATCTAAAACTCTTGGGAGTAGTTGAAATAAGAACAATATGTTGTTCGAATCACAATATGTTGTGTGTTGGAATTCGATATCCCGGGTTATTTAAATTTGCGGAAACCAATAACCCAAACGAAACCTTCGCCGGAGATAACACGAACGCCGCGTACGAGCCGGAGCACGAGCCGAACGCACGACACGGCCGAAGCCGCGCGCACGCCCAGCCCGAGCCCCCGTCCGCGGGGCTCATGTGATCGATCGGGTGGGGCTGCCCGTGCAGCCCCCGCGGCGAGTCCGGCGACTCGCCGCCGCCTGGAGGTCAGCCACCTTCACGGTGGGGAGGGGCGGCACCAGCCCGCGCCCTCCGCGATCGATCCAACCGATCGATCGCATCCCCTCGGCTCCAGCCGAGGGTTCGACTCCTCCGCGCGCCGCCAAACCCTAGCGGGCGATCCCGCGGTCCGGTGGCTTCGCCACCACCGCGTGATCGTTCGTCTAATCCGGGTTCGACTCTTGGATCTTGTTTTTCGATAATTGATCAATAAACTAGAATTAAATTGCGGAAATTTAATTCACCTTTCGATTCGTTGTGCGGATAAACGAGATCTTATGATGACCTTGAGATCTTCCCACGTATTCCTTGCACTAGCCCGGACGTCGTGTGGGCGACGATCTACCGAACTCCATGGATCCTCCTCTCTACTTTCTCTCTCTAGAATTGTGTTCTTCAAGTTATGAGAATAGAGAAGACCATGTAGTGCTTTTATAGGCTACGTAGGGGATCTTAAGGAGGTGGAATATTGGGCTTCCAATAATAGTGATTAAATTGAGCCCAAGCCCAAATCTATTAATCCTTACTATTATTAATTATATGATTAACTCCACTATATAAATATAATTGCACTCCCAATATT
This sequence comes from Euphrasia confusa, assembly GCA_954870475.1. Taxonomy (NCBI): domain Eukaryota; kingdom Viridiplantae; phylum Streptophyta; class Magnoliopsida; order Lamiales; family Orobanchaceae; genus Euphrasia; species Euphrasia confusa. Next base: position 21,205,014 of record OX940966.1, read on the forward strand.
TACCATATTATATCAAATAATATTTCTCCGGTAGTATTATTTATTCCGTGTATTTAAGATAGAAATATCCATGAATAAAATTAATTTATTGCTAATTAATTAATTATTCATCTCTTATTTCCGAGACTAGTACCATTCAACCTTAATTATTATGCGGAACGAATCCACCTGCAGGGTTTACATAATAATTCCTTATGAACTCATCTCGGGGATATTATCAACCCTTACGGGATACACTTTCCCGTCAAGTATTCACGGCATGCCATATATAAAACATAGTGACCCAACTTAACCGGTAATTAACCCAGTAATTAAAAACCGGTTAATTCCTTTGGTAAATCAAAGTCACTTATATTAAATATACACACCCGCAATAGTATCGGGGATTAAGAATAAAATACTCAGAGACTTAAATCGATTATCGCCGGCAATCCTAATCGATAAATCTCAAGCAGATCCGCTCAATACACAAAGTGTACAAGTGTGATAAAATAATTAAGACACATTATTTTCTCTCTCACACAACGACTATACCGATGGATTGGTCCGTGTCCATCTAGGTCGTGAGCAACTGTTCGATTAAATACGAGTAACCGATAGTATGATCTTCTGTGTGGGCCCGACACACCATACTAACTACAACGTATAGAATCCAGGACTATAATTTGCATATATTTAATTATAAATAATTAAACGCAAATAATTGTTCATTAATTAAATAGATTAATGGCAATGGATCGGGAGTTACCGTTACTTAAATCTAGACATTAAGTACATAACTCCAACATTGTGAGCCCACGGCTAGTTATACACCTGAACCATTGAGGGTCACATTCTCGTGTAAACCGATCCTTGAATACGATAATGTATTAATTAACTGTTAATTAAGTACATATAGTCGGAGGTCAATATGATTGAATCCGAGATTCATAATTGTGATTATGAGTTGGAAATAATAGTGAGCTAAAGAAAACGGACACGATGGTGTACACTTTCTATTTTGGGAAATTTCCCGATTTAGCAGTACCCCTGAAATGGGCTTTCCGATTTTGTGAAATTGGAAAATTTTATTTTTATCTCATATTGATGAGAAAATTAAAACGAGAAAGAAAATATAATCGTTATATTTTTCGGAGTTGAAATTGATTGTCAATTTTGGAGAAACGTAATGACGGCTAATGTATTGGGCCGGCTAGGGTTAATGGATCCGATCCATTAGGGTTTGAGCCCAACAAGCTCCTTTCTTCACCTATAAAAGGAGCTCCATAGGCATGAGAATAAACACACCAAAGTGAAGAGCTCAAAACCCTAGCCTCACTTTCTCTCCTCTCCTCTCTCCCTCTCGTCCGCCCCCTCGGCTCCTCCCTCGGAGGACCGCCGACAACCGGAGCCGCCGCCCGCCGCCGCCTAGTGCCGCCGCCGGCAGCCGCCTCCCCTCGCCGGAATCCGATTCCGGCACCGTTTTTCTGGCCCGTTTTTCCCGTCGTATTCTCCCTTACGTGTTTCTAGTGCAATACGTAAGTTGGATTACCTATACGAGGTGAAACCTGATTAGACGAGAGACGCCGAAGGAACGCCCGAGCACAGCCCGAGTCGCGCCCGTGCGCTCCAGCCGTGACACACGAGTCCAGCCGAGAGCCCCGCCACTCGCCCGGCTCTCCCCGCACACGACCCGTGCCGTCCCCGCGTCGCATCCGCGTGACTTCCGACGAACCTCGTTTCGTCCGATGAATCCCTGAGGTACTTACGATTAAATTTAGATTTAATTGTTTGCGTTAAATGTTTGCGCTATGTACTGTTAATGTTTGCGCTATGGGATTTTTAATTGATAAAGAAAAATTAATTGTGATTAATTTAAATGTCAATTAAATTCAAATTAAATAATATGATTATCTTAATTGTCAATTTGACGCAAACTGATTATGTGCACATGTTTACGTAATTAATTATATATGTGTAATTAATTAATTTGATTAATTTAATTGCACAATTCTAGTTGATTAGAATTTACGTAATTAATTATATATGTGTAATTAATTAATTTGATTAATTTAATTGCACAATTCAAGTTGATTAGAATTAAATAATATGATTATGTTAATTGTCAATATGATGCAAATTAATTATGTGCGTATGTTTACATAAACTCAAGTTGATTAGAATTAAATAATAAGATTATGTTAATTGTCAATTTCACGCAAATTAATTATGTCTGCGTAATTAATTGTAATATATTAATATGATTAATATAATTGCGCTATAAGTAATATATTAATATGATTAATATAGTTGCGCTAGAAGTAATTAATTTATATGATAAATATAATTGCGCTAGATTTAATTTGTGTAGTATGGGATGCATGAATTAAATATTTAATTATTTGATAATTAAATTAAATGGTGAATTATTGATTCTAGATTTGAATTAAATCAATTAATGCATGTAATATTGAAAATATGATTTTCAATAAAATAAAATAAATATAATGTAAAATGTTTACATTAATGAAAAACGGTTTTTCATAAAATTTTTGTTTTCCGCTGCGTATACATGCACGATCCCCAACATTACTCTCTAGACATACCCGCTCGGCCAATAGCATGCCCGGAACTCCGAGTCATACGACCGCAATCACCAGCAAGTTCTAGTGCTATGGCCGCAACAATACTACAAGGTACATATATGCGGTTTGCCCAATCACCGGTATCCCAGTTTGTAAAAGTTCACTAGTGGTCGTCCTAGTTTGCCCAAACTCCCCAGAAATAGTCCTCACCCAACTTTGCTTCGGGACAAACCCCCAACCGGCTACTCTAGCCCCATCGAACTCACGGTTCTACTTAGCCCATAATCCCCCTCGATCTGCCTTGCCCAGACGCTAATAATCAATCAACATATAATTAAAACAAATAAATAAAACAAAACGAAAACCAAAAAAATAAAAGATTTAAATTAAATAAAGAAAAACATAATATACAATTTCGCCCAGTGTTTCACCTTCTCGATAACTCACCCCACCGAAATTTAAGAAAAGAAAACGAAATTGGTTGTTAATAAACATTCATATTTGTTAAATGATAATAAAATAGAGTTGTGAGAAAAAAAAAATTATTCTGATAACTGAATTCACTTATTCTGACAGCGAGAATGATTACAAATCTTGGTGGATTGACTATGTCTGTGAATCACGGGCCTGTTTTATATATAAAATACAGTGAAGCGAGAGATCTGCGGAAAAACAACACTAAAATTAAATGTAAAAATAAAAGGATAAAGAAAAGAAAAGTGAGAAATGAAACGGAAGAACACGGAATCCTCTCTCTCCTCGTAATATATACTAGTCAGGAGAAGCTCGACGTAAACGAGATCTACATGAGCATTGTCTTGAAATGAAGAAAATGGTTTTTGGGACGGGGAGAGGTCTAGGCACACCGCTTCTCGGCAACTCACCCCACCGAAATTTAAGAAAAGAAAACGAAATTGGTTGTTAATAAACATTCATATTTGTTAAATGATAATAAAATAGAGTTGTGAGAAAAAAAAAACTTACAATGAAATGTTATCGTTGGAAGGTCGACGTCTCGTCCTTCTCAAGGTGTAGATGCTTCGCCACGTTCCAACTTGTTAGACTACAAAACTGTGATGCTCTATCGAATATTTAACATTTAATTTACAAAATTCACCCTATTAATTCAATATATATATAAATCCTAAAGTCATACTCACTTATTCACATAATAATAATAATAATAATAATAATAATAATAATAAGTACAATTTAGTAAATATTTTAATTTAGTTCCCCAAAAATCAAATATTCATAAATTAAGTTCATAATAATAAATGGATCATGCTAAACAGTCAGAATATGCCCATGAACAGAATTCTCTTAAAAAAATGTTTAAAAATTATTAAAATATTATTGTTATTTTGTCATATATTATAATTAAATACAATATATTAAACATATATTGCACAAAAAAAAATAAAAAATAAAAATGTTTAGATAAAGATAATGAATATGTTTATATTTATACTAAAATAATCAATTGATTAAAAAAATATTATTATAATATATAAATATGAAAGATAAAAAATTTATTTTAATAGATTTATTAAGCTAATTATATTTATAATCATATAAAAATAAAAAATAAAAAATTTAATAAATTTGGGCAGTTCTGCCCATGGGCAGAATCTGCCAACAAGGAATTACCGATAATAAATATTACAAGTTGTTCTTATTAGGCCGAAGATCGTGGAGATATTGTGTCCAAATAAATTCAAAAAGGTGTAGTCCTGCTATACTACTATCAACTAATAGCTATCTCCTTTTCCCTCACGTGCCTTCGTCTGCAAAGACCTTTTCTTTTTGCCAAAAATACGTTCAGCCACATTTTAAAGAATGATGAACTCTACACTCTGACACAGCTACTCTCTATAAACCAACTGCCATAAATTACATGCTCTCACACGAGCTGTTAATTTTCCATGTGCAACCTTACATGTACCTATTAGTATCAGCTACTCGCTAGGCTACTACCTGCAACTAATTAATTGCGTGTCTCTTCTCACAAGGATAACACACTCCCTCCATGTGCTTCCATCATTTCCAAAATATTTTTCTGTGAGAACAGTAAAATTTAAATATCAATTATCAACAATAATAATAATAATAATAATAATAATAATAATAATATTAATGATAAGAGTAATAATAATAAGTTAATAAAGAAAAAAATAATAATACAAACCGCCTTAAATTTTAGAGGCAGTAAAAATGAATAAATAAGACAGGATAATTACAAGATAGGATAATTAGGAGAGAAGGAGTAAGAAACAAGGGAACACGCTACTTCCAGAGAGAAGGAGAAGAAGATTAAGAAAAGGGAAATTCGCTATAATATTTTGAGGCTCCTAATCCGATTTTTCCGAACATGGAAGTTGTTCGTAAATAGGTAATCTTTAACCTTGTAGCTTTTAATTGTCGTTTAAATCAAATTTTGGGTGTCGAAAACGGAAATTAATCTGGTTAGGGTTTGCTGTTTGTTGGTGTAATGTTTTCAGCCTGATTGTGCGGTTATTTTTGACAGCTTCTGTTCGTCACAAATCTTATATGTAAATTTCTGTACAATCCTTGTTCAGTGTAGTGTCTTCATGTGAATTTGGTGATTTTTTTTTGAAAACGTATGGAATTACTTATGATTTTTCTACCAAACTGTGGCAGCCCTGGAAAATTTAGAATTGATTGAACAAGGTGTGTTGTTTGGATCATAGTTGATGACCCTTTCACCCAAATTGTAATTGGTTTGATGTTTTAAAAATTAGATTGATAGGGCTTTAATTTAGTACTGATTTTGGCCTTCATATAGTTTCATAACTCAGTCAATTTGGTTGATAACATATTAGGTGTATATGCTGAATGTGAAAAACTGGAAAGGAGATATGTGTTTTGGAACAAATTCGGATCACTTTCGTTCAAAGAATAAATGGTATAAAAATGACATGGTATTTATAAGGAAATATCTGAGTTATCTGTAGGTTTTCAAAGCTATTGGTTAGGTAGTAAAATCATGAAAAATATTGGAAAATTTTGGGTTTAGATAGGGTGTGATTTACAGCATATTGAGTAGTTTTACGAAAACATACCTAACTTGAAACTCGTTGATCCGAATCATGTTTTGTTAGTTTTAAATGATAAAAAAACTGTGTTAGCTACAGGTTGTATGTAGGAACCTTTGTCTAGTTGTGAATGGTGTAAACTCGGTGAGCCTAGGAAGTTGAATGGTGGATTGAGAGTATGGTTATACAGGCGTGTTTAGGAATATTGTTATATCTCCTAGTCAGTTGATCGAAACTTCGTTTTGTTTGTTGGAGTCAGAAGCTCACTATAGTATCTTCATCTTTATAGTTGGAACAGTAGACTAAATTAAAATATTTATGACTAAAAAATCATTTGAAACAAACTGAAATGGTGTATGAATAACCTAAAATTCTTAGCATGTGCAGTTTTGTTAATTTGAGCATAACTTTTAAACCATATATTGAAATTGAAGTTTGCTTGACTGAAATGTTAGATAAATGAATATGCTACAACTGTTGTGTTGGAAGAAATTGAAAATGAAAGATAATTTAGGCATGCGGGATGTTCGAAAATGAGACGAATTGTAACTAAACAAAATGAAATGAGATTTTGGGATTTTTAAATAAACTAGTTCTTTAATTGTTTGTATTTTTCTTGGTTGAGGATGATTAAAAGTATTTTACATTAATGACGTGATTCACTGTCGAGTGGAATGCACGAGGCACAGGATAAAGACGAGAGATAGTTTGTAGAGTTCGTGACAACGATATATACAGGTGAGTAAAAATGTAACCTAAATTATTTGTTTAATTATACGATGGTGTAAATTGTCTATACGTGATATCTTGTTATTGTGTTGTTAGTGTAAATAAGTTAGGCAGAGCAATGCAGCAGAGTTACTGGGCATAACAATGCCTTGATCATATTTACATGTTTTTCTTCTTTCTTCACACTTGTATATTGTTGTTGTCACTCATTCTATGTGTGATGTATTGTAGCATGATGTTGTTGGAAATCGACTACCCGTGATGCGTTCGTTCGATCGCTCGAACATCCGAACCATCCCAGTCGACATCCGAAGTCGCTACTTCGTTCGCTTGAACAGCCCTTATCCCGAATCACGCCCAGCCATCGCCCCGGAGGACAACCGCGCGAAACGGGGCTGGTCTGCACCCAATCAGCGCCCGCTGATTGCAGACCAGCGGTCGCTGGTGGAGCTGCAAACAGCGGTCGCTGTTTGCCCACCAGCGGGCGCTGTTCGTCCGCGAACAGCAACACGACGTTGCTGTTCCGGGCTCGTTTCCGGGTCGTTTTTCCTCATCCGACTACCGTTCCGGAGGTCCTAGAACCCCCAGTAGTCGAGGAATACGATCCACGACCCCGGAACCCGATCCACGTTCATGTATGTTCAACAAGATAAAACGAGATCGAATAATTGCGGAATAAAAGTTCCGATCTCATACCTCTCGGTCGATTGTTGAGACCTTAGATGCTTCTAACGTATGCCTCAGATCCCCTTCTCCAACCGTTGTGTGGGCAACGATCCGCTGGAGTTCTCCCGTCTGTACTCTCCTTTCCAAGACCAGCGTATGATTATTCTCAATGAGAGAATAAAAATATAATTGCGTTAACTTTATTTTTACACAGAGAAAAATATTATTGCGCTAAGCAATTAATTATTCTCTGAACAAAAATGAAAGTTGCGGCGAAAGTTAGGTCTTAGGATAGTAAGGGAGGGGGTTTATATAGAGTTACGTTAGGGACCTTAGGATAAATTAATTAAGGGCTAAATTGAAATATTAATTAACTTGGAATACGTAAACGCAATTCCTTAATTAATCGATTTCAATTTTAATTATTATTCACTCCACTAAAAAATAATAATTGAATTCCCGAAATTAATTTTAATATTATTTCAACAATAATAATTCCGCCGAAATTACATAAACGACCTTCCCCGTGTTTAAGATATCGTATGTCCACGAATTAATTTTATTACTAATAATTAAATTAATTCGTCTCTTATTATCCGAGACTAGTACCACTCAACTTTATTATCATGTGGAACAAATCCACCTGCAGGGTTTACATGATAAACTTTATGAGCTCATCTCGGGGACATCATCAACCCGATAAACGGGACACGGTTTCCTGTCTATAATCTATAGCATGCCGTGTGTACAATTCCGATTCCCAATTTACCGAGTATCTCGACTAATCAAATAGTCTCACTCATTGACAAGTTAAAGAACCGAGAATTGGAAAAACGCACCTATAATTATATAGGGATTAGGAATTCGTTTATCCGTAATATTTGAGGTCTAGTTCGATTACGTCGATTTATATAAATCGAACGCCCTCCCGTGGTCCTGCTCAATACACCAAGTGTACAAGTGTAACATAATAGTCAAGACCAACTATTACCCAGTCACACTACGACGTACCGATGGATTGTTCCTGTCCATCTAAGTCGTGAGCTTCTGTTCGATAATATACGAGTAACCGACAGTATGATCTTCCGCGTGTCTCCTCACGCCATACTGTCTACAACGTATATATCTAGGACTATTGCATTCAAGTACAAGGTAGACAAAATGCCGATAGTTTGATTAATAGATAATGTAAAACACAGATAAGGAGTTCCATATTGTCACTAAACTAGACATTTAGAATATAACTCCATCAGATGTATCACTTGATCCGTGCTTATAAGAACAATCAATACTTTGGATTACTGAACCAGACCTTACGGCATGACGAAGATTCGCAAAGCATGACGAAGAGTCGCAATGCCGCAAGACGACAAACTGCTGAGGACTGAAGAATGCAAGTTGAAGATATAGACTTTGAATACTTACTCAAGACCTTGCGGCAGGACGAAGCTTCGGAATGCCGCAGGACGAAGAGCTTCGGCATGCCGCAGGACGAAGAGCTTCGGCATGCCGCAGGATGAACAAGAGCAGAGGACTAAAAAAGGCAAGCTGGAGATAGAGACTTTTGAATACTGAACAAGACCTTGCGGCAGGACGAAGACTCGCCTTGCGGCAGGACGAAGGTGTTCGGCATGCCGCACGACGAACAAGAGCCGAGGACTCGAGTAGGAACGTATGCGTAAAGAACCTGAATACAAAGAGAAATGGAAGACATTGGCAAGAGGCAAAGCATTCCAATCAATTGTAGAAGGTTCGTCTTGCCTGAAGGACAGCTCAATGTGCGGCAAAGACAGGAGCTGGGTCAAAGGCGGTTCCTACTTTCTCTCAACCACTTCAAACCTAGTTTTACTAGGGATTTCGGTTGAGAACTTCTCCTATAAATACCAGACGTCCCCAGCTCACTTAATTCATCGATTAACACATCCAAAACACATTTTCACCTAGATCGATCATCTAGCTTGTTGTGCCGAAGACTTCGCTTGTGAAGTTCTTCGTGCCGTTCATCCTCTTGTCTGTGAGAGTGATTTTGTAGCTACGCTGATTATCAAGAGCTTAGAATAGGTTTATTACAGTAGCTTTTGTTTTGTGTTGATTGTTCATTAATCTCCGGATCCGATAAACGTTAAGGAATGCCTTCGCATTGCCTTGAGTTTAATCGATTGTAAATCCGAGATTACTCATTGTAAAGACTCGTTTCTTTAATAATATATTTTTGCCGTAAGGCACATTCGTATGGGTAATTTAAATTTAATTTAAATACCCATACAAAGATTAATTCTTGTGTTCTTTCATTTTGCTTTCGTGTGAGTGTGTGTCCGTTCGTTTGTTTAATTTATTTTTAATTCTTCCGCTGCCAATATACATATATCACATATATTTATATTAATCTGATATTCTCATAAACGAACTAAAATACGTAAATCAAGTAAATCACGAATAAACGAACGAATTCTATTTTAAGGCTTCGTGCTGTCGCATCGCACTGCCTTACAACAGGCAGCATATTTTCTTCATAAATACCGCTGCCCACGCACTATCAAGTGGTATCAGAGCCGACACTAGACTCACTTAGTGCTAACGGTCCCTCTGATTTTACACACTCAAAATGTCAGACACCTCGTACATTATTAGAACACCGGTTGTTCTTAATGGTGCTAATTATGGATTTTGGAAAACCTGTATTGAGGCAAGGATTAAATCAATTGACCGAAATGCTTGGCTTTCAGTCCTTAGAGGATGGAAACCTCCCATTGAGGAGTTACCGGAAGGTAGTAAGCTTGAAAAAGCACCTGAAAAATGGTCTGCCGATGAGGTTGCCATAAGTACTGCCAACGATAGGGCAAGGTGTGCCATCCTTGAGTCTATCGATTGTGATATGTACAAAATTGTCAAGCAATGCGCATCTGCTAAAGACATATGGGATCAACTCGCTCTTCATTGTGAAGGCAATACCACAGTGAAGAAGACAAAGCTCCGCATGCTCATGTCTCGTTTTGAGAATTTGCGCATGCGTGATGATGAGTCGGCAAGGCAGTACTTTGGCGAAATCATGTCTATCGTTAATGAATGTGCTGAACTTGGCTCTCCCATAAGCAATGTGGCTGTTTGTAGCAAAGTAATGAGATCCTTGAATTCAAAATTTCAAGCAAAAGTTACGGCAATTGAAGATGGCCCTTTAGGTTCCTCTGAAGACTTCGTCTCTTTAATGACAGTCTTCAAGACATATGAGCTAAATATGCAAGATCGTGCAACTCATGGTCAGTCACGTGAGAAAAATAATGAGGAAAATGTGACGTACTTTGTGGCAGAACCAAGCGACAAAGAGGAAGGCAGCTCGAAAGGCAACAATCATGCTGCCTTTGCTAACCCTGCCGCAGCCAATGCCCTGACAAATGACGAAATTTATGAGTTAGTTGGATACGACGATAGTGATGATAAATTTGATCTACTCTCAAGGAAGCTCAATGTTATTCTTGTACGATCTCTCAAAGGTAAGTTTGATCCACGACGAAGGAGGAATCCATCAAAGGCCGTAACGAGTCAAGAAAGAAGATTTGTGCCTCAACGATCAAACTCAAATTCCAATTCAAGCCAAGAGAAGGACTGGTCCAAAATTGAGTGTCACTCATGCCATGGAATTGGACATTATGCTACCGAATGCCCATCTAAAAATAGAAAAATTGAAAATTTTGTTAACATGATAGCATTTAAGGACTTAGATCACTTTAATCAAACTGAGGCTGAAAATTTTTATACTAACACTGCCTTTGCAGCTCGCTTTGAAGGTAGGTGCTTATCAGATGATGAAGATGATAACTCTGCCGCAACCTCTGCCGCAGACCCTGCCACAGCATACCAGAAAGTCTGCCATACAGCTGCTGCAACCAAGGCAAGGAGTTTCATGTGTCTCACTGCCTCCATTGATGACGATGAGTCCGAAGAAGTTACAATCTCCCTTAAACTTTTGATGGAACTAAAAGACAAATTTGATGACCTCCGAATGGATTCGAAGAAGCAATCCACGATGATGAAGAATTTGATTGCCGACAAAGCCTCAACCGAAGAACGATTCAGGAATCAATCCAAGGTGGTGGAGAGCTTGATGGCCGGCAAATGAAATTACGAAGAACGATTAAAAAAGTTTGATGTGGAGCTGACGAGGAAGGATATGGAAATAGGCAGACTCAAGATCGATCTCGAGCGATCAAATGGAAAGTTGGAGGCTGCCAACAATACTTTTGAGAAGCTCAACACAGGTACTTCCAAATTGGATGGCGTGATGAGCATATCAAATGTTGAAAGGCAAGGCCTCGGTTACCAAAAGACTATCGATGTCGTATTCCCTCCAAAGAAGATATCCACGGGAATTACTTTTGTGAAAGCATCAGAAGGTGTTTCAAATGATGCTTCTAAGCCCTCACGTTCACAAGAATCTACACAAACAGAAGACAAGGTTTCTGCCCCTGCCCCCAACAAAGGCAGAAGGCAGAGGCAAGGGCATGCAGAATCAGGCAAGACGAGAACAAGGCAACCCCTGCCTAAACTGAAGAACAAATCGAAACGACGATATGTATGCCACTATTGCCTCGTCCCTGGTCATATTCGACCCTATTGTTGGAGACGTGAAGAATGTTGGAATTCGATATCCCGGGCTATTAAAATTTGCGGAAACCATAGCCCGATCAAAAACCATTCGCCGGAGATCACATGAACGCCGACGAACGCGCCGGAGCACGAGCCGAACGCACGACACGGCCGAAACCGCGCGCACGCCCAGCCCGAGCCCCCGTCTGCGGGGCTCATGCGATCGAAGGACCGATCGCATCGTGCGATCGATCGGCTGGGGCTGCAGCGGCAGCCCCGCGGTGAGTCCGGCGACTCACCGCCGTCGGGGAGGGGGGCAGCTCGCCCAGCGAGCCGCGGCGGCACCAGCCGCCACCCCGCGATCGAACCTAGGGTTCGATCGCACCCCGGCGTCCAGCCGGGGTTCTCCTCGATCGCGCATCCCCGGCGTCCAGCCGGGGTGCTCTTGGTTCGATCCCCACGGGGTCCTCGAGCCGCGGCGGTCCGCTGGTTTCACCACCACCGCCCGGTTCGTCCTCGTTCCGGGGTTCGTCCTTGGATCTTGGTTCTACGGTATTTTCAATAAATAATCGAATAAAATCATCAAGGGTGTTTAACGATTTTATACCTTCGATTCGTTGTTCGGAGAAACGAGATCAATCGATGACCTTGAGATCTTCCCGCGTATTCCTTGCACTAGCTCGGACGTCGTGTGGGCGACGATCTACCGAACTCAATGGATCTCCCTCTCTACTTTCTCTCTCTAGAATTGTGATCTTCAAGTTATGAGAATAGAGAATACCATGTAGTGCTTTTTATAGGCTACGTAGGGGATCTTAAGGAGGTGGAATATTGGGCTTCCAATAATAGTGATTAAATTGAGCCCAAGTCCAAATCTATTAATCCTTACTATTATTAATTATATATTAACTCCACTATATAAATATAATTGCCCTCCCAATATTATACCATATTATATCAAATAATATTTCTCCGGTAGTATTATTTATTCCGTGTATTTAAGATATAAATATCCATGAATAATGAAAGTCGTAGGCAGTAAATAAAACGCAGTAAAATGCGCTGCCTAGACAAGGCAGTGTTCTGCGGCAGAACAGCGTATGCCGCAGCACGATGCCTTGTACAGAAAACGTTCGTTTTACGTGATTTAATTGAGTTTAAGTATTTTATCCAGATTAACCAAGTTGTTTACTTGTTAAAATTATATGTGATATATGTATAAGAATTGCAGCGGAATTAATAAAAAATAAATCACTTTGAACGAACACACACACACGTACGAAAATGTAAAGAACACAAATTTAAATCTTTGTATGTGTATTTAAATTATACACATACGAAACGGTCTTACGACCAGAAACTTTATTAAAGAACGAGTCTTTACAAAAGAATACTCTTGGATTTACAATGATATTACCAAAGGCTATACACATGTATGCCTTCGTATTAATCGTATCCGAAGAGTATGAACAATCAACAATAAAACCTAGCTACTGAAATGAACACCTATACTAAGCTATCGAATCATCAGCTGAACAAAAGAACTCTCTTAGAGACGAGAGAACATATGGCACGACGAGCTTCACGAATGAAGTCGCGGCTTTAAAAGCTAGATGATCGATTCTTGTAATGTAATTGTGTTTCTAAGGTGTTGTCTTGTATTCTAGATTGTTGAGAAATGCAGCTGTAGACGTCCTCTATTTATAGGTGAGAGTCTTCATCTAATTCCCTTGAAAAGCTAGGTCAACAATCGGTTGAGATATTATAGGGCAGACTGCTTTGACCGCTGCCGCAGGATGCCTTCTGAAGTTCTTCTGGAATTCACTACCACACTGCACTGCCTTCCATATTATCTGGACTTCAGCATTCCTTTGCCCTACGCTCATGCTTCGCTCGATTCTCTTAACTCAACCTCTTGTCCAAGCCTTGCACTGCTTGCGGCATGACTCTGCCTGGCTGTGCTGCGACAGAAAGCTTCTATTTTGATTGTTTTTCAAGCACGTTCCAACTAATGAACTATGCTAAATAAAATCACTAATATGACAAGTGATTACAACAGTTTAAATTGTGAAGAAAGAAATAAAACAAATAAATATGTTAGCAAGACAACTTCTGCCTAGGTACATTTAAGGCATTGTAATGCCCAAACATATTTATCCTTACAAATAAAATTAATTTATTGATAATTAATTTATTCATCTCTTATATCCGAGACTAGTACCATTCAACCTTAATTATTATGCGGAACAAATCCACCTGCAGGGTTTACATAATAATTCCTTATGAACTCATCTCGGGGATATTATCAACCCTTACGGGATACACTTTCCCGTCAAGTATTCACGGCATGCCATATATAAAATATAGTGACCCAACTTAAACGGTAATTAACCCAATAATTAAATCGGTTAATTCCTTTGGAAAATCAAAGTCACTTATATTAAATATACACACCCGCAATAGTATCGGGGATTAAGAATAAAATACACTGAGACTTAAATCGATTATCGCCGGCAATCCTAATCGATAAATCTCAAACGATCCGCTCAATACACCAAGTGTACAAGTGTGATAAAATAATCAAGATAGATTATTTTCTCTCTCACACAACGACTATACCGATGGATTGGTCCGTGTCCATCTAGGTCGTGAGCAACTGTTCGATTAAATACGAGTAACCGATAGTATGATCTTCTGTGTGTCCATACAACACCATACTAACTACAACGTATAAAATCTAGGACTATAATTTGCATATATTTAATTGCAAATAATTGTTCATTAATTAAATAGATTAATGGCAATAGATCGTGAGTTTCCGTTACTTAAATCTAGACATTAAGTACACAACTCCAACAAAGAAGACATTGAAAATGGTCGTCTTCTATCCTCAAATGTAGGACCTTGGAATCCCAGCAAATATCTCAACAAATCAAGGTCTCCTACTAAGCCGATGAAGAAGAAAGTGAATCAAGTTTGGATTTTTAAAACAAAAATCGGTGTTTTTGCCTCAGCTGATCGTGCTGCCTCAACTAATGTTGCTGCTGCCTCAACCGATACTGCTGATGATGCCTCAATTGTTGTTGTTGCTGCCGCATCACCTGAAGACACGAAGGCAGGAAATAGACAAATTGACATAAACAAACCATTGAGTATGTGCAGCGTGCCCTAGATGCACGACTGCAACGCGCTGCAGCATTGACATTGATGGAGTGGTATACTTAATGTCTAGATTTGAGTATTATGAACTCCTTGTACACTTTCATTTACCTATTAATGACAAACATTCATTTGCTTTTAATTATTGTTAATTAAATATATGCAAATTATAGTCCTGGATTTTATACGTTGTAGTTAGTATGGTGTTGCATGGGCACACAGAAGATCATACTATCGGTTACTCGTATTTAATCAAACAGTTGCTCACGACCTAGATGGACACGGACCAATCCATCGGTATAGTCGTTGTGTGAGAGAGAAAATAATTTATCTTAATTATTTTATCACACTTGTACACTTGGTGTATTGAGCGGATCGCTTGAGACTTATCAATTAGGATTGCTCTGTGATAATTGATTTAAGTCTCGGAGTATTTTATTCTTAATCCCTGAAACAATTGCGGGTGTGTATATTTAATATTAGTGACTTTGATTTTCCAAAGGAATTAACCGATTTAATTATTGGGTTAATTACCGGTTAAGTTGGGTCACTATATTTTATATATGGCATGCCGTGAATTCTTGAAGGGACAGTGTATCCCGGAAGGGTTGATAATATCCCCGAGATGAGCTCATAAGGATTTATTATGTAAACCTCGCGAGTGGATTTGTTCCGCATAATAAATAAGGTTGAGTGGTACTAGTCTCGGATATAAGAGATGAATAAATTTATTAAGCAATAAATAAATTTTATTCATGGATATTTAAATCTTAAATACACGGAATAAATAATACTAACCGGAGAAATATTATTCGATATAATATGGGTAAATATTGGGAGTGCAATTTTATTTATATAGTGGAAAATAAATAAAATTAATATTGATAAGGATTAATGGACTTGAGCATTGGGCTCAATTTAATCTTCAATATTAGAAGCCCAATATTCCACCTCCTTTTGATCCCCTACGTAGCCTATAAAAGCACTACATGGCCTTCATAAAGAACAAGACAGAATATCATTATTTGATAGTTCTAGAGAGTTGAAGGAGATCCATAGGAGTTCGATAGATCGTCGCCCACCCGACGTTCGAACGGAGTGCAAGGAATACGTGGGAAGATTCAAAGGTGTTTGATTTCGTTTCTCCGAACAACGAATCGAAGGTATAATATCTAAACCCTCTCGATATTATTTCGGTTTTGATTTATTGAAAATACCGTAGAACGAAGATCCGGAAAAGTCGAACCCGGATTAGACGAACGATTACGCGGTGGTGGTGAAACCACCGGACCGCGCGATCGCCGCCTAGGGTTTCGGCCGAGTGCGCAAGGGGCAAACCCCGGCTGGGAGCCGGGGTGCGATCGATCATGTGATCGATCGCTGGCAGCGGGGCTGGGCCCCGCGACGGCCTGCTGGGGGCGGGCCGACCACCCCATGCGGCGGCGAGTCGCTGGACTCGCCGCGGGGGCTGCTGGGCAGCCCCATCGATCATGATGATCGACGCGATCATCGATCGCGTGAACCCCGGCTCGCGGGGGTTCGGCTGGGGGCGGGCCGCTTGCCTTCGGGTGCGTGGTCTCCAAAGGCCGGACTCCGGCGGATGAGTCGGTGTTCATGTGATCTCCGGCGATGGGTTTTTGATCGAGCTATGATTTCCGCAAATTTTAGTAGCCCGGGATATCGAATTCCAACAGACATGGCAGCTTCAACTTCTCTTTCAAGTTTGCCACTTCAGAATGCCATAATAAAGAATGTAAAATCTTCCGAAGGCAGAGAGAATATCCAAAGCTCTTAGGCAACATAGACAAACCCAAGTACTTGTAAAAAAAAAAAATCAATATATACAAAGGGTTTTGATTCAATGTACTAAGTGCCTAAGATATTCAATACTCACCTTCTGAATCTTGGCATCCATGAAGAGAAGTATGCAGCTTATTCCACACGTAGCGTGTTGCCCAACCGGAGTGTGCCTTTTCTCTACACACTTCTTGTTTTTTTATTTTTGGATATTAATTGCCTAGTTTATCCTAGAAGTTATCACACCCCAAAAATATTTTTTATTGTTAAAAAAAAAAAAAAAAGAACAACTTCTCTTACTGCCGCATAGGGAAGAGTTGGTTTTCTAGTTTTAAATGCACTTTGCTTTCAATTTGAAGCTACTGCCGCAACATGATTTGCTTAGGTCGTAGTGTTTCTTTTTCGTGCCATGAGAAATCGATCAAGTATTTGATATCAAGAGGTTTTTCTTTTCATTGCCTATCTTGGATGGACCTCCATGCCTTTGACGCAAAAGCTCCTTCTAATAGACTTGCATTTTTTTTCCTGGAGCACCTTTCGTCAAAAAAAGGGGGAGTAGTAGTTTGGGAAGAGCAATGGCAAGGGCATGAGCAAGGGGGAGCCGGGCATGAGCAAGGGGGAGCCGTTGGGAAGAGCAAGGGCAAGAGCAAGAAGAGAAGTAGAAAATTTTATTTATTTTAGTGTAGTTTAGTTTTTAATTTAGTTTATTTATTTTTGTTATATTAAATTAAAAATTGGTGTGATTCTCTTTTATAGATAAGCTTCATCTACATGTTTTTTATATTTCTTAGCTTAGAGGTAATTTACTAAGGGGGAGTTTGTTTTTCCTTAGTGATATACCTACATTAAATTTTACACTTCTATGTTAAGAGAGTTTTCATTGAGGGGGAGTTGTTCTTATGCTCTTCCTCATGTTTTGTGAAGAAAGATAAAAAGGGGGAGTTTGTTAGTGTAAATATGTTAGGCAGAGCAATGCCGCAGAGTTACTGGGCATAACAATGCCTTGATCATATTTACATGTTTTTTTCCTTTCTTCACACTTGTATATTGTTGTTGTCACTCATTCTATGTGTGATGTATTGTAGCATGATGTATCACTTGATCTGTGCTTATAAGAACAATCAATACTTTGGATTACTGAACCAGACCTTACGGCATGACGAAGATTCGCAAAGCATGACGAAGAGTCGCAATGCCGCAAGACAACAAACTGCTGAGGACTGAAGAATGCAAGCTGAAGATATAGACTTTGAATACTTACTCAAGACCTTGCGGCAGGACGAAGCTTCGGAATGCCGCAGGACGAAGAGCTTCAGCATGCCGCAGGACGAAGAGCTTCGGCATGCCGCAGGATGAACAAGAGCAGAGGACTCAAAAAGGCAAGCTGGAGATAGAGACTTTTGAATACTGAACAAGACCTTGCGGCAGGACGAAGACTCGCCTTGCGGCAGGACGAAGGTGTTCGGCATGCCGCACGACGAACAAGAGCCGAGGACTCGAGTAGGAACGTATGCGTAAAGAACCTGAATACAAAGAGAAATGGAAGGCATTGGCAAGAGGCAAAGCATTCCAATCAATTGTAGAAGGTTCGTCTTGCCTGAAGGACAGCTCAATGTGCGGCAAAGACAGGAGCTGGGTCAAAGGCGGTTCCTACTTTCTCTCAACCACTTCAAACCTAGTTATACTAGGGATTTCGGTTGAGAACTTCTCCTATAAATACCAGACGTCCCCAGCTCACTTAATTCATCGATTAACACATCCAAAACACATTTTCACCTAGATCGATCATCTAGCTTGTTGTGCCGAAGACTTCGCTTGTGAAGTTCTTCGTGCCGTTCATCCTCTTGTCTGTGAGAGTGATTTTGTAGCTACGCTGATTATCAAGAGCTTAGAATAGGTTTATTACAGTAGCTTTTGTTTTGTGTTGATTGTTCATTAATCTCCGGATCCGATAAACGTTAAGGAATGCCTTCGCATTGCCTTGAGTTTAATCGATTGTAAATCCGAGATTACTCATTGTAAAGACTCGTTTCTTTAATAATATATTTTTGCCGTAAGGCACATTCGTATGGGTAATTTAAATTTAATTTAAATACCCATACAAAGATTAATTCTTGTGTTCTTTCATTTTGCTTTCGTGTGAGTGTGTGTGCGTTCGTTTGTTTAATTTATTTTTAATTCTTCCGCTGCCAATATACATATATCACATATATTTATATTAATCTCATATTCTCATAAACGAACTAAAATACGTAAATCAAGTAAATCACGAATAAACGAACGAATTCTATTTTAAGGCTTCGTGCTGCCGCATCGCACTGCCTTACAGCAGGCAGCGTATTTTCTTCATAAATACCGCTGCCCACGCACTATCATGTGTGCTATGTCTTGTGGTGTTGTGTGACTTGATGTGACCTGATGTTTTGCGATGGTATGTTGATTTTGTGAATTGTGTATTGTGAGTTGTGTGGATTTTATACGGTGATTATCTGATATGATGTGATAATATGCGAGTATGTGATATTTTATATATGAGTGTGGTGTGATTGGATTCTGATTGATGAATTGATGATATGTGATGGTGATAAATATTATGACTCGACATGTGATATGTCATGGCTGGTATGATTTGAGTGAACCCGAGATGGGTATATTATGTTGTGTGAATCATGCATAGCATGCATTATTATGACATGGCATATGCATAGGGACTGAGATGGTCCAGGGACTAAGATGGTCCAGAGGCTGAGATGGCCTAAACTTCAGCACAATTCTGAAGTATGTTTTTGGGGCCCGGGTGTGTGAGTCATGGCACGTATGAGTTTGCACAATAGCTTGCATTGATTGCTGCATTGTGCATGTTTATTGATGATTGAAGTTGTATTCTATGGTTGTTTTGGAGTGTGATGATTGTGTTTAATGTTGTGACTTGTTTTGAGTCGATTTTTAATATTGGAGTTTGTGGTATTCTCGTTGTGAGATTGATGACGTATTTGGTTGTTGTGATATTGGTGACTTATGTGATGTGATATTGGTGACTTACGTGATAAGAAAATGTGAATCTTGTGGTATTGGTGAAATATGTGATAAGACTTGTGATAGGATATATATTAGTACTAAACGAGTTTTGTTGTTTATTTGAAAATGTAAAATGGTGAGTCGATGTGGCGTACTCAACCCCACACAGATTTTGAGTTTTGCAGGTACTCAAGGAGATCTTGGTCATTGTCGTGCCCCGTCCGTTAGTCAGTCTCTGGGGTTCTTGGGAGTTTGAAGGGTTATGTTTGTACATATTTTGCGCACTCTGTCTGTTTATGTATATTTTTACAGTAATTGTTGTTTATAGTTTACGTCTCGAATTTGTATGTTTAAATTTTGTTGTATGTTTATAATTTATTCAGCATGTTTGTTGTGCTAATTGTGTTTATAGTTTTAAACCTAATTTGTCGGTTGTTTTGGGGTCGGGGGTGACATTTCCTTTGCCAAAATTAGATTCAGCCACTGTAAGAATTTATGAAGCTCGGATGTTACGAGATCACTGCTCAAAATCTTGGCCTATAAATACCACGAGGATATCACTCAAATAAACACACCTGAATAAAACTTGAGAGGGAACAGGTACTCGCTACTCCTACTCCTCAGCTTCTCCTCTAAATATAGTATATATATATATATATATATATATATATATATATATATATATATATATATATACTTTTATACAGGTTGCTTATTATTTTATGAAAACAAAGCCCTTCTTCATCTAATGACCTCTCTGAAAATCCTTTCGCTTAAGCCATTGTTAACCTGAAACCTAGTTCATACACCAGTCCTCTTTCACCCTCATTTGAGAAACCGAAAACTCCCCGTCGACGACCCGAATTCTTCTTTCAAACACACAGTCGAGCACGTGCACCCCCTTGTTCAGACCATCCTTGAACACGAACCGCTCCCCAAACCCATCGACCCCCAGAACGCCTGTCGAACTTCTCGACTAACATATAAAACCTTCCAATCAGCCGTAAGTGGACAGAATCATTACCGTAAATCCGCTCGACCACCCGTACTTATTGAAACCTATTCGTTAGCCCCAACACAATCAGCCCCACGCCGAGGTTGAGTTGCCTTACTCGCTGTTTCTTCACCCCGAGATGTTACCCATTAGCCGAACCTTCACAACCATCGATTTCGGTTGGAGACCCGCCCCTGTTCTTGTTGAAACCATGGCTGACCGTCTTGTTGCCATCGTTGAAATCAACAACCATACTCCTCCTCCAATCGCTGATTATCACCACCCATCATCACCCGATTCATTCCGGAGTGCGTTGCCATTGCTTGACCGAAATCCGTCATCCTCTCCAATGATGTCTCCATTACCGAAGCCCTCACCCGTCGAGCTTAATTTCAACGTCACTAAAATTCTTTCACTCGCAGTCTGTAAAGGATAAAAACGATACAAGGACCGCTTAACCCATTTCCTTGTCGCCATCGTTCGCCAACTCTTTTCCCCTCTTTTCCCCTCTGTACAAAAAATCTCTTACCCGAATGAAAGTGAAAGTAAGAGATTGGGGATTTTGTTTGTTCTTTTTCTCCAAAAGATGAGATGGGCCTTTAGTCCAAGCCTTACTCCTATCCTAAGCCCATTTTCCCACAAACCCATTTTACTCCATCTAAGCCCACTCTTCCTCAAACCCATTTTACTCCCAAAGCCCATCAAACTCATATATCCTACTTACAATATTACATATATACGTACTAATATATATAAGTATATTAACTTATTAAATTTATAAAAATTTAATAATAAATATAATAATAAAAAGAATTTGTGTGTAGGGAACGAGTCACTCGAGAACATAGAATCTTGCACGTTACGGATTTTGGGTTAAGAACTTTGCACGCTTAATTAAGGTAGGGAATTTCTTATCTCTTTTAATGTTTTAAAATTAAATATGTTTTACGTGAATTATTGGTGATGTGATTGAACGATATTAAGTTAATAAAACCTGTGATCCCATAAGGGGTCAGTGATCGAATTAAGGGTCATCGGGGGAATCCCACCGTGTTTTATGTGCGCACCAAGTTTCAAGTAAATGTTCATGTTTATCGTTAATGCTTTCTCGTTACGGATATGTTTACGTTTGAATTGTTTGATTTATGAACATTAGACCTGATAAAGTTTTTCCCTGCTGAGTCATTGAGCTCATCCCTTAAATACATTTTTTTTAGGTACGACAGGGGATGCCCATGGGAGAGACGAAGGGGCAATGGAATAAACCTTTCCAAACCATTATGTTTAATTATTACATTTTCTTCGACTGCGGTAATGTGATCAGACGTTTTTTAGTGCGTCTCTCGTCAAAACCCGAGGTCAATTGTAGTTGACTCGGTATCAATCCAAGGAAACGGAAGAGTAATGATTGATGGTTTGAAAAGTAGTAGAAACGTATTTCATTATACTAAATCCTAAGATCATTTTGAAACTCTCGATTAAAATGGAAATAATGAAATAAACAATAAGGAAAAGACTCGGATGAAGATACTTCAAATTCGACTTCAAATTATTTCTACCTTTTTCAATCTATATAAACGACAATCGAAAGTCAAGTTCCCGGTCGGGTTGCTTAACTCATTTTTCAACGTTTAGTTCACTTGATTAATCGCTCTCGGTCAAGTTACGATATCAAGAGTATGTCGTTTATACAAGATCTTCCGGTTAAACAATTATCCGCCTAATTCTTCATATAAACACCCGAGTAAGGAATTTAGTTCATCATCTTTAACAAAGATCGAATAGCAAGGATTTCAACTAATGAAAATATAACTTTTAACATACTAGCAAAGATGAACAAGAAATTAAACAAGAGAGTACAATTACGTAAAAGCTTAAAACAATCTTTTATAAACCAACGGAAATTCATTTAACGAAACATACTAGCATTCTCGATTCAAAAGCATTCATAAGTTTTGCAAGATACGAAAATAACAAGAAAAGAGATCAAACTAGAATTCTAGAAAATGAAATAGCAACTACAATTACGGTGAATTAAACGGCTCGTGACTTGAACGTGAATCTCGAAGTTGTCGGCTCCGAGTGGATCGACTCCTTTTCCCCGACTCAATTCCCAGGCGAAAGATATGTCTCCTCCCTTGAATTCTCGCCTAAATGCATCTTTGACCTCGCATGAAACCGCTCTGAACTGCCACGAAACGGCGACCGCCGTTTAGCTTCCGCGCCCGCCAAATGGTTTCGGCGACCGCCATTTATAAAACGGCGACCGCTGTTTACCCAACTATCTTGGCTAGCCTTCTGCATCATTTCGGCCCTTTTGGCGGTCGTCATTTCATCTCTGGAGACCGCCGTTTTGATCCGGCGATCGCCATTTATCATTTGGCGCCCGCCGTTTTTGTCATGCTTCGGCTCCTTCTCGATTCAAACCAAACCACTCCAACACACCCCGTGAGATCAAATCACACTAAAACATCAAACATCAACTAAAAGGATAAAAACAAACAACATACGACTCTCAAACGAAACAAAACGTAAACGAAAAACACACACACACGACATAAATCACCCCCCCCCCCCCCCCCCCACGCTCATGTCCTTGCTAGTCCCGAGCAAGGTAAAATCAACCCACACGTGTTTGCACAAATCACGTACTTTGAACTCACTAACAAACCATAACCAACCACTTGTCAAGAACGAGAAAAATAAGAAATATGAAACATGTCACTCAAACTCACCAAACTCTCCCATTATATCCCTCGGAAATATGAAATGGTCATCACTAATCAAGCATATCGAGAATATATAAATCAATACATCACAAGAAACTCCGCATACTTTGACAAAGAAGAACTAAGAATCGGAATGAGATTGCAATCAAGGTAGGCTCGGGTCATAGGTAGGAATCGAAATAATAATAATACAAGTAAAATCGCTCTCGACACCCTCCTCCACCAAATGTACACATCTCCACACTTCCTATACAACCATTCACATCAAAGAATACATGTTCTCAATAGGCTTTATCATTTTAGTACCCCCGCTTTTTACTTATTCTTATTTTTTTATTATTTTTCTTTTCTCCTTTTTTTTTTTTTTATTTCTTTTTGCTTTTCTTGCCTTTTTTTTTTATGTCATCCCTCATCAATCGTTTCCACGATCAATGAGTATTCGTTTTTATTTTAGGGGGTAAGCTTTTTCTTCTTATATTTAGCCTTCAAACGAGAAACATGTTTACAATATATCACAACCCCCGAAAAACCTTCAATCAACAATCTCGTAACCCCTCATAATCTCACATCGCTCGTGGAACACTCGGTTACAAGAAAAAGGAACCATGTAGGCTCAAAAGGTTAACTAGGGAGTCCCTCGACGGGCACGGTCATTTTGGGAAATTTTATAAATGTGGAGTTAAATCCTATCAATCTCAAAACGTCATTTTCCCATTCTCAACCAAGTCAAAGTAACTTCATATTCATGCAATGTCATAACAAAGTCCAATCATCCATTTCTCGAAACAAAACCAAAGGAATCTCATGCTCACACTCAAGAAAAATCATAAATACGCTCCAAGGAAATTAGGCTCAAAAACTCACATGTATATAGCAAGGAAAGAAACTCATGAATATCATATACTCATTTTCTCGACACTTAACAAGTGGTACATCCTTCAAACCGAGTGAGTTCAAGCAACAACTTAACCATATCCACATGCAAACACACCACATTCGGGACTAATCAAATTCTTGAACGTAGAGAAGTAATTCAAACTAACAAATAGATTTAAACACAACACACAAACTAACAATGAAAAGAAACATACTAAACCACACAAAACAAATAAAGCACCAACACATATATACAAAAACATAAAAGAAACGAGAGAAAAAAAAACGTACCTAGGTCGTGCCAAGCACGACCTCTCTCACATGTTGGGTGGTGGAAAGTGGCCTCCTCCTCTAGCAAGGCCTCCATTCGAGTCGTCCAACGTTGGTCATTCTCCTCCAATGCTTCCCTTACAATCCGGCGGTTGGTTTCCTCGTAGTAGCTCCTCTCGACCGCCATCCGATTATTCCATGTAGCATCGTCGAGCGCCATCCGGTCCATCCTAGCATTCATCCTCTCAAATGCCATTGCATTTGCATTCATGATAGCATGGAGATCGTCGGGATGCATTCTTCCCGAATCCGGGTAATATGTACCGGCTTGAGGAACCTCGTATGAAGAAGTCCAATTCCCCGAGTTTGTCCACCCGACATGTTGGTTCCCTTGTACTCCATAGCCCGTGTATGCTTGGTCTCAAACCGGAGCCCTAGTCGTCGTCCCGTCGTTCACATCGATGCCTCCTCCCGACGATGTACCCGCTCTCTCCCGCATAAGGTTCTCCTCTTCAAGTTGAGCCGCTCTCATAATCGACGAACTCACTCTTTCTCTCGCCAACTCCAACTTCCATTTTTTAATACGGGCCGCGTTCTTTTGTCGATAATCCACCATTGCTTGTGGATCTTTAGCGGTTCGGATTTCATGCGGCACGAATTCTCCGGCCATGATCAATCCGCTAGCCTCAAACTCCTCCACACCCAAAGGTCGAGGTACTTCCCACGGTTCTCCCTCATACGACTCATCATCTTCAACCAAGATATTATTTTGAAACGCAATGTGCCGAGCAAAATGGAACAAGGATCCTCGAGTCCGTATTCCTCTCGCTGCTTTATCCATCAAACCCCACACTTTCTTCAATGGCGTCGACTCTTTCCCATTCACGGCCGCATTAATGAATGAAAACTCCAAGGAGTTAACTTTGTTTCCCTCCACCTTTCCAAAGATGTTGTAGGTCAAGAACTTGTGGACGATGCATAGCACGGGATTGATGAATGCAATTGAACGACCGTGATCCTTCCAATGCTCATTCGGGCTGGAAAATTCTTGCCAATGAGTAGTCTTGACGGTTCCACTCTCCTTTTCTTCGGTAAGCCTTTGCTCTCCATTCTCAAATCCGAACACCTCGTACATTGAGCGTTTTGTTATCGTAACTTCTTTTCCCTTGAGTCGACATGTAGCATACGAAGGCTTCCTCTTCTCATGGACTAACTTAAATGTACAAAGCATCTCCAATCCTAGCTTTGTTGAGTACGTGAAATCCATCTCCGCGAATTTCTTCAAGCTCGTCCAATCGAGAATGTCTAGATTTTCCTCCTTAACTTTCAACTTCTCCATTAGCTCCCAATCAATCGGACGAGGTAAGATATTTTCA
Organism: Euphrasia confusa; assembly: GCA_954870475.1. Taxonomy (NCBI): domain Eukaryota; kingdom Viridiplantae; phylum Streptophyta; class Magnoliopsida; order Lamiales; family Orobanchaceae; genus Euphrasia; species Euphrasia confusa. The sequence goes on from OX940966.1 coordinate 21,230,832, forward strand.
CCTTTCGACATCAACTTCCGTAAGCCTTTCCTTCATCGTCGTCGAAAATCGGAAACGGGGCTCCATAACGGTCGGAGATGTCTCGACGCTCGGTTGAAGCGGAAGTAGTAGCGGCTCCTCGTCCTCTTTTCCTTGGTGGTGGTGGTGGAGAACCACGAGCTCCTGGCCTACTTCGAGTTTGAGTCATTGAATCGGTTGGAGAAAGTTGAAATTTGGTTCGGAACTTTTGTCGAACACTTTGTGTGCACCTCAAGAACTTGAGAATTTCTTGATATTTGGCCGATGAAATTCCCCAAAACCTGCAAATCAATGTTCTCAAGATAATGATAAGTGAATTGGTGGAGGAAATTTGAGTAAAATCGGTGAAGTATCAAGAGTGAAAATCGCAAGAGAGAAAAGAGGCAAAAAGGGTTTTTGTGTAATGAAAATCTGCCCAGCCCGTCTCCTTTTAATTTCCAGAAATTTGAAAACGGCGACCGCCGTTTTGGTATGGCGGTCGCGGAAATGCTTTGGCGGTCGCTGAAATGCAAATGGCGACCGCCGTTATGCCAAATTCTTGGCAGATTGCCTGACCCCGTTTTCACCTAATTCGGCTCCTTCTCGATTCTTCGATCTTTTATTTGATTCGTCGACTTTCTCCAACTTTCGACCTACAAAACAAACTCAAACCACTCCAACACACCCCGTGAGATCAAATCACACTAAAACATCAAACATCAACTAAAACGATAAAAACAAACAACACACGACTCTCAAACGAAACAAAACGTAAACGAAAAACACACACACACGACATAAATCATAATGTGATATATATTATGAATTAATATTCGGTGTATTTATAATGACTTGAACCGATTATGTTTTGTTCCGGTCTAGTCTGACACGAAAAATTGTGAAATGTTATCCTATTATAATAAGATTTAAAATCCCGACTTTTACTATAACATATTACTTACCATTATTATTGATATATATATTTTTCTACAAAAATATAGTATTTAAAAAAAAATTAAAAAAAATATACTTTATTTTTCAAATTATTATATTATAAACGAGTTTTAAATAACGGGGCGTTACAAAAACATATACTACTTTTGTATTAACTATTAATGCATAATTTCTTTATAATTTACAAATAAATTGTGCCTAAGTAATTGAGTTAGAGATTCTTGGTTAGAGATACTATATATTTGTGTCAAATAAATATGTACATTTTTTAATGTTGTTAATATGTATACCTTTGCAAATGAATTAACTACTTTACTTTTAATTTGAAAATATATTTTCACTTCTTACTTATTTTTGCCAAAATATTAAAAATAAATAAATAAATATTTGTGATCATATTGCACTAATATATATGACAGAGATAGTAAGATAAAAAAATTCAATTTTTTTGTTTAATTCAATTGTAGAAATTTAAAACATGTTACGAGTTCTAAACTTTACTGTCCTCAATTAGAGTGATCAATCAACTGAGCTAACAACTTTTACTAAAAATTCAAAAATTTTAATATTTAAAGTGAAGGTAATTATACAATATTATATTTAAGATATGCATTTTTTTATATTTATGAACACTATATATATAATGATAATAATAATAATAATAATAATAATAATAATAATAATAATAATAATAATAATAATAATAATAATAATAATAATAATAATAATAATAATAATAATAATAATAATAATAATAATAATAATAATAATAATAATAATAATAATAATAATAATAATAATAATAATAATAATAAGTAAGAATTGATTAACACTATATCACCTTCCAATTTAAACCAAATAAAAAGATTACAATTTACAAATCATAATAGCATATCTTTAAATAAATGTATAATTTATTAACATGTAAGCATATCCAAAATAATGTTTACATATCAATTCATATTTATTAAAAGACTTTATTAAGGTGATATAAGGTAATCCTCTTAGGACCTTATGAATTCATATTAGGGGCGGAAGTATTTAAAGGCCAAAGCATAAGAGTATACAAGTTCTGAAGCCCCGTCCATAAAAATGTAAGTTAAGTAAGCCAATTTGAATGAAAAGACTTAAGTGCCCTTACAAGTTATCTTTTCTCACAAAAAACAAATCGAATATTACAAAATAACAAAAAGAATATCAGAAAAATAAAGTTGCCCCACAAAATCAATTTTCGACGTTTGAAATTCACACGCACGACGAGCGCCGCCACGGTGAAACACCAGCCCCGACCGTTATCGTATCAACTATTCAACTCCGTCTCCGACGATCATCATTATGGCAAGCAGTGACAACATGGACAACCCAGACAATCGCGCTCAACCTCCGGTAAGTCCATAACCCTAGCTTTCGAACTTTCGATTATTCGAGCTTTGATGTTTGTAAATCATTCGATTGTAATTTGATATCAGTATATCCTTTCAAGATAGGGTTTTTGTTTCCGACATTTTAAAATGGTTAATGGTATATTGCTCTCTGCAATTTTTTCGAATGCGGTTGTGTGTCAATTCTAGTTGACGACGGTTCAACCGTGAGTTTTATCACCGTGTATTATCACGGTAGAGTTTAAGACGGTGATATATCTCACGGGTGACATACACCGTGTGTACTTACGGTCTTGTCGATTTACGACTATGATTCATCTCACGGTGTACATTTACCGTGTGTACTTACGGTCTTGTACGAGCACGGTCCACGATAGTGTTTTATTTCACGGTGTATGTGTACTTACGGTCTTTTACGAGCACGATCCACGACAGTGTTTCATTTCACGGTGTATGTGTACTTACGGTCTTGTACGAGCACGGTCCACGACAGTGTTTTATTTCACGGTGTATGTGTACTTACGGTCTTTTACGAGCACGATCCACGACAGTGTTTTATTTCACGGTGTATGTGTACTTACGGTCTTGTACGAGCACGGTCTACGACAGTGTTTTATTTCACGGTGTATGTGTACTTACGATCTTTTACGAGCACGATCCACGACAGTGTTTTATTTCACGGTGTACAAACACCGTGTGTAATGTAAACCGTGGAAAAACATATTCACCATATGTTCAAGGTCGTGTGTAATGTACACCGTGGAAGAACACCGTTTTGTATGTTCACGGTGAATTTACACCGTGATATTTTATATTTTTTTTCTTACGGTGTAATTTTACCGTGTCGTTATATTTCGCATCTTTTATCCTTTAATTCTTATTTATTTATTTCATATTTCAGTCTTGATTTGAATGGAAGAGACCAACCAATCTGCAGTCGGTCAATTTAAGTCTCAATTTGTATACTCGCTACGATGTTCCGGAACTGATCACGAAGACAATAAAAGATATCGGGGGTGATGCCGTCGCAGTTCGCGATTTTTTTGCGCTGCCTTACATGAAAAGTGTTCTGGGAATAAGATTTACTGCCAAATCAAGCACTAATTTTTTGCACCACCTCGTATGTCGAGAGTTGTCAGGTCCGTCAATACCGGAGAAGGAGCATTGGTTCTACGTCGGTGGTAAGACTGCGAAACTCACACCCGCCGCTTATGCCATTGTAACGGGACTGAATTTCGGCATCTACGATGAATTTGACATCCATGCCACACCCCAGTCTGCTTCAGGTAGCTTAAATAAGCGGCTATTCGGTGGGAAGCGTGTAAGAAGCAATGATCTACGCAAGTTATTTGCGGCCAAACAACTCTTCGATGGGGAACAACCTGCCTCGTTGGAGGATTACATTAAAGTCGCCAATCTCATCGTCTACTATTCCTTCTTTCTTTGTCGATCCGCTGAAATGTATGTCGAGGACTGGGCATAGGCATTAGTGGATGAGCCGGAAAAGTGGCAGAGTTTTCCATGGGGCGCTTATTCCTACCAGGCTCTGAGCTACTACCTCGAAACAACAGCGATGGACCCTGAATTAGCAGAAAAAACTTCGTACCACGTCTATGGCCCCAGTTGGGCTTTTATAATTTGGATGTTCGAGTCCGTTCCGGATATCGGTCAGTTATGTGGTCAAATATGAAAGTGCCACGTTGTTTGATGTGGAGTACATCTACAACAAAGACTGATTGCGATGATCTTTTCTTCCAAGGAGAGGTACGTAACCATCTACTCCTACTTATATTTTGCTAGTAATAGTATTTGCTGGAATTCGATGACCCCGACCGAAATCCCGTCGCCGGAAACCGATCACGAACCACCGCACGAGCCGGAGCTCGACCGAGCACCCCACGGGCGAACCCGCGCGCCCAGCCGAGCCCCCGCACGGGGCTCGCGATCGCTAGCCCTAGCGATCGCCGGGGATGCACGCGCATCCCCGTGGGGCTGTTCCGAACAGCCCTCGGCGGTGAGTCCGGCGACTCACCGCCACCGCCGAGGAGGGCGGTGCGCCCAGCGCACCAGTCGCGGCCCAGCCGCGGCTCGCCCGGCGATCGACCCCACGGTCGATCGCGTGCCCCGGCGTCCAGCCGGGGCGTCCTCGTGTGGGCCCCGCGATCGATGCCCTAGGGCTCGATCGCACCCCTCGGCTCCCAGCCGAGGGTCCTTCGAACGTTCGCCGGGGATCTCGAATCCCCGTCCCCGAAGTTCGACGTTTATCCGGATCGTGTGTTCATGCATGTATCACAATTTAATTGAACATAAAATCACACAAGGAGTTTTATGATCATACCTTTGATTCGTTGTGCGGAGAAACGAAATCAAGTTGAAGACCTTTGAATCTTCCCACGTATTCCTTGCACTCCGTTCGAACGTCGGGTGGGCGACGATCTATCGAACTCCTATGGATCTCCTTCAACTCTCTAGAATATCAAGTATGATAATCTTGTCTTATGATTTATGAAGGCCATGTAGTGCTTTTATAGGCTACATAGGGGATCTAAAGGAGGTGGAATATTGGGCTTCCAATATTGAAGATTAAATTGAGCCCAATGCTCAAGTCCATTAATCCTTATCAATATTAATTAATTTATTTTCCACTATATAAATTAATTGCACTCCCAATATTAAACCATATTATATCAAATAATATTTCTCCGGTAGTATTATTTATTCCGTGTATTTAAGATTTAAATATCCATGAATAAAATTAATTTATTGCTAATTAATTTATTCATCTCTTTAATCCGAGACTAGTACCATTCAACCTTAATTATTGTGCGGAACGAATCCACTCATGAGGTTTACACAATAATTCCTTATGAACTCATCTCGGGGATATTATCAACCCTTCCGGGATACACTGTCCGGTCAATTATTCACGGCATGCCATATATGAAATATAGTGACCCAACTTAACCGGTAATTAACCCAATAATTAAATCGGTTAATTCCCATGGTAAATCAAAGTCACTTATATTAAATATACACACCCGCAATAATATCGGGGATTAAGAATAAAATACACTGAGACTCGAATCGATTATCGCCGGCAATCCTAATCGATGAATCTCAACGATCCGCTCAATACACCAAGTGTACAAGTGTGATAAAATAATTAAGATAAATTATTTTCTCTCTCACACAACGACTATACCGATGGGTTGGTCCGGGTCCATCTAGGTCGTGAGCCACTGTTTGATTAAATACGAGTAACCGATAGTATGATCTTCTGTGTGCCCATGCAACACCATACTAACTACAACGTATAAAATCTAGGACTATGATTTGCATATATTTAATTAACAATAATTAAAAGCAAACAATTGTTTATTAATTTAATAGATTAAATGCTATGACCGGGAGTTTACGGTTACTTAAATCTAGACATTAAGTACACAACTCCAACAATCTCCCACTTGTACTAAGGTCTAGTCATTTCCTCCAAACTCCCGGTTCCCATACTCATCACGTGCTTTTAAAGTGTACTTACGTGAAGTACTATGTGAGTGAGCAATCTAGGTTGCCGCTCTGAAGTTATCTTGGTGACTACTACGTCGTCTCCCTCGACGATGACTCGTATCAGGTGGTACTTGCACTATGTGTTATCATCACTTTTACACTTATGACTTCTTCCGGTTTACCATGCACCGCTATGTAATAGCCTTTGATAAACCAAGAGTCATATCCAAGTCTTAGAGGTTATCACGGAACCTAACCAAAAGTTCCGCTGCCTCTGAGGCTGCTATTCGGTTATGAGAGATTCCGAGAAGCGTCCTGCTTATCACTCTTTCATATTAAAAGTTCCACCTCCCCAAAAGTGAACACATAGCCTGATATCGACTTACACTGGTCCTTCTCTGATTTGGGATCTGAGAATATGTAATCTAAGAAGATTTCGTCTTGCTCCGTAAGTCAGCACTATGAAAGCACTCTCACAGCATTCGAACATCCCTTATCCAGATTACTTTGATATCCTCCCACTACGCAAACGGCATAGTTGATATCAGGTTGTTTTTTTACAACATTGCATCTATAAGGATTTCCACACAAAGTGTAGGAAACTGCTTTGTCTTCATCTATCTCCTTCATGTGTTTGAAACACATCTTTTAGATAGATGAATATTCTGTCTCTGAAAGGCAATAACCTTTCTCAGAAGTATGCATGTTTAAAACAAACCTTAATCGTATAAGATGCCTAGGAGAAGTACAATGTTCTTATCTCTAGGTCATAAGATCTTAAGAACATGCTCTAACTTCTTCTCAATCTTATATCTTGATTTATTTAGACAACCATCATTTTATGTCTGACAATATTTTTACATTGTTGCCAATGACAAAATGTTATCTACATAAAATCTCCGAGAAACACCACCTTGTTTCCATTATGTCTCTAATACACCTTTCGTCTTTGCCTTTTAATGAATCCATCAAATGGACTTTCTCATCAATTTGCAAGTTCCACGATTTATAGCTTTGTTACTATCCATAAAAGGATTTACTAAGCTTGTACTCTAAATGATCTAGCCTCTTAACAATAAACCTTATTGTTCTCCAAGAAAGCTCATTTAGATCTAGTACTGCCCTTATGCAGAGCTAGGGATCGATTTCATGTCTACTAGATCCAGAGTCCGAACTCCTCTAGTCTTATATATGGTTGTTCAACAACCTCCCACTGCAATGGCGTCCCGGTGTATAACAGTAATAACAATAGGTGCAGTATGTGGTGTACTTCTACTCGGTTTGGCTGGTTCCCAGTCTTTTGTCCTTTTTCTCATTCCGAGGTATTTCTTCAGTTCAGGCTTTGTGGTTCGTCTAATAGTCTTCTTCTAAGAACCGGGCGATACACGTCCTTCTGGTTCATAGTACTATAGAACACACAATACTTTGTTCATCTAGGATATCCTACAACCATATTGAATATGCCGTTGTATCCAGGAATATCCATAGAACATAGGTGGTTCCGAACAACTTGTTCTTTTACTATTAGATCTCCATTTCTTATTTACAACGCACCATCTCTACACGTAAGTGTATGGTGCGGCCCTTTGGGATTGAATCCCAATCTTTGATTATGCTATGTGTTACTTAGATAAGTGATGGCCTCCGCGACCGAGTCGCAGGCTCCTAATGGATATACTTTGATGGTTCCCCATAATAGCTTTGTGTCCATTGACTAGTCAAAACACTTTTGCTTTTATGGCACATTAAGTATTCTAATCCATCACCGAGTATTCTTGAGAGAATTACTCGTACCTTTCTAATTTACACATATGTCTGCATATCTAATCATTTCCAATACTTGTCTGAATTCTATCCTTTATCCAGAAAGGTTTGCTTAGACGTATTATCCTCCAAATTCAATCCTTAGGTCGGAAGGTCCATTCCTTCAACTATAATTGATCAAATCAATTTCGACCATTTGAATCTTATTTGAAAATACTACTAAGTATAAGAATTCACAAGTATAATGATTTAACAAAGGAATATATCTAACAAGTAAAACAAGTTATAGAACGGTTTGTTGCATTGTGGTAGACTTAGGATCTATCATTCACATATTGCCATCTAATGTACCAGAATAGATAATACCCATTATTTCTTCTCAAAATCATCCAATGATTATAGAAATAAAATATCCATTCATAAATAATAGAAATCCAGAACAAAACGTTCTTTCTAAAAGGGTACATAATGCAATAATCTTAAAATGAAATCCTATTTAACTACTAAAGTAGATAAATGTCTTTCACCGCAACAGCTGCCTCCTCCACAGCTTTTGCCCGTGTAGACTCGAACTCTTCTTCTCTAAGTCGCCGGGTTTTCTGGAACCCCTGCATTCAAAATGCACATACCGTCAGTGGTTCCATATCTACACACCAGAATTCTGGTAGATAATACCGCTGACTATGTTTTTACGACTAAAGAAAAATTCGTACCTCTGAGAGGACATTCAGACTTCCAGTGTCCAGACTTGTTGCATCGGAAGCACTTGCCCTTTGGCTTTGCAGCCCCCACTCGTGGTATAGTCTTCTTGACACCACTGGGTTTCCCGGCTTGCTTCCTCCTCTTGCCCCTACCTTCGACAGGCTTCAAGCCTTTGGACTTGGTAGCTACAAGCGCTAGAGACTTGCCCTTCTTGTAGATCCCCTCTGCCGCCTTCAGTTCAGTCAGGAGTTGCGCAAGAGAATAAGATAGTTTACCCATATTATAACTCATGCGAAACTGCTCAAAACTAGGGGTCAGAGACTGGAGTATGATGTCGACTTGCGTCTCAGCATCAATTTGAGCTCCTAGGATCTCAAGCTCATTCAACAGACCCATCATCTTAAGAACGTGCTCCCCTACGGGCGTTCCTTCAGACTGAGTAATTGTCATGAGGACTCTCATGGCTTCTTTCCTTGCCGCACGATCTTGCTCCCCAAACATCTCCTTGAGGTTAAACATCATATCATAGGCAGTGTCCATCGACTCATGTTGGGTTTGGAGTACATTTGACATGGAAGCCAAAATATAACACCTAGCCATTTCATCAGCCTTTTTCCACTTCCGATATGTCAGTTTTTCCTCATCAGTTGAGGCAGCCGTGGGCTCAGCAGGGCACACTTCATGGAGTACAAACTTGTACTCCTCCGAAGTCAGGACAATGTCTAAATTTCTCTTCCAATCAATATAGTTGGGGCCAGTGAGCTTATGCTCCTTGAGTATCATAGAAAGTGGGTTCATAGCTATTCTCTAAACCTATAAGCACATTTAAACAAACAATCAATTTAATATCCGATATTATCTCCCTCAAATAATATCATTAAATTACTAATCACATCTAAAATCCCATCAGGTAAGGCAAGCCACGTGGTGTGGACGTTTACCCACCCAAATGATTTATCAATTAGGTTTTCTTTGGTCATACATCACTTATAGCGTAACCTCGTGGGGAGGAATACTATAATGCGTATCTAAGTGTAAACCATTACTCAGCACCAAAGTAAATCGTTTGGAATTGCTATATCACCGCAAGCCACGTGGTGTGGACGTTTACGATAACTTCACAACTCTTCACAATTCCTTACAACTGTCTACATCAATTAATCTAAAACCCGTTAGTATAGCAAGCCACGTGGTGTGGACGTTTACTACACCAAGAGACTTTTATAATTGACTCCCAATTACGAGATCCATTCGATTTTCGTAAATCAAGACTCGGAGAATCATAAGTGAAACTCGAAGTTTCTAACCAGTGATTCACCATGCGAACAACCCTATCTCTCATTAGATGAGGGAGCCGAGCAGACAAACGATCCATCTTCGAAAGAATGGTACGAATGTCTCTAATTTGTGTCATCCACATGACCAAGTGGCTTTGGCTCCATTCCACTCCCCGGGGTGAGAATGAGTCGACTTAAAGTCAGTTTCAGAAAGACAAATTAGGCATTGTTTGATAAATTTAATCAATGTTTCTTGTAAAAGGAATTACAAGAATTCTCCTCCAATGACACATCTATATGAACTTCAAAAGTCCATAAGAGTCACCAAGAGAACAGTAATGGAGACCATGGGAATGTTTCCATCCCCTCTCCCACTTAGCTTTTTATAACAAAGGGATACGCTATCTAATGCATAATTAAACACATAAGCATGCATACAAGCAATAAAGCACATAGCACATAGTCAAAATAAGCTAGAAAATTATTTTCCGACTATCATGGCTTTATTCCATCTCCGTATGCATCTTCTAGTCTTCAGTCTTCGTTCTTGAATGCTCCATGTGACGAGAATATTAATCCCAATATTTAAATCTATTTATTTTTAATAAATCCAAAAGATACTCAATTCGAAAATTAAGTCAATCGAATAAATCAAAAAATAAAATTAAATATTATTAATATTTTTATTTATTTATTTTCCTATCTAATTCTATTAAATCTCTAGAATAATCTATCCAAGTAAACTTGGAATATTCTAGAAGACTTCTATAATAGAATAAGGAAATAAAATAAATTAGGACTCTTCTACTTTCCAAGATTAATTAATTTCCATTACTATGAAAATTCCCATAAAATAGTAATAATCAATTAGGAAATAAATCAATCCTAAATTAACTTTTATTCCTTTCCAATTCTATTAAATTTCTAGGATCCTATTCCAAGTAGAACTCGGAATACTCTAGAAGATTTCCATAATAGAATAAGGAATAAAATTAATTCCAATTAATTCTTTTCTTAATCCATGAGAATTCCCAAAAATAGGAAAACTCAATTAGGAAAACCGAATCAATTAGGTAAGTAGAATCTAGGTAGGAGTAGCATGAGATCGGGAGACTCCACGCCACCCCCACCTTCGACCGCCCACCCCCGGAGGAGCACCGCCGCCCAGCCCAGCCGCCACCGTCGCCGGCGGCAGCCCTAGCCGAGGGCGATCGGCCCCCTCCTCTTGGGTCGATCGATTGGGGTCGATCAAGGGGTTTGATCGATCCCCGGTCCTTCGTCCTCTTCGTCTTCTTCGTCACACGAGTTCTCCGGCGGTCGTCTCGGCATCGATCCAACGTAAATAAATTACAAGAAATAAATTTACAATTCCGGTATCGATTCTATACATGAAATCGACCCTATACACTTTCCGGAAAACATAGAACAATAATAATAAATCTAAATTCGGTCAACCCCCGAATTTTTACTATTACAAGCATTCATCCACACAAAACGAATCTCGACATGTCCGAGAGTTTAATAACGAATAATCATGGCAAAATTAAATAGCAATTAATTAAACGAATAATTAACAATTAATTTGAACCATGGTAGTCGGAATCCCTGCAAGGTAGAACACAATTGAACACATACATGAACACGAAACCAAACGCTCTGATACCAATTGCTGGAATTCGATATCCCGGGGTATCAAAAATTGCGGAACCGATGACCCCGACCGAAATCCCGTCGCCGGAAACCGATCACGAACCACCGCACGAGCCGGAGCTCGACCGAGCACCGCACGGGCGAACCCGCGCGCCCCGCCGAGCCCCCGCCCAGCCTAGCCCTAGCGATCGCCGGGGATGCACGCGCATCCCCGTGGGGCTGTTCCGAACAGCCCCCGGCGGTGAGTCCGGCGACTCACCGCCACCGCCGAGGAGGGCGGTGCGCCCAGCGCACCAGCCGCGGCCCAGCCGCGGCTCGCCCGACGATCGACCCCACGGTCGATCGCGTGCCCCGGCGTCCAGCCGGGGCGTCCTCGTGTGGGCCCCGCGATCGATGCCCTAGGGCTCGATCGCACCCCTCGGCTCCCAGCCGAGGGTCCTTCGAACGTTCGCCGGGGATCTCGAATCCCCGTCCCCGAAGTTCGACGTTTATCCGGATCGTGTGTTCATGCATGTATCACAATTTAATTGAACATATAATCACACAAGGAGTTTTATGATCATACCTTTGATTCGTTGTGCGGAGAAACGAAATCAAGTTAAAGACCTTTGAATCTTCCCACGTATTCCTTGCACTCCGTTCGAACGTCGGGTGGGCGACGATCTATCGAACTCCTATGGATCTCCTTCAACTCTCTAGAATATCAAGTATGATAATCTTGTCTTATGATTTATGAAGGCCATGTAGTGCTTTTATAGGCTACGTAGGGGATCTAAAGGAGGTGGAATATTGGGCTTCCAATATTGAAGATTAAATTGAGCCCAATGCTCAAGTCCATTAATCCTTATCAATATTAATTAATTTATTTTCCACTATATAAATTAATTGCACTCCCAATATTAAACCATATTATATCAAATAATATTTCTCCGATAGTATTATTTATTCCGTGTATTTAAGATTTAAATATCCATGAATAAAATTAATTTATTGCTAATTAATTTATTCATCTCTTTAATCCGAGACTAGTACCATTCAACCTTAATTATTGTGCGGAACGAATCCACTCATGAGGTTTACACAATAATTCCTTATGAACTCATCTCGGGGATATTATCAACCCTTCCGGGATACACTGTCCGGTCAATTATTCACGGCATGCCATATATGAAATATAGTGACCCAACTTAACCGGTAATTAACCCAATAATTAAATCGGTTAATTCCTTTGGTAAATCAAAGTCACTTATATTAAATATACACACCCGCAATAATATCGGGGATTAAGAATAAAATACACTGAGACTCGAATCGATTATCGCCGGCAATCCTAATCGATGAATCTCAACGATCCGCTCAATACACCAAGTGTACAAGTGTGATAAAATAATTAAGATAAATTATTTTCTCTCTCACACAACGACTATACCGATGGGTTGGTCCGGGTCCATCTAGGTCGTGAGCCACTGTTTGATTAAATACGAGTAACCGATAGTATGATCTTCTGTGTGCCCATGCAACACCATACTAACTACAACGTATAAAATCTAGGACTATGATTTGCATATATTTAATTAACAATAATTAAAAGCAAACAATTGTTTATTAATTTAATAGATTAAATGCTATGACCGGGAGTTTACGGTTACTTAAATCTAGACATTAAGTACACAACTCCAACAGTATTTGTTTCACGCGGTGGTATATTAATACTCTGTGTTGATAAGTTTCAGATTGAAGTTGTTCATGAAACCTTGATTCCTACTGATGAAGAGAAAAATGAGCAGTGTTACCTTTCTGTACATGACAGACCATTTCATGTTGAGTACAATCGCCCAGTACGCAATGGTGGTAATGCAATCAAAGCCAAACAAAATCCGGAGAAGCAAAAACAAACCAAAAAGCCTTCTTCGAAAAAGCGTGCTGCAGCCACGGATATTGAAATGCCCGTTTCTAGATCATGCAGACAACGTGCTTCTAAGCACAGTACTCCTGGTCCAAGTGGGCATGTGTGTTGTAGGCCTATGTGCTGTTGGCGTACACTTTGTTGCCCGCATGAAGATGCTTCTGAGTTGGACAGACGACTGACTGGGCTTTTGAGGGCCAAATTGAGAGCCGAGCATGAACGGATTTTGTCTGATGAGGGATTGATTGCAGATTTTGCTGGATATATCTTTGAGCGGATTAAAGGCATCACTCCACAACAATGTCATGAGAGCGCGTCTCTGCATGAGTCACCGGGAGATCTGCGCCGACCTGTATCGCCGATCATATCAGACAATAATACAGCGAGTGAGGCTGCCGGAGAAGCCGACGTCCAAAATCAGACAGTTGCTGCCGGAGAGGTCGAAAAAAACCACGTTCAACCTGAGCAAGATCCTGTTTCTGATACCGTCGAAGTCGGCCAAATATTCACAGTCCCTGTTTCTGATACCGTCGAAGTCGGCCAAACCACTGATCCCAACGACTTAGTGATGTCTATTGTTGTACAACTTTCAGCAGATGAAGCCAGTGTCCTAGAACCGACACTCCCTGCTGGAGAAGTCGAAGAAAACATTGACCTATCGCCAACAGTTGATACCGGGATGGTAGCTGATGTGGCCAGTGTCGTAGCCTCGACAACCGCTGTAGCTGATCACTTGGCGGCAGTTGATCTCGAAAGTTCATCAAACGCAGCTGATCCCACCGATCAGCTCACAATGAATCCCACAGATGCGTGCGAACATGTTGGTAGGCCAATTGTTTTCTCCCCGTAGGCTGAGAACTCGTAAGCCTGAAGCGGCGAAAAAATGCTCCCCAAACTCCCAATGAAGGACTTGAAGCCGTTGGAAAAGCATATCGGTCGTTTCTGAGACCATCCAAACGGACCAAATCTTCTGTCAATTGTGTACATTTCCGTGGCACGCAAATTACCGTGAAATGGAAAACGTTTCTTGACATTGAAAACGTGGATTGGGACTTCGACGGGGAGGTAACCATTGTAAATTTAAGGTATATAGTAGTATAATTCAGAAATAAAGTTTATATACTTACCAACTAGTATTTTTATATCAGGTGATGACTACCTTCTGCAATTACGTGGAGTTAAAAATGGTAAAGGAAAAGTGGCCTCATGAATCCTTCGTAATTTTACCCCCAAACTATTTTGTAAGTTTTCACAGACTCCGTGGTATGAACTCAATAAAATCTAGCTCACTTATGACCTTATATATTTTCGTTGCACTTTTTCAGTTTTGCTTCAAACATGCTTACAACTCATTCAACAATCCAAATTGGGAACTCCCAGTCAGTTTATATGACGATGTGGAATGGTTCAGATTTTCCCACGTAAGCACTACAATCATATACCCTAAATCACAAACTATGAACACTAATTAAGCACTCATGATATCGTTTACTTACTTTATGTGAAGGCCGTCATGGTTTGTCATCTTCCGGGACATTGGGTCGTAGTTCGAATTTGTTTTGATGATTGGACTGTCGAGCTGTATGACTCGTTAGATCATAACTATGAGCCTGGTGTGAACCCTCGCGCCCCAGAGTTCAAGTGTTTGTTGAAGGTCTTACCTCGAATGTTGGAGAAAACAGGTTACTGGGAAAGAAAAAGATTACCTGTGAAAACGGGAGACTTCAAGCTCAAGGTCATGCCAGCCGAAGAACAATTTGCCCAAGATGACAACCACTCTTGCGGTCTTTTCTGCACAATGTATTTGGAACGATTGCTCACCGACCCATCATTGTATCGTAACGCGGACGACATCGATATTAAAGCTGTCAGAAAAAACATAGCACTGAAGATATTTTGGATGTCCTGCAAAGACATTGAACTCCCTTTTCGATTAAGGGATAGATAACAGTTGGTTTCGTTTTGGTTTGCAAGAGAGTAAACTTTTTATATACTGTATGCCGTTGTATGTATAACTGTGTGGTTGATCAGCGCCGTGTGCAAAACTATCAATGACTGTATCTAAAAAAAAATTGTTGATCACCGTGTGCACTTACGGTCTTGTATCAGCACGAACCACAACTGTGATATATCTCACGGTGTAAATTTACCGTGTGTACTTTCGGTCGTGTATGTTCACGATTCACGACACTGTTTTAATAATGTCATCTATAAACATTTCACGGTATACCAATGCCCCGTGGCACGGTTTTACAATATACCGTGATATACCTGATGGAGTTATATTCTAAATGTCTAGTTTAGTGACAATATGGAACTCCTTATCTGTGTTTTACATTATCTAATAATCAAACTGTCGGCATTTTGTCTTTCTTGTACTTGAATGCAATAGTCCTAGATATATACGTTGTAGACAGTATGGCGTGAGGAGACACGCGGAAGATCATACTGTCGGTTACTCGTATACTATCGAACAGAAGCTCACGACTTAGATGGACAGGGACAATCCATCGGTACGTCGTAGTGTGACTGGGTAATAGTTGGTCTTGACTATTATGTTACACTTGTACACTTGGTGTATTGGGCAGGACCACGGGAGGGCGTTCGATTTATACTAATCGACGTAATCGAACTAGACCTCAGAGATTACGGATATACGAATTCCTAATCCCTATATAATTATAGGTGCGTGTGTCCAATTCTCGGTTCTTTAACTTGCCAATGAGTGAGACTAATTGATTAGTCGAGATACTCGGTAAATTGGGAATCGTAATTGTACACACGGCATGCTATAGATTATAGACAGGAAACCGTGTCCCGTTTATCGGGTTGATAACGTCCCCGAGATGAGCTCATAAAGTTTATCATGTAAACCCTGCAGGTGGATTTGTTCCACATGATAATAAGGATGAGTGGTACTAGTCTCGGATAACAAGAGACGAATTAATTTAATTATTAGTAATTAAATAAATTCGTGGACGTTCGATATATTAAACACGGGGAAAGTCGTATATGTAATTTCGGCGGATTTATTATTGTTGAAATAATATTAAAATTAATTTCGGGAATTCAATTATTATTTTATAGTGGAGTTAATAATAATAAAAATTGGAATTGATTAATTAAGGAATTGCGTTTACGTATTCCAAGTTAATTAATATTTCAATTTAGCCCTTAATTAATTTATCCTTAGGTCCCTAACGTAGCTCTATATAAACCCCCTCCCTTACCCTCTCTTAACCTACAATTCGCCGCAACATTTATTTTTGCTGAGAAAAATAATTGCGTTAGCGCAAATATATTTTTCACTGTAAAAATAAAAGGTTAACGCAAATAAAAATTTTTATTCTCTCATTGAGAATAATGATTCGGAGGTTGAGACAGAGAGCGTATAGACGGGAGAACTCCAGCGGATCGTTGCCCACACAACGGTTGGAGACGGGATCGGAGAATACGTTAGAAGCTCTAAGGTCTCAACAATCGACCGAGAAGGTATGAGATCGGAACTTCTTTTTCCGCAATTATTCGATCTAAAATTACCTCGTTGATCATACATGAACGTAGATCGGGTTCCGGGGTTGTGGGTTGTATTCCTCGACTACTGGGGGTTCTAGGACCTTCGGATCGGTAGTCGGATGAGGAAAAACGACCCGGAAACGAGCCCGGAACAGCAACGTCGCGTTGCTGTTCGCGGAGAAACGGCGACCGCCGTTTCCAAACGGCGCCCGCCGTTTTGGCCTTTTTCTGGCAGCCCGCTCGGTTCGCGCGGTTGTCCTTCGGGGCAATGGCTGGGCGTGAATCGGGGCGCGGGCTGGAAAAACGAACGAAGTAGCGACTTCGGAGGTCGACTGGTGATGGAGTTATATTCTAAATGTCTAGTTTAGTGACAATATGTAACTCCTTATCTGTGTTTTATTATCTATTAATCAAACTGTCAGCATTTTGTCTTTCATGTACTTAAATGCAATAGTCCTAGATATATACGTTGTAGACAGTATGGCGTGAGGAGACACGCGGAAGATCATACTGTCGGTTACTCGTATATTATCGAACAGAAGCTCACGACTTAGATGGACAGGGACAATCCATCGGTACGTCGTAGTGTGACTGGGTAATAGTTGGTCTTGACTATTATGTTACACTTGTACACTTGGTGTATTGAGCAGGACCACGGGAGGGCGTTCGATTTATACTAATCGACGTAATCGAACTAGACCTCAGAATTACGGGTTTACGAATTCTTAATCCCTATATAATTATAGGTGCGTGTGTCCAATTCTCGGTTCTTTAACTTGCCAATGAGTGAGACTATTTGATTAGTCGAGATACTCGGTAAATTGGGAATCGGAATTGTACACACGGCATGCTATAGATTATAGACAGGAAACCGTGTCCCGTTTATCGGGTTGATAACGTCCCCGAGATGAGCTCATAAAGTTTATCATGTAAACCCTGCAGGTGGATTTGTTCCACATGATAATAAGGATGAGTGGTACTAGTCTCGGATAATAAGAGACGAATTAATTTAATTATTAGTAATTAAATAAATTCGTGGACGTTCGATATCTTAAACACGGGGAAAGTCGTATATGTAATTTCGGCGGATTTATTATTGTTGAAATAATATTAAAATTAATTTCGGGAATTCAATTATTATTTTATAGTGGAGTTAATAATAATTAAAATTGAAATCGATTAATTAAGGAATTGCTTTTACGTATTCCAAGTTAATTAATATTTCAATTTAGCCCTTAATTAATTTATCCTTAGGTCCCTAACGTAGCTCTTTTTAAACCCCCTCCCTTACCCTCTCTAACCCTAACATTCGCCGCAATTTTCATTTTTCATCTGAGAATAATTATTTTGCTTAGCGCAAAAATATTTTTCTCTGTGTGAAAAATAAAGTTAACGCAATTATAATTTTATTCTCTCATTGAGAATAATTATACCGTGGTTCAGACAGAGAGAGTATAGACGGGAGAACTCCAGCGGATCGTTGCCCACACAGCGGTTGGAGTCGGGAAGAGAATACGTTAGAAGCTCTAAGGTCTCAACAATCGACCGATAAGGTATGAGATCGGATCTCTATATTCCGCATTTATTCGCTCTCAATTTTCTCGTTGATCATACATGAACAAGGATCGGGTCCCGTGGCTTGGATGTGATATTCTCGGACTGCTGGGAGGTTTCTGACCTCCGGCGTGGCAGTCGGATCGAGAAAATCGCGTCGGAACAGCCGGAACGGGCGAACGGGGTCGCTGTTCGCAGCAGGCAGGCGCCCGCCTGAGGGGCAAGCGCCCGCTCGCGACAGGTCGCGGGCGCTCGCCTGGGCAGCAAGCGCTCGCTTGCCTTGCTGCGCGAGCGCTCGCCTGGTGACCAAGCGGTCGCTTGCTCCGGGCAGATCGCGAGCCGCGGCTTCGGCTGCGGCGGACGCGCGATCTCTTGGGCGGGAGGCCATGGCTGTCTGAGGGTGACCTCCAGAAGTCGATTGGGGACGTCCGGATGTTCGAGGGTTCGAACGGACGTGTCCCGGAGAGTCGATTTCCAACAATTGGTATCAGAGCCGGTTATGCGTTCTTGTATTGTTTGCGAGTTTGTTTTGCAGGTAACCCGATTATTATGGTCATATGTTTATGTACTGTATGTTGTGGTTTGTTAAACTCTCGGGGTTGTCGAGATCTTTGGTTTTGAATCGTTGCTTGCTTGTAATAGTTAAAACGACGGGTTGAGTCGTTTAGGTTTTATTTTCGTTTTTCGTTTATCCGGGTGTATAGGATCGATCGATATGTATAGGATCGATGCCGGAAGTAGTTAGCTTTATTATGTAATGTTGCTGCTGCTTGGTGGATCGAGACGAGATCGAAGACCGGACGAACGGGGGTCGAGGAGTCGAACCCGCGGCTGCTGAAGGGCAAACGGCGGTCGCCGTTTCGCTGGACTTCGGGCAGCAGCTCCGCGGGGGTTCGACGGACATCACGGATCGCTTGTCGAAGGCCCGGGACGATACTCCAGTGGGAGGGGTTCGTCTCTTGGTCCTTAGACGAGTCGGTGATGGATCGAGACCTAGACGAGCAACGAGATGAAGATCCGAGGAGACGTGCATCGAAGATTTTAAAGACCATAATAATCGGGCCACGTTAAATGCTTTCTATGTGTTTACGTGTTTTATTATGCTTTAATTTCATATGCATGTGCTTGTTAATCCCTTTCGTAAAAACTAAGTGGGAGAGGGATTGGAAACAATCCCGCGGTCTCCATTCTCTGTTTTGATGGTGATGTGTGTCGCTTACGAGTTGGCTTTAGTGTCATCCTCCCTATCGGATAAAGTTGACACACGGATATCACTGGATCAAAATTCGAATTCAATTCCATTTATAGAATTGAACTCTTAAGTTTTTCAAAGCAATGCCTAATCTGTCTTTCAAAGACTAATTTCAACTCGACTCATTCTCACCCCGGGGAGTGGAATGGAGCCAAAGCGCTTGGTTATGTCGATGACACAGATTAGAGACATTCGAGTCATTTGATGACTAGATCGATTGTCTGGTTGGCTCCCTCACTTTGTGAGAGATAGGGCTCAATTGCATGATTGATCGCTGGTTAGAAACTTCGAGTTTCACTTACGAGATATCAAGCTTTGATTAACGAAATTGTGAAATTTATTAAATGGAATTCAATTAACAAAGTTGTTTGTTTAGTAAACGTCCACACTATCGTGGCTTACTAGACGGAAACGGAACTTTGGGTTAATTGAGGCTCGACAGTTATAGGAAATCGTAAAGGGACCGCATGTCAACGTAAACGTCCACACTAACGTGGCTTGCGGTGGGCGTGTAGTTTCCGAGCGGTTAACTTAGTACTGAGAAATGGTATACACTTAGGTACGCTTTACAATATCCTCCCCATCGGAGTCACTGCTGTAATGATGTACGACCAAAGCAAAAGTCCAGTTATAAAATCGTTTGGACTAGTATACGTCCACATGAACGTGGCATGCTAGTCTGATGGGATTTTAGGATTGATTGGTAAATTTAATGATATTAATTAAGGGAGTTAATATCGAATTAAATTTGACAGTTTGATTTGTCTCTTTTATAGATATGGCACTCAACCCGCTGTCCATTATACTAAAAGAAAACAAACTCATTGGTCCGAACTATGTTGATTGGAAACGAAACTTGGACATTGTCCTAACTGCTGAGGAGTACAAATATGTACTCCATGAGGTTTGTCCTGATGAACCTATTGACACCTCCACTCCTGAGGAAAAGGAAGCTCATCGGAAGTGGGTCAAGGCTGATCAGATGGCGCGGTGCTACATTTTGGCTTCTATGTCAAATGTGCTGCAACATCAGCATGAGGCCATGACCACTGCCTATGATATGATGCTTAACCTCAAGGAGATGTTTGGTAGTCAGGATAGGGCAGCTAGGCAAGATGCTATGAGAAAACTAATGACGGCCACTATGTCCGAAGGAACGCCCGTGAGGGATCACGTTCTTAGGATGATAGGCTATCTGAATGAGATAGAGATTATGGGAGGAGCTATCGATGGGGAAACCCAGATCGATATAGTGCTCCAGTCTCTGCCTAGGAGTTTTGAGCAGTTCCGCCTGAACTATAACATGAACAAGAGGTTATATTCGTTGGCGGAGCTCCTGACTGAACTCCAGGCGGCAGAGGGAATCTTTAAGAAATCTCATGCACTTGTGGCTGTGAAACTTCCTGGTCCTCCGGGGACTAAGAGGAAGAAGAAGCAAGGACGGAAACCCAGTGGACCCAGCAATGGTGGACCACGGAATGGAGTGAACAAGCCCAAGGGCAAGTGTTT
Source organism: Euphrasia confusa (assembly GCA_954870475.1). Classification (NCBI taxonomy): domain Eukaryota; kingdom Viridiplantae; phylum Streptophyta; class Magnoliopsida; order Lamiales; family Orobanchaceae; genus Euphrasia; species Euphrasia confusa. The sequence goes on from OX940966.1 coordinate 21,251,802, forward strand.
CCGTTGCAAGCAGTCTGGACATTGGAAGTCTAATTGTCCTCTCAGACAAGGAGGTATGAACTTTTCCCTAGTCACTGAAACATGTTTAGCGGTGTTATCCACCGGTACCTGGTGTGTGGATACGGGAGCCACTGATCATGTCTGCAATTCTTTGCAGGGGTTCCAGGAAACCCGGCGGCTTAGAGAGGGAGAGATCACTATCTACATGGGCAACGCTACGAAAGTGGCGGCAGTTGCAGTGGGAGATATTCATTTGTCTTTTAATAATAAAGTTTTGGTATTGAATAATTGCCTTTATGTATCGAATTTTAGAAAGAACCTTGTTTCGGTTTCTAAATTGGTTTTGAATAAATATTCTGTTTCTTTTGATAGTTCTGTTATTATCAAAAAGAATGGTGAGTATATCTGTTCTGGTACATTGATAGGCAACTTATATATACTGAATCCTGATTATTCCACGATGCAACGAGTAGAGTCAAATAACACATCTAGTACCAATAAGAGAAAGGAGCCTTCTAGAATGAATCAAAAGTACTTATGGCATCTTAGGCTAGGTCATATTAACTTGGGCAGGATTCAAAGGTTGATAACTGATGGGATACTCAGTGGTGTGAAAGATGAGGACTTTCCGACCTGTGAATCATGCCTGGAAGGAAAAATGACCAAGCGACCCTTTAGTGATAAGGGGTATAGATCAAAGGAAGTACTGGAGTTGATTCACTCTGATTTGTGCGGCCTTTATCTGTCCAAGCGAGAGGAGGTTACGAATATTTTGTAACCTTCACTAATGATTACTCAAGGTATGGTTTTATATACCTGATGCGCCGCAAGAGCGAGTGCTTTGACAAGTTCAAGGAGTACAAAGCTCTTGTGGAGAACCTTCATGGTAAAACCATAAAGACTCTACGATCTGATCGTGGAGGAGAGTACCTCTCGGGAGAGTTTAAGGCGTACTTATTAGAGAATGGGATTGACTCCCAGATGACTGCACCATACACGCCCCAGCAGAATGGTGTAGCAGAAAGAAGGAATAGGACTCTTATGGAAATGGTAAGATCTATGATGAGTTATTCAGACCTACCAGTTTCGTTCTGGGGATATGCCTTGGAAACAGCGGCGTATATCCTGAACTTAGTTCCTTCTAAATCAGTCCCTAAGACGCCCTCGGAATTGTGGACCGGGCGAAAGCCGAACTTGAAACACATTCGAATCTGGGGTTGTCCAGCACATGTGCTGAAGCATGGGGCTGATAAGTTGGAATCTCGTTCAGATATTCGGTTGTTTATAGGATATCCTAGAGGAACGAAAGGTGGTCTATTTTATAGTCCTCAGGACCAGAAGATCGTTGTTAGCACCAACGCTCGGTTCTTGGAAGAGGATTATATAATGGACCACAAGCCCAAGAGTGAGATAATACTGAATGAACTGAGAGGGGACGATCAAGGCTTAGATCCAACCGAACCGAGTGATACGTCACCACAGTCTGCACCTGTGGTTACTGAGGTTACACCGGAGCGTCGTCGTAGTGGGAGGGTTGTTCGACAACCCGATAGGTTCATGTTTATAGGTGAGTCTTTGGACTTGTTACCTGGAGAACATGAAGCCGATCCCTGGACCTACGGCGAGGCGCTTAAAGATCAAGATGCTCAGTCTTGGCAAAAAGCGATGAAATCTGAGATTGAATCAATGGATTCAAATCAGGTCTGGAATCTTGTAGCACCGCCCAAAGGTGTAAAAGCCATTGGTTGCAAGTGGGTGTACAAGAGAAAAAGAGGGTCTGACGGGAAGGTGGAAACCTTCAAGGCTAGGCTTGTTGCGAAAGGGTATACTCAGAAAGAAGGGATCGATTATGAGGAAACCTTTTCGCCGGTAGCAATGCTAAAGTCGATCCGGATTCTTTTGTCTATAGCAGCTCATATGGATTATGAGGTGTGGCAAATGGACGTCAAGACAGCATTCTTGAATGGGAATCTTGACGAGACCATTTACATGAGACAGCCAGAAGGTTTCATTAAGAAAGGCCAAGAGCATCTAGTGTGTAAGCTAAACCGATCCATTTATGGATTGAAGCAAGCTTCTAGATCTTGGAACATGCGGTTTGATGAGGATATCCAGTCTTATGGATTCATTCAAAGCATGGACGAGTCGTGTGTATACCGGAGAAGTGACGGAAACAGTGTGGCGTTTCTCGTGCTTTATGTAGACGACATCCTTCTAATTGGCAACAATGTGAAGATGTTGTCAGACATAAAGGGATGGTTGTCCAAGCAATTCGATATGAAAGACTTAGGACAAGTTGGGCATGTTCTTGGGATCAAGGTTATAAGGGATCGCCGGAAAAGAACATTAAGCTTGTCCCAGGCTTCATATATTGATACGATTCTGGCTCGTTTCAACATGCAGAATTCCAAGAGAGGTGCTCAACCTTTCTGCCATGGAATTCATCTATCTAAAGACATGTGTCCTAAAACACAAAAGGAGATAGATTACATGAAGAAGGTTCCTTATGCTTCGGCAGTAGGAAGTCTAATGTATGCCATGTTGTGCACGAGACCTGATATCTGCTATGCCGTGGGCATGGTAGCTAGATATCAGAGTAACCCTGGACAGGGTCACTGGACTGCTGTAAAGAACATACTTAAGTACCTGCGAAGGACTAGGAATTATGTTCTGAGTTACAAAGCGTCCGAGTTGATTCCTATTGGTTACACAGACTCGGATTTCCAATCTGATAAGGATCAGCGAAAGTCTACATCAGGCTATGTGTTCACATTGGGAGGTGGAGCAGTCTCATGGAAGAGTGTTAAGCAGAAATGCATTTCGGACTCTACCATGGAAGCCGAATATGTAGCAGCCTCTGAGGCAGCTAAAGAATCTGTGTGGCTCCGGAACTTCCTTATGGACTTGGATGTGGTTCCTAAGATGCCTAGAGCTATCACAATTTATTGTGACAATAGCGGTGCAGTGGCAAATGCAAAGGAACCACGAGCCCACAATGCGAGTAAACACATAGATCGCAAGTACCACCTGATTAGAGACATCGTCAGGAGAGGCGATGCGGTTGTCACCAAGATTGCATCAGCGGATAACCTGGCTGACCCCTTTACGAAGGCACTTCCAGCGGAAGCGTTCAAGAGACACGTGAAGGGGATGGGTATCGGATGTATGGTAGAGGGCAACTAGAGGTTTAGTATAAGTGGTAGATTGATGGAGTTATATTCTAAATGTCTAGTTTAGTGACAATATGGAACTCCTTATCTGTGTTTTATTATCTATTAATCAAACTGTCAGCATTTTGTCTTTCATGTACTTAAATGCAATAGTCCTAGATATATACGTTGTAGACAGTATGGCGTGAGGAGACACGCGGAAGATCATACTGTCGGTTACTCGTATATTATCGAACAGAAGCTCACGACTTAGATGGACAGGGACAATCCATCGGTACGTCGTAGTGTGACTGGGTAATAGTTGGTCTTGACTATTATGTTACACTTGTACACTTGGTGTATTGAGCAGGACCACGGGAGGGCGTTCGATTTATACTAATCGACGTAATCGAACTAGACCTCAGAATTACGGGTTTACGAATTCTTAATCCCTATATAATTATAGGTGCGTGTGTCCAATTCTCGGTTCTTTAACTTGCCAATGAGTGAGACTATTTGATTAGTCGAGATACTCGGTAAATTGGGAATCGGAATTGTACACACGGCATGCTATAGATTATAGACAGGAAACCGTGTCCCGTTTATCGGGTTGATAACGTCCCCGAGATGAGCTCATAAAGTTTATCATGTAAACCCTGCAGGTGGATTTGTTCCACATGATAATAAGGATGAGTGGTACTAGTCTCGGATAATAAGAGACGAATTAATTTAATTATTAGTAATTAAATAAATTCGTGGACGTTCGATATCTTAAACACGGGGAAAGTCGTATATGTAATTTCGGCGGATTTATTATTGTTGAAATAATATTAAAATTAATTTCGGGAATTCAATATTTATTTTATAGTGGAGTTAATAATAATTAAAATTGAAATCGATTAATTAAGGAATTGCTTTTACGTATTCCAAGTTAATTAATATTTCAATTTAGCCCTTAATTAATTTATCCTTAGGTCCCTAACGTAGCTCTTTTTAAACCCCCTCCCTTACCCTCTCTAACCCTAACATTCGCCGCAATTTTCATTTTTCATCTGAGAATAATTATTTTGCTTAGCGCAAAAATATTTTTCTCTGTGTGAAAAATAAAGTTAACGCAATTATAATTTTATTCTCTCATTGAGAATAATTATACCGTGGTTGAGACAGAGAGAGTATAGACGGGAGAACTCCAGCGGATCGTTGCCCACACAGCGGTTGGAGTCGGGAAGAGAATACGTTAGAAGCTCTAAGGTCTCAACAATCGACCGATAAGGTATGAGATCGGATCTCTATATTCCGCATTTATTCGATCTCAATTTTCTCGTTGATCATACATGAACAAGGATCGGGTCCCGTGGCTTGGATGTGATATTCTCGGACTGCTGGGAGGTTTCTGACCTCCGGCGTGGCAGTCGGATCGAGAAAATCGCGTCGGAACAGCCGGAACGGGCGAACGGGGTCGTTGTTCGCAGCAGGCAGGCGCCTGCCTGAGGGGCAAGCGCCCGCTCGCGACAGGTCGCGGGCGCTCTCCTGGGCAGCAAGCGCTCGCTTGCCTTGCTGCGCGAGCGCTCGCCTGGTGACCAAGCGGTCGCTTGCTCCGGGCAGATCGCGAGCCGCGGCTTCGGCTGCGGCGGACGCGCGATCTCTTGGGCGGGAGGCCATGGCTGTCTGAGGGTGACCTCCAGAAGTCGATTGGGGACGTCCGGATGTTCGAGGGTTCGAACGGACGTGTCCCGGAGAGTCGATTTCCAACAACTGGGAGCGTTCGGATGTTCGAGTGATCGAACGAACGCCTCCCGGGTAGTCGATTTCCAACAATTGGTATCAGAGACGGTTATGCGTTCTTGTATTGTTTGCGAGTTTGTTTTGCAGGTCACCCGATTATTATGGTCATGTTTATTGTACTGTAATTTTTTGTGGTTTGTTAAACTCTCGGGGTTGTCGAGATTTTTGTTTTTAACGTTGCTTGTTTGTAATAGATTAAAACGACGGGTTGAGTCGTTTAGGGTTTTCTATTTCGTTTTCGTTTATCCGGGTGTATAGGATCGATCGATATGTATAGGATCGATGCCGGATGTAGTTAGTATTACTTATGTAATGTTGCTGCTGCTTGGTGGATCGAGACGAGATCGAGGGCCGGACGAACGAGGGTCGAGAAGTCGAACCCGCGGCTGCTGAAGGGAAAAACGGCGGTCGCCGTTTCTCAAACGGCGGTCGCCGTTTCGCTGGTTTTCGGGCAGCAGCTCCGCGGGGTTCGACGAACGTCACGGATCGCTTGTCGAGGGCCCGGGACGATACTCCAGTGGGAGGGGTTCATCTTTTGGTCCTTAGACAAGTCGGTGATGGATCGAGACCGAGACGAGCAACGAGACGAAGATCCGAGAAGACGTGCATCGAAGATTTTAAGGCCATAATAATCGGGCCACGTTAAATGCATTTTGTGTGTTTACGTGCGTTTTTATTATGCTTTAACTCTATATGCATGCTTGTTATCCCTTTCACAAAAACTAAGTGGGAGAGGGATTGGAAACAATCCCGCGGTCTCCATTCTCTGTTTTGATGGTGATGTGTGTCGCTTACGAGTTGGCTTTAGTGTCATCCTCCCTATCGGATAAAGTTGACACACGGATATCACTGGATCAAAATTCGAATTCAAATTCCGTTTATAGAATTGAACACTTAAGTTTTTCAAAGCAATGCCTAATCTGTCTTTCAAAGACTAATTTCAACTCGACTCATTCTCACCCCGGGGAGTGGAATGGAGCCAAAGCGCTTGGTTATGTCGATGACACAGATTAGAGACATTCGAGTCATTTGATGGCTAGATCGATTGTCTGGTTGGCTCCCTCACCTAGTGAGAGATAGGGCTCAATTGCATGATTGATCGCTGGTTAGAAACTTCGAGTTTCACTTACGAGATATCAAGCTTTGATTAATGAGATTGTGAAATTTAATAAATGTAAGAGTAAATTAACAAAGTTGTTTGTTTTAGTAAACGTCCACACTATCGTGGCTTGCTAAATGGAAACGGTACTTTGGGTTAATTGAGACTCTATGACATTTAAATAAATGGAATTCAATTAACAAAGTTGTTTGTTTAGTAAACGTCCACACTATCGTGGCTTGCTAGACGGAAACAGAACTTTGGGTTAATTGAGGCTCGACAGTTATAGGAAATCGTAAAGGGACCGCATGTCAACGTAAACGTCCACACTAACGTGGCTTGCGGTGGGCATGTAGTTTCCGAGCGGTTAACTTAGTACTGAGAAATGGTATACACTTAGGTACGCTTTACAGTATCCTCCCCATCGGAGTCACTGCTGTAATGATGTACGACCAAAGTAAAAGTCCAGTTATAAAATCGTTTGGACTAGTATACGTCCACATGAACGTGGCATGCTAGTCTGATGGGATTTTAGGATTGATTGGTAAATTTAATGATATTGATTAAGGGAGTTGATATCGAATTAAATTTGACGGTTTGATTTGTCTCTTTTATAGATATGGCACTTAACCCGCTGTCTATACTAAAAGAAAACAAGCTCACTGGTCCGGATTATAATGATTGGAAAGGAAACTTGGACATTGTCCAGACTGATAAAACTTCTAATCCCACTGAAGTCTTAACTGATGAGGACATTAAAGATGAACTCAGGAAGATGTTAAGAAATAGTGCGGAAGCCGGGCAAGAGGTGATTAACTTACTCAAGAAATTCGGTCCTCTTAAGGAATCACTTGAAAGCGATTCCAAAAGAATGGAATTTGTGAGTGAGTTAAGAAAATCACAAATGATTGCGGCTGTGAAGTTAGATCTTTCTAGGCCTCCGGGCGGCAAAAGAAAGAAAAGGCATCAATGGAAACCCAGTGGACCCAGAAATGGTGCACCACAGATTGGAGTGAACCAGCCCAAGGGCAAGTGTTTCCGTTGCAAGCAGTCTGGACATTGGAAGTCTAATTGTCCTCTCAGACAAGGAGGTATGAACTTTTCCTTAGTCACTGAAACATGTTTAGCGGTGTTATCCACCGGTACCTGGTGTGTGGATACATGAGCCACTGATCATGTCTGCAATTCTTTGCAGGGGTTCCAGGAAACCCGGCGGCTTAGAGAGGGAGAGATCACTATCTACATGGGCAACGCTATGAAAGTGGCGGCAGTTGCAGTGGGAGATGTTCATTTATCTTTTAATAATAAAGTTTTGGTATTGAATAATTGTCTTTATGTACCGAATTTTAGAAAGAACCTTGTTTCGGTTTCTAAATTGGTTTTGAATAAATATTTTGTTTCTTTTGATAGTTCTGTTATTATCAAAAAGAATGGTGAGTATATCTGTTCTGGTACATTGATAGGCAACTTATCTATACTGAATCCTGATTATTCCACGATGCAACGAGTAGAGTCGAATAATACATCTAGTACCAATAAGAGAAAGGAGCCTTCTAGGATGAATCAAAAGTACTTATGGCATCTTAGGCTAGGTCATATTAACTTGGGTAGGATTCAAAGGTTGATAACTGATGGAATACTCAGTGGTGTGAAAGATGAGGACTTTCCAACCTGCGAATCATGCCTGGAAGGAAAAATGACCAAGCGACCCTTTAGTGATAAGGGGTATAGATCCAAGGAAGTACTGGAATTGATTCACTCTGATTTGTGCGGGCCTTTATCTGTCCAAGCGAGAGGAGGTTATGAATATTTCGTAACCTTCACTGATGATTACTCAAGGTATGGTTTTATATACCTGATGCGCCGCAAGAGCGAGTGCTTTGACAAGTTCAAGGAGTACAAAGCTCTTGTGGAGAACCTTCATGGTAAAACCATAAAGACTCTACGATCTGATCGTGGAGGAGAGTACCTCTCGGGAGAGTTTAAGGCGCACTTATTAGAGAATGGGATTGACTCCCAGATGACTGCACCATACACGCCCCAGCAGAATGGTGTAGCAGAAAGAAGGAATAGGACTCTTATGGAAATGGTAAGATCTATGATGAGTTATTCAGAACTACCAGTTTCGTTCTGGGGATATGGCTTGGAAACAGCGGCGTATATCCTGAACTTAGTTCCTTCTAAATCAGTCCCTAAGACGCCCTCGGAATTGTGGACCGGGCGAAAGCCAAATTTGAAACACATTTGGGTCTGGGGTTGTCCAGCACATGTGCTGAAGCATGGGGCTGATAAGTTGGAATCTCGTTCAGATATTCGGTTGTTTATAGGATATCCTAGAGGAACGAAAGGTGGTCTATTTTATAGTCCTAAGGACCAGAAGATCGTTGTTAGCACCAACGCTCGGTTCTTGGAAGAGGATTATATAATGGACCACAAGCCCAAGAGTGAGATAATACTAAACGAACTGAGAGGGGACGATCAAGGCTTAGATCCAACCGAACCGGGTGATACGCCACCACAGTCTGCACATGTAGTTACTGAGGTTACACCGGAGCCTCGTCGTAGTGGGAGGGTTGTTCGACAACCCGATAGGTTCATGTTTATAGGTGAGTCTTCGGACTTGTTACCTGGAGAACATGAAGCCGATCCCTGGACCTATGGCGAGGCGCTTAAAGATCAAAATGCTCAGTCTTGGCAAAAAGCGATGAAATCTGAGATTGAATCAATGGATTCAAATCAGGTCTGGAATCTTGTAGCACCGCCCAAAGGTGTAAAAGCCATTGGTTGCAAGTGGGTGTACAAGAGGAAAATAGGGTCTGACGGGAAGGTTGAAACCTTCAAGGCTAGGCTTGTTGCGAAAGGGTATACTCAGAAAGAAGGGATCGATTATGAGGAAACCTTTTCGCCGGTAGCTATGCTAAAGTCGATCCGGATTCTTTTGTCTATAGCATCTTATATGGATTATGAGGTGTGGCAAATGGACGTCAAGACAGCATTCTTGAATGGGAATCTTGACGAGACCATTTACATGAGACAGCCAGAAGGTTTCATTAAGAAAGGCCAAGAGCATCTAGTGTGTAAGCTAAACCGATCCATTTATGGATTGAAGCAAGCTTCTAGATCTTGGAACATGCGGTTTGATGAGGTTATCCAGTCTTATGGATTCATTCAAAGCATGGACGAGTCGTGTGTATACCGGAGATGTGACGGAAACAGTGTGGCGTTTCTCGTGCTTTATGTAGACGACATCCTTCTAATTGGCAACAATGTGAAGATGTTGTCGGACATAAAGGGATGGTTGTCCAAGCAATTCGATATGAAAGACTTAGGACAAGTTGGGCATGTTCTTGGGATCAAGGTTATAAGGGATCGCCATAAAAGAACATTAAGCTTGTCCCAGGCTTCATATATTGATACGATTCTGGCTCGTTTCAACATGCAGAATTCCAAGAGAGGTGCTCAACCTTTCTGCCATGGAATTCATCTATCTAAAGACATGTGTCCCAAAACACAAAAGGAGATAGATTACATGAAGAAGGTGCCTTATGCTTCGGCAGTAGGAAGTCTAATGTATGCCATGTTGTGCACGAGACCTGATATCTGCTATGCCGTGGGCATGGTAGCTAGATATCAGAGTAACCCTGGACAGGGTCACTGGACTGCTGTAAAGAACATACTTAAGTACCTGCGAAGGACTAGGAATTATGTTCTGAGTTACAAAGCGTCTGAGTTGATTCCTATTGGTTACACAGACTCGGATTTCCAATCTGATAAGGATCAGCGAAAGTCTACATCAGGCTATGTGTTCACATTGGGAGGTGGAGCAGTCTCATGGAAGAGTGTTAAGCAGAAATGCATTTCGGACTCTACCATGGAAGCCGAATATGTAGCAGCCTCTGAGGCAGCTAAAGAATCTGTGTGGCTCCGGAACTTCCTTATGGACTTGGATGTGGTTCCTAAAATGCCTAGAGCTATCACAATTTATTGTGACAATAGCGGTGCAGTGGCAAATGCAAAGGAACCACGAGCCCACAATGCGAGTAAACACATAGATCGCAAGTACCACCTGATTAGAGACATCGTCAGGAGAGGCGATGCGGTTGTCACCAAGATTGCATCAGCGGATAACCTGGCTGACCCCTTTACGAAGGCACTTCCAGCGGAAGCGTTCAAGAGACACGTGAAGGGGATGGGTATCGGATGTATGGTAGAGGGCAACTAGAGATTTAGTATAAGTGGGAGATTGATGGAGTTATATTCTAAATGTCTAGTTTAGTGACAATATGGAACTCCTTATCTGTGTTTTACATTATCTAATAATCAAACTGTCGGCATTTTGTCTTTCTTGTACTTGAATGCAATAGTCCTAGATATATACGTTGTAGACAGTATGGCGTGAGGAGACACGCGGAAGATCATACTGTCGGTTACTCGTATACTATCGAACAGAAGCTCACGACTTAGATGGACGGGGACAATCCATCGGTACGTCGTAGTGTGACTGGGTAATAGTTGGTCTTGACTATTATGTTACACTTGTACACTTGGTGTATTGGGCAGGACCACGGGAGGGCGTTCGATTTATACTAATCGACGTAATCGAACTAGACCTCAGAGATTACGGATATACGAATTCCTAATCCCTATATAATTATAGGTGCGTGTGTCCAATTCTCGGTTCTTTAACTTGCCAATGAGTGAGACTAATTGATTAGTCGAGATACTCGGTAAATTGGGAATCGTAATTGTACACACGGCATGCTATAGATTATAGACAGGAAACCGTGTCCCGTTTATCGGGTTGATAACGTCCCCGAGATGAGCTCATAAAGTTTATCATGTAAACCCTGCAGGTGGATTTGTTCCACATGATAATAAGGATGAGTGGTACTAGTCTCGGATAACAAGAGACGAATTAATTTAATTATTAGTAATTAAATAAATTCGTGGACGTTCGATATCTTAAACACGGGGAAAGTCGTATATGTAATTTCGGCGGATTTATTATTGTTGAAATAATATTAAAATTAATTTCGGGAATTCAATTATTATTTTATAGTGGAGTTAATAATAATAAAAATTGGAATTGATTAATTAAGGAATTGCGTTTACGTATTCCAAGTTAATTAATATTTCAATTTAGCCCTTAATTAATTTATCCTTAGGTCCCTAACGTAGCTCTATATAAACCCCCTCCCTTACCCTCTCTTAACCTACAATTCGCCGCAACATTTATTTTTGCTGAGAAAAATAATTGCGTTAGCGCAAATATATTTTTCACTGTAAAAATAAAAGGTTAACGCAAATAAAAATTTTTATTCTCTCATTGAGAATAATGATTCGGAGGTTGAGACAGAGAGCGTATAGACGGGAGAACTCCAGCGGATCGTTGCCCACACAACGGTTGGAGACGGGATCGGAGAATACGTTAGAAGCTCTAAGGTCTCAACAATCGACCGAGAAGGTATGAGATCGGAACTTCTTTTTCCGCAATTATTCGATCTAAAATTACCTCGTTGATCATACATGAACTTAGATCGGGTTCCGGGTTGTGGGTTGTATTCCTCGACTACTGGGGGTTCTAGGACCTTCGGATCGGTAGTCGGATGAGGAAAAACGACCCGGAAACGAGCCCGGAACAGCAACGTCGCGTTGCTGTTCGCGGAGAAACGGCGACCGCCGTTTCCAAACGGCGCCCGCCGTTTTGGCCTTTTTCTGGCAGCCCGCTCGGTTCGCGCGGTTGTCCTTCGGGGCAATGGCTGGGCGTGAATCGGGGCGCGGGCTGGAAAAACGAACGAAGTAGCGACTTCGGAGGTCGACTGGGAGCGTTCGGATGTTCGAGTGATCGAACGAACGCCTCCCGGGTAGTCGATTTCCAACAATACCAACGGCGACGGTTATTGTATTTGAATTTAAAGACGTCTTCACTCTCACACGGTGATCTCACGAGACGTCACCGTGATACAACACCGTGTGGTTATCAAATCCATTCTAAAAATATTTGAAATTGAACTAGTTCTTTTTTTAGATGGCGTATTTTCGTTTCTAGGATTGGGGCGGGTTAGCCGATGCACGTGTACTTAAATATTAGTGGTGTCAGTTATCAGGACAGCTTTTGCAGGCGGGTATTCATCTTTTATTCTTTTATTTAAAATTCAAATTAAAACATCGGAAAATAAATGAGAGGGGGAAGCCGTTTTACGCACGGCTCAGTAAAACGTAAATTGTGCACGGTCATTTAGTTTCACGGTTGTATACGCACGGTGATACATGGTCATCAATACATCTTCACCGTGGCTTGTTCAACTCGAAAAACGATTGACAATCGTTTGTATACACTTTTAAGGCGTCGTTACCATCTACGGGTTCATATTTCAGGCATTGAGACGTATGGTATTTGAAATTAAAGACGTACGATGTTATTTGTATTAATGCATGTCTCAAATTCAATAGATGTTTAGTTAAAATTGGTAACAATTTGGAGTACTCTCAAGTGTGATCATATTACACATGGTATGTCAAATTTAATCGTTTGATGGATTATTGTGGATTTTTTCGGTTAAATATAATCATTTCCATAGAAAATTAACTTTGCTTAGGCATTTAGCCAAAAATATTATTGCGATTGTGCAAGAATCACACGAAAACGTGAGTGTTCATACTCATACGGTGATCTCACGAGACGTCACCGTGATACAACACCGTGTGGTTATCAAATCAATTTTAAACATTTTTGAAATTGAACGAGTTCTTTTTTTAGATGGCGTATTTTCGTATTGGAGCGGGATAACCGATGCACGCGAAATATTAGTGGTGTCAGTTATCAGGACAGCTTTTGCAGGCGGGTATAGTCATCCGTTATTCTTTTATTTAAAATTACTCGTTAAAACACCGGAAAATAAATGAGAGGATGCAAGCCCTTTCTCACGGTCATTTAGTTTCACGGTTGTATCTGCACGGCGTTACATGGTCATCAATACATCTACACCGTGGCTTGTTCAACCCGCAAAAAAACGATCGTCAATCGTTTGTATACACTTTTAAGGCGTCATTACCATCAACGGGGTCATGTTTCAGGCTGTGAGACGTATGTTATTTGAAATTAAAGACGTACGATGCGATTTGCATTAGTGCATGTCTCAAATTCAAGAGATGTGTAGTTCATTGGTAACAATTTACTCTCAAGTGTGATCATATTGCACATGGTATGTCAAATTTAATCGTTTGATGGATTATTGTGGAATTTTTTAGGTTCAATATAATCAATTCCATAGGAAAGTAACTTTGCTTAAGCATTTTGCCAAAAAGATTATCGCGATTGTGCAAGAATCACGTGAAAACGTCATTGTTCATACTTACACGGTAATGTCGTGAGACCTCACCGTGAGTCAGTACCGTGCGACGGTCAAATCAATGTATGTATGTAAACAGATACTTACGTGGCAGGGTTTTGTCAGTGAACAGAACAGCTTTTGAAGCCGCATGTTTATTCAACCTTTTTATTCATCTTTTAATATTTAATAAATTAAAATACCGGGATTCCCAAAAACCAAAAAAAAAAAAAAAAAAAAGAGAGGACGGTTGCCTTTTGCCACGGTTCAATCACACGACCCTTGACGCACGGTAATATCTTCAAACGCTAAAGTCACACGGTTACTCGTGCACGGTGGGAGAAGGTCGAAATATATTAACAAAGAAAAACAAGCACTAGTACAGTATTATAACGTAGACTACGTAGTGTAGTAGCTACGAAACCAGAAAAACATACTGTAAAAGCAAAAATAAAAACATACTATTCATAAACAAAACGCAGAAAGAAACATTCTTTGCATTCATGGTTCATCATCCTCGCCATCTGCGTCATCGCCTTCATCAGTCGTTTCGTCCTTATCGTCTGCTTCATCGTCCATATCGTCCTCATCGTCCGAGAGCTCCACCACTTCCACCACCTTCTCAAACAGGATCTCTTCTACAACCTTAGATATGGTCGGCAGAAGGGGGTCTCCAGGGGCATTAGGATCGGAAAAGTTCTGAATCTCGAGACCATCTTTATTGTAGACATTGACAAAGAAAGGACCCAATTTCTTGGCGTAGTGAAAAACCAAAAAATAACCGAATTTAAGATGATGAGCCGTGCAGAAATCGGTCCAGCCACGACGAAAGCACACGTAACCGTTGACCCAAGAGATTTCCACGGACCACGGGGCACGAGCGGTGGCAAATGAGGCGAGTGTCTCACAATCTCCAAGCAAAGTAGCCCTGCCTGCCAGATACTCATGTTCATGAGCAAAATCAGAAGGTAAACGACAAACTTCACGGAAATCAACGGTGTTCAGAACTTTGAAGAATCTACAAATCGGGATTGGGGTGGCCATTGAATATGAAATTTGATTTTATAAAAATAAGGGTTTTCAGCGTGGTACGATGCTTATGTATACACTCCAAAAGTGGGTAGTTGAGGGGTTAATAAACTAATAAAGGTTTCACAATACACCGTGAGATACCAACGGCGACGGTGGGTAAGGGTTTTTATCAAGGGTTATCAGTGTCACATAGACCGTCACGGTAACCGTTACACGGTGAGGAAATCCACTGTAATAAACCCACGGCGCAATGTGTTTAATGGGGGTGGTTGGGAATTGAGTGATTTCGTGAAACGATTTAAATCCGGCGACGATGTGACTCAAAACAGAGATGCATCAATTCCCTGAATTGAATGGTCATATCATATCATATCTGGACCATCAATGAGAGTAGTTGGAAGTTGGGTTGGGTCGTGTCGTGAGACGACTGAAATCCGGAGGAGGATCAGAACAGACACTCATCATAAATTCTTTGAATTTCACGGTCATATCTAATTAATGGATATCGTGGTGGATGGGGGGTTAAGGTTTCTATGTCATATATGAACATACCACGGCTTACGCACCGTGGGATACCAACGATGACGGAGGATTAGGTTTTTTTTATGTCACCTATAACATGTACGTACACGGTGTTAGAATGCACCGTGCTAACTGTTGGAGTTGTGTACTTAATGTCTAGATTTAAGTAACGGTAAACTCCCGGTCATAGCATTTAATATATTTAATTAATAAACAATTGTTTGCGTTTAATTATTGATGATTAAATATATGCAAAATATAGTCCTGAATTCTATACGTTGTAGTTAGTATGGTGTGCGGGCCCACACAGAAGATCATACTATCGGTTACTCGTATTTAATCGAACAGTTGCTCACGACCTAGATGGACACGGACCAATCCATCGGTATAGTCGTTGTGTGAGAGAGAAAATAATTTATCTTAATTATTTTATCACACTTGTACACTTGGTGTATTGAGCGGATCGCTTGAGATTTATCGATTAGGATTGCCTTGAGATAATCGATTCAAGTCTCAGAGTATTTTATTCTTAATCCCCGATACTATTGCGGGTGTGTATATTTAATATATGTGACTTTGATTTTCCAAAGGAATTAACCGATTTAATTATTGGGTTAATTACCAGTTAAGTTGGGTTACTATATTTTATATATGGCATGCCGTGAATACTTGACGGGAAAGTGTATCCCGGAAGGGTTGATAATATCCCCGAGATGAGTTCATAAGGAATTATTGTGTAAACCTCATGAGTGGATTCGTTCCGCACAATAATTAAGGTTGAATGGTACTAGTCTCGGATTCAAGAGATGAATAAATTAATTAGCAATAAATTAATTTTATTCATGGATATTTAAATCTTAAATACACGGAATAAATAATACTACCGGAGAAATATTATTTGATATAATATGGTTTAATATTGGGAGTGCAATTAATTTATATAGTGGAAAATAAATTAATTAATATTAATGGGAGATTAGTAGATTTGGGCTTGGGCTCAATTTAATCATTAATATTGGAAGCCCAATATTCCACCTCCTTTAGATCCCCTACGTAGTCTATAAAAGCACTACATGGTCTTCTCTATTCTACACAACACATCATAACTTGAAGATCATAATTCTTCTAGAGAGAGAAAGTAGAGAGAGAGAGAAGAGGATCCATAAGCTTGGAGGATCGTCGCCCACCCGACGTTCAAGCTAGTGCAAGGAATACGTGGGAAGATCGTAATGTCATCATCTTGATTTCGTTTCTCCGCACAACGAATCGAAAGGTAAAATCATATACTCCCTTCTATGATTTTATGTGAATATGATTGTGATACATACATGAACGCACGATCCGGGAAAACGACGAACCTCGGGGATGGGGATTCGAGATCCCCGGCGAGGATCGAAGGTGGCGGTCGAACCCTAGGGTTCGGACCGCCGGGACGGCGCGGCTAGGAGTAACCCTCGGCCGAAGCCGAGGGGTGAGATCGATCCGAGGATCGATCGCGGGTAAGCTGCGGGGTCACCCGCAGCGACCCCGTACGTGATGCGGGTTCGCCCGCAGCGGATGCGTGCGGGGACTAGGCCCTGCTGGGCAGCGAGCCGTGGGCTCGCTGCGGGGCTGCTACGAGCAGCCCCGGGGATGCCTCGTGCATCCCCAGCGATTGCTACGGGAGCGATCGCGAGCCCCGTGCGGGGGCTCGGCTGGGCGCGCGGGTTCGCCCGTGCGGTGCTCGGTCGAGCCTCGGCTCGTGCGGTGGTTCGCGGTTGGTTCTCCGGCGATCGAGGATTTCGGTCGGGTTATTATTTTCCGCAAAATTTTTTAATGGCCCGGGATATCGATTTCCAGCAATTGGTATCAGAGAGTTTGGTTTCGTGTTCATGTATGTGTTCAATTATCGTTCTACCTTGCAGGGATTTCGACTATCATGGTTAATTAATTGATTAATTGTTTAATTAATTGTTTTAATTTTACCATGATTATTAAACTCTCGGACATGTCGAGATTCGTTTTGTGTGGATGAATGCTTGTAATAGTAAAAATTCGGGGGTTGACCGAATTTAGATTTATTATTATTGTTCTATGTTTTCCGGAAAGTGTATAGGGTCGATTTCATGTATAGAATCGATACCGGAATTGTAAATTTATTTCTTGTAATTTATTTACGTTGGATCGATGCCGAGACGACCGCCGGAGAACTCGTGTGACGAAGGAGAAGATGAGAGGGAGAACTAGGGCTCGGGATCGATCTTGTGATCGATCCCATTGTGATCGACCGCGGGGGGGGCTGTCCGCGGTGCACCTCGGCCACGCCGGCCACCAGTGGTGGTGGCGCGTGGGCTGGGGACGGCGGCGGTGGTGCTCCCGGCCGGCGATCAAGGTGGGGGGGCGCGGGGTCCTCGTGATCTCATGCTACTCCGACCTAGATTCACTTTCCTAATTAATTCGGTTTTCCTATTTTGAGTATTCCTAAGTTTGGGAACTCTCATGGAGATAGGAAAAGAATTAATTAATATTATTTATTTCCTTATTCTATTATGGAAGTCTTCTAGAATATTCCAAGTTCTACTTGGAATAGGAATCTAGAGATTTAATAGAATTAGATGGGAAAATAATTAGGGTAAATTACTTTTTCCTACCTGAGGTTTAACAGTTTTTACACTTTCCTACCTGACCGGAATAACGTTACATGCGCCTACCTGAGGTTTAACACATTTACAGTTTCATACCCACGAGTCGCCTGAAGCGAATATTCGGAGGAATATTCCGAGAAAGTGGATATCACGCTCCCTAGTTGAGATTGTGCATTGTATCTGTATTTAGCTGAGAGGTCATTTATGTCATTACTCATTTATTGATTTAATTAATGTAAATAAAACAAGAAATGATAAAAACACATTATCGGGTTTCAAAATCTCACAACTCAAACTCAGAATTCTTGAAATCCCTAAATTCCCAAATCATTTCTCTCTCAAAACCCTAATTCCCCAAATTTCTTCACTATCAAATCCCTAAATCCCTAAATCTGTTCTACGAGAAACCCTAACCCAAAATAAAATCCCAAATTACCATATAGAAATCCCAATCTGTAACCCTAATGTCGTGGAAATTGAGAGCCGATTCGTCATCTGCAGAGAATGGGAGGGCGCCGGATAAGGAGCCCGGCGATTTGTCAGGGAGGTATGTGTTCGGTATGAAGATTCACCACAGTGGGAAATTCCGAGAGGACAAAGGTAAGATTTGCTATGTGGATGGGAAAGTTGCATTTTTTGATTACTGTTGTGGTTCAGAGCTTAGTTTGAAGGATTTTGAGGGCATGTATAAGGAGATGGGGTTGAAAGGTCAGGTGCAGTTTTTTTACAGTTTTAATGCTTTAGATGATTGTGATAGGCTAGTGCATTTGAAGGGGTGGTTCAATATTGATGAACTTGGTTATTTAGTTGGGCAGCAGGATAATTGTGTATATCTGTGGATTGATCATGAGATATTGGACCCTTATCTAATTGATTTTCAAGGCAGTCCACAAGAAGCTTCACTGCCACATGTTTCTGAAAGTGAAAATCTTATTAGGTTGATTGAGACTCCTATTCAACCTTCACTGCCATCTGTTGATAATGTAGTTCAGAGTCCAGTTAAAGCTTCAGTGCCACCTGTGGATAGGGTAGTTGAGAGTCCAGTTGAAGCTTCATTGCCATCTTTGGATATGCTGATTGACAGATATGAGGATGAAGTTTATGGTAGTCAACCAGCTCAAAATGAGAATGTTGAGAGAGTTTTTGATGACCAAGTGGCTGAAGAAGAGGAAAGTGAAGGAGAATTTTTTGTTGGAGAGGATTCTGAAAATTCTGATTTCTTGGAGGATAGTGAAGGATGCTATGATGAAGATGCTGAAGATTTCCATAAATATGTGGACCCAGATGTTGAGTGGGGAGAAAAGGTTCAAGAACCTAAAGCTCAGAATCCAATGACTAGGAGTAAGAGCAAACAATCTAAAGCTGCTGAGATGAAAGATAAGGCTAAAGTAGTGAAGGAGAAGGGCAAACACAAAGGGTTCAAGCTATTTGATCCAGCTGTGGACAGCAATCCAGTTGAGTTTGAAGTAGGATTGTGTTTTGCTGATGTTAAAATCTTCAGGTCAGCAGCAAGGATGTATGCAGTTCAGAATGGCAGAACACTAGTGTTTCCAATAAACTATAACTACAGAGTGCAAGGCAAGTGCAAGGATGATGACTGCTCTTGGGTCACAACCTCCTGCTGGAGCCTCTCAATCACAGCCACCTGCTGGAGCCTCTCAGTGTTGGAGTTGTGTACTTAATGTCTAGATTTAAGTAACGGTAAACTCACGGTCATAGCATTTAATCTATTAAATTAATAAACAATCGTTTGCTTTTAATTATTATTAATTAAATATATGCAAATCATAGTCCTAGATTTTATACGTTGTAGTTAGTATGGTGTGTCGGGCCCACACAGAAGATCATACTATCGGTTACTCGTATTTAATCAGACAGTGGCTCACGACCTAGATGGACCCGGACCAATCCATCGGTATAGTCGTTGTGTGAGAGAGAAATTGAAGGAATGGACCTTCCGACCTAAGGATTGAATTTGGAGGATAATACGTCTAAGCAAACCTTTCTGGATAAAGGATAGAATTCAGACAAGTATTGAAAATGACTAGATATGCAGACATATGTGTAAATTAGAAAGGTACGAGTAATTCTCTCAAGAATACTCGGTAATGGATTAGAATACTTAATGTGCCATAAAAGCAAAGTGTTTTGACTAGTCAATGGACACAAAGCTATTATGGGGAACCATCAAAGTATATCCATTAGGAGCCTGCGACTCGGTCGCGGAGGCCATCACTTATCTAAGTAACACATAGCATAATCAAAGATTGGGATTCAATCCCAAAGGGCCGCACCATACACTTACGTGTAGAGATGGTGCGTTGTAAATAAGAAATGGAGATCTAATAGTAAAAGAACAAGTTGTTCGGAACCACCTATGTTCTATGGATATTCCTGGATACAACGGCATATTCAATATGGTTGTAGGATATCCTAGATGAACAAAATGTTGTGTGTTCTATAGTACTATGTGCTGGAATTCGATATCCCGGGTTATCTAAATTTGCGGAAACCGACAACCCGACCGAAAACCCGTCGCCGGAGAACCAACCGCGAACCATCGTACGAGCCGGAGCTCGACCGAGCACCGCACGGGACGAACCCGCGCGCCCAGCCGAGCCCCCGCACGGGGCTCGCGATCGCTCTCGTAGCGATCGCTGGGGATGCACGAGGCATCCCCGGGGCTGCTCGTAGCAGCCCCGCAGCGAGCTCACGGGCTCGCTGCCCAGCGGGGCTTAGCCCCCGCACGCATCCGCTGCGGGCGAACCCGCAGCACGTACGGGGTCGCTGCGGGTGACCCCGCAGCTTACCCGCGGTCGATCCTAGGATCGATCGCACCCCTCGGCTTCGGCCGAGGGTTTCTCCTTGCCGCACCGCACCGGCGGTCCGAACCCTAGGGTTCGACCGCCACCTTCGATCCTCGCCGGGGATCTCGAATCCCCGTCCCCGAGGTTCGTCGTTTTCCCGGATCATGCGTTCATGTATGTATCACAATTAATCCACATAAAATCATAGAAGAGAGTATATGATTTTACCTTTTGATTCGTTGTACGGAGAAACGAAATCAAGATGATGACCTTACGATCTTTCCACGTATTCCTTGCACTAGCTTGAACGTCGGGTGGGCGACGATCCTCCAAGCTTATGGATCCTCTTCTCTCTCTCTCTACTTTCTCTCTCTAGAAGAATTATGATCTTCAAGTTATGATGTGTGTAGAAAAGAGAAGACCATGTAGTGCTTTTATAGGCTACGTAGGGGATCTTAAGGAGGTGGAATATTGGGCTTCCAATATTAATGATTAAATTGAGCCCAAGCCCAAATCTATTAATCTCCCATTAATATTAATTTATTTATTTTCCACTATATAAATTAATTGCACTCCCAATATTAAACCATATTATATCAAATAATATTTCTCCGGTAGTATTATTTATTCCGTGTATTTAAGATTTAAATATCCATGAATAAAATTAATTTATTGCTAATTAATTTGTATTCATCTCTTGAATCCGAGACTAGTACCATTCAACCTTAATTATTGTGCGGAACGAATCCACTCATGAGGTTTACACAATAATTCCTTTTGAACTCATCTCGGGGATATTATCAACCCTTCCGGGATACACTGTCCGGTCAATCATTCACGGCATGCCATATATAAAATATAGTGACCCAACTTAACCGGTAATTAACCCAATAATTAAATCGGTTAATTCCTTTGGTAAATCAAAGTCACTTATATTGAATATACACACCCGCAACAATATCGGGGATTAAGAATATAATACACTGAGACTCGAATCGATTATCGCCGGCAATCCTAATCGATGAATCTCTACGATCCGCTCAATACACCAAGTGTACAAGTGTGATAAAATAATTAAGACAAATTATTTTCTCTCTCACACAACGACTATACCGATGGATTGGTCCGTGTCCATCTAGGTCGTGAGCATCTGTTTGATTAAATACGAGTAACCGATAGTATGATCTTCTGTGTGGGCCCGACACACCATACTAACTACAACGTATAAAATCCAGGACTATGATTTGCATATATTTAATTAATAATTAAAAGCAAATAATTGTTTATTTAATAGATTAAATGCTATGATCGGGAGTTTATCGTTACTTAAATCTAGACATTAAGTACACAACTCCAACAATCTCCCACTTGTACTAAGGTCTAGTCATTTCCTCCAAACTCCCGGTTCCCATACTCATCACGTGCTTTAAAGTGTACTTCCGAGAAGTACTATGTGAGTGAGCAATCTAGGTTGCCGCTCTGAAGTTATCTTGGTGACTACTACGTCGTCTCCCCTGACGATGACTCGTATCAGGTGGTACTTGCTCTATGTGTTAACATCACTTTTGACTCATGACCTCTTCTAGTTCACCATGCACCGCTATCCAATAGCCTTTGGTAAACTAAGAGTCATATCCAAGTCAAGAGGTTATCCCGGAACCTAACCAAAACTTCCGCTGCCTCTGAGGCCGCTATTCGGTTATGAGAGAGTCCGAGAAGCATCCCGCTTATCACTCTTTCACTTCAAGGTTCCACCTCTTTCTAAAAGTGAACACATAGCCTGATATCGACTTTCACTGGTCCTTCTCTGATTTTTGGATCTGAGAATCTGTAATCTAAGAAGATTTCGTCTTGCTCAAGCCAGTACTATGAAAGTACTCTTGCAGCATTCGAACATCCCTTATCCAGATTACTTTGATATCCTCCCACTACGCAAACCGCATAGTTGATATCAGGTTCTTGTTTTATAACATTGCATTTATAAAGCTCTCCATACTTGAAGTATAGGAAACTGCTTTGTCCTCATCTATCTCCTTCATGTGTTCGAACACATACCCTTTAGATAGATGTATATTCTGTCTCTGAAAGGCAATAACCTTTCTCAGAAGTATGCATGTTAAAAACAAACCTTAATCGTACAAGATATCTAGGAGAAGTACAATGTTCTTATCTCTAGATCACAAGATCTTAAGAACATGTTCTAACTTCTTCTTAATCTTATATCTCGATTTATTTAGACAACCATTATTTTATGTCTGACAGCATTTTTACATTGTTGCCAATGATAAAATGTTATCTACATAAAATCTCCGAGAAACACCACCTTGTTTCCATTACGTTTTCAATACACCTTTCGTCTATGCCTTTTGATGAATCCATCAAATGGACTATCCCATCAATTCGCAAGTTCCACGATTCATAGCTTTATTTCAATCCATAAATGGATTTACTAAGCTTGTACTCTAAATGATCTAGCCTCTTAACAATAATCCTTATTGTTCCAAGCAGGCACATTTAGATCTAGTACTGCCCTTATGCAGAGCTAGGGGTCGATTTCATCTTTACTAGATCCAGAGTCCGAACTCCTCTAGCCTTATGAATATCTCTGGTTGTCCAACAACCTCCCACTGCAATGGCGTCTCGGTGTATGACAGTAATAACAATAGGTGCAGTATGTGGTGCACTTCTACTCGGTTTGGCTGGTTCCTAGTCTTTTTGTCCTTTTTCTCATTTCGAGGTATTACGTCAATTTAGGCTTTGTGGTCCATCTAATAGTCTTCCTCTATGAACCGGACAGGACGTCCCTCTGGTTCATAGTACTATAGAACACACAATACTTCGTTCATCTAGGATATCCTACAACCATATTCAATATGCCGTTGTATCTAGGAATATCCATAGAACATAGGTAGTTCCGAACAACTTGTCCTTTTACTTTCAGATTTTCCATTTCTTTATTGCACACCATCTCTACACGTAAGTGTATGGCGCGGTCCTTTGGGATTGAATCCTAATCTTTGATTATGCTATGTGTTATTCAGATAGGTGATGGCCTCCGCGACCGAGTCGCAGGCTCCTAATGGATATACTTTGATGGTTCCCCATAATAGCTTTGTGTCCATTGACTAGTCAAAACACTTTGCTTTTATGGCACATTAAGTATTCTAATCCATCACTGAGTATTCTTTGAGAGAATTTCTCGTACCTTTCTAATTTACACATATGTCTGCATATCTAATCATTTCCAATACTTGTCTGAATTCTATCCTTTATCCAGAAAGGTTTACTTAGATGTATTATCCTTCAAATTAAACCCTTAGGTCGGAAGGTCCATTCCTTCAACTTTAATTGATCAAATCAATTTCGACCATTTGAATCTTATTTGAAAATACTACTAAGTATAAGAATTCACAAGTATAATGATTAATAAAGAAATATCTAACAAGTAAAACAAGTTATAGAACGGTTTGTTGCATCGTGGTAGACTAAGGATTCATCATTCATATATTGCTATCTAATGTACCAGAATAGATAATCCCATTATTTCTTATCAAAATCATCAAATGATTAAAGAAATAAAATATCCATTCATTAATAATAGAAATCCAGAACAAAACGTTCTTTCTAAAATAAAGGGGTACATAAAGCAATAACTTTGAAATGAAATCCTATTTAACTACTAAAGCAGATAAATGTCTTCCACCGCAACCGCTGCCTCCTCTACAGCTTTGCCCGTGTAGACTCGAACTCTTCCTCTCTAAGTCGCCGGGTTTTCTGGAACCCCTGCATTCAAAAATGCACATACTGTCAGTGGTTCCATATCTACACACCAGAATTCTGGTAGATAATACCACTGATTATGTTTTTACGACTAAGGAAAATTCGTACCTTTGAGAGGACATTCAGACTTCCAGTGTCCCATCTTGTTGCATCGGAAGCACTTACCCTTTGGCTTTGCAGCCCCCATTTGTGGTACAGTCCTCTTGACACCACTGGGTTTCCGGGCTTGCTTCCTTCTTTTGCCCCTACCTCCACTAGGCTTAAAGCCCTTGGACTTGGTAGCTACAAGCGCTTGAGACTTGCCCTTCTTGTAGATCCCCTCTGCCGCCTTCAGTTCAGTCAGGAGTTGCGCAAGAGAATAAGATAGTTTACCCATATTATAACTCATGCGAAACTGCTCAAAACTAGGGGTCAGAGACTGGAGTATGATGTCGACTTGCGTCTCAGCATCAATTTGAGCTCCTAGGATCTCAAGCTCATTCAATAGACCCATCATCTTAAGAACGTGCTCCCCTACGGGCGTTCCTTCAGACTGAGTAGTTGTCATGAGGACTCTCATGGCTTCTTGCCTTGCCGCACGATCTTGCTCCCCAAACATCTCCTTGAGATTAAACATCATATCATAGGCAGTGTCCATCGACTCATGTTGGGTTTGGAGTACATTTGACATGGAAGCCAAAATATAACACCTAGCCATTTCATCAGCCTTTTTCCACTTCCGATATGTCAGTTTTTCCTCATCAGTTGAGGCAGCCGTGGGCTCAGCAGGGCACACTTCATGGAGTACAAACTTGTACTCTTCCGAAGTTAGGACAATGTCTAAATTTCTCTTCCAATCAATATAGTTGGGGCCAGTGAGCTTATGCTCCTTGAGTATCATAGAAAGTGGGTTCATAGCTATTCTCTAAACCTATAAGCACATTTAAACAAACAATCAATTTAATATCCGATATTATCTCCCTCAAATAATATCATTAAATCACTAATCACATCTAAAATCCCATCAGGTAAGGCAAGCCACGTTCGTGTGGACGTTTACCCACCCAAATGATTTAGCAATTAGATTTGCTTCGGTCGTACATCATTACAGCGTTACTTCGTTGGGAAGAATACTATAAAGCGTACCTAAGTGTAAACCATTACTCAGTACTAAGGTGAATCATTTGGAATTGCTATGTCACCGCAAGCCACGTTAGTGTGGACGTTTACGATAACTCACAATCCCTCACAATTCCCTATAACTGTCTACATCAACTATTTCCAAAAATCCCATTCAGCATAGCAAGCCACGTTCGTGTGGACGTTTACTACACCAAAAGATTTTTATAGTTGACTCCCAATTACTTGAAGCATTCGATTTTGTAAATCAAGACGCGGAGAATCATAAGTGAAACTCGAAGTTTCTAACCAGTGATTCACCATGCGAACAACCCTATCTCTCATAAATGAGGGAGCCGAGCAGACAATCGATCCATCTATCAAAGAATGGTACGACTGCCTCTAATTTGTGTCATCCACATGACCAAGTGGCTTTGGCTCCATTCCATTCCCCGGGGTGAGAATGAGTCGACTTGAAGTCAGTTTCAGAAAAACAAATTAGGCATTGTTTGATAAACTTAATCAATGTCTCTTGTAAGAGGAATTACAAGAATTCTCCTCCAATGACACATCTATATGAACTTCAAAAGTCCATAAGAGTCACCAAGAGAACAGTAATGGAGACCATGGGAATGTTTCCATCCCCGCTCCCACTTAGCTTTTTATAACAAAGGGATACGCTATCTAATGCATAATTAAACACATAAGCATGCATACAAGTAATAAAGCACATATCACATAGTCAAAATAAGCTAGAAAAAATTATTTTTCCGACTATCATGGCTTTATTCCATCTACGTATGCGTCTTCTAGTCTTCAGTCTTCGTTCTTGAATGCTCCATGTGACGAGAATATTAATCCCAATATTTAAATCTATTTATTTTCAATAAATCCAAAAGATACTTAATTCGAAAATTAAGTCAATCGAATAAATCAAAAATAAAATTAAATATTATTAATATTTTTATTTATTTATTTTCCTATCTAATTCTATTAAATCTCTAGAATAATCTATCCAAGTCAAACTTGGAATATTCTAGAAGACTTCTATAATAGAATAAGGAAATAAAATAAATTAGGACTCTTCTACTTTCCAAGATTAATTAATTTCCATGTCCATGAAAATTCCCATAAAATAGGAATAATCAAATAGAAATAAATTAATTTACTAATTAATTATTTTCCTATCTAATTCTATTAAATCTCTAGATTCCTATTCCAAGTAGAACTTGAAATATTCTAGAAGACTTCCATAATAGAATAAGGAAATAAATAATATTAATTAATTCTTTTCCTATCTCCATGAGAGTTCCCATACTTAGGAATACTCAAAATAGGAAACTTGAATCAATTAGGAAAGTGAATCTAGGTAGGATTAGGAGTAGCACGGGTTGGGGATCCCCGCACCACCCCCACCGTCGACCACCACCACCGCCGGGCACCACCGCCGCCGCCCCCTAGCCACGCGCCACCACCACCGGTGGCCGGCGTGGCCGGAAACCCTAGCGGGCAGCCCCGGGCGTGGGGTCGATCGATCCTCATGGGGATCGATCATGGGGATGATCGACCCCCCCCCCCCCCCCCGGTTTTTCGTCCTCTTCGTCTTCTTCGTCTCATGAGTCCTCCGGTGGTCGTCTCGGCATCGATCCAACGTAAATAAATTACAAGAAATAAATTTACAATTCCGGTATCGCTTCTATACATGAAATCGACCCTATACACTTTCCGGAAAACATAGAACGTAATAATAAATCCTAAATTCGGTCAACCCCCGAATTTTTACTATTACAAGCATTCATCCACACAAAACGAATCTCGACATGCCCGAGAGTTTAATAAACGAACAATCATGGTAAATTAAATAGCAATTAATTAAATAAATAATTAACAATTAATTTCAACCATGATAGTCGGAATCCCTGCAAGGTAGAACGCAATTGAACACATACATGAACACGAAACCAAACGCTCTGATACCAATTGCTGGAATTCGATATCCCGGGTTATCTAAATTTGCGGAAACCGACAACCCGACCGAAAACCCGTCGCCGGAGAACCAACCGCGAACCATCGTACGAGCCGGAGCTCGACCGAGCACCGCACGGGACGAACCCGCGCGCCCAGCCGAGCCCCCGCACGGGGCTCGCGATCGCTCTCGTAGCGATCGCTGGGGATGCACGAGGCATCCCCGGGGCTGCTCGTAGCAGCCCCGCAGCGAGCTCACGGGCTCGCTGCCCAGCGGGGCTTAGCCCCCGCACGCATCCGCTGCGGGCGAACCCGCAGCACGTACGGGGTCGCTGCGGGTGACCCCGCAGCTTACCCGCGATCGATCCTAGGATCGATCGCACCCCTCGGCTTCGGCCGAGGGTTTCTCCTTGCCGCACCGCACCGGCGGTCCGAACCCTAGGGTTCGACCGCCACCTTCGATCCTCGTCGGGGATCTCGAATCCCCATCCCCGAGGTTCGTCGTTTTCCCGGATCATGCGTTCATGTATGTATCACAATTAATCCACATAAAATCATAGAAGAGAGTATATGATTTTACCTTTTGATTCGTTGTACGGAGAAACGAAATCAAGATGATGACCTTACGATCTTCCCACGTATTCCTTGCACTAGCTTGAACGTCGGGTGGGCGACGATCCTCCAAGCTTATGGATCCTCTTCTCTCTCTCTCTACTTTCTCTCTCTAGAAGAATTATGATCTTCAAGTTATGATGTGTGTAGAAAAGAGAAGACCATGTAGTGCTTTTATAGGCTACGTAGGGGATCTTAAGGAGGTGGAATATTGGGCTTCCAATATTAATGATTAAATTGAGCCCAAGCCCAAATCTATTAATCTCCCATTAATATTAATTAATTTATTTTCCACTATATAAATTAATTGCACTCCCAATATTAAACCATATTATATCAAATAATATTTCTCCGGTAGTATTATTTATTCCGTGTATTTAAGATTTAAATATCCATGAATAAAATTAATTTATTGCTAATTAATTTGTATTCATCTCTTGAATCCGAGACTAGTACCATTCAACCTTAATTATTGTGCGGAACGAATCCACTCATGAGGTTTACACAATAATTCCTTTTGAACTCATCTCGGGGATATTATCAACCCTTCCGAGATACACTGTCCGGTCAATCATTCACGGCATGCCATATATAAAATATAGTGACCCAACTTAACCGGTAATTAACCCAATAATTAAATCGGTTAATTCCTTTGGTAAATCAAAGTCACTTATATTGAATATACACACCCGCAACAATATCGGGGATTAAGAATATAATACACTGAGACTCGAATCGATTATCGCCGGCAATCCTAATCGATGAATCTCTACGATCCGCTCAATACACCAAGTGTACAAGTGTGATAAAATAATTAAGACAAATTATTTTCTCTCTCACACAACGACTATACCGATGGATTGGTCCGTGTCCATCTAGGTCGTGAGCATCTGTTTGATTAAATACGAGTAACCGATAGTATGATCTTCTGTGTGGGCCCGACACACCATACTAACTACAACGTATAAAATCCAGGACTATGATTTGCATATATTTAATTAATAATTAAAAGCAAATAATTGTTTATTTAATAGATTAAATGCTATGATCGGGAGTTTATCGTTACTTAAATCTAGACATTAAGTACACAACTCCAACAATCTCCCACTTGTACTAAGGTCTAGTCATTTCCTCCAAACTCCCGGTTCCCATACTCATCACGTGCTTTAAAGTGTACTTCCGAGAAGTACTATGTGAGTGAGCAATCTAGGTTGCCGCTCTGAAGTTATCTTGGTGACTACTACGTCGTCTCCCCTGACGATGACTCGTTATTTAAATCTAGACATTAAGTACACAACTCCAACACTATGAACCAGAGGGACGTCTCGTCCGGTTCATAGAGGAAGACTATTAGATGAACCACAAAGCCTGAACTGACGAAATACCTTGAAATGAGGAAAAGGACGAAAGACTGGGAACCAGCCAAACCGAGTAGAAGTACACCACATACTGCACCTATTGTTATTACTGTTATACACCGGAACGCCATTGCAGTGGGAGGTTGTTGGACAACCAGAGATATTCATAAGACTAGAGGAGTTCGGACTCTGGATCTAGTAGACATGAAATCGATCCCTAGCTCTGCATAAGGGTGGTACTAGATCTAAATGAGCTTTCTTGGATAACAATAAGGTTTATTGTTAAGAGGCTAGATCATTTAGAATACAAGCTTAGTAAATCCATTTATGGATGGTAACAAAGCTATAAAACGTGGAACTTGCGAATTGATGAGAAAGTCCATTTGATGGATTCATCAAAAGGCAAAGACGAAAGGTGTATTAGAGACATAATGGAAACAAGGTGGTGTTTCTCGGAGATTTTATGTAGATAACATTTTGTCATTGGCAACAATGTAAAAAATATTGTCAGACATAAAATGATGGTTGTCTAAATAAATCAAGATATAAGATTGAGAAGAAGTTAGAGCATGTTCTTAAGATCTCATGATCTAGAGATAAGAACAATGTGCTTCTCCTAGGCATCTTATACGATTAAGGTTTGATTTAAACATGCATACTTCTGAGAAAGGTTATTGCCTTTCAGAGACAGAATATACATCTATCTAAAGGATATGTGTTTTGAACACATGAAGGAGATAGATGAATATAAAGCAGTTTCCTACACTTTATATGTGGAAATCCTTATAGATGCAATGTTGTAAAAAGACAACCTGATATCAACTATGCCGTTTGCGTAGTGGGAGGATATCAAAGTAATCTGGATAAGGGATGTTCGAATGCTGTAAGAGAACTTTCATAGTACTGGCTTACGCAGCAAGACGAAATCTTCTTAGATTACAGATTCTCAGATCCAAAAATCAAAGAAGGACCAGTGTAAGTCGATATCAGGCTATGTGTTCACTTTTAGAAAGAGGTGGAACCATGAAATGAAAGAGTGATAAGCAGGACGCTTCTCAGACTCTCTCATAACCGAATAGCAGCCCCAGAGGCAGCGGAAGTTTTGGTTAGGTTCTGGGATTACCTCTTGACTTGAATATGACTCTTAGTTTACCAAAGGCTATTGGATAGCGGTGCAAAGTGAACTGGAAGAGGTCATAAGTCAAAAGTGATGATAACACATAGAGCAAGTACCACCTGATACGAATCATCGTCGAGGGAGACGACGTAGTATTCACCAGGATAACTTCAGAGCGGCAACCTAGATTGCTCACTCACATAGTACTTCTCGGAAGTACACTCTAAAGCACGTGATGAGTATGGGAACCGGGAGTTTGGAGGAAATGACTAGACCTTAGTACAAGTGGGAGATTGTTGGAGTTGTGTACTTAATGTCTAGATTTAAGTAACGGTAAACTCACGGTCATAGCATTTAATCTATTAAATTAATAAACAATCGTTTGCTTTTAATTATTATTAATTAAATATATGCAAATCATAGTCCTAGATTTTATACGTTGTAGTTAGTATGGTGTGTCGGGCCCACACAGAAGATCATACTATCGGTTACTCGTATTTAATCAAACAGTGGCTCACGACCTAGATGGACCCGGACCAATCCATCGGTATAGTCGTTGTGTGAGAGAGAAAATAATTTGTCTTAATTATTTTATCACACTTGTACACTTGGTGTATTGAGCGGATCGTTGAAATTCATCGATTAGGATTGCCGGCGATAATCGATTCGAGTCTCAGTGTATTTTATTCTTAATCCCCGATATTATTGCGGGTGTGTATATTTAATATAAGTGACTTTGATTTACCAAAGGAATTAACCGATTTAATTATTGGGTTGATTACCGGTTAAGTTGGGTCACTATATTTCATATATGGCATGCCGTGAATAATTGACCGGACAGTGTATCCCGGAAGGGTTGATAATATCCCCGAGATGAGTTCATAAGGAATTATTGTGTAAACCTCATGAGTGGATTCGTTCCGCACAATAATTAAGGTTGAATGGTACTAGTCTCGGATTAAAGAGATGAATAAATTAATTAGCAATAAATTAATTTTATTCATGGATATTTAAATCTTAAATACACGGAATAAATAATACTACCGGAGAAATATTATTTGATATAATATGGTTTAATATTGGGAGTGCAATAAATTTATATAGTGGAAAATAAATTAATTAATATTGATAAGGATTAATGGACTTGGGCAGTGGGCTCAATTTAATCTTCAATATTGGAAGCCCAATATTCCACCTCCTTTAGATCCCCTACATAGCCTATAAAAGCACTACATGGCCTTCATAAATCACAAGACAAGATTATCATACTTGATATTCTAGAGAGTTGAAGGAGATCCATAGGAGTTCGATAGATCGTCGCCCACCCGACGTTCGAACGGAGTGCAAGGAATACGTGGGAAGATCCAAAAGGTCTTCAACTTGATTTCGTTTCTCCGCACAACGAATCAAAGGTATGATCATAAACTCCTTCGTGTGAATTTATGTGAATTAAATTATGATACATGCATGAACACACGATCCGGATAAACGTCGAACTTCGGGGACGGGGATTCGAGATCCCCGGCGAACGTTCGAAGGACCCTCGGCTGGGAGCCGAGGGGGTGCGGTCGAGCCCTAGGGCTTCGACCGCGAGCTCACACGAGGAGCCCCGGCTGGACGCCGGGGCACGCGATCGACCGTGGGGTCGATCGCCGGGCGAGCCGCGGCTGGGCCGCGGCTGGTGCGCTGGGCGCACCGCCCTCCTCGACGGTGGCGGTGAGTCACCGGACTCACCGCCGGGGGCTGTTCCGAACAGCCCCACGGGGATGCACCCCGCATCCCCGTGCGATCGCGTGAGCGATCGCGAACCCCGCGATGGGGTTCGGCTAGGGTTTAGCCGCGGGTTCATCCCGCGGCGATGCTCTTGTCGAGCCCGGTTCTTCGTGGTGTTCGTGATCGGTTTCCGGCGACGGGATTTCGGTCGGGGTTATCGGTTCCGCAATTTTTGATACCCCGGGATATCGATTTCCAGCACTCAGTCACAGCCACCTTTGAGGAGGAGCCCAAGGAAGAAACAACAAGCTACTGTTGCTGATGGAGCCTCTCAGTCACATCCACCTTTGAGGAAGAGCCCAAGAAAGAGAGAGCAAGGTGTTGCTGCTGCTGCAAGTGGAACCTCACAGTCAAAGTCTTTGAGGAAGAGCCCAAGAAAGAGAGGGGAAGGTGTTGTTGCTGCTGCTGGATCCTCTCAGTCACAGCCTGTAAATGTTGCTGCAAGTGGAGGTCCAAACTCTCAGCCAACTCAAAAGTCAAAACCTGTTAGCACTTCTCAACCTGCAAGTGTTGCTGAAAGTGGAGCCTCAAAGCCAGTTAAACATGTTGATGAGGGGAAGTTGGGTGGTGCATTGTTTACCCTGAGAAATCCCAATACTAACCATATGCCAATGTTAGCAAGAGTCATGAGTAAAAAATTCTCCCCAAGAAAGCAGGCTTGATGGAATTTGAAGTAGTCCTCTTTTGTGTTGTTAGTGAAGTAGCAAGCAGTACTTTTGTTATGGTAGATGCTACAATGTTGCTATTTTGGTCATTTCTGGTTTTTTTGGTCATGAAACAATGCTGCTGCTGTTTTGGTAATTCAAAAGATGGGTTATTGCTATTTTGTTCCATTTTTCATTGCTATTTTATTGTTGATTATTGCTGCTGTTCTGGTTTATTGCTGTTTTGGTATGCTGCTGCTGTTTTGGTAATTCAAAAGATGGGTCATTTCTGGTTTTTTTTTGTCATGAAACAATGCTGCTACTGCTATTTTTATTGCAATGTTAATTTAGATTACTTTTGTGTGCAAAAAACCAACTCAGATGAAAGACATTTCAAAAAACAACTTTCATTTCAAACTCAGTACACATTACATTAGAAGACCTAACAAACTTCAACAACAACTCAGTACAAGAACAAACTCTAACAACACCTAACAACAGTGCAATAACTAAAAACACTTCAAAACAACTAAGTACACAACCTCCATAAATTCCTTACATTCAGAAACAGAAATAGTAACAAATAACAAAGACTGATCCTAGTGCAATCCAGAGCTTCATGTTTTTTTTCTTCATCACAGCTATATTTTTCTTCATCACAACAACATTTTTCTTCAATTCCTGCATTTCTTCAACTTTAGAATTAATATTTCTAAGAAGTCCAGGGATAATTTGGTGACACCTTTCACATGCAGGAGGGTCCATCCAGAAGAAGTAGTTGCACCCTCCATTCTGAAGAAAAAAAAACGGTAAGAATTCATATAATCTCCAGAAATTGAGGAGAGGGAAAATCGCATACTCACCTTAAATTGGCCGCAAGACTTGAACCTCCTCCCCGGGTTCAAATCAGACCACGAAGTGCGCATCACTACTAGTTCTCCGCATCTGCAATGTTCCATGTGGAAATTGGAAGAACAAATTTTAGGGTTCGTCAGATTGGGGACAATTTTAGGGTTTCTGAGAATCAGAAATTTGATCCAGAAAATAAACCCGTTTCTCTATTTATGTTTTTTATTTTATTTTATGTTTTTAATTTAATTAATGTTGACCTTGTTGACTGAGGGTATATAGGTAATCAGCCAAAAAATTGGGTAGGATGTTACGTATTTACCCTTGAAATCGGAATATTCCACCGAATATTCGCTTCAGGCGACTCGTGGGTATGAAACTGTAAATGTGTTAAACCTCAGGTAGGCGCATGTAACGTTTTTCCGGTCAGGTAGGAAAGTGTAAAAACTGTTAAACCTCAGGTAGGAAAAAGTAATTTACCCAAATAATTAATTAATAAATTGATTTATTTCCTATTTGATTATTCATATTTTATGGGAATTTTCATGGACATGGAAATTAATTAATTTAGGAAAGTAGAAGAGTCCTAATTTATTTTATTTCCTTATTCTATTATAGAAGTCTTCTAGAATATTCCAAGTTTCACTTGGATAGATTATTCTAGAGATTTAATAGAATTGGATAGGAAAATAAATAAATAAAAATATTAATAATATTTAATTTTATTTTTGATTTATTCGATTGACTTAATTTTCGAATTGAGTATCTTTTGGATTTATTAAAAATAAATAGATTTAAATATTGGGATTAATATTCTCGTCACATGGAGCATTCAAGAACGAAGACTGAAGACTAGAAGACGCATACGGAGATGAAATAAAGCCATGATAGTCGGAAAATAATTTTTCTAGCATTATTTTGACTATGTGATATGTGCTTTATTACTTGTATGCATGCTTATGTGTTTAATTATGCATTAGATAGCGTATCCCTTTGTTATAAAAAGCTAAGTGGGAGCGGGGATGGAAACGTCTTTTGGTGTAGTAAACGTCCACACGAACGTGGCTTGCTATGCTGAATGGGACTTTTGGAAATAGCTGATGTAGACAGTTATAGGGAATTGTGAAGGATTGTGAGTTATCGTAAACGTCCACACTAACGTGGCTTGCGGTGACGTAGAAATTCCAAATGACTCACCTTAGTACTGAGTAATGGTTTACACTTAGGTACGCTTTATAGTATTCTTCCCAACGAAGTAACGCTATAATGATGTACGACCAAAGCAAATCAAATTACTAAATCATTTGGGTGGGTAAACGTCCACACGAACGTGGCTTGCCTTACCTGATGGGATTTTAGATGTGATTAGTAATTTAATGATATTATTTGAGGGAGATAATATCGGATATTAAATTGATTGTTTGTTTAAATGTGCTTATAGGTTTAGAGAATAGCTATGAACCCACTTTCTGTGATACTCAAGGAACATAAACTCACTGGCCCCAATTATATTGATTGGAAGAGAAATTTGGACATTGTCCTGACTTCTGAAGAGTACAAGTTTGTACTCCATGAATTGTGCCCTGCTGAGCCCACGGCTGCCTCAACTAATGAGGAAAGAGAGGCATATCGGAAGTGGAAAAAGGCTGATGAAATGGCTAGGTGTTATATTTTGGCTTCCATGTCAAATGTACTCCAAACCCAACATGAGTCGATGGCCACTGCCTATGATATGTTGTTTAACCTCAAAGAAATGTTTGGGGAGCAAGATCGTGCGGCAAGGCAAGAAGCCATGAGAGTCCTCATGACAACTACTCAGTTTGAAGGAATGCCCGTAGGGGATCACGTTCTTAAGATGATGAGTTTGTTGAATGAGCTTGAGATCCTAGGAGCTCAAATTGATGCTGAGACGCAAGTCGACATCATACTCCAAACTCTGACCCCTAGTTTTGAGCAGTTTCGCATGAGTTATAATATGGGTAAACTGTCTTATACTCTTGCACAACTCCTGACTGAACTGAAGGCGGCAGAGGGGATCTACAAGAAGGGCAAGTCTCAAGCGCTTGTAACTACCAAGTCCAAAGGCTTAAAGCCTGGTGGAGGTAGGGGCAAGAAAAGGAAGCAAGCCTGGAAACCCAGTGGTGCC
The DNA here is from genome assembly GCA_954870475.1 of Euphrasia confusa. Classification (NCBI taxonomy): domain Eukaryota; kingdom Viridiplantae; phylum Streptophyta; class Magnoliopsida; order Lamiales; family Orobanchaceae; genus Euphrasia; species Euphrasia confusa. Next base: position 21,287,493 of record OX940966.1, read on the forward strand.
AAGAGGAGTGGACCACGAGTGGGGGCTGCAAAGCCAAGAGGCAAGTGCTTCCGATGCAATAAGTCTGGACACTGGAAGTCTGAATGTCCTCTCAAAGGTACGAATTCTTCTTTAGTCGTAAAAACATAGTCAGCGTTATTATCTACCAGAAATCTGGTGTGTAGATATGGAACCACTGACGGTATGTGCATTTTAAATGCAGGGGTTCCAGAAAACCCGGCGACTTAGAGAAGAAGTGTTCGAGTCTACACGGGCAAAAGCTGTAGAGGAGGCAGCTGTTGCAGTGGAAGACATTTATCTGCTTTAGTAGTTAAATAGGATTTCATTTCAAGTTTATTGCATTATGTACCCTTTATTTTAGAAAGAACTTTTGTTCTGGATTTCTATTATTTATGAATGGATATTTTATTTCTTTAATCATGGTGATGATTTTGATCAGAAATAATGGGTATTATCTATTCTGGTACATTAGATAGCAATAATGTAAATGATGAATCCTTAGTCTACCACGATGCAACAAACCGTTCTATAACTTGTTTTACTTGTTAGATATATTTCTTTATTAAATCATTATACTTGTGAATTCTTATACTTAGTAGTTTTTTGATTCAAATGAGATTCAAAAGGGTCGAAATTGATTTGATCAATTATAGTTGAAGGAATGGACCTTCCGACCTAATAATCGAATTTGGAACATAATACAACTAAGCATACCTTTCGGTAAAGGATAGAATTCGGACAAGTATTGAGAATGATCAATGGTATATGCAGACATATGTGTAATTAGAAAGGTGTGAGTAGTTCTTTTAAGAATACTCGGAAAATGGATTAGGATGCTTGATGTGCCATAAAAGCAAAGTGTTTTAGTCACAAAGCAATTATGGAGAACCTTCTAAGTATATCCACTGGAAGCCTGCGACTAAAAACGCGGAGGCTATCACCTATCTGAATAACACATAGAATAATCAAAGATTGAGATTAAGTCTCAAATGACTGCACCATACACTTACGTGTAGAGATGGTGAGTCAATAAGAAATAGAATTCTAATAGAACAAGTTGTTCGGAACTACCTATGTTCTATGGATATTTCTAGAGACAACGGCACATTCAATGTGGTTGTAGGATATCCTAGATGAACAAGATATTGTGTGTTCTATAGTACTATGAACCAGAAGGACATTTCGTCCGGTTCTTAGAGGAAGACTATTAGATGAACTACAAAGCCCTAACTGACGTAATACCTTGGAATGAGAAGAAGGACAAAAGACTAGGAACCAGCCAAACCGAGTAGTATTACACCACACACTGCACCTACTGTTATTACTGTTATACACCGGGACGCCATTGCAGTGGGAGGTTGTTGAACAACCAGAGATGTTCATAAGACTAGAAGAGTTTCGGACTCTGGATCTAGTAAAGATGAAATCGATCCCTAGCTCTGCACAAGGGCAGTACTAGATCTAAATGTGCCTACTTAGAAAACAATAAGGATTATTGTTAAGAGGAAAGATCATTTAGAGTACAAGCTTAGTAAATCCATTTATGGATTGAAACAAAGCTATAAATCGTGGAACTTGCGAATTGATGGGATAGTCCATTTGATGGATTCATCAAAAGGCATAGACGAAAGGTGTATTGGAGACGTAATAGAAACAAGGTGGTGTTTCTCGGAGATTTTATGTAGATAACATTTTATCATTGGCAACAATGTAAAAATATTGTCAGACATAAGATGATGGTTGTCTAAATGAATCGAGATATAAGATTGAGTAGAAGTTAGAGCATGTTCTTGATATCTTTCGATCTAAGGATAAGAACATTGTACTTCTCCTAGATGTCTTATACGATTATGGTTTGTTTTAAACATGCATACTTCTGAGAAAGGTTATTGCCTTTCAGAGACAGAATATACATCTATCTAAAGGGTATGTGTTTCGAACGCATGATGGAGATAGATGAGGACAAAGCAGTTTCCTACACTTCAAGTGTGGAAAGCCTTATAGATGCAATGTTGTAAAACGAGAACCTGATATCAACTATGCGGTTTGCGTAGTGGGAGGATATCAAGGTAATCTAGACAAGAGATTTTCGGATGCTGTAATAGTACTTGCGAAGTACTAGATTAAGCAAGACGAAATCTTCTTGGATTACATGTTCTCAGATCTCAAATCAGAGAAGGACCAGTGTAAGTCGATATCAGGCTATGTGTTCACTTTTAGAAAGAGATGGAACCATGAAATGAAAGAGTGATAAGCAGGACGCTTCTCAGACTCTCTCGTAACCGAATAGCAGCCTCAGAGGCAGCGGAAGTTTTGGTTAGGTTCCGGGATAACCTCTTGACTTGGATATGACTCTTAGTTTACCAAAGGCTATTGGATAGCGGTGCACGGTAAACAGGAAGAAGTCATAAGTCAAAAGTGATGTTAACACATAGAGCAAGTACCACCTGATACGAGTCATCGTCGAGGGAGACGACGCAGTAGTCACCAAGATAACTTCAGAGCGGCAACCTAGAGTGCTCATTCACACAGTACTTCTTGGAAGTACAACTCTAAGCACGTGATGAGTATGGGAGTCGGGAGTTTGGAGGAAATGACTAGACCTTAGTACAAGTGGGAGATTGTTGGAGTTGTGTACTTAATGTCTAGATTTAAGTAACGGTAAACTCCCGGTCATAGCATTTAATCTATTTAATTAATAAACAATTGTTTGCGTTTAATTATTGATGATTAAATATATGCAAAATATAGTCCTGGATTCTATACGTTGTAGTTAGTATGGTGTGCGGGCCCACACAGAAGATCATACTATCGGTTACTCGTATTTAATCGAACAGTTGCTCACGACCTAGATGGACACTGACCAATCCATCGGTATAGTCGTTGTGTGAGAGAGAAAATAATTTATCTTAATTATTTTATCACACTTGTACACTTGGTGTATTGAGCGGATCGCTTGAGATTTATCGATTAGGATTACCTTAAGATAATCGATTCAAGTCTCAGAGTATTTTATTCTTAATCCCCGATACTATTGTGGGTGTGTATATTTAATATATGTGACTTTGATTTTCCAAAGGAATTAACCGATTTAATTATTGGGTTAATTACCGGTTAAGTTGGGTCACTATATTTTATATATGGCATGCCGTGAATACTTGACGGGAAAGTGTATCCCGGAAGGGTTGATAATATCCCCGAGATGAGTTCATAAGGAATTATTGTGTAAACCTCATGAGTGGATTCGTTCCGCACAATAATTAAGGTTGAATGGTACTAGTCTCGGATTCAAGAGATGAATAAATTAATTAGCAATAAATTAATTTTATTCATGGATATTTAAATCATAAATACACGGAATAAATAATACTACCGAAGAAATATTATTTGATATAATATGGTTTAATATTGGGAGTGCAATTAATTTATATAGTGGAAAATAAATTAATTAATATTAATGGGAGATTAATAGATTTGGGTTTGGGCTCAATTTAATCATTAATATTGGAAGCCCAATATTCCACCTCCTTTAGATCCCCTACGTAGCCTATAAAAGCACTACATGGTCTTCTCTATTCTACACAACACATCATAACTTGAAGATCATAATTCTTCTAGAGAGAGAAAGTAGAGAGAGAGAGAAGAGGATCCATAAGGTTGGAGGATCGTCGCCCACCCGACGTTCAAGCTAGTGCAAGGAATACGTGGGAAGATCGTAAGGTCATCATCTTGATTTCGTTTCTCCGCACAACGAATCGAAAGGTAAAATCATATACTCCCTTCTATGATTTTATGTGAATATGATTGTGATACATACATGAACGCACGATCCGGGAAAACGACGAACCTCGGGGACGGGGATTCGAGATCCCCGGCGAGGATCGAAGGTGGCGGTCGAACCCTAGGGTTCGGACCGCCGGGACGGCGCGGCTAGGAGTAACCCTCGGCCGAAGCCAAGGGGTGCGATCGATCCGAGGATCGATCGCGGGTAAGCTGCGGGGTCACCCGCAGCGACCCCGTACGTGCTGCGGGTTCGCCCGCAGCGGATGCGTGCGGGGACTAGGCCCCGCTGGGCAGCGAGCCGTGGGCTCGCTGCGGGGCTGCTACGAGCAGCCCCGGGGATGCCTCGTGCATACCCAGCGATTGCTACGGGAGCGATCGCGAGCCCCGTGCGGGGGCTCGGCTGGGCGCGCGGGTTCGCCCGTGCGGTGCTCGGTCGAGCCTCGGCTCGTGCGGTGGTTCGCGGTTGGTTCTCCGGCGATCGAGGATTTCGGTCGGGTTATTATTTTCCGCAAAATTTTTTAATGGCCCGGGATATCGATTTCCAGCACTAACATCACGACGACCAATTCAGAGTTGTAGTCACGTTACCAAAGTCACAGTGACCGCGACACGGTGATTTAATCAACCGTGAAATACCCACGGAGGCACAGTTCTAGGTTTTTATTTAAATAATAAATTAATTAATCGCAATGTGTTTAATGGGCGTAGTTTAGAGGTCAGTCGTTTTGTGAGTCGATTGAAAGCCGGCGGCGGGATCACTTTATTAGGTCAGAAAATTGAGCTTATAAATATGAACGAAAAAACCCTTTTTTTCTATACCCAATTTTTTCTCCATGTTTTCTGCGTTGATTTTTTTCTTATGGAGCGGTTTTCACCACGCATCTTTCAAATTCATAGCTGAAGTCATGTATCGAGATACTCGAGTTTCCAAAACATCTCGAGTATCTTTGTTAGATATTGATCTGTTCAAGAGCCTCTTTCTCCGTGGCGGTGAATCTGGGTTCATGTTCGAGATTGATTCAGTCTACTATGATTGAGGAAAAAGAAACAGAAGGTTTTGAATTTCATCTCATCACTCATCTCACTATCGAGGATCAAGCGTTTCAAGTTCTAATTTTATAGATCCAGAGATTATATTCTGAGACGGGTGTGATGTCTTTTTTTTTTCTTTGTTCAGTCGAGTCTCTTTAAATAAGAAGTTGCTACTTTTCTATAAAGGGACGGTGCTTTAGGGTTTTGATCCATCAATTTTAATTCCCATTAGGGTTTTGATCCATCAATTGTAATACGACTAATTTTGATAGCGTTCTGGGTTTATGGTTTTGATCCATCAATTGTTATTCTCAATAGGGTTTTGATTCATCAATTGTAATAAGACTGTAATGATTTATCTCCGTGAATTATTTCACGTTATATAATCCCTTCACGTTGTAATTTTAATTCACGGTGTATTCTAAAACTGGATATCCTCGTCTACTATGCCATTTAAGATCTGTAATGGTGTTACAATCCACAGTGTTTGAACCACGGCGACACATGAGGTTTTAGGGTTTTCTGCATGATACGGTTGCACAGTGTTATTAGCTACCGATGGAACCTCACAACGACACTGTTCTATGGGTTTTATATCCCAATTATGAGCGTTCCACGGTGTTACAATCCACCGTGATATATTCACGACGACACATTAGGTTTTAGGGTTTTCTACCTAATACCGTTGCACGGTGTTACAATCCACAGAGGGAACCCCACGGCGAAAATGTTCCATGGGTTTTATATCCCATTTATGAGAGTTCCACGGTGTTACAATCCACCGTGCCAAACCACGGCGACACATTAGGTTTTAGGATTTTCTACCTAATACCGTGGCTAACCGAGGGAACCCCACGACGACACAGTTCTAGGGTTTTATTTATTTTCTTAATTAATTAATCGCAATGTATATAATGGGCGTAGTTGGGAGTTGAGTCGTTTCTGCAACGATTGAAATCCGGCGGTGGGATGACTCAGAACAGACTCATCAATTCCCTGAATTGAATGGTCATATCAAATTAATGGATAGGGATTGTTGGATGGGGTGATTTTATAATAATTTTATTAATACGAGTAATTAATAAGCATCGTGGACAGTTGAATCATTTCGTGGAACGATTGAAATTCTGGTGGTTGGATGACTTAAAATTAGATCAGAATATAAGCCTATAAATACGAACGAAAGAAATCTATTTTTCTATACCCATTAATACTCCATTTTTCTGTTTTGTTCTTGTTATTCATGGAGCAGTTATCACCACTCTTTTTCGAATTTCACAGTTGCATTACTTTATCGAGATACTCGAGTTTCCAAAAGAAAACCATCTTCTTATCTTTTCATGACCGGCCTCCATCTTCTTGACTCTCTTCAGACTGTGCAACTTGATGGGGATAGACCGGGATCTCTTCCGATCCGGTTATGCCTTCCGAGCTTCCCATTATTCATGTACAGGGTCAAGCGGCTTTTCAAGATGTATCTACTTTTCAATAGATAGTGTTCCGGTTATGTCTTCCGAGCTTCCCATTATTCATGTACAGGGTCAAGCGGCTTTTCAAGATGTATCTACTTTTCAATAGATAGTGTTCAGGGTTTTGATCCATCAATTTTTCACAATAGGTTTTAGGGTTTTGAACCATCAATCAATTGTTTACTGTACTTTTTCCTTAAATGTATCATTAAAAGATTTTAATATCACCGTCATTTATTAATCTTGCTAAAACCGTCACTCGGTTACTCATTAATGCTGGGATTCGATGTCCCGGGCTATCAAAAATTATGCGGAACCGATAACCCGACCGAAACCCCGTCGCCGGAAACCGATCACGAACACCACGTCACCGGAGTCCGACGAGGGAATCGCCGCGAGGGCGAAACCCTAGCCGAACCCCACGCGGGGTTCGCGATCGCATGCACATGCGATCGTCGGGCTGCACCGGCAGCCCCGGGCGGTGAGTCCGGCGACTCACCGCCATCGCCGGAGGTGGGGAAAGCCACCAGCCGCGGCGCCAGCCCGCGGCAGTCCCCCCCGGCGATCGAGCTAGGGCTCGATCGCCCCCAGCCGCGGCATCCAGCCGCGGCTTCTCCTCGTGCGCCACCGCCGGCAAGGGAGGACCGGGGAGGTCGTCTGCCGTGGCGCCAGCCCACGGCGACTCCCCAGCGATCGACTTCACGTCGATCGCATGCCCCGGCGTCCAGCCGGGGCTTCCCCTTGCCACGGTACCGGCGGTCGAAACCCTAGGGTTCGACCGCCCCTTGTTCGATCCCCGTATCTAGGTTTCGACGCTTTCCCGGATCGTCTTGTTCATGCATATATCACGATTAACGAACACATAATCAAAGAGGGGGTTTTAGATTATGTTACCTCAATCGTTGTGCGGAGAAACGAATTAAACGTTGATGACCTTGCGATCTTCCTACGTATTCCTTGCACCTCGTTCGAACGTCGTGTGGGCGACGATCTATCGAACTCCTATGGATCTCCTTCAACTCTCTAGAACTATCAAGTATTGATATTCTTGTCTTATTCAAGTTATGAATTATGAAGGCCATGTAGTGCTTTTATAGGCTACGTAGGGGATCATAAGGAGGTGGAATATTGGGCTTCCAATATTGAAGATTAAATTGAGCTCAATGCTCAAGTCCATTAATCCTTATCAATATTAATTAATTTATTTTCCACTATATAAATTAATTGCACTCCCAATATTAAACCATATTATATCAAATAATATTTCTCCGGTAGTATTATTTATTCCGTGTATTTAAGATTTAAATATCCATGAATAAATTTATTTATTGCTCAATAAATTATATTCATCTCTTGTATCCGAGACTAGTACCATTCAACCTTAATTATTGTGCGGAACAAATCCACTCATGAGGTTTACACAATAATTCCTTATGAACTCATCTCGGGGATATTATCAACCCTTCCGGGATACACTTTCCCGTCAAGTATTCACGGCATGTCATATATAAAATATAGTGACCCAACTCAACCGGTAATTAACCCAATAATTAAATCGGTTAATTCCTTTGGAAAATCAAAGTCACATATATTAAATATACACACCCGCAATAGTATCGGGGATTAAGAATAAAATACTCTGAGACTTGAATCGATTATCTCAAGGCAATCCTAATCAATAAATCTCAAGCGATCCGCCCAATACACCAAGTGTACAAGTGTGATAAAATAATTAAGATAAATTATTTTCTCTCTCACACAACGACTATACCGATGGATTGGTCCATGTCCATCTAGGTCGTGAGCAACTGTTTGATTAAATACGAGTAACCGATAGTATGATCTTCTGTGTGCCCATGCAACACCATACTAACTACAACGTATAAAATCCAGGACTATAATTTTGCATAATTAATTAATAATAATTAAATGCAAATAATTGTTTATTAATTTAATAGGTTAAATGCTATGACCGGGAGTTTACCGATACTTAAATCTAGACATTAAGTACACAACTCCAACAATCTCCCACTTGTAGTAAGGTCTAGTCATTTCCTCCAAACTCCCGACTCCCATACTCATCACGTGCTTAGAGTTGTACTTTCAAGAAGTAGTATGTGAATGAGCACTCTAGGTTGCCGCTCTGAAGTTATCTTGGTGACTACTGCATCGTCTTCCTTGACGATGACTCGTATCAGATGGTACTTGCTCTATGTGTTAACATCACTTTTGACTTATGACTTCTTCCAGTTTACCCTGCACCGCTATCCAATAGCCTTTGGTAAACTAAGAGTTATATCCAAGTCAAGAGGTTATTCCGGAACCTAACCAAAACTTCCGCTGCCTCTGAGGCTGCTATTCGGTTATGAGAGAGTCTGAGAAGCGTCCTGCTTATCACTCTTTCATTTCATGGTTCCACCTCTTTCTAAAAGTGAACACATAGTCTGATATCGACTTTCACTGATCCTCCTTTGATTTAAGATCTGAGAATCTGTAATCTAAGAAGATTTCGTCTTGCTTAATAATCCAGTACTTCGCAAGTACTATTACAGCATCCGAAAATCTCTTGTCTAGATTACTTTGATATCCTCCCACTAAGCAAACCGCATAGTTGATATCAGGTTCTTGTTTTACAACATTGCATCTATAAAGCTTTCCATACTTGAAGTATAGGAAACTGCTTTGTCCTCATCTATCTCCTTCATGTGTTGGAACACATACCCTTTAGATAGATGTATATTCTGTCTCTGAAGGGTAATAACCTTTCTCAGAAGTATGCATGTTTAAAACAAACCATAATCGTATAAGATATCTAGGAGAAGTACAATGTTCTTATCGTTAGAACGAACGATCTTAAGAACATGCTCTAACTTCTACTCAATCTTATATCTCGATTTATTTAGACAACCATTATTTTATGTCTGACAACATCTTTACATTGTTGCCAATGATAAAACGTTATCTACATAAGATCTCCGAGAAACACCACCTTGTTTCCATTACGTCTCCAATACACCTTTCGTCTATGCCTTTGATGAATCCATCAAATGGATTATCCCATCAATTCACAAGTTCCACGATTCATAGCTTTGTTTCAATCCATAATAGATTTACTAAGCTTGTACTCTAAATGATCTTGCCTCTTAACAATAATCCTTATTGTTTTCTAAGTAGGCACATTCAGATCTAGTACTGCCTTTGTGCAGAGCTAGGGATCGATTTCATCTTTACTAGATCCAGAGTTAAAACTCTTCTAGTCTTATGAACATCTCCGGTTGTCTTAACAACCTTCCACTGCAATGGCGTCCCGGTGTATAACAGTAATAACAGTAGGTGCAGTATGTGGTGTACCTCTACTCGGTTTGGTTGGTTCCTAGTCTTTGTCCTTTTTCTCATTCCAAGGTACCGCGTCATTTCGGGCTTTGTGGTTCTTCTAATAGTCTTTCTCTAAGAACCGGGCGTTACACGTCCTTCTGGTTCATAGTACTATAGAACACACAACACTTTGTTCATCTAGGATATCCTACAACCATATTGAATATGCCGTTGTCTCCAGGAATATCCATAGAACATAGGTAGTTCCAAACAACTTGTCCTTTTACTATTAGAATCTTATTTCTTACTGACTTCACCATCTCTACACGTAAGTGTATGGTGTAGTCATTTGAGACTTAATCTCAATCTTTGATTGTGTTATGTGGTAGCCTCCGCGACTAAGTCGCAGGCTTCCAATGGATATACTTTGAAGGTTCCCCATAATTGCTTTGTGACTAAAACACTTCGCTTTTATGGCACATCAAGCATTCTAATCCATCTTCGAGTATTCTTAAAAGGAACTACTCGCACCTTACACATATCATTGATCATTCTGAATACTTGTCCGAATTCTATCCTTTACCGAAAGGTATGCTTAGTTGTATTATCTTCCAAATTCAATTCTTAGGTCGGAAGGTCCATTCCCTCAACTATAATTGATTAAATCAATTTCGACCTTTTGAATCTTTATTTGAATAAATACTACTAAGTATAAGAATTCACAAGTATAATGATTAATAAAGAAATACATCTAGTAAAACAAGTTATACATAACGGATTGTTGCATCGTGGTAGACTAAGGATTCATCATTCATATATTGCTATCTAATGTACCAGAATAGATAACACCATTATTTCTTATCCAAATCATGAAATGATTAAAGAAATAAAATATCCATAATAGAAATCCAGAACTAAACGTTCTTTCTAAAATAAGGGGTACATAAAGCAATAACTTGAAATGAAATCCTAAAACTACTGAAAGCAGATAAATGTCTTCCACTGCAACCACTGCTACCCCAACAGCTTCGCCCATGTAGACTCGAACTCTTCTTCTCTAAGTCGCCGGGTTTTCTGGAACCCCTGCATTCAAGAATGCACATACCGTCAGTGGTTCCATATCTACACACCAGATTTCTGGTAGATAATACCGCTGACTATGTTTTTACGACTAAAGAAAAATTCGTACCTTTGAGAGGACATTCAGACTTCCAGTGTCCAGACTTATTGCATCGGAAGCACTTGCCTCTTGGCTTTGCAGCCCCCACTCGTGGTCCACTCCTCTTGGCACCACTGGGTTTCCAGGCTTGCTTCCTTTTCTTGCCCCTACCTCCAACAGCTTTCAAGCTTTTGGACTTGGTAGCTACAAGAGCTTGAGACTTGCCCTTCTTGTAGATCCCCTCTGCCGCCTTTAGTTCAGTCAGGAGTTGCGCAAGAGTATAAGATAGTTTACCCATATTATAGCTCATACGAAACTGCTCAAAACTAGGGGCCAGAGACTGGAGTATGATTTCGACTTGCGTCTCAGCATCAATAGAAGCTCCTAGGACCTCAAGTTCATTCAACAAACTCATCATCTTAAGAACGTGCTCCCCAACGGGCGTTCCTTCAGACTGAGTGGTCGACATGAGGACTCTCATGGCTTCTTGCCTAGCCGCACGATCTTGCTCCCCAAACATCTCTTTGAGGTTAAACATCATATCATAGGCAGTGTCCATCGGCTGATGTTGGGTTTGGAGCACATTTGACATGGAAGCCAAAATATAACACCTAGCCATTTCATCAGCCTTTTTCCACTTCCGATATGTCAGTTTTTCCTCATCAGTTGAGGCAGCCGTGGGCTCAGCAGGGCACACTTCATGGAGTACAAACTTGTACTCCTCAGAAGTCAGGACAATGTCTAAATTTCTCTTCCAATCAATGTAATTGGGACCAGTGAGCTTATGCTCCTTGAGTATCACAGAAAGTGGATTCATAGCTATTCTCTAAACCTATAAGCACATTTAAACAAACAATTAATTTAATGTCCGATATTATCTCCCTCAAATAATATCATTAAATTACTAATTACATCTAAAATCCCATCAGGTGAGGCAAGCCACGTGGTGTGGACGTTTACCCACCTAAATGATTTAGCAATTAGATTTTCTTTGGTCATACATCGATTATAGCGTGACTTCGTGGGGAAGAATACTATAATGCGTATCTAAGTGTAAACCATTACTCAGCACCAAAGTACATCGTTTGGAATTGCTACATCACCGCAAGCCACGTGGTGTGGACGTTTACGATAATTTCACAACTCTTCACAATTACTTACAACTGTCTACATCAATTAATCCAAAATCCGTCAGTATAGCAAGCCACGTGGTGTGGACGTTTACTACACTAAGAGACTTTTATAATTGACTCCCAGTTACAAGATCCATTCGATTCTCGTAGATCAAGACGCGGAGAATCATAAGTGAAACTCGAAGTTTCTAACCAGTGATTCACCATGCGAACAACCCTATCTCTCATTAGATGAGGGAGCCGAGCAGACAATCGATCCATTTATCAAAGAATGGTACGAAGGTCTCTAATTTGTGTCATCCACATGACCAAGTGGCTTTGGCTCCATTCCACTCCCCGGGGTGAGAATGAGTCGACTTGAAGTCAGTTTCAGAAAGACAAATTAGGCATTGTTTGATAAACTTGATCAATGTTTCTTGTAAAAGGAATTACAAGAATTCTCCTCCAATGACATATCTATATGAACTTCGAAAGCTCATAAATGTCACCAAGAGAACAGTAATGGAGACCATGGGAATGTTTCCATCCCCTCTCCCACTTAGCTTTTTATAACAAAGGGATACGCTATCTAATGCATAATTAAACACATAAGCATGCATGCAAGTAATAAAGCACATATCACATAGTCAAATAATGCTAGAAAATTATTTTCCCGACTATCATGGCTTTACTCCTTCTTCATATGCATCTTCTAGTCTTCAGTCTTCGTTCTTGAATGCTCCATGTGACAAGAATATTAATCCCAATATTTAAATCTATTTATTTTTAATAAATCCAAAAGATACTTAATTCGAAAATTAAGTCAATCGAATAAATCAAAAATAAAATTAAATATTATTAATATTTTTTATTTATTTATTTTCCTATCTAATTCTATTAAATCTCTAGAATAATCTATCCAAGTAAAACTTGGAATATTCTAGAAGATTTCTATAATAGAATAAGGAAATAAAATAAATTAGGACTCTTCTACTTTCCAAGATTAATTAATTTCCATTACTATGAAAATTTCCATAAAATAGGAATAATCAATTAGGAAATAAATCAATCCTAAATAAACTTTTATTCCTTTCCAATTCTATTAAATCTCTAGGATCCTATTCCAAGTAGAACTCGGAATACTCTAGAAGACTTCCATAACAGAATAAGGAAATAAAATTAATTCCAATTAATTCTTTTCCTAATTCATGAGAATTCCCAAAAATAGGAAAACTCAAAATAGGAAAACCGAATTAATTAGGAAAGTAGTATCTTGGTAGGAGTAGCATGAGATCGGGAGACCCCACGCCACCCCCACCTTCGACCGGCCACCACCGGAGGAGCACCGCCGCCCAGCCCAGCCACCAGCCGCCACCGTCGCCGGCGGCAGCCATAGCCGAGGGCGATCGGCCCCCTTCCTTGGGTCGATCGATTGGGGTCGATCAAGGGGTTTGATCGATCCCCGGTTTTTCGTCCTCTTCGTCCTCTTCGTCACACGCGTTCTCCGGCGGTCGTCTCGGCATCGATCCAACGTAAATAAATTACAAGAATTAAATTACACTATCCGGTATCGATTCTATACATGAAATCGACCCTATACATTTTCCGGAAAACATAGAACGTAATAATAAATCCTAAATTCGGTCAACCCCCGAATTTTTACTATTACAAACATTCAACCACACAAAACGAATCTCGACATGTCCGAGAGTTTAATAAACGAATAATCATGATAATTAATTAACACAATAATTAAATCCAACCATGATAGCCGGAAATCCTGCAAGGTAGAACAATAATCGAACATATACATGAACACGAAACCAAACGCTCTGATACCAATTGCTGTGATTCGATGTCCCGGGCTATCAAAAATTATGCGGAACCGATAACCCGACCGAAACCCCGTCGCCGGAAACCGATCACGAACACCACGTCACCGGAGTCCGACGAGGGAATCGCCGCGAGGGCGAAACCCTAGCCGAACCCCACGCGGGGTTCGCGATCGCATGCACATGCGATCGCCGGGCTGCACCGGCAGCCCCGGGCGGTGAGTCTGGCGACTCACCGCCATCGCCGGAGGTGGGGGAAGCCACCGGCCGCGGCGCCAGCTCGCGGCAGTCCCCCAGCCGGCAAGGGAGGACCGGGGAGGTCGTCTGTCGTGGCGCCAGCCCACGGCGACTCCCCAGCGATCGACTTCACGTCGATCGCATGCCCCGGCGTCCAGCCGGGGCTTCCCCTTGCCACGGTACCGGCGGTCGAAACCCTAGGGTTCGACCGCCCCTTGTTCGATCCCCACGGGGATCCAACGATCCCCGTATCTAGGTTTCGACGCTTTCCCGGATCGTCTTGTTCATGCATATATCACGATTAACGAACACATAATCAAAGAGGGGGTTTTAGATTATGTTACCTCAATTCGTTGTGCGGAGAAACGAATTAAACGTTGATGACCTTGCGATCTTCCTACGTATTCCTTGCACCTCGTTCGAACGTCGTGTGGGCGACGATCTATCGAACTTCTATGGATCTCCTTCAACTCTCTAGAACTATCAAGTATTGATATTCTTGTCTTATTCAAGTTATGAATTATGAAGGTCATGTAGTGCTTTTATAGGCTACGTAGGGGATCATAAGGAGGTGGAATATTGGGCTTCCAATATTGAAGATTAAATTGAGCCCAATGCTCAAGTCCATTAATCCTTATCAATATTAATTAATTTATTTTCCACTATATAAATTAATTGCACTCCCAATATTAAACCATATTATATCAAATAATATTTCTCCGGTAGTATTATTTATTCCGTGTATTTAAGATTTAAATATCCATGAATAAATTTATTTATTGCTCAATAAATTATATTCATCTCTTGTATCCGAGACTAGTACCATTCAACCTTAATTATTGTGCGGAACAAATCCACTCATGAGGTTTACACAATAATTCCTTATGAACTCATCTCGGGGATATTATCAACCCTTCCGGGATACACTTTCCCGTCAAGTATTCACGGCATGTCATATATAAAATATAGTGACCCAACTCAACCGGTAATTAACCCAATAATTAAATCGGTTAATTCCTTTGGAAAATCAAAGTCACATATATTAAATATACACACCCGCAATAGTATCGGGGATTAAGAATAAAATACTCTGAGACTTGAATCGATTATCTCAAGGCAATCCTAATCAATAAATCTCAAGCGATCCGCCCAATACACCAAGTGTACAAGTGTGATAAAATAATTAAGATAAATTATTTTCTCTCTCACACAACGACTATACCGATGGATTGGTCCATGTCCATCTAGGTCGTGAGCAACTGTTTGATTAAATACGAGTAACCGATAGTATGATCTTCTGTGTGCCCATGCAACACCATACTAACTACAACGTATAAAATCCAGGACTATAATTTTGCATAATTAATTAATAATAATTAAATGCAAATAATTGTTTATTAATTTAATAGGTTAAATGCTATGACCGGGAGTTTACCGATACTTAAATCTAGACATTAAGTACACAACTCCAACAATTAATATAGAAACCCTAAATCTATCAGTATACGTATTAATTATTAAGAGACGGCCGTAGTTGCCAGACGCGTTGGCGCTCCGCCTGGATTTCATTAATTAAAATTAAAATTAAAATTACAATATATATATGCGTGTACTAATTTACTATTTATTTTAAAGTGTACTATTACCGTGTTGAATACGGGTGTGTGTAACCGTGCATCGGTATAAGGTTATATGATATAGCATCTTGAATTATTGCACGGTGTATATTAATTCACGGTGTAATATTATTTCACTGTTTTATGTATTTTATATTGCAATTTCTTTTTCATACGACGGTGTTACAATCCACCGTGATCTAACCACGACGACACATTAGGTTTTAAGGTTTTCTATCAAATACAGTTGCACGGTGTTACAATCCACCGTGGTAGCCGCACGGCAACACAGTTCTAGGGTTTTATTTATTTTTTTAATTAATTAATCGCAATGTGTTTAATGGGTGTGGTTGGGAGTTGATGAGTCATTTCGTGCAACGATTGAAATTCGGCGGTGGGATGACTCAGAACAGAGATGCATCAATTCCCTGAATTGAATGGTCATATCAAATTAATGGATAGCGTGTTTAATGGGGTGATTTTCTATAAATTTTAATTTTATTAATACTAGTAATTAATAAGTGTAGATGGCAGTTGAATCGTTTCGCGGAACAATTGAAAACTTGGTGGTTGGATGACTTAAATTAGATCAGAATATTAAGCCTATAAATACGAACGAAAGAACTCTATTTTTCTATACCCATTAATAATCCATTTTTCTGTTTTGTTCTGGTTTTTTCATGGAGCAGTACTTATCACCTCACTTTTTCGATTTTCATAGTTTCATTACTGTATCGAGATACTCGAGTTTCCAAAATAAAAGCATCATTCCCCTGAATTATCTTCCACCAGAGATAATTCGGGGTTTCGGCTGGAATGATTCGGGAACACCTGAGTTCCTTATCTCCGTCGAAATCACCAGTTAGGTCTTCCATCGTCGTTTCACTTCTGGTTGAGGCTAAAAAATCTGTGCTGCTGACCAAATGTCAAAAGAGGAGATTCACTGTGTGCTTTGTTATTCTTTTTGTTTGCTCATCTTTTTTGTATTACGCTGACCGATGGTGTTTAAGGTTTAGAGTTTTGATCCATCAATGGTTCTCAAGTTTTAGGGTTTAGAGTTTTGATTCATCAATTGTTCTCAATTATAAGATTTAAATTTATTTTAAATTTGTCCAATTTCATATTCTCAATCAAAATTATCACAGTCGCTTTTAATTATCGTGTACGATGCCACGACGCCCATTTATCGTGGCTAGTCACACGACGTATGACTGTCGTTGATGGTCTCACGACGTATGATTATCGTTGATGGTCTCACGGAGTTGACTTATCGTGTATGCATCACGCTGTCCATTTATCGTGATTTGTCTCACGGCGTGCGACTATCGTGGATGAGCTCACGGTGTGCAATTATCTTATATGTTTTCACGATGTCAATTTATTGTGGATAGTCACACGGTCTCTATTTATCGTGGATGTCCTCACTGTGTCCATTTATCGTGGATGTTCTCACGGTGTTCATTTATCGTAGATGGTCACACGGTCTCTCTTTATCGTAGATGAACTCACGGTGTTCGATTATCGTGGATGGTCACACGGTCTCTCTTTATCGTGGATGAACTCATAGTGTTCGATTATCGTGGATGTCCTCACG
Organism: Euphrasia confusa; assembly: GCA_954870475.1. Classification (NCBI taxonomy): domain Eukaryota; kingdom Viridiplantae; phylum Streptophyta; class Magnoliopsida; order Lamiales; family Orobanchaceae; genus Euphrasia; species Euphrasia confusa. The sequence continues at coordinate 21,304,642 of OX940966.1, forward strand.
GTGTCTATTCATCGTGGATGAACTCACGGCGTATGATAATCGTGAATGATGTCACGGTGTCTTATTATCGTGCATAGTCTAACTGCATACTTTAACCGTGGATAGTCTGAAATTATATTAGAATTTTATTATTAATTTTTAAAACAGAAATTCTCTTTTAAATTACCTATTCAGTTTATACTTCTTATTAAACAGCGAGGGTAGTGTAGACTTTTCCTACCCAATTGCCTAATAAACTTCTACTTTTATGGACATGGTCTCAGAACTTATTTATTGGTCCTAAATCCGGTATTCCCACTTCATATTAATTAAAAGACTTTGTTAAGGTGATCCAACTTGGTGATAAAATAATTCTTTTAGGACCTTATTCCAACCGACGTGATATACTCTAACACTCTTCCTCCACCTCCACCCCACCTTTGCCAACCACATTGTCCGGCCAAGTCTCCACCTCCACCCCACCTTTGCCAACCACATTGTCCGGCCAAGTCTCCACCTCCACCCCACCTTTGCCAACCATATTGTCCGGTCAAGTCTCAAGTTTTTCATGTCTGCATTTATTATTCTATTTGTCTTAAAAAAATGACACACTTTTTTTGTATTTAAAAAAAATTGATATCTTTAGTACTGTAGTATTTACTAATTACACTCGTATAGATGTATAATACTAATCAAATAAGATAAAAGTAGTTCCATTTAGAAATTTTTACTAGGGTTATACATATACGAGGCACTTGCACGTCTTCCATTGTTTAGCCTAATAGTTTAGCCTAATAGTTTTTTAGGGCGCACCATACCCAAAATACATTTTCAATTACAAAAAATAATAATAATTTTATATATATATAAATTAAATTGACCCACTTTATTACAAGTTTATTATTAACTAGGATTTTTCGACCCGTGCGATGCACTGGGATTATCTTTCAGCATCTTCTCCGGTTACTATTTTAATATAAGAATATTAATAGAAAAGTTTTAATGAAATTTTAAATACAAAGTTATAAAAAATGAGGACAAAAATTGGAAAAAAAATTTAAAATTCATAATACACTTAAAGTGTAATAACAAATTTGGAAGACCAATTCACATTTCTAAACACTTCCTTATAAATGACATTTGTAACCTTCCTTATAAATGACATTTGTAACCTTATTCGTGAAGTCCCCATTCGAATCACAAATTAAGAATTTCAAACCGGCTCGATTAGTGACTCTAGAAACGGCAACATATAATTGTCCGTGTATGAACACCGGTCTTCTCAACAAAATTCCAACCTTTGACAAAGACTGTCCTTGATCCATCTGCCCGTGCGATGTACTGGGAGTACCACTCAAAGCTTCGCCCGAATTTATTTTGAACTTGATTTTATTGTATATTGTATATGTTAAAATAATTATATAAATCCCGAGCAATGAAATGGGTTATTTTTTGAAGATTTACTCTTAGCTATAATTTAATAAACTAATTTTGCAATGAAATGGGTTATTTTTTGAAGATTTACTCTTAGCTATAATTTAATAAACTAATTTTTGTAACGCATGAATTTGAATCTTATTAACAATGATTAATTAATCAATTTGAACTGTAAATATATATATTACAAAATGAACTGTACATTAATAGATAAAAATCTAATTAATAGAGTTCAGAAAGAAACTCACAAATCGAGAGATAAAAAGAAACTAACAACTCACAATAGATAGAAAGAAAAGCATAATTGTGTGCAAGGAAAACCGGGAAAAAGTTCCCTTGCGAAGATCGATTACACATCTGCAAAAAAAAAAAAAGCAAGAACTAAAAAAACAAAGAAAGCGAAAAATAAAATTAATACATACCTAGACACGCAGAGATCGACTATCGTAGAGCAAAAACAAATAAATTTGAACTATGAGATGAATAATTCTCCACAGCAAACCCTAAATAATAAAGGAAAAAAACCAAGAAACAATTCTCCCACAGCAAACCCTTAATCATAAAAGGAAGAAAAGAAGCTAAAATATACAAAAACTCACCTAAAAGTGGATAGGCACAACGAAGATACAAAAACTCTGCTATCACGGGCCACGACTCTTCTGTAAACAGAGACAACCTTGCTGCTTATCATTCGGGATCATTCCTACACCTTTTGAAGAGTCGATTGCTTCTAACATGGTGACAACCTCGTCCATTTCGGGTCTTTTATCGGGGCTGGCATCCCAACATCTCTTCATCACATTTGCCAAGGAGCTCGGGCAACATCTAGGTATTTTGGGCCTCAAGTTCTACAGATATATTATCGGTTAATGAGATAAACCAGCTACTAAAAAATTAACCACACAGTAATTTGACATGAGATCTTATTGTCTGACATTGACACATTAAAAAAAACTTATAGAATTAAGTTTTATGTTTGCCCCATTATTTGAACAACAATTCAAAGCTCGGAGATATTTTTTTGTAATTGCACCTTTTTGTTTTTGTAGGTCTCAACACCCAAAGGGTATTACTATCTACCATGATGCTTAACCTAATAAAAAATAAAAACAAATGTAAAAGAATTCAGTTTTCTAAATGAAAGACAACCTCCTAACATATGTTTCTATGTTACAAATTGCACCATCTAATTGGTAAGTAGAACAAAAACCAAGGGCATAGTTGTGCTCTTTCGTTAGGATTATATGTTAAAGCTCGGGTGTGAATTTTGCAAATGATCACTTATCACAATATTAGCACGGAGATGTTAGTTACCTGACGAACGACGGCTGAAGTCACTTCGGAGAAACTAAGGTCGGGATACGGCGTCACAGCAATATAATTCCCACAAATAGATGCCAAAACTATACACATCACATTTCCTGTTGTAAGGATTGCCGTTGAGAACCTGTAGATTGTTATGGACATGCAAACCAATTTAAGTTGAGATAAAATTAATTCAAATGAGCTGGCATAATATAAGAAATAAGTTCGCACTCAAACAGAGGTGATCAGACAGTTAAATAACTTAGTATAAATACTTACAATAATACCAGTAAGGTTTAGCTTCATGAAAAACACAAAAATCAAGTTCTGTTTCCAAGTTACAATGCTTTCCTTCAAAATTTTGTAAAATATATTTGACAAAGTGAAATTAGTAAAAATTAGCATATGCCATGGGGCAAAGTGAATACTTATAATTCTTGAACAAACCTCATCGATAGTATCAGTAATTATTAACAAAAAATAGTTCCAACCACTTGACCAAAAAAGGAAAAATATGAGTAAAAGAATACATAGTATAAAATATACGATATATCCAACTAAAAAAGGGGGCTTACCTCGGGAGCCAAGTAACCAAGGGTCCCAGTCTCCCCTGTCATGTCATTAAGATTCAAGGCTTCAACTCGAGCAACCAAAATCAGCTATTTTAATTGTGCGTGTTTTGTCTAAAAGCATATTTTCTGATTTAACATCTCTGTGAACAATCTTCTGAGAATGAAGGTAGCTTAACCTACACAGTCAAGACATAATGAAAACTTTGGTAAGCAAAAAACATAAATCTTTTTGGTTATGCTATTGGTAAGTATTCTTTTGCGTGTAACATTTTCAGATTCTCCCAGTCTCCATTATTTTACTGTTGGTTATGCTTTTTAAGCTTTGTTAACTTTGTTTCAAGCTTAGAGAGAGAGAGAGAGAGAGAGAGAGAGAGAGAGAGAGAGAGAGAGAGAGAGAGAGAGAGAGAGAGAGAGAGAGAGAGAGAGAGAGAGAGAGAGAGAGAGAGAGAGAGAGAGAGAGAGAGAGAGATTTATCGATAACACAGAAAACGATAACTTTGCCATGTGAAACTCGTGCTGAGGATGCGAAAGAATCGGCTTCTCATTATAAGCATGCATGAGCTTCCTCTCAGCCGCACTTAGTTGTAGATCCTCAAAGTTAGCAAGTCGGGCCAAGATCTTTAATCTGTCCCTATAGGACGCGTTCGAGTCCATCGGGAAACCCTTAAATCCTCTCAGTTTCATTAGCAATTATCCTCTGTTTCAACGGAAAGTGTGAAAAACTTGTTACTAATTTAGAGCGTATATGAATACCATATTCTCACCTTGAAATTCTCTTGGAAATGAAGGGGAAAATCTCTTGTGTAATTTTCTGACAGCTTGAAATAGAATACGTAGCTCACTCCGGCTCCATCGTATTCGTTCTGGAAGATTGTTGTCGGGTAAAGAGGGATCTGTACAAAGAAAGTTTGGCATCACCACCACTGAAAAAACAAATGATGATGAAAGATTTCAACATAAAAAAACTAATCTTGATACATCCATGGAAAACATTAAGACATTAAGAATGACCTTCAATTATCATTATACATCGAAAAGGAAATAAAATAAAGTAAACAAATGCACTCACTACTCAATAGTCAAAATAGACAGTGAAACTTGATGAAAGTTGAAAATAGAGAAATGTAAAACTTTTTGGAATCTAAGTGCAAAATGGCCATTAGTACTCATCAAGTGTTAGCCACAGGACCACAAAGACTCTCAATATTTACAGAGAAATACTAAGTTCATAAGTCGTGGGAACTGAGAAAATTGCAAGCTACGATTCAGAACAGAACAAAAACAGAGTCGAAAAACTAAGACGACTACAAACCCAAGGATTTTTTGTCTGTGATCTCATCATTCACTGTTCCATAGGAAGCCGAGTAAGAGAATCCTACTCCATCTGGTGCATCCAAATACAACATATTTGCCTATGCAGTAATAAATACTTTATTAACATTGATTTCTGTCCCATAGTAAAGAATATCTATATCTACTGAATGTTAAGGATGCACCACCTCTTTCACATAACAACCGAGCTTCCCTATCAAAAGTCAACTACTTACTAAATCATTTATCGAGAGAACATTTCCATATTAGGGAGAAGAAACATTAACATAGATATCCAAGCCTAGGATTTACCTGTAAACTTAGAAATGACCGTGGTAAAATTGATGGAGCAAGAAGAGCTTGTAATTCTTCAGTGGTATTTATGCTCTGAATAGCTATCTGTCAAATAAGTAGATGAGCTCAGGCAATTGACATTCCAATAAGTTGTACATAAAACTCGGATTAAATCAGACAATTAGCAGTATTTCATAATTCAAATCAATCAGAAAGACTAAAGAGTAACAGAGGAAGTCCAAAATACCCAAATAATTTCGACAAATTATTTTCGACTTTCGTAAACTGCTAATTCAGACCAAAAACTCATAATTATTAAAAAAAAAATCCACATCTGACATCAACACTAACTAACGGTATCATAAACAGTAAACAAAATGAATTCTTTATTCAGTAAAATCGATCTGATCAAATCCATCGTCGAACATTTTGAATTGAGCTTTGACACATTAATAATCAAATAAAACACGTGATGAATGTGCATTAATACGAACAACGAAAGGTAATTCAATCATTCGAAAAACCTGAGTTATATGCACAAAAAATTACATACGATTTTGAAAAAAAAAATAGAAGATTTAAAATAAATAGTTATATAGAGAATCTGAAAAGTAAGAATTAGGCTACGCAATCTGCACATAAACCTGAAAAGTATGCATTAGGATACGCAAAGAGATGAACCACTTTTAGTTTTAGCATTAACATATATAATTGAACGTATCATTGTACACACAGGCCAACTTTATATATATGCGGAAACAACTACTATAAAATTATGGATACAAAGTTACAAACCAATGCGAAAGCACACTCACTCCTATTTAGTTCTTTAGCCAAAACCTATGAAGGCGGAGATGGAATCCCACCAAATGCAACATTCTTATATTTTTAATATGTTCTAAAATTTACAGAAAACCTAAAATCTAATTTCCTACTAAAAAACTAATTCTTCTCATGACTAAAAAATGATTGCATTTCCTTAAGCAACTTCTAAACCCATATCGTAGATACTAATTATATACTCCCTTACATGGGGAATTTCCATCAGATCAGGTTAGATAAGATGTACACTTTATATGAATAATCACAGAAAACACATGTTAAAGACAAAGTTCTACCTTAAGGAATACGTATCAATTGAGGGCTCCATGCACTTCAAATTAACATCTGAACATGACGTGCAAATGCTCATGTATATCACCCAAAATATATGTTTTGGATAAAGGAAAACGCATGCACTAAAAAAAATAAATTCCGGGAAAATCACTTCTAACATTAGCAAGAATTTGATGCATTTATGTACTTAAATTACCCCAGTAACAGTAAGAGAAACCTCATCCCAGATGCCAGTGTTCCTATACCTGAAAAACAAAATTATTTCAGAGACTACACTTTTGAATATTTAGTTAAGAAGATAAACTCAGAATTAAAAATTATAATCTCATTATTTTCAGCAACAAAAAAATTCAAATCATATAACTAATAAAATTTGGAAAGGAAAAAGAGGTTATTAAATTTTAAATTTGCATGTTTTCATTCTAGCAGTAACTTCCAGTTTTGCAGACCTAGAAATTACATAAGGCGTGCTGAAAAAATGCAATAGAATTGCAATAATGTTAAAGATGACCGAAAATCATTTTTTTTAATGTGATTTGACCTCTGACCATTCAAAAAGCATATGAAGTCAATAATACATACAAATAATGGTCACAACAATACTATTGATCAAGGAATTTTATAATATCACACTGCACGAAGAAAAAATCAATAAAATAACTTTTCCTTTTATACAATGAAGTCAGTGGGCTATCAAATTATTAGGACCGTGAGAAATTAACAAAATCACCTTATAGGAGTCATCCAATCCCATCCCTCAACATATTGTGCAGCGACATCTTTCCCAATCTGGAATCAACATTGAAATAGTAAGAACGGGTTCAATGCAAGTTAAATTTAATTAAAAATAAATAAAAGAATTGATGAAATGTTATTACAGTGGAATCAAGCCATACCTCATGATCACCACCTTGCCCACCTTCAGGGGGGATTCCTCAAGGAGAGAGTTTTTTTAACAAAGACCGAAAGTCGCAATGTGCACACACGTGATATATGAATAAATAAAGAAATTATGAATGTGTATTAGGTTGATGCACCACATACCAGATTACATTCAAAAGTAGCGAAAAACCATAATGTGTAATGTTCCCTCCCCGAATTCGCAATATCGATGATCATCTCTTCTCCAAACCATAAAAGGGATCCGGCACCAGCTTGTTCTTCAGCAGGGTAGCCAAAACACTGACAATCAAACCCCCTCCAATTCATCAGAGAATGCATGTTTGCTTCTAACTATTAACTCCAAAATAAATTGAATATTATCCTCAAAAGTATATACGGGTAAGGTCGAAACAGGGGGCGGAGGGGCAGCGCCGATGTAAGGGAATAAACAAAATCAAACTCTACTAAATCAATTAGATGAATCAATTACCCCCTCCACAGCATCTCATACATCACGGCACCCGGGATCCCATGGTTCACCAACTGGAAAAAACCTGTGAGAAGTGGGCCGAGGAGCGTGATTCGACGGACGTTGTCGTAGTGATGAATGATGGAGGCGAAGGTGGGCCGAAAAATTACACGGCATACCTAAGCCTGAGGAAAAGAGCAATATGCGAGAATTAAAGCATAAAGAATTTGCAAAAAAAAAAATTTTGCATCAGGAGAAGTATAGGAAGAGGATTCTGAAACTGCAAAAAAAAAATGATGTGCGCTAATTTTGATAGAGCAAGGAAGGGGAAAAAATAGCTCGACGAAAACCTAAATCTGATGCTGATGAGAAGATAATGTGCAGACGCAATCATAAATTAACAAAAGCTTACCAACTGGAAATTCGGAGAAGAGTATCGATCACAATAGGATATCAGACCTGCAAAAAATATCAGAACAAAAGCAGAGAAGATACAAAATTATAAATACCTCCAAATTGAAATCGAAAAAAGCCCAATATAGACATAAGAAGATACAAAAAATTTGATTCGCAATATGGGATAAAAAACCTGGTTGATCGAAGAACACGGGAGATCTAGAAAAAAAAAGTAACCCTATGGAGATTTCGTATAGGGTTCTGATGAAGGAGAAGAAAAGGAAGATGAAAAGAGAAAAATGGTTAGAAGAGAAGACGAAAAAGCGTAACAAATTTAATGTAAAAATGGAAAAAATGGAATAATTGACCAGAAATTAATTGATCAGTATTGATTTTTATTTGTTTCTTAAATAAATAAATGAGAAAAGATTGTCTATTGGTGTGAACGCAAATGAAATTGAATTGAAATTGAACATTTCTATTGGACAATAGAATCTCAATTGATCTATGTGGCAAAATTGAAGAATATTACTGGCTATTGAAAAACCAAAGAAGGATTCAGGAATTATATATTAATAGATATGGGAGTTTCAAAAGCACACTAACCGAATAAACCTCTTCATTAATGATTCACCACCTCCTTAACTCCACATTAATTTAACATTAAAATTTTTATGACATGTGAACATTGTATGTGAGATTAAGCAGATTTAAAAAACAAAATTACGGTTACAGGACTATATTTTTGTTAAAATAATTAATTAAATACTAACTCAAATTTAAAAAAATAAAGGGTAATTTTGGATAAAGGTAAGTTTTTAAAATTTTGTTACAATTAAATAGCCCAATTTTCCCAATTATTAATAAGAGCAGATTACATAATATTAATTTAATTTTGTTAATTACATGGTGGTTATTAATTATTAATTATAATAGTTACGCAGTTATTACTCTATTTTACAATTATAATTTTAAACTACTCTAATAAATAAAAAATCTTAAAAAATGAAACATTAAATTGTAAACTGTAATTTATGCGGTAAAACTTAAAATGTATTAAACTATATTACCCTTTAACCTAAATAGTTCAAAAATAAAATCAATTAATTAAATATTAACGCAAATTTAAATAAATAAAATTACGGGTTATATTTTTGTTAAAATAAATCACGCCAACTATATTTTTGTTTAAAGGGAAAAATGGCAATAAAGCCAATTTTCAACATTTTTTCGCCAACAAGGCTTTCGAGAAATTACGCGTGTCAATTAGGCCGCCTAAAATGTGTAAAGACATCCTTACCCTTTCATATATACCCTTTATCCCCAAATTAAAATTCATTTCTCTTCAAAGACAGAGATCGAGATCGATCTCCTCTCCTGCCTCACCGAATCAGGCGTCGACGACGCACCGGATCTCCGACGTAAGCCACCACCACCATGGCGCCGCCGTCGAAGCCTCCCCGAGTTACCACCACCGCGGCAATGAAAAATTACAACAAATTCGTCGATATCGACCGGAGGTTCGGTCGGAGCTCAACCACGCACCACCACCGCCGCCCTCCACCGTTCAGCTCTCACCGTTCAGCTCCACATCTGGAGCCCGCTCGCGAAGCCCGGTAGATGGCTGGTCCAAGCTTCGTCTTCGGCCGTTCCGGGGATCGATTTCTCCGCTCTCGAATCCGCCATTGCCAAGGTACCCATGTGAATTGCTTTGCTTGTATTTCAATTGATGTATTTGAATTCAATATCTGCCAAATTAAGTGCGTGTGTGTGTGAAGAGGGGTTCTTCGATCTCGATCTCCGTCGTCTCAGTTGTCGAGATTCATCGGGTTGGACGGGTCCTTCGTTACCAATTTCAACAGGTCGACCGTCTACAAGGCGTTCGACAAAATGTCCGAGAGAAGTATCATGAGCTCCTACCACCACCACTCCAAGTAAACAGAGAAACAAATTGATTTCGATTATTTGATTTGCTTTCGATTGCTTCATCGTTAATTTTCAAACAAATTGTGTCCAATTGCTTTAGTTTTTTATATGATCTGGAATCGTAAATCGATGGTTCCGTACTGTTGCGTTAGTTCATATGTTGTGTATTTTTTATATGTATAGGAGACAGAAATTGAAAAGCCTTGAGGCGTGTTGATCACTATCCGAAAAACAATATTTCCACTATGTAGAAATTTGTTTACAGGATACAACAAGGCACAAAATTCATTTGAGAAACAGGAGATTCTTTTTCTGCGTTTGTATGTACTGTACTCTTTTGTACTTCTCTGTTTTGACTTGTGTTTCTTCTCTGTATGTGTTACTAACTTTTTTGTTTTCTCACTTTTTTTGTTTCTTAACGCAAACACATATTTATACGCACAAAACAGACTATTGAAGAGGGATGCAACTTTTAGATTATACGCAATGTTTCAGCGTGTTTAACTTTGTTGGACACAACGGTTTCCGCGTTAATATTTATTATACGCAATGTTTCAGCGCAACATCGTTTAACTTTGTTGGACATAACGTTTCAGCGTTAATATTTATTAAGCTTTATTGAATAATAAATTAATTTCATATCTGTTTTATAAATTATTAACTTATATCAAATTGATATAATTAATCTAACGTAAAATATTATATCTGTTTCAACAGATACAATTTATTTTATTTATGTAAAATAACAGATACAAATTACTAACAATCCCCCACTAATTTGTATATTCTCCACTTTAAACATATTATGAATACAAGAAGGTATCTTTCGATTTGGACCTTCAATTAGTGTATATACTTTAAAGTTTAACGAAATTATAGGTATCTTTAAAATTTGAACCTTAATCTCTTAAATGTTAAACCGAAAGTATAACACACATAATATATTTATTATTATATTTCTCAAAAGATTTTAACTAACCCTAGCACTAGCTAATCCTGTCACTTTCATAAACATTAATAGAATATCACAAATTCTAATCGAAGCGGCACCACTTCTATGTTTACTTAGGTAAAGTCTTTAGTTTGTCCCAATTGCTTTAGACTTAAGACTTTATTAAGAACGATATGTTCATCCTCTTCTTCTGGCAATTGTCACCACTAGTTATAATTGTATTGTTTTGAAATACACTAGTGCTATCAAGCACATTACTATGACTTGTTATTACCCATTGAACTTTATCATTAGTTGTTACTAATTCAAAAGTTGGGTTCCCATCATAGGTGCTTATTTTTTTTATTTTTTTTAATCCAATAATTTTGTTGAATTAATCACTAATTACTTTAATGAGATGATCTGCGCAGATCTTAAATAATTGTAATTACACTTTTGTAATTAAATCTGTTACATATTACCAATATGTTTATTATATATGTCGCTATATATATGCTCTTAAGTTTAATTACACACTTTGTAATTAATCTTCTTACATATTAGTGTTTTACACCAATATGTTTATTATATATTTATTATATATGTTGTATAAAGCAGACATGGGTTGTGGCCACAACTCTATATCGACTAACTCATCGATTAACAAAATTTTAATCATTTTGCTTCTTTTACTGCTAACTCTATATCGATTAACTAATCGATTAACAAAATTTTAATCATTCTGCTTCTTTTACTGCTCACGCAATATAATATACACAAATATTCATTCAGTATATTTTCTCTCATTAGTATTGGAAATCCAAATTGCATTACAATAACTTTCTTGTACATTTGGAAAGTTATTATCATCTCAGTCTTTGATAACCAAGATTTATTCCAATAAATTGTAGCACAACATTTTCTATAATAGTTTTCTACTATAAAAGTGATTGAATTCACTTAAATAAAAACAAGACGAAAGTCCAGTCCTTTTCTTTTCTTACTCGTTGACTTTTTCGTGGATTTACATTTAAATCTTTTCACGGTTTTCTATACCATGATTATTTGATATATTTCATCTTACTTTAAAATCATTTGCCTTTTATCTCAGGCTAACGATATTAGTTAAGAATATATCTTCAAAAATTCCACTTAAATGGATTCACTATTATATTAGATTGTCCAACAATCTTTATGCTTTATAATTTTGAGCATAACCAACAGAACATTTTTAATGTTCTTTGATCCTAACATTTATTAGGAACAATAACCAACAAACACTTTTAATGTCCCTTGATCCTAACTTGGATTTATTAGGAATAATAAGTTAATAATAAGCTATACAATGTATCAAAGAGAGTAGATGTCACCTTATTTTATCTTGTCAACTTGTATAGTTTGTGCCATCGAGTTTGACGAAATCCTTCTCCTTGGAATTGCACCTTCATGTTGTTGATTACTTCTGTCTCCAGTATAGAGATATTGTTTTTCGATTGTTGTGTATTTGTTATATGTATAGGAGACAGAAATTGAAAAGCCTTGAGGCGTGTTGATCACTATCCGAAAAACAATATTTCCACTATGTAGAAATTTGTTTACAGGATACAACAAGGCACAAAATTCATTTGAGAAACAGGAGATTCTTTTTCTGCGTTTGTATGTACTGTACTCTTTTGTACTTCTCTGTTTTGACTTGTGTTTCTTCTCTGTATGTGTTACTAACTTTTTTGTTTTCTCACTTTTTTTGTTTCTTAACGCAAACACATATTTATACGCACAAAACAGACTATTGAAGAGGGATGCAACTTTTAGATTATACGCAATGTTTCAGCGTGTTTAACTTTGTTGGACACAACGGTTTCCGCGTTAATATTTATTATACGCAATGTTTCAGCGCAACATCGTTTAACTTTGTTGGACATAACGTTTCAGCGTTAATATTTATTAAGCTTTATTGAATAATAAATTAATTTCATATCTGTTTTATAAATTATTAACTTATATCAAATTGATATAATTAATCTAACGTAAAATATTATATTTGTTTCAACAGATACAATTTATTTTATTTACGTAAAATAACAGATACAAATTACTAACATCATAGTGTGAAGAACTCGATATGCCACTTTCCGATCCATTAAATTTTGATTTATTTTGAGATTTTTGTGTTTCAAAGATGATGGAGTAGTACAGTATAGGCACGGTCTTTGTACAGGTACCATTTTTTCCACAAAATGAATTTTATGATTTTCCCTTTGTAATATTGTAATAATTATCAAATGGTGTAAATGATAATTTTGTTGAGTGATTCTTAATTTGTTGTCTTTCGTATAGTATTGTGGGTGCAATATATTCCACAAGCTGGTGGACAACTTGAATTTGTTCAACGAGATAAAGTGCTACGTGAGTTCGAACTTCAACCCTAATCACCTCAACGATAACATGAACATCAAGTTCTTGGATGAGGAGGGCAATAGTGATGATACATTCCCACTCTTGTAAAAGGTGAGGAGTTCTTCTACATATGTATGAATATATAGAATTTGGTGTTATATAGAATTTTCTTGCGTTCGATGCATAATCGTATAACCGATTGTTGTTGTATTTGCAGCCTGAAGATGCTACTATCATAGATTTTGTTGGATGGTTTGTGACCTGTTAGTTTCATTCCAGTAGCTAATTTAGAGGAAGAAAAATGAGATAAGTAAGAGTTAGTTTCATTGCTTTTGTAGTGTGTTGAATTATGACCCGAAGAGTTAATATAATATCACCCATCATGAGATTAGATGATTGATTTGAAAATATAATAGGTTGGCCTGTTTTCTTAATGTAGTTGTACCAGAAGTTGCAAAGAAAATACACCCAGCTCCCCATCGAAAACGTCATCAAAACAGCTAAAAAAGCACACACAAATCCAAGCAAGTCCAACATTCTCCATCAACACTTGAGCAGATTAGAAGGAGGTGGAGTCAACGTTTGAGTCGGGAGAGGGCCGTCCAGTACGATCCAGGCCATCCTCAACGTTTGAGTCATTAGCAATGATGTTTGTTGAAAGAAACTAGATGTGTAGTGTAAAAAAACAAGTGATGAAGTTTTGATGATTTTTTGCTTAATGTTTCAGACATTGTTAAAACTTTCTATATTTTGTTTGTTCGTTCGTTAATGTTAATGTTTAATGGAATTCATGAAATTGTTTCAGTATTTTTTTATGATATTCAGTGTTTTTTTATGACATTAAGTATTTTTTTGACATTTTTTTATGTTAATAGCACTTAAACACACTGAGTAGGACTGAAACACACTGAATAAGAATGAAAAACACTGAATATCACATAAATACACTGTTTGATTAAAAAATACACTGAACAAGACTGAAACACACTGAATAGGAATGAAAAACACTGAATGTCACATAAATACACTGTTTGATTAAAAAATACACTTAAAAAGACTGAAACACACTGAATAGGATGAAACACACTGAATAAGAATGAAAAACACTAAATGTCAAATGAATACGATGTTTGATTAAAAAATACACTGAATAAGATAAAACATATTGAATAGAAATGAAAAACACTGAATGTCACATGAATACGCTGTTTGATTAAAAAATACAATGAATGCTACAAAAAACACCATTTGAGCTTGCCGACGTCGTTCACATTCCCTCTACAACTACACCGTGATCAAATCTCGTCGAAGACGAGGTCACGCACCACGACTCAGGAGGCCGCCGATGAAACGAGCGAACGTGTCGTTCACCATCTCGTGAACCTCGACGAATGAGAAAGTTTCCCCCGAGGAATCGGAGATCGTGTGCATCAAAATCGGGTCGTGGTCCGCCCCGAAACCGAACGCGTTGATCGAAATGAGTTCTCGTTTGATCGAAGTGGAGAGGTAATCCGAAGGCCGTCACGTTTGATCGCGTTCAGCTCAGCCAGAGATGATCGGTTCTCGAACTCCAAAGAGTAGCTCACGTCATCGACTTCGTCCTTCCCTCCCTCCCCGCCTCCCTCTCCTCCTCTACGCCCCTGCCTCCGCCCTCCTCCACGACTCTGACGTCGCCTCCTGCATCTCCGCCCTCCTTCGCTGCCCCGGTTCTGGCGCCATCGACGACGGCCTCTCCACGTAGCTCTACAACACCTTCCGCTCCTTTTCATGTTTTCGTCGGGAGCTCCGAGAACGGCGGCGTTGACGAATGAGCTGTACCGCGAATAAAAAAATCTACAGTTCTTCTCTGACTTGTACTACTTCTCGAATTGCTTTGGATTTGTGTTCGTAGATTTGTTGAGAAGAAGGGGCTTTTCATTTTCATTTGGAATCGGTCGAGAAGCTGTTGTCCAGATTCACCATCAGCACGGTGCAGATGTTGTAGCTCACAGCCACGACGAACTCGAGCTTGACGTCGGAGCAAAAGCTGGTCGAGGCGGGAGAGGGTGGCGGGTGCGATCATTGTTTTAAAAAATGGACGAGGCGTACGCCTCGAGGCGCGCCTCGTACCGCCTTGACATTTCCATGTTTTGAGACGCACGAGTCAAGACCGTTTCAAAATATATACGCCTTAAGACGTGAGGCGTACGAGTCGAGGCGCATCTGCCTCGACTCGTCTGAGGCGGTCTTCATATTTTTTTGTATTTTTTTTAAACAAGTGACATTTTAATTTTATAATTAAGTTAATATTATTAATTATACTTGACTCAATAATTATGATCAATTAATTTAACCTTACAATATTATTATTTATATTTATTCACCCCTCTCAAATTTTAATTTTCTAATTGAATTTCTCGTTTTAAGAAACTCAACTTCTCCAAGTACGTTGTTTTTACAAAAAAATTCTCTTTGGTAATTTTTTTCTTCTCTTTCTCATTTTTGCATTTTTTTTTATTTTCAACAACTTATATATATTGTTTTTCATAATCGTTGTTCTCTATTGTCTGTTTCTAACTTTATATATTGATTTTCAAATTAATAGTGTAAACAAAAATATTTAGATTTTAAAATTATTTACCAATGTATTCGGGTAATTTATTTAAATAATACTTAATTTATTAATAATAAATTAAATATTATTTTATAAATGTAATATAATAGATTTTTTCTAATAATTTTTTAATTTTTTTTGTTTTAATTTGAGGCGTACGCCTCGTTACGCCTCAAGGCGTACGCCTCGTTACGCCTCAAGGCGTACGCCTCATGCCTCAAATGAAAAACGCCTCAAATACGAGTCACATTTTTTAAACCATTGGGTGCGATGGTGCCCCGGAGGCCAGAGCTCTGAGCGTCGAAGCGAACGACGCCGTACTCGTCGATGGTGGGGTCGTGATTTGGGAATTCCGTCAGGTGGGGTCGTCGGCGTCCTACGTCGATGGTGAACATCCCCAATTTGTCGGTTTGGATGAGGAAAGTCGAATCGACGATGAACGAAAAGGAATCGATCTCGTACTCGTCGGAGAAGACGCTGCCGTAGGGGTGTTTTCGTCATTCCAAATACATTTTTTTGGCTCAATCTAACAAAAAGGCCTAATTGACACATAAATTGAAATTTGGCCTTATTGAGCAAAAAATATTAAAAATTGGCCTTATTGCCATTTTTCCCTTGTTAAAATAATTAATTAAATATTAATTGAATAAATAGAAACAACCGTTATTCTTAAAATAAATCACAGTTACGCTGACTATATTTTTGTTACTATATTTTTGTTAAAATAATTAATTAAATATTAATTGAATAAATAGAAACAACAGTTATTCGCAGCTGACTATATTTTTGTTACTTTATTTTTGTTAAAATAATTAATTAAATATTAATTGAATAAATAGAAACAACAGTTATTCGCACTGTATTTTTTTAAATAATTAATTAAATATTTATTGAATAATTAATACTAATTTAGTAGTTCTAGGGTAGTTTAGTCATTCTATATTTTCAATCCCTATTATATAAATATAAAAATATAAAACCAGTATAGGAAAGAATATCAAAATTTGAAAACCCTAACATATAAAGATAAAAAGTACTATAAGCTTTCATTTTAATAATAACAATTAATGAGCCTAAAACATTAAAAACACATTTTTACTATATAATTATAAAATACTACAAGGTAACTTTTGAAAATAGTAATTAATCTTTTACATTCATTTACATTAATTATTATTTAATTTTGATTTAATATTATAATTTTAAAAGGCGTGGGATTATGTTCGGTGACCAAATATGTGATATTTTTTTATATAATTAAATTAAAAGGTTAACTGTGGGATTATGTTCGGTGACCAAATAGGCAAATTATATCTTGCTCCTCAATGCAAGATGCACATCTTACGCTCGGTCAACCCTATAAAACAATCAGTCAAAATTAACCTAAATTTTTTCTCATTTTTTTCTCTCCTCTTTCTCTCTTCTAGCAGCGCCTCCTCTTTCTCTCTCTTCTGGTAGCGCGATTTTTTTCCTCCTTCTCTGTCTTCTGTGTGTTTCCGCATTCATCGTACACCTTCCATCCACCGTCGTCGTTTACCGTCGCCCGTTCCCGTTCCGTGTCTTCGATTCTGAGATTGACCGTGCCGGTCAAAGTATTGTAATTGCTAGGGTTTTTCGCAGCACGTCATGTGCCAAATCAATGGCGATCACCCACGCGATTCAGCCCATCCCCCCAAATTGAAGCTCAAGATGCTCCCCCGCATCTTGTAGTAGTTGATTACCATGGCGGAGAGC
Organism: Euphrasia confusa; assembly: GCA_954870475.1. Taxonomy (NCBI): domain Eukaryota; kingdom Viridiplantae; phylum Streptophyta; class Magnoliopsida; order Lamiales; family Orobanchaceae; genus Euphrasia; species Euphrasia confusa. The sequence goes on from OX940966.1 coordinate 21,321,984, forward strand.
GACGACGTCGGGTTAAAGAGGCTGCAGTTGAGCACAAGCACCTCGACGTCTTTCGGCCGGACTTTGGATTTCTCGAAGAGCTCGTCCAACACCCCGAAGATCACGACGGAGGCCTCGACCCGCCCCTCTTTCACGTTTGTGGTGTTTCTGGCGAGCCGATCGATTTGGGGACGTAGGTCTCCTCGGGCATTGCCCGATAAGTGTTCGATGAAATGGGTGTGACACCATTCCAATCTCCTCTTGAGCATAAGCTCGTGAGATTCTCGCCGCTGCTGATCTACACCACATCCTTGAATGGATGATGATATTCTTTGATATTCTTTCTCTTCATCGACAATTGCATATTTGCATTTTTTTTTTTGTTTGTAACATTTGTTTTATGGTATTTTTTTTTATTTGATGATGATGATAGTTGATTAATAGTGAATGAAATGAAAATTAATTTCAAATTAATGAAGGATGATGTTAATTAAAATGAAGAATGATATTAATGAAAATGAAAATTGTTGTTCTTCTGAAATGAGTAAACGCTTTTATATAATTATGAATTTACAATTAGTTCTATTAAATTATTGATTTAGATTTTATGTGAAATTTATGTATTTAATTAGTTCAATTAAATTATTGGTTTAGATTTTATGTGAAATTTATGTATTTATTTAATGTGTTTAAATCATTTCGTGATTTTTATTGGGATTGCCAATTTAAGTTTGATTTGTTTTTTTTTTCTTGTGATATAAGAGTACATTTGTTGATTAATTGAGTAGTAAAGAATTGAAAACTGCACTTTAAAAAAATGAAGGATGATACTAAAATAAATGAAGAATGATGTTAATTAAAAATGAAGATTAGTGTTTTTTGAGAAATGTATAATGATAAATTTATCATTCTAGTAAATTATTAGTTTAAATTTCATGTGAATTAGATTGCCGCCTTCGTAAATCACTCGTCGCCTCTCTCCTAAGATCACCGCTTCGATTCAATGCTGCCCTCGGCCATGGTGATGCTTCATTTTTAAAGGTTTGAAACTTCAATTTTTAAATGATGACTCTTCATTTTTAAATAATGGTGATACTTTATTTTTAAATGACGATGCTTCATTTTTAAATAATGGTGATACTATATTTTTAAATGATGATTATTCATTTTTAAATAATGGTGATACTACATTTTCAAACGATGATACTTCATTTTTAAATGTGTGATACTTCAAATTTCAGAATATTAACCTTCATTTTCATTTTCAACAAACATGCAAGTACTTAAGTATTTTTAAAATGATGATACTTCATTTTTAAATGTGTGATACTTCAAATTGCAGAATATTAACCTTCATTTTCATTTTCAACAAACATGCAAGTACTTAAGTATTTTTACAATGATGATACTTCACTTTTATATGTGTGATACTTCAAATTACCGAATATTAACCTTCATTTTCATTTTCAACAAACATGCAAGTACTTAAGTATTTTTACAAAACTACCTGAATCATCTACCATTCAACAACAAATCATGCACAATATATGATTCATCCACCAAATATATCATTAATCCACTCAATAACATACACCAATCACTTATCCAGAAATCTAGTAGAAATTATCTATAGTGTATCATTCACCCACATATACCAATCAGGTAGTCTATAAATCATTCTCCTATCATCTATAAATCATCTCCAATCTTCTAAGAAAGAGGGTTGCTTGAAGAAGTCATCTTCTAACCCATACCGTGGTTGTTTCTCTTCTTTTGTCGACTTGGAAGAAGGTTGCTCCATGTGATCAATTTTTAGTTATGAAGTATGAGTAAACACAGAATTTTACCTTCTTTTGATTTCTTTGGATGGGTCCATTTTTTAACTTCAAATGTGTAATAATCTGCAGAGGAAAACAAATAGAAAGTTCAAGCTCAACTACATGGACTATCAAGGGGAAAAATACTATTATACATATAAGACGATACTCTGATACATAAAAGCAAAAGAGAAAAGGAGACGCAAGTAACCATACTGCAACACACATTGTTAGGACAATTAATAAACTATTTTCCGGAATGTGCATATCATCATCATGAAAAATGTGCATATCATCCATCATCATAGGATTCTTATGTTGATGCTTTTGTTCAGAAGTTGCACTCACTTTCGAAGCACTTGTATTTCTTGGTATGTCGAAAGAACTTCATACGATTCATTCTAATTAATGTGGTCAAGTGAATTTCACATCAAGAAAATTAAGGAAGATTGAGAAGACAATGAAAGTTAATACTATAAAAAAAATAAGTATTAGAAGATAAATATTATCCCCTTCCAGACATTTAACCTTCAAATATTAGTGAGTACACGATGTAGCTATTATGTATTTTTCATGTACTTCCTTTTTGTCTTTTAAACATCAAACAAAATGTCGATTTCTAATCTATTGTCCATTTGTCCCACTATACTCCAATATTATAAACATAAGTCTTCAACTCCTCTATGGATTTGAACAGGAGATTTTGTCACTTTTAGCAAATTTTTGAGCAAACAATATTTGATCGAGGCTATGACAACTAGCAACATATATATGCCTTACTTCTTTGAGTCTTGATAAACTTGTCGCAAGTCTCAAAAGCATGACCCTCCAAACATTTAGAAAAGTGATATGCACGAATCATTACAATATGATAATATAGTTATTTAAAAAAATGCACTTTTAGTTAGCATTAAATTCATAATGACATGCCATTCTTGGACTCAAAACATACATGATAACAACATGAAATATTAAAAGTCTGCAATGTGTTGAGCAAGGAGCCGATCAAACCACCACGAATTTTCACCCAATTCCTTCAAAAGATAGCGAGGAAAAAGAAAATTAAGGGATTGAACCAATTAGACACTGAACAAATTACGAACAATCATGGGTAGTCTTAAATCATCTAAGTCACTTCCCTTGCACAATCATTGTTATAATGAACGGATTAATGGCGAAAACACAACTATCGATACGAGTTAATACATAAATTGATTGTACTAAATAGCAAATTATTTAATGAGCCTTGGTGGAAAAGTATTACCTCCCCATAATGAGCAAATGGTGCATCTCATTCCAAATTTCGGCAAAATAATTCTTCAAATAATCAGCCCTTCTCCACCATCCAAAACTCTCGTACAAGTGCAGGACAGATATGAAGACGATATCATATGAGATGAAAAGAGAGGTTCAGCGTCTCATCATAAAGTAAAAGAAATGATAAAAGTGAGTGTCGCTTGATTCTAGCCTTTAATTGTATAAGCAATCATGTTCTATGATAATAATAAAACAAGTTTGAAAATAAAACACCTGTTATATGCTATGAAGAATGTCGCATAATCCTTCAAATCTGGGAGTGTTCATAATCACTACTGTTTCTTCAAGCAGTCGAAGCCTGAGAACATTTGCAAGTTTGTAGGCATTCTACAATATGTAACAAACTTGGTACAAGCAAAATCATCTTCACAGATGAAGAGTGACCAAATACCAAATCAAAAATTCAACCAAATACCTAGGGTTATTAATTTTAAAAACTAAATTATCTAGGGCTTGTATAATCGAATTACCTAATTTCTTCCGCGAAGGAAGCTTGGAGGTGGGACGATAGTGTCGGTTGGAGACGAACCAACAGTGAAGCTTGGCGCCGGCGATGGAGGCGAGCTGGTAGTATAGCTTGGAGACAACCCGATAGCGAAGCGTAGAGGAAGAAAGCGGCGACCAGCGGTGCGCGGTGATTTGCAGGGTGGTGTGCGCGGTTGTTTGGAGGAGGTGTGGGCGGTGGGAAGGATCGAAGAGAAGAGAAAGACGTGTATGAGGAAGCAACCAGTAATTGGGGGTGAGCAAAATTAAAGTGTGACGTAAGCACAAGTATTTGGGATGTTATAATTTTTTTATATATTGGGCCTGGAGCAAGATGGACATCTTGCTCCTATTGGAGTAAGATATAGCATCTCGACCAAATATGTGATTTTTTTTATATAATTAAATTAAAAGGTTAACTTTGATATCCAAACACTAAGGACATGCTCTTTTGGACTGAAATTGGCTGGACTGAACTGAACTGAAGTTAAGCGATCTGAACTGAATTGAACTTAAGCGATCTGAACTGAACTGAATTGATTTTTTTATAAAAATAATAATAATTTTTATAAATTATTAAATATTTTGTTAAAAATATTAATAATATTATGACAGTAACTAAATTTTATATTTAAAATTATAGATTGAAATTATGTTTTGTTTAATTTAATTTAATTTAATTTGAAAGGAACTGAACTGAAGCGATCTGAACTGAAATGAACTGAACTGAACTGAAGCTATCTGAACTGAACTGAAAATAAGGAACTGAAGCGATCTGAACTGAAATGAACTGAACTGAACTGAAGCTATCTGAACTGAACTGAACTGAAAATAAGTCCAAAAGAACAGTTCCTAAATTATAATTATACAGTATTTAGTTAGTTACGTATAATCACTTATACTCGCTTAGAGTTTACTTTTAATAAAAATTCCCCCTTCTATAATTATTCCCTCCACATCTATATCCGAACCACATTCCCTCCTTCACTGACCCCCTTCTCTTTCCCTCGTTTCCTTCTACGTTTTTTCCCTCTTTTTCTTTAAATTTTTAATCCCTTATCCCCAAACCAGATCCCTGTCAACCCCAACTCCGTTCATCTCCCACTTTCAATTTCCGATTCCAATTTTCATTTCTCCCAATAAAGGCTTCAAAGATCGATTATCGAAAAAAGCGAGATTAATTAGGCTTTTTCTTTCTCGGATCGGGTGTTTCAGCTTCGAGCAAAAGACCGAATCATGCAGCAACAGCAGAACAGTTCCAGGAAACAGTTGCCGTTTACTTCCATGAAGCCGCCGTTCGGTGGCGGTGGAGGCGGAAGCTACCACCACTTTGCATCTGCTGATATTCAACGGCCAGATCGAGAATTTCACGAGACCGTCGTTGCAAAAAGGATGCCTGTGAGTATTATGTTCTTACGAACTTGTTGTTATCTATCATGGAAATCCAGTTATGTTTGTTGCGCAGATTTATTTGTTTTTTACTTTTTTTCTTAGTGTTATATAGTTGAAACGAAAGAGGGGTTTCTCAAGCAGTGGTTATTCTGTCACTCCAATGCAATGCGAGTTGGATTGTTTGGTTTATAAACCATTTGGAGCTTTCCCATCTTAGTTATAGCTTGTTTCATTGATAATGATTTCAGTTTCTCATGTTTAGTTCTGACGAGTGTGATTATGTGATATTTCCAGTAAAGAGAACATTTGTAGTCTGTTTCGCTCAACCTCAACTTGGTCGTTAGACCGAGGCCGGCCATAGAATATAACTGCACTTTAGCAACTGTGGATATATTAGTTTTTAGGACCTTTATTCAGATGCTTCTGTTTATGGCTTTATGCTTGTAATAATTTGTTTTTATGGAATTTATTGGGATGAATTATGCTAACTTCGAGGACAGTTTATGCATAGTGTTGTATTGATGGAGACTGGTGATAGTAATGTTTTATGATCTGTCATGCTCAGTAAGTTTCATGCAGTTCAAAGTCTTATATAATTAAGTTTCTGCTCAGTTTGGATTACTGAAAGTTCGACCTCTAAACTATTTCAAATGGTTCTCATTTGAGAAGCACATAAATGACTGGTTGGATGATTGGATAGAATCAATTTTTGCTTGTGTATTTATTTAGTTCTTTAAATTACTAGACTTAATGGAGTTCATTTTTCCCGTGCCTCAAAATTCATCTTGATAGTTGGTGACGTTTTCGTATCCTGCCATGTTTAGCCATAATTTTCAGTGTCCATTCGTGTTAGATTTGTATATGAAACTCAATCGTATAAGAATAAGATGTTGAAAGATTTGGAAGTGCAAACTGATTCTATAAGTTCAAATATTCTTGACACCCCAATTAGGCAATTACCCTATTAAGGTTTGTTGTTGATTCTGATTTTTTTTCTTCCTGCAAGTCATTAAAGCGGAAATCTGGAACAGCCAACCTTGGAGTAGAATCTTCTGAGCAACATAAAGGTCCTGGAGGTGTTGAAATTATTAAAGGTCCTCTTCAAACCCCACCATCTGCAAAATCAGGAAAAGCCCCAAAAGCTCCAAGGACAACAAAGGGTAGCAAAGCTGGGTCTCAAATTCCCATCGCAAATATTGGTAAGAATTATTTTTAAGAAATATAGGGATAATTAAAAATGTACCTGGGGTGATTATAAGAAACAACCAGGTAATTTTGAATATTACAAGAACTACCCTTGGGGTTAGATTCACACCCCATTAATTTTTTAAATTTTACAATGTGCCCAACATTTACATTTGACTATCTGTAGTATTTTACTATTTTGTCAAGGGGTGTGGTCTTAATATATAAATAATGTTCAATTGTGAAAATATGTGACGATGCCCAACATTTACATTTGACTATCTGATGGTGCATATGTAAGGGAAATATAAACCCCGAGGGTGGTTTTGTGCAGTTGGTTCCCATGGAGCAAAGAATAATAGTTTCTCATAAACATCTTTTTGTAGGCTCTCCTGGCGGCAATAATCTCACTCCTGTGGGTCCCTGTCGTTATGATAGCTCTTTAGGTAAGAAAAATGCATATGCTATTTTACAATGATTTGTCATTTTCGGTTTTCCTCTTGACGAATCACGTTTTTTTACATCTGGATTAACTCATAAAGTTCCATTTCCCTCTCTCAGGTCTCTTAACAAAGAAGTTCATCGACCTGATTAAACGCGCAGAAGATGGTATTCTTGATTTGAATAATGCTGCAGATACTTTGGAGGTGATTGTGTTAGTAATCTGTGCTTCGCTTGTGGTTATGTTATTAGCTGAATATCCTTTTTTTTTTTTTTGGTTTCCCTCTCAACAGGTGCAGAAGAGGCGTATATATGATATAACTAATGTTCTTGAAGGGATTGGTCTTATAGAAAAGAAACTCAAAAACAGAATCCAGTGGAAGTATGGAAAAACTCTCCCAAATTACTTAAATCTACCTTTTTTTGTTCTTTATTAATTTGACATTTCACTTTCTCGAGAATACATACAAATTGCTGAACAATACTGTACCAAATAGGGGTGTGGATGTCTCAAGACCAGGGGAAGCTGACGAGAGTCTCTCTAGTTTGCAGGTATGAGCATAAAAGGAAAATACTACCTCCATTCCTTATATACTGGCATATATTTCCTCTCCCGGCTTTACTATCCATCATAATTCTTTGGGAATTGTTTCTTTTGCTGTATTGTCTGTACCACTCAAAGGACTTCATAATCAGTTAATAAATATTCGCTCCTTTTTTCAGGAAGAAGTGGAAAATCTGAACTTGGAGGAGCAAGAATTAGACGAACGCATAAGGTTAAACCTGTAGATTCTATAGTTTTATTGCATCAACACTTCTTCCTTTTTTCAGTTGAGTCTGTATTCTAATATTTGTCCATTCAAGAGTAATGCAAGAAAAGCTGAGGGGACTGAGTGAAGATGAAGACAATCAAAGGCAAACACAATATTTCAAATTTCATTTTGTCTACGTCATATTCGTGTGATCACTTACTGTATTTTGTTTAATCCCTTTTCCAGGTGGCTTTTTGTTACTGAAGAAGACATTAAAACCTTACCTTGCTTCCAGGTTTAATTTTTTTATGATACAACACAAAACATAATATATTTATATATATTATAAATACTAAGACATGGTTTTGTTATATCCACCAGAATGAAACTCTGATAGCAATTAAAGCTCCTCATGGAACTACATTAGAAGTTCCAGATCCTGACGAGGTACTTTTTCTTCATGTTATTTTGGAACAACTTGGACCACAAATTAGTTTTAACATAATTCTAAATTTACTTTTGTTTTCATTTCAACCCGTACAGGCCGTTGATTATCCTCAGAGAAGATACCGAATAGTTCTTCGGAGCACCATGGGACCCATAGATGTTTATCTTGTCAGGTATGTTTTCCTTGTTAATTAATTAATTGACAAGAGAAGATCATATATTTGGGTTGTCTGTTATCTGTTCTGAAGTGGTGGTTTTTTCTTAGTCGTCTCTGATTTTTGCTTTCTCTTGTTAATTAATCATTATTATTGCGGAGTATTATTTAATCTTCTCAGTCAGTTTGAGGAAAGCTTTGAGGAGATGCATGATGTTGAGACCCAAGCCAGCATTCCTGAGAATTCAGGTGCCAATATGGATTCTTCTGTGCCATTCCCAACTCAGGAGATTATTACAGGAGACGAAATCGAAGAGCAGGGAATAGAAACTCAAAGAACATGCCCAGATGCAAGTACATCTCAGGATTTTGCGAGTGGAATAATGAAGATCGTGCCAGATGTCGATGTAAGTCAAATTAACTTCAATTGACTTTGTTTGTAAAAAACAAACCTAAAAATCAGGAACATTTCAGGCCGTAAGAGAAAGTAAGGTCCCAGATTCCAAATACACCTGAAAACATGAGATATTATCCTCTTCTTGTATCCGTTTCTAACTTTACTTTGATATTTGGTATTTTGCAGAGTGATGCTGATTATTGGCTATTGTCGGATGCGGGTATAAGCATCACTGACATGTGGAGGATAGAATGTATCCTTTTAATTCTTTTATATACACGATAACTACAAAAACCACTTCTGAAATTTAACCTTATAACAAAAATCTCCAGTTATTTTTGCATAATTACCAAATACGTAATTAAAGTGTTAAAAATATCCCCTTGACGTTTGTAATCAATTAACAGATGCCCCATCTTGAGGGCATAATTTGTAAAGAGAAGCAAATGCTAAGGGGTATTGTAATTTTGGAAATATAACTGGATCCTTTTCTAATTAAGCTAAATCTCAATGGTAGCTCTTAAAATGAACCCTTTTTAGTTTTTCTGTGTTTAATAAGTATGGCTGATTGCAAAATGTACCTTTGAGGTTTAACTTAATTTAAAAAAAAAAAAAACTAACTTTAAAAGGTGCCCACAAGGTGTGATTTTACCTTAAAACGAATGGGCTGAATGAAATACATCTTGAGAAAGTATTTCGCTCACGAAGGGGTGAATGTAAACAAAACTAACTCTCATGGTAGTGTTTGTAAATATGAAACCGCAATTAGTATGTGTCTCACTCTCTCAGCACATTCCTTGACTGTCCTATTATAGCTGGAATAGACTGGAATGATTTGGGCTCGATCCCCAAAGACTCTCCCATAGCTGATGTCACCACTACACCAGGAGAAGCCGAAACTCAAGCCCCAACCACAACTGAAATGCCTTCTGTCATGCCACGACCGCAAACTCCACCCCCAAGTACACCACAATTGCCCATTGCAACTGACACTAGAGCGAGTTAAAACTCGACCAGTTGAAAAAGATTCTCAGATTATTTCAAAAAGGTACAAGAGTTCCACATTACACTTTTAGACTCCAAGATTTATGCAGATACTATTGAGTGCCTGAAAATGAGTTGAGCAGGGGTATTCGTTTTGTACAGTCTCTATCTAGTTATTAGATAATGTTACAAATAAGTGAGTATTTGCTGCTAGTATTCTAGTTCTACTGTTCTGTATATTGTGAGATTTTTAAATACATCAAGCTAGTTCGTTCCTCTTTGTAATATATTCCGTAGTACTTAATCTAGTTCGTTCCTCTTTTTAGTGTATGGCATTTACTTTTATAAGTAAACAACGGTTAGATTATGTGTACATTTTTGTGTTTGAGGAAGACAATAAGTAAATCTTATTAAGCTACCAACAATATTTTTCATATAATTTTTTGCTTATAAGTTAGACTTTCATTTCTTAATTCCAATTTTCACTCCATTTATCAATCAAGATTCAAGACAAATATAATTGAATAAATGCATTTTTATTTTCTTAATTTGGAAAAGTTAGTAATGGATAAAGTTTGTTAGATTGTGATTTTAATTTACCTAATCTTCAGTTGTTTCTGATCTTGACTTAAAATTCACAACATGTATATTTTCATTGAGTTTGAATTATCAAACTTTTAGGATACGTAATTTGATAATTATCATTTCAATACATTATATTCAAAACAAATTTATTTAATTTTTATTTTTAAGATCATCAACAACCACTCTTAAGTCTTAACCTTATTTCTCACAACTCATATTTTCGTTCAATAAAAAGTAAAAACCCATCATTAAAAACCAAAACTATTTTCCTTCAAATACATACAGTATATATCATCAAATGTTCCCCGGAAAGAAATGGAATTTGAAGAAGAATCGCCTCACGGCGAAAATCGGAGGGTGTGGGTGTGGGCCCAAATCGATCGATGTGGTTCAACCGAAGCCCATCTCTAAAACCTCACCCGGCGCCTGCAGCCCCTCTTCCTCCGACAGCAGCTCCTCGCAGATCCGACCGGAAAATCAGGGCAGCTTCCGAAAAATCGACGACAGCCACGCCGTGGCGAAAGATTCCGACGACCCGTACAACGATTTCCGGCAATCCATGCTCCATATGATATTCGAGAAAGAAATATATTCAGGAAACGAACTTGAGCATCTCCTCCGCTGCTTCTTGGAGCTCAATTCGCCTCACCACCACGAAGTTATTGTTCGAGCGTTCACGGAGATTCGGAACGGCGCCGGGGAGCGTTTAGGGCCATCCGAGAACGCGTAGTGGAAGTTTGGTCTACTCTTGGCCACGTGAAGAGATATCATTTTTTTTAAATGTGTGTTTTACTTATAATAATAATAATAATAATAATAATTACTACTTATTATTAAATAATTTAGTACGGAATAATTTTTAGTTAGTTAAAATTAAGGCATAACGTACTTTGTCCGATCTTACCGTACAAAAAATTCCAATATCGAAAATAGTTCAATTGAACATTAGATATAATAAAAATATTGATATACTAATTTTCAATTCAATAAATTTAAATATATTTATTTAAAATAATTAGATTAAGTCAACTTTATTGCAACTAATTAATATATTCATATATATTATTATAGATTCAATAAATTTAAATATTTTATTAATTAAAAGAGAGAATTTTCAAATTTAATAAATTTAAATATATTTATTTAAAATAATTAGATTAAGTCAACTTTATTGCAACTAATTAATATATTCATATATATTATTATAGATTCAATGTATAATGTTAACTATTATATTCATAAAAATAAACTAATTCATAATACATAATTATGTTTTCTGTCATCTAAAATGCATCATAAAATCATCAATAAATGATCAAATCCATAAATATTATGTGAATATAAAAAGTATTATCATGCACTAAAAATATTACAAAAATGAGTAATAAAAAATATTCTTAGAATGTTAGTAAGGTACATTATCAAACACTCTAAATAGATCATGTGAGTACTAACTTTATGAGAACTAATATTTATAATTGTAATATTTACAAATTATTAATTTAAAATTTTGATGGGACCTCATACTTATAAAGGAATTTTTCAACAAATTATTATTATATTATCTTATCAAATTCGCTCATTATTTGATAAGTTATTAATTTATCGATTATTAATTTATTGAGGTTTTAATGTATACAAATTATACTAAAAATTAAAATATTGAACTTATATAATTTTGTTCACGTACCAAATATATTCAGCAAAATATCGAAATATATTATATTTTTTTATACATCGATAAATACTGAAATAACAAAATCTTAAATACAGTAACGATATTTTTCGATATTTTTACCTTTTGACTACAATAAATTTGATATTTTTTTGAATTTTTATTTTCCACTCTCAATCCTCATTGAAGATGCTCTCAAGCCAATGTTTTTTATTGATTAATAACAAAAAATGACAAAAAAAAAAAAATACATTTATTAATACAAATATAATATCCAATACTAGGTAACTATTTGGTCAAATTTGTTTTAGAACACTATATTTTATAAAATGTTACTACTTTCATCACAATTATTTATTAAAAATATATATATTTTTTGAATTTTTTGACAAAAAAATATAAAATAAAATATATTTTTAAATTAAAAATTAAAGTAATTGTAAGTAAATTTTAAAAATAAATAAAAAATAAGGATAAATTATATTTTTTAAAAAAAAATTATTTTATTTTTTAAGAGCGTGGATAATTAGATAATACTCTCTCCATCCACTAATAATAGTCACGTTAACTTTTTTCGACCGTACAATATGATAAACACTATAAAAAATTATGAAAAAATTACTAAAATAAAATTTAACTATTAAATTGTATTTTAGTAATTTTTTTATAATTTTTGTAGAGTGTTTATCATATGTATTGGCCGATCGAAAAAAGCCAACGTGACTATTATTAGTGAATGAAGAAGGGAGTATATTTAAAAAGGAAAGTTAGACAGATGTGTTAAATTTATTTTTTCAAGTATAAACAAATATTTCACTTTTTTAGAGCACAAATTAATATTTACTTATTTACTTTTTAATACATGAACAAATATTTCACTTTTTTGAGAGCACAAATTAATATTTAATTATTTACATTTTAATAATGAAAATAAAAAGCAAAAAGTATGATTATAAGTTAAATATGGAAACAATTTAAAGTAAAATTAAAAATAAAATTAAAAATATATTTAAGGCTGAGTTAATTTACACCTCTTATATTATTAAGAGCCCGTTTGAACGAGCTTATTTAAAATAGCTTATATAAACTTATAAGATGTTAATTTGTTTGTCAATTTAAGATTTTATATAAATAAAATTACCAAAAATAAATTGTTATATATTGAAAAAATAATTATAAATAATTATATAAACTAAATAATAAAATTGGAATTTTTGTATATATATAAAAAGTAATAATTTTAAGGGTATTTTGGTCTTTTATTGTTTAAATTAAAAGAGCTTATAAACTGTTTTAAAAAAAGTACCTCCCCCCTTACTTTTTTTTAAAAGCTTATAAGCTGTTAAACAGCTTATTTTTAAGTTTTTTAAGACTTTTTTTTAAATATTTACCAAACAAATTTTAGGAGCTTATAAGCTCTTAAAAAACTTATAAGCTGTTTTAAAGAGCTTATAAGCTCCGCCAAACAGGCTCTAAGTCTACCCCTTCTTAAATTTCAGTAATTCTTAATGAGCAGAAGCAGAATTTTAATTTTGGTTTTTATATTTTTATAACGTTAACAATATAATTTACTTAATACATATGTAAAAATAATATTTTTACTTATTATTTTTATATATTAAAACATTTATTTTTATTTATCTGTCTTTTTTAACTAAAATACTAAAATATGTAATATTTTTAATTAAAAAATTATATTTTTTGTTTTTTTTACATTATATAAATTAATAATAGTATAATATATATTACTTCATATTTAAATATAAACAAACTATTATTTAAATTAATAAAATAATTTTTTAAATTTTTTTTGCCTTTGGCAGATTCTGCACGTCCCTTTAAATTTTAAGTTTATAAACTTATATATAAAATATCTAATGGTAATTGTATATGGGCAAATTCTGTCCATGGCTGGCCAAATTTATTTTTGTTTTTTATTTCTTATTTTTATAAAATCATAAATATAATTAGTTTAATAAATATTTTAAAATATAATGTTTATTTTTTATTATTATATATTAAAATATATTTTTTCTATTTAATTGATTTTTTCAATATAAATATAAAGATATGCATTATTTTTATTTTAAAAAAGTTATTTTATTATTTTTTTGTGTAATATATATTTTATATAGTATATCTAATTATAATACATGTCAAAAAAATAATTAAAATATTATAACATATTTTTAAATTTTTTTTGCCTTTGGCAGATTCTACACGTCCCTTTAAATTTTAAGTTTATAAACTTATATATAAAATATCTAATGGTAATTGTATATTGGCAAATTCTGCCCATGGCTGGCCAAATTTATTTTTGTTTTTTATTTCTTATTTTTAGAAAACCATAAATATAATTAGTTTAATAAATATTTTAAAATATAATGTTTATTTTTTATTATTATATATTAAAATATATTTTTTCTATTTAATTGATTTTTTCAATATAAATATAAAGATATGCATTATTTTTATTTTAAAAAAGTTATTTTATTATTTTTTTGTGTAATATATATTTTATATAGTATATCTAATTATAATACATGTCAAAAAAATAATTAAAATATTATAACATATTTTAAATATTTTTTAAGAGAATTCTGCCCATTGGCAAAATCTCTCATTTAGCAAGACTCAATATCTAAATTACCTTTACATACAATTATGGATTTACAATTTATTACTAAATCAACCCCTCTCTTATAATAATCTTAAAACAATAAAACTTGAAAATTTGAAAAAATAAACCTATAGAGGATACAAAACTTGGTTGAAAATAATTATGAAAAACATGGTTAGTTTTTCTTTGCGATTCTTTGTTTCATAATTGTTCTTTCGAATATTATATATAGCTATAATTGACAAACCATATTTTTTTAATAATTTTCTACTTTTTTTTCGCAAAATTCGTATCTCTGTTTATAATTTGCGTCAGGCTACGTTCGACCACTTATGGTCGAACATAAAACGTATTTTCAATAGATTATGGGCGGACTTTATACCTTTGTTCGCCTGCTATTTGTCAAAAATTATCACTTATTTCAATTACCAACGAGCGAATAATGGTAGCATAAAACTATTACTTTCAATCACATTTGGTCGAGAGATGTCAATTTAACAAACAAATATTATATCCAACTAAATTTAAATAATCAAATAGCAGAACTACACAATCCACTAGGAAGATCCAATACAAAAGTAATCACAAAACACTTGTTCTTCCTCTACTACGACGCGCTCTCAAAGACACACACATTGGAGCTGGTGGCGGTTCTACCTCTCCATTCGGTTGAGCACCGTCACTTTCCTCACGAGATGTATCTTTTTTTTTCTATGAAAAACTGAACAAAAACTAAACATTATTACCAAAAAAAAAACTGAATCAAAACTGTTAGACCATATATGGCAGAAAAAAGACAAACTTTTCCCCACTGTTGGCCGAAAAATTACACATATTTCGGTCAGTGGTTATTAAAAAAACCAAGGAATTTCGCCAACATGTGGCCGAAATCATGAACCATGTTCGGCCTTTGGTGGTCGAAATTATGTTACATAATCGACCAACCAGTGTTGAATATTTCAAAAACATATTTTTAAATCTCAATATATTTCTGTATCGTTTTTTGATACAATTTCTCTAAATAAATTAGAGAATATCAAAACTCATGTAAATTGATTAAAACTTATCCATAAGATTCAAAACAACAACAATCACACTATGAATAACTATGAAAATTATTTTGTAAGATGAATTATTAAATGAATAAGAAATCAACATTATATATACTTACCAATTTCAAATGGCTTCTGATTAACACGTTGTAGTGCGTCAAAAATCAAATAAAAATAATCGAACTAATTGCTAAAGCAATTCGCCCGAGTCGATCTCTCGAGGAACACTACTATCGGCGTAAAAATGTTTATTTGTTTGCAACGAGAAAGAGAAAGTGAAATAGCATAATGCTCAATTTGTTTTTGGTTTTTGTAATTACTTCTAAAATTTAGCTAAGGAAATTGGAAAGACGAGAAAGCAAATAAGAAAGCGAGTAAAGTTGTTTTTAAATCAAAGGAAAATAAAATAGGGTTTCGGGATTCGCGATTGTCGTTTTCGAGTTATAATTTGAATTCATAAAATAGTGCTAACACGTCCGTTCCCGGTTGGCGTTAATTCAATAAACGAAATTCAAACTCTAATACGAATCAGACGATCGTTCACCCCTAACCCTAGCAAAGGATTTAGCTACTCATTATCTTGTTTGAAAAAGAATTAAGTTTTAGAAAATAAAAATTCATGAAGTCGAATTACGAAAAGTGAAAGCAACGATTAACCTAATAAAAACGAGAATTTTAAGAACAAGAAATTAAAAGCAAAGAACTTACTAATTTAATTGTCAAAAGCACACAAAGGCATCCGTCGGTGGCTAACCCAACTTTTGCCGAGATTCGATTACAAGAGAATTCGAGATGCAAAGCGTGAATTTAAAACCTAGATGCTACGAGTTCCAAGTCTTCTCAAGAAAAAGCGGTGAAAATGATATGAAAAAGGTGTGTAAGTTTCTGGGCCGAAGCCCTATTTATTAGTCGGCAAAAGCCGAGTCAAACACGCGGGTCAACTCCAAAAAAGAGGACCAAGCGACCGCCTGGTCAGAATTCTGACTCTCTGAAGTTGAGGGCAAGTGACCGCCTGGCAAGGTGGCGATCGCCCACGGCAGTGAGGAGGCGACCGCCTGCGAAGGAAGCGGTCGCTTGGTGCGCTTTTCTGAGCCTGTGAATTTGATGGCAGGCGAGCGCCTAGGACCTCAGGCGGGCGCCTGGTCTTCTCTGCTCCGGTTTTGCCTCGACTCGACTTGCTTGAGCTCCTTTCTTCGCCCTTTTCGACACATGCAAGCTCGTATACCTGCACACTCACAAACACATCAACCACGCCAAAACCACGAGGAAAGCTCAAGAAACGGAGAGAAACGGAAGAACTCACGCACAAAATAATACGGGAAAACGACACAAAAACACAAACATCAGCTTCATAGCTTCAAGAAGTTGATTGCCTCCCCAATTTTGAAGTGGATTTTTTTCTTCGAGGAAAGATAGCGGAGTGTTAATGTGTTTTTATGTTTCTCTGAAAATGGTAAATTTGTATGTAAAAAGGGTAGAAATGGTATTACAAGGGGGCGAGTTTATCAAAA
Organism: Euphrasia confusa; assembly: GCA_954870475.1. NCBI lineage: Eukaryota > Viridiplantae > Streptophyta > Magnoliopsida > Lamiales > Orobanchaceae > Euphrasia > Euphrasia confusa. Next base: position 21,338,775 of record OX940966.1, read on the forward strand.
TAAAAAATAAAGAGAGGTAAATTTAAAATAGGGAAAAATTGCAATAAGGCCAATTTTCAACATTTTTTCACCAATAAGGCCAATCTCCAATTTTCATGTCAATTAGGCCATTTTGTGTCAATTGGGCCAAAAAAATATACCTGAAAGGACGAAAATAGCCTTCATCAATTCTACTCTCCCACGCACCCCTTACCCCGCCCCCATTCTCGGAACGACGCGATCACGGAGCCCACCAAGCAATCCTCCTTCTCCGTCAAGGTCGGTCTCGCCCAGATGCTCCGCGGCGGCGTTATCATGGACGTCGTCAACGTCGAGCAAGCCCGAATCACCGAGGAATCGCGGCCGCCTTCAACGAAGTAAGGGACGGCGGCGAGGAGGACAACGACGCAGATTTGTCCGATCATTTCCTCAATCGAATTGACGATTCTCAGTTTCGTAGGGGTGGGACGCCTTCTACTTCACGGTGGAGCTCGCCAGGGTGTGGCGAGGCGTCGAGGATCTCGCCGACGGGGGGCTCTCGCTGAGGTTCCTGATCATCGACGACGGGTGGCAGAGCATCGACAACGACGGAGGAAATTCGACGAGGATGCGAAAAACCTCGTCCTCCTCGGCGGAACCCAGATGACCGCCCGACTCCACCGGCTCGACGAGTGCGAGCAGTTCCAGAAGTAAGAAGGCGGGTCGATGCAATACGTCTGCAAGGTGTTCGATAGAATTTCGCACCCAAATGTATTCAGGTTTCCGTGCGAGGAGACGACGCCCTTTTGGCGTCGGTCGAGCCAGAGGAATAGAGGAGCATCGAGGTTTCGTTTTTGGTGACTCGTTCCTCGACTCGGATCTGACTTGGTTCTCTCGCCATCATTTCCTCAATCGAATTGACGATTCTTAGTTTCGTAGGGGAGGATCTGACTTTTTACCGATGATTCGCCCTGAATGTTAATTGGTGACATTGCTGAGTATAATATGAATTTGTGTATTTAACCTATTGTCCGTCCTTGATCTATCCCTGTGTATTCCCGGTTGATTTGTTTTTACTCGCTTATGGTTTGTAGTATTTGATTTAGATATCCATTGTTGGTGAGGTTTTATTGATTCTTGCCAATGGTTAAGTGTTTCTTTTAGGTGTGTGGGATTCATCAACTTCTACCCGACCGTATTCAAAGTTGACGCGAGTTCATCGGCATCGGTGTGTAGCCTCAGCCATCACATCCGGAGGACAAGCAAAACGATCCTCGAAAGAGTCCCTCGGGTTTATCAGCTTTGCAATGATATCGTGGATATATTATCCGAGTGGCGAAAGGAAAATCAAAACAGGCCGACAATGAAGTGGAGAGAGTTCGGGGAGCTGTGCCAAGTCAAGGTCCCGTCTCTCAGAGTTCGGTTAACGATTTTAAGAAAGTTTCTGTGATAATTAGATAAGAGCAGGCATAAGAGATAATGTCTCACATGTTTGTGCTTATTATAATAGGTGGAGTTGTCTCATTCAAACGCCGAGCTTAGGTTACTTGGGATTTTCTATCACAAGATATACAAGGTAATGTTCTCTGTTCTAACATGTGTTCTAATTAATGATGCACATTAGCTCAATCACTTTATGAAAATTTCAAATTCTTGCAATGTGTATATACAGATCCTTTATGTATATACAAATTCCAAATGTACTAACTAAAAAAAGTTACAGAAACAATTATTGGGGATGCTTCCTCGACATAATGTATACAACACTACTGATGATGTTTTTGTAGAACTATATGTCCCTTTTGAAGATTTAAGGAGCAAGACCTTCGTTTTATATTAAAATGTAGTATTATTTGCTAAAGTGTATAAGGCCATAGAAATAGATGCATATAATTACTGAATGCATTGTCACAATTTTTATGCACTGAACAAATCTTTTTTGTTTTGAAATATTTCAGGCCTCTAGTGTGTGGAGTGAAACTATACATCAAGCATGTAGCAATCCAGTATCTGTTGATGACTCCATTACAAGCCGTAAACCTGATCGTATCGTCTGCTTTCCGGGACCCACACAATCGATGTTCTCAAATTCCTTTTTGACCTTATTAATGAACATGAGATTTAGAATTTTATTTTATTTTCAGTGTATTTTTATTACATTCAGTGTATTTTTATTACATTCAGTGCATTTTTATGAGATTCAGTGTTTTTTGGATTTTTATTTTATTTTCAGTGTATTTTTATGACATTCAGTGTTAAAATATGACATGTGTGTTAAAATATGACATTCAATGTGTTCAGTGTTAAAATATGACATTCAGTATGTTCAGTGTTAAAATATGTCATTCAGTGTTAAAATATGACATTCAGTATGTTCAGTGTTAAAATATGACATTCAGTGTGTTCAGTGTTAAAATATGACATTCAGTGTTAAAATATGACATTCAGTGTGTTAAAATATGACATTTAGTGTGTTGAGTGTTAAAATATGACATTCAGTGTTAAAATATGACATTCAGTATGTTCAGTGTTAAAACAGGTCATTCAGTGTTAAAATATGACATTCAGTGTGTTCAGTGTTAAAATATGACATTCAGTGTTAAAATATGACATTCAGTGTGTTAAAATATGACATTCAGTGTTAAAATATGACATTCAATATGTTCAGTGTTAAAATAGGTCATTCAGTGTTAAAATATGACATTCAGTATGTTCAGTGTTAAAATATGACATTCAGTATGTTAATCCATACTTCGACCATTTCGAACATATTTAACAAAATGTATCACATGACAATTTTAATTACAAAACAAATATAATCCAGAAAATGATTCATTCGAAACAAATAAACATCATAATTAATATTATGTGTACAATAAAACTTCATTTTCGTCTCCATCCTTGTGCTCGTCATCAGCTTCTTTGTGCTCGTCATCATCATCCTTGTCCTCTTCATCATCATACTTGTGCTCGTCATCAGTTTCAAATGAAATCAATACAAACAAATATCAGTTTCAAATGAAATCAATCGGTAGTAAAAACAGTGTTCAAATTTAATGACAGTCAATAGCTCTCATGAACAACAAAATTATTACCTTTTCCAGCAATTTATCCACTACTAATCGACTTTTTGCCACTATGGTAAGGGAACCATCACTCACTGAAATCCTTCCACCTGTAACATAACTATGATATCAGTCTGTGAGTTATATAAAGCAAATGTCAAACCACTGCAAGCTAAACAAATCACATAAGTTTTTTCACCCAAAGAACAAATCCTCAAGTATGACGAGATTGACAGGAAAAAAAATAGAAAATAAGCTTAAAAAACAATGAAGTCTAGTGTATTGGACAATGTAAGGTAAACAAAAATAAATCAAAGGCTCGATCAGTGTATTTAACAAACCTGCTACATGGTCTCTAAGTGGAATGCAAGCATCCATCAAAGACATGTTGCCTACCAGAAACCAAGGAAATAATATTTCAGCAAATCATAAAACTATAATATTGCAGCAAATCATAAAAACAAGAACTCGGCATTATGAGTTCAAATGTTTACGAAGAGCTTTTACCGGCTAGCCTCTTCATGATGCTTAATATCGATATCCTTACTAGGCGGATATCATTCTACACACACACGGAAAAACTTTAAATTGAAAACATATTTCCATAATCAAGAAAAATAATGATACGTACCTCGTTAGGATAGAATTGATAGGAGATGAACGAAGGAAAACGATAAATAGGATACCTTGCGGAAGTCCCAAAACCCTTGATCCTAACCCACGAAATGATTTAGGTTCGAAGCCCTAAACCCCAACGAGACGTTGAATCAATAATTCGGAGATGATGAAGACACACAAACGAGATTTGACTGGCTCGTTGATTCGTCGGTTGAATTCTTTTGGATAATCGGGATAGAATTCGAACCCGAGAGAGATTTAGTAAAACTCACAAAACATACTTTTTATTTATCAATTCATGGTTGGTGCTCTTTCTAAACAATGAACTAGAAAAGCCTTAAATAGGCAAACAAAACCCTAAAACTCGAAATAAGGAAATAAAACAATTAAAAACGCTGAAACTTGAAAAATCCGCCGCTGCAGCTGAAATTGTGAAGATGTCGGCCGACAATATAGGGTGTCGGCCGACACCAAGGCAAATCTTCGCTCGCGGGAAATCCTTCGATCGCAGTCTTGACCCGCTGCAAGTCCCCATCATTTTCTGAAAGTGTCGGCCGACAGGCCTTGGTGTCGGCCGACACCAAGCCAATATTCCGACCGAACTCTTCGTCTTCGTCTTGGCACACTCCCGACTCATGTTTTGGCAGCCCCTTCGTCGTTCCGGCCTGAATACGATCACCTTGACTAATCAACGGTCCGTGGATTGCATCATTCCCCTCCTCTTCAAGAGGATTTGTCCTCAAATCCACGCCGATGCCAGGGTCGAACACCACTCTCACGAACGAGCTCGGAACTACGTTAGTTTCCTGCGAAAGTGTTAGAAACAAGATAGAAAATTCCTCACCACTCTCGTGTATCACTCAATATGGTAAGTCACTCAATACTCGGTTCTCTCACTTTCTTTCTCTCAAGAATCGAACTCAACGCCACACGAACCACGATACCACAACAAGTTCGTCGAAAGGAAAGTACACAGAAAGTGCGGAAAAAATCGGAAATCTCCAAAGGACACGGAAAACGTAGATGACTCTATACGATGTCCGAAAACCCTCGGAAACAAACGACCCAATTACGCCCAAAAATTTTTATTTTTTTTTATTTTTTTATTTTTTTTATTTTTTTTTAATAATTACTGTTCATATGAACAGTGATTTCGGAAATAAAATAAAATAAAAAAATATATTTTTTTTTTTTTTTAAACAAGAAAGAAGAAAGAAACGAAGAAGAAAGAATAAGGAACGAAAAAGAAAAACGAGGTTACGTAATCGAAAATTAAAGAACCCAAACCTGGGCTCTGATACCAAATGATACGTACCTCGTTAGGATAGAATTGATAGGAGATGAACGAAGGAAAACGATAAATAGGATACCTTGCGGAAGTCCCAAAACCCTTGATCCTAACCCACGAAATGATTTAGGTTCGAAGCCCTAAACCCCAACGAGACGTTGAATCAATAATTCGGAGATGATGAAGACACACAAACGAGATTTGACTGGCTCGTTGATTCGTCGGTTGAATTCTTTTGGATAATCGGGATAGAATTCGAACCCGAGAGAGATTTAGTAAAACTCACAAAACATACTTTTTATTTATCAATTCATGGTTGGTGCTCTTTCTAAACAATGAACTAGAAAAGCCTTAAATAGGCAAACAAAACCCTAAAACTCGAAATAAGGAAATAAAACAATTAAAAACGCTGAAACTTGAAAAATCCGCCGCTGCAGCTGAAATTGTGAAGATGTCGGCCGACAATATAGGGTGTCGGCCGACACCAAGGCAAATCTTCGCTCGCGGGAAATCCTTCGATCGCAGTCTTGACCCGCTGCAAGTCCCCATCATTTTCTGAAAGTGTCGGCCGACAGGCCTTGGTGTCGGCCGACACCAAGCCAATATTCCGACCGAACTCTTCGTCTTCGTCTTGGCACACTCCCGACTCATGTTTTGGCAGCCCCTTCGTCGTTCCGGCCTGAATACGATCACCTTGACTAATCAACGGTCCGTGGATTGCATCAAATAAGGTAATCATACTCTCTGCATTTCAGTTGGTGACAAAGGAATGAGAAACATTTTCTATGCTATCGTTGAGGACTTCAGTCAAAGCACTTGTTATCGCCTCCGCTTGCTGCGACGGCACGCCTTGCGCCTCTAATCTCCTCACCTGTGAATATTTCACAAAATCAAACGCCAATAGAATCACCATTACTGTTGGATTAATAATATATAAAAAAACATTTAATTAAGAAAAAGATTGAATCCGATTTCAGAATACGGAAAAGGAGAAAATGAGTTAGCGAAGGCCAAGGAAGAGGAGCGGTTTTCAGAGAGTGGTTCGTTGATATTTTGAACCCGATGAATTCAGATGCGAGCGAACCAATGTCTCGGGATTTCGGAATCGGACCGCGATGAATCGGCGGTGAAAGGCCTGGAATTATTCAGGCAGCGATGTGCGAACGAAAACCACCGGAGCTTCGACGCGAAGCCACGAGCCCACGACCCACTGTCGTCGGTTCAGTCCGATTCAAGCCAAGCCAAGCCCTGACTGTTCTGATCTACGCCGCAGCACCGGACATCGACCCCGATGGACGACATTCGTTGAAGAGACCGTCGGCGACCTCCATGTTGGAGTTGTGTACTTAATGTCTAGATTTAAGTAACGGTAACTCCCGATCATAGCATTTAATCTATTTAATTAATAAACAATCGTTTGCATTTAATTATTGATAATTAAATATATGCAAAATATAGTCCTGGATTCTATACGTTGTAGTTAGTATGGTGTGCGGGCCCACACATAAGATCATACTATCGGTTACTCGTATTTAATCAAACATTAGCTCACGACCTAGATGGACACGGACCAATCCATCGGTATAGTCGTTGTGTGAGAGAGAAAATAATTTGTCTTAATTATTTTATCACACTTGTACACTTGGTGTATTGGGCGGATCACTTGAGACTTATCAATTAGGATTGCCGTTGATAATTGATTCAAGTCTCAGAGTATTTTATTCTTAATCCCCGATACTATTGCGGGTGTGTATACTTAATATAAGTAACTTTGATTTACCAAAGGAATTAACCGATTTAATTATTTGGTTAATTACCGGCTAAGTTGGGTTACTATATTTTATATACGACATGCCGTGAATACTTGACGGGAAAGTGTATCCCGGAAGGGTTGATAATATCCCCGAGATGAGTTCATAAGGAATTATTATGTAAACCTCATGAGTGGATTTGTTCCGCATAATAATTAAGGTTGAATGGTATTAGTCTCGGATATAAGAGATGAATAAATTAATTAGCAATAAATTAATTTTATTCATGGATATTTAAATCTTAAATACACGGAATAAATAATACTACCGGAGAAATATTATTTGATATAATATGGTTTAATATTGGGAGTGCAATTAATTTATATAGTGGAAAATAAATTAATTAATATTGATGGGATTAATAGATTTGGGCTTGGGCTCAATTTAATCATCAATATTGGAAGCTCAATATTCCACCTCCTTTAGATCCCCTACGTAGCCTATAAAAGCACTACATGATCTTCACAATTCAAGACACCATAAGATTATCATACTTGATATTCTAGAGAGTTCGTGAAGTAGATCCATAGAGTTCGGAGGATCGTCGCCCACACGACGTTCGAACGAGGTGCAAGGAATACGTAGGAAGATTCAAAGGTCTTCAACTTGATTTCGTTTCTCCGCACAACGAATCGAAGGTAATATCATAAAACCCTGGTGTGATTTTATGTGATATTTAATTGTAATATATACATGAACACACGATCCGGAAAAACGACGAAACCGGGGACGGGGATAGACCGGGCGGTGGTGATCGAAAACCACCGGACCGTCGGCGGTCTAGGGATCCTCGCCGGTTCGCACGCGAGAACCCTCGGCTGGGAGCCGAGGGATCGATCGTGCCCGTAGGCTCGATCGCTGGGAGCTGGGAGTTACCCGCAGCGACTCGAGGCGTGCTGCGGGACTTCCCGCAGCGGTGCGCTGGGACGAGCCCAGCACGTTGAGCAGCGGGTCACGCGACCCGCTGCGGGGCTGCTACGAGCAGCCCCGGGGATGCCGTGAGGCATCCCAGCGATCATCGTGAGATGATCGCGAGCCCTGTGCGGGGGCTCGGCTGGGCGCGCGGGTTCGCCCGTGCGATGCTCGGTCGAGCCTCGGCTCGTGCGGTGGTTCGCGGTCGGATCTCCGGCGATCGAGGATTTCGGTCGGGTTATTATTTTCCGCAAATTTTAATAGCCCGGGATATCAATTTTCAACACTCCAGGAGCAGAAGCCCCATGGCAAGCCCGCGCCTCCGCCGCCTCGATCTGGTCCGTCTCGTTCCGCGCCGCTCGTCGCCGCCGTCCTTTTCTCCGCCTATACCGTCTTCGCAAAGTTCGGGTTCCTCACCCACACGTCGGCGCGGAGGGTCATGTTGTCGCCGCCGGCCAGATCGAGCTTCCCGATCGACAGCTTGTGCACTCGGATGTTGGAATTTGGGGGAGAAAGGGGTAGCTAGGTGAATAGTGTCTTTGCACAATTTAGGTGGCCTAATCGGCACGCGTAATTTCTCGAAAGCCTTATTGCCGAAAAAATGTTAAAAATTGACTTTATTGCCATTTTTCTCTTTAAAATAAAGGTAAACTTAATAATATGGGAGATGTAAATAAACTCAGCCATATTTTAATTTATGCTCATTTTTTCAATCTTTAAACATTGAAAATAATTTATAAAAAATTAATAATAATAAACATTAAAATAATTTATGATTTTTTTAAAAATTATAAAACCATTCTTATTTTTTCTTTAATTTATTCTTAATCTAATATGAAATGAATTTTTATGATAATAATTATTAATTTAATTAATAAAAAAATTATAAATTAAACTTTTGCAATACAATGTTCAATTAAGAAATTTTGTAATTTTAAAAGTACTTTTACCCGGAAAATTAAATATCATACTCCAATAACTTTGTATTAATCCAATTCCAATACCCAATTTGTTTAATTGGTGTTTTTCGGAATTTTGGAAATAAAAAAAAATCAAAAAAAATAAATAAATAAATTGTAGTCTTTGTATTAACGAATGGTTAAACATCCACAAATTACAAGCCCTAATCCCCAAAACAACAATCAATACATCAATACACTTCTAATCCGTACAACACACCGGCGTGCTTCTCGTGCCCATGCTCCACGAAATACACGTCCCTCATCTTCTGAAACGCGTGCCACGTCAGCAGGCTATCCGATCCGGCCTGATGGCACTTCCCAACAGCCCGGCCCACGTCGAGCGCCCGGGCGACCCGGTCCAAGCCTCCGTACAGGCTCTCGCAGAAACGCATCAGGTACTTGACGTCGTACACGTTGTCCCCGAAGAACGCCTTCATCACATCCAGAAACTCGGCGAGCCCCTCCGGCAGCTGCCGGCGCGTGAGAATCTTCACCAGGTACCCAAAGTCGTACGCGCTGTGGAACGTCACCCAGCTCACGCAGTCGTTGCACACCAGCCCCGACCCCATCACCAGCTCCGCGAACCTGGCCGACTCGATCCCCGACGCGCGGTTCCGCTCCAGGTCCACACCCTGGGACCGCAGCAGCTCGATCGAATCCGGCGCGTGGGGATCACGCTCCGCGTCGAAGTCGGAGAAGTTGAACTGCCAGATGCAGCGCTCCCCCTCCTCCCCTCCGTCGTCGGATCCGAGGACGGGGAGGTTCCCGTCGGCGTCCGAGAGGGTGATGCCGAGCTGAATGAGCTTCAGCGCGTCCACGTTCGATTTTAGGATCTGGTAGTGATCCGACGGCAGCGGACGCCGATGTCGGCCTCCGGAGTCCGGATCCTGGTGCTTGAAGATGACCCCGGGGAATTCCGTGTCCATGGAGATGTACGGGAACAGATCTACGAGATTCGACAGCAGCGAGATCTCGTACAGGAGATTCTCGGCCCACACTTCCCGGATCTTAATCGGCTTCACGGCGGTGGGCATGGTTAATTTTCTTCTTCAATTCGTCGCCGGAGATTTTTCTGCAGATTTAAGAAAAAAATCGAAACCCTAGAATTTGGGGGTAATAATTTAGTGGAGAGACTGTGAGGAGATAATAGGGGGAGGGTGGGTGGTATTTTATATCGGGTGGGGGAGACAGAAGAGGCGGCGTGGTCTTGCGTGGAAAGAGGTGTAAAATGAATTAAAGGAAATATAAATTTATTACAAATTAATAAATAAATATAATAATAAATAAAATAAGTGGGTAAATTCAGTGTTCATTGTGTACAGTATCCGGACACGGTTTGGCATTGACTATGAAATTTAGTATGACCGATACGTTGTTTTAAATTTGGGTTCTTATTGATTTGACCAGAATTTAATATTCATCAAAACAAAAATAAAATTGGGACATCCATTTGTAATTCTATATATCTACTAATTAAGAATAATACAAATACACTGCATCACACATACTCCTTTATAGCTATCATAAATTAATTACATATTTAAATATTGTAAAATAAAATTTGCACAATTTAAATCAAGGTCACCAATGCGGAAAGATCCAAGGTGGATGAGGCGAGTAGAAGAGGCTCTACTACGTGTTTGTAGCGAGTTACATATCAAATTGAATTGCTTTAGCGGTATTGAGAAAATTGTGAAAAAAATAAAATTAATTCCTTAAAAAAAGAAGGTAGTTGTGGACTTGGGGTCGTCTCGTTTTGACATAGGCGAAGATTGATGATTTGAAAAAATAAATCCCTTAGTCCTTACTATAATACAGTATATGAGTAGTATTTTTTTATTAATAATTCGATTTGATTATATCCAGTATGAATAGGCCCACTACATCAGTGTCACATTATCTTAAATGTGTTTGAATTAGCAACAATCAAAAAGGAAAAATCTGAAATAAGAAAAACGTGAATTTGAAGTCAACTGTCAAGGCCGACGGCGAATATTTTGGAGTCAAGCCAATTATGATGTTGTTCAATTTGATTTGACCATTTTCTATATATCAGCAATACTCATTGACGTGCGATTTGGATTTAACCCAACCACCTATTTTTATGTGAGCTTTGTGATGTTTTATACTGTATACTATAATTATAAGGTTTTTCAATTTCAGAAACATAAAATTACAAAGAAAGTGTAATGTTTTTATTGACCAGAAAGAGTATTGAGTTTGGGTGATTTTATTTCCACTCCAAAAACTATACTATAAGTACACCAATCTACTAAATACACCTTTCAATATTATATTTATTTTATTATATTTACTTAATACACCACTTTAATATACCTATAATGACCTTATAAAAAAACATATACTATATGTAACTGTAAAATTATATGGACATCAGGTTCAACCGGTTCTCCCGCAGCGTCCCTCCGGGCCTCTTCGACCTCTTCGTCAACAACAACAGCGTACTTTCGGCTCACCCTCCCGAAGAATCTCGGCTCACCCTCCCGAAGAATCTCGGGAACTCCATGGTGTCCGTCTTGGTGCCTGCCCCCGGGGATCGGAAGGATGGCGGAGACGCTCAACGAGATCATACTCATTAACTGCCCGACGAGATCGGGCTGCTGACCGTTTTCGACGTGAACAGCTGAACGTGGGTCGATAACGGAGAGCATATGCACGCTGCCTAGGCTGGAGAACTTCACTTATTCCGACAATTGCTTGTGCGACGAGCCGAACTCTTGTCATTAATTACTACTACTGCTACTACTTAATATACATTGATGATTTGAGTGTCTGTGTTATCTAATAAGATATATTATTAATTGTACCTTCTGACAACAAAATAAATAAATAAATAAATATATATATATATATATATATATATATATATATATATATATATATATATATATATATATATATATATATATATATATATAGATATATATATAGATATATAAAATTATATGAAGCTTACATTAGTAATTTCTATAAAAATATTTTTTATTCATATTATCAAAATGAGAAGATGAAAACCAATAAAAACAAAAAAGCGTAGAAGAAGAAGATTGAAAAAAAAAATCGTGGTGTGGTCGCTTGGGGGGCGATGGGATGTGGGGTGTATCACGTACTAATAGTATTGTTAATTATCTTAATAAGGATATATTAGTCTTTTAAGCAAATTGAATAATTGTAGATATAAATCGATTGATGTATTTAGAATTTTTAGGAGGGTGCAGATAAAATTACTCATTGAGTTTTTTAATTACTTGTCATCTAAAGATGAGAAAAAATATAATTGATTTTTTAAATAATATTATATTTTAAGAGTATAAAATAGATTTGTGTGTTGTATTTATTTATAGGAGAAAAATAAAAGTTTTTTTTTTGATAAAAGGTAATTCTTAATATTTGTTTATTTTAAGTAAGGGAAATTTTGTTAAAAGGGTAATTTTATAAGTTTGTATATAATTTAAGGTATTAATTTTTCTTAATTATAATGGTAAGTGATTTACCTAAATTAATCTTTTATTAATAATAAAAATAAATTAAATGTAAGTGTAAAATAGTAATTAATATTTTAATAATGTATTTTTAATTGTAATAACATGGTAGTTACTATCCTAAAAACTAAATAAAGTAAAGTATTTAAACACTTAATTAAAAAGTAAAATTTATGAGGTAAAAAATCTAAATATATAAATTCAAATACCCTTTTTCTAAAATAACTCTTTAAATAACTCAATTTTTTCTAATATATAAATTAGAGTCTTTTTCCAATTCTACCCTTATAAATTTACAAAACAAATTAAACATAAAATAAAACTCAAAATTAAAAATATAATCTCCTAAAAATTTCTCGATTTTATCTCACTCAAAATAAAAAAATTTGAAAGTGATGATAAAACTGAAATTACGATTTTAAAAAGTGACATTATTTTGTAATTATAATTAAAGTTATTTTAGAAAAAGAGTATTTGAATTTATATATTTGGTAATTAATTTACATTTCAAATTTTATAAAATATATTTTCAAACTAAGAATAATTTTATTATTATTATTATTTGGGTATTATTAATTTTATAATTATAAAAAAAGTGAAATAATCACTATAATACCTTGACGAAATAACCACCCAACTTATGTTTAAATAATTTTATTTTTTAATTTTACTCAAATTTATAATTGAAAAAAACTAATTCATTGAATTATAATCAATTATTTAAACTTACTTTTTTTCAAAAATTACCCTATTATTTATTTTTATTATTAATAAAACATTAGTTTAGGTAAACTATTTAAAATTATAATTAAAAAAAACTAATACCTTATACAAATTTATAACATTACACTTTTAACAAAATCACCTTATAAAATGTAGTGCCCTATAATATTTGAGCATAATCATGATTGAGGATTTTCTATAATTATGAAAATTAAAATACCCTTTAGAATAGAATACTAAAAAATAAATGTATACCAAAATATAAGATATGCCATCTTTTTTACACTAGCTTTAAATATATTCTATTTCTATACAAAAAATAGGTAAATTATTGATAATACCCCTGAAATTTGTAGGCTGTGAATCATTTCATCCTAAATTTAATTTGATCATTATTCGACCCTAAATTTATTCGATTCTTATTCGACATTCGATCCATCCGACCCTCAATTTATTCGATCTTTATTTGAATCCTCGATTTATTCGATCCTTTCAACTCTTATTCACCCTCAATTTATTCAATTCTTATTCGACCCCTCAATTTATTCGATTCATTCGACTCTTATTCGATCATCTTCATTATTCGACTCTCAATTTTTCAATAGCCTCAATTTATTCGATTCTCATTATTCTACCATATTTTTACCTTTATTCAATCTTCAATTTATTTGATCCTCATAATTACTCGACCTTAAATTTTTCCAATTTATTTGATCTATCTTCAATATTATTTGATCTCATAAGTAATTTAGTATGAAAAATATGATTTTAAAAGTGATATAGTATATTTCTTATATGTATATTTAAACATTTGTACTTTATTTAATTTAATTATTTGTGTGATTAATTGTAAATAAAAATTAACTCCTGCGATTAAACAAAATAAATTAAACAATTATTAAATGAGTTTTTTTATTAATTAAGCTATATTTTTTTATTGTATATTCACAATTGAAAATTATTACAATTGGAGTTTTCTAATGCAACGCAAAATCTGACACTAGTTGAGTGCTACTCTATTGTTTTATTATATCAAAACTCTAATAAAATACAAATCACATGATTTTATTATAATGAAAATGAAGGAATAAATATGTTTTTAATTGAGTTTTTTTTTTTGGAACATCTTATTGTAAATGTTTATATTTCTTAAATATGGTAAAAAAATACTACTTATGTCTCAAGAAAATATACACACTTCTTTTATAATTTACAAAAAAATATACATATTTTTTGGGACTGGAAATAGTTTCTTTTTTAAATTGTGTGCTTGAAAATAAACACAAAACTTTCTAATGAGTCAAATAGACTAGGAGTGTAATATTTGATGAACATATGCTATATTTCCTTTTCTTTATTTGAGTAAATCTTTGTCTACCAATTATAAATACCAATAGTCATGATCAATTGATCATTATGTTCCGGGTGAATTTTCTGTACATATACATGATTATGCTAATGTTGTTAGTAATCTCAACATTCAAACTTTTTTTGCACTCCAATCTTATTCTGCTTTTGTCATTGGACTAAATTGTCTCCTTTTGTCTCCCTCCGTGTTTCTAATTGCATTTGAAAAATTAAATTAAATTTATTTATATTTTAGAGAGAAAAATTTTATGGTTAGAAATATAAAAAACATACACATTTTGAACCCATATATAAAACTACACCCAATCTATACATTTTGTAAAGGAAATGTCCCATTTACCCTCCATTTTTCAAAACACAACAAAAAAATTAAAAAAATAAAGTAAAAGACAAAAAAAATTAAAAAAAAAAAAACTGGTCCCCCCATTCTCTCTCTGTTCTTCCCGTCGGTCCCCCACAAACCAAATAAACCGGCCGCTGATTTTCGAAATTTCCGGCCACCCAATGTTAGAAAACGAGCCCGACGACGAGCACGGAGAAGAGCAAGAACCGGAGCACGAAGAAGAGCTTCAATGGCCGCTCCAAGCTCCGGTAAATTTCTGAAAACCTAAATTTCGAATTTTTTCCATAATTTCTTCAATTTCATCATGCTTGAATTGCTTGCCTTTGAGTGTATATGAGTGTTGTAGTTGGTTAGGAGTCGAAATTGTGTGTTGAAATGCGTTTAAAACGATTTAAAAATCTCCGGATTTTCGGCCCTCGACCGACCCCTCGGTCGACCCCTCGGCCGCGGGGAAGAAGATGACCGGCCGAGGGCACTTGGTGACCGAGCAAGTGACCGAGCGAGGGCTGCTATCCGGTCACTCAGCCCCTCGGTCACCGAGGGCACTTGGTCACGACCGAGGGGTCGACCAAGTGCCGAAAAAAAAAAATTTTATTTTTGCTTTATTATATTTACAATATTATGTGTTTATTTATTTAACTTAATTGTGTTTTTGCAGGATGGGTTCCAATGGAGGAGGCCACAATTCATTTACACGACTAAAGAATTGAATTTGTACGACCGGTTCCCCGTGTTGAAGCACATAAAAAAAGGTGTTAAGAGCCGTTGACGATACGCACGAGGCTCACCGGAAATTCCGCCGTTCGTGTTTTGGAAGGTTGATGCACCTTTAAAGAGACGGCCGATCGAACGCGGCCATGCACCACTTGTTAGCTCGGGAGATCGTGGGTCCGACGATACCTCCGTTCGAGCATTGGTTTTCGCTCGGGCAAGATCATTTGCTTTAGAGCACAGGAGTATGCCTTGGTGACCGGGCTTCGTTTTGGGAATCACGACTTTGATACTTCGGCCCAGCACATTATTCCTCCCGGCTCTTTCTTTCATAGGCACTTCGGATTCGGTCAAAAAATAAAAGTGAACGACCTTAACAAGAGATTCAATGCTATGGACTTGGTGTCAGACCCGACCGACTACGTGAAGGCTGCGAAGGTGCTAATGTATTACTTGATGCTCCTATGCCGAGGCGATATCTTTACCGAGGATTGGGTTTGGACTTTGGTAGAGGACGAGGAGGGATGGGAGACGTTTCCCTGGGGCTCCCACACATTTCAGATCATGTCCTACTACCTCTCCATAGCTGCCATGCATCCCGGTCAAGTACTGAAGCCGGCATACCACTTTTACGGCCCCATCTGGACCTATCAGCTATGGTCGTACGAGGCTATATCTAGTCTCGGGAGGGTGTGCGCGTTTAGAGCCGACAATCCGACGATTCCTCGGCTACTGAGGTGGAACTCGATTGCTACTCACGTCGATTTTTCTGATTTCTACGAGGACCCGGAGGTAAACTTGTTTTAATGTTCAATTAATGGTTATATCAAATAATTAAATTAATTAACTCTATATAATTTTGATTTCTTTTCAGCTTGAAGTTCACCGGTATCTAGAGCCGACGGAGGAGGAGGCGGTTGCTCCGCATTTTATTTTCGTGCGTGACAGAGCAGATGAGGTCACGTACCATCCTCCTCCTAGACTTGGATTGCCTGCAGACGAGGCACAGGCACAAGCACTGATGTGTGTGATTTTTGTGTGTTTTTTCTTACGTTGTTTTGAGTCGTTGTCCCTTGTTTTGTGTCGTATTTTGCGTATTCCTCTAGTTTTGGTACGTTTCACGTGTTTGTGTAGTGTGCAGGGCATTTGGCATTAGAAGCGACATTGGAGGCATTTTCCGTGTGGACGAGACGACGAGCCGAGGAGACTGCCCACCCAGGCAGGCGGCCGCTTGACCCCCCAAGCGGCCGCGCAGCTGAGCAGGCAGACTGGTTCGGGAAGAAGGGCAGGCGGCCGCTACCCTACCCAAGCGGCCGCGCCGCTGTTCAGTTTGGGGTTTCTGGATATTGGGGCAAGCGGCCGCTTGGCCCCCGTTTTTCTGAGTGTTGACTTTCTGTTTGACTGTCGACTTTTGTACTTGAATAGGGTTTTACTCTATTTCGTACTGACTTTTTTACTGGGATTTTGGCATCGCACTTGGAGACGATTGATTGGGTACTTAGAGAGAACACTGGAGACTCTTTTTCATCTTGTTTGATCGATCATTGTTTGAATTGTTTTGAATTCTCGGATCTTGGCAAAAGTCGGATTAGCTACCGACGGATGCTTATTGTTGGATTTGAGAATTAATCTAGTAAGACCTTCTTTTATTTCTATTGCTTCGTTTCAATTTCGTGATTCAATTAATAGCTTTGATTTTTACTTTTCAAATTTGTTTCATGAAATTCGTTTCTCTTAGATTCAATTGCTCTTCGATTAAAATTATGAATCTCGAAACCCTAGTCCACTTTAGATAGATTGTTCTCGTTTTCGTGTCTCTTCAATTCTTAGATAATTTCTAGATTTTAAATAAAACCCAAAATCAAAGTACGCATTATGCTATTTCACTTTCGTTCCTTCGTTGCAAACAAATAAATACTTTTACGCGCCAATAGTAGTGTTTCTTGAGACCGACTCGGGCGAGTTGTTTAGACAACTAGTTCGGTTATTTTTAATTGATTTCGCCGCTATGAAAACGACTTATCAATTTGGCGCCGTTGTCGGGGAACACTTTAGGCACTAGTATTAGTGTTTAGGTGTTTGCAACAATTTCATTTTTATTTTTTATTTTTCTTTGTTTTTTTATTTTATTTTATTTTTATTTTTTAATTTTTTTTGTATTTTTTTTTGTTATTTGTTTTTTTTTTGTATTTTTTTTCTTTTTTCTGGTTTTTTTTATTTATTTTTTTTTGTTTTTTTTGTTTTTTTTTATTTTTGTTTTTGTTTTTTTTTTGTTTTTTTTGTTTTTTTTATTTTAATTTTTTTTCTTTTTTTTATGTTTTTTTGTTTTTTTTTGTTTTGTTTTTTTTTTATTTTTTTTTCTTTTTTTCTTTGATTTTTTTGTTTTTTTTCTTTGTTTTTTTTTTTTTTTTTGTTTTTTTTTTCCATTTTTTTTTTAATTTTTTTTTTTTTTTTGGTTTTTGCTGGTGCATGGTAGGTACTCGAAGTCGAACTACCGAACTTGCACCCGTGATCGAAAACATCAATAGACGAAGGAGCATCGGTCGGGTTACGAACGGAGACGACTGTTCTTCATCTGATTCTACCACTACCGACACCGAACCCGAGAGTGATTTGACAACCATGGCTGGTGTTATCATCAACAACAATAACAACAACAACAACAACAACAACAACAACAACAACAACAACAACAACAACAACGCTGCTCAGCCACTACTTTTTGGAGATCTGACACATCCGCAAATCGACGGAGCTAGCTCGTGCATCGTCCTAAATGATGCCGCTCGGAGATACGACCTCAAGGCTCACCATCTTGCTCAGCTCCCTCAGTTTTCCGGAACCGCTAATGAGGACGCCCTTAACTTCGTCAGGGAATTCTATACGGCTTTTCACGCCTTCCCTCTCGGAGCACTCGATGATGATCAGCTCCGGTTGAAGTGTATTCCGTATGCCTTGAGAGATAGGGCGAAGAACTGGCTGCTATCCTTGGAGCCGGACTCGATCACTAGCTGGAAGGACATGTACTGGGAGTTTATCACTCGGTTCTATCCTCAGCAGAAGACCTTCGACTTGAAAGGTCAGATATGTGCCTTCGAGCAAGAGCCGGGGGAATTTTTTCATGAGACTTGGGAGCGATTCCGGAGCCTACTGAGGCAATGCCCACACCACGACCTCACTCCCAACTCGATCATCCAGTTCTTCTACAAGGGTTTGAGCAGAGTAGATCAACGAGAGGTGAAAACCGCAGCCGGCGGAAATATCAGTAGTCGGAACAGTGATGAGATGACGGAGATCTTCAAGTCACTATCAGCCGAGTCTAGGCAAACGAGTTCAAGGGGAAGTAGTAACTATGCCAGGTCCGATGGGAGTGTTAATGCTCAGTTGGCGAAGCAAGTCGCCGACCTAACTAAGAAGGTTCAGATGCTTGAGACCACTGAGGAGCAGCCGAAGCGACAGATCTATCGAGTAGAGCCGTGTAGCTTATGTGGGGAGATAGGCCATTTCTCGAGCATGTGTGGTCAGGGCATGCCATCTCCACCTCAGATGATGGATCAGAACTACGGTCCCGAGGTACAGGTGAATGCGATGCAGGGGTACAATCAACAGGGCAACCAGAGGAATGACCCCTACTCTAACACTTACAACCCGTCCTGGAGAAATCATCCCAACTTCTCTTGGAAACAAGACCAGCCACAGACCCAGGGACAAGGTTCTCAGACGAACTACAATAATCAGAACCGGTCCCAGAATCAGGGGTATCAGAATGCAGGCAACCAGAACTGGCAGAATAATTAGAACTACCAGAGGCCTCAGTATCAGCTGTTGGAGTTGTGTACTTAATGTCTAGATTTAAGTAACGGTAAACTCCCGGTCATAGCATTTAATCTATTAAATTAATAAACAATTGGTTGCTTTTAATTATTATTAATTAAATATATGCAAATCATAGTCCTAGATTTTATACGTTGTAGTTAGTATGGTGTGTCAGGCCCACACAGAAGATCATACTATCGGTTACTCGTATTTAATCAAACAGTGGCTCACGACCTAGATGGTCCCGGACCAATCCATCGGTATAGTCGTTGTGTGAGAGAGAAAATAATTTGTCTTAATTATTTTATCACACTTGTACACTTGGTGTATTGAGCGGATCGTTGAGATTCATCGATTAGGATTGCCGGCGATAATCGATTCGAGTCTCAGTGTATTTTATTCTTAATCCCCGATATTATTGCGGGTGTGTATATTTAATATAAGTGACTTTGATTTACCAAAGGAATTAACCGATTTAATTATTGGGTTAATTACCGGTTAAGTTGGGTCACTATATTTCATATATGGCATGCCGTGAATGATTGACCGGACAGTGTATCCCGGAAGGGTTGATAATATCCCCGAGATGAGTTCATAAGGAATTATTGTGTAAACCTCATGAGTGGATTCGTTCCGCACAATAATTAAGGTTGAATGGTACTAGTCTCGGATTAAAGAGATGAATAAATTAATTAGCAATAAATTAATTTTATTCATGGATATTTAAATCTTAAATACACGGAATAAATAATACTACCGGAGAAATATTATTTGATATAATATGGTTTAATATTGGGAGTGCAATTAATTTATATAGTGGAAAATAAATTAATTAATATTGATAAGGATTAATGGACTTGAGCATTGGGCTCAATTTAATCTTCAACATTGGAAGCCCAATATTCCACCTCCTTTAGATCCCCTACGTAGCCTATAAAAGCATTACATGGCCTTCATAAATCATAAGACAAGATTATCATACTTGATATTCTAGAGAGTTGAAGGAGATCCATAGGAGTTCGATAGATCGTCGCCCACCCGACGTTCGAACGAAGTGCAAGGAATACGTGGGAAGATTCAAAGGTCTTCAATTTGATTTCGTTTCTCCGCACAACGAATCAAAGGTGTGATCATAAAACTCCTTGTGTGATTTTATGTGATACATGCATGAACACACGATCCGGGTAAACGACGAACTTCGGGGATGGGGATTCGAGATCCCCGACGAAGGTTCGAAGGACCCTCGGCTGGGAGCCGAGGGGTGCGATCGAGACCTAGGGCGTCGATCGCGGGGCCCACACGAGGACGCCCCGGCTGGAAGCCGGGGCATGCGATCGACCTCACGGTCGATCGCGGGGGCAGCCGCGGCTGGGCCGCGGCTGGTGCGCTGGGCGCACCGCCCTCCTCGGCGGTGGCGGTGAGTCGCCGGACTCACCGCCGGGGGCTGT
This sequence comes from Euphrasia confusa, assembly GCA_954870475.1. Taxonomy (NCBI): domain Eukaryota; kingdom Viridiplantae; phylum Streptophyta; class Magnoliopsida; order Lamiales; family Orobanchaceae; genus Euphrasia; species Euphrasia confusa. The sequence goes on from OX940966.1 coordinate 21,359,301, forward strand.
TCGGAATAGCCCCACGGGGATGTGCGTGCATCCCCGGCGATCGCTAGGGCAGCGATCGCGAGCCCCGGCAGGGGCTCGGCTAGGGTTTCTAGCTGCGGGTTTTTCCCGCGGCGACGACTCTCTTGTCGTGCCCGGTTCCGTTTGGTGGTTCGCGTGTTTCCGGCGATGGGATTTCGGTCGGGGTTATCGGTTCCGCAGTTTTTGATACCCCGGGATATCGATTTCCAGCAATTGGTATCAGAGCGTTTGGTTTCGTGTTCATGTATGTGTTCAATTGTGTTCTACCTTGCAGGGATTCCGACTATCATGGTTTAAATTAATTGTTAATTTTTCGTTTAATTAATTGCTATTTAATTTTACCATGATTATTCGTTATTAAACTCTCGAACATGTCGAGATTCGTTTTGTGTGGATGAATGCTTGTAATAGTAAAAATTCGGGGGTTGACCGAATTTAGATTTATTATTATTGTTCTATGTTTTCCGGAAAGTGTATAGGGTCGATTTCATGTATAGAATCGATACCGGAATTGTAAATTTATTTCTTGTAATTTTTTTACGTTGGATCGATGCCGAGACGACCGCCGGAGAACTCGTGTGACGAAGAAGACGAAGAGGACGAAAAACCGGGGGGGGGGGGGGGGGGGGGGTCGATCATCCCCATGATCGATCCCCATGAGGATCGATCGACCCCACCGTGGGGGCTGCCAGCTAGGGCTTCCGGCCACGCCGGCCACCGGTGGTAGTGGCGCGTGGCTAGGGGGCGGCGGTGGTGGTGCCCGGTGATGGAGGTGGTCGGCGGTGGGGGTGGTGTGGGGATCCCCAACCCATGCTACTCCTACCAAAGATTCACTTTCCTAATTGATTCGGTTTTCCTAATTGAGTTTTTCTATTTTTGGGAATTTTCATGGATTAGAAAAAGAATTAATTGGAATTAATTTTATTTCCTTATTCTATTATGGAAGTCTTCTAGAGTATTCCGAGTTCTACTTGGAATAGGATTCTAGAGATTTAATAGAATTGGAAAGGAATAAAAGTTAATTTAGGATTGATTTATTTCCTAATTGATTATTCCTATTTTATGGGAATTTTCATAGTAATGGAAATTAATTAATCTTAGAAAGTAGAAGAGTCCTAATTTATTTTATTTCCTTATTCTATTATAGAAGTCTTCTAGAATATTCCAAGTTTACTTGGATAGATTATTCTAGAGATTTAATAGAATTAGATAGGAAAATAAATAAATAAAAATACTAATAATATTTAATTTTATTTTTGATTTATTCGATTGACTTTATTTTCGAATTGAGTATCTTTTGGATTTATTAAAAATAAATAGATTTAAATATTGGGAATAATATTCTCGTCACATGGAGCATTCAAGAACGAAGACTGAAGACTAGAAGACGCATACGGAGATGGAATAAAGCCATGATAGTCGGAAAATAATTTTTCTAGCATTATTTTGACTATGTGCTATGTGCTTTATTGCTTGTATGCATGCTTATGTGTTTAATTATGCATTAGATAGCGTATCCCTTTGTTATAAAAAGCTAAGTGCGAGCGGGGATGGAAACATTCCCATGGTCTCCATTACTGTTCTTTTGGTGACATTTATGAGCTTTCGAAGTTCATATAGATATGTCATTGGAGGAGAATTTTTGTAATTTCTTTTACAAGAAACATTGATTAAGTTTATCAAACAATGCCTAATTTGTCTTTCTGAAACTGACTTCAAGTCGACTCATTCTCACCCCGGGGAGTGGAATGGAGCCAAAGCCACTTGGTCATGTGGATGACACAAATTAGAGACATTCGTACCATTCTTTTGAAGATGGATCGTTTGTCTGCTCGGCTCCCTCATCTAATGAGAGATAGGGTTGTTCGCATGGTGAATCACTGGTTAGAAACTTCGAGTTTCACTTATGATTCTCCGCGTCTTGATTTACGAAAATCGAATGGATCTTGTAACTGGGAGTCAATTATAAAAGTCTCTTAGTGTAGTAAACATCCACACAACGTGGCTTGCTATACTGACGGATTTTGGATTAATTGATGTAGACAGTTGTAAGGAATTGTGAAGAATTGTGAGGTTATCGTAAACGTCCACACAACGTGGCTTGCGGTGATGTAGCAATTCCAAACGATTCACTTTGGTGCTGAGTAATGGTTTACACTTAGATACGCCTTATAGTATTCCTCCCAACGAGGTTACGCTATAAGTGATGTATGACCAAAGAAAATCTAATTGCTAAATCATTTGGGTGGGTAAACGTCCACACAACGTGGCTTTCCTTATCTGATGGGATTTTAGATGTGATTAGTAATTTAATGATATTATTTGAGGGAGATAATATCGGATATTAAATTGATTGTTTGTTTAAATGTGCTTATAGGTTTAGAGAATAGCTATGAACCCACTTTCTATGATACTCAAGGAACATAAGCTCACTGGCCCCAACTATATTGATTGGAAGAGAAATTTAGACATTGTCCTGACTTCGGAGGAGTACAAGTTTGTACTCCATGAAGTATGCCCTGCTGAGCCCACGACTGCCTCAACTGATGAGGAAAAACTGGCATATCGGAAGTGGAAAAAGGCTGATGAAATGGCTAGGTGTTATATTTTGGCTTCCATGTCAAATGTACTCCAAACCCAACATGAGTCGATGGACACTGCCTATGATATGATGTTTAACCTCAAGGAGATGTTTGGGGAGAAAGATCGTGCGGCAAGGCAAGAAGCCATGAGAGTCCTCATGACAACTACTCAGTCTGAAGGAACGCCCGTAGGGGAGCACGTTCTTAAGATGATGGGTCTGTTGAATGAGCTTGAGATCCTAGGAGCTCAAATTGATGCTGAGACGCAAGTCGACATCATACTCCAGTCTCTGACCCCTAGTTTTGAGCAGTTTCGCATGAGCTATTATATGGGTAAACTATCTTATTCTCTTGCACAACTCCTGACTGAACTAAAGGCGGCAGAGGGGATCTACAAGAAGGGCAAGTCTCAAGCGCTTGTAGCTACCAAGTCCAAAGGCTTGAAGCCTGTCGGAGGTAGGGGCAAGAGGAGGAAGCAAGCCTGGAAACCCAGTGGTGTCAAGAAGATTGTACCACGAGTGGGGGCTGCAAAGCCAAGGGGCAAGTGCTTCCGATGCAACAAGTCTGGACACTGGAAGTCTGAATGTCCTCTCAGAGGTACGAATTTTTCTTTAGTCGTAAAAACATAGTCAGCGGTATTATCTACCGGAATTCTGGTGTGTAGATATGGAACCAATGACGGTATGTGCATTTTTGAATGCAGGGGTTCCAGAAAACCCGGCGACTTAGAGAAGGAGAGTTCGAGTCTACACGGGCAAAAGCTGTGGAGGAGGCAGCTGTTGCGGTGGAAGACATTTATCTGCTTTAGTAGTTAAAATAGGATTTCATTTCAAGATTATTGCGTTATGTACCCTTTATTTTAGAAAGAACGTTTAGTTCTGGATTTCTATTAATGGATATTTTATTTCTTTAATCATTTGATGATTTTGATAAGAAATAATGGCATTATCTATTATGGTACATTAGATAGCAATATATGAATGATAGATCCTAAGTCTGCCACGATGCAACAAACCGTTCTATAACTTGTTTTACTTGATTAGATATTTCTTCATTAAATCATTATACTTATGAATTCTTGTACTTAGTGGTATTTTCAAATAAGATTCAAATGGTCGAAATTGATTTGATCAATTATAGTTGAAGGAATGGACCTTCCGACCTAAGGATTGAATTTGGAGGATAATACATCTAAACAAACCTTTCTGGATAAAGGATAGAATTCGGACAAGTATTGAAAATGATTGGATATGCAGACGTATGTGTAAATTAGAAAGGTGCGAGTAGTTCTTTCAAAGAATACTCGGTGATGGATTAGAATACTTAATGTGCCATAAAAGCAAAGTGTTTTGACTAGTCAATGGACACAAAGCTATTATGGGGAACCATCAAAGTATATCCATTATGAGCCTACGACTTAGTCGTGGAGAACATCACCTATCTGAATAACACATAGCATAATCAGAGATTGGGATTCAATCCCAAAAAGTCGCACCATACACTTACGTGTAGATATGGTACGTTGTAAATAAGAAATAGAGATCTAACAGTAAAAGAACAAGTTGTTCGGAACTACCTATGTTCTATGGATATTCCTGGATACAACGGCATATTCAATATGGTTGTAGGATATCCTAGATGAACAAAGTATTGTGTGTTCTATAGTACTATGAACCAGAAGGACGTGTATCGCCCGGTTCTTAGAGGAAGACTATTAGACGAACCACAAAGCCTGAACTGAAGTAATACCTCGAAATGAGAAAAAGGACAAAAGACTGAGAACCAGCCAAACCGAGTAGAAGTACACCACATACTGCACCTATTGTTATTACTGTTATACACCGGGACGCCATTGCAGTGGGAGGTTGTCGGACAACCAGAGATATTCATAAGACTAGAGGATTTCGGACTCTGGATCTAGTAAAGATGAAATCGACCCCTAGCTCTGCATAAGGGCAGTACTAGATCTAAATGTGCCTGCTTGGAACAATAAGAATTATTGTTAAGAGGCTAGATCATTTAGAGTACAAGCTTAGTAAATCCATTTAGGATTGAAACAAAGCTGAGAATCGTTGAACTTGCGAATTGATGGGATAGTCCATCTGATGGATTCGATCAAAAGGCAGAGACGATAGGTGTATTAGAGACGTAATGGAAACAAGGTGGTGTTTCTCGGAGATTTTATGTAGATAACATTTTATCATTGGCAACAATGTAAAGATGTTGTCAGACATAAAATGATGGTTGTCTAAATAAATCGGGATATAAGATTGAGTAGAAGTTAGAGCATGTTCTTGAGATCTTATGTACTAGAGATAAGAACATTGTACTTCTCCTAGACATCTTATACGATTATGGTTTGTTTTAACATGCATAAGTTCTGAGAAAGGTTGTTACCTCTCAGAGACAGAATAAGTATATTTATCTAAAGTCATGTGTTTCGAACACATAAAGGAGATAGATAATACAAAGCAATTTCCTACACTTTGTGTGGAAAGCTTAAATGCATTGTTGGAAAACAAGAACCTGATATCAACTATGCGGTTTGCGTAGTGGGAGGATATCAAAGTAATCTTGACAAGAGAATTTCAAATGCTATAATGGTACTTGCAAAGTACTGGATTATTAAGCAAGACGAAATCTTCTTAGATTACATTTTCTCAGATCCCAAATCAGAGAAGGACCAGTGTAAGTCGATATCAGGCTATGTGTTCACTTTTGGAGAGGTGGAACTTTTAATATGAAAGAGCGATAAGCAGGACGCTTCTCGGACTCTCTCATAACCGAATAGCAGCCTCAGAGGCAGCGGAAGTTTTGGTTAGGTTCCGGGATAACCTCTAAGACTTGGATATGACTCTTGGTTCATCAAAGGCTATTACATAGCGGTGCATGGTAAAACCGGAAGAAGTCATAAGTCTAAAAGTGATGATAACACATAGTGCAAGTACCACCTGATACGAGTCATCGTCGAGGGAGACGACGTAGTAGTCACCAAGATAACTTCAGAGCGGCAACCTAGATTGCTCACTCACATAGTACTTCTCGGAAGTACACTTTAAGCACGTGATGAGTATGGGAACCGGGAGTTTGGAGGAAATGACTAGACCTTAGTACAAGTGGGAGATTGTTGGAGTTGTGTACTTAATGTCTAGATTTAAGTAACGGTAAACTCCCCGTCATAGCATTTAATCTATTAAATTAATAAACAATTTTTTGCATTTAATTATTTATAATTAAATATATGCAAATCATAGTCCTAGATTTTATACGTTGTAGTTAGTATGGTGTGTCGGGCCCACACAGAAGATCATACTATCGGTTACTCGTATTTAATCAAACAGTGGCTCACGACCTAGATGGACCCGGACCAATCCATCGGTATAGTCGTTGTGTGAGAGAGAAAATAATTTGTCTTAATTATTTTATCACACTTGTACACTTGGTGTATTGAGCGGATCGTTGAGATTCATCGATTAGGATTGCCGGCGATAATCGATTCAAGTCTCAGTGTATTTTATTCTTAATCCCCGATATTATTGCGGGTGTGTATATTTAATATAAGTGACTTTGATTTACCAAAGGAATTAACCGATTTAATTATTGGGTTAATTATCGGTTAAGTTGTGTCACTATATTTCATATATGGCATGCCGTGAATGATTGACCGGACAGTGTATCCCGGAAGGGTTGATAATATCCCCGAGATGAGTTCATAAGGAATTATTGTGTAAACCTCATGAGTGGATTCGTTCCGCACAATAATTAAGGTTGAATGGTACTAGTCTCGGATTAAAGAGATGAATAAATTAATTAGCAATAAATTAATTTTATTCATGGATATTTAAATCTTAAATACACGGAATAAATAATACTACCGGAGAAATATTATTTGATATAATATGGTTTATTATTGGGAGTGCAATTAATTTATATAGTGGAAAATAAATTAATTAATATTGATAAGGATTAATGGACTTGAGCAGTGGGCTCAATTTAATCTTCAATATTGGAAGCCCAATATTCCACCTCCTTTAGATCCCCTACGTAGCCTATAAAAGCACTACATGGCCTTCATAATTCATAACTTTAATAAGACAAGATTATCATACTTGATATTTTAGAGAGTTGAAGGAGATCCATAGGAGTTCGATAGATCGTCGCCCACCCGACGTTCGAACGAAGTGCAAGGAATACGTGGGAAGATTCAAAGGTCTTCAATTTGATTTCGTTTCTCCGCACAACGAATCAAAGGTATGATCATAAAACTCCTTGTGTGATTTTATGTTCAATTAAATTGTGATACATGCGTGAACACACGATCCGGGTAAACGACGAACTTCGGGGATGGGGATTCGAGATTCCCGGCGAAGGTTCGAAGGACCCTCGGCTGGGAGCCGAGGGGTGCGATCGAGCCCTAGGGCGTCGATCGCGGGGCCCACACGAGGACGCCCCGGCTGGACGCCGGGGCATGCGATCGACCTCACGGTCGATCGCGGGGGCAGCCGCGGCTGGGCCGCGGCTGGTGCGCTGGGCGCACCGCCCTCCTCGGCGGTGGCGGTGAGTCGCCGGACTCACCGCCGGGGGCTGTTCGGAACAGCCCCACGGGGATGCGCGTGCATCCCCGGCGATCGCTAGGGCAGCGATCGCGAGCCCCGGCGGGGGCTCGGCTAGGGTTTCTAGCCGCGGGTTTTTCCCGCGGCGACGACTCTCTTGTCGTGCCCGGTTCCGTTTGGTGGTTCGCGTGTTTCCGGCGATGGGATTTCGGTCGGGGTTATCGGTTCCGCATTTTTTGATACCCCGGGATATCGATTTCCAGCACGACTGCAATAGGGATACGATATCTTAGAGATGGATTATGATTCCTATTATTGTATTGTCTACTTTTGGAGTTTATGTAAACATTCACGTATCTTTTATGATATTCAATAATTTATTCATATAATTGTGGTTTAAATTGTATGAATTGTCTAAATGATTAAATTATATTAATTGGGTTATGAGGTCGATTTACCACATAATGAAGTCCCAATTGTTGAACTAATATAATTAAGTCATAAATTGTTCCTAGTTCGTATCATCGAGTACGGACAAACTGACGATACAAAGAACTAGATTGTAATGTGTACTATAGCGCCGCTTCATGGGCTAGTGATGTGGGACATCAAGTACAATTACATAGATATTAGCTGGGAGCTAATGATCGAACAGACCCGACTGGAATAGTATTTAAGATTTCGAGTCATAATACTATTTCATTGACTGTCGAGCAATTTCCTCTGACCTGAGTAGTCCAGAGTGATTCCATTGTGAAATGGTGTACTTTGATACAAGTAAACACCTTTCGTAAAAGGAGGTTATAAAACTTGTTATTGGGTATATCAGGAAGCAAGTGGGAGAGCTTGGATTGACAAGATGGGATTGTACTCCATTTTATAATGGGATACATGTCTTACCGGCCACTTGGAGAGTCGAGACTGTGGAAAATACGTGGCCACGTCCAGATTCGTATCATAGTGATAAATCTGGTTTTACAGTCTGTCTCAAAGTCCAAGAAAGGTTTGAACCGATTGAGGATGACTCGAGTCTTGCCTCAAGTTCAAACTTAGACATAAAGTGACAACAGGAAGTTGGCAGCACACTGGCTTTGAAGGCCAAGTGGGAGATTGTTGGGATATGTCCTTCGATCCTACGTGTGCAATCGATAAAGTCATAAGGTCGTCTATGGATGTTTAAATAATTATTAGATAATATTTATTGCTGGGAGCAATATAATATTGATCGATAATTATACCTACAGGGTCACACACGAGCCGAAAATACGAACTATAAGTGTTTGCTAAAATGAGTCGATTTGGAATCAACATATATATAAACTAGGTTTATATTCGATGTGATTTACGTACATGCATGGGATGCATGGCTTGCATGAAATGCATGTCACATGGTGTGACATGGCATGCCATGCAAGCGAATGGGACCACATCCAATGCAATGTGGCATGAGGATGTGGACATGACCATTCAACTTCACCATTAACACACCTTAATGTGTGATAATGATTCTACATCAATATCACCATTATGGGGGAGGTTACTTGGTGTTATTTCATGGTTTAATAGGTGAGAAAATGCTGATTTTCTCACCACAATATTCAGCTACGAAAATCACACCAAAGAGAGAGAAAAGAGTTCTTGGAGAACCACTTCAATCTATCAAGCAAGCAAGTTCATTTTCCGGGTTCGTGTGCAACACGTAGAGGCCGGGCCATTTGTGCGGCTTCCACATCCGGACGATCTAGACAAGAGGAGTGACGAGGTCATTCACAAGGATAGCTTCGAGAGGCTGATCCTTTTGAGGTGGTTCAATCGACTCAACACCACCTCAACGACATCAACGAATAACTTCGTCACCATAAGTAAGTAATCGTTGAACCTTATATATATATATATATATTGGATGTGTATATATATATGTTTATAATGTGTTCTTATACACATTAAGTGTGCACTAAGATCATGGCATAGTAGATCTATTGCTTTACACGCTTCCGCACACACGGTATATCGATCGGATCGGTATACCGGTACCTTCAGTTCGTACCTGGACGGTCGGGCGGTGGAGAGGTGGTTGCTGAGGTAGTCGACCAGAGATGGTGGTGGTTCGGGGACGGCGGAGGTCACGGCCGGAGTCGCGGCTGTGGTGGCGAGCGGGGTGACCGGAGCAGGACAGTTGATGTTGGGGTGGCTCGGGTCGACGGAAACGGAGCCGGAGATGAGCGGGTTAGCGGTCGAATGGGTCGCGGTGGTCGGCCGGAGTTGATGGTGACGATCGGTTGGAGTGAGGGTTTGAATTTGGGAGTGAATTGGTTTCGTTTCCAATTGAGATTTGGTTGCAAGAGAAAAAGTGAGAGGGAGGCGGGTGCAAGGAGATAGGGTTTGACTCCTCCCAAATTCAAAAAGATCAAATAATAAAAAAAAAACTTTTTTTTTTTATTTTAGTTCAGCGAAGCGGCCGCCTGGGGGGTCAGGCGGCCGCGTGGGAGGCGTACCAGGAGGGGTCGGCAAGAACACCAAGCGGCCGCTTGGGGGGTCAAGCGGCCGCGTGCCAACAACTTCAGCAGATTCTGGAAACACCCCCAAGCGGCTGCTTGGGGGGTCAAACGGGCGCTTGCCCTGGTGTGCAGCAGGTTCTGGAGAGGCCCCCAAGCGGCCGCTTGGGGGGTCAGGCGGGCGCCTCTCTGTAGCTGGCCCTTAAAATTTAAATCCTCATATTTTCTCGGCTCGACTCCTCTCAACTCCTAAAAGACTCCGGGGCTCCGACTGTGAAGAAACTCATTTTACGTCGTGAGCTTGACAAGTCGTGGGTAGGCCCCCACGTGGCGCTCATTTTGGGAACCGAGAGAGCAATACGGTCCGTGGACTAGTCTCCACGCGACGCTCGTTTATCGTCTCGAGCTCGACCAATAATCTCTTTACTCATAGGAGGCGTCCTTGAGTAGAATCGACTCTACTCCGATTTTTGAGGTTTCGCTGTCAAGGTACGGCTTCACACGATGGCCATTGACTTGTATCGTCTCCCTCGTATGCTCGTTGTAGAGCTTGACTACGCCGTAAGGAAATACCTCGACCACTTCATAGGGTCCACTCCATCTAGACTTGAGTTTACCGGGGAAGAGTTTGAGTCGTGAATTGTACAGGAGAACTCGCATCCCGGCTTTAAGTTCCTTGTTCTTAATACGCTTGTCATGGAACTCCTTCACTTTGTCTTTATATATCCGGGAGTTCTCGTACGCCTCATTCCGTAATTCATCCAACTCGGACAATGTTAAAGCCCGGGCTTCTCCACCTTGCATGAGGTCCATATTTGTAGCTTTAATCGTCCAATAAGCTCGATGTTCAACTTCAACCGGCAAGTGGCAATATTTCCCGAATACAATCCTATAAGGACTCATTCCAATCACCGTCTTGTACGCGGTTCGGTACGCCCATAGTGCCGAGTTGAGTTTATCGGACCAATCTTTACGTGAGGGTCGAACGGTCTTCTCGAGAATGGCCTTGATTTGACGGTTGCTAGTCTCGGCTTGGCCCGATGTCTGAGGGTGGTAAGGAGTTGATATCTTGTGGTTGATCCCATTCTTAACCATGAGTTTCTCGAAGAGCTTGTTACAAAAGTGCTTTCCACCATCACTAATAATGGCCTTGGGAAATACAAACCTACACAAAATATTCTCCTGCACAAACTTGAGAACAACCTTAGTATCACAAGTCTTAGTGGGGATTGCTTCGATCCACTTCGACAAATAATCAACACCAAGTAGGATATATTCGAAGCCATTAGACTTAGGGAACGGTCCCATGAAGTCTATACCCCAAACATCAAAAATATCAACGATAAGATTAATATTCATGGGCATCTCATCTTTTTTACTAATATTTCCCATTCTTTGACACCTATCGCATGATTTACAATATTCTTGTGCGTCACGAAAAAGGGATGGCCAAAACAAACCTGATTGGAGGACTTTGAAGGCGGTTTTATGACCTCCATAATGTCCCCCACTCTCGTCGTGATGGCAACACTTGAGCACATGTGGTTGCTCGTCCTCGGGTAAGCATCGTCGTATCACTTCGTCTTTACCGATCTTGTAGAGGTAAGGATCAGCCCAAAAATAATTTTGGGAGAGATGCTCGAACCTCTTCCTTTCTTGTGAAGTCATGTCCGTCCTAAGTGCCCCTGCAGCCAAAAAATTAACAATATCCGCATACCAAGGTACGGAGGTGATAGCCATAGCCATTTCATAAGGAAAAACGTCAGGAATAACATTTAAAACGTGATCGTTAGAGAACTCAACATGATGCTCCATCCTAGACAAATGGTCCGCTACGACATTCTCACATCCTTTCCTATCCCGAATTTCCACATCAAACTCTTGGAGGAGTAAGATCCACCTAATCAATCTAGGCTTGGCTTCGGACTTAGCCAAAAGGTGTCTAAGGGCTTGGTGGTCGGAGTGGACAATGACCTTGGAGCCTATGATGTAGGACCTAAATTTATCCAAGGAGAACACTACGGCTAGCAACTCCTTCTCGGTGGTCGTATAATTGGCTTGGGCACTATTCAAGGTGAGACTCGCATAGTAGATCACCCTAAGCAATTTATCGACACGTTGACCTAAGACGGCTCCTACAGCAAAATTAGAGGCATCACACATAATCTCGAAAGGCTCCTCCCAATTCGGTGCTACCACTATCGGTGCGGTGACAAGTTTCTCCTTAAGTGTGTTGAACGCATCTAGACACTTCTCATCAAATTTAAACTCTACGTCTTGACTCAAAAGGCGACATAAGGGTTGGCTAATTTTTGAAAAATCTTTGATGAACCTCCGGTAGAAACCGGCATGCCCTAAAAAACTACGGATCCCCTTAATGTTGATAGGCGGAGGTAATTTTTATATGGCTTCTATCTTAGCCTTATCGACCTCGATACCCTTCTCGGACACGACATGCCCTAGGACTATCCCACTAGGTACCATGAAGTGGCTCTTCTCCCAACTCAAAGTCAAGTCGGAGTCAATGCACCTATTCAAAACATTGTCAATCTTGTCCAAGCAATCAGAAAAAGAATTACCGAAAACGGAAAAATCATCCATGAATACCTCAAGGTAGTCTCCGATCATCTCGGAGAAAATAGACATCATGCACCTTTGGAAAGTACCGGGGGCGTTACACAACCCGAACGGCATCCTCCTCCAAGCAAAAGTACCGAAGGGTGTGGTGAACGTCGTCTTCTCCTGATCCTCCGGTGCAATAGCAACCTGATAATAACCAGATAAACCGTCAAGAAAGCAATAAAATTTATGACCGGCAAGTTTATCTAACATCTGATCAATAAAGGGAAGAGGGAAGTGGTCTTTGCGAGTCGCGGCATTGAGCTTCCGGTAGTCAATGCACATGCGCCACCCGGTGGTGGCTCTTGTCGGTATCAACTCTCCTTTGTCATTTTCCACGACCGTGATCCCTCCCTTCTTTGGTACTACATGGACCGGGCTTACCCATCGGCTGTCCGCGACAGCATAAATCAACCCTTCTTCAAGAAGCTTGTAAACCTCCTTCTTGACAACTTCCATTAGAACAGGGTTAAGACGTCGTTGCCCGTCTCTCTTCGGAGTAGCATTCGGTTCCAGGACAATACGGTGCATGCAAGTGGAAGGGTCGATCCCTCGAATATCACCCAAACTCCATCTGAAGGCTTTCTTGTTCTTTTTCAGGACTTCCACTAGAGCTTCTTCTTCCTCGGTGGATAGCTCGGCAAAAATAATCACGGGTTTTTGTTCCCCGTCGTCTATGAACACGTACTTAAGATGCTTCGGTAGCTCCTTAAGCTCAACTTTGCTGGCGGGGGCCTCGATCTCGGCTGTTCGCGAGCTAATTTCTTCTTCCTTGAGGTCGTCGACTCGTGTCTCGACCTCACTTTCTTCTTCGTGGTTTTTCTCCTCAACGAAATTTAGGGTCACTTCGTCATCCACGGAATCAACAAACGAACAAGTCTCTATAGAGTGAGCAGCGGGTTCAGCCCTCTCGGTTCGCACGGAGAAACGCACTTCTTCACCTAGCACGGTCATTTTTAAGGTTCCCTTCTCGACATCGATCACGGTCTTCGTCGTGGCCATGAACGGTCTTCCCAAAAGGAGTGAATGGTCCCGACCATTTTCCGGGACGTGTCCGACATCAAGGACAACAAAATCGACGGGGACAATGAGTCCCCCAACCTTCACGAGGATGTCCTCCAGGATCCCCTTCGGGTATCGAATGGATCGGTCGGCTAGCTGCAAGCACATACGGGTGGGTTTGAGTTCACCCAAGTCCAGCTTCTCATAAACGGCATAGGGCATCAGATTAATGCCGGCTCCAAGATCGAGCATGCCTGAGACTTCACGGCCATTCCCAACGGCAATCGTCACATTAAAACTCCCCGGATCACTCTGCTTCGGAGGAAGAGGGTGCTGAAGTATCGCACTAGCTACACCGGTGACAACCACTTTCTCGTCATCTACAAATTTCCTCTTATTCGAGGCGAGCTCCTTGAAGAACTTCACGTAAGCGGGCACATTCCGAATGATGTCGAGGAGTGGTAAATTCACGTTTACCCTCGAAAGCAACTTGTAAATCTCGGAGAATTGCCTATCTTGCTTGTCGTTCTTCATTCGGCTCGGATACGGGAGCGGAGGTCGGTACGGGTTGCTCGTCTTATGCAAAATGTGAGTGCTCGGTTCGGGCTCTTTTGTTGGGATATCCGGCTGAATCGGCTCGGTTGGTTCCTCTTCTAATATGACCTCCTCCGTTTCTTCCTCAGTCACCGGCTCATGTATCTGCTCTCGGTTAGGAATTTGAACCTTATTGTCGATCACTCGACCACTACGGAGGACGGTGACGACCTTGGCCTGATGTGACTGGCTCGGGAGTTTATCCTTCTGATTCGGCTCTGTCAACTCGTTTATTTTTCCGGCCATTTGCCCGACCTGATTCTCGATTCTCTTAATCGTCGAATTTTGATTGGTCAATGAGGACTCCAACCCATCCATCCTCTGCTGGTTATGTTGCATGTACCCCTGGGTCGAGGACATAAATGCCGCGAATTTTTCATCTAAGTCGGAACTCTTCTGAGGCTGCTGCTGAGGCGAAGGTGGGGCCTGATAAACGGGCTGATGTGGCTGCTGATGCTGGAAATCGATATCCCGGGGTATCAAAAACTGCGGAACCGATAACCCCGACCGAAATCCCATCGCCGGAAACACGCGAACCACCAAACGGAACCGGGCACGACAAGAGAGTCGTCGCCGCGGGAAAAACCCGCGGCTAGAAACCCTAGCCGAGCCCCCGCCGGGGCTCGCGATCGCTGCCCTAGCGATCGCCGGGGATGCACGCGCATCCCCGTGGGGCTGTTCCGAACAGCCCCCGGCGGTGAGTCCGGCGACTCACCGCCACCGCCGAGGAGGGAGGTGCGCCCAGCGCACCAGCCGCGGACCAGCCGCGGATGCCCCCGCGATCGACCGTGAGGTCGATCGCATGCCCCGGCTTCCAGCCGGGGCGTCCTCGTGTGGGCCCCGCGATCGACGCCCTAGGGCTCGATCGCACCCCTCGGCTCCCAGCCGAGGGTCCTTCGAACCTTCGCCGGGGATCTCGAATCCCCATCCCCGAAGTTCGTCGTTTACCCGGATCGTGTGTTCATGCATGTATGACATAAAATCACACAAGGAGTTTTATGATCATACCTTTGATTCGTTGTGCGGAGAAACGAAATCAAATTGAAGACCTTTGAATCTTCCCACGTATTCCTTGCACTTCGTTCGAACGTCGGGTGGGCGATGATCTATCAAACTCCTATGGATCTCCTTCAACTCTCTAGAATATCAAGTATGATAATCTTGTCTTATGATTTATGAAGGCCATGTAGTGCTTTTATAGGCTACGTAGGGGATCTAAAGGAGGTGGAATATTGGGCTTCCAATATTGAAGATTAAATTGAGCCCAATGCTCAAGTCCATTAATCCTTATCAATATTAATTAGTTTATTTTCCACTATATAAATTAATTGCACTCCCAATATTAAACCATATTATATCAAATAATATTTCTCCGGTAGTATTATTTATTCCGTGTATTTAAGATTTAAATATCCATGAATAAAATTAATTTATTGCTAATTAATTTATTCATCTCTTTAATCCGAGACTAGTACCATTCAACCTTAATTATTGTGCGGAACGAATCCACTCATGAGGTTTACACAATAATTCCTTATGAACTGATCTCGGGGATATTATCAACCCTTCCGGGATACAATGTCCGGTCAATCATTCACGGCATGCCATATATGAAATATAGTGACCCAACTTAACCGGTAATTAACCCAATAATTAAATCGGTTAATTCCTTTGGTAAATCAAAGTCACTTATATTAAATATACACACCCGCAATAATATCGGGGATTAAGAATAAAATACACTGAGACTCGAATCGATTATCGCCGGCAATCCTAATCGATGAATCTCAACGATCCGCTCAATACACCAAGTGTACAAGTGTGATAAAATAATTAAGACAAATTATTTTCTCTCTCACACAACGACTATACCGATGGATTGGTCCGGGTCCATCTAGGTCGTGAGCCACTGTTTGATTAAATATGAGTAACCGATAGTATGATCTTCTGTGTGGGCCCGACACACCATACTAACTACAACGTATAAAATCTAGGACTATGATTTGCATATATTTAATTAATAATAATTAAAAGCAAACAATTGTTTATTAATTTAATAGATTAAATGCTATGACCGGGAGTTTACCGTTACTTAAATCTAGACATTAAGTACACAACTCCAACAATCTCCCACTTGTACTAAGGTCTAGTCATTTCCTCCAAACTCCCGGTTCCCATACTCATCACGTGCTTTAAAGTGTACTTCCGAGAAGTACTATGTGAGTGAGCAATCTAGGTTGCCGCTCTGAAGTTATCTTGGTGACTACTACGTCGTCTCCCTCGACGATGATTCGTATCAGGTGGTACTTGCACTATGTGTTATCATCACTTTTAGACTTATGACTTCTTCCGGTTTTACCATGCACCGCTATGTAATAGCCTTTGATAAACCAAGAGTCATATCCAAGTCTTAGAGGTTATCCCGGAACCTAACCAAAACTTCCGCTGCCTCTGAGGCTGCTATTCGGTTATGAGAGAGTCCGAGAAGCGTCCTGCTTATCACTCTTTCATATTAAAAGTTCCACCTCTCCAAAAGTGAACACATAGCCTGATATCGACTTACACTGGTCCTTCTCTGATTTGGGATCTGAGAAAATGTAATCTAAGAAGATTTCGTCTTGCTTAATAATCCAGTACTTTGCAAGTACCATTACAGCATTTGAAATTCTCTTGTCAAGATTACTTTGATATCCTCCCACTACGCAAACCGCATAGTTGATATCAGGTTCTTGTTTTCCAACAATGCATTTAAGCTTTCCACACAAAGTGTAGGAAACTGCTTTGTATTATCTATCTCCTTTATGTGTTCGAAACACATGACTTTAGATAGATATACTTATTCTGTCTCTGAGAGGTAACAACCTTTCTCAGAACTTATGCATGTTAAAACAAACCATCATCGTATAAGATGTCTAGGAGAAGTACAATGTTCTTATCTCTAGATCATAAGATCTCAAGAACACGCTCTAACTTCTACTCAATCTTATATCCCGATTTATTTAGACAACCATCATTTTATGTCTGAAAACATCTTTACATTGTTGCCAATGATAAAATGTTATCTACATAAAATCTCCGAGAAAACACCACCTTGTTTCCATTACGTCTCTAATACACCTATCGTCTCTGCCTTTTGATCGAATCCATCAGATGGACTATCCCATCAATTCGCAAGTTCCACGATTCATAGCTTTGTTTCAATCCATAATGGATTTACTAAGCTTGTATTCTAAATGATCTTGCCTCTTAACAATAATCTTTATTGTTTCCTAAGCAGGCACATTTAGATCTAGTACTGCCTTTGTGCAGAGCTAGGGATCGATTTCATCATTACCAGATCCAGAGTTAAAACTCTTCTAGTCTTATGAACAACCTCCCACTGCAATGGCGTCCCGGTGTATAACAGTAATAACAGTAGGTGCAGTATGTGGTGTACCTCTACTCGGTTTGGCTGGTTCCTAGTCTTTGTCCTTTTTCTCATTCCAAGGTACTGCGTCAGTTCGGGCTTTGTGGTTCTTCTAATAGTCTTTCTCTAAGAACCGGGCGTTACACGTCCTTCTGGTTCATAGTACTATAGAACACACAACACTTTGTTCATCTAGGATATCCTACAACCATATTGAATATGTCGTTGTCTCTAGGAACATCCATAGAACATAGGTAGTTCCGAACAACTTGTCCTTTTACTATTAGAATTATATTTCTTATTGACTCACCATCTCTACACGTAAGTGTATGGTGTAGTCATTTGAGAATTAATCTCAATCTTTGATTGTGTTACGTGGTAGCCTCCGCGACTAAGTCGCAGGCTTCCAATGGATATACTTTGAAGGTTCCCCATAATTGCTTTGTGACTAAAACACTTCGCTTTTATGGCACATCAAGCATTCTAATCCATCTTCGAGTATTTTTAAAAAAAAAAAAAAAAAAAACTACTCGCAACTTACACATATCATTGATCATTCTTAATACTTGTCCGAATTCTATCCTTTACCAAAAGGTATGCTTAGTTGTATTATCCTCCAAATTCAATCCTTAGGTCGGAAGGTCCATTCCTTCAACTATAATTGATCAAATCAATTTCGACCATTTGAATCTTATTTGAAAATACTACTAAGTATAAGAATTCACAAGTATAATGATGAAGAAATATCTAATCAAGTAAAACAAGTTATAGAACGGTTTGTTGCATCGTGGAAGACTTAGGATCTATCATTCATATATTGCTATCTAATGTACCATAATAGATAATGCCATTATTTCTTATCAAAATCATCAAATGATTAAAGAAATAAAATATCCATTAATAGAAATCCAGAACTAAACGTTCTTTCTAAAATAAAGGGTACATAACGCAATAATCTTGAAATGAAATCCTATTTTAACTACTAAAGCAGATAAATGTCTTCCACCGCAACAGCTGCCTCCTCCACAGCTTTTGCCCGTGTAGACTCGAACTCTCCTTCTCTAAGTCGCCGGGTTTTCTGGAACCCCTGCATTCAAAAATGCACATACCGTCAGTGGTTCCATATCTACACACCAGAATTCCGGTAGATAATACCGCTGACTATGTTTTTACGACTAAAGAAAAATTCGTACCTCTGAGAGGACATTCAGACTTCCAGTGTCCAGACTTGTTGCATCGGAAGCACTTGCCCCTTGGCTTTGCAGCCCCCACTCGTGGTACAATCTTCTTGACACCACTGGGTTTCCAGGCTTGCTTCCTCCTCTTGCCCCTACCTCCGACAGGCTTCAAGCCTTTGGACTTGGTAGCTACAAGCGCTTGAGACTTGCCCTTCTTGTAGATCCCCTCTGCCGCCTTTAGTTCAGTCAGGAGTTGTGCAAGAGAATAAGATAGTTTACCCATATTATAGCTCATGCGAAACTGCTCAAAACTAGGGGTCAGAGACTGGAGTATGATGTCGACTTGCGTCTCAGCATCAATTTGAGCTCCTAGGATCTCAAGCTCATTCAACAGACCCATCATCTTAAGAACGTGCTCCCCTACGGGCGTTCCTTCAGACTGAGTAGTTGTCATGATGACTCTCATGGCTTCTTGCCTTGCCGCACGATCTTGCTCCCCAAACATCTCCTTGAGGTTAAACATCATATCATAGGCAGTGTCCATCGACTCATGTTGGGTTTGGAGTACATTTGACATGGAAGCCAAAATATAACACCTAGCCATTTCATCATTCTTTTTCCACTTCCGATATGCCAGTTTTTCCTCATCAGTTGAGGCAGCCGTGGGCTCAGCAGGGCATACTTCATGGAGTACAAACTTGTACTCCTCCGAAGTCAGGACAATGTCTAAATTTCTCTTCCAATCAATATAGTTGGGGCCAGTGAGCTTATGCTCCTTGAGTATCATAGAAAGTGGGTTCATAGCTATTCTCTAAACCTATAAGCACATTTAAACAAACAATCAATTTAATATCCGATATTATCTCCCTCAAATAATATCATTAAATTACTAATCACATCTAAAATCCCATCAGGTAAGGCAAGCCACGTTGTGTGGACGTTTACCCACCCAAATGATTTAGCAATTAGATTTTCTTTGGTCATACATCACTTATAGCGTAACCTCGTTGGGAGGAATACTATAAGGCGTATCTAAGTGTAAACCATTACTCAGCACCAAAGTGAATCGTTTGGAATTGCTACATCACCGCAAGCCACGTTGTGTGGACGTTTACGATAACCTCACAATTCTTCACAATTCCTTACAACTGTCTACATCAATTAATCCAAAATCCGTCAGTATAGCAAGCCACGTTGTGTGGACGTTTACTACACTAAGAGACTTTTATAATTGACTCCCAGTTACAAGATCCATTCGATTTTCGTAAATCAAGACGTGGAGAATCATAAGTAAAACTCGAAGTTTCTAACCAGTGATTCACCATGCGAACAACCCTATCTCTCATTAGATGAGGGAGCCGAGCAGACAAACGATCCATCTTCAAAAGAATGGTACGAATGTCTCTAATTTGTGTCATCCACATGACCAAGTGGCTTTGGCTCCATTCCACTCCCCGGGGTGAGAATGAGTCGACTTGAAGTCAGTTTCAGAAAGACAAATTAGGCATTGTTTGATAAACTTAATCAATGTTTCTTGTAAAAGGAATTACAAGAATTCTCCTCCAATGACATATCTATATGAACTTCGAAAGCTCATAAATGTCACCAAGAGAACAGTAATGGAGACCATGGGAATGTTTCCATCCCCGCTCCCACTTAGCTTTTTATAACAAAGGGATACGCTATCTAATGCATAATTAAACACATAAGCATGCATACAAGCAATAAAGCACATAGCACATAGTCAAAATAATGCTAGAAAAATTATTTTCCGACTATCATGGCTTTATTCCATCTCCGTATGCGTCTTCTAGTCTTCAGTCTTCGTTCTTGAATGCTCCATGTGACGAGAATATTAATCCCAATATTTAAATCTATTTATTTTTAATAAATCCAAAAGATACTCAATTCGAAAATTAAGTCAATCGAATAAATCAAAAATAAAATTAAATATTATTAATATTTTTATTTATTTATTTTCCTATCTAATTCTATTAAATCTCTAGAATAATCTATCTAAGTAAACTTGGAATATTCTAGAAGACTTCTATAATAGAATAAGGAAATAAAATAAATTAGGACTCTTCTACTTTCCAAGATTAATTAATTTCCATTACTATGAAAATTCCCATAAAATAGGAATAATCAATTAGGAAATAAATCAATCCTAAATTAACTTTTATTCCTTTCCAATTCTATTAAATCTCTAGAATCCTATTCCAAGTAGAACTCGGAATACTCTAGAAGACTTCCATAATAGAATAAGGAAATAAAATTAATTCCAATTAATTCTTTTCCTAATCCATGAGAATTCCCAAAAATAGAAAAACTCAATTAGGAAAACCGAATCAATTAGGAAAGTGAATCTTTGGTAGGAGTAGCATGGGTTGGGGATCCCCACACCACCCCCACCGCCGACCACCACCATCACCGGGCACCACCACCGCCGCCCCCTAGCCACGCGCCACCACCACCGGTGGCCGGCGTGGCCGGAAGCCCTAGCTGGCAGCCCCCACGGTGGGGTCGATCGATCCTCATGGGGATCGATCATGGGGATGATCGACCCCCCCGGTTTTTCGTCCTCTTCGTCTTCTTCGTCACACGAGTTCTCCGGCGGTCGTCTCGGCATCGATCCAACGTAAATAAATTACAAGAAATAAATTTACAATTCCGGTATCGATTCTATACATGAAATCGACCCTATACACTTTCCGGAAAACATAGAACAATAATAATAAATCTAAATTCGGTCAACCCCCGAATTTTTACTATTACAAGCATTCATCCACACAAAACGAATCTCGACATGTCCGAGAGTTTAATAACGAATAATCATGGTAAAATTAAATAGCAATTAATTAAACGAATAATTAACAATTAATTTAAACCATGATAGTCGGAATCCCTGCAAGGTAGAACACAATTGAACACATACATGAACACGAAACCAAACGCTCTGATACCAATTGCTGGAAATCGATATCCCGGGGTATCAAAAACTGCGGAACCGATAACCCCGACCGAAATCCCATCGCCGGAAACACGCGAACCACCAAACGGAACCGGGCACGACAAGAGAGTCGTCGCCGCGGGAAAAACCCGCAGCTAGAAACCCTAGCCGAGCCCCTGCCGGGGCTCGCGATCGCTGCCCTAGCGATCGCCGGGGATGCACGCACATCCCCGTGGGGCTGTTCCGAACAGCCCCCGGCGGTGAGTCCGGCGACTCACCGCCACCGCCGAGGAGGGCGGTGCGCCCAGCGCACCAGCCGCGGCCCAGCCGCGGCTGCCCCCGCGATCGACCGTGAGGTCGATCGCATGCCCCGGCTTCCAGCCGGGGCGTCCTCGTGTGGGCCCCGCGATCGACGCCCTAGGGCTCGATCGCACCCCTCGGCTCCCAGCCGAGGGTCCTTCGAACCTTCGCCGGGGATCTCGAATCCCCATCCCCGAAGTTCGTCGTTTACCCGGATCGTGTGTTCATGCATGTATCACATAAAATCACACAAGGAGTTTTATGATCACACCTTTGATTCGTTGTGCGGAGAAACGAAATCAAATTGAAGACCTTTGAATCTTCCCACGTATTCCTTGCACTTCGTTCGAACGTCGGGTGGGCGACGATCTATCGAACTCCTATGGATCTCCTTCAACTCTCTAGAATATCAAGTATGATAATCTTGTCTTATTCAAGTTATGAATTATGAAGGCCATGTAGTGCTTTTATAGGCTACGTAGGGGATCGAAAGGAGGTGGAATATTGGGCTTCCAATATTGAAGATTAAATTGAGCCCACTGCTCAAGTCCATTAATCCTTATCAATATTAATTAATTTATTTTCCACTATATAAATTAATTGCACTCCCAATATTAAACCATATTATATCAAATAATATTTCTCCGGTAATATTATTTATTCCGTGTATTTAAGATTTAAATATCCATGAATAAAATTAATTTATTGCTAATTAATTTATTCATCTCTTTAATCCGAGACTAGTACCATTCAACCTTAATTATTGTGCGGAACGAATCCACTCATGAGGGTTACACAATAATTCCTTATGAACTCATCTCGGGGATATTATCAACCCTTCCGGGATACACTGTCCGGTCAATCATTCACGGCATGCCATATATGAAATATAGTGACCCAACTGAACCGGTAATTAACCCAATAATTAAATCGGTTAATTCCTTTGGTAAATCAAAGTCACTTATATTAAATATACACACCCGCAATAATATCGGGGATTAAGAATAAAATACACTGAGACTCGAATCGATTATCGCCGGCAATCCTAATCGATGAATCTCAACGATCCGCTCAATACACCAAGTGTACAAGTGTGATAAAATAATTAAGACAAATTATTTTCTCTCTCACACAACGACTATACCGATGGATTGGTCCGGGTCCATCTAGGTCGTGAGCCACTGTTTGATTAAATACGAGTAACCGATAGTATGATCTTCTGTGTGGGCCCGACACACCATACTAACTACAACGTATAAAATCTTGGACTATGATTTGCATATATTTAATTATAAATAATTAAATGCAAACAATTGTTTATTAATTTAATAGATTAAATGCTATGACGGGGAGTTTACCGTTACTTAAATCTAGACATTAAGTACACAACTCCAACAAGTCGTATGAGCATCATGCTTTGACTGCTGGAGTGGTTTAGTTAACGGGTCTGCAACATTATCATCAGTTGTAACTTTATTTATCTCGATGTCTCCACGACTAACTATCTCCCTGAGAATGTGGAACTTCCTGAGCACTTGTTTGGATTTGTGGTGCTCCCTAGGCTCCTTGGCTTGCGCGATAGCTCCACTATTATCACAATAGAGAGATATCGGATGGGCCGAACTAGGTACGACACCAAGCTCATCTAAGAACTTTCTTATCCAAACGGCCTCCTTTGCTGCTTCAGATGCAACAATGTACTCAGCCTCTGTAGTAGAATCAGCTACGGTGGGTTGCTTGGAACTCTTCCAGCTCACCGCACCTCCATTCAGACAAAAGACAAAACCGAACTGAGACCGGAGATCATCTCTGTCTGTTTGGAAGCTTGCATCCGTATAGCCTGTCATAACCAACTCTTCTTGTCCTCCAAAGACAAGAAAATAATCTTTAGTCCTTCTAAGGTACTTAAGAATATTCTTGGCCGCAGTCCAATGCGCCTCACCTGGGTTTCCTTGAAACCGACTCGTCATGCTCAAAGCATACGATACATCCGGTTGTGTACATATCATGGCGTACATAATAGACCCTATTGCCGAAGCATAAGGAATATTTGCCATCCTCATTTGCTCATCAGGTCCCGAAGGGCACTGCCTCTTGCTCAAAGATGTACCATGAGTCATTGGAATGAGACCCTTCTTGGCATCTTTCATTCTGAACCTGTCAAGCACCTTATCAATATAGGTTGCTTGACTAAGTCCAAGCATCCTTTGCGATCTGTTCCGACAGATCTTGATGCCCAATATGTACTGTGCTTCTCCAAGATCCTTCATTGAAAACCATCTTCCAAGCCATTCTTTAACAGAATTAAGCATAGGAATATTGTTTCCAATAAGGAGTATGTCATCGACATACAACACAATGAATACAACGTAACTCCCACTGACCTTCTTGTAAACACAAGAGTCTTCCATGTTCTTTTGAAATCCAAACTCTTGTATGGATTCATCGAACCAAAGATTCCAGCTCCGAGATGCTTGCTTTAATCCATAAATGGATCTATTAAGCTTGCATACTCTCTCAGCCTGATTAGGATCGATAAAACCCTCTGGTTGTGTCATAAACACTTCCTCTACTAGAATCCCATTCAAGAAGGCGGTTTTAACGTCCATTTGCCATATCTCATAATCATAATGAGCAGCAATGGCTAAGAGAATCCGAATGGATTTAATCATAGCAACTGGTGAAAAGGTTTCATCATAATCCACCCCGTGAATTTGTTTATATCCTTTTGCCACCAACCTTGCTTTGAAAACACTAGGTTTTCCATTCATGTCTGTTTTTATTTTGTAAATCCATTTGCATCCAATGGGCCTAGCCCCTTTAGGCAAATCGACCAAGTTCCAAACTTGATTTTTCAGACATTGATTCCATTTCGGATTTCATGGCACCCTGCCATTTCTCGGCATCTGGACTCGTCATAGCTTGGATATAGGTCGAAGGTTCATTGCTTTCTAAAAGCATGACTTCATAGCTCTCGTTTGTCAGAATACCTAGGTATCTGTCAGGTTGAGATCTAATCCTTCCGGACCTTCGAGGGTTAGGTGTGGTT
Source organism: Euphrasia confusa (assembly GCA_954870475.1). Taxonomy (NCBI): domain Eukaryota; kingdom Viridiplantae; phylum Streptophyta; class Magnoliopsida; order Lamiales; family Orobanchaceae; genus Euphrasia; species Euphrasia confusa. The sequence continues at coordinate 21,384,047 of OX940966.1, forward strand.
TCCAAAACCAATGGAGTACTCTCGACTTGGTCTTGAGTGTCCATCTCAGTTTGATCTTCTTGAACCTCATTCAAGATTTCTTGAACTTCGTTCAATTCAACTGAGCTCCCACTTACTTTCTTAGAAAGATATTCCTTTTCAAGAAATACACCATCTCGAGCAACAAAGACTTTGTTCTCAGATTGGTTGTAAAAGTGGTACCCTCGTGTTTCTTTTGGATAACCTACAAAGAAACATTTATCCGATTTGGGTTCAAGCTTTGTAGAGATATTTCTCTTCACATAAGCTTCACATCCCCAAACCTTGATATAAGACAAGTTAGGGACCTTCCCTTTCCATACCTCGTATGGTGTCTTATCAACAGCTTTTGACGGTGTCCTATTCAGTGTATAGGCCGCTGTTAAAAGTGCGTGTCCCCAAAAAGATTTTGGTAGTTCACTAAGGCTCATCATCGATCGAACTGTTGGGTTTTGTATGAATCTCATCCATACTCCAATAGATGGATTTACGTATTTTACAAGCATGAAAAGGTGCGGAAGAAAGAATCATGTATAAACACGTAAAACCCTAATCATGGATCTAGTGCGCACGTATGTAGTAAGAACAATTAATGAGTTAGTTTAAGAATCGTGTACCTTGTGATTCTTCTTAATAATTGATGCCCGAACGTAGATGGATCAGCCGCGAAAGTACCCGGCCTCAATTTGTTGCACGAACCCTCCTTGATCCTTGAAACGACGTGAACTTGGACTTGGAACGAACCCCGCTCGATTCCTCGATTCCTTCGGCCTCTCCACGAAATTCTCTCACGAATATATATGATAATGTAGTAGTCAATTTCGTGGTCATAGGTTCCCTTTATATAGGAGTAATCCCATAGGGTTTCCTAGTAGGCGTAGGAGTCCAAAAAGGAAAATTCTGGAAAATTACCAAAAATTCACGATCTGGCGCAGCGCGGCGCGCTCAATCGCAGCGCGGCGTGCTACTGCAGTTCGAATCCTCAGAGCGCGGCGCGCCTGCCTTTTAGTGAAAATCCAGCACGGCGCGCTAGCTGCGCCCAACGCGCTCGTTTTTCCAGCGTGCTCGTCGTTTCACCCCGGTTCTCAACCGAAGTTTGTACACTCTAAGTATACATGATCAAGAGGGCCGTGTGACTCATTTGGCATGATCATCGAGTGTTTAGTTCGTGTTCTCGACAAGACACATAACACCGACTAATCGATCCATCTACATAGGACGCACTATATAACTTATCTCGGTACAACACACGTGGAATGAAGGACACAAATCCAACAATCTCCCACTTGGACTTCAGATCTAGTGTGTATCCATGTTTCCCTTATCTCTTGATGTCTAAGTTCGAACTATAGGTAAGACCAGTGTCACCCTCGTTCCGTTCGAACCTTTCTCGGATATATGAGCGGATTGCGAACCAGATGATCACTATGATACATATCCGGGCGTGGCCACGCAGTTTTGCAATCCCAACTCTCCGAGTGGCCTTTAAGACATTTAATCCTACCTCGTAGGAGGATAATCCCATCTTGTCAATCTAAGTGCTCCCACTTGCTTCTTGAGGTATCCAACGACTATCTTTATAGCTCCGTTTTACCGAAAGCGTTTGACAGCGTCAAAACACAACATTCCACAATGTAGCTACTCTAGACTACTCAGGTCTGAGGAGACGTTCGAAAGCTATAAGATTTGGTATTATGACACACTGCCTTATATACCATTCTTAGGCGAGTCACGTCCGACACCCAGCTCACAGCCATTGTGTATACAATTGTACTTGACGTCCCACGTCTAGCCCATGAGGTGGCGCTATAGTACAACTTGCAATCTAATCTTTATATAGATCCATTGTGTCTGTTCGTACACGATGATCTAGATTAGGGACTTAAGTTGATTTCAATTTTGTTCAATCACTGAGCCTCATTATGTGACATTATCACATAACTCAGATAAATTTAAAATCTACGTTGAACAGTTCATATAATCCAAACCATGAAAATATGAATAAGTTGATTTTTCAATCAACCTTGAATGTTTACTTTACAATCTCCGTTTGTAAATAAATTACAACATAAGAATTAAGTCTCCAAGACGTTTAATTCCTATCGCAGTACTTAAAGCCTTATGCTTTGACTACGGGAGAGGTTTGGTGAATGGGTCGGAAACGCTATCCTCGGTTGCCACTTTGCAAATTTCAAATCACCTCTCTCCACGATCTCGCGAAGAATGTGAAACTTTCTGAGCACGTCTTTGGATTTATGGTGATCCTGTTGGAATTCGCTATCCCGGGTTATCAAAATTGCGGAACCGATAACCCGAACGAACCCTTCGCCGGAGATCATACGAACGCCGACTCATCCGCCGGAGTCCGGGCTTTGGAGACCGTGCATCCGAAGACGCACAGCCCGCCCCCACCCGAACCCCCGCGAGCCGGGGTTCATGCGATCGAGCGATCGATCGCGCGCCGGCGATCGATCGGGGTGGGGCTGTTCCGACAGCCCCCGCGGCGGGTCCGGCGACCCGCCACCACCAGGAGGCCCCCGCCTTCACGGCGGGGTAGGGCACGGCTCCAGCCCGTGCCCAGCGATCGACCATCGTGGTCGATCGCACACCCTCGGTCGAACCGAGGGTTCGCCCCCATGCCCCACGGCCGAAACCCTAGCCGGGTGATCCGCGGTCCGGTGGCTTCGCCACCACCGCGTGATCGTTCGTCTAATCCGGGCTTCGATCTTCGGATCTTCATCCTACGGTATTCTCGATAAAAAACAAATCGAACAATTAACAAGGGGGTTGAGAATTGTACCTACGATTCGTTGTTCGGAGAAACGAAATCGACGACCTCGTGACCTTCCCGCGTATTCCTTGCACTCCGTTCGAACGTCGGGTGGGCGACGAGCTATCGAACTTATGGATCCTCTTCACTCTCAGAACTTTATTGTTGGCGTAACGTAGGTTAGTAAAAGTGAAGACCACGTAGTGCTTTTATAGGCTACGAAGGGGATCAAAAGGAGAATAAATATTGGGCTTCAATATTGAAAATTAAATTGGGTCCAACCCAAATCCATTAATTCTTATCAATATTAATTTTATTTATTTTCCACTATATAAATAAAATTGCACTCCCAATATTATTCCATATTATACCAAATAATATTTCTCCATCTTAGTATTATTTATTCCGTGTATTTAAGATTTAAATATCCATGAATAAAATTTATTTATTGCTTAATAAATTTATTCATCTCTTATATCCGAGACTAGTACCACTCAACCTTATTTATTATGCGGAACAAGTCCACTCGCGAGGTTTACATAATAAATCCTTATGAGCTCATCTCGGGGATATTATCAACCCTTACGGGATACACTGCCCCTTCAAGAATTCACGGCATGCCATATATAAAATATAGTGACCCAACTTAACCGGTAATTAACCCAATAATTAAATCGGTTAATTCCTTTGGTAAATCAAAGTCACTTATATTAAATATACACACCCGCAATTGTTTCAGGGATTAAGAATAAAATACTCCGAGTCTCAAATCAATTATCGCCGAGCAATCCTAATTGATGAGTCTCAATCGATCCGCTCAATACACCAAGTGTACAAGTGTGATAAAATAATTAAGATAAATTATTTTCTCTCTCACACAACGACTATACCGATGGGTTGGTCCGTGTCCATCTAGGTCGTGAGCAACTGTTCGATTAAATACGAGTAACCGATAGTATGATCTTCTGTGTGCCCATGCAACACCATACTAACTACAACGTATAAAATCCAGGACTATAATTTGCATGTATTTAATTAACAATAATTAAAAGCAAATGAATGTCTGTAATTAATAGGTAAATGAAAGTGCATACAGAGTTCAGAATACTCAAATCTAGACATTAAGTATACTACTCCATCAATCTCCCACTTATACTAAGGTCTAGTCTTATCCTCCAAACTTCTGACTCCCAAACCCTCCAAGTGCTTGAAATATACTTCCTTAGGAAGTATCTTGGTGAAAGGGTCCGCTAGGTTGTCCTCCGAAGCTATCTTGGTGACTATCGCATCGCCCCTCTTGACGATGTCTCGAATCAGGTGGTACTTGCGCTCTATGTGTTTCATAGCACTATGGGACCGTGGTTCCTTACTGTTTGCCACTGCACCGCTATTATCACAATAAATTGTCATAGCCTTGGGCAAACTCGGAATCACATCTAAGTCCTGGAGGAAATTAAGGAACCAAACTGACTCTTTCGCTGCCTCTGATGCTGCAACGTATTCAGCTTCCATGGTAGAGTCTGAAATGCACTTTTGCTTAACACTCCTCCATGATACGGCTCCACCTCCCATAGTGTACACATAGCCTGATGTCGACTTTCGCCGGTCCTTATCAGCTTGGAAATCCGAATCCGTATAACCCAAAGGAATCAGATTGTCTGCCCCGTAACTTAGAACATAATCCTTAGTATTTCGCAAATACTTGAAAATGCTCTTTACGGCAGTCCAATGAGCCTTTCCAGGGTTACTCTGATATCTCGCTACTACGCCAACTGCATAGCAGATATCAGGCCTCGTACATAACATTGCATACATTAAGCTTCCCACAGCCGAAGCGTAGGGAACTGCTTTCATTTCATCTTTCTCCTTTTGTGTCCGAGGACACATTTCCTTAGAAAGATAAGTTCCTTTACTGAAGGGTAGCTCACCCTTCTTGGAATCTTGCATGTTAAAACGAGCCAGAATCGTGTCTATGTAAGATTGCTGGGATAGGTACAGTGTTCTATTCCGGCGATCCCTTATAACCTTGATCCCTAGAACATGTCCGACTTCTCCCAAATCTTTCATATCGAATTGTCTAGACAACCATCCTTTTATGTCTGATAACATTTTTACACTGTTGCCAATGAGAAGAATGTCGTCTACATAAAGCACGAGAAACACCACCTTCTTTCCATCACGTTTCCAATACACACACGATTCGTCCATGCTTTGACTGAATCCAAAAGATTGGACCACTTCGTCAAACCGCAGGTTCCACGATCTCGAGGCTTGTTTCAATCCATAAATGGATCGATTAAGCTTGCACACTAGATGATCTCGCCCCTTAGCAATGAATCCTTCTGGTTGTTTCATATAAATCGTCTCGTCAAGACTTCCATTAAGGAAAGCTGTCTTGACATCCATTTGCCACACCTCATAATCCATATGAGCTGCTATGGATAAGAGAATCCGGATCGACTTTATCTTGGCTACCGGCGAGAAGGTCTCCTCATAATCGATTCCCTCTTTCTGAGTATATCCTTTCGCAACAAGCCGAGCTTTAAAGGTTTCAACCTTTCCGTCAGATCCTCTCTTTCTCTTGTAGACCCATTTACACCCAATTGGCTTCACGCCGCTTGGTGGTTTTACAAGATCCCAGACTTTATTAGAATCCATAGATTCTATTTCGGATTTCATTGCTTTCTTCCAAGAAGACGCATCTATATCTTGTACCGCCTCATCATAGGTCCAGGGATCGATTTCATGAACTCCAGGTCCAGAGTCCGAAGACTCACCCAGTCCAATCCATCTATCTGGTTGTTTAACAACCCTCCCACTACGACGGCGTTCCGGTGTATTAACAGTGACAGTATTAGGTGCAGGTTCTAGTGGTGTATCTATACTCGGTTCGGCTGTATCCAGGTCTTTCTCGTTACCTCTCAACTCATCAAGTATTATGTCACTTTTGGGCTTGTGGTCCATGACATAGTCTTCCTCTAGGAACCGAGCGTTAGTACTTATAACGATCTTCTGGTCCGTAGGACTATAGAACATGCCACCCTTAGTTCCTTTCGGGTATCCTACAAACAGCCGTATTTCTGATCTAGGTTCTAACTTATCGGTGCCTTGTCGCAACACATGTGCTGGACAACCCCAGATCCGAATGTGTCCTAAGTTAGGCTTACGCCCACTCCACAATTCCATGGGTGTAGTTGGCACTGTTTTGGTCGGAACCCTATTCAGAATGTACGCCGCTGTTTCCAAGGCAAGTCCCCAGAACATAACAGGTAAATCCGAGTAACTCATCATTGATCGTACCATCTCCATAAGAGTCCTATTCCTTCTTTCTGACACACCATTCTGCTGAGGAGTATATGGTGAGGTCAATTGGGATTCAATCCCATTCTCTGCCAGGTATGCCTTGAATTCTCCAGACAGGTACTCGCCTCCGCGATCAGATCGCAGGAATTTTATGGATTTACCACGAAGGTTCTCCACAAGAGCCTTGAATTCCTTGAACTTGTCAAAAGAATCACTCTTGTGGCGCATCAGGTATACATATCCATACCTTGAGTAATCATCAGTAAAGGTGATGAAATACTCGTACCCTCCCCTTGCCTGAGTAGACATAGGTCCGCATACATCAGAGTGAATCAAATCCAATACTTGTTCAGCCCTCCGTCCTTTACCAGAAAAAGGACGCTTGGTCATTTTACCCTCTAAACAGGATTCGCAGGTTGGAAGGTCCTCTCCTTCAACACCAGTGATTAAATCATCAGCTTTCAACCTTTGAAGCCTATTCGAGTTTATATGACCTAGCCTTAGATGCCACAAGTATAATTGATTCATCTTAGAAGGTTCCTTTCTCTTATTGGTGTTCGTAGATGTGTTATTACTCTCGGTTAGTTGCATCGTGTTAGACTCAGGATTTAGCACATACAAATCGTCTATCAATGTACCAGAACAGATAATTTCACTATTTCTTCTTATGATCACAGAGTGGTCAAAAGAAACAGAATATCCATTCATAATAAGTTTAGAAACTGAAATCAAATTCTTTCTAAAGTTGGGTACATAAAGACAATTACGAAAAACTAAAACCCTATCACTACTGAAACGTAAGTGAACGTCTCCCACTGCAACAGCCGCCACCTTCGCGGCATTGCCCATGTAGACCACGATTTCTCCCTCTCTAAGTCTCCGGGTTTCCTGGAACCCCTGCAATGAATTGCAGACATGGTCAGTGGCACCCGTATCTACACACCAGGTGCTGGTAGATATCACCGCTGACAATGTTTCAGTGACTAAGGAAAATTTCGTACCTTTGATGAGAGGAAAATCAGACCTCCAGTGCCCAAACTGTTTGCATCGAAAGCATCTGCGAAACCGCTTGCTTACCCCAATCCGTGGTTTTAAACCACTGGGTCTCTTTGCACGCTTTTCTTTTAGCCTAGCCACAAGAGCTCGTGTTTCTCTTAACTTACGCACAAAAATCGCCTTCGCTAAGCCGGTTTTAAGGGACTCATTGAGGAACGATTCCGTGGGTATGTCAAACACCTCTTGCCTAGCTTCCACACCATGTCTCAACGTAGTTGGACCAACAGTGGATTCAGAAAGCTCAACAGTATGGACAATGTCCAGATTTCTTTTCCAATCATCACCATATGGAACCGGTGAGTTTTCATCTTTAAGTATATCACAAAGTGGGGTCACAGTCATTCCTAACCTATAAGCACATAAAACAAACAAACAATTTAATATCCGATATTATCTCCCTCAAATAATATCATTAAATCACTAATCACATCTAAAATCCCATCAGGTAAGGCAAGCCACGTGGTGTGGACGTTTACCCACCCAAATGATTTAGCAATTAGATTTTCTTTGGTCATACATCGCTTATAGCGGAACCTCGTGGGGAGGAATACCATAAGGCGTATCTAAGTGTAAACCATTACTCAGTACCAAAATAAGTTACTTGGAATTGCTACATCACCGCAAGCCACGTGGTGTGGACGTTTACGATAACTTCACAACTCTTCATAAATATTTACAACTGTCTACATCAATTAATCCAAAGTCCGTCAGCATAGCAAGCCACGTGGTGTGGACGTTTACTACACTAAGAGACTTTTATAATTGACTCCCAATTACTTGATCCATTTAATCTCGTAAATCAAGATGTGGAAAATCATAAGTGAAACTCGAAGTTTCTAACCAGTGATTCACCATGCGAACAACCCTATCTCTCATAAATGAGGGAGCCGAGCAGACAAACGACCCATCTATAAAAGTATGGCACGAAAGTCTCTAATTTGTGTCCTCTACATGACCAAGTGGCTCTGGCTCCATTCCACTCCCCGGGGTGAGAATGAGTCGACTTGAAATCAGCTTTGGAAAGACAAATTAGGCATTGTTTGATAAACTTAATCAATGTTTCTCGTAAGAGGAATTACAAGAACTCTCCTCCAATAACTTATCTATATAAACTTCAAAAGTTTATAAAAGTCACCAAGAGAGCAACAATGGAGACCATGGGTATGTTTCCATACCCTCTCCCACTTAGCTTTTTATAATAAAGGGATACGCTATCTAGTGCATAAAAGTAAACACATATAGCATGCATACATGTAATAAAGCACATAGTATTATCACATAGTCAAAATAATACTAGAATATTATTTTCCGACTATTATGGCTTCATCACATCCCCGTACGCATCTTCTAGTCTTCAGTCTTCGTTTCTTGAACGCTCCATGTGACGAGGATATTAATATCCAATATTTAAATCTATTTATTTTCAATTAATCCAAAAGTTACTTAATTCGAAAATTAAGTCAATTGAATATATCAAAAATAAAATTAAATATTATTAATATTTTTATTTATTTCTTTTTCTACTTCATTAAATCTCTAGAATAATCTATCCAAGATCCTCTTGGAATATTCTAGATGATATCCATAATGAAATAAAGAAATAAAATAATTTAGGACTCTTATACTTTTCCAAATTTATTTTATTCCTAATCCATGAATATTCCCATGAGTAGGAATAATCAAATAGGAAAAATAAATTTAGTACTAAAATAATTCTTTTTCTATTTTTTTAGAATATTCCATAAAGAAATAATCAAAATAGGAAATAATGAATTAATTAGGAAAGTATATTTCCGGTAGGAGTAGTCCGGGTTGGGGAACCCCGAACCACCCCCACCACGTCCGACCGTCGCCTAGCCCACGCGCCACCGCCGCCCAGCCCACGCGCCACCACCACTGGTGGCCGGCGTGGCCGAGTCTCCCACGGACAGCCCGCCTAGGGCCGCGGGTCGATCGATCCCCTCGGGATCGATCATGGGGATTGATCGATCCCGGTCCTTCGTCTCCTCGTCACTTCGTCTTCTCCGGCGGTCTTCGATTCGATCCAATCGCAAAATAAATTTACAAAAAACTAAATTACAATTCCGGTATCGATTCTATACACGAAATCGACCCTATACATTTTCCGGAAAACAACGAACATAATAATAAATCCTAAATTCGGTCAACCCCCGAATTTTTACTATTACAAGCATTCACCACCAAAAACGAATCTCGACATGTCCGAGAGTTTAATAAAACCAACAATTATATGACAAAACAATTAAACGAATAATCATCAAGCCATAATAGTCGGATCCCTGCAAGGTAGAACAATTTTTATCGAAAATACCGCGAACGTAAACCACGCTCTGATACCAATTGTTGGAATTCGCTATCCCGGGTTATCAAAATTGCGGAACCGATAACCCGAACGAACCCTTCGCCGGAGATCATACGAACGCCGACTCATCCGCCGGAGTCCGGGCTTTGGAGACCATGCATCCGAAGACGCACAGCCCGCCCCCACCCGAACCCCCGCGAGTCGGGGTTCATGCGATCGAGCGATCGATCGCGCGCCGGCGATCGATCGGGGTGGGGCTGTTCCGACAGCCCCCGCGGCGGGTCCGGCGACCCGCCACCACCAGGAGGCCCCCGCCTTCACGGCGGGGTAGGGCACGGCTCCAGCCCGTGCCCAGCGATCGACCATCGTGGTCGATCGCACACCCTCGGTCGAACCGAGGGTTCGCCCCCATGCCCCACGGCCGAAACCCTAGCCGGGCGATCCGCGGTCCGGTGGCTTCGCCACCACCGCGTGATCGTTCGTCTAATCCGGGCTTCGATCTTCGGATCTTCATCCTACGGTATTGTCGATAAAAAACAAATCGAACAATTAACAAGGGGGTTGAGAATTGTACCTACGATTCGTTGTTCGGAGAAACGAAATCGACGACCTCGTGACCTTCCCGCGTATTCCTTGCACTCCGTTCGAACGTCGGGTGGGCGACGAGCTATCGAACTTATGGATCCTCTTCACTCTCAGAACTTTATTGTTGGCGTAACGTAGGTTAGTAAAAGTGAAGACCACGTAGTGCTTTTATAGGCTACGAAGGGGATCAAAAGGAGAATAAATATTGGGCTTCAATATTGAAAATTAAATTGGGTCCAACCCAAATCCATTAATTCTTATCAATATTAATTTTATTTATTTTCCACTATATAAATAAAATTGCACTCCCAATATTATTCCATATTATACCAAATAATATTTCTCCATCTTAGTATTATTTATTCCGTGTATTTAAGATTTAAATATCCATGAATAAAATTTATTTATTGCTTAATAAATTTATTCATCTCTTATATCCGAGACTAGTACCACTCAACCTTATTTATTATGCGGAACAATTCCACTCGCGAGGTTTACATAATAAATCCTTATGAGCTCATCTCGGGGATATTATCAACCCTTACGGGATACACTGCCCCTTCAAGAATTCACGACATGCCATATATAAAATATAGTGACCCAACTTAACCGGTAATTAACCCAATAATTAAATCGGTTAATTCCTTTGGTAAATCAAAGTCACTTATATTAAATATACACACCCGCAATTGTTTCAGGGATTAAGAATAAAATACTCCGAGTCTCAAATCAATTATCGCCGAGCAATCCTAATTGATGAGTCTCAATCGATCCGCTCAATACACCAAGTGTACAAGTGTGATAAAATAATTAAGATAAATTATTTTCTCTCTCACACAACGACTATACCGATGGGTTGGTCCGTGTCCATCTAGGTCGTGAGCAACTGTTCGATTAAATACGAGTAACCGATAGTATGATCTTTTGTGTGCCCATGCAACACCATACTAACTACAACGTATAAAATCCAGGACTATAATTTGTATGTATTTAATTAACAATAATTAAAAGCAAATGAATGTCTGTAATTAATAGGTAAATGAAAGTGCATACAGAGTTCAGAATACTCAAATCTAGACATTAAGTATACTACTCCATCAGATCCCTCGGCTCTTGTGCCTAGGCTATAGCTCTACTATTATCACAATAGAGAACTAAAGATTTGGTAGCACTAGAGATAACACCAAGCTCCTCGAGGAACTTTTCCATCCATACACATTCCTTTGCGGCTTCCGAAGCCGCTATGTACTCAGATTTTGCAGTTAAGTCGGCGATAGTGTTTTTGCTTGGAACCTTTCCAACAAAAACACATTTTATTCAGACAAAAGACATATCCAGATAGAGATCGGAAGTCGTATTTATCAGTCTGAACACACGCTCCCGTATATCTCGTCATTTCTAACTTTTCTTGTCCCCCAAAGACAAGATAATTCTCCTTAGTCCCGTTAAGGAACTTGAGAACGTTTCTGGCCGCATCCCATGCGCCTCACCCTTGTTTGATTTAAAACGACTCGTCATGCTCAAAGCATACGATATGTCTGGCCTCATAAATATCATGGCATACATAATCGATCCTATTGCAGAAGCATAAGGAACATTATACATGAACATTATACATCCTCTTTTGCTCATCAGCTCCTTGCGGACACTGAGTCTTGCTAAGAGACTTGTCATGTGTCATGTATTGTGCTTCTCCCAGATCCTTAATAGAGAAACACTTTCCGAGCCACTCCATCACAGAGTACAACTTCGGAATGTCATTTCCTATAAGGAGTATGTCATCGACATACAACACAAGAAAACGATTGCGCTCCCACTGACCTTCTTGTATACACAAGATTCCTCTGAGTTTCGTTTAAAGCCGAATTCCTTTACGGCTTCGTCGAAAAGAAGATTCTAACTCCGAGTGCCTGCTTGAGTCCATAAATAGACCTATTAAGCTTGCATACCTTCTTAACCTTTTTGGATCGATAAAACCCTTAGGTTGTGTCATATACACATCCTCTTCAAGAACCACATTCAAGAAGGCAGTTTTAACATCCATTTGCCAGATCTCATAATCATAATGAGCGGCAATGGCAAGAATTATCCTAATGGACTTTGTTCATGTCGGTCTTTACCTTAAAGACTCATTTACACTCAATAGGCATCACCCCTTGAGGTAAATCGATCACGTCCCAGACTTTTGATTCTCAGACATGGAGTCCATTTCGGATTTCATGGCTCTCAGTTATTTCTCGGAATCCAGACTTGTCATGGCTTGACTATAGGTCGATGGTTCGTTACTCTCTAAGAGAAGAACCTCCTATGTGACCTACGAGGAACAGTTACCGCCTCCAAGGGTGGGAAAGATTCTACGACCTCGTCGTTTGTTTCCTCGGTAACTGGTTGTTCATCATGGACCTCATCCAGAACAACCTTACTCCCACTATCTTTCTTAGAAAGGAATAACTTTTCCAGAAAGATACCATCGCGAGCAACAAAAGCTTTTTTCTCCAATTGATTGTAGAAATAATATCCTCGGGTTTCTTTTGGTTAACCCACAAAGAAAACCTTGTCAGATTTGGGTTCAAGCTTACTAGAGTTATATCTCTTGACGTAGGCTTCACAACCCCAAATCTTGAGATAAGACAAATTCGGGACCCTCCCGCTCCATATCTCATATGGTGTCTTATTCACAGCCTTTGACGATGTTCTATTCAATATTAGAGCAGCAGTAGAGAGTGCATGTCCACAAAAGGATATAGGAAGTTTCGCTAAGCTCATCATAGATCGAACCATGTCCAACAAAGTTCGATTCATTCTCTTAGACACTCCATTAAACTGAGAAGTTCCAGAAGGTGTGAGTTCAGATCTAATCTCACACTTCACTAGATGATCGTAAAACTCTTGACTCAGATATTCGCCTCCTCGATCCGATCGAAGAACTTTTATCGTCTTGCCAAGTTGATTTTCACGTAACCACCTCGTGCCGGTGAACTCATTGGTCCACACATCAGGGTGTAGTAGGCACAATAGATCACTAGCTCGCTTACCAGTTCCCAGAAGTGGTGATTTTGTCATTTTGCCTAATAGACATATCGCATGTATCAAATGATTCCAAATCAAATGATTTTATAACACCCTCCTTGAGGAGTTTCTCAACACGCTTTGTTGTTTATATGGCCCAAACGACAGTGCCAGAGGTACATTTCATTAATCTCGTTTGATTTAGCTCATTTGGTATTTATGTTGTATATTCGTTTATCTAAATCGAGCACGTATAAGCCCCGCTCTAGACGTGTCATACCATAGAATACATTACGATTAAACAACGAAAAAATTCTGTTAATAATCGTAAAATTAAATCCTTCAACATCCAATGCTGAAATGGAAATAATATTCATAGTAATACTAGGAACAAAATAAACATTATTAAGTTCTAGCACGAGCCCCGAGGGCGACGATAAACAATAAGACCCTACGGCTAATGCAGCGACCCTCGCTCCATTCCCCACACGTAGATGGACTTCACCTTTCTCTAACTTCTTACTTCTTTGTAGGCCCTCCACACATCTAACAATGTGAGTCCCACATCCGGTATCTAATACCAATGAAGTAATGTTAGAAAGGTGTATATCTACAACATAGATACTGTTGGAGTTGTGTACTTAATGTCTAGATTTAAGTGACAGAAACTCACGATCCATTGCCATTAATCTATTTAACTAAATGAACAATTGTTTGCGTTTAATTATTTATAATTAAATATATGCAAAACATAGTCCTGGATTCTATACGTTGTAGTTAGTATGGTGTGTCGGGCCCCACACAGAAGATCATACTATCGGTTACTCGTATTTAATCGAACAGTTGCTCACGACCTAGACGGACACGGACAAATCCATCGGTATAGTCGTTGTGTGAGAGAGAAAATAATTTGTCTTAATTATTTTATCACACTTGTACACTTGGTGTATTGAGCGGATCGTTGAGATTCATCGATTAGGATTGCCGGCGATAATCGATTCGAGTCTCAGTGTATTTTATTCTTAATCCCCGATATTGTTGCGGGTGTGTATATTTAATATAAGTGACTTTGATTTACCAAAGAAATTAACCGATTTAATTATTGGGTTAATTACCGGTTAAGTTGGGTCACTATATTTCATATATGGCATGCCGTGAATGATTGACCGGAAAGTGTATCCCGTAAGGGTTGATAATATCCTCGAGATGAGTTCATAAGGAATTATTATGTAAACCCTGCAGGTGGATTCGTTCCGCATAATAATTAAGGTTGAATGGTACTAGTCTCGGATAAAAGAGATGAATAAATTAATTAGCAATAAATTAATTTTATTCATGGATATTTATATCTTAAATACACGGAATAAATAATACTACCGGAGAAATATTATTTGATATAATATGGTTTAATATTGGGAGTGCAATTAATTTTATATAGTGGAAAATAGAATTAATTAATATTGATAAGGATTAATGGACTTGAGCATTGGGCTCAATTTAATCTTCAATATTGGAAGCCCAATATTCCACCTCCTTTAGATCCCCTACGTAGCCTATAAAAGCACTACATGGTCTTCTCTATTCTCATATAACTTGAAGATCACAATTCTAGAGAGAGAAAGTAGAGAGGAGGATCCATGGAGTTCGGTAGATCGTCGCCCACACGACGTCCGGGCTAGTGCAAGGAATACGTGGGAAGATCTCAAGGTCATCATAAGATCTCGTTTCACCGCACAACGAATCGAAAGGTGAATTAAATAATTGCTATTTAATTCTTGTTTTATTGAATCAATTATCGAAAAACAAGATCCAAAGATCGAACCCGGATTAGACGAACGATCACGCGGTGGTGGCGAAGCCACCGGACCGCGTGGGATCGCCCGGCTAGGGTTTGAGGCGCGCGGAGGAAGAAACCCTCGGCTGGGCCGAGGGCTTGCGATCGATCCAAGGATCGATCGCCGGGGGCACGGGCTGGTGCCGTCCCCCTCCCCACCTCGACGGTGGGGATCCTCCAAGAGGCGGCGAGTCGCCGGACTCGCCGCGGGGGCTGCTGGGAGCAGCCCCACCCATCGATCGCCAAGGCGCGATCGGGATCGCGTGAACCCCGTCTCGCGGGGGTTCGGCTGGGGGCGGGCCGCGTGCCTTCGGGTGCGTGGTCTCCAAAGGCTGAACTCCGGCGGATGAGTCGGCGTTCATGTGATCTCCGGCGAAGGGTTTGATCGGAGTTGTCATGTTCCGCAATTCCGGCAACTCCGGGATATCGAATTCCAACAATTGGTATCAGAGCGTACGGTTACGTTTTTCGTTAATTGTTTCGATAATCGATTCTCGATATATATGGCCATAGATTAATTTATTTTGTTAAATTATTGTGCTATATTGTTCTACGTCTATGTATTCTCTCTCGTATGAATCTTGTGAATTTTTTTTTAAATTAAAAATCGACGGAAAAATAAATTATTAAAAACGAGGGTTTTCGGAATAATCGAACCGGATCGATCGGACGAGGGCTTGTAGCGGGACCGGGCTGTATGGCGGCTGGAGGTCGACGGCATCAACCACCGGTGGTGGTAGTCGCCGGAGGTCGACCGCTGCCAAGAGGCCGAGCGGTTCAGCCGCTACACGCGGCGGCTCGTGGGTCGCGGCTTCGGCTTCGGCTCGGACGGGCTGCTGGTGCTCCATGCTCGGCGGTTTCCGTGTGCGGGCTGCTGCTGGAGCGGGCTGCTCGTGCGGTGATAGCAGCATGTCGATGGCATGGGTCGTCGAAGGAGGCGTCATGCCGGAGATCGACTAGGTTGCTGCTGGTATGCCGCTTGCCGAAAAAGACGATCGATTGTGTAGTTGGCCGTGGCTTGGTGTTCAAGTGCATATCCACTTGCGTGAAATAATTCTTGCGTGAATTAATTCTTGGGTGCATGGCTGAGTGAATTAATTCGCTTGGATTATGGGGCTGTGCATATGGAATGCATGGTCGATCAATATTGAAGTAGTGTTGCCATGCGTTTTGCATGGTGAGATACACGGCTGTGCATGGTTTCACGGGTTCGATTTAGGGATGACCGGAATTGTTTTCTGTTCATCCCGGTAAATCCGATCTTTCCGGAAATAATTTAATCTTTCTAATTTTATTTAATTTAATTTTGGAATTAATTCAAATTCTATTTGGATTAGATTTCTTAATTATGGAATTAAATAATGGAATTAGATGGAGAGTTAAATTAGGAAAGAAAATCCTAGTTTCTCTAGATATCCTATACCTACTTGGATTAAAAGTCTTAAGAAGAATCAAAATTTGATTTTGATTAGGATTCTTGAGATCTAATCTAAATAGGATTGAGAAATTATTAAAATATTGATTTTATTTAATTTAAGTATTTTATTTAAAATCATTAGATTAATTCAAAATTTATTTTGGATTGGAAAATCTTGGATTTTATTTAGAATAGAATTAAATATGGAGATCAATGGATTTTAATAATATTGATTTTATTTAATTTAAGTATTTTATTTAAAATCATTAGATTAATTCAAAATTTATTTTGGATTGGAAAATCTTGGATTTTATTTAGAATAGAATTAAATATGGAGATCAATGGGTTTTAATAAAAATTGATTTTATTTAATTTAAGTATTTTATTTAAAATCATTAGATTAATTCAAAATTTATTTTGGATTGGATAATCTTTTGATTTTATTTAAAATAGAATTAAATATGGAAATCAATGGAATTGATTTTATTTAATTGGAGCAAAATTAAATATGAGAATCAAAGAATTTTTCCGTCGCTCGGCAAAGTATTCAATACGTAGAATGGAGGCTCAAGACAAGCATGCTGGAATTCATCAAGGTACGAATAGTCGAGAAATAATTTTACTTGAGTAATTATTTGATTATTTGTGAACGTACTTGCATGAAATGTATGTTTGTTATTATGCTTATGTGTATTTAATTATGCATTAGATAGCGTATCCCTTTGTTATAAAAAGCTAAGTGGGAGAGGGTATGGAAACATATCCATGGTCTCCATTGTTGTTCTCTTGGTGACTTTTATGGACTTTTTGAAGTTCGTATAGATAAGTCATTGGAGGAGAATTCTTGTAATTCTTTTTACGAGAAACATTGATTAAGTCTATCAAACAATGCCTAATTTGTCTTTCCAAAACTGACTTCAAGTCGACTCATTCTCACCCCGGGGAGTGGAATGGAGCCAAAGCCACTTGGTCATGTCGAGGACACAAATTAGAGGCAGTCGTACCATCTTTTGAAGGTGGATCGATTGTCTGCTCGGCTCCCTCATTTATGAGAGATAGGGTTGTTCGCATGGTGAATCACTGGTTAGAAACTTTGAGTTTCACTTATGATTCTCCGCGTCTTGATTTACAAGATTAAATGATTCAAGTAATTGGGAGTCAATTGTAAAAGTCTTTTGGTGTAGTAAACGTCCACACTATCGTGGCTTGCTACATTGAATGGGATTTTGGAACGATTGATGTAGACAGTTATAGAAGGGAGTAAAGGAGCGTATGTTAACGTAAACGTCCACACTATCGTGGCTTGCGGTGAATATGCGTATCCCAAACAAACTTCTTAGATACTGAGTAATGGTTTACACTTAGGTACGCTTCTTAGTATTCTTCCCATCGAAGTAACGCTAATGATGATGTACGACCGAAGGAAATCTAATTGCTAAATCATTTGGATAGGTAAACGTCCACACTATCGTGGCTTGCCATATCTGATGGGATTTTAGATGCGATTAGTGGTTTAATGATATTATTTGAGGGAGATAATATCGGAGATTAAATCGATTGTTTGTTGTTATATGTGCTCATAGATTAGGAGATGGCTTTGAACCCACTTTATGTGATAACTAAGGATTTTTAAACTCACTGGTCCCTAAATGTAATGATTGGAATAGAGATCTAGACATTACCCAAACTGTTGAAGAGTACAAGGTTGTACTCAATGAGCTTTGTCCTTCCGAGCCTATTGACATAGGCGGCTAGACAAGAAGCGATGAGGATACTCATAAAGGCCAGTCGCTTCGAGGAAACGCCTTAAACACGTTTTTGAGATGATTGACCTTTTAGACGAGTTGAGACGGAGATCGCAAGCTCTTGTACCCAATGCCAAAGGTTTCGAACCTAAAGGAAAACGGGGAAAAGAAAAGCAAAGAAACCCAGTGGTTCTTTTTTGGACCACGAGATGGGACGAGAAAGCCATAAGGCAAGAGTTCTCGATGCAAACAGTCTGGGTACTGGAAGTCTGATTATCCTCTCAAAGAAAGTACGAAATTCTTCTTTAGTCGTAAAACATAGTCAGTGGTATTATCTACCGGAACCTGGTGTGTAGATATGGAACCACTGACGGTATGTGCATTTTAAATGCAAGGGTTCCAGGAAACCCGACGACTTAGAAAAGAAGAAATCGTAGTCTACATGGGCAATGCTGTGGAGGAGGCAGCAGTTGCAGTGGAGGACATTTTATAGGATTTCATTTTGAGTTATTGCTTTTATGTACCTTTCATATTAGAAAGAACTTTGTTCTGGATTTCTAATGAATGGATATTTTATTTCTTTTAATCATTTGATGGTTATAAGAAGAAATAATGATAGTATCTATTCTGGTACATTAGCTAGCAATATATAAATGATGAATCCTGAGTCCACCACGATGCAACGAACCGTAGTATAAAACTCGTTTTACTAATAAGAGATTTCTTTATTAAATCAGTTATACTTGTGGATTCTTATGCTAAGTCATGCTTATTCAAATAAGAAGTTCAAAGGTCGAAAATTGATTTTTTATCAATTAAGTTGAAGGAGTGGACCTTCCGACCTAAGAATCTTATTTGGAAGATAACATGACTAAGCAATCCTTTATGGATATAAGATGTAAGATCTGGACAAGTATAAGAATTGATTGACTCTGATGTATGCAGACCTATGCCTACTCAGACAATAAGGTACGAGTACTTCATTTTATGATTACTCGAAAAATGGATTAGAATACCTGATGTGCCACAAAAGCAAGTGTTTTGACAAGTCAATGGACACTAAGCAATTGTGGAGAGCCATCAAGGTATATCCATTTGTAGCCTGCGATTTGATCGCGGAGGCAAGTACCTGTCTGAGGAATGCATGGCGTACTGATCAGAGGTTGGGATCAAGAAATGGAACTCTTATAGAAATAGTAAAAGCATGAGTTATACGGAACTACCTATGTTCTATGGATATGTCTGGAAACAACAGCGCATTCAAATGCGGTTGTAGAATATCCTGAAAGAACAAAAGATGTGTGTTCAATAGTACTATGAACCAGAGGGACGTTATAAGTTCTAACGCTCGGTTCTTAGAGAAAGACTATATGATGAACCACAAAGCCCAAAGTGACGTAATACTTTGAAATGAGAGAGAAAGATTAAGACTTAGAACCAGCCGAACCGAGTAGCGGTACACCACTAACTGCACCTACTGTTATCACTGTTTATACACCGGAATGCCATCGTAGTGGGAGGTTGTGGGACAACCGGAGATATTCATAAGACTAGGAGAGTCTTCGGACTCTGGACCTAGTATACATGAAATCGATCCCTGGATCTACATGAAGGCCGTACTAGATCTAAATGTGCCTTCTTGGAGAGCAATAAGGATTATTGCTAAGAGGCGAGATCATTTAGAGTACAAGCTTAGTTGATCCATTTATGGATTGAAACAAAGCATTGAGTTCGTGGTACTTGCAAATTGATGAGATAGTCCATTTTATGGATTCATCAAAAGCATAGACGAATCGTGTGTATGGGAAACGTGATGGAAACAAGGTGGTGTTTCTCGGAGTTTTTATGTAGATGACATTTTATCATTGGTAACAATGTAAAGATGTTGTCAGACATAAAATGATGGTTGTCTAGAAAAATCGATATATGAGATGAAGAAGAAGTTAGAGCATGTTCTTAAGATCTAGGATCTCAAGAAAAGAACATTGTACTTCTCCTGGACATCTTGCATATATATGATTATGGTTCGTTTTAACATGCATGATTCCGAGAAAGGTTCGTTACCTTTCAGAGACGGAATGCATCTATCTAAGGATATGTGTTTTGGAACACAAAAGGAGATAGAAGCAATGAAAGCAGTTTCCTACACTTTGAGTGTGGAAAGCTTAATAAATGCAATGTTGAAAAACGAGAACCTGATATCGGCTATGCGGTGAGCATAGTGGGAGGATATCAAGGTAATCCTGGAAAGGAATATTCGACTGCCGTAAAAGTACTTTCGAAGTACTGTTCTAGACTACGAAGCAGACGAGCATTTCCTTTGGATTACATTCTCTTAGATTTCTAATCAAATGAGGACCGGTGTAAGTCGATATCAGGCTATGTGTTTCACTATTGAAGGAGAAGGAGTTTTAACATGGAAGAGTGATAAGCACGATGCTTTTCGGACTCTGCCATGGGTAACCAAATAGCGGCCTCAGAGGCAGCGGAAGTTTTGGTATAACTCCGGGATAATCTCTGGGACTTAGATGTGATTCTTAATTTGCCAAAGGCTATGTAAATAGCGGTGCAATGGCAAATGGTAAGAGATCACAAGTCCATAAGTGTAAGATAACACATAGTGCAAGTACCACCTGATACGAGTCATCGTCGAGGGAGACGACGCTGTAGTCACCAAGATAACTTCAGAGCGGCAACCTAGAGTGCTCATTCACATAGTACTTCTTGGAAGTACAACTTAAGCACGTGATGAGTATGGGAGTCGGGAGTTTGGAGGAAATGACTAGACCTTAGTACAAGTGGGAGATTGTTGGAGTTGTGTACTTAATGTCTAGATTTAAGTGACAGAAACTCACGATCCATTGCCATTAATCTATTTAACTAAATGAACAATTGTTTGCGTTTAATTATTTATAATTAAATATATGCAAAACATAGTCCTGGATTCTATACGTTGTAGTTAGTATGGTGTGTCGGGCCCCACACAGAAGATCATACTATCGGTTACTCGTATTTAATCGAACAGTTGCTCACGACCTAGATGGACACGGACCAATCCATCGGTATAGTCGTTGTGTGAGAGAGAAAATAATTTGTCTTAATTATTTTATCACACTTGTACACTTGGTGTATTGAGCGGATCGTTGAGATTCATCGATTAGGATTGCCGGCGATAATCGATTCGAGTCTCAGTGTATTTTATTCTTAATCCCCGATATTGTTGCGGGTGTGTATATTTAATATAAGTGACTTTGATTTACCAAAGAAATTAACCGATTTAATTATTGGGTTAATTACCGGTTAAGTTGGGTCACTATATTTCATATATGGCATGCCGTGAATGATTGACCGGAAAGTGTATCCCGTAAGGGTTGATAATATCCCCGAGATGAGTTCATAAGGAATTATTATGTAAACCCTGCAGGTGGATTCGTTCCGCATAATAATTAAGGTTGAATGGTACTAGTCTCGGATAAAAGAGATGAATAAATTAATTAGCAATAAATTAATTTTATTCATGGATATTTATATCTTAAATACACGGAATAAATAATACTACCGGAGAAATATTATTTCATATAATATGGTTTAATATTGGGAGTGCAATTAATTTTATATAGTGGAAAATAGAATTAATTAATATTGATAAGGATTAATGGACTTGAGCATTGGGCTCAATTTAATCTTCAATATTGGAAGCCCAATATTCCACCTCCTTTAGATCCCCTACGTAGCCTATAAAAGCACTACATGGTCTTCTCTATTCTCATATAACTTGAAGATCACAATTCTAGAGAGAGAAAGTAGAGAGGAGGATCCATGGAGTTCGGTAGATCGTCGCCCACACGACGTCCGGGCTAGTGCAAGGAATACGTGGGAAGATCTCAAGGTCATCATAAGATCTCGTTTCACCGCACAACGAATCGAAAGGTGAATTAAATAATTGCTATTTAATTCTTGTTTTATTGAATCAATTATCGAAAAACAAGATCCAAAGATCGAACCTGGATTAGACGAACGATCACGCGGTGGTGGCGAAGCCACCGGACCGCGTGGGATCGCCCGGCTAGGGTTTGAGGCGCGCGGAGGAAGAAACCCTCGGCTGGGCCGAGGGCTTGCGATCGATCCAAGGATCGATCGCCGGGGGCACGGGCTGGTGCCGTCCCCCTCCCCACCTCGACGGTGGGGATCCTCCAAGAGGCGGCGAGTCGCCGGACTCGCCGCGGGGGCTGCTGGGAGCAGCCCCACCCATCGATCGCCAAGGCGCGATCGGGATCGCGTGAACCCCGTCTCGCGGGGGTTCGGCTGGGGGCGGGCCGCGTGCCTTCGGGTGCGTGGTCTCCAAAGGCTGAACTCCGGCGGATGAGTCGGCGTTCATGTGATCTCCGGCGAAGGGTTTGATCGGAGTTGTCATGTTCCGCAATTCCGGCAACTCCGGGATATCGAATTCCAACAGATACTTTAAGATGAAGGGGAAACCTCACTCTTCATATCTTCCTTGTATTTAGAACAATCCCTTTTGAAATGGCCCACGCCATCGCAATAGAAGTACTTTGGTCCCACCGAAGTTTTCTTGTCTTTGGCCTTAGGTGCAGCAACAACTTTACCCTTGCCAATGGACTTGGATTTGTTCTTTCTTATAGAAATTCCACATTCCTTTATCATAAGAACATCTCTCCCAGAGTTGTTCTTGATCGTAGGCTCTACAGTCTCCAAATGACTATGTAGATCCATCAACGATCTATGTACTCCGTTCACATGATAGTTCGTCCTCAAAGAGTCATAACCATCATGCAACGAGTGCAGAACGATATTCGATTCGGAAAGCACAAGAATTGGATTTTCATTAGCATTCTCTCGTTTTTCAACTTTGAGATCCAATCTCATGTTTCGATGTCAATCGAGAAAGTTAGTACCGTTCAGTTTTTCCTTCTCAAGGATTTCCTTCTCAAGGATTGAACGCATAGTAACTTGGGTGATAGAGTTTAGATGAGATATATTAACTACAGAAAGAAATAAGCAAGTATTCAGTAAACATTCAAAAGTTTGACAACAAGTCGTTCCTCGAACACTTATTTAGTTGTCTATTTTGTCCTCCAATGTCCAACATTGGTGTCTCTAGGACAAAACAATTCCTAGATCCTCATCTCGCAATTTCTCGAGCCAAGGAGAGCTTGACACTCAAAAAATCCAAGATAGGTAGACAATCTCATTGTCAATGTTATTTCAATAGTCCCACTATCGACAATAACACTCTCGGTCGATAAGAATCCCATTCTTATCTCCTCGCCTCGACTACCACGCCTGTAGTGGGTTCGTCGATGAGAAACCAAAAACACGTTGTAGAGGCCTCGTTGTTCCTCTACCCTCACCTTATCTCAAGATCAAAAATATAGCACCCCGCGGAGGCGGAACCTACTAATTGATGATCGAGAGCTTTAGGGGGTGTGCCTATTTGGACAAGGTGATAACTCATTTTATGAGACATAGCATGCAGGTTACGTTTTAATCGATTGAACATGATATTAAACGCAAAATAAAACCTAAAGCATGCATACTACCACAACACATAAAACGCACTCCAATGGCCCCTAAGTTCTATACTATGAAACGATAAATTACAAATTGGTATCCTCCTCGAGGTACTTGTAATCTTGAGTCTTACTCACGTCTTCGTCTTCTCGAGTCTCACTCGATTATAGCTTTGCGTCTCCTCGAATCTTTGTCTCTTGTAAGGCCTTCAATTGTGGATCCCACCACAGCTTACATTGAAAAAATGGCACGCAGGCCATAGCACAAAATAAAACTATACTATTACAAAAGATTTGATGGCACGCAGTCCATATAAAACTCTAAGGCCATTGAGTACGAAAAACGCAAGGCATACACCCAATGACTATCGGTCATTGGACTTACATCTAGCAAGCAACAGGAATTCTCAATTCATAGCAAGCAAGATGCAACATATAACTCAAATATGCCTATTAATTTTATTCTCAATAAAATAAGATTTTAATTGTTCGATTATTCCCAATAATCGATTTCTATTTGTATCCCCGTTCATAATTATCCCAATAATCAAAACGCGACAAATCGTAAGTGAAAACTCGAGGTTTCTAACCAGCGATTTATCATGCAATTGCGCCCTATCTCCCATGTGACATGGGGGAGCCAACCAGACGATCGTACCATCCCATGGTTCGAAAGTCTCTAATTTGCGTCATCGACTAATTTAAGCACTCTGGTCTCATTCCCACTCCCCGAGGTGTAAAATAGATCGGCTTGAAATTAATTTTTGAAATACAAATTAGGCATTGTTTTGAAAATTTGATAAAACATGAACTTCATGAAAAATATAAGAATTCTAAATTCTTTATTAATCATAATTAAGAGATAAAATTGACAAATAATATTCCAAATAAATTTATCAATTCTGAATTTCACATCATGGAAATTTGATTTATGCATACAAAAATAATCGAATAAATTTTAACATCAAATCAAGTACTATTTTTTCAAAAAATATTCCATGAAAAATTACATGAATAAATCAAAAAAAATTCATGGACACTTGATTTATGCAAAAATAATCCAATTAAATTAACATACAATCAAATACTATTTTTCCAAAAAATAGTCCACGGAAAAATCACAAATAAAAATAAAAACAATTTTTATAGGCACTTGTTCTACGCGCATACGCAAACGCACGACCAAGGCTCTGATACCACTGTTGGGTTTTGTATGAATCTCATCCATACCCCAATAGATGGATTTACGTATTTTACAAGCATGAAAAGGTGCGGAAGAAAGAATCATGCATAAACACGTAAAACCCTAATCATGGATCTAGTGCGCACGTATGTAGTAAGAACAATTAATGAGTTAGTTTAAGAATCGTGTACCTTGTGATTCTTCTTAATAATTGATGCCCGAACGTAGATGGATCAGCCGCGAAAGTACCCGGCCTCAATTTGTTGCACGAACCCTCCTTGATCCTTGAAACGACGTGAACTTGGACTTGGAACGAACCCCGCTCGATTCCTCGATTCCTTCGGGCTCTCCACGAAATTCTCTCACGAATATATATGATAATGTAGTAGTCAATTTCGTGGTCATAGGTTCCCTTTATATAGGAGTAATCCCATAGGGTTTCCTAGTAGGCGTAGGAGTCCAAAAAGGAAAATTCTGGAAAATTACCAAAAATTCACGATCTGGCGCAGCGCGGCGCGCTCAATCGCAGCGCGGCGCGCTACTGCAGTTCGAATCCTCAGAGCGCGGCGCGCCTGCCTTTTAGTGAAAATCCAGCACGGCGCGCTAGCTGCGCCCAACGCGCTCGTTTTTCCAGCGTGCTCGTCGTTTCACCCCGGTTCTCAACCGAAGTTTGTACACTCCAAGTATACATGATCAAGAGGGCCGTGTGACTCATTTGGCATGATCATCGAGTGTTAAGTTCGTGTTCTCGACAAGACACATAACACCGACTAATCGATCCATCTACATAGGACGCACTATATATAACTTATCTCGGTACAACACACGTGGAATGAAGGACACAAATCCAACACGAACCATATCCAATAAGGTTCTATTCCTTCTTTCGGAAACACCATTCATCTGGGGTGTTCCAGGAGGAGTGAGTTGATATAGAATACCACAACTCATAAGATGATCATCGAATTCTTGGCTAAGATATTCACCACCTCGATCCGATCGAATGGCTTTTATCTTCTTACCAAGTTGATTCTCAACTTCATTTTGGAATTCTTTGAACTTTTCAAAGGCTTCCGACTTATGCCTCATTAAATAGACATAACCATATCTACTTAAGTCATCGGTAAAAGTTATGAAGTAGAAATAACCTCCACGTGCTTGTGAGCTCATTGGACCACATACATCAGTATGGATTAAACCCAATAGGTCACTTGCACGTTCTCCTTTTCCTAGAAAAGTTGACTTTGTCATTTTGCCCATCAAACATCCTTCATATGTATCAAATGACTCCAAGTCAAAAGATTTGAGAATGCCTTCTTTAAGAAGTTTCTCTACACGTTTAATGTTGACGTGACCCAATCGACAATGCCAAAGGTATGTTTCATTGAATTCATTCGATTTGGCCTTTTTGGTATCAATGTTATATATATGATTGTCAAGTTGAAGTATATATAAACCATGTTCTAATCGTGCCGAACCATAGAACACTCCACTTTTTGAAATAGTAAATAAACCATTTATTATAGTGAAGGAAAATCCTTCAGTATCCAATACTGAAATAGAAATGATGTTCTTGGTAATACTTGGTACGAAATAAACATTATTAAATACTAAAACAAGGCCCGAAGGCAAACACAAATCATAAGATCCTACGGCTAATGCAGCGACCCTCGCTCCATTTCCAACCCGCGGATCGACATCTCCCTTTACCAAAGTTCTACTTCTTTGCAGTCCCTGCACATGTGAAACAATGTGAGCACCGCATCCGGTATCCAATACCCAAGAAGAAGAATTTGTAAAGTTTATGTCTATGACATAAATACCTGAAGATGAAGGAACGACACCGTTCTTCACATCCTCCTTGAACTTGGGGCAATCCCGCTTGTAGTGTCCAACACCCTTGCAGTAGAAACACTCAGATTCCCCAGGAACCTTAGAAGCTTTCAAGAACCTTTTGGAAGGAGTTGCCACAACTTTCCCTTTTCCTTTGCCTTTCACTTCCGGCTTCTTAATCCCCTTGAACTTTTTGGTACCTCCTTCCCGAATCATAAGAACTTCCCTCATAGGGTCCTTCTTAATCGCCGGCTCAGCAGCCTTGAGCATCCCATGGAGCTCATGAAGCGATTTTTTCAGTCCATTCATGTGGAAATTCAGCCTAAAGGCGTCATAACCATCATGAAGAGAATGGAGAATGAAATCGGTAGCCAACTCGTCATCATATGCAAAACCGAGGCGAGCACTTGAAGCAAATAATCCAATCATTTGCTGTACATGTGGTCCCACGGGTTTACCCTTTTCCAGCCTAGCTGTTGCTATAGCCCGGGTGACACCGAAGCGCTCAATCCTAGCCTGTTCCCCGAACATGCTCTTGAGCTCTTCTATGATGTCATAGGCTTCCATGAACTCGAATTGTTTTTGCAACTCGGGTACCATGGATGCTAACATCAAACATGTCACCTCATTCGAGGCTTTCTTAGCAAGGGCATATGATGCCTTTTGGGCAGCCGTGCCCCCATCATCAGGAAGCACGGGAAGGGGTTTGTCCAACACACTTTCATTTTCTTCGTATTTGAGGACTATCCTCAAGTTACGTTGCCAATCAAGGAAATTGGTGTTGTTCAACTTTTCTCTATCCAAGATAGAGCTGAACTTGAATTGAGTTGAGACAGACATATTATACTACAGAAGAAAGATAAATAACGTAAGTAAACATCCACAAAGCGGTAAACAAATAAGGTTGTCTAGCATAACTACTTTATTTGTTTCATTTTGTTCATTCGATATCTAATATCGTCATTCCCAATTATCTTAATATCAAAACCGTGATAAATCGTAAGTGAAAACTCGAGGTTTTCTAACCAGCGATTTTATCATGCAATTGAAGCCCTATCTCTCATTAAAATGAGGGAGCCAACCAGACAATCGATTCACGCCATCCAATGGCTCGAAAGTCTCTAATTTGTGTCATTGATGAACTTAAGTGTTTTGGATTAAATCACTCCCCGAGGTGTAAATAATCCTAACCTTATAATCCACCAAATGAAAGACAAATTAGGCATTGGTTTTTGACATTTTAATAAATTAGAACAAAACGATCCCAAGACCCTTATCTTGCGAATCCTTAAGCCGACTGAGTCCGCACTTAAGAACTCCAAGATAGGTAGACATTCCATGTCAATGACATCTAATGTCACTCTCGGTCAATGAGAGTCCCATTCTCATCTCATGTCTCGATAGCCACGCCTGCAGTGGATCTATCGATGAGAAAACCAAACTCACGTGTAAGGGTCTAACCCTTACTCCCATTTATCCCAAGATAACAAGTAGTACCCCGCTGAGGCGGACCTACCAACTTATGATCGACGGCTTTATGGGTGTGATGTTTTGGACAAGACATTATACTCATTATTTTGGGAATTTGCATGCATAGGTTCGTTTATATGTAAGTTGAACATTTATAACATAAAACAACCTATAACTAGCAAAGCAAATAAATACGAAATCGAAAGGCCCCTAGAACCTCACAACTCTCAAACGAAAGGAATTAAAGTAATAACAAAAGCCTTGAACATCTTCTGGACTGGTCCTCGCCCTCCGTTTTAGTTTCGTGCCCTCCGATTTTGGTCAAATCTATTCTGTACCCATAAAACCACGAACAGCGCTCGCCGTTTCACAATCAGCGGTCGCCGAACACCACTGGCGGTCGCCGTTTCCAAAACGGCGCCCGCCGAAACAAAACGGCGCCCGCTGGAGCTAAAACGGCGCCCGCCGTTTGGCTCCAGCAGCCCGGTTTTGTCCGCTTTGCTTCGTTTTGCTTCGTTTCTTCTCGTTTTCGCCAGAGAGCCGAGATCCTCCATCGAACCATGGACCAAGTCCATCGCTTACAAGTAGTACAATACAAATATAATAGAAAAACCTATCTATTACAAATGATTCCAAGGGACGCAGCCCTCAAAAGACTATGGCCAATCGAAACGTAAAAAACGACGAAATCATTCACCCGACCACTATCGGTGGCCGGCCTTACATCTAATCACATAGATTCAAATAAACAAGTAATCCAATTATGTTGATTTAACCTTAGTGTCCAACACAAAAGTGTGCACGAGCCCTAGGCTCTGATACCAATTGAAGGTACCGGTATACCGATCCGATCGATATACCGTGTGTGCGGAAGCGTGTAAAGCAATAGATCTACTATGCCATGATCTTAGTGCACACTTAATGTGTATAAGAACACATTATAAACATATATATATACACATCCAATATATATATATATAAGGTTCAACGATTACTTACTTATGGTGACGAAGTGATTCGTTGATGTCGTTGAGGTGGTGTTGAGTCGATTGAACCACCTCGAATGGATCAGCCTCTCGAAGCTCTCCTTGTGAATGACCTCGTCACTCCTCTTGTCTAGATCGTCCGGATGTGGAAGCCGCACAAATGGCCCGGCCTCTACGTGTTGCACACGAACCCGGAAAATGAACTTGCTTGCTTGATAGATTGAAGTGGTTCTCCAAGAACTCTTTTCTCTCTCTTTGGTGTGATTTTCGTAGCTGAATATTGTGGTGAGAAAATCAGCATTTTCTCACCTATTAAACCATGAAATAACACCAAGTAACCTCCCCCATAATGGTGATATTGATGTAGAATCATTATCACACATTAAGGTGTGTTAATGGTGAAGTTGAATGGTCATGTCCACATCCTCATGCCACATTGCATTGGATGTGGTCCCATTCGCTTGCATGGCATGCCATGTCACACCATGTGACATGCATTTCATGCAAGCCATGCATCCCATGCATGTACGTAAATCACATCGAATATAAACCTAGTTTATATATATGTCGATTCCAAATCGACTCATTTTAGCAAACACTTATAGTTCGTATTTTCGGCTCGTGTGTGACCCTGTAGGTATAATTATCGATCAATATTATATTGCTCCCAGCAATAAATATTATCTAATAATTATTTAAACATCCATAGACGACCTTATGACTTTATCGATTGCACACGTAGGATCGAAGGACATATCCCAACACGAACACCGCGACCCGAGCTCACCTCCACCTCAGACCACCACGGCTCTGGCAGTCCGTCTACCTTGCTTCAGCCCGGTCA
Organism: Euphrasia confusa; assembly: GCA_954870475.1. Lineage (NCBI taxonomy): Eukaryota > Viridiplantae > Streptophyta > Magnoliopsida > Lamiales > Orobanchaceae > Euphrasia > Euphrasia confusa. The sequence continues at coordinate 21,413,954 of OX940966.1, forward strand.
GCCCCGACTCCAACCTCACGGCAGCCCTGTGACAGCCCCGTACTAGCTACGTACAACTTCGACTCTCTCCGGTAATATTCGATACTTGCTCCAATTTCCATTTATGGCTCCGAAAAAACGTTCACGTACCGGAGAAGATTAGTCTTCCCGTCCGTCTCCCGACCCCGAGTATAAGGATGCCGACCTTAGTATGGATTACGGGGCCAATTTCCCCATTTTCAACGAGAATGAAGCGGACCTCTTTCTCCATTTCCAAGAACAAATGAAAAAGGCTATCTTGCCTCGCCCTATTGATTGGAAATTGGTCGAGGCATTGGGGGATGATTTCAAAACACACCTTGAGGTAATCTTGGACCGATTGGGTTTAAAAAAATATTCGAAGATGGACTTTGGCTACTCCGAGACACTAGGGCTCGAGATGTTATGCACGGTCGACGTGTTGGATGAGAAGGTCATGACTTGTCGATTGATGGGGCACGAATGCTCCTTTACTATTGCCGATATGGAAGACGCCTTCGGATTTTCTTCTTCCAAGGTTACTAAAGCTATAACCGAGAGTTTCAATGCACATGCGACTTGGGAAAAATTTGCGGGGGGTGCTTCTTGGGCTGCTGGGGGTTCGCAAGAGGTATACCTCGTTGACTTTGCCATGATTATCGCCCACCGTTTCCTCTCTTTCAATATCTCGGGGAAGAAGGAGGGAAGCAAGGTCAACACTACCGAGCTTTATTTTCTTAGTCAAGCCGCGCGTGGAAAGCGTTGTTCCCCGGTTCCCTACATTTGGAACCAAATCAAAGCTTTGAAGGGCTGTGGCGTGTGCCTTCCCGCATTCTTCCATATCGCCACGGTCTTGGCATCTTACAAGAAGCTCGTCGATTTTCACGGGCCCTGTCCCCGACCATTTTTTTTTCACTCGGAAGCCCGTGACTATAAATGCAAAAATGCTCAAGAGATACATCACGGACAACAACACTATCAAGACGTACAATGATCATTTTGAGAGAACCGTACCGGAGCCCGAGATTCCCGAACTCGAAGACTCGGCTACTAACCAAGAGTCCGATGCTCCTCCGGCACCTCGCCCTGCCTATGGCCGCATGCATCCGGATGATCTCGCTGCCATTTCTAGCATGGTCGACGCTCGTCTCAATGACTACGAGGAACGCACCAAGCGCTACCACGACGAACGCTACGACGCCTTGACTTCTAGCCTCGCCAACCTCACTTCGATGTTCCGAGGCCAATACCCGCCGCCCTCCGAGCCATGAGTATCGAACGTACTTTTGTACGGTCGCGGTATGTACATATTGTCTTTCCTTTTCTTTTGTGTCGTGTTTTTCTCTTTTTATTTTCGTTCCTTCTTTGTTTTGCCTTGTGTGGTTGTTCTCTTCATGTGTGCAGGTTCTCCCTCTTCGACACTTTCAGACTACTCTGTGGGGTTCACCGGAGCTCTTTATCCATGAGGACACGGATTAGCCCAAGTGTGGGGGGGTTTGCTTTCGTATCTCTAGCTTTATTTTTCCCTTTTTGTGCTTTTTGTGTGATTGTCTCTTGTGTGGTTGATGTCGTGTCCATTTCCCCCATTTTATGTGCTATGATTTTCATGAGAGCATGCAATAGATGATTCATATGCCGAGTATTTTATTTCGTTCCTTGGAGTATTGGTAGATGTTTGGTGCTAGAGGTCGGTACATGAATAATTTTGACCCCGTGAATAGTCGTTGTGAAGTGAATTGAGATAATTGCATGTTGCTATGTCACTTTCCGAATAATCTTGTGAGATTTTGAGCCGTATTAGCTTTATTCTTCGAGTGATATCTCTCGTTGTATTTCTCGAGCTTCTTACTTTCTTTGTTCTATGTCATGTGTGCCCGTATGGACTAGAGATAACTAAACCGTGCTTAGATTTCTATTTGAGACTTTATGTCATAACTTGGTTGATCTTGAAAGTGATTGGGATAGGATCGATTAGGATAACCTTTTTAGCCTCTCTTTGTTGACCCAGAGCCCGTCGTGGGACACCCTAGTAGCCCCGTTGAGCCTACATTTAGCCTTTTTCTTCTTGTCCTATTTACCGTGAAGGAGGGAGAAGAAGGATTCTTTGGTTGGGGTATGAGCTTGGAGGATGTTGATTTCGTGGTTATTGCATTTTTTTTGCTTTTGTAATAAATTCGAGACATGTTATAAGTCTCCAAAAAAACAAATATAGAAAAAGAAAAAATGAGACGAGTTATAAGTCTCCAAAAAAAATAGAAAATTGAGACATGTTTAGTCTCCAAAAAAAAATGTGTATTATTAGTAGTAGAAGCAAATAATATGTATAGTCGTTTGCTCGGGTTGATTTGTAGAGTGTTGGCGCACGTTTCTTTGTTGGAGGTGTAGGGGATGTTGTGTAGTTTGACGGATGTTTGGTGTGGAGGAGACGCGTGATTGTACAAGATTAGTCCACTTTATCCCAAATAATCCCGAATACCCTTAGCCCAGCCCCGTTACACCCGATTTATCGACCTCCCTTGATTCTTGAGATGGCATACTTTGATTAGTGGAGAATACGATTTGAGTACGTGTTTAGTTGATGTTCTTAGGCACACATGATGTTATTAGAAGCTCGTCCTTTGTTCCATTTATGCTTATTTTCTTTCTTGAGTGCACAAGTTGTTAATTGTTTGTATCTTTCACTTGTGTACGATTTTGAGTGGAGCCCCTTCTCGAGAGTAAAAGAATAGAGTGAATCTTAGCGAGGGAAAGCGAGTGGTGACTTGTGAGGACTCTCTTTTGATCTTTGTAGCTTCTAGTCATGTCGGGTCAAGTTTTTATTCATGTTTACTTTTTCCGTACGCACCGGGGGTTTATTCGTAACTTTTGAGGGATTGAATATTTGATTGGCATATTGTTTGATTCGTGTTGTGCTCTCGTGATAGTTTGCTAGGGACTAGCAAAAGCTAAGTGTGGGGGAGTTGATGTGTGTGATTTTTGTGTGTTTTTCCTTACGTTGTTTTGAGTCGTTGTCCCTTGTTTTGTGTCGTATTTTGCGTATTCCTCTAGTTTTGGTACGTTTCACGTGTTTGTGTAGTGTGCAGGGCATTTGGCATTAGAAGCGACATTGGAGGCATTTTCCGTGTGGACGAGTGGACGAGACGACGAGCCGACGAGCCGAGGAGACTGCCCACCCAGGCAGGCGGCCGCTTGACCCCCCAAGCGGCCGCGCAGCTGAGCAGGCAGACTGGTTCGGGAAGAAGGGCAGGCGGCCGCTACCCTACCCAAGCGGCCGCGCCGCTGTTCAGTTTGGGGTTTCTGGATATTGGGGCAAGCGGCCGCTTGACCCCCCAAGCGGCCGCTTGGCCCCCGTTTTTCTGAGTGTTGACTTTCTGTTTGACTGTCGACTTTTGTACTTGAATAGGGTTTTACTCTATTTCGTACTGACTTTTTTACTGGGATTTTGGCATCGCACTTGGAGACGATTGATTGGGTACTTAGATAGAACACTGGAGACTCTTTTTCATCTTGTTTGATCGATCATTGTTTGAATTGTTTTGAATTCTCGGATCTTGGCAAAAGTCGGATTAGCTACCGACGGATGCTTATTGTTGGATTTGAGAATTAATCTAGTAAGACCTTCTTTTATTTCTATTGCTTCGTTTCAATTTCGTGATTCAATTAATAGCTTTGATTTTTACTTTTCAAATTTGTTTCATGAAATTCGTTTCTCTTAGATTCAATTGCTCTTCGATTAAAATTATGAATCTCGAAACCCTAGTCCACTTTAGATAGATTGTTCTCGTTTTCGTGTCTCTTCAATTCTTAGATAATTTCTAGATTTTAAATAAAACCCAAAATCAAAGTACGCATTATGCTATTTCACTTTCGTTCCTTCGTTGCAAACAAATAAATACTTTTACGCGCCAATAGTAGTGTTCCTCGAGACCGACTCGGGCGAGTTGTTTAGACAACTAGTTCGGTTATTTTTAATTGATTTCGCCGCTATGAAAACGACTTATCAGGCACCGGCACAGAAGAAGAAGAAGAACTTGATGGAACGCGTGGTCGGACGCGTGTCCAAGATGACCGGGGACTCTGGGCCTAGTAGACGCGGTCGTGATGCCATCACGCCTAATTCATCGGCCGAGCGGCGTCCCTCTCAGCGATCCCGACGAGAGTCCTCTCCTGCTCCTGCTCCTGAGGGCTCTGATGACAGTACCGATCGACGGATTGATCGACGGTTCAAGAAAATTCTGAACGACGAGTCCGACACGGGATTTATGGCTCGACTGACTGCCCGGATCACGAGGACACATCAGGAGAGCAACGATAGACTCCTGGAGAGTGTCAGGAGGACACAGAAAGAGGGCAACGACAGTCTGATGGAGCAGATTCGGGGGGTTTTTCGGTCGCAGACGATTCTCGAAGAGTCGCCCTTGTCCTTCCGATCCCGTGGAGCCTTCTGCATCTCATCACTCTGGATCCGGACGTGCTGCGTCTCATCATTCGGGTTCAGGACGTGTTCCGTCTCATCGCTCCGGGTCTGTACCGGGCCGTCATTCGCATGCAGAGCCTTCTGCGTCGCACCGGGAGGAGGAGGCGACCTTTCCTGCTAGAGCATCGTGTGGAGATATCGACAGTTACCGCACTCCGATGCAGCCTGATTTACATGTTTTTGTACTACTTTTCCTATGATGTTTTGTGTCGTCTCATGCCATTTTGTTTCATTATTGTGCATCATTCTCATGATTCTCGGTAGGTATGATGTTTTGTGGAGTGTGTAGGTGTATGATCATATTCAATGCGAAAACGAGTTGAAAAACGGTAAAGTGATTTCACCGACCACCTATCGTGATTGCGCTTCAAACTTGGCCACTTTGGTTCTCCCAACTCCGACCACTTAGAAACACGATCCATACATTTTCGGAAAGATCTTGAAATCCTCTACATGGCCCTACCAGTTTGTTGTCATGGTTTCCCATAATAAAGGCGGAATTCACGGGTTTCCAGCCCAATATGCAGCTGCCCGGGGGTGTATGTGCAGCAAACTTGGAGAGCTTGGTTCTCTCAGCTCCGACCACATACATGCATGGTCCATACCTTGTCGGAAAGCTCTCGAAGAGTTGTATGAGGCTCTACCATTTTATTATCATATATTCCTGTCACATAGTCTCAATCCTTGTGTTTACATCCCTGTACGTAGCTGCCCCGGAGTGTATGCGCATCGAACTTGGAGAGCTTGGGTCTCCCAACTCAGACCACCTATGGAGATGATCTATACCTTTACGGAAAGCCCTTAGAGTCTTCTACATGGCCCAGCCACCCAAGCGCTCTCCCGCGGCAGTAAGAAGGCGCCCGCTTGGTGACCAGGCGGCCGCTTGCCCCCCTTGTCCAGAATCTGCCAAATTGCAGCAAGCGCCCGCTCCCTCACTTAGCGCTCGCCTGCCACATGTCGCGAGCGCCCGCTCTGTACCCAGGCGACCGCTTGGTCCAATTTCCAGCCTTTGACTCGCGTTTTGACCCTCGTTTTTCATGTACTATATATAGGGTTTTGGCCCTAATTTCATACACTTCTTGACGGACGATTTCCAGCACTTGTTCTCTTAGACTTAGGATACTTTTCGCTTGGAGATTGATTACTTTCGATTGCTCTGATCATTGATAGTGTAGCTTGATTTGGTTTGTTTGAATTCTCGATCATTCATATTCTAGTAAGTTTTCTTTTAATTTAATTTGATAGATTATTATTGTTTTCTTATTCGATTGTTCTTATTTTTCTTTTCAATAAAATCATCAATATGAATTTCTTGTTCTTTGGTTATTGTCTTCATTTGAAAGCATGAGTAGCTAATTAATTTGATTAGGTTTAGGGGAATTCAAACATAAACTAGGGTTAGAGATTTATGAGTGTATCTAAGGTGTTCGATTAATTGCTAAATTGATATTTCAAAGATTGTATGAGGCTTAGGAGCAATTATAAGACCTAGGTTAATCGAACTCACTAAAATCAACCGGAGACGGACATTTTAGCTTTTATTTGTTTATCGTGAATTGAAAACCCGAAGTTTATGCTTGATGAACCCAAAGCTCTAGTTTCTCTATTTATTAATTAAACATCGTTCATTACTTTTTGAGTTACTTTACTTTTTAGTTCTTAGTTAATTTAGTTTAAAAACAAAACAAACTCAAATAATGCATTATGCTATATCTCTTTTCTTTCCTCCGTTGCAAACATAAAAACATTTGTACTTGCCGATAGTAGTGTTCCTCGTGAGATCGACTCGGGCGAATTGCTTCGGCAATAAGTTCGATTTATTTTTATTTGATTTTTGACGCACTACAAATACGACTTAATCAAATTGGCGCCGTTGCCGGGGAACACTTTAGGCACAAGTATTAGTGTTTGAGTGTTTGCAACTTTCTTTTTTTTCTTTTTATTTATGATTATTATTTCTCCCACCGGTGCGTTTAATATTTTTGCCAAGTGTTTTTGTTAGCAGTGATGAATACATATAATAACTATACGTGGGAGAACACATGGCCTCAGACGAGCACTTACTACGAGCCTTCCCAATATGACACGACAACACATTTTGGCTCTCAGTCTCAAGCATACAATCCAGAGTGGCATTCTCATCAGAGTTATTATGCTGATCCACCTCAACAACAATGGGATCCCCAACAATGGCCTCAACAACAATGGACTCCTCAGAACATGGTGTACCCTCCACAATATTCAATGCAACCAGAGCCGCCATACAAGCCCTCATTGGATGACGTTTTTCAGGATTTCATGAAGACGACCAACCAGATAATAAAATCAAATGAAGCGGCGATGAGAGCGAATGAAGTGGCGATGGCCAGAAATGTTGAAGAAAAATTGGCCTACCCTCCACCATATTCGATGCAACCGGAGCTGCCGTACAATCCATCTTTTGATGAAATTTTTCACGATTTCATGCAATCGACCGAACAGATAATGAAAGCAAATGAAGAGGCAATGACAAAAAGGGAAGAAGCAGAGGAAATGTCAATTGTTTTCGATGATGAGATATGTATGTTATCTACCCCAATGCGCGAGTGGGAACAAGATGAAGAAAATCATACGCGCCATCTGACGGAAGTCCAGACCCTCGCGATTCTCCAAGGTGACTACGAAGATGAGGATGTAGAACCGAATGAGGTCGAGTCCACAGTGGAGCATGTGTACCTCGATGAATTACATTTGGAGGAAGATGACGAAAAAGAGACGATAGAGAGTATGGTGCTAGAGGATATTACACCGAAAGAGTCGCATAGAGACGAAAGCTCATACAAATCGTCCATTCAACCGAGACAACCAGATGAAGAGACATTGAACACCAATGTAGTGGTAGGAAATCAGGATGGTCTAGAAGGGGATCCATCGATGCTAGCGACTCCTCTTGGGTACCAAAGTTCTTATATCTATGCCTCGAGTGACGATGATGATGTAGATGATATGTTCCCCGAACATGCATGTGTTACAGAATCACCTCCTTCCTCTCCGAGTGATTTGGTGTGTAAGAATTCCGGACACCTTCCTCCCTCACTCGACATGAACGAACTTATGTATGTTGAGGAGTCAAAGGTGAAACGGGTTCATCACCCACCCAAGCCGCATGATCCAGATATTTTCAGATTTATTTTTTCTTTGGGTGGAGATAAAACATCTTTTAGTAAGGTTGATTACAATGAGGTTATTAATTCTTTTGATGCCTACATTGTAAATTTTCTTTACATTTATGCTATTGATCTCTTGGGCGAGATGGTGTTTTTGCAGAAAAGTAGCTCGATATTTCTCGATGTTGAAGCCAAGCAAGACGTGCATGTAAAAGATAGTGTGGGGGTCATCGAGGTACTCGAGAGTGACGATGAAAATGAATCACCTCCACCAAAATTAGAGCTGAAGGGGTTATCAAAACAATGGAAATATGTTTATATAGAAGAGATGACACCTGGGATGATGAGCCTCACTGAGGCTCCTTATTGATGAAAGATGAGTCAAGCTCGATACATTAAACAAGCGCCGCGTGGAGGCTAATCCACGGACCGTGCTGCTCTTTCGGGTACCAAAATGAGCGCCACGTGGGGGCCTTCCCACAATTTCATACGGGCTGGATCGAGAAGACTGAAGGAGTCGACATCATTGTTTGCACCTTCTTACCCTTCCTCTTCTTAAGCTTGTTTAGTATATTATGTTTCTTTAGTTTGTTTTTTTTAGTTTGGACATGTTTTGTTTCTCCCTTGCCTGAGATTTGCTTGTTTATGTGTTTTACATTGAGGACAATGTGTCTTTCAAGTGTGGGGGGTAGCTTTGCATGTTCTTAAGGAACTCGTTGTTTCGCGAGGTTTGTTGGGGTTATAGTAGTCTTCAAACGTCGCTTATGGTATGCCTGTTGGTTTGTCTTGTAGTGTCGATCACCCCTACCCATTTGAGATATGATTATCATGAGAGCGTGTAGTTGATGTGGTTTCCCCATACATGCTAGTTGCTTTATTTCGTTTCTTGAGGTGCGATAGATTTTTGGTGCTAGAGGTCGGTATATATGAATAACTTTTGACTTCGTGTTTAGATGCCGTAAAGTGATCTTGAGATATTTTCATGTCACCATTTCACTTTCCAAAAACCCTTGTGAGAATTTGAGCCGTTTTAGCGTTCTTCTTTGTGTGATATGTCTCGTCGTTGCTTCTCGAGCTTCTTATTTTCATTGTTCTACATCAATTGTGCCCGTATGGACTAGAGAGCTAAATCATGCTTAGGTTGTTACTTGAGGCTTTTATGTCATAAATTACTTGATTTTGAAAATGATTGTGATATGATCGATTAGGATAGCCATTTCAGCCGCTTACATTTGACCCCGAGCCCGTCGTGGGACACCCTAGTAGCCCCTTTGAGCCTACATTTAGCCTTTTTCTTCTTGTCCTATATTTCGTGGAGGAGAGAAGTGAGGTATTGTGTTTGGGGATATAAGGTGTTGATACGATATTGCCTTTTGAAATAATTCGAGACGTGTTATAAGTCTCCAAAAAATAAAAGCAAAAAAAAAAAGAGAAAAACAAAAATGAGACAAGCTTAGTCTCAAAAAAAAAAAAGGAAGAAAAAGTGTCGAGACGTGTTACTAGTCTCCCAAAAAAAATAATAATAAAAAAAAAAGAGTCTCATAATGTTAGTAGTTGATTGATCGGTTGATTTATGTGGCTTGATGACTTTGGTATGAAGTGTTTGGAGTGTGAGGGGTTTTTATGGAGTTAGACGGATGTTTGGTGTAAAAGTCCGTGTTCGAGTTTAGTCCACTTTTTCCCAAATAATCCCGAATACCTTTAGCCGAGCCCCGATACACCCGATTTATCGATCGCCCATGATTCTTAAAATGGTAGACTTTGATTAAGTGGAGAGTACAACTTGAGTATGTGTTTAGTTGGTGTTCTTAGGTGCATTTGATGTTATTTGAAGTTCGTCCTTGTTCCTTATATGCTTTTCTTTCTTGGGTGCACGAGTTTATCTTTGATTTCACTTGTGCACGCTTTGAGTGGAACCCCTTTTCGAGAGATAAAGAAGATAGAGTGAATCCTAGTGAGGGAACTTGGAGTGGTGACGTGTGATGATTCTTGTGTGACCTTTGTTGTTTCTAATTCATTGTGGGTCTATATTTGTTCATTTTACTTTTTCCGTACGCACCGAGAGTCTATTTGTAGTTTTGAGGAATTGAGTGAGTGATTGGCATGCTTGTGTGACTTATTTGCCTTAATGATTGTTTGCTTGAGGACAAGCAAGAAGCTAAGTGTGGGGGAGTTGATTTACATGTTTTTGTACTACTTTTCCTATGATGTTTTGTGTCGTCTCATGCCATTTTGTTTCATTATTGTGCATCATTCTCATGATTCTCGGTAGGTATGATGTTTTGTGCAGTGTGTAGGTGTATGATCATATTCAATGCGAAAACGAGTTGAAAAACGGTAAAGTGATTTCACCGACCACCTATCGTGATTGCGCTGCAAACTTGGCCACTTTGGTTCTCCCAACTCCGACCACTTAGAAACACGATCCATACATTGTCGGAAAGATCTTGAAATCCTCTACATGGCCCTACCAGTTTGTTGTCATGGTTTCCCATAATAAAGGCGGAATTCACGGGTTTCCAGCCCAATATGCAGCTGCCCGGGGGTGTATGTGCAGCAAACTTGGAGAGCTTGGTTCTCTCAGCTCCGACCACATACATGCATGGTCCATACCTTGTCGGAAAACTCTCGAAGAGTTGTATGAGGCTCTACCATTTTATTATCATATATTCCTGTCACATAGTCTCAATCCTTGTGTTTACATCCCTGTACGTAGCTGCCCCGGAGTGTATGCGCATCGAACTTGGAGAGCTTGGGTCTCCCAACTCAGACCACCTATGGAGATGATCTATACCTTTACGGAAAGCCCTTAGAGTCTTCTACATGGCCCAGCCACCCAAGCGCTCTCCCGCGGCAGTAAGAAGGCGCCCGCTTGGTGACCAGGCGGCCGCTTGCCCCCCTTGTCCAGAATCTGCCAAATTGCAGCAAGCGCCCGCTCCCTCACTTAGCGCTCGCCTGCCACATGTCGCGAGCGCCCGCTCTGTACCCAGGCGACCGCTTGGTCCAATTTCCAGCCTTTGACTCGCGATTTGACCCTCGTTTTTCATGTACTATATATAGGGTTTTGGCCCTAATTTCATACACTTCTTGACGGACGATTTCCAGCACTTGTTCTCTTAGACTTAGGATACTTTTCGCTTGGAGATTGATTACTTTCGATTGCTCGGATCATTGATAGTGTAGCTTGATTTGGTTTGTTTGAATTCTCGATCATTCATATTCTAGTAAGTTTTCTTTTAATTTAATTTGATAGATTATTATTGTTTTCTTATTCGATTGTTCTTATTTTTCTTTTCAATAAAATCATCAATATGAATTTCTTGTTCTTTGGTTATTGTCTTCATTTGAAAGCATGAGTAGCTAATTAATTTGATTAGGGTTTGGGGAATTCAAACATAAACTAGGGTTAGAGATTTATGAGTGTATCTAAGGTGTTCGATTAATTGCTAAATTGATATTTCAAAGATTGTATGAGGCTTAGGAGCAATTATAAGACCTAGGTTAATCGAACTCACTAAAATCAACCGGAGACGGACATTTTAGCTTTTATTTGTTTATCGTGAATTGAAAACCCGAAGTTTATGCTTGATGAACCCAAAGCTCTAGTTTCTCTATTTATTAATTAAACATCGTTCATTACTTTTTGAGTTACTTTACTTTTTAGTTCTTAGTTAATTTAGTTTAAAAACAAAACAAACTCAAATTATGCATTATGCTATATCTCTTTTCTTTCTCTCGTTGCAAACATAAAAACATTTGTACTTGCCGATAGTAGTGTTCCTCGTGAGATCGACTCGGGCGAATTGCTTCGGCAATAAGTTCGGTTATTTTTATTTGATTTTTGACGCACTACAACGTCTAATCACACCCCTTAGTTGACCCGACTTATGGTTCTCCTCCGAAGATGGGCTTGCTAGAGTTCGGGAGTCTCTTCACACCGATGGAGGCTCCGATTCCCGCCCGTGATGACCAGCCTTATATCCCCCCGGATGTTCCTGCATGTGATACATCGCGAGTTATCTTTGATGCGGAGAATTTTTTCGTGCAAGAACCAGAATTTTTCACGCAGACATCTCCCGGGGCAAATGAGCACATTTTTTAGGGGGCGTTCAGCGATGAAGATAAAGAACTCGAAGATGATGCCGCAACGGAGCCCGAGGTCAGCGAGAGTAGCATCGGACCCCGTGTGAGAAAGCCCTCGGCAGCTCTTCGGAGCCCGTACGTTACGCATTTCACCCCGGCCGGTGAACGGAAGATTAGAGGCTGGTTTTCGATGTTCCGACAAGGAGCGCAGAAGAAGAAGAGCATCCGGTTAAATGGAGCGGATTTTACGCAGGAGTATTTCGACTTAATTGAGGATTACCATTATTGGTACACAAACGTGGTAAGTTAATTTTTAATTAGACTTTCAAATTCATAGTGTTTATTTATTGGTCCTCAGCTGAGGTTTGTTTATTTTTCAGGAGATCGATCTGTACATTTTATACTTGCAGTAGAAAGTAAAACTGATGAAAGGTGCACGAGATGGAGTATCTCCAAAGAGGACTATACTCTTGAATACCGAGTTCTTCGTAAGTTTCAATTATCATATCAAATTCACTATTTATCTCAATTTTCTCATTTTTCTAACATTTGATATTTTTAATAGAACAAATTGGCATTTGAGTGGCGGACGGTGCAGGTGAACAAGCCATTCTCGGAGAAAACAAACTTCGAAGAGAGATATAAGAACTGGAAACCGCCGGGACATTTGTTGAAGATGGTTAAGGGAGACGAGGAATACACGAGTTGGATTAATGCTACTGAGGTAATATTATTTATCGGGTTAATATTATTTAATAATCCAATTTAATAACGTTCCTTTAATTTTCAATAACGTTATTTTTTTTTTTAGGTAATAACGGTAGTCAATACTGGCGCTCATTGGGTCACGGTGCGTATTGATCTGGCCAACTGGAGTGTAGCTCTGTACGACTCTTTCTCTTTCCGTGTGCCCCTCGACATTCAGGAACCGATGCTGCGACCGTTGCACCACTTGTTGCCTCGGCTATTGGTTTGTGCAGGATATTGGGATGCGGACGTGAACTTTTTCAAAAACAGCCCACAAGAGATCTGCTCTTAAGATCGTCGTCCCGAAGAACCAATTTACCCAGGTCGACAGCTCCAACTGTGGCCCGTACGTGTGCATGTATCTCGATCGTCTCATCAACAAGTCGCTCACTCACCTGAAAGTACCGGTCGACGACTAGTACTTGATCCAGTATCGTAGATATGTTGCTCGGAAGATCTTTGGTTTGAGTCGTACGTTCGAGTCGTAGGTTTGAGTCGTAGTGTGTTTGTTTGTTTGGATTGATTTGTATGTGTGTTGATTTGGATTGATTTGTAGGTGTGTTTGTTTGTTTGGATTGATTGATTTGCAGGTTATGGCTTTGATATTAACTAAATAAATCCCGTCAAATTTTTTTAAAATTATTTTATGTTTTATTAACCTATTTAATTTAATATAATTTGTAAAAAAAATATTTTATAAATCAAATCAAACAAATATATGATTTTATAAAAAATAATTAAATTAAGTATATAAAAAAATATAATTAAATTAAGTATATAAAAAAAAATATAATTAAGTTAAGTATATAATTAAATTTAGTATATAAAAAATATAATTAATTAAGTATATAAAAAAATATAATTAAATTAAGTATATAATTAAATTAAGTATATAAAAAAATATAATTAATTAAGTATATAAAAAAAATATAATTAAATTAAGTATATAAAAAATATAATTAAATTAAGTATTATAAACATTTTTTTTTTTTTTGCACTTGGTGGCTGCACTTGGTGGCGCCACCAAGTGCACTTGGTGGCTGGGAAAAATAAAAGTATTTTTAAATTCGGCACTTGGTCGTTGCACTTGGTCAAAGTGACCAAGTGCACTTGGTGGTGACCAAGTGCAGAGGCCACCAAGTACCCCACCAAGTGCCCCACCAAGTGCTTTAGAACATAAATTCATTTTAATTGATTTTAATTTTTTTTTTCAATTGTAAAGTTGTTGTGTTAGATTAAACATCAATTTCATAATCAAAATAATTCAAAAAACATGATCAAACGTTGAATTGGGTGAATTAATTGATTACGCATTCGGATCATGAACAAATTGGAAAGCATGTTGTTAACATTGTAACAATATTACTAGAAAGTTCAAAAAATTGACAAACTTCTACGTTTCAACTTAATAGTACTAATTTGGCTTTGTTTTCATGTATATTCGATGTTTATAGGTTTCAAATGATCTTTAATGTCAACGTAACAACTTAGTTATCGCTCGTTGGCCTCAAATTAATTTTAAAAAAATAATTTCAAAGGCACTTGGTCGTGCACTTGGTGGGGCACTTGGTGGTGCACTTGGTGGCCTCTGCCCTCAGTCACCACCAAGTGCACTTGGTCACTTTGACCAAGTGCCGAGTATTGTTCGGTTAGTTAACCGGCGACCAAGTGCACTTAGTCAAAAGTGACCAAGTGCACTTGGTGGTGACCAAGTGCAGCCACCAAGTGCAGCGACCAAGTGCAGCCCGTTTATTACCATTTTTTCACCAAAATTGATCCAAAATAACACCAAAATCAATCCAAATAACACCGAATCAACCCAAATAACACAAATCAATCTAAATAACACCGAATCAACCTAAATAACACCAAACGCAAGCGGGAAAATATTCTCATTCCCGTCTTTTGTGCAGGCGACAAACAACACACTAGTGTTTTCCCTTTCAAATGGGTGGCGTTGACTACTATCACAGGACGCAGATTGTGCTGAAATGCACGAATGCACTGCCCGAGCGCAACAAACATGTGGCAAAACACGCCCTGGTATGTCGTCTGAATATCATACATAGTCCCGGGATTAAGTTCTCTGAGCATGTACAAATATGACGAGAGCCTCTGATACGATCCATGATAGTCGCTGTACGCTATTTCAAGCGCCATACTCCTCGTCCGCAGGGTGAAATTGTAGTTGATGTGAACTCCGTACAATCTCCTCAAATCATCAACCATATCTTTCGGCTTCAGTTCTCGATTGCCGACTAACTGGCGTGCAAAGAAAGTAGCCGCAACCCTGCTCGACACCTGTCGATCCGCAGTCCGCCCCAAATTGTTACGGCACTCTTGATTCAAGTTCAGCCTCGTAATCCTCCAAAAGGTGTCATCGAAACCCGTGGAACACACTTTGAACGGGCATTTCTCACGCCCCAGCTTGCAAACGTACGTCACCCGATCAGTGCCCGAGCGAGCAGTTTTGCACTCTACGTTGTTCTCCATGTGATACATCCCCACCATCACCTTCAGATCCTGTTTCTTTCGGAATGTGGCTCCGACTGCCATCTGACCATAAATAGGTTGGGTTTCGACAGAACGCAACGGAACAACGGGGTCAAACGTCGGCAGTGGAATGATCCAATTGCGAAGTGAATTGTTCTGTGCATTCTGAAAAGCTTCGGCTTGCTCGCCGCCTCCCGCAGTAGAACTAGAGGACATATTACGGCGCGACATAATCTTTTTAACCACGCCCGGCTACCTAATCCACTCGGTCCACTCTGTGGTCAACGAAGCCAAGAGATCGGACTGACGGGCTTCTTCCTCGTCCTCGGAAGTGTGTACCGCCTCGTTCTCGTTCTCTGACGGTACCGCCTCGTTCTCGTTATCCGACGGTACGCCCCGATGGCGATTTTCTTCTCCGATATTCACCTCCAGCGCAGCTTGTTGTCCATCTACTTCGACGACGAACACAAAGCACTCAGCCCTTTAATTTGCTCGTCTAACATGCGGGACACATCCTCCTCGCAAAGCATAAGATCTCGCACGCTCCTCATGTCATAGCCTCGGGTATAACAATACAACAAATACTCGACATTGGGCGGAGGGCGCAAAACCGCACGAATCCGGCCCACGAGAGTGTCGAGTGTAATTTCTTCCCTACGAAAGAAGAGGCACATATCTACTCCGTCAACGTAGCCCTCTCGATCCCAACGACCACCGTAACGTACCGTGATTCGTTGATTCAACATCTACAATTACAAATAACAATTGAATTCAATTAGAAAATCCAAAATATCAATTACAATTACAAAGGAAAATCCAAAATATACATCCAAACGTATAAAACAAGTCATTGATTAATAGACAATTCAATTTTAAAAAAAATTGTTTCTGCACTTGGTCAACTTTTGACCAAGTGCACTTGGCCGCTCGATGACCGAGGGCCGAGTACTATCCGGTCACTTGGCCGAGCTATCCGGTCACCGAGGGCCGAGAAATTCCCGGTCACTTGGACGGTTGACCGAGGGCCCTCGGCCAAAATTTTCGACCGAGGGCTCAAGAACCCAGTAGCCCTCGGTCGTTCCCTCGGTCACATTTTCGACCGAGGGCTTCGATCGATGGCCAAAAAAACCAGCCGAAAATAAAAAAAAAAAAACGACGGGGGCAAGGTCGCGCGTAACGTACCTTTTTTCCGTCGAAACCTAGCTCTTTCCACGCATATTCCGACCTAGCTTTTCATGTAGAGAGGTTTTTGTGTGAGAAAAGTTTTTTTTTTTTAAATGGGTTTGAGTTATGGAGGGTTTGAGGTGGTAGAGGGGATATGCATTCATGCATGCACATTTACACCCCACCAACCTCAAAAAATCTGATTTGTGTAAGGGGTGGGCTCCACATAAATTCTTTTTGGTTTTTTAATGTATTTTAATTGATTTTTATGTTATTAAAAAAAAAAAAAAAAAAGTAAAGATATATAAGACTTTTTCTTTTTATTTTGTGTAGAATGGATGTAGTTTTATATGTGGGTTCAAAAAGAATAAATGTTTTATATTTGTGTATGAAAAGTGATATTTAAAGTGTATTTCAATTTAAAGTGTATTTCATTAATATAAGACATTTTATCATACAAGACTCTACTTTATTAAATAACAATAACATATTACAATTTCTTAATTATATATTTTCACATAAAATTTATTTTATATTTTTTTTAATTTTCGTGTTTAAAAAAAAAATGTCAAATGAATAGAGGTTGTATTACTTGTATTAACGTTAGAGTGATTTTATTTACATCTCTCATTTTAAATCAAAATTAGATTCACGCTAATGGAGTTGACATGAACTCTCGTGTTTGGTGCCAGTGTTTTGAGCTCCGTCAACTCCTCCAGACCTTTAGAGCGGTGTTGCATCGACATGATGTGGTACGTAAATTGTAACGGAAATCGCCAGAACATGGTGACGGACATCAAAGGCAACTATGAATAATATTCCTCATGGCCCGGTCCAGAAAGGCTCGGTTCACCGAGTCAAGACACAGGTCAGTGCATTTCATGACTGGAGTACGGCCGTCATTTTTTGTGTCACCATTTTCAGAAAAACACAAAATAAATTAAATAAATAAATACAAACTGTGAATTTGGAAATTCAAGGGCAAAAATCTAAAAAAAAAAAATCGAAGATGACACATCTCCAACAAATCAAAAGTTTGTGTGATGAAAATAAACAGAATGTTAAAAAAGGTAGTATAATCATTTTTAAAGTATTGTTAAAATTATTAAAAATTAAGATGTGTGAGTTTAATAACGCAAATTGTTACACCTTTGCGTTACGGGCACAATAACGCAAATGAGGTACTCCAATCCTACAACTCATTTACGGGCACAATGCCTTTCTCTTGAAAGAATTAAACATACAAATTACAATAGTTAATAGTTTTATGACATGAAAATTAAAGAAATGTTACTAAGTATTTTTTTATAAAAATTAAAATATTTACAAGTAAAATTTAAAAGATAAATAAATAAATTAAAGTAAGATTTATATTTTAAAGTTAAAAAAATATAATACTATATGTGTATAGAGATATTTAATGAAAATATCAAAAAAAAGTTATTGGATAATTCGATATTAAAAATACCAAAAAATTATATATATTCGAGTCGGGTCAGTTGGATAAGGGTTAAACCCACCCGCAGTTCGGAAAATATAGTCGGAGTCTCGGAGAGACTCGGAGAAATAGGTTTCTCGGAACCAAGTCGGGTTTTATACGGGTTTGGCTATTTGGGTTTAATCTCCCAATTCCCAATTTCTTTCATTACTCAACCCCTCCTCGATCTTAAAGATCAATTTTTTAACAGCATAAATCAGGTGAGCATTCCCTAATCTTCACTGTTTTATTTTGCAGTTTCGTTCTCGAAAAGAGATTTTTTTCTTCAACTATATTCGATATCATGCCGATTGATGTTTCATGTTATAGTCTGGGATTTCTTTCTGTTAATAAATCGAGAATTATGGTTGTCGGTTGTTTCAAGAGATGGATTTTCTTGAAAATTGTATGCAGGTAAAGTGTTCGATAAAATGCCTCACTGAAACGTTTTTTTTTTAAATTTGTTGTTCGATGTGTATTTTGTTCTATATGGTGTATTCCGTATTTGATAAGAAGCTAAACAATGCCTAAGTTCTATCACACCCAATTTCGGGTGAATCCCAGAGGGTTAGTGAAGTTTGAAAAGGCTAAACGAGTTAAAGTCATGGATGTTTTGTGTTCATATGTATCATAGTTTTATCTCCCAATCACTTACAGAATGACAAAGTTCTATGCAATAGCTACGAATAGGACTACAGACGGTGAGACGGTCAATTTGCACATTCTCTTTGTTGCGATTTCATGATGTAGGATGTCTTTTCTTCTTTCAATGTCGCTTGGTGTTAAATTTGCCGAGATTAATCAATATACGTCAAAGGTTACTGCTTGCTAATTTTATTTGATATTGCTTCACTAGAATTTCACTTCTGCAAGACATTCAGTAAATAAATACTCACACCATGTAAGCCAAATTCTCCCGATTTTTAAACATTGTCGGTGTGGGCCATATGTGCGTGTTTGCGTTTAGTTTGGTGTTAAATTTGTTGATATTTAACCGATATACCGCAAAGGTTTCTGGGTTTTTATATAATATTGGATCACTGAAATTGCTCGTGTGCATGGAAGCCAAATTCTTCCGGTCTCTAACTCTATTATTAAGAAATAGAGTACATTGATTTTATTAAGTTGTTTTTTTAAATTAATCTAAATATTTCATGATTTATTTAGTTAATTCCGCTCTCGTGTCGTGATTTTAATACGGGATCGAGTCAGAACGAAATTAGTATTTTTTATATTTCAATTTCATCTCGTCCCGTCTCATTTAACCTCCGAATCAAGACGAGATCGGGAATTTGAGACCGAATCAAGACGAGATCGGGAATTTGAGACCAAACGCCCACCCTTAGATGCAGCACTTGCATTGGGAGGAAGAGCAAAAAACATTTTCTCTTTGTGGATTACTGGTTCATATAAAATGGTGCACTTCAATAGGTTCAATAGGGTTCGCAGCAGTTTGATTTTTTTTTTTTTTTAATTTCAAATTCTGCGGTACCCTGCTTAGGGCAATTTATAGTACTCCGTATAATTATAAACACACTATAATTATAAACACACTGAACTAAAACATAATCATTTTGTTAAGTAATAAAATAAGAACCTGCTTAGGGCAATTTATAGTATTTCGTATAATTATAAACACACTAAACTAAAACATAATCATTTTTATAAGTAATAAAATAAGAAGAAACGCTAAAAATACAAAAAATAAATAAAAATATCTCTCTCGCAACCCAGCCGGATCCATTTCGCGGCTCCCCGTCTCCTCCTCCGCCGCCTAGGCAACCACTTCCGCCGTTAATTGAACCGCATCAAAACAACTCTAGAAGTAGTCTCTTTTACTTTGGGCATGTTTTGATTTTGAATTTTCCGTGACCGAACAATTAGGTTTTGTTGTCCTCCTCAATGGCGTGGAGAGCTTTAGGGAAGAAGGTTAGTTATTTCTTTCTCACCCTAAATTTAATCTACTGTAATCGAAATTATCGTTTCCCATTTTTTCATGTGAATGAAATTTATGTTTCTTTCTCGTTTCACTCTTTACCCTAAACTTAATTGATTTGTCTATTGGCACTATATCTGTTAGCCCTGTAAATTTTAGTTCCGCCCGAATCCTCTTGCAGGGATTTTCTACCAGTCTTACCAAAATAGTTGCATCAGTTTCAAAATATGGAGCTCAAGATTCTGCCAAACCACTATCTGCTTCGGTCAGACATTTGCACGGTAAAAATGTGTTTTCTTCGCAACTGGTTTAACGGTTTCTCACTCGTTTATAGTTAACGATTGCGTTTGGAATGTGTAAGGTAGTTCAAAACTGAGCAACTGTTGTTTAATTGCGTTTCAGGACTTTGCCAACCCACGACATCTTTAGGAGCTGATAAAGACCACAGTTTGTCAGCCGATAGGTGGTCATTTAGGTAAATCAGCTTAAGTTTCTATATATTACATTATGTGCCTCTGATGTGAAGTTTCTTCGGTAGAGGAAGCAATTTTGATAGCCAATTTGTAAATTCTTAGCTTGTGCTGGTTCAAACTATGTTTAGTCTTCATCGTCCTACTTTTAGAACTCGAGACCAAATTTTTAGATAAAATTGGTGGTAGATCAACTTCTCGCAGTTATGTGACGATGGATTAGAATTATCAAGCCAAGATCTTGTTACATCTATCTAATCTTCTCAAACCTTGTGTAGTGTATTTTTATTTTATTGGAATTTCATTTCTAGTGAACATTCTTATCGCCACATGACTTGAAAACTTGTTTAGCGTTGTATTCTGAAGAATAAGTGCATTGTTGACTTGGGATTTTTAAAAATATTTTTTATTCTTTCGTTTTGGCTTTTAGTAAAGGTAAGGAAGACAAGGATATCTAGGGAGTGTTTGCAAACTGTAGTGCCATTTTGTAAAAGTGATGTATTGTAGGAGAAGCACAAATACAGAAGTAATAAATCGAGGACGAAATGTAAAATAAAATTTGTTTATTATAAAATTAAACAAAATCCATTTTCCAATATCAAAAGCACCTCACCTCCATTCTATCTATTATCTAATCATTTATCTCTTTGTTAATTTCACATTTATCTAAAATATGTTCCCTTAGTTGGACTCATTATTTCTGGTGAAGTTTCTCTTGGTTTTGCATACCTTTCACACGTGTAATTATTTCCCGACATTCCCTTTCAAGTTGTTAGTGAAGTGATAATATATTCCTCTTAGGTCTTTCCATGCAAGTCCTGGACTTCTGGCCAAAAGAAGGGAGGACGATTCATTGAGCCTCAAGACTAACAAAAGAGCAAAAGTCCATAAAGGAAAGTTCTCAAAGAGAAAGAAAGAGGACAAACCTCCAGTTGATACCCCTTACGTACCTCCTAAGCTAAAAAGAGCTGGAAAATCCTTGCCCGATAAAACAATCGAAATTTTCGAAGGCATGACCATTGGAGAACTTGCTGACCGCTGTGGAGAGTCTATTGCTAATTTTGCTACCATTCAGAATGTTATAATTAATGTCGGGGAGAAGGCTGAGTCGAAGTTTGATGCTCTAAGCATTGACATAGCTGAGCTGGTTGCAATGGTACTACCTAATTTTGGTATTTTTTTTATTATCGCTCATTATTTAATGAGTATAAAAAGTTTAAAGGATGCAACTTTTGTCAAGACATTAGTCATTTCTTCATTTGGAACCTGTATACTTTTCAAATGAAGTCCTTCTCTAAAATGTTGATATAATGGTGATTCGAAAAGTGTCAAATATGATATCTCGTTGATTTTCTGCAGATTCTATAACATAAATATATATATTTTTTTTCAGGAAGTTGGGGTCAATGTCCGTCGGCTCCACTCAGACAAAGGCATTCATATCTTACCACGTCCACCTGTCGTCACAGTCATGGGCCACGTCGACCATGGAAAAACATCTCTGTTAGATGCTTTACGTCAGACGTCCCTGGCTGCCAAGGAAGCTGGAGGCATCACTCAGCATCTGGGAGCTTTCGTTGTCGGCATGCAATCTGGGGCGGCCATCACGTTCCTTGACACTCCCGGCCATGCTGCCTTTAGTGCGATGCGGGCCCGTGGTGCGGCAGTTACAGATGTAGTGGTGCTCGTGGTGGCGGCAGATGACGGCGTGATGCCTCAGACTCTAGAAGCCATGGCCCATGCCAAAGCAGCTAATGTTCCGATTGTTGTTGTCATTAACAAGTGTGACAAGCCGAATGCAAACCCGGAGAGAGTGAAAATCCAGCTGGCAACCGAAGGGCTGATGTTGGAGGAGATGGGCGGAGATGTCCAGGTCAGATGACTCTACTTACATTTTTCATATTTCTGTAGATACATGTATTATTATATATACGAAGAAAAAAATAAAATTGACCACCTCACTTAAACACTGGCGGGTAATATTATCTTTTTATTTAGTCTCATATACTCACAGTATCACATACACACACACACACATATACTACCTTCATTTCACAATAGATCTAGTTTTTAGGTGTATGCACATATATTAATGAGCGAAACAAAATGATCATATTACCTTAGCAATATGTTTCTCTCTTTTCAAAAATTGTCTCTAATCTTTGTTACCTGTCCTCTCAACCTTTAGGGATAAAATTATAGCATTTAATGCAATTTTACATCGAAACTGAACAACTATTTTGTGAATACTGTACTTTTTTCTTCCTAAAACATCTATTGTGAAGTGGAGGTAGAACATATAATTTTTTTAGAGTATTTTTATAATAAGTCTGATTCTGCAAAAAAAATATGGAGACTATTCAAATTTATATAATTATATATCAAACATTATTATCATATTTATTTATTGAACTCAGGTTGTCGAGGTCTCAGCAGTGAAGAGAACTGGGCTGGACCAGTTGGAGGATGCTCTTCTGCTCCAGGCCGAGTTGATGGACCTCAAAGCGCGCGTCGATGGGCCGGCCCAGGCTTACGTGGTGGAGGCTAGGCTCGACAAAGGGAGGGGCCCGCTGGCTACCGCGATAGTGAAGGCGGGGACATTGGTTTCCGGGCAATATATCGTTGTGGGCACTGAATGGGGAAGAATCAGGTGTATAAGGGACACGGCAAGAAAAACAATTGGGCAAGCCACGCCTGCCATGCCTGTTGAGATCGAAGGCTTAAAGGGTCTCCCAATGGGCGGCGATGACATTGTTGTGGTTGAGTCTGAGGAGAGGGCCCGGATGCTTAGTGAAGGGAGGAAGAAGAAAATCGACAAGGATAGACTCATGAAAATCGAAGAGGAGAGGCTCATGAAAATCGAAGAGGAGAGGCAAGAATTGGAGGAGAGCGAAAATAGTCCAGAAGATAAAGAGGACAAGGATAAGGAGGAAAAAATTAAGAGGGTCGAAATTCCGCTGATAGTGAAAGCCGACGTGCAAGGTACTGTTCAGGCTGTCAGTGACGCGTTGAAAAGTTTGGACAGCGCACAGGTTTTTGTGAAGGTCATCCACGCGGGAGTGGGACCCGTCTCTCAGTCGGATGTTGACATGGCGCAAGCCTGTGATGCGTGTATCATTGGGTTCAATATTCGAGATCTCCCTGCTGCTATTAGTCAATCAGCTAGTCAGTCCAAGATACAGGTATTATTTTTGATCGATTTTCTTTCTCAATGTGGTTATTTACTACTCTGAATGCTGCCTAGTTTCATCTGTTGTTACTTTATTGTTAGATAAAACTACACCGTGTGATTTACCACCTTTTGGAGGACATTGGCAATCTGATAGTCGAGAGGGCTCCTGGGACAGTCGAGACCAAGGTCGCAGGCGAAGCCCACGTGCTGAACATATTCGAATTCCAAGGAAGGGGGAAACTCAAGGGGGAGGATGTGAAGATAGCTGGCTGTCGGGTGATGGACGGCCGTCTCACAAAGTCTTCGACTGTGAGAATTCTCCGAAGTGGTGAAGTTGTTTTCGAAGGGTGCTGTGCATCTCTCAAGCGTGAGCAGAGGGATGTAGATGCTGTGGGGAAAGGGAATGAGTGTGGCCTCGTGTTCAAAGACTACCGTGATTTCCAGGTCGGGGATGTGATACAGAGCCTCGTCAAAGTGAATCGGAAACCCAAGTTTGTTTCGTCGGGGAGTGGGGCCGTTCATATAGAGTGCTGATGATGAGATTTTTTTTGGAATATAAATTATCTATTCTGAACATTTTCTAAGAATTATTGGGTAGTCAAAAAATTTGTGGAGAAATTGTTTTTTGAATCCACGTGCAAAGTTTGTACTAGTATTTATTGTTTACTAATGAAATAAATCCGGTTTTACTGACGAAATAATAATTTTATAGAGAATATCCTAATTTTTATTATATACTGTATTTACCAAATTAAAAATTAGTTTAATTAAAATTAGTTTGAAAAAGACATGTGCGCATTATTTTGATCTCTTACGGAGTACATGATTGGATCACGATTTATTCAAACCCCTCATTTCCATCTGTGATCTCAGAAAACATACGATCCGGATCCGAATCAGAATCCGAAAATGAACGACGCCAACGTATCGAAGCAGATCCAGCAGATGGTGCGGTTCATCCGCCAAGAAGCGGAGGAGAAGGCTAACGAGATCTCCGTCTCCGCCGAGGAAGTAGGACGATTTTCATCTTCTTTCTTCATTATTTCCAATTTTTGTTTTCTGCATTTTCGATGATTGTTAATCGCTATTGTTTTTGCAGGAATTCAATATCGAGAAGTTACAGCTTGTAGAAGCGGAGAAGAAAAAGATCAGGCAGGAGTACGAACGCAAGGAGAAGCAAGTTGAAGTCCGGAAGAAAATGTGAGCTCAATTAATTTCACCATCTTCACAATGAAATTGAGAGATCTGAATTCTGTAATGTGTGTTAATGTCTTGTTGGATTGGTTTTTTTCAGCGAGTACTCTATGCAGCTGAATGCTTCTCGTATCAAGGTTCTTCAAGCTCAGGATGATTTGGTCAATTCCATGAAGGAGACTGCGTCTAAGGAGATTTTGCATGTTAGCCAACACCACCATAACTATGAGCATCTCCTCAAGGATCTTATTGTTCAGGTTGTGAAAAAACTGCAGTTGCCAACATTCATCTGAAGCAACTTTTTTAGATTGTACCGAAAACCGATTTTTTCGCAGAATGCTTTTACGAGTATAATTGTTTGTTTGTTTTCAGTTTTTAGGATTAGCCTGTAAATGTGGATTCAGATAATGCAAAATCATTTTTCCTATGAACCGAAAATGATTATAAATATTCTCCATAGCAGTGAATTGGATATGCTGTAGGAATGAAACTTAGCGAAATCCTAGTTTTGTGGGATTTTTGTTTTCCTGCAAAATGGCATTGTTAACCAGATTACGATACTTTAGGATTTGTCGTGGCTCGAAGTGCCACAACACTGATGATTGTATTTTGTATGGACTATGGTCCATAGGAGCCATGACTTTGACAGCAACATACCAAAGCTATTGATTTAGCACTATTTGTTTTGACATTTGAGCAATCGTTCGTATTAAACACGTAGTGTCTAAGTATAATTCTTCTCTAATGATATTGAAATAAAGGAATGTATATATTTTTGTCTTGCAGAGCTTGCTGAGGCTGAAAGAGCCATCTGTGTTATTGCGGTGCCGTAAAGAGGACTTGCATTTTGTGGAGTCTGTCTTGCATTCAGCAAAGCAGGACTATGCACATAAGGCAAAAGTCCATCCTCCCGAGATCATCGTTGACCATATCCACCTTCCACCCCGTCCTTCTCATCACAATGCTCATGACCGTTTCTGGTATATAACCTACTGGTTGTGTTGTGTTGTGTTATTGGATAATTTTAATTTACCTACTGGGTTAAACTCTGATGTAAGATATCCCCTGTTTTGTTTTAGCTCTGGAGGTGTAGTGTTGGCTTCTAGAGATGGGAAGATTGTGTTGGAGAACACTCTTGATGCAAGATTGGATGTTGGGTTTCGTAAAAAACTGCCAGAGGTACTGCCAACTTTTTCCTGAACATATATATACTTTATTCTTGTATAGATTCGTTCTTTGAATACATAAGCTGCTTCTTCTGTTTCCATAATTTTTATTTAATTGCAGATACGAAAGAGCCTATTTCTTCAGGTTGCCGCTTGATGGTTGAAACCACTTTCGTGTTTGTTATGGTGTTTTGAAACTCCCTTCATGCTTTTTTCCGGATTTTAAGATTCACCACTGGGCTCTAGACACCATCTTGTGATATTCTTGTTTATAGTTTGTTCGTTGAGTGATTGCCTCCATCCCATCCGTAAATGTGTGCTTTTCGTCCCTCCATTACTTGTTTGCGGGGCGCATGGGAAACATTGCTGGTGTGTTATTTAAATAAACTTTTTACCCAAATTTTTTTGTACTATGATTGTGAGCTGTTCAGACCTTGCATTTGTTACCTTGAGATAATAAATATGATCAAGATCATCCCATTTAAATGTTGTTTCATATTTTCAAGAATAAATCAAACCCAAACTGCGGGTTATGATACCTTATGGAGTATATGTATGTTTGAATTTTACTTCACCAACTATAGTATTTAAAGTTTTATCAAATTTGATGTTTGGTAAAAGTTATATGTGTATTCTTCCATTTAAAATTTGAATTTCACTAACAAAGAATGTATTTTCCCTTTGCATTTAGCACAAGTTTTTACAAAGATTTCTTTAGATGCATTTACAAGAAAAGGAGAGAACTTGTGCTCATCAAAATAAAGGTTCAAAATATTTGTAATATACAGGAAGATAGAAAAACCAAAAAGATACTGTATTAATTAATCAGACAACCAAAACATGAAAACCTAAGACTCTAAGTTAACAAAACACAATAAAAGGTTGATTAAAAAACAAATCCCTTAAGTTAATAAATAACCTAATTACAAAAATAAATCCAGTTATTTTCTTAAATTACACATACTACAAGTAAGGGCGAATATAATCCCACTGTAATTTTAAAAGATAAGTGGATTGATTTGTAATTAGACTAAACCTCAGGGGTAATTTTTGCGATCATCCAAAAATATTGAAGAGCAGGGTTAACAGAAGAAAAAATAATGAAGATTTCAACAGTACATAAAACACCTATCATCATCATCATCATCATAATTAATCTTGATCACCTGTTGATCCTACTATTATGATTATCATGCATAAAGTCAAGCAAAACAGTGCTCTTGCATTTGGGGCACTTGGGATCCTCTTGGAACAGCATCACGTACATGAGGCACCTCGGGCAGCCCACCAGCATCATCGAGCTGCTTGCCTCCTCCGGGCTTGCTTCTCGAGACACGCACGAGCTCCTCGGAGACGACACCGGAGACCGGTGATCCCCTGGTGGGGACAAGTTGAGCTTCAACTCGAGTTCCGGGCTCTCACAATTGTAATTCATTTTCTTCTCTCTCTCTCTCTCTGCCTGTTGTTTGTGTGATCAAGAAAATAAATTAATTTATCGATGCGTCGATGGAACAGTGAATTAGCCAAGAAAAGATTGTTACCTTTTTTGAAAGGAACTAAATTTGCATGCAGAGACAGAAGAAGCTAGCTCTTAGATTCTGAGGGGCCAAAAGACAAATTTTGTATACTGTGTGTTTGTGTGTGTGATTTTGATATCATGCCTTGATGGGGCTCTTTATATATACAGAGCAATATGAAAGGACATAAGTGCAATTAATTCCATAATTAATTATGGGACACAAATGGAGTAAATACTTGTAAGTTGAATATGGGTTTTGAGAAAGACTGAGGGCCGAAAGTGTAAATAAAAAAATTGGGAGAGTTGGATTAAATTGTATTTAATGAGCCAGAGGTGTGGTGGAAAATAGAAATTAATGAAATATGAGGGCAGGAAATTTGTATTAATTGTGAAGTGAAAGGTCACAGGAAGCTTGCTTTGATGGCAGAAATGAAAACTCAGAAAAAAATAAAAAATTTAAAATTAAATATTTGCAACCACTGACTTAATCTTCATTCATTGCTGACATTGTTGGTGAACACATTACATATTATGCAATTAAGATATCTCATTTAAACCCTAACTGCCATCAGATTGAGATATTAAAGCAAGAGGCAACTGGTGAAATAATTATACAAGAGAAAAAGTTAATTACAAAAAAACCCTCTAGTTCAGTCTAACTGCAAAAGGCCCCGTATATCTTCCAAACTTGCAAATCTACCCTTTAAATTTGTTTCTGTTTTTGAAAAACCATTGCTTCAGGGATATACAAGTGTTCTCAGAGCGCCTTCTCTGTGCTATAATCTTTGGGCAAGAGCAATATAAATACACGAACCCCCGACATACAAGAAGAAGAGATGTGATAATTTAAGACCATTTATAGTTTATTGTGGGGCTAATTGTAGCTTCTCAACTGTGGTAACTTGTTCCAGCAATAAAATTAAGCTCACAAACACAGTAAAGTTAGGTCAAAATCCTCATCCATTTTTTTGTTGAAATCAAATTTACAAAATACCCTTTTTGAAACTTTTTTGGGTTGTATTGCAAATATGCAAGATTCAGGGGTATTAATTGTAATATCCAAAAAAACAATGATATCCTTAAATATTGGGCAGACTGGTAGTTAACTATGCAGCAACATAAATAGGTAATAGAGGTGAGTTCCCCTTGCCTTGCCTTACCTTCTCAATACTAATAAATACTTGATTTAATATGATGGGCTCTGTTCAACCAACCTTATTAATGCTTACTTATTTCATGGATTGTGCCATGTTTGCTTCATAACTAAGGCTGCAATCGGGTCGGGTTTGGAGTTCGATTCGACCCGTTAATTTTTTTCAAAACTAGGGGGTGTGCACTGCTCAACTGATTCGTAAAATTTTACTTAGTTGTGTTTATGATACATATATATGATTGAAAAACTCAAAAATTGATCAACGAATTGATATTGATTGACTATGTTTTGTCCAACGGTCGTGAGTAGTTTAAACCAAAATTTAACGACTCAATTATTGTATTTAGGTTATATTGTTTTGAACTTAATTTCAGTTTATTTAAGTTCTCAATTATTGTATTTAGGTTATATTGTTTTGAACTTAATTTCAGTTTATTTAAGTTCTGATTAATTCGTTTCAGTTCAATTTGATTAAATTCGTTTCAAAATAAATTAAAAAATAAAAATTAATTTGAATCAATAATTTTAGAACTAAAATCTAATTAGTGTTAGAATATTATTAATATTTTTTAAAAATATGTAACAATTTATAAAAAATATTATTACTTTTATAAGAAAATCAAATTCAGTTCACTTTAGTTCAATTCAAATTCATTCATTTCAGTTCATTTCAATCCATTTAGTTCAGTTCGTTTCAGTTCAAAATAACATAACCTTAGTCTAAATCAAACTTCCCATTATATTATCCATCAACCATACAATGATACAGTCCTTTATGACTCAAATTATTTGATCATTCCAATCAACAAAATACAATGGAATGTAAGGTGATTTGGACAATTTTTATTAGTGAAAATAGTAGTACTATTTCCTATCTATCTCCCATTAATATATGAAAACATAAAACAAATTTTCATCGACTTGAATTGCCCCTGAATTTATGTTTATTCCCTTTGTGTCCCCATCCCCTTGTCTTTTTTTCTTTTTTTTTTTTTTTTACCTATTACTATTATTAATACCAATCTCATCTTTCTTAATTTCTTTACATTGCATTTAAGGTAGATTGGTGTAGCACCCACTATTTATGCCATGCGATCATATTTAATAGCTCTCATTATATTTATTTAAGGGGGAGGCATTTTAAGGCCAATGCATAAGAATATACAAGTTCTAAAGACTCGTACATAAAATGTAAGTTAACTAAGCCAATTTGAATGAAAAGACTTAACTGCCCTCAAAAGTTATCTTTTTTCACAAAAAACAAATCGAATATTACAAAATAACAAAAAGAATATCAGAAAAATAAAATTGCCCCACAAAATCAATTTTCGACGTTTGAAATTCACACGCACGACGAGCGCCGCCACGGTGAAACACCAGCCCCTGGCCGTTACCGTATCAACTATTCAACTCCGTCTCCGACGATCATCATTATGGCAAGCAGTGACAACCTAGACAACCTAGACAATCGCGCTCAACCTCCGGTACGTCCATAACCCTAGCTTTCCAACTTTCGATTATTAGAGCTTTGATGTTTGTAAAACATTCGATTTTAATTTGATATCGGTATATGTATATCCTTTCAAGATATGGTTTTGTTTCCGACATTTAAAAATGGTTAATGGTTCATTGCTCTCTGCAATTTTTTCGCATTCGGTTGTGTGTCAGTTCTAGTAGACGAGGGTTCAACCGTGAGTTTTATCACCATGTCGTATCATGGTAGAGTTTAAGACGGTGATACATCTCACGGGTGACATACACCCTGTGTACTTACGGTATTGTACGAGCACGATTCACAGCTGTGATTCGTCTTACGGTGTATGTGTACTTACGGTCTTATACGAACACGATCCACGACTGTGATTTATCTCACGGTGTAAATTTACCGTGTGTACTTACGGTCGTTTATGATCATGATTCACGACAGTGTATTATTTCACGGTGTATGTGTACTTACGGTCTTTTACGAGCCCGATCCCCGGCTGTGATTCATCTCACGGTGTATGTGTACCTACGGTCTTGTACGAGCACGATCCACGACTATGTTTTATTTCACGGTGTATGTGTACTTTTGGTCTTGTACGAGCACGATCCACGACTGTGATTTATCTCACGGTGTACATTTACTCCGTGTACTTACGGTCGTGTATGATCACGACTCACTACAGTGTTTTATTTCACGATATGTATGTGTACTTACGGTCTTGTACGAGCACGATCCACGGCTCTGATTTATCTCACGGTGTACATACATCGTGGAAAAACACCGTTTTGTATGTTCAAGGTCGTGTGTAATGTACACCGTGAAAAACACCGTTTTGTATGTTCAAGGTGAATTTACACCGTGATATTCTATAGTTTTTTTTTCTTACGCTGTAATTTCACTGTGTCGTTATATTTCGCGTTGTTGACAATAGTAAGATGGTCTGCTTCATTAAAGACGTAATTGGTCATGTTGTTCATGTAGATTACACGATGATGAATGGAGATTTTGATCCCTGATTCAAGTTCATTCGGTTTCATATTGAAGATTTAAAGTAAACTTTAAATTGTTTTTTTTTTCTACTTTTGTGATTATGAAATCAATCACTCTACATCTTAAATTCTGCATAATTTTTTAATAAAATGGTTTAGCTACGAGAGATTGTCTATGTGCATTTCGATCATTTCTCAAGTGAGATCATTTTTCAAGTGAAATAAAGAAAATTATGCAAATAACTAGATAATACATTGGACAATGTCGTTATGTTCGTTCAACCAGCGCCCACAATGACAATTGGAGGTACATCAATCGTTTTTTTTATACCTGCAATGTTACTATTTGAGTTTGTACTTTAATATTTTTTATACTTTGTACAATTTATAGACGATGACACTACTAATGTACGTATTTAAATAAATCTCAATACAGATTAAATGATAATAGACTTGAAAAATAATGTCAATAAATATATTCTATGTTTGCAACTAAACCACTACAAATCAAATCAAGATTTTTTTCTTCATTTATTTTCTACTTCTCACATTTTGTTTCAGCTCTTTTTTTACGTATTTAATAAATTACTCGATTGTTGTTAATGATTACAATAAATATTGACTAACGATTCTTAATACGTTTTTTTAAGACGCAACACTTTAAGTATTATTTTATTGCGAGTTTTTTACATTGCGTTCTACTTTATATTACTACTAAATATTTCTCATTTTAAAAAGAATGTCAAAATAATTTATAAAATATTAAAAACATGATCAAATTTGTTTTAACATTGAAAATATAATCTAAAATGAGTATTTTTTTATGATTTAAACGCATGACAAATTTTTTATATTTTAAATGCATGACAATTTATCTCATGTGTTCAAATTAAAATTGTTTGATTATTTTATGTTTACTCTATCAACGAAAGTAATATTTAGAATATTTTGTGTTAACACTAAAATTCTAATTAAATAATAATAGAACACCATAATACAGTAACTAAATGGTATAATGTTATTTTATGCATGAAGTTTTGTTACATTTCTCACATACATAATTGAATGATCTAAAGTACAAATATTTACAAGGGCAAATTCAAACAGATGATTGATAACTTTTTTTAGATGTATTGTAAAATTAAACCTCTCATTTAATTTTTTTTTTTTTAAATATGAGTATATTTTGGAAGACTTTTTAATTCAAATTAGTGATACTATCGTATTTTTTTTTAATTTTATAATATTATATTATTTAATTAGGTTGGAGTCTAGATAATATTGTTATTGCGGATTAATCGAAATTTAATAATTATGTTATCGAAATGAAAGTATTAAGAGAAAACAATTCAAATGACTCGGTTTTATTACTCAAATAAGTCTAATACCGTCATATTCAATATTTTTAATTGGTTGATTTTCAACCAATACAATTTTCTTTGATGATATCGATCTTATGATTAATAAAAGTTAATTCCGCAATTTATGTATATTTTATAATTTTGTAATTTATGTCATGTATATATAATTGTATATGTATCAAGATTATTTTATGTATATCATATTATTTTAAAAGTTATGTTTATAATTTATAATTTATACTATCTCTAACTCATTAGGATGATTACACATTCTTTATAATTCACACAATTAATTATAATATTTTGTTTAAATTTTCTTGATACAATGTAATTATTAATAAAATTTTATTTAATATTAATAAAATATTAAATCAATATAAGGATAACATATCCAATTAATGGAATCTATATCAAATTAATACGCTATATTATTAAAATTATCATTTATTAATATTATGACAATAATTAAATATTAATTTAAAATTAATAAAAAATGACAATAATGTTTAGGAACCAATGCCAAAAAAAATTAATACATTGGAGTAGGAAAATAGAATATAAATGACTATATATAAATCTAAGTAAAATCTTAGAGCAAATTATATATTTAACAATTTTAAAATTAAATTTATTAAAAATTTATAGTTATTCAATAGTATATGAAGAATTTTATGAACCAATTCGAAAAAAAATTAATACATTGGAGTAGGAAAATAGAATATAAATGACTATATATTAATCTAAGTAAAATCTTATAGCAAATTATATATTTAACGTAGATTTTAAAATTAAAGTTATAAAAAAATTATAGTTATTCAATCACTCACTTGGCAATTTATAAATCAACTAGAAGAATCTTTCGACCCGTGCGATGCACAGGGATTAACTTTCAAAAGGTTCTCCGGTTACTATTTTAATATAAGTATACTAATAAAATAGTTTTTAAAAAAAGTAAATACAAATTACAAATAATGAGGAGAACGAGAGAAATTCTTACCTCATAATAGATTTAAAAAAATAATAGCAAATTTGGAAGATCAATTCACATTTCTAAACACCTTCTTGTAAACGACATTTGTAGCCTTATTCGTGAGTTCTCCATTCGAATCACAAATTAAGAATTTCAATCCTGCTCGATTAGTGACTCTAGAAACTTCAACATATAATTTTCTTTTTAATTGTCATCCTAGTGTTTTTATCCATTTATACCATTCATTAATTATAATCTCATTAATTATAATTGATTAATTTATATTTATATTATATAAATTAAAAAAAGAATGAGAAGATATAGAGATAAAGTCAAATAAATAATAGTAAATTAATATCATTAAATAGGGTTATATTAGGTAAAAAAAAATATTTCTTAAGAACTGTAAAAATCATATAAACAATTAAAAAATATTGGAGGGAGTATATTTTTTAAATTAAACATTTACAACAAGTAGCTAATAGAGTTAAATTGTGGGTATTGAATGTGATTTAGTTAATGAAGTTAAATAGTTGAATAATTAAGTGAAGTTCAGTTATTTCAGATTCACTAAGTTTAGTTTAGTCATTTTAATTTTTTTTTATTCATATTTCAATATTTTAAGATATAGGTGAAAATTTATTATTGAATATGGTTAGAAGCTACAAAAATCAACATGTTATATATCATGAAAATGTTATATATATATGTTCAAGGAACACATTATATAATAAATTTTGATGTACAAACCTGAAATACAGAGCAATTTACGAATTTGAGATAAGTTTTTGGGTGAGAATTATTCTGCAAAGATAACAGGGGGAATGGACCGGGTAATACGAAATTGGGATATGATGAGGGATAAGAATCTGAACTACAGAGAAACTTACAAAATTGGATCACGAAGAGGGATGAGAATTACTCTGCAAAAAATAGGCCACAAACAACGATTTATCAAATTGATGAATTCTGATACTGCAAAAATATAAAAGATCAATATAAGCAATGTAAAGATATCAGGGCAAATGGATCGGGTTATACGAATTTGGCATATGATTAGGGATAAGGGATAAGAACCTGAACTACAGAGAAACTTACGAATTTGAAGCACAAAGAGGGATGAGAATTACACTGCAAAAAATTGGCCACAAACAACGATTTATAAAATCTATGAATTCTGATACTTCAAAATTATAAAGGATCAATATAATCAGTGTAAAGATAAAAGGGAGAATGGACCGGGAAATACGAAATTTGGATATGATGAGGGATAAGAATCTGAACTAAAGAGAAACTTACGAATTTGGAGCACGAAGAGGGATGACAATTGCACTGCAAAAAATAGGCCACAAACAATGATTTATCAAATTGATGAATTCTGATACTGCAAAATTACAAATGATCAATATAATCAGTGAAAAGATAGCATGGGGAATGGACCGGGTAATATGAAATTGGGATATGATGAGGGATAAGAATCTGAATTACAGAGAAACTTACGAATTTGAAGCACGGAGAGGGATGCCAATTACACTGCAAAAAATAGATCACAAATAATGATTTATCAAATTGATAAATTATGATATTGCAAAAATATAAATGATGAATATAATCAGTGTAAAAATAATAGGGGGAATGCACCTGGTAATAAGAATATGAACTACAGAGAATTGAAAGAATGAATTTGGGTCACGAAGATGGATGAGAATTACACTGCAAAAAATAAGCCACAAACAACTATTTATAACATTGATAAATTCTGATACTGCAAAATTATAAAGGAGCAATAAGATCAGTGCCAAGTTAACTGGGGGTATGGATTGGGGAAGACAAATTTGACATATGATGAGGGATAATAATCTGATCTACCGCGAAACTTACGAATTTGGGATACTTACGAATTTGGGGCACGATGAGGGATGAGAATTATCTTGCAGAAAATAGGGCAGAATAAACGATTTATCAATTTGATAAATTCTGATACTGCAAAATTATAAATGAGCAATAAGATCAGTGCCAAGATAATTGTGGGTATGGACTGTAGAATACGATAAGAGAAAAATACACGAAACCATATAGAAAACTGAAAGAGATAGAAACTTACGGATTTGGAAAAAGAGAATCGATATTCTGAGATTGTTGAATTCAGAAACTGCAAAAAAAAATATATCAGTATAATTATACAAACCCTAAAAACATGAAAACCTAACTGAGGAAGATGAAATGAGAATAAGATATGCCAACCTTGTGAATGAGAATGAGAAGACAAATAAGCGAAAAATAATGTACTGAATGTTATGAATATTATTAATTAGTGAATGACTAGTTTATCCTTTATTGGCGAACAAGACAGAAACCCTACTTTGTATCCTATATAAAGGGGTATCCCTATATGAATAGAATAACAATTCATAAGAATTCTATTCTCCTCTCATATTGTCTCTCTTTCTACTATATTATTCTCTCTCAATTCTCTTGAGTTTATAACACGTTATCAGCACGAAAGCTCAACCGCGTTCTTCATCGAAGTTCTACCTATCCAAGATCCGAACTCCAAGGCAAGAATTTATATGTTTGTTTATATTCATTAATAATTATAAATATATCTACTTCTTCTCCCTTCTTCTTAAATTCATATGTTCCCGAAGAACATTATAATCTGAAGTAATATCATATGTTCCCGAAGAACATTATAATCCGATATTCTTGAAGTAATATCAAATTAATTATGTTTAATTATGCTTAGTAAATTAATTAAATTTTTAATGTTCCTGAAGAACATTGTGACATGATATTAAGAAATATCAAAATTAAATGTTCCTGAAGAACATCGTGATATGATATTCCTGCAGAAATATCAATATCAAATTGATTATGATTATATACTAATAATCTCGAATAATATTTTTGAAAATTCACCGTCAAAGATACACTAGCTTTGTGGAAAATTTTAAAAGAAAGATACGATCACCCGAAGTTGGTCATACTACCAAAACGTGGTATCATGAAAGTAACTTCTCAATTAAAATTATGTGGTAAAACTATAACTTATGAAGATGAGAAAACATACTCTAGTTTTCATGTGTCGAATGTGCTCCTGCAGTAGCAATATCGACAAAGAGGCTTTACCAAATATTCTGAATAAATTGGTTGTGGAAAAATCATGAAGCCCGACTCACAAGTTTGAGTCGCATTATAATTTGATATCCTGAAGTATTATCAAATCAATTATTGTTAATATATTAATTAAATTGAATGTTCCTGAAGAACATATATTTCTGGTTTAAATATTATATTGATCGTTCTGGAAGAACACCATGATTTGATATTATAGATAAAATATCAAATTAAATTGCTCTTGTAGTAGCAATAAGTTTTAAATATTCCCGAAAAATATTATTATATGATATTCCCGCTGAAATATCAAATCAATGGCTTATGATGTAACAATTATTATTATTAATTGCTCCCGAAGAAGCAAAGTTCAAACCTTAAATGTTTTTAATAAAGTTACATCAAGATACTCATAGTAGCCAAATTCGATTGTTCTCGTCATATGAATTATCCCTGAAGGATATATTTTGAAAATTGAGAACAAATGTACAATGTGGATACTCATGAAATATCGAAAAACTCGATTTTTAAGAAAATTATATATTGAGATATATTTTGATCCCCGAAGGATTATTGGTAAAGATATTGTATCCCCGAAGGATCATTGGTTAATATATAATGTTATCCAAATGATGACATGTTAATAGAGGGCTCCCGAAGAGCTTTACTAATTATCTCCGGAAGAGCTTTACTAATTATCCCACGAGTGCTACAAATGTACTTAAAAATAAAGATGATGCATATCATGATTGTGCGTGGAAATGAATGAAACATTTCTCATCTGCGAATTAATTTGAAATATGCAACTTATATTCATATCACCACTAAAGTGTATTTTTATAAACGGGCATAATATCTCGAGCCCACGATCCAGAAGATCGATTTATAGCAATTACACTGATTTGCATATTTAAGGAAGATCATTTCTCGGCATAAGGGGGAGATAAGAATATAAAAGATAGAAATGCCGAGAAATTTCATTGAATGAAAACGATCTTCAATTCTAGATTCACGCATCAATCAATTGAACCCGAAGTTCATTAAAATAAGTGACTTGCAATATTCAGCAAGTAATCTGCCAAATTCATTTACATATTAATGAAGGTGTGACAAAATCAAATATATTTGTGATATAATGAATTATAAGAGTTCAAAAGAGATCAACCAAAATGATGATTCTAATATACGCCGGAAGCGTAGTAGATCGATCTGAAAATATAAAATAAATCCGCGGAAAAACAAAGAAATTAAGTCACCCTCAAAATCTCCTGAAGAGAGTTAGATGGAAATCTCATTGAAAAAGTATGTGCACATGATAATAGAAAATCATGGGATTGCGGAACAACCAAATTAAATATTATGGGAAATACTTTGGTTGATATATTGAATTGTCATCAACATAGAAAAATAGAAAGTCGACATATTGAGTTGCTCTAGAAAAATTGGATCCAAAACTTAAATCAATGATAGTGTGCCAGCAGCACTAAAGAAAATAGAAATGAGCAATTGAGGTTGAGCATTACTCGCTGGATCAAACTATTATCCCAGAAGGATATACGTGGGTGTTCGTAAGAAAAACGAGTAATGATGTGGTGAGATATAAAGGCGAGATTAGTTGCTCAAGAGTTTTTCGAAGAAACTCGATATTTTAAAGATGACATTAAGTTCCGCTACCTTATACTTTTGGCAGCAACAAAGATAAATATAGATATGCATGAATGTATGATTTGATCATGTAAAAGTCATTAGAAAGGTACATACATGAAAATCCTAGATAGATTTTAAGATTTCTGAAATGAAAGGAAATGAAAATCAGAACATGTACAGTATCATATTACATATGGACAAAAATGATATTGAATATAAGGTCCCGAAGACCAGTGGTTGCACTCTTTTTCCCTCTACTAAGTTTTTGCCCACGGGGTTTTCTTAGTTAAAGGTTTTTAATGAGACAATCACCACAATATAAATGTGAATGTCATGTACTCTTTCCTCGAGTATTTTTTCCTACAGGGTTTTATAACGAGGTTTTTAACGAGACATGTACATCACTCGATAATTAATGAGGACATTAGAATGTTCCATATGAATTTGTTTGCGAGATAAACTGAGATATTGAACCTGAAGTTCAAATGATTGTAAATTGAAGTTCACATTATTGTTCATTTGTCAAGAAATGTATATTGAACACTAGACGCATCTAAAATACTCCAGAAGAGTTACCGGCCGGTTATAGCAATAGCGAATGCTCTAGTCAATATAGATGTCTGGTAAAGGCATGTCCCTGAAGGACGAAAAATATACAATAATACAAATGAATGTGAAACTCAACAATTCGAATGTTGGGTCATGAAAACCAAAATTTATATTTGAATAACTAAGTTTTTCGGTTTTATTAGTTACAGGTTTTAATGAGATTGATTGATCACAAAGTCAAAGATCTTCGGTGATTACAATCAGGGGAGCAAGTTGTACTCTTTTTCCTTCGTCGAGGTTTTATCCCACTGGGTTTTCCTGACAAGGTTTTAACGAGGCAACAATCCTGTAAATAGTCATTCAAGGGGGAGTGTTATGAATATTATTAATTAGTGAATGACTAGTTTACCCTTTATTGGCGAACAAGACAGAAACCCTACTTTGTATCCTATATAAAGGGGTATCCCTATATGAATAGAATAACAATTCATAAGAATTCTATTCTCCTCTCATATTGTCTCTCTTTCTACTATATTATTCTCTCTCAATTCTCTTGAGTTTATAACACTGAATTAGTAATTGGAATAGTTGACCAGAATTAAATGATATAGAAGATTGAGGATGGGTAAATTGAGCATTCCTATTGGTCAACAAAATCTCAGATTTGACAAAGAAATTTAAAAATAATTAATAAAGTATAGTAATCTTATGAGAAATGTTATTAAAATTTCATTTTATATATATATATATATATATATATATATATATATATATATATATATATATATATATATATATATATATTCATTTTTTACCCGCGTGAATAAGTTAATTATAAGAGAAATTTTGGATAAAGTTAATTTTTTAAAGTTTCGATAAAATTAAGTAAATCATCTTTATCTAATTACGAGTAAGAGCAATATATTTAATATTATTTCAATTTTATTAATTTAAACATTAGTTACTAAAATTTAAATATTATATAAAGATAAAATTAAGTAAATCATCTTTTTCTAATTACGAATAAGAGTAATATATTTAATATTATTTCAATTTTATTAATTTAAACATTAGTTACTAAAATTTAAATATTATATAAAACACACGTTTATTACACTATTATCTAACTAATCTTTAAATTAATCTAATAAATAAAAAATCTAAAAAAATTAAACATTAAATTTTAAGCGTAAATTTATAGAGCGTGTTGTTTTGGGGATTATTAATAATAACTAAAAAATATAAATTTTTTTACTAAGTTGTTCGGAATTTATAGTATTAATAGAAATACAAAACTGAAAAATATGTTTTAAATGAAAAAAAATATGAATAAGGAACTTACAATTAAACTAATTGTAACTCATTTTTATTTTAAACAATTTATTTCATCCTCAATAATTCAATTTAAATGACGCGAGTCTTTTTGATCTGTTCAGATTGCTTGCAAACTTTTTGAAAAACCTTTTGAAAATATAATGGACTTTTCATTTTAATTGTAAGTCACTGAGACCTGTTTTTTTCTGAAGAATAAGTCCCGAAACCAATTTATTTCATCGTCGCCGCCGCAAGGAGAAATAATGGACTTTTCCAAATTGTCGTACGGATCAAATTCGAGGATAAAGGAGTCATCTTTTTCCTCCGCCGCGTTCTTAATCTGTGATTTATTCTTCAGGAAAAAAACAGGTCTCAGGGAAGAGAAGTTGGTTTCGGGAGAAGGTGAGGGGTCGTCGATATCAATTACTTGGACTTGTTTATTCTGCCATGTTCAATTTTTTTTTCTAGGTTAAACTTATCAATTAAACTAAATAAATTGATCAAACGAATTCAAATGTATAAACTGATCAAATTGATACAGCTGTATAAACTAAATAAATAGAACTCACGAAAATTAAAAAAATATTAAATTCTAGTAAATATCATCTTACTTTTTTTTTGTCTCCCACCAGATAGCTTCTGGAGAAAAAATCATATAAAACAGTCATATTGATCAAAATATGCAATAAAACATTCTACAATTATTCGACTCGTTAATTTGTTAACATGATCTAAGATGTTAATATAAAAAATTAAATAAAAAAAAAAACAATATCATAGTGAAACTGCACAAAATCAAATTGCAATTCGAAAGGTCCCTTCTCAAATCTCAATAGGCTCTTCAAGGATTACCTTATCCCCAAAATGCACTATATGCACCATTCACAACCAAAATTCTAACAATTGCAAAAAAAAAAAACAAAAAAAAAACACACAATAATCGTACACTTTCGAATACTGCAATAAATTACAACAATGATTAAATTGAGCAAAACTAAGAACCAACTAATTACATCAAATTCTCTAAAGGCCCTGCAATACATATATATAGCATCAGTCCTGAAAATGGCTACAATAGCCAACCAAAAATTAAACAATAATAGTAAATCAATATTAATATTCTAACTAATTATAATACTTCATGGTTGCTTGAAGCAAAAAAGTGTAGAAAGCACGAAAATACCTAAATTGATGTGTCGCCTTAAGACTTAACAGACTGTACCATTCGATCCTCCTCTCCAAATACCTTAACCTACTAAAAAAATTACAAATCAAAATCAGTAGATTCAAAAACGAATTTAGGCTTAAAAAAGTGTTGTAACGTAGATACTTAGAAAAATAACAGAGCCCATCCGGCTTGCACATGATCGGTGTCGAGATTACTATGAATAATTTGGAGCCCATCAGGATTCAAAAGAATGCTATGAATAATACGAACAATTATATGTGTAAATAATAAAAGAAACAACATAAATTAGGAATAATATGAGGAGATGATATAAATATAACAAATCAACATCACAAATCGATGAATGAAAGAAGAAAAAACATAACTTGCGATATCATATTTAAAAGGAAAAGAAAGAAAACAAAACCGAATAGAGGGCCTCAAGATCAGCACATACAACCAAAATATAATTAAAAGGTTGAACCCACTTGTACCACTCTCTTAACGTCTATTATTTCAGCAGGTTGCATTGGAGCATTGAAATACTTACCCTGTTAACCATAAATGAAAGTATTAAGTTGGAAATTTAACCAAAAAGGGATAAAAAAGGAAACTGCTACAATGTGAATTAAGAGGAGAATAAGCAAGAACTAAGAACTGCTTTTTACCCTAAAGAAAACTTAGATTAACATGACGAATAGTAAGGAAAGAATAACTCTACTGCTTATTTATTTATTTATTGTTCCAAAGAGAAGAGAAACAAACTTGAAATTCATTTAGCTCTTCATCATTGAGAGCACCATCCATATCTGTCCACTCTAGATTGATGTACTTTTCAAAAATCTCCTAATGTCTATCAAATGAAATACTCCCAGAGCGAGTTTGTTAATAATTATCCATGCATATCTATGAAATGAACTAAAAAAATAATTTTCAAAAAAAAAATCAAATTTTACCTTATAATTATAATCCTCGATGGATGAACTCACAGAACGATTACCGTATTCGATGAATTGAAGGTGTGACCAAACCCCTAAATGCACCTTTAAAAAAAATAATAAAATAGAAAATATTAGGAAAAATAATTACAATCTCACATGGCCAAAAAGGTAATTGCAATTACTGAGAATATTCTAAAAAATGAAGTAGTACTTAATTGATAACTCAAGAAAACACTTGGAATATGCAAATGAAAATTTCAAATCACATGCAAAATAAAATTTAGTAGAATTGAAATCTAACTAAAATTTGGGCGAAAAATTAAGAAATTAGAGGAGAAAATTATGTATCCAGAAAAGAGGGTTGCGGCGAAGATGATATCAATCATCATTTCTGTGAGAATCGCTCATCCAGAAACCACCTCCGAATCGATCCCACATCTTAATTTTTAATCAAATTATTAATTTTTAAGTTTGTCACATTCTTAATTTTTAATTTATTTTATTCATGTATTTGTATTTATATTGATAAATAAAATAAAATAAAATATATTGAAAGTGTTTTTCAATATTAATGTTCAGAAAGGGACGGTCATTTTTTCCCCTTGCCTTTCGTATATAACCCGGATGTAGTTCAAGGTAAAGCCGGGTTTTATTATTGAAGCTGCAATATAATGATTGACCAACACCAAAAGCATAAGGACTCACCTTGGAGAACCTTGATGCCTATAAGGAATCGGACCAAGCATGGATTTCAAGGCTACAACAGCCTTCTCCGCAGCCTAGTGAGAACAGTTTCGAGTTAAAACCGAGAAAAAATAATAAACAAATATAACATGTAA
This sequence comes from Euphrasia confusa, assembly GCA_954870475.1. Classification (NCBI taxonomy): domain Eukaryota; kingdom Viridiplantae; phylum Streptophyta; class Magnoliopsida; order Lamiales; family Orobanchaceae; genus Euphrasia; species Euphrasia confusa. Next base: position 21,456,526 of record OX940966.1, read on the forward strand.
TGTAACATTGAATTACAATACCTCTGACTTAGCTTCATCCCATGTTAGTCCAATTCCCTTGTGTTGGAAATCGATACAACTCCATCATCTTGCCCATTATTTGACCATTAACTTCAACCTAAATGCCAAAGCAGGAAAATAATTAGCTAACAATAATTTTTCATGCACTTCTATTGGATTTTCCCACTTCTCTGGGTATAAGAAGCTCCATGAACCCATTTCACGACAATAATTAAGTTTGGAATGCTACACCAAAGAACTCGATCATGCACTGAAGAATCGACTATTTACAAAAGGCATGTCAAATAGAATCAATGAAATGTGAACAACCCAAAACCAAACAAATGAAACCCTTGGAGACTAATGATATCAATTTTTAAGATACTTACCAACTCTTTGAGTGCAGCAATTGGTCATGTTTGCCTCTTACATGCCTCCAATCTTGGGTCTGATTACCAAACCTACTCCAATCTCCGGGCTCATAGCTTGAATTAGGTCTAAAATGAGACAAGTATTTATATACAAAGAAAAGTTTTGTGACGATCAGAATCAACTTACGAAGCATACTAAAATCCAGAATATTAAAATATTATAGAGAAATTATACCACAGCCTATTAATTTCTATTGTCAGGAAAGTAATTAATATTGAATGTTACCAGCTAAATATAAAAGAGATCCTTCAGCAGCCTGCAGTTGTGCTTCCCTTCTTATTCTACCGATTGCTTCGCCAACTCTCTCCCCTGCGAAAAAGACCTGCGGAAGATAAACCGATATGTACGACCCCTCTCGAGTCCATTGGACCGAGCTGATACCATTGTTCGGCCCCAGGTCACACAATTTCGTCACCTATTAATCATCGGAACTCAGAATCAGACGATCAATGCACAATTAAAAGTTTATACACTAAACGGAAACTCACTTTACTAATCGAAACACTCCTCTCCATAGATAAACGCAAGTGCCCAATCCCACATCAAGGACATTCTGAGAAGACCAGTCGACCAAGTTGAGATAGAAATCATCTTGAAGAGACTGTGCATCCAAAACCTTCAACGATTCACTTTCAGAATTTTCGTTTATCGATAAATGAACACGGCATAAACATGAATGTATGTACCTTATGAGGCGTCTTGGGAACCTTCCTCGGTGGCCTCAGAGGGGTCGACGCCTCCCCGGAAACCCCGCTGTCCTGCCGCAAAATCGAGGGCGAAAACGGAGAATTAGGGCTGGAGGAATGCTGCTCGGTCCTGAACCTCAGCATATTTTTACTCGGGCTCATCGCGGTCGGCGAGCCCCCTTTAGAACCACCACCTGCAGAGAAATCGAAAGAGGCAAAATCAGTCCCGAAAAGCTCGGATTCAACGCCCAATGTAAAGTGGTGGTTCAATCTGCAAAAAAGAAACCGTGATTAGGATAGAACCACAGCGATATCGAAAAATAAAGGAATAAAATTGCGATAAGATGAAAATAAAAATCATGAAAGAACACGAAGTTCAGTGAAAGAAAACTGGGGGTATGGATTGGGGAAAATTGATGAACTCTGAAGGAAGTTTAGGGTTTAGGGTAAAGTGGGGTATGGACTGGGGAAAATTGATAAATTCTAAGGACACGTTCTTTTGGACTTTTTCAGTCCAGTTCAGTTCAGTTCAGATCGGTTCAGTTCAGATCGCTTCAGTTCAGTTCAGTTCAAAATAAATTAAAATAAAATAAACCAAAAATAATTTGAATCTATAATTTTAAATATAAAATCTAGTTACGTCGTAATATTATTAATATTTTTTAAAAAATATTTAATAATTTATACAAATTATTATTATTTTTATAAAAAACCAGTTCAGTTCAGTTCAGATCGCTTAAATTCAGTTCAGTTCAGTTCAGTTCAGATCGCTTTAGTTCAGCCAGTTTCAGTCCAAAAGAACAGGTCCTAAGACTGATAAATCGAGAAAGAGCAGGGATGGACGTATGGAGCAAGAAATTAAGTGGGAAGAAAACTGGGCGTATGGACGAACAAAATCGATTTGGTGAATTTTAAATCTAAATCTTCAAAAAAAAAATAGCAAACACACCAATAAATTTAAGGTACCTCACCAACTGAGAAGAAGAGTAAGGATGCTGCAAAAATCAAAAATAAAAATAAAAACAGATTAAATGGATACGAAACAAAAACTTTAAAATCATTGATTTTAAAAAGAACAGATTCAGAAAAAACATGAGAATGCAAAATCTGAATAGAGCAAGAATTTCAGTGGGAAGAAAACTGGGCGTATGGACGAAGAGAATCGATTTGGTGAATTTTAAATTTAAATCTTCAAAAAAAAAAAAAAAATAGCAAACTCACCGATCTTGCGCACGAAGAGGGACGATAAAGAACTGCAAAAACATTTCCAGAACGCACAATATATATATTTGATGAATTATGATACTGCTAAATTATACAAACCCTACAAAATGAATACCTAATCGAAGAAGATGAGATTAGAATGAGATTTGAAAGTCTTTCTCAGGAAGAGAAGAATGAGAAGATGAAGAAGTGGAAATAATAAATGGAATATGGAATAAGAATATTTGACCGAATTAAATGACGTAGAAGATTGGGGATGGGTAAATTGTGCATTTTGATTGGACAATAGAAATCTAGTTGGCAAAATTGAAGCATTTCATTGGCTATCGGAATGCAATAGAAAAAATGAGAAAAAATTGAGGATGGGTAATCTGATTAGACAATAGAAATCTATGTGATAAAATTGAAACATTTCATAATTGGCTATTCAACCAAAATTAAGATTCAGTAATTATATAGTACTCCCTCCGGCCATTAATAGATGTCATACTTTGCTGGACACGGAGTTTAAGAAAATTGTTATTTTTGTATTTTTTAATTGAAAAGTAAAAGGTAAAAATATATTTTAAAAATGAAAAGTAAAGTAGTTGTGAGTAAAGTTTATATATTTTAAAAATGAAAAGTAAAGTAGTTGTGAGTAAAGTTTAAAAAGTAGGTGGGGTAAAGTAGAATAAAATTGTATATTAAAATGAAAAAGTTAGAATAATTATTTCCTTTTTTGGGGTGTGTCAACTATTTATTAGACACCCCAAAAAGGAAAGTATGACAACTGGGTTTGGATGGAGGGAGTAATAGATAAGTTGGAACCCAAATAATTGAATTGACCAGACAAAAAAAAACGGCGATCGCCTAACCCAAAATCCACCCGCGCCTAAATTATAATCCCCGCCTCCGATCACTATTCATCGGGAGAGAATTGCTGGTCGCAAAATCCATGTCGCCGTCGGAGCAGCTAACCGGCGAGAGGACCGTGGCTTTGCTATACCTCGTTCGAATTATTTTCTCCACCCCTCACGCTCTCCTCCCGGAAGCCTTCTCTCTCCGTTCTTTCCATTTTTCCATCGGGTTGAGATCTCCGCCGATGACGCATCCAATCCTCTGTCGCGCTACTTCAGAACCAGGTTTTGATTGATTTTGTTCATTTTATGCGATTCACCATTTTACGAGCCTTTGGTCCTTTTGTTGGATTTCGTGTTTCGATTTGGTTGTGATCATGCATTGAATTATATTATGCCATATCATTTAAGATCTGTTTGAAATGATGGTTTAATTCATTTTACGATGTCCCGATTCCATTGATTTTCCTGCATATCTGGGCGTTGTGATTAGGTGTGCAGTTATTAATTTTGTTGAGACTTGAGACTCCAAACCATTTTAATTCCCCCCGTAGAGAATTGAATACGTGGTGATCATAATAATTGTAGTTTAAATATCAAGCTTATTAATACTCCAGCAGCTTAGGTCGGTTGAAAGAATGTATTCAATTGGCTCGTGCATCAACTTTAATAGGATGTTGATTTGAAAAATGGATGTAACAGGCTTGGCACATCATCTGGGATATTCTTGGGCTCAGTCACACTGCCTGGCCTCCTGGTCTCGAGGTTGATACAGACGCTGAGAGCAGAGGCATTGCAGGAAGTTGGAATCGAGGGTACGCCGTCATGTTACTTTGAAGCTCATTTGTATTTTTCGTATGGAAGCTTTGTATTACTGAATAAACTAATAAAATAAAACAATAACTTACTCTTCATTTATTTTTTTAAACGCCCAAGTCCTAAAGAAAACAATTTTATATTTTTAATTTTTTTCTTCCTTGAATTTTATATTCTCAAGGCATGTACGTGTTGTCAAGATTATTACAAGAGATGAATGGGGTTATATTTTAGTTTGAAGTTGTATCCAAGCTACGTTTTAATATTTTATTATTATTCTTAACCTGATCTATCAACTATTTTTCTTGCATTTTTCTTTCTAAATGACCTTGAAATTCGTCTTCTTTTTTTAAATAGTTTATTGGGATAAAATTTAATTCACCTTGAGCTTTTACAATTTAAAGATATCCAACCACATATTTTATTATATAATTTAAATTAAGAAATTGTTTTACTGAGTGTTGGTGGAATGGATTCACTGACCTTTTCCATGAAAGGAGAAACATTTAAAATAAAATTGCTGACTTTTATTAGCAATTACTCTAGCTATATCTGAATTTGGCATTCATGGCAATCTATTGAGTTTCAATATTTTCAGAGTTAGAAGAAAAAGGGAAAGGCGGCGATTTCTATTATGAGCGCTTAGGGATTGCAGCTCCCGTTGATGGGACTTAAATACTGCTGTAACCCTAATGTCCAACGGTCCGTACAAAGGAGGCAAGTAATAAACAAATATTAAAGAGTAGATACAAAACGACATCGTATTTGAATGAAAACCTAATCAGAATTAGGGTCTTGGAACGACGTCGTATGGAGCTCAATTTGGGCAGCAAATTAGGTCATCGAATGACGTCGTATGAGTCTTCAATTGGGAGCGAATTTAGGTCATAGAAGCGACGTCGTTTGGCACAATGAATTGGGGAAAAACAATACGTCTTAATACCCCCCCGCAATCGGAGCGGCGCTGACATGCAACGAAGAACGGAGGCGCGCGAACGGTTGAGCCGGCAACGCCTTGGTGAAGATATCGGCGATCTGAGAATGGGCCGGAATATGATGAACGGAAATGGCCTTCGATTGGATTTTATCCCGGATAAAATGAAGATCGATTTCGATATGTTTCGTTCTCGCTTGAACAACTGCATGGGCTGACATATATACAGCACTAATGTTGTCTACCCATATGACCGGAGGTTGAACGGGAAGAGCACGCAGTTCAGTCAGAAGAGATTTGATCCATAAAACTTCTGAGATTGCATTGGCAAGACTGCGATATTCGGCCTCAGCACTTGAACGGGATACGGTGTGTTGCTTTTTGCAGCTCCATGCAATTAAACTGCTGCCAAGGAAGACACAGTGACCGGATGTCGACCGGCGATCATCAAGGTCTGAAGCCCAGTCAGAATCAGCATACACTGTGAGGGTGAGATGAGGAGATTTAGACAGCTGCAGGCCATGGTTGTTGGTGGTAGAAAGATATCTAAGCAGTCGTTTAACTGCCCTGAAATGAACATCTGTGGGTGCTTGCATGTACTGACTTAATTTATTGACAGAAAATGAAATGTCTGGTCTGGTAATGGTAAGGTATTGTAAGCTACCAATCAACATACGATAGTGAGAAGGATCAGAATAAGGGATACCTGTGTGTTTGGATAAGGTATTAGAACTGACCATTGGGGTAGGAACCCCTTTGGCCTGTGATAAACCAGATTTCTGGAGAAGATCAAGGATGTATTGATGTTGAGAGAGGTGAACACCATCAGCATTATAAGTTACTTTAATTCCTAAGAAAAAGTGAAGGGCTCCAAGATCTTTGAGAGAAAAGGACTGGGAAAGATCATTAATCAATGTGTTAATGGCAGTGGATGATGAACCAGTGATGATTATATCATCTACATATACCAGGACAAAAAGTGTGAGAGAGGGAGTATGTTTAATAAAAAGTGATGTGTCAGCTTTGGAGCTTGTGAATCCCAAGTGAGAAAGGACTGTATTCAATTTCTGGAACCAAGCTCTAGAAGCCTGTTTTAAACCATAAATGGCCTTGTTGAGTTTGCAAACAAGATGTTCCTGCCTTGGAATCTCAAAGCCAGGAGCCTGTTTCATGTAGATGCGATGAACAGGATCTAAAGAACCATTTAAGAAGGCATTATCCACATCTACCTGCCTTAGAGGCCAACCCTTAGAGACAGCAATGGTTAATATAATCCTGATAGTTGTTGGTTTAATTACAGGACTGAAAACATCTTGAAAATCAATTCCAGGTAATTGTGTGTAACCCTTTGCCACAAGTCTTGCCTTGTGTTTAAAAAGGGTACCAGAAGCATTTTTCTTTAGCTTAAAAACCCATTTACATCCAATGATGTTTCTGTTGGGAGGTGGAGGGACAAGAGTCCAGGTTTGATTTCTCATAAGAGCTTGAAACTCAGAGTTCATGGCAGCCTTCCAAGCAGGTACCATAAGAGCTTTAGAGGGATCAGAGGGTTCAACAGTAGAGAATTGTTCAGTTGTAAAAACTTTGGGCTTATAGATCCCTCTCTTGGCTCTGGTTTGCATATGGTGTTGATTTTGTTGTGGGGGTGGTGGCTGATGCACTGGCACCAAATCAGGGAGCTGAGGTTGCAATATTGGATGGTTTGAACTGGAAGGTGTTGGGGAAGCCACAGGTTGATTGATTAAATTATTTTGTTCAGAAGGAGGAGAATTTGGTTCAGTGGGTGGGTGAGGTGATGGTGGAGGATTGGGATTAGCTGTGAGATTGTTTATGTTGGAATAGGTGACCGGCGTGCCAACGGTTGGCCGAGCGGTTAACCGTATTCCGTTATATAACGGTTTATTTCGTTAATTAATGAAACCTATATTAATGGCATATACTATATCTTCTCCCAATGTTAAATCATAGATATAGTCCTGTACAGTTACACATGTTGTATGAATTCGGTTTTGTGGAAACCGAGAGATAATTCTGTTAACGCAACGTAACTGGTCAAACTCAGTTCCTAGTCGATGGGTTACGCCAATAACAAGGATACCCGACCTTTCCCCCTTGAGACTAGCACTTAGTGTATGTGGGCTAATCTCGAGCCTCGGTGTTGGGACATCGACATACTTGAGTGGGTGCTCACTGTTGATGAGTTCACTGAACCCCCTCTCCCTGGAATCTCTAAGTGGTTATCACTGATCGAGTAGAGAATTCCATAATATAGTTGTACACAATTAATCCTTAAGACCCAGACATCACCGTGACTTCATCAGAGGACTAGCTGTATCGTGACGTGTCTCTGATTCCCTGGAAAGGGAGTAAGTCGAAAAAGGAGACAATGTTCGTGCAGTTCGAAATCTGATGTGAAGTCTGTGCATGGTAGTAGGGGATCTGATCGCTTGATATAGATCATGGATGTCCTGTGTGTTCTGATGGTTCGTAGTCCCGGAATCTCTGGCCAGAGTTGAATAGTGAGGTGATTAGAGAAATGTGTTTCTCTGAATCAATCACGACTGGATTTTACGAAACCTAGAACGTACGCACAGTTATCAAACTCAACAAGAGATCTCGATTAACCAATATCTCTAGTTTGATCGGGACATATGTATCGGAGGGATCGTACTGTACGCTAACTATATTACAAGGTTCTTGCAGGCACTTCATTTGTATCTAGGGAATTAGTGAAGCGTGGCTGCTAGACGCTCGTCACTGATTCGTTGGGCACCGACTTGTTCGGAGATTAAATAATATGATTATTAATCTAAAACTCTTGGGAGTAGTTGAAATAAGAACAATATGTTGTTCGAATCACAATATGTTGTGAGCCCACGGCTAGTTATACACCTGAACCATTGAGGGTCACATTCTCGTGTAAACCGATCCTTGAATACGATCATGTATTAATTAACTGTTAATTAAGTACATATAGTCGGAGGTCAATATGATTGAATCCGAGATTCATAATTGTGATTATGAGTTGGAAATAATAATGAGCTAAAGAAAACGGACACGATGGTGTACACTTTCTATTTTGGGAAATTTCCCGATTTAGCAGTACCCCTGAAATGGGCTTTCCGATTTTGTGAAATTGGAAATTTTTATTTTTATCTCATATTGATGAGAAAATTAAAACGAGAAAGAAAATATAATCGTTATATTTTTCGGAGATGAAATTGATTGTCAATTTTGGAGAAACGTAATGACGGCTAATGTATTGGGCCGGCTAGGGTTAATGGATCTGATCCATTAGGGTTTGAGCCCAACAAGCTCCTTTCTTCACCTATAAAAGGAGCTCCATAGGCATGAGAATTAACACACCAAAGTGAAGAGCTCAAAACCCTAGCCTCACTTTCTCTCCTCTCTCCCTCTCGTCCGCCCCCTCGGCTCCTCCCTCGGAGGACCGCCGACAACCGGAGCCGCCGCCCGCCGCCGCCTAGTGCCGCCGCCGGCAGCCGCCTCCCCTCGCCGGAATCCGATTCCGGCACCGTTTTTCCGGCCCGTTTTTCCCGTCGTATTCACCCTTACGTGTTTCTAGTGCAATACGTAAGTTGGATTACCTATACGAGGTGAAACCTGATTAGACGAGAGACGCCGAAGGAACGCCCGAGCACAGCCCGAGTCGCGCCCGTGCGCTCCAGCCGTGACACACGAGTCCAGCCGAGAGCCCCGCCACTCGCTCGGCTCTCCCCGCACACGACCCGTGCCGTCCCCGCGTCGCATCCGCGCGACTTCCGACGAACCTCGTTTCGTCCGATGAATCCCTGAGGTAATTACGATTAAATTCAGATTTAATTGTTTGCGCTAAGTTGTACAATTAAATTTGATTTAATTGTTTGCGTTAAATATTTGCGCTGTGTACTGGGATTTTTAATTGATAAAGAAAAATTAATTGTGATTAATTAGAATGTCAATTAAATTCAAATTGATTCGAATTAAATAATATGATTATCTTAATTGTCAATTTGAGCAAATGATTATGTGGACATGTTTACTAATTAATTATATATGTGTAATTAATTAATTTGATTAATTTAATTGCACAATTCAAGTTGATTAGAATTAAATAATATGATTATGTTAATTGTCTGCAAATTAATTATGTGCGGATGTTTACATAATCTCAAGTTGATTAGAATTAAATAATAAGATTATGTTAATTGTCAATTTGACGCAAATTAATTATGTCTGCATGTTTGCGTAATTAATTGTAATATATTAATATGATTAATATAATATATTAATATGATTAATATAATTGCGGTAGAAGTAATTATTTTATATGATAATATAATTGCGCTAGAAATAATTAATTTATATGATAAATTTAATTGCGCTAGATTTAATTTATGTAGTATGGGATGCATGAATTAAATATTTAATTATTTGATAATTAAATTAAATGGTGGATTATTTATTCTAATTAGATTTGAATTAAGTCAATTAATGCATGTAATATTGAAAATATGATTTTCAATAAAATAAAATAAATATAATGTAAAATGTTTACATTAATGAAAAACGGTTTTTCATAAAAATTTTTGTTTTCCGCTGCGTATACATGCACGATCCCGAACAGTGGTATCAGAGCGTAGGTTCTGAAATTGATTAATTGTCTACGAATATAATCACCTAAAGCATGCTGTTTGTTGAATTGATTGATTTAATGTTGTTTAATTGGGACTTAGTTGTTTCTATTAAGATATTTATTTTTATCTAATAGATTGAAACAATGCCTAATTTGTTATCAAGTAACAATTCAATGTCGAACATGAATGCACCTCGGGGAGTGATTCATCTAGACTTGTTTTTGTTAAAACAAATTAGAGACATCGAGCCATATGATGGCATGATTCGATGGTCTGCTCGGCTCCCCCCATTTATGGGAGATAGGGTCGCTCGCATGATGAATCGCTGGTTAGAAACTTCGAGTTTCACTTACGAGACATCACGTTTTGATTATTAAGATATTAATAAATTGAAATAGAAAGTAAGTATCAATATTTAATTTAGTGAAATTATTTATTGACCAATTACATAATAGATTTAAATATTCGATCAACAAGGTGATAGATTAATTAATTGATTTAATTGTTAAATCAAGTTAATTAATAGAGCACCATTTAATTTGCATACCTCGTTTTAATTGTGATTAAATGCTATGTGAATTATGTGAGATATATATTGTGATATATGTTATGATCGTATGTGCTCGTTAGGATGACCTATAGAGGACATAGTTGTTAAGAATCAACAATCGATCACTCACTTCATTCTCTCCTGAGAATGTATAACGATTATTCTGATGAGATAACAAACCTATACTCCTCCATTCTCTCCCGAGAATGTATATCAAGCCTTAAAGGAGAACCGATGTGTCGTTCTTTCTCCTTTCCTTCTACCGACAATAAATTATGTGAAAGCCACTTACAAGTAGTATGGTATGCCGTGTTAGCGGGGAGTACTGCTTGTGAGTTAAGCTGTAATTTATTGACATAAGATGGAGAGGTGTTAGCTACGATTCTTTTAAATATGTGTGGTCGGATAGATTAACTATGGGCTTACACATGTTTATTGGAGTCCAACTTTCACTTCTCACATCGGTAGGTCGGTCTTGACACATGGTTGACTTTGAAGGGTACGATTAACGTAGTTCATTGTCATGGTGAGGAAAAGTAATCTTTAGGGTCACATAGAGATGTGATTGAAAATGTTTCTACCTTTAGGTGAATGTAATCGGGCTAGATTAACTACGGGTTATATTCACGCTATTGGACCTAAAGCCCAACTAAGGAAAAATAAGTTTTCCCGTCTGTCTGCTAGAGGATAGCGGAATTCGAAAAATTTAGTGGGAGGCAATTAAATGATAAAGACCAAACATTTAATTGTAATCATTAATAACGAATTATCTCAATGTTAATCTTCTTAATATTTCTCAGTAATATTCTCTAAGATATCCCGTAACATCGATACTCGACCAATCCAAAATCACTGGCCCTAACCATTTGAATTGGAATCTCAATCTTGTGATTTAAAATGATGAGTGCCTCTATGTACTTGAGAATAGATTATTTGATAATCTCACTCAACCTTTGACTGCTGAGGAATGCCACTTATGAGAAGTGGATTTCTAGTTCTTATGAATCGTTCATTATGAACTACAACATGAACAAAGCTCGATCCTTCAATGGATAAGTTGTTCAAGATGTTGATCAAAGAGTCAACCATCAATACGAGAAATTTGTTCTCATTATTGCTTCTTCATGAAAGAAGTGTTCTTCTTGAAGAAAATGACGGAAATGGTTTCCGGTCTAAGCATAAAGATGGATAAAGGTGATACTAGAAGGGCGACTAAGAACAAGGTCAACAAATGAGTTGATGACGCTTGCCATCGTTGTGTGAATAAAGGCCATAGGGCCATAACTGCTAAAATACCTTGGGCAGAAACGTTCTGACAAAGGTTCGTATTGGGTTGTAGTTATTCTATTGTTTTGAACAATTGATTATTTGTTTCGTCTAAATTTAGAAACCTGCTATTAATAGAAATGTTCTATTATTAGATCTTACTTCTATATTTGATATAGAAGGTAAAGGTTTTAATTTTGTTTTGGAAATCCGATTTCCTTTATACAAAAGAAAGCAAATATGATTTGCTAAAGACGATAAACAAATAAACAAGAATGAACTAAACCCAAATATCAGCAATTGATAGAAGTCAAATCCCCGCACAACTTTAGCACGCTAGTTGAGTGTGTTGAAGATCTATTGGATTTGATCCAAACGGAGATGTGTGATCCACTAATGTGTTACTGGTGGGGGTGGTTTTCAACTACCAAATGTACTTATGAAGTACACGTCTCTAATTTTGAAGTGTTCAATAATTTTAGACATCAAAGTAGGAAACCAACTTGGTTGCTATATTACGATATGATCGTGGTAATAAATATTTAAGCACCAAGCTTATTGACTATCTAAAAGAGAATACGATTCTCTGGCAATGGACTCCGTCTGGAACTCCTTAATTGTATTAAGTGTCTTAATGTTGGAATCAAACTTTGTTGGACATTGTTCGATCCACAAAGGGGTTCACCAAATTGTCGACGAAACTGTAAAAGTCCTGCACTTTTGACAGTCGTCCAATTGCTGAATAGTGTTACCACCAAAGCAGTTAAAACCACACCATATGAACTTGGGCACTCCCGTATCCTGCTTGCGTGAAGCGGCTAGTGGGAGATAAGTTGGATAGTAGATCCGGCTTATGCCATTTTGTGGGGTATCCTGAACATTCACAAGGATACCTGTTCTACTATATTTCTAAAACAAAATGTTTGTTTAAAGAAATGTTGCCTTCTTAGAGAAGAAGTTTCTATTCGATAGAAAAGGCAATATAGTAAATCTCGAAATAGTTCGAGAATATGAACCACACTATGAAGTTCAAACACAAGTACTTGGAGATGAACCAATTCAACAAACCACTAATATACCTCTTCATCTATCGGTTCGTAAATCCGAAAATGTTCGGAAGGTACCTGGTAGACGGTTCCATCTTGATAATGATCAAGATAAAGTTGACGATGGATATGATCCAATAAACTTCAACTGATTCGTATTGGATACGAATATGGGACATTGGCTTATTGCCATGAAATTCATAATGGACTGTATGTACTCCAACAAGGTTTGACCTTGGTAGATCCACCAAAGGGAATCGTTCCAAAAGGCTGCATATTGATCTATTAATTATGACGTTGGAGTATATATATAGAAAGGTGTGACCTTTAAAGCAAGGATGATGGCGAAAGAGGTTACTCAAAGACAATGTGTTGTTTTTTAGGTAATCTTTCCATCAGTCGCTATGCTTAAGTCCATTACAATTTTGCTGGCCATTTCTGCATAGTACGACTATGAGATATGGAAAATAGATATGAAGTCTACTTTCCTTGAATGTGATATTATGGAAGAGTTGTAGCGCAGCCGGAAGGCTTCATATTTTCTGGAAAGGAGCAAAAGGTTTGCATACTCCAGCGATCCATTTATGGATTGAAACGAGCATCCCTAAAATGGAACATGTGTTTTAAATACAATAGTCAAAGCGTTGACTTGGTATAAAACTTAAAGGTACCTTGTATTCAAGAAGGTTAGTGGGAGCGCAGTGAAATTTAAGTGTTGTACGTTGATGACATACTAATCATGGGGATGACTGAGTGATGTTGCAGTCAACGAAAGCACGCTTATCCACACGTTTCTCGAATAAAGGATTTGAGCAGAGGCATCCTACGTATTGTGATACGTCACTATAGATATAGATCTAGAAGGATGCAAAATCTTCTCAATCCTTGTACATAGAAACTGTTTCTGAAATGGTTTAGCATGGAAGAATCCTGAAGAGATTCTTGCCAATGTCCAATGGGGTTCATCTCTCGTAATTCGTGTGACTGTAATGTTGATGGAATTCGAGGAGATGAAATGGACAACACATATATCTCCGCACTAGGGAGCATTATGTATGGCATGCTGTGTACTAGACGTGATATTAAAAATGTTGTGAGTGTCACAAGTGAATATCAGTCGAACCCAAGACCGGCTTATTTGAAGTCGTGAAGGACGAAATCCTTGAGCACTAGCAATCAAAAGCATTAAGGAATTGTTCTTAGTCTATGGGAGGTCCGAGTTGAATTTAGAGGTACTTACGAACTCTAGTTTTCAACCGGATGTGGATGACTAAAAGTCGATATCGGGATTCATATTCGAGCTTAGAGGTGGTGTCGTATGCTGGAATGGTTCCTGCAACGACTAATGATTCTACCACGAGAACCTGAATATGTTGCAGCATCTAAAGCTGTAAAAGAGACTGTTTTGGACACGGAACTTTATCCAAATGTTGGTTATAATTCCGGACGCAAATAATCAAGTAACTTGTACTGTGATTATACGGTGTCCTGTAGCAATGCTAAGGAACCGAGATCTCATCAGAAGTCCAAACATGTACTAGAGATAATATCATGTGATCTAAGAGATCAATGACAGAGGTGACGTCTGAGTCGAGAGTGTCACTTCGGAAGATAACTTTGTAGATCCCTGTACCAGGCCTTTATCTGAATATGTCCGCGAGAAACATCGAGGGTCGATGGGACTAAGATTCATGGATAGTTGGCTCTAGGTCAAGTGGGAGATTGTTGGAATAGGTGACCGGCGTGCCAACGGTTGGCCGAGCGGTTAACCGTATTCCGTTATATAACGGTTTATTTCGTTAATTAATGAAACCTATATTAATGGCATATACTATATCTTCTCCCAATGTTAAATCATAGATATAGTCCTGTACAGTTACACATGTTGTATGAATTCGGTTTTGTGGAAACCGAGAGATAATTCTGTTAACGCAACGTAACTGGTCAAACTCAGTTCCTAGTCGATGGGTTACGCCAATAACAAGGATACCCGGCCTTTCCCCCTTGAGACTAGCACTTAGTGTATGTGGGCTAATCTCGAGCCTCGGTGTTGGGACATCGACATACTTGAGTGGGTGCTCACTGTTGATGAGTTCACTGAACCCCCTCTCCCTGGAATCTCTAAGTGGTTATCACTGATCGAGTAGAGAATTCCATAATATAGTTGTACACAATTAATCCTTAAGACCCAGACATCACCGTGACTTCATCAGAGGACTAGCTGTATCGTGACGTGTCTCTGATTCCCTGGAAAGGGAGTAAGTCGAAAAAGGAGACAATGTTCGTGCAGTTCGAAATCTGATGTGAAGTCTGTGCATGGTAGTAGGGGATCTGATCGCTTGATATAGATCATGGATGTCCTGTGTGTTCTGATGGTTCGTAGTCCCGGAATCTCTGGCCAGAGTTGAATAGTGAGGTGATTAGAGAAATGTGTTTCTCTGAATCAATCACGACTGGATTTTACGAAACCTAGAACGTACGCACAGTTATCAAACTCAACAAGAGATCTCGATTAACCAATATCTCTAGTTTGATCGGGACATATGTATCGGAGGGATCGTACTGTACGCTAACTATATTACAAGGTTCTTGCAGGCACTTCATTTGTATCTAGGGAATTAGTGAAGCGTGGCTGCTAGACGCTCGTCACTGATTCGTTGGGCACCGACTTGTTCGGAGATTAAATAATATGATTATTAATCTAAAACTCTTGGGAGTAGTTGAAATAAGAACAATATGTTGTTCGAATCACAATATGTTGTGAGCCCACGGCTAGTTATACACCTGAACCATTGAGGGTCACATTCTCGTGTAAACCGATCCTTGAATACGATCATGTATTAATTAACTGTTAATTAAGTACATATAGTCGGAGGTCAATATGATTGAATCCGAGATTCATAATTGTGATTATGAGTTGGAAATAATAATGAGCTAAAGAAAACGGACACGATGGTGTACACTTTCTATTTTGGGAAATTTCCCGATTTAGCAGTACCCCTGAAATGGGCTTTCCGATTTTGTGAAATTGGAAATTTTTATTTTTATCTCATATTGATGAGAAAATTAAAACGAGAAAGAAAATATAATCGTTATATTTTTCGGAGATGAAATTGATTGTCAATTTTGGAGAAACGTAATGACGGCTAATGTATTGGGCCGGCTAGGGTTAATGGATCTGATCCATTAGGGTTTGAGCCCAACAAGCTCCTTTCTTCACCTATAAAAGGAGCTCCATAGGCATGAGAATTAACACACCAAAGTGAAGAGCTCAAAACCCTAGCCTCACTTTCTCTCCTCTCTCCCTCTCGTCCGCCCCCTCGGCTCCTCCCTCGGAGGACCGCCGACAACCGGAGCCGCCGCCCGCCGCCGCCTAGTGCCGCCGCCGGCAGCCGCCTCCCCTCGCCGGAATCCGATTCCGGCACCGTTTTTCCGGCCCGTTTTTCCCGTCGTATTCACCCTTACGTGTTTCTAGTGCAATACGTAAGTTGGATTACCTATACGAGGTGAAACCTGATTAGACGAGAGACGCCGAAGGAACGCCCGAGCACAGCCCGAGTCGCGCCCGTGCGCTCCAGCCGTGACACACGAGTCCAGCCGAGAGCCCCGCCACTCGCTCGGCTCTCCCCGCACACGACCCGTGCCGTCCCCGCGTCGCATCCGCGCGACTTCCGACGAACCTCGTTTCGTCCGATGAATCCCTGAGGTAATTACGATTAAATTCAGATTTAATTGTTTGCGCTAAGTTGTACAATTAAATTTGATTTAATTGTTTGCGTTAAATATTTGCGCTGTGTACTGGGATTTTTAATTGATAAAGAAAAATTAATTGTGATTAATTAGAATGTCAATTAAATTCAAATTGATTCGAATTAAATAATATGATTATCTTAATTGTCAATTTGAGCAAATGATTATGTGGACATGTTTACTAATTAATTATATATGTGTAATTAATTAATTTGATTAATTTAATTGCACAATTCAAGTTGATTAGAATTAAATAATATGATTATGTTAATTGTCAATCGCAAATTAATTATGTGCGGATGTTTACATAATCTCAAGTTGATTAGAATTAAATAATAAGATTATGTTAATTGTCAATTTGACGCAAATTAATTATGTCTGCATGTTTGCGTAATTAATTGTAATATATTAATATGATTAATATAATATATTAATATGATTAATATAATTGCGGTAGAAGTAAATATAATATATTAATATGATTAATATAATTGCGGTAGAAGTAATTATTTTATATGATAATATAATTGCGCTAGAAATAATTAATTTATATGATAAATTTAATTGCGCTAGATTTAATTTATGTAGTATGGGATGCATGAATTAAATATTTAATTATTTGATAATTAAATTAAATGGTGGATTATTTATTCTAATTAGATTTGAATTAAGTCAATTAATGCATGTAATATTGAAAATATGATTTTCAATAAAATAAAATAAATATAATGTAAAATGTTTACATTAATGAAAAACGGTTTTTCATAAAAATTTTTGTTTTCCGCTGCGTATACATGCACGATCCCCAACAGTTTAGTGGAGCAGGTGGAATGTGAGGTATCAAGTTTGGTAATATGAAGGTTTGATTAGAGGGTTCAGTAGAAGGAGGAGTGTGCAAGGCTGGGAACACAGATTCATTAAAGGTCACATTCCTTGTGAGGATGATTTTATGTGAGGGTAATTGGATTTTATATCCCTTATAATGAGGATGATATCCAAGGAAAATGGATGGCAGTGATCTTAGATCAAGCTTATCATGGTTATAAGGTTTGAGAAAAGGGAAAGCTTGACATCCAAACACCTTAAAGGTGGAATAGTCAGGTGACTGACCAGTGAGGAGAGTATAGGGTATTTTGTGACTCATAGATTTATGAGGAATTCTATTTAAAAGATGGACAGCAGAGCCAAATGCATCCTCTCAGTATTGCTTGGATAGACCAGAATGAGAAAGTAGGCTGAGGCCAGACTCAATAATGTGCCTGTGCTTCCTCTCCACAGCACCATTTTGTTGTGGAGTGTAAGGGCAAGATTTCTGATGAATAATGCCAGAGGAAGCAAAATGTTTTGATAAAGGAAAGAACTCAGTTGCATTGTCAGATTGGACAACTTTGAGTTTCCTATTAAATTGATTTTCAACCTGATTCTTGAAGTGTATAAAGGCCTCAGTAGTTGCAGATTTAGATGATAAAAAATATATCCATGTGAACCTGCTATAATCATCAACAATAGACAAATAATATAGATTACCATGCACTGATCTTAAAGGAGCAGGACCCCATAAATCAATATGAACTAAATCCAAGGGTTGTGAGGCCCTAACATGAGAATGAGGATAAGGTTGTCTGTGTGCTTTAGACTGAGCACAGTTATCACAAAAATTGAAACAAGAATCATTGACATAAGGGATGTTACATAAAGTTAGAGCTTTCTTAGTAACATCTAAAGAGGGGTGGCCAAGTCTTTTATGCCAAAGTTCCAGGCTTCTAGAATCCTTAACAACAGAAGAAAAGGTCTTAAAAGAAACAGGTGGAAGGGTACTGCAACTGACAGGCTGAGGGGATGAGTCTGGGAATTTGGAGAGCTGGAACTGGTACAAACCATGGCTAAGCTTGCCTGTGAGAAGGACCTCCTTGGTGACCTTGTCCTTAACAACACAAAAGAGAGGGTGAAATTCAAAGAAGACATTATTGTCTTTGGCAAACTGAGCCACACTTAAAAGATTTTTTGTGATATCAGGAACATGTAAGAGATTATTTAATTGAAAAACTGTAGATGAATGGGTTGGGAGGGTGGGTTTGACTAATGTCTTACCAACATGGGAGATATCCAGATTCATACCATTCCCAACTTGAAGTTTGTTAGGTCCCTCATACTCATTGGATAAGCTCAGGTTGGATAAGTCATTGGTTATGTGGTGTGATGCTCCAGAGTCAGGGTACCATCCTGATTCAGAACCTCCCTCAGTAGATGAGTAGTGAGCTGAGCCTTGATAAGATCCCTGATATCCATGATAGCCACCTTGAGTCTGATTCCCTTTATAACCATCTCCATTTCCAGTTGCTTTTGAGTTTTGGTTGGGAGTGAACTCAGAGTTGTATCTGTGGTGACACTTGTCTGCAGTGTGATTAGTGTAACCACATATCTGGCATTGAACTCTAGGGGCAGACCCATTGTGTCTACCACCTCTTCCTCTATAGGTTGTGCCTCTGCCTCTGTAGTTGGGGTTGCCTCTTCCCCTATTACCAGTAGGTGCTCCTCTACCTCTATTTGCATAATTGACAGATGGCATGTTCTTTTCAGCATTTATCATATTTTCAACCCTACTCTCATAGCTCAACAATAGGGATGTGAGATCTTTCATTCCAAAACCTTCTTTGGCAGTCACTGTGACAACAACTGCATCATACTCACTTCCTAGCCCACTCAACACATACAGGACCTGATCTTCTTCTTTCATTCTCTCACCAGTACTAGCTAGGGCATCACATAGACTCTTCATTTTGTTTAAATACTCTCTCATGCTGAGGGCTCCCTTTTTAAGACTTTGCAGCTGTAGTTTATACTGCATTTTTCTTGCAGTTGAAAGACTGGAAAAAGACCCTTCAAGGTTTTGCCATATTTCATATGAGGAATTAAACCCCACTACAGAAACCAGAATCGACTCAGATAGGGTTGACAAAATCCAAGAAGCAAGAAGTTGGTCTTGTCTTTGCCACAAGGCATGTTCTGGATTTGGGATTAAGATCCCTTCTTCACCAGAGGATATGAATCTTGGCGGTTGACCCACAGTCCCATCAAGAAAACCATCTAGCCCGTGTCCTTTTACAGCTATAAGGACTTGTTGTCTCCACACCAGAAAATTTTCATCAGAAAGCTTCACTGAAACCTGGTGGTGGCTTAGCTGGACTAGACCCTGTTTGTTGACGAAGGTACTTTCACCTCTTTCACCGTCCATTGTTTGAGAAGCTCCGTTTGAAGCTTACACAGATTAATTCTTTGGCTCTGATACCATATTGAGTTTCAATATTTTCAGAGTTAGAAGAAAAAGGGAAAGGCGGCGATTTCTATTATGAGCGCTTAGGGATTGCAGCTCCCGTTGATGGGACTTAAATACTGCTGTAACCCTAATGTCCAACGGTCCGTACAAAGGAGGCAAGTAATAAACAAATATTAAAGAGTAGATACAAAACGACATCGTATTTGAATGAAAACCTAATCAGAATTAGGGTCTTGGAACGACGTCGTATGGAGCTCAATTTGGGCAGCAAATTAGGTCATCGAACGACGTCGTATGAGTCTTCAATTGGGAGCGAATTTAGGTCATAGAAGCGACGTCGTTTGGCACAATGAATTGGGGAAAAACAATACGTCTTAATACAATCTAACTTATCTTACCTTTTCATGTTTATATTTATATGGCCACAATAGGTTGCCGCCTTGTGTCAGTGATAAAGTACGGGTCATCATTTTTATTTCTATTTAGCAATTTTCCATTAACTTCTTATCATCTACAAATGGGAATTTGCTTATACTGCTAAGCGCTATGAATATTTTTTCATTGCTTCAGCTTTTTTCCATGTTCAATTAGTTTCATTATATATTATAACTTGCTCTGTTTTTAATTTTTCGTGTTCTACAGAGATTGAATATCTCAAGTTGCAGTATTGGGCTGCGGCAACTAGCTGTCTCAGTGTGTCATTTCCATTATTTTTCAACGTCAGGGAAAGACCACTAATTCCATTGGTTCTCTCCAAGTGGAATCCAATACATATTTTCATTAGCATAATATTGCTTGTAGGATTCAGCTTGGTATCATTATCTGGGAAATTATATGGTGGTAAGTTAACAAATCTTCTATTTTCATCCTTCCAGTCAAGATAGATGCATTTTGTAGAATTTACTTTGATAGGTGTTTTGAATCTGAAGAATATTGTTTGAGATACTGTGCATCTTCTTCGTCAGTACCACGCATTTCATGCCTCATTATATTTCTTTTTAACTTGCTGTCTGTTTTTAGGGTGGTCTCTAGCTATGATGTCATTGTGGTTTCGCATTCATGGGCTGGCAGCAGTTACATTAATTCAGAAGATACTTCACAGGTTCCCTGCATGTGCTTCCATAGGTTAGTTTCAATGTTGTTTACCTTTATTATCTTTGTGTTCGGAAAATTAACAACTTAGGTTATTTGCATAGTGCATACTCTGATGTAATGCAGTTATTCACTTATTTGTGCCCCCGTGATTTTCTTATTATTTATTTATCATGCACATGAGGTATATTCTCTCTAACCTATATATATATATATATATATATATATATATATATATATATATATATATATATATATATATATATATATATATATATATATATATTTCTCGTGTGTGTGAAAAGGCTTGTTGTCTCAGCATTTTTATATGTTTTTCTTGGCAGGAGAATTCCTTCTATTGACCATTGGCCCCGTAATCTACTTTGGTGAGATGGCGGCATATACCGCTGCAAACGTTCGTTTTACCATCTTGAAATTTTGTGTTGTAGATCACTGAATACATAGCTATATCATTTCTTTTGGCTGACCAAGTTCTGTTGTTCAAGCAGATCTCTTATTTGGTGTCACCCGATTTTCTCTTTGTATAAAATGGGTTGAAGAGGAGTGAGATAAGCACCATTATTCAGGTAAGATTTTAATTGCAATAGTGTGTCATTGCGGTGCCCTCTGAAGTGAGAGAAACAATTGTGTTGTAATGCATATTTCTATTTCATGCAGGGAATGATTTCTGGTCTGCTTTTTTTCCCGGTGTCTTATAAATGTGTTCTCGGAATGTGGGAACATGTAGTCAGCTTTCGTAGTAATGAGGATCTTAGAAACAATGAGATGAGAAGATCCCTTGCTTTCTATGCCTTAGTCACATTTATGTTGGTCCTGATTGTTTCCTCATGGATTCAATTTGTGCATACTTTTCACGTTCACCCTTTGTTATGGTATAAATTATCAATTGACTTCGATTTAATTTGGTTCTGATTTCTCTTTCAGTATTAGGTTAACAAGGAACACATGCATTTAAAAGGGAAAATATCTCTTTGGAGCTTTAAAGTTTAAACAAAGCCTGCCCAAATTTTGAATGTGGTTTCTTTGTGTTACACATCAACTTGTAACCTTGTTTCATTTCGTTATATGTGGATAAACTAGCCTATGGAGATGGTCTATCACCTATGTAGTCTTGAATTTCATCAGGTAAAACTGCAACATTTGCAGTTGGAATTATTCAGAAAAAACTCAAAATTTGATACACACATCATTCTCAATTGTGTTATGACTTATGAGACATCTAAACTGTTTTTTCCTCAACATGTTCCTGCTGCTGTGATCCTTAATGCGCTTGTGTTACTTACACGCAATTTTTTGCCTGAAAGTTCTCAATCTACCATGTGAATGTGGGCACTGTTGGACTTCTGGGATGGAGCCGATGGTCTTAAATTACAATATATCTAGTGGGTTTTACACATCACCCATCATGGTTTCTGGGACCCATAAGGCCGCAAATGATCCAAAGAACAATCATTTAGATTGCGAATTGAGATGTTAATTATATATATAGGGCCGGGCGGATCCACTTGGAACCAAGCCCCCCTGGAAAAAAATCCTTCATATTTTTTCCATTTTTTTTTTTGAAAAATAAAATTTACTTAAGCTTGGCCTCTACTAAAATGTGTGTATATATACATATAGTATATAAAAATATTTTCAGCCCCTACTACCAATTTTTTCTGGCTCCGCCCCTGTGTATATTAGTATGGAAGTGTTTCTGTTTACAAGTATGTACATCTCTTTGCTTAATTAATGTCTGCCAAATCTCAATTTGAAATGTAAATAGGAGGATCGATATTGGTTTCCGTATTGAAATTTTCATTTTAATTAATGAGATAAGAAACAAAAAAAAAAAGGATGATACAGATCCTGAGGAATAATGAGATCACAATTGATTAACTCCATGGAAATCGAATCATTCATTTTGCAGACTAGCTTTGATGTCTGCATGCAAGGAAGCAAGAAAGCGCTTGAGACGTCTATTATAGACGCATGGTCTTTCTAGCTGAACCAGGTGGCCTGCTTTCTTTATGCCTTCAAATGTTGCATTCTCTCCTAGCAGCCTGTGTCTTATTAAATAAAAAAAATACTTGAGTAAGCTTCTTACTCATCATCTTCTGAGCAAGTTCCAGTTTGAATATTTGATCGTTCTCGCCCCACAGAAGATGAATTCTCTGTCAGATGTAGATGCATGCATGTTATTAAACTTGATGATCTATGTGTGTGTGTACCTGGGTAAAGTCGGGGATGGTAGTGTCTTTGGTGCTCACCATGAGCCCCTGTAGTAGCTCAGCCCTTTCTTTTCTGTTGTTGAATATCACCTTTTTATCAAGCATCAGATAAGTAATTCATATTAATTAAATTGAAATTAATTTAGTAAATAGATTTTGTAGTGCTTGTTTTTGTTTTTAGGAAAGTGTGACTGTTTCGTTGGGTCGGGGGAGTACGATATTGGTATAATTGTCAAATTATGTCTGGAAATCGGATAGTGCTATGCAATGATAAAGAAAACAGACCTCAAGGAAGTCCCTGTGAAGGCGATCTGGAAACCAGAGCTTCTTATGCGCGGCGACTTTTAGAAAAGCGCCTTACTACCCTCCACCAACGTCGGCAGCAGAAACTCTGATGACGAGAACCCTTGCTACTGATTGAGTCTGTCATCGCCAGTATCAACCCCGAAACCACCACCGCCTCCACCAACTCCGGCCACATCTCCGCCACCATGTTGTTGGGTTGGTGGAGCCAAACCAAACTAAGAAGAGCCGATGACGAGCACGGACGGAGGAAGAGCCGAAGTCGGTTCAGGAACTGGCACGTTCGTGCCACCGCTTCAGCAGGCCTGGCACGTTCGTGCCACCCCTTCAGCAGGCATGGGAAACTTTCAGCAAGGTTGGCACGTTCGTGCCACTTCCTGGAAGGTTTTGGGCCAACTCGTTTTTTGGGCTTTTTTGGGCCTTTGACTAGGTCTTGACCCTACTACTATATATACTACCTCCCCCCTCACATGTATCTTATCCAAAACCATTTGTAGCCACCATTATAGAGACAGAAATATAGGAAGAGGGTTAGAGTTAGATTTTTGGGAGAAAAATCTTGGAAGCTCTTGGAAGCTCTCGTTTATATTTCGGTGTATCTCGTTGGGTGGGCTAGAGTGTGAGGGTCTTAAAGAGAGTCGTGAGAGTTAGAATTCGAGAGAGAATTCTTGTAAAGCTCGGTGTAACGATTCGGTTTATCTAGTGAAAATCGTGGCGGCAAAGTGGATGTAGCCTATTTAAAGGTGAACCACTATAATTCTCGGTGTCGTGTTTGTTTGCTTTCTCGTTTCGTATTGTGTTGATTGCTTCGATTGTGGATAGCTCTATTATTGCTTGAATATGTATATTGTGTATGCTTGGGTGCATTGAAGATATATATGTATTGCTTGTGATTGGTTGTCGTTGTCGGTTGGTCGGGAATTCGGAACACTCGGGTTGAGTGGATTCCCGACAACGGTTGGACGTCGGTTGTTCTCGAGGATTGATAGTAGAGTACGGGGTGGATTCGTGCGGAGATCGATCGGAGTTTCCGTCACGCATTGGGCGTGTCCGGTCGATCGGGTATCGACGAGTCAAGGAAAAAGTCCTCGTCCTCTCTAGGCGGGTCCCGGTGGTCCGACGAGTAGTCGGTGGTCTCGTTGACGTAAAGCACCGCCCGCCTTCCCGGTGTATACAATCCTAACACATGCCGCCGTAGCTGAACCCCACAACCGTGCACCTCTCGATGCCCAGCTTCCGCAGCCCCTTGTTATTGATTTATTGTTGAATAAATAAATATACAGTAGCTAGATAGCTAGCTTGATTAAGTTTCCTTACTCTTTCATGTTCTGAGCAAGTTCTAGTTTGAATATTTGATGGATGGATTCTCTGTAAAATGAAGCGCGCGTGTTGGTATTAAATTCGATCAACTTTATATTTGTGTGTGTACATTGTTTACACTTATATACATGGGTAAAGTTGGGGATGGTAGTGTCTTCGGGATCGAGCCCTTGTAATAGCTCGGCTCGTTCATTTCTGTTGTTGAACATCACCAGTGCAGGTTACCAATAATAAGTATTCGTTCCACGACGGGTTTCGCGGGCTTGTCGGCGGGGGTGGGGGGGTTGTTGATGGTCTCCGATGGTGGGCCCATATGTGCATCACGGTGCCGTCGCGAATTTCAACGACCTGCGGGACAATGCCGGCCATTTTCATGAGCGGGCGCAGAAGGAGGCTCTCGGCTGCTACGAAATTTGGCATTTTGATATTATGAAAGAGAGTTAGCTAAGAGAGGTACACACGTAAATAATAAAAATAGAGTTGGTGTATGGTTTTAAAGTTCGTTTGATCTTATTTCGTTATGTTATCAAACCAAGCTTGAATACATTCTTTCATTCCGTAAGCTCCGTTTTAGCTTGAGTCAATTAGTACAGATACACTAAAATTTATTTAAACATATCAAACAGCTTGGCTAAAGACTTTTCAAGCTCGCTAATTAAACAAATTTGTTTCAACTTTTTTTAAGATTGAATCAAATTACTATCTTGAACAAAAAATTTCCTCTAGCTTCTATGAAGAAGTAGCCTGTTTATTTTTTAACTTTTAAATGTTGAATAACCGAGATAGGTTTTAAAAGACCGCCCTTTGAAATCCTGACAAGCAAATGTGTATGTAATATGAATATTTTCTTTTTGACGTTATAAGAATTCAAGCTTTATTAGTTAACCTCTATGGTGTACTTATGGTGTTATGGTACCTTCAATCTTACAATAGCACTACAGAAAACCTTGAAAATTTTATTACATCGTAAAGAACTTTCAACTCATTCAGTTAATTTCTTTTGTTTACAGGAAAGCTTCCATGAAAAAGATTATTTAAATTATCGTTACCATGCAAAGCGATTCCTATATTTATGCATGATCAAGAACTATTTAAAAAAAAGTCTCTGATGGTCCAAGATGTAAAATGGTCAGCTTTTCCTCAGAAGTTACTGATAAACCGGCTCTTTTATTTGTTTCAGTTGCACGATTATCAGATGACACTGTAGTTACCCTGAAAATAATCCCCACAGCACCTTCTCTATTTGCCTTATCAAAACTGAACTTTGAGAGGAACAATATCCGCTCTTTGAGTCAAGGTACTCTATATCTAATTATCTATTCGTTATTGTTTATCTCATCCAGCCGTACTTTTGACTTAATTTGATTGTATGATCTTAAATTTCCACGATTGCGTCTTTTTAGAAGCTACACCTATGTACAACAGCAGCATTCTGGACTCCAGAAATATTACTTTTGTAATATTGCAGCTACCTTTTCCTTTTTCTAAAGCAAGGAAATTTATTTTTGGTTTGATGATTTATATAGGTTTGGGCTCGGAAGAGTTCTTTATTTGTTTACGACTGCTTAAGTGGTTTCCTGATCACTGTCATTGTGGCATACATTGCATCAAATTCTGGTAAATATCGAATCAATAGTTCGATGAATGCCATGCAGATTTTGCGCATCACAATGGACTTCATTGGTATGGCTTGATTCATTATGTCTCCTAATAGTAAATGCATCTAATTTAAGTATTGCAAATTTAACTTGACTGTTGATTGCTAGATATCATATTTCTTCCATTGGCACTGACATTGTATTGTCACCCTTCAGTTTTCGAATGCCTACAAATTTAGTTATCCAATCATGCCTTAAACTCTTACCAATGTTTTATTAATCTCTTCTAATATAACGGTTTCATTTCTGACAGCCAATTCCAAGGTGTGGGACAGCGGACTATTCTTTCAAACTAAAGGCAAAATAGGTATTTCAAATAAGGTATATTTGTGTGTTTTTATTGCCATGGAAGTAATCTCTTTTTTATTTCAATTGGTTGTTGTTTGGTTATTCAATTCTTAGTCATCCTTTTATTTTTAGCAAGTGAGATACTTAGATAAGAGATTTTTCACTTATTTAAATAAAAATAATATGCCCTAGTGCTCTCTAAGAGATACAAATGGTTATGGGATCTCAAATATATGGAAATAAGGAGTTTCTTGCTCGTCAAATATATCCATGTCATCCTGTCTTGCAGCTACTTTAATTCCTTTGGAAGATATATTGTTTTGAAAACCTTCATCTCAAGTCCTTGACTCCTTGTTATCGGGTTTTGGGTCTTTATGCTAATAATACTCACAAATTCTTCCTTTATATTGCCACGCATTACTTTCTTTGCAATTGTAGTATTTTTATCCTGGGACTTCTAAATTGCAGGACAAGAAGATCCGATTTCAGTCATTTCCAATGATCATTTGTGATTCATTTGCTAACTAAAATATGGCATTTCGAATGTCAGCAAATGGTTTCCAAGAGGTGGGATCTTTGAATGTTTTGCTTATAGTTCTAGCATGATCTTTTGTACTGTTCATATTCCTTCAAACTTGGTACTGGATGATTCTGCATTTAGCTCCGCGATGCTGCTGCTCTAGCACTTGCTTGCATGAGTAAATGTAATGGTGGAGGTTTTGATGAGATCTTCATGACCACTATAGATTACCCTGCCAAATATGACTATTGCATAAGGTACATCATGGTTATATATATATAGATATGTGTGTGTGTACATTATAATTACTCTAATTAGCACAATTTCTTCCCGCACATTCTCCTTTTAGATTAAACTTGAAGGACAACACTTGATCCATGATGCCAAGTACATGGAAATCATGGTACTTATCACGGTACTAATCATGCTAATAATATACAATGAGCTTAGTTCTCCCATTCAACGCTTGATCCATGATGTCAAGTACATGGAAATATACATGTCACGACTTCGAATTCCCCGAGTCGCTCCCTTTATCACGGTACTTATTTTGGACGTTAAGTCCTTCACCCACATCGGGCACACCATCCTTGTTGGACTCCATCCTTTGTACGTTTTCCCTTGACGAGAGAGCCGAAGTTACGTCTTTAAACGTGAGACTATCTCGTCCATAGAGAAGCGTGTCCCGAAAAGCCGCCATGGAGGGGGGTAGCGAGCATAACATCCAAAACGCAAGATCATCATCTTCGATCTTCACGCCAATTTTTCCAAGGTCAGCTACACGCTCCTTGAATCTCGCTACATGGTCTTGAATCGACGACTCCTCCGCCATCTTGAGGAAGTAGAGACTTCTCTTCAAGTGATGCTTGTTGAACACCGTTTTCTCAACGCACATCGATTCCAACAACTCCCATAATTCCTTTGCGGTCTTCGCCTCTGTCGTTTCCTCAGTCAAAAAATCCGAAACATGAAGCCCTATGGTCGCCATAGCCATCTGATCGAGCTCTACCCACTCGTCATGCTTCATGTCTTTCGGCTTGTTGTTAATACCAAGTAGAACAATCTCTTGCTTAAGAGATCTGAGGACTAACCTCATCTTGTTTTGCCAAATAGGAAATCTTGTGTTGAGACTTAAATTCGGTAGATCGTACCTCACGCTCGTCATCGAAACCTTGCTCCGGAAGGTAGTAGGATCGTAGTCTGGCTCTGGAAGGTCACGGGATCGTTGTCTGGCTCTGATACCACTTGTTAGCTTTTAGGATCGTAACCTGGCTCTAATACCACTTGTTACGGGACAAAGCTCTGAACGCCACACGATCAAGAGCGGTGCCACTAAATACTACTTGTTGCAGATCGACGATGTATAGTACGAATAATAATGCGGAACCCCGAAAATAACTCAACAATAAAATAGAAGGAGATAACTAAAGAAGACAAGGAATTTACGTGAAAACCCAAATCGGGAAAACCACGGGAGGAACGACGAGAACTTTCACTATAATATTGCTCACGATTACAAGAATTGATATCCACTCTAAAACCCTCTAATCTCACACAATATTATCACTCTCTATGATGGTATTAACTCGTGTTCTACGCAAATAATTGTGTCTATGGAGATACCTATTTATAGGTGTAAAAAACCCCATAAATTAGGTAATCAATAGGAATAAGAATAAACCATTTTCTTAATATATGACTCCTAAATCCATAAGGAATAGAATTATATTATATTCAATATAATTCTAATTTTCCAAAATAAGTAAACAAAATTCCTACGAATTCGAGTCATATTTTAACACAAAGAAATCGAATTATCCAGTAAAAAAATTAGAAATTTAATTACCACAAACAAATGAAATAAATTTTACAAAAAAAAAATATGAAAACAAATTAAAAGAGGGGAAAGTAAAAACCTAGTAGATCTGCTGCGGCTGGCTGTAAGTCGTCGGTTGTCGCTCGCGGTATGCCCTCCTTCGATGCTCCCCGTCGCAGATCTATCGTTGCTCAACTTGTGCCCTATTTTGATGCACGCCATCAAGATCCCTCGTTGCTCGCTTTATGTCCTCCACCCATATTTGCCGTTGCAGATCTTCTATTGCAAGCCGACGAAGATTTGCTAGGGTTGGATTATCGGGTTTCGGTTTTCGGGTTACCCGAAACCCGAACCGAATTCTCGGTTATATGGGTACCCGAACACCGAATTATCGGGTTTCGGTTCGGTCTTCGGACAATAATTTATTTTTAATCGGGTTTCGGGTTACCCGAAACCGAATAACAAAGAACCGAAAAAACCGAACTATACTAATAGTTAATTTAAAAAATAATAATTATTATTAATATATGTATAATATATATTTATATATTTTTTAATTTTATCTCTATCTCATCTCACCGTTTCAATTCTTTCTTTCTATTCTGTAAAACCTAGATCTAAAATTGTGTGGACTCGTGACCTCGTCGGTGGCTTCTAGACTCGCCGCTCACAGCTACTCTCGAGTCTCGACGGTAGGGTAACTTCTCCAGCCGGACTCTTGACTCCTCTCAAGCTCGTAAGTCGTAGCCTTAGACTTTAATAGATCAAAATTAAAAGGTAATTGAATTGGATTTTTTTTTTACCAATTCCCCATGTGATGATTCTGATGAATGCGGTTGTTGCTGCTGCCAAACGCAGCAGAGAACTTTCTCAGAATTAGGCTTCAAACTCTCCATATATCAGTTTCAAACTCAAAATATAATTGAATTGTTTTTTTTTCTTTTTTATATTTTCGGTTCTTACTTCGGTTTTTCGGAACCGAACCGAAAATTTCGGTTCGGTTCTTGCAAACCCGAAAACCCAAACATCCCGGTTTTCGGTTCTTGAAAAGGCGGAAGTTTGGGTTCGGGTACCCGAAAATTCGGTTCGGGTTACTCGAACCCGGACCGATATCAAGCCCTACTCTCGACGGTAGGGTAGCTTCTCCAGCCGGACTCTTGACTCCTCTCAAGCTCGTAAGTCGTAGCCTTAGACTTTAATAGATCAAAATTAAAAGGTAATTGAATTGGATTTTTTTTTTACCAATTCCCCATGTGATGATTCTGATGAATGCGGTTGTTGCTGCTGCCAAACGCAGCAGAGAACTTTCTCAGAATTAGGCTTCAAACTCTCCATATATCAGTTTCAAACTCAAAATATAATTGAATTGTTTTTTTTTTATATATATTTTCGGTTCTTACTTCGGTTTTTCGGAACCGAACCGAAAATTTCGGTTCGGTTCTTGCAAACCCGAAAACCCAAACATCCCAGTTTTCGGTTCTTGAAAAGGCGGAAGTTTGGGTTCGGATACCCGAAAATTCGGTTCGGGTTACTCGAACCCGGACCGATATCCAGCCCTTCTCTCGACGGTAGGGTAGCTTCTCCAGCCGGACTCTTGACTCCTCTCAAGCTCGTAAGTCGTAGCCTTAGACTTTAATAGATCAAAATTAAAAGGTAATTGAATTGGATTTTTTTTTTTACCAATTCCCCATGTGATGATTCTGATGAATGCGGTTGTTGCTGCTGCCAAACGCAGCAGAGAACTTTCTCAGAATTAGGCTTCAAACTCTCCATATATCAGTTTCAAACTCAAAATATAATTGAATTGTTTTTTTTTCTTTTTTATATTTTCGGTTCTTACTTCGGTTTTTCGGAACCGAACCGAAAATTTCGGTTCGGTTCTTGCAAACCCGAAAACCCAAACATCCCGGTTTTCGGTTCTTGAAAAGGCGGAAGTTTGGGTTCGGGTACCCGAAAATTCGGTTCGGGTTACTCGAACCCGGACCGATATCCAGCCCTACTCTCGACGGTAGGGTAGCTTCTCCAGCCGGACTCTTGACTCCTCTCAAGCTCGTAAGTCGTAGCCTTAGACTTTAATAGATCAAAATTAAAAGGTAATTGAATTGGATTTTTTTTTTACCAATTCCCCATGTGATGATTCTGATGAATGCGGTTGTTGCTGCTGCCAAACGCAGCAGAGAACTTTCTCAGAATTAGGCTTCAAACTCTCCATATATCAGTTTCAAACTCAAAATATAATTGAATTGTTTTTTTTTTATATATATTTTCGGTTCTTACTTCGGTTTTTCGGAACCGAACCGAAAATTTCGGTTCGGTTCTTGCAAACCCGAAAACCCAAACATCCCAGTTTTCGGTTCTTGAAAAGGCGGAAGTTTGGGTTCGGATACCCGAAAATTCGGTTCGGGTTACTCGAACCCGGACCGATATCCAGCCCTTCTCTCGACGGTAGGGTAGCTTCTCCAGCCGGACTCTTGACTCCTCTCAAGCTCGTAAGTCGTAGCCTTAGACTTTAATAGATCAAAATTAAAAGGTAATTGAATTGGATTTTTTTTTTTACCAATTCCCCATGTGATGATTCTGATGAATGCGGTTGTTGCTGCTGCGAAACGCAGCAGAGAACTTTCTCAGAATTAGGCTTCAAACTCTCCATATATCAGTTTCAAACTCAAAATATAATTGAATTGTTTTTTTTTCTTTTTTATATTTTCGGTTCTTACTTCGGTTTTTCGGAACCGAACCGAAAATTTCGGTTCGGTTCTTGCAAACCCGAAAACCCAAACATCCCGGTTTTCGGTTCTTGAAAAGGCGGAAGTTTGGGTTCGGGTACCCGAAAATTCGGTTCGGGTTACTCGAACCCGGACCGATATCCAGCCCTACTCTCGACGGTAGGGTAGCTTCTCCAGCCGGACTCTTGACTCCTCTCAAGCTCGTAAGTCGTAGCCTTAGACTTTAATAGATCAAAATTAAAAGGTAATTGAATTGGATTTTTTTTTTTACCAATTCCCCATGTGATGATTCTGATGAATGCGGTTGTTGCTGCTGCCAAACGCAGCAGAGAACTTTCTCAGAATTAGGCTTCAAACTCTCCATATATCAGTTTCAAACTCAAAATATAATTGAATTGTTTTTTTTTATATATATTTTCGGTTCTTACTTCGGTTTTTCGGAACCGAACCGAAAATTTCGGTTCGGTTCTTGCAAACCCGAAAACCCAAACATCCCAGTTTTCGGTTCTTGAAAAGGCGGAAGTTTGGGTTCGGATACCCGAAAATTCGGTTCGGGTTACTCGAACCCGGACCGATATCCAGCCCTACTCTCGACGGTAGGGTAGCTTCTCCAGCCGGACTCTTGACTCCTCTCAAGCTCGTAAGTCGTAGCCTTAGACTTTAATAGATCAAAATTAAAAGGTAATTGAATTGGATTTTTTTTTTACCAATTCCCCATGTGATGATTCTGATGAATGCGGTTGTTGCTGCTGCCAAACGCAGCAGAGAACTTTCTCAGAATTAGGCTTCAAACTCTCCATATATCAGTTTCAAACTCAAAATATAATTGAATTGTTTTTTTTTCTTTTTTATATTTTCGGTTCTTACTTCGGTTTTTCGGAACCGAACCGAAAATTTCGGTTCGGTTCTTGCAAACCCGAAAACCCAAACATCCCGGTTTTCGGTTCTTGAAAAGGCGGAAGTTTGGGTTCGGGTACCCGAAAATTCGGTTCGGGTTACTCGAACCCGGACCGATATCCAGCCCTACTCTCGACGGTAGGGTAGCTTCTCCAGCCGGACTCTTGACTCCTCTCAAGCTCGTAAGTCGTAGCCTTAGACTTTAATAGATCAAAATTAAAAGGTAATTGAATTGGATTTTTTTTTTTACCAATTCCCCATGTGATGATTCTGATGAATGCGGTTGTTGCTGCTGCCAAACGCAGCAGAGAACTTTCTCAGAATTAGGCTTCAAACTCTCCATATATCAGTTTCAAACTCAAAATATAATTGAATTGTTTTTTTTTTTTATATATTTTCGGTTCTTACTTCGGTTTTTCGGAACCGAACCGAAAATTTCGGTTCGGTTCTTGCAAACCCGAAAACCCAAACATCCCAGTTTTCGGTTCTTGAAAAGGCGGAAGTTTGGGTTCGGATACCCGAAAATTCGGTTCGGGTTACTCGAACCCGGACCGATATCCAGCCCTTCTCTCGACGGTAGGGTAGCTTCTCCAGCCGGACTCTTGACTCCTCTCAAGCTCGTAAGTCGTAGCCTTAGACTTTAATAGATCAAAATTAAAAGGTAATTGAATTGGATTTTTTTTTACCAATTCCCCATGTGATGATTCTGATGAATGCGGTTGTTGCTGCTGCCAAACGCAGCAGAGAACTTTCTCAGAATTAGGCTTCAAACTCTCCATATATCAGTTTCAAACTCAAAATATAATTGAATTGTTTTTTTTTTTTTTATATTTTCGGTTCTTACTTCGATTTTTCGGAACCGAACCGAAAATTTCGGTTCGGTTCTTGCAAACCCGAAAACCCAAACATCCCAGTTTTCGGTTCTTGAAAAGGCGGAAGTTTGGGTTCGGGTACCCGAAAATTCGGTTCGGGTTACTCGAACCCGGACCGATATCCAGCCCTACTCTCGACGGTAGGGTAGCTTCTCCAGCCGGACTCTTGACTCCTCTCAAGCTCGTAAGTCGTAGCCTTAGACTTTAATAGATCAAAATTAAAAGGTAATTGAATTGGATTTTTTTTTTACCAATTCCCCATGTGATGATTCTGATGAATGCGGTTGTTGCTGCTGCCAAACGCAGCAGAGAACTTTCTCAGAATTAGGCTTCAAACTCTCCATATATCAGTTTCAAACTCAAAATATAATTGAATTGTTTTTTTTTATATATATTTTCGGTTCTTACTTCGGTTTTTCGGAACCGAACCGAAAATTTCGGTTCGGTTCTTGCAAACCCGAAAACCCAAACATCCCAGTTTTCGGTTCTTGAAAAGGCGGAAGTTTGGGTTCGGATACCCGAAAATTCGGTTCGGGTTACTCGAACCCGGACCGATATCCAGCCCTACTCTCGACGGTAGGGTAGCTTCTCCAGCCGGACTCTTGACTCCTCTCAAGCTCGTAAGTCGTAGCCTTAGACTTTAATAGATCAAAATTAAAAGGTAATTGAATTGGATTTTTTTTTTACCAATTCCCCATGTGATGATTCTGATGAATGCGGTTGTTGCTGCTGCCAAACGCAGCAGAGAACTTTCTCAGAATTAGGCTTCAAACTCTCCATATATCAGTTTCAAACTCAAAATATAATTGAATTGTTTTTTTTCTTTTTTATATTTTCGGTTCTTACTTCGGTTTTTCGGAACCGAACCGAAAATTTCGGTTCGGTTCTTGCAAACCCGAAAACCCAAACATCCCGGTTTTCGGTTCTTGAAAAGGCGTAAGTTTGGGTTCGGGTACCCGAAAATTCGGTTCGGGTTACTCGAACCCGGACCGATATCCAGCCCTACTCTCGACGGTAGGGTAGCTTCTCCAGCCGGACTCTTGACTCCTCTCAAGCTCGTAAGTCGTAGCCTTAGACTTTAATAGATCAAAATTAAAAGGTAATTGAATTGGATTTTTTTTTTTACCAATTCCCCATGTGATGATTCTGATGAATGCGGTTGTTGCTGCTGCCAAACGCAGCAGAGAACTTTCTCAGAATTAGGCTTCAAACTCTCCATATATCAGTTTCAAACTCAAAATATAATTGAATTGTTTTTTTTTTTTATATATATTTTCGGTTCTTACTTCGGTTTTTCGGAACCGAACCGAAAATTTCGGTTCGGTTCTTGCAAACCCGAAAACCCAAACATCCCAGTTTTCGGTTCTTGAAAAGGCGGAAGTTTGGGTTCGGATACCCGAAAATTCGGTTCGGGTTACTCGAACCCGGACCGATATCCAGCCCTACTCTCGACGGTAGGGTAGCTTCTCCAGCCGGATTCTTGACTCCTCTCAAGCTCGTAAGTCGTAGCCTTAGACTTTAATAGATCAAAATTAAAAGGTAATTGAATTGGATTTTTTTTTTACCAATTCCCCATGTGATGATTCTGATGAATGCGGTTGTTGCTGCTGCCAAACGCAGCAGAGAACTTTCTCAGAATTAGGCTTCAAACTCTCCATATATCAGTTTCAAACTCAAAATATAATTGAATTGTTTTTTTTTCTTTTTTATATTTTCGGTTCTTACTTCGGTTTTTCGGAACCGAACCGAAAATTTCGGTTCGGTTCTTGCAAACCCGAAAACCCAAACATCCCGGTTTTCGGTTCTTGAAAAGGCGGAAGTTTGGGTTCGGGTACCCGAAAATTCGGTTCGGGTTACTCGAACCCGGACCGATATCCAGCCCTACTCTCGACGGTAGGGTAGCTTCTCCAGCCGGATTCTTGACTCCTCTCAAGCTCGTAAGTCGTAGCCTTAGACTTTAATAGATCAAAATTAAAAGGTAATTGAATTGGATTTTTTTTTTTACCAATTCCCCATGTGATGATTCTGATGAATGCGGTTGTTGCTGCTGCCAAACGCAGCAGAGAACTTTCTCAGAATTAGGCTTCAAACTCTCCATATATCAGTTTCAAACTCAAAATATAATTGAATTGTTTTTTTTTTTTTTATATATTTTCGGTTCTTACTTCGGTTTTTCGGAACCGAACCGAAAATTTCGGTTCGGTTCTTGCAAACCCGAAAACCCAAACATCCCAGTTTTCGGTTCTTGAAAAGGCGGAAGTTTGGGTTCGGATACCCGAAAATTCGGTTCGGGTTACTCGAACCCGGACCGATATCCAGCCCTTCTCTCGACGGTAGGGTAGCTTCTCCAGCCGGACTCTTGACTCCTCTCAAGCTCGTAAGTCGTAGCCTTAGACTTTAATAGATCAAAATTAAAAGGTAATTGAATTGGATTTTTTTTTTACCAATTCCCCATGTGATGATTCTGATGAATGCGGTTGTTGCTGCTGCCAAACGCAGCAGAGAACTTTCTCAGAATTAGGCTTCAAACTCTCCATATATCAGTTTCAAACTCAAAATATAATTGAATTGTTTTTTTTTTTTTATATATTTTCGGTTCTTACTTCGGTTTTTCGGAACCGAACCGAAAATTTCGGTTCGGTTCTTGCAAACCCGAAAACCCAAACATCCCAGTTTTCGGTTCTTGAAAAGGCGGAAGTTTGGGTTCGGGTACCCGAAAATTCGGTTCGGGTTACTCGAACCCGGACCGATATCCAGCCCTTCTCTCGACGGTAGGGTAGCTTCTCCAGCCGGACTCTTGACTCCTCTCAAGCTCGTAAGTCGTAGCCTTAGACTTTAATAGATCAAAATTAAAAGGTAATTGAATTGGATTTTTTTTTTACCAATTCCCCATGTGATGATTCTGATGAATGCGGTTGTTGCTGCTGCCAAACGCAGCAGAGAACTTTCTCAGAATTAGGCTTCAAACTCTCCATATATCAGTTTCAAACTCAAAATATAATTGAATTGTTTTTTTTTTTTTTTATATTTTCGGTTCTTACTTCGGTTTTTCGGAACCGAACCGAAAATTTCGGTTCGGTTCTTGCAAACCCGAAAACCCAAACATCCCAGTTTTCGGTTCTTGAAAAGGCGGAAGTTTGGGTTCGGGTACCCGAAAATTCGGTTCGGGTTACCCGAACCCGGACCGATATCCAGCCCTAAGATTTGCCATTGTACATCGTCAATTGAGGGGTAAGGAAGACTGGAAGAGTAAGGTTTGTGTTATTCAAGTGAGAAATAAGAGGCATGCCGATTGAGATTTAAAAAGGACTGCCCGTAACCTAAATGAATGTAACAGAGCGGAATTTTTCATCTTTCAAAGATTTCATTTCCCGCAAAAAGATTTTGGAAGCGCGGCGGAAATAAATTTTCAACTTTCAAGCGACAGATTTATTTGTAAGCTCAGTCGCCATTTGGTTTTCTCAAAAATATATAATAATGGAAAACTAAAATACATGGAAGAATAATAATAAAATATTAACTTTAAGACCGATTTGAGCGGTCGCAATATTCATTTCGACAGATTGGTTTGCATTAGTCGCAAATAAGTGTTTTACTAACCTCGCGACCGATTGACTCTTAGAATCTGTCAAAAAAGCTTGTTTTTCTTGTAGTGTGATTATATATGCAATTTTATAATGAAATGTAAACGTGAGGCTACTATATTTATATATACACGAGGCTCAATGACACGAGGTATACATGTACACGAGGTAAATATATATACGAGGCCCAAGACGATGGTCTTGGGGTGAGGCCATGGCGACGGCCATGTGTATACATATATACGAGGTATACATATACACGAGGTAAATATATACACGAGGCCCATGACGACGGTCTTGGGGTGAGGCCATGATGACGGTCATGGGTATACATATATTCGAGGTATACATATATGCAAGGTATATATTACATGCGAGACATTACGATCGAGGTACAAGTATGAATGTTTGAGAAAATGTTTATGTGATATGCTATGCCTGTCATGGGCGGACCCATAATTCCAAGTGAGTGTGGGCCAAATTTAAATACACTGTAGTATCTACTTCTTGAAGTATATTAATCTGTTTCTAAAAAATTGACTCGGTTTTTTGGCATGAAAATTAAAAAAAAATTGATTTTTTTGACAACAACAAAAGTATAAAATAAAAATGAAATTTTAAATTGAAAAATAAAATAGTTGTTATTAAAGTTTAAAAATATGTGAATAAAACAAGAGTAAAATAGAATTTTAAAATGAAATAGCTATATTTTTTTTGTCTACTATTGTTGAACATCTCAATACGTAAAATATTGTACTAATTTTTTTGGGACAAAAGGTAGCATGTTTGTTTTATATTTTTAACAAAATAATTATTAAAAATGTATTTTTAAAGTTGAAAATCAATGTTAGTACAATTACAATTTAAAAAGTAAGAAAAAAATAAAGATAAATTTATTTTGTAAAGAGTATAAGTTTAAAAAAATAGTCATATTATAATTAAATATTTTTAACATTTATATTTTAAATCTATGATTATATTTAGAAAAAAATGTATTTTTTATTAATTAATAAAATAAATAAAGTTATACTGTACTTGAAACTAAAAACTAATATAATAAATGTATAATATAAAAGAAATTAATACATAAGTATATTTTTCTAATTAATCTTTGTGTTAGTAGTGTAATTTACACAAGAATTTGGTTCAGTATTTTCTAAAACTAAAATATTAAAATTTGATGTAAAAAAATAATTAAAATATTTCAAAGGTTAAGACCATTAAAATCACTTAACTGTATCCCAAAATGTAATGGGCCCACACTTTGTATTTTTATTTTTTAATATTTAAATATCTAAAGTACTTACTAAGAAATATAAGTAAAAGTTTGCAAAATGTTAGTGTGGACCTCGGCCCACCTCGCCTATAGCTGGGTCCGCCACTGATGCATGTGTTTTTTTTTTGATAAGGAGGAGAGACGAGAAACTCCACCCTCACCCGATCGGAGGTCCCTCGATCGGGTAGGATGTAAATCGAGGGATGTGCCCGAGTAGCAGACACCTGTGCGAGAGAGCCAACAGGTCGAACCCCAGGACAAACCTTCATAATATTTCAATGAAAATTTGCCCCACCCGAGGTTCGAACCCTGCGTCGCCGGGGAATTTCACCCACATCATCACAGGCCTTACCACTCGGCTATGCCCCTGGGGACTGCATGTGTTTTTTCATGTATTTATATGTATGTCATGTATTGATGATACGATTCATGATATTAAAATAAGTTATTTCTACTGAGTACGTTGAGCCCATCCCAATCAACGATATTTTTTATTAGGTATGAACGGAGAACTTGACAGGCGTGACGAGGATGTGGCAAAGTGACACGTGTTTCATTATTGCTAGTATTTATTGTCACCTTTACGAATATGTTTCATTTGACTTAAAAGCTTGACTTCTGTTTTGAAATAATTTCAATTGAATATGTTTCATTTGACTTAAAAGCTTGACTTCTGTTTTGAAATAATTTCAATTTGAACGGCTATTTATTTTAGAAAATACGACCTGGTTCTGGAAATTCAAATTAATTTATGTAACCCCGATATTGATTTACATGTTATTTTATAAATAAATTACCTTATTTTTTCACTTTTCCCTATAAGTTACAAAACGAAATGAGGCGTAACACTCCTCCCCCTCCGTTAACATTCAATGAGATGCAGCTCATACATGGACATAGATAAAACCACGTAAAGAAAGAAGCTCAGGGATCACGACTAGAATAAGATACGAGTTGAGAAGAAGGTGAGGAAATCTCGATTGAAGTCAATTCAACCGCTTCGCCCCTATTCTTTCTCTACTAGACACGAAAGACATGAATCCTGACTTCATCAAGAAAGGAGACGAAGAGAAAGAGAATTGAAGCCAAGAAAGACGATACGCATACCCATTCGAGCTTTCCGACTAGGAAATCCCTCGCTGCCGAACAGCCCTTGTGTCTTAGCTTGCAGCCGCTCGTTTGTTTATTTGATTTGAGCTCTGGTTTTGTTATTACTGAGCGAGGGTGGGGATGTAAACAAAGAAGAATTGCTATACTGACACACTTGCTAACCCCTTCCGAGCTACTCAGTGGTCGCAATCGAATAATAACTTGCGAAATTACCAAAATGAGTCGATAAAAGCACTTTCAATTTCCGTAAATTCCAAATTTAATCTAACCCTAGTAACAATTCAACTCTTCAAGGAACCGAGAAACTTTATGAAATTGAACATTTAAAACGGTATTTCCTAATTTACAAAAAAATTAACATATAGAAATAATTTTGATTCTACATTTTGTGTATAAGTTAATTTAAACCAAAGACATTCCTACTCACACAAATTCAAAATTTCCTACTCGATCAAAGTCGAAATTCATATCAAACCTTAATTTCTAATTTCTTATGTATTTTATTTACGGCATATTTTCGAATCATTTCTTATGTATTTTATTTACGGGATGATTCTATACATTAAACACTTTTACTTATTAACAAATTACTTATTGAAACATATATAATGTATATTTTTATAAAATAGTTAATTTGATCAAATAATAATTATTTATATACTAAATAATCTATGTTTAACCTACATTACTCTACAATAATAGAAATAAAATAAATAATTCTTGAAATATAAAATTATAAAATATTTGAAAAATGATATTAACATGTAATATTTTTGCATTTTAAAAAATACTCCAATTTCACATGTAAAAATAAAATAGATAATTATTGAAATATAAAAGTATAAAATATTTGAAAAATGATATTAACATGTAATATTTTTGCATTTTAAAAAGTACTCCGATTTCACATAGGTTAAAGTACTCCAATTAACATCTCCAACCAACCGAAAAAGCAAAATTTAAACTCAAAATAAGTTTAAGTTTACAGTAATTTGACTCCAACCGAGAAACAATACTCTAACTTAAAAAAATATTTTTAAAATATTCTTCTTATATAATTATTTATACTATTTATATAAATAACCAACATTTTTACAATTTTACAATTTTACCTCATAATATTTTACATTAAAAAATATAATTATTAATATAAATAATTCTAAATAAAATATTAATTAATTATTAAAAAAATTACATTAAAACACAAGAAAATTTTATCATTAATTATTTTTATTTTTGAAATTGGTAGCATTTTTTTAAGTATCTCGTTTATTATTATTTTATTTTTAATATTAATTATATAATTTAATTATTTAACTATATTTCATATTGTGATATGTATTTTTATTTCATCATTAAAAATATTTTTATTAAAATTTATTTTAATTATTAATGATATGATTATTAAAAAAATTACATTAAAATATTAAATAAAATATAAAAAATAATTTATAAGTCATTTTTATTAATTTGTAAAAAAAAATATTTTATAAATAACAAATAGTTTTTGTTTGAGTTTATGGTAAACTTAAAAATAAATATTTTTTGTGTGGGTCCACTCATAAATCAATAATAGATTTATGTTTTAATATCGGTTGGAGCATCTCCCCTACTCCAAAATATCTCCCCTATTCCAAAATAGGTTTTTAGTATCGGTTAAAGATACTCTAAGAGATACTTCTTTTCGTACTAATGGTCCTAGGTCTTTTGTATTTTCAGTTTCTCGAACAAACCCTCACAGCGCAGACGGTTTTGTGCGATGAATTTTAACAAGTATTTTTGCAGGTTATTATTAGATTGCCCGATTCAAGGCAATAACTATTGTGTAAAAAAAAATAGTTCTCAAGCAATTATGTACAAAATTCATAATATAAATTTTATTATAGATAGTATTCCCAATTATTTTATTTTATATTTATACGCTTCCATTTTTAAGAAAAAAATAAAAAAATATTTATTTTTAAGAAAAGGAACAGATGAAATATTGCAGCAATTTATGTATATATCAGTTGGGAGAAAAGCCACATAATTAAAGTAGATGTTTCATTGATGATTA
Organism: Euphrasia confusa; assembly: GCA_954870475.1. Lineage (NCBI taxonomy): Eukaryota > Viridiplantae > Streptophyta > Magnoliopsida > Lamiales > Orobanchaceae > Euphrasia > Euphrasia confusa. The sequence goes on from OX940966.1 coordinate 21,497,726, forward strand.
GGAATGAATAAACTACAAAAACAATACTGTATTTGACAACATTTTATAAGCAAAAATATGTAAACTAGGAGGTTTGTATCAGTCCTCCAGCATATCCTGCTGCTCGATCTTTGGTCTAGCTCGCACTCGACGTCTTTCTCAGCAGAAGAGCTGAGAGTGCCATTGTTGGATGTTTCGTTAATGCACCGACATTGTTGTTTAATTTGTTCCTTAAGACTCTGAATTTGCTCATTCAGTCTCTGTATTCAGTCTCTGTATGTTCTTCTCCTGAGATAATATGATCTGCAGCAGAGAGAGAAGCTTTAAGGCATATAAGATTACGAAATTGTTCCTGTAACTGAAGGGTTAGCAATTTTGGTACATTAGCAAGTATGAAAATAATAATTATGATCAAGGGCAAAATAGTCAATGAATGGAATTATCAAAATCGAACATTATGTAACTTACAAAGGGAGTAAAAACATCAACTCCGAAGAGCTATGCCTATGACTTATGAGGACTAAGGACCTGTTCTTTTGGACTTAATTTCAGTCCAGTTCAGTTCAGTTCAGATCGCTTCAGTTCAGTTCAGTTCAGATCGCTTCAGTTCAGTTCAGTTCAGTTAGTTTTAAAATAAATTAAAATAAAATAAACGAAAAATAATTTGAATCTATTATTTTAAATATAAAATCTAGTTACCATCTTAATATTATTAATATTTTTTAAAAAATATTTAATAATTTATACAAATTATTATTATTTTTATAAAAAACCAGTTCATTTCAGTTCAGATCGCTTAAGTTCAGTTCAGTTCAGTTCAGATCGCTTCAATTCAGTTCAGTTCAGTTCAGCCGGTTTCCGTCCAAAAGAACAGGTCCTAAATTCAAATCTAGTCTATAGAATCAAGATTGTTAAGAAAAATGACATGCAATTGCAGCTACAATTATCCATAGGAAAAAAAGTGAGTATGTGTGTAGGGGGAAGGGACAATAGATAGACAATCTCCTGCATTTCATTTCTTGATCTTGAGTTTGCTTACCGTTTTAACATTTTATCCTTATACGGATATACCCACCCTATTGCCCCTACTAACATTCCCACAAGATGTAATTACCTCCAACTTTTCTCCTTTATAAATCCTCCCGCACTACCCTCAAAACATACACAAAATTTGAGGCAGAGATATATATATGTCCTCACAAAAGAGGAAGGCTGTCGTCATACTGCCTTCTTCTCAAACTACAGACCCCAATTCTACATGAGGACAACTGACATTACTGGTAATGTCGAGTTGCCTGAAAATGTGAACATGGTTAGAGATAAAAATTTTATTGGTCCCATAAATGTTGTCTTTTTTCGATTTGGTCCCACAAACGTTCTCAATTTAGTTTCAAACAAGTCGAATTGAATTTCAATTTAATTCTTTTTTGCCGGAAAATTCAATTTTGGCCGGAATGCGACCACGTGACCCGCACGTGATCGGAGGAGCGGCCATGGCTGCTGACTCAGCGACACGTGTCAGCAGACCATTGACTATCGTCTTTTAAAAAAAAAAATCGAAATACAAAGTTTAATACATTAATACATTGATTTTTTTATTTTAAAAAAAGAAAAATACGCCAGAAATGATTAAATTGAAACTCAATTCGACTTGTTTGAGACTAAATTGAAAACGCGTATGTTTGTGGGACCAAATCGAAAAATACAAAGATGTTTTTTTCTTTTATTTTTAATTCCCGTATATGAAATTGTATTTCTGGCGTATTTTTCATTTTTTTTTCAAATAAAAAAATCAAGATATTAAGCTTTGTATTTTAATTTTTTTTTAAAAAGACGATAGCCAATGGTCTGCTGACACGTGTCGCTGAGTCAGCAGCCATGGCCGCTCCTCCGATCATGTGCGGGTCACGTGGTCACATTCCGGCAAAAATTGAATTTTCCGGCCAAAAAGGATTAAATTGAAACTCAATTCGACTTGTTTGAGACTGAATTGAAAACGCGTATGTCTTTAGGACCAAATCGAAAAAAAGCAACATATATGAGACCAATAATTTTTTTATCTCAACATGGTTATGCCCGGCGACAATGTAACGGCTGTTTTCGATATCTCGAAGCAGAGTTGCCTGAAAATGTGAACATGGTTATGCCCGGCGACAATGTAACTGCTGTTTTCGATATCTCGAAGCAGGTGTGTATAGCTTGATTTTATATATCTGCTGGTCCATATAATACAGTAGGCTGATTATGAAATTCAACCTTGAGGTTTAACCTAATCACAAAAAACCCCTACCAACTTTCAAGATTATAAAAACTATTACTCTGTAATTTAAAACACTGAATCATTAATAAACCAGAGATAATTTTGTAACTTCTTTCTTAACTAGATTAAAAAGACTCTAGGTTACTTTTTCTTAATAATCTAGAATATTGGTTAGCTCATTAAGTACACGCTTTTTACTTCTTTTTCTGATGCTTTTTCATTATGACCTGACCTGTATTTGCTATTCTTTTTTTAATGGGGCGGAGGCATTTAAAGGCCAAAGCATAAGAAAGAGTATACAAGTTCTGAAGCCCCGTCCATAAAAATGTAAGTTAAGTAAGCCAATTTGAATGAAAAGACTTAACTGCCCTTAAAAGTAATCTTTTCTCACAAAAAACAAATCGAATATTACAAAATAACAAAAAGAATATCAGAAAAATAAAATTGCCCCACAAAATCAATTTTCGACGTTTGAAATTCACACGCACGACGAGCGCCGCCACGGTGAAACACCAGCCCCGACCGTTATCGTATCAACTATTCAACTCCGTCTCCGACGATCATCATTATGGCAAGCAGTGACAACATGGACAACCCAGACAATCGCGCTCAACCTCCGGTAAGTCCATAACCCTAGCTTTCGAACTTTCGATTATTCGAGCTTTGATGTTTGTAAATCATTCGATTGTAATTTGATATCGGTATATCCTTTCAAGATAGGGTTTTTGTTTCCGACATTTTAAAATGGTTAATGGTTTATTGCTCTCTGCAATTTTTTCGCATGCGGTTGTGTGTCAGTTCTAGTAGACGACGGTTCTACCGTGAGTTTTATCACCGTGTATTATCACGGTAGAGTTTAAGACGGTGATATATCTCACGGGTGACATACACCGTGTGTACTTACGGTCTTGTCGATTTACGACTATGATTCATCTCACGGTGTACATTTACCGTGTTTACTTACAGTCTTGTACTAGCACGATCCACGACAGTGTTTTATTTCACGGTGTATGTGCACTTACGGTCTTGTACGTGCACGATCCACGACAGTGTTTTATTTCACGGTGTATGTGTACTTACGGTCTTGTACGAGCACGATCCACGACAGTGTTTTATTTCACGGTGTATGTGTACTTACGGTCTTGTACGTGCACGATCCACGACAGTGTTTTATTTCACGATGTATGTGTACTTACGGTCTTGTACGAGCACGATCCACGACAGTGTTTTATTTCACGGTGTATGTGTACTTACGGTCTTGTACGAGCACGATCCACGACAGTGTTTTATTTCACGGTGTATGTGTACTTACGGTCTTATACGAGCACGATCCACGACAGTGTTTTATTTCACGGTGTATGTGTACTTACGGTCTTGTACGAGCACGATCCACGACTGTGATTCATCTCACGGTGTAAATTTACCGTGTGTACTTACGGTCTTGTACGAGCACGATCCACGACAGTGTTTTATTTCACGGTGTATGTGTACTTACGGTCTTGTACGAGCACGATCCACGTGGAAAAACATATTCACCATATGTTCAAGGTCGTGTGTAATGTGCACCGTGGTAAAACACCGTTTTGTATTTTCACGGTGAATTTACACCTTGATATTCTATGGTTTTTTTTCTTACGGTGTAATTTCACCGTGTCGTTATATTTCTCATTTTTTTATCCTTTAATTCTTATTTATTTATTTCATATTTCAGTCTGGATTTGAAAGGAAGAGACCAACCAATCTGCAGTCGGTCACTTTAAGTCTCAATTTGTATACTCGCTACGAAGTTCCGAAACTGATCACGAAGACAATAAAAGATATCGGGGGTGATGCCGTCGCAGTTCGCGATTTTTTTGCGCTGCCTTACATGAAAAGTGTTCTGGGAATAAGATTTACTGCCAAATCAAGCACTAATTTTTTGCACCACCTCGTATGTCGAGAGTTGTCAGGCCCGTCAATACCGGAGAAGGAGCATTGGTTCTACGTCGGTGGTAAGACTGCGAAACTCACACCCGCCGCTTATGCCATTGTAACGGGACTGAATTTCGGCATCTACGATGAATTTCACATCCATGCCACACCCCAGTCTGCTCCAGGTAGCTTAAATAAGCGGCTATTCGGTGGGAAGCGTGTAAGAAGCAATGATCTACGGAAGTTATTTGCGGCCAAACAACTCTTCGATGGCGAACAACCTGCCTCGTTGGAGGATTACATTAAAGTCGCCAATCTCATCGTTTACTATTCCTTCTTTCTTTGTCGATCCGCTGAAATATATGTCGAGGACTGGGCATGGGGCATGGGCATTAGTGGATGAGCCGGAAAAGTGGCAGAGTTTTCCATGGGGCGCTTATTCCTACCAGGCTCTGAGCTACTACCTCGAAACAACAACGATGGACCCTGAATTAGCAGAAAAAACTTCGTACCACGTCTATGGCCCCAGTTGGGCTTTTATAATTTGGATGTTCGAGTCCGTTCCGAATATCGGTCAGTTATGTGGTCAACGTGATCCGAATATGAAAGTGCCACGTTGTTTGATGTGGAGTACATCTACAACAAAGACTGATTGCGATGATCTTTTCTTCCAAGGAGAGGTACGTAACCATCTACTCCTACTTATATTTTGCTAGTAATAGTATTTGTTTCACGCGGTGGAATATTAATACTCTGTGTTGATAAGTTTCAGATTGAAGTTGTTCATGAAACCTTGATTCCTACTGATGAAGAAAAAAATGAGCCGTGTTACCTTTCTGTACATGACAGACCATTTCATGTTGAGTACAATCGCCCAGTACGCAATGGTGGTAATGCAATCAAAGCCAAACAAAATCCGGAGAAGAAAATTACACAAACCAAGAAGCCTTCTTCGAAAAAGCGTGCTGCAGCCACGAATATTGAAATGCCCGTTTCTAGATTACGCAGACGACGTGCTTCTGAGCAGAGTACTCCTGGTCCAAGTGGGCATGTGTGTTGTAGGCCTGTGTGCTGTCGGCGTACACTTTGTTGCCCACAGGAAGATGCTTCTGATGAAGACAGACGACTGACTGGGCTTTTGAGGGCCAAATTGAGAGCCGATCATGAACGGATTTTGTCTGATGAAGGATTGATTGCAGATTTTGCTGGATATATCTTTGAGCGGATTAAAGGCATCACTCCATAACAACTTCATGAGAGCGCGTCTCTGCATGAGTCGCCGGGAGATCTGCGCCGACCTGTATCGCCGATCACATCAGACAATAATACAGCTAGTGAGGCTACCGGAGAAGCCGACGTCCAAAATCAGACAGTTGCTGCCGGAGAAGTCGAAAACAACCACGTTCAACCGGAGCAAGATCCTGTTTCTGATTACGTGGAAGTCGTCCAACCCACTAGACCAAACATTGTCGCTGATGAAGCCAACGACCAAACATTCACAGTCCCTGTTTCTGATACCGTTGAAGTCGGCCAAACCACTGATCCCAACGACTTAGTGATGTCTATTGTTGGACAAATTTCAGCAGATGAAACCAGTGTCCTAGAACCGACAATCCCTGCCAGAGAAGTCGAAGAAAACATTGACCTATCGCCAACAGTTGATACCGGGATGGTAGCTGATGTGGCCAGTGTCGTCGCCTCGACAACCGCTGCAGTTGATCACTTGGCGGCGGTTGATCACGCAGAAAGTGTTCAATCAACTACAATCAAAGACGCGTGCGAAAATGTTGGTAGGCCAATTGTTTCTCCCCGTAGGCTGAGAACTCGTAAGCCTGAAGCGGCAAAAAATGCTCCCCAAACTCACGGTGAGAGGGGGAAGCCGTTTTACGCACGGCTCAGTAAAACGTATATTGTGCACGGTGACACATGGTCATCAATATATCTACACCGTGGCTTGTTCAACCCGCAAAAAAACGATCGTCAATCGTTTGGATACACTTTTAAGGCGTCGTTACCATCAACGGGGTCATGTTTCAGGCAGTGAGATGTATGGTATTTGAAATTAAAGACGTACGATGCGATTTGCATTAGTGCATGTCTCAAATTCAAGAGATGTGTAGTTCATTGGTAACAATTTACTCTCAAGTGTGATCATATTGCACATGGTATGTCAAATTTAATCGTTTGATGGACTATTGTGGATTTTTTAGGTTCAATATAATCATTTCCATAGGAAACTAAATTTGCTTAGGCATTTAGCCAAAAAGATTATTGCGATTGTGCAAGAATCACACAAAAACGTGAGTGTTCATGCTCACACGGTGATCTCACAAGACGTCACCGTGGTACAACACCGTGTGGTTATCAAATCAATTTTAAACATTTTTGAAATTGGACGAGTTCTTTTTTTAGATGGCGTATTTTCGTATTGGAGCGGGATAACCGATGCACGCGAAATATTAGTGGTGTCAGTTATCAGGACAGCTTTTGCAGGCCGGTATAGTCATCCTTTATTCTTTTGTTTCGCACGGTCATTTAGTTTCACGGTTGTATCTGCACAGCGTTACATGGTCATCAATACATCTACACCGTGGCTTGTTCAACCCGCAAAAAAACGATCGTCAATCGTTTGTATACACTTTTAAGGCGTCGTTACCATCAACGGGGTCATGTTTCAGGAAGTGAGACGTATGGTATTTGAAATTAAAGACGTACGATGCGATTTGCATTAGTGCATGTCTCAAATTCAAGAGATGTGTAGTTCATTGGTAACAATTTACTCTCAAGTGTGATCATATTGCACATGCCATTGTGGAATTTAATCGTTTGATGGATTATTGTGGAATTTTTTAGGTTCAATATAATCATGTCCATAGGAAATTAACTTTTATTAAGCATTTTGCCAAAAAGATTATCTCGATTGTGCAAGAATCACGTGAAAACGTCATTGTTCATGCTCACACGGTAATGTCGTGAGAGGTCACCGTGATACAGTACCGTGCGACGGTCAAATCAATGTAACTATGTAAACAGATACTTACGTGGCACGGTTTTGTCAGTGAACATAATAGCTTTTGAAGCCGCAAGTTTATTCAACTTTTTTATTCATCTTTTAATATTTAATAAATTAAATTACCGGGATTCCCAAAAAAAAAAAAAAAAAAAAAAAAAAGAGAGAGGACGGTTGCCTTTTGCCACGGTTCAATCACCCGACCCTTGGCGCACGGTAATATCTTCAAACGCTAAAGTCACACGGTTACTCGTGCATGGTGGGAGAAGGTCGAAATATATTAACAAAGAAAAACAAGCACTAGTACAGTATTATAACGTAGAATACGTAGTGTAGTAGCTACGAAACCAGAAAAACATACTGTAAAAGCAAAAATAAAAACATACTATTCATAAACAAAACGCAGAAAGAAACATTCTTTGCATTCATGGTTCATCATCCTCGCCATCTGCGTCATCGCCTAAATCAGTCGTTTCGTCCTTATCGTCTGCTTCATCGTCCATATCGTCCTCATCGTCCGAGAGCTCCACCACTTCCACCACCTTCTCAAACAGGATCTCTTCTACAACCTTAGATATGGTCGGCAGAAGGGGGTCTCCAGGGGCATTAGGATCGGAAAAGTTCCGAATCTCGAGACCATCTTTATTGTAGACATTGACAAAGAAAGGACCCAATTTCTTGGCGTAGTGAAAAACCAAAAAATAACCGAATTTAAGATGATGAGCCGTGCAGAAATCGGTCCAGCCACGACGAAAGCACACGTAACCGTTGACCCAAGAGATTTCCACGGACCACGGGGCACGAGCGGTGACAAATGAGGCGAGTGTCTCACAATCTCCAAGCAAAGTAGCCCTGCCTGCCAGATACTCATGTTCATGAGCAAAATCAGAAGGTAAACGACAAACTTCACGGAAATCAACGGTGTTCAGAACTTTGAAGAATCTACAAATCGGGATTGGGGTGGCCATTGAATATGAAATTTGATTTTATAAAAATTAGGGTTTTCAGCGTGGTACGGTGCTTATGTATACACGCCAAAAGTGGGTAGTTGAGGGGTTAATAAACTATTAAAGGTTTCACAATACACCGTGAGATACCAACGACGACGGTGGGTAAGGGTTTTTATCAAGGGTTATCAGTGTCACATAGACCGTCACGGTAACCGTTACACGGTGAGGAAATCCACTGTAATAAACCCACGACGCAATGTGTTTAATGGGGGTGGTTGGGAATTGAGTGAATTCGTGAAACGATTTAAATCCGGCGACGATGTGACTCAGAACAGATACTCATCAATTCCCTGAATTGAATGGTCATATCATATCATATCTGGACCATCAATGAGCGTAGTTGGAAGTTGGGTTGGGTCGTGGGAGGAGGATCAGAACAGACACACATCATAAATTCTTTGAATTTCACGGTCATATCTAATTAATGGATATCGTGGTGGATGTGGGGTTAAGTTTTCTATGTCATATATGAACATACCACGGCTTACGCACCGTGGGATATCAACGATGACGGAGGATTAGGTTTGTTTTTATGTCACCTATAACATGTACGTACACGGTGTTAGAATGCACCGTGCTAACATCACGACGACCCATTCAGAGTTGTAGTCACGTTACCAAAGTCACAGTGACCGCGACACGGTGATTTAATTAACCGTGAAATACACACGGAGGCACAATTCTAGGTTTTTATTTAAATAATAAATTAATTAATCGCAATGTGTTTAATGGGCGTAGTTTAGAGGTCAGTCGTTTCGTGAGTCGATTGAAAGCCGGCGGCGGGATCACTTTATTAGGTCAGAAAATTGACCCTATAAATACGAACGAAAAAACCCTTTTTTTTCTATAGCCAATTTTTTCTCATGTTTTCTGCGTTTTTTTTCTTCTTATGGAGCGGTTTTCAGTTCACCACACATCTTTCAAATTCAAAGCTGCAGTCCGGTAACGAGATACTCGAGTTTCCAAAAGAAAACCTTCTTTTTTCTAGATCATCAATGACGAGGTACTCGAGTTTCCAAAACATCTCGAGTATCTTATTGTTAGATACAGATCTTATCAAGTGCCTCTTTCTCCGTGGCGGTGAATCTGGCCATATTTTGAGATCATAACAGGCTATGATTGAGGCCGAAGAAAAAGAAGGTCTTCGAATTGCTTCCCATCCAGAGAGTAGATTCTGAGGCGGGTTGGATTTCTTTTTTTTTTCTTTGTTTAACCAAGTATGGTTCTGGGTTTAGGGTTTTGATCCATCAATTGTAATTCCCAATAGGGTTTTGATCAATCAATTGTAATTCTCAGTAGTGTTTTGATCCATCAATTGTAATTCTCAATAGGGTTTTGATCCACCAATTGTAATAAGACTACTTTTGTTAAGTTTAAATTGTTTAATAATTTTCTTTTTGGTTTCCATTGTAAATTTTGTAATGAACACACTTCGACTATGCCATTTAAGATCTGTAACGGTGTTACAATCCACAGTGTTTGAACCACGGCGACACATGAGGTTTTAGGGTTTTCTGCATGATACGGTTGCACGGTGTTATTAGCTACCGATGGGACCTCACGACGACACTGTTCTATGGGTTTTATATCCCAATTATGAGCGTTCCACGGTGTTACAATCCACCGTGATATAATCACGACGACACATTAGGTTTTAGGGTTTTCTACCTAATACCGTTGCAACGTGTTACAATCCACAGAGGGAACCCCACGGCGAAAATGTTCCAAGGGTTTTATATCCCATTTATGAGAGTTCCACGGTGTTACAATCCACCGTGCCAAACCACGGCGACACATTAGGTTTTAGGATTTTCTACCTAATACCGTGGCTAACCGAGGGAACCCCACGACGACACAGTTCTAGGGTTTTATTTATTTTCTTAATTAATTAATCGCAATGTATATAATGGGCGTAGTTGGGAGTTGAGTCGTTTCTGCAACGACTGAAATCCGGCGGTGGGATGTCTCAGAACAGACTCATCAATTCCCTGAATTGAATGGTCATATCAAATTAATGGATAGGGATTGTTGGATGGGGTGATTTTATAATAATTTTATTAATACGAGTAATTAATAAGCATCGTGGACAGTTGAATCGTTTCGTGGAACGATTGAAATCCTGGTGGTTGGATGACTTAAAATTAGATCAGAATATAAGCCTATAAATACGAACGAAAGAAATCTATTTTTCTATACCCATTAATACTCCATTTATCTGTTTTGTTCTTGTTATTCATGGAGCAGTTATCACCACTCTTTTTCGAATTTCACAGTTGCATTACTTTATCGAGATACTCGAGTTTCCAAAAGAAAACCATCTTCTTATCTTTCATGATACCGGACTCCATCTTCTTGACTCTCTTCAGACTGTGCATTTGATGGGGATAGATCGGGATCTCTTCCGACCCGGTTATGTCTTCCGAGCTTCCCATTATTCATGTACAGGGTCAAGCGGCTTTTCAAGATGTATCTACTTTTCAATAGATAGTGTTCCGGTTATGTCTTCCGAGCTTCCCATTATTCATGTACAGGGTCAAGCGACTTTTCAAGATGTATCTACTTTTCAATAGATAGTGTTCAGGGTTTTGATCCATCAATTTTTCACAATAGGTTTTAGGGTTTTCAACCAAATATCAATTGTTTACTGTACTTTTTCCTTAAATGTATCATTAAAAGATTTTAATATCACCGTCATTTATTAATCTTGCTAAAACCGTCACACGGTTACTCATTAATATAGAAACCCTAAATCTATCAGTATTCGTATTAATTATTAAGAGACGGCCGTAGTTGCCAGACGCGTTGGCGCTCCTCCTGGATTTCATTAATTAAAATTAAAATTAAAATTACAATATATATATGCGTGTACTAATTTACTATTTATTTTACCGTGTACTATTACCGTGTTGAATACGGGTGTGTGTAACCGTGCATCGGTATAAGGTTATATGATATAGCATCTTGAATTTTTGCACGGTGTATATTAATTCACGGTGTAATATTATTTCACTGTTTTATGTATTTTATATTGCAATTTCTTTTTCATACGACGGTGTTACAATCCACCGTGATCTAACCACGACGACACATTAGGTTTTAAGGTTTGCTATCGGATACAGTTGCACGGTGTTATAATCCACCGTGGTAACCGCACGGCGACACAGTTCTAGTGTTTTATTTATTTTTTTAATTAATTAATCGCAATGTGTTTAATGGGTGTGGTTGGGAGTTGATGAGTCGTTTCGTGCAACGATTGAAATTCGGCGGTGGGATGACTCAGAACAGAGATGCATCAATTCCCTGAATTGAATGGTCATATCAAATTAATGGATAGCGTGTTTAATGGGGTGATTTTCTATAAATTTTAATTTTATTAATACTAGTAATTAATAAGTGTAGATGGCAGTTGAATCGTTTCGCGGAACCTTTGAAATCCTGGTGGTTGGATGACTTAAATTAGATCAGAATATTAAGCCTATAAATACGAACGAAAGAACTCTATTTTTCTATACCCATTAATAATCCATTTTTCTGTTTTGTTCTGGTTTTTTCATGGAGCAGTACTTATCACCTCACTTTTTCGATTTTCATAGTTTCATTACTGTATCGAGATACTCGAGTTTCCAAAATAAAATCATCATTCCCCTGAATTATCTTCCACCAGAGATGATTCGGGGTTTCGGCTGGAACGATTCGGGAACACCTGAGTTCCTTATCTCCGTCAAAATCACCAGTTAGGTCTTCAATCGCCGTTTCACTTCTGGTTGAGGCTCAAAAATCTGTGCTGCTGACCAGATGTCAAAAGAGGAGATTCACTGTGTGCTTTGTTATTCTTTTTGTTGGCTCATCTTTTTTGTATTACGCTGACCGATGGTGTTTAGGGTTCAGAGTTTTGATCCATCAATTGTTCTCAAGTTTTAGGGTTTAGAGTTTTGATTCATCAATTGTTCTCAATTATAAGATTTAAATTTATTTTAAATTTGTCCAATTTCATATTCTCAATCAAAATTATCACAGTCGCTTTTAATTATCGTGTACGATGCCACGACGCCCATTTATCGTGGCTAGTCACACGGCGTATGACTGTCGTTGATGGTCTCACGACGTATGATTATCGTTGATATTCTCACGGAGTTGACTTATCGTGTATGCATCACGCTGTCCATTTATCGTGATTTGTCTCACGGCGTGCGACTATCGTGGATGAGCTCACGGTGTGCAATTATCTTATATGTTTTCACGGTTTCAATTTATTGTGGATAGTCACACGGTCTCTATTTATCGTGGATGTCCTCACGATGTCCATTTATCGTGGATGTTCTCACGGTGTTCATTTATCGTAGATGGTCACACGGTCTCTCTTTATCTTGGATGAACTCACGGTGTTCGATTATCGTGGATGGTCACACGGTCTCTCTTTATCGTGGAATAACTCACGGTGTTCGATTATCGTGGATGTCCTCACGGTGTCTACTTCATCGTGGATGAACTCACGGCGTATGATAATCGTGAATGATGTCACGGTGTCTTATTATCGTGCATAGTCTAACAGCGTACTTTAACCGTGGATTGTCTGAAATTGTATTAGAGTTTTATTATTATTTTTTAAAAGAGAAATTCTATTTTAAATTACCTATACAATTTATATTCATTTGTTAAACAGCAAGGGTAGTGTAGACTTTTCCTACCCAATTGCCTAATAAAATTCTAGGCAGAGCCTCAGAACTTATTTATTTTATGAGGTGGTCATGAATCCGGTATTCCCACTTTTTTAATTGCTGGTCAAAGATTTGCACTGAGAGAGGGTGGTCGAACTTTTTTTAATTCAGAAATGGCGTCCGCAGCAGTTAGGGAAGCGCTTTTTCACACTCTCGCCGCGCATTTACTCGTCGTGCTGCCGAGGGTCCGCCGTTTCCTCGCCGCTCTCCGCCTCCGAATCGCCGTTCGTTTCGCATCAGAATCCCAACCCCTGGTGGAGATCCATGGCCACCTTTAATCGCACGTAAGGCGCACACTCTAATTTAGGGATAATTTCATCTCATTCAATCGTTTTTATATATTATTTGCTCCGGTGTGTTTGTAATCGATTCCTCCAAAGACGACAATGCCGTTGCGAAAGCTTATTGACATCTGATATGTTCCGTGTTGCAGGAGACTTTGAAATTTGATCATAAAAACATTTTTTTTGTGAGTGTTAATTTGATTGATGCTATTGCTTGTTGGCAGAAAACCCCATGTTAATGTCGGAACAATTGGGCATGTTGACCACGGGAAGACAACTTTAACTGCAGCAATCACCAAGGTATTTGGAAATAGTTAGTACTTGAAATATTCTGTTTCCATTTTCATTTTTTGGAAGTTGCACATGAGCTAGCTCAATTCTCTAATTTTTACTCGTGTGGTCGACTGGTCGTTGAAATTCATTTGATATGTTTTTATATATAATAAAGGTTTTTTCAGAATAAGGGAAGGCAAAAGCTATTGCCTTTGATGAAATTGATAAAGCTCCTGAAGACAAAAAGAGAGGGATTAAAATTGCCACGGTTGGACTCCTTTCTATTTATCTTATTCGTGCTGTTCTACTTATGAAGTGTACTTCTACCTGTACACATACTTCTATTGATTTGCTATGTGCATGTTGAAATTTCAGGCACATGTGGAATATGAAACTACAAAGAGGCATTATGCTCATGTAGATTGCCCTGGACATGCTGATTATGTTAAGGTGGGAGAATTGTTTTTCAAGCCACATTCAATTTTGTGTAGTAGTTAATTTTTATGGTGCGGTGACCCTACTAATTTGAGATCTTGCCATTTTTTTATTTTTTTTTAGTTGGTGTTTTAATATCTGTTTACATGGCGTTGGAAAATGTAAATTTTTATGTGCTGTCTAGATATCAAACAATGTAATTCTCACTGTCTATAGACCTTCAACTCAGAACATGATTACTGGAGCTGCTCAAATGGATGGCGGTATTCTTGTGGTATCTGCCCCTGATGGGCCAATGCCACAAACTAAGGAACACATTCTACTTGCACGCCAGGTTTTCAACTTGACATGAGATTGAATTACATAGGAGCCCATATCATAAGTTTACCAATCTGATTCTTTATATTGTTTTCCATCGTCAATCATTACTCCTAGGTTGGTGTGCTTCCTTAATAAAGTTGATGCCGTTGATGATCCTGAACTACTGGAGCTTGTGGAAATTGAGCTGTGTGGTAAGCTACATTGTTTTGAAAATACGGTTTGATAAGCTTCTTTCTGATACACTTTTTAAATATATTTTTTTGTACTTGCAGAATTGCTTAGCTTTTACAAGTTTCCAGGGGATGACATCCCAATAATCCGAGGATCAGCTTTGTCTGCATTGGAGGGTAAAAATGAAGAAATTGGGAAAAAGGCTATCTTAAAGTCAATGGATGCTGTAGATTCATACATTCCAGATCCCGTACGCCAACTTGAAAAATCCTTTCTGATGCCTGTTGAAGATGTCTTCACCATTCAGGTATCTACACATGATTTATTCTACTGCTACTACTTGGTCCTTGAGAACTGCATCTTGTCAAATTTATCTATCTCCTCTGGCTTACCCCACACCACAATCCATATATTTTAAAGTTGAAAATGGTAATGGTCACAATTGTTTTGATATTTCCTCGCACAATTTTTTTTGTTATGTAATGACATCAATCTGTCATATTTGATCTATTATAAATCTTAATTTTTACTGATGGGGTTGTGGTATTGACAATTTGACAGACAGTAACTAATATATTATTTCCTTAATTCTGTAATGTTATGTGACCTAATAGTCTAATACAATGTCTCTTTCCAGTAGTGTTGTTTTGGGTACAATATATGATTTTTTATATCTTGCCATTTCCAAGGGGTGTAATCAAACCAGGGGAAGAAGTGGAAATTTTGGGACTGACACAGATGAGAAATAAAGTTTGCATTGGAGTACACGAAAAAATCATTAGAAAAGTGCATCAGTTCGTGCCTTTTGCTGTGAATGCTAATTGCTGAGGATGTTATTGAAAATCATTTCATTTTTTTATAGTATATTTTAAATGAGAGAATAGTGATTTTTATTGTTTTGATATTTTCTCACACAATTTTTATTGTAACAGATGTTGCATACTTCTTTGTAACACCAATCTTAGACAAGGGCCTTTGGTTGTTTATTGTATCAAAATGAACTTAACTGAATATACCAAAGGAGCCGTAGTGTTGGGTTCGTAAATGTTTGACATTTTATGTGATCTTTACTAGACGAGTATATGATAATGTGAATTTCTAACAACTGATCGGTAGACACTATATTTACTGCCTCGATATTCATCGGTACTTGTTGATACATATTTTACTTTTTGTAGCTTTCCGTTCGGAACTGTTTCTCGTCCGTCTTGGGGCATTCTTCTTCAGCAATACTATCCCTCCTGAGATCCTCCAAAAGCATCAGGAATCTGAACCAACTCCACGCCCTCATCGTCCGCAGAGGTTACGAGCAAGACCACTTCCTGATTGCCCACTTCATTTCCATCTGCGCCGTGCTCCTGCCCTCCAATCTCTCTTACCCCACCACCATCTTCGACGCCGTTTCTCACCCAAATATCTACCTCTGGAACATCTTGGTGAAAGCACACTGCGATAAATATTGCCTCGATGAACGTTTCTCACTCTTTAGTCGGATGAGAAGGGGGTCGAATGTCGTGGCGCCCGACAAATACATTGGCCTTGAGGGAGTGGAGGATCGTTCATGGGATGAAGATAAGGTGTGGGACTGAAGGGGATGTGTTCGTGGGGTCGAGTTTGGTTGATTTCTATGGCAAATGCCGGTCGATTGAATGCGCTCGTAAGGTGTTCGACGGAATGCCCATGAGGAATGAGGTTTCATGGACAGCTATGATGGTTAGGGGACATGGCTGCCGCAATACGTATGTTTGATGAAATGCCCTCAAGAAATGAGGGCACGTGGAACGCAATGATTAAAGGGTTAGTGAATTCGGGCGATATGAATAGTGCCAGAAAGATGTTCGATACAATGCCTGTGAGGAGTGAGGTTTCGTTTACTACTTTCATCGATGGTTATTCCAAGAGTGGTGACATGGGGGCCGCGAATTCCTTGTTTGATGAGCTGGATCGGAAGGATTTAGTTTCATGGTCAACTCTGATGTCGGGTTATGTACAGAACGGGAGGCCCATCGAGGCAGTGAAATCTTTCGGCGAAATGCGGGCTATGAATTTAAAGTCGGACGAATTCATAATGGTGAGCTTGATGTCGGCTTGCTCTCAACTGGGTTCGTTGGAGCTATCAAGATGGATTGAGTCCTATATGAGCAATGGGTCCTTCGACTTGACCCGTCCTCATGTGGCCGCAACTCTCGTTGATATGAACGCAAAATGCGGGAACATGGAACGCGTGGCTTTTCTGTTCGATAAAATGCCCCAACGAGATTTGATTTCGTACTGCTCGATGATGCAGGGGCTGTGCATTCACGGGCGTGGGGCCCAAGCAGTTCTCCTCTTTAACAGGATGATAGATGAAGGTATAAGGCCCGATGACGTGGCATTCACCGGAATTTTGACCGCATGTTGTCATGCCGGCCTTGTTGACGACGGTTGTCGTTTTTTCTACATGATGACTCGTAGATATCTTATTAGTCCATCCCCGGACCATTATGCATGCATGATCAACCTTTTCGGGAAATGCGGGAAGCTCAAAGCTGCTTATGAGCTTATACTGGCGATGCCCGTGGACTCTCACGCGGGTGCTTGGGGTGCTCTTCTCGAGGCATGTAGGCTATACTGTGATATTGAGTTAGGGGAGGTTGTGGCAAGTAAGCTTTTTGAGGTAGAGCCTCTGAATGCAGGTAATTACGTACTTATGTCTAATATTTATGCTGAAGCTGAAAGGTGGCCGAACGTATCTCATTTGAGGGTTAAAATGAAGGAGAGAGGAGTTAGAAAAGTACCCGGTCGAAGTTATTTGGAGTCGACCTCCCCTGATTGATTCATTCTTCTTTCAAATCTTGCTGGTGTTCAACGAGATCATGGGCTTCCCTAGTTTTTGCACTTTCTTTGACTACAGTTTGTTTTTACGCTTGATCTCACACTATCATGTGTTGGCATTTGGATCAAAGTGGGAGGGAAAGGCACAAGGTTCATAGTCATTTCGGAAGAGCGTTGGAGGGTGGGCCGTACAGTCTAAAATACAGAGGCAGTATGTGGTGAATTTCTTAACTCTTGTTTGTGGGAGATGACCGTTGTAGTCAGATGTTCTCGGGTGGCAATGGTCGACTGTATGGGAGATGACTGTTGTAGTTAGATAGTTATTGGTGTGTATTTGGTGTTTGAAATGTTTCATTCTTCAGTACTCGTAAAGAACTCCTAATTGTTGCACAATATTGTTCGGGTTTGACTTTTATGTTATTTGAGCCACTGAAGTAAGTGTTAAAGAGCTTTTCTTCATGTCCCCTAATACGCGAAATATCAATTTTTGTTGAAAAGAAATTTACATGGTGACTGTGACTTGTTCGAAGGAAGGTAGCAATTTAGTTTAAATTTGTTTGAGTTGCAGGGGGTACAAGCGTTTTTTCAAAAGAACTGCTCTGGAAACATCTGACTATCTAAAGGATGACTGCCTTCAAGTTCATTGTTGTGTTGGCGTTGTTAGGTCGCACACAGAGGGACCTAAAGATCTACTCAATCTCATTGCCCCCATCCAACATCGGACAGCATTTCGGACAGCTTCTGGAAAGTGGAAAAGGAACTGATATAAATTCTGAAGTTGATGAAGAAACTTTCCCCGCTCACAAGTTGGTTGTTGCTGCTCGTTCACCGGTATTTAGAGCTCAATTATGTGGTCCAATGAAGGATCAAAACACAGTGTATAAAGGTTGAAGACATGGAGGCACCAGTTTTTAAGGTATCTATGTGAGCCCCTTTTTTAGCCATAGCCAACCAATTTTTTATGGCTCTTTTGTGTAGTTGATTATTGAAATTTTACTCCGTATTATTTATGGTATACAGCTGCTCACTGTATTTTGAAGTAGTTCTTATTTGTTCTCCCTCTGATCATTTATGATGAGTTCATAATTGATGCTGCAAATATTCATCATGAATTGCAAATGGTCAGTTTCTGCTGGTAGAGTTGCTGGTAGAGTTGTGAGGATTAGTGTAACAATTTTTTCCCTTGCTACTTTTTATCCAAATCGATCCTGTTATTTTATTTTTATGACCTACTTTGTCGAGGAAGTTAGCTGATATGATTATTCCATTGATCTATTTGTTCCATGAGTGATGAACATGTACATGAAAGATTGGAGATGTTTCACTTTTTTTTCCATTGGGTAGATTACTGCATTGATTGATATATTATTGCTACCTTTTCTCTTTTTCATTTTTGGAGTTCGGTGGTACCTTGCAGGCTTTGCTTCATTTTGTCTACTGGGACTCGCTACCTGACTTTGAAGAGCTTACTGGGATGAAGTCGAAATGGGCCTCAACCTTAATGTCTCAGCATCTATTTGCTGCTGCTGATCGTTATGGTTTAGATAGACTCAGATTACTCTGCGAGGCTAAGCTCTGTGAGGATGTTCCTATCAATACAGTCGCTACAACGTTAGCACTAGCAGAACAACACCACTGTTGTCGGTTAAAATCTGTGTCTCAAGTTTGTTGCCCAACCTGAAAATCTGAGAGGTACTTGGCTTTATAGCTTTGTACTACTTTGCATGGTAAGATGAAATAAACTAGATCAAAAGTAATGACCCCATAATTTGGGATATTTACAAAATCTACCATTAGGTTTGTGGGAATTACATATAAACCCTTTTTTTTTAAATTAAATTAATCATAATCAAATACATCAATCAGCCTCAACTTTTATTATCATCACAAATAGCCCAAGTTATGTTGTATTTTGTAATACATTTAAAACTCAAGGGTGGTGTTTATAATTTTCAATGTTATTTTTTATATTGGTAGATGTCATATGTTAAATAACTTGTGTGCAATATGAACTGTAACAGCCTCACAACTTTACCCTTTGATCTTCATTCTCATTTTTGTCGGGTTGCATTCAACTGCACCAAATCGTACTGAAAAATTAAAACCTGTTGTGCCTTCTATCCAGAATTTATCGTATTCAAGCCCTATAACCTCTTTACGATTTACTTTGCTCTGATGAGATGACTGTGTGCAGCTGTCATGCAGAGCGACGGTTTCGAATACCTGAAGAAAAGTTGTCCTCATTTGCTGACTTAACTATTGGAGTACGTTGCTAGGATCAATGAGCACTCCCTTGCTGCCGGGAAGCAAGGCATTGTAGATATACTGGACGGAGGTGATATCAATGGAAGGCGTGTGAAACAACGATTGTAGAAACTTAATAGCACCGTGCGAGTTGGCTTTCAATAAGGTGAGAAAGAGGATATCAACTTAGATCGTATTTTCGGATTTACAAAAAATGAAATTTTCTCCGTGCACATTTTTTTTTTCTCCTCTTCTGATCTCAAGTGATACCTTTTTAGGGTATGTGCTTGGGATCTAATCGAGAGAAAAATTTTGTTGGTCCCTCAAAAGAGGTCAAGTCTCGATTTGGTCCACTAAAAGGAGTCGGTTTCAATTTAGTCCCTTAAACCATAAAAATGTAGTCAATTTAGTCAAATTTGATCGGAAAATTCAAATTTTCGCCGGAAAATGACATGCAGATTTTTTCAGGCTAACTTTGATGATTAGGCGGGCATCAACTTGACCGATTAGATCCACTAAAAAGTGTTGATTTCAATTTAGTCCTTTAAATCACAAAAAAAAAATTAATTTAGTCCAATTTGATTAGAAAATTCGATTTTTCATATATAGAGATGATTAAAATGTTTTTTTCTATCAAAGAAAGGGAGTTCAACCAAATGGTCAGTCATTATAATAAACCATATTGTCAATATATAATATTTGTTTTGAGATATTAATATATAATTTAAAAAATAGTCCAACATTTTGATTTTAAAAACAAAATAAATTTTTATTAATTAATTATTATTATTATTAGAATTTATTGGAAAATTGAGTGGGACAAGACATGCAAAATCATTTGTAAAAAATATATATTGAGAAAAATTATAAGATCTATATCTCATAGCAATTATCACACTTCAAAAATTAGAAAGAAAGTGTCGTCATAAAAATAGGACAAAGAGAGTATGTAGGAGAAGAGTTCTTGAAGCTCTCAACCCTTACCCAAATTTTGAGACCTATTACAAAAAATTGGAAGTCGCTGATGGCCTGTCGTCCGTATGGATTTCTTTACGGATTTGCTGATGGAAATGTCGACGATTTTGCTTACTGAGCCGGCTGTCATTCAATTCCTAATTTTTTTTTTATAATGATCGATCTATTTACCTATGTAATATAAATTTATTGTGTGAGTCAAGTGATCGAAACCGTATCCAGCATAATCGACCCAAAATAAGTTGGTTGACTCATCTCCTTTGAATGGAAAGAAAACGTTCGATCTTTCCTATATAAATATCTTTTTTCTGGTAAAAAGTTGGATTTTTTGATCAAATAGGACTAAATTGACTTTTTTGTGATTTAAGTGACTAAATTGAAACAAATTTCGTTTAGTTGACCAAATCGGTCAAACTGATGACACGTGACGCCTAATCAGCAAAGTTAGCTTGAAAAAATCGACGTCTCATTTTTCTTTCGGCGAAATTTGAATTTTCCGATCAAATTAGACTAAATTGACTAAATTTTTGTAGTTTAAAGAACTAAATTGAAACCGACTCTTTTTAGTGAGCTAAATCGAGACTTGACCCCTTTTGGGACAAACAAAATTTTTCTCTCGGATCTTATTTGTACTCTGCTGTAAAATTGGAAGCTGTTGTGAAAAACAAACCGTGTAATTTCGAGAAAGAAAATAGATTTATTGTCGACTTGAAAATCAGAATGCTAACCCGGTCGGGTTGTATACATATTACATAGTCTAATGTTTAAACTCAATTATACAGTATAATTTTACTTTGCAGTTCAATTGATCTTTTTGACTAAATGTTTAAACTCAATTATACAGTATATTTTTACTTTGCAGTTCAATTGATCTTTTTGACTTACTATTGTTGAATGCTGTACATTTTTTCTTAAATCGTTTTTAATATTTTATATTTTATTCCATGCGCATCCGAGAAGAAACATCGCCCGCAGCAGAAACAAAAAATGGTATCGTTTATTTTATTTTTATCCGTTTCAATTGTTTGGATTTTAATCTCTGGTTCTCCGTTTTGGCAGTTGTTCTTCTCGTATTTCAAGGATTTGGTCGGGAGAGAAGTTACGGTGGAATTGAAGAACGATTTGGCGATCAGAGGAACTCTTCATTCTGTCGATCAATATCTCAACATCAAATTGGAGAATACTAGGGTTGTTGATCAAGACAAGTACCCTCACATGGTAATTTTTATTTTATTTTTAAAATATATATATATATATATATATATATATATATATATATATATATATATATATATATATATATATATATTTTCTGCAATTTTTAGGGTTCTAATTTTGAGGAAAAAAAACACTAGAAACTTTTGTTCTTTGTAATGCGTTGATGAAATCTCGCTGTGATTATGGGTTGAATTTGGGTTGAAGTTGAATTTTTGGGTGATTTATGGTGTGTTAGATTGTGTGCTTGGAAACCTTTGAGGGTTGAATTCGTTCTTTGTGTTGAACGATGCTGTGTATTGTATGCTTGTGGCCTGTGGGTTTTATCTTTTTCAAATTCTTGGAAAGTTGTACTAAGAATCGGCATATTTTTTGTTGATAAAGTTTCGTAGGAACATTGTCTAGGTTGGAGCTAGTTTTCTCGATTTAATTTTGAACATTTAGCAGAAACTTGCATTTCTTTCCCTAACAGTATTTAGACAGATTCAGTTATTAGGTAGTGTTTTGTTTTTCTGTTATTTGTTTGTCAAGATTTTGAAGTTGAATACTTCTTTCGACCACCCATCTTCGACAAGGGCTTTTGGTTGTTTATTGTATTAAACGAACTTAACTGAATATCCCAAAGGAGCCACATAGAAAAGCAAGTTCTAAGTGTTGGGTTCTTATATGTTAGACAATTGATGTGATCTTAATGTGAAATTCTAGCAACTGATTGGTAGACTTCATATATTTTCCTGCCTAGATATTTATCGGTACTTATTGATACATGTTTCACTCTTTGTAGCTTTCCGTGCGCAACTGTTTTATCAGAGGGTCTGTTGTTAGGTACGTTCAATTGCCGCCCGAGGGAGTTGATGTTGAACTGCTGCACGATGCCACAAGAAGAGAAGCTAGGGGCGGATAGCTTTTACTCTTTTGCCCCTCGCATTTGTATTTTAATCTTCGTTTAAAACTCTGGATACATTTTTTGAATTATGTATCACCCCACAGACCGCAAAGATTTCCCTGAAATCAGTCGATACGTGTTGGGGTTCTGTGGGAATCCTGGTAATTTTTGTTGTGTGCTATAAAAACCGCGCATGGCTTTAGTTTTTAACTGTGGCTAATTAACTTCACATATATATATTTTTACTAACTTCATGCTAATGAATGAAAACTGAGGTAAATTTTGAATACTAATAATGGCAAAAATCAGCTAAAAATCTACATCCTCTTAGAATGAATTCGATTTCTACCCCGAACTCCCTTCTGTGAGAATCTCGACCTCCTAGCTACGCGGATATGATGATGAATCGAGCTATCAATATCGCCAATACTCTTCAAAGTCCTGTGCGCTCGATGATTAGTAGCCCTCAAGGACCTCCTCAAATGCTCGTCCTTATAGTTCCTTTTTCTACTAAAACGAGATCTCATGTGTCCAGTATTCTCATCCAATTCGTATTCTTCCCCACTGGTACTCGATGCCTCGTCGATACTTTCAATATCCCGTTTTCTCCTCCTCCTCCTCCCGTTCATCTTGACCGTTGGAAGCTCGTGGCATAGGTAAGTGCAACAGAAGTTCACCGATGAGAAACACGTGGCAAAGCAGGCCCAAACAACTCGTCAAATAATGAATTTCTTGCTCGTCAAATTAATATATCCATGTCATCCTTTCTTGCAGCTACTTTAATTCCTTTGGAAGATATATTGTTTTGAAAACCTTCATCTCAAGTCCTTGACTCTTTGTTATTCGGTTTTGGGTCTTTATGCTAATAATACTCACAAATTCTTCCTATATATTGCCACACATTACTTTCTTTGCAATTGTAGTATTTATCTTGGGACTTCTAAATTGCAGGACAAGAAGATCAGATTTCAGTCATTTCCAGTGATCATTTGTGATTCATTTGCTAACTACAATATGGCATTTCGAATGACAGCAAATCGTTTCCAAGATGTAGGATCTTTGAATGTTTTGCTTATAGTTCTAGCATCTTTTGTACTGCTCATATTCTTGCAAACTTGGTACTGGATGATTCTGCATTTAGCTCCGTGAAATGTAATGGTGGAGGTTTTGATGAAATCTTCATGACCAATATATATAGATTACCCTGCCAAATATGACTATTGCATAAGGTACATCATGATTATATATATAGATATGTGTGTGTACATTATAATTACCTATTTACCTGCAATCTGATTTATGTCGTGTGTGTGTTTTTCGTTTATGTTTTGTGTTATTTGTGGGTCGTGTTTAGTTAAGTTCATATCGTTTTAGTTTATGTTTGATGTTTTAGTGTGATTTGATCTCACGGGATGTGTTGGAGTAGTTCGAGTTCATTTTGTAGGTCAAATGTTGATGAAAGTCGAAGAGTCGAGAAAAGATCGAAGAAACGAGCAAACGGCTGAAACTGGAAGGAACGGCGACCGCCGAACTCAATCAGCGGTCGCAGGATAACAACGGCGGTCGCCGGAGATGGAATGACGACCGCCGAAAGGGCCGAAAACTATCAGATGGCCAGCCAAGACTTTTGGGCAAAACGGCGGTCGCCGAAACGGAAATGGCGGTCGCCGAAATGCATCGGCAGGCGCCGAACGAGGCTGAACAGGCGCGACATCGGCGGTTACGGGGCAGTTTCTTGGGCGTTTGAAGTCCGATTTAAGTGATTTTTTTTGCATTGGAAAGCTAACTTCCGCCTTCTGAACTTGGGAAAAAGATCGGGGACGAATCCATTGACAACGGCAACTTTCACGAGTCGAGAAGCACGATTGAAGTTCTACGGCCACTACTTTTACTAGTTTGAACTTTAAACTTGATTTCAATTATTTGTTTTAGTTTGCTTTGCTTCTTTCATGATTTAAACTTCTTTTAATAATCTTCTAGATTTCTAATTGCTTTGATGTTATTTTTATTAATGTTTTGTCTTATTTTAATTCATGATCATGTCTCTTTTGATTATCGTTGTCAAGATGTATGATGATATGATGAACGAACGAGAATAACTAGCAATTACTTGATTGATCTCAATATTTCAACATAATCTTTGAATCGTAACCCGATCGGGAGCGAACCTCTTAGTGGATTAATCGTGTGACGACGAGTGAAGTAACCCGACCGGGAGCTTGACTTTCGTGTGTTGATTTAATTGAGTGTTTGTGAAATTATGTGTAATGTTTTGATTGTCATCGTCCAAGTCGTTTTCTCATATTTGTATTTTCATTTTTGCTATTTTTATTTGTCGAACAACTTGAATTTAGGATTTAAAATTATGTCATATGATTCTAA
The DNA here is from genome assembly GCA_954870475.1 of Euphrasia confusa. NCBI lineage: Eukaryota > Viridiplantae > Streptophyta > Magnoliopsida > Lamiales > Orobanchaceae > Euphrasia > Euphrasia confusa. The sequence continues at coordinate 21,522,614 of OX940966.1, forward strand.
CACGAACATTCACTTGAATATTACTCTTCCGTTTCCTTGGATTGATACCGAGTCAAACTACAATTGACCTCTGATGAGCCATTTTATTTGCTCATCTTAGAGCATTTTTGCACCCTTTATTGAGTCAGTTTGAGTCGTTAACGTGTCTGGGAGGGCACAATTAGGTGTTTGGGCAGAGTGTGTGGTGATGCAGGTAACAGGTGGCGCACTGGGCAAAAGAGGCAAGGAAATCCCCTTCTTTGGGCAAAGTTCTGGAGCGGTAGTGACAAGCAACAGTTTGACCACATCGGGCAAATGGGTAAGGTCACGAAGCAGAAGACCCAGAATTCTTACCAAGTACCGTGCCTGGTCCGACCACCTGTGGAGGAGAAGAAATACCTGCAGACTTCGATTTGGGCAGAGAGCGGCTGAAGACAGGCGATTCGCTGCGGGCAAGCTGGCAGCATACCAGAATCCCTGGATTCGGGGGATCTGACTTATCCCCCAGCCCATTGACCAAGGACGCCTATTCCTAAGGGGCGAGAAACAGCCGCGGATTCAAAATTCAAATTGAAGTCTATAAAGACGGGACGCGACGGGCAGCAAGAAAAAACAACATATTACGCACCGAGAAATTGGAAGAGCCGCCGGTCCCGCAGTCGCCGTCGCCGCCGGAGGAGTCGCCGGAGAAGAGATCGGAGCTGTTCGTCCGAGTCTCTTTGTTTGTTTTGCAGTAGATCCGACCTTCGGGTCGAGAAACAATTTCATGTTTTTGTTTTTAAGTTTTAATTCCGTACTTTGATTTCCTTCAAAAACGTTTATCGATTTGAAGCTATGATTAATATAGTTTGCTTTTCCTTAATTATTTCGTCTTTTAATTTCTGTATGAGTAGCTAAGTTGTTTTGCATCTGGGCAGGGGCGGATCGAAGGTGAAATTAGGGTTTAGTTAGGCCGTGAGGCTGGAGGGGCTGAACTAACCGGTTGGGTGTTTGTTCCCGAGGCAAAGTTGGTTGAGGTTTATTTCTGGGGAGTTTGGGCAAACTAGGACGACCACTAGTGAACCTTTACAATCTGGGATACTGGTGATTGGCAAACCGCATAGATGTACCTTGTAGTATTGTTGCGGGCATAGCACTAGAACTTGCAGGAGATGCGGTCGTATGTTTCGAGCATGCTATTGGCCGAGCGGGTCTGTCTAGAGGGTAATGCGGGTTTGGGCAAACTAGATCCATGTTTGGTCGCATAGGTTATCGAATTGTTCAGATCCAGGGGGTTTAGGCATAGTGATAACTAGCTTTCTCTTTACACAGTAAGGATAGATAAGGGGTGGGGCAATTGCTGGGCGTGACGCAATAGGACCACTTTTGTTTTTGCACCCCATAACTGCTGACAAACCGCTGGTAAAAATCCTTAGTGCCAATGAACGGTAGTTTGCCCTAATAATCCTGAGTGAAGTTGTCTGCCCGGATGCTTTGTTTCCTATTTGATTTAAGTTTTCCTTTTAGTATTCTGTTAGATTTGAGTGTTTGGTTTGTTTACTTTTTAGATCTGTTTACTTTGCATGTTAGTTTGGTTAGTAGTAGTAGGTCAAAGTGCAGAAACGATTGCAAAACCGCTGTGCCCACAGCAACCCAAAATCAAATCTTTTTGTGACAACCCCTTGGGCAAAGCCGAGATCACCTACTGTAATTGCCTCCTTGTGGGACCGACCCCACGTACTTGCCATTATCTACGTTTTGTAGTTATAAGAGTACTGGCTAAATATAAATATCATTTTGACAGCTTGTTTGCCCCTAACGACAAGCATACGGGCTCGTCAAAATTGGCGCCGTTGCCGGGGAAGCAAATTTCCAACAGTAAGTCGTCTGTGCTAACAGTTTGACTTGTTTTGTTTATGCAGGATTCCACTTCGGGCAAAGAGATTGTACCCTGGTACGACCCTGAGATCGAAAAGACTGCGAAACGAATCCGAAAAGAGACAAGACTAGCCAAAGAGTTAGCACGTGCCGCCCAAGAAGCTGCCCGAACACCAAGGGCAGAAAATCCGAGAAGGGCAAGGAGAGGTGAACCAATTACCCCACCAAGACCTTCACCGGAACCAGCCATAATGGCAACCCTCAGGGAAATGATGTTCCCTGCCAATCTGAACCTCCAACCATCAGCCATCACTTTGCCCACCATCAACGAGAACTAGGAGATGAAACACAATTTCATCCAAATACTACCTAAGTTCAGCGATATGCCCATGGAAGACCCACAGAGGCATCTTCAAGACTTCGAGTTAGCCTGCGGAACCATAAGGGGAGGGCCCCCTTTGAGTGAATACATCCGACTGCTGGCTTTTCCTTTTTCACTTGGGGATGGAGCACGAGAGTGGCTCTACACTCTGCCCGAAGGACAAATCACTACTTGGGCACAGCTCCAGCAGAAGTTTTTGGAAAAATACTTCCCTGCCGCCCGGATCCAACACATGCGAAGGAACATCAGTAGCATTAGGATGGGGGCAGGCGAAGAGTTTCCCGCTTATTGGGCACGGTTTAAGCAGATGTTGGCAAAGTGTCCTCAGCACCAAATCCCTGATCACGATTTGATCCAATACTTTGTGTCTGGGCTAAGGATGCACGAGAGAACCCTCTTGCATGCTGCCAGTGGAGGGTCCATCCTGAATAAAAGTGCTGAGGAGGCATTTAAACTCTTCAAGGAGATGGCAGAGGAGTTCAGAGATGATGGAAGTGAGTTGCCCAGGACCAATTTGGGGACAACCACTGCTGCGGATCTAAAAATCGACAAACTATGCAGCGCCATGGAAAAGTTTATGAACACTATGGCCACCGGGCCAAAGAGAGGTGTGAAAGCTTGCCAGATCTGCCAGGGCATAGAGCATGCCACTGAAGAATGCCCCTCACTGTATGACGAGGAGGTCAAAGCGATGGGGCAGAGTAACGGTAATGGGCAAGGAAGGGGGAAACCATACTATGATAATAGGTATGGGAATAGCAACAACTACAATGAGGGGTATAATGGTAACCAGAATTTCCAGCGCTACAATCAGCAGGGGCAGTACCAACAGCAAGGCCCAGGGATATACCACCAGCCCGCTCAGACCAAAGGGCCTACTTTGTCTGAAATGATGGAAACTTTGGTCAAAGAGAATATTAAGTTCCAGCAAGAGAATGCCAAAGCCCACCAAGAGAATGAGAAATTCAAGCAAGAGACTAGAGGGCAGTTCCAAAATCTAGGAGCCCAAGTCTCACATCTTACTCAAGTGGTGGCAAAGCTGGAACAGAAAGGAGGTACTTTGCCCCCAAAAGTCGAATTGAACAACGCTCATGTTAATGCCGTACAGCTCAAAAGTGGCAAACCACTCACTATAGTGGAAAAGTCTGCAGAAAAGGGCAAAGAGCCCGTGTTAGATGGCCCCCCAGTCGTAGAGGAAGACCCTGGGACAGACATTGAGCAAGAAGAGGTGACAGTCAGGGCAAAGAGGGACAAATCTCCACCACCGAAAATCAAGCCACCCTTTCCGGGCAGACTGAGTAAAAACCGTGAGAAGGAAGAAACTCAAGAGATGTTCAAAATGTTCAAGAAGGTGGAAATCAATATGCCCCTTCTGACCATACTGAACGCTATGCCCAGATGTGCTAAGTTCTTGAAGGAGCTTTGCACAAAGAAGGTCAAATATCAGGATGATGCGAAGTTTGAGGTGGGAGAGAATGTCTCTGCCGTTATTAAAAAGACTGGACCTACAAAGTGTGGAGACCCAGGCATGTTCTACATTCCGTGCATCATAGGGCATATGAAGATAGAGAAGGCAATGCTCGATCTGGGAGCATCAATTAACGTTATGCCAAAACGATGTACGAAGACCTGGAAATCGGGCAACTGAAGCCCACTCGAGTTGTGATCCAACTGGCTGATAGATCTAATGTTTATCCTGAGGGCATACTGGAAGATGTCCTGGTCAAAGTGGAAGAGTTGATATTTCCTGCTGATTTCTATGTGCTCAATATGGGCAGATCAAGTAAAGCCCCTGTGATGATATTGGGCAGACCGTTCCTAAAAACAGCAAGGACCCACATCGACTGTGAAACCGGAAGGCTAACATGCAAATTCGAAGGAGAGACGGTCACCTTTGACCTCTACAAATCCATGAAGCACCCAGCCGACACCGAAGAAATCCACTACATTGACCAAATTGAGAAAGCAGTTGAGGCAAAGGCACTCCAATGTGGCAAGTATGACCATACTGAGATAGCCATTCAGCAAGGGCTTACTGAGTTTGATATGGAGGGAGAACCAGAAGAATTACAAGAGGCAATTGAGCAGTTAGACTCTCTGGAGGATTTCAAAGGCAACCCGGGCAAACCGATCGAGATTGAAGAAATGATCATGGTGCCTTCCCTTGAAAAGCCACCAATGCTGGAATTGAAAAAACTGCCCAAGCATCTCAAGTATCTATATTTGGGAGATAATGACACTTTGCCCGTCATCATAAGTGCCTATTTGCAAGAGGCAGAGGAGGCAAAGTTGAGATATGTGCTGGGGCAGTACAAACAGGCCATAGGGTGGACTTTGGCTGACATCAGAGGGATAAGTCCAAGCATCTGCCAACACCACATTCTTCTGGAAGATGACTCTATGCCCGTACGGGATCCTCAAAGGAAGCTCAATCCAGCAATGAAGGAAGTTGTGCTCAAAGAGATCAAAAAGCTTCTCAGTGTGGGCATAATCTATCCAGTGTCAGACATCAAGTGGGTTAGCCCAGTGCATGTGGTATCAAAGAAGTCTGGAGTTCAAGTCATAGAGAACGAAAGGAATGAGCGGATTGCCACACGACTACTGATGGAGTTATATTCTAAATGTCTAGTTTAGTGACAATATGGAACTCCTTATCTGTGTTTTACATTATCTAATAATCAAACTGTCGGCATTTTGTCTATCTTGTACTTGAATGCAATAGTCCTAGATATATACGTTGTAGACAGTATGGTGTGAGGAGACACGCGGAAGATCATACTGTCGGTTACTCGTATACTATCGAACAGAAGCTCACGACTTAGATGGACAGGGACAATCCATCGGTACGTCGTAGTGTGACTGGGTAATAGTTGGTCTTGACTATTATGTTACACTAGTACACTTGGTGTATTGAGCAGGACCACGGGAGGGCGTTCGATTTATACTAATCGACGTAATCGAACTAGACCTCAGATATTACGGATAAACGAATTCCTAATCCCTATATAATTATAGGTGCGTTTGTCCAATTCTCGGTTCTTTAACTTGCCAATGAGTGAGACTAATTGATTAGTCGAGATACTCGGTAAATTGGGAATCGGAATTGTACACACGGCATGCTATAGATTATAGACAGGAAACCGTGTCCCGTTTATCGGGTTGATAACGTCCCCGAGATGAGCTCATAAAGTTTATCATGTAAACCCTGCAGGTGGATTTGTTCCACATGATAATAAGGATGAGTGGTACTAGTCTCGGATAATAAGAAACGAATTAATTTAATTATTAGTAATTAAATAAATTCGTGGACGTTCGATATCTTAAACACGGGAAAGGTCGTTTATGTAATTTCGGCGGAAATATTATTGTTGATATAATATTAAATTAATTTCGGGAATTCAATTATTATTTTATAGTGGAATTAATAATAATTAGAATTGTAATTAATTAAAGGATTTCTTTTAAGGACTCCTAGTTAATTAATATTGCAATTCAGCCCGGAGTTTATTTACCTAAGGGGTCCCTAGTGTAGTTCTATTTAAACCCCCCCTTGCCCTCTCCTAAACCTAACATTCGCCGCATTTATTTTTGCAGCAGAAATTAATTGCGTTAGCGCAAATATAATTTCTTCTGTAAAAATTAATAAAGCTTTTGCGCAATTATTTTACATAGAAAAGTAAAAAGGATATTGCGGTGGTTTATCAGAGAAGCAGAAAAAGGGAGACCCAACGGATCGTTGCCCACACAGCGGTTGGAGTCAAGGGCAGAATCATACACTAGCAATCGCTAAGGTCTCAACAATCGACCGAGAGGTATGAGATCGAATCCTCCTTTCCGCAATTTCATTCGATCTAATTCCTCGTTGAACATACATGAACGTGGATCGGGTTCCGGGGTCGTGGATCGTATTCCTCGACTACTGGGGGTTCTAGGACCTCCGGAACGATAGTCGGATGAGGAAAAACGACCCGGAAACGAGCCCGGAACAACAACGTCGCGTTGCTGTTCGCGGAGAAACGGCGACCGCCGTTTCCAAACGGCGCCCGCCGTTTTGGCGTTTTTCTGGCAGCCCGCTTGGTTCGCGCGGTTGTCCTTCGGGGCAATGGCTGGGCGTGAATCGGGGCACGGGCTGGAAAAGCGAACGAAGTAGCGACACCGGATGTCGACTGGGATCGTTCGGATGTTCGAGTGATCGAACGAACGCATCCCGGGTAGTCGATTTCCAACAATTGGTATCAGAGACTGTTATGCGTTCTTGTATTGTTTGCGAGTTTGTTTTGCAGGTCACCCGATTATTATGGTCATGTTTATTGTACTGTATGTTGTGGTGTGTTAAACTCTCGGGGTTGTCGAGATCTTTTGGTTTTATCGTTGCTTGCTTGTAATAGTTAAAACGACGGGTTGAGTCGTTTAGGTTTTCTATTTGGGTTTTTCGTTTTTCGTTTATCCGGGTGTATAGGATCAATCGATATGTATAGGATCGATGCCGGAAGTAGTTAGTATTACTTATGTAATGTCGCTGCTGCTTGGTGGATCGAGACGAGATCGAGGGCCGGACGAACGAGGGTCGAGAAGTCGAACCCGCGGCTGCTGAAGGGCAAAACGGCGGTCGCCGTTTCTCAAACGGCGGTCGCCGTTTCGCTGGATTTCGGGCAGCAGCTCCGCGGGGGTTTGACGGACATCACGGATCGCTTGTCGAGGGCCCGGGATGATACTCCAGTGGGAGGGGTTCGTCTCTTGGTCCTTAGACGAGTCGGTGATGGACCGAGACCGAGACGAGCAACGAGACGAAGATCCGAGAAGACGTGCATCGAGGATTTTAAGGGCCATAATAATCGGGCCACGTTAAATTCTTTTTGTGTGTTTACGTGCTTTATTGTGCTTTAAATTCATATGCATGCTTGTATATCCCTAAATAGTAAAATACTAAGTGGGAGAGGGATTGGAAACAATCCCGCGGTCTCCATTCTCTGTTTCGAGAGTGATGTGTATTGACTTACGAGTTGGCTTTAGTGTCATCCTTCCTATCGGATAAAGTCGATACACGGAAATCACTTTGATCGAAATTCGAATGAAATTCCAATTTTAAAAATGAACACTTAAGTTTTTCAAAGCAATGCCTAATCTGTCTTTCAAAGACTAATTTCAACTCGACTCATTCTCACCCCGGGGAGTGGAATGGAGCCAAAGCGCTTGGTTATGTCGATGACACAGATTAGAGACATTCGAGTCATTTGATGACTAGATCGATTGTCTGGTTGGCTCCCTCACTTTGTGAGAGATAGGGCTCAATTGCATGATTGATCGCTGGTTAGAAACTTCGAGTTTCACTTACGAGATATCAAACTTTGATTAACGAAATTGTGAAATTTATTAAATGGAATTCAATTAACAAAGTTGTTTGTTTAGTAAACGTCCACACTATCTTGGCTTACTAGACAGAAACGGAACTTTGGGTTAATTGAGGCTCGACAGTTATAGGAAATCGTAAAGGGACCGCATGTCAACGTAAACGTCCACACTAACGTGGCTTGCGGTGGGCGTGTAGTTTCCGAGCGGTTAACTTAGTACTGAGAAATGGTATACACTTAGGTACGCTTTACAGTATCCTCCCCATCGGAGTCACTGCTGTAATGATGTACGACCAAAGTAAAAGTCCAGTTATAAAATCGTTTGGACTAGTATACGTCCACATGAACGTGGCATGCTAGTCTGATGGGATTTTAGGATTGATTGGTAAATTTAATGATATTAATTAAGGGAGTTGATATCGAATTAAATTTGACAGTTTGATTTGTCTCTTTTATAGATATGGCACTCAACCCGCTGTCCATTATACTAAAAGAAAACAAACTCACTGGTCCGAACTATGTTGATTGGAAACGAAACTTGGACATTGTCCTAACTGCTGAGGAGTACAAATATGTACTCCATGAGGTTTGTCCTGATGAACCTATTGATACCTCCACTTCTGAGGAAAAGGAAGCTCATCGGAAGTGGGCCAAGGCTGATCAGATGGCGCGGTGCTACATTTTGGCTTCTATGTCAAATGTGCTACAACATCAGCATGAGGCCATGACCACTGCCTATGATATGATGCTTAACCTCAAGGAGATGTTTGGTAGTCAGGATAGGGCAGCCAGGCAAGATGCCATGAGAAAACTCATGACGGCCACTATGTCCGAAGGAACGCCCGTGAGGGATCACGTTCTTAGGATGATAGGCTATCTGAATGAGATAGAGATTATGGGAGGAGCTATCGATGGGGAAACCCAGATCGATATAGTGCTCCAGTCTCTGCCTAGGAGTTTTGAGCAGTTCCGCCTGAACTATAACATGAACAAGAGGTTATATTCGTTGGCGGAGCTCCTGACTGAACTCCAGGCGGCAGAGGGAATCTTTAAGAAATCTCAGGCACTTGTGGCTGTGAAACTTCCTGGCCCTCCGGGGACTAAGAGGAAGAAGAAACAAGGACGGAAACCCAGTGGACCCAGAAATGGTGGACCACAGAATGGAGTGAACAAGCCCAAGGGCAAGTGTTTCCGTTGCAAGCAGTCTGGACATTGGAAGTCTAATTGTCCTCTCAGACAAGGAGGTACGAACTTTTCCTTAGTCACTGAAACATGTTTAGCGGTGTTATCCACCGGTACCTGGTGTGTGGATACGGGAGCCACTGATCATGTCTGCAATTCTTTGCAGGGGTTCCAGGAAACCCGGCGGCTTAGAGAGGGAGAGATCACTATCTACATGGGCAACGCGACGAAAGTGGCGGCTGTTGCAGTGGGAGATATTTATTTATCTTTTAATAATAAAGTTTTGGTATTGAATAATTGTCTTTATGTACCGAATTTTAGAAAGAACCTTGTTTCGGTTTCTAAGTTGGTTTTGAATGAATATTCTGTTTCTTTTGATAGTTCTGTTATTATCAAAAAGAATGGTGAGTATATCTGTTCTGGTACATTGATAGGCAACTTATATATACTGAATCCTGATTATTCCACGATGCAACGAGTAGAGTCAAATAACACATCTAGTACCAATAAGAGAAAGGAGCCTTCTAGAATGAATCAAAAGTACTTATGGCATCTTAGGCTAGGTCATATTAACTTGGGCAGGATTCAAAGGTTGATAACTGATGGAATACTCAGTGGTGTGAAAGATGAGGACTTTCCGACCTGTGAATCATGCCTGGAAGGAAAAATGACCAAGCGACCCTTTAGTGATAAGGGGTATAGATCCAAGGAAGTACTGGAATTGATTCACTCTGATTTGTGCGGGCCTTTATCTGTCCAAGCGAGAGGAGGTTATGAATATTTCGTAACCTTCACTGATGATTACTCAAGGTATGGTTTTATATACCTGATGCGCCGCAAGAGCGAGTGCTTTGACAAGTTCAAGGAGTACAAAGCTCTTGTGGAGAACCTTCATGGTAAAACCATAAAGACTCTACGATCTGATCGTGGAGGAGAGTACCTCTCGGGAGAGTTTAAGGCGTACTTATTAGAGAATGGGATTGACTCACAGATGACTGCACCATACACGCCCCAGCAGAATGGTGTAGCAGAAAGAAGGAATAGGACTCTTATGGAAATGGTAAGATCTATGATGAGTTATTCAGAACTACCAGTTTCGTTCTGGGGATATGCCTTGGAAACAGCGGCGTATATCCTGAACCTAGTTCCTTCTAAATCAGTCCCTAAGACGCCCTCGGAATTGTGGACCGGGCGAAAGCCAAATTTGAAACACATTCGGGTCTGGGGTTGTCCAGCACATGTGCTGAAGCATGGGGCTGATAAGTTGGAATCTCGTTCAGATATTCGGTTGTTTATAGGATATCCTAGAGGAACGAAAGGTGGTCTATTCTATTGTCCTAAGGACCAGAAGATCGTTGTTAGCACCAACGCTCGGTTCTTGGAAGAGGATTATATAACGGATCACAAGCCCAAGAGTGAGATAATACTAAACGAACTGAGAGGGGACGATCAAGGCTTAGATCCAACCGAACCGGGTGATACGCCACCACAGTCTGCACCTGTAGTTACTGAGGTTACACCGGAGCCTCGTCGTAGTGGGAGGGTTGTTCGACAACCCGATAGGTTCATGTTTATAGGTGAGTCTTCGGACTTGTTACCTGGAGAACATGAAGCCGATCCCTGGACCTATGGCGAGGCGCTTAAAGATCAAGATGCTCAGTCTTGGCAAAAGGCGATGAAATCTGAGATTGAATCAATGGATTCAAATCAGGTCTGGAATCTTGTAGCACCGCCCAAAGGTGTAAAAGCCATTGGTTGCAAGTGGGTGTACAAGAGGAAAAGAGGGTCTGACGGGAAGGTTGAAACCTTCAAGGCTAGGCTTGTTGCGAAAGGGTATACTCAGAAAGAAGGGATCGATTATGAGGAAACTTTTTCGCCGGTAGCTATGCTAAAGTCGATCCGGATTCTTTTGTCTATAGCATCTTATATGGATTATGAGGTGTGGCAAATGGACGTCAAGACAGCATTCTTGAATGGGAATCTAGACGAGACCATTTACATGAGACAGCCAGAAGGTTTCATCAAGAAAGGCCAAGAGCATCTAGTGTGTAAGCTAAACCGATCCATTTATGGATTGAAGCAAGCTTCTAGATCTTGGAACATGCGGTTTGATGAGGTTATCCAGTCTTATGGATTCATTCAAAGCATGGACGAGTCGTGTGTATACCGGAGAAGTGACGGAAACAGCGTGGCGTTTCTCGTGCTTTATGTAGACGACATCCTTCTAATTGGCAACAATGTGAAGATGTTGTCGGACATAAAGGGATGGTTGTCCAAGCAATTCGATATGAAAGACTTAGGACAAGTTGGGCATGTTCATGGGATCAAGGTTATAAGGGATCGCCGGAAAAGAACATTAAGCTTGTCCCAGGCTTCATATATTGATACGATTCTGGCTCGTTTCAACATGCAGAATTCCAAGAGAGGTGCTCAACCTTTCTGCCATGGAATTCATCTATCTAAAGACATGTGTCCCAAAACACAAAAGGAGATAGATTACATGAAGACAGTTCCCTATGCTTCGGCAGTGGGAAGTCTAATGTATGCCATGTTATGTACGAGACCTGATATCTGCTATGCCGTAGGCATGGTAGCTAGATATCAGAGTAACCCTGGACAGGGTCACTGGACTGCTGTAAAGAACATACTTAAGTACCTGCGAAGGACTAGGAATTATGTTCTGAGTTACAAAGCGTCCGAGTTGATTCCTATTGGTTACACAGACTCGGATTTCCAATCTGATAAGGATCAGCGAAAGTCTACATCAGGCTATGTGTTCACATTGGGAGGTGGAGCAGTCTCATGGAAGAGTGTTAAGCAGAAATGCATTTCGGACTCTACCATGGAAGCCGAATATGTAGCAGCCTCTGAGGCAGCTAAAGAATCGGTGTGGCTCCGGAACTTCCTTATGGACTTGGATGTGGTTCCTAAAATGCCTAGAGCTATCACAATCTATTGTGACAATAGCGGTACAGTGGCAAATGCAAAGGAACCACGAGCCCACAATGCGAGTAAACACATAGATCGCAAGTACCACCTGATTAGAGACATCGTCAGGAGAGGCGATGCGGTTGTCACCAAGATTGCATCAGCGGATAACCTGGCAGACCCCTTTACGAAGGCACTTCCAGCGGAAGCGTTCAAGAGACACGTGAAGGGGATGGGTATCGGATGTATGGTAGAGGGCAACTAGAGATTTAGTATAAGTGGGAGATTGATGGAGTTATATTCTAAATGTCTAGTTTAGTGACAATATGGAACTCCTTATCTGTGTTTTACATTATCTAATAATCAAACTGTCGGCATTTTGTCTATCTTGTACTTGAATGCAATAGTCCTAGATATATACGTTGTAGACAGTATGGTGTGAGGAGACACGCGGAAGATCATATTGTCGGTTACTCGTATACTATCGAACAGAAGCTCACGACTTAGATGGACAGGGACAATCCATCGGTACGTCGTAGTGTGACTGGGTAATAGTTGGTCTTGACTATTATGTTACACTAGTACACTTGGTGTATTGAGCAGGACCACGGGAGGGCGTTCGATTTATACTAATCGACGTAATCGAACTAGACCTCAGATATTACGGATAAACGAATTCCTAATCCCTATATAATTATAGGTGCGTTTGTCAAATTCTCGGTTCTTTAACTTGCCAATGAGTGAGACTAATTGATTAGTCGAGATACTCGGTAAATTGGGAATCGGAATTGTACACACGGCATGCTATAGATTATAGACAGGAAACCGTGTCCCGTTTATCGGGTTGATAACGTCCCCGAGATGAGCTCATAAAGTTTATCATGTAAACCCTGCAGGTGGATTTGTTCCACATGATAATAAGGATGAGTGGTACTAGTCTCGGATAATAAGAAACGAATTAATTTAATTATTAGTAATTAAATAAATTCGTGGACGTTCGATATCTTAAACACGGGGAAGGTCGTTTATGTAATTTCGGCGGAAATATTATTGTTGATATAATATTAAATTAATTTCGGGAATTCAATTATTATTTTATAGTGGAATTAATAATAATTAGAATTGTAATTAATTAAAGGATTTCTTTTAAGGACTCCTAGTTAATTAATATTGCAATTCAGCCCGGAGTTTATTTACCTAAGGGGTCCCTAGTGTAGTTCTATTTAAACCCCCCCCCCCCCCCCCTTGCCCTCTCCTAAACCTAACATTCGCCGCATTTATTTTTGCAGCAGAAATTAATTGCGTTAGCGCAAATATAATTTCTTCTGTAAAAATTAATAAAGCTTTTGCGCAATTATTTTACACAGAAAAGTAAAAAGGATATTGCGGTGGTTTATCAGAGAAGCAGAAAAAGGGAGACCCAACGGATCGTTGCCCACACAGCAGTTGGAGTCAAGGGCAGAATCATACACTAGCAATCGCTAAGGTCTCAACAATCGACCGAGAGGTATGAGATCGAATCCTCCTTTCCGCAATTTCATTCGATCTAATTCCTCGTTGAACATACATGAACGTGGATCGGGTTCCGGGGTCGTGGATCGTAATCCTCGACTACTGGGGGTTCTAGGACCTCCGGAACGATAGTCGGATGAGGAAAAACGACCCGGAAACGAGCCCGGAACAGCAACGTCGCGTTGCTGTTCGCGGAGAAACGGCGACCGCCGTTTCCAAACGGCGCCCGCCGTTTTGGCGTTTTTCTGGCAGCCCGCTTGGTTCGCGCGGTTGTCCTTCGGGGCAATGGCTGGGCGTGAATCGGGGCACGGGCTGGAAAAGCGAACGAAGTAGCGACACCGGATGTCGACTGGGATCGTTCGGATGTTCGAGTGATCGAACGAACGCATCCCGGGTAGTCGATTTCCAACAACTACAAACTGGGTGGAGAGTTTGCATTGACTACCGCAAACTGAACAAGGTAACCCGCAAGGATCATTTCCCTTTGCCCTTCATTGATGAAATGTTAGAGAGATTGGCTGGGAAGAAGCACTTCTGTTTTCTAGATGGCTACTCAGGGTATATGCATATATGGGTTGCTCAAGAGGATCAGGACAAAACCACCTTCACCTGTCCCTTTGGCACCTTTGCCTACAGGAGGATGCCCTTTGGTCTTTGCAATGCACCAGGAACCTTCCAAAGGTGCATGATGAGTATCTTCGCTGACCTGCTCGAGAATGGAATTGAAGTGTTCATGGACGATTTCACCGTGTATGGCAACTCCTTTGACTCCTGCCTGGAACACTTAGAGATGGTGCTCAAAAGGTGTGTGGAGAAGAGCCTCGTACTGAATTACGAAAAATGCCATTTCATGGTCGAAGAGGGAATTGTCCTTGGACACGTTATTTCAGCTAAGGGCATAGAGGTGGATAAAGAAAAAATCGAAGTCATCTTGAAGCTACCATATCCAAGGAATGTGAAGCAAGTCAGAGGGTTCTTAGGGCATGCTGGTTTCTACAGACGCTTTGTGAAGGACTTTGCCCAAATTGCTCGCCCTTTGACCAGACTGCTTCAGAATGATGTAGAATGGGACTTTGATGAGGACTGCAAGGCTGCTTTCAACCACTTGAAGGAGAGATTGGTCACAGCGCCTATTATTCAACCACCAGAGTGGGGCATGCCATTCGAGCTGATGTGTGATGCAAGTGGATATGCAGTGGGGGCTGTGCTAGGGCAAATAAAAGGGAAAGAAAGGCATGTGATCTACTATGCCTCGAAGACCCTTAATGCTGCCCAAAGCAACTACGCCACGACCGAGAAGGAGCTTTTGGCCATAGTCTTTGCCTTCGAGAAGTTTAGGTCATATCTGCTGGGCAGTAAGACCATAGTGTACACAGACCATGCTGCATTGAATTACCTCATGGCAAAGAAGGAGACTAAACCAAGGCTTATTCGATGGATCCTGCTACTCCAGGAGTTTGAGATTGAAATTCGAGACAAGTCTGGGAATCAAAATTTGGTGGCGGATCACCTCAGTAGGATTCTCCAGAAAGAAGAGGATATGCCTATCACCGAAACATTCCCCGATGAGCATTTATATTCTATTACCACTTTAGGCGAAGAGCCATGGTTTGCTGACCTTGTGAACTTTATGGTTACAGGGATTTTCAGGGAAGGCATGACGTATTATGAGAAAAACAAGATGAAACGCGAGGCAAGGAGCTACGTTTGGGATGAACCCTATTTGTGGAAAAGATGTGAAGACCAAGTCCTTAGAAGATGCATTCCTGAGTCTGAGCAGCAGGGCATAGTGGATCACTGCCACAAGCAACCCTGTGGAGGCCACTTTGGGCCTAGGCGAACGGCAAGAAAGGTTCTAGATTGCGGATTCTACTGGAACACTTTGCTCAAAGACTGCTATGACCTATGTAAGAGGTGTGACGAGTGTCAGAAGGAAGGCAACTTGACCAAGCGCAGTGAAATGCCCTCTGTGCCCATACTGCCAGTAGAGATCTTTGATGTCTGGGGCATAGACTTCATGGGGCCATTTCCGAATTCACAAGGTAAGGAATACATACTCCTAGCAGTTGATTATGTCTCTAAGTGGGTCGAGGCAAAGGCCACCACCACCAATGATTCGCGCATTGTGGCTGAATTCCTCAAAGGGAATATCTTCACTCGATTCGGTGTGCCCAGAGCGCTTATCAGTGATCAGGGGACCCACTTATGCAACTATATCATTGAGAGGCTACTGCGAAAATATGGAGTCACTCATCGAATCACCTGTGCCTATCACCCCCAGGCAAACGGCCAAGCAGAACTCTCCAACAGGATTATCAAGGCTATTCTGAGGAAGACAATTAGGCCAGAGGGGAAGGATTGGGCAGGCAAACTGGATGATGCACTGTGGGCATACCGCACTGCGTTCAAGACTCCATTTGGCATTTCTCCCTACCGAATGATATTTGGGAAAGCTTGTCATTTGCCCGTAGAGATAGAGCACAAGGCACACTGGGCTGTGAATAAAGTCAACTTTGACTGGGATCTGGCCGGGAACGAGCGTAAACTTGACTTGGTCGAATTGGAGCAACTTCGCATTGAGGCCTATGACCATGCTGCCCACTACAAAGAACGGACCAAGAGAGCCCATGACAAACTGATTAGGAAGAAAAAGATTGAGGCTGGGAAGTTAGTTTTACTGTACCAAACCAGAAATCAGTTCCGTTCGGGCAAACTGTCCTCTAAGTGGGAAGGGCCTTATTTTGTTCACCATGTCAGCCCAAATGGATCTGTGGAATTGAAAAGCAAAAAAGATGATGACTATATATTCAAAGTGAATGGTCATAGAGTGAAGCCCTACTTTGGGCAAGAGAATCTGGAAGGGCAGCTTGCCCTGATTGAGTGATCGAATCAAGCAAATGGGTCCTGCCCGGGACTATAAATAGGGCGCTGGCCAGGAGGCAACCTGGTATGTTTGTTTATTTTTGTTATTTTCCCTTTTATTTAGATTAGGAATAAAACTACTTGCAACAAGAGACTTTGACTATGCCGTGAGGAAGGGTATGTGTATTTTTGATTTTGCAGGAGTTTACTTTGGGCAGACTGAGACTTTGGGCAAACAGGAGCTCAAGTGGGCAGTTGCGATTTTCAAGGGCTGAAAACCGTCCCATCAGGGACTCTGCAACTCCACCATCATCACGCCTCTATCCACTCCCCACAAATATCGATAACTGCCATAACTCCTCTATTTTCAAAATTCAAAAAGCCCTAATATATATCCTCCCTTTTCTCTCATGGTATCCACCCGTGCAAAAAATAAACTCAGAAAAATTCCCACCGGAACCCTAATAGATCTAACCATTGGAACCGCTGCAACCAAACTGAAGAAGATGGTGTCGCCGAAGCAGTCAAGCCCAGCAAAACCCAAGTCCCCCACCGCCGAGGAAGCCATCCATGCCGTGCCCCTGGCCACCATACCGCCAAGCCCCGCCACGACGGAGACGGACAACACCCCAATCGACGATTTGGCCAAAGAAATCGACGAGTCTAAGACCACCAGCGAGAAGGATCTGGAAACCCTAGCCACCGCCGCCCAGGAGGAGGAGGGCAAAGCCGCCGCTGATAGCCCCCCGAAAAAGAAGCAGAAAAAGGCGGCGGGCAAAGGCAAGAAGAAGGTCACTCCCACCCCCACTGCCGGATCCACCTCCGACGACAAGGAGAAGGAGGAATCGACGGCCGCCGGTAAGACGCCGATGGAGGAAGACGATGTGGAGGAGGTGACCTACAAAACCCCCAAAAGCCGGACCCGCGCATCCACGAAGAAGAGAAAGGCAGTTGACACATCGGCGCGCGAAATCGCGGCTCCCAAAACGGTGTGCTTTGAATCGCTCAAACTGATGGGTGTGGAGAAGGAGGTTCGAGGTTATTTCAAGGCTATTGGGTGGGAACCGTTTCTTGAATGGTCTGGGCAAATCAGTGAGGAGGTGGTGCGAGAATTCTTTGGTTCACTGAGAATCAAGGAAACCAGAGATGAAGGAGTTATAGGGATCCAGTTTGAGTTGTTTGATCAAGCTGTTTCTACTGGTGGTAATGAACTTGATTTGTGTTTGGATATGGCAGGTATTGCGGATCTGAAGTCAAAGGCGTACCAGGAGTCACTGAGGGCTTTGCCAGAGTACACAAAGAAGGAGCTGCAGAAGATCTGGAAGCAGCTGGGCAAAGGAGGCGAGTTCGTGGGGCAAAGCACCAAGTCAATCCAGTTGAAGAGCCATGCACTCAGGGTTTGCCACCGGATCTTGGCAATCAATTTTTTCGGCAAGATCGACACCAGCAGTGCTATTTCCCATCTCGAGCTGGGCATACTATGGTGCATGACTCAGAATATCAGGCTACACTTCAGTTCTTGCCTCTCTGTCCAAATGAAGTGGTTGCATACTCACCCTCTCCAGCGCCTTTCACTGGCTCACTTCCCGATGGTGTACGCAGCCAAGATGAACTTGAAGAGGAAGGGCAAAGAGCCAGATATGATGGTGGAGGGCAAGTTTGACATCCAGTGCTTCAAGCGCATGCAGGACATAGTCCCTTTAAGTGATGGAAGTGTGAAGTTCCTGGAGGAGAAACCAGTTGCGGTGAAGGCAGAGGTGAGAGATTCGGTTGCTGAGGCTAAGGCCAAAGAGGAAGTTGCAGAAAGACAGGGAGCCATCGAGGCTCGTTTGGACAAGATCGAGAAGGTGTTCGAGGAAGTGAAGGCGATGATGATCGCATACTTTGACTACAGTGGATTCAGGTACACACCTGCCTCCACCTCCTAATTTGTACCATCCCTTGTTTTAGTAGTTGTTAGGTTTTATTTTTGTTTTGTTTTGTTTTTTGTTAAGGTCACCCCCGAGTCACTTTGGTTCGGGGGAGACTAGGTTGATCTCCCTGCTGACACACTTTGCCCAGGCAAAGTGTGTGAGGGGGCAGGTGCGCCAAATTTTTAGAGTCACAGTCTGGTCGTGGGTAGCCCCTACCAATCTTATTACTTTTGCACACTTTGCCCAGGCAAAGTGTGTGAGGGGGGAAAGGGAAAGGGCAAACCCCTGTTTCTAATCGAGTCAGCATGATTATGTGATCACTTTGGGCAAACGTACA
Source organism: Euphrasia confusa (assembly GCA_954870475.1). NCBI lineage: Eukaryota > Viridiplantae > Streptophyta > Magnoliopsida > Lamiales > Orobanchaceae > Euphrasia > Euphrasia confusa. The sequence goes on from OX940966.1 coordinate 21,540,917, forward strand.
TACAGTAACTCAAACTTTATAGTTAAGATGCATGAAATAGGGATGATGGAACTGTTCTAGGCAAACTGTGAGAATTGAGCCAACATTGATAAATGATTTCTTTCTTTGAGAGTCTGCTGTGATATTTACAATGCCTGTCTTTGCCTGTTTGCTGAAATGAGTAGTTTGACTAAGTAGGGTTGTTAGATGATTAGGGCATTTTCTTGTTTTATTTGAATAAATAACACTGCCCCTTGCTAGCCCTTTGAGCCTGATTGAATTTTCCTTGTGAACCCATCTGGTATTATGCCCACATTACATAGGCAGCCAGAGAGAAAAGAGGGAGTTAGGGCATAGTGTTAAGAAAAAAGAAAAAAAAAAGAAAAAATAGAATAAAAAGTTGTTGTGCTAAGGCCCGTAAGAAAAGGGCAAAGTGGCAGAGAAAAGGCTAACATCAAAAAGCCCTCTGCCCAAATAGAGCCTACTCCTCAAAATCTACCCATATGAGCCCAACACTACAACCCAATAAAAGCCCCTTTGATAACCCCCCTGCTTAGTTAAAACAAACTCAGATTAGCAATAAGGCAAATTTAGGCAAAGTGGAGTCACAGCAGAAAATGAGTGTCATTGAACCCATACACTGAAAAGAGAGAAACACTGTGAGGGAGTGAACCCAAAGACCTTGAACAGACTCTTGACTTGTTTTTATCTTTACTTGAATTTTGTGTTATCTGTATGTAATATGCCCTGTACTGATCATGCTAAAGTCCTTTGCTTTATTTCTCCCTACTTCTTTCATTTCTGTTTTCACTTTGGTCTTGAGTCAGGCAAATCAGAGCCACGCTTGGGGACAAGCGTATCCAAGTGTGTGCGGTTCTGATGAGCCATTTTATTTGCTCATCTTAGAGCATTTTTGCACCCTTTATTGAGTCAATTTGAGTCGTTAACGTGTCTGGGAGGGCACAATTAGGTGTTTGGGCAGAGTGTGTGGTGATGCAGGTAACAGGTGGCGCACTGGGCAAAAGAGGCAAGGAAATCCCCTTCTTTAGGCAAAGTTCTGGAGCGGTAGAGACAAGCAACAGTTTGACCACATCGGGCAAATGGGTAAGGTCACGAAGCAGAAGACCCAGAATTCTTACCAAGTACCGTGCCTGGTCCGACCACCTGTGGAGGAGAAGAAATACCTGCAGACTTCGATTTGGGCAGAGAGCGGCTGAAGACAGGCGATTCGCTGCGGGCAAGCTGGCAGCATACCAGAATCCCTGGATTCGGGGGATCTGACTTATCCCCCAGCCCATTGACCAAGGACGCCTATTCCTAAGGGGCGAGAAACAGCCGCGGATTCAAAATTCAAATTGAAGTCTATAAAGACGGGACGCGACGGGCAGCAAGAAAAAACAACATATTATGCACCGAGAAATTGGAAGAGTCGCCGGTCCCGCAGTCGCCGTCGCCGCCGGAGGAGTCGCCGGAGAAGAGATCGGAGCTGTTCGTCCGAGTCTCTTTGTTTGTTTTGCAGTAGTTCCGACCTTCGGGTCGAGAAACAATTTCATGTTTTTGTTTTTAAGTTTTAATTCCGTACTTTGATTTCCTTCAAAAACGTTTATCGATTTGAAGCTATGATTAATATAGTTTGCTTTTCCTTAATTATTTCGTATTTTAATTTCTGTATTGAGTAGCTAAGTTGTTTTGCATCTGGGCAGGGGCGGATCGAAGGTGAAATTAGGGTTTAGTTAGGCCGTGAGGCTGGAGGGGCTGAACTAACCGGTTGGGTGTTTGTTCCCGAGGCAAAGTTGGTTGAGGTTTATTTCTGGGGAGTTTGGGCAAACTAGGACGACCACTAGTGAACCTTTACAATCTGGGATACTGGTGATTGGCAAACCGCATAGATGTACCTTGTAGTATTGTTGCGGGCATAGCACTAGAACTTGCAGGAGATGCGGTCGTATGTTTCGAGCATGCTATTGGCCGAGCGGGTCTGTCTAGAGGGTAATGCGGGTTTGGGCAAACTAGATCCATGTTTGGTCGCATAGGTTATCGAATTGTTCAGATCCAGGGGGTTTAGGCATAGTGATAACTAGCTTTCTCTTTACACAGTAAGGATAGATAAGGGGTGGGGCAATTGCTGGGCGTGACGCAATAGGACCACTTTTGTTTTTGCACCCCATAACTGCTGACAAACCGCTGGTAAAAATCCTTAGTGCCAATGAACGGTAGTTTGCCCTAATAATCCTGAGTGAAGCTGTCTGCCCGGATGCTTTGTTTCCTATTTGATTTAAGTTTTCCTTTTAGTATTCTGTTAGATCTGAGTGTTTGGTTTGTTTACTTTTTAGATCTGTTTACTTTGCATGTTAGTTTGGTTAGTAGTAGTAGGTCAAAGTGCAGAAACGATTGCAAAACCGCTGTGCCCACAGCAACCCAAAATCAAATCTTTTTGTGACAATCCCTTGGGCAAAGCCGAGATCACCTACTGTAATTGCCTCCTTGTGGGACCGACCCCACGTACTTGCCATTATCTACGTTTTGTAGTTATAAGAGTACTGGCTAAATATAAATATCATTTTGACAGCTTGTTTGCCCCTAACGACAAGCATACGGGCTCGTCAACCTCGGATTTTGACGAGAGACGCACACAAAAAACGTCTAATCACAATCTAATTAGCACAATTTCTTCCCGCACATTCTCCTTTTAGATTAAACTTGAAAGACAACCATTATTTCCATGTTTTTTTTGGGTTTTGCTCGGATGATGAATGTTGGAGGTCTTACGAGCGGAAGGTACTTGGCATCATGAATCAAGCGTTGAATGGGAGAACTAAGATCATTGTGTAATGCGGAGAAATATTTCTTCTGAATGCATTTTTGAGAATGCATCGGGAGCGGTCGTTCCCGTTTGGGCGCGGTCGCGCCAGAAGATCAAAGCTAGAAATGCATCGGGAACGGTCGTTCCCGTTTGGGCGCGGTCGTGCCCAGTCTTTAACCTCTTCGGCTTGTCACCGGTCCTCGTGCGCAACTTCTCGATTCTTGTCATAACTTCTCCCTCCGAACTCCAGTTCTCACGATTCAAAATTCCTCGGATTCACGACTTAAAGATCTTTCCAACCCTGTGTTTTACAGCTCCAGATTCAGAAGGAGCGAAATCAGTTTATTGCCCGAAGTCGCTGAAGTTCATCATCCCATTTTTGCTCCGTTTTTCCTACATTTTGACATAAAAACTCGGCTACACCACGCATAAGCTCCGTCATAGCAATAATAAGTAATTCCCCAATGATAACACACATATATACACAATATATATAAAAATCATACCCAAAACATAACAAAGAAACGAGCAAAAATTCGACACTTCAGGTTCCTCGTATACTATCGAACAGTAGCTCACGACTTAGATGGACAGGGACAATCCATCGGTACGTCGTTGTGTGACTGGAAGATAGTCGGTCTTGACTATCATGTTACACTCGTACACTTGGTGTATTGAGCAGGACCACGGGAGGGCGTTCGATTTATACTAATCGAAGTAATCGAACTAGACCTCAGATATTACGGATATAAGAATTCCTAATCCCTATATAATTATAGGTGCGTGTGTCCAATTCTCGGTTCTTTAATCTGCCAATGAGTGAGACTAATTGATTAGTCGATATTCTCGGTAAATTGGGAATCGGAATTGTACACACGGCATGCTATAGATTATAGACAGCAAACCGTGTCCCATTTATTGGGTTGATGATGTCCCCGAGATGAGCTCATAAAGTTTATCATGTAAATCCTGCAGGTGGATTTGTTCCACATGATGATAATAAGGATGAGTGGTACTAGTCTCGGATAATAAGAAACGAATTAATTTAATTATTAGTAATTAAAAATTAATTCGTGGACATACGATATCTTAAACACGGGGAAAGTCGTATATGTAATTTCGGCGGAATTATTATTGTTGAAATAATATTAAATTAATTTCGGGAATTCAATTATAATTTTATAGTGGAATTAATTATAATTAAAATTGAATTTAATTAAAGGTTTTCTTTTAAGGAAACCAGTTTAATTAAATTGCAATTTAGCCCGGGATTTATTTACCTAAGAGGTCCCTAGTGTAACTCTATAACCCCCCTTTGCCCTCTCTTAGACCTACACTTCGACGCAAATATATTTTTCTCTGTAAAAATTAATAAAGGTTGCGCTAATATTTTTCGCTCAGAGAGAAAAAGAAATATTAGGCTGGTAGATCAGAGAGAGCAGAGAAGGAGAGTCCAGCGGATCGTTGCCCACACAACGGCTGGAATCGAGGAAGAGGCATACGCTAGCAATCTCTAAGGTCTCAACAATCGACCGAAAAGGTATGAGATCGAATTCCCTATTCCGCACTTATTCGATCTCCTTCGTTAATCATACAATCGAATGTAAGATCGGGTTCCGGGTGTCGTGGATCGTATTCCTCGATTACTGGGGGTTCTAGGACCTCCGGATCGGTAGTCGGAAGAGGAAAAACGACCCGGAAACGAGCCCGGAACAGCAAGGTCGCGTTGCTGTTCTGGGACGAACAGCGCCCGCTGGAGGGCAAACAGCGGTCGCTGTTTGAGACCCTTCCAGCGACCGCTGGTCTGCGAGCAGCGCCCGCTGTTCGAGGCAGACCAGCTCTCGTTTCGCGCGGTTGTCCTTCGGGGCGATGGCTGGGCGTGACTCGGGATATGGGCTGTTACTTGAACGGAGCAACGCACCTGGAGGTCGACTGGGAGTGTTCGGATGTTCGAGCGATCGAACGAATGCATCCCGGGTAGTCGATTTCCAACAGATCTTGAACTCCAACTCGGTGTAAAATTTTCAATCTTTAGGGTTTATCCGGACTGGATGAAGAAGCTATGTTTATTGGAGTTTACTTTAGGTACCTCTATCCCATTTCTAATGTATTCACATATTGCAATAGGCTCTGGAATTTAAAAAGTTCTGGGGAGATAAATCTACACTAAGATGGTTCCGTAATGGTAAAAAAAAAATTGTAAATCGAGTAATGTGCCCGAGTAGCAGACATCTGTGCGAGAGAGCCAACAGGCATTCATAATATTTCAATGAAAATATGTCCCACGCGAGATTCGAACCCTGCGTGGACAAATCCGTGGTAAAATTGATGAAGTTGTAGGTGAGTATTTGTAATTTTCACACACCTTGCTATTTTCTGTGGCGCTATTTTATCACGTAGTATAAGGGATGCAAATTAATATTTTTACACATTTAAGTTGTTTTGTTTGTTTGAAAAATAGAATTTAATTACTTAAATTCTAGTATAGATAAATTTATGTTACTTTTTAAGTTTTTTATGACTTAGGCATGTTTGATTAGTATTTTATTTTTAAAGTTTGAATGTTAAATTCTTAATGGTGAAATAATTGAAGAAGTGATAAATTATGTTTGTTAATTAATTTATAAATATTATTAATATTTGATAGTTTGAGAACTTTAATTTTTTAATTTTACAAAGGAAGTTTGTCATTTTTTATGGAAAAAACAATAATTCAAAAACATTCTTAATTTTTAATTCTTATTTAATATACACCTGTTTTATTTAGCCTAGTAAATTCATATGGAAAATACAATTATATATATTCTGAAATTAATATTTTTTTAATTTCTACAAATAAGAAAATTTTAAATTTTGGTAAATATAAACGAAAAGCTAAACTTCGTTTGTATAGTTGTAGAAAAATGAATAGATTCAATTTTAGTGAAATGTAATTATTAATTTATCACAAAGTTAAAACAATTCATTGTTAAATTTTTGGTGATTATCTTTGATTTTATACATGAATAATAGCAAGTCGTGTTCGATTCAATTTAAGGTAAATGAAACTATTTAAAAGAAATTTTGTAGTTAATTAAAAATGATTAATAAAGAATGATATAGTGATGATTTCTTATATTTTTATGGAGTATTTGTTTTACATAAGACTCTTGTTATAGTTTAAATTAAACTAAAACAAGTAAAAAAAATACTTTTTGATAATATTTTGAAATATAATTTATTTTGGATAAAGAGTAGAATTTTTGATAATATTTTGAAATATAATTTATTTTGGATAAAGAGTATGGCACTCACAATGCCTTGCAGACGGGATTTGTTTTTTTCTCTTAAGATTTCTTTTTATTTGCGTTCCTTATCTTCTTACTAAGTACACTAAACAATTGTTAGACAAGTTTTAATTTGTTTTATTTCTCTAAGAACACAAAAGACATTTATACACATTTTTTTTTTTATCAAAAAGTGAAAGTAAAATTTTATTTTTATGTTAAAAATACAGCTATTTTAATTTATATGCTTCGATTTCTAAGAAAAAAATAAACAATATATATTACTTCACATCATAAACATCTATTTTATTGCTCCACATCATAAACAATATTTTATTTATATTATTATAGAGTTATACTATAAATTAATAGTATAAATTATTTCTGTATATAAATGTTTGTCATTGGATCAAAATAATTACTATATACTTAAAATTCTATAAATTAATATATACTATTTTAAATTAATATACCAAAAAATATTTTAAAAATTAATTTAGAGAATACATTTCTTTAAATAACATTTTTTTATATACATTTTGTTAATTCATAAAAATACTCACCCTTATAACTCAAAACTAAAAAATATCCACTCTTATAAAAATAGAATATCCACTTTTATAAAAATAGATAAAAAAAAAAATACTCATTTTTAAGTAATTAAATAATCCTTTACTTCTAAGTCATTTTTTTTTAATTTACATGAATATTAGTTTTTAAAAATTTACATGAATATTGACTATTGATTATTATTTGTAATATATAATTATTACAAGATTATTATTTTCTATGTAATTATTTATAAAATAATATATTCAATTATATTTTTAAAAATTATACGTAAATTAATAATAATAATAATAAATTGAATAAATATTATTTATAGTTCAATAAGTTTTTATAATCAAAATATATTTGAAAAATAATTAACAATATTAATATTAAAATTTATTTAAAAAAATATCAACTAAAATTAACTTCCGAATATACATTCAAAAATTATTTAAAAGTATGTGCTATTATTATAAATAAAGTTTAATTAACAAACCATTGTGTCGACAGCCCTCCAACAATTTATGATGACGTAGATTATTTGAAATTATATAACACTACAATGGTAGCGGGTGTGGAAAGTGGAGAGCCACTATTACGCCTGCGCCATGCAGTTCTCAATTTTTATGGTACAAAAACCTACAAGGATTCCTTGCAGCTCAAGGCATCTTTGCCAGAAATTTGTACCACCACTACAATTTCTTTTTATGTGCTGCTTTCCTTATCTTCTACTAAGTACACTAAACAATTGTTAGACAAGTTTTGATTTGTTATTTATACACATTTTTTTATTTTTTGATAAAAAAGTGAAGTAAAATTTTATTTTTATGTTAAAAAAACATCTATTTTATTTTATATGCTTCAATTTCTAAGAAAAAAATAAACAATATATATTACTTCACATCATAAACATCTATTTTATTGCTCCACATCATAAACAATATTTTATTTATATTATTATAGAGTTATACTATAAATTAATAGTATAAATTATTTCTATATATAAATGTTTGTCATTGGATCAAAATAACTACTATATACTTAAAATTCTATAAATTAATATATACTATTTTAAATTAAAAATTAATTTAGAGAATACATCTCTTTAAATAATATTTTTTTTTATACATTTTGTTAATTCATAAAAATACCCACCCTTATAACTCAAAACTAAAAAAATATCCACTCTTATAAAAATAGAATATCCACTTTTATAAAAATAGATAAAAAAAAATACTCATTTTAAGTAATTAAATAATCCTTTAATTCTAAGTATTTTTTTGTAAATTTACATGAATATTAATTTTTGTAAATTTACATGAATATTGACTATTGATTATTATTTGCAATATATAATTATTACAAGATTATTTTCTATGTAATTATTTATAAAATAATATATCCAATTATATTTTTAAAAATTATATGTAAATTAATAATAATAATAATAAAATGAATAAATATTATTTATAGTTCAATAAATTTTTATAATCGAAATATATTTGAAAAAAAATTAACAATATTAATATTAAAATTTATTTAAAAAAATATCAACTAAAATTAACTTCCGAATATACATTCAAAAATTATTTAAAAGTATGTGCTGTTATTATACATACAGTTTAATTAATAACTATAAAATGGTTTAATAAATAATCAAAATATTATTAATAAATAACTGTTTTTAAATATTTTTTACTCTTTTTTATATTCTAATTTACCATATAGTATTACAATTATTAAAAAATGTATATACACATAAATGTTTTTGAAGCAAAATATATTATTAAATGCAATCATTTGCTGATTACATGTCAATTTGTGCAATTTATCATAATGTATGGGTAATTTAGTCACTTTCCTGCAAATTGGGGAGAATTTTTTTCTTGGTCCCATAAAGTTGGGCCATTTTCGATTTAGTCCCATGTAGTTACACATTTTTAATTTAGTCTCATATAGCTCAAATTTTTGTCCGATTTAGTCCTTTTTGGCCGAAATCTTCAATTTTGACCGGTCAACTAATGACATGGCAGCCCGGAAGATGATCGCCGAAGCCTTGACACGCGTCTTCTCCAGCTGATTGGCGACTGTAATCAATTTTCAAAAAATAAAAAATAAAAAAATGCCACGTCAACAAAACCTAATTAATAAATAAAAAAAGAAAATCAAAATTTGAATATAAATAATGAGAAACGGGCATTTACCGGTGGAGAATTACAGAATCAAAAAATCTTTTCTCCTCAATTCATATCCCTAATTCCCAAATCAGAAGAACCCTAATTCTCTAATCTACCCAATTTCTCCCCAATTATTCAAGAACCCTAATCATATATCGCACCGAATCAACAAAATTGGGTAGATTAGAGAATTATGGTTCTTCTGATTTAAGAATTAGGGATAGGAATTGAGGAGAAATGATTTTTTGTTTCTGTAATTCTCCACCGGTAAATGCCTATTTCTCAATTTTGATTTTTTTTTATTTATTAATTAGGTTTTGCTGACGTGGCATTTTTCTTTTTTTTTTCTTTGAAAATTGATTACAGACACGCCAATCAGGAGAAGAAGCGTGTCAAGGCAAATCGGCGATCGTCTTCCGGGCTGCCACATCATCAATTGACCAATCAAAATTGAAGATTCCGGCCAAAAAGGACTAAATCGGACAAAAATTTGAGCTATATGGGATTAAATTGAAAATATGTAACTACATGGGACTAAATCGAAAATGGCCCAACTTTATGGGACCAAGAAAACAATTCTCCCCTGCAAATTGGTATGTTACATGTTAATGTTATTATAGATGTGGGTATTTTCAATTTTTGTTTTAATAGAGTGGGTAAAAAAAGAAGACAGAGAAAATTGGGGGAAAATAAAGTATTTAGAAAAGCAAATATTTATATTAAGGTGTTATTATATTGCAAAGTGACCCCTAACTATTATTATGTGTTGCTGCAGCATCTCAAAGTAAAACATTTAGCTCCCTCTTCTTAGCTGCAACATCTCAACAGGGATTTAGGGTTGGGGAAATGAGAGGAAATTAATATCGCGATGCACATATATACTATGGTGTGTAGTCGGTGTTTTAAAATTGGGTTTCACCGACTGTGGGATGCAGTCGGACTTATACTAAGTTCACCGACCGTTACAACGCAGTAATCACGAGGGATGTGCTCATGGGATTTCTTTCCTTACTTTAGTAATCAAGTCATGTTCTTATAATATAAGTACCTCAGCATATGCTTTGGTAGTCGGCTTCATTTTCTTATTACTTCCGGTTTGCAACGAAAAAGGACAGATGAAATATTGCAGCAATTTATGTATATATCAGTTGGGAGAACAGAAAAAGAAGCCACAGAATTAAAGTAGATGTTTCATTAATGATTAGGAATGAATGAACTACAGAAACAATACTGTATTTGACAACATTTTATACACAAAAATATGTAAACTAGGAGTTCTGTATCCATTTTTCACATTTTGTAGCTACAAACAATAATGTCTTCTCTTATTTTACATTCATTAATTCTTTTAGGAATATTCATAGAAACCAGATGAATCTTTCATCGCGGCACGTGGCACTACTAGTAGTCTCGATCAAGACTGTGTTTGCCCTTCGTTCAGAAGCTTGGCGCTAACAAGGCAAAAATACGCACGAGACATTTCAGTGGTTCGTCGAGAAATTAAAATGAAATACTATGAATGATTTACAAAAGTATTTGATATTTTTCTCGTTTTAGTTGGCAATATTTACTTGTACATGATTTTGGGACTAATAAAATGAATAATCAATGATAGACGACTTAAAAGTGAGAAAAAAAAAATACCTTCAAGACTAATTTCATAACAGACTGCAGATAATAGATATACTGTAATCTCAACTATAAAGTTCCCAAATTAAAATAAAAAGAGTGAGCCCAAATCAGTCTGAAAAAAAGCTACTATACCAAATCAGTGCGAGAATAGAATTTCCTACGAAAACACAATCTAGTTCTAGGCCACAGTATGTTATACAGCAACTCAATAAAATAGCAAAGGCCTTAAGTTAGAGGTCTCGACACTTTCTTCGAAAGAAATCCATGTGCACACATTAACGAGTATGTTTCTATCCATCAGATTCCACATCAACGCCATTGGGAACATCCTCGTGCTCCTTTGGAACATCTTCGCGCTCCTCGGGTACATCCTCAGACTCCTTTAGAACATCCTCCTCGGGATCATCCTCAGACTTCTTCAGGACATTCTTGGACTTCTTCTTGCCCTTCTTTTTCGACTTCTTAGGTGAGCTCAAAGGACTCTTTGGAACATCCTTGGATTTCTTTCCTTTTTTGTTCAACTTTTTTGGTGAGCTTACAGGACTCTCGGAAGGCTGCATAAGAGATGAATAACATCAGTTTCAGGGACCATAAATAATAGTGAAATTAATTTGTAAGATCTTACTAGGGATAAGTGCAAAAACTGCGCAGTGTTTATTAACCAAATAACCCCCCAAAATAAGAACTCCATTAATACATTAATCAGTTATATATGACAGTACTCTATATTTTATTTTATTGACATGGAGTGTTCTTCTTATAGTAAAGCCGTAAAGGTAGTTAAAACCTTGTATGCTAACTAGAAAATCATAAAATCATAACCAACTAATACACAACAACAGAAACTTGAAACCAACACCACAAATGATATTTCTTGGTCAGAAGTACAGTCTCAAGTAGAAAAAAACAAGTGGGGTTCAGTCCTCCGGCATATCCTGCTGCTTGATCTCCTCTATAGTTTGGTCTTGCTCGAACTCGACGACTTTCTCAGCAGAAGAGCTGAGAGTGCCATTGTTGGATGTTTCGTTAATGCACCGACTTTGTTGTTTAATTTGTTCCTTAAGACTCTGAATTTGCTCATTCAGTCTCTGTATGTTCTTCTCCTGAGATAATATGATCTGCAGCAGAGAGAGAGAAGCTTTAAGGCATATAAGATTACGAAATTGGTCCTGTAACTGAAGGGCTAGCAATTTTGGTACAGTAGTAAGTATGAAAATAAAAATTATGAACCCGTAATATTATTATTTGCAGCCAAGGGCAAAATAGTCAATTAATGACATTAACTTACAGAATGAGTAAAACCACCAACTCCGAAGAGCTATGACTTTTGAGGACTTAATTCAAGTCTAGTCTATAGAATCAAGATTGTCAACAAAAATGGCATGCAATTGCAGCTACAATTATCCATAGGAAAAAAAAGTGAGTGTGTGAGTGTAGGGGGAAGGGACAATAGATAGACATTATCCTGCATTTCATTTCCCACAATAGATACCCACCCAATTGCCCCTACTAACATTCAGACAAGCTGTAATTACTTCCAACTTTTCTCCTTTATAAATCCTCCCGCACCCTCTTATTAACATAAATCCATCCAAGAAGGATATGCCTTTATAGTGTTATAACTCATACATATTGATACATCAAAATATAATATCCTAATAATATCACAATAACTTTTAGTCATCTTAAACGACACATTTTGTAACCGGAAAAGTTATTTTTCATTGCGATAGTCGTACGTTGATGGTTATAATCATGGTTTCCCTTAATGAACTCTATGATTACACACAAGCACCATCAGGTTACATTTATAATTAAATCATGCTTACAAATCACATTCATAACTAAATCAGACTAGTTTTCATAGAGTTCTCAATGTTTATGTGTTAAAAAAAAAAAAAGCGCCACTATTGTGAAGCTCCCATTTTTAAATTGTATTTTTCTCAATGTCTCACTTGTGTTTAAATATCAAAAGATTCCAAATTTACAATAATCATGCAATAATTTGTCGCATTCGCCGCAAACCGTTAATGTGACAATCGAAACAAGTATATACCTAAATCAACTATAACCGTAAAAATTAACTCAACGCCCCTCCAAGTTTGCATATCAAGTATCAACCAACCAGTGGTGAATGCCACTACTAGTGATCAAGATACCAATATACTTTACCTCAAGGTAATCTACAACATCTAATTAAATTACCTTCTCTTTGATGACTTCCTCTCTTTTGGAAATCGTTAGCTGTTTTAGAGACTCCTTTAGATCTGTCGTATCCATGTCACCGACCAATTGTTGCCTCCATTCGAACTGACAAGTGACTATCAACACCATCAGCAAAACAATGACAAGCATCGGCTTCGACATGGTTTTCAGAAAACCTAAAACCAAACACATGCAAAACAAAATCCGCAAGTCAGGCCACACAACAGAGACATAAGTTAATAGAGAATTACAGAAGAATCCCTAAACAAGAACTAAGGCTTGAAATCAGTAAAACCTGGTAAGATTAACTCATCCCACAAATGTATTGACTTAGTTTTATGTTCCGGAATAAGCGAATCTCCAGAAAATTGAGAAAGAAAGAAAAAAACTTACAGATTCAGAGGTCGAGGTCGAGCTCGAGATACACAGCATCAGTACAAAGAGGCGGATAAGAACGGTGACGGAGTAATCGCTTCTGGACAAACTAAGATTTTGTTAGGTAGTAGGAATTCTACTGAAATTCGAGCGTTTTTGTTTTGATAAAAACGGGGGAAATGACGTCAGCCGATTCGGTGAAAAAGGCAATAGACTATAACCTCTGATTATTAGGTCAAAAATTATTGAGCTGAAGGTATTCATGAGCTCAGTAATGGTGGTGGATTTTTGGGAGAGACGAAGTTTTAATGTATTTTTTCATATTGTTATACAAAATTCTTTCATTTCAGTGGTTTGAGTTATTAGTTTTCATATAGAAATTTCTATATTAGAAAAAATATTGAAAACGAATTAATTTAAATTAAAGAAAATAAAAATTGTTCATTAATGTTCTTGGAAAAATATTTACAAACACGAAATCTATACATATATATAATTTTAGACACGAAAACAGTGTTCACACTATACAAAATTATAAATTCTAAATAATAATATTATTAAGTATATTTAAATTATATATAAATTCTAAATATATAATTTTAGAATCCACTAAAGACACGAAAACAATAATAATAGTGTATAAAAAAAATTATAAATTCTAAATAATAATAGTATTAAGTATATTTAAATTATATATAAATTTTAAATAGTAATTTAAAATTATATATTTTTTGTAATAATAATTAATTATTATCTTAAATATATACGTTTTTATTTATTTTTTAAATTCTTTTATTATTCTATTAATATTAATTTAATTCCAATTAATCGTATCTCATAAAAATCGATTTCCTCTTATTTCCTAATTTTTTAGGTATATTACTTTCTCTTGATGTAAATTTTTATGTTTCTGAACATTGAATCGATTTACGTATACGTTTCTTCTATTTATTCATTTTTTTGGCAGATTCCTGAATCAAATTGTCGAGATATTAATTATGTTTGACTAAATTTTTTTTTAAATTTTTAGTTTATCCCTAATTCAGAATATTTGTTTTGCAATTAAAGTACGTTATATTAATATAATTCATCTCATCCCCTTGTTTACCAAGTAAATTCAATCTTTTTTATATTTTTATTTATTTTCTAACTTTATAAAAAAAATTCAATTAATTTTGATTTTCCCTCCACCTGTTTTAGGTATATGCTGGATGGGAATGCAGAGACAAGAAATTCCTCTCTCACCAGATCTGAGACTCCTCAATTGGATAAGATGTAAGTTGAGGGATGTGCTCGAGTAACAGATAAATGTGGGAGAGAGCCAATAGTTCTTTATAATATTTAAATGAAAATTTGTCATATCCGATATTCGAACTTTTCGTCGCTGGAGAATTACACCAACATCACAACAGACCTTACCACTCGGCTATGCCCAAGAAACTTACATACTATAAATTACATTAAACAGTCGTGATCTTTGAAAATAATAAAAATTCATAATTGAGATAACGGTTAATAATGAGATTAATACGAATTTACAAATTTAAGTGAGAGTTCGATTATTAAATAAAAATTTCTTAGTCTATTAATAAATGTTTTGTAAGATACGTTGTAGATTAAATAAAATTTTAGATTATTTCAAACAAATAAATCACGTGCATCGCACGGACAGTGGTACTAGTATAAATAATTTGTGAAATTAGAGCTAGTGCAAATATTTTTGATAATAATCACAATAGTCATGGAATCCTTCCGACGTGAAAAGCACATTACACATAAAAATTTAAATAAGTTTAAGGCGCTACACAATTTTAAGTGGTTAACAAAAAATGTAATTGTTTATATTTATTGCGATACACACGGTATTACGTGCAATTGCAGACTTGTACATGTTAGGCGGACAGAGTAGCTCTAAACTTATTTTAGTATTTTAATTGTTTATTGAATATTATAATAAGTATTTTATAGTATAATTTACTTATATTAAGGTGTTTTAATATTTTTACGATAATTTTATATGTTTTGACAATCTAGACGAATTTTAATTGGTTAACAAAAAATGTAATTGTTTATATTTATTGCGACACAGACGGTATTACGTGCAATTGCAGACTTGTACATGTTAGGCGGACAGAGTAGCTCTAAACTTATTTTAGTATTTTAATTGTTTATTGAATATTATAATAAGTATTTTATAGTATAATTTATTTATATTAAGGTGTTTTAATATTTTTACGATAATTTTATATGTTTTGACAATCTGGACGAATTTAATGGCGTGTACGATTAAGTAGAAACAAATGAATTAATTGATATTTAAAATTAATGTTTATATTACATGTAAATTTCAAAAATGTAAAAATATTTAAATTTGATAAAAATGAATTTTAATTAATATTTTCGAAAAACGTGTTTTTATTATAAAATTAATATATTTAAATTAAATAATTAAAATATATATAAAAAATAATAATTAAGTATACTATTTATCACATCGATGCGTCGCATCGATGTGCAAATAGCATTTCTGATATATCAGTTGAGTGAACAGAAAAGGAAGCCACGGAATTAAATAGATGTTTAATTAATGATTACTATTAAGAATGAATGAACTACAAAAACAATATTTGACAACATTTTATAAACAAAAATATGTAAACTAGGAAGTTGTATCCATTTTTCACATTTTGTAGCTACAAACAAAAATGTCTTCTCTTATTTTACATTCCATGATTCTTTTATGAATACTCGTAGAAACCAGACGAATTTTTCATCGCGGCGTGGCACTAGTAGTCTCGACTCTCAATCAAGACTATGTTTGCCCTTCGTTGCCGCTAACAAGGCACAAACACGCAGAGGACATTTCAGTGGTTCATCGAGAAATAAAAAATGAAATACTATGATTTACAAAAGTGCTTGATATTTTCTCATTTTCGTGGGCAATATTTACTTGAACAGATTTTTGGGA
Source organism: Euphrasia confusa (assembly GCA_954870475.1). Classification (NCBI taxonomy): domain Eukaryota; kingdom Viridiplantae; phylum Streptophyta; class Magnoliopsida; order Lamiales; family Orobanchaceae; genus Euphrasia; species Euphrasia confusa. The sequence goes on from OX940966.1 coordinate 21,556,874, forward strand.
CTAATAAAATGACTAATCAGTGATAGAAGACATAAAAGTGAAAAAGAAAAAAAAATACCTTCAAGACTAATTTCTTAACAGATTACAGATAATAGATATACTGTAATCTCAACTACTATAAAGTTCCCAAATAAAAATAAAAAGAGTGAAGCCCAAATCAGTCTTAAAAAAGCTACTATAACAAATCAGTACGAAAATAGAATTTCCTAGTAGTTCTAGGCCACACGTTATACAGCAACTCAATAAAATAGCAAAGGCCTTAAGTCAGAGGTCTCGACAATTTCTTCGGAAGAAATCCATGTGCACACATTGCGCCTACCATCCTAAACGAGTATGTTTCTATCCATCAGATTCCACATCAACGCCATTGGGAACATCCTCGTGCTCCTTTGGAACATCTTTGCTCTCCTCGGGTATATCCTCAGACTCCTCTAGAACATCCTCCTCGGGATCATCCTCAGACTCCTTGGAGACATCCTCAGACTTCTTCAGGACATTCTTGGACTTCTTGCCCTTCTTTTTCGACTTCTTAGGTGAGCTCAAAGGACTCTTTGGAACATCCTTGGATTTCTTTCCCTTTTTGCTCGACTTCTTTGGTGAGCTTACAGGACTCTCGGAAGGCTGCATAAGAGATGAATAACATCAGTTTCAGGGAATATAAATAATACATAGTAGTGAAATTATGGTAAGATCTTATTAAGGATAAATGCAAAAACTGCGCAATGTTTATTAACCAAATTACCCCCAAAAAATTAGAACTCCAATTGCCTATCAAAAATACATATATCCCTTTAAACTGTTATAAATATAATTATATATTTATTTTACAACTTTTAGCAGTTGCACCGCTATCAATTCACCAGGTTAAGTATACACAATACACCAAAAGGGTAGTTGGGAAGGTAACCCAAGTGGAACTCTTGTAATCAACCCATGAACTATTAATATAGTAGAGAATGAAACATCAATCAAAGAACCTCTTTTTAACTACCTCAGCATCTGCTTCGGGAGTCGACTTCCTTTTCTTATTACTTCCAGTTTCCAAGAAGTGAAGCACCTCATTCTTGGAACGAAATCTCCGTTGTCCAGATGGCCCGATGAAATACTGCAGCGATTTATAAGATTTAAGCATGCCAAGGGTGAAGATTAGAAGAAGAGAGCAAACACTGAAATTGAAGATACATATGGTGCTTAACCAACTTAATACATTAAATTGGAAATATATTACAGTTAAGAGAACCTGGAGAAGAGAAACGCAGAATAAAAGACAACATATATGGATATTTAATTAATAATTAGGGTGATTACTATAACTCTCCTCGAGGTATTGCTAAATTATATAAACAAAATAAATGTAAATTACAGTTGGATCTTGTTAGGTCAATTAAAGTTGGTGAATCTCGGTTCAATTGAAGTCAATGAATCACGTCAGTTAAATTAAAACCCGTGAATTCCATCAGGGCTGATCTTTGTAATTTCTTTGTAATCCCCCAAACCCAAGGGGTATATTTTGTAAGTATCCTTAATAATTATTCTAGCATTGTTTCCTATAGTAATCTCACGTTACTGTCCTAGCCATTTGGATATGTTACTCGAGAAAGTGGCATGTCGTGTTTATGTACAATTATGTTGATTTTAATCATATCTATTTTAAATGCAAACAAAATGATCATAAATTGATTTTCCCTTACCTTATCTTCTCTTTCCCTAGAATCTTTTGTTAGCACATTTTACATAATACAGCCTAAGCTTATCAAGTGCATCAGTCTGACCCCATTGAATCATTGACTAAGACTGGTTGCAACAAGAATCAGTCAAGATCAAGAATTCCAATCAACTCACTTTAAAGTAAACCAGAAAACAAACATAATAATATTCAATAATCCATAAAGCACACTTGTGAACAAAGCACATAAAATTCACATGGAAAAAAATACGGAACAATGCTATAATATCAGGCATTTATTTTACCTTTAAGTCTGAAATGAGCAAAAGATACCTACGATATATGAACAAATTGAAGACAAATTACTTATTCAACTTTTTTAGCGAATCCTGAGGCTGTGAGGCAACATATGGCCAGCAAAGAATTTAGCAGTGATCTAACTTTTGATTCCTCCATGAAACCAACATTCCATTGACCAAGTGCATAATATATATACAAGGGAGATGATTAACAAAATTACAGTCAGAGCTTTGTAGTTGGAAAAAAAATGCTAATGGGGAGATTATGACTCACAACTCAAAATGATATATAACACTTGACAATGATCAATTATAGGCCAAAGTGTCAAATGGGGCCCATGCAAATGAAAAAAAAAAATCGATGGGTAAAATAAAGAAGAGCTTTGGAAAATGAATAGAACCAAATCCTCTAAACAAAATCAAGTGATTAAAGTTAACTGATTATTTCCAAACAGTTTGAAGATTGTGAAAAGGGGAAAGAAAGAGTAATTTAAGACTCTTAATTATTTTTGAGAGCACATTAGCAATTTAGTCCCGGACTGCTTAAGTGGAAGGCCAAATCAAGATCTTATGATTTAAATAGTCTTAATTATGTGATTCCACTTTTATCCTTTGTCATTGGGTTTCGAGCCAGAGAACGTGTGTGCATTTCGAAGCAAGGTTGTGGAATTTTCACCATTGGAAAGAAAGGGGACACAACAGAACAAATTGTTTAGAATAAGTATATTTGTGCCAAAGGACCATACTTGGCAATTGTAGGACAAGTAGTCCGTCTTATATTTTTTTCATGGCAATTTAGTCCAAATTAAAGATAGAAGTAAAGAATTACCCTTGCATAATCATGTGAATATAAATATTTGGATGAGTATTGAGAATAATCGGGAGAGGACTACAGTGTGCTTTAGTAAGAAATTTAGGGGTAAGTACAATCAATTGGGGAAATGAATTATTAGGAAAAATCATTGGTTAGAGGTTGAGATGAACAATCTTGCGAAAATGGACTAGGTGACAATTATCCCTTACAAAAAAGATAGACGTCATCAATTTTGTTAAGAAGGAAAAAAGAGAAAAATAAAAATGCAAATGTCAATATTATCGAGAAAGAACAGCAAACAATCTACAACTACATTAAAGACGTTGCTCTTGGAATATACGAAAAATCCAAACATTGTTTTATAAAAGTATTGTATTAAAAAAAAATTGGATTTAGATGTGCAACATGTGTTAAAACAGACACGGAAAGTAAACATTACGATCGTCATCAAATTACTAAGAAATCATTGTGGGACATATAGCAATAGAATAAAGACATGTTCTTTCACCTGAGTTGGCCCTAGAAACACTATGAACAAACAACGGCACAACGATAAATAACAAAAAAAACAATTAATGCTACAGATTCCTCAGATAACATTCTCGTCAACTACCAACAGAGAAATATTAGGTTTCCATTAGGAATACAACATATTACACTACGCATGCATTATGTATTTATGTATATATACTTTCATTTGAACTCTAACTAAGTAATATAAACATAAAACAGATTAAGCAAACCCACACATATCATATGCATAATATTTACATACCAAAAACTATGATTCTGGTATGTTCTAAAGAAGGAGAATGAAAATGCATACCATTTCATTGAATAATCAAGAACATTCTAACACAAGGTGAACAAGAAAGCATCTAAAAATGGGAAGCATCTAAAGATGGGGGAAGGGAAATTAATGGGAGAAAAATATTTTTAGTAAGTTTAAAATTTTCACAAATAGGAAATTATTGATTTTGCAAGAGACGGGGGATTCACAGTATTTAGCAACACGCCGACCTACCATTTAGACACTAACATAAAGGAAACTACTCAACAATCAAATCCCCACGATCCTGAGTACCTAAAATAAGAGTAGTTGAATCCAACAAGCACTTAATAATGATCTCAATTTGGTTCTATTACTCAACTTCACATTCATGTACTGCATACTGTTTTCCACACATATCTACCTACATTATACTCCTTCATTTACCGCCCCAAATCAAAAACCCTAAAACCCCTTCTTTCTTAAAAAATCCAAAAGAAAACATACCACATGCATTCAAAATCGATATCCATTCAAACAACAGCTTCAACGCCCTAAATCTAATTTATCCCTAAACAGTAGATCAGCAAATCAACTTTTCGCATAAAAAAACGAGTTTGAAGAAAATTAAACCTACTCGATCAATGAGCCCAGCGGTAGCTCCAGACGAGCGAACCCTCAAGTCAATTTTCCAGTCCTCAGGCAACCAGGACGGCCTCTTCGACATCTCCTCCGGGTTCCTCCTCCTCACGGCCGACTTCGGCGCCGCCTCCACCGAGTCCTCTCCGGGCCGCAGTATCGAAATTGGCTCCGCCGCTATAGCAACGCCCGGCCCCGACCCAACATCCGGGGTAGACTTGTGTTCCGGTGAGTCCGTTCCGGATTCGGGCTTTTCCGCGCCGATGAACGAGTCGGATCCCAGCAGCGGGTCATCTGGCTGCTCTCTAGGGCTCGCGGCCGGGTCGTTGGGCTGAGCAACCGGGTCCGGAATCTGGGGCTCCGACATCTTCGATCGGTGAAAATTGAGTTCACAGAATCAAACGGCGAGCAAAAGAATCAAACTGGCAAACGTTTGAGAACACAAAAAAAATCCAGAAAAATAATTCCCCAAATTTCTGACCAAACAGTTTTTGAATTGGGATTTACTATGTGATATTAACACGCAATACATACGGTATATATATACACACTGGAGATTTTGACCCTTTTGACTCTCTCGAAGATGTACAAATTCAGGTGAATTTATTTAATGATAAAAGACTTTATTTTTTTAATGAAAATAAAATGAAATCAGAATCTTAATAAAGATCTTTTCACAATAAAAAAATCCTTTTTTATATTTTTTTTATTTAATTTATGTCTAAAAAATAAAGCCCAAGCAATTAGGTGACTGTTTGTAAATATCATTGCATACTATGGTTTCATTCTAATTTTCCAATAAATTAAACAGTAATATTTTTCTTATAGGTAAATAAAATATACTATTTGACTAAAAATAAAGAGTACAAATTTGATTGTGAATAAAAATTAAAAGATTTGACTAAAAATAAAGAGTACAAATTTGATTGTGAATAAAAATTAAAAGGTATTTTTTTTTTTAAGTTGCAATACTTTTCTTTTTAAGGTGTCTCATAATAGTTCATACACTAAAAGAATAAAAAAATAAAAAATATTTTTAATTTTAATTTTAAAATACAATTTATTCATACATTATAACCATCTACTTTTTAATTTACTTTTTAATTTAAAAATATCTTAAACCTTTTACTTTTTTGTTAAAAAATAAAAAAACAACGTTTTTCTTGTTTTTCTTAATACGTGTGCAAAGTTGGAGAGAGTAGTGTATAAAATAACCATAAAATTATATTTAAAGTCAAAATTAAAATGTTTATTTCTATTTTTAAAGTGTGTCAATATCTAAAAAATGTGTCAACTTTTTTATAAAAAAAATATATAAAATAACCATAAAATTATATTTAAAGTCAAAATTAAAATGTTTATTTTTATTTTTAAAGTGTGTCAATATCTAAAAAATGTGTCAACTTTTTTAAGACAAAAAAAACTATTTTTTTTTTATAAAAAAGGACTTTTATTCAAATTGTTATTATGGATATCAATTCATACTTATATTAAATAATAAAAGTACAATTGTTACATTACAGGTCCTAATGTTCTATCATTATACATTTTTTTATTAAATAATAATAATAATATAAGGGAAAAGTGACAATAAGGCCATTTTTTAACATTTTTTCGGCAATAAGGCTTTCGAGAAATTACGCGTGTCATTTAGGCCGCCTAAAATGTGTAAAGAACACATTACCCTTCCATATATACAAATTTTAGCAAACCGGTTCTCATTTCTCTCCCACGCGATGCTCACTCACTCTCTCCCTCCGCTAAAACACGAAGGCGAGCTTCCCGTCCTCTCCCAGTGATCCGACGACGCACCACCACATCGCCGCCACCAGCTCCGACGCGATCGGCCGCGCTCGAGCTCGCCACCTGCTCCGCTGCGTTCCCCGACGAATTGGTCGGCTGCTCGAACGACGCCCCCGCCGTCCTCCTCCTGCTCGAATTGGTCGGATGCTCGAATTAATGTGTTGCTGGTAATGATTCATGTAGTAGATTTGGTAAATTTTGAGTTCTGCCGTGTTGATTCGATATGTGTAATGTATTAATCCAGGTTTACCTACTGCAATTTTTCGTTTCCAACATGCGTCGATGCGGCCGCACCGCTAATTACGATGCGCGCGCCCTGACCGAAACCCTACCTTCCGCGATTTCAGCCTTGTGCGGAAAATCGGGAGCGGAGACATCGGGGGTTGTGTTCATTTGCTTAGTGATGATGTATGATACATTTTTTGCTTCTGTTTTTGTGTTGTGCAGACACAGGCCGAGAATTCCACCGTAGCAGCTTCGAAACCTGGGTAACATTCCATTCCATTCCATTGTGTATTTTTATGATTTGGATTTCCAGTTTCTGTTCAGTACTTGTTAAATCCTGAGAACCTCTGATTGTAAAACTAGAATTGGTTCGATCGGCTCGAATGAGACGACGCTTTTTTCGTGATTTTAGGTTCTGTTTTACTGAGTTGAGTGAGATGATTTTAAATTCGTGTTTGGTACTTTAGTTAGATGACTAGAGTAGCAATTTAACAAATAATTCGCCGATACGAACATCAGTTACCCTGTTTCTACTCGAATAAGAGGCTAAGAGAATTTTGTGTATGTTAGTTTCATTTCATTTGATTTATGTTCGTCGTAGAGAAGACTCTCGAGATTGAATTTTATAAGCTCTATGGCCCATAGTGAACATCACATTACATGTGTTCATTATAAAAAAAAATGTCGATGACTTTACATGTATACTTATGACGAGATCCAATTATCCAACTGTCCATGAGATTTGGCTATACAAGGCAGAGCAATATGTAAGTTTCCTGATGCCAATTATATAACTTAGCAAAGAAGAAACATCTTTTTGAAAAAAGAGAATGGCTAAAAACAATTTAATGAAAGAATGAATTTGCCATAATAACACTGTACAATTTATTGTGTTACCTATTTTCTTTATATGCATCTTGTGTATATGATTTATTTTCTCACAGCCGTGTTTGGTTTCATTTTCACTCTTCAGTGTATATATATTGAATATGTGTTAAGCTAGCTACGCCTTTGGACTGGGTTCAGCTAGCTACGTTGGTGGCGTTAGGTTTTCGAGGCGCAAGAAATACTGTGTGGAGACTGGGGACTTTGGATGGTCGTGCGTAACTGAATCGAGTTGATGCTTCGAGGCGCCATTGTTTTCCTAGATGAGGTAATTTTACTACTGGTGGAATGGAAGTTATGCATGTTGTACGAAATATGCTAGTAAATCCACATGTCGATTTTGTTGCTACTGCTCGTGATATTGAAACACATGAAGCTACACGCAGACTCCTATATGTGTTGTTGAGACAGGTAGCTCCAGATAGCAAACGAGGCAGCAAAAGAGGGGTAAGATTCATTGCGTCCATTTACATAATGTACATGATAGTAGCGTGCTTATCCTTTATGAGTATTCATAGTGGTTTATTTACTTTGTATATAATTGGTGTGTCACTAGCCTATTCTGTTGATGCTTATTTGTTTGGATTCACATGTGCAGGTGCTTAGTTGTACAGATCGAGTTGGATGATGTTTGGGCCGCAACATCAGTGTATATTGAGAAACATAAGATCATTAAACTAGTTTTTATGATATTTGCTCCTGGTGATCCAACCCTTCGTTCTTTTCGCAATTTACTTTGGTTATTGCCACACAAAGTGTGAACAAATTTGCTATCCATGCATTTTTTTTATGAAAAAAAAAGTTTATTTATGAAAAACATTTGGTGCCTGTTCAGTGTTTTTATGTTCTGTTCAGTGTTGTATATGCCTGTTCAGTGTCTCTGCATGCCACCCAGTGCCATCGCATGGCCACTCAGTGTTGATTGTGTGTGTTGGTCGCTGTTCAGTGTTAATATGTTCTGTTCAGTGTTAAAATGTCCTGTTCAGTGTTGTACATGCCATTTAAGTGCCTCTGCATGCCACTCAGTGTCATTGCATGGCCACTCAGTTTTTTATTGTGTGTGTTGGTGTATGTTCAGTGTTAAAATGTTCTGTTCAGTGTTGTGTATGCCTGTTCAGTGCCTCTTCAACACTGAACATACTGAATGTCATATTTTAACACTGAACGACATATTTTAACACTGAACATACTGAATGTCATATTTTAACACTGAACACACTGAATTATTTTAACACTGAACGACCTATTTTAACACTGAACATACTGAATGTCATATTTTAACACTGAACGACATATTTTAACATTGAATATTTTTGCATTTCCACTAAACAAAGAAATTGTTCGGGTTTGGAGCCGATCGCAGCCTCGCAGGTATGAAATCTCGAATTTTTTGGGTTTTTAAATGTCAATTCTTCATCTAATTAATCTCTGGTATTTTTGAAATTTTAGTTTGCGATCGATCCATATCAAAACGAAGGGCTTTTTAATTAGGGTTTTATTGTTTATTTGTTCCTTTATTATATTGCTTCGGATCAACGTTGTTGTTTGTTGTTCGTTGCTAATCTTTGATATGAACTTACACCTGTCGCTTTCTTCAGTTAGAAAAAACAAATTATTGGTTTTATTCTTAATTTTATTTGTTAGTTTGTGAATTGGTTGTTAATCCATTAAACTAATTGTTTAATTAATTGTTTAATAATACCCCACCCCAAGCTCCAGCTGGTATATGAGATTGCCTGCCACACTCTTGATATTATTGTTTGTTGTTTGTTGTTTGATGTATAATCCATGATCAAAATCAAACAAACTGTAGGCTCAACCGACTCTGATACCTTCGACTTCTTCGCTGGACTGTAAGTGACAACACTCCATGGTCATCCGACGATGATGAAAGTGAACACGAAGAACACCTTTGCAAGACAAAGCTGCCAAAAGAAGATTGCAAGCGGTGTTTGACTAGGAACAAGTTTGGTTATTTGGCTCTGTTTTATTTTATTAGTACTTTTGTTTTTTTGGCTTGTAACTGGATCAACTTACTTTGGTATTGTAATCACTTCATTTCTAAGCTGTAGACATTACTTTTGCTATATATATCAGCTGAAATGTATGTATCCTTTCACACACATATATTTCATCTAGGACATAACCTCCAGAGCCTCCCTGGCTTTCCCAAGTACCGTAAAAACCGAGGCCGCGATGTGAGCTGGCGTAAGCCCTGCTTCCGCCAGCTGGAACGTCGGAGATCCATGCCTTTCATTAACTTGTATTTTTGTAAACTATCTTTCATCCTCCTTGTTGTAAGAATTTATGTTGTTTTATGGACAAGTTTTTGTTATGCATTTTACTCCTTAGTTGTGGAAAAAACATTTGAATTTCTCAGACTTTTTAACACTGAATGTCATATTTTAACACTGAATGTCATAAAAACACACTACACTGAATGTCATAGTTTAACACTGAATGCCCAATTTTTACACTGAAGCATAATAACACTGAATGCCAGAGTTTCACACTGAATGTCATATTTTAACAGTGAATGTCATATTTTAACACTGAACATACTGAATGTCATATTTTAACACACTGAATGTCATATTTTAACACTGAACATATTGAATGTCATATTTTAACACTGAATGACATATTTTAACACTGAATGTCATATTTTAACACTGAACATACTGAATGTCATATTTTAACACACTGAATGTCATATTTTAACACAGAATGTCATATTTTAACACTGAACATACTGAATGTCATATTTTAACACTGAATAAGAATGAAACACTGAATAAGGATGAAATACACTGAATAAGAATGAAAAACACTGAATGTCATAAAAATACACTGAATGCACCCATTTTTTCTTTCAAACTGAAAATAATCGACATGCTTTCAAAGTTGGTTCTTCCTCAGAACCTAATCTTCACCCTCGACAATTCTGTTATGCATATAGAAATCTGGTGGTTGCCGTTACGTTGAAGACTTCGAGCACCGTCTGGTTCAGCGCCGAGATGGAACCCTAAAATCGATTGGACTACGACGAGCCGTGGAGCGGCGAATCGATCCCCGACCCCCTCGCTGCCCGATTCACCACCCTCCTCAGCAGACCGTGCAGGGGAAGAAGAGCTCGTCGCCGGCGTCGTCTTCTCGATTCGGCCAGCTCGGCGATCTCAGATGGCGAAAATCGACGACATCCTCGTCATTGCCTCTTTCGAAGAACCAGCCGAAGACCCACGGAGATGGACGACCCCCTGTCAGATCTACAACGATTATTCCTCCGATCTACGGCGGAGTCCGTGTCGAAGTCGGAGAGAATGTCTACCGGAATTGGTTGGTGACATTTTCGTCTCCCAAACACAGTTACACAGTAGCAGAGGGGTGAGTAGGTGAGGGTGGGGTGGGTGGGGTAAGGTAGGGGTGGGGTGTGTTGAGTAAAAATAGAGTAAGGGTATTTTCGTATTTCCATGTATATTTTTTTGGCCTAATTGGAACAAAGAGGCCTGATTGACACATAAATTGGAACTTGGCCTTATTGCCCAAAAAATATTGAAAATTGGCCTTATTGCCATTTTTCCCTAATATAAAATATAATAAAAACATAAAATTTTGAGGTCAGGAATTTTGTTTTTCAAATTGTATTTAGTATATAAAATATTTGTTACTCGTTTTTTTCTATTTTAATTTGTACTTTCATTTCTAATTGTGAGTGAACAAATATTAATTTGTGAGTGAAATATTAATTTATATATTCATGAAATATATTATTCTTATTTGTGAGTGAAAAAATATTAATTTTTTGTTTTATGTAATAATGAAAATCAATATACAATTTTCCTTAAAGTTTATGTTATTTTTTGTTTTTCGTTTATGATATAATGTTGAATGAAGACAAATTAATTATCCTTATGTTTCTCAACTTGTAAAATAATTTTTGATTTAGTCATTATATTACTATTCATTAACAAAACATTTAAGTACGGTTGATTTTGAACATGATGATTAGAACTCGAAAAACTTTAGATAAAAAAAAAATCAATTTTACAATAATAAAATCTAATTAATTAGATTTTTTATTGTATGTAATTATTTATGATTGACATCGCCATTGTTTTTTTTTTTAATTTGATTCAATTCACCTCAATTAGATTAAATATATTACTCATAATTCTCAATAATGATATAATATTTTAGCACGTTTTAGTCAGGTAGTATTATACGGGGTTGGGCTGTGTTTGGAGGGTTGGAGAACGATACTAATACATCTATATTTATATTTGGAGTAGGGGTTGAGCTAGATCTTGAAAATAACAGAGGTTTGAGCTCGAAGCTTTGTCTGAAGGACTTCTATTATCCAGACTTTTAATATCGAGTTTATTCACTAATTAGTGTCGCCCTTTAATCTAAAGGGATAAGTCCCCTATTTATAGGGTTTATCCGAATGATCCAGACCATGTCGTAATTAAGTCTAGAGCATTAAATGGGGCTAACGACGACCCGAGGTCCGGGTCCCGGTGCATGCTCGGGGCATGTGGGCTTACGTGGGAGACGCCCTAACTCTGTTCGGGATAGGCCCTCCCCTGGATGATGCCGATCGCGCGAACCGAGGCCCGGGACGGGCTTCCCACATCGGTTCGCCCTTCACTGTCCGCGGACCGTCAAATAGGCTCGAGATCCAAAGCCCGAGTCGGGGCTGTCTCGTGGTATCCTCTGGTGTGGCTTGCTGAGCAGACCCGTGACCCGAGCCGCGAGCCGGGTACGCGCCCCGCGTTACCTTTCTGCATGGCCTGCTCGACGGGCCCATGACCCGAGTCGCAAGCCGGGTGTGCGTCTCGCAGCATGACTTTGTTTTCGACGGGTCTTTGCCTACGAGTTCCAACCTCGAATATTCATTTTTTTGTATTTTGATTTTTCACCCCAACATATAATAAATAATTTTTAAAAATTATTATAATAATAATAATAATATAAAAAAAAGAATTTATTGATCAACGCGCGCGGCTTATCGTAAATGATTTTCCTACGCTCGATGTCGATTTGACATCCTTACCCTTCCATGACCCATTGGATATTGATCGCCAAACTTTCCGAACCCGTCATGACCCGATCTTCCATGTCCGCGAACGCATGCTCACCTCGTCGTGGTGTATCCTCAAAACGATCGAGATGGTCGATCGAAGTAGATGTCTACGAAGGATATCAGCTCGATCGTGTATTCGCTACTGCCACCGTTGGTTCGTCCCAAATTTACACAACACACGCACACACATATACATATACAGTAGAAACTCCATACAGTCATATAGTTGGGACCGAGAAAAAATATTACTATAGAGAGTTATTTTTATATATAGTTTTACAAAATAAAAATAATTTTTTTCGTATAAAAAATAATAAATATTACTATAGAGAGTTATTTTTATATATAGTTTTACAAAATAAAAATATTTTTTTTCGTATAAAAAATAATATAAATATAAAAATTGATGAAATCGGAGGTCTGTGAGTGCGCTCCCATGACTAGCGCACAAAGACGGGAAAGGGAAGACCCGGGACATGTAGGAAGATTCCATCCTAAAACCAATTGGTACTAGGTGGAGTAGCTCCCTACTCTTATATTTTGGTCCCCCTTTCCTCAAATATTCAATGTGGGACAACTCACAAGTGACAACAACACATATAATTTTAACACACCCCCTCACTTGTGAGTCCTAGACAAATCGGTCCCACCACAACAATGGTCGACCCCCTTGACCGAGCAACCACCACGTGCCCTGACATCACTACATGGGAAGCCGAACCGATGGGCCGTAAACAGAAGCAACAGAAGCCACTTGGCTCTGATACCATGTTAGGATTCATATAATCAAATAAGGATTAAAGGAAAGGAAAAGATAAAGGTAGAAAACTTGTGATATTAGAACAAAATAAGCGTAATCTAAAATATACAAGAGAGAGACTTTATATAGCCAAGACACAAAGTAAACCTTAATCCTATAAATATAATAACTAATATAAATATATGCTAACAAAAATAACATACATTGAACTTAACTAATTTAATAGTTTTGACTAAGTATATTTGACTTTATATATATATATATATATATATATATATATATATATATATATATATATATATGCTTATTAATAATTATTGAGCTACAATATGAACGTTGATGAGTTAACAATGGAGGAAAATTATGGCTACTTGGTCGTCCTTACACGATTATGATGGAGGTCATAAATCACAAAATTAATTGTGGTCATTACTATGTATGGTACATTTACACAAGTGCCGAATCTAGAAACAAAAAAATGAAAGAAAGCTAAAATATATAAAATGGCTTTCAGATACGTGTTTTTCATTTCTCTCTCCTCGTCACACTCGAACAGTCTCGTCCCTCGCCATCTCGGAGTTTATTGATGCATGCAAGTCGTCATCTTCTTATGCATGACCACCAACTACTTCCCTGCCATCATCGTCTGCTCCGCTGGTCATTCCACTTCGATTTTTACGCGACATGGACTCCCAAAAATTGGAGCTCGTCGACCATCACATACAAATATTGTCGGAATTGAATTGAATATTGTATAATTTTTTTATTTATTATCTCCTAACATAAATAAAAAATTAAATGATTGAATTGAACTAAATTTAATAAATTAGAACTAAATTGCATTGAAGTGAAGTGAACATAAATACAAAACAAAAAGTCTTTAATGTTAATACATGATGCAGGAGCTCTAGTGAAAACCGTTGATCTCTCAAATGAGATACCGGTGAACACAAACAACGTTAAGAATAATTTCCTAACAAATATATTATTTCATAAATTCTTAATAAATGTCCTTTCAAATGACTCTAAATACATTATTTATAGCTAATTCATCATTTAGAATTTTAAAAAACACTTTAAATAAATATTAAATTAATTAAATGTATCAACTCTTCATGCTTCAACTTCATCTTCATCTCGATCTCCATCATTCTCACTCGGTTGAAAACGATTCGACCTCGAATCTCTTCTAGCTTCATCTTCCATCGTATTTTATCCGATATACGAAATAAGATGTTTGACATTAAAGACATCGGAAGTACGAACATGATCCGGTAAACGAATTTGATAGGCTTTAGGATTGCTCGTACTGTTGCATAAAACTCCACTTCTTGACCACGGACAACCCCTATCGCAAGTTTTGACGCATCGCGACAGACAACAACCTTAGGACTCAATGTCAGAGCATCAGCTAGAGGCAGTGGCGCCAGGGCAATAACATTCTGATGTGGGGCAGGGGAAACGACATCAAGATTCAACGTCAAGGCATCGGCTTGAGGCAACGGCTCATCATCCCATATTGGCTTGTCATCCCAGATCGGCTCGTCATCCCAAATTGGCTTGTCATCCCAGATTGGCTCGTCATCCCAGATTGGCTCGTCATCCCAGATTGGCTCATCACCAAGGGTGCGCCCAAGCACGAGAATTGATTGTTGTTGAGCTTTCGGTAGAACATCGGCGAGAGCAAGTCGGATTTCTTCTAGTTCAACCGTAAGGGCCGTTACCTGGCGACTCAAGACGACGACGTCGGCACAACGACGGGTTTCAGTCTCAGCGGCGAGGTCGGGAATAGGCTGACGACGAGAAGACATCGTAGCAAGCTCTGATACCAAATGATGCAGGAGCTCTAGTGAAAACCGTTGATCTCTCAAATGAGATACCGGTGAACACAAACAACGTTAAGAATAATTTCCTAACAAATATATTATTTCATAAATTCTTAATAAATGTCCTTTCAAATGACTCTAAATACATTATTTATAGCTAATTCATCATTTAGAATTTTAAAAGACACTTTAAATAAATATTAAATTAATTAAATGTATCAACTCTTCATGCTTCAACTTCATCTTCATCTCGATCTCCATCAATACACATGAACCAAATGATTTGATCGAGAGGTTGTGCTACGAGAACCAAGCGTCAGAGCATCTCCAATGCAAAAACCCATTTTCTACTTTTTGTGGGCCCTATTTATTGTCACATCATCTCAAAGTGGGCAAAAGGAAAATGTAGACAACTCACACCAATGCAAAAGCCCATTTCACACTTTTTAAATTATAATTTTATTAATTAAATATTACTACAACATATAAAAAGTAAAAACAAAACATTAAATGAGGCTCATATGTCAGAATTGGCCATGACCACCATATTGGGCATGCCCATTTTTTTATTTTTGCTTCAATGGCAAAAAAATCAGTTTTTGATGCCCAAGTCCATTTTACAAGGCCCAAGGTGCCCAAATGGGCACCATTGGAGATGCTCTCATGACCCGAGCGAGATATTGCATTCTATTTAGGTTATTGATGCAGGCGGAAGCGTAAACACAAATATTAAATCTCGTTGATTCTAAGAATACTCGAGAATTAATCGATCAAAGATCGTTGATTCATATGAATAACGATAGTTGATAAAACAAAGAGAAACTCTTTTATTCAATGTCAAAAACAACTACTCAAAATAATGTTAATAAAGAAACATATATAATGCTCAAACTCTAAATATATTGGGATTTACTAAAAGGATAAACTAATAACTTAATTAATTATATTGGGCTTAATCCACTTCTCTTCCTCTAGGAGAAGGTTCGACCGCGAACCTGAAAAATATGCACCGGGATCAAACACCAACCGTCGACGACCCTGAAAGCGCAACACAAGGGCAATGACACGTTGACGTGGCGTAAGGGCAGTGGATGTTATGTTGCTGGGAGTATACTTGAATGTTGCCAAATAAGATTTATACTTCTCAATTAATTTGGCTGGCGAATTGGGTCTCCTTCAGTAGATCTGAATAAAACTTGTCCTTAGCCCAAAAAACAAAGGCATAAAATAGTCATAATCATTAGCAATCACATCATACGATTCTTTGGGAAAGATTGGCAAAGTAAGAAAATGAAAAGGAATCTTGATTGCCATGCCTCTCAGCACAATTCCACTTCCTTCATCACTTGTCAAAGGAAAATTCGGAGTGTTGTCTGATGCACAAACGAGGTGATATATATTATCACGATAAAGATTTGTTGAAGAAGTATCAGAAGCCTCACCCAAAATTACAGGTTCCTCGATGGTTGTTTGAGGTTCATCATCCCAGATCACCATCGTTTCTTGTTCGTCTTCCGAATCAGTATTCCAAATCACACAATTTTTGTCATCGATCGACTCAGTATCCCAAAGTACAGAGGAGTACTCATCGTCAAGATCGAAATCGAGAAAAATCGGATTTGCAAAACTACATCAAAACAACGATCTTCGCGGGGGTCGTTGAGGGCGCACTCGTGCGCGGAGGTGGGCTGGTGACCAGTTTCCGGTAGACCATTGAAAATAGCAAAGCGGAGTTCCTCGAGTTCGACGGCAAGGGCTACGATCTGACGGCTTAAGGCGGCGACGTCGGCATCACGACGGGTTGCGGCCTCAAGGGTGGTTTCGTGAGCATACTGGCGACGAGGAGGCATCGTTTCGGCTCTGATACCAACTGATGCAGGGAAGCTATAAATAAACAATTAAAACTCGTTGATTCTAAGAATACCCGAGAATTAATCGATCAAAGATCGTTGATTTATATGAATACCGATAATTGATAAAACAAAAAGAAATTCTTTTATTTAATGTCAAAAACAACTACTCAAAATAATGATAATAACGAAACATATATAATGCTCAAACCCTTAACATATTGGACTTTAGTAAAAGGATAAACTAATAACTTAATTAATTATATTGAGCTTAATCCACATTAGTTATATACTCATTATTTTCTCATGCGTGTATTAATTATATGTGTTTGCATAAATAAACATTTTGGCTAGAGCTACAAGCACGCGGACCTTATAATCAAGAGATACCATCAACGCCTCAACGGTTACAAAGTGAGATACAAATGGACGGCACGCAGAATGAAAATTCAATTAATCTGCTCCTGCCATTTTTATTATTATTTCACTACCTTAAATTATTATTTTTATTTAAAATTTAAATTATTGAAAATTTGTAATTTTCTGATGGTAGACACGCGTATGCTACGTGTGCAATGTGTCTCAAATATATAACTCAGACCTGAGACATTATGCCATTATATGGTATGCAATTTATGTTCTTTAATTTGCAGCAAAAATATATAACTAAGTATATACTATTATAATTCCAAAATTTACAATCTCTATCTTCATTGAAAATTAGATAATATTCCATATTTAATCCCAAAAATAATAAATTTGTTAAATAATTTAATTAAATATTTCATCTTTGTTTAAGGAAAACAACGATTTTTTTGTAAAACACACAAATGAAAGATCATTGTTTTCTTGAAAATTCTGAAAAGTTTTTACTTTGAATATAGACACTCTCTAGTCTCTACAATCAAAGTTTACAGGAGTACGTACTTTGAATATGTAATGTAGCTGCTGAGTGGCCTTCAATCATTTTCTTCATCCACTAGAATCTTACTATAATATATAAATTGAATTGAATTTTAAAATTACAAGTTGTTACAAAGTTATTATCATACCCAGGCCAAACCTCTTCCATTGAAATTTAAGTACATTAGTATTTTATTTGTATATATAGTATAATTTTTTACATTATAAACACGTCTAACAGATTTGGATCGTAAGACGGTCTCACACAAAAAACAACCTCCACCCGAACAGCACGAAAATGGCAAACACGGAAACTCCGGCGGCCACGCAGGCCGTGTCCAGCCTCCGCTCGGCGGCCTCCCTCCTCTCTCGAAGCTGCGCTTTATCCCTCTTGAACATCTCGTAAAGGCTCTTGTCGAGGTCTGTGTCGATTTTACATCTTTGCCCTTCCATGACCCTGTCGATCACGACCAAACTGTCGAGGCCCGCGAGGACCCGATCGTCCATGTCCTCCACCTGCATGCTCACCTCCCTCACCATCAGCTCACCGCCCTCCTTCCCGGCGCACGTCACCACCACGCCGCACTGGACGAACTCCCCGTCGCCGCCGCCGTCGCCGACCACCGTGGCGAACCGGAGCTGCACGTCGTCGGTCAGCCAGCGCCACCGCGCCTCCACCGCCCTCGCGCTGGCGACGTTGACCGCCCGGTTTTTGACCGGGTCGATCAGGATCCAGCTCACGCGGAGCCCCTCGGCGGCGCGTTGGATGCACGCGCTCTCGTCCCCGTCGAATTTCAGGGGCGTGGCGACGGTCTCGTCCTGGTGGAGGAGGTCGATCGTCAGCGGCGAGCAGTGGAACCAGCCGGAGAGGGTCTCCGTCCGGATGACCTTCGAGTACAGGAGAGCGCCGTCGAAGTGGAGGTCGACGGCGGAGATCAGCTCGGCTGTCTCCGGGTACCCGGTCCGGTTCGGCGGCGCGGGGCGGTGGCAGTGGACGGAGGGGAAGGAGTCGGAGTAGAAGGAGCGGTGGCAGGAGGGGAAGTCGGCGACGGCGTCTCGGACGGCGGGATGGGCGGTGGACGGCCAGGTGGAGTGGCAGATGTCCATCCATAGGGGGTCGTGGGTGCAGAGGGAGAGGAGGTGTGCGGAAGCGGAGGCGGTGGCGGCGAGGGTGGGTCCGTCGAGTCGGTTGAGGATGTGGGATTGGATGATGTCCGGATGGATGGAGCAGATCGGTTTAGCGCCGGCGGCGGCGGTGACGGTGGAAGTGGAAGTGGAGGGACACATAATCTTCCAAGTTTTTGTTTCAATGTTTTAGGGAATGAATTAATTAATTTGGGGGTTTTATAGATAGTTGGGTTTTGGAGGATTGAGTCAAGTCTAGTGTGCATATTATGTATTCCCTCCCATTCTAACACAAAAATTAATAAATAATATTATTATATTATTGCTGATTAAAATAAAAAGGTATTGTAATTTTTTTAGTGAAATGTTAATTTTTGTTAGGTAAAAATGATAAAATTTTAGATTTTTTTAAGGTATACTCTGAAGAATGTAATGATAGTTTTCTTTTTTTTTTGGGCAAGGTAAAATAAAAAAAGTGTGACAATATTTAAAGAACAAAAAAAGTATAATTTAATAATTAATTTTTTTTGTAGTAGAGATATTAATTATTTATATTTGTAAATATATAAGATGAGAACCAAAATATTTTATGTACAATTTCATAATTCAATTTAGATACATTCATTTTTAAATGTATGGTATGGATAATATTAGGAAATTTCCGAATAAACCAAAAAGGCATTTTGTTTTCTCTCGTTTGTTGCCTTGAAGTGGCTATCGGACTCTCGGTAGCCACTGTCCCTTGAACCGAGAGTCTACTTACCACTAAAAGTCAGCAGCCGCTAGAATTCGTTTCAAGTCTTATCACAACAATATGTATGCCACAATAAAAGTTACTAGTATACACTATGTAAGCTTTAAATTTAAAAGTTTTTTACTTATGTCAAAAAACTGCAATCTCTAGTCGACGAGTGCGCTCTAATAAATTAAATATATTGACTGCGTTTTTAAAATATAAAATAAAATTGTTTGATCTATTTTAATGTTATCTGTAATTTGCTAGTAGTATTTAGTTAATGATATAGTGGTGGCCCGCAAACTGCATAATCATATTTTTAAGCTAATGCTAAAAATCAATTGATGATATGGGCCCAACCGAAACAACCTTCACTTATTAAACTTCAAATGAAAGCTATGTTATAATTAGTGTATAATATCTCAAGTTGAGTTGATGTTATGTTTTACATCTTATTCGCGTAGACTTCATGGATAATGACGCTTAATGGCGTACGTGCTTAAGAACAATTAATTAAATAAATTGAGTGTTTAAATTATTGCAAAAATTCCATAATTTTCTCGTGAAAAGGTATTTTTTATACAATACGACTCAAAATTGATAGTAATTGTTAAAGCACCGACTATAGACCAAAAAAAAAAGAGTTTAATATATAATATTTTTTAATAAAAGATATTTTTATGGACTCGTAAAAAATCAAATAAAAGTAGTACTCTTTGTGATTTCATCATGGACTTGTTCTATTAATTCAGAAAAGATGATACACTTCTTTTTTGCTCATTTAGTATTAAGTTTATTGCCTAGCTCACTTGAGAATGCAAAAAGATTAAAAAACAAAATAAGGTAAAATTAATGGGAGAAAAATAAATGTACATCAAAAAAATATTTTAAGGTAAATTAATGAGGAGATAAAATAAATGTACACCAAAATATAAGAGAGACCATCTTTCTTACACTAACTTTTAATAAATTCTACTTTCTACACAAAAAATAGGTAAATTACACTAGCTTTTAATAAATCCTATTTTCTACACAAAAAATAAGTAAATTATGATAGTACCTTTGAAATTTGTAAGCAGAATAGTTTTATCATCAATTTAAAGGAAAAAAAATATTATTTAGTACTTAAACTTAGATAACTTTGTACGTTAATTATCAAATTTTGGTTTTTTGTTTTTTAATATATCAATAACTGAACTATTCAATGTGTGTACTTTAGTTTTAACTGAACTACATGTTAGACTCACATGTTTTTTAGAGTATTTATTATTATTATTATTATTATTATTATTATTATTATTATTTATTTTATAAAACAAAATGACTATGGTACCATTATTTTCTTCCCCTTCCCATATTCTTCCCTTTAACAATCAATAACCATAATACTTTAAAAACCTTTTTAACAAAAATTGAATCTAAATTTTTAACTTAAGTATGAAACCGAAAGTGATTACACTCTCTAAGTCTCCTACTAATGTAATTAACTAATCTCCCCGCCATTGTACTGTATATTGAAAATCATATCAATATGAAGCATAATTTATCTTAAATTGTAAATTTCCAAACCAAAATACCCTTAATCTCAATTTTTTTTATTATATGATATAATATTAGTGGTATTGAATAATTGTTTTATTATATGATATATTTATAAATTTGATAAGAAAATCAAATTAAATTTTGTTTAATTGATATCATTATTAAATTTAAGTAAGAATATCTTAATTATTATAGATTTAGAAGTAAATTGATTGCTTAATATTTTAAATTAATTAAATTTATTAGTTAGTATATTAGTAAATTAATTAATCAGATTATATTTTAATTAATTTAGTAAACTTATCTTAATAGAGTACGTATTCATATAATTAATCTTAAAATTAAAATTAAATTTATTAATTAGATTAGTAAAAAAATGACTTATAATAAATTTTAATAAATTGTGTAAAATGAAATTTAATACTATTCTAATAAAAAAAAATACTAAATTATCATAAATTGTGTAAAATTAATTTTATGTATGAAAAAATTTAATAAAAAATATACTTTAAAAAATGTGGCATATAATGAATTTCATATAATTATTTTACATGTAAGAAATTTGACAATGTGGTCTATTTATTTAAAATTCACTAAATATACATAAAATATTTAATGGAGTTTGTGTATTTTCGAGTATGATTATATATGTAAAGTTCATATATACTCTAAATAAAACTTCAAGAAAATTAATTTCAATTTTTCATTTGAGATTTTAATATAATAATATTGAATAATTAGTCTATGGAATTTTGATATAATTTATTTGAATAGAATATATTAATGAACATTTTATTAATAAATTACTATATAGATAGGGTATGAAATTTGTATATATTTTTTATTTTACACAATTTAATATAATAATAGTAATATTGAAATTGATCAATATTGTAACTATATTAATTACAATATAAACACACACATTTAAAAATTTTCAACAAAAATATTTATGTTATAAAAATAAAAAATAGATGTGTGGAGCAAAAAATAAATAAATATATAATAATTGTTTAACAATTTAAATAACAAAAATATATAGTACAAAAATAATAAAAAATATAATTTTTGTTTATAAACTAATATATATTCAATATTTATAATAATATTATATTTATAATAATATTGATCATTTCAAAATTTAAAGTGGTATTTCAATATAATAATATTAAAGTTAATTAATAGGTGCAATTTTTAAACGATTCGAATTGGATTAAAAATAATACATTTGTATTTTTTATTTATTTTACACACTTAAATATAATAAATAGTAATATTGAAATAGTTATTTAGTGAAAAATTGAAAAAAATAAATTTTAATTAATATATTATATTAAATATTAAAAACTTTTATAGTATGAATTATTATATATAAAGTTCTTTTTATCAATATACTTAATGAATATAATTAAAATCTAAAAGTAAATAAATTAAGGGGTACTGTATACATTAATGGGGTAACTGTAAATTTTATATTATATTTCTAACTCATTGTTTAGGTATTTTAGGGCACCATATCCAAAATGCCCTTTTTAATTACAGTGAGAATAATAATAATTGTGCAAATATATTAAATAAATTTTATGTATTTTATAATAATTGCGTAAACATATTTTATCACATTATTAACTCACATGTATTTAAAATTTTGTTTGCGTAAACTTTTATGTATTTTTTAATAATTGCCTAAACATATTTTATCACATTATAAACATATTTTATGACATTATTAACTCATATTATTTGTTTATAAAAATAATTACTTGTTTGAATAAATTGAAACACGGTTACGCTCACTATATTTTTGTTAAAATAATTAATTAAATATTAATTACATAATTAATACTAGTTTGATAGTTCCAGTTATTTTAGTCATTCTATATTTTTAGTACTGCCCTATTACATAAATATAAAAATATAAAAATAAATGTAAAGTTTAAAACCCTAAAGATATTAGTGAGCCTAAACATTAAAATCAACATAAATTAATCAATGTAATTAATATTTTTTAATTAATGAAGTTAAGATTGTAAACAAATCAGTTATTTTAATTTGACTTGAATTAATTTTCATTGAATTTTGATGATTTATATTTGAAAAGAGTTGAATTGAACTAAATTAAAATATATAATTACTTAAGAGATAAACATTTAATATTGAAATAAATAATTTATAAATAAGTGATATTTTAGAATATAACGATATAATTTAATAAAAAAATAATTTAATTATTTTAACGGATAATATAATTATTAATACTAAATTTAATTTAATTAATATATTATAAAAGTCTATATATTAATTTTTTTTGATAAAACATGGTTCTATAAAAATTTACTTTGATTAAAATTAAATTATAAATATTGTTTGACTTCTTACCTTAGTATCAATCTTAATATATTGTTTCATATCAATTTTATATTTTAAAATAATTATTAATTATTTAAATAAAAAGTGTGAAATAAAATTTATAATTAAAACATTTTAATTTTAGAGATGTAGTACCTTATACAAATAAAAAAATATGAATGAAACTTAAAAATTAAATAATTTAAATGGTGAATGAAAATATTAAGTTTCTTGTAAGTTATGTTTTCAAAAAAAATATTTCGATTAAGTTCAATACATCTAGATTAAAGTTTATTTTAAAAATAAAATAAAAATAATTAAAAAAATAATATTTTCAATCATACAACATAGTACTTGTTTATTTATACTATAAAATAAATTTTAGATATTTGAATTATAATTTAATGCATTTAAAAATATTTTTACTTGTATATTTTAAAAAAAAATATAATCAAAATAATTAATTAAGTTAAGTTTGTCAATAATTAATCAATTATTTTAACTTGATTTGAGTTTTCATTTGAATTTTTACGATTTATACGAACACTTAATTTATTTGAATATACTCCGTCATTACTGTACACACTCCTCTTCATTTTTATTTTACAAAATAATAATATAGTGATGAATTTGTTAATCATCAAGACATTCATTCATCCTTCAAATTTCTTCTCAAAAGTTTAGTTCTCAAATCCATTTTTTTTAAATTTTATTTTGAGTGATTTTAGGTCATTAAATTTGAAAAGTTTAATTTTTTTATTTTTTCTTCCAATTTTGGCTCAAAATTTCAAGTGATTAGTATCGCCAGAATCAATAGCAGTCGTCATTCTCCACCATAAGAGCAACCCACCACTACTGCTATACTTATGAACCACCACTTTCCCCTCCTCGAAAACCACCAAATGTCGACGAGTCGCGTTCAAAGGTGGAACCTGCGGAAGAGTAACACTGTCTCCCCTCCTCCGTGGAGTTTGCGTCGCCTCCGACGAGCAGTCAGAGGCACCTCTCTGCCTTCAACGAACAATCGCCGTACTCAATCTACAATAGTAAACCGATCCTTTCAGGAGCAAATCTCCTCTATCACCGCCCTCAATATCTTTTATTTTTGTTACGTAAAAGGGTAGTTTTGATATTTCATTGGGGGTAAACTAATCAAATTGAGAAATATAGAGGGATGATTTTAAAATGGGGTGTGGAGAGGTGTAAATATAGACATATAGTTACCCTTTGAATATATATATCTGATAATAATATATGTTAAATCTCTATAATAATATTAATAATTAATTTTATTAAAACATTATACTTGAAAATTTATTTATGATAAATAAAAATATCATTCTCAAATTTAATTATTCTTGAAAATAAAGTCAAATTTAATTACTTTATTCTTATCACATTTATATTATACAAAATTATCACAATATTTTTACTATATAAAAAATCAACATGTGAATGTGTCTAAATATTATTGGCGGGTATAGAAAGTTTTATACACCTTATCTAAATGTAGCATTTTGATAAAATAATACTAGTACACTTTTTTGAAAATAATCATTTTACTTCTAAATTTAAAATAATAATTTTAACGCTATTTTTTTTCACTCACTTTTTAAATTATATTTCAAACACTCTATTTTTTAATTTAAATATATATTTATACTTCTTACTTTAAAAAAAATCAAAAATTATTTCTTTTAATTTTCTTGTATTTCTTTCAATACACCTTTTTTATTTTTACAAAATAAATCATCACACATTCATTTATATATATATATTAGGACCCTCTCCTAATAAAAATTCTCATAATATATAAATCATGACCTTTCATTTAATATTAATGGTCAAGATCTTCTTTAATTTCAATCTTTTATAATCAAATTCATTTATATTATTAAAGAATGATCTAATTAGCCGCTATTTTTTTAAATAATATCAATATTATTTTTTAGCTAATATTAAAAAGTCTACTTGTTTGTCCATAGATATAGAATGGGCTGTAACAAAGTCTACTTCCAAAAGTCTTTGTCTGCTCCTGTGATGCACGGTGGGCGAATTTTCTTTTTGAGCGAAAGAGGAGATGTGGCAGTCCTGGATCTGAATTCCAAGGAGAGGCGCTTGGATGTCTTTTTCGACTGTCTGAATCTAAGTCCAAGTGAGTGAAGTGGGAAGAAGAAGAAGAAGAAGAAGGGCAACAACTGTTTGGTGAGTGTGTGTAGGCTTTCGTCGGAGATGAAGTGGGTTTTGGTTGAACGCCGCTTCTTGGGGATTCAAGGCTCCCACTAAAGGCGGCTTGGAGAATACTGTCTGTTTTCCTTTCTTCCACAACACGACGAAGCGGGTTTCGGTTTCTTGGGGATTCAAGCCTCACATGTTTTACTCTTTGACTGATTCAAAGTTTCGTTCCGTCGACGGAGCTTTTTCAAGCGACAAGACTGGTAAGCTCGAAAGATTCCATTATGCCACTTGGATTATATATGCCAATGACCACTGAGGAAATCACAACTTGGTGACTCACTTCACACTATCAATCAATGTTTTGTTATTTCCATTATTTACATTCCTCTACTCTATATATGCATATTACATGCTGATATTACTACGAGAATGTAAAGTTTGGTACAAAATGAAGCGTATATGTATGCACCAAAGACAACGAGGGAGGCGTGTATATTATCGAAACCGTATGATGTTTGTCTGCAACCAATGCATCTTGCTCAGGAGTCCTACCAGTACCCATGTAGACAATGTAAAGCTGCTGGTAAATTGAACATCATCATCAACTGTAATTAATCTGCTTCCTCAACAATAGTTTACCCATGCTAACAAAAGAAACAATTATTCTAACTTTGGTGTGATCCCAACTAACACAACCCAGGTCCATATATGATTGTTGATAATTAGTGCTTGAGAATCATAAGTTCTTATAAAGAAAAGTTCTTAGTAAGAATTTGCATCGTCCAGATTCACATACAATCATGTGACAAATAACATCACTATAACTGCATAACATAAACTGGTAACTAATATGTCATTCTCATTTCATCGAACTTGGATGCACCTGGTTCACTGGGCATGCCACGTTCTTTTTTCATCAATCCCAGGCCGATGGCCCACCCAATCCAATTTTATCATGTCCAAACTCGAGGGCAGCCAGATCAAGAACTCGGTTCTTCTTTTTCTTACCCAAACGGGTTACCAACCCGTTCACTGCACTAGTATCTTCACCCTTTTGATTATCAGATTTCTTGTTAGCAATCTTAATGGGAACTTCAGGCTCACTAGTCATGAAAAGATCCAGAAAAGGAATTTCTGCACTGTCGATGATATTCACTTTATCATCTCCTTCGATTTTCGTTTGCGACTTCTTATTGGGTTCCTTGCCTGTTATGCCACCAGCATCAGTATCCTTAGAAAACTGATTCGTTTTCTCTTTCTTGTGTTTTGATTTCTTTGCTTCATCAGAATCCTTAGAAAACTGATTCGCTTTCTCTATCTTGCGTTTAGATTTCTTTGCTTCCTCAGGATTCACATTTACGTCCTTTTCAGTTTGGAATTCTTTTCTCTTCTTTCCTGGGCCACTCAGGTCTGCGGTTATTAAAACTAAATTATAAACTCTCAGACGATAAGTTTCACCGGAAATATACTACTAATTAGGAATAATTACAGAAAGTCCCCATGGGGTTTGAGCTAATTACAGAATACATAATGATACTTTCATAATTACAAAACTACCCCTGAATTTTGAGACAGTATTTAAATAAAGGGGACAATAGGAACATTTTTTATAAATGTTAGTAAAAATTCTGGGTATTTTTTGGAATGGTTTTTTATTTGTAATTAGGTCATTCACAGGTTTACTTTTGATAATTAACCTATATTTTCAACGATTACCTGTCTCAAGAGACAAGTCGTCTGCCTTTTCGTGCACTTCCTTTCCAAAGATCTTGTCAATTGGCCGAGAATTGAAAACCTGCAACCTTGGCAACAGTGTTTTAACCTGGCAAAGCGTTAGGGTTAGTTCGTCATTTAACGACTTTCGAAAGTTGCCATATGCAGTTACGCATAGAGACAGACAGTATAGCAGCTGCAAGGCAGACTTACTTTCTTCTGTAGATTGTCCTTTTCAGCAATAGGGTTTCCTTGTAGATTCAAGTTTCTCAAATTAACTAACGAAGAGAGTATCTGTCAAGCAATTATGAATCCGAGAGTTGTGAAGAACTAAGCATATCATCTGAAGAGATAAAACACAGCTATAAATGTGAAAACTGATATAAATTTGTCACCTTGAGATTCGTCTTGTTGGTGATTGAGTTATTTCCCATGTCGAGATTCTTAAGTTTCACGAGATGTTCCCAATCACTAGGAATATTCTGAAACAAGCCAAGAATTGTCGGTGAAAAAGGAGAAACAAGGTAGGGATGATTACAAAATGAACCCTTAAGGTTAGACCTAATTAATACACACACAAAAAAGTTCTCTTTAAAAATTACAGAAATACCCAAGAGGATTGGCTGAGTATCAAAATCAAGGGGCTAACTATAACATTTTACAATTGCGAAATGGGTTTCTGAAATGCTTTTGTGGCTAATGGCTATGTAGGGTTGCTCATAAGACAAATAAAATCACAAGGGTATTTTTGTGATTTCGGAGGTAACTTGGGGTTTTTCGTGATCAGGTTAAGCCTCAGGGCTAAACCAAACAAATTAATTCAGACAAAGTGGGTTGGCCTAGTTGTTTAAGCGCTCACTACCTAGAACCGTGGTCTTGGGTTCGAGTAACAACAGAGTAGGAGTGAAATCCTTTGATCCTCTTATAAAAATTAAAACCCAAAATATCATCATTCAAAAACGTTTTAAACAATAACAACAGTTCATAAATAGTTATTATATTAATATTATCATACCATAATCTCATTGTGAGATAGCCGAAGCTCTTTCAACTCTAGGCAGGACTTCAGGGCTGAATCAACCGTTTGCAGTTGGCAGTTAGAGAGCGAAAGCTGTGACAAGAAAATGGGAACAAATTAAGATGGCTCACATATCATTCAATGTAATAACTAATAAGCCTATTGACGAGAAAATAATCGATCAAGAGCTTACCTTGGTGATTGATTTAAGTTTGACCAAAGAATCACCAAGTGAACGTATTGGATTCCTGGAAAGGACTGCACAAGTTCGATTAGTAGGGATACAATTGTATTGCAACAGGATAGTAATGCTCCAATTTTGACAAAATAGACATAAAAAAAATAAGATCAATATTTATTTTTTCCAATGCAACCAGTATGTTCGGCCTTGTTTGTTTTCATTTCTATTTTCTATTTCAAATTTTAAACTATACATAAAATCGAGATTTAGTTTGTTTGTGAGTCTATAATCTTTCATTGGCAATAGCCATTATTACATCAAAACATCTTGAACTTACCGAACACATATTCATTCTTACATATGTCGCCCCCAACAACTACCACCACTATCTACTTTACATATTACTTTAAATTTTGTCTAATTGGGCCTACCACCTACAACTAAAATGGGCATGTATTTACGCTGTAAACAATAACATTAAAATTGGGCCAGGAAAAATTATAACACAAAGAATTAGGAAACATACCTAGAGTGTTCAACTCTTTCATCTGATCAAGTTTGCACAGTGAATTAATCTCATTGTCTGCATAAGAGGAGAGAAAAGGAGACCAATGTAACAGCTCAAACATCCCTACGCCGTAGCTTAAATGTACTTTTTTCTATTCTGAAAACATACCGTTCAGAATCAATGCACGCAAGCTCAGAACGCTCTTCAACTCATCAATAGATGTAAGTGCATTTTTTCCGGCATTTAGTACCTGAAACATTTCATAATATGAAATTGGTTTCGGATGAAGTGTATTAATAACTTATGGGGAAAAAACTTATGAATTCAAATGTTAAAGAATGCCACTGAAAATATATGTCATCTACTATGGTGACAATATCAATACCAGGACATACTAACATTTCATCATATGCTAACACCGAAAATGCAGCATTTACTAAGGTCCAAAAGGCAAAGAGATTTAACAAAGGAACTACTTATGTTCGAAATAATTAGTAAAAATCACAGTGCCTTCGACAATAAGCAAATGTTAATGCGATAAAAGTATCAAGCCTGCGCATGCAAACACACACAGAAACGCCAAAAGCTGGGTACATAATAGTTTTCATAACTTACACTACAAAACCTATAAGATTATGAAAGTTTTTAGCATTGTCATATTTGCATAACTTACACTACAAAACCTATAAGATTATGAAAGTTTTTAGCATTGTCATATTTGCAACATACAGTGAGTTTGGTGAGTCCTTCGACGCCTTTGAAGCTTCGAAGCTTGTTCTCCACAACCGATAACCACTTCAAATTTACGCATGATTTCAAATCCTGCATTTCAAAAAGAACCTCAGCAAAAAGAAAAGAAAAAAAGACGCTCCTTTCTTGGATTCAGATTTTATCATTACCTCGAGCGAAGTCAGATTATTGAAGTCAAGATCGAGTTTTTCCAAATTCTTGAAATCACTCAAGCATGATACCTATTATTAAGTACCCACAAAAATGTGTAAACAATAAAAAATAAAAAATAATAACGAGTGTTCATATGAAAAATCATTACATCAGAAAGGGCTCTGTGAGTGAGATTGAGAGAGGTGATGGAGTTGGGGTCACTTGAATTTTGTTCTTGCAAGATTTTCTTGGAGCTCAGCACTGTCATGCTTTCAGAGGATTCTTAACTAGGGTTTTTTTTTTTTTGCGGTAAAGGGAGTGAGCGTATTTACGGTTACGGATTGGGGTTTTACCGGTTCATTGGGGTTTTCTTGAACCCGGTCCGAATGTTTAACCGGTTAATTAATTCTATACACACCTACAGTACAATATATATCTCACTAAAATCTGTATCCTTCTCTCTTTAATTATTTTTCCAGATCAGAAGCTCCAACACTTCATCCAACGATGGCGAAAGTGCAAAAATCGCCACTGTCGTCACTGTTCGCGGACTCGGTCAATTCGTCAATGATTGCGCTGCTCATCATAGTCATGGCGTGCGCAGAGCTCTGCGACGCCGTCACCGTGGTCGACGTATACCGCCTCGTCCAATACGATATCGGCGGTGTTCCTTTGGGGTCTCGCCTCGCCGCACTCAACCACCACGCCGGATCCTCTCTGTGCTTGTCCTCCGCTGGCGCAGCAGCTGATTTAACCCGCACTGTTCTTATCATTCCTCTCCGGGAACTGAATCTCACTTCCATCAGAGGTATTTCGAAACCCTCAGCTCTTTTTTTTTTTTTTTTTTTATTATTATTAAGATGCTCCTTTATTATTTCGAGGTTTTGAACTTTTGGTTTTGGAAGTGGTGATATGAGAATGAGATACACATATTTAGCTTAAGAAGTGTTTTTTGAGTTACTTTCAAAGATTTTATCACATTATATGAAAAAGTGTGAAGATTGAATCTTGGAAACTTGTGGAGTTGAGCTGGAACCGCAGTCGTTAACTAGAAGAATTACACGAAAAGGGGCTGATGTGAGCTGATGTTAAAGTCAGATTTAAACCTATAACCATATTCTCAAAGTTTTATTGGACTTTTACAAAGTTGTTGACTTTGGTTGAGCTTGAAAGTGTATTCTTCTAGATAATGTATGGTTTGGTCTGTGAAGCTAAACTCGAGTTCTATTACTCTAGGACTTGGGAGTCATCTGTCTAATGTATAGGATGCTGGAACTTTAGTTTTACGATGTCTACAGAATATTACATGGTTTTTGTTTACTTCCACATACCTTTTCATTTAGAAAGCACTTGGTAAATAACAAGAAACGGAAATGTTATGGAATTACAATAACTTAACAATGCTGCTCATCGAGATATATGTACTTAATTGGATTTTCTTTGATACTTTTGATTCCTGATGCATTGGGTTAATTTTTCGACATGTCATATTTATTATCATTTCATCCTGATATATTGACAAAAACACATTTCTTGTTCCACCTGTGTTGTAATTGGGACTGCCCTGGATTTGAGTAAGTAGAGAAATTCAAATATCAACTGAAATGATTTGAGTAACTGACTATATTTTCTTCTTTTCAAATCTCCTCAAACATGTTTTTAGTTATCTGGTTTTTTTTGTATCTTATAACGGAATCATCAACAGTGTCATTTACATGGTTGCCTCTTTCCAACAACTATCTGACCAACTCTTTCTTGGAATCTAATGGCAGATTATATTAGACAGAGGAAGCCACTAGGTGGTTTGTTACTTCTACTTCCTCAAGTTTTTAGTCCACAACTCTCGGACAAGGGGGGTGAATCTGATCCAGATTCTGCAGACCTTGTGAAGGCAATTGAAATGGAACGATTTCTTATACATGAAAATATCCCCGTGAGTGTTTCTTTTTTTGAAGTAGTCAACGTTGCTTCTGTTAAACATTGGAAATTAGTCACATATTTTGAGTAAATTGTTTTAGTTACTCTTTTCTTAAATGTCATATATTTCTCTGTTCCCAAGAGAGCAAATAGAGTTTTATTTTTGGATTCTAATTAATGCTTTTGTTGGTAAGTGCATAATTTATATCTTATTTTTGATCTTACTGTCTTCTTATGTCACAGTATCCTGTTTACTTTGGTTTTGAGGATGATCTTGTCAATGCTATGCTTCATGATGTCAAGAAGAACGATGCTTCTGGTCAGCCGGCAACTGCCACAACTGGCGGGTTAGTTGATTAAGCAGAAGCTGGAATGATAGAAATTATTAATATCTGAAAGCACTTTATAGTCTTTCTTCTTCGCTTGCATACCATGGTTCATTGCATGTCCATTTTTTATGAGTAAAAATTCAATTATAACTAAAACAAGTCTGCAAAATCTTTTCATTGATGTTTCTTTATCCCCATGGCCATCATTGGTTGTTGCACTTATTGATCTCCTTTTTCCCACTGTGGTAAAATTTATAGAATTAAATTTTTCTGCATTTGAATGTCAAATGAGTCGAACCTCATGCAAGTTAAATCTGGTTTTCAACTAATGCCAACTGTTTCTTTCTATCTAGTCTGCATTTATTTTGTTGCTAATTTTGCTGATTTCCGTATTACAGAAAATGTAATACGTTGCATCAAATTTTAATGATGGAATGCTCCTAATTATCGATAGTTCTTCAGGCATTGTATTTTTGTTATTAAAGTGACTAGTGAGATTGTTTTTGACATGCCAATCCTTTGAGAAATGTATTATAGTTGATGTATCATCCAAATGTTTCAGATACAAGCTTTTAGTTGCGGCACCAGAGCCCCGGAAAATTGCTTCTCCCACCATTATAAATATTCAGGTTCCAGTTTTACGCTTATATTTTCTCTGTCCAATCCTTTAACTCATATATCCAATTTTTTCAAAATTTGTGCGATAGGGATGGCTTCCAGGATTAAAAGTTGATGGTGACTCAAATCAACTACCAACTATAGCTATTGTGGCATCGTATGATACATTTGGGGCTGCACCAGTTAATAAATCTCTCCCTCTCCCTCTCTCTCCCCCCTTCATAATATTAACCACAGACTTGTGACACCTTAATGCTTACAGGCATTATCAGTTGGAAGTGATAGCAGTGGAAGCGGTGTTGTGGCGCTTCTTGAAATAGCTAGACTGTTTTCAATTTTATATTCAAACCCTAAGACAAGGGGAAGGTATAATCTACTCTTCGCACTGACATCTGGAGGGCCTTACAACTACAACGGAACTCAGAAGGTTCTTACTTTTAATTATAATCATTCGTCGTTTTTTTATAAACATTTTAATCGTGATAATGATTTTATTTTTTACATTCTCTTTATAGTGGCTTCGTAGTATGGATCAGCGTTTGCGCGAGACTATAGATTATGCTATTTGCTTGGATAGCATTGGCTCTTCTAGTGATGAGTTGTGGCTTCATGTGTCCAAGCCTCCGGAAAATGCCTACATAAAGCAGATTTTTGAGGTCACATAAAACTAACTTTTGTTATCTGGCAACTACCGTCAATTTCAGTGCTTTCTGATTTATTTTTATTTATTTCTGCAGGTTTTTTCTAGTGTGTCAGGAGAATTGGGGCTAGAGGTTGGTTTGAAGCACAAAAAGATTAACATCTCTAATCCCCGAGTAAGTTTCATTCCACTTTAAAACTTGTGAGACTGAATTGTATTTTCATATAATCTTTGTTTGATCTAAAATTTGATATTTTAATGTTCTGTGAGGTGGTCTCTAAAAGTCACATATAACACTTCGATAACATTATCTTTTATATGGATTTGTAAAACTCTACTCTTTAGCTTGAAAGTGTTCTGATTCTTAGCTCGGTTTCTTTATTTTTCTTCCTCATTATCATTAATTTACGTAATCTTATTTCTTACGTTGTTGATGTTTTCTTAGGTGGCATGGGAGCATGAACAATTTTCAAGGATGAGAGTCACAGCTGCAACTCTTTCAAAACTATCTGTTGCGCCTGATTTCCTCGAAAGTACCGGTGGCCTGTCAGATAACATGTATGGTTTTTAAATGGGAAGCAATCTTTTTTCCTTTTGTAAGTGAATGATTATTTAAATAAAAATGGTTTACTCAACAGAAATTTCATTGATGAAGCTTCGATAAGCAAAACTGTCAAATTAGTTGCTGAGAGCCTTGCCGTAAGATCTTGTCTTTAAATTTCAATACGATTAATTCAGCAGCTGATCCTGCAGAATCCTGGAATTACGCATTTATGAAATTAAGATTGATACTGACTATTTTTCTTAATGCAGAGACATATTTATGGCCAGCAAGGAAAACACATAGACATATTTGCAGATCATAGTAGCTTATCCATAAATCCTTCTTATATACGTTCATGGGTAGATTTTTTGTCAACAACACCTCGAGTTGCTCCATTTCTTTCCAAAAATGACCCTATTATTGTGGCACTTAAAAAGGTATGATTTGATAGACTCGATATCTGTTGGTTTTTGTATGTTTCAAAACTTCTTCTATTTTTCATCATATTTTGTAATATTTGTTTTTTTTATTATCAGGAATTATCAGACCACACTTTTGAGGTGAATGTACAACAAGAACCAATGGATGAGATGCTTACCTTTTATGATTCCACGAGCGGCAAGCTACATATCTATCAGGTGACCATCAAATCATCCAAGTTTTCTTCCCTCTCCCTTGCAAAGTCATCCTTAAACACACAATACGATTTTCAGTGTATCCTAAATTGTTTGTTTGTGTTAGTTATAAGGTAAATATTAATTAATATTTGTCCAAGATTAGGAAACTCTTACCCCCCTTATTATAATAGAACAACTTGCACCTTGTTCGGCTAGCCGATTAAATACACGCCCCTCCTGTTATGATTGATTGGATTTAATTACTTCTCATTCAACACTCAATCCCTTCAGCTTGCATTATGAACTTTGTTGGAAACAAGTAGCTTATCTGCAAATAATATCATGTCACTGGGATGTCAGTCCAGCCCGTTGGGGGTCCGAATATACCGAGAAAAAAGTAGGGTTAGGGGCCAATAATCACAGTCCAAAGAAAAAGCTATACCAACTTATCCTGAACCAATAGCCCGATTGATAACCTTGTATCAAAATCCACATTTAACTATGGGATGTAGATCATGCTTTGACGCTATAGTATATATAAATAGGGACCTTCCTGAAAGAGTATATAAATGATTGATTGCATCTCTAAAATTTTGAAGTTAAGCTAAAATATGATATTGTTTATGTGGTTGAACATTTCATCATAGATTTAGGTGAATATGAGCTGTCATTGTTCATGAACTTAAATAATATCATGTCACTGGGATGTCAGTCCAGCCCGTTGGGGGTCCGAATATACCGAGAAAAAAGTAGGGTTAGGGGCCAATAATCACAGTTCAAAGAAAAAGCTATACCAACTTATCCTGCACCAATAGCCCGATTGATAACCTTGTATCAAAATCCACATTTAACTATGGGATGTAGATCATGCTTTGACGCTATAGTATATATAAATAGGGTCCTTCCTGAAAGAGTATATATAAATGATTGATTGCATCTCTAAAATTTTGAAGTTAAGCTAAAATATGATATTGTTTATGTGGTTGAACATTTCATCATAGATTTAGGTGAATATGAGCTGTCATTGTTCATGAACTTAAACAATACAGGAGCTATAATATGTCAAGTTAGCATTTGGTTCTTGAAAGCTCATACTTTTGTTGAATAATATTTTCACAAATATATTTATTTAGTTTTTAATTTGCTTAAATTAGAAGTGTAAGGAAGTTATCAATTGCCGATTTATACATATCCTTCTTTTTAAACGTTTGTAAACTCGACGCTTGACCGACTATCCAAAAACTGAAGGTTTAGGTTAGGGTAAAAAACATCCACCCGAAAAAAAAAACCCGATTTGACCCTGACTATCCAAAAAACTGAAGGTTTAGTGTTAGGGTCAAAAACATCCACCCCGAAAAAAAAAAAATTACCCCGATTTGACCCAGCCCGCTCAGACTGCTGGATTAAGTATACTGTATATTGAATTGCATTGAATTCTCATAAATTTATGAATAATATTAATCAGTTGTATAAATTATGATCTTCTAATGCAGGTTGCGAGCGTGACATTCGACGTGCTTCTGCTGCTTGTTCTATTATCGTACTTGAGCTTGCTTTTCAGTTTCTTGGTTATCCTAACTAGGGTATGAGAAACAATTTTTGCTCAATTTCTTTTAGTTGCTCATTTTCTTTAGTGTTGAATCTTGAAAGGTGGGAAGGAGCTTTCAGAAAAATAAAATAAAGTAGGGTTCAAGCTTAAAATCATTTTATTAACTGTTTTAACAGTTAGCTCGAGTAAAGTAAAAGGATTATATGTCTTAATTATGTTGCTTTAATCTCTCTTTTCTTAGTCATTGTACTTTTTTTGTGAAATATAACATTGCTACTGTACTTGTCTTTTTCAACAGGGTTTTGATGATCTGTTTAGTCTATTCCGTCGTCCTGCCTCTCGCAAATCAAAAGCAGCGTAATTTTCCTCCAAATTTATCCCTGAAAATTGTTTTTTTGGTTGCTTAAAACGACGCAAATCTTAGATGAGAGTTCCAAAATTATGCTGGCAAGTCTTAAGTCAATGTCGTTGGTTACATTTTCGCGAGGGCTTTCGTTCATTACATTTCCCCAGCCTTGGGTTGCCTTCAGAGACAGATTGGTTTAGCTAGCTGCTAGCAAGTAGCAACATAATTTGTTTAGCCTGAAGCTTGTAATCTTGTTCTTATCTACTGTCCTATTTACTTGCATTGTGAGTGAAGCTTCTATGCTAATTTGTGTACTAGAAAGTGAATCTTCAGTTCAGATCTGATGTGTGGAATGGAACTAACATCTCTTTCCTTCTTTTATGAATTGCAATGAGGAATAGATATAGGGTTCCCATACTCTAAATGGGGTGTTCATAATTTAGAAAAATAATTGAAATTATTGATATACTAGATTCATCTGCTAAACACAAATCTGGAAAAAGAACTTCTGGTGGATATGGGGGGTGTTCATTATTGATATGCAAGTAAAAGCAGTCATTACTTTTTCAATTTAAAAGAAAAATTTACATTCTGATATGCAAGTAAAAGCAGTCATTACTTTTTCAATTTAAAAGAAAATTATATTTTGTATTTTATTACAGTATTACCTGCTTCATTTTAATTTTACTCACATTATAAGTTACAATTATAAATATGTGCCAAGACAGACCCATTTCTTAGTAATCAGAAAAAAAAAATTAAAAGCTATGAAGTATACACACAATCCACCTGACACAAATCTGCAACTTAACCAAGATATATCCACTAAATTATAGTCACTGGACCTCAAACTGACGGACTTTATGACTCATCAAACACCAACAAAACGAAGACCAGATTACACCACATCAACTACAAAATTACTGCAAACTCCTTATAGAGGGACTGTCATTCAGAGACGTACACCAACTTTAAGCAATTGCCCCTTACATGGAAAATTATACAGAAAGCGCCACCAACACTCCTCAGTTTTATCATGACTCGTGCGCATTAACCACTGCTTGGTATACCATGTCAATGAATTGGTTGTCCTACACAGAAAAAAATGGCATTCGAGTGCATAAGAAAAACAGGAAAGCAGAGAGTGCAAGTCACAAGATTAATTTTGCTACGGATAATTTGTCAATTATCAGAAGAGTAAACATAGAGAATATTGAGCAACCACAAGTATAATATAGTCAAATAAGTGGGAAATATTGCTCCTCTAAAAGGAAACAGAATTCTTCTCGACCATAAATGATATGTTTCCACAAGCCAATGTGTATAAATGAATCTTGGTCACACTGTTTCCTTACAATCTTTCCACACAATAGTTCATACAGGTTACGCATGAAACTGCATAGAAAACCCAAGATCATACCTGAACAAGCATCTGAAGAGCTTCCCTGACTTTCTCTCTGTTTATCACAGGCCCATAATTTGGTGCACCAACAGAAGAAGTCGGAGTGAGAGAGGGTGGCGGCGTTGGTGGTGGGAACGGCTGCAGCAGAGGAGCACCGTAAGGTCG
Source organism: Euphrasia confusa (assembly GCA_954870475.1). NCBI lineage: Eukaryota > Viridiplantae > Streptophyta > Magnoliopsida > Lamiales > Orobanchaceae > Euphrasia > Euphrasia confusa. Next base: position 21,594,755 of record OX940966.1, read on the forward strand.
CTGTAGATTCCCGGGAGGGTTTAGAGGAGGGGCAGTGGGCACAGATGGTGAAGTTATAGGAGGAGGCATAGCCAGTGAAGAAGACGAGGATGAAGAAGGTGGTGGGGCAAAAAAAGAGGACGGCTTCACAAGGTCAGTTGAACGCTTGGAGACAGTATTGGTTTCGGGGTTTTCAAGAATAGACATTATAGAAGTTGAACCGGTAGATGATAAAGTAGCGGGTTTCTGAGCAGAAGGTAAAGTGGTGGGCAGAGTAACAACATTCTGTTGATGGACGGCGGTTGTAGAGTGGTATGGCTGCCCAGAAATTGCTGTATTGGGAGAATTCCCAATATTCATGGCAGTCTGCGTGTATTACAAGTAAAAACTTGTCCGTCAAAAAACACGTAAAATAACAACTTGACAACTTCTATAAATAATATCAAAATACAGAATAATTGACCTGTTATCTACTACAACTCCATCAATTTCACAACAGGCGTAAATTCATGCATATGCAAATAAAACCAGTGAGATTAAATGAACAATACTACAGTACTACTTTTACCAAAAAATCATATCTGAATTCCACAATTTTAATGTGAAATTACAATAATATTTACTATTTTACCCCTAGACATTGGGGAAAAAAGAAATATTCAGCAAAAGTTTTCTCATTCCCATTATTGTATTTCCAAAATATTTCTTTTTTTCCCAATGTCTAGGGGTAAAATAGTAAATATCATTGTAATTTCACATTAAAATTGTGGAAGAACCGTAATATATACAACATCTATCCAATAGAAGGCTATTTAACTTTTAAGGCTAAACATATCTGAATTCACCCCCCCACCCCCCCCTAAAAAAAAAAGCATTTACTGTGAAATGGAAGGATTACTTATTAAAAAGTGAGCTAATGTCAGAAAATAAGAGATGTGGGAAAAACATACACTGAAAAAGTTCACAAAAGAGCGATCATCAGGTACATCAGCAGCATTAGAACTAGTAGAAGATGAAGGCTCCAGGGGACCATCCATTACTGTCAGTGTAGGGACTGCTTCCAGTTCATCAAACTCACTGAAATTAAATAACAGAAAACGAGCTTCTCATATTATAACTCAAATAACAGTCTCAAAAAAATCCCTGTCTCCACAAAAAGGTGCTAACAAAAAAAAACGGTGAGTCAAGACTAAATTTAATTAGAGAATATCATATCCTGAGCAATACAAGAGATATAGGATTATGGTGTGTGACTAGTAAGAGTTCAATGCATAAGGTGTATCACAGGTTAAAATATGTGAGGAACTAGGAATATAGGTCAGAATCAATTATTGTATCCTACAACCTTCCAGAATCAGGAGCTCCGATTAACCTAATACTCATCAAAACAATGTTTAGAAGCTCCAATGAGCTGTATACATGACCTGTCTGGATCATTAATTTGTCTCGGTTCCATAACCACCACAGAGCCAACATGTGAAACTTCTTTTAAAAAAAGGGGTACAAAATATTTGTTTGCCAATGCACAACAAGCCCCAAATAATGCTGGGTTAAATATGTATGATAATGTAATATCTCTCTGCGTGAGTAATTCAGCGCCCATGGGACTGTGAACAATTACCTTTTTGTGGGTGATACTTTTGACTTTGTTGGCACCTTGGCATATGCATTAAGTATCCTATTTAAGAAATAAAACAAGAAAATCAGAGAAACAAAATAACTGACGAACTAGGAATTTTAAGAGAAGCATGAAAAGAACACAAACTTTGACTATCATACCAACCTGCTAAATAGATTAGCTACCTCCTCACATTCACGGGCATTGTAGAACCATATTCCATTTACCTCTTGAGAAGCATTTCGATACAATAAATACGGAATCTGCACTTCATACTCAAAATCTCCCAAAAGATTCTCAACCAGATTATCTGTTTGAATAAAGAAACAATCACACTTTTGGTCATTGCATAATATGAAGATTGTTTATCTGAGCAATGTATGATGTGTTTGAAGATCCACATTGATATGATATAGGAGAAGAGGCTATTCAATTCCTCGAGAAAATTAATCTAGAACAGGGAAATAAATTAATATTAGTTAAAATGACGCTTCACTTTCCTACTGAAACACAAAAAACACTTATGCATAATATGTTCAGTGCTTTGAAACTTCCAGCGAATGACCACTCAAACCAGAGGAAATATAATACTGTAAGATCATATGATTGCATAGGATTTGAACAATTCTATAAAAATCAAGTGACCCTTGATTCACTTGTACCGCACTTAGGTACACCAACCTTTGACTTGAAATACCAACCATTAATGATTAATGCTACTGGTATATAACTTACAAGAATTCACTTTTACTCAGATATTATCATCAGAATGAAACAGAAACTAACACTGATACTATTAGTCTATTATCACATTTCACTTGTCAGAATCATAAATAAACATGTTCTGATCATCACGACGACGCTCCAACTGCAAGCGCTTAATCACGTTATTTCAAAAGAACAACCTATTGCATGTATCCAATCCAGAAAACAACAATAATTCTTCTGCACCCATATTTCCTATTTTACAATTCAACAACCACGCAACGAAATCGAGTGACTAACCCGTGTTCCGACGATTCATTACAATAAACTGGAATCGCGGTTGAGTGTTCCTGAAATGGCAAGCCCTTACACAGTCAGAAAATTTCCTACAAATATTCCCAAACCCCAACTACAAAGCAAAAATTATGCAGATTCGTAAAATAAGAGAGACCCAGAAATAAAAATAAAAAACAAATTCACCTTTTCACGACAAAAAGGGATCCCTCCACATCCTTCCGACTCTGTCGAGCAAAAATCAAATCAAACCAAATCCAATTGAGAGATGTGTGTGTGTATATGATTAGCATACCCATTGGCTAGTGTCGATATCAAATCCGTAGAAGGTGACGTGAGCTGCGGTGATGAGAATCTCCTCGACAAAGGGATCGATTCTCTGAAGCACTGTCAGATTCAGTACCTTGGTGCTCTTCTCGTCCAGATTCGGCATCAATTTCCCGTTCTGCGGCATCTTTTCAGGCACTTTCTCTCTCTCTTTCTAACGAGAGAAACACCTGATACGATACTTATCTTTTTATTGTACCAGCGATGTTTTTTTTCCTTTTTCGTTTTTTATTTTTTTGTGCGTTTTTTGTTCGTTTTTCTTTTTTTGCCTGCGATCTCAAAAATACAGAGCACTGTGTGTCATGTTTTATCAATATTGACGTAGGAGATAATTACTGAGATTTGCGTAATTGCAGAAAAAATCGTTTCTCCAGGGAAATTGCAAAACTGCCCCCTAAGTTTGAAGCAATAAGAAAAACAACCATAATGTTTTGAAATTTGGGGTTGACTTAACGATTATGCTACAACTAAAATATTTAGTATAAATTAATTCTCGATAAATTAATAACTTTGTTTAAATTAATTAAAAAAACTGTCTACGCTTTTGAATTAATAAATTACTCTATAAACTTATTTTTATAATAATAAAAACACATTGTTAGTCAAATTTAAATAAGTTTCAAAAGAAATTATATTAAAAATTCATGAAATTGATTAATATTATTCTATTCCAAAAGAATGGTCACACTTGTTTTGTAAATTAACAATTATTTTGATTTAGAAAGAGTGTAACTATTTTTTTGGAAAGAAAATAGTTGAATTTTTTTTGCACGAAGGGAATTTTTTTGGCTATAGTCATCAAATATACGAGGCAAAATAGTTGAATGTTTTTATTTGCACCAAAGAAATATTTAATTTTTTAACATATATATCATAAGGTGGAGCAAGTTAATTATGAACTGCTCCTCTCCTTCACCTACCTAATCCTCCTTTGAAACCCTAACCCATGATCAATTTCTCACCTATAAATCCATTGTCATTCCTCATCACACTTCACACTTGACACACATTCTTTGATCATATATCTTCCCAAAGCAAAAACCCAACAACTAATATTACACATGGACTCCTCCTCAAAGAGCGGCCGCGCAGAAACTGCAATCAACATTACAGAGTCCAACTCCACCAAACACAAAAGCAACACAAAGGCAGCTGTGCTCGCAACTTCATCTCCGTCGGGAGGTGGATGGAGGAGAGGAGTTTCCATCTTCGATTTTATTCTGAGAATCTGCGCTCTTGCTGCAGCCCTTGCTGCTACTGCTACCATGGGGACCACCGACCAAACTCTTCCTTTCTTCACGCAGTTCTTCCAGTTTCAAGCCAGCTACAACGATCTCCCAGCTTTCACGTATCATTTAGCTAATCCTCACCATATAATATTATTTGGAAATCATATCATGCATGAAAATGGATATATGCATATATATATGCAGGTTCTTTGTGGTGGCGAATGGGATTGCTAGTGGGTACTTGGTGCTGTCATTGCCTTTCTCCATCATAGCCATTGTTCGCCCACATGCAGCTGCAGTCAAGCTTCTCCTCATCATCTTCGACACCGTACGTAAACATATCATACATTTTATATATATTTATCTGTGCAAATTATATATATAACAAACTCTTTCTTTCTTGTATGTGCTGGATCTAGTTGATGGTGGCTTTCACGTCTGCAGCAGCAGCTGCTGCTGCTGCCATAGTTTACTTAGCCCACAATGGGAACTCAAAGACCAACTGGCTCGCCATTTGCCAGCAGTTCAACAATTTCTGCCAGCGCGTTAGCGGAGCAGTGGTGGCTTCTTTCATTGCTGCCTTCATCTTGATTTTCTTGGTTGTGCTTTCTGCTTTGGCACTTCGCAGGCACTAAGACGTGCCTGTATCGATTGATCGATCTCTCTATTTCATTTTATGTTTATATGGATGCATGCCAAGTAGTAATGTTGTATGTGTGTATTTTTTGTAATTTGGCATTTGCCTTTTCATGTGTGATACTACATGGTTAATGTGATTTTACTTCACTTTAATTACACATTGCTCGTGTAAATGAAATTTGAACCATATGAATCTATCTAGCACGTCAACTCATTTCCCATAATCATACAACCATATAAATTACTATTACAACTATATTTTGGCATTTCCCCCTTTCAAAAGTTGATGCAATCCACACCATGACACTTTTATATACTCCATCAATTAATTCTCTTCATTCATTTACAATCCGCAATAATGAAGGTGAGACAATTATTGTACATATACCAAAAAACCAAAAATATGGGGTACAAAAGAATAATAGCAGTATATTCCAACAGCTCAACAAGCATTTTATATTTATATCATATTTGGAGTAGTTCTTTTTATATTTCCATGGAAACAACTTTTTATATTTATGTCATATTCTACTAGTTTTTAGACACATTTTGCCTCCAGGACATTTAATGCCCTACGCAACAGTAAAAATGACCTGTGCATTTTATGGTCGTAGTCTCCACCCACGCTCTGCAAGCGCTTTATGCACACGGCTTGCTGCCTCTGAAGTGTCGTTTAAGGGCGGGTAACTCCAGCTTTCCGACATCTGAAAAGTTTATAATAAATATCCATGATAGAAAATTGTTAAACTATCAACACATTTCTAAGCATCTGATATAACAGGAACATGCAACTTATTTTCGCTAAACCATCTCAGATTGGAACATAAAACTAGGAATCAAAAGTGTAATTTAGTCGATAATCCTGCTCAAACAAACAGGAAGATTAATAGGAAAGAAAAAGATAAGACGAGTACATGTTTTTGAAATCCTAATTAAATATAGTCACAACATCCACCAAGTGGTAAAGTATATATATGCTCGTTAAATTACTTTATTTCCAATATTCCATTTCTTCTGTAAAACAATCACCTCTGTCACTCCCATCAACAAACACATTCCTCATACTACGTATTTGATAAGAAATATGCATAACTGTTGTCACACGGTCACTGTCTCATATATCCCACATAAGCACCAAACCTATTGATTATTAAAAAGGCTACAATAGGTGTATATGTCACTTACATCCTCAAGACCTGTAAAAGGTCGAACGAGGCCTCTTTCCCTTAGCATCTTATGGAACTCCACAAACTTCCACGTACATCGTTCAGATCCAATAACATAAACAGGCTTCCTGCACACACAATATAAAGTCAAACCAGATTATTTTGGAATTTGTGTTCTCAAAAAATAAAAATACAAAACATCGTGGATTACCCTGTACTGCAAGCCTCACTTATCATACTAACTGAGTCAGCTGTGACTATAAAAGCATCACCCCAAGCCAGATGCCCCATATGTGGATTTGGTTCTGATAATTCAACAATGAACTCGTTTAGTACAAATCGAAGTTAAGTTATTAATTTATATCATGCTCGGTTGATTCAATGTACCTTCACCGTCCCATATGTAGATTTTGGGATGACTTCCAAGTTCTTTTAGTATTATATTACAAATCTGGCAAATAAGAAAAAAATAGATGAGCTATGTGTTCTATATATAGCCTATAGCCTATAGGCATCTGTCAAAAATCAAATGACAAAAAATATTAGAAGTGGATTTTTCCATACTTTTTCCGGTGTCCTCCTTGAGAATGATATCCTCACACTCCCACAGCTTGTAAGGACATTGTGCAGAGATGCTGTTAGCTGCTTAGCCAGGTCTGTGCTATACTTGCAGTACCCTATCAATAGATACAACTTTAATAATTTAGCCAAAGTGTGAACAGTCGAGCAAAATTGGGAAACAAAGTTCTATAAAAAAAATTATTAAAAGAGGTTTTTAATGATTTCCACAAACTCAAATTTAATTTCATGTTTAGTACTCTATTTAAGAAAAAGACTATAAAGGGATAAAAAATAAAAGAAGCTACATCACTAGGATGAAGGAAGAAAGATTACTTGTAGGCCCTCCAATGTTGACTACAAGCAAAGGCTTTGGCAAAGGAGCAAACTCATCATGCCAGGCATTAGCTGCACTTCGAAGAGCAGCAGAATCTATTTGATGAAGTGCTCCAACTGTGAGGACCTGCTCAATTGCAAGGAGTCTAGTGATACCAATTCTGAAATAGTAAAAGTAGACTATATATGACATGTATAATTTAGGAAACATACAACACGCTCATTAGGAGGTTCGTGCGGTGTAATCCATTTACGGAGAAAGCGTGGAACCTGCCCCTGTGCCTGAGGGGTCAATGGGAAATAATCATGCTGTGGGGTTATCACCATATCAAACCTTTCCAAATGGGACCTCGGATGCTGAATCTGAAAAAGGAATGGTATGACGGTGTAATTAAAAAAGGTATAGCAACAAGAATGTACAAGGGATCATAGTCATTTCGAATAACACGGATATCTCTACAGTCAACAAAAAAGGTGCTGAAGAACACATATAGAAGCATAATCAAGGAAATGAATGTATTTTACCAATTAACTATTAAGAACTAACATTAAACAAAAGGACAAAGGTAATGGATTTTTTCCATGCATGCAATACTTTCGTGCAATATCAATTTCATGAGAACCATAATAACGGTTTCAGCTCACAAACATACTAACTGAAAATGCAACCAGAAATATCCATAAAAGCATCGGATGCTATAACGATCACCATGTCCAAAATGCAAGAGATTTTTAATTGTTTCTGAGTCACAAAAATTAATTTTCAATCAAATGTGGATAAATATGTACATTTAAAACATAAAAATATACAGTAATAGACATATCAAAAATCTCAAAATGCAAATTTAGATCAAGTGTCTAGACAGCATGGGAATGATTTATATAATGTACTTCAAGACTTCAAGATTACAGACACAAGCTTTTGATGTATAAAGAAAACAAAGCTGGAATATGTAAATCCTTCTGCATCCCCAAAATTTGTAAAATCAGATCATATAATCGTAACTGACTGGCAAAGTACAAAGGAATGACAAACCTGGACAACGAACACATTGTCAGATGCTAATCTTTTTATAGAGCTTGCGATTGAAATGGTATCTCTGCCAGATGCTACCACAAGTAGAGGACCATCCCTAAACAGAGGTTAAAATGTTATTCCTCATGCGTCAAAATGATCAAGACATGAATATATGAACAAATAAGGAATGTAAAAGTAGTTTATCCCAACCATATTAAGAACAAATTCTCTGGGGTGATATTATAATTTTATAATGGTTTGATAAATTTTAAAACCTGGTCGTTCCATGGAAGTATCAAATCTATAGTTCACTATCTGAAGTCACAATAAAGACTATGGTCATTCACCAGTGGAAAGGCTCTCAAAGGCAGGCGTGTAACTTAGGCTGAAAATAAAATGTTCATTTAGATCTAGGAACTTTTGTTAATTTCACATTCTGAGGACATTTCCTTTTATTCCGTTCACTTGAAATATAATTTATATATTTGAGTATGATCTTCCCTAACACAGTAACACGTGTTGTACATATGAATACTAAAGATACACTGAATGACCCTTCATGTAAAAGCATTCATCTATGTCCATATAAAAGGTAACGGAAGCAGCAGGTCTATTTTGATATAATTGGACAACAATAAACATGATGATAAACACGTGAATTTCATGTTATATGCTAGGAGAGGCATTATGCATCTATTTCTGAACGTGTTAAATAGAGAGAGAATGAAGGAGAAACTTACTTCTCAAAAGTTTCTTTAGCCATTTTGACAATATTCTTGACATCAGCTTCCAACACAGATGATAGACCTATACCAACACCATTTTGCCAGGGCAAAGGCGCTATTCTAGTCTCTCTTCTAGCAATCAAGATTCGTGAAAGCCCATATAACTGGCAAATTATATAATACAACTTCTTGTGGATAGAAACTGGAAGCCAGTGTAGCCACTCATTGATTCCTCCTATCGGTCTCGTAACTCGCTGTACAAGATAAGCACTAACCAGATAAGATACAATTGAATTATTAAGTTGGCACATATGAAGTTGCCTGGCTCAGTTTTGGTCACAGATCCAAACAGTGGAGTCAGTTAGCCATAGATCATAGATACATGCCACAGAAAAAGAAAAGAAACAGATAAATATCTTTGGTCGTGCCCGGAGCTAAGATAATGATGTTCAATTCAGAATGCGACACTGTGAAAAGAACTTAAAATTTATATTAAGAAAAGAATTTCAGACAGCATTAACAGATAACGCAATTTTATTTTCTCACAGTAAATATCATTTTATATTAAAACATGATGATGGTCTTTCTTGGCGGGCGACGGCCTCTTCGAAGTTCCCAATCTCCTCACTTTTCCCTCTGTTGCCTATACGTTGCTGCCTAAAGTTCCCAATCTCCCCAATTTTATACTAATTGTGGCTTGCAAGCAGGAAGTACAGGCCCAATTTTCATTGTTTACTTAAATAAAAGATCTGACTCAGATGTATGAGCTATTAAGGTAAAACGGATAAATTAGTCTCCTTTCACATATTAAGGTAACTCAGATGTATTTTTCGTAATATTGGAAACAACCCAAAAGGATTTTCAAGAGACAACATATATTGTTTCTGCTTTTCTTTAAAAAGGAGTCACCACCATAAGTAAAAAAACATTGGGAAAAGTGGATAAAAAAGGTTTTAAGTTATCCAACTTAAGTTGAACTGACTCACATTCCCAGATAAACATTTATTGATTAGAATTTCGAAAGGAAATTAAAGCACGTGTATAATTAACTTGCAAGCTTGATGGTGGAACACAGCAATGAAGCTGAAAGTAACAAATTCTAAAATAAATTCCTACTTATTGTATATCATCGTCATCTAAATTTTGGACATAACCCAGCTTTTCATCACTCACTAACTAAACCCGCAAAGAATCACAAGCAAACATCAAGAGCTCTAGAACGAGAGGTGGGAACTTACATAGAGAGTTCGGTTTCCGGATAAACCCAGGGCGTGGACCAACCCGATGCTCTGATTTTCCGATGCCGGATAACCGTTGCCGATTATAACGGCTCGCCGGATGACGCCGTAAACGCCGCCTTCGAAAATATCAGGCAATCCGCCGCCCATCGATGGCGGGCTCCCTGGCGGCTCCGGAAGTCTTATTGGCTTCATTTACGCATAAAAAAATGGAGAGAGACAATCAAAAACCCTAGGTGAGATTTCCAAATTAGGATTCACCCCTCAATTTAGCCGTGCAACAAAGAGAGAAAGAAGAATCAGAGTTTTATATTTAAAAAAAACATAATTAGTTAATTGTATGCGATGGCAGAAACGGGTTCCAGTTGAAGTTTCGTGTTCCTGACTAACTCTTTCAGTTTCTTGTCCATTATTTTTTATTCAGTTATTTATTTATTTACTGTATTTATTTTATTTTTGCCTGAATTTATATTACTCATAACTTTCGGGGTCAATTTGCAATTTCATAAACTCAATTCAGGGGTCCATTCATAATAATCCAAAGATCAATCTGTATCCAAATATCGATTATTCCTTGCAGTTATAGCATATGCACTTGATTTGTATTAACATTCAGTATATCAGATACTATATACTACAACATCACATGAAGAACAAAACACAATATCAAAAAAAATAAAAAATTGAAGTTTGCATTGCTCAAACTGATACACATTAAGTGTACGATAAACGATATCAACTTCCTTACTGCAATTACTTTGAATTACAGTAGCTGAATACACTCTCAAGAGTCTAACTTATTAGCTCTATGAATAAAGTCAAAATAAACCGGCAAATTAACCCATGCGAATCGGAAAAATTGTGACCAATTAGAGTGTAAATATAAGCAAATAATCTAAGGGTGACAGTTACATTGCAAAACTCGCAGCCACAGATTCCCACAGGCAGCTCTTTCCAGCAGCATCGAGCAATAGTCTGAGACGACCCTCGTACTGTGAACTTTTCCGAAGCTCGACACCAAAAGACATGGGCATTTGCTAACAACAACAAGAATAAAAAGGTAAATAAACTCCAGCAGTGACGAGTGTAAGGAAAGAGCTTCTAAGAAATGATTGATATAAAATGTGTCTTAGATGTTTGGATTTATATAAACACAAAATTACGAAAAATATAGAACTAAGGTTTAAATCAGTGGATTCAGGGCTAAAGTAAATGTTGTTAATTGGGATTTTGGCAAATGGGAATGAGGTTTTGCTAATGTAAGATGAAATAAAATCTCAGGGTACTTTGCAATTCTACCTTTGCAAGCCACATTACGTAGGTTGTGGCGTGGGTTGCTTGTGCTCGATAATCCCCAAAATCATCATCGGGAAGATTTATGCAAGAATCAAGTAACATTATTTCTTTTTCAAAAAATGCACGGACGTCGCAACTTATGCAACAAGAATGGCAGGGGGATACTATAGTACTTTGATCATCAACGGCCGAATGTTGTTTCATCCATACTAGTGAGAGAAAGCGACGATGTAGCCATAGAGCCTTCAAAACAAACATCGGAAAATATAAACATTTATCTACTTGCATAAACCATAGGGATAAAATCCAACTATCTTATAAATTACTAGTAGGCCTTGAGGTTTGTATTTATTATTCAAGATTACAGCCCCTTCAATAGGTGTGATTTGTAAAATGGGAAGGCATTTTATTTTTTATGGTAATTAGACTGAACCTCAAAGGTAAAATTTGTAATAATCCTAAACCATATTAGCACAAGGTTTTCGAATTCTCAGATTGACTGAATTACCTCTCTTCCCACATAACGCTTTATCAACATCTCAACCCACTCTAGCTCCTCCTGTCGTGCATTCAACGCCCAATATTAGAGAAATCGGGTCAAACCAATTACAGCATATAAAGACAATATACATTTGCATAACATTTCTCACAAAATATAACTTTTTCTTAATTTTTATGATCCAAAATAATACTGTATCATATATCAAAGAATTTCCTTATTTGTGAGTCAACACAGCGAAGCACTTCAAATTAAAAAAAAAAAAAAACTTCCATATACGTTTGTGCAAACTAAAACAATGGTAGGCAATGGTTTTTCAAATATAATCTTAGCAAATGCAATACCAAACCTTCCAAGTTCGATGAAATTCTTCACCTGACCAGTCATCTGGATCCTTCTTTTTCTGTAATGTTTCTATCATCTGGAGTAGTAACCGCTGACATCACAAGAAATGCTGTTAATTTTGTGTGCACAAGCCATATGTTTTCTCTGAGAATGTTAAACATAATATCATAAAATATCATGTTTTTTTTCTAATATTACTCATAAGTCTCTTATATAAATCCAAATCCTTCATGAGAAGAAAAAAAGACAACCAAACTGGACTTTTATCAGTCTTATATGTTAAAGCAGGCTAAGCAGCTATGCAAAACAAATTGGACAAAAAAAGAGAGCATGTTTTGGAATCCAATTTAATGAATTTTTAGGTATAGAAGTCACTTTTTTGGATAAATAAAGCGTGTTAACTGTTCAGTATTTTATTTCTAATTCACTTTACGAATAAGCAACTAATCTGAAAGAAGATAAGAATAAGAGGCAGAGCAGTCGATACGGAAAATCGAACTAACACTGCTTCTAACTCTACTTATATAAATGGTACATATATTTGTTGAATAAACTATTTTACTTGATATTTTATAAATCCTACTCAATCATATTCATATCACCCCAGAATATTTAACTCAAATCCATTCATCCTGAACTGAATCTCACCACAGCAATCAGGGCCTTCAAAGGACAAATATTTAAGTAAACAAAATCGGACTAAAAGTTTCTATATGATTATTATTACATTATAATCACCCACTAATTCTATATGATTATTGATAAATTACAATCACCCACTAAAATATCTGAAAACCAGCATTGTCAGAGTAATTATAAAGCTTGCATCTTTTGATTACAAGCTTGTTCAGAATGTTAGGCAACAGTAGACAGAGTTCAAAACTTACAGATCGGTAGTGGAAGCAAGAGTTATCAGCAATGTGAAGCCCGGCCCAATCTCTTGAACCCTTCAACTCATCTAGGACCTGAAATGAAACGTAAAAATATCTGTCAGCGGAACCCAGAAATGGTAAATATACCACTAGTAACAGTAATATGATATGTATACACTGTGCAGGAAGAATTAAGGAAAAGCTAGTGTTACAAGAATAACAGAAGAGAAAACAATAGAATAGTTCACTTAAAGAATAGATGATGCTCTTAAGGAATATGGTAAACAGTAATTTAGTCTAGGTAAATGATATGGAGCGGGAACGGGCTTGAGCCCACTATTCGTGGGCTAGCGAGTTTAAATTAATTAATATTCTATTTCCTTTTATTATTTAGATTTTTATTTTGTTTCTATTTTATTAGGGTTTTCTATTTTATTAGGGTTTTCTATTTGTTTCCTTACTTAGGGTTTAATTCATTCATTCAATAATAATATTAAGAATAGCCTGTTGGCTTTGGGCAACGGTGTTTTCCGTTGATTTTGGGGATTTCTGTTTCTAACAGTAAATTATCCATCCAGAGTTGGTGCAATGCAATTAGACTAACAAATAGTATAATACAAAAATAAAAATATACAGGCTCATAACTTTAAATACTTACCTGTGAATACGACATGTAGGAAACTAACCAGCAGCGGTGATTCCAAGCACGATAATTCATTTTAGAGTTCTGTTACAAAAATGAGAACAAGATTTACTCACCTTCAGTTCAAGAGTTTCACTAGTAAGCATATGACATAAAATTTCTGGACATCGTATTTTTAATTTTTTCAAGGTTTTCGTAAATGACTAGAAATTAATATAAATTCTATGTAGCCTAAAGTGAAAGAGTGAAGCTTCAAATTATTAATACAAAAAACTCTGTTATCTTTCAAAAGTATAACTATTGACTGGGGTAACTATTGACTGGGGTAGGTTGTAAAACAAATTTTAACCTCAAGGGGGGTATCGGTAATTTTTAAAGATAACAGTTTTGTTTTTAACAAGGCTAAACCTGAAGGACTAGTTTTTTCAAGTTAAAGTAATCTAAGAACTAGATATGCAAGGTACCACAATCCTGGACCAAAATAAAGTTGAACCTCGGTGAGAGTTTTGACTAACTCGGATTCTTTTCTCACAAGCTCTTGTAGATTTGCACACTTCCCGGCTATCATCTTGATCGCCCACCTCCTATCAGTGTTGACATCATTAAGAGGAGAAATGAAACATTTAGAAAAATGTCACATAAGAATCAAGTGTTGCATTGTTAATCACAAAGGTGAAAACAAAACTTCTGGAGGACTAAAAAACTTGGGAAGAAACGTGTAAGAGTCTCAACCCTGTGTACCAAAAGTGCAATTTTCTCTAAATAAGCATTTAGCTATTGTGACAGGAGGGGTAAGGTGGTAATGACAAACAGAGCTATAGTTGCGAGTCTACCGAATGGTAGAATACAGATAAATAGGATATACATACACTACCTGTGGGTCCAAGCACGTTCACTTTTGGGTGAATAGGATAGAACTAAAGCTGACAAGAGTAGTTCATCCATAAACATTGGGACAAGGTGCTTCTTTGACACGATTAGCTTCCTACAAAATAAAAATGCATACATGATTTTTCAACAGCATTATCAACAATATTTGATAATTGCACTTTTGTTCCAAGTAATTACAATCGCTGCCCTTGTGGTTTGACCTACTTTACAAAAAAAACTTCAAAAGTACAAAAGATACCTATGTTCTCCCTTCATAAGAATATATAAGAGAATCCCGTTCACATTTCTTTGTGTGTCAGACTATCAGTGACATTTCTCGGGTTCAAGGAATTCATATAAACCACATAAGTAATTACTATACTGTATTATCAGCTTCAAGACTACAACATCTTTGGGTAATTACTATTTTATAGTCAGAGATGTAGTACTATCTTTTAATGAATAATGTATCAAACTAACCAAACGAACATAGATAAGCAAATGAAAAATAAGAAATACCTGGAGTTCCAAGCAGTGCCAAAATCACAGCTTAGTAGAACAAGTGCTTTGCTGTGTTTCATAACCTCACTATCCAGCGATTCATCCTTCTTCAACGGAGACTCGCTAATGAATACGTATCGTTTATAAGCATCGTTAAACGCATCTCTAGCGGCACGATATAAAGGGACCAGAACAGGGGTAGAGATGCCAAGCTTGTGTTCCTTGTGCCAAAACAAATTTTCAACAGATGATGTGGTATTAAGGTCAACGGTCTCGTCTGTGAATGCAGCAAACTGCATTGGATGAATAAACCCGACTTCGTCACTGGGAATCACAGTAGCCAATTGATAGGATTTGTAGAACAAAATAATCAACAATCATATGCTAGGTTTAACGTTTAAAAGAAATACGAAAAACAAAAGAAAAAAAAAACTGCTTACATTTGAGGGTCGGATTCCAAAATTTCTTCCAGACGGATTAAAAGATGAGCTGAATCAGTCATCGTAGCTGTAAACGCCCAAAATTAGCCCTCGGTTAACTGTCGTCGGAACTTTTTCTTCAACTGTGATGAGAGTTAAATATGTTCCATATCCCTATTTTAATTGGGTTTTAGGGAACCGAATACCTAACCAGAGAAAATTATCAATCAAGTCCTCTCTAAAAGAATGCTCGAGTCTTGTTTTGGTATCAATTTATTTGGAGTTTTCAATTTTGTCCAACAATGTTTAAAATTAAGTCAATTGCATTTTGTTTTCGTCCGATAATTTGAAAATCGCTTGAAAGTGACCACGTGAGTTGCTCGTGATTTTAAATTTGGGATTTTCGTTAATGTATATAATTTGGAGTTGATAGTCACTCTCATTTGAATTTCGAATTTTTTCGATGAAAAAAATGATATAATTAACTCGATTTTGAGCTTATTGGACGAAGTTGAAAACTCAAAATAAAATGGTAACAAAATGAAATTTGACTTTTATTATACTATTAAATTGATAATTTTCTCTTTCTAATTTATTACTACATAATAATATGTATCAAGTCTATAATTAAGTGTTGAGTATTCATATTGTATCTCAAGTCTATAATTAGGTGTCTAAGTATTTTTTGTGTAATCTTAACTCACACTCTTAATAAAGATATTTGACTTTTGTACAGTATTTTTGTTTTGATAAACATTTTGATTTTTTTGTGTAATCTTAATTCACGTAGTGAGTCTTAATAAAGATATTTGACTTGTATTTTTGTTTTGATAAACCTTTCGATTGTACTATTTCTATTTCAATATATTTTCACTATTTATAATTTTAATATAAAGCAAAATTACGATTACTATTGTAAGATTTTTTTTTGTGATAATGATATCAAAGTATATACTTTTATGTTTACTTATCTGTCTCGAAAAGTCATAAACATTTATTATTTTTTCTCAAATAATGATGTTGAAAATTTTCGATCTGGTTTATGAATTTCTATAAATTTGTACATTCTCAATTACAATTTGAAAGTGAAAATCCATTTCACTCGTGCTTATCGACGGAGAGTGTGAATTACTTGAATTTGATTGAATTTGATCGTGTCATCTTTTTCGAAATATGTATGATTCAACTTGTCCAATATCCGTTGGTGGAGTGAGGACGTCGAGTTCGGAAGAATTTTCATCTCTTCTCACGAGTCGATAGGATGATATTGAAAATTTTGGCTCACAAACAAGTGTGCGAGTCGATAGGATGATATTGAAAATTTTGGCTCACAAACAAGTGTGCTTGAACTTGTCGAATGAACTCATGCGCATCTCGAAGCCACTTCATTGAGAATACACTTTTACATAGTCTTAAAACTTCTATAAATTAATATTCATACATTAATAATTTTTTCTAAATTAATAGAATATTTTAGTTTAGATTTAGTCTTTTAAATAAAAAAAATTGATAAATTAATAACTTATCTAAATTAATAAAATATTAAAATTTCAAGTTTATTAATTTATAGATAATTATTAATTTATAGAGGTTTTATTCAAAAAGTCCAAGATCAAAATCAAAAGGCTAATGTTTTTTAAAGAATACAGTATACTGTAATTACCTAAAACCAAAGCGAAGTAAATCAATAAATTAAAATAATGAGAAATTGCACTAAAAGAAAATTACTCACTAATTAATGGCTAAACAAACACGGTCCCACCCCAGCTGTAGTGGCCCAAAACCTAAACCATATATGTCCTCATTTGTCATTTCACACAATCTCCGTGTCGACCCACCACAACACAACCACACACACCTTTTATCCTCCTCCTCTGCTGCTGCTGCAATCCAACAACCACCACTACAAATTATATGGGCGCCGATGGAGGGAAGAGGAACAAATTCAGCTGGGGCTCCGCTCTCATCGGCGCGGCGGCGTCAGCCGCAGCCTCGCTAGCCATCTCCTCCAGGCCTCGGGACCCGACATTCCACGTCATCTCCATCGACCTCACCTCCTTCAAGTTCAGCTTCCCCTCCGTCGACGCCGAGATGACCCTCACCGTCCACGTCACCAACCCCAACGCCGTCCCCATCCACTACTCCGACACCGACATGTCCATCTACTACGCCGGCTCCCTCCTCGGATCGGCCCCCGTCGAGTCCGGATCCCAGCCGCCCCGATCCTGCCAGCTCCTCCGGCTGCCGGCGCGCCTCAGCGGCCTGAAGCTGGCCCACCACGCCAAGGAGTTCCTCGCCGACCTGGGGCGGCGCGAGATGGTGCTGGAATCGACGGTGGACATCAGCGGGGCGGCCAAGGTGATGTGGTGGTGGGACCACAAGTTTAAGGTGCACGTGGACAGTCACGTGGTCGTCGACCCTGTTTTCCTCGACGTTATTGATCAGGAAAACAGATCTCAATTGGAACTCTTCGTTAAGTCCTGATTATTACTAATTCACAACATCTAATTTTATTCTAATTTTTCATTTTCGAATAATTTGATTTCATGTGCTAGGAGTATAATTATTAATGAATGAAATCTGGTGTTTTTATTTTTATTTTTTACTCCAATGATATTCCTATTTACTGTATAATGAAATCTGGTGAGCTTTATTAATTTATTTATGTTAATCTAAGTCAACTTTATTTAAAACAAAACAAAAATTGAGGGGTAGTTTTTGTAATATTTGAAGATGAAAATGTGAAGATATACAAACTTAGTGCAAGTTTTATTCACTTGTAAATATACAATAAAAGAAAGAATCATCCTCTTGTAGTCTTATTTGCATTTTTAAGAGAAAAGTTACAAATAAAAATTTGGAAATTCCTACCTATAGTTTATGGACAACCCGAACAAGATCTTTCGATACCCCAAACCGGACTTCAGAGTCTTAACCACTATCAACATTCCAACTTCTGTGTTTGTGTTTTCTCTTGCTGCCCTTCTCCATATATATATTTACCAATCTCTCCTCTCTCTCTGTCTGTATATACACCTTCATTATTTTCCTCTTCCTCGTCATAATCATCATTCATATATATCCCCATCATTCTCGTCATCATCATCATCCTCATCGGACTGAATGAGGTTCATTCTCAACCGACCATTCTCACGGCGTGAATGCAACAGCTCCGGGACCCGTATCTCTTTTAGAATGAACCTCCCATCTTGCCTGTACGATTTGAATCTCACAAACGGCTTCCCACATTTCCCTATACAGGAAATCGGAGGAGGGAACATCTTCGACTCCCCCCAACGACTTTCGCTAGCCGATCTGTTTCTAGTGAACATCCTTGTGTTTTGCAGCTGGCAATAATCATCATTACTAGCACAAGTTTTTGCAAATACTTCATTTTTCAACAAATCGTCGACGTCGTCGAAGCTTTCGACCCCAACCCCTTCCGTGCATATCGACAAGTTATCGGAATTCACGGAAGAGAAGCTATCGCTGTGCCCGTATTGCATTTTCTGCTCGGAGGAGCAATCGTCGTTCGACGTGAAGCCTCCGTTTTTGTCGTGAAGGGTGGCCGAAAACATGGAATTCGAAGATGGTGAGGGCTCGGAGGGATTCTGGAAAAGTTTGTGGCTGTTATGTTTGAGATGTTGCAATTCGGTAAACATTTGTTTGAAAGAAGGAGATTGGGAAATGGCCCGGATGGATTTGATCTGTTTCCATGGATCTTCGGACAACGGGGGGTCGATAATGACGGGCTCTAGACTTCCACATGCTGCCATTGTTCTTGATTCTGTTTTTTTGTCCCTTTATATATCTACATGTACAAGGATGATGGTGAGGGATGATGGATGATGAAAAAATGGCACATGAAGACAAGAACAATATTATTTATTTACAAAAAGAGAAAGAAGATGCTTATTTTGTGGTGATCATGAAAGTGTGTGTTTGTGTGTGTTTTATAGAAGAGGGAGAGGCTCACAGGAAGGGCATGAAAAGGGGTTGTAATGTTGGTGGTGAAGTCCAAGAAGATTGGAAGTATTTATTGGGGAGGCTACTTTAAGGGATGCCTCAAAATTTCACCCAAAAATTAAGGATGTTTATGGATGGTTATGGAGATCTATTTTTTTATGGTCATAGTTTCTACAAGTATTTCATGTCCCATTTTTTTTACCTCCATCAGTAAAGGACTATATAAGATCAAATTCAGAATCGGTTTTGATTCTACAAATTCTTAGTATTCATTGAGCACGATCGAAGCACGATACAAAATATAAAAAGACGGTAGTGGAACTCAAACAACGAGCCAAGACAAGATGAATGTGGGAGGAAAAACAGAGTCATCTCATTTCCATGGAAAGTGTCATAACAGAATACCAAAGGCATTCTGGATATCGGTAGTCGTCCGACAGAAAGGGACAATCATGTTAAAGTAAACAAAATCGATTTAACAAAGGAGTTTTGCTTGCTTTTTTTATTTCAGACAACGGTGGCAATTGTTCGGCATTATCTCAATCTTGCACTTGTTCAGGTTTCTGTTTGTCCCTTGAACCCACATACCATCCAACAGCAGCAGCAAAGGTCGCAATGCCAGCTACAACAGCATAGTTCTTGTCCTTATCAGTCGACACTTTAGGAGTTGAAGAGGTATCCACAGTTGGTTTAGCATCAGCAACAGGTCCTGTGGCCCCGGAGCTTGTTACAGGAGTTTCACCTGGCTTGGAGCCCTTGATACAATCGATAAGACATTAGATAAGAGTATAAAAGTTGGGGTGGGGTTAATCAATACAGGGTAATAAGAGACGAGAAGAAGTAAAAACAACAATTATCTTTGGAGATAATAGCAACAAAATGGAAGGAAAAAAAAGGTTTGAGGTATATACAAAAAAACCCAAAGGTTTCAAAATGTTTATACTTGTGAAGTTATGAATTAGTCATATGGAAGCAACCCTGGGAGTGAGCTTGTAGTTTCAAAAACCTATGGGTTTAATGTAATTATAGCTTATTTTTATCATGGAACTGGAGGATTTAGTAGTATTCCAATTTTGACGAAAAACAGAGGATCGGTTGGAGCAAACATATACCTTATGAGCGAGCTTCTCCAACTTTTCTTGTTCTTTTCTCTGCAAGATTGCCAAAAGTTCAGCAGTGAGATTAAAATTAGTATGGATTTTTCACAAGTAGGATTGCTTATTCCTTCCACAAGATGAGTGGAGATTATATAGAAAATATTCTTAACATATGATTTGAAAACACTGTCTAAATTTCATATGCAGATGTAGAGTACACCCCTCACTGAATCTCCTTTTGGTCCCAAAAAAATAAATGAAAAAAATAACCTTAATATAGACATTTTCTGCAGCCTTCTCCTCCTCACTCAGGACTTTGCCACTACCACCACTGTATGGCCTGCGGGATATGTATCTAGAAACAATTCTAGTCGCCATCGAAAACACGATATTTACCTGCCAAACCACACATATATTTATGTCAAAGTGCACTAAAATGAAATACATTTGCTGATCGATATATGAACCATAATCTTTAATTGGCAGATTTCCATTCACTCGATAAGCAAAGAAAAGGGTTCTAGTACAAACAAAGTAAATATAATTACACACTCAATAGAAATACTACTCTCAAACACATAATATTCTGGGTGAAATCATTTTATCTATAAAATACATGTATCGTATGAAGCAAACCAACATGCAATTAGATATTTATACTTTTCAGAAGCGATTCTTCTAGAATCTAGGGTTTGCTAAACACAGTGCAAAACCAACAACTCTAATCCCACATCTTCTATGAATTGAAAAACAAGCATCCAAAAATAAACAGAAGTCCCAGTTCAACATATTCGTTGATTGACATATTTAACCTATTGATAATGATGATCTTTTTCATCTATTAGAAGAAATCAAATTGAGAAGAACGCAAGCATTTCGACGCGCAGATAAATGTCGATGAAAGTGAAGATCCAGATTCCAGATTTAGTAATTACCTGAGCAACTTGAGAGAGAAAAAGTTTAGTCGGTTTTGGGTTTCTGAAGAGAACGCGAAGACGGCAACTGACCCTGCAACTGTGATTACGAAGATGGAATTGGTTATCTGGGCCGAGGCCCAAATAATAAAGCCCACCAGTTTCGGGCAAACCCAATTAGCTATTTGTCGTCTGTGCATGCAATATCATGTTATATTTTGGAATACATTTCTTTATGTTGTGATTTTATTTTATTTTATGATAAAGAGGAGAGTCAGAAATTTTGGGGTGTCACCCGATCCGATGGAATGTAAACTTCGAGTGGCAGACATCGACAATCGAACTTGCGTCGTAATAGCAGATCCAAAAATGTTAAGCTGGAGTCGAACGGTGTAATTTATTATGAATGGTCTAAAGTTGTAAAGTTACATCATGTGCAAAGTGTATCCACTGGCTTAAACCTAAGCTGCACTCGAAAACTACACGATAAAACAACAAAAATCCGTTATCTATTTTCTGAACAAACTCATGTTAGCCGTAACCGTGTCTCAATTGACACAAACATTTCACCATACATGTGTCGATGTAATTTCTTCTATTCCACTATTTGCGTATATCGCCATTTGATTTATTCATGTACTCCCCCACATTGAGATTGACCTCATCTAGAAAAGATACGAAACCCATGGCACTTGTGAAGCCAGTTCCTTCAACATCTTGTTCCTCTATAAGGTAGTTTTCAAATGATGTTGCATCGTCTTTCCCTCCCCGGATAAATATGAGTTTAGGAGTAATAATACGCTCTTGTTTCAGTTTGTTAATGGTGGTTCTCAGAAGGCCTGGATTAGAAAGACAATATAAACCGTTTGTCAGTAAGCACAAAAAACAGATGTCTTAATTCTTCTGAGTTCTGATATGGTGGATTAATTAGAAAAACTACTGCAGCAGTTTGTGGATTAATCCGTCTTACATTTGGCACCTACCCAAAGTGGAACTCACGGCAATTGTTGACGTCACCAAACATTTTTTTACAATTACATCTCTAAACTTTTTTGAAATATTACAGTATAAAATAATCCCAACTTTTCAGTTTACATTTTACATTAACATCCCACAATTTTTCCAAATATTACAAATAGAGGTGAAAGTTACGTCTATTTGTAATATATAGAAAAACAATGGAGGGATGTAATTGAAAAATATTTGATGCCATGAGCGAATTCCTTCAGATCAACTAAAGGTTGCGAAAAACGTCAGCAGATTCAATTTCAATGGAGGTCTTTGTAATTTAAAAATACTTGTTTTTGCACTTTTTGTTTAATACCACAATCCTCAGGGGTATTTTTGCAATTATTCCTTGTTAAAAAATTGATCCTTTATAAATTACAAATTCCCATTTAAGGTGTTACAGATATCACTTGAGTTTTGAATTTGATTTGAAAATTACCTCCTCAAGGACATTTGTAACTTATAATGATAACTTGGAATTTTCATATATATGCTAAGCATCAAAGGAAGTATTTATAATTATCCCGCACATATAAGCTAATTTGCAATTACTTACAATCTTGAGGTGGAGGAAAAGGAAGTGCAGCTTCGGCTGTAGATGAATAAAACACAATGAGAGTAGTAAAAGCATCGAGGAAAAATATCGGGCTACCACTTGTCATTAATGCAGCACGACTCAATGAATGCCGAGGATATGCTTGTTTATCCGGGGTGTCATAGGACACCAACAATGGGTACACAGCAAGGCTAAGTGAAGAAGGCTCCAGAGCACTGCATCAAAGAATTACAGAGTTTAAGTTCAAAGATAACTCTGTTATCATTATCAAGGGATAGTAGTTAGTTCTGGATATCAAACTTGGGAGAATCAGCATTATCAATAATATTTTCTTAGGAGTTTGGACAACTAGAATGAGATATTATGCTCATAATCAAAACTGCAGCCAGAAATTTGTTGGGGGGCTATCATATGATGCAGGGCTTTTTTAATCAATAAATAAAATTAAATAAAACAAGGTTTCCACTTCCACGGCCCTATATACAGGTTTTAATCAACTATTCCCCCGTGGCCCCATCCCAAAATAATACGTGTAGTCATTTTAGCTTCTCTATATCGTCTCAAATGATTATAATTTCAAGAAAAATTCTAAAAGTTTTTGGATAAGAACATCCAAAATTACCATTGTTGTTTCTAAACTTTATGTTTTAAAATTTTAATTTGGAAAAAAAAAATACGGACTACATTAAATATAACCAAATTAAATGAGGGGTGGATCACTCATTTTGTAACACTTCTTAATTTGTAATGGAATCTTCTGAAAAAATAATTTTGTGGAGGGTGTACAAGTCTGCAACAAGTCCCCAACCAATTGCTCTCAATAGTTATCTAATGAACATATAATATTGAGAAGACATCGACATATGCATAAAAAAAATGCTACTACAAAAAAGCACTTCTTAGGACAGACCACCATGCTCTTAAAAACAAAACTTTTATGTGTAACCTAATACATAGCTAGCAACTTTGGTTACAGAAATGTTGCAAAGAAATGATATGTTTCATGTTTCTAGACAGCTACATCATTTTTCACCTCCATGGCTATCACCGACAATTAATGACAGAAAAATCCCATAAATTAGAAAAATATCATATACCTGAACAAACACTGAAGATATATCCGGTAGTCAGGATGAACACCTTCTTCATGAAAGCGAAGAAGAGGATTTCTCAGCAAAGCAAAGACTAAACGGGGCAGAGGTTGAAGTTGAGGGCATTGACTGAAAGCAACATCAAAACTATAAGTGGTCAAACTTCCTCTCGTGTGTTCCGCAATCTTGAAGGCATCATTGTACTGAGCAGTAAGATTTACAAGCCACTCGTGTAGCAAAATCCTACCCTCTCGAACTCCATTCTCCAAAGAGGACAAAATTACCTGACAAGAATCACCGCGTATAACGAAAATAACTCGAATTAGCAGATATGACAACGTTAGCAAATACCCCTTTACTAGACAAAACAATTAACAATATTAGGTTATGGATCAAAAACAAGAATTTACTTGTAATTCTACGCATGCATTAAACCCATGTCAAGACAAGGGAGGGGTAAAACTGTAAATGTGTAGATTAAAGAACCATCAATTTGTCTGTAAGGTCAGAGTACTTGGAAGTAGAGATTAAATTCCAGAAAGGAAAACAAACTTCAGTGTATTGCACAAAAATCAAAAATGCATTTCCAGCAGGTTATCTTTTGAGCGCTTGCATATATATTTTAGATTTTTAATGTTACCAAGCAGACATGCCACTACAATTCTGATACATAATGATCACCACCAAAACAAAATATGCAGTCACAAAAAAAATCTGAATTGGGTACTCTAGTCTTCTTAGGACTCTAATTGCATTGGTTCGAGCCTCTAGTGAAGATGACACAACTTTTCAACTCTTCTGTAATTTTCCTTAGAAAATGACTCGACTAATAACAGTAGTTATTCACAACCTTCAGGTAATTAGAGTTTACCTCATGTACAAGTATGGAGAGAACAACTTCAGGATCAACACTGTCATAAATCTCATTAATATTGCTAGCTGTATCGAGTCGTACAGTTTTTATCCTCAGTCTCCTTTTCAGGGAATATCTAGCTCTGCTAAAAAGTGATGTGATATAAAAAAATATAAAAACATAGTTAGAAAATTTGTAAAGACAAAAAATGGTACTCTTGTATAACAAAAAAAAAAAAAGGCAAGGACAGTAAATGTGAAAGTAATTTAAGCCCAATCTTTAGCTAACTAATGAATTGGTCAAAGCACACGATCACTATGTACAACAATAACTCTTTTCCGTAAGGTTCCAACGTGTAGAACAAAAGAAACAATGGGGGGAATATAGCATCTGGATTCTGGATAACAAGATTAAATAAGGATATGCAGAGAATTACCAATAAATATTTCTTAAGATGATCGGAAAAGAGAATTCTAAGTTGCATAATACAGTACCTCTCATTTAATATAAAAATCCCACAAATCAATAATATAAAATAATCAAAATTTCTCTCACACGCAATAAAGTGACTTTGGGTTTCATGACTTTGGGTAATATGTTTAATAAAGTGTTGATAAGGAAGTTATAAGAGTCATAGCTGTCGGAATAATTCTGAAAGTTAGCAGCACCATTGAAAAGCTTAGTGTATCTCTAGGAGTTTTGAATAAAATGCCCACACTATAGTATATTTTTCAGAAACCACAACGTGATAACTGAACCAAAAGAAGCATACCTCTGGGAGGGGCTAGAATCAGATACTGAAGGTTCATCGAGAGGCACAACTACTGAGTATTGAAATGCAATTTGTATTGTTGGGCGTTCTCTACTGTATCTGCAGAAAAATTATCAATTTATCTGAGTGTAGAAGAAAACACGGATAGGAAACTAACTGGCATACAGGATGAAGCTTAATACCATTATCAAATCTTCTTCAAGGTTAATATTATTACCAAATGGATATATTTATCTATTTAAATTCCCCAAAACATATGTAGGATGGATGCTATAAGTTCCAACATTGCAACATGTGACAAAGGATATCGCACAAGATCTTAAATTGTCTTTAGCATATACCAAACAAGAAAATAAACTTTATCACTAAATTTTGTAGAAGAGAAAAATCTATTTACTGCCAGCTATACTAGGCCTAAGTTTTGGTGAACAAGGAAAATGCGGTATATATATGAACTGGAACTCTCAAACATATATGCCATCAAAGTCCCTTAATTTCCACACTAATTATTAGATAGTAGTTTATTACAGAAGTTTATCAGGAAAACAGAACCAGTCATGACATCTCATGCCGAATCATAAGATGGGAAAAGAACGATAAAAGGAACAAACAAACAAACAAATAGGAGAATATCAAATTTGAACTCTTATACTCAAATATATCAACCTGCCCGCTACTTTACCATAAATAAGCATTTGTTAACTCTTTGCTTGAAGCCAGGAATTTTGAATATAACTTCAGGGAAGAAAAGAAAAAAGAATATCTGACATTCAGCAGCGAAATTTAGCAAATGCATGATTCAAAGAAGACTGATTATATAGAGATATACAGTGTATCGTTTCACAGGACTTCTATCTGAAGGAAGACTGAGTCTCATTGCATGTCTCAGAAGTGACCAGGAATATAAATGCTACAAGAAGATAAAAATGAAACAACATAAGAGAAGCATTTTTTACCTGGAAAATCCGGCGTCATTCACAAAATCAAAGTCATAAGCATATGTGGCAAAAGAGTCGCAGCAAATAATGTGCTGAACATTTTCATATTCTGGGTCGGGAAAAAAATGGCCATACTGTAGCACAACAATCAATGACTGTAACACAATAATTATAATGGCAAAATAATACATTTAAAGGACATGTTCTCACTGAATGGCCAAGCTTAAAGTCAGACGATGTCCTTGCACGCAAGGCACAATTGAAAGCGTATGGTCTACTTAACATCCGATACCTGCAGTAAAATCATTTAGAATCTAGATTTAGACTGAAAAAGAGCAAAATTAAAAGTAAGTAAGCTGAACACATCCTGAGCTGCTGAAAGCCTAGAATACGGATTTGTTTTCTTATACCGGATGAATTTTCCTCAACTAATTCGCACCAAACTAAATATCATCTTATTATCAACTTAAAGAAGAAAATGTATAACTCACATGTCCTGAGGAAGGGTTGAATCATCGGCATTTGAATATAGAAACAATGAACCTCCGCTCTCAATGCTAAGAAACTTCAATGAAGCTAAATCTGTGTACTCATTTGTAACAGCAATTATATCCACACATACACCGTCTTGAACAGCCACTGTAGCCTGTGAAACATACATTATTAATATTCCTTTACAAACACCTTATTTAAAAAAAACACTACAGGCTTAAGCTGTGTACCAAATCTCTATAAAACGGAGTCTGTTCAGGGAGTAAAGCACAATCTGCATCCTCTCCTTTACTAGCATATTGCTCACCATATCGTCTAGTGTCTAGCTGACCAAGACCATAATCTGGAGGACCGGATAAAAAGGCAAATATTCTGGCTGTGTTTCATTATAGGGGAAGATACAACACGAAAAAGAATTAGCAAGTCAACCTGGTCGCAGCACTCAGAAATCAAACAAAAAAAATCCATTAAGACTCTGTCATTATTAGGGTGGCCTCCGCACTCCTTGGGGAAATAAGGATGTTTATAACAAAAACAATTGATAAAGATAATGTACCTAGTGCATATGTATTTCCATATTCTGATCCCAGATATTTGAGGAGAGCTTCCATTGCTACCCCAAAGCCTCGGCCACCAAGCAAAACACCAACTTCACCTTGACCCGCAGCTGTTGTCCGTTCCCATGAAGTTGTTGGTTTCATAGTTTCAAGTGCAGCCGCGATACGGTCCTTACATGTATCAACCTACAATGTACATAAACTAAATACTTCAGAGCTTGTTGGCCCAACTCCATAGCTTCAGAATGATTACAAGTTTTTCTTCAAAATATTTTGATAGATATTGATTTAGGAACAGAAGAAGAGAGACCATTATACAAAAGACCATCAATTAACATACTGGAGCCAAAAACGAAAAGAATGGCATGACATCTTCAAGGTCCATTCCCAGGTTGCCATCTGGGGGAATAAACACATTCTTGACCACTGGAATGGGCCCCTGAACATCGTACAAGCCTATTTTGTGGCTGAATGTAGCAAGCCCAAAAAGTGATCCCGGGGCAAGAGCTGTAAGATTACAAGATTCAAACAAGGATTTAACAAATTTTGTAGCTAATAATCTGGACATAGATTCGTAGTAATAAACCTTCCAAGGCTGCTAGAAGAGCACTTTTAGTAAGTTCCAAAAACTCTTCTGATGCTGCAGAAATAGACAAAGCCAAAGGTCAGGCATCCTGAAAATGAATCAATGTAATTTCATAACGGAAGGAAGTACTAAGAAATTGGACGCAATATATAGATAGTAACTATATATTCGCAAACCAAATTGTGGTCAGAAGAACTGAAGCGCATTCATAGTCCCCAAAAAATATAACAAAAAATACTAATAAGATAGGAATAACAGTAGCAGTAATTTACGAGAGTTTCAAAAACCTTACAAGTGAGATCAACAGCTGCAACATACACCGGCCTTGCCTGAATTTCTTCAGATTCTTCAACTGCCATCACAAACAGAACCATCACTAAATTTAAATCGAAAAAAAACAGTGCCTATCTATCCATGGATATCGTAGGATAAAGAACACTCTACTTGACCTAAAATCAATGCACATTGTAACAAAAAGTGGGTAGTGGTGTATATTTACAACACCTCTTTGCAAAATGCCACTAAGAAAATCTCATATCTAATGTTCCATCAAATGTGAATAATTTGCACGTGGCAAACTTATATTCCCTGCTTGATAAGTGCTCTTTGCTGTAAAACTTAGAATAGTCGATTCAAATCCTCGCTAGTTCAATGGCAAGATATAACATCTAACCTTCAATTCCACTACAAATCATTCTCACATCCCAAAGGAGAACATAATACTACGGATGTTATATATAACTAGACATGTGATATGATCATAATAGTATAATATTATAACGACATTCAATTTTTTTAAACCAAGTTACAAAAGCCAGACACCTGAAGGATTAAACTTTTCTAGAAAGGAGAAGTTGCTGTCATCTCTTAACAATTACACATCTTGGTTCAGAGGAAATTAAGGCATTGCCATAATGCACCTAAATCTTAACTAAAAGCATTATCATTCCAAATCCACAATGTGAAAATGCATGGAGTTAAGAACACAATCAACAAGATAAGTTAAGAACACAATTTGAAAATGCATTATCATTGAATTCTATTCCTCAAATATTTAAGAAGTCATATTTCACTATAAGAAAAAATAAGAGTTCTTATTATAAAATTTTAATTACGCGGCAGTTCTAAGTCAATGAAAGATGACATATTCTCCGGGCACGATTTGGGATGCGCGTATCGGTCGATGGAATCTGAGGAGAGGCCATTGGTGGTGCCGCAGAGCGCGCAATCCCAGGACCACTGATCCTGCTCGCAATATGTGTTGTAATACGCCCAGCAATTCTCGCATCGCGGCAACAACTCGCCACCGGATCCGTACACCGGCGGATTGCCGTTCTCGTCCTTCGCCGCGAACGGCGTCAGCGTCACGCCCCACGGCACGCCGCAAGCGTCCTGCTCCTTGGGATCGGCCGGGAAACGGGTCATCGTTGGCCGGACCGCCATTGCTTGATTCGAAATGGGGAATTTGTAAATTGAGATCGAGGTTTATGCGAGGTTTTTTTCTTCGTCTGATTTTTGTAAATAAGTAATGATGTATGAGCGACCAATTAGTAATTGCCACCTCGGTTTTTCTTAATATACTTTAGCATTTTATACTGAAAAATAAAATCACTAAATAATTAATCTCGATTTAAAAATAATACTAGTAGAGGTGGCAAATCACCAAATAAATAACAACTCAAAATAATGTTTTCATTTCATTTCACTCTATATATAATACTCTCCATTTCGAATCAATTGTCATGTTTTTTTATAATTTACAGAAAAAAATGTGACTATCGATCTGAGACCGAAATAATTTTTATTTATAGAGCTCACTAGACATATTTATATTTTATTATTCTATTTTATTTAAAATAACAATTAGATATTCAATTATAATTCAATTTTGGATATATCCTTTGTCTATTTTTACAATTTTTCTTTCAATTACTTTATTTTATTTTATGAGTTACACATCTTCCTCTAAATTTTAATAAAAAAATAATTCAATAAAACACTGTACATTTTATTAATTTTTTTATGTCCCGGTACATTTAATAATTCCTCTAAATTTTAATAAAAAAATAATTCAATAAAACACTGTACATTTTATTAATTTTTTTATGTCCCGGTACATTTAATAAGTACAAGTTTGAATATATGAGCTTTTGAGAACAGGAGTAGTAGTTAATGAGATGGTGTGAAATTTTTGCTTGGGAGGATAAAAACGAATACTATAATTAAAAATATATTTACAAGTGTTTTGAAAAATATATTTTATTGATAAAGAATTATTCCTTTATTTTAGAGTGTCCAAAGTAATTGAATTGCATTGGATTTAACAAAATTATTCTATGAATGTTTGATTACAAAATACTACACTATGCTCTATTACATTATTACCTACCCCTTCCAATATACAGTACTAGGATTACTAAATAATTTCATAAATTCAGAGTGCTCAGATATTTCGCTGTGAATAAAAATTATAGGATGACTCAATCCAAAGCCTACCTTCTAAGAGAATTAGGTCTAATTAATCAATCTAAATCATCAAAAAAATAAATTTAAGAAAATAATCTAATCAACTCCCAAATCTTCACGTTTTGAAAAAAAAAAAAATCTGCTGCTCAGTTTTAGAGGGGCTGTTTGACAATACATCTCTCCACCTGCATGAGGAAAAAAAGTGATCAAGAAAATATTGAAAGCTACACAATTCTTTAACCTCATATTGTGAGACGGAACAAAAGTGACAGCAAACCAAACAAGGCAAAAAAAATCCGTGTCGTAATCTTATTGGGTCGAAAGACGGGGTATGATCACAAAAACTTGGTCCCATGATGTTAAAGTCCATTGAAAAGAAAAAAAATGAAGATTTGTGGTTAAAGCATCATCATGTATTCATGTTGATGATGTTAGCATCTCCAAAAGAGGCAAACACAAAGTTGTCCAAAAGGAGCTATCAGCTTACAACTAAAGAACAAGAATCCAAGTGAAACATTTCAAAATTGTAGGATGCACTGTCCCGTTTCACATATCAAGAAAAAAAATGACGTTGTATCGTTAAAGGAACTACTCGACCATCATCGTGACATAATATTATTCCTGCTCACAAAAAAAATTTGGATGTGTTGAGCCAAAAAAAATGATAAAACCCCTTGAAGAATGAAGAACATGAGGAAATTAATAATAGTTACAAAACACACCTAGTAATTTAGGCTTATATAAAAAAAGACGGGTTATCTTTGGACACATGACAAATGCCCCCTTATAGTTGAACTATAATTATTATTGCAAGTAAAAGTGAAAGCTCTTACCTTCACAATTCCCCCAAGAAACATCAGAGACTTTGTTTTTCCATCCAATCTTGATTTCAAATAGTCAGCTACAAATAGCAAATCGATAAAACCGCGGGGAGGAATATATTCAAGAAAAGTACGACCTGCAATAAAAATAAAATAAGATCTGAAAACTCGTAAATGTGAAAAGACAAAAAAAAACGTAGCAACCGAATTTCAAATACACTCACATATCTCCAAGAATCGGAATAATGCATCCGCGGAAGATAAGCCTGAAGTCCAAGATTATACACGGGCGTCCCATCCGGATAATAAAGCCCGTAATTCCTCTCAGACAAAGGCCCGGGCTTCAAATCCTCGTTAAAAAGCGCAAATATGTAGATATCGATCGGCATAGAAGGCTTCCCCGGGGTGGCCTCGTTCTTCCCTATCCGGCTCACGAGGTTCGCATTATAAAGCCTCGCATTCTCGACTGTGGCCCCCACCTCATCCGGGCCCCCCTTCGAGGGCCAGCCCGTTTCAGAAACCTTAACCGGTATATCATTAAAGCCCATCGCCTTAATCGCCGCATAAACCGCATCGATCTGCGCGTACAGCATGTTGTCGTAACGAAGATTCGAGCCCGGGTCCACCATCCCTGGGTTGGGCTCGAAGAGCGCGTACGGCAACGAGACGTGGGCCGAGTCCGCCATGTAGGCGAAGAACGGGTACGCGTTTATCATGAAGGGGGACTTGTTTTTGGAGTGGAACTTCAAGATGTTTTGAATGTAGTCGGAGATGTCGTTCCGGAAGGTTCCGGAAGACGGAGGGTAGGAGCTGGACAGGACGTCGTAAGAGTGGGCGGTGGTGACGGAGATGCTTCCGCTGAGACCGAGGGTCTGTAGGGCCAGCTGGATGTTTTGCATTGCCGGGAGGAGGTTTGACTTGAAGTCAACGTTGTCGCCCGTCAGAATCTCGTTGCCGACGGTGATGCATCCGATTTTGGTTTGCGGGATGTGGGCCACCACATTCTGTTGGACCCACGCGAGGGCTTGGGCCGGGTCGGTGACTCGTTGGAGGTCCGCGTTGACCAGGCCCACGATGAAGTCGGTGTTAGAGTTGGAGAAGGCGGAGAGGACGGTGGGGTCGGAGTCGTAGAGCTTCACGCGGCTGATGTTGAGGGAGGAGAGGAGGCTGGCGACTCGGGGTGGGGCCGGGATGTTGTCGGCGATTCGGCCGTAGTTGATCCCGACGCCGACGGAGTCAACAGTGGGGAATAGTGATGAATCTGGAAATAGGAAAAACGCAAGATCAAGAATTGAAATTTGATTTTCGTTGACTCAACCTCTACTGATTCCAAGATTAGAAAAGGGGGCTACTTTTTTTTTTCAAATTAAATAATCCCACAAATTCCGGCACTCTAAATCAAATAAATTTTCACAATCAAAGAAAGAAATTAACAGAGGAAGAATAACCCATGATTAAATTTTGAATCTTGAAAAAAAAAAAAACGCATTCCAGAGACTGATTAAACAGAGGGATAGAGAAAAAAAAAACACAAATCAAATACAATTTCATAATCATATTCCAAGAAAAAAAACATAAAATCACGGAGGAAGAAAAACCCATCATTTAATTTTGAATCTTGAGAAAAAAAACGCACATTTCAAAGACGGATAAAACAGAGGAAAATAAAGAAACCTTAATAATTACAAAAGCAAACCGATTAAAGCTAACAAATTTACATTGAAAATGCAAAATAAAATAAATTAAAACTAAAAAACTGAGAACCCAGAGTTAAAGACGGGACCTTTACATGCAAAACACACAAAAATGCGAGAAATTAAAAAAAATATTAGAAAAACAAACCTGAAAAAATGAAGACGAAGAGAATAAAAATACGAGGGGATATCATGGCCATCGATCTGAAATAACTTGATAAATCCCAGATACAGCAAGGGTGGCTTTTAATGATCCACGTTTCAATTATATATATACATGTATGTACGCGTATATTTTTCTTGTTTGTGCATTATATTAATAATATTTATTACCATTTTATATTTCACACGGTACAGGGAGAAGCTGATCTGGCGTCGATCTTTATTGAATAATACAGTTTCAAGAATTAAGCCGTCTTTTATAGAAAGCGTGACTGCTTTATTTAAATTATTATTTATTACATGTGTGTTTTACAGTAACATTGGTCTTTTCACTCAATGGAATGGAGTTTTAATTCTTAAATATGATGTAATCGAGAAAACGAGTGGGTTCCCGGAAATGCCCTCGGCTGCTTCTACAACAAAAACAAAAAACTGAGATCGAAGTGGCTTCTAGTACGCGGTCGGTGGACACGTTAGCTCGTTCACCGACATTACCCTTCATTATTACTACTATTATACACTTTTACCCCTGCCGACCTTGAAAGCCTTTTAATTTAATACTACAGTACTACAATTGCTGAAGTGCTATATGTAACGTATTGGACGGGACGGATTTAGGGCATGGGACATGGGACGTTGGCCTTTTGTTTTTTATTTTTAATTATTTATATAAAAACATAAAAATTTTTACATTTTTTAAATCTACAAAATACGCACGTAATATAAAAATCAATTTTAAATATTAATTAAGTCATGGTTTCTACCTAGTCGTACACACAATTAAATTCTTCTGGAAACTTTAAAGTATAAAATTATTATTGAAAATCATAAAAACATTGAAACACTTATTATATTTTAAAATATTCAATAAATAATTAAACTAATAAAAAAAGTTTAAATCATAACATAAAATACTTATTATACTTTAAAATATTTAATAGACAATTAAAATACTAAAAGAAATTTAAGGCGTTACACATTTTTAAGCCGTTTACATTTTCATATAAAATACTAAAATAATGTATATGAAAATGTTAACGACTCAAAAGTGTTTAATATGAAAATGTTTGAATATTTTAAAGTATTTTAATATTTTTAAATAATATTAGTACTAAATTTAATGTTCTTTTTGTATTTAATTTCAGTTAATTTCGGGTCATTGTCTTTATTTTCAGTTCAGTTCAACTCAATAAATTCATTTCAAAATAAATTAAATTAAAATAAATAAATAATAATTGAAATCAATAATTGTAATATACAATATAGTTAATGTTAGGATATTATTAATATTTTTTTAAAAATATCTAGCAACTTATAATACTTATTATCATTATTATAAAAAAATAAAATTTTAAGTTAATTAAGTTATTTCAATAAAAAAGAAACTTTATAATTTTAAAATATAAGAGTATTTTCTTTCCATTTTTTAATTAAAAATTAATAAAAAATATTTTCTTAATATTTCGGGTCAACAGTAAACAGGAACCAGATAATTCAATCGAAAACCCTAAAACCCAATTTTTTTAATCCAAAACCTGACACCGCAGTGGATAACAAAGAAGAAGCGTGGGAACCGGCGGAAGACGGCGACATCCTTCGCGCTGCCGAAGCTGGTGGCGCGTCCAGTCTGATCCAGGTTGAGGTTTGAATATTTTTTATAGCTCAAAATCAAGTAATTTTATGGATAAAGCAAAAGAAGTAATTGATTGGGTTAAAAATGGTGCAGAAGATATGTCGAATCAACAAATGATTAAGACGACGATGCCGATTGATAGGCTGAGTGCCTTGCCCGATGAGATACTCTTCCACATTCTCTCCCTTGTCGGTGTTGGTATGAAACAAGCTGCGGTTATTTGTGTGCTATCTAAAAGATGGCAATATATTTGGAGTCAGATACCGAGCTTGGACTTCTGCTATGGCAGTCGGAATCCTGTAAAAATACCCTCCTTCGTGTCGTGGGTCCATAGGACAATTATCTTTCGTAGCGGGTCCTATTTGGAGCGCTTTCGGGTTAGATTCTTGTACAAAAAATGTTATGCCCTCGATGTAACTGCGTGGGTACGTTTTGCCGCCAAACATAAGGCGAAATATCTGACTGTCGACCTGTACAACGCAAAGTACTTATACACGCCTCCCCAGGTGTTGTATTCTTATCCAACCTTAACTGAGCTGACTCTTCGAAACTGCATTTTAGCTCCACATAGGAAAATTGAGTGGCCTGGTTTGACTCGGTTGGAGCTTCTGGAGGTTGAGTTGCCTCAGGATGTAATTGAAAAGATATTATCAAGTTGTCCTGTTTTGTATGATCTGGAGCTAAGATTGTGTTGGGGATTCAATAATATCCACTCTGAAAGGCTTCGCGATATTATGGTCTTTACCAGTGATGTTAATATCAATGCAGATTTGCTTGTAATCTGGGCACCCTGCCTACGCTCTTTGGATGTCATGTTTTCTCCTACAGAGACAAGGTTACAGCTAACAAATGTACCATCATCACTTGAGAGTGTACAAATTTGCTACGCTAAATTTAAGGACACTGAATTTGTGGACAGTGTGGAGGTAATGAATGGCACGATGGAACTTCTGGAAAAGACTCGACATATCAAAAAGCTTGTACTAGGAGGCACTTTCGTTGAGGTGTGTATATTTATTTTGCTATAAATGTATAGACAAGCGAACATGAATGAAACTGTTTTCCTAGATTTCATTTTTATTTTATCTTTGTTTTTGAGAGACAAACATGGGCTTGAAATGATAATATTTCATTCCCCAGTCCTGCGGAGGTAAGTGAATGAGAATCGAGATAATTTACTATTTCATTCCACAAATCCTACATATTGTTTTTCGTATTATAGATACTTTGTAACTTGATCTGAAATGTATTCAGACATCTATCTGATCACTTATACTCCATTTTTTTCTGCAACATGCTTGTTAGGTTCTATCAGGGATGGTGACGCATGGTTGGAAACTTCCACAATCTAGTCGACTGTTGTTGTCTTTAGAAACTGTGAGCCGTGTAGAAGTCATGTTAGGCATACTATGTCTGCTCGCAACTTCTCCAAACCTTGAAAAACTTATCATAAACAGCGATGACCCTGGCCAGGTATCTAGTTTATATCAGTATATCACAGTATATGTTTAACATTACACATTAAACTAGCATTTACAACCGCCTTGAAAGACACAATTTCTTGTATCATACTAATAGTAGTAATAACTTATTGGAGAGACCAATCATGTGCATACATTTTCCACAAATATGATGAAAATGAAATTGTGTCTTGATTTTGTTGGGCCTAATTTTTTCGTTTAGGAACCGGTAAGGACTTGGGGCCCAGCTTTGCGGAATGATTTGGTTTGCGATTTGTTGAATCTCAAGACTGTTCATTTATTAGAGTTTGCTGATCCGAAACTTGACGGTGAGCCATTGCTAACAATGGCTCGTATCTTGCTTAAGAGGGCTCCGACTTTGAAAGAGCTGGTGATCAAACAAACAGATTTTGGTGAGTTTTCAACAAATATCACAGAGATGTCCCAAGCAATACTTAATTACCCTAAATCTTCAGAAAAAGCAGTGGTCATTTTTGAACAGTTAACTTACTAAGATAGTTAGTTGACGTTTCATGTTATTTTGTTACTTGAGAGTAATACTCCTATTTTGATTGTGATTGTGCGATATTACTTTGGGGTTGCATTATGCAAGGTAGCTTGATTGACATTGTGCAAGCAATATTATGCGTTAGTTTTCGGATGGTTCTTATAGTGTTTGGACAAGCATTCCAAGCCAAGGCTAGCTTACTTATCTAATCAAGTATTGTGGCATGATTTGTAAATAAAATTAAGAGTTATACTCTACTATTTACACTTTCACTTTATTGATTGTTATTAATAGAAAAACAAAAATTCTTTAATTCATGGCCGGAGGAGACCGTAAACAAATCCGCAAGCAAAGGCGTCCGCAATTCTTGATGTCCAGACGACTATTTTTTATGGATAGGCATATGAAATTTGTAAGCAAAAAATTTGCTGACGAGACATTTACATACGACTCCAATCCGTTAGCAAATTCGTAAGCAACTCGTTTACTTACGGATTGGACCGTATGCAAAAACTTGTTTTTTTTTTGTAGTGATTGTTTAAATTTTGGTCGAGCATATCATTATATATGGCAGTAATGCAGTATATAGTTACTTTAATTTGAAAGTGGAAATGTCAGAGAGTAATGCAGTATATAGTTACTTTAATTTGAAAGTGGAAATGTCAGAGAGTAGTAAGGGAAAAGGCTACATTAACACCAGGTGTAGAGAACTTCTCTACACCACCAATAATTTTTTGACATGTGGATTTTTTTAATGTATTATATATATATTATTAAAGTTATATAAAATTCTTATATATGTAAAAAATCTTTACGGATACTTATGATAATTCTTTACTATAATAATATTTGGTAAAAAAAACAATCTTAAAAAATTAAATTTATATAAATTTAATTATATTTGGATAAATATTGTATGTTTCAATTCTACTTTTTAATATTAAAAAAATTCATTAATTCATTTATTTAAAAATTAATTTAATTTATTTCTATTATACATTATGTACCTACGTAAAAAAACGTGAATTTTATTATTTAAAAATGATTTTAAAGAATTAATTAAATGAAAAATAAAATACATATAAAAAAATTTTGCTTTAAAAAATACATTGCTAATGTTCAACAGCAATGTTGCAATTTCATGGTGTTTTTAATATAAAGCTTCATTATTTTTTTCTTCAGTTTCGCAGTATGATGTTTGTACTGTTACGCAACAATTCATATATTGAAAAATGTGTTTATTGCAAAATTGGCCTCTAATGTTTAAAAAGTTACCACGATAAAACAAATTGTGCACCTTAATTTTGATAGTCTTTTTCCAATTCACAAAATATACATATAAGTCATGGGTTATCGTTATGTAAAATAAATTTAACATCGATGATATTTAATTTTTTTTTTGTAATTTCGCAAAAAAATTACATTTTTTTTAATTTATCCTTAAAGCTTATCATTATTTCTATCCA
This sequence comes from Euphrasia confusa, assembly GCA_954870475.1. Taxonomy (NCBI): domain Eukaryota; kingdom Viridiplantae; phylum Streptophyta; class Magnoliopsida; order Lamiales; family Orobanchaceae; genus Euphrasia; species Euphrasia confusa. The sequence goes on from OX940966.1 coordinate 21,633,072, forward strand.
TTTTCAACAAATAAAATTTTAATATTAAATTTTATTATTAATGATATTCAACTATTCCTATTCAAATAATATTCAAATTTTAAATTTTATTCATACTTGTACTAATATATACATTTGAATATTATAATATATCATTAAAAAAATAAGTCTACTAAATATAGAATTGCAACATAAAAATTATAGGAGTACATTATATAAAAAAAGATAATTTTTTATTAAAAATTATAAAAATATAAATAATAAAGATATATTTTTTTCCAGTTTTTATCAATAATTCGAACAGTTGGAAAATATTATGTGAAAATACTTGATTTAAAAAACATCTAAATTGAATAAACGTTGGATCGAGCACCTGCGAATATTTGATTTTCATGAAATTTGGTTTTTATAAGTAAAATTATGTTTTAATAACATCTAACGGTTCACATTTTTCAAATTTCACATAAATAAATAAATATAGTACAGTATAAACAAGTGATTTCAATTATAGTGTTGAAATGTTTAATTGGTAAAGTTAGATACCACTAAACATTTAACACGTGAATCGAAATGCTTGTTTCTAATATATTTATTTATTCACATGATATTTTCTTATTAAATTTCGTATTGGTAAGTAAAAATATATTTTTAAAACATTCAAGTCAGTTCAAATTATTTATCTCGAGATCAATAGCTCACATTCAAGTCAGTTCAAATTATTTATCTCGAGATCAATAGCTCGACAAATATATCAATCATCGAGTTTGAACCACATTTTTCGACTACATTGATTTATTTTAAAATTTGAACAAAATTAAATTAAATTTAAATAAATTAATTATATTTTTAGATTTATTTTAAAATTTGAACAAAATTAAATTAAATTTAAATAAATTAATTATATTTTTGTGGGTCTCACATTTTTTGAAAATTTGGCACTAATTTTTGTTGGAATGAAATCAAAATTCAATTTTTTTTTGTCGAAAATCAAAATTTTAAGTGTTTCTTTTTTACATTATAATATATTTGTTCTTTAATAAAGATAATATTTAATTTTTATGTTGGAGCATGTTTTTCATCCCAAAACCCCAACTCTTGTTTACAGCATTAGACACGACACTCCATTTCTTATTTGAAGATACTCATCCATGCGCCAAATTCTCCACGCCTAAGTCATCCGTCGGGGCTTGACTAACGATCCTACCATCTGTGCTCTGTCTCCTTTTGGCGACTCAACACGCCCACCACCTGTTCGATGAAACTCTCAAAAAATACCGTGTTAATTTTATTATTATTATTTTGATTAATGTAACGTCTTCCTAAATTAACGCTCTCTAAATTTTTTATAAAATAACTAAATTTTCATAAAATAAATTAACGTTGTCTAAATTTTTTATTAAAATAATAATATATTACAATAAAAATATTTTTATATTAATTATTAAACTATATTTTAACAAAAAGATATTCTTATATTCACTACATAAAAATATGATTTCTTTCTTCCTATAATTTTTGGTATAATATATTGATTCATATTCTCTATATTTATTTACCAAATTTAATTATAGTAAATAATTACATAAGTATTGCTGAGATTTTTTACCTATATATGAATCTTATAAAAAATTAATAATATATATATAATACATTACAAAATTCCACGTGTCAAAAAATTATTGGCGGTGTAGAGATACTCTCTACACCTGGTGTTAATGTAGCGTCTTCCGGTAGACACTTGTGCGAAAAATTACTAAAAGAAAAATACTTCAATTTTGGAAGTGGAAATTCTACAGTATAAAACCGAACTTCTTGGTAATGACATTGGACATCTTTGGCCATAGAATAAGAAAACCCATTTCCACACGACTAATAATTATTATAAATACATCACATAAAAATACAGTAATTATTAATAAAATTATTTTGTCACAATAATATCACGTTGGTACTTTTGCATCTTACGTTGAAATTTGATTTTTTGCGTATAAATTCATCTAAAAAAATATTAAATGCTCCTACATCATTATACCGTAAGATTGTTCATCTAAACAAATAGTAAAACATTTCATTTTTCAAATATTTAAATACTAGTAGTACATTTTTTATCAACTTTTTATATGGCTAGGAAATTAAAATTTTTATTTTTATAGTTTTTGACAATAAGTACAAATAATAATATATTTTTAAATTCAAAAATAAAATAATTATAACTAAAATTTTAATTAAACAATTGGAAAAAATAGTTACATTAGGTGTTCAAAAAACCCGCCAAACTCGATACGCCCGCCAACCCGACCGAAAATCACCCGAACCCGTCGGTTTTATTGTGAACAAATTACCTAACGGTTAGAATTTTTAAAACCCGCCAAAATTCGGGTGGACAACTGTTACGTTAGTGACTACCCGCAAACAAATATATTGACTTTGATTTTTTTTTACATTTTTTCTAATTTTCACTATATTTTTTATTAATATAAATATTATTACTAGTATAGTAATATTAATTTATGAAATAATTTTTAAATTTATCTTAACTAATTTTTTATGTTCGCTTTTTTGTTTTTCAATCTGTCACAACTCACAAGTTCTTATATTTAAGATCTTACATTAGCAACATTTTTAATTGTTTGTGCAACTATAAGTTATTATTTTGTAATGTTTTACTATAACTTTAAATGAATGTTTTTTTTTCAATTTGTGTTAGTTTTATTTTTCGTTTTCTTAATTTTTGTTTATTATTTTTTTTTAATTTTACAATTACATATTTATTTAAACATGTCATTTAACCTGACAAATCGCCTGCACCGACCGCACTACACCCGCACTATACAGTTTGAATAAAAAAATAGGCGGATATGGTTGATAAAATTGAAACCCACCATCAATGGATCAAATATCAAATGATTTTTTATGGGTGTACCCTCTCAAACCCGCCTGTGAAAACCCTTAGTTATGGGTATCAAATCAACGTTAAAACTAAGTGTAAGGAAAGTTCAAAAAAAATAGTCAAGCGTAAGTAGTTCGGTTCACGCGTGCCCCACTTGGAAAGTTGGCCCGGTTGAGGGTGAGTTTTGGATTTGTAATTTACAAAGAGGTAGTGATAATGATAAAAGTAATTGAAAACTGAATTGAATAGAAATGAACTAACTAAACTAAATTAAATCTAAAATAAAATGGACTTAAATCCAAGTGAATAGAGTCTTAATGGTTGGGGGTGAGCATTGATCGATTTGATCACCGACCGAATCAAATTACTTTAACCAATTTTAAAAACAAATTAATTCGGTCAATCAGTCACCAAACCGACTAAATTAAATTAAAACAATTAAAAAATAAAACCAAAATTTTCGATTCGATTTCGATTAATAACCAATAACCAAAATTAAATAAAACAATAGTACAAAATTAAAAATCATGTCATGAATTTGTAATGTCAAAATTCAAAATTTAAAAAAAACTTAATTTATAATAATGCTTTTTATTATGATATATTAATAATTATTGAAAGTATAAAAAATTCAGGAAATGCATGGGCTAATAGACCTTAAACACTCGCACACACCCATATATATCACTATATATATATAGCTATGAGGAATGAATCCACACTACAAAAAAAAAAGGTTTTTGCGACCACAAAATGTGGTCGCAAAATACCATCCACGTGCCAGTCGCTTGAGCTTATTTTCCACCGTGGAAAAGCAGGTTTTCAAATATATGTTTTCGCGATCACAGCTGTGGTCGCTAATAGTTTTCGCGACCGCACATTTTAATAGCGACCACGTCCGTGGTCGCTAATATCTACGCGGGAAGCTGGCGGCTTTTTTTTCTGAACAAATAGCGAGCGTAAGATTTTGCGACCGTGTGTGATCGCAAAAAGCCATTAATAGCGACCACGAAGTGTGGTCGCAAAAAACGTGGTCGCTAAAAGCCTTTTTTTCTAGTAGTGCCACGTACTACCCCATTCTGTACGTATCTTTGTAAGCATAGGTTATTTCCATATTTTTAATTATTTGTTTAATAAAGTAGATCTAAATATCTAATCTTTTTACCTCTCTGTAAAAACAAAAGAAACTCAACCGATCTGAAGAGATCTACCGCTCCTCCCCACCGTCTCCGGCTGCATGTACCTCCTCCTTGCGATTATGCTGTTTCTTTCTCCAACCACATCAACACATCGGTATCCCTTTCTTTCTTCTTTTGACAACTTCTTATTCTATACCTGTTACACATCTGATTTTTTTTTTATTTAATTTTATAAAATTGAATAATAGAGCTGACATGAAGGGAGCTTTTCGTGTCCCGGTGAGCTTCTGGTTTCAATCAATCAGATTCTTATAGAATAGTATTTAATTAATTTTTTTCGAATTAATCATTTGACTAGAATGTTGATGAATGGAGGAAGCTCCGACCGCGATTTATGGAGTTTGACTATCAAAGTATATATTAATCGTTTTAAAAATTAATTAATTGATTAGGGTTTTGTCTCTGATATATATTCTTGTTAAATTATCGCTTGTTGCAACGACGGAAATGAGAATGCATTTCGCCCCGTTTCATTTATGAAGAGGTATAAAGAAACCTTCTTACTTCTGTATCTTAAGGAAGACACTGATGCTTGTGAGAACCAGGGAGTAGCCAATGATTCTACGTATTGGTACGTTAACGTCTGATATACTTTGAGCTACTCGCTGTCTCGGTTTCTCGATTATTGTTTTCAACATATTTCAACATACTTTGGGCTACTTCAGATTTCTCTCTATCAAACAAAGGAACTCTTTTAAATATAGGTGAAAATTTTAAAATTAAAAATGATGTGAGAGAAAAGTCTAAATTTACAAATTAATGAAATTACAATTAAAAAAAAAATATTTTTAGTGCTAATAATGTCATGTCCCGTTTTATTTTATTGAATAAGCAAATAATAAGTATTAATTTTGTAAAGAAACCAAGGGCGGGGAATTTAAAAACTTAGACGTCCACGTCGACATTTGAAAACTTAACGGTAAAAAGTTTAAATAATAGTAAATGCAACTGAAATAGTTAGATTTATTACCAGGTGGAACACATACTTAAAATCAATAAAGTGGTTAAACATTTGTACGAATCACGGCGCAGAGCATCTTCGACTACTCCGAATAATCAAAAGTATCACTTGAAAATATTCGTATTAACAAGGGTCAATCCACTGACTGACTAGTAGGCATGCATTAATCTATATGTTTGTAAATGTTGGTTTTGACGACAAAGTATTTTTGTACTTGTGTTTTTGTGTTTGTGTTTTTGATTTCAGGATTACAGGTTAGGAATCTGAAGTCAACTTCCTCGCGCATGGAAACGGAGACTTGAGTCTCCGCTTTTGGAACAACAGAGAAACGGCGACTGGAGTCGCCGAAATGGGCCATGCATGAAAACAGCGACTCGTGTCGCCGCTTTGGAGGATGACACAGAAACGGCGACTCGCGTCGTCGCTTTGGACAAGGACAAGGAAACGGCGACTAGCGTCGTCGCATTTGGAGTGTTGCGGAAACGGCGACTGGAGTCGCCGTTTATGGTGCAAGGTGCAATTCCAGCGACAGGCGTCGCTGCTTTGATGAATTGAAGAAACGGCGACTCCAGTCGCCGTTTTTGGTGCTTGGGATGGTTCCAGCGACTGGAGTCGCTGGTTTGATGGCATGCATGAAATCCGGCGACCAGAGTCACCGGTTTGGACTTTTGACGCTCTTTCAACGACTCATGCCTTTGTGTTTTTTGAGAATCAGCTACAGATGGATTGAGTGCTTTCAACGTGATTTCCTTCACCAAGTACTCAAATCAAGAAAATGAAGAATGGTTCCGTGTTTACTACTTCAATGATATCGACGACCATGAAGACGATGAAATTCCGAAGCTTCAACACTTAGAGAATTTCACAAGAAATTGAAGATGAAGAATTGAGATCGATGGATTCAAGATTGAAATTGAAGTTTGATTTTAAAATTGAAGATTCAAGATTCGAAGATTCAAGAATCAAAGATTCGAGATTCCAAGATTCAAGAATCCAAGTTCTACAATAGTGATGTCATCCATGGAGAAGTGACATAAGCCAAGCATGTGACGAATGAGAATGTGCCACGTCATCACCTCACATGTGCGGGCTGCCTATATATACCCATGGATTTTCATTTCATCACTTGACGATTTTGAGAGAACGAAATCTGATTTTTAGAATCGTAACCGAGAGCTTCGAGCTTCGAGTTTGTGTAGTAGCTTTTGCGCCGTGTGCCAAGATTAGAGTTAGGAGATTTAGCTCTAGGTACTCGTGTGCTAGATTGCAAGTTAGTGGGAGTTGTTGCGACACTTGGGAAACTTCTTGTAATCGTTTTGCCTACCATACTCTTCAAGTGTAATAGTTTAGTTTTGTTGATCAATGAAATGAAAACTATTACATAACTTTGTCTCCACTTTTTACTACGAATTGTGTGAGTGTTTTTCATCGACTGAAGCTGCTGTCTGTGAGTTTCAGACCAACTTCGCGAAAAGTTGGTATCTTACGTCGAAGACGTAATTTCAATTGGTATCAGAGCGGGACGTCATACGTATAAGACGTGATCCGTTACTTGACTTCATATTTCCGCTAAAATGGAGTCGCCAATGTTTGTTCAGAAACCGATTATGCTTACTCATCAGAACTACTCTAACTGGAAAGCCAAAGTTTCTGCTAGAATTAAAGGCTATGACTCTCGTGCATGGATGACTGTGTTGGAAGGTTGGGTATGTCCGTATACTGAAGATGCCGATGGAATAAGAATTCCTAAACCTGAACGTAACTGGACTAGAGAAGAGCATGACTTGTCTACTGCGAATAGCAAGGCTCTACTTCTTATTTGTGAATGGTTGGAACTAAGTATGTACCAACTTGTCAAGAATTGCACTTCAGCTAAAGACGCATGGGAAACTCTTCAGAGACCGTGCGAAGGAAGTCATGCAGTGAAGCGCTCCAAAATTCGAACTATCACTGCTCAGTTCCATCAACTCCGTATGAGAGAAGATGAAGACATAAATGAATACTTGGACAAAATTATGAGATATGTGAATGAAGTTCATGAACTTGGAGAAACTTTTCCTGCCATCATGGTCTACGAGAAAACTCTTCATAGTCTAAGTTCTCGGTTCGAAATTAAAGTGCTAACGCTTGAAGCATGAGAAGAAAAGGATCAGAAATGGGACTATGCAGATTTGATTGCTGATTTGAGAAACTACGACTTGACTCTAAAAGTGCGTAGCAACCCTGAACTGTCTCTTGTTTATGAGCCGATGACTGCTCTAAAAATTTCTGAGAAGGGTAAGAGTTCAAGAAGTTCGAAACCTCAGAAAACTCCCTTGAAAAATAAAAAATCTGAATGTAGTTTCTCAGCCGATGTTAATGAATCTGATGATGAAAAAGCAGAGGACATTGAACGTTTGATGAACTCAAATAATCCTGACAAACTTGCCGCACTGACTGAAATTGTCACGTATCTTGTGAAGCAAAAGTTTAAGAGAAAGAATCGTGCTCGAAATTTTCGAAATTTTCAGAAAAATTCTAACTCATTCCAGAAAAACTCAGACAACCGAATTCAAACTTCATTCTCTGACAAAAAATTTAAGGAGACAAAACTATCTCCATATTCATCTACTAGCAAGGATGTTTCTAAAATGCAGTGCTATGAATGCAAGGGGTTTGGACATGTCAAAAACGAGTGTCCCAATTTGCATCGCAAAAAGAAACTGCCAGTGAGCTACGTAGTTTTTGATGATGAAAATGTTATCTCAGAGAGCGAGGAATCTGAGAATGAAAATTCTGATAACGATGAGGACAACGCTCTAGTTGTCACTTTATTTTTTATGGTTTTCTGAAAGATACTGCAACTGCAGACAACATCTTTCGTATAGCTTCAGCCAACCGAAACTTCTGTGATGAGGATATTTTTTCAGGTGAGGAATCCTTGACTGAGTCTATGGAAAATGAGATGACACCAAATTTATCTCAAAATGAATGTGTGAGTGCTGAACTGACTGCACTGAACGAGAGTCACTCCGAACTCTCAAAATCCTATGACTTGGTTATCACTGAGAATGGTGCACTTGAAGTGTCTTTGAAAGTTCTTACAGAATCTTGTAATGAACTCTCGAATGCTAACCGGAAGATGTATGACGAGGCTGTTGAGTTGAAAAACTCAGTTGAAAGAACGAAGGACGAGAAAAAGAGATTGAACAATTCTCTGACAATACTTAAAATCAAATTTGATGACCTCTTCGAAGAAAAACATAAATACTACAAAGAAGTTTTCGAACTGAGAGAAGTGTGTGAGAGGTTGAGCTCTGAAAACTCAAAACTGAAGACTTCGTTGAAAAAGGAAACAACTGAAGTTAAGAAACTGCAAACTCTGTTAAAAAACTGCGACACTGAGAATGATGAACTAAAGTCATCCCTTTTGAAAGCTCAATCTGACCTTGCCATGACTGACAAGGAGTGTTATGTATTGAAAGAAAAACTTCAGATGACTGATGAGCTGCTTATAAAGATGAACACGAATTCTTCGGTGTTTGACAATGCTGCCTCGTACATGAATCCTAATCGCTATGGACTCGGTTTTCAAAAGGTGTTTGAGTCTATTTATTCTACACCCGAGAAGAAAGATGTGACCTTTGTCAAAGCATCCAACGATCAGCCAGAGGATAAAAGTAAGGATGACGCCGAATCATCTAAACGGAAGGATATTGCTGAAGGGAAGAAGATTGTAAAGTCTCCTGAATCTAAACCTCAAAAGTCGATCTCGACTTCAAAATCTGAATCTGAGACATATCAATTTCCCAAAAATATTGTGAAACATCCTCGAGGAATCTTGCCTTATGAGAAGACGTTGATGAAGAAGTTGGATAATTCTCAGAATATGAAGCTGAACAGAAAAACTCATCACTCAAAAACTGTTTTAATCAAAACGTCTATGAAAGTTGAAACTCGTCAAAGACGAGAATATGTCTGTCACTACTGCAATGTGCATGGACACATAAGACCATTTTGCTACAAACTAAAAGCTGACATGAACCATGAGTTGATGACGAAGGATGACAAATCACGAAATTCTCAAAAGCTGAGTGTTGAGAAAAATATGAACTTTGTGGTTCAAATTAAGTCGCGAACTTTTTAAGTGAAAGAAGTTGAGGTTGCTAAGGACACGAAGAAAACCGTTTCTCCAAACTTAAAAGTTAAGACAAATCTGAAAACTGTGACTGAGAGAAATGTCCAAACGTCAAATGATAAGAAGAGATGGGTGCCTAAGTGTCAAAAGAGTAAAGCTGAACTTAACTCTAACTCCACAAAAGTCAGTTGGCAACCGAGAGAACTCATTCTCTGCAATGTTGCACTTAATGCATCTGAGACTGGAACCAAAGGAATTTGGTATTTTGATAGTGGTTGTTCCCGCCATATGACTGGCACTAAGAAATTTTTGAAAGATTACGAACCCATGACTGGCGCCCCCGTGGTGTTTGGAGGGGGAGCAAAAGGCGTCGTCAAGGGAAAAGGGACTCTACAAATCAAAGGCTTACCTCCAATCAGAAATGTAGTCCATGTAAAGGGACTTGTTGCTAATCTTATCTCCACCAGTCAACTGTGTGATGAAGGACTGAATGTGAGTTTTGATAAGGAGTCGTGCAGAGTTTTTGATGTTGAAGGAAAGTGTATTATGGAAGGTCCACGTGCTAAAAATAATTGCTACACAACTGAGTATAGTTGTTTTTCTGTGATCGTTCCTGATGAAGTTGATTTGTGGCACCAACGACTTGGAAACACTGGCACTCGAAATTTGAGTAAACTGGTTAAGGGGGAGATAGTTCGAGGAATCTCTCAACTCCCCAAAATTGAAAAGCGAGTGTGTGGTGACTGTCAAAAGGGTAAGCTGACGAGAACTTCTCATCCTGCACTGCCAACATTAATGAGCACTTCGGCTCCATTTGAACTGCTACATATGGACTTGATGGGTCCAATGGAAGTTAAAAGTATAGCAAAGAAAGAATATGTGTTGATTGTAGTTGATGATTTTTCTCGCTATACTTGGACAAGATTTTTGGCTACCAAAGATGAAACTTTTGATGCCTTCAAAGGCATTGTGAAATGGATCAAAACGAATCATGAAGCTAAAGTAAAGAGGATCAGAAGCGATCACGGAACTGAATTTCAAAATACTAGCTTCAATGAGTTCTGTATGATGAAGGGAATTCATCATGAATACTCGGCCCCAAAAACTCCTCAACAAAATGGGATAGCCGAACGAAAGAATCGAACACTGCAAGAAATGGCACGTGTGATGCTAATCTCGAAAAATCTTGCACGAACTTTTTGGGCAGAAGCTGTCTCAACTGCTGGATATATTCTGAATCGGATAAGTATTCGATCTGGGACAACCGCAACTGCCTATGAACTTGTGAATGGCAAGAAACCTTCAGTTGCGCACTTTCGTGTCTTTGGCTGTACTTGCTATATTTTGAAGGATCGTGATCCTCTGAAGAAATTTGAAGCCAAAGCTGATCGTGGAATTTTTGTTGGTTATAGTAAAAATAGCCATGCTTATCGTGCCTACAATCTTCGAACTAAGAAAGTCATCGAAATTGTGAACATAAATTTTGATGAACAATACTTTCTAGGGAAAAATGCTGAGGAAGACTGGGTTAAAGAAGGAATTTTGGAATATCAAAATTTTCCACCAACACCCACAACTGCTGCTCCTGAGGATGTGAATTCTGAAAATTGTACTCCAAACACTTCACCTGAAGTTGGAGATTCTAGCAATCAAAACAATGATACTTCATCGTCTGAAGATGAAGGAAATGAGCTGAACGTTGAAAACCCAGCTAATGCTCCTAGAGAGGCACCCCGACTTATTCAAAAGAAACATCCTCCAACCCAAATGATTGGAAACTTGGATGAGCGAACTACGCGCTCAAAGAAACCGACAAACTCTCCAAATGAACTCCACAACATCTGCACTTCTGCAATCTGTAATGAAATCGGTATCTCTTGCTTTCTCTCTGAGAATGAGCCGAAAAATTACAAGGAAGCCATGAAAGAGGATTTTTGGATCATGGCCATGCAAGAAGAGTTGAATGAGTTTACTAGAAACAATGTTTGGTCCCAGAACGTCAAATATGAATGTGGTTGGAACTAAATGGATCTTCAAAAACAAAACTGATGAGCAAAACCAAGTTGTTCGAAACAAAGTTCGTCTTGTTGCAAAAGGCTATGCCCAAGTGGAGGGTATTGATTTTGATGAAACCTTTGCTCCAGTTGCACGAATTGAATCCATCAGAATATTAATCGCAATTGCATGCCATCTCGGCATCAAACTTAGACAAATGGATGTCAAAGCTGCATTCCTAAATGGAGTACTGGAAGAAGAAGTGTATAAGGTTTCGAGGATCCCAAGAAACCAAATCATGTTTACAAACTACACAAAGCTCTCTATGGGTTGAAACAGGAGCCTCGTGCTTGGTATGGATGTTTGACGGACTATCTTCTGAAGTTCGGTTTTGAACGTGGCTCTGTTGACAAAACTCTTTTTATCAAACGGGATGGCAAACACATGATGGTTGCCCAGATTTACGTTGACGACATTGTTTTTGGTGCTACCTGCTCTAAACTCGTGAAAACTTTCACGGAATCTATGTCATCAACATTTCAGATGAGTCTTGAAGGAGAGCTACATCAGTTTCTTGGGCTACAAATTTCTCAACGACCGGAAGGGATCTTCGTTTCTCAAAGCAAATATGCGAAAAACATGGTCGAAAAATTTGAGATGCATCACGCTAAGCCCGCAAAAACTCCCATGGCGACGACTGAACGGTTATCTAAATCGACTAAGAGTCGAAGTGTTGATCAAACTCTTTATCGTTCCATGATTGGAAGTTTACTTTATCTAACCGCTACTCGCCCTGACATTATGTTTAGTGTTTGTATGTGTGCTAGGTACCAAGCCGATCCAAAGGAAGACCATCTACGAGCTGTCAAACGGATTCTCCGCTACATCTCTGGGACTTCTGAACTAGGACTGTGGTATGCATGCGACACTTCATCAAATCTTGTCGGTTACTCCGATGCGGACTGGGCAAGCGATACTGATGAACGAAAAAGCACTTCTGGATGTTGTTGCTTCCTTGACAATAATATCGTGTCTTGGCATAGTCGAAAACAGAATTGCATCGCGCTCTCAACTGCCGAGTCTGAATACGTTGCAGCTGGAAGTTGTTGCACTCAATTGCTATGGTTGAAGCAAATGTTGAATGACTATCTCATCGAGAGTGCTCCATTGGTGCTGTTTTGTGATAATCAGAGTGCTATCAAAATCAGCGAAAATCTTGTCCAGCATTCAAGAACTAAACACATCGACATTCGACATCATTTCATTAGAGATTTGGTTGATCGTGATATAGTCAGTCTACAGCATATTTCAACAGAAAAACAGCTTGCTGACATCTTTACCAAACATCTTGACTTTGAGAGATTTCAAACTCTAAGAAATTCTCTCTGCATGTGTTCTCTTTAAGAGTTCACGAAAATTTTGAAGTCTGAAAGACTATTTTCTTTACTTCTGAATATTCACGCTGAATCGTCGTGGACTAGTCTAATAAAGTTGAACATGGATTAGAGGCCGCTTTAGTCTTCGGACCCAAGTGCATTTATTCCTCTGAGTGCAAACTTGTGAACTTGGCATATAACTCCCATAAGCTATCATTTGCATAGATCCATAATACCAAGTAACGGAGGACGCCGGTTACCCCGGCTCCCCTCTTCAAAAGGTAGCACATGGACGCCATAGTTTAAGATGCTCTTCAATCACACTTCGGAGATGCGGGATGATCCTCGCTCCCCTCTGACTGCTGTAATGAGCATCTGTTGCATTTCATTTAAAAGCTAAAAACTCGTCTGGAGGACGCAGGTCGAACCTTGCTCCCCTCTGATTGCAGTAACGCTTGTCCCAAGTGGAGTGCCCTAAAAGTTCACCTTGCACTCATGAATTAAAATCTCTTGTGCGGTGTAAACTCATCAAATATGTTTCGACGAAACACGGCATGTATTCTTGTGATTGTGACGAAGGACAAGTTAAATGTCTATCAACATACTTCGGTCCATTCCACCGGTTTTTAATTTGAGAGATTTTTCATATACCTCAAAGTTGCTGTCACCTCATGTGAAATTTTTGGTTTTGGGAACTGATGAAATTGTGGACTCTTTTCTGGGAAAATATTTGCTCTTCATTGCCTAATATCACCCCTCGAATCTCCACTAAAATGGTTTTGAATGTTTGTAGTGTATTGAACACTTGAATGACTAACTCGGGATGTGTTGTTTTTGTTTTTGCATTTTTGTAGTTCATATTCAGCGCTACGTGGTTTACCATCTCTAAAGTCTATAATTTGAGTGTAGCGACGACCAACATGCATAATTCAAGTGACAAGGTTTGAGATGTGCAAAAACGGAGACTGCCATTTCCGGAGAACGCCAAAAACGGAGACTCACATCCAAACCGGAGACTCTCAACTGAGGACTCAAAACCGGAGACTCACAATACTCAAAACCGGAGACTCACAATACTCAAAACCGGAGACTCGCATGACTGCCATAACCGGAGAATGCAGTCGCCAGTTTTTTTTTGGCGACTCAAATTGTGCCCAAAAACAGCGACTCGTGTCGCTGAATTTTCGGCGAAACCGAACTGCTGATATAGGACTTGTCCGAAAACGGAGACTCCTCAAAATTGGCAACTCGGACTTCGCAACTCAAACTGTTGGCTCTCAACTTCGTGTTTCAACCTTGGTTTGATTTTAGTTTTTGTTATTTTTATTTTATATATATATAAATATAAATATATAATTATATAATTATATAAATATAATAATAGTATTTAATATTTTTAATATTGATATTATTTTTGGTTCGTCTAATGTGTCTAAAGTTTCTTCCTGAGATGGGTTTTTTTGCAGGTTTTGGACTGGGTATTTTTCATTCGGACGGGCGGCCCAAAATTTTCCTATATATAGGACCTCATGGAAATCTCATTCACTTGCGCTTACATCGAATTCTCTAACTCTCAAGTTCTTGATCTCTCAGCTCTCAACTGCAAGTTCGGTGTTCGAATTTCTTAGGTTTTAGATTCTTGTTTTTCCGTCGCAACCGGCGACTCTAGCTTTGCGCATCCGACGCCCTGTCCTTCTTTTCGAGATTCAAGTTTCGTTTTCGTGGTTTCACAATCTCGCAGCTGCTAACTCTCTGTTTCCTTAACTTCGAAATGGCTGCCAAGAACTTCGACGATATGATGGCTGACATGACTGCTTATCTGAACGAGCAGTTTGAAACCGCCCCTTCTCCTAAGTCCAAGAAAGCGGCGTATGATGAACTGAAAGCTCACTTGGACAAAGTTGATCGTCGCAAGGCGTCTTCTGCTGAACCTTCAGTTGACCTCACAAAAACTGCAACTCCGGCTCACTCATCTGCCCGTCAGCCGGGTAAAGATGGAAAATCAAAAGAAACGTCAGTTCTAATCTACAAGGGTGTTGTTAGTAGGGCTGAGTATAATAGGATGTTTGCAGCTGGCGAAATCACTAAGGATGGAAAGAAAGTTGTCAAAATTCCATCGACTGCGACTGTGTCTGAGGGTCATGACCCAAAAACTGTGAACACTAAGACTCCAACTGGGAGTGCTGGAAAGAAACCTGTCGTCAATGGCAGTGGAGTGAAACCTTCAACTCCAAAAAATTCGGCTGGTGGGTCAATTGCTAAATCCAAAACCCATAGCTCTCAAAAAACTCCTCTGGCGCCTCCCTCTTCGGGATCAGCTGGATCCCAAAAATCGACTGACGACTTCAAGTATATTTCGGAATACTCAGAATGCCCGAAAGCTCACTCTGATGAATTCTTAACCCCAACTGCTAAACGCCGCCACAAACTGATTCAGAGGTTGCCAATCCATACTGATCGAACTATCCTCAAGGAGGACTATGAAAAACATGGCATCACAGATTTTCTGAACAAGATGCATCTCTTCGAATCTGTGCATCTGACCTATCGTTATTCCATCCCGATACTTCATAAGTTTTACGCTAGCCTGTCTCCGGAGTTTGCTAATCCGAAGAGTCGATTGTTTGGCTGCTTCGTGTTCCGTCAAAAGTTGTATAAATTCCGTCCGTTTTCCATCAACAACTTTTTGGGGAGATTGGAAATTGATTCAAGATGGACTTCACCGACAGTTGCTGAGAGAGCTGAAGACTTGAGGTTGGCACCTTCATTACTCAGAAAAAGGTTAGGTCTGAACTGCCACCTCCGGCCAAGCGGTCGGCTTTTTATGGAATTTTGCATCGTCTGGGGATGTCAAACTGGATTGCACATCAAGACCCATCAGTGATGAACCCTGACTTGATGCACCTAATTTTTTGCCTCAGTTGCGGCGAACAAGTTAACCTTGGCAAAATCATTTTTGCGGACTTGTGCAAAATTGCAAAAACTTCTGATGAGGAGATCATCCGGCAATCTGACTTGCCTGAATAAAAAAGGATCCATCTCACTCATCCTTGTTTGATCTATGGTATGCTTCATGACCAAGGTTTTGTTCCTAAAACTGCAACTGAGAAAAAGATGAAGAAAAACGGAGCTGTGAAAATCACTGGCAAATATCTAAATCCGAACAAACGTGTCATCGATCTTCCTTGGACCGCGACTGTTGACAGGAACGCACTCCCTGAAATTTTAACACCGCCACCATCGCCTAAGTCTTCGCGAAAACGCAAGCCGACAGCTCAGAAAACTAAGTCACCAGCTGCGAAGCGCCAGAAAACTAAGACGACAGCTGCTGTCGATGAAGCTGCAGCTGAGGGTGTCAAGTTGCCGAAAGTTGTGCCTCAAGGGTTTGGTCCAACTTCAAGTATTCCTTCCTACCTTAACCCTCATCATCCGATCCACAGTCACCGTGCTGTGGTTCCATCAGCTGTTGTCCAAGAGTTCTATGCCGACTCTTTGTTGGTTGAAAAACGACAAGCTGAACATGTTGTTGCCTACAACAAGATGATTGAGGCCCAAGAGAAACAAAAAATGTCGTTCAAGAAACTTCAACGGGAGATCAAACAAGGGGGAGGACTTGGTGATGTTGGAGCCCCCGATGCAAGTTTAAAGGATACTTTTATTTTGAAGATGGTGCGGGATGCTATCCAGGAAGCTCATGTGCAGCTGTCCAAAAGTAAACTCATAGAAGTTGTGAGTGATGACGGTGAGAAGACAGATGACGACATTTTTGATGGAGTTATGGATATCAGGGACAAGGGAAAGAGGAAGATGTTTGAAACTACAAATCCAGAGGCGTCGTTCGCGATGCCGTCTGATGGTCTGAGAGATGAAGAAGATGTCAACGTTTTGGATGTTGACGACGATGCTGCTGACGGTTTGGGCGAGGATGAGATTTTCGGGAATCCGGTAACTGACTCGGACGAAGATGAAGACTCTAGCTCAGACGATGGCTTCAGCTATGAGGATGATGAAGAGGAGACAATCGGAAGTCCGGAACGTGATCCATCTCCCACAGCATCGCCAAAAGACTGAAGTTCAAGTTCAAGCTTATAATTTCTGTTTTTCTTAACTCTTGAACTCGTTTTTCATGTTTTGATTTTGCATGCATTCAACTCTGAACTTATTCGTACATGCATGGTTTTTCATATTTGCTTAACTCTTGAATATTGTTTTGATACTTGGTTTTTTCCTTGGTTTGAATTCTTATCCAAGTTTTGATGATTGGTTTGAAATTTGTCTAAGTATTTTTATGGTTTTTCATTGATTGCATGATTGATGTTTTTCCATCTTTTTACTTAGTTACTTTTGATGGTTTGTTTGGTTGAGGGGGAGATATGTGTATCTCGTTTTTTACTTAACCCTGTTTTTATGAGTTGTGCCAAAAAGGGGGAGATTGTAAATGTTGGTTTTGGCGAAAACGTATTTTTGTACTTGTGTTTTTGTGTTTGTGTTTTTGATTTCAGGATTACAGGTTAGGAATCCGAAGTCAACTTCCTCGCGCATGGAAACGGAGACTTGAGTCTCCGCTTTTGGAACAATAGAGAAACGGCGACTGGAGTCGCCGAAATGGGCCATGCATGAAAACAGCGACTCGTGTCGCCGCTTTAGAGGATGACACAGAAACGGCGACTCGCGTCGCCGCTTTGGACAAGGACAAGGAAACGGCGACTCGCGTCGCCGCATTTGGAGTGTTGCGGAAACGGCGACTGGAGTCGCCGTTTATGGTGCAAGGTGCAATGCCAGCGACAGGCGTCGCTGCTTTGATGAATTGAAGAAACGGCGACTCCAGTCGCCGTTTTTGGTGCTTGGGATGGTTCCAGCGACTGAAGTCGCTGGTTTGATGGCATGCATGAAATCCGGCAACAGGAGTCGCCGGTTTGGACTTTTGACGCTCTTTCAACGACTCATTCCTTTGTATTTTTTGAGAATCAGCTACAGATGGATTGGGTGCTTTCAACGTGATTTCCTTCACCAAGTACTCAAATCAAGAAAATGAAGAATGGTTTTGTGTTTACTACTTCAATGATATCGACGACCATGAAGACGATGAAATTCCGAAGCTTCAACACTTAGAGAATTTCACAAGAAATTGAAGATGAAGAATTGAGATCGATGGAGTCAAGATTGAAATTGAAGTTTGATTTTAAAATTGAAGATTCAAGATTCGAAGATTCAAGAATCAAAGATTCGAGATTCCAAGATTCAAGAATCCAAGTTCTACAATAGTGATGTCATCCATGGAGAAGTGACATAAGCCAAGCATGTGACGAATGAGAATGTGCCACGTCATCACCTCACATGTGCGGGCTGCCTATATATACCCATGGATTTTCATTTCATCACTTGACGATTTTGAGAGAACGAAATCTGATTTTTAGAATCGTAACCGAGAGCTTCGAGCTTCGAGTTTGTGTAGTAGCTTTTGCGCCGTGTGCCAAGATTAGAGTTAGGAGATTTAGCTCTAGGTACTCGTGTGCTAGATTGCAAGTTAGTGGGAGTTGTTGCGACACTTGGGAAACTTCTTGTAATCGTTTTGCCTACCATACTCTTCAAGTGTAATAGTTTAGTTTTGTTGATCAATGAAATGAAAACTATTACATAACTTTGTCTCCACTTTTTACTACGAATTGTGTGATTGTTTTTCATCGACTGAAGCTGCTGTCTGTGAGTTTCAGACCAACTTCGCGAAAAGTTGGTATCTTACGTCGAAGACGTAATTTCAATGCTTTAATCTTTCCACTTGTCGTCTTAGTTTGTATCTTAAACGTTGAACCTTTAATGCAATGCAACTCCTTAACTTAGACGTAGGATATAAACTTTACTTGAAACGTTTACGTAACTTTACTTTAACATTAACAACCATTCATATCTTTACGTTTAGACGCAAGCTTACTTGACATCGTAAGGGCTACCCCAGTCCATTGAAGCCATTCATTCGTTAGTTGCACACCCTGTCTAGAGGCCCTATCGCACTCTAGCCATTGAGACCATTAAAGTTAGTTGCACACCCTGGTCTAGATGCCCTTTCGACTCTCTAGCCATTGAGGCCATTAAAGTTAGTGTCACCCTGCTTAAGGTAATTTCTTATGATTCCCGACATTACATTCTTTACTTTAGACGTTTAACTTTCGTTCTTTAATATTTTGGCTGTGACATGAACTTCTAATGCAAAATGCATCCTAAAGTGTACGCATGAACTAATGATACGTATGAATGCACCTTAAAGATAATCAACGTAAACATGACGACGAACGTTAATAAACATATGAAAGATACAATCTGCATAGAACAAAATTATAACGTACACACACAACAAAGATTAACGAATTAACATCAAACTAATACAAGAACCACTATATATATATATATATATATATATATATATATATATATATATATATATAAAGAGAAGAGTTACGTGCCACGTCTCGCCCCTCTACCTAATACATATATGTACGTAACATGTATGTATGCTGTATGTAAATTGCTTAATTAAATAATGCTAAAAATATGAATAAAAGGTGTCTTGAAACTCTTCTCCTTCTTAAGGCACGTGTACCTCCACCTGCTCCCTCATACGTTTTCTTCATCTTCTATTAACATTATCTTTTCCATACGAGACAAAACAAAATAAAAAAACCAGATCTACATTTCGTCTTGATTCTTCTCCACAGATCGCAAAAATTATTATCATCCAGAGCAAGCGAAGAACAAGATATTCGTCTCCAACCCCTATTCTGATGAATAAAAAATGAACATGCCGATGCCCGAGGCGGCCATCACCGACGTCGACCTGAAAGGCTTCGGCCTCACCCTCCTGGCCAAGATATCTGTCTACAGCCCCTACTCCGTCTCCATCCCAATCCGCGAGATCGCCTACGTTGTCAAGAGCGACAGCAACGAGATCGCGTCAGGCACCATCCCGGATCCCTCAAGGCCGACGACAAGACGATGCTGGAGGTCACAGTAAAGCTGTCGCACAGCGCCATGTTCCGCCTTGTGCGAGACATCGGCGGCGATTGGGACATCGATTACGACCTCGATTTGGAGCTCATCATCGATCTGCCAAGTGATTTTGTACCCTGTTTTTTGGTGGGAATTTCGAAGTTCAATTCGTAGTTTTGTCCAGAAAATTTCCGACCTTTGGATTGCTTGCTTCCATGGCCGAAAGGGTATAAGCTTCACCCTCTATGGCCGACAAGCCGGGATGAGGTAGTGCTTAATTTAGAGTATTTTTCTCTGAATTTTTCTTGTATTGAATATTCTGGACATTGAATTCATGAAATTGTATAAATTTGCTTCTTGGTTCAAAAACCGGAATCGATTTTCAACGCATACAGACTCAATTAAATGTGAATTCGCAAGGTGATGAACTCATTTCTATCCCCAATGTATGTAGTATTCAGTACCTACGAATCGTCCCGTGAGCATGTTGGTCATTTTGCTGATTTTTAGTCCATAGGTGTTTCTGATTTTTTGTTTCTGATTAATTAGAAGCTTCATAAGTGTTCAAATGTGGATGCAGGTTTTGTTTGATAATGTACGGCATACGCATTTAGGTTGAAGCTAACGGAAGCCGAAGCTAGATATCTACAGAAGGAGGTAAGGTTTTATTATCCGGGCATGAATCTCCATATGCCAACGGTTCATATCATTTTTGTTTCCTTTAGATTTTTGTATTATATCATTATATGTGCCTGATTTTCTTGAGGAGAAACAAACAACAAATTTCCGAAAAATAGTCCAGGTTTATGACAGATTATTGTTAGTTATAGGATGAGCAACCCGCTCTCTTTAGAGTAGAAAAATCAGTAGAGCAGTTGCTATCTTGGTGAAGAGAGGAGTTTTTTTCATATATTCACACCAGACATTTTTGCCATTTGAATTCTTTTAGCTGACTTTGAGAACACAATAACTGGTCTCCTTCAAGAAGAATATTGTGCATCTTTAGTGTTAGCCTGCCAGGTGGGTTAAAACGGATGTAATCTACTTTATTTTGCAACCCAGAAAAAATTCAAACTCATGAGACCACATAATTCAAACTTTTAATTTGATAGTGGTTCCTAAATTGCGTTTATGATCTGAAGGCGAAATTATACAAGAAACTCATGACAGAAACCTGTGCAAAAGCAGTCAACACTAATTAAACGTGAACAGTAGTATATGATGGCAGTGGCGTCGGGAAAATTAGATCAAGCAACCGTAATTTTTTTGACCCTGAATGTCACTGTTAGAACTTAGAATTTTAAATTTGGCCTTAGAATGGTTGACCCTTTCATACTAGGAAGAAAAGATAGGATAGTTTCTGTATGAATTTTCAACTACAAAGAATCATGGTTTTTATGTAAGAGTTAAACCTAGGTTACAATATGTACCCAAGAAAAAGATCCCCTACCATAGAAAGCAAATTTGAATCCTATCCAAATAAAGACTAATTCACACATAATATATTTATTTATAACTATATCTTTAACACCTTTTAACTGTGAAACACTTTAATTTCAAAGCTTTTTGAATATTATTTTGCTGAAATTATGAAAGGTTAAGCATCATCTGGATAGTTTCCTATTAAATATCTATTGTTATTTTCTCTATTTGAATATTCTAATAATTTCGTTGAAGTTTCATTTGCTCATCAGTTTTTACAATACTGAATATTTTCCTAGAGTTATAATTGTTATATTTTCTTCTTTGATTATTTATGTTACGATTGAACAACAGTTAATCTCCTTTGCCAGGTTGATAAATTGTCTCTCGTCTGGGGAACACCACGTCAGCCACCTCTGGAGGAGAAAGAGGTATGTCTTTTGCCCGACTCATTATGATGTACTCTATCCCACTCAAAACCTTACATTTCTTTTTAGAGATTGTTGGGGGTCACACATTAAATGCATATATCTCTACTTTTTAATTTCTTACTACACCCATTGTCAAACTAACACATAAAGTCAACCACACACTATAATCACTTTTAGGGTTATTATGGTATTTTAAGTTTTTAACACTTTCCAACCACTCACTACACATTTAATACTATATTTCTTAAACAACTTGCATGCAATAAACGTAAAGCTTTTGAAGGGATGGAGAGGGTATTTTTTAGTTCAGTATCTTCTCCTCCACAACTACCAACTAACAATACAAAAAGGATAAAAAAATCTTCTCTTAGTAGCAGATATTTGTGCTTGTTATTTAATTAAACAGTCATTTTATGCAGGGAATTTGAATATGACAAGACAATGCGCTTGTGGGAAGTTTTGTGGACTCACTATTTGAGTGAGCATCTACACCTTTATGTTTGTGTTGCAATACTCAAGAGGAATCGTAGTAAGATCATTGGGGAACACATGGATTTTGACACGCTACTGAAATTTATCAATGAACTAAATGGTCATATTGACGTTGACGCAACCCTAAGAGAAGCCGAAGCGCTATGCGTATGTGCTGCTATTCCACCTGGAACTCCACCTTCGCTGCCAATCGAAGACTCCTCAGTGTATCCTGAACAAGACGATGATGATGTATTGTAGTTGATTCCTAATTAAACATTCAGAACCTCTTATTACTAGTACATGATCTGTAAAGCATTATAATTATGTTTTTATAATTATATTTATACAAGCATTTTACTAATATATTTATATATTTTAAATTTTGCTTAAATTGTCACTTGCGCGAAGAGAGAGAGGGCAGAGATTTTCTTCTCAAATAATGAAAAATAGCAATCCTTCCCGGTTTAAAATAGTCGAGATATTTTCTTCGTAAATTACAAAATAATTATCTCAACCATTTTGAAAAAAAATTAATGATTTATGTGATTATAATTAATTGATAAATAATTTTTTAATAAAAAGAAAGAAAATTAATTCAAAGAAATGTTCAAACTAAAAAACTGAAATTATTTTCGATAGACGTAGGTAGTGTAGATAGTTCGTTTAATTTGAGTTTGAAATTAGATAGGTCTTTTAATTTGAGTTTGAAATTATTTACAACTTGAGTTTGAAATTAGATAGGTCTTTTAATTTGAGTTTGAAATTATTTACAACTAGTAACAACTCTATGTGCGATACACAGAAATATTTAATGTAATTTTTTTGGTTAAAAAATGATTTTTGAGATTATTATATTATTTATTTTTCAATATCACTTAATATTTATTAAAATATAATTTAAAATATGTTAAAAAAATTTATTTCATGAGTTTATTTATAATTTTTTTTTGAAATAATCCGTAATAAGGGGCTCAGGTCAAATGATAAAAAAATTATGAAAAAATTGGGTTTTAAGAAAAACAATTAATATTAGGCTTAGTAAAATTATAATCTTTTGATTTTTATTAAGTACAAGTAAATAAAAAATGAAGATTTAATTAATACACAAATTACTACAATAATAATGTATTGATTTTTAATTAATGTCAATATTAAAACAACATATTAATTTAAGATATATCTTCAGTTATTGCTATTTTTTATTTGCTTATTACGGTTTAAAAAGCTTATTATTAGAGCATTTTCTATTTGGGTGCATTGGGCCACGTAAATTATACTTGGGCACTTAAAAATGATTTTATTTTTTATTTTTTGTATGTTGAATACTTGCCGTGGTTATATTTAATTAATAAAATTAGAATTTAAAAATGATTATATGTTGTAGACTTGTAGTGGTTGTATTTAATTAATAAAATTGGAATTTAAAAACGAAGAATGTTGTAGTATGTTGTAGCCCATTTCGATCAAACACATAGGCCTTTTTTAAGTAGAGTATATATATATATATATATATATACTAGTGGGGGCTCGTCTTGCGAAGCAAGACGAACGCCCATGCTTCTCGATACAGACTTAAGTTTAACCTACTATGCCAAACAAGTTTCAAAATGACATTTACTTGTATAAGATACAGAAGCCTTAAGTTTAATCAACGGTCCTCTTCATCCACGAGTACAAAGTTCAAGAAATATTTCCCGCTAAACTTGTTGTTTATGTTGTAGTAAGTCGAAGTTAGCTCGTAAGGCTTAGGAACAAGCTTAGGAACAATCTGATCTGAATAGATTCCCCTGTAAAATTAAAGCACGTGTCCATTTATATTTGTGTTTTCAACTATTAATAAAACATAAAAAATTAGTCCCTTTCTCCCAAAACTTCATCAAATATAGTGCTGGGTGTTTTTAAGAGAACTTTTGAGTATGCAGAGTTTAATTGAATCTTAAAAGCAAGGGACAGGAGAAATGCTAAAACAAATCAGTTCGTTTTCGTCTCGTTTTGTTTGTTTCACAAATAAAATACATTTACAATTTATTAAGAAACAAACACTTTTGATTAAACTTTGAGCTAGTGCATATTATTTTTCTAGGAATGAAATTTTCTTTCATGAAAAATTAGAGACCCAAACAAAAAAAGAAACCAAGGAAATGAAAAATCTTTACTTATCAGTAAGAGCAAGATAAAGATGAACAAATTCATGAATATATCCACCCGACCACCACTGTAAACAAGAATGTTGAGAAATAGAAAGTATAGAATATACTTGATTGCATACCTCTGACTGGAGCAACCATCCATCGGTTCTAACTTTGCAAGAGTCTCCGTCTTGACATGAGTGACTGGAGCACCATCCATCAGTTCAAAATAGTCTCAGCAGTTCTGGTAGAGCCAGCTGATACAAATTTGGTCTTGTTCCTAACGAGTCAAGAATGGGCTTATCATCCCCATTGTAAGCCACACACCACCATGGAACATTGATAAACACCTTTGGAAAAAAAAACACAAAAAATTAGGCAAATATTCATTATAAATAATGGATTTTTAAACCTAAATTAAACAAATAAAGACTGAATTTTTAAGCCCTAAATTAAACAAAAAACAGAGCAAAACAAAGCGAGATTATTTGTATGCTTGTTTGTTACCTGTTTGGCAACGAATTCAGGGTAGTATCCTGAAGCAACTGAAGAGCCTGGTTGATCGCCTGGCGGAGCTCTTTCTTGAAGAGGATGAGTCCAGGCGAGTTCTTGAGGTCGGTGAACTGGAACGATGGTGCAGTTGCTACCGGGGCAAAAGTCGAGCTTCTTTATGTTCTTCTCCAGGAACTGTATCTACCACTTGAGGAACTTCTCCCTCTTCTCGGCGTCGGCGAAGGTGTTGTTGTACAGGTCGTTGTCCTCGAACTCTCCGAAGACGTTGTAGCAGACGGGGTGGCCTTCTTTTTCGGCCCCGTGCATGTACACCGCCTTCTCGGGGCCTTGTACGATTTTGGCCTCACCCTTCTCCTCAACCAGGAGGAGCTCCTCGATCTTGAACTCCTTCCGCACGCAGCACCGTGATATTTTGTGAAGCCCGATGATATCTTAACGGCAGAACTCACATGTTGATTCCGATTAGACTCCGAATGATGATGATGATTATGATGATCCTCATGATGCCTTAAGGTCCTCTGCTTGCAGAAGCTTTTTTCGATCTTGCTACTCGATTTTCGGGCATTGTGATCGTGATTCACGGTGCACTGATCCTTATTTGTTAGTATTATCTGTGAATGAGGATCAGTCATACAAAATAAATAAACAACTTTCAAAAATTATGTTAAATAGGACAGCTACCTGCTCTCATCTGATCCCTTCCCCTGCCCGCATCACAAAGCCTCCAGTATCTTCGATCCGGTGCCTCTCATCTATTTTGTTCGGTTTGTGATCTCGAGACACGGCAATAGCTGCAACATCCAAAAACAATCGTTAAACATCTGTATTCGTATGCTCAAGAAAATCTGGCTGAGATAATGATATAATACAAAAATCTAAAGGAACCGAAAACGATATGAAGAAAAACTTGGATATGTGATCCAAATATCGGTCTGCAACATTGGCATATGGAAGTTCATGCCCAGATAATAAAACCGTGTTTGAATAAATACACTTCTAGAATCCAAATTTTGTGTACATTTCAACAAATCTCCACCTTACACAACATTTGCAACTCCAGCAAGCATCAAACACCAAGAGATCAACACCTGATCACCTCCATAGGCAAGAATCAAAAACTGACCTTTGTTCTTGAACTCAGAAACTGAAATGCCAACTTTGAACTCAAATCTTGGAAGCTCAACCAAGATTCAGAACCATATAGTGATCAATCCAGATTCCTCTCACTCTCCTCTTTCCAACAAGCTATAGACCATGGATTTTCATCAACCACAACCTCTACAAACCAGTAGAAACCACAGCAAGCCAGAAACTGGTTTTCAGAAAAATACCCAAGTACTCAAAATGAGATTTTCTGAGCCACAACTTCAAATACCAGAACCTACACACTCCATGTTGGAATTCGATATCCCGGGCTATTAAAATTTGCGGAAATCATAGCCCGATCAAAAACCCATCGCCGGAGATCACATGAACGCCGACTCATCCGCCGGAGTCCGGCCTTTGGAGACCACGCGCCCGAAGACACGCAGCCCGCCCCCAGCCGAACCCCCGCGAGCCGGGGTTCACGCGATCGAAGATCGCGTTCGATGGGGATGCATCCGGCAGCCCCCGGCAATGTTGGAGTTGTGTACTTAATGTCTAGATTTAAGTGACAGAAACTCACGATCCATTGCCATTAATCTATTTAATTAAATAAACAATTATTTGCATTTAAATTAAATATATGCAAATTATAGTTCTGGATTATATACGTTGTAGTTAGTATGGTGTGCGACGTCACACAGAAGATCATACTATCGGTTACTCGTATTTAATCGAACAGTTGCTCACGACCTAGATGGACACGGACCAATCCATCGGTATAGTCGTTGTGTGAGAGAGAAAATAATCTGTCTTGATTATTTTATCACACTTGTACACTTGGTGTATTGAGCGGATCTGCTTGAGATTTATCGATTAGGATTGCCGGCGATAATCAATTTAAATCTCTGAGTATTTTATTCTTAATCCCCGATACTATTGCGGGTGTGTATATTTAATATAAGTGACTTTGATTTACCAAAGGAATTAACCGATTTAATTATTGGTGTTGGAAATCGATATCCCTGAATTAATAAATTAATTAAAATTAATTATCTAATTAATTCCGACCGAAATCCTTCGAATATCCGGATTGTCAAAATTGCGGAACCGACAACCCAATCGAAATCCTTTCGCCGGAAAACAACCACGAACCACCTCACGAGCCGGAGCCCGGCCAAGAACACCCGCCGCGGGATGAACCCGCGGCTGCCCTAGCCGAGCCTCCGCGAGGGGCTCGCGATCGCTGATCGCGATCGATGGGGCTGCTCCGGCAGCCCCGCGGCGAGTCCGGCGACTCGCCGCTCACGGTGGAACGGGGGGGCGGCACCAGCCCGCGCCCCCAGCGATCAAGCACGCGCTCGATCGCACCCCCGGCGTCCAGCCGGGGTTCTCCCACATCGCGCACGGCGATCGCGCCCTAGGGCCGATCGCCACCCTCGGCGTCCAGCCGAGGGTTTGTTGCCTTCGATCCCGGCGGGGCTCGCTTGACCGCACGCGGTCCGGTGATCTTGAATCACCACCGCGCGGTCAAACCCCATCCCCGGGTTCGTCCCTCGGATCTTGGTTCATGGTATTTTCACGATAATTAACGATAAAATCATAAAGAGGGTTTTACGATTTACCTCGTTCTCGTTGTTCGGAGAAACGTAGAACTCAATTTGACGACCTTGAGATCTTCCCACGTATTCCTTGCACTAGCCCGGACGTCGTGTGGGCGACGATCTACCGAACTCCATGGATCTTCCTCTCTACTTTCTCTCTCTCTCTAGAATTGTGATCTTCAAGTTATGAGAATAGAGAAGACCATGTAGTGCTTTTATAGGCTACGTAGGGGATCTTAAGGAGGTGGAATATTGGGCTTCCAATATTAATGATTAAATTGAGCCCAAGCCCAAATCTATTAATCCATTAATATTAATTAATTCTATTTTCCACTATATAAAATTAATTGCACTCCCAATATTAAACCATATTATATCAAATAATATTTCTCCGGTAGTATTATTTATTCCGTGTATTTAAGATATAAATATCCATGAATAAAATTAATTTATTGCTAATTAATTTATTCATCTCTTATATCCGAGACTAGTACCATTCAACCTTAATTATTATGCGGAACGAATCCACCTGCAGGGTTTACATAGTAATTCCTTATGAACTCATCTCGGGGATATTATCAACCCTTACGGGATACACTTTCCCGTCAAGTATTCACGGCATGTCATATATAAAATATAGTGACCCAACTTAACCGGTAATTAACCCAATAATTAAATCGGTTAATTCCTTTGGTAAATCAAAGTCACTTATATTAAATATACACACCCGCAATAGTTTCGGGGATTAAGAATAAAATACACTGAGACTCGAATCGATTATCGCCGGCAATCCTAATCGATGAATCTCAAGCAGATCCGCTCAATACACCAAGTGTACAAGTGTGATAAAATAATCAAGACAGATTATTTTCTCTCTCACACAACGACTATACCGATGGATTGGTCCGTGTCCATCTAGGTCGTGAGCAACTGTTCGATTAAATACGAGTAACCGATAATATGATCTTCTGTGTGGGCCCGACACACCATACTAACTACAACGTATAGAATCCAGGACTATAATTTGCATATATTTAATTATAAATAATTAAACGCAAATAATTGTTCATTTAGTTAAATAGATTAATGGCAATGGATCGTGAGTTTCTGTCACTTAAATCTAGACATTAAGTACACAACTCCAACAATCTCCCACTTGTACTAAGGTCTAGTCATTTCCTCCAAACTCCCGACTCCCATACTCATCACGTGCTTAAGTTGTACTTCCAAGAAGTACTATGTGAATGAGCACTCTAGGTTGCCGCTCTGAAGTTATCTTGGTGACTACAGCGTCGTCTCCCTTGACGATGACTCGTATCAGGTGGTACTTGCACTATGTGTTATCTTACACTTATGGACTAGTGATTTCTTCCCATTTGCCATTGCACCGCTATTTACATAGCCTTTGGCAAATTAAGAATCACATCTAAGTCCCAGAGATTATCCCGGAGTTATACCAAAACTTCCGCTGCCTCTGGGGCCGCTATTTGGTTACCTATGGCAGAGTCCGAAAAGCATCGTGCTTATCACTCTTCCATGTTAAAACTCCTTCTCCTTTAATAGTGAAACACATAGCCTGATATCGACTTACACCGGTCCTCATTCGATTAGAAATCTAAGAGAATGTAATCCAAAGGAAAAACTCGTCTTCTTCGTAGTCTAGAACAGTACTTCGAAAGTACTTTTACGGCAGCCGAATATTCCTTTCCAGGATTACCTTGATATCCTCCCACTATGCTAACCGCATAGCCGATATCAGGTTCTTGTTTTCAACAATGCATTTATTAAGCTTTCCACACTCGAAGTGTAGGAAACTGCTTTCATTGCTTCTATCTCCTTTTGTGTTCCAAAACACATATCCTTAGATAGATGCATTCCGTCTCTGAAAGGTAACAAACCTTTCTCGGAATCTTGCATGTTAAAACGAACCATAATCATTTATGTAAGATGTCCAGGAGAAGTACAATGTTCTTTCTAGAGATCCAAGATCTCAAGAACACGTCCAACTTCTTCCTTTATCTTTCATAATGATTCATCTAGACAACCATCATTTTATGTCTGATAACATCTTTACATTGTTGCCAATGATAAGAGTGTCATCTACATAAAACCTCCGAGAAACACCACCTTGTTTTCCATCACGTTTCCAATACACACAATTCGTCTATGCTTTTGATGAATCCATAAAATGAACTATCTCATCAATTTGCAAGTACCACGAACTCAATGCTTTGTTTCAATCCATAAATGGATCAACTAAGCTTGTACTCTAAATGATCTCGCCTCTTAGCAATAATCCTTATTGCTCTCCAAGAAGGCACATTTAGATCTAGTACGGCCTTCATGTAGATCTAGGGATCGATTTCATGTATACTAGGTCCAGAGTTCGAAGACTCACCTAGTTTTATGAATATCTCCGGTTGTCATACAACCTCCCACTACAACGGCGTTCCGGTGTATAAACAGTAATAACAGTAGGTGCAGTTAGTGGTGTACCGCTACTCGGTTCGGCTGGTTCTAAGTCTTAATCTTTCTCTCTCATTTCAAAGTATTACGTCACCTTGGGCTTGTGGTTCATTATATAGTCTTTCTCTAAGAACCGGGCGTTAGAACTTATAACGTCCTTCTGGTTCATAGTACTATTGAACACACATCTTTTGTTCTTCTAGGATATTCTACAACCGCATTTGAATGTGCCGTTGTTTCCAGATATATCCATAGAACATAGGTAGTTCCGTATAACTCATCTTTTACTATCTCTATAAGAGTTCCATTTCTTATTATCGACACACCATTTCTACACAACAGTGTATGGTGTAGTCATTTGGGATCAAATCCCAATCTCTGATTAGTATGCCATGCATTCCTCAGACAGGTACTTGCCTCCGCGATCAAATCGCAGGCTACAAATGGATATACCTTGATGGCTCTCCACAATTGCTTAGTGTCCATTGACTTGTCAAAACACTTGCTTTTGTGGCACATCAGGTATTCTAATCCATTTTTCGAGTAATCATAAAATGAAGTACTCGTACCTTATTGTCTGAATAGGCATAGGTCTGCATACATCAAAGTCAATCAATTCTTATACTTGTCCGGATCTTACATCTTATATCCATAAAGGATTGCTTAGTCATATTATCTTCCAAATTAGATTCTTAGGTCGGAAGGTCCACTCCCTCAACTTAATTGATCAAATATCAATTTTCGACCTTTGAACTTCTTATTTGAATAAACATGACTCAGCATAAGAATCCACAAGTACAATTGATAAAGAAATCTCTTATTAGTAAAACGAGTTTCATACTACGGTTCGTTGCATCGTGGTGGACTCAGGATCCATCATTTATATATTGCTAGCCAATGTACCAGAATAGATACTATCTTTATTTCTTCTCATAACCATCAAATGATTAAAAGAAATAAAATATCCATTCATTAGAAATCCAGAACAAAGTTCTTTCTAATATGAAAGGTACATAAAAGCAATAATTCAAAATGAAATCCTATAAAATGTCCTCCACTGCAACTGCTGCCTCCTCTACAGCATTGCCCATGTAGACTACGATTTCTTCTTTTCCAAGTCGTCGGGTTTCCTGGAACCTTTGCATTTGAAATGCACATACCGTCAGTGGTTCCATATCTACACACCAGGTTCCGGTAGATAATACTACTGACTATGTTTTACGACTAAAGAAAATTTCATACTTCCTTTGAGAGGATAATTAGACTTCCAGTACCCAGACTGTTTGCATCGAGAACTCTTGCCTCATGGCTTTCTCGTCCCATCTCGTGGTCCATGAAACCTAGGACCACTGGGTTTCTTTGCTTGCTCTTCCTTTCCCCCGATTTTGCCCTTAGGTTCGAAACCTTTGGCATTGGCTACAAGAGCTTGCGATTTCCGTCTCAACTCGTCTAAAAGGTCAATCATCTCAAAAACGTGTTTAAGCGTTTCCTCGAATCGACTGGCCTTTATGAGTATCCTCATCGCCTCTTGTCTAGCCTCTACATCATGTCTAAACATCTCCTTGAGTTTGAACATGATATCAAAATCAGTCCTTTCCTCATCAGTTAAGACATTTGTAGGCTCGGGAGGACAAAGCTCACTGAGTACAAACTTGTACTCTTTAACAGTCTGGACAATGTCTAGATCTCTATTCCAATCAGCACATTTAGGGACCAATGAGTTAAAATCCTTACGTATCACATAAAGTGGGTTCAAAGCCATTTCCTAATCTATGAGCACATATAACAACAAACAATCGATTTAATCTCCGATATTATCTCCCTTAAATAATATCATTAAACCACTAATCACCTCTAAAATCCCATCAGATATGGCAAGCCACGTTCGTGTGGACGTTTACCTATCCAAATGATTTAGCAATTAGATTTGCTTCGGTCGTACATCAATTATAGCGTTACTTCATTGGGAAGAATACTATAAAGCGTACCTAAGTGTAAACCATTACTCAGTATCCAAGAAGATTGTTTGGGACACGTATATTCACCGCAAGCCACGTTCGTGTGGACGTTTACGTTAACATACGCTCCTTTACTCCCTTCTATAACTGTCTACATCAATTAATCCAAGATCCCATTCAGCATAGCAAGCCACGTTCGTGTGGACGTTTACTACACCAAAAGATCTTTATAATTGACATCCAATTACATGAATCATTTAATCTTGTAAATCAAGACGCGGAGAATCATAAGTGAAACTCGAAGTTTCTAACCAGTGATTCACCATGCGAACGACCCTATCTCTCATAGAATGAGGGAGCCGAGCAGACAATTGATCTAGTCATCAAATGACACGAAAGTCTCTAATTTGTGTCCTCGACATGACCAAGTGGCTTTGGCTCCATTCCACTCCCCGGGGTGAGAATGAGTCGACTTGAAATCAGTTTTGGAAAGACAAATTAGGCATTGTTTGATAAACTTAATCAATGTTTCTCGTAAAAGGAATTACAAGAATTCTCCTCCAATGACTTGTCTATACGAACTTCAAAAGTCCATAAAAGTCACCAAGAGAACAGCAATGGAGACCATGGATATGTTTCCATACCCTCTCCCACTTAGCTTTTTACAATAAAGGGATACGCTATCTAATGCATAATTAAATACACATAAGCATGCATACATGAAATAAAGCACATAGAATATTATCACATAATCAAAATAATACTAGAATATTATTTTTCCGACTATTATGGCTTTATCGCATCCCCGTACGCATCTTCTAGTCTTCAGTCTTCGTTCTTGAATGCTCCATGTGACGGGAATATTAATTCCAATATTTAAATCTATTTATTTTTAATAAATCCAAAAGTTACTTAATTCGAAAATTAAGTCAATCGAATAAATCAAAAATAAAATTAAATATTATTAATATTTTTATTTATTTATTTTCCTATCTAATTCTATTAAATCTCTAGAATAATCTATCCAAGACCCACTTGGAATATTCTAGAAGACATCTATAATAGAATAAGGAAATAAAATAAATTTATTTTATTTTCCCTTTCTACTTCATTAAATCTCTAGAATAATCTATCCAAGACCCACTTGGAATATTCTAGATGATTTCCATAATGAAATAAGGAAATAAAATAATTTAGGACTCCTAGTCCTTCCAAATTAATTTCTTTCCTAATCCATTAAAAATTCCATAAAGGAATAATTAAATAAGGAAAAATTAATTTAGGACTTCTAAACTTTCCAAAATTAATTAATTTCCATGTCCATGAAAATTCCCATAAAATAGGAATAATCAAATAGGAAATAAATTAATTTAATAATTAATTATTTTCCTTTCTAATTCCATTAAATCTCTAGAATCCTATTCCAAGTAGAACTTAGAATATTCTAGAAGATTTTCATAATAGAATAAGGAAATAAATTAATTCCAATTAATTCTTTTCCTATTTCCATGAGAATTCCCAAAACTAGGAATACTCAAAATAGGAAAACCGAATCAATTAGGAAAGTTGGATCTTGGTAGGAATAGCATGGGTTGGGGATCCCCACGCCATCCCCACCATCGACCGCCACTACCACCGCCGGCCAAGGCTCACGCGCCACCACCCTTGGTGGCCGGCGTGGCCGAGAGCCCTAGGGCAGCCCGGGCGATCGATCCTCATGGGATCGATCCTCGTGATCGATCCCCGGTCCTCCCTCTCTTCGTCTCCTCCGTCACACTTTTCCGGCGGTTGTTTCGTCATCGATCCAACGTAAATAAATTACAAATTTATTACTACGTTATCCGGCATCGATTCTACATGAAATCAACCTCATACAATTTCCGGAAAAATAAGAACAACCATTCACCACACAAGAACAAATATTGACATCACCGAGAGTTTAATAATCAAGAACATTATTATGACATTAATTAACAAAATTAAATCTAGCCATAATAATCGGAAACCCTGCAAGGTAGAACAATTTATCGAAAAATACCATGAACTAAAACCAATGCTCTGATACCAATTGTTGGAAATCGATATCCCGGAATTAATAAATTAATTAAAATTAATTATCTAATTAATTCCGACCGAAATCCTTCGAATATCCGGATTGTCAAAATTGCGGAACCGACAACCCAATCGAAATCCTTTCGCCGGAAAACAACCACGAACCACCTCACGAGCCGGAGCCCGGCCAAGAACACCCGCCGCGGGATGAACCCGCGGCTGCCCTAGCCGAGCCCCCGCGAGGGGCTCGCGATCGCTGATCGCGATCGATGGGGCTGCTCCGGCAGCCCCGCGGCGAGTCCGGCGACTCGCCGCTCACGGTGGAACGGGGGGGCGGCACCAGCCCGCGCCCCCAGCGATCGAGCACACGCTCGATCGCACCCCCGGCGTCCAGCCGGGGTTCTCCCACATCGCGCACGGCGATCGCGCCCTAGGGCCGATCGCCACCCTCGGCGTCCAGCCGAGGGTTTGTTGCCTTCGATCCTGGCGGGGCTCGCTTGACCGCACGCGGTCCGGTGATCTTGAATCACCACCGCGCGGTCAAACCCCATCCCCGGGTTCGTCCCTCGGATCTTGATTCATGGTATTTTCACGATAATTAACGATAAAATCATAAAGAGGGTTTTACGATTTACCTCGTTCTCGTTGTTCGGAGAAACGTAGAACTCAATTTGACGACCTTGAGATCTTCCCACGTATTCCTTGCACTAGCCCGGACGCTGTGTGGGCGACGATCTACCGAACTCCATGGATCTTCCTCTCTACTTTCTCTCTCTCTCTAGAATTGTGATCTTCAAGTTATGAGAATAGAGAAGACCATGTAGTGCTTTTATAGGCTACGTAGGGGATCTTAAGGAGGTGGAATATTGGGCTTCCAATATTAATGATTAAATTGAGCCCAAGCCCAAATCTATTAATCCATTAATATTAATTAATTCTATTTTCCACTATATAAAATTAATTGCACTCCCAATATTAAACCATATTATATCAAATAATATTTCTCCGGTAGTATTATTTATTCCGTGTATTTAAGATATAAATATCCATGAATAAAATTAATTTATTGCTAATTAATTTATTCATCTCTTATATCCGAGACTAGTACCATTCAACCTTAATTATTATGCGGAACGAATCCACCTGCAGGGTTTACATAGTAATTCCTTATGAACTCATCTCGGGGATATTATCAACCCTTACGGGATACACTTTCCCGTCAAGTATTCACGGCATGTCATATATAAAATATAGTGACCCAACTTAACCGGTAATTAACCCAATAATTAAATCGGTTAATTCCTTTGGTAAATCAAAGTCACTTATATTAAATATACACACCCGCAATAGTTTCGGGGATTAAGAATAAAATACACTGAGACTCGAATCGATTATCGCCGGCAATCCTAATCGATGAATCTCAAGCAGATCCGCTCAATACACCAAGTGTACAAGTGTGATAAAATAATCAAGACAGATTATTTTCTCTCTCACACAACGACTATACCGATGGATTGGTCCGTGTCCATCTAGGTCGTGAGCAACTGTTCGATTAAATACGAGTAACCGATAGTATGATCTTCTGTGTGGGCCCGACACACCATACTAACTACAACGTATAGAATCCAGGACTATAATTTGCATATATTTAATTATAAATAATTAAACGCAAATAATTGTTCATTTAGTTAAATAGATTAATGGCAATGGATCGTGAGTTTCTGTCACTTAAATCTAGACATTAAGTACACAACTCCAACAATTGGGTTAATTACCGGTTAAGTTGGGTCACTATATTTTATATATGGCATGCCGTGAATACTTGACGGGAAAGTGTATCCCGGAAGGGTTGATAATATCCCCGAGATGAGTTCATAAGGAATTATTATGTAAACCCTGCAGGTGGATTCGTTCCGCATAATAA
The DNA here is from genome assembly GCA_954870475.1 of Euphrasia confusa. Classification (NCBI taxonomy): domain Eukaryota; kingdom Viridiplantae; phylum Streptophyta; class Magnoliopsida; order Lamiales; family Orobanchaceae; genus Euphrasia; species Euphrasia confusa. Next base: position 21,668,629 of record OX940966.1, read on the forward strand.
TTAAGGTTGAATGGTACTAGTCTCGGATATAAGAGATGAATAAATTAATTAGCAATAAATTAATTTTATTCATGGATATTTATATCTTAAATACACGGAATAAATAAATACTACCGGAGAAATATTATTTGATATAATATGGTTTAATATTGGGAGTGCAATTAATTTTATATAGTGGAAAATAGAATTAATTAATATTAATGGATTTGGGCTTGGGCTCAATTTAATCATTAATATTGGAAGCCCAATATTCCACCTCCTTAAGATCCCCTACGTAGCCTATAAAAGCACTACATGGTCTTCTCTATTCTCATAACTTGAAGATCACAATTCTAGAGAGAGAAAGTAGAGAGGGAGATCCATGGAGTTCGGAAGATCGTCGCCCACCCGACGTTCGAGCTAGTGCAAGGAATACGTGGGAAGGTCTCAAGGTCTTCATAGATCTCGTTTCTCCGTACAACGAGAACAAAGGTAAAATCGTGAAAACCCCCTCGATGATTTTACATGTTAATTATCGTGAAAATACCGTGAACCAAGATCCGAGGGATGAACCCGGGGATGGGGACCGACCTCGCGGTGGTGATCGAAGATCACCGGACCGCGGGAGGTCGGGAGATCCCCGCCGGGATCACACGAAAACCCCTCGGCTGGACGCCGAGGGTGGCGATCGGCCCTAGGGCACGATCGCCGATCGCGCAAGGGAGGAGCCCCGGCTGGACGCCGGAGCGTGCGATCGACCACCGTGGTCGATCGCTGGGGCGCCGCGGGCTGGTGCCGCGGCTGTCCGCTGGGCGGACGCCCCTCCTCCACGGCGGTGGCGGTGAGTCGCCGGACTCACCGCCGGGGGCTGCTACGAGCAGCCCGCGGGGATGCGCGTGCATCCCCGGCGATCGTATTCGATCGCGAGCCCCTCGCGGGGCTCGGCTGGACATGCCGCGGGTTTATCCCGCGGCGGTGGTTGTTCGGTCGGGCCCGGTTCGCATGGTGGTTCGTGGTTGTTTTCCGGCAAAAGGTTTTTCGATTGGATTGTCGGTTCCGCAATTTTGACAATCCGGATATTCGAAGGATTTCGGTCGGAATTAATTAGATAATTTATTTATTTAAATTTATTAATTCCGGGATATCGATTTCCAACAGGCAACAGGTCCGGCGACCTGCTGCCCGCCGTGGAGGAGCGGCTCGACCCACGAGCCGCTGCGGGCGCACCAGCCGCCCGCCGGCGATCGCGCCCCGTGGCAGCGATCGCCCCCTCGGACGAAACCGAGGGCTCCCCTTTGCGAGCCGAACCCTAGGCGTGCGATCCCACGCGGTCCGGTGGCTTCGCCACCACCGCGTGATCGTGCGTCTACTCCGGGTCCGAACTTTTGGATCTTTGTTCTACGGTATTTTCAATAAACAAAAACGAATAATATCAAGTTAGTTTAGATATCATACCTACGATTCGTTGTTCGGAGAAACGAAATCAAGATGACCTTTGAATCTTCCCACGTATTCCTTGCACTCCGTTCGAACGTCGGGTGGGCGACGATCTATCGAACTCCTATGGATCTCCTTCAACTCTCTAGAATATCAAGTATGATAATCTTGTCTTATGATTTATGAAGGCCATGTAGTGCTTTTATAGGCTACGTAGGGGATCTAAAGGAGGTGGAATATTGGGCTTCCAATATTGAAGATTAAATTGAGCCCACTGCTCAAGTCCATTAATCCTTATCAATATTAATTAAATTTATTTTCCACTATATAAATTAATTGCACTCCCAATATTAAACCATATTATATCCAAATAATATTTCTCCGGTAGTATTATTTATTCCGTGTATTTAAGATATAAATATCCATGAATAAAATTTATTTATTGCTTAATAAATTTATTCATCTCTTTTATCCGAGACTAGTACCACTCAACCTTATTTATTATGCGGAATTAAATCCACTCGCGAGGTTTACATAATAAATCCTTATGAGCTCATCTCGGGGATATTATCAACCCTTCCGGGATACACTTTCCCGTCAAGTATTCATCATATATAAAATATAGCGACCCAACTTAACCGGTAATTAACCCAATAATTAAATCGGTTAATTCCTTTGGAAAATCAAAGTCTCTAATATTAAATATACACACCCGCAATAGTATCGGGGATTAAGAATAAAATACTCTAAGATTTAAATTGATTATCCAAGGCAATCCTAATCAATAAATCTCAAGCGATCCGCCCAATACACCAAGTGTACAAGTGTGATAAAATAATTAAGATAAATTATTTTCTCTCTCACACAACGACTATACCGATGGATTGGTCCATGTCCATCTAGGTCGTGAGCATCTGTTTGATTAAATACGAGTAACCGATAGTATGATCTTCCGTGTGCCCATGCAACACCATACTAACTACAACGTATAAAATCCAGGACTATATTTTGCATAATTAATTAATAATAATTAAATGCAAATAATTGTTTATTAATTAAATAGGTTAAATGCTATGACCGGGAGTTTACCGATACTTAAATCTAGACATTAAGTACACAACTCCAACAATCTCCCACTTGTACTAAGGTCTAGTCATTTCCTCCAAACTCCCGACTCCCATACTCATCACGTGCTTAGAGTTGTACTTCCAAGAAGTACTATGTGAATGAGCACTCTAGGTTGCCGCTCTGAAGTTATCTTGGTGACTACTGCATCGTCTTCCTCGACGATGACTCGTATCAGATGGTACTTGCTCTATGTGTTAACATCACTTTTGACTTATGACTTCTTCCAGTTTACCGTGCACCGCTATCCAACAGCCTTTGGTAAATTAAGAGTCATATCCAAGTCAGGAGGTTATCCCGGAACCTAACCAAAACTTCCGCTGCCTCTGAGGCTGCTTATTCGGTTATGAGAGAGTCTGAAAAGCGTCCTGCTTATCACTCTTTCACCTCATAGTTCCACCTCTTTCTAAAAGTGAACACATAGTCTGATATCGACTTACACTGGTCCTTCTCTGATTTAAGATCTGAGAATTTGTAATCAAAGAAGATTTTGTCTTGCTTAATAATCCAGTACTTCGCAAGTACTATTACAGCATCCGAAAATCTCTTGTCTAGATTACCTTGATATCCTCCCACTACGCAAACCGCATAGTGTTGGAATTCGATCTCCCGGGCTATCAAAATTGCGGAACCGATAACCCGACCGAAACCCTATCGCCGAAGATTGGATCCCCGACTCATCCGCAGGAGTCCGACCTTTGGAGACTACGCGCCCGAAGACACGCAGCCCGCCCCCAGCCGATTTTCTCCCACGAGTCGGATCCACGAACGCGAACCACCTCACGAGCCGGGGCCCGACCGAACGCCAACGAGACCCGAAGGCCCCGTGTGCCCAGCCGAACCCCCGCGAGGGGTTCGCGATCGTCTACGGACGATCGCTGGGGATGCGCGAGGCATCCCCGGGGCTGCTCGTAGCAGCCCGCAGCGAGTCGCGATGACTCGCTGCTCGCACGGGGTCATCCCCGTGCGCATCCGCTACGGGAATCCCCGTAGCGCGCACGAGACGGCTGCGGGTTATCCCCGCAGCGACCCGCGATCGAGCTCACGGGCTCGATCGCCCCTCGGCTCCAGCCGAGGGCTTCGCGTCACGCGCCTCCGACGAGGGGGCTGGGGTCCGCCACGGCACCAGCCCGTGGCACCCCGGGGATCGACCGAAGTCGATCCCATGCCCCGGCGTCCAGCCGGGGCTCGTCCCCTTGTCGCACGTCGCGGCGGTCCGAACCCTAGGGTTCGGCCGCCCCTTCGATCCTCGTCGGGGATCTCGAATCCCCGTCCCCGAGGTTCGTCGTTTTCCCGGATCGCGTCGTTCATGTATACATCACAATTATTCAACGCACAAATAATCATAGAAGGGGGTTTCTCGATTATTACCTCGAATCGTTGTACGGAGAAACGAATTCGGTTGACGACCTTGTGATCTTCCCGCGTATTCCTTTCACTTCGTCCGAACGTCGTGTGGGCGACGATCTATCGGATTCCTATGGATCTTCCTCACTCTCAGAACTTTATGATTGGCGTAACGTAGGTTTTCTTAGTTCTCTCAAGTGAAGACCATGTAGTGCTTATATAGGCTACGAAGGGGATCATAAGGAGAATAAATATTGGGCTTCAATATTGAAAATTAAATTGGGTCCAACCCAAATCTATTAATTCTTATCAATATTAATTTTATTTATTTTCCACTATATAAATAAAATTGCACTCCCAATATTATTCCATATTATATCAAATAATATTTCTCCATCTTAGTATTATTTATTCCGTGTATTTAAGATTTAAATATCCATGAATAAATTTATTTATTGCCCAATAAATTATATTCATCTCTTGAATCCGAGACTAGTACCATTCAACCTTAATTATTGTGCGGAACGAATCCACTCATGAGGTTTACACAATAATTCCTTATGAACTCATCTCGGGGATATTATCAACCCTTACGGGATACACTGCTCCTTCAAGAATTCACGGCATGCCATATATAAAATATAGTGACCCAACTTAACCGGTAATTAACCCAATTATCAAACCGGTTAATTCCTTTGGTAAATCAAAGTCACTTATATTAAATATACACACCCGCAATTATTTCAGGGATTAAGAATAAAATACTCCGAGCCTCAAATCAATTATCGCCGAGCAATCCTAATTGATGAGTCTCAATCGATCCGCCCAATACACCAAGTGTACAAGTGTGATAAAATAATTAAGATAAATTATTTTCTCCCTCACACAACGACTATACCGATGGATTAGTTCGTGTCCATCTAGGTCGTGAGCAACTGTTCGATTAAATACGAGTAACCGATAGTATGATCTTCTGTGCGCCCATGCAGCACCATACTAACTACAACGTATAAAATCCAGAACCATGGTTTGCATATAATTAAATGCAAATAATTGTTTATTAATTAAATAGATTAAATACTATGATCGGGAGTTTATCGTTACTTAAATCTAGACATTAAGTACACAACTCCAACAATCTCCCACTTGTACTAAGGTCTAGTCATTTCCTCCAAACTCCCGGTTCCCATACTCATCACGTGCTTTAAAGTGTACTTCCGAAAAGTACTATGTGAGTGAGCAATCTAGGTTCCCGCTCTGAAGTTATCTTGGTGACTACTACGTCGTCTCCCTGACGATGACTCGTATCAGGTGGTACTTTCTCTATGTGTTAACATCACTTTTTGACTTATGCCCTCTTCTAGTTCACTGTGCACCGCTATCTAATAGCCTTTGGTAAACTAAGAGTCATATCCAAGTCAAGAGGTTATCCCGGAACCTAACCAAAACTTCCGCTGCCTCTGAGGCTGCTATTCGGTTATGAGAGTCTCTGAGAAGCGTCCCGCTTATCACTATTTTACTTCATGGTTCCACCTCTTTCTAAAAGTGAACACATAGCCTGATATCGACTTTCACTGGTCCTTCTCTGATTTTTGGATCTGAGAATCTGTAATCTAAGAAGATTTCGTCTTGCTCAAGCTAGTACTATGAAAGTATTCTTGCAGCATTCGAACATCCCTTATCCAGATTACTTTGATATCCTCCCACTACGCAAACCGCATAGTTGATATCAGGTTCTTGTTTTACAACATTGCATCTATAGAACCCTCCACACTCTAAGTGTAGGGAACCGCTTTGTCTATATCTATCTCCTTCATGTGTTCAAGACACATACCTTAGATAGATGAATTCTGTTCTCGAAAGGCAATAACCTTTCTCAGAAGTATGCATGTTTAAAACAAACCTTAATCGTATAAGATGTCTAGGAGAAGTACAATGTTCTTATTTCTAGATCATAAGATCTTAAGAACATGCTCTAACTTCTTCTCAATCTTATATCTCGATTTATTTAGACAACCTCTATTTTATGTCTGACAACACTTTTACATTGTCGCCAATGATAAAATGTTATCTACACAAAATTCCGAGAAACACCACCTTTGTTTCCATTACGTCTCTAACACACCTTCTTTGCTAAACCCTATGCAGACCTAGGGATCGATTTCATGTATACTGGATCCAGAGTTCAAAACTCATCCAGTCTTATGAACATCTCTAGTTGCTTAACAACCTCCCACTGCAATGGCGTCCCGGTGTGTAACAGTAACAACATTGGGTGCAGTTAGTGGTGTACTACTACTCGGTCAGGCTGATTCTCAGTCTTTCCCTTTCCTCATTTTAAAGTATTTTGTCAATTAGGGCATTGTAGTTCATCTAATAGTTTTTCCTCTATGAACCGGACGAGACGTCCCTCTGGTTCATAGTACTATAGAACACACAATACTTCGTTCATCTAGGATATCCTACAACCATATTAAATATGTTGTTGTCTCCAGAAATATCCATAGAACATAGGTAGTTCCGAACAACTTGTTCTCTTACTATTAGATTTCTATTTCTTTACAACGCACCATCTCTACACGTAAGTGCACGGCGTGTCTCTTTGGGAATTAATCCCAATCTTTGATTATGCTATGTGTTATCTAGATAGGTGATGGCCTCCGCGACCGATTCGCAGGCTTCTAATGGATATACTTTGATGGTTCCCCATAATAGCTTTGTGTCCATTGACAAGTCAAAACACTTTGCTTTTATGGCACATCAAGCATTCTAATCCATCACTGAGTATTCTTTGAAAGAACGACTCGTACTTCTCTAATTACACATATGTCTGCATATATCATCTTTGATCATTCTTAATACTTGTCCGAATTCCATCCTTTATCGAGAAAGGTTAACTTAGTTGTATCATCTTTCAAGATCGATTCTTAGGTCGGGAGGTCCATTCCTCCAATTATAATTGATCAAATCAATTTCGACCTTTTGAATCCCTTTTGAATAGACACTACCAAGTTCAAGAATTCACAAATATAATGATCGATAAAGAAATACATCCAATAAGTAAAATAAGTTATAACGGTTTGTTGCATCGTGGTAGACTAAGGATTTATCATTCATATATTGCTATCTAATGTACCATAATAGATATCGCCATTATTTCTTGACTAAACCATCGAATGATTAAAGAAATAAAATATCCATTAATAATAGAAATCCAGAACAAAAGTTCTTTCTAAAATGAAGGGTACAAAGCAATAAAATTGAAATGAAATCCTATAACTATCAAACAGATAGATAAATGTCTTCCACTGCAACCGCTGCTTCCTTAACAGCTCTGCCAAAGTGGACTCGAACTCTTCTTATCTAAGTCGCTGGGTTTTCTGGAACCCCTTCATTTAGAATGCACATACCGTCAGTGGTTCCATATCTACACACCAGAATTCTGGTAGATAATACCGCTGACTATGTTTTACGACTAAAGAAAATTCGTACCTTTGAGAGGACAAGATGTAGACCCCCAGTACTCAGACTGCTTCCCTTGGGGATATTTGCCAGAAGGCTTCTTTATCCCACCCTTTGGTCCAAGTCCCTTAGGACCACCGGACCCCCTTGTCTTCTTCTCCTTTCCCTTGCCTTTAGGTTCGAAACCTTTGGCTTTGGCTATAAGAGCTTGCGATTGTTTCAACTCGTCCAAAAGATCCATCATCTCAAAAACATGATCAAGTGTTTCATCGAAGTAACAGATCTTTACGAGTATCCTCATCGCCTCTTTTCTAGCCTTCTCATCATGTCCAAACAGCAACTTGAGTTTGAGCATGACATCATGATTAGTGGCTAATGCACGAGCACTACCCCACCTTTCAAAGTCAAAAATCTCCTCCTCAGTCGAGTTAATGGTGAGTCCAGGAGGACAAGTTTCACTGAGTACATCTTTGTACTCTTTTGCAGTCTGAGCAATGTCTAACTCTTCTTTCCATTCAATACAGTATGGAACCAGTGCGTTAATTTCCTCAAGTATCAACAAAAGTGGATTCATAGCAATTCTCTAAACCTATAAGCACATTTAAACAAACAATTAATTTAATATCCGACGTTATCTCCCTGGAATAACATCATTAAATTACTAATCACATCTAAAATCCCATTAGGTAAGGCAAGCCACGTGGTGTGGACGTTTACCCACCCAAATGATTTAGCAATTAGATTTTCTTTGGTCATACATCGCTCATAGCGGAACCTCGTGGGGAGGAATACTACAAGGCGTATCTAAGTGTAAACCATTACTCAGCACCAAAGTGAATCGTTAGGAATTGCTACATTACCGCAAGCCACGTGGTGTGGACGTTTACGACAACTTCACAACTCTTCACAATTCCTTACAACTGTCTACATCAATTAATCCAAAATCCGTCAGTGCAGCAAGCCACGTGGTGTGGACGTTTACTTCACTAAGAGACTTTTATAATTGACTCCCAATTACTTGATCCATTTAATCTCATAAATCAATACGTGGAGAATCATAAGTGAAACTCGAAGTTTCTAACCAGTGATTCACCATGCGAACGACCCTATCTCTCACGAATGAGGGAGCCGAGCAGACGAGCGACCCACCTATCAAAGAATGGCACGGAAGTCTCTAATTTGTGTCCTCTACATGACCAAGTGGCTCTGGCTCCATTCCACTCCCCGGGGTGAGAATGAGTCGACTTGAAGTCAGTTTCAGAAAGACAAATTAGGCATTGTTTGATAAACTTGATCAATGTTTCTTGTAAGAGGAATTACAAGAATTCTCCTCCAATGACACGTCTATACGAACTTCAAAAGTCCATAAGAGTCACCAAGAGAACAGTAATGGAGACCATGGGAATGTTTCCATCCCCTCTCCCACTTAGCTTTTTATAACAAAGGGATACGCTATCTAATGCATAATTAAACACATAAGCATGCATGAAAGCAATAAAGCACATAGCACATAGTCAAAAATAATGCTAGAGAAATTATTTTTCCCCGACTATCATGGCTTTATCTTCATATGCATCTTCTAGTCTTCAGTCTTCGTTTCTTGAATGCTCCATGTGACGAGAATATTAATCTCTAATATTTAAATCTATTTATTTTCAATTAATCCAAAAGTTACTTAATTCGAAAAATTAAGTCAATCGAATATATCAAAAATAAAATTAAATATCATTAATATTTTTATTTATTTATTTTCCTATCTAGTTCTTATTAAATCTTTAGAATAATCTATCCAAGTAAAACTTGGAATATTCTAGAAGATATCTATAATAGAACAAGGAAATAAAATAAATAAATTAGGACTACTACTTTTCAAATTTATTTTTATTCCTAATCCATGAATATTCCCATGAGTAGGAATAATCAAATAGGAAAAATAAATTTAGTACTAAATTAATTAAATTTCTAATCTATGAATATTTCCATGAAGGAAATAAAACAATAGAAAATAAAATTAATTTAAATTAATTCTTTTCCTAATCCATGAGAGTTTCCAAAAAAAAGAAAGTACTCAAATAGGAAAAATCTGAATTAATTGGGAAAGTAGATTTTTGTAGGAATAGCACGGGATTAGGAGATCCCACGCCATCCCCACGATGATGGATCGGCCGGCCACTCGGGAGGAGCGCCGCCGCCGCCTAGCCACCGCCGGCTAGGCCATGGGTTGATCACCACCATGTGATCGATCCCAAGCCCTTGTCTTCTCGTCACTTCTTCGTCTTCCGGCGATCGTCTCAACATCGAACCAACGTAATTAAAATTACAAAATTTAAATTACAATTCCGGTATCGATTCTATACATGAAATCGACCCTATACATTTTCCGGAAAATAAAGTACGTAATAATAAATCCTAAATTCGGTCAACCCCCGAATTTTTTACTATTACAAACATTCAACCACACAAAAACGAATCTCGACATGTCCGAGAGTTTAATAATCATGATAATTAATTAAAAACAATTAATTAAATCCAACCATGATAGCCGGAAATCCTGCAAGGTAGAACAATAATCGAACATATACATGAACACGAAACCAAACGCTCTGATACCATTTGTTGGAATTCGATGTCCCGGGCTATCAAAATTGCGGAACCGATAACCCGACCGAAACCCTATCGCCGAAGATTGGATCCCCGACTCATCCGCAGGAGTCCGACCTTTGGAGACTACGCGCCCGAAGACACGCAGCCCGCCCCCAGCCGATTTTCTCCCACGAGTCGGATCCACGAACGCGAACCACCTCACGAGCCGGGGCCCGACCGAACGCCAACGAGACCCGAAGGCCCCGTGTGCCCAGCCGAACCCCCGCGAGGGGTTCGCGATCGTCTACGGACGATCGCTGGGGATGCGCGAGGCATCCCCGGGGCTGCTCGTAGCAGCCCGCAGCGAGTCGCGATGACTCGCTGCTCGCACGGGGTCAGCCCCGTGCGCATCCGCTACGGGAATCCCCGTACCGCGCACGAGACGGCTGCGGGTTATCCCCGCAGCGACCCGCGATCGAGCTCACGGGCTCGATCGCCCCTCGGCTCCAGCCGAGGGCTTCGCGTCACGCGCCTCCGACGAGGGGGCTGGGGTCCGCCACGGCACCAGCCCGTGGCACCCCGGGGATCGACCGAAGTCGATCCCATGCCCCGGCGTCCAGCCGGGGCTCGTCCCCTTGTCGCACGTCGCGGCGGTCCGAACCCTAGGGTTCGGCCGCCCCTTCGATCCTCGCCGGGGATCTCGAATCCCCGTCCCCGAGGTTCGTCGTTTTCCCGGATCGCGTCGTTCATGTATACATCACAATTATTCAACGCACAAATAATCATAGAAGGGGGTTTCTCGATTATTACCTCGAATCGTTGTACGGAGAAACGAATTCGGTTGACGACCTTGTGATCTTCCCGCGTATTCCTTGCACTTCGTCCGAACGTCGTGTGGGCGACGATCTATCGGATTCCTATGGATCTTCCTCACTCTCAGAACTTTATGATTGGCGTAACGTAGGTTTTCTTAGTTCTCTCAAGTGAAGACCATGTAGTGCTTATATAGGCTACGAAGGGGATCATAAGGAGAATAAATATTGGGCTTCAATATTGAAAATTAAATTGGGTCCAACCCAAATCTATTAATTCTTATCAATATTAATTTTATTTATTTTCCACTATATAAATAAAATTGCACTCCCAATATTATTCCATATTATATCAAATAATATTTCTCCATCTTAGTATTATTTATTCCGTGTATTTAAGATTTAAATATCCATGAATAAATTTATTTATTGCCCAATAAATTATATTCATCTCTTGAATCCGAGACTAGTACCATTCAACCTTAATTATTGTGCGGAACGAATCCACTCATGAGGTTTACACAATAATTCCTTATGAACTCATCTCGGGGATATTATCAACCCTTACGGGATACACTGCTCCTTCAAGAATTCACGGCATGCCATATATAAAATATAGTGACCCAACTTAACCGGTAATTAACCCAATTATCAAACCGGTTAATTCCTTTGGTAAATCAAAGTCACTTATATTAAATATACACACCCGCAATTATTTCAGGGATTAAGAATAAAATACTCCGAGCCTCAAATCAATTATCGCCGAGCAATCCTAATTGATGAGTCTCAATCGATCCGCCCAATACACCAAGTGTACAAGTGTGATAAAATAATTAAGATAAATTATTTTCTCCCTCACACAACGACTATACCGATGGATTAGTTCGTGTCCATCTAGGTCGTGAGCAACTGTTCGATTAAATACGAGTAACCGATAGTATGATCTTCTGTGCGCCCATGCAGCACCATACTAACTACAACGTATAAAATCCAGAACCATGGTTTGCATATAATTAAATGCAAATAATTGTTTATTAATTAAATAGATTAAATACTATGATCGGGAGTTTATCGTTACTTAAATCTAGACATTAAGTACACAACTCCAACACATAGTTGATATCAGGTTCTTGTTTTACAACATTGCATCTATAAAGCTTTCCATACTTGAAGTATAGGAAATTGCTTTGTCTTTATCTATCTCCTTCATGTGTTTGAACACATACCCTTTAGATAGATGTCTATTCTGTCTCTGAAAGGCAATAACCTTTCTCAGAAGTATGCATGTTTTAAAACCAAACCATAATCGTATAAGATATCTAGGAGAAGTACAATGTTCTTATCCTTAGATCGAAAGATCTTAAGAACATGCTCTAACTTCTACTCAATCTTATATCTTGATTTATTTAGACAACCATTATCTTATGTCTGACAACATTTTCTACATTGTTGCCAATGATGAAATTGTCATCTACATAAAATCTCCGAGAAACACCACCTTGTTTCCATTACGTCTCCAATACACCTTTCGTCTATGCCTTTGATGAATCCATCAAATGGATTATCCCATCAATTCGCAAGTTCCACGATTTATAGCTTTGTTTCAATCCATAATGGATTTACTAAGCTTGTACTCTAAATGATCTTGCCTCTTAACAATAATCCTTATTGTTTTTCTAAGCAGGCACATTTAGATCTAGTACTGCCCTTATGCAGAGCTAGGGATCGATTTCATCTTTACCAGATCCAGAGTTCAAAACTCTTCTAGTCTTATGAACATCTCTGGTTGTCTTAACGACCTCCCACTGCAATGGCGTCCCGGTGTATAACAGTAATAACAATAGGTGCAGTGTGTGGTGTACTTCTACTCGGTTTGGCTGGTTCCTAGTCTCTGTCCATCTTCTCATTCCAAGGTACTGCGTCAGTCTGGGCTTTGTGATTCTTCTAATAGTCTTTCTCTAGGAACCGGGCGTTACACGTCCTTCTGGTTCATAGTACTATAGAACACACAACACTTTGCTCATCTAGGATATCCTACAACCATATTGAATATGCCGTTGTCTCCAGGAATATCCATAGAACATAGGTAGTTCCAAACGACTTGTTCTTTTACTTTTAGAATTCTATTTCTTGCTGACTCACCATCTTTACACGTAAGTGTATGGTGCAGTCATTTGAGACTTAATCTCAATCTTTGATTGTGTTATGTGGTAGCCTCCGCGACTAAGTCGCAGGCTTCCAATGGATATACTTTGAAGGTTCCCCATAATTGCTTTGTGACTAAAACACTTCGCTTTTATGGCACATCAAGTATTCTAATCCATCTTCGAGTATTCTTAAAAGAACTACTCGCACCTTACACATATCATTGATCATTCTTAATACTTGTCCGAATTCTATCCTTTACCGAAAGGTATGCTTAGTTGTATTATCTTCCAAATTCAATTCTTAGGTCGGAAGGTCCATTCCTTCAACTATAATTGATTAAATAATTTTCGACCTTCTGAATCTTTATTTGAATAAATACTACTAAGTATAAGAACTCACAAGTGTAATGATTAATAAAGAAATACATCTAATAAGCAAAACAAGTTATACATAACGGATTGTTGCATCGTGGTAGACTAAGGATTCATCATTCATATATTGCTATCTAATGTACCAGAATAGATAACACCATTATTTCTTATCCAAATCATGAAATGATTAAAGAAATAAAATATCCATTCATAAATAATAGAAATCCAGAACTAAACGTTCTTTCTAAAATAAGGGGTACATAAAGCAATAACTTGAAATGAAATCCTAAAACTACTGAAAGCAGATAAATGTCTTCCACTGCAACCGCTGCTACCCCAACAGCTTCGCCCATGTAGACTCGAACTCTTCTTCTCTAAGTCGCCGGGTTTTCTGGAACCCCTGCATTCAAGAATGCACATACCGTCAGTGGTTCCATATCTACACACCAGAATTCTGGTAGATAATACCGCTGACTATGTTTTTACGACTAAAGAAAAATTCGTACCTTTGAGAGGACATTCAGACTTCCAGTGTCCAGACTTATTGCATCGAAAGCACTTGCCTCTTGGCTTTGCAGCCCCCACTCGTGGTCCACTCCTCTTGGCACCACTGGGTTTCCAGGCTTGCTTCCTTTTCTTGCCCCTACCTCCAACAACTTTCAAGCTTTTGGACTTGGTAGCTACAAGAGCTTGAGACTTGCCCTTCTTGTAGATCCCCTCTGCCGCCTTTAGTTTAGTCAGGAGTTGCGCAAGAGTATAAGATAGTTTACCCATATTATAGCTCATACGAAACTGCTCAAAACTAGGGGCCAGAGACTGGAGTATGATGTCGACTTGCGTCTCAGCATCAATAGAAGCTCCTAGGACCTCAAGTTCATTCAACAAACTCATCATCTTAAGAACGTGCTCCCCAACGGGCGTTCCTTCAGACTGAGTAGTCGATATGAGGACTCTCATGGCTTCTTGCCTAGCCGCACGATCTTGCTCCCCAAACATCTCCTTGAGGTTAAACATCATATCATAGGCAGTGTCCATCGGCTGATGTTGGGTTTGGAGTACATTTGACATGGAAGCCAAAATATAACACCTAGCCATTTCATCAGCCTTTTTCCACTTCCGATATGCCAGTTTTTCCTCATCAGTTGAGGCAGCCGTGGGCTCGGCAGGGCACACTTCATGGAGTACATACTTGTACTCCTCAGAAGTTAGGACAATGTCTAAATTTCTCTTCCAATCAATGTAATTGGGACCAGTGAGCTTATGCTCCTTGAGTATCACAGAAAGTGGGTTCATAGCTATTCTCTAAACCTATAAGCACATTTAAACAAACAATCAATTTAATATCCGATATTATCTCCCTCAAATAATATCATTAAATTACTAATTACATCTAAAATCCCATCAGGTAAGGCAAGCCACGTTCGTGTGGACGTTTACCCACCCAAATGATTTAGCAATTAGATTTGCTTCGGTCGTACATCATTATAGCGTTACTTCGTTGGGAAGAATACTATAAAGCGTACCTAAGTGTAAACCATTACTCAGTACTAAGGTGAATCATTTGGAATTGCTACGTCACCGCAAGCCACGTTAGTGTGGACGTTTACGATAACTCACAATCCTTCACAATTCCCTATAAACGTCTACATCAACTATTTCCAAAAATCCCATTCAGCATAGCAAGCCACGTTCGTGTGGACGTTTACTACACCAAAAGACTTTTATAGTTGACTCCCAATTACTTGAACCATTCGATTTTCGTAAATCAAGACGCGGAGAATCATAAGTGAAACTCGAAGTTTCTAACCAGTGATTCACCATGCGAACAACCCTATCTCTCATTAGATGAGGGAGCCGAGCAGACAAACGATCCATCTTTAAAAGAATGGTACGAATGTCTCTAATTTGTGTCATTCACATGACCAAGTGGCTTTGGCTCCATTCCACTCCCCGGGGTGAGAATGAGTCGACTTGAAGTCAGTTTCAGAAAGACAAATTAGGCATTGTTTGATAAACTTAATCAATGTTTCTTGTAAAAGGAATTACAAGAATTCTCCTCCAATGACATATCTATATGAACTTCGAAAGCTCATAAATGTCACCAAGAGAACAGTAATGGAGACCATGGGAATGTTTCCATCCCCGCTCCCACTTAGCTTTTTATAACAAAGGGATACGCTATCTAATGCATAATTAAACACATAAGCATGCATACAAGCAATAAAGCACATATCACATAGTCAAAATAATGCTAGAAAATTATTTTCCGACTATCATGGCTTTATTCCATCTCCGTATGCGTCTTCTAGTCTTCAGTCTTCGTTCTTGAATGCTCCATGTGACGAGAATATTAATCCCAATATTTAAATCTATTTATTTTTAATAAATCCAAAAGATACTTAATTCGAAAATTAAGTCAATCGAATAAATCAAAAATAAAATTAAATATTATTAATATTTTTTATTTATTTATTTTCCTATCTAATTCTATTAAATCTCTAGAATAATCTATCCAAGTAAAACTTGGAATATTCTAGAAGACTTCTATAATAGAATAAGGAAATAAAATAAATTAGGACTCTTCTACTTTCCAAGATTAATTAATTTCCATTACTATGAAAATTCCCATAAAATAGAAATAATCAATTAGGAAATAAATCAATCCTAAATTAACTTTTATTCCTTTCCAATTCTATTAAATCTCTAGGATCCTATTCCAACTAGAACTCGGAATACTCTAGAAGACTTCCATAATAGAATAAGGAAATAAAATTAATTCTAATTAATTCTTTTCCTAATCCATGAGAATTCCCAAAAATAGGAAAACTCAATTAGGAAAACCGAATTAATTAGGAAAGTGAATCTTTGGTAGGAGTAGCATGGGTTGGGGATCCCCACACCACCCCCACCGCCGACCACCACCATCACCGGGCACCACCACCGCCGCCCCTTAGCCACGCGCCACCACCACCGGTGGCCGGCGTGGCCGGAAGCCCTAGCGGGCAGCCCCATGGCGGGGTCGATCGATCCTCATGGGGATCGATCATGGGGATGATCGACCCCCCCCACCCGGTTTTTCGTCCTCTTCGTCTTCTTCGTCACACGTGTTCTCCGGCGGTCGTCTCGGCATCGATCCAACGTAAATAAATTACAAGAATTTAAATTACACTATCCGGTATCGATTCTATACATGAAATCGACCCTATACATTTTCCGGAAAACATAGAACGTAATAATAAATCCTAAATTCGGTCAACCCCCGAATTTTTACTATTACAAACATTCAACCACACAAAACGAATCTCGACATGTCCGAGAGTTTAATAAACGAATAATCATGATAATTAATTAACACAATAATTAAATCCAACCATGATAGCCGGAAATCCCTGCAAGGTAGAACAATAATCGAACATATACATGAACACGAAACCAAACGCTCTGATACCAATTGCTGGGATTCGATGTCCCGGGCTATCAAAAAAAAATATGCGGAACCGATAACCCGACCGAAACCCCGTCTTTGGAGACCGCGAACGCGAACCACCGTACGACCCGAGGCTCGACCGAGCACCGCACGGGCGAACCCGCGCGCCCAGCCGAGCCCCCGCACGGGGCTCGCGATCGCTCTCGTAGCGATCGCTGGGGATGCACAAGGCATCCCCGGGGCTGCTCGTAGCAGCCCCGCAGCGAGTCAGGCGACTCGCTGCTCGCAAGGGGCAAGCCCCGCACGCATCCGCTGCGGGCGAACCCGCAGCACGTACGGGGTCGCTGCGGGTGACCCCGCAGATTACCCGCGATCGATCCGAGGATCGATCGCACCCCTCGGCTCCAGCCGAGGGTCCTTCGCGCCACGCACCTCCGACGAGGGTAGCCGGGATCCGCCGCGGCACCAGCCCGCGGCATCCCGACGATCGACGAGGGTCGATCGTCCATCCCCGGCGTCCAGCCGGGCCCCTTCTCGTCGTGCGTCGCGGCGGTCCGAACCCTAGGGTTCGACCGCCTCTTCGATCCTCGCCGGGGATCTCGAATCCCCGTCCCCGAGGTTCGTCGTTTACCCGGATCGTCTTGTTCATGTATATATCACGATTAACGAACACATAATCAAAGAGGGGTTTATGATTATATTACCTCGATTCGTTGTACGGAGAAACGAATTAAACGTTGATGACCTTGCGATCTTCCTACGTATTCCTTGCACCTCGTTCGAACGTCGTGTGGGCGACGATCTATCGAACTCCTATGGATCTCCTTCAACTCTCTAGAACTATCAACTATTGATATTCTTGTCTTATTCAAGGTTTTTAATTATGAAGGCCATGTAGTTCTTTTATAGGCTACGTAGGGGATCATAAGGAGGTGGAATATTGGGCTTCTAATATTGAAGATTAAATTGAGCCCAATGCTCAAGTCCATTAATCCTTATCAATATTAATTAATTTATTTTCCACTATATAAATTAATTGCACTCCCAATATTAAACCATATTATATCAAATAATATTTCTCCGGTAGTATTATTTATTCCGTGTATTTAAGATTTAAATATCCATGAATAAATTTATTTATTGCTCAATAAATTATATTCATCTCTTGTATCCGAGAGTAGTACCATTCATCCTTAATTATTGTGTGGAACAAATCCACTCATGAGGTTTACACAATAATTCCTTATGAACTCATCTCGGGGATATTATCAACCCTTCCGGGATACACTTTCCCGTCAAGTATTCACGGCATGTCATATATAAAATATAGCGACCCAACTTAACCGGTAATTAACCCAATAATTAAATCGGTTAATTCCTTTGGAAAATCAAAGTCTCTAATATTAAATATACACACCCGCAATAGTATCGGGGATTAAGAATAAAATACTCTGAGATTTAAATTGATTATCCAAGGCAATCCTAATCAATAAATCTCAAGCTATCCGCCCAATACACCAAGTGTACAAGTGTGATAAAATAATTAAGATAAATTATTTTCTCTCTCACACAACGACTATACCGATGGATTGGTGCATGTCCATCTAGGTCGTGAGCATCTGTTTGATTAAATACGAGTAACCGATAGTATGATCTTCTGTGTGCCCATGCAACACCATACTAACTACAACGTATAAAATCCAGGACTATATTTTGCATAATTAATTAATAATAATTAAATGCAAATAATTGTTTCTTAATTAAATAGGTTAAATGCTATGACCGGGAGTTTACCGATACTTAAATCTAGACATTAAGTACACAACTCCAACACGGTAGTCGCGCGGATGCGACGCGGGGACGGCACGGGTCGTGTGCGGGGAGAGTCGGGCGAGTGGCGGGGCTCTCAGCTGGACTCGTGTGTCACGGCTAGAGCGCAAGGGCGCGACTCGGGCTGTGCTCGGGCGTTCCTTCGGCGTCTCTCGTCTAATCAGGTTTCACCTCGTATAGGTAATCCAACTTACGTATTGCACTAAAAATACGTAAGGGAGAATACGACGGGAAAAACGGGCCGGAAAAACGGTGCCGGAATCAGATTCCGGCAAGGGGAGGCGACTGCCGGCGGCGACACTAGGCGGCGGCGGGCGGCGGCTCCGGTTGTCGGCGGTCCTTCGAGGGAGGCGGCCGAGGGGTCGGACGAGAGGGAGAGAGGAGAGAAAGTGAGGCTAGGGTTTTGAGCTCTTCACTTGGTGTGTTAATTCTCATGCCTATGGAGCTCCTTTTATAGGTGAAGAAAGGAGCTTGTTGGGCTCAAACCCTAATGGATCGGATCCATTAACCCTAGCCGGCCCAATCCATTAGCCGTCATTACGTTTCTCCAAAATTGACAATCAATTTCATCTCCGAAAAATATAACGATTATATTTTCTTTCTCGTTTTAATTTTCTCATCAATATGAGATAAAAATAAAATTTTCCAATTTCACAAAATCGGAAAGCCCATTTCAGGGGTACTGCTAAATCGGGAAATTTCCCAAAATAGAAAGTGTACACCATCGTGTCCGTTTTCTTTAGCTCAGTATTATTTCCAACTCATAATCACAATTATGAATCTCGGATTCAATCATATTGACCTCCGACTATATGTACTTAATTAACAGTTAATTAATATATGATCGTATTCAAGGATCGGTTTACACGAGAATGTGACCCTCAGTGGTTCAGGTGTATAACTAGCCGTGGGCTCACAACATATTGTGATTCGAACAACATTTTGTTCTTATTTCAACTACTCCCAAGAGTTTTAGATTAATAATCATATTATTTAATCTCCGAACAAGTCGGTGCCCAACGAATCAGTGACGAGCGTCTAGCAGCCACGCTTCACTAATTCCCTAGATACAAATGAAGTGCCTGCAAGAACCTTGTAATATAGTTAGCGTACAGTACGATCCCTCCGATACATATGTCCCGATCAAACTAGAGATATTGGTTAATCGAGATCTCTTGTTGAGTTTGATAACTGTGCGTACGTTCTAGGTTTCGTAAAATCCATTCGTGATTGATTCAGAGAAACACATTTCTCTAATCACCTCACTATTCAACTCTGGCCAGAGATTCCGGGACTACGAACCATCAGAACACACAGGGCATCCATGATCTATATCAAGCGATCAGATCCCCTACTACCATGCACAGACTTCACATCAGATTTCGAACTGCACGAACATTGTCTCCTTTTTCGACTTACTCCCTTTCCAGGGAATCAGAGACACGTCACGATACAGCTAGTCCTCTGATGAAGTCACAGTGATGTCTGAGTCTTAAGGATTAATTGTGTACAACTATATTATGGAATTCTCTACTCGATCAGTGATAACCACTTAGAGATTCCAGGGAGAGGGGGTTCAGTGAACTCATCAACAGTGAGCACCCACTCAAGTATGTCGATGTCCCAACACCGAGGCTCGAGATTAGCCCACATACACTAAGTGCTAGTCTCAAGGGGGAAAGGCCGGGTATCCTTGTTATTGGCGTAACCCATCGACTAGGAACTGAGTTTGACCAGTTACGTTGCGTTAACAGAATTATCTCTCGGTTTCCACAAAACCGAATTCATACAACATGTGTAACTGTAAAGAACTATATCTATGATTCAACATTGGGAGCAGATATAGTATATGCCATTAATATAGGTTTCATTAATTAACGAAATAAACCGTTATATAACGGAATACGGTTAACCGCTCGGCCAACCGTTGGCTCGCTGGTCACCTATTCCAACAGTTGTATGGTAGAGATATGATTCAGTCTCAGTAAGAAGCTCCAAGTGATGATGATGAGGAAACTGAAGTTGATGAGGAGCCTATGGTCAGTGATGGCTATCAACTTGCTAGAGACAGGGAGAGAAGGGTGATTCAACCTCCAAAAAGATATGCACAAGCAGACACAATCTCTTATGCTCTTCTGGTGGCTGAGGATATAGTTAGTAATGAGCCTAATTCCTATTCTGGGGCTGTGGGTTGCTCTGAAAGGGATAAATGGATTCTAGCTATGCAGGAAGAGTTACTATCTTTGGAAAAGAATCATACATGGGATATTATTCAGAGGCCAAAAAATCAGAGGGTGGTGGGCTGCAAATGGATCTTTAAAAGGAAACAAGAAGGTTCTGGTATCAGGTACAAAGCAAGGTTAGTTGCTAAGGGTTTCACTCAAAAGGAGGGAGTTGATTTCAATGAAATATTTTCCCCAGTGGTGAAGCATTGTACAATCAGGATTCTTTTGGCCATTGTTGCTCAGTTTAATCTTGAGCTCCAACAGATGGATGTTAAAACAACTTTTCTTCATGGAGAGTTGGAGGAAAAGATCTATATGAGGATACCTGATGGTTTAGAAGGCAGTTCTGATATGAACAAGGTTTGTCTGTCTGATGAATAAATCCTTGTATGGTCTCAAACAAAGTCCAAGACAGTGGTATAAGAGGTTTGATAGCTATATGCTAGTTATTGGCTTTGTGAGAAGCAAGTTTGACTATTGTGTGTATATGAAAATCAAGACTGGAAAGGTTGTCACCTATCTACTGCTCTATGTGGATGATATGTTGATTGCTAGTTGTTCCAAGTTTGAGGTGGAGTCTTTGAAGAGGTTATTGAGTGCTGAGTTTGAGATGAAAGATCTTGGAGATGCCAAAAGGATTTTGGGAATGGATATTTCCAGAAACATGACCACTGGTACCTTGTTTTTGTCCCAAACCTCTTATATTGAAAAGGTTCTCAAGAGATTTTATATGCATGAGGCCAAGTCAGCCACTACACCTCTTGGAGCTCACTTTAAATTCTCTATGGATTAATCCCCAAAGAATCAGTCAGATGAAATAGCTATGAGTAAGGTTCCATATGCTTCAGCTGTGGGGAGTGTGATGTATGCTATGGTTTGTAGCAGACCTGATCTTGCCTATGCTTTGAGTTGTATTTCCAGATACATGGCAAATCCTGGAAAATCACACTGGGAAGGAGTTAAATGGGTATTGAGGTATTTGAGAGGCAGTTCTGGTCATGGTTTGATGTTCAGAAAGGTGAAGAGCTCTGGGGATGCTCTAATTGGATATGTAGACTCTGACTATGCTAGCAATGTTGATACCAGAAAGTCACTTACAGGGTATGTTTTCACTTTGTTTGGAAGTGCTGTGGTCTGGAAGGCTTCTCAGCAGTCTGTGGTTGCTTTGAGTACCACTGAGTCTGAGTATATTGCATTGACTGAGGCTATTAAAGAGTTTATATGGTTGAGAGGTTTGATTGAAGAATTTGGAGTTCTGCAGGATAGAGTATCTGTTCATTGTGATAGTCAAAGTGCAGTGCATAAGGAATAGAATTATATTATATTAAATATAATTCTAATTTTCCTAAATAAGGAAACAAAATTCCTACGGATTCGAGTCATATTTTAACAATCTCCACCTTGACGAGAAACCGCGAAATCCCATCGCTCATGTGAAATCACATCACATGTAACACAAAGCCGCGAAATCCCATCGCGCATGCGAAATCTCATCGCACATCAAACCATAAAGCGAAATCACATCGCCCTCAATAGTCTCGTCCCTCGTCTTCCTCCAAATGCCCCAACGGGCCTAGTTCCTAGAAGTCTGGACCATCAAAGGTCCCCATGAATCGGAACGTACATACCCGAGTGTCTTCTTCGAATTGTGAGCCCAATTCGAGATATACCCTCTCGACCGCTTTCCAAGCGCACATGGCTCACCAGGTTTAGAAATACTCCATAGATCGAGAAACACTCGATCCTTCTTGTCGACTTTCCTCACATGCCCAAGCCGCACATGGTCTAGTCGTGTAGACTCTTCACCCGAGAGCCTAGTTTTTCCCACGGTTACTTCGTTCACCGCTTCATCTTTAATCAGCTTGGTCACTCCGGCCTTACTTGGTTGCGCGCCTCTAAGCCGGATAGACTCTTCTACCAAGAGTCGGGTTTCGGCCCCGGTTACTTCCTTCACCGCGCCTTTTTGGAGGACATAAGGTCGTCTCGCCTTTTCGTCTCCTCCCAACACTACCAAAGCCTCTTCGGTAGCCTCATAAACTCCACCTTCTCCGGTGTAGCTTTTATCAACCTCGATTACTTCTTTCGCCGAGCTTCCATCGAGGACATAAAGGCGACTCGCCTTTCTCTTTCCTCGCAATATTACCAAACCACCTTTGGTAACTCTTAAAACTCCACCTTTACAAGTGAGTTTATAGCCCTTCATATCAAGGGTACTCAAGGAAATCAAATTCCTCTTCAAGTCAGGGACATGTCTTACCTCGCCTAACGTGCGCACCGTGCCATCGAACATCTTCAAGCGGATATTTCCAATCCCTTCGACCTTGCACGAGGTGTCATTAGCCATGAACACCGCACCATGCTCCAAAGATTCATAAGTCTCGAACAACGACCGGTCCGGACACATATGAAACGAGCAACCCGAGTCTAAGATCCTATCACCACAAAAGTTGGAGTTCTCGCCTAGAGCCATTAGTAGTTCTCCATAGAAATTCCCATCTACTAATCCAACGTCACCGGAATTCCGATTACCGGAATTATTGTTGTTGCTCTCCTTTTTCTCCCACGCGTAGCACTCCGACTTTATGTGTCCCTTCTTCTTGCAATAGAAACACTCCTTATTCCCGTGTCGCGACTTCGAATTCCCCGAGTCGCTCCCTTTATCACGGTACTTCTTTTGGACGCTAAGTCCTTCACCCACATCGGGCATACCATCCTTGTTGGACTCCATCCTTTGTACGTTTTCCCTTGACGAGAGAGCCGAAGTTACGTCTTTAAACGTGAGACTATCTCGTCCATAGAGAAGCGTGTCCCGAAAAGCCGCCATGGAGGGGGGTAGCGAGCATAACATCCAAAACGCAAGATCATCATCTTCGATCTTCACGCCAATTTTCCCAAGGTCAGCTACACGCTCCTTGAATCTCGCTACATGGTCTTGAATCGACGACCCCTCCGCCATCTTGAGGAAGTAGAGACTTCTCTTCAAGTGATGCTTGCTGGACACCGTTTTCTCAACGCACATCGATTCCAACAACTCCCATAATTCCTTTGCGGTCTTCGCCTCCGTCGTTTCCTCAGTCAACGAATCCGAAACATGAAGCCCTATGGTCGCCATAGCCATCTGATCGAGCTCCACCCACTCGTCATGCTTCATGTCTTTCGGCTTGTTGTCAATACCAAGTAGAACAATCTCTTGCTTAAGAGATCTGAGGACTAACCTCATCTTGTATTGCCAAATAGGAAACCTCGTGTTGAGACTTAAATTCGGTAGATCGTACCTCACGCTCGCCATCGAAACCAAAGCTCTGATACCACTTGTTGTAGAACGACGATGTATAGTACGAACAATATGCGGAACCCCGAATATAACTCAACAATAAATAAAGAAGGAGACAAGAAAAGAAGACAAGGAATTTACGTGGAAACCCAAATCGGGAAAAACCACGGGAGGAACGACGAGAACTTTCACTATAATATTGCCTCACGATTACAAGGATTGATATCCACTCTAAAACCCTCTAATCTCACACAATATTATCTCTCTCTATGATGGTATTAACTTGTGTTAACTCGTGTTCTAATTGTGTCTATGGAGATCCCTATTTATAGGTGTAGAAAACCCATAAATTAGGTTACCAATAGGAATAGGAATAAACCCTTTTTCCTAATATATGACTCCTAAATCCATAAGGAATAGAATTATATTATATTAAATATAATTCTAATTTTCCTAAATAAGGAAACAAAATTCCTACGGATTCGAGTCATATTTTAACAGTGGTTTTTTGACTCAGTGGTTTTCGGAGTAGTTTGGGCATGGCCAGAGGTTCATGTGGTATATTGTGACTTGTGTGAACTGTGGTTTACATGGTTACTTCAGAGAATTTGAATTTGAGGCATGGAGTTCTTGGAATTCATTTTCTGGTTTTATAGTGACTTGGTGTTTCTTAGTTAATGGTGGTGTTTGAGGCATGGTGGTGTGCTGTGAAGTCACATTACATGTATGGAGTGTGTAGGTTCTGGTATTTGAAGTTGTGGCTCAGAAAATCTCATTTTGAGTACTTGGGTATTTTTCTGAAAACCAGTTTCTGGCTTGCTGTGGTTTCTACTGGTTTGTAGAGGTTGTGTTTGATGAAAATCCATGGTCTATAGCTTGTTGGAAAGAGGAGAGTGAGAGGAATCTGGATTGATCACTATATGGTTCTGAATCTTGGTTGAGCTTCAAAGATTTGAGTTCAAAGTTGGCATTTCAGTTTCTGAGTTCAAGAACAAAGGTCAGTTTTTGATTCTTGCTTATGGAGGTGATCAGGTGTTAATCTCTTGGTGTTTGATGCTTGCTGGAGTTGCAAATGTTGTGTAAGGTGGAGATTTGTTGAAATGTACACAAAATTTGGATTCTAGAAGTGTATTTATTCAAAAACGGACGCAGGGGCAAAGTGGTCTTTTTCAACCATTTGAATCTGCCGCCAAGTACTAAAACGACGCCGTTTCAGCTTAAACGACGTCGTTCCTCCTGGGCAGCTCATGTTAGCATGCTAACTTGTTCGATCGATCCCGCACGTGTTTGTGAATGGAAATCTGAGATTTCAAGTACCCCGCACTCCTCGCCAGCTCACGCACAACATGACGTCCACAATTTCTGTTAGAAATCTGTGGTGTGGATTCGCCTAAATCAGATTGATCGTAGGGTTCATATGCCACAAGGATTTGGGGTTTATCGCGTGTGTATATGTAAATGCAATTCACGTGTTGTGTGTGATCTAGAACAGGAACTGAACTCATTTCGATAGCCTTGAGAGCTTGAATAATACCAGAGCACCTCCTTCTTCCCCGAGCACGTAGATCGATTTTCTATCGATCGAAGCTCGTAAAATACTTTGTCATTTCGCGTGATTTCAATTGCGTTGAGTTCCTGTGAGTTCGTAGATACTTTTAGGACTCTTAAATCGCATGTTCGACGTAGGATCACGATTTCACCATTGTTGACTCGAAGCTCGTTTTTGAAGCTTTTGATCTCACTCGGCTCGATTGTTCGTTTGTTCTTGTCGAATCCTCAACACTTCATTATGCGATGAAGGTTATCATGAATTGTGGGAAACAATTACTCGAGTAACAAACACAATGAGTGCAATATATGAAAAATCCATCAAAGGTGACGAAGACAAAGATCCTTCTCAAAATACTGAGAAGCACCACTTTGGCGTGTGTGATCCATTGATATCAAAGACTAAAGGATCAGAGGGTTTTCATTCCAAAAACAAGTCACGACGGTGCTCTAAATGCAGGTAATTGTTTTTCCATTAATTTAATTTGAATATTTGGAAGTCATATCATGTTTTGGTTTATTGATTAAATGTTCTAATGGTGTAGATTTATTTTGAAATATGTGTAATTTAGGTGATTCATTGCAATTATGATTCTGTAAGTGGCATGTGTGTTTCATGGACTTATTTTTCTGTCATTAATTTAATAAAACATCAAAGTTAGTATATTTTTCAGATATTTTAAAATCGCAAATTTATAATTTTGTGATGTTTAATTAGGTTATCAGGACACAACAAAGCAACATGTCCGAAGACACAATTCAAACCGGATGGTGAAAGCTCATTGATGGACGATTAAGAGGTTAAAGTGTTCACTGTGCAAGTACTTTTATGAACTATTTAAAGAATTAAATATTGTTTCGTCCAAGTGAACCACGGTTTGGTTAATGAATTGTTATTTGTGTTAATAGGTGAAAAGAGATTGTTTTGGAGATAACCATTTTGTTGTGTAGACCGGAAAATGGGCATCGTATTTGGTTATGCCGTGGGCAGTGGCGGACCCACTGCAGGCCCAGTGGGGGCCATGGCCCTCACTGAAATTTTAATTTTTGGCTCATAGTATTAAGTAAAAAATCAACCCATTACATGTATAGGGTAATTTATCCTATTAGTAAGCATGCGGCCCCCACCGAAATGTTTAGTTTTTTCTAATGTATAATCCTAATACAGTATAAATCCCTTAATAGTCAATATAATGATATACTAACATTATTAAAAGGTACTCCAAACTCCATAATTTTCAAACGTTTATTAAATTTTGTTATAACTTAAACTTTATAATTCAGTAAATATTTTAGTTTGTATATACTTTTATTGTAAATGCACTTATATTTTTGTTTATATCAATATATATATTATTTTTAAAAAACAATGAATAATTATATTTTTTATAGAAAATTGTAAAATAATTTTAAATATAATTTTATTCATATTTTTTACAATTATATTAATTTTTCCAAATCATGAACATATTTCAACATTTATTGTTATGAAAAAATAAATATTACATATATATGTCACAAAAAATATAAATACATTGGTTTTCTATATGTTGTAACTTAGTATGCATGCTTTTAATAATTTATTTGAATTTAGGCCCCACTGGCTTTAAATCCTGGGTTCGCTCCTGCCCGTGAGGACAACAGTTGTATACTAGTTTTTTTAGTTGGAGTTCTTTGATTTTGCATGAATGAGATTTATGTTTCAGACTTTAAATATTGATATACATTTTTTACATGCTAAGTAAGTCGTATTCTTTTCAAAAATTCTATGTTTATGTGTGAAGTGGACTAAATGGTTTATTCAGAATTTCTGAGATCTTTTCTTTACATGTTTGTTGGTAGGTCTTGTGGTACAAAATGTTGTAAGGATGAGAGTGGTGAAATGTAGATTAAAAATGAAAGCTTAGAGATTGTGGGACTTGTTGAAAGTAGCATGGAATAACATAGGTCATTGACAATATTGTTCATTAAGCCTCTGGGAGTTGTTTTGAACAACTGAAAAACGAGAGAAAAAAATA
Source organism: Euphrasia confusa (assembly GCA_954870475.1). Classification (NCBI taxonomy): domain Eukaryota; kingdom Viridiplantae; phylum Streptophyta; class Magnoliopsida; order Lamiales; family Orobanchaceae; genus Euphrasia; species Euphrasia confusa. The sequence continues at coordinate 21,696,215 of OX940966.1, forward strand.
AACAAAGTGTTTGCAAATGGCCCATTAAAGCAAGAGGATCTAAACACTACAAAAAAGTCGCGGATCCCCTACGGGGATCCCCTACGGCTAGAAGCCCGTAGGGACGCCCCTACGGCGTCCCCTACGGGAGATACCATATTGAAATCCCCTACGGGAACCCCTACGGCTGTAGACGTAGGGGAGAATCCCGTAGGGGCTTCCCGTAGGGGCCTAGGCGGGAAAGCGCGCGCCTCATTTCCCTCCAACATGGCCTACGGGGTCCCCTACGGGTAGCCGTAGGCCATATTTCCCTACGGCTGTTGTCCCCGTAGGGGACGAGGCGCCAAGCCTTCCCTCCAATTAATTGGAGAAGCCCTACGGCAATGCCCGTAGGGGTCCCTACGGGAAGGCTCCCCGTAGGGGAGAATCAAAACGGCAGCGTTTTGACACTTGCTTCGTCCCCTACGGGAGTGGATGCCGTAGGGGCCCCTACGGGAAGATCCCCGTAGGGGATTAGTAAAACGACACCGTCTTGTATAATACTTATGCCCTACGGGCCCGTCGCCGTAGGGGATCCCGTAGGGGAGCCCTATATCAGAGCGGGCAACAGCAGAACACTCTCATTTCTTTTTTTTCACAGAGAGAAAGAGGGGCGGCGACTTGGAGGCGATTTTCGGCTACTTGGAGCTCCGTCCGGCGATTTCAAGCTACGAACACATCAATAGCTTTTATTCATAACATAATTTGAAGGTTAGATCTCGATTTCAACTTTTAATGGTTCGTTTTTTCAATTTCCAAAAAATTAGGTTTTGTTACAAAACATGATTTTCGGTTTGATTGAGTGGTTTATTGTTCTTATTGAGCTATTATGAGTATATGTATCATGTAATATGTTGATTTTGAGCTTGAATTGTTGATTTAGGGTTTTGGAAATTGTGATTTTTTTTCGATATTAGGGTTTTGGGGTTTTTGAACATTTGAATGTGTTTTGATTTGGGTTTTTTGGGTTTGTTTATTTATTTAGGTGTTTTTGATTTATTTGGAGAATTAAGATTTTTTAAAAAAATTATTGTGTTTTTTTTTAAGATTTTTGGAAAATGGTTAAGGGGCAGCTCTTGGTTTTTGATATTTTCGGATAGGAAATGACATTTTTTGCCAAAAGTTCAGTAGGGAGATCCCCAATAATTTCTCGATACGCAACTTTTTCGTTTATGGAATTTGGACTAAATCCTAAATCTTGAGGGTCAAAATCCCCGTTTGTGGACTGATTTTCGTAAAAACTTCAAGAGGCTACGTTTTTTAATTTTTGTGAAATTATTGTGTATTAAAATGTTTAGGACTCTAGTAAATATTTAGTAGTATTTGAATTAAAGTTAGTAGTATTTTGAATTAAAAAGTTAGTAGTATTTGAATTAAAAAGTTAGTAGTATTTTTAAAAGTTAGTGAGTAATTTTTAAAAAGTTAGTAGTATTTGCTACTATTTAAAAAGTTATATTTTCATTATGAAATTTATTTGTTGAAGTAGTAGTAATGGTTTTATTTTTTGAAGTAGTAGTTATAATTTTTTTTAAGTAATCGTAATGTTTTGATTTACATGAATTAAAAGCTTAGACCCGTTTGAGATTTAATATCGAACTTACCATTCGATATTGAATCTTGAATTGTCCCATTTTTGGACAGTTTGAGAATGTGATTATGATGTTCTTTGTTAGTTGATATGTGTTTCGATTATGGACTTATTTTAAGATTTGGTTAGTTATTTCTCTACGTTCTCGGGTACATTGAAACACGTGTACTTAGAGAACTGTAGGGAAGTGCTGCCAATTTTTTTAAGTCCATTCGAGACACTAACTAACAAAGAACATCATATCAAATTCTTGAATGGGATAGGACCCTTACCAATAAAGCAATTGCAACGCATATGTGCTGTCGAATTCATGTCAAAATCTCATTAACTTTTTTAAATGTGTATGATTGTTTACTATACTTTCTTAAATGTGTATGATTGTTTACTATATATTCTTAAATGTGTATGAATGTTTATTTTGTTTAAAGATTATCGTTTTAATTCTATAGAATGAACTCTGATCGTAATTGGATGTACAAACGGAGGGTTGGCGGTTATCTGTCTAAAGAGTTTTTGGATGGAATCGAGTCATTCATTGAGTTCGCAAGAAAAAATGCTGAATGGAAAGACGGTGATAAGTTGAAATGTCCTTGTAGTCGAAAGAGGTGTAGCAATATTAATTACTTGGACATTGAGACAATCACGCGGCATCTGCTGAAGCATGGGTTTGTTCCGGGTTATCACACATGGTTATTCCACGGCGAAGGCCATCTTTATGAACAAGTTCTGAATCAGAATGTGATCCCTGTTCCAAGCCAATCAAACATTCCGGCCGATCCAAATCCATACATCGATATGATCCGTGATGCTGCTGGTCCTTCATTTAATCAGTCTGAAACAGTTGAAGAACCACCCAATCCAGAGGCTCAAAAGTTTTACGATATGTTGAAAGCAGCGAATGATCCATTGTACGAAGGATGTGAAACTCATTCGAAGTTGTCTTTTGTTGCTAGAACGATGAATATAAAGTCCGAGTGTCACATCTCAGAGAAAGGTTACGACCTATACGGATAGTTGTTCAAAGAAGTGTTGCCCAAAGGTAACTTGGTAACTGAAAACTTCTACAAGAGCAAGCAACTACTTCGAGGCATGGGTTTACCGGTTCAGAAAATTGACACGTGTATCAATAACTGTATGATATACTGGGGAAGCGAAGACCGTGACAGAAAGAGTTGTAAGATTTGTGATCATCCGCGATTCAAACCAGTGAACTCGAACAATAACAAACGGAAGAAGACAAGCATACCGTACAAGAGAATGCATTATTTTCCTTTGACGCCCCGTCTGCAACGTTTGTATGCATCTAATGCCACAACTGCGGACATGAGGTGGCATGCCGAACATGTTGTCAAAGATGATATTATGCATCATCCATCAGATTCTATGGCTTGGAAGCATTTCAACCAAGAATATCCAGACTTTGCAGCTGATTCTCGAAATGTCAGATTAGGTTTATGTACCGATGGGTTTCAACCGTTTGGAAGTTTCGGTCAACAGTACTCTTCATGGCCCGTAATTGTCACACCTTACAATTTGCCACCGCATATGTGCATGAAAGACCAATACATGTTTTTAACCGTATTGATCCCAGGACCGAAAAACCCGAAGGACAAAATTGACGTGTTCCTACAGCCGTTGATAGCTGAATTGCTTAATTTGTGGGAAACCGGTGTTGTATCCTATGACATATCCAGAAAACAAAATTTCGTGCTTCGTGCTGCATTGTTGTGGACAATTAGTGATTTTCCAGCTTATTCGATGTTATCGGGTAGAAGCACTGCAGGTAAAGAAGCATGTCCCTACTGTATGGAACGTTCTGAAGCGTTCAGCTTACGATGAGTGGAAAACAATCGTGGTTTGATAACCACCGGAAGTTTCTTGAAGCCGATCACCCTTTCCGAAGGAATAAGGTAAATTTTAGGAAAAACAAAGTTGTCACTACTATCCCCCCTGCTCCGCGATCCGGGACTGAAATTCTTGCCGAGATTGATCGACTAGGTCTTCTGAAAGTGACTGAACCAGATGCAGCTCTAGTTAATGCTAATATTTTCAAGACTACCGGTTGGAAAAAAAGAAGCATCTTTTGGGATTTACCGTATTGGAGCACTAATCTCATTCGACATAATCTTGATGTAATGCACATTGAGAAAAATGTTTTCGATAATGTCTTTAACACAGTCATGAATGTGAAGGGGAAAACGAAAGACACACCGAAATCGAGAGAGGAGTTAAATGATTATTGCAGACGACCTGAGTTACAAAAGAATCCTGTAACTGGAAAATATCCTGCAGCGTGTTACTGTTTGGATAAAGTTTCCAAAACACAGTTGTGCGAATGGTTGAAGGGACTAAAATTCCCAGATGGGTATGCAAGTAATCTTGGGCGATGTGGACATGATACAGTTGAGATTGATCGGTATGAAAAGTCATGATTGTCACGTATTTATGCAGAGATTGATTCCAATTGCTTTTCGTGATTTGCTACCGCAACCAGTCTGGAAGGCGCTAACAGAGTTGAGTTTGTTCTTTAAAGAACTGTGCTCAAGGTCGGTAGGCACTCATGATATGATCAGATTGGAGCGCGAAATACCGATAATATTGTGCAATTTGGAAAGGATCTTTCCCCCGAGTTTCTTCGATTCGATGGAGCATTTACCTGTTCACCTGCCACACGAAGCCAGAATTGGTGGCCCAGTCCAATACAGATGGATGTATCCATTCGAGAGGTACCTTCGAAAATTGAAAAATAATGTAAGAAACAAAGCTAGAGTAGAGGGTTCGATCGCGAATGCTTATCTGATTGAAGAGACTGCTACATTCATGTCATTTTACTTTGAAGATCATGTGCCTACCAGAATTAACAGTTTGGGCAGAAATGAAACACATAATGACATTGAAGGAGAGCATGTTCGTGTCGATCGACTTTCGTGCTTCATAGAGCGGGGAGAACCTTTTGGGGGAGCACAAAAAAGGTTTCTAAACACGAAAGAGGTCGATGCAGCTACAATCTATGTGTTGTTGAATACCCCTGAAGTCGAAGATTATGTGAAGTAAGTTTCAAACTACAAATCGCACCTGAAGTATTAATCAATATGCTCTTTTACTAATAACTTATTAATCTTTACTATGTCTATGTGTGTAAAAGTATATACACAGAGATGGTGAAGCAACAGGACCCGAGAATCTCAGATGCGAGGCTCAATGAAAGGCTAGACAAAGAATTTGCCAGCTGGTTTCGAGAATATGTAAGTTTGTAACTTGTTACATTTTCAGATAATGAACTTCAATTACCCGCTAATTTGATCCTTAATCAAATCTGTAGGTTGCAGACCCGTCAAACAATGTTTTAAACGAAGACATTCGAAATTTAGCAATAGGACCATCTCCTTGCGTGACAGTATATCCCGGCTGTAAGGTCAACGGATATAAGTTTCACACTGCTGAATACGGGTCTAACAGAAAGTCGTCAAATATGGGTGTTTGTATTCGAGGAAGTAGCTACTCCTCTGAAGATGATGACTACTATGGACTTCTAAACGAAGTTTTATATCTCGACTACACGGGAATGGTTCAAAATAGAGCCCTGATGTTCAAATGTGAATGGTTTGACCCTACACCAGCAGGCACGAGACTAGATCGGCGATACAGACTGGTCGATATCAACCACAATCGACGTTTCAGAGGCTACGAGCCATTCGTTCTGGCATCACAAGCTGAGCAAGTTTATTACTCAGCTTACCCAAGTACTCGTAGAGAGAATAAAGACTGGTGGGCAACATATAAGATAAAACCAAGGGCTTCCATAGAATATATTGAACATTTGTCAGACTCTTTTCAAGAGGAAATAATTGAAGATCACGTCCCGGTACAAGCAGACGATGTGTTGCTTTTGTTAACAAATCCAAATATCAATCAAGAAGTCACTGAGATGCTAGAGGATGCTGATGCACTAAATGATGATAGTGATGATTTAGGATCGTTTGATGAGGATGATGATAATATAGTGTCATCCTCAGGTAATATTGGAATGATGTGTAATATTGTTGTTAAATATGTTTGTAAATTAATATTATTGTTGTTATTGTATATGCAGATGGCGGGTCGAGGTAAACGTAGAGTTGGAGGTGGAGGTGGAGGTGTTCATAGACTGAGTGATCGTGATGGCGATGACGACACCCTCATGCAGTCTCCTTCTTCTGGGAGTGTTCCTCCGACTCCTTCTTCTGGGAGTGTACCTCCTACTCCTGATGCTGATCTGTCTCCTATTGCTACTCCTCCGAGTGCAGATGCATCTTCTTCAGCTGCTCCCCCTCCTATCGAGATTTATCCAGAGGGAGGGACGTAAGTATAATTTTATTTGAATGTTAGTAACTGTTGATTTTATCTTTTGTTAATAATGTCTTTTTAATGTAGTTTTGTGGCTCGCAATAAGACGATCGTTGCATCGGTGCTCCGAGAGATTATTGAGGCTCGTATCCACCCAGATGGATACACTCTTTCTAAGGTCCCTAAGAGTCATCAGGAGATTTATTGGACCGAGTTTCAGGTACGTGTGTTGATATTTTATTGTAGCTCGTATATATTTTATCTAACGCTTTGATTTTACTAACTGTATTTATTTTGTCTGTTTTGAAGCGTCGCTTTACTTGGGATAGGAGCAGGTTCACTATTGCTGAGATCTATAAATGGTTCAGAGCAGTGTTGATGAGGAGGTACAGCAGCCGCGTGAGCGAGTGGCGTCAGACCTGGAGGGAGAGTAAGAGGAAGCCGAACTGTGTGCCCGATGAAGTGTGGAAGAGGTGGTTGGTGATATTCGACTCAGCCGAGTATAAAGAGAGGTCTGAGCGTAACACAAAGAACCGGATGAGTGAGCCAGATGGGCCGGGCACCGGCATTTCAAAGGCCGCTGGAGGATCTCGATCGGGCGTCCGATATGCTTTGGACATTGTAAGTTTTGTAGTTATATATATTTTCATATTTTAAATTATATATGTACTTAATTATATATGTTTTCATATTTTGAAGGCTGAGGAGTTAGGTCGACCTGCGACAGCTTTGGACGTTGCAAAACGTCTGCACACGAAGAAGGACGGGACCCCGACATCTCAGCGAGCACATCAGCTCATTGTAAGTTTATAACGTTATTCTTTCGACTATTTCTAAATTTTTGTTTTAATTATTTTTAACTAATTAAAGATTTTCCTTTTAGGCTTCGGTTGAGCAGGCTCTTGAGGAGCGTCGAGCCTCTACGCAGGAGGAGCCCGATGTGGACGAGGTCTACCTGAGCGTCGCCCCGAAAAAGAAGAATAGGATCTTCGGAACGGGCACCTTAGCCAAGGTTTGGATATTAATTTTTTCTTTATTCATAGAATCAACAAGTTATAATTGTTTACTTACGCTTCCGTCTGCTTCAGGTCTTTAGCAGCAGCTCCTCCTCATTTTCTTTGTCCTCCTCGTCTGGCCCGTCAGAGTCGGAGGAGCGCATCAGGCAGACTTTGAGAGAGGAGTTCGAGCAGAGGCAAAAGGAGACCGAGGAACGTCTTGCTCGAGAGCGAGAGGCTGAGCGCGAAGAACTTGATCGAGAGCGAGAGGCTGAGCGCGCTGCTGATCGTGCCGAGTTACAGAGGGGGTTCGCTGCGAGCTTGAGAGAGATGGAGCAGCGTTTGCGAGATGAGATGCTAGGTCGACCGCCTCCCTGATCGTAGTTTATTATGATTTGTTTGTTTAAATTCATATTTTAGCTGTGTTTGAATGATTTTGGATGTTTTTGAATGTTGTTGAATGATGTTGTATGTTTTCTGAATGATTTTGTATGTTTTTGAATGATTTAGTTTGTTGAATGAATTGGTATGATTCTGAAAAATTGAGTGCAGGTTTGGGGTAGGAAAACAAAAATTAGCCTGCCCCTTTTTTTTGAAATTCCCTACGGGAGGAGCCGTAGGGAACAATACCAGACGTCCCCTACGGGAGGAGCCGTAGGGGACACCCTTCCAAGGTCCCCTACGGGAGGAGCCGTAGGGGACACCCTCCCATGGTCCCCTACGGGAGGAGCCGTAGGGGACACCCTCCCATGGTCCCCTACGGGAGAAGCCGTAGGGGACACCCCTACGTCCGCCCCTACGGCGTCGGCGTCGGCCTGCCCTACGGGAAGGATGGGCGGGAAAAATGAATCTCCCTACGGGGACCCCTACGAGCTCCCCGTAGGGAATGTCCCCTACGGCTATTATTTCCCGTAGGGATTTAGCTCCCTACGAGGCTAACCCCTACGTTCAAATCCCGTAGGGGATGCCGTAGGGGATGGCCTTCCCTACGGGGATCCCTACGGGAATAGCCGTAGGGATTTCGCTGTTTTTTTGTAGTGAAACACTAAAAATGGCATAGAATTATAGTTACACAACTTCAAACACTTATTAAAAAAATGTGTTAAGCTATTTCTTCTTTGCAAAAATTTCACGTTGACACAGATTTTATAGAAACTTCACGGAATATTCTGTTTCTACTGAGGAAGTTTGAGATGGCATGCCATACATCACTGGAAAGCCCTAGAGTTCTATGTTTCAACAAAAAAAAACGGTGATAAAAAATATTATCTCTACAGTAAGTTATGATCGTTTGATTGAAGTGCTGTCAAGATGATTTCACTCTCGAGAGTTGATGCAGGGTGGTCCGCGGGTTTTCTCCCTCCAGATTGGGCAGTCCGCGGGGCAGCCTGACAAATTTTGTTATCGCATCCTTCCTTCTCGTGGTCCGCGGGCTTGGATGCGCATATTGCTCAGTCCGCGGCCTCAACATCTTCCTCGCACAATTTTTCGATTCTCGTCATATCTTTTCCGTTCGAACGCCGATTGGCGTGATTCAAAATTCTATGGATTCCCGACTTCAAGATCTTTCCAACCGTGTATGGAATGAACCACGGTTCCGACCGAGCGATAGCAGTTTTATACTTGAAGTTATTGCTAATATGCTATCCCTCAATAATCGAACACCAATATATACAAAATACAATAGAAACGATCGTAAAATCGGCACTTCAGTCTTAAGAGTGAGCTATAATTATTGCTTAATTACATTTATTTTTTTGGTGAATTTCTTATAGAGTGAGAAGCCTATTTTTAACGTCTCCGCATATTTCATATTACTTCTATTATTTACGAGTGACACATGTTACTGTTATTTGCATTTCAGTTGACATTGAAAAGTAACATTTCTAGTTTAGAAAATCTTAAGAAAGCAGTAGTTTTTTTTTAGATATTGGACTATAAAACATGAAAAACAAAATAAAGATATATACCAAAAAAATCAACTAATTCTGCTTTTTAGTCCACAATCTTTCATTCCAAATAAAAAATCACTAAAAAAATTAAAGTAAATAAACCATCCACAATAGTTTAAGAGTTCTTGATCTTGTACAAAATATCTTCTTTGGATTGATTTGCATCATGGTAAAATATCTCAAGAGCCATACTCATTCTTTCTGAACTTGAATTTTCAATATGAAAATGCATCCCATCTCGTAACTTTTCATATAGTTGCATGAACTTTATCGTGAATACCCCACAATCTGAACTGCAAATAGTTAATATAACAATAACATTAATCAATAATCACGATTTAATAAAATAACATGTGAGTAATTAAAATATATTTAATACAAGTGTAACCAATACTAACCCATTGTTTTGTTGTGGTGCCCAATGAGCTATCTCCACAGGGAACTTTGAAATATTTTTTGTATAATATGTACCCAAACCAATCTCTAAAACCTCATGAAAACATTTAATCTTCAAAATAGTAAAGAAATTACATAGTGTTAAAGTGTTTTTTTGCGTAAAAAAGTAGGAAAAAAATATAATTTAAAAGTAATTACCACGTATTTAACGATTGATCTTCGATCGGTATAATCAATGGGCCGGAGTGAATCCATTATCTGAACTTCTTCTTTGATTATGTCCACAACACACAAGTACCAGTGATTCCCAGTATTTATTGGAATGAATATCTACATATTTATTAAACTTTAGCGTCAATGCATTTGTTCAATAATTCGAGTCACAGGCATTGGAATGTATAAATTACTTAAACGGCATACCTTTTCACAATTCTGAATATCTCCTCCATACTTGTCCTCGCGTAAATAGTTACGATAAATTTTGTCCGCATCATACATTTTGTTAATTATACATTGCTGATAAATAAATAAATTAGTATATAATTAAATAAATCAAATTTCAAGACAAATAATCAAATGACTTGCCGAAACATATGTTGGCATATACCATGATTTCAATATCTTTTCATAGTTACAATATCGATCATCTCATCTCAACATGGAAGCATACAAGTTTAGAATCTGTAAAAAAATAAATATCATAAATAATAAGGTTAAATATGAAGTAATATACTTCATGGAAGCATACAAATTTAGAATCTGCAAATAATTAAATATCATGGATCATAATTGTAAGGTTAAATATGATTTAACATACTTCTGCGCTTAACCACTTGGATGGTTGTAATCGTTGTAACTCTTTTTGCTCTCCAAGTTCTCCAGCCATCTTCACAATGATTTCTCTATTGCAATAATAAACAACAATTAATAATTTTTAATTAATATTTAACATGTACAAAAACAAAAGCAAAATTAACTGTAAAAGCAAAATTAAAAAACAATCTTACTTAAGATTTCTGTTTGCATTTAATGATCTTAAACAATAATGAATGATTTTTGTAATTAATATTTACATGTACAAACCAACAAAAGCAACAAGAAGAAAAAAAAAACATTCTTACTCAGGATTTCCTTTTGCCTTGAGTATATAGCTCAAAACGTTATTTTGTTCAACGCTAATGTTTAGTCGCAATCCAAGGAAAATCTGAAACAACAAGAGACATTAGTATACAAGTGTAAGAAATTTCATTTTTTATTAAAATCAAGATACAATATATTCTCACCTCGAAAACTCTTCGGTCCATTGAAAATCTGTGAGTTTCTTCACGTGCATCTATTTTAACATTTTCATCGACTTGGAAAGTATTGTTAATTTTGGATGAAGATGTGCTTGTGACAGTCTTTAGCATGTCTGACATGTTTATGAACAATTTATGCAAGACATCTAACTTCGAATCAATATTTAAAATATGAATTTCCATCTTTGTCACTGATCGTTCCAAACTACATAATCGCTTCTCCACGGTAAGAGTATCATCTTCAATATCGATTACAACCTAACAAAGACATTGTTTGAAAATGAATAACGCAACAATGAATTATCTTAAAAACATAACATACACATACATTATTGCAATTCATAAGAAAAAATAAATTCATTTACCTTCCTCACTTGCTTGATATTATTAACTCTGGATCTTTTTAAGTCCATCTTAGTTCATCAACTACAAAATACAAAAATACATTCCTTACAAAAAAACAACAAATCGAAGATAAATAATATAATCAATAAAATTGTAACCAAGGAGTTTGATGTCTTATGTCCAAATATCCAATACATGATGAAATCCGAAAGTAATCAAATTGCACTACATCCACTATCGACATAAATAAACAGCTCGTGTGCATAAATTTCAATTGCCCAAAAACTCAAATCCATTGAAGTGAGTCATTCGAGTGAGTTTTCAGTTCTATCTTTGTTTCGCTGAGATTACCACCTTCCCGGCTCTATTGGTAGAGGTACTAAATTTATGCGCAAGAGCATCGAGTACATCGCCTCCCGGCACTATATACCCGTGTGCTCGCAATATGGCATCTATTTCTCTGACCTCGATAGAGTTAAATCGGAAGGGCGGGGCACCATTAGTTGGCAGTCGACCCATCGGGATATCTCCGTCAGCTGATCGTGATTTGGTTTCCAAAAAATTAATTGAAAAAGTCAAATCACAATCCGTTAATGTGCATATAGCATTTCTGCTAATGTATCCTTACTTTCATATTATATATATATATATATATATATATATATATATATATATATATATATATATATATATATATATATATATATATATATATATATATATATATATATATATTGAAAAGTATCCTTACTTTATTATTGAAAAGTTTAAATTTAATAATTAATGAAATTGCAATTAAAAAAATATTTTTTAGTGCTAATAAAGTCTTTATTATAGCGCTAATAAAAAAATTTATCGTTAAAATTAAGGAGAAGTCTATAAATATAAATACTATTTGAAAATTCGAGTATTAGATAAAACCTAAGAAATACGAAAAGGATTGAAATCTGATGAGCCATTTTATTTGCTCATCTTAGAGCACTTTTTATTCTTTTATTGAGTTCGTTTGAGCCTTTATTGTGTCTGGGAGGGCACAATGGAGTGTTTGGGCAAAGTATGCAGGGTTGCAGGTAGTATGTGGTGGATTGTGCGAAAGAGGCCAGAAAGTTGCCCACTTTGGGCAAACACGGGGATCCAAGGCAAAGTGATTTGAGCAGTTTGACCCAAGGAGGCAAAGTCGACACTATGGGCAAAGTGACTGGAGCAGTTTTACCAAAGGAGGCAAAGTCCACACTATGGGCAAAGTCACCACTATGGGCAAAGTCACCACTTTGGGCAAAGTCAAGACTTTGGGTGAAGACACACTTTGGGCAAACGGTGAGTATCGGGCATGCCAGAGTAACAGATTTCGAAAGTTGGGGGATTCTGCCTAATCCCCCATCTTTATCCGGTCAGCTGATAAGGAAAGAGACCCTAAAGACCAGGACTTTCCTTGACCAGCAAGAGTCCCAGCAAGAATAAACTCTGGATGGACTACGCCCAAACGGCCCAAGCCCACCAGGCCCATCAACCCACTAATACAAATCTGATTCCCTAGAGACCGCACATATATAATCCCTGATCAGCAAAGGAAGCACAATAGATACACCACACGAGAGGGACGAAATCAACACCCAAAAATTCAGAAAAACGCCATTGATGGGCTGAAGAAGAAGGAGTCGAGTTCTCGCCGGTTATGGGCCTTCGGGCATAGCAAGGCGAATTCGTTTCGATTTAATGTTTTTAATTTCGTCAATTAATTTCTTTATGTTGTAGACATTCAGTACTTTAATTTAAGATTTAATTCCAGCATGTTTTATTTTATTTATTTTTTATTTGATTATGGATAGCTAGTAATCTGCGTCTGGGCAAAGGCAGATCGAGGGGGATTTTGGGCTAAGTGGAACCGAGAGGCTGATGGGGCTAGAGTAGCCGGTTGGGGGTTTGTTCCCGAAGCAAAGTTGGTTGAGAAATATTTTCAGGGAGTTTGGGCAAACTAGGACGGCCACTAGTTGATGCAACCCAAGATCCGGGACGACGAAGAGAGCATCGGAATGGGAGTCGAGAAAGTGCCGAGAAGGTGCCGCGAAGCTTTGAGCTGAAAAGGGCGATTTTTGGACTTTTTGCACTGCCGTCGGCCGACAGCGAATTTGCACTACGAGGGCGTCGGACGACATTTGAATGTCGGCGGACAGCAAAAACCCGTCGGGCGACAGGTCCTGGAAAATTGCATACGGAGCAGGAAGTTCTCATTCGATCCGCAGGTTAAGCCTGCGAGCGACGGAGGCATGTCGGACGACAGCATTTCCTGTCGGACGACAAGTCCCAAAAGTGGGAGGCGGAATTTAGGTCTCCGCGTGAATTCCTTGTTTATTTCCTTTTCTTTTATGCTTTTGTTATGCCTATATAAAGGCTTTGCTTTTCATTATTTTAGAAAACCATGAATTGATTATTGAAATTATTTTTTTGTGAGTTTATTAAAATTCTCTCTGGGGTTCGAATTCTACCCGACTACCAAAAGAGTTCAACCGACGAATCAACGAAACAATCCACCCTTCGTTCGTGTGTCTTCCTCATCCCCGAGTTGCTGCGACAACTACGCGTTGGGGTTTAGATCTTTGAATCTAAATCATTTCGTGAGTCGATCCAGAGGTTTTGGGACCTTTCCACCGGTATCATCTATCTTTTCAATTATTCGTTCTTCTTCTTTTCTTCGATCCAAACGAGGTTCGTATCATTTGGTATCAGAGCTCAGGTTAGGGTTCAATTTTTCGATTACGTAACCTCGTTTTTCTTTCTTTCGTTTCTTCTTCCTTCGTATTTGTTTCTTCTTATGTTTTATCAAAAAAAAATATTTTCGAATTTACTGTTCATCTCCAAGTTACTGTTCATCTGAAAAAAAAAAAATTGGGCATAATTTTGTCGTTTGTTTCCTAGGGTTTTCGAGCATCGTATAGAGTCATCTTTGCGTTTTCCGTGTTCCTTTGAGATTTCCGATTTTTCAGCTCTTTCTGTGTACCTTCCTAACGAACGAGGTTGTGGTGTCGTGGTTCGGCTGAAGTAGCTTCGATTCGTTGAGAGAAATTTGAGAGATAACACGAGAGCTGAGAGGATTAAAAAAAAATGAGTGATACACGAGAGTGGTGAGGACCTTTTTTATTGTTTCTAACACTTTTTGAAGGATGCCTGAGGTTGACGAGATGTGGAACAAGGTGGGATGTCTGTTAGAGGATTTGATTTATGTGCTGCGTACTAACGAACAGGTGAAGACTGTTGAAGCGGGCGACGAGCCGATACCGTCAGCTTCGGTGGATTCTGACATCGAGGAGGATTCGGTGGAGTCCGATATCGTGGAGGATTTGGTGGAGTCCGAGGACCTTCAGCAGTTGGAGATACCCATGGTGCAGCACCTTGAGCCGTGTCGACTGGAGTGGCTGAGTGAACCCGGTGTCAGCGAGGTGACCAAACAAGTGAAGGTTTCTTTCCGCAATAGGGAGTACGACGAAGAGGAACTTGATGATGTTTTCCCTGAGGATACGTTTTCTGTTTTATCACTGACTCGAGGGGTTGAGCATTAGACTGACGTGGTTCCGAGTGCGTTCGTGAGAGTCGTGTTCGAGCCTGGCATCGACGTGGATTTGAGGACAAATCCTCTTGAAGAGGAGGGGAATGATGCAACCCAAGATCTGGGACGACGAAGAGAGCATCGGAATGGGAGTCGGGAAAGTGCCGAGAAGGTGCCGCGAAGCTTTGAGCTGAAAAGGGCAATTTTTGGACTTTTTGCACTGCCGTCGGCCGACAGCGAATTTGCACTACGAGGGCGTCGGGCGACATTTGAATGTCGGCCGACAGCAAAAACCCGTCGGGCGACAGGTCCTGGAAATTTGCGTACGGAGCAGGAAGTTCTCATTCGATCCGCAGGTTAAGCCTGCGAGCGACGGAGGCATGTCGGACGACAAGTCCCAAAAGTGGGCGGCGGAATTTAGGTCTCCGCGTGAATTCCTTGTTTATTTCCTTTTCTTTTATGCTTTTGTTATGCCTATATAAAGGCTTTGCTTTTCATTATTTTAGAAAACCATGAATTGATTATTGAAATTATTATTTTGTGAGTTTATTAAAATTCTCTCTGGGGTTCGAATTCTACCCGACTACCAAAAGAGTTCAACCGACGAATCAACGAAGCGATCCACCCTTCGTTCGTGTGTCTTCCTCATCCCTGAGTTGCTGCGACAACTACGCGTTGGAGTTTAGATCTTTGAATCTAAATCATTTCGTGAATCGATCCAGAGGTTTTGGGACCTTTCCACCGGTATCATCTATCTTTTCAATTATTCGTTCTTCTTCTTTTCTTCGATCCAAACGAGGTTCGTATCACTAGTTAACCTTTACAATCTGGGATACTGGTGATTGGGCAAACCGCATAAATGTACCTTGTAGTATTGTTGCGGGCATAGCACTAGAACTTGCTGGTGATTGCGGTCGTATGACTCGGAGTTCCGTGCATGCTATTGGCCAAGTGGGTCTGTCTAGAGGGTAATGCGGGTTTGGGCAAACTAGATCCATGTTTGGCCGCATAGGTTATCGAAATTCAGATAAATCTTTCTGGTCTCTTCAGCATTCATAACCAAACCAGTTCTGGAAGTCCCAACACCAGCAATCAAGGAATCGACCATTACAATCTTTTCCTCCACTAAGCAAAGCATCTCCTGGAGTTCGAGAGAGTTGCTCGAAATTGGCTCTTCTTTCGCCACACACTTAGCCAAGACAAGTTCCTTCTCCAGTGTGTGAACTTTGCGAATCTCCGTCCACGTTTTTGGAGATCTTAGCCAGATTCTACTTCACAAACCCAACTTGATCCACTCTATTGTTTGAGTGGGAAGAAGCAGAAGGCGGCAGAGTGATGAACTTTTCGATCGTCGGGAATGCTTCGTCCGAGGAAGGCCATACTTCTGGCTGGGCCCCGTCCCCAGTAAAGATGACGCTGGTGTTTTCAATTCGTTCAGTTTCTTGAATATTCCCGACTTCCTCTTCTTGAACGTCTCGCGCCTGGTGCGTTCGTCAGCAATAAACTCGTACTTGATCTTTGATCGAACCATTGTTGACAAAAATCTCGCAGTACTTGATCTTTGATCGAACCATTGTTGACAAAAATCTTGCAGCTACAAAATACAACGAAGAAAGTCAATTTCTTATCTGAATCAAGATATTCATATAAATATTTAATACCACCATCATCATCATTAACATCATAAGCATATACCCCTCCCTTGAAAAATCATCGAACATTAGTTTTAGCTAATAAAGTCTTGTTGTGCTAATTTTGTTGTGCTTCTATTAAAACAAATTGTTTTAGCGCTAATAATAAATTAATTTTTGTTGTGCTAATATTTTTTTTATGGGATATTTTAAAAAATTGTTTAAAAACTATTTAAAAAAAATTGTTTAAACACTTGTGCTAATCTTTGTTTTATGAGATATTTAAAAAAAAATTGTTTAAAAAAATTTATTTTTTATTGCTAATAAAATCATTATTTTAGTTCTAATAAAAAAATTTATTTTAAAAATCTATAGATTTAAATGCTATATGAAATTTTTTAACGAATTCAAACTAAAGAAAAAATTGTCCTATTTCTATTCAAAATTAGATGAAACAAATTGGTGGTTGAATTCTAAAATTTTTAACGTGATATTGTTGTGAAGAATGAATGAATAAAAATTACAATATGTTTGTTTGAATGGTTAAAAATATTTTTTATTATTTTGTACAGTATTTGTGTACTTACTAGCTATGGCTCGTTTTGAAATTTCGTCTAGGGCCATCAAAACATCCAAGACGACCCTCATTACAATTATAAATTCACATTCTTGATTTTCAAAATCTTTTTATTATATTTTGTTTATAAAAGTATTTTAGTAATAACAAATCATGTTATTACTTTATTATTGAAAAGTTTAAATTTAATAATTAATGAAATTGGAATAAAAAAAAATTTAGTGCTAATAAAGTCTTTATTATAGCGCAAATAAAAAAAATTTAATGCTAAGAATAAGGAGAAGTCTATAAATATAGATGCTATTTGAAAATTAAGTATTAGATAAAACCTAAGAAATACGAAAATGATTGAAATCCAAAATTCATGAAAAGCAGGCAGAAAACAACAAAAGTGTTAAATATCCACCAAAACAAGGTAAAACAATAAAAAGTTTTTGAATTGAATCCAAAATAATCCCACATAACAACAAAAAAAAAATACATCTAAAGATTGCTCATGATTTCAAGTCGAATTCTCAGAGGACCTGTTTTCCTTTACAGCGGGGATCTATCCTGTTAACCATTTCAGCTTTCATATCAACCCCGTTGGCCTCTTCGAAATTCAGATCAATCTTGCTGGTCTCTTCATCATTCATAACCAAGCCAGTACTGGAAGTCCCAACACCAGCAATCAAGGAATCGACCATTACAATCTTTTCCTCCAGTAAGCAAAGCATATCCTGGAGTTCGAGAGAGTTGCTCGAAATTGGCTCTTCTTTCGCCACACACTTAGCCAAGACAAGTTCCTTCTCCAGTGTGTGAACTTTGCGGATCTCCGTCCACGTTTTTGGAGTTCTTAGCCAGATTCTACTTCACAAACCCAACTTGATCCACTGTATTGTTTGAGTGGGAAGAAGCAGAAGGCCGCAGGGAATGCTTTGTCTGGGGAAGGCCATACTTCTGGCTGGGCCCCGTCCCCAGTAAAGATGACGCTAGTGTTTTCAATTCGTTCAGTTTCTTGAATATTCCCGACTTCCTCTTCTTGAACGTCTCGCGCCTGGTGCGTTCGTCAGCAATAAACTCGTACTTGATCTTTGATCGAACCATTGTTGACAAAAATCTCGCAGCTACAAAATAAAACGAAGAAAGTTAATTTTTTATCTGAATCAAGATATGCATATAAACATTTAATACCACCATCATCATCATCATTAACATCATAAGCATATACCCCTCCCTTGAAAAATAATCGAACTTTAGTTTTAGAGCTAATAAAGTCTTCTTGTGCTAATTTTGTTGTGCTTCTATTAAAACAAATTGTTTTAGCGATAATAATAAATTAATTTTTGGTTTGCTAATCTTTGTTTTATGGGATATTTTAAAAAAATTGTTTACAAACTATTTAAAAGAAATTGTTTTAGAACTTATGATAATCTTTGTTTTATTAGATATTTAAAAAAAATTGTTTAAAAAAAAATTATTTTTTAGTGCTAATAAAATCTTTTATTTAGGGCTAATAAAAAAAATTATTTTAAAAATCTATAGATTTAAATGCTATTTGAATTTTTTTAAAGAATTCAAACTAAAGAAAAAATGGTCTTATTTCTATTCTAAATTATATGAAACAAATTGGTGGTTGAATTCTAAAATTTTTAACGTGATTTGGTTGTGAAGAATAGAATGACTAAAAATTACAATATTTTTGTTTGAATGATTAAAAATATTTTTTATTATTTTGTACAGCATTTGTGTTTACTAGCTATGACTCATTTTGAAATTTCCATAGGGCCATCAAAACTTTCAAGACGACCCTCATTACAATTATAAAATACACATTCTGGACTTTCAAATATTTTTATTATATTTTGTTAATAAAAATATTTTAGTAATAACAATCATGTTATTACTTTATTATTGAAAAATTTAAATTTAATAATTAATGAAATTGCAATTAAAAAACTTATTTTTTAGTGTTAATAAAGTCTTTATTATAGCGCTAATAAAAAAAATTAGCGCTATATAACCTAAGAAATACGAAAAGCTATATAACCTAAGAAATACGAAAATGATTGAAATACAAAATTAATGAAAAGCATGTAGAAAACAACAAAAGTTTCAAATATCCACAAAATAAGGTAGAACAACAAAAAGTTTTTAAATGGAATCCACAACTAATCCCACATAACAGCAAAACAAAATAAAACATCTAAGGATTGCTCATGATTTCAAGACAATTCCTCAGAGGACCTGTTTTCCTTTCCATGGGGGATCCACCCTGTTAGGCATTTCAGCGTTTATATCAACCTTGGCCTCTTCGAAATTCAGATCAATCTTTCTGGTCTCCTGAGCATTCATAACCAAGCCAGTACTGGAAGTACCAACACTAGCAATCAAAGAATCGACCATTACAATCTTTTCCTCAAGTAAGCAAAGCATCTCCTGGAGTTCGAGAAAGTTGCTCGAAATTGACTCTTCTTTCGCCACACACTTAGCTAAGACAAGTTCCTTCTTCAGTGTGTGAACTTTGCGGATCTTCGTCCACGTTTTTTGAGATCCTAGCCAGATTCTACTTCAAAAACCCAACTTGATCCACTCTATTGTTTGAGTGGGAAGAAGCAGAAGGCGGCAGAGTGATAAACTTTTCGATCGTCGGGAATGCTTAGTCCAGGGAAGGCCATACTTCTGGCTGGGCCCCGTCCGCAGTAAAGATGACGCTAGTGTTTTCAATTCTTTCAGTTTCTTAAATATTCCTGACTTCCTCTTCTTGTACGTCTCGCGCCTGGTGCATTCATCAGCAATAAACTCGTAGTTGATCTTTGATCAAACCATTGTTGACAAAAGTCTCTGCTGCTACAAAATACAACGAAGAAAGTCAAAATCTTATTGAATCAAGATATGCATATAAACATTTAATACCACCATCATCATCATTAACATCATAAGCATATACCCATCCCTTGAAAAATCACCGAACTTTAGTTTTAGAGCTAATAAAGTCTTGTTGTGCTAATTTTGTTGTACATCTATTATAACAAATTGTTTTAGCACTAACAATAAAGTAAATTTTGTTGTGCTAATCTTTGTTTTATGGGATATTTTAAAAAATTGTTTAAAAACTATTTAAAAGAAATTGTTTTAGCACTTGTGCTAATCTTTGTTTTATGAGATATTTTAAAAAAATTGTATAATAAATTTATTTTTTATTGCTAATAAAATCTTTATTTTAGTGCTAATAAATAAAAATTATTTTAAAAATCTATTGATTTAAATGCTATTTGAATTTTTTTAAAGAATTCAAACTAAAGAAAAATGGTCCTATTTCTATTCAAAATTAGATTAAACAAATTGGTGGTTGAATTCTAAAATTTTTTACGAGATATTGTTGTGAAGAATATAATGACTAAAAATTACAATATGTTTGTTTGAATGGTTAAAAATATTTTTTTATTATTTTGTACAGCATTTGTGTACTTACTAGCTATGGCTAGTTTTGAAATTTCGTCTAGGGCCATCAAAACTTCCAAGACAACCCTCATTACAATTATAAAATTCACATTCTGGATTTTCAAAATCTTTTTATTATATTTTGTTTATAAAAATATTTTAGTAATAACAAATAAGGTTATTACTTTATTATTGAAAAGTTTAAATTTAATAATTAATGAAATTGCAATTAAAAAAAAATTTAGTGCTAATAAAGTCTTTATTATAGAAATAAAAAATATTTAGCGCTAAGAATAAGGAGAAGTCTATAAATATAGATGCTATTTGAAAATTCGAGTATTAGATAAAACCTAAGAAATACGAAAATGATTGAAATCCAAAATTCATGAAAAGCAGGTAGAAAACAACAAAACATTCAAATATCCACCAAAACAAGGTAAAACAACAAAAAGTTTTTGAATGGAATCCAAACTAATCCCACATAATAGCAAAACAAAATGTTGGTATTCGTAGCTATTACAATGCTCGTTTCTGGATTAGAATCAGTACTACTGAATCTTTACACTTTTCCAGAAACAATAAATTTAAATAAAAGAAATGAAGAAGAAGAATGAAACACGAACAGGTCTTCAACTTCGATCGAACGTCAAAACTAGATTGCGGGTAGTCGAGGCGCATTCGCTATCCGCAAGACAAATACGTCCCGTATATGCTACGGTTTTCAGACGTAATGCCCCCAAAGATACAACGACTTTCTTGTTCGTCTCTGAAGCAACCAGAGTCGAACCAGTTTCGAACGAGAAAAGGTGGGGAGTATGAACTTATGAAATGCTGGAAATGCTTTTGCTTTTTGTTGGTGTTTGAAGTGCAGCCTAAGACACTCTATTTATAGATGTCCACATGCAGGTGAAGGGTCAAGTCAAGGCATTCAATCTGGTGAGTAATGCAGCCATTACCACCACCATAATCATCCAAGTAACTGCTCAGGAGTAATGGACATGACCAGTAGTATTCTGACCGTTAAGGATTTTTCAGAATAATAAAAATATAATTATTAAATATTATTTCAATCAGGCCTGCCTGTTCATCTTCAGCCTAAGCCCAAAATAATTGAGCCCAATCAAAACATAGTTCAGCCCGTCAGCAAAACTATTACGATGGCCAGACCCAGGAGCCCAAGGAAGCCCAAAGTCCAATTGCCAAGATCCAAGTCCAAGTCCAAGGACGAGGCGAGGCGGGTCGGGTCGGGTCGGGTCGGGACGGGACAGGCCGAGCCGAGCCGAGCACGAGCACGAGCACGGGCACGGGCACGAGCCGAGCCGAGCCGAGCGGACGGACGGACGGACGGACGCGCGTGTGGCGATTGCCATGTACCTTAACGGTCCATGGTCTTACTCACTTGTTGAAAACATTAATCCTCCAATCACTTATTAAGTGTAATAACTTTCAATGTGGGATGTAATAACTATTACACATTTCAATGTAATAAAGTCTTACACTTTATTACATATTCAATTAAATGCCTTTTTAATTGGCTATCTTTAACCATTTATTTCTCACTCATCGAAATCGGATATTGATGAAATAAAATTCTATAATTATCTACGAACAACGTAGAAAATTATCGTACCAATTAATTCTCAATCCGAATTAATTATATAGCCAGTCAACTCAGTCAAACGTTGGAAAAAACCAAGTTTGACTTTGAGATTTTCCAACAATCCCCCACATGAGTGAAAATCAATGCATGCATGTATGCAGACTCTTCGTTCAATTCCCCAAAAGAATTTATCGCTTCCGGAAAGGTAGTTTGCGGCTTTGAACCTTCCGTAGTGAACAACATCGGAAGTACAGGAGGCTTAGTGGACACGATGCCTTGAACTATTCCCCCAGAACGTACAACGAGTCAATGCTATTCACGCAATAAATTCTGTTCAATTTCACGTTCTATGTTGTGTCCGTTTTGGCCATGGACAACACTTTGGATTCATAAATGTTTACATTTGAAGCGGCCCTCACTTCACATTTATATAGGTGACCTTCCATTATAAGTATCCTGACATACTTAACCTTTTCAAGGTAGGGATTCATTAAAAGTCTCCTCGAGAACTTAACCTATTACCACACGTTAGGAAAAAGCACTTGAATTGCTTTTAGGGATGAGTACAAGTGCTCGGTTGAACTTTCATAACTTAGTTTTCCCTTTGAACCAAGTTCATGGGACCTCCATTCATCAAGGTAGGGTTATCGTTATGATCGTTCGATGGATTGTGGTTTTTCAAACCCATTCCCTCTAGCAACATGCCCAATTGATCTCGATTAATTCCTTTTGTCAAAGGATCAGCCAGATTTTCCTTAGATTTTATATACTCTAAGGAAATTACTCCATTTGAGATTAATTGTCGAACGGTATTATGTCTCCGACGAATATGTCGATTCTTACCGTTATACATAATGCTCTGTGCTCTCCCTATAGCTGCTTGGCTATCACAGTGAATCATCACGAGAGACACAGGCTTTTTCCAACATGGAATATCTTCCAAAAAGTGACGAAGCCACTCTGCTTCTTCACCAGCTTTATCTAAAGCTATAAACTCAGATTCCATGGTGGATCTGGCTATACACGTTTGTTTCGTTGACTTCCACGAAACTGCTCCGCCCCCGATACAGAAGACGTAACCACTAGTGGAATGTGATCTTTTAGAATCAGATATCCAACTAGCATCACAATATCCATCAAGTACATTAGGATATCTCGTATAGTATATCCCATACTCTCGGGTGTATTTCAAATACTTTAAAACCCGATTCAAAGCATTCCAGTGTTCAACACCTGGATTGCTCGTATACCTGCTCATTTTATTCACAGGATAGGCCAAGTATGGACGTGTACAATTTTTTAAGTACATCAGACTGCCTATAACTTGAGAATACTCTAACTGAGCTACAAGTTCAGCCTTATTGACAGTAAGATTTATACTTAAGTCAATCGGCGTCCTACTCGTAGGACCATCATGGGCATTGAATTTCTTTAACACTTTCTCAACATAATGAGATTGTGATAAGACAATTCCATTTGGGGTTCTTTCAATTTTAATTTCGAGGATTAAATCAGCAACACCCAAATCTTTCATGTCAAAATTTCTTATTAACATTACTTTAGTATTCATGATCAATTCACGAGTACTACCCATGATTAACATGTCGTCTACATATAGACAGACTATGAAAAACGAGTCAGATGTACCTTTAATGTACACACATTTGTCACACTCGTTGATTTTATATCCATTTGATATCATAATGTTATCAAATTTCAAATGCCATTGTTTAGGAGCTTGCTTAAGTCCGTACAACGACCTTATCAATTTGCACACCTTTTTCTCTTGTCCAGGTGCTACAAATCCCTCGGGTTGTTCCATATAAATTTCTTCTTCCAATTCACCGTTCAGAAACGCAGTTCTCACATCCATCTGATGAATATCGAGATTGTGCAAAGCAACAATCGCAATAAGCACCCGAATAGACGATATTCTGGTTACAGGTGAATATGTATCAAAGAAATCATATCCTTCTCTTTGTTTAAACCCTTTGGCAACCAAACGAGATTTAAACTTATCGACCGTTCCATCTGCTTTATAATTTTTCTTCAGGATCCATTTACATCCTAAAGGTTTACAACCCGGTGGAAGATCAACCACTTCCACGTGTGATTTTGCAGAATAGACTGTTGGAGTTGTGTACTTAATGTCTAGATTTAAGTAACGGTAAACTCCCGGTCATAGCATTTAATCTATTTAATTAATAAACAATTGTTTGCGTTTAATTATTGATAATTAAATATATGCAAAATATAGTCCTGGATTCTATACGTTGTAGTTAGTATGGTGTGCGGGCCCACACAAAAGATCATACTATCGGTTACTCGTATTTAATCAAACAGTTGCTCATGACCTAGATGGACACGGACCAATCCATCGGTATAGTCGTTGTGTGAGAGAGAAAATAATTTATCTTAATTATTTTATCACACTTGTACACTTGGTGTATGTTAAAATATGACTCGAATCCGTAGGAATTTTGTTTCCTTGTTTAGGAAAATTAGAATTATATTGAATATAATATAATTATATTCCTTATGGATTTAGGAGACATATATTAGGAATAAGGGTTTATTCCTATTCCTATTGGTTACCTAATTTATTGGTTTTCTACACCTATAAATAGGGATCTTGTTGGAATTCGATATCCCGGGCTATTAAAATTTGCGGAAATAATAACCCGACCGAAAACCTTCGCCGGAGATCACATGAACACCGACTCATCCGCCGGAGTCCGACCTTCGGAGACCATGCGCCCGAAGACGCACAGCCCGCCCCCGGCCGAACCCCCGCGAGCCGCCGCTCACGCGATCGAACATCGCGTTCGATGGGGCTGCATCCGGCAGCCCCCGGCAGCAGGTCCGGCGACCTGCTGCCCGCCGTGGAGGAGCCCCCACCGTTGCGGTGGGGAGGTGACGGCACCAGCCCGTCACCACCGGCGATCGCGTCCAGCGATCGCCCCCCCCTCGGCCGAAGCCGAGGGCTCCTCTTCTCCGCCGAACCCTAGGCGTGCTGTTCCCACGCGGTCCGGTGGCTTCGCCACCACCGCGTGGTCGTTCGTCTAATCCGGGTTCGATCTTTCGGATCTTGCGTTCTACGGTATTCTCGATAAATCCAAAATCGAACAATCAAGGGCGTTTAGATTTTTACCTTTCGATTCGTTGTTTGGAGAAACGAAATCAAGATGACCTTTGAATCTTCCCACGTATTCCTTGCACTCCGTTCGAACGTCGGGTGGGCGACGATCTATCGAACTCCTATGGATCTCCTTCAACTCTCTAGACTAATCAAGTATGATTATCTTGTCTTGTCTATTATGAAGGCCATGTAGTGCTTTTATAGGCTACGTAGGGGATCTAAAGGAGGTGGAATATTGGGCTTCCAATATTGAAGATTAAATTGAGCCCACTGCCCAAGTCCATTAATTCTTATCAATATTAATTAATTTATTTTCCACTATATAAATTAATTGCACTCCCAATATTAAACCATATTATATCCAAATAATATTTCTCCGGTAGTATTATTTATTCCGTGTATTTAAGATATAAATATCCATGAATAAAATTTATTTATTGCTTAATAAATTTATTCATCTCTTTTATCCGAGACTAGTACCACTCAACCTTATTTATTATGCGGAATTAAATCCACTCGCGAGGTTTACATAATAAATCCTTATGAGCTCATCTCGGGGATATTATCAACCCTTCCGGGATACACTGTCCCGTCAAGAATTCACGGCATGCCATATATAAAATATAGTGACCCAACTTAACCGGTAATTGACCCAATAATTAAACCGGTCAATTCCTTTGGAAAATCAAAGTCACTTATACTAAATATACACACCCGCAATTGTATCGGGGATTAAGAATAAAATACACTGAGTCTCAAATCAATTATCGCCGAGCAAACCTAATTGATGAGTCTCAATCGATCCGCTCAATACACCAAGTGTACAAGTGTGATAAAATAATTAAGATAAATTATTTTCTCTCTCACACAACGACTATACCGATGGATTGGTCCGTGTCCATCTAGGTCGTGAGCATCTGTTCGATTAAATACGAGTAACCGATAGTATGATCTTCTGTGTGCCCATGCAACACCATACTAACTACAACGTATAAAATCCAGGACTATAATTTGCATATATTTAATTAATAATAATTAAAAGCAAATGAATGTTCGTTATTAATAGGTAAATGAAAGTGTACAAGGAGTTCAGAATACTCAAATCTAGACATTAAGTATACTACTCCAACAATCTCCCACTTATACTAAGGTCTAGTCTTATCCTCCAAACTTCTGACTCCCAAACCCTCCAAGTGCTTGAAATATACTTCCTTAGGAAGTATCTTGGTGAAAGGGTCCGCTAGGTTGTCCTCCGAAGCTATCTTGGTGACTATCGCATCGCCCCTCTTGACGATGACTCGAATCAGGTGGTACTTGCGCTCTATGTGTTTTGTAGCACTATGGGACCGTGGTTCCTTACTGTTTGCCACTGCACCGCTATTATCACAATAAATTGTCATAGCTCTGGGCAAACTCGGAATCACATCTAAGTCCTGGAGGAAATTAAGGAACCAAACTGACTCTTTCGCTGCCTCTGAGGCTGCAACATATTCAGCTTCCATGGTAAAGTCCGAAATGCACTTTTGCTTAACACTCCTCCATGATACGGCTCCACCTCCCAAAGTGTACACATAGCCTGATGTCGACTTTCGCCGGTCCTTATCAGCTTGGAAATCCGAATCCGTATAACCCAAAGGAATCAGATTGTCTGCTCCGTAACTTAGAACATAATCCCTAGTATTTCGCAAATACTTGAAAATGCTCTTTACAGCAGTCCAATGAGCCTTTCCAGGGTTACTCTGATATCTCGCTACTACGCCAACTGCATAGCAGATATCAGGCCTCGTACATAACATTGCATACATTAAGCTTCCCACAGCCGAAGCGTAGGGAACTGCTTTCATTTCATCTTTCTCCTTTTGTGTCTGAGGACACATCTCCTTAGAAAGATAAGTTCCTTTACTGAAGGGTAGTTCACCCTTCTTGGAATCTTGCATGTTAAAACGAGCCAGAATCGTGTCTATGTAAGATTGCTGGGATAGGTACAATGTTCTATTCCGGCGATCCCTTATAACCTTGATCCCTAGAACATGCCCGACTTCTCCCAAATCTTTCATATCGAATTGTCTAGACAACCATCCCTTTATGTCTGATAACATTTTCACACTGTTGCCAATGAGAAGAATGTCGTCTACATAAAGCACGAGAAACACCACCTTCTTCCCATCACGTTTCCAATACACACACGATTCGTCCATGCTTTGACTAAATCCAAAAGATTGGACTACTTCGTCAAACCGCAGGTTCCACGATCTCGAGGCTTGTTTCAATCCATAAATGGATCGATTAAGCTTGCACACTAGATGATCTCGCCCCTTAGCAATGAATCCTTCTGGTTGTTTCATATAAATCGTCTCGTCAAGACTTCCATTTAGGAAAGCTGTCTTGACATCCATTTGCCACACCTCATAATCCATATGAGCTGCTATGGATAAGAGAATCCCGATCGACTTTATCTTGGCTACCGGCGAGAAGGTCTCCTCATAATCGATTCCCTCTTTCTGAGTATATCCTTTCGCAACAAGCCGAGCTTTAAACACTACAAAAAATTGTACTTTTCTTGACGATTTTTTTTGTGACGACATGAAATTCGTTACAAATGATACCTTAAATGTGACAAATTTATTTTTCGTCACTTAATATGCCGATTTAATGATAAAATTTTATTTCGTCACAAAAAATATTGTTTTTCTTGACAAAATTTTATTTTGTCAATAAACATATACTTTTTTGTCATTATTTAAAATTTATCATGACGAAAATAAAATTTTCGTCACATAAATATTTGATGACGATATTTATAATAATTAGAGATGATATTCAAAGTTATGAAAAAGAATTATGACGAAATTATGTTGTCATTAAATATTTAAAAATAATAATGATGTAATTAATTATCTAAATATTATTTAATTTAGGCATAACAATTCATAAAATTATATTTTTCACATATTATTAATATTTTAATGATGATTTTATTCTTGGTCATTAGTTAATCCAATGAATTTGCAACATTTTTTTGTCATCAATTAAAAAAATGTAACAACTATTAAAGTTTTTGTTACTTTTAATTAAATACTAAAGTAACATTTTTTTTGTCATTAATTAAAAAAATGTAATTAAATTTTTTGTTACTTTTAATTAAATACTAAAGTAGTACAACTAATTAATGGGTGTGGATAGAATGTGTTTTCGGAGTAGGAGTTGGAGTGGAACGTAAGAGGGTTAGAGATCGAATGTGGGTGGGGTGGAAGTTGAACGTGTGGGTGGTGTGGTGGGACGTGGTCAAAGAATGCATATTTTAAATAAATAAAGAAATATATATATATATATATATATATATATATATATATATATATATATATAAATACTTTATTATACAGTAAAAAAATTCTATTAACCCTATTTTCTATTAACCCTATTACATAAATTTACATCGCCATCGCCGCTTCTGGAAGAGATTTGGAAACGTATTAATTTTTCCTCTCCGCTTTCACTTTTCGTCTCCGACTCCACCCTACTGCCTTGAAGCTGGAAGTCGAGCGTCTCAAACCCTCGTGAATCGTCTATAGACCAATGTCGTCTAGACGCCCCCACTTCGACGACCGACAACGATCTATGTGACAGGCGTTTTTCGATTGAGATCGGAGTCCCACAAGTCCGACGAACACAACTCTGAGTTCCCTTGCAATTCTTGGTCAATTCATTTTTCGTTCCTGTCCATGGATAGTGTTTGGATGCCATAGATCATGTGTATTTGATATCTTATGTTTAACTATACCTATCGATATTGAGATCTTATGTATTGTATTGTCGATTTTTTTTTTATTTTATGTTCAACAACTAATTTAATTAAGATCGAATAAAGTACATTTTTTTTGTCTATATATTTTTATTATTAATTACAACAAAAAAATATTTTGTCCGATATATTTTTTAAATATATTAAATATTAAAAAATAATAATTTGGGAAATATAATAAAATAAAAATTTTATTGGGTTAAAACATATTGTAATTATAATATCATAAATTTAGTAATTGATAAAATTTTATCATAAAAAATATAGTTTTAATGACGATTAAATAATTTGTCTTGAAAAAAGTACAATTTAGTGACGAAATATCATATTAAGTGACGAATTTTTGAGGGCATACATGACAATTTATACGTCACTATAGGTGAACAAATATAGTGACGATGACCTTTATTGTCACCAAATGTTGACTTGTTATGACAAAATAAATTAGCGTCACATTTACCTAATACGACGCACATAAAGTGACAATGCTTGCGACGAAAGAAATGTGTCACCAAACAACATTCGCGACAAAAAATGAGCTTTTAATGACAAAAAAAATCGTCGCGAAATCTCAAATTTCTTGTAGTGAAAGGTTTCAACCTTTCCGTCAGATCCTCTCTTTCTCTTGTAGACCCATTTACACCCAATTGGCTTTACGCCGCTTGGTGGTTCTACAAGATCCCAGACTTTATTAGAATCCATAGATTCAATTTCGGATTTCATAGCTTTTTTCCAAGAAGGCGCATCTATATCTTGTACCGCCTCATCATAGGTCCAGGGATCGATTTCATGAACTCCAGGTCCAGAGTCCGAAGACTCACCCAGTCCAATCCATCGGTCTGGTTGCTTAACAACCCTCCCACTACGACGGCGTTCCGGTGTATTAACAGTGACAGTAGGTGCAGGTTCTAGTGGTGTATTACTACTCGGTTCGGCTGTATCTAAGTCTTCCTTGTCACCCCTCAATTCATCAAGTATTATGTCACTTTTGGGCTTGTGGTCCATGACATAGTCTTCCTCTAAGAACCGAGCGTTAGTGCTTATAACGATCTTCTGGTCTGTAGGACTATAGAACATGCCACCTTTAGTTCCTTTCGGGTATCCTACAAACAGCCGTAATTCTGATCTAGGTTCTAACTTATCGGCACCTTGTCGCAACACATGTGCTGGACAACTCCAGATCCGAATGTGTTTCAAGTTAGGCTTGCGCCCACTCCACAATTCCATGGGTGTGGTGGGTACCGTTTTTGTTGGAACCCTATTCAAGATATACGCCGCTGTTTCCAAGGCAAGTCCCCAGAACATAATAGGTAAGTCTGAGTAACTCATCATTGATCGCACCATTTCCATAAGAGTCCTATTCCTTCTTTCTGACACACCATTCTGCTGAGGAGTATATGGTGATGTCATTTGGGAATCAATCCCATTCTCTGCCAAGTATGCCTTGAATTCTCCAGACAGGTACTCGCCTCCGCGATCAGATCGCAGGCATTTAATAGATTTATTTTGAAGGTTCTCCACAAAAGCCTTGAACTCCTTGAACTTGTCAAAGGATTCGCTCTTGCGGCGCATCAAATATACAAATCCATACCTTGAGTAATCATCAGTGAAAGTGATGAAATACTCGTACCCTCCTCTTGCCTGAGTAGACATAGGTCCGCATACATCAGAGTGAATCAAATCCAATACTTGTCCAGCCCTCCGTCCTTTACCAGAAAAAGAACGCTTGGTCATTTTACCCTCTAAACAGGATTCGCAGGTTGGAAGGTCCTCTCCTTCAACATCGCTGATTAGACCATCAGCTTTCAACCTTTGAAGCCTATTTGAGTTTATATGACCTAGCCTTAGATGCCACAAGTATAATTGATTCATTTTAGAAGGTTCCTTTCTCTTATTGGTGTTCGTAGATGTGTTATTACTCTCGGTTAGTTGCATCGTGTTAGACTCAGGATTTAGTACATACAAATCGTCCACCAATGTACCAGAACAGATAATCTCACTGTTTCTTCTTATGATCACCGAGTGGTCAAAAGAGACAGAATATCCATTCATAATAAGTTTAGAAACCGAAATTAAATTCTTTCTAAAGTTGGGTACATAAAGACAATTATGTAAAACTAAAATCCTATCACTACTGAAGCGTAAGTGAATGTCTCCCACTGCAACAGCCGCCACCCTCGCGACATTGCCCATGTAGACCACGATCTCTCCCTCTCTAAGTCTCCGGGTTTCCTGGAACCCCTGTAATGAATTGCAGACATGATCAGTGGCCCCCGTATCTACACACCAGGTGCTGGTAGATAACACCACTGATAATGTTTCAGTGACTAAGGAAAATTTCGTACCTTTGATGAGAGGACAATCAGACCTCCAGTGCCCAGACTGCTTGCATCGATAGCACTTGCCTCGCGGCTTGCTCTTCCCATTCCGTGGTTTGGAACCACTGGGCTTCTTTGCTTGCACTTCCATATTAGCCACAAGAGCTTGTGATTTTCTGATCATACTTATAAGTTCAGCTCTTTTGAAATCGTTTTTAAGCGACTCCTCAAGAGGACTGAATTTATAGAGTATGTCAATCACTTCTTGTCCGGCTTCCACGCTATGTCTCAACATCATTCTGAGGTCATTCCAAATGTCCTCATGAGTTGGGTCATCAGTGGATTCAGAAGGCTCAACAGTTTGGACAGTGTCCAGATTTCTTTTCCAATCAGTACTATATGGAACCAGTGAGTTTTCATCTTTAAGTATATCACAAAGTGGGGTCACAGTCATTCCTAACCTATAAGCACATAAAACAAACAAACAATTTAATATCCGATATTATCTCCCTTAAATAATATCATTAAATCACTAATCACATCTAAAATCCCATCAGGTAAGGCAAGCCACGATAGTGTGGACGTTTACCCACCCAAATGATTTAGCAATTAGATTTCCTTCGGTCGTACATCATCAATAGCGTTACCTCGATGGGAGGAATACTATGAAGCGTACCTAAGTGTTAACCATTACTCAGTACTAAGAAGTTTGTTTGAGACTCGCATATCACCGCAAGCCACGATATTGTGGACGTTTACGTTGACACACGGATCCTTCACTCCCTTCTATAACTGTCTACATCAATCGATCTAAAGTCCCATTCGATATAGCAAGCCACGATAGTGTGGACGTTTACCATACCAAAAGACTTATACAATTGAAATCCAATTACTTGACCCATTTGATTTTGTAAATCAAGACGCGGAGAATCATAAGTGAAACTCGAAGTTTCTAACCAGTGATTCACCATGCGAACAACCCTATCTCTCATAAATGAGGGAGCCGAGCAGACAATCGATCCATCTATCAAAGAATGGTACGACTGCCTCTAATTTGTGTCCTCGACATGACCAAGTGGCTCTGGCTCCATTCCACTCCCCGGGGTGAGAATGAGTCGACTTGAAATCAGCTTTGGAAGGACAAATTAGGCATTGTTTGATAAACTTAATCAATGTTTCTCGTAAGAGGAATTACAAGAACTCTCCTCCAATAACTTATCTATATAAACTTCAAAAGTTTATAAAAGTCACCAAGAGAGCAGCAATGGAGACCATGGGTATGTTTCCATACCCTCTCCCACTTAGCTTTTTACAATAAAGGGATACGCTATCTAGTGCATAAAAGTAAACACATATAGCATGCATACATGTAATAAAGCACATAGTATTATCACATAGTCAAAATAATTACTAGAATATTATTTTCCGACTATTATGGCTTTACTCCATCTCCGTACGCATCTTCTAGTCTTTAGTCTTCGTTCTTGAATGCTCCATGTGACGAGAATATTAATTTCTAATATTTAAATCTATTTATTTTTAATAAATCCAAAAGATACTTAATTAAAAATAATTAAGTCAATCGAATAAATCAAAAAATAAAATTAAATATTATTAATATTTTTATTTATTTTATCTTCCCTTTCTACTTCATTAAATCTCTAGAATAATCTATCCAAGACCCACTTGGAATATTCTAGATGATTTCTATAATGAAATAAGGAAATAAAATAATATAGGACTCTTCTACTTTCCATATTAATTAGATTCCTAATCCATGAATATTTCCATAAAATAGAAATAATCAATTTAGGAATCCTAATCAATTCCAAATTGATTCTTTTCCTAATCCATGAGAGTTCCCAAAAATAGGAATACTCAAATAGGAAAAATCCGAACCAATTAGGAAAGTAAATCTTCGGACCGGGATAGCCCGGGGTGGGGATCCCCGGACCACCCTCGACCCACGCCTAGGAGGTGGCCGGCCACCATCGCCGGCGGCGCCTCCATGCATGGATCGATCGATCCTCATGGGATCGACCATGGGGATGGTCGATCCTTGTCCCGTTGCCCTCACGATCATCTCCTTCGTCACGCGTCTTCTCCGGCGGTCGTTTCGGCATCGATCCAACGTAAAATAAATTACATAATCTAAATTACAATTCCGGTATCGATTCTATACATGAAATCGACCCTATACAATTTCCGGAAAAAGGTAGAACGTAATAATAAATCCTAAATTCGGTCAACCCCCGAATTTTTACTATTACAAGCATTCACCACCAAAAATGAATCTCGACATGTCCGAGAGTTTAATTAAACCAACAATCACATGACAAAATAATTAAACGAATAATCATCAAGCCATAATAGTCGGAACCCTGCAAGGTAGAACAATTTTATCGAAAATACCGCGAACGTAAACCACGCTCTGATACCAATTGTTGGAATTCGATATCCCGGGCTATTAAAATATGCGGAAATAATAACCCGACCGAAAACCTTCGCCGGAGATCACATGAACACCGACTCATCCGCCGGAGTCCGACCTTCGGAGACCATGCGCCCGAAGACGCACAGCCCGCCCCCGGCCGAACCCCCGCGAGCCGCCGCTCACGCGATCGAACATCGCGTTCGATGGGGCTGCATCCGGCAGCCCCCGGCAGCTGGTCCGGCGACCTGCTGCCCGCCGTGGAGGAGCCCCCACCGTTGCGGTGGGGAGGTGACGGCACCAGCCCGTCACCACCGGCGATCGCGTCCAGCGATCGCCCCCCCTCGGCCGAAGCCGAGGGCTCCTCTTCTCCGCCGAACCCTAGGCGTGCGGTTCCCACGCGGTCCGGTGGCTTCGCCACCACCGCGTGGTCGTTCGTCTAATCCGGGTTCGATCTTTCGGATCTTGCGTTCTACGGTATTCTCGATAAATCCAAAATCGAACAATCAAGGGCGTTTAGATTTTTACCTTTCGATTCGTTGTTCGGAGAAACGAAATCAAGATGACCTTTGAATCTTCCCACGTATTCCTTGCACTCCGTTCGAACGTCGGGTGGGCGACGATCTATCGAACTCCTATGGATCTCCTTCAACTCTCTAGACTAATCAAGTATGATTATCTTGTCTTGTCTATTATGAAGGCCATGTAGTGATTTTATAGGCTACGTAGGGGATCTAAAGGAGGTGGAATATTGGGCTTCCAATATTGAAGATTAAATTGAGCCCACTGCCCAAGTCCATTAATCCTTATCAATATTAATTAATTTATTTTCCACTATATAAATTAATTGCACTCCCAATATTAAACCATATTATATCCAAATAATATTTCTCCGGTAGTATTATTTATTCCGTGTATTTAAGATATAAATATCCATGAATAAAATTTATTTATTGCTTAATAAATTTATTCATCTCTTTTATCCGAGACTAGTACCACTCAACCTTATTTATTATGCGGAATTAAATCCACTCGCGAGGTTTACATAATAAATCCTTATGAGCTCATCTCGGGGATATTATCAACCCTTCCGGGATACACTGTCCCGTCAAGAATTCACGGCATGCCATATATAAAATATAGTGACCCAACTTAACCGGTAATTGACCCAATAATTAAACCGGTCAATTCCTTTGGAAAATCAAAGTCACTTATACTAAATATACACACCCGCAATTGTATCGGGGATTAAGAATAAAATACACTGAGTCTCAAATCAATTATCGCCGAGCAAACCTAATTGACGAGTCTCAATCGATCCGCTCAATACACCAAGTGTACAAGTGTGATAAAATAATTAAGATAAATTATTTTCTCTCTCACACAACGACTATACCGATGGATTGGTCCGTGTCCATCTAGGTCGTGAGCATCTGTTCGATTAAATACGAGTAACCGATAGTATGATCTTCTGTGTGCCCATGCAACACCATACTAACTACAACGTATAAAATCCAGGACTATAATTTGCATATATTTAATTAATAATAATTAAAAGCAAATGAATGTTCGTTATTAATAGGTAAATGAAAGTGTACAAGGAGTTCAGAATACTCAAATCTAGACATTAAGTATACTACTCCAACAGATCTCCATAGACACAATTATGTGTGGTAAAACACCAAGTGTGTTGAACACCAAGAGAGACACCATATGATAATATTGTGTGAGATTAGAGGGTTTTAGAGTGGATATCAATCCTTGTAATCGTGAGCAATATTATAGTGAAGTTCTCGTCGTTCCTCCCGTGGTTTTTCCCGATTTGGGTTTCCACGTAAATTCCTTGTCTTCTTTACTTTTCTCCTTCTCTTTTATTGTTGAGTTATTTTCGGGGTTCCGCATTATTATTCATACTATATATCGTCGATCTGCAACAAGTAGTATCTAGTGGCACCGGTCTTGATCGTGTGGCGTTCAGAGCTTTGTCCCGTAACAAGTGGTATCAGAGCCAGGTTACGGTCCTAAAAGCTAACAAGTGGTATCAGAGCCAGGCAACGATCTCGTGACCTTCCAGACTACGATCCTACTACCTTCCGGAGCAAGGTTTCGATGACGAGCGTGAGGTACGATTTACCGAATTCAAGTCTCAACGGGGGGTTTTCCTCTTCACCATCACGACATGGAGGAGTCCAGAAGGATTGAGCTCGATCGGAAGGTAATTTCAATTGACCTTCATATATCGAACTCCATGACCGAGGAAACCATAGAGACAAGGTCCGCAAAGGAGTTGTGGGAATTATTGGAAGAGTTATGGCAACTTTTCGAGATAATATCCTATGTAGCCGTGTTATTGGCGCTATTTGCGGGGGAGAACGTGAAGAGAATTGGTGTGGGTGTCTCCAATGTGACATCGTGTGATGGACTTGACGTCCAAAAGAAGTACCATGATAAAGGGAGCGACTCGGGGAATTCGAAGTCGCGACACGGGAATAAGGTATGTCACTATAGCTCGGCGAACAGAGTAACCGGAGTTATGTTTAGCTACACCTGTGAAGGTGGAGTTTTTTAGGCTACCAAAGCGACTTTGGTAGTGTTGGGAGGAGACGAAAAGGCAATGCAACCTTATGTCCTCCATGAAGGCGCGGTGAAGGAAGTAACCGGGGCCGAAACTCGACTCTTGGTAGAAGAGTCTATCCGGCATAGAGGCATGCAATCGAAGGCCGGAGTGACCAAGCTGAATGAAGATAAAGGCGCGGTGAACGAAGTAACCGTGGGAAAAACTAGGCTCTCGGATGAAGAGTCTACACGACTAGACCATGTGCGGCTTGGGCATGTGAGGAAAGTCAACAAGAAGGATCGAGTGTATATCGATCGATGGAGTGTTTCTAAATCTGGTGAGCCATGTGTGCTTGGAAAGCGGTCGAGAGGGTATATCTCGAATTTGGCTCACAATTCGAAGAAGACACTCGGGTATGTACGTTCCGATTCATGGGAACCTTTGAAGGTCCAATCTTCTAGGAACTAGGCCCGTTGGGGCGTTTGGAGGAAGACGAGGGACGAGATCGCTTGAGATTTATCGATTAGGATTGCCTTGAGATAATCGATTCAAGTCTCAGAGTATTTTATTCTTAATCCCCGATACTATTGCGGGTGTGTATATTTAATATATGTGACTTTGATTTTCCAAAGGAATTAACCGATTTAATTATTGGGTTAATTACCGGTTAAGTTGGGTCACTATATTTTATATATGGCATGCCGTGAATACTTGACGGGAAAGTGTATCCCGTAAGGGTTGATAATATCCCCGAGATGAGTTCATAAGGAATTATTGTGTAAACCTCATGAGTGGATTCGTTCCGCACAATAATTAAGGTTGAATGGTACTAGTCTCGGATTCAAGAGATGAATAAATTAATTAGCAATAAATTAATTTTATCCATGGATATTTAAATCTTAAATACACGGAATAAATAATACTACCGGAGAAATATTACTTGATATAATATGGTTTAATATTGGGAGTGCAATTAATTTATATAGTGGAAAATAAATTAATTAATATTAATGGGAGATTAATAGATTTGGGCTTGGGCTCAATTTAATCATTAATATTGGAAGCCCAATATTCCACCTCCTTTAGATCCCCTACGTAGCCTATAAAAGCACTACATGGTCTTCACTTTTTCATAAGACAAGATTATCATACTTGATATTCTAGAGAGTTGAAGAGGATCCATAAGCTTGGAAGATCGTCGCCCACCCGACGTTCAAGCTAGTGCAAGGAATACGTGGGAAGATCGTAAGGTCATCAATTGAATTCGTTTCTCCGCACAACGAATCGAAAGGTAAAATCATAAACTCCCTTCTATGATTTTATGTGAATTAAATTGTAATACATACATGAACACACGATCCGGTAAACGACGAGCTCCGCGGACGGGGATGGACCGCGAGGTCGACATCCCCGCGGGGATCGAGGAAAGCCCTCGGCTGGGAGCCGAGGGTGGCGGTCGGAACCCTAGGGTTCGACCGCCGGGCATGCGAGACCCCGGCTGGGAGCCGGGGATGCGATCGATCCTAGGATCGATCGCGGGTAAGCTGCGGGGTCACCCGCAGCGACCCCGTACGTGCTGCGGGTTCGCCCGCAGCGGATGCGTGCGGGGGCAAAGCCCCGCTGGGCAGCGAGTCGTGGACTCGCTGTGGGGGCTGCTACGAGCAGCCCCGGGGATGCCGTGAGGCATCCCAGCGATCATCGTGAGATGATCGCGAGCCCCGTGCGGGGGCTCGGCTGGGCACCACGGGCGGACCGTGGTGGTGCTCGGTTGAGCTCAGGCTCGTACGGTGGTTCGTGGTCGGATCTCCGGCGATCGAGGATTTCGGTCGGGTTATTATTTTCTGCAAATTTTAATGACCCGGGATATCGATTTCCAACAATTGGTATCAGAGCATTTGGTTTCGTGTTCATGTATGTGTTCAATTATCGTTCTACCTTGCAGGGATTCCGACTATCATGGTTGATTAATTGATTAATTGTTTAATTAATTGTTAATTTAATTTTACCATGATTATTAAACTCTCGGACATGTCGAGATTCGTTTTGTGTGGATGAATGCTTGTAATAGTAAAAATTCGGGGGTTGACCGAATTTAGATTTATTATTATTGTTCTATGTTTTCCGGAAAGTGTATAGGGTCGATTTCATGTATAGAATCGATACCGGAATTGTAATTTTATTTCTTGTAATTTAATTACGTTGGATCGATGACCGAGACGACCGCCGGAGAACGCGTGTGATGAAGAAGACGAAGAGGACGAAAAGCCGGGGGGTCGATCATCCCCATGATCGACCCCATGATCGACCAAAGGGGAAGGGGGCGTCGCGCCCCTTCGGCCGTGGACCGTCGCCGGCGACGGTGGCGGCTGGCCGGCTGGAGTGGCGGCGGCGGGTGCTCCCTCCCGGTGGTCGGTCGATGGTGGTGGTGGTGGTACGGGGATCCCCAACCCGTGCTACTCCTACCAAGATTCACTTTCCTAATTGATTCAAGTTTTCCTATTTTGAGTATTCCTAAGTTTGGGAACTCTCATGGAGATAGGAAATGAATTAATTGGAATTAATTTATTTCCTTATTCTATTATGGAAGTCTTCTAGAATATTCCAAGTCCTACTTGGAATAGGAATCTAAAAATTTAATAGAATTAGATGGGAAAATAATTAATTAATAAATTGATTTATTTTCTATTTGATTATTCCTATTTTATGGGAATTTTCATGGACATGGAAATTAATTAATTTTGGAAAGTAGAAGAGTCCTAATTTATTTTATTTCCTTATTCTATTATAGAAGTCTTCTAGAATATTCCAAGTTTTACTTGGATAGATTATTCTAGAGATTTAATAGAATTAGATAGGAAAATAAATAAATAAAAATATTAATAATATTTAATTTTATTTTTGATTTATTCGATTGACTTAATTTTCGAATTGAGTATCTTTTGGATTTATTGAAAATAAATAGATTTAAATATTAGGATTAATATTCTCGTCACATGGAGCATTCAAGAACGAAGACTGAAGAGTAGAAGACGCATACGGAGATGGAATAAAGCCATGATAGTCGGAAAATAATTTTCTAGCATTATTTTGACTATGTGATATGTGCTTTATTACTTGTGTGCATGCTTATGTGTTTAATTATGCATTAGATAGCGTATCCCTTTGTTATAAAAAGCTAAGTGGGAGAGGGGATGGAAACATTCCCATGGTCTCCATTACTGTTCTCTTGGTGGAGAATTCTTGTAATTCCTTTTACAAGAAACATTGATTAAGTCTATCAAACAATGCCTAATTTGTCTTTCTGAAACTGACTTCAAGTCGACTCATTCTCACCCCGGGGAGTGGAATGGAGCCAAAGCCACTTGGTCATGTGGATGACACAAATTAGAGACATTCGTACCATCCTTTTAAAGGTGGATCGATTGTCTGCTCGGCTCCCTCATCTAATGAGAGATAGGGTTGTTCGCATGGTGAATCACTGGTTAGAAACTTCGAGTTTCACTTATGGTTCTCCGCGTCTTGATTTACAAAATCGAATGCTTCAAGTAATTGGATGTTAATTGTAAAAGTCTTTTGGTGTAGTAAACGTCCACACTATCGTGACTTGCTATACTGAATGGGATTTTGGATCAATTGATGTAGACAGTTATAGAAGAAAGTGAAGGATTGTGTGTTAACGTAAACGTCCACACTATCGTGGCTTGCGGTGACATACGAGTCTCAAATGATCTTCTTAGTACTGAGTAATGGTTTACACTTAGGTACGCTCTATAGTATTCTTCCCATCGAAGTAACGCTATAGTGATGTACGACCGAAGCAAATCTAATTACGAAATCATTTGGATAGGTAAACGTCCACACTATCGTGGCTTGCCATATCTGATGGGATTTTAGATGTAATTAGTAATTTAATGATATTATTTGAGGGAGATAATATCGGATATTAAATTGATTGTTTGTTTAAATGTGCTTAAAGGTTTAGAGAATAGCTATGAACCCACTTTCTGTGATACTCAAGGAGCATAAACTCACTGGCCCCAATTATATTGATTGGAGGAGAAATTTGGACATTGTCCTGACTTCTGAAGAGTACAAGTTTGTACTCCATGAATTGTGCCCTGCTGAGCCCACGGCTGCCTCAACTAATGAGGAAAAAGAGGCATATCGGAAGTGGAAAAAGGCTGATGAAATGGCTAGGTGTTATATTTTGGCTTCCATGTCAAATGTACTCCAAACCCAACATGAGTCGATGACCACTGCCTATGATATGTTGTTCAACCTCAAAGATGTTTGGGGAGCAAGATCGTGCGGCAAGGCAAGAAGCCATGAGAGTCCTCATGACAACTACTCAGTCTGAAGGAACGCCCGTAGGAGATCACGTTCTTAAGATGATGAGTCTGTTGAATGAGCTTGAGATCCTAGGAGCTCAAATTGATGCTGAGACGCAAGTCGACATCATACTCCAGTCTCTGACCCCTAGTTTTGAGCAGTTTCGCATGAGTTATAATATGGGTAAACTGTCTTATACTCTTGCGCAACTCCTGACTGAACTGAAGGCGGCAGAGGGGATCTACAAGAAGGGCAAGTCTCAAGCGCTTGTAGCTACCAAGTCCAAGGGCTCGAAGCCTGTTGGAGGTAGGGGCAAGAAAAGGAAGCAAGCCTGGAAACCCAGTGGTGCCAAGAAGAATGGACCACGAATGGGGGCTTCAAAGCCAAGGGGCAAGTGCTTCCGATGCAATAAGTCTGGACACTGGAAGTCTGAATGTCCTCTCAAAGGTACGAATTTTTCTTTAGTCGTAAATACATAGTCAGCGGTATTATCTACCAGAATTCTGGTGTGTAGATATGGAACCACTGACGGTATGTGCATTTTGAATGCAGGGGTTCCAGAAAACCCGGCGACTTAGAGAAGAAGAATTCGAGTCTACATGGGCAAAGCTGTAGAGGAGACAGCTGTTGCAGTGGAAGACATTTATCTAATTTAGTAGTTAAATAGGATTTCATTTCAAGTTTATTGCATTATGTACCCTTTAAATTTAGAAAGAACTTTTGTTCTGGATTTCTATTATTTATGAATGGATATTTTATTTCTTTAATCATTTGATGATTTTGATAAGAAATAATGGCATTATCTATTCTGGTACATTAGATAGCAATAATGTGAATGATGAATCCTTAGTCTACCACGATGCAACGAACCGTTCTATAACTTGTTTTGCTTATTAGATATATTTCTTGTTAAATCATTATACTTGTGAACTCTTATACTTAGTAGTATTTATTCAAATGAGATTCAAAAGGTCGAAATTGATTTGATCAATTATAGTTGAAGGAATGGACCTTCCGACCTAAGAATTGAATTTGGAAGGTAATACAACTAAGCAAACCTTTCTGGATAAAGGATAGAATTCGGACAAGTATTGAGAATGATCAATGGTATATGCAGACATATGTGTAATTAGAAAGGTGCGAGTAGTTCTTTTAAGAATACTCGAAAAATGGATTAGGATGCTTGATGTGCCATAAAAGCAAAGTGTTTTAGTCACAAAGCAATTATGGGGAACCTTCCAAGTATATCCATTGGAAGCCTGCGACTAAAATCGCGGAGGCTATCACCTATCTAAATAACACATAGCATAATCAAAGATTGAGATTAAGTCTCAAATGACCGCACCATACACTTACGTATAGAAATGGTGTGTTGTAAATAAGAAATGGAAATCTAATAGTAAAAGAACAAGTTGTTCGGAACTACCTATGTTCTATGGATATTCCTGGAGACAACGGCATATTCAATATGGTTGTAGGATATCCTAGATGAACAAGATATTGTGTGTTCTATAGTACTATGAACCAGAAGGACTTATATCGCCCGGTTCTTAGAGGAAGACTATTAGATGAACTACAAAGCCCTAACTGACGTAATACCTTGGAATGAGAAAAAGGACAAAGACTAGGAACCAGCCAAACCGAGTAGAAATACACCACACACTGCACCTACTGTTATTACTGTTATACACAAGGACGCCATTGCAGTGGGAGGTTGTTAAACAACCGGAGATGTTCATAAGACTAGAAGAGTTTTGAACCTGGATCTGGTAATGATGAAATCGATCCCTAGCTCTGCATAAGGGCAGTACTAGATCTAAATGTGCCTGCTTGGAGAACAATAAGGTTTATTGTTAAGAGGCTAGATCATTTAGAGTACAAGCTTAGTAAATCCATTTATGGATTGAAACAAAGCTATAAATCGTGGAACTTGCGAATTTATGGGATAGTCCATTTGATGGATTCATCAAAAAGGTATAGACGAAAGGTGTATTGGAGACGTAATGGAAACGAGGTTGTGTTTCTCGGAGATTTTATGTAGATAACATTTTATCATTGGCAACAATGTAAAGATGTTGTCAGACATAAGATGATGGTTGTCTAAATGAATCGAGATATAAGATTGAGTAGAAGTTAGAGCATGTTCTTAAGATCTTATGATCTAGGGATAAGAACATTGTACTTCTCCTAGATATCTTATATGATTATGGTTTGTTTTAAACATGCATAATTCTGAGAAAAGTTATTGCCTTTCAAAGACAGAATATACATCTATCTAAAGGGTATGTGTTTCGAACACATGAAGGAGATAGATGAGGACAAAGCAGTTTCTTATACTTCAAGTATGGAAAGCTTTGTAGATGCAATGTTGTAAAACGAGAACCTGATATCAATTATGCGGTTTGCGTAGTGGGAGGATATCAAAGTAATCTGGACAAGAGATACTCGAATGCTGTAAAAGTACTTGAATGTACTAGATTAAGCAAGACGAAATCTTCTTTGATTACAAATTCTCAGATCTTAAATCAGAGAAGGACCAGTGTAAGTCGATATCAGGCTATGTGTTCACTTTTAGAAAGAGGTGGAACCGTGAAATGAAAGAGTGATAAGCAGGACGCTTCTCAGACTATCTCATAACCGAATAGCATCCTCAGAGGCAGCGGAAGTTTTGGTTAGGTTCCGGTATGAACCTCTTGACTTGGATATGACTCTTAGTTTACCAAAGGCTATTGGATAGCGGTGCATGGTAAACTGGAAGAAGTCATAAGTCAAAAGTGATGTTAACACATAGAGCAAGTACCACCTGATACGAGTCATTGTCAAAGGAGACGACGCAGTAGTCACCAAGATAACTTCAGAGCGGCAACCTAGAGTGCTAATTCACATAGTACTTCTTGGAAGTGCA
Organism: Euphrasia confusa; assembly: GCA_954870475.1. Classification (NCBI taxonomy): domain Eukaryota; kingdom Viridiplantae; phylum Streptophyta; class Magnoliopsida; order Lamiales; family Orobanchaceae; genus Euphrasia; species Euphrasia confusa. The sequence goes on from OX940966.1 coordinate 21,739,389, forward strand.
ACTTAAGCACGTGATGAGTATGGGAGTCGGGAGTTTGGAAGAAATGACTAGACCTTAGTACAAGTGGGAGATTGTTGGAGTTGTGTACTTAATGTCTAGATTTAAGTAACGGTAAACTCCCGATCATAGCATTTAATCTATTTAATTAATAAACAATTGTTTGCGTTTAATTATTGATAATTAAATATATGCAAAATATAGTCCTGGATTCTATACGTTGTAGTTAGTATGGTGTGCGGGCCCACACAAAATATCATACTATCGGTTACTCGTATTTAATCAAACAGTTGCTCACGACCTAGATGGACACGGACCAATCCATCGGTATAGTCGTTGTGTGAGAGAGAAAATAATTTGTCTTAATTATTTTATCACACTTGTACACTTGGTGTATTGGGCGGATCGCTTGAGATTTATCGATTAGGATTGCCGGTGATAATCGATTCAAGTCTCAGAGTATTTTATTCTTAATCCCCGATACTATTGCGGGTGTGTATATCTAATATATGTGACTTTGATTTTCCAAAGGAATTAACCGATTTAATTATTGGGTTAATTACCGGTTAAGTTGGGTCACTATATTTTATATATGGCATGCCGTGAATACTTGACGGGAAAGTGTATCCCGTAAGGGTTGATAATATCCCCGAGATGAGTTCATAAGGAATTATTGTGTAAACCTCATGAGTGGATTCGTTCCGCACAATAATTAAGGTTGAATGGTACTAGTTTCGGATTCAAGAGATGAATAAATTAATTAGCAATAAATTAATTTTATTCATGGATATTTAAATCTTAAATACACGGAATAAATAATACTACCGGATAAATATTATTTGATATAATATGGTTTAATATTGGGAGTGCAATTAATTTATATAGTGGAAAATAAATTAATTAATATTAATGGGAGATTAATAGATTTGAGCTTGGGCTCAATTTAATCATTAATATTGGAAGCCCAATATTCCACCTCCTTTAGATCCCCTACGTAGCCTATAAAAGCACTACATGGTCTTCACTTTTTCATAAGACAAGATTATCATACTTGATATTCTAGAGAGTTGAAGAGGATCCATAAGCTTGGAAGATCGTCGCCCACCCGACGTTCAAGCTAGTGCAAGGAATACGTGGGAAGATCGTAAGGTCATCAATTGAATTCGTTTCTCCGCACAACGAATCGAAAGGTAAAATCATAAACTCCCTTCTATGATTTTATGTGAATTCAATTGTAATACATACATGAACACACGATCCGGTAAACGACGAGCTCCGCGGACGGGGATGGACCACGAGGTCGACATCCCCGCGGGGATCGAGGAAAGCCCTCGGCTGGGAGCCGAGGGTGGCGGTCGGAACCCTAGGGTTCGACCGCCGGGCATGCGAGACCCCGGCTGGGAGTCGGGGATGCGATCGATCCTAGGATCGATCGCGGGTAAGCTGCGGGGTCACCCGCAGCGACCCCGTACGTGCTGCGGGTTCGCCCGCAGCGGATGCGTGCGGGGGCAAAGCCCCGCTGGGCAGCGAGTCGTGGACTCGCTGCGGGGGCTGCTACGAGCAGCCCCGAGGATGCCGTGAGGCATCCCAGCGATCATCGTGAGATGATCGCGAGCCCCGTGCGGGGGCTCGGCTGGGCACCATGGGCGGACCGTGGTGGTGCTCGGTTGAGCTCCGGCTCGTACGGTGGTTCGTGGTCGGATCTCTGGCGATCGAGGATTTCGGTCGGGTTATTATTTTCCGCAAATTTTAATGGCCCGGGATATCGTTTTCCATCATAGACTCCATTTCGCTATTAATAGCTTCTTCCCAGAGCGGTGCATCTGGACTGGATAGAGCTTCCCCGTAGGACTTTGGCTCGTCATCCAATAAATACGTAATAAAATCAGGTCCAAACGACTTAGCCGTTTTTATCCTTTTACCACGTCTAGGTTCAATAACCTCTTCGTCTACCTGATCGTCACCAACAGGTGTTCTGTCGACATCAGGTTCATAAGTTCTTTTATTAGAACTTGATTCTTCTCTTTCTTTACAAAGAAAGATATTTTCGAAAAATGAAGCATTTCTCGATTTAATCGTGGAACCTTTATGCACGTCTGGATTATCAGACTTGTGTACCAAAAATCGGTAAGCCACTATTGTATGCATATCCGATAAAAATGCAATCGACCGTCTTAGGTCCGATTCTCATTTGCTTTGGTTCAGGAACTGATACCTTAGCCAAACACCCCCACACTTTAAGATATTTATAAGACGGCTTACGATTTTTCCACAATTCGTACGGCGTCTCATTTTTACCTTTAAGTGGGATTTTATTTAAAATGTGGTTAGTTGTCAAAATAGCTTCCCCCCACATGTTCTGAGGTAAACCCGAGTTAATCAACATGGCGTTCATTATCTCTTTAAGAGTTCCGTTTTTCCATTCAGCAACACAATTTGATTGTGGTAAATAAGGAGCCGTCGTTTGATGAATTATCCCTTTTTCAGAACATTATTTTTCAAACGGAGCTACATATTCTCCACCTCTATCACTTCGAATTATTTTAATTCGTTTACCAAGTTGATTTTCAACCTCAGCTTTATACTTGGTAAAGGCCTCTAATGCCTCGTCTTTGCTACTTAATAAGTATAAGTAACAATATCTAGTACAATCATCAATAAACGTGATGAAGTACTTTTTACCACCTCTTGTTTGTACAAATTTCAAATCAAATATATCAGTATGGATTAAACCAAAAGGTTCAGTACACCTTTCAATCAATGGAAAAGGTAACTTAGCCATTTTGGCTTCAACACAAATTTCACATTTCTTTTGTGAATCAATTTTTGAAGTTGGTAATAATTCCAAATTCATTAATCTTTTAATCGCATTTAGATTTACATGTCCTAATCTAATATGCCACAATTCAGAACACTCAAGCAAGTAAACCGAAACAGAATCAATTTTATTAATGCTCGAGGCAATAGGTGTTACACGGCGCACAACCATTACATTCATCTTGAACAGTCCATTGTCTAGATAGCCCCGGCCAAGGAAAGTTCCAAACTTAGTCAAAATAAACTTCTTAGCATCAAATACAAGTTTAAAACCATGCTCAACTAGGAGAGACCCAGAGACTAAGTTCTTGTGGATGTCCGGGACATGCAGCACATCCTTCAACAGCAGCTCCTTTCCAGAGGTGAGCTTCAGGGTCACGTTCCCAACTCCAGCAACAGCAGACGAGGAAGAGTTCCCCATGTGGAGCTTTCGGCCAGTCGAAGGAGCGTAGGTACAAAATGCATCCTTATCAGAGCAGACATGGCGAGTGGCTCCAGTGTCAATGAACCACTCATTGGGATTACCAACCAAGTTGGCTTCAAACACCATTGCTGACATATCCATTTCAGTCAGCTCCTGCCCAGAGGTTTCAACAAGGTTAGCAGATTGCTTCCCTTTCCCCTTGTACTGTGCAATAGGTTGTTTAGGCTTCTTGCAATCTTTAGCCATGTGGCCAGTTATTCCACAGTTATGGCATTTTCCCATAAACTTCCAGACCTTGGTGGCAGGCTCTTTCCCTTTAGAGGTATTCTGAGGAGTAGGCAGCTTCCTTTTAGGTTGCTCCATCAGATTCACACGAGGCTCCACAGGCACACTTCCAGGATTAAATCTCTTACGATTTTCCTCTTCTATACGAAGCTTGACAACCAGCTTGTCAATAGTCATTTCCTTGGTCTTATGCTAGAGATAGTTTTGATAAGCCCTCCAACTCGGAGGTAACTTCTCAATAGCAGCAGCCACCAGAAAAGACTCGTTGATTTTCATGCCTTCATTCTCAAGGTCATGCAAGATCATCTCGAAGTGTTGGAACTGAGATATCACCGACTTAGAGTCGACCATCTTAAAATACAAAAACTTCCCAACGATGAACTTCTTAGTTCCGCGTCCTCAGTTTTATATTTCTTCTCCAAAGCATCCCAGAGTGCTTTGGCCGAAGGCATGTTCCCATACACATTGTACAGGTCATTGCTCAGGCCGTTCAAAACGGTATTCCGGCACAGGTAATCACCCTGGCCCCATGCTTCATAAGCCGCACACTTATTAACATCAGTTTCATTCCCATCCATGGCCATAGGCTCATCCTTGAGAAACTTTGCCAAACCCAACGTGGTCTGGTAAAACATCATCTTTTCTTGCCACCTTTTGAAGTCAGTCCCACTGAACTTCTCATGTATCTCAGCATGAACAACCGATGATGGCATGATCGGAACGTTCAAGTTCATCGGTGGGACATGCCCAGTTTGGGCGGTTTTCTCATCACCAGAATTGTCCCCGGTAGTCATTTTTTAGCACGGTTATTTTTCTTGCGATGTTGGTATTCGTAGCTATTACAATGCTTGTTTTTGGATTAGAATCAGTACTACTGAATCTTTACACTTTTCTAGAAACTATAAATTTAAATAAAAGAAATGAAGAAGAAGAATGAAACACGAACAGGTCTTCAACTTCGATTGAACGTCAAAACTAGATTGCGGGTAGTCGAGGCGCTTTCGCTATCCGCAAGACAAATACGTCCCGTGTATGCTACGGTTTTCGGACGTAATGCCCCCAAAGATACAACAACTTTCTTGTTCGTCTCTGAAGCAACCAGAGCCGAACCACTTTCGAACGAGAAAAGGTGGGGAGTATGAACTTATGAAATGCTGGGAATGCTTTTGCTTTTCGTTGGTGTTTGAAGTGCAGCCTAAGACACTCTATTTATAGATGTCCACATGCAGGTGTAGGGTCAAGTCAAGGCATTCAATCTGGTGAGTAATGCAGCCATTACCACCACCATAATCATCCATGTAACTGCTCAGGAGTAATGGACATGACCAGTAGTATTCTAACCGTTGAGGTAATTATTAAATATTATTTCAATCAGGCCTGCCTGTTCATCTTCAGCCTAATTGTGTTCAACACTAGCCCAAAATAATTGAGCCAAATCAAAACATAGTTCAGCCCGTCAGCAAAACTATTACGATGGCCAGGCCCAGGAGCCCCGGGAAGCCCAAAGTCCAATTGCCAAGATCCAAGTCCAAGTCCAAGTCCAAGGACGAGGCGAGGCGGGTCGGGTCGGGACGGGCCTAGCCGAGCACGAGCACGAGCACGGGCACGTGCACGGGCACGAGCCGAGCGGACGAACGCGCGTGTGGCGATTACCATGTACCTTAACGGTCCATGGTCTTACTCACTTGTTGAACACATTAATCCTCCAATCACTTATTAAGTTTAATAACTTTATTACATCTTTCAATGTGGGATGTAATAACTATTACACATTTCAATGTAATAAAGTCTTTCACGTTATTACATATTCAATTAAATGTTTGGCTATCTTTAACAATTTATTTCTCACTCACTATAATTATCTACGAACAACTTAGAAAATTATAGTACCAATTAATTCTCAATCCGAATTAATTATATAGCCACTCAACTCAGTCAAACGTTGGAAAAAACCAACTTTGACTTTGAGATTTTCCAACACAAAATACAAAATCTAAGGATTGCTCATGATTTCAAGACGAATTCTCAGAGGACCTGTTTTCCTTTCCAGCGGGGATCTATCCTATTAGCCATTTCAGCGTTCATATCAACCCCGTTGGCCTCTTCGAAATTCAGATCAATCTTGCTGGTCTCTTCAGCATTCATAACCAAGCCAGTACCGGAAGTCCCAACACCAGCAATCAAGGAATCGACCATTATAATCTTTTCCTCCAGTAAGCAAAGCATCTCCTGGAGTTCGAGAGAGTTGCTCGAAATTGGCTCTTCTTTCGCCACACACTTAGCCAAGACAAGTTCCTTCTCCAGTGTGTGAACTTTGGGGATCTCCGTCCACGTTTTTGGAGTTCTTAGCCAGATTCTACTTCACAAACAAACTTTGATCTACTCTATTGTTTGAGTGGGAAGAAGCAGAAGGCGGCAAAGTGATGAATTTTTCGATCGTCGGGAATGCTTCGTCCGGGGAAGACCATACTTCTGGCTGGGCCTTGTCCCCAGTAAAGATGACGCGGCTAGTGTTTTCAATTCGTTCAGTTTTTTGAATATTCCCGACTTCCTCTTCTTGAACGTCTCGCGCCTGGTGCATTCGTAAAAAATAAACTCGTACTTGATCTTTGATCGAACCATTGTTGACAAAAATCTCCCAGCTACAAAATATAAAGAAAAAAGTCAATTTTTTATCTGAATCAAGATATGTATATAAAAATTTAATACCACCATCATCATCATTAACATCATAAGCATATACCCCTCCCTTGAAAAATCATCGAACTTTAGTTTTAGTGCTAATAAAGTCTTGTTGTGCTAATTTTGTTGTGCTTCTATTAAAACAAATTTTTTTAGCGCTAATAATAAATTAATTTTTGTTGTGCTAATCTTTGTTTTATGGAATATTTTAAAAAATTGTTTACAAACTATTTAAAAGAAATTGTTTTAGCACTTGTGCTAATCTTTGTTTTATGAGATATTTTAAAAACAATTTGTTTAAAAAAAATTAATTTTTAGTGCTAATAAAATCTTTTATTTAGCCCTAATAAAAAAATTTATTTTAAAAATCTATAGATTTAAATGTTATTTGAAATTTTTTAAAGAATTCAAACTAAAGAAAAAATAGTCCTATTTCTATTCTAAATTATATGAAACAAATTGGTGGTTGAATTCTAAAATTTTTAACTTGATTTTGTTGTGAAGAATAGAATAACTAAAAATTACAATATTTTTGTTTGAATAGTTAAAAATATTTTTTATTATTTTGTATAGCATTTGTGTACTTACTAGCTATGGCTCATTTTGAAATTTCGCATAGGTTATCAAAACTTCCAAGACGACCCTCATTACAATTATAAAATTCACATTCTGGAATTTCAAAATCTTCTTATTATATTTTGTTTATAAAAATATTTTAGTAATAACAGTCATGTTATTACTTTATTATTGAAAAGGTTAAATTTAATAATTAATGAAATTGCAATAAAAAAAATAATTTTTAGTGCTAATAAAGTCTTTCTTATAGCGCTAATAAAAAAATTAGCGCTAAAATTAAGGAAAAGTCTATAAAAATAAATGCTATTTGAAAATTCGAGTATTAGATAAAACCTAAGAAATACGAAAATGATTGAAATCCAAAATTCATGAAAAGCAGGTAGAAAACAACAAAAGTTTCAAATATCCACCAAAACAAGGTGGAACAACAAAAAGTTTTTGAATGGAATCCACAACTAATCCCACATAACAGCAAAACAAAATAAAACATCTAAAGATTGTTCATGATTTCAAGACGAATCCTTAGAGGACCTGTTTTCCTTTCGAGCAGGGATCCACCCTGTTAGGCATTTCAGCGTTTATATCAACCCAGTTGGCCACTTCGAAATTCAGATCAATCTTTCTGGTCTCTTCCGCAACCCAGTTGGCCACTTCGAAATTCAGATCAATCTTTCTGGTCTCTTCCGCATTCATAACCAAGCCAGTACTGGAAGTCCCAACACCAGCAATCAAAGAATCGACCATTACAATCTTTTCCTCCAGTAAGCAAAGCATCTCCTGGAGTTCGAGAGAGTTGCTCGAAATTGGCTCTTCTTTCGCAACACACTTAGTCAAGACAAGTTCCTTCTTTAGTGTGTGAACTTTGCGGATCTCCGTCCACGTTTTTGGAGATTCTACTTCAAAAACCCAACTTGATCCACTCTATTGTTTGAGTGGGAAGAAGCAGAAGGCGGCAGAGTGATGAACTTTTCGATCGTCGGGAATGCTTCGTCTAGAGAAGGCCATACTTCTGGCTTGGCCCCGTCCCCACTAAAGATGTGGCTAGTGTTTTCAATTCGTTCAATTTCTTGAATATTCCCGACTTCCTCTTCTTGAACGTCAGCAATAAACTCGTACTTGATCTTTGATCCAACAATTGTTGACAAAAATCTCGCAGCTACAAAATACAACGAAGAAAGTCAATTTCTTATCTGAATCAAGAAATGCATATAAACATTTAATACCACCATCATCATCATTAATATCATAAGCATATACCCCTCCCTTGAAAAATAATAGAAATTTAGTTTTAGCGCTAATAAAGTCTTGTTGTGCTAATTTTGTTGTGCTTCTATTAAAACAAATTGTTTTAGCACTAATAATGAATTAATTTTTGCTGTGCTAATCTTTGTTTTATGGGATATTTTAAAAAATTGTTTAAAAACTATTTAAAAGAAATTGGTGGTTAAATTCTAAAATTTTTAAAGTGATTTTGTTGTGAAGAATAGAATAACTAAAAATTACAATATTTTTGTTTGAATAGTTAAAAATATTTTTTATTATTTTGTATAGCATTTTTGTACTTACTAGCTATGACTCATTTTGTAATTTCTAGGGCTATCAAAACTTCCAGGACGACCCTCATTACAATTATAAAATTCATATTCTTAACTTTCAAAATCTTTTTATTATATTTTGTTAATAAAAATATTTTAGTAATAACAATCATGTTATTACTTTATTATTGAAAAGTTTAAATTTAATAATTAATGAAATTGCAATAAAAAAATATTTTTTAGTGCTAATAAAGTCTTTATTATAACGCTAATAAAAAAAATTAGCGCTAAAATTAAAGTTTCAAATATCCACAAAAACAATGTAGAACAACAAAAAGTTTTTGAATGGAATCCACAACTAATCCCACATAACAGCAAAACAAAATAAAACATCTAAGGATTGCTCATGATTTCAAGACGAATCCTCAGATGACCTGTTTTCCTTTAGAGCGGGGATCCACCTTGTTAGGCATTTCAGCGTTTATATCAGTTGGCCTCTTCGAAATTCAGATAATTCTTTCTGGTCTCTTCAGCATTCATAACCAAGCCAGAAGTCCCAACACCAGCAATCAAGGAATCGACCATTACAATCTTTTCCTCTAGTAAGCAAAGCATCTCCTGGAGTTCGAGAAAGTTGCTCGAAATTGGCTCTTCTTTCGCCACACACTTAGCCAAGACAAGTTCCTTCTTCAGTGTGTAAACTTTGCGGATCTCCGTCAACATTTTTTGAGATCCTAGCCAGATTCTACTTAAAAAACCCAACTTGATCCACTCTATTGTTTGAGTGGGAAGAAGCAGAAGGCGGCAGAGTGATGAACTTTTCGATCGTCGGGAATGCTTCGTCCAGGGAAAGCCATACTTCTGGCTGGGCCCCGTCCTAAAGATGACGCTAGTGTTTTCAATTCGTTCAGTTTCTTTAATATTCCCGACTTCCTCTTCTTGAACGTCTCGCGTCTGGTGCGTTCGTCATCAATAAACTCGTAGTTGATCTTTGATCGAACCATTGTTGACAAAAGTCTCTGCAGCTACAAAATACAACGAAGAAAGTCAAAATCTTATTGAATCAAGATATGCATATAAACATTTAATACCACCATCATCATCATTAACATCATAAGCATATACCCCTTGTAAGGATAAATATGTTTGGGCATTACAATGCCTTAAAGGATCTAGGCAGAAGTTGTTTTGCTAACATATTTATTTGTTTTCTTCTTTCTTCACAATTTAAACTATTGTAATCACTTGTCATGATTGGTGATTTGATTTAGCATAGTTCATTAGTTGGAACGTGCTTGAAAAACAATCAACATAGAAGCTTTCTGCCGCAGCACAGCAAGGCAGAGTTATGCCGCAGCGCTGCAAGGCATGGACCAAGTCGTTGAGTCAAGAGATCGAGCGAAGCATGAGCGTAGGGCAAAGGATTGCTGAAGTCCAGAGAGTATGGAAGGCAGTGCAGTACGGCAGAGCATTCCAGAAGAACTTCAGAAGGCATTCCTGCGGCAGTGGTCAAAACAGCCTGCCCTAGAATATCTCAACCGACTTGTTGACCTAGCAATTCAAGGAAATCAGTTGGGACTCTCCTCCTATAAATAGAGGACGACCCCAGCTGCATTCATTAGCTATTCCAACACCTCAAAAACATCTTTTCACTTCCAAGATCGATCATCACGCTTTTAGTGCCGCGGCTTCACTTGTGAAGTTCGTCGAGCCATATGTTCTCTCGTTTCAAAGAGAGTTCTTTTGTTAGCTGATGATCGTGACATTAGATAGGTGTTTATTCAGTAGCTAGGTCTTTTATTGTTGATTGTTAATTATACTCTTCGGATACGATTATCACGAAGACATACGTGTGTATGATCTTTGGTAAAATCATTTGTAAATCCAAGAGTAGACCTTTTGTAAAGACTCGTTTCTTTAATAAAGTTTCTGGCCGTAAGGCCGTTTCGTATGTGTATAATTTAAATACACATACAAAGATTAAATTCTTGTTCTTTTAATTTCCGTATGTGTGTGTGAGTTCATTTTTACAAGTAATTTATTTCTAATTAATTCTGCTGCAACGATATACATATATAACATATATAAACCTTAATCTGAAACATTAAGACACACGCTAAAATATATAAATTACGAAAAACGAACATTTTCTGTGCAAGGCATCGTGCTGCGGCATACGCTGTTCTGCCGCAGAACACTACCTTGTCTAGGCAGCACATTTCACTGCGTTTTATTTACTGCCTACGACTTTCAAGTGGTATCAAAGCGGGCACTAGACTTACTTAGTGTTTAAGGTCCGTCTGATCACGCACACTTATAATGGCAGATCCATCCTTTTACATCGTACGAACACCGGTTGTTCTTGACGGTACAAATTATGGATTTTGGAAAACTCGCATTGAAGCAAGGATCAAATCAATTGATCGCAATGCGTGGTTGTCCGTACTTCGAGGATGGAAACCACCTCAGGAGGTAATACCTGAAGGCGGTACGCTTGAAAAAGCTCCAGAGAAGTGGTCTACCGAAGAGGTTGCCGCAGGTACTGCCAACGATAGGGCAAGGTGTGCCATCCTTGAGTCCATCGATTGCAATATGTACAAAATTGTCAAACAATGTACTACTGCCAAAGAAGTATGGGATATGCTGGCTCTTCATTGTGAAGGTAACAACACAGTGAAGAAGACCAAGGTCCGTATGCTTATGTCTCGTTTCGAGAACTTGCGTATGAACGAGGACGAGACATGCCTTCAGTGCTGGAAATCGATATCCCGGGCTATTAAAATTTGCGGAAAATAATAACCCGACCGAAATCCTCGATCGCCGGAGATCCGACCACGAACCACCGTACGAGCCGGAGCTCAACCGAGCACCACCACGGTTCCGCCCGTGATGCCCAGCCGAGCCCCCGCACGGGGCTCGCGATCATCTCGCGGATGATCGCTGGGATGCCTCACGGCATCCCCGGGGCTGCTCGTAGCAGCCCCCGCAGCGAGTCGCTGACTCGCTGCCCCAGCGAGGGCGTCGCCCTCGCACGACCGCTGCGGGCGAACCCGTAGCTCATGCGAGGCGGCTACGGGTGACCCCGCAGCACCCCGCGATCGATCCTCGTGATCGATCGCACCCCTCGGCTCCAGCCGAGGGTTCCTCGCGTTCCGGCGGTCCGAACCCTAGGGTTCGACCGCCACCTTCGATCCTCGCCGGGGATCTCGAATCCCCGTCCCCGAGGTTCGTCGTTTTCCCGGATCGTGCGTTCATGTATGTATCACAATCAATTCACATAAAATCATAGAAGAGAGTATATGATTTTACCTTTTGATTCGTTGTGCGGAGAAACGAACTCAATTGATGACCTTACGATCTTCCCACGTATTCCTTGCACTAGCTTGAACGTCGGGTGGGCGACGATCCTCCAAGCTTATGGATCTTCTTCAACTCTCTAGAATATCAAGTATGATAATCTTGTCTTATTAAAAAGTGAAGACCATGTAGTGCTTTTATAGGCTACGTAGGGGATCTAAAGGAGGTGGAATATTGGGCTTCCAATATTAATGATTAAATTGAGCCCAAGCCCAAATCTATTAATCTCCCATTAATATTAATTAATTTATTTTCCACTATATAAATTAATTGCACTCCCAATATTAAACCATATTATATCAAATAATATTTCTCCGGTAGTATTATTTATTCCGTGTATTTAAGATTTAAATATCCATGAATAAAATTAATTTATTGCTAATTAATTTATTCATCTCTTGAATCCGAGACTAGTACCATTCAACCTTAATTATTGTGCGGAACGAATCCACTCATGAGGTTTACACAATAATTCCTTATGAACTCATCTCGGGGATATTATCAACCCTTCCGGGATACACTTTCCCGTCAAGTATTCACGGCATGCCATATATAAAATATAGTGACCCAACTTAACTGGTAATTAACCCAATAATTAAATCGGTTAATTCCTTTGGAAAATCAAAGTCACATATATTAAATATACACACCCGCAATAGTATCGGGGATTAAGAATAAAATACTCTGAGACTTGAATCGATTATCTCAAGGCAATTCTAATCGATAAATCTCAAGCGATCCGCCCAATACACCAAGTGTACAAGTGTGATAAAATAATTAAGATAAATTATTTTCTCTCTCACACAACGACTATACCGATGGATTGGTCCGTGTCCATCTAGGTCGTGAGCAACTGTTCGATTAAATACGAGTAACCGATAGTATGATCTTCTGTGCGCCCATGCACACCATACTAACTACAACGTATAAAATCCAGGACTATATTTCGCATAAAAAATTAATAATAATTAAATGCAAATAATTGTTTATTAATTAAATAGGTTAAATGCTATGACCGGGAGTTTACCGTTACTTAAATCTAGACATTAAGTACACAACTCCAACAATCTCCCACTTGTACTAAGGTCTAGTCATTTCCTCCAAACTCCCGACTCCCATACTCATCACGTGCTTAGGGTTGTACTTCCAAGAAGTACTATGTGAATGAGCACTCTAGGTTGCCGCTCTGAAGTTATCTTGGTGACTACTGCGTCGTCTCCCTCGACGATGATTCGTATCAGGTGGTACTTGCTCTATGTGTTAACATCACTTTTGACTTATGACTTCTTCCAGTTTACCATGCACCGCTATCCAATAGCCTTTGGTAAACTAAGAGTCATATCCAAGTCTAGAGGTTATCCCGGAACCTAACCAAAAACTTCCGCTGCCTCTGAGGCTGCTTATTCGGTTATGAGAGAATCTGAGAAGCGTCCTGCTTATCACTCTTTCATTGCATGGTTCCACCTCTTTCTAAAAGTGAACACATAGCCTGATATCGACTTACACTGGTCCTTCTCTGATTTGTGATCTGAGAATTTTGTAATTAAAGAAGATTTCGTCTTGCTTAATAATCCAGTACTTCACAAGTACTATTATAGCATCCGAAAATCTATTGTCTAGATTACCTTGATATCCTCCCACTATGCAAACCGCATAGTTGATATCAGGTTCTTGTTTTACAACATTGCATCTGTAAAGCTTTCCATACTTGAAGTATAGGAAACTGCTTTGTCCTCATCCATCTCCTTCATGTGTTCCAACACATATCCTTTAGATAGATGTATATTCTGTCTCTGAAAGGCAATAACCTTTCTCAGAAGTATGCATGTTTAAAACAAACCTTAATCGTATAAGATATCTAGGAGAAGTACAATGTTCTTATCCTTAGATTGAAAGATCTCAAGAACATGCTCTAACTTCTACTCAATCTTATATCTTGATTCATTTAGACAACCATTATCTTATGTCTGACAACATTTTCTACATTGTTGCCAATGATGAAATTGTCATCTACATAAAATCTCCGAGAAACACCACCTTGTTTCTATTACATCTCCAATACACCTATCGTCTATGCCTTTTGATGAATCCATCAAATGGACTATCCCATCAATTCGCAAGTTCCACGATTTATAGCTTTGTTTCAATCCATAAATGGATTTACTAAGCTTGTACTCTAAATGATCTTGCCTCTTAACAATAATCCTTATTGTTTTTTAAGCATGCACATTTAGATCTAGTACCGCCCTCGTGCAGAGCTAGGGATCGATTTCATCTTTACTAGATCCAGAGTCCGAAACTCTTCTAGTCTTATGAACATCTCTGGTTGTTCAACAACCTCCCACTGCAACGGCGTCCCGATGTATAATAGTAATAACAGTAGGTGCAGTGTGTGGTGTACTTCTACTCGGTTTGGCTGGTTCCTAGTCTCTGTCTATTCTCTCATTCCAAGGTACTGCGTCAGTTCGGGCTTTGTGGTTCTTCTAATAGTCTTTCTCTAAGAACCGGGCGTTACACGTCCTTCTGGTTCATAGCACTATAGAACACACAATACTTTGTTCATCTAGGATATCCTACAACCATATTGAATATGCCGTTGTCTCCAGGAATATCCATAGAACATAGGTAGTTCCGAACAACTTGTTCTTTTACTATTAGAATTCTATTTCTTACTGACTCACCATCTCTACACGTAAGTGTATGGTGTAGTCTTTTGAGACTTAATCTCAATCTTTGATTGTGTTACGTGGTAGCCTCCGCGACTAAGTCGCAGGCTTCCAATGGATATACTTTGAAGGTTCCCCATAATTGCTTTGTGACTGAAACACTTTGCTTTTATGGCACATCAAGCATTCTAATCCATCTTCGAGTATTCTTAAAAGAACTACTCGCACTTTACACACATCATTGATCATTCTCAATACTTGTCCGAATTCTTTTTTTTACCAAAAAGTATGCTTAGTTGTATTATCTTCCAAACTTGATTCTTAGGTCGGAAGGTCTATTCCTTCAACTATAATTGATCAAATCAATTTCGACCTTTTGAATCTTATTTGAATAAATACTACTAAGTATAAGAATTCACAAGTATAATGATTTAACAAGAAATATATAGTAAAACAAGTTATAGAACGGTTTGTTGTATCGTGGTAGACTAAGGATTCATCATTCACATATTGCTATCTAATGTACCAGAATAGATAATACCCATTATTTCTTATCAAAATCATCACCATGATTAAAGAAATAAAATATCCATTCATAAATAATAGAAATCCAGAACAAAAGTTCTTTCTAAAATAAAGGGTACATAATGCAATAATCTTGAAATGAAATCCTATTTAACTACTAAAGCAGATAAATGTCTTCCACTGCAACAGCTGCCTCCTCTACAGCTTTCGCCCGTGTAGACTCGAACTCTTCTTCTCTAAGTCGTCGGGTTTTCTGGAACCCCTTCATTTAAAATGCACATACCGTCAGTGGTTCCATATCTACACACCAGATTTCTGGTAGATAATACCGCTGACTATGTTTTTACGACTAAAGAAATATTCGTACCTTTGAGAGGACATTCAGACTTCCAGTGTCCAGTCTTATTGCATCGGAAGCACTTGCCTCTTGGCTTTGCAGCCCCCACTCGTGGTCCACTCCTCTTGGCACCACTGGGTTTCCAGGCTTGCTTCCTTTTCTTGCCCCTACCTCCAACAGGCTTCAAGCCCTTGGACTTGGTAGCTACAAGCGCTTGAGACTTGCCCTTCTTGTATATCCCCTCTGCCGCCTTTAGTTCAGTCAGGAGTTGCGTAAGAGTATAAGATAGTTTACCCATATTATAGCTCATACGAAACTGCTCAAAACTAGGGGTCAGAGACTGGAGTATGATGTCGACTTGCGTCTCAGCATCAATAGAAGCTCCTAGGATCTCAAGTTCATTCAACAAACTCATCATCTTAAGAACGTGATCCCCAACGGGCGTTCCTTCAGACTGAGTAGTCGACATGAGGACTCTCATGGCTTCTTGCCTAGCCGCACGATCTTGCTCCCCAAACATCTCCTTGAGGTTAAACATCATATCATAGGCAGTGTCCATTGACTGATGTTGGGTTTGGAGTACATTCGACATGGAAGCCAAAATATAACACCTAGCCATTTCATCAGCCTTTTTCCACTTCCGATATGTCAGTTTTTCCTCATCAGTTGAGGCAGCCGTGGGCTCGGCAGGGCACACTTCATGGAGTACAAACTTGTACTCCTCAGAAGTTAGGACAATGTCTAAATTTCTCTTCCAATCAATGTAATTGGGACCAGTGAGCTTATGCTCCTTGAGTATCACAGAAAGTGGGTTCATAGCTATTCTCTAAACCTATAAGCACATTTAAACAAACAATCAATTTAATATCCGATATTATCTCCCTCAAATAATATCATTAAATTACTAATTACATCTAAAATCCCATCAGGTAAGGCAAGCCACGTTCGTGTGGACGTTTACCCACCCAAATGATTTAGCAATTAGATTTGCTTCGGTCGTACATCATTATAGCGTTACTTCGTTGGGAAGAATACTATAAAGCGTACCTAAGTGTAAACCATTACTAAGTACTAAGGTGAATCATTTGGAATTGCTACGTCACCGCAAGCCACGTTAGTGTGGACGTTTACGACAACTCACAATCCTTCATAATTCCCTATAACTGTCTACATCAACTATTTCCAAAAATCCCATTCAGCATAGCAAGCCACGTTCGTGTGGACGTTTACTACACCAAAAGACTTTTATAGTTGACTCCTAATTACTTGAAGCATTCGATTTTGTAAATCAAGACGCGGAGAATCATAAGTGAAACTCGAAGTTTCTAACCAGTGATTCACCATGCGAACAACCCTATCTCTCATTAGATGAGGGAGCCGAGCAGACAAACGATCCATCTTCAAAAGAATGGTACGAATGTCTCTAATTTGTGTCATCCACATGACCAAGTGGCTTTGGCTCCATTCCACTCCCCGGGGTGAGAATGAGTCGACTTGAAGTCAGTTTCAGAAAGACAAATTAGGCATTGTTTGATAAACTTAATCAATGTTTCTTGTTAAGAGGAATTACAAGAATTCTCCTCCAATGACATATCTATATGAACTTCGAAAGCTCATAAATGTCACCAAGAGAACAGTAATGGAGACCATGGGAATGTTTCCATCCCCGCTCCCACTTAGCTTTTTATAACAAAGGGATACGCTATCTAATGCATAATTAAACACATAAGCATGCATACAAGTAATAAAGCACATATCACATAGTCAAAATAATGCTAGAAAATTATTTTCCGACTATCATGGCTTTATTCCATCTCCGTATGCGTCTTCTAGTCTTCAGTCTTCGTTCTTGAATGCTCCATGTGACGAGAATATTAATCCCAATATTTAAATCTATTTATTTTTAATAAATCCAAAAGATACTCAATTCGAAAATTAAGTCAATCGAATAAATCAAAAATAAAATTAAATAAAATTAATATTTTTTATTTATTTATTTTCCCATCTAATTCTATTAAATCTCTAGAATAATCTATCCAAGTGAAACTTGGAATATTCTAGAAGACTTCTATAATAGAATAAGGAAATAAAATAAATTAGGACTCTTCTACTTTCCAAGATTAATTAATTTCCATGTCCATGAAAATTCCCATAAAATAGGAATAATCAAATAGAAATAAATTAATTCATTAATTAATTATTTTCCTATCTAATTCTATTAAATCTCTTAGATTCCTATTCCAAGTAGAACTTGGAATATTCTAGAAGACTTCCATAATAGAATAAGGAAATAAATAATATTAATTAATTCTTTTCCTATCTCCATGAGAGTTCCCAAACTTAGGAATACTCAAAATAGGAAAACTTGAATTAATTAGGAAAGTGAATCTAGGTAGGAGTAGCACGAGATCACGAGGACCCCGCGCCCCCCCACCTTGATCGCCGGCCGGGAGCACCACCGCCGCCGTCCCCAGCCCACGCGCCACCACCTCTGGTGGCCGGCGTGGCCGAGGAGCCCCGCGGGCAGCCCCTCCGATCGATCTCCATGGGATCGATCCCATCGATCCCAAGCCCTAGTTTTCCCTCTCTTCATCTCCTTCGTCACATGAGTTCTCCGGCGGTCGTCTCGGCATCGATCCAACGTAAATAAATTACAAGAAATAAATTTACAATTCCGGTATCGATTCTATACATGAAATCGACCCTATACACTTTCCGGAAAACATAGAACAATAATAATAAATCTAAATTCGGTCAACCCCCGAATTTTTACTATTACAAGCATTCATCCACACAAAACGAATCTCGACATGTCCGAGAGTTTAATAATCATGGTAAAATTAAATAACAAATTAATTAAACAATTAATCAATTAATTAACCATGATAGTCGGAATCCCTGCAAGGTAGAACACAATTGAACACATACATGAACACGAAACAAAACGCTCTGATACCAATTGCTGGAAATCGATATCCCGGGCTATTAAAATTTGCGGAAAATAATAACCCGACAGAAATCCTCGATCGCCGGAGATCCGACCACGAACCACCGTACGAGCCGGAGCTCAACCGAGCACCACCACGGTTCCGCCTGTGATGCCCAGCCGAGCCCCCGCACGGGGCTCGCGATCATCTCGCGGATGATCGCTGGGATGCCTCACGGCATCCCCGGGGCTGCTCGTAGCAGCCCCCGCAGCGAGTCGCTGACTCGCTGCCCCAGCGAGGGCGTCGCCCTCGCACGACCGCTGCGGGCGAACCCGTAGCTCATGCGAGGCGGCTACGGGTGACCCCGCAGCACCCCGCGATCGATACTCGTGATCGATCGCACCCCTCGGCTCCAGCCGAGGGTTCCTCGCGTTCCGGCGGTCCGAACCCTAGGGTTCGACCGCCACCTTCGATCCTCGCCGGGGATCTCGAATCCCCGTCCCCGAGGTTCGTCGTTTTCCCGGATCGTGCGTTCATGTATGTATCACAATCAATTCACATAAAATCATAGAAGAGAGTATATGATTTTACCTTTTGATTCGTTGTGCGGAGAAACGAACTCAATTGATGACCTTACGATCTTCCCACGTATTCCTTGCACTAGCTTGAACGTCGGGTGGGCGACGATCCTCCAAGCTTATGGATCTTCTTCAACTCTCTAGAATATCAAGTATGATAATCTTGTCTTATTAAAAAGTGAAGACCATGTAGTGCTTTTATAGGCTACGTAGGGGATCTAAAGGAGGTGGAATATTGGGCTTCCAATATTAATGATTAAATTGAGCCCAAGCCCAAATCTATTAATCTCCCATTAATATTAATTAATTTATTTTCCACTATATAAATTAATTGCACTCCCAATATTAAACCATATTATATCAAATAATATTTCTCCGGTAGTATTATTTATTCCGTGTATTTAAGATTTAAATATCCATGAATAAAATTAATTTATTGCTAATTAATTTATTCATCTCTTGAATCCGAGACTAGTACCATTCAACCTTAATTATTGTGCGGAACGAATCCACTCATGAGGTTTACACAATAATTCCTTATGAACTCATCTCGGGGATATTATCAACCCTTCCGGGATACACTTTCCCGTCAAGTATTCACGGCATGCCATATATAAAATATAGTGACCCAACCTAACCGGTAATTAACCCAATAATTAAATCGGTTAATTCCTTTGGAAAATCAAAGTCACATATATTAAATATACACACCCGCAATAGTATCGGGGATTAAGAATAAAATACTCTGAGACTTGAATCGATTATCTCAAGGCAATCCTAATCGATAAATCTCAACCGATCCGCCCAATACACCAAGTGTACAAGTGTGATAAAATAATTAAGATAAATTATTTTCTCTCTCACACAACGACTATACCGATGGATTGGTCCGTGTCCATCTAGGTCGTGAGCAACTGTTCGATTAAATACGAGTAACTGATAGTATGATCTTCTGTGCGCCCATGCACACCATACTAACTACAACGTATAAAATCCAGGACTATATTTCGCATAATTAATTAATAATAATTAAATGCAAATAATTGTTTATTAATTAAATAGGTTAAATGCTATGACCGGGAGTTTACCGTTACTTAAATCTAGACATTAAGTACACAACTCCAACATTCAGTACTTTGGAGAATTAATGTCCATTGTTACTGAATGTGCTGACCTTGGTTCGCCCATTAGCAACCCGGCAGTGTGTAGTAAGATAATGCGATCGATGAGCAAAAAGTTTCTGCCGAAGGTCACTGCAATAGAAGACAGCTCCATGTCAGAGGAAGATTATGTTTCATTAATGGAAATCTTCAAGAATTATGAGCTTAACCATGAAGATCGTGAAACTCACGGGAAATCACGTTCACGAAGCGACGAGAAGAATCTTGCCTACACCGTGACAGAACCTTGCGGCAGGGAATCAGGCAACAGCTATCAAGGCAGCAGTCCTCCCACCGCAAATGATTTGACCGATGAAGAGATCTATGAGTTGCTTGCATCTGATGGTGGAGAAGACAAGTTTGCATTCCTTTTACAAAAACTGGATGCAGTACTTGTCCGCTCGTTGAAGAAGCCGTACGATCCCCGACGCAGGAAGTTCCCATCGAGGCCAACAAAGAATCAAGAAAGAAGGATCGTTGTACGCCACCCAAGCACAGGAGCAAATTCAAACTCAAGTCCAAGAGACTGGTCAAAAATCAAGTGTCACGTGTGTGAAGGAATTGGACATTTCTCAACCGAATGCCCTTCAAAAGATCGAGGCATTGGAATTTTGAACTCCATGGTTGTGCAAGAGGATATGGAACAATACTGCCTTGAAGACCCCACCACTGCGCTTGCTGCTCGCTTTGAAGGTATTCCCTATCCGATGCAGAAGATGACGGTCCATTCCAGGCCCCTCCACGACGGCATGTTGCTTTTTCCGCCTCTGCCGCAGACAAGACAGTAACGCTTGCCGCAGAGAACTGCCTGTGTCTCACTACCTCAGTCAATGAGTATGAATCTGAAGAGGAGACCATTCCCATTGATCTTTTCATCGAGCTCAAAGAAAGTTTCGATGAGCTACGCATGGAATTTGCCCGGCAGACCAAGATGATGAAAATGCTTACTTCAACCAAAGCCGGATATGAAGAAAAATTGAAGAAGCAGGCCATGGCAATTGAACAAATGCTCGTAGAGAAGAACACCTTTGAAGAACGATTGAAGAAACTTGATGTCCAACTCACCAGAAAGGATATGGAGGCCGAAAAACTAAAAATTGACTTTAATCGTGTAAATGGAAAACTCGAAGTTGCTAACAATACTTTTGTAAAACTTAACACGGCAACAACAAAATTAGATGCCGTAATGAGTATTTCACATGTTGAAAGGCAAGGCCTCGGACATCAAAAGGTTGTAGATGCCGTTTTTCCAAAGAAAAACCCAACGGACATGCCATTTTTAAAGGCATCAAATGACGATTCAACAGCTGCCGCACAATCCTCAACTCCAAAAAGGGTTGAACAAACCGAAGGCAAGGCCACTGCCCCAGCAAGAGACTGCCGCAGAAGGCCGAAGCAAAGGCAGACATCATCAGGCAGGATGAAGACAAGAAAACCCCTGCCTAAGCAACACTCTAAATCGAAGAGACGATATGTTTGCCACTACTGCCTAGTACCTGGTCACATTCGACCTTTTTGTTGGAGATGCGAAGAGGACCAAGGAAGGGGATATTATTTTCACTCCAACAATGGACCACGGCATCCCAAATATTTTTCTCTGCCTTCACGACGCCTTATAAAAAAGAAGGCAACAACCATACGCAAATGGGTGCCCAGAACTAAACTCTCTACCAATGTCTATTTTACAGGTCCCTCCGATGACTCCTCTGCCGCATCAAATGCCATCCAAAGTGTTGAAACATGCAATGTTATCTTCACTGCCCTCAAAGCTACCAAAGATGATAAGTGGTACTTCGATAGCGGATGCTCGCGGCACATGACCGGAAATAGTGATCATCTCATCGACTACAAAGTCTTTCACAGAGGAGAAGTCACTTTTGGAGGAGGTTCCAGTGGCTCAATTGTTGGCCGAGGCACACTGAATGTGCAAGGCCTGCCGAAGCTACAACAAGTGCTTCATGTTGAAGGCCTCATCACGAATCTTATAAGCATAAGTCAACTATGCGATGAAGGCATGAATGTAAAATTTACTCACCAATTGTGTGAAGTGTTTGATAATGCAGGGAACCCACTCATCGAGGGGTGCGTTCCAAGGCAAACAACTGCTACTCCATTGGAGAAACATGCCTCTCTGCACAAGTCAAAGATGACATAGACCTATGGCATCAAAAACTTGGACACACAAGTCTTGGGAATTTAGAGCGTCTAATCAAGCTCAATGCTGTTCGTGGACTCCCAGCTCTCCCAAAAATCCAGAAGACAACATGTGGACATTGCAAACAAGGAAAAATGACTCGTACAAGTCATCCAGCAATACCTGCCGCAGGACAGACTGATGCCTCTGCCGCAGGACCTGCCCACTCCAAGGCAGGACTGTATCAAAAGCAAACCAAATGCTTTGATCTCCTCCACATGGATTTAATGGGACCAATCGAGACAAGGAGCCATTTTGGAAAACGCTACGTACTTGTCGTAGTAGATGATTTCTCGAGATACACTTGGGTGCGTTTTCTCCAAGACAAGAGTGAAACATTTGATGAGGTGTCCAAGCTCATTAGGTGGATAAAGACCAACCATGAAGCCTCAGTAAAGAGAATAAGAAGTGACCATGGCACCGAGTTCGAAAACCAACGGCTTTCTAGATTTTTTGATACGCATGGCATTGCCCAAGAGTTTTCTGCCCCCATAACACCGCAACAAAACGGTGTGGCTGAAAGGAAGAACCGAACCCTCAAAGAAATGGCGTGTACAATGCTGATCGCCAAGGGCCTAAGCAAGCAATTTTGGGCAGAAGCATTCAATGCTGCATGCCATATCCTGAACCGCATCAGCATACGTTCAGGAACAACAAAAACGACCTATGAAATTTTGAACAATAGGAAGCCTAATTTGAAATACTTTCATGTGTTTGGCTCTGTTTGTTATGTTCTGAATGATAGGGAACCTAGATCTAAACTTGATCCAAAGTCACTTAAAGGATTATTTGTTGGATACTCTAGGAATAGTCATGCCTATCGTATTTTTATCATACAAACTAGAACCATTAATGAATCTGTAAATGTTTATTTTGATGATCTAAGTCGACTCAGGAAACCCAAAGAAGAGAAGGTAGAAGGTCTGCTCGAACCTGCCGCAGTAGCAGAAATTGAAGGCAGTTTCACTCCTGCGCAGCCTACTGCCGCACCCACTGGCTCGAACAATGATGCCCAACCTTCTACAGCGTCTCCCGATCAATCAAATGATGATAACACTCCTCAACAAACAGATTCATCAGATGTTGAAGAAACACCAAATCAACGACGAAGGGATCCCCCAAGGCATGTTATCCGAAACCATCCTTCGAGTCAATTGTTGGCCACACGCATGAGAGCTCGTCTGTACATCAACTACCGCAACATGACCAAGAATGTAAGCATGTCTGCCACATGCATTGAGATAGGCATTTTCTCGTATCTCTCCACGGTAGAACCGAAAAATGTCAAAGAAGCATTGGCCGATGAATTTTGGATCATGGCAATGCAAGAAGAGATGAACGAGTTTGAAAGAAACAAAGTTTGGAAGCTCATTTCTCGTCCCAAAAACAAGAATGTCATCGGGACAAAGTGGATTTTTAAGAACAAATCAAATGAGCATGGGCAGGTTGTGCGCAACAAGGCAAGACTCGTGGCACAAGGCTACACTCAAATTGAAGGCATCGATTTCGATGAGACCTTTGCCCCCATAGCACGCATGGAGTCCATACGTTTGCTTATTGCTATTGCATGCCACCTCAACATCACCTTACATCAAATGGACGTGAAGGCAGCCTTTCTCAACGGCATACTTGAAGAGGAGGCATACGTTGCACAACCCAAAGGCTTCGAAGATCCGAAATATCCTGACCATGTGTATCAATTACACAAGGCATTGTACGGCCTAAAACAAGCTCCTAGAGCTTCGTATGGCTGTCTAACTGATTTTCTATTCAGTTTCGGATTCACTCGAGGCACTGCCGACAAATCACTGTTTGTTAAATTCAATTCTTCCAATATTTTAATTGCACAAATTTATGTTGATGATATTGTCTTTGGATCCACATGTGAGAACATGCTTAAGGCATTCACCTCTGCCATGGTATCAAAATTTGAGATGAGCATGGTAGGAGAACTAACTCATTTTTTAGGGCTCCACATCAAGCAATCATCAACTGGAACTTTCATCTCACAAGCCACATATGCCAAGAATCTCATCAAAAGATTCCAACTTGAAGGATCCAAGCCCATGAGAACACCTATGGGTTCAACGGACAAGATCTCTCGAGGCACTGATACTGCCGCAGTGGATCAGACACTCTACCGATCCATGATAGGGAGTTTACTTTATCTCACGGCAACTAGACCTTATATTATGTACAGCGTTTGTTTATGTGCCAGGTTTCAAGCTGATCCAAGGGAAGAACACTTGAAGGCAGTCAAACGCATCATACGATATGTTGCCGCAACAGTCGAGTTAGGCATATGGTATACCAAAGATACCAATACCGATTTAGTTGGATTTTCCGATGCCGACTGGGCTAGAGACATGGATGATCGCAAGAGTACAAGCGGTGGATGTTGTTTTCTTGGAAATAACATCATTTCATGGGATAGCCGCAAGCAAAACTGCATTTCTCTATCCACTGCCGAATCAGAATATGTTGCCGCAGGGAGTTGCTGTACCCAACTGATTTGGTTGAAGCACATGCTTGATGACATCCAGCTGGATAGCAATGTTATTACACTCTACTGCGACAATACGAGTGCCATAAATATCAGTCATAATCCAGTGCAGCACTCAAGAACCAAACACATCAGCATAAGGCATCATTTTATACGAGATTTGGTGGATAAACGTCTCTTGAGAATTGATCACATCCCAACAGAGAAGCAAATCGCTGATATCTTCACCAAGCCACTGAACTCAGAACGTTTCATTGCCCTAAGGAATTCTTTGTGCATGTGCATCATGCCTTAGATGCTAATCTGCATCATGCTGCCGCATTGTCATGCCTACTGAACCTTTGCCACTGCATTCTGCCTTAGTCAATTTTTGAGTTTAAAATTTTCCGAAGGAAGAGAAAATACCCAAACCACTCTAGGCAACATGGTCAAACCCATATACATGTAATTAATACGAAATGGGTTGAGATACTATGTACTATGTGAACTAAGTATTTGATAATCTCATTGTTGACATGGCATTATACCTAAGTAGATTATAAGTACTTATGATGCAGCATGATGTTCCATTAGGATTAGATAGTTGTTAATCTTTTCCTAATTTTGCTTTGTAAGCATTGTTTTTTCACACCACAAAAATATTTTACTTATTTTATTAAAAAAAAAAAAATTAAAAATGAAAAATAGAAAAAGAAAATATTCTAAAAACAAAAAAAAAAGAATATTAAAAACAGAAAAAGAGAAAAATTAAAAACAGAAAAATAGATAAACAAAAAAAAAAGATTTTGGATTTTGATTTTTGGCAACAACCTGCCGTAGAGCATTGCCCCACTTGACCGTTGGGCAGCACTCAAGTGTGCAGCAGACGATGGTTCAACCTTAGAAACGTAACCGTTGCCTATTTTTGCGTTACATCAAACCACCATCTGATTTTCACTTATTTTTCTTATTCTTTACTTCAAACTCTTAATTGGAATGCAACTCCCTCATAATATTACATCTAGAGTTTGAATTAATTTGAATTCCTGAAATCCCTAATTTTTCTCTCGCACATAAAATCCAATCCTTGTGTCGAATTTGTGCTCTGTTTTCTTGCCCTAAATTTTCTTTCTCTCCAAATTTTCAATGGTCGAATACATTCCTTTTACTCCTTATTTTGGCGACCCATGGTGCATTGCGTTCATCAGGGAAGGTTCGCCCCGAGGCCACGCTGGCAGACATTCAAGTGCCAGAATATATGGATGCCATGTACCGCATCCACGCTGCCGCAGACTACTGGGAGCTCACCGCTGTTTATTCACCCGATCTACTGCCTGAGCAAAAGGCAAGAGGCTGCCACTCACTTCTTCGGCCAATCCAATTGATTTGGAAGCCACTACGAAGAAGGGCCGCAAAGGAAAGAAATATGCCGCATCAAAAATAGACAATTCACACAGTGGAGATGCCGCAGTACTTCCATCTGCCGAAAAGGACAAGGGTAATGCCACTGCTGCCGCAGTCCATGCGCCTAAGTAGGATTCTGAATCGACATGGAGGCGAAAAAGGCTTGCTCAAAGAGGATTTGATATGGGATATTTATGCCAAAATGCACCACTGTTTTGGTAATGATGGCTCTCAAGGCTACGACAGAGTGTATCTCCGGAAAAAGATTTTCACTTTCAGCCCTGCCGCATTCAATGATTTCCTTGACCGCTCGGATATTGAATATCCTGCCGCAGTCATTAAACCCAGCACTGCCACAATTGCTCGCCGCCTGATTGGCTAAACACCAAACACTGCTTACATTCTTGCCTCCAAACTAACCTCTTTTTACTATCTACTATTTACCATTGCTCGTGGCAAATGGACTCCCACGTCCAATATGCACTTTGTGCACACCACGATGGCAGAGGTTCTTTTTAACCTTGGTGCAGGAAGGCAAAGTGATCCTTGGGCAGCTCATTTTTTACTAAATGGCTACGCAGGCTGAAGCTCATCACAGACGCAGAGCCTTGCGTTCCCCTCTTTTATCTGGGAGATGATGAAAGCACAATGATTGTCATACAACGATGCTGATATTGAGACACTACTGCCTACAGCATACAAGTTGAGCATCCGCGATTCCAATTGTCTTCCATGGACAAATTTTCATTGCACTGCCGCAGTCTCAACTCCAAAGAAAGCTCCAAAAGCGCGGACTGATGCCCTCCGTTCCTCAGCTCCGTAGACGAGTATTCATGCTCGAGCTCACGCATTTGCCGAACAATGTGCTGCAAATCATTTTGTTATCATGCAGGGTTACATGACCAAGACAATTGTTGATGGTATTGTCTGATTTCTTGAAGAAAGGGGCTTTCCTCCACAAAAATGGGGAGTACCAGCAGCGCAGCAGCAGCAGAGCTCTAAGAGGCAAAGAGAAAACTGTTGAATCAATTGAAGGATGAAGTGCAAAAGACTGCCGCAGAAGAGACAGAAAAAGTCTGCCGCAGAGATTGATGGAGAGTATCGTGATTCGTCACTCGAGCCCGAGACCTGATGATTTGAAGATTCAAAGCAAGCTCTGAAGACCTGAAGAAATATTATTTCTTCTTTTGATTTTTAGTTTTTATTTGATCTGAACAATTTAATTTCTGTTTATTGGTTTTTGAACAATTTAATTTTTAAGTTTATTTTGGTTGAACAATTTTCTATTTAAGTAGTTATTTCCTTTTGAAAAAAAATGGTGTGTTACATTTAAGGCTTACTTAGTTTAACTTGTTTTTGTTTTATTAGTTAGTTAGTTGTTAAATAAATTTTTGTTCTACTTAGGAAGTATTAACTAAGGGGGAGTTTTATGCCTTAGTTGTTTTGTCAAGATAAATTCCATAAACTTCCAAGTAAGATGTATTTCATTGAGGGGGAGTGCTCTTTGCGCTGCTGTCTCATGGTTTTGTGAAGAAAGATAAAAAGGGGGAGTTTGTAAGGATAAATATGTTTGGGCATTACAATGCCTTAAAGGATCTAGGCAGAAGTTGTTTTGCTAACATATTTATTTGTTTTCTTCTTTCTTCACAATTTAAACTGTTGTAATCACTTGTCATGATTGGTGATTTGATTTAGCATAGTTCATTAGTTGGAACGTGCTTGAAAAACAATCAACATAGAAGCTTTCTGCCGCAGCACAGCAAGGCAGAGTTATGCCGCAGCGCTGCAAGGCATGGACCAAGTCGTTGAGTCAAGAGATCGAGCGAAGCATGAGCGTAGGGCAAAGGATTGCTGAAGTCCAGAGAGTATGGAAGGCAGTGCAGTACGGCAGAGCATTCCAGAAGAACTTCAGAAGGCATTCCTGCGGCAGTGGTCAAAACAGCCTGCCCTAGAATATCTCAACCGACTTGTTGACCTAGCAATTCAAGGAAATCAGTTGGGACTCTCCTCCTATAAATAGAGGACGACCCCAGCTGCATTCATTAGCTATTCCAACACCTCAAAAACATCTTTTCACTTCCAAGATCGATCATCACGCTTTTAGTGCCGCGGCTTCACTTGTGAAGTTCGTCGAGCCATATGTTCTCTCGTTTCAAAGAGAGTTCTTTTGTTAGCTGATGATCGTGACATTAGATAGGTGTTTATTCAGTAGCTAGGTCTTTTATTGTTGATTGTTAATTATACTCTTCGGATACGATTATCACGAAGACATACGTGTGTATGATCTTTGGTAAAATCATTTGTAAATCCAAGAGTAGACCTTTTGTAAAGACTCGTTTCTTTAATAAAGTTTCTGGCCGTAAGGCCGTTTCGTATGTGTATAATTTAAATACACATACAAAGATTAAATTCTTGTTCTTTTAATTTACGTAATTCTTGTTCTTTTAATTTACGTATGTGTGTGTGAGTTCATTTTTACAAGTAATTTATTTTTAATTAATTCCGCTGCAACGATATACATATATAACATATATAAACCTTAATCTGAAACATTAAGACACATATAACATATATAAACCTTAAACATTGACACACGCTAAAATACATAAATTACGAAAAACGAACATTTTCTGTGCAAGGCATCGTGCTGCCGCAGTCTAGGCAGCGCATTTCACTGCGTTTTATTTACTGCCTACGACTTTCACCCCTCCCGTGAAAAATCATGGAACTTTAGTTTTAGCGCTAATAAAGTCTTAAAAGTCTCTGCAGCTACAAAATACAACGAAGAAAGTCAAAATCTTATTGAATCAAGATATGCATATAAACATTTAATACCACCATCATCATCATTAACATCATAAGCATATACCCCTCTCGTGAAAAATCATGGAACTTTAGTTTTAGCGCTAATAAAGTCTTGTTGTGCTAATTTTGTTGTGCATCTATTATAACAAATTGTTTTAGCACTAACAATAAAGTAATTTTTGTTGTGCTAATCTTTTTTTTAAAGGATATTTTAAAATTTTGTTTAAAAACTATGCTTATAATATATAATTCAGCTAGCAATTGTCCAAGGTCGTATGTTTTTACTGTTTGATTTTTTTTGTGTTCACATCTATTAATAAACAAGCACAGTTAAATTAAATTTGTGTTGGTCATTATTAATTATTATTGTTAGCCTAATGAATTAGCAATTATTATTGTTAGCGTAATGAATTAGCGTAATTAATTGAAACAATTATTTTTAATTAATTAGCGTAATTATTTATTTTTTTATATAATATAATTTACATTTATAATTTTCTTAATATAATCTCGAATTGTAGTCAATATTATTTTTAGCGTAATTAATTAGCATAATTATTTTTAATAAATTAGAAAATATTATTTTTAGCGTAATTAATTAGCATAATTATTTTTAATAAATTATAAAATTATTTGTAAGTAATTATTATTTTTAGCTTAATTAATTAGATAATTATTTTTAATTAATTAGCGCAATTATTTTTAATAAATAAGTTTAATTATTTTTTTTTATATAATATAATTTATATTTATAATATTTTTAGCTTAATTAATTAGCGTAATTATTTTTAATTAATTAGTTTAATTATTTATTTCTCTATATAATATAATTTATATTTATAATCTCCTTAATATAATCTCCGTAAATATTGACTTGAAATATTTACAATATCACATTTATTCCTTATTTATGTTTATTCTATTATCCTTATAATATATAATTCAGCTAGCAATCATATTTAACCGTTAGATTTTGTTGTGTTCACACCTATTATTCTATTAATTTTTAATTAATTAACGTAATTATTTATTTTTTATATAATATAATTTACATTTATAATCTCTCTTTATTATAAGTAAATATTGACTAATATTCAAAATATCACCTTTATTCTTTATTTAACTCCTTTAATTACATTTATTATATTATAATACTATTTATTTAATTACATTTATTATATTATATTATTATTTATTTATAGTATTAAAATTAATTAGCGTAATTAATGATGAAAGAGAATCTGTATTTTTTTATTAATATATTTAACTGGTTAATTAATTAATTTATATTAAATAAACAATAATATCGGAATTTAAGGTAAATTTACCCCTTATTTTAACCAACTAAATAAATTTGATATTATCTACTATTTATATTACTATAATCATGAATAATTCAAATTCGTCTCTATATAAAATATGTTATCTTCACTCACGATCACTATCTCTCACTATTATTATTTTTTTAATTTGTTCATACTCCGACTTTCTTTTGCAAAGCTAAGTTTTATTGATTTTTGTATTATTTGCAGCCTTAAATGTGTAAGCATTATTTTACTAATTCGATTTTAATTTAAATATTATTGTTTGATAATTAATGTTTTTAGGTTTTGTAGCTTCAAATGTCTTCAAATGTAAGTATCTTTTACTAATTCGAATTTTAATTTTAATATTATCGTTTAATTATATGTCTTCAAATGTAAGTATCTTTTACTAATTCGAATTTTAATTTTAATATTATCGTTTAATTATTAATATTTTTTTGCAGCTTCAATGTAAGTATTTTTTACTAATTTTAATTTTAGTTTTAATATTATTGTATTTTTGACTAATTCGAATTTTAGTTTTGATATTTTGTTGATTATAATTGTATTGCAAATATAACAATTTATTTGTTAATGATTTTCGTATTTTTTTGCAGGTTTTTTGAATTTTTTTATACTTTTTAATGATTCATTTTTTTTTAAGAACTTTTGGATTTCTTATTGTTTTTTTTTTTTGTTTTTTTTTTAGGTTTCTTTATAAGTAAAAGACTATATGTTTATTTTGTAGGTTTCTTTATAATAATTTTATTTAATTTCATTTTAATTTTGTTTATGTTTTAACTTACAGAACAATATGTATTTGTATTACTTAAAATTATCACTAAAATAGAATTAAAATAATTAATTGAGTTAATAAAATAAAATTGTATTTAATAATTATTCGAATAATTTAAAAGACAATAATACAATTCATGATTATTATTTTTGTACAAAAGAATTGTTTATTAAAATAATAAATTACAAAAATAATTTTTTAATCAATTAGTAGACGTTTTTTCCTTTTTAATCTCCTTTAAATCCTTATTCTATTAAAGTTAATATTATTTATACATTTATAATCTCCTTAATTATAGTAAATATTGACTTTAACACGTTTTTTCTTTATTAATCTCCTTAAATCCGTCTATTAAAAAATATATTATTTATACTAACAAATATACCATAATAAAAGCTATAAAATCATGTCTCTTTTTTTTTATCACATTTATCATTGGTATTGTTTTTTTTCTTTTTTTTTTCTCTTCCTTTTTTTATATAAATAATAAATGATGTTTTTATATAATAATTATTATATTCATGTACAATTAATATAATATACATTGTTGTTTGCTTAATCAAAATTTGCATGTAACTCTTGAATTTTTTGTGAATATTTTGAATTTTGTATCTCAAATTATAAATTGGATATCTTTATTTAACAAATTACATTTTATACACTAAATTATACTAAGTTTCCTAAAATTCCCTCAATTCTGTTGACTACCATTTCTAAAATTAGAATTTAACATTGGAAGAACAATAAAATGCTCTCATCCCTGTTGGATACTGTTTCTATAATTAGAATTAAACATTTTAAAATTTTGTGTATTACTTTTTGAGGAAATATAAGAAACTCGATAAATTAAATGACAGGTTAAAAAAATATCAACAAACTCATATTAAATCAAAAATATTCTAAAACACCAAACAAAGTTATACAGTAAATCAAATAACATGCAATATATTAAGATGTGAATGTTGAAAAAGTCGGACATTATTATATTTAAAAGCATAAATATAAGCATAAATTATTATATTTATAAGCATAAATAAAACAATCATTAAAAAAAATTGATCGACAATACTATACTTAATGTGGCCTTATTAGAATTGTGAGATTATTAATAACGCTTCGTTTAAATTTCCGTTCATAAAATAATTAATAACAAAAAATAATTAAATTTTATAAATATAACAATTATTCAATCAATATTAATTCAGAATGACATACAATTGATCGAGTGATAGCATGCATGTCCAATGAATTGTTTAAGTAATTTGTAATTTGTACTTAAATCTTTTTTAGTTTGTCAGTTGGTATTTCCGAACAATTTATTTTGATATTTTGAATACTTTTTGGGTTATATTTAAACAGTTTAAATGGTTATTCAAGTTTAAACTATAACTGAAATTAACTTAACTATGTTTTTAGCTTTAAAGACTAATTATTTACATATTTTATATTCATATTTTATTTTGATTTGAGTTAGCGTCAATTTCTTTACTTATTTGTTAATATGAAATTTTTAAATGGAACTAAACTCATTGTTGTTGAACCAATACTTAATTATTTCAAAACTATTTTTTAAAGCAAAATATCAGCGTTTATATCAGTTGGCCTCTTCGAAATTCAGATAATTCTTTTTGGTCTTTTCAACCAAGCCAGAAGTCCCAACACCAGCAATTAAGGAATCGACCATTACAATCTTTTCCTCTAGTAAGCAAAGCATCTCCTGGAGTTCGAGAAAGTTGCTCGAAATTGGCTCTTCTTTCGCCACACACTTAGCCAAGACAAGTTCCTTCTTCAGTGTATGAACTTTGCGAATCTCCGTCCACGTTTTTTGAAATCCTAGCCATATTCTACTTCAAAAACCCAACTTGATCCACTTTATTGTTTGAGTGGGAAGAAGCAGAAGGCGGCAAAGTGATGAACTTTTCGATCGTCGGGAATGCTTCGTCCTGAGAAGGCCATACTTCTGGCTGGCCCCGTCCCACTAAAGATGTGGCTAGTGTTTTCAATTCGTTCAGTTTCTTGAATATTCCCGATTTCCTTTTCTTGATCGTCTCGCGCCTGGTGCGTTCGTCTGCAATAATCTCTTACTTGATCTTTGATTGAACCATTGTTGACAAAAGTCTCTGCAGCTACAAAATACAAAGAAGAAAGTCATTTTCTTATCTGAATCAAGATATGCATATAAACATTTAATACCACCACCATCATCATTAACATCATAAGCATATACCCTTCCCTTGAAAAATCACCGAACTTTAGTTTTAGCGCTAATAAAGTCTTGTTGGTCTAATTTTGTTGTGCATCTATTATAACAAATTGTTTAAGCACAAACAATAAAGTAATTTTTGTTGTGCTAATTTTTGTTTTATGGGATATTTTAAAAAATTGTTTAAAAACTATTTAAAAGAAATTGTTTTAGCACTGTGCTAATCTTTGTTTTATTAAATATTTTTAAAAAAATGTTTAAAAAAAAATAATTTTTTATTGCAAAAAAATCTTTATTTTAGCGCTAATAAAAAAAATTATTTTAAAAATTTATAGATTTAAATGCTATTTGAAATTTTTTTAAGAATTCAAACTTTAGAAAAAATGGTCATATTTATATTCAAGATTAGAGGAAACAAATTGGTGGTTGAATTCTAAAAATTTTAACGTGATATTGTTGTAAAGAATAGAATGACTAAAAATTACAATATGTTTGTTTGAATGGTTAAAAATATTTTTATTATTTTCTACAAGATTTTTGTACTTACTAGCTATGGCTCGTTTTGAAATTTCGTCTAGGGCCATCAAAACTTCCAAGACGAGACCATCATTACAATTATAAAATTCACATTCTAGATTTTCAAAATCTTTTTATTATATTTTGTTTATATTAATATTTTAGTAATAACAAATCATGTTATTACTTTATTATTGAAAAGTTTAAATATAATAATTAATGAAATTGCAATTAAAAAAAATTAGAGCTAATAAAGTCTTTTTTATGGCGCTAATAAAAAAGAATTAGCGCTAAAAATAAGGAGAAGTCTATAAATATAGATGTTATTTGAAAATTGAGTATTAGATAAAACCTAAGAAATACGAAAATGATTGAAATCCAAAATTCATGAAAAGCAGGTAGAAAACAATAAAAGTTTCAAATATCCACCAAAACAAGGTAGAAAAACAAAAAGTTTTTGAATGGAATCCTCAACTAATCCCACATAACAGCAAAACAAAATAAAACATCTAAGGTTTGTTCATGATTTCAAGACGAATCCTCAGAGGACCTGTTTTCCTTTACAGCGGGGATTCATCATGTTAGGCATTTCAGCATTAATATCAACCCAGTTGGCCTCTTCGAAATTCAGATCAATCTTGCTGGTCTCTTCAGCATTCATAACCAAGCCAGTACTGTAAATCCCTGTTAGATCAAAAGTAAACGGGATTAGTCACGACCGGAAAAAATAAAACAAGAGAAAGCGGAAAGTAAACGGAGGTTGCTGCCGAGGCGTTTGCACTTTCCGCAAGTCAGTAAAGCCCCGTGTATGCGACGGTTTACAGGCTCTCTGACCCCAAAGATACAACGGCGAAGCGGGGATCGAACAAATGCACACTGAATCGAACCCTCTCTATGAACGGAAACAGTTGGAACAGAGCACACACAATGCAAAATGATGATATGAAGGCAGTGTAATGTTTCGTGCGTGGATTGATGCATGTACAAGCCTATTTATAGACTGCACTCGAGGGGAGTTATACACCACCATTATCAGATGGTAATGGGCAGCAGTTATGACGAGTGGAGGGAAGCACCACTCCATCTCCAACTGCCCCATGTTCAGCAATTAAAAAACGAATTAATTAATTCATGTAATTAATTAATATCCAGAAACAATAAGGTGGGTCGAGCCCAAAGCCTTAATTAATTAGTATCCAAAAGCTATATGTTGGGCCGAGCCCAAAACCTTAACAACGTGTTCAACTCTTGGGTCGATCAAAACGAGCCCAAACACTTCAATCGGACCGTGTCCAAAAAGATAGGTAGAGGCCAGCCCAATTAGCTCAATTGGCCCAGTGGGCCCCGGGAAGCCCAGGTCCAGCCCAGAGTCCAATTGACCAAATCACCAAGGAGCCAGGACCAAGACCAAGCCCAAGCCCAAGCCCAAGCCCAGGCCCAGGCCGAGCCCGGGCCCGGGCCCGGGCCCGGGTCGGGTCGGGACGGGACGGGACGGGTCGGGTCGGGGCGGGGCGGGGCGGGGCGGGGCGCGCGCGTGTGGCCCTTGCCATGTACCGCTAAGGGTGCATGGACTTAGTCAACTTGTTGAACACTCATACTCTCTTATCACATTTAAAGAGAAATGACTTTTGGTATTCTTTCTATGTGGGATAACATATATCCCAATAAAATATTAATTGCTTCCATTTACCAAACTAGTATTTATGGCAACCTTTGAGTATTTATTTCTCACTCACCGATTAACGGATTTTGACGAAATAAAATTCCACGATTACCTCGTAACACGGAGATAATAATTGTAACGATTAAACTCGAAATCGAATACATTTTTATTGCCATAAAAATTACATAACTTGGTCAAAATACAAATGAATTATTTAAATATTACAAATAATTCTAACAATCCCCCACATGAGTGAAATAAATGCAAATGCCATGAATGCAGACTCTTGTGCTCGGTTCTCGGAAGGATCTATTGCTTCTGGAAAGGTAGCTTGTGGCCTTGAACCTCCCTTAGTGAAAATCATCGGGTGTACTGGCGGCCTAGTGGACGTGATGCCTTGAACTATTCCTCCGAAGTGTACAACTAGTCAATGATAGTCACACAACAAATCCCTATCAGTTTCCATTTCTCTGTTGTGTCCGTTTAGGCCCTGGACAACTCTTTGGATTCATAAATGTTTACTTTTGAAGCGGCCTTTACTTCACATCTATATAGGTGACCTCCCAGCATGAGTACCCTGAAATACTCCACCTTTTCGAGGTGTGGGATTCATTAAAAATCTCAACGACTTAACCTTTACCACATTTCAGGTTCTAGCACTTATTTGCTCATAGGGATGGAAAAGGAAATCTTTATTTCCAAGTGCTTAACTGAACTAACATGACTTAGTTTTCCCTTTGAACCAAGTTCGTGGGATCTCCACTCAGCATGGTAGGGTTACCGCCATGGTCATTCTTTAGTTGTGGTTTTTCAAACCCATTCCCTTTAGCAACACACTTAATTGATCTCTAGTCATCCCTTTCGTCAAAGGGTCAGCTAAGTTTTCCTGAGACTTCACATAGTCTAAGGAAATCACTCCATTTGTAATCAATTGCCTAACGGTGTTATGTCTTCGACGTATGTGTCGAGACTTTCCGTTATACATATTGCTCTGTGCTCTCGCTATAGCCGATTGGCTATCACAGTGCATCATCACTGGAGACACAGGCTTTTTCC
Source organism: Euphrasia confusa (assembly GCA_954870475.1). NCBI lineage: Eukaryota > Viridiplantae > Streptophyta > Magnoliopsida > Lamiales > Orobanchaceae > Euphrasia > Euphrasia confusa. The sequence goes on from OX940966.1 coordinate 21,775,678, forward strand.
AGCATGGAATATCTTCTAAGAAGTTTCGAAGCCATTCAGCTTCTTCACCTGCTTTGTCCAAAGCGATGAACTCCGATTCCATGGTGGATCGGGCTATACAAGTTTGTTTCGTGGATTTCCACGAGACTGCTCTGCCTCCTATACAGAAGACATAACCGCTAGTGGAATTTGATTCCTTTGAATCCGAGATCCAACTAGCATCACAATATCCTTCAAGTACACTAGGATATCTTGTGTAGTATAGTCCATAATCTCGAGTGTGTTTCAAGTATTTTAATACTCTTTTCAGAGCATCCCAATGTTCATGACTTGGATTGCTCGTGTACCGGCTCAGTTTGCTAACAGAATAAGCCAAATCAGGACGAGTACAATTCGTTAGATACATTAGACTTCCGATCACTCGGGAGTAATCCAACTGAGCTACCGGTTCACCCATATTGACTGATAAGTTGATACTTCTGTCAATCGGAGTCCTACATTCAGGACCATCAAGGGCATTGAACTTTTTGAGCACTTTCTCAGCATAGTGAGACTGTGACAAAACAATTCCTTCTTCGGTTTTGCTAATCTTAATCCCGAGGATTAAATCAGCAACTCCTAAATCTTTCATGTCAAAATTTCTTTTTAACATGTTCTTAGTGTTTGTGATTTGATCACGGTTACTTCCCATGATTAGCATATCGTCCACATAGAGACATACTATCACAAATTCTGCCGGAGTACCTTTAATGTACACGCATTTATCACATTCGTTGATTTTGAAACCATTTGACAACATAACATTGTCAAACTTCAAGTGCCATTGTTTCGGAGCTTGTTTTAGTCCGTACAACGACCTTATCAGTTTACACACCTTTTTCTCTTCACCAGGTGCAACAAACCCTTCAGGTTGATCCATGTAAATTTCTTCTTCTAATTCACCATTTAGAAACGCAGTCTTAACGTCCATTTGGTGAATTTCAAGATTGTGCAATGCAGCAATCGACACTAACACCCGTATGGATGAAATCCTAGTCACAGGTGAGTACGTGTCAAAGAAGTCATGACCTTCTTTTTGCCTAAAGCCTTTGGCTACCAGCCGAGCTTTAAACTTATCAATCGTTCCATCGGCTCTATATTTTTTCTTTAGAATCCAACGACATCCTAAAGGCTTACAGCCGGGAGGAAGATCAACTAATTCCCACGTGTGGTTTTGCATGATGGACTCAATTTCGCTATTAATAGCTTCTTCCCATAGTGGTCCATCTGGGCTAGCTAGAGCTTCACCATAAGAGTTCGGCTCATCGTCCAACATGTACGTAATAAAGTCAGGTCCAAACGACTTAGCTCTTTTGACTCTTTTACCACGTCTTTGTTCTATAACTACATCATCACCAGGTTCATTACTTGGTGGTACAGAACTCTCTTCACGAGTTCTTTTGTAAGAACTTGAACCAGCTCCATCTTTGCTCGGAAAGATGTTCTCGAAAAATGAGGCATTTCTCGACTCAATTGTCGTACCTTTAGTCACTTCTGGATTCTCAGAATAGTGTACTAGAAATCGGTACGCCATGCTATTCAAAGCATATCCAATGAAGATACAGTCGACTGTTTTAGGTCCTATCTTCATTCGTTTTGGCTCAGGAACCGACACCTTAGCCAAACACCCCCACACTTTAAGGTAATTGTAAGATGGCTTACGACCTTTCCAAATTTCGTGAGGTGTTTCATTTTTTCCTTTAAGAGGAATCTTATTCAGTAGGTGGTTTGCCGTCAGAACGGCTTCCCCCCACATGTTCTGGGGTAACCCAGAATTGATCAACATAGCGTTCATCATTTCCTTTAATGTTCGGTTCTTTCGTTCAGCAACGCCATTTGATTGAGGTGAGTACGGGGCTGTTGTTTGATGAATTATTCCATTTTCAGAACATAATTGTTCAAAAGGAGCTACGTACTCTCCACCTCGGTCACTACGGACTATCTTAATCCGTTTATCAAGTTGATTTTCAACTTCGGTTTTGTATTTAGTGAATGCCTCTAAGGCTTCGTCTTTACTAGTTAATAAGTACAAATAACAGAACCTCGTACAATCATCAATAAATGTGATAAAGTATTTCTTACCGCCTCTTGTCGGTGCAAACTTTAAGTCACATATATCGGTATGTATAAGTCCAAGAGGTTCGGTACAACGATCGACTGATCGGAACGGTAACTTAGCCATTTTGGCTTCAACACAAATTTCACACTTATGTTGTGAATTTATTTTAGAAGTTGGTATTAATTCCAAGTTCATAAGTCTTTTTATTGCATTTTTATTTACATGTCCTAAACGAAAATGCCATAAATCATAACACTCGATCAAGTAAGAGGAAACAACTTTTTCATTAGTGCTCGAGGCAACGGGGGGGCGAATAGCCATTACAGACATTTTAAACAGACCCTGATCAAGATAACCCCTACCTAGGAACAGTCCAAATTTAGAAAGTACAAATTTCTTAGCATCAAAAACAAGTTTAAAACCATGCTCCACAAGAACAGAACCAGAGACCAGGTTCTTTCGGATGTCCGGGACATGCAGCACATCAGTCAGCTTCAGCTCTTTTCCAGAAGACAATTTGAGGACGACGTTCCCAACTCCAGCAACTTCAGACGAGGCGGAGTTTCCCATGTGGAGCTTGCGACCGGTACAAGGAGCATAAGAGGCAAAGGCATCCTTGTCAGAGCAGACATGTCGAGTGGCTCCGGTATCGATGAACCACTGCTTGTTGTTGCTAACCAGATTGGCCTCATAGACCACAGCAGTCATATCAGCACATGTCAGCTCGTGTTGAACCACGTTGGCACTTGGTCGCTTCTTTTTCTGCCCGTTTTTCTTCGGCTTGTTGCAGTCTCTGGCCATGTGGTTCGGCTTGCCACAGTTGTGGCAATTCCCAGTGAACTTCCAGACTTTGGCTGGCTCTTTGCCCTTGGAAGTGTTCTTCCTTTTGGCAGAATGTGGCTCAGTCAAGTTCACCCGAGCCTCCATAGGAACTTTCCCAGGCTTGACCTCTCGATTACGGTTGTCTTCTTCGATCCGAAGCTTGACAATGAGGTCTTCAAGGCTCATCTCCTTTCGCTTGTGCTTCAGGTAGTTCTTGAAGTCCTTCCACCCGGGAGGCAGCTTCTCGATGGCAGCCGCCACCTGAAAGGACTCACTGATCTTCATCCCTTCAGCGGCGATGTCATGCAAGATCAGTTGATACTCCTGGACTTGAGAGATCACAGACTTGGAGTCGACCATCTTGTAGTCCAGGAACTTGCCGACGACGTACTTCTTTGTACCAGCGTCCTCGGTCTTGTACTTCTTCTCCAAAGCATCCCAGAGGGCTTTGGCAGACTTGTACGTGCTGTACACATTGTACAGCTCGTTGCACAGGCCGTTCAGTACGGTGTGCCGACAGAGGTAGTCACTCTGCCCCCAGGCTTCGAAAGCATAGCGCTTCTCAGCAGTGTCATTGTCAGTTATGGTCATAGGGTCCTCAGTCAGATGCTTCTGAAGGCCGAGGGTGGTCTGGTAGAACATCATCTTGGACTGCCACCTTTTGAAGTCGACACCAGTGAACTTCTCGGGCTTCTCAGCATTCGGAATGGTCTGGGGCAGTGGCACTTGGATCTTACCGATGAGAACTTCTCTGTTGTTGATGGGTTGTTCAACGTTGATGACAGGATCTTTCTTGTTGTTCTGGGCATCCTTGTTCTGGGCATCCTTGTTCTGGGCATCACTTCCGGTAGACATGATTTACTGACTTGCGATTGTTAGATCAAAAGTAAACGGGATTAGTCACGACCGGAAAAAATAAAACAAGAGAAAGCGGAAAGTAAACGGAGGTTGCTGCCGAGGCGTTTGCACTTTCCGCAAGTCAGTACAGCCCCGTGTATGCGACGGTTTACAGGCTCTCTGACCCCAAAGATACAACGGCGAAGCGGGGATCGAACAAATGCACACTGAATCGAACCCTCTCTATGAACGGAAACAGTTGGAACAGAGCACACACAATGCAAAATGATGATATGAAGGCAGTGTAATGTTTCGTGCGTGGATTGATGCATGTACAAGCCTATTTATAGACTGCACTCGAGGGGAGTTATACACCACCATTATCAGATGGTAATGGGCAGCAGTTACGACGAGTGGAGGGAAGCACCACTCCATCTCCAACTGCCCCATGTTCAGCAATTAAAAAACGAATTAATTAATTCATGTAATTAATTAATATCCAGAAACAATAAGGTGGGTCGAGCCCAAAGCCTTAATTAATTAGTATCCATCCAAAAGCTATATGTTGGGCCGAGCCCAAAACCTTAACAACGTGTTCAACTCTTGGGTCGATCAAAACGAGCCCAAACACTTCAATCGGACCGTGTCCAAAAAGATAGGTAGAGGCCAGCCCAATTAGCTCAATTGGCCCAGTGGGCCCCGGGAAGCCCAGGTCCAGCCCAGAGTCCAATTGACCAAATCACCAAGGAGCCAGAACCAAGCCCAAGCCCAAGCCCAGGCCCAGGCCCAGGCTCGAGCCCGAGCCCGAGCCCGAGCCCGGGCCCGGGTCGGGTCGGGGCGGGGCGCGCGCGTGTGGCCCTTGCCATGTACCGCTAAGGGTGCATGGACTTAGTCAACTTGTTGAACACTCATACTCTCTTATCACATTTAAAGAGAAATGACTTTTGGTATTCTTTCTATGTGGGATAACATATATCCCAATAAAATATTAATTGCTTCCATTTACCAAACTAGTATTTATGGCAACCTTTGAGTATTTATTTCTCACTCACCGATTAACGGATTTTGACGAAATAAAATTCCACGATTACCTCGTAACACGGAGATAATAATTGTAACGATTAAACTCGAAATCGAATACATTTTTATTGCCATAAAAATTACATAACTTGGTCAAAATACAAATGAATTATTTAAATATTACAAATAATTCTAACAATCCCAACAGCAGCAATCAAGGAATCGACCATTACAATCTTTTCCTCCAGTAAGCAAAGCATCTCTTGGAGTTCGAAACAGTTGCTCGAAATTGGCTCTTCTTTCGCCACACACTTAGCCAAGACAAGTTCCTTATTCAGTGTGTGAACTTTGCGGATCTCCGTCCACGTTTTTGGAGATCCTAGACAGATTCTACTTTAGAAACCCAACTTGATCCACTCTATTGTTTGAGTTGGAAGAAGCAGAAGGCGGCAGAGTGATGAACTTTTCAATCGTCGGGCATGCTTCGTCTAGAGAAGGCCATACTTCTGGCTGGCCCCGTCCCCACTAAAGATGTGGCTAGTGTTTTCAATTCGTTCAGTTTCTTGAATATTCCCGACTTCCTCTTCTTGAACGTCTCGCGCATGGTATGTTCGTCAGCAATAAACTCGTACTTGATCTTTGATCCAACCATTGTTGACAAAAATCTCGCAGCTACAAAATACAACGAAGAAAGTCAATTTCTTATCTAAATCAAGAAATGCATATAAACATTTAATACCACCATCATCATCATTAATATCATAAGTATATACCCCTCCTTTGAAAAATAATAGAACTTTAGTTTTAGCGCTAATAAAGTCTTGTGCTAATTTTGTTGTGCTTCTATTAAAACAAATTGTTTTAGCGCTAATAATGAATTAATTTTTGATGTGCTAATCTTTGTTTTATGGGATATTTTAAAAAATTGTTTAAAAACTATTTAAAAGAAATTGTTTTAGCACTTGTGCTAATCTTTGTTTTATTATATATTTTAAAAAAATTGTTTAAAAAAAATTATTTTTAGTGGTAATAAAATCTTTTATTTAGCTCTAATAAAAAAAATTATTTTAAAAATCTATAGATTTAAATGTTATTTGAAATTTTTTAAAGAATTCAAACTAAAGAAAAAATGGTCCTATTTCTATTCTAAATTATATGAAACAAATTGGTGGTTGAATTCTAAAATTTTTAACGTGATTTTGTTGTGAAGAATAGAATAACTAAAAATTATAATATTTTTGTTTGAATAGTTAAAAATATTTTTTATTATTTTGTATAGCATTTGTGTACTTACTAGCTATGACTCATTTTGAAATTTCGCATAGGTTATCAAAACATCCAAGACAACCCTCATTACAATTAGAAAATTCACATTATGGACTTTCAAAATCTTTTTATTATATTTTGTTTATAAAAATATTTTAGTAATAAGAATCATGTTATTACTTTATTATTGAAAAGGTTAAATTTAATAATTAATAAAAAAAAATATTTTTTAGTGCTAATGTTGGACTTTATTTACTTAGTAAATAGGTCAAGCCCTAAATCATATGGGTTGTATATATACCGATTAAACACTAATGAAAAGATACGAAACACTATTTTCCTCTATTCTCTAATCTGACATGGTATCAGAGCCAGAAAAATTCTAAAACCCTAAAATCACCATTTTTTTTCTTTTCTCTCTACTGTTCTCTCTATCATGGGGGATGACGGCAAAATCGATCCTTCATCTCCTTTCTACCTTGGTACCGGTGATCAACCCGGGAACCTAATCACTCACGTCCTATTAAAGGGCGAAAATTACGTGGCTTGGTCTAGGGCGTTCACTTTGTCCTTGAAATCTCGCCGAAAATTCGGGTTTGTTGATGGCACCATCTCCAAACCGAATGAGCAGAAGAAGTTGCTTGACTGGGAAACCGTGAATTCCATGTTGGTCTCATGGATTTTACGCACTATCGATCCATCTCTCGCTGCCTCGTTTCCCTACTTTGAAGAAGCCAAGAAACTTTGGGATTACCTTACGAAGCGATTTTGTGTTGCGAGCGGCCAAAGGATTCAGCAATTACGTGCATCTATCACTATTTGCAAGCAAACGAATGATATGTCGGTTCAAGAATATTACACTACGTTGATGGGGTTCTTTGATGATTTACTTCGGTTAAAGCCCCCCCATGGCTGTGAGTGTGGTAAGTGCGATTGTAATGTTGCTACCAAATACGAATTGGATAGAGAAGAAGAAAAGTTGCACCAATTTTTGATCGGAATTGATGATGCCAAGTATGCTGTTGTGCGTACGAATCTTTTATCTCAACAACCCCCTGCTGATCTCGAGAGGGCCTATCAAGCTTTACTCCAAGAAGAACGATCTCGTAATATAGCCCAAGCAATGTCCAAGCCGGACGATGCCCATATTTTTGCTCTCCCCCCTGATCGACGTTCTGCTGCGCCGCCGTCTCGTGTGGACAAATCAAAACTTTATTGTTCTCATTGCAAGCGCTCGGGTCATGATAACTTGGGGTGCTTTATACTCCACGGATACCCTACCTGGTGGCTCGAGAAATTTGGCAAAAAGGGTGGAGCTTCCTCCGGCCAGCACCCGTCGACGGTCGCTACTGCTGTTCACCGGCCGACTGCCCCGCACCAGCAGCCCCAGCCTGCTGCCTCTGTGCGTGCTCATGCTGTGGCAGGTGTTGTTGCTGACTCGCCTTCGTCTGCGACTCTCTCGGCTCTATCTGAGCTCCAACCTGAGCACGTTCGTATTCTTCTTAACATGATTAACAATAGGCATCAAGATAATATGGGTGGTGAGTCTCTTTCCTTATCTTGGATTATTGACACTGGTGCCTCTCATCATGTTACGGGTGATGAGTCATGTTTGTTCGATGTGCACTCCATCTCACCATGTCCCGTTGGTCTACCGGATGGTTCTCAAGCCATGGCTACGAAGAAGGGTCGTGTCACTTTGGCGGCTGATATTATTCTTGAGCATGTTCTATTTGTTCCGAAATTGAATTGCAATTTAATTTCGGTCTCTAAATTTATTGATGATTCACAATGTGTTTTACGATTCTCTGATTCTCTATGTGCTGTACAGGACCAACACTCGGGGAGGCTAATTGGCGGCGGTGAACGAATAGATGGACTCTACTATTTCCGGCGGATTCCTAAAGTATGTGCGGTAACTAATCAGGGCAGTTCTACATTCGAGTTCTGGCATCGTCGTCTGGGTCATCCGTCTGATAAAATTGTCAAGTTAGTTCCTGCTCTGAGTAAGAGTTCTGGTAGTAGTTTTTTGAATAAAGCATGTGAGATCTGTCCACAGGCAAAACAATCTCGGGCTGTCTTTCATGATAGTGATAGTAGGGCTAGTAGTATTTTTGAGATGGTACACTGTGATTTATGGGGGTCCTATAGGACACCTTCTACTTGTGGTGCTCATTATTTTTTGACCATTGTCGATGATTTTTCGCGAGGTGTTTGGATTTATTTATTGAATAACAAAACTGAAGTTTATTCCTCTTTTCGTTCCTTCTTTGCTATGGTTAACCGACAGTTCAATGCACATGTGATTAGACGTTTTCGTGCGCGTCTCTCGTCAAAATCCGAGGTCTATTTGTAGTTGACTCGGTATCAATCCAAGGAAACGAAAGAGTCTTGTTTTTGTGTTTGAAAAGTGTTAGAGACATAAATTATTAAACTAAATCCTAGATTCATTTTGCTTCTCGACAAGAAAATAAAGGTTGTAAAGAAATCAATTAAGAAAGACTCGAATAATTATAATCCAAACTCTCCTTCAAATTATTTCTTCCTTTATCGATCTTATAATTCCAACTCGCGAAAGTCAAGTTCCCGGTCGGGTTGCTTAACTCGTTTTTGCAAACGTTTAGTCCACGTGAATACTTGCTCCCGGTCGGGTTACAAGTTCAAGATTGAGTCGTTATATAAGATTTTCCGGATTCAATAATTATCCGCCTCGTTTTTCATGTAATTATCCGAGTGACACGTTTAGTTCATCATTCTCATGATTGAACGAGCAACAACAATAATAATGAAAGCTAAACTCGAATTTAAAAAGCACTCGGACATAAGTACAAAGTTAAATAAAACAATGAACAAAGAACACGTTTAAAACAATCTTTAATAATCAAAGCATTCATTGAGGAAATCATTCTAACATTCTCAAATTTAAAAGCATTCATAAGTTTTGCAAAAGTTGGAAAGAACACGAAAGAAAACAAACAAGAATCCTAGAAATTGAAATACTACTACGATTACAGTAATTAAATCGGCTTCGGACTTGATCGATCGTCTCTCGGAGTTTTCGGCTCCGAATTGGTTTCCCAGTGCTCCTCGATTAATTCCCAGGCGAAAAGTTGCGTTTTTCCCTTCAAAACCTCGCCTAAATACACCTTTGACTTCGCTTGGAACCGCCCTGAAACTGCCTCAAAACGGCGACCGCCGTTTATTTTCCGCGCCCGCCAAATGATTTCAGCGACCGCCGTTTACAAAACGGCGACCGCCGTTTCGCTCAAAAATCCAAATTGGCTACTGCATGTTTTCGGCCCGTTCGGCGGTCGCCATTCGGTTTTCGGCGCCCGCCATTTGCATCCTGCGACCGCCGTTTCTGATTTGGCGCTCGCCATTTGAAGTTCCTTCGATTTCTTCTCGTTTCTTCGACTTCCTTCAACCTTTGACCTATAAAACGAACTCGAAACACTCCAACACACCCCGTGAGATCCGAAACACACAAAAACATAAAATACAACTCAAACGACACAAACATGACAACACACAACTCAAAAACGACATAAAAACATAAACGAAAACACACACACACAACCTAAATCACCCCCCCACGCTCAAGTCCTTGCTAGTCCCGAGCAAGGTAAAATCAACCAACACGTGTTTGCACAAATCACGTACTTTGAACTCACTAACCAACCACAAACCAACCACTTGTCAAGAACGAGAAAAACAAGAAATATGAAACATGTCACTCAAACTCACCAAACTCTCGTATCATATCCCTCGGAAAAAATTGTAAGTCATCACTCCTCAAGCACATCGAGAATATATAAATCGATTCATCACAAGAACATCCACATACTTTGACAAAGAAGAACAAGAATCGAAATAAGATTGCATCAAGGTAGGCTCGGGTCATAGGTAGGAATCGAAATTATAATAATATAAGTAAAATCGCTATCGACACCTACCTCCACCAAATGTACTCACAATCACCCTCCTACTCCAAATGCAAATCATTCAACCCCCCTTATAACATCAATACACATCATAAACTACATGTTCTCGATAGGCTAATATTATTTACTACTCCCGCTTTTTACTTTTTTTTTATTTTTACTCTTTTTCTTTCTTTTCTCATTTTTTTTTTCTTTTTGGTTTGCTTTTTTTTTTATTTTTCTTTCCTAATCAATTGTTTTCACAATCGAATAGTATTCATTTTTTTTTTTATATATAGGGAGTAAGCTTTTTCTATATAGTATGCCTTATACGAGAAAACATGTTCAATACATCTCAATACCCATAGTAACCTTCTCAATCAAATATATAACACCTTCTCTACCTCACATCTCTCGTGGAACTCTCGGTTACAAGAAAAGGCTCCATGTAGGCTCAAAAGGTTAACTAAGGAGTCCCTCGACGGGCACGGTCATTTTGGGGAATTTTTAAATATGTGGAGTTAAATCTTAGCAATCTCATTCTTCATTTCCTCATTCTTAACCAAGGCAAAGTAATTTCATATTCAAGCAATGTCACAACAAGTCCAATCATTCAATCTCGAAACAAATCCAAATAATTCTCATATTCAAACTCAAAGAATATCATGAATTCTCTCCAAAGAAATTAAGCCCAAAAACTCACATATATATATATATAGCAAGGAAAGAAACTCATGAATATCATATACTCATTTTCTCGACACTTAACAAGTGGTACATCCTACAAACCAAGTGAGTTCAAGCAACAACTTGACCATATCCACATGCAAACACACCACATTCGGGACAAATCAAAATTTTGAGCATAGAAAAGCAATTCACATAAATCAAACAAACTAACAATGAAAAGAAACATAACTAAACCACACAAAACAATAAAGCACCACACATATGTACAAAGACATAAAAAGAAAAGAAAAACGTACCAAGGTCGTACCTAGCACGACCTCTCTCACATGTCGGGTGGTGGGAAGTTTTGGTTCGTCGGCTGCCAAGTACTTCTTGAAACACGACCTCGTTCCTAGCCTTTATTCTTGCTCAATTTTATGTCGAGAGCTTGACTTATTTCTCTTCTCACATCAGCCCTTCTTCTGACCAAGTCGCCAATCCTTGTCGTCTTCTACATGCGACTTACTTTCGAAGCCTCTCTTCTTCTTCTTCTCTTCTTCCTTGCCTACTCTTTTCTTTGGAATCAAATGAATCGGAGGCACCCAATCATCCTCCGTTGCTCCCACTTTCGGTCCGCTTCCATATAATAGGATGTTCTCCGCCTTGACTACATCCTTAAAATAAACTTCCGCCCACAAATTATACATGTGCTGAAAATGTTGGTCTTGCTTCTTGCTTAAAAGGTTGCTTGGAAACTGAAAAGGCGGATGATATAACTTTTCAAACTCGTGCAACCAGCCCTTTTTCATTTCATCTTCTGCAACTCTCCTCCTCTTCTTCTTCTCATCCTCTACCTCCTCAACTTCACTCTCCTCGTTTTTCTCCTCTTTAGCAAGGTTATCATCTTCCCTGTCTTCCGGTATTTGCACTTTGTTATCCTCAACTTTCTCTGCTCTTAAAACCGTAAGAGCCTTAGCATGTGATGGTTTATTTGGAAAGATTTCGACCTCATCTTTTGCTTGTAGCTTCCCAAGTGTCGTAGCCATTTGCCCAAGTTGTGTACTAATGTCTTCCAACACCGCATCAAAGCTTCCAATTTTCACTTCAAGGTTGTTCATCCTCAAATCATTTTTTTCCACATACTTCATCATCCATTCTTCGAATTGAGAACTCGAATCATGAGATTGGTATTGTTGCTCACCCATCATTTGCTGCTCTTCAACCCTTAATGGGGCGTTCATTTGAGGATTCCATACATATTCATCGTATTGCATTCCATACCCTCCTTGCAACATCGTATTTGACATCATGAATTTCCCTTGTGGTTGACCTACTCCATGTACACCTTGTTGTTGGAAAGAATGTCCAAATGGTTGAGGATGCATCATTTGATCTTGAGCATAATGATTCATAATCGGTGAATACATCTTTTACGTAGTTTGCGTTGATAGAGCTCTTCAAATGCCTTGCTTCTTGTGTTAACCATGCACGCTCAAGTAAATGGTTAGAAAATAACAAGACAATTACACTAACTAAACTAAATGAAATATGAAACTAATACTAACAAACACTTAAACAAAACTATCCGTTTCCCCGGCAACGGCGCCAATTTTGATTAGACGTTTTCGTGCGCGTCTCTCGTCAAAATCCGAGGTCTATTTGTAGTTGACTCGGTATCAATCCAAGGAAACGAAAGAGTCTTGTTTTTGTGTTTGAAAAGTGTTAGAGACATAAATTATTAAACTAAATCCTAGATTCATTTTGCTTCTCGACAAGAAAATAAAGGTTGTAAAGAAATCAATTAAGAAAGACTCGAATAATGATAATCCAAACTCTCCTTCAAATTATTTCTTCCTTTATCGATCTTATAATTCCAACTCGTGAAAGTCAAGTTCCCGGTCGGGTTGCTTAACTCGTTTTTGCAAACGTTTAGTCCACGTGAATACTTGCTCCCGGTCGGGTTACAAGTTCAAGATTGAGTCGTTATATAAGATTTTCCGGATTCAATAATTATCCGCCTCGTTTTTCATGTAATTATCCGAGTGACACGTTTAGTTCATCATTCTCATGATTGAACGAGCAACAACAATAATAATGAAAGCTAAACTCGAATTTAAAAAGCACTCGGACATAAGTACAAAGTTAAATAAAACAATGAACAAAGAACACGTTTAAAACAATCTTTAATAATCAAAGCATTCATTGAGGAAATCATTCTAACATTCTCAAATTTAAAAGCATTCATAAGTTTTGCAAAAGTTGGAAAGAACACGAAAGAAAACAAACAAGAATCCTAGAAATTGAAATACTACTACGATTACGGTAATTAAATCGGCTTCGGACTTGATCGATCGTCTCTCGGAGTTGTCGGCTCCGAATTGGTTTCCCAATGCTCCTCGATTAATTCCCAGGCGAAAAGTTGCGTTTTTCCCTTCAAAACCTCGCCTAAATACACCTTTGACTTCGCTTGGAACCGCCCTGAAACTGCCTCAAAACGGCGACCGCCGTTTATTTTCTGCGCCCGCCAAATGATTTCGGCGACCGCCGTTTACAAAACGGCGACCGCCGTTTCGCTCAAAAATCCAAATTGGCTACTGCATGTTTTCGGCCCGTTCGGCGGTCGCCATTCGGTTTTCGGCGCCCGCCATTTGCATCCTGCGACCGCCGTTTCTGATTTGGCGCTCGCCATTTGAAGTTCCTTCGATTTCTTCTCGTTTCTTCGACTTCCTTCAACCTTTGACCTATAAACGAACTCGAAACACTCCAACACACCCCGTGAGATCCGAAACACACAAAAACATAAAATACAACTCAAACGACACAAACATGACAACACACAACTCAAAAACGACATAAAAACATAAACGAAAACACACACACACAACCTAAATCAACATGTTAAATATGTGCGAAGTGATAATGGCACGGAATTCAAGCCCTTGTTACCATATTTTAATGAAAATGGCATCATTTTTCAAACATCTTGTGTTGGCACTCCTCAGCAAAATGGAAGGGTAGAACGTAAGCACCAACACATTTTAAATGTGAGTCGGGCGTTGATGTTTCAGGGTAATTTGCCAATTAATTTGTGGGGAGAATGCGTTCTTGGGGCAGTTTATTTAATTAATCGCACACCCTCACGTTTACTCGCCAATAAAACTCCTTTTGAATGTCTTTTTGGTAAGCCACCTAACTTTGATGAGTTGCGCGTTTTTAGGTGTCTTTGTTTTGCTCACAATCAAAATACAAAGGGTGACAAATTTGCTCCTCGCAGTAGGAAATGTGTGTTTGTGGGTTATCCTCATAGTCAGAAGGGTTGGAAGTTGTATGATTGGGAAACAAGAGATATTTTTGTATCCCGTGATGTCAAATTCTATGAGTGTGAATTTCCTTTTGTGGACCTTGGGGGATCGGTTTCTCCACCTGTGGATACAGAAGGCATGTCCAATGAGCATATTGGGGTGGACCATGCCCTCATTGATGATTCGGAGTTGGTTTGGGAGGAGGGGGATGAGCCCCAAGTAACCGACACTACTACCCACACCCCGCCTATCCCTCTCGGCAGCCAGCCCCACGGCTCCCAGGCTACTGCCAGCCCCTCGGGCAGCAGCCCCACGGCTGACCCGTGCCCCTCTACTTCTCCCTCAAATGACTTGGGTCGTGGACAGAGGGTCCGTCGTCCCCCTGGTTGGCATCATGACTACGTCGCACATACTATTTCTCTCCCGAGTCCATCTATTTCTTCTTGTTCATCGTCTCCTTCCAGCTCCTCAGGTACTCCTTATCCTTTAGCAGATTATGTGAATTGTGATAAATTTTCTATGCAACACCGTGTCTTCATTGCAGCTTTAGATACGGTAGTTGAGCCTCGTAATTTCAAGGAGGCTATGCAGAACGAGGGTTGGCGCGAGGCAATGCAAAAGGAAATATCTGCTTTAGAAAGTAATCAAACTTGGGTGATTGAAAAATTACCGTCGGCTAAGAAAGCTCTTGGGTGTCGTTGGGTCTACAAGGTCAAACTTAATTCTGATGGCTCGGTTGAACGCTTGAAGGCTCGTCTTGTCATATTCGGTAACCATCAAGTGGAGGGTATCCTTTAGCAGATTATAATGAGACATTTGCTCCTGTTGCTAAAATGGTCACTGTTCGTGTTTTTCTGGTTGTGGCATCCGCGAAGAACTGGGAACTACATCAGATGGATGTTCATAATGCCTTCTTACATGGAGATCTCGATGAAGAGGTTTATATGAAGCCTCCTCCAGGTTTTCTTGACATTCAAGATGGTATGGTGTGTAAGCTACACAAGTCTTTATATGGACTACGACAGGCGCCTCGCTGCTGGTTTTCTAAATTGGCCACTTCTCTAAAACGGTATGGCTTCACGCAATCGCTCTCTGATTATTCTTTGTTTAATCTGCATCGCGGTGATACTCATCTAAGTATTCTGGTCTATGTTGATGATTTAATAATTTCTGGGAATGATTCTTCCGCAATTTCCAACTTCAAGTCTTATTTGAGTCAATGTTTCCATATGAAAGATTTGGGTTTGTTGAAATATTTTCTGGGCATTGAGGTTGCACGGAGTCCGGAGGGTATTTATCTATGTCAGCGGAAATATGCTCTTGATATTATTGCCGAGTCTGGTTTGCTAGGGGCCTGTCCGGCTGGTACTCCGATTGAGCAGAATCATATGCTGGCTCGGTCAGAGTCCCCTCTTCTATCAGATCCTAAAATGTATCGTCGTCTTGTGGGGCGTTTAATCTATTTGTCTTTCACTAGACCTGACTTGGCCTACACGGTTCATGTCCTATCACAATTTATGCAACAACCTCTTCAAGACCATTGGGAGGCCGCCCTTCGTACGGTTCGTTACTTGAAAGGGAGCCCGGGGCAAGGAATTCTATTGCGTTCGGATTGCAATTTGCACTTGACGGGGTGGTGTGATTCAGACTGGGCTAGTTGCCCAGTGACACGGAGGTCGATCTCTGGTTGGTTGGTGTTTTTGGGTGATTCTCCTATCTCTTGGAAAACTAAAAAGCAACATACGGTTTCCAAGTCATCTGCGGAGGCTGAGTATCGCTCCATGTCTAAAGTCACTGATGAGCTAAAATGGTTGAAAGCACTTCTCGCCAGCTTGGGCGTTTCCCATCCGCGTCCAATGAGTTTGTTTTGTGACAGTCAGTCAGCTTTATATATTGCGCGAAATCCGGTGTTCCACGAGCGTACTAAACATATTGAGGTTGATTGTCATTACGTTCGAGATGCGATTCAGGAAGGGGTTCTTAGTCCGTCCTATGTTAAAACGACGGATCAATTGGCTGATATTTTCACTAAAGCTTTGAGCAAGAATCAATTCTTGTATTTACTTAGCAAGTTGGGCATTTGTGATTTGCATGCTCCAACTTGAGGGAGGGTGTTGGACGTTATTTACTTAGTAAATAGGTCAAGCCCTAAATCATATGGGTTGTATATATACCGATTAAACACTAATGAAAAGATACGAAACACTATTTTCCTCTATTCTCTAATCTGACAGCAAATAAAGTCTTTATTATAGGGCTAATAAAAAAAATTAGCGCTAAAATTAAGGAAAAGTCTATAAACATAAATGCTATTTGAAAATTCGAGTATTAGATAAAACCTAAGAAATAATTGAAATCCAAAAGTCATGAAAAGCAGGTAGAAAACAACAAAAGTTTCAAATATCCACCAAAACAAGGTAGAACAACAAAAAGTTTTTGAATGGAATCCTCAACTAATCCCACATAACAGCAAAACAAAATAAAACATCTAAAGATTGTTCATGATTTCAAGATCCTGAAGACCTGTTTTCCTTTCGAGCGGGGATCCACCCTGTTAGGCATTTCAGCGTTTATATCAACCCAATTGGCCTCTTCGAAATTCAGATCAATCTTTCTGGTCTCTTCAACATTCATAACCAAACCAGTACTGGAAGTCCCAACTCCAGCAATTAAGGAATCGACCATTACAATCTTTTCCTCCATTAAGCAAAGCATCTTCTGGAGTTCGAGAGATTTGCTCAAAATTGGCTCTTCTTTCGCCACACACTTAGCCAAGACAAGTTTCTTCTTCAGTGTGTGAACTTTGCGGATCTCCGTCCACGTTTTTGGAGATCCTAGCCAGATTCTACTTTAGAAACCCAACTTGATCCACTCTACTGTTTGAGTTGGAAGAAGCAGAAGGCGGCAGAGTGATGAACTTTTGGATCATCGGGAATGCTTCGTCTAGAGAAGGCCATACTTCTGGCTGGCCCCGTCCCCACTAAAGATGTGGCTAGTGTTTTCAATTCGTTCAGTTTCTTGAATATTCCCGACTTCCTCTTCTTGAACGTCTCGCGCCTGGTATGTTCGTCAGCAATAAACTCGTACTTGATCTTTGATCCAACCATTGTTGACAAAAATCTCGCAGCTACAAAATACAACGAAGAAAGTCAATTTCTTATCTGAATCAAGAAATGCATATAAACATTTAATACCACCATCATCATCATTAATATCATAAGCATATACCCTTCCTTTGAAAAATAATAGAACTTTAGTTTTAGCGCTAATAAAGTCTTGTTGTGCTAATTTTGTTGTGCTTCTATTAAAACAAATTGTTTTAGCGGTAATAATGAATTAATTTTTGCTGTGCTAATCTTTGTTTTATGGGATATTTTAAAAAATTGTTTAAAAACTATTTAAAAGAAATTGTTTTAGCACTTGTGCTAATTTTTGTTTTATTATATATTTTAAAAAAATTGTTTAAAGAAAATTATTTTTAGTGGTAATAAAATCTTTTATTTAGCGCTAATAGAAAATTTTATTTTAAATATCTATAGATTTAAATGTTATTTGAAATTTTTTAAAGAATTCAAACTAAAGAAAAAATGGTCTTATTTCTATTCTAAATTATATGAAACAAATTGGTGGTTGAATTCTAAAAATTTTAACGTGATTTTGTTGTGAAGAATAGAATAACTAAAAATTACAATATTTTTGTTTGAATAGTTAAAAATATTTTTTATTATTTTGTATAGCATTTGTGTACTTACTAGCTATGGCTCATTTTGAAATTTCGCATAGGTTATCAAAACTTCCAAGACGACCCTCATTACAATTAGAAAATTCACATTCTGGACTTTCAAAATCTTTTAATTATATTTTGTTTATAAAAATATTTTAGTAATAACAATCATGTTATTACTTTATTATTGAAAATGTTGAATTTAATAATTAATAAAAAAATATTTTTTAGTGCTAATAAAGTCTTTATTATAGGGCTAATAAAAAAAATTAGCGCTAAAATTAAGGAAAAGTCTATAAACATAAATGCTATTTGAAAATTCAGTATTAGATAAAACCTAAGAAATAATTGAAATCCCAAATTCATGAAAAGCAGGTAGAAAACAACAAAAGTTTCAAATATCCACCAAAACAAGGTATAACAACAAAAAGTTTTTGAATGGAATCCACAACTAATCCCACATAACAGCAAAACAAAATAAAACATCTAAAGATTGTTCATGATTTCATGATCCTGAGGACCTGTTTTCCTTTCGAGCGGGGATCCACCCTGTTAGGCATTTCAGCGTTTATATCAACCCAGTTGGCCTCTTCGAAATTCAGATCAATCTTTCTGGTCTCTTCAGCATTCATAACCAAACCAGTACTGGAAGTCCCAACACCAGCAATCAAGGAATCGACCATTACAATCTTTTGCTCTAGTAAGCAAAGCATCTCCTGGAGTTCGAGAGAGTTGCTCGAAATTGGCTCTTCTTTCGCCACACACTTAGCCAAGACAAGTTCCTTCTTTAGTGTGTGAACTTTGCGGATCTCCGTCCACGTTTTTGGAGATCCTAGCAAGATTATACTTCAAAAACCCAACTTGATCCACTCTATTGTTTGAGTGGGAAGAAGCAGAAGGCGGCAGAGTGATGAACTTTTCGATCGTCGGGAATGCTTCGTCCAGAGAAGGCCATACTTCTGGCTGGCCCCGTCCCCACTAAAGATGTGGCTACTGTTTTCAATTCGTTCAGTTTCTTGAATATTCCCGACTTCCTCTTCTTGAACGTCTCGCGCCTGGTATGTTCGTCAGCAATAAACTCGTACTTGATCTTTGATCCAACCATTGTTGACAAAAATCTCGCAGCTACAAAATACAACGAAGAAAGTCAATTTCTTATCTGAATCAAAATATGCATATAAACATTTAATACCACCATCATCATCATTAATATCATAAGCATATACCCTCCCTTAAAAATAATAGAACTTTAGTTTTAGCGCTAATAAAGTCTTGTTGTGCTAATTTTGTTGTGCTTCTATTAAAACAAATTGTTTTAGCACTAATAATGAATTAATTTTTGCTTGCTAATCTTTGTTTTATGGGATATTTTAAAAAAAAATTTAAAAACTATTTAAAAGAAATTGTTTTAGCACTTGTGCTAATCTTTGTTTTATTATATATTTAAAAAAAAATTGTTTAAAAAAAATTATTTTAAAAATCTATAGATTTAACTGTGATTTGAAATTTTTTAAAAAATTCTAAATTATATGAAACTAATTGGTGGTTAAATTCTAAAATTTTTAACGTGATTTTGTTGTCAAGAATAGAATAACTAAAAATTAAAATATTTTTGTTTGAATAGTTAAAAATATTTTTTTATTATTTTGTATAGCATTTGTGTACTTACTAGCTATGACTCATTTTGTAATTTTTAGGGCTATCAAAACTTCCAGGACGACCCTCATTACAATTATAAAATTCATATTCTGGACTTTCAAAATCTTTTTATTATATTTTGTTAATAAAACTATTTTAGTAATAACAATCATGTTATTACTTTATTATTGAAAAGTTTAAATTTAATAATTAATGAAATTGCAATAAAAAAAATATTTTTTAGTGCTAATAAATTCTTTATTATAACGCTAATAAAAAAAATTAGCGCTAAAATTAAGGAGAAGTCTATAAACATAAATGCTATTTGAAAATTCAAGTATTAGATAAAACCTAAGAAATACGAAAAGGATTGAAATCCAAAATTCATGAAAAACAGGTAGAAAACAACAAAAGTTTCAAATATCCACAAAAACAATGTAGAACAACAAAAAGTTTTTGAATGGAATCCACAACTAATCCCACATAACACCAAAACAAAATAAAACATCTAAGGATTGCTCATGATTTCAAGACGAATCCTAGAGGACCTGTTTTCCTTTAGAGCGGGATCCACCTTGTTAGGCATTTCAGCGTTTATATCAGTTGGCCTCTTCGAAATTCAGATAATTCTTTTTGGTCTCTTCAACCAAGCCAGAAGTCCCAACACCAGCAACCAAGGAATCGACCATTACAATCTTTTCCTCTAGTAAGCAAAGCATCTCCTGGAGTTCGAGAAAGTTGCTCGAAATTGGCTCTTCTTTCGCCACACACTTAGCCAAGACAAGTTCCTTCTTCAGTGTGTGAACTTTGCGGATCTCCGTCCACGTTTTTTGAGATCCTAGCCAGATTCTACTTCAAAAACCCAACTTGATCCACTTTATTGTTTGAGTGAGAAGAAGCATAAGGCGGCAGAGTGATGAACTTTTCGATCGTCGAGAATGCTTTGTCCAGAGAAGGCCATACTTCTTGCTGGCCCCGTCCCCACTAAAGATGTGGCTAGTGTTTTTAATTCGTTCAATTTGTTGAATATTCCCGATTTCCTTTTCTTGATTGCCTGGTGCGTTCGTCTACAATAATCTCGTACTTGATCTTTGATCGAACCATTGTTGACAAAAGTCTCTGCAGCTACAAAATACAAAGAAGAAAGTCATTTTCTTATCTGAATCAAGATATGCATATAAACATTTAATACCACCATCATCATCATTAACATCATAAGCATATACCCTTCCCTTGAAAAATCACCGAACTTTAGTTTTAGCGCTAATAAAGTCTTGTTGGTCTAATTTTGTTGTGCATCTATTATAACAAATTGTTTAAGCACTAACAATAAAGTAATTTTTGTTGTGCTAATTTTTATTTTATGGGATATTTTAAAAAATTGTTTAAAAACTATTTAAAAGAAATTGTTTTAGCACTTGTGCTAATCTTAGTTTTATTAAATATTTTAAAAAAAATGTTTAAAAAAAATTATTTTTTATTGCAAAAAAATCTTTATTTTAGCGCTAATAAAAAAAAATTATTTTAAAAATCTATTGATTTAAATGCTATTTGAAATTTTTTAAAAAATTCAAACTTAAGAAAAAATGGTCATATTTCTATTCAAGATTAGAGGAAACAAATTGGTGGTTGAATTCTAAAATTTTTAACGTGATATTGTTGTGAAGAATAGAATGACTAAAAATTACAATATGTTTGTTTGAATGGTTAAAAATATTTTTATTATTTTCTATAGGATTTTTGTACTTACTAGCTATGGCTCGTTTTGAAATTTCGTCTAGGGCTATCAAAACTTCGAAGACGACCCTCATTACAATTATAAAATTTACATTCTAGATTTTCAAAATCTTTTTATTATATTTTGTTTATATTAATATTTTAGTAATAACAAATCATGTTATTACTTTATTATTGAAAAGTTTAAATATAATAATTAATGAAATTGCAATTAAAAAAAAATAGAGCTAATAAAGTGTTTTTTATAGCGTTAATAAAAAAGAATTAGCTCTAAAAATAAGGATAAGTCTATAAATATAGATGTTATTTGAAAATTGAGTATTAGATAAAACTTAAGAAATACGAAAAGGATTGAAATCCAAAATTCATGAAAAGCAGGTAGAAAACAATAAAAGTTTCAAATATCCACCAAAACAAGGTAGAACAACAAAAAGTTTTTGAATGGAATCCTCAACTAATCCCACATAACAGCAAAACAAAATAAAACATCTAAGGATTGTTCATGATTTCAAGACGAATCCTCAGAGGACCTGTTTTCCTTTCCAACGGGGATTCATCATGTTAGGCATTTCAGCGTTCATATCAACCCAGTTGGCCTCTTCGAAATTCAGATCAATCTTGCTGGTCTCTTCAGCATTCATAACCAAGCCAGTACTGTAAATCCCAACAGCAGCAATCAAGGAATCGACCATTACAATCTTTTCCTCCAGTAAGCAAAGCATCTCCTGGAGTTTGAGAGAGTTGCTCGAAATTGGCTCTTCTTTCGCCACACACTTAGCCAAGACAAGTTCCTTCTTCAGTGTGTGAGCTATGCGGATCTCCGTCCACGTTTTTGGAGATCCTAGCCAGATTCTACTTTAGAAACCCAACTTGATCCACTCTATTGTTTGAGTTGGAAGAAGCAGAAGGCGGCAGAGTAACGAACTTTTCGATCGTCGGGAATGCTTCGTCTAGAGAAGGCCATACTTCTGGCTGGCCCCGTCCCAACTAAAGATGTGGCTAGTGTTTTCAATTCGTTCAGTTTCTTGAATATTCCGACTTTCTCTTCTTGAAAGTCTCGCCTGGTATGTTCGTCAGCAATAAACTCGTACTTGATCTTTGATCCAACTATTGTTGACAAAAAGAAATTGTTTTAGTACTTGTGCTAATTTAAAAGAAATTGTTTTAGTACTTGTGCTAATTTAAAAGAAATTGTTTTAGTACTTATGCTAATTTTTAAAAGAAGTTTAAAAGAAATTGTTTTAGTACTTGTGCTAATTTTTGTTTTATAAGATATTTAAAAAAAAATTGTTTAAATTTTTTTATTTATTATTGCTAATAAAATATTTATTTTACCGCTAATAAAAAAATTTATTTTAAAAATCTATAGAATTAATGCTATTTGAAATTTTTTAAAGAATTCAAACTAAAGAAAAAAGGGGGAATCATGGATCGGGGCACATGTACTACCTATATTTTCCCCGATTTTTGATATAGGGCAGTGTTACATTATTAACCTTTTCAATGTTTATTAATTAATATAAGTACGTATCTAAACATAAAATACCAAAAAAAGAGATATTTAATATATATGAAATAGAATTCTATGTTAATATCTCTGCCAAATTCGCTATGTAGCTGAGGGTTTCAAACCACCCTACAAATCCCGACAACGGCGAACGAACTCCAACAAAAAAACCTTCGACATTCATCCTTAATCAATTTGTGATATTTTACAAATTTTTGTTATGTAATTCAAATTACAACTTCATAAAATTTCTAGGTTTTTTATTTCACTTTTTGTATTTTAATCAATTTGGGAAAATTTTAGTTGAATTTGAATTTAGCAAGATTATCTAAAAAAAGTTTATCATCTTCAATATGTCTATAATAGATATCTATACATCTATGATAGATATATTGATATGAAATATCTATGACATATCTATGATAAATATATATATATATATATATATATATATATATATATATATATATATATATATATAATCCAATGGTTGCGCAAATATATTTTACCAAATATATTTACGCACAAATATATTTAAGTTTTTGCGCAAATATTTACATTTTTACGCAAATATATTTATATATATAATTTACTGATTCTTACATTCTTACACAAATATATTAATATTAATGAATATTAAATAAATTAATATGTTAACGTTATTGTAGGGATATTTACAACGCAAATATATTAATATTAGTGAATATTAAATAAATTAATATGTTAACGTTATTGTAGGGATATTTACGACTTTATACATTTTAAAAAATGCCCCTATTTAGTATTTAAAGAATACAAATATCCTAATAAATAAAAAGTAAAAAATATACAACCCCTCAAAATAAAGTGAAAAAGAATGGGTGTTCAAAATAATATTAAAATCCAATCTGCCCTAATATTACCAAGAAAAAATGGTCACATTTCTATTCAAAATTATATGAAACAAATTTGTGGTTGAATTCTAAAATTTTTAACGTGATATTGTTGTGAAGAATAGAATGACTAAAAATTACAATATGTTTGTTTGAATGGTTAAAAATATTTTTATTATTTTCTACAGGATTTTTGTACTTACTAGCTATGGCTCGTTTTGAAATTTCATCTAGGGCCATCAAAACTTCCAAGACGAGACCCTCATTACAATTATAAAATTCACATTCTAGATTTTCAAAATCTTTTTATTATATTTTGTTTATATTAATATTTTAGTAATAACAATCATGTTATTACTTTATTATTGAAAATGTTGAATTTAATAATTAATACAAAAAATTTTTTTAGTGCTAATAAAGTCTTTATTATAGGGCTAATAAAAAAAATTAGCGCTAAAATTAAGGAAAAGTCTATAAACATAAATGCTATTTGAAAATTCAGTATTAGATAAAACCTAAGAAATAATTGAAATCCAAAATTCATGAAAAGCAGGTAGAAAACAACAAAAGTTTCAAATATCCACCAAAACAAGGTATAACAACAAAAAGTTTTTGAATGGAATCCACAACTAATCCCACATAACAGCAAAACAAAATAAAACATCTAAAGATTGTTCATGATTTCATGATCCTGAGGACCTGTTTTCCTTTCGAGCGGGGATCCACCCTGTTAGGCATTTCAGCGTTTATATCAACCCAGTTGGCCTCTTCGAAATTCAGATCAATCTTTCTGGTCTCTTCAGCATTCATAACCAAACCAGTACTGGAAGTCCCAACACCAGCAATCAAGGAATCGACCATTACAATCTTTTGCTCCAGTAAGCAAAGCATCTCCTGGAGTTCGAGAGAGTTGCTCGAAATTGGCTCTTCTTTCGCCACACACTTAGCCAAGACAAGTTCCTTCTTTAGTGTGTGAACTTTGCGGATCTCCGTCCACGTTTTTGGAGATCCTAGCAAGATTATACTTCAAAAACCCAACTTGATCCACTCTATTGTTTGAGTGGGAAGAAGCAGAAGGCGGCAGAGTGATGAACTTTTCGATCGTCGGGAATGCTTCGTCCAGAGAAGGCCATACTTCTGGCTGGCCCCGTCCCCACTAAAGATGTGGCTACTGTTTTCAATTCGTTCAGTTTCTTGAATATTCCCGACTTCCTCTTCTTGAACGTCTCGCGCCTGGTATGTTCGTCAGCAATAAACTCGTACTTGATCTTTGATCCAACCATTGTTGACAAAAATCTCGCAGCTACAAAATACAACGAAGAAAGTCAATTTCTTATCTGAATCAAAATATGCATATAAACATTTAATACCACCATCATCATCATTTATATCATAAGCATATACCCTCCCTTAAAAATAATAGAACTTTAGTTTTAGCGCTAATAAAGTCTTGTTGTGCTAATTTTGTTGTGCTTCTATTAAAACAAATTGTTTTAGCACTAATAATGAATTAATTTTTGCTTGCTAATCTTTGTTTTATGGGATATTTAAAAAAAAAAATTAAAAACTATTTAAAAGAAATTGTTTTAGCACTTGTGCTAATCTTTGTTTTATTATATATTTAAAAAAAAAATTGTTTAAAAAAATTATTTTAAAAATCTATAGATTTAACTGTGATTTGAAATTTTTTAAAAAATTCTAAATTATATGAAACTAATTGGTGGTTAAATTCTAAAATTTTTAACGTGATTTTGTTGTCAAGAATAGAATAACTAAAAATTAAAATATTTTTGTTTGAATAGTTAAAAATATTTTTTATTATTTTGTATAGCATTTGTGTAGTACTTACTAGCTATGACTCATTTTGTAATTTTTAGGGCTATCAAAACTTCCAGGACGACCCTCATTACAATTATAAAATTCATATTCTGGACTTTCAAAATCTTTTTATTATATTTTGTTAATAAAACTATTTTAGTAATAACAATCATGTTATTACTTTATTATTGAAAAGTTTAAATTTAATAATTAATGAAATTGCAATAAAAAATATATTTTTTAGTGCTAATAAATTCTTTATTATAACGCTAATAAAAAAAATTAGCGCTAAAATTAAGGAGAAGTCTATAAACATAAATGCTTTCAAGTATTAGATAAAACCTAAGAAATACGAAAAGGATTGAAATCCAAAATTCATGAAAAACAGGTAGAAAACAACAAAAGTTTCAAATATCCACAAAAACAATGTAGAACAACAAAAAGTTTTTGAATGGAATCCACAACTAATCCCACATAACACCAAAACAAAATAAAACATCTAAGGATTCCTCATGATTTCAAGACGAATCCTAGAGGACCTGTTTTCCTTTAGAGCGGGATCCACCTTGTTAGGCATTTCAGCGTTTATATCAGTTGGCCTCTTCGAAATTCAGATAATTCTTTTTGGTCTCTTCAACCAAGCCAGAAGTCCCAACACCAGCAACCAAGGAATCGACCATTACAATCTTTTCCTCTAGTAAGCAAAGCATCTCCTGGAGTTCGAGAAAGTTGCTCGAAATTGGCTCTTCTTTCGCCACACACTTAGCCAAGACAAGTTCCTTCTTCAGTGTGTGAACTTTGCGGATCTCCGTCCACGTTTTTTGAGATCCTAGCCAGATTCTACTTCAAAAACCCAACTTGATCCACTTTATTGTTTGAGTGAGAAGAAGCATAAGGCGGCAGAGTGATGAACTTTTCGATCGTCGGGAATGCTTTGTCCAGAGAAGGCCATACTTCTTGCTGGCCCCGTCCCCACTAAAGATGTGGCTAGTGTTTTTAATTCGTTCAATTTGTTGAATATTCCCGATTTCCTTTTCTTGATTGCCTGGTGCGTTCGTCTACAATAATCTCGTACTTGATCTTTGATCGAACCATTGTTGACAAAAGTCTCTGCAGCTACAAAATACAAAGAAGAAAGTCATTTTCTTATCTGAATCAAGATATGCATATAAACATTTAATACCACCATCATCATCATTAACATCATAAGCATATACCCTTCCCTTGAAAAATCACCGAACTTTAGTTTTAGCGCTAATAAAGTCTTGTTGGTCTAATTTTGTTGTGCATCTATTATAACAAATTGTTTAAGCACTAACAATAAAGTAATTTTTGTTGTGCTAATTTTTATTTTATGGGATATTTTAAAAAATTGTTTAAAAACTATTTAAAAGAAATTGTTTTAGCACTTGTGCTAATCTTAGTTTTATTAAATATTTTAAAAAAAATGTTTAAAAAAAATTATTTTTTATTGCAAAAAAATCTTTATTTTAGCGCTAATAAAAAAAAATTATTTTAAAAATCTATTGATTTAAATGCTATTTGAAATTTTTTAAAAAATTCAAACTTAAGAAAAAATGGTCATATTTCTATTCAAGATTAGAGGAAACAAATTGGTGGTTGAATTCTAAAATTTTTAACGTGATATTGTTGTGAAGAATAGAATGACTAAAAATTACAATATGTTTGTTTGAATGGTTAAAAATATTTTTATTATTTTCTATAGGATTTTTGTACTTACTAGCTATGGCTCGTTTTGAAATTTCGTCTAGGGCTATCAAAACTTCGAAGACGACCCTCATTACAATTATAAAATTTACATTCTAGATTTTCAAAATCTTTTTATTATATTTTGTTTATATTAATATTTTAGTAATAACAAATCATGTTATTACTTTATTATTGAAAAGTTTAAATATAATAATTAATGAAATTGCAATTAAAAAAAAATAGAGCTAATAAAGTGTTTTTTATAGCGTTAATAAAAAAGAATTAGCTCTAAAAATAAGGATAAGTCTATAAATATAGATGCTATTTGAAAATTGAGTATTAGATAAAACTTAAGAAATACGAAAAGGATTGAAATCCAAAATTCATGAAAAGCAGGTAGAAAACAATAAAAGTTTCAAATATCCACCAAAACAAGGTAGAACAACAAAAAGTTTTTGAATGGAATCCTCAACTAATCCCACATAACAGCAAAACAAAATAAAACATCTAAGGATTGTTCATGATTTCAAGACGAATCCTCAGAGGACCTGTTTTCCTTTCCAACGGGGATTCATCATGTTAGGCATTTCAGCGTTCATATCAACCCAGTTGGCCTCTTCGAAATTCAGATCAATCTTGCTGGTCTCTTCAGCATTCATAACCAAGCCAGTACTGTAAATCCCAACAGCAGCAATCAAGGAATCGACCATTACAATCTTTTCCTCCAGTAAGCAAAGCATCTCCTGGAGTTCGAGAGAGTTGCTCGAAATTGGCTCTTCTTTCGCCACACACTTAGCCAAGACAAGTTCCTTCTTCAGTGTGTGAGCTATGCGGATCTCCGTCCACGTTTTTGGAGATCCTAGCCAGATTCTACTTTAGAAACCCAACTTGATCCACTCTATTGTTTGAGTTGGAAGAAGCAGAAGGCGGCAGAGTAACGAACTTTTCGATCGTCGGGAATGCTTCGTCTAGAGAAGGCCATACTTCTGGCTGGCCCCGTCCCAACTAAAGATGTGGCTAGTGTTTTCAATTCGTTCAGTTTCTTGAATATTCCGACTTTCTCTTCTTGAAAGTCTCGCCTGGTATGTTCGTCAGCAATAAACTCGTACTTAATCTTTGATCCAACCATTGTTGACAAAAAGAAATTGTTTTAGTACTTGTGCTAATTTAAAAGAAATTGTTTTAGTACTTGTGCTAATTTTTAAAAGAAGTTTAAAAGAAATTGTTTTAAGTCTTGTGCTAATTTTTGTTTTATGAGATATTTAAAAAAAAATTGTTTAAAATTTTTTATTTATTATTGCTAATAAAAAATTTATTTTACTGCTAATAAAAAAATTTATTTTAAAAATCTATAGAATTAATGCTATTTGAAATTTTTTAAAGAATTCAAACTAAAGAAAAAAGGGGAAATCATGGATCGGGGCATTTGTAAGAGTACAATTACATGTACTACCTATATTTTCCCCGATTTTTGATATAGGGCAGTGTTCCATTATTAACCTTTTCAATGTTTATTAATTAATATAACTACGTATCTAAACATAAAATACCAAAAAAAGAGATATTTAATATATATGAAATAGAATTCTATGTTAATATCTCTGCCAAATTCGCTATGTAGCTGAGGGTTTCAAACCACCCCACAAATCCCAAACAACGAACTCCAACAAAAAAACCTTCGACATTCATCCATAATCAATTTGTGATATTTTACAAATTTTTGTTATGTAATTCAAATTACAACTTCATAAAATTTCTAGGTTTTTTATTTCACTTTTTATATTTTAATCAATTTGGGAAAATTTTAGTTGAATTTGAATTTAGCAAGATTATCTAAAAAAAGTTCATCATCTTCAATATGTCTATAATAGATATCTATACATCTATGATAGATATATTGATATGAAATATCTATGACATATCTATGATAAATATATATTTATGACATATCTATGATAAATATATATTGATATGTGTAAATCTATGATATATATATATATATATATATATATATATATATATATAATCCAATGGTTGCGCAAATATAATTTACCAAATATATTTACTATTCATGCACAAATATATTTAAGTTTTTGCGCAAATATTTACATTTTTACGCAAATATATTTATATATATAATTTACTGATTCTTACATTCTTACACAAATATATTAATATTAATGAATATGCGCAAATATTTATATTTTTACGCAAATATATTTATATATATAATTTACTGATTCTTACATTCTTACACAAATATATTAATATTAATGAATATTAAATAAATTAATATGTTAACGTTATTGTAGGGATATTTACAACGCAAATATATTAATATTAGTGAATATTAAATAAATTAAT
Organism: Euphrasia confusa; assembly: GCA_954870475.1. NCBI lineage: Eukaryota > Viridiplantae > Streptophyta > Magnoliopsida > Lamiales > Orobanchaceae > Euphrasia > Euphrasia confusa. The sequence continues at coordinate 21,804,961 of OX940966.1, forward strand.
ATGTTAACGTTATTGTAGGGATATTTACGACTTTATACATTTTAAAAAATGCCCCTATTTAGTATTTAAAGAATACAAATATCCTAATAAATAAACAATTAAAAAATATACAACCCCTCAAAATAAAGTGAAAAAGAATGGGTTTTCAAAATAATATTAAAATGCAATCTGCCCCATACCCTAATATTACCAAGAAAAAATGGTCACATCTCTATTCAAAATTATATGAAACAAATTTGTGGTTTAATTCTAAAATTTTTAACGTGATATTGTTGTGAAGAATAGAATGACTAAAAATTACAATATGTTTGTTTGAATGGTTAAAAATATTTTTATTATTTTCTACAGGATTTTTGTACTTACTAGCTATGGCTCGTTTTGAAATTTAGTCTAGGGCCATCAAAACTTCCAAGACGAGACCCTCATTACAATTATAAAATTCACATTCTAGATTTTCAAAATCTTTTTATTATATTTTGTTTATATTAATATTTTAGTAATAACAAATCATGTTATTACTTTATTATTGAAAAGTTTAAATATAATAATTAATAAAATTGCAATTAAAAAAAATTAGAGCTAATAAAGTCTTTTTTATAGCGCTAATAAAAAAGAATTAGCGCTAAAAATAAGGAGAAGTCTATAAATATAGATGTTATTTGAAAATTGAGTATTAGATAAAACCTAAGAAATAATTAAAATCCAAAAGTCATGAAAAGCAGGTAGAAAACAACAAAAGTTTCAAATATCCACCAAAACAAGGTAGAACAACAAAAAGTTTTCCTTTCAATGTTTTCCTTTCGAGCGGGGATCCACCCTGTTAGGCATTTCAGCGTTTATATCAACCCAGTTGCCCTCTTCGAAATTCAGATCAATCTTTCTGGTCTCTTCAGCATTCATAATCAAACCAGTAATGGAAGTCCCAACACCAGCAATCAAGGAATCGACCATTACAATCTTTTCCTCCAGTAAGCAAAGCATCTTCTGGAGTTCGAGAGATTTGCTCGAAATTGGCTCTTCTTTCGCCACACACTTAGCCAAGACAAGTTTCTTCTTCAGTGTGTGAACTTTGCGGATGTCCGTCCACGTTTTTGGAGATCCTAGCCAGATTCTACTTTAGAAACCCAACTTGATCCACTCTACTGTTTGAGTTGGAAGAAGCAGAAAGCGGCAGAGTGATGAACTTTTGGATCATCGGGAATGCTTCGTCTAGAGAAGGCCATACTTCTGGCTGGCCCGTCCCCACTAAAGATGTGGCTAGTGTTTTCAATTCGTTCAGTTTCTTGAATATTCCCGACTTCCTTTTCTTGAACGTCTCGCGCCTGGTATGTTCGTCAGCAATAAACTCGTACTTGATCTTTGATCCAACCATTGTTGACAAAAATCTCGCAGCTACAAAATACAACGAAGATAGTCAATTTCTTATCTGAATCAAGAAATGCATATAAACATTTAATACCACCATCATCATCATTAATATATCATAAGCATATACCCTTCCTTTGAAAAATAATAGAACTTTAGTTTTAGCGCTAATAAAGTCTTGTTGTGCTAATTTTGTTGTGCTTCTATTAAAACAAATTGTTTTAGCGGTAATAATGAATTAATTTTTGCTGTGCTAATCTTTGTTTTATGGGATATTTTAAAAAATTGTTTAAAAACTATTTAAAAGAAATTGTTTTAGCACTTGTGCTAATTTTTGTTTTATTATATATTTTAAAAAAATTGTTTAAAAAAAATTATTTTTAGTGGTAATAAAATCTTTTATTTAGCGCTAATAAAAAAATTTATTTTAAATATCTATAGATTTAAATGTTATTTGAAATTTTTTAAAGAATTCAAACTAAAGAAAAAATGGTCTTATTTCTATTCTAAATTATATAAAACAAATTGGTGGTTGAATTTTAAAAATTTTAACGTGATTTTGTTGTGAAGAATAGAATAACTAAAAATTATAATATTTTTGTTTGAATAGTTAAAAATATTTTTTATTATTTTGTATAGCATTTGTGTACTTACTGGCTATGAGTCATTTTGAAATTTGGCATAGGTTATCAAAACTTCCAAGACGACCCTCATTACAATTAGAAAATTCACATTCTGGACTTTCAAAATCTTTTAATTATATTTTGTTTATAAAAATATTTTAGTAATAACAATCATGTTATTACTTTATTATTGAAAATGTTGAATTTAATAATTAATAAAAAAATATTTTTTAGTCCTAATAAAGTCTTTATTATTGGGCTAATAAAAAAAATTAGCGCTAAAATGAAGGAAAAGTCTATAAACATAAATGCTATTTGAAAATTCAGTATTAGATAAAACCTAAGAAATAATTGAAATCCAAAATTCATGAAAAGCAGTTAGAAAACAACAAAAGTTTTAAATATCTACCAAAACAAGGTATAACAAAAAAAAGTTTTTGAATAGAATCCACAACTAATCCCACATAACAGCAAAACAAAATAAAACATCTAAAGATTGTTCATGATTTCAAGATCCTGAGGACCTGTTTTCCTTTCGAGCGGGGATCCACCCTGTTAGGCATTTCAGCGTTTATATCAACCCAGTTGGCCTCTTCGAAATTCAGATCAATCTTTCTCGTCTCTTCAGCATTCATAACCAAACCAGTACTGGAAGTCCCAACACCAGCAACCAAGGAATCGACCATTACAATCTTTTCCTCTAGTAAGCAAAGTATCTCCTGGAGTTCGAGAAAGTTGCTCGAAATTGGCTCTTCTTTCGCCACACACTTAGCCAAGACAAGTTCCTTCTTCAGTGTGTGAACTTTGCGGATCTCCGTCCACGTTTTTTGAGATCCTAGCCAGATTCTACTTCAAAAACCCAACTTGATCCACTTTATTGTTTGAGTGGGAAGAAGCATAAGGCGGCAGAGTGATGAACTTTTCGATCGTCGGGAATGCTTTTTCCATAGAAGGCCATACTTCTTGCTGGCCCCGTCCCCACTAAAGATGTGGCTAGTGTTTTTAATTCGTTCAATTTCTTGAATATTCCCGATTTCCTTTCCTTGATCGCCTGGTGCGTTCGTCTACAATAATCTCGTACTTGATCTTTGATCGAACCATTGTTGACAAAAGTCTCTGCAGCTACAAAATACAAAGAAGAAAGTCATTTTCTTATCTGAATCAAGATATGCATATAAACATTTAATACCACCATCATCATCATTAACATCATAAGCATATACCCTTCCCTTGAAAAATCACCGAACTTTAGTTTTAGCGCTAATAAAGTCTTGTTAGTCTAATTTTGTTGTGCATCTATTATAACAAATTGTTTAAGCACTAACAATAAAGTAATTTTTGTTGTGCTAATTTTTATTTTATGGGATATTTTAAAAAATTGTTTAAAAACTATTTAAAAGAAATTGTTTTAGCACTTGTGCTAATCTTAGTTTTATTAAATATTTTAAAAAAAATGTTTAAAAAAAATTATTTTTTATTGCAAAAAAATCTTTATTTTAGCGCTAATAAAAAAAATTATTTTAAAAATCTATTGATTTAAATGCTATTTGAAATTTTTTAAAAAATTCAAACTTAAGAAAAAATGGTCATATTTCTATTCAAGATTAGAGGAAACAAATTGTTGGTTGAATTCTAAAATTTTTAACGTGATATTGTTGTGAAGAATAGAATGACTAAAAATTACAATATGTTTGTTTGAATGGTTAAAAATATTTTTATTATTTTCTACAGGATTTTTGTACTTACTAGCTATGGCTCGTTTTGAAATTTCGTCTAGGGCTATCAAAACTTCGAAGACGACCCTCATTACAATTATAAAATTTACATTCTAGATTTTCAAAATCTTTTTATTATATTTTGTTTATATTAATATTTTAGTAATAACAAATCATGTTATTACTTTATTATTGAAAAGTTTAAATATAATAATTAATGAAATTGCAATTAAAAAAAAAATAGAGCTAATAAAGTCTTTTTTATAGCATTAATAAAAAAGAATTAGCTCTTAAAATAAGGATAAGTCTATAAATATAGATGCTATTTGAAAATTGAGTATTAGATAAAACTTAAGAAATACGAAAAGGATTGAAATCCAAAATTCATGAAAAGCAGGTAGAAAACAATAAAAGTTTCAAATATCCACCAAAACAAGGTAGAACAACAAAAAGTTTTTGAATGGAATCCTCAACTAATCCCACATAACAGCAAAACAAAATAAAACATCTAAGGATTGTTCATGATTTCAAGACGAATCCTCAGAGGACCTGTTTTCCTTTCCAACGGGGATTCATCATGTTAGGCATTTCAGCGTTCATATCAACCCAGTTGGCCTCTTCGAAATTCAGATCAATCTTGCTGGTCTCTTCAGCATTCATAACCAAGCCAGTACTGTAAATCCCAACAGCAGCAATCAAGGAATCGACCATTACAATCTTTTCCTCCAGTAAGCAAAGCATCTCCTGGAGTTCGAGAGAGTTGCTCGAAATTGGCTCTTCTTTCGCCACACACTTAGCCAAGACAAGTTCCTTCTTCAGTGTGTGAGCTATGCGGATCTCCGTCCACGTTTTTGGAGATCCTAGCCAGATTCTACTTTAGAAACCCAACTTGATCCACTCTATTGTTTGAGTTGGAAGAAGCAGAAGGCGGCAGAGTAACGAACTTTTCGATCGTCGGGAATGCTTCGTCTAGAGAAGGCCATACTTCTGGCTGGCCCCGTCCCAACTAAAGATGTGGCTAGTGTTTTCAATTCGTTCAGTTTCTTGAATATTCCGACTTTCTCTACTTGAAAGTCTCGCCTGGTATGTTCGTCAGCAATAAACTCATACTTGATCTTTGATCCAACCATTGTGGACCAAAAGAAATTGTTTTAGTACTTGTGCTAATTTAAAAGAAATTGTTTTAGTACTTGTGCTAATTTTTAAAAGAAGTTTAAAAGAAATTGTTTTAGTACTTGTGCTAATTTTTGTTTTATGAGATATTTAAAAAAAAATTGTTTAAAATTTTTTATTTATTATTGCTAATAAAATATTTATTTTACCGCTAATAAAAAAATTTATTTTAAAAATCTATAGAATTAATGCTATTTGAAATTTTTTAAAGAATTCAAACTAAAGAAAAAAGGGGAAATCATGGATCGGGGCATTTGTAAGAGTACAATTACATGTACTACCTATATTTTCCCCGATTTTTGATATAGGGCAGTGTTTCATTATTAACCTTTTCAATGTTTATTAATTAATATAGGTAATATTAGGCTATGGGGCAGATTGCTTTTTAATATTATTTCGAACACCTATATTTTTTTCACCTCATTTTTAGGGGTCGTATATTTTTAACTTTTTTATTTATTAGGGAATTTGTATTTTTTAAATACTAAGTAGGGGCATTTTTTAAAATGTATAAAGTCGTAAATATCCCTATACCTTAACATATTAATTTATTTACTATATACATGTATAAATATATTTGCGTAAGAATATAAATATATTTGCGCAAAAATCAGTAAATTATATATATAAATATATTTGCATAAAAATATTTTATATAAATATATTTGCGCAACATTATATATATATATATATATATATATATATATATATATATATATATATATATATATATATATATATATATATATATATATATATATATATATGAATAGATATCTATATAAATATATTTGCGTAAGAATATAAATATATTTGCGCAAAAATCAGTAAATTATATATATAAATATATTTGCATAAAAATATTTTATATAAATATATTTGCGCAACATTATATATATATATATATATATATATATATATATATATATGAATAGATATCTATTATAGATTTACCACATACACTAATATCTATTATAGATATGTCATAAATATGTATAGATATCTATCATAGATTTATACATATCTATCATAGATATAGATATGTCATATAAATAGATATGAGCAACCTTTTTAAATAGTCTAAATCCAAATTCAACTAAAATTTTCCCAAATTGATTAAAATGCAAAATGTGAAATAAAAAATCTAGAAATTTAACACACTTAATTCTAACAAATATGCAAATATGGACCTGTTAATATTTCATGTTTATATGGACCTGTTAATATTTCATGTTTAGATATGTATTTCATGTTTAGATATTTAACACACCTAATTTTAACAAATATGCAAATATGGACTTGTTAATATTTCATGTTTAGATATGTATTTCATGTTTAGATATGTAATAATACTAGGTGTCTAGCGTAGTTATTTAAAATCTCAGCGGATGATATTAGATATGTAGTTATATTAATTACTAATATACTTGAAAAGGTTAATAATGGAACAATGCCCCATATCAAAATTAGGAAAAAATATAGGTACTGATTATAATTCTACTCTTAGAGATGCCCCGGTCCATGATTCCCCCATTAATATAACTACGTATCTAAACATAAAATACCAAAAAAAAAGATATTTAATATATATGAAATAGAATTCTATGTTAATATCTCTGCCAAATTCGCTATGTAGCTGAGGGTTTCAAACCACCCCACAAATCCCAAACTCGACAACGGCTAACGAACTCCAACAAAAAAACCTTCGACATTCATCCATAATCAATTTGTGATATTTTACAAATTTTTGTTATGTAATTCAAATTACAACTTCATAAAATTTCTAGGTTTTTTATTTCACTTTTTGTATTTTAATCAATTTGGGAAAATTTTAGTTGAATTTGAATTTAGCAAGATTATCTAAAAAAAGTTCATCATCTTCAATATGTCTATAATAGATATCTATACATCTATGATAGATATATTGATATGAAATATCTATGACATATCTATGATAAATATATATTGATATGTGTAAATCTATGATATATATATATATATATATATATATATATATATATATATATATATATATATATATATATATATATATATATATATATAACCCAATGGTTGCGCAAATATATTTTACCAAATATATTTACTACACAAATATATTTAAGTTTTTGCAAATATTTACATTTTTACGCAAATATATTTATATATATAATTTACTGATTCTTACATTCTTACACAAATATATTAATATTAATGAATATTAAATAAATTAATATGTTAACGTTATTGTAGGGATATTTACGACTTTATACATTTTAAAAAATGCTCCTATTTAGTATTTAAAGAATACAAATATCCTAATAAATAAACAAGTAAAAAATATACAACCCCTCAAAATAAAGTGAAAAAGAATGGGTGTTCAAAATAATATTAAAATGCAATCTGCCCCATACCCTAATATTACCAAGAAAAAGTGGTCACATTTCTATTCAAAATTATATGAAAAAATTTGTGGTTGAATTCTAAAATTTTTAACGTAATATTGTTGTGAAAAATAGAATGACTAAAAATTTCAATATGTTTGTTTGAATAGTTAAAAATATTTTTTATTATTTTTTACAATATTTGTGTACTTACTAGCTATGACTTGTTTTGAAATTTCGTCTAGGGCCATCAAAACTTCCAAGACAACCCTCATTACAATTATAAAATTCACATTCTAGATTTTCAAAATCTTTTTATTATATTTTGTTAATAAAAATATTTTAGTAATAACAAATCATGTTATTACTTTATTATTGAAAAGTTTAATTTTAATAATTAATGAAATTGCAATTAAAAAAAAAATTAGTGCTAATAAAGTCATTATTATAGCGCAAATAAAAAAAAATTAACGCTAAGAATAAGGATAAGTCTATAAATATAGATGCTATTTAAAAATTCGATTATTAGACAAAACCTAAAAATACGAATAGGATTGAAATCCAAAATTCATGAAAAGCAGGTAGAAAACAACAAAAGTTTCAAATATCCACAAAAACAAGGTAAAAAACAAAAAATTTTTGAATGGAATCCACAACTAATCCCACATAACACCAAAACAAAATAAAACATCTAAAGATTGCTCATTATTTCAAGACGAATCCTCAAAGGACCTGTTTTCCTTTCCAACGGGATCCATAGGTTAGGCATTTCAGCGTTCATATCAACCACGTTGGCCTCTTCGAAATTCAGATCAATCTTGCTGGTCTCTTCAGCATTCATAACCAAGCCAGTACTGGAAGTCCCAACACCAGCAATCAAGGAATCAACCATTACAATATTTTCCTCCGGTAAACAAAGCATCTCTTACTTAGCCAAGACAAGTTCCTTCTTCAGTGTGTGAGCTATGCGGATCTCCGTCCACGTTTTTGGAGATCCTAGCCAGATTCTACTTTAGAAACCCAACTTGATCCACTCTATTGTTTGAGTTGGAAGAAGCAGAAGGCGGCAGAGTGATGAACTTTTCGATCTTCGGGAATGCTTCGTCTAGAGAAGGCCATACTTCTGGCTGGCCCCGTCCCCACTAAAGATGTGGCTAGTGTTTTCAATTCGTTCAGTTTCTTGAATATACCCGACTTCCTCTTCTTGAACGTCTCGCGCCTGGTATGTTCGTCTGCAATAAACTCGTACTTGATCTTTGATCCAACCATTGTTGACAAAAATCTCTCAGCTACAAAATACAACGAAGAAAGTCAATTTCTTATCTGAATCAAGAAATGGATATAAACATTTAATACCATCATCATTAATATCATAAGCATATACTCCTCCTTTGAAAAATAATAGAACTTTAGTTTTAGCTCTAATAAAGTCTTTTGGTAATTTTGTTGTGCTTCTATTAAAACAAATTGTTTTAGCGCTAATAATGAATTAATTTTTGCTGTGCTAATCTTTGTTTTATGGAATATTTTAAAAAATTGTTTAAAACTATTTAAAAGAAATTGTTTTAGCACTTGTGCTAATCTTTGTTTTATTATATATTTTAAAAAAATTGTTTAAAAAAAATTATTTTTAGTGGTAATAAAATCTTTTATTTAGCGCTAATAAAAAAATTTATTTTAAAAATCTATAAATTTAAATTTTATTTGAAATTTTTTAAAGAATTCAAACTAAAGAAAAAATGGTCCTATTTCTATTCTAAATTATATGAAACAAATTGGTGGTTGAATTCTAAAATTTTTAACGTGATTTTGTTGTGAAGAATAGAATAACTACAAATTACAATATTTTTGTTTGAATAGTTAAAAATATTTTTTATTATTTTGTATAGCATTTGTGTACTTACTAGCTATGGCTTATTTTGAAATTTGGCATAGGTTATCAAAACTTCCAAAACGACCCTCATTACAATTAGAAAATTCACATTCTGGACTTTCAAAATCTTTTTATTATATTTTGTTTATAAAAATATTTTAGTAATAACAATCATGTTATTACTTTATTATTGAAAAGGTTAAATTTAATAATTAATAAAAAAATATTTTTTAGTGCTAATAAAGTCTTTATTATAGGGCTAATAACAAAAATTAGCGCTAAAATTAAGGAAAAGTCTATAAACATAAATGCTATTTGAAAATTCGAGTATTAGATAAAACCTAAGAAATAATTGAAATCCAAAATTAATGAAAAGCAGGTAGAAAACAACAAAAGTTTCAAATATCCACCAAAACAAGGTAGAACAACAAAAAGTTTTTGAATGGAATCCACAACTAATCCACATAACAGCAAAACAAAATAAAACATCTAAAGATTGTTCATGATTTCAAGATCCTGAGGACCTGTTTTCCTTTCTAGCGGGGATCCACCCTGTTAGGCATTTCAGCGTTTATATCAACCCAGTTGGCCTCTTAGAAATTGATCAATCTTTCTGGTCTCTTCAGCATTCATAACCAAACCAGTACTGGAAGTCCCAACACCAGCAATCAAGGAATCGACCATTACAATCTTTTCCTCCAGTAAGCAAAGCATCTCCTGGAGTTCGAGAGAGTTGCTCGAAATTGGCTCTTCTTTCGCCACACACTTAGGCAAGACAAGTTCCTTCTTTAGTGTGTGAACTTTGCGGATCTCCGTCCACGTTTTTGGAGATCCTAGCAAGATTCTACTTCAAAAACCTAACTTGTTCCACTCTATTGTTTGAGTGGGAAGAAGCAGAAGGCGGCAGAGTGATGAACTTTTCGATCGTCCGGAATGCTTCGTCCAGAGAAGGCCATACTTCTGGCTGGCCCCGTCCCCACTAATGACGTGGCTAGTGTTTTCAATTCGTTCAGTTTCTTGAATATTCCCGACTTCCTCTTTTTGAAGGTCTCCTGGTATGTTGGTCAGCAATAAACTCGTACTTATCTTTGATCCAACCATTGTTGACAAAAATCTCGCAGCTACAAAATACAACGAAGAAAGTCAATTTCTTATCTGAATCAAGATATGCATATAAACATTTAATACCACCATCATCATCATTAATATCATAAGCATATACCCTCTCTTAAAAATAATAGAACTTTAGTTTTAGCGCTAATAAAGTCTTGTTGTGCTAATTTTGTTGTGCTTCTATTAAAACAAATTGTTTTAGCACTAATAATGAATTAATTTTTGCAGTGCTAATCTTTGTTTTATGGGATATTTTAAAAAAAAAATTTAAAAACTATTTAAAAGAAATTGTTTTAGCACTTGTGCTAATCTTTGTTTTATTATATATTTTAAAAAAAATTGTTTAAAAAAATTGTTAAAAAAAAATATTTTTTTGTGCTAATAAAATCTTTCATGGCTATCAAAACTTCCAGGACGACCCTCATTACAATTATAAAATTCATATTCTAGACTTTCAAAATCTTTTTATTATATTTTGTTAATAAAACTATTTTAGTAATAAAAATCATGTTATTACTTTATTATTGAAAAGTTTAAATTTAATAATTAATGAAATTGCAATAAAAAAAATATTTTTTAGTGCTAATAAATTCTTTATTATAATGCTAATAAAAAAAAAATTAGCGGTAAAATTAAGGAGAAGTCTATAAACATAAATGCTATTTGAAAATTAAGTATTAGATAAAACCTAAGAAATACAAAAAGGATTGAAATCCAAAATTCATGAAAAACAGGTAGAAAACAATAAAAGTTTCAAATATCCACAAAAACAATGTAGAACAACAAAAAGTTTTTGAATGGAATCCACAACTAATCCCACATAACAACAAAACAAAATAAAACATTTAAGGATTGCTCATGATTGTCTCAACTGATGATGATGCTGCATGAACTGATGTTGTTGTTGCTACATCACCTGCATACACTAAGATAGGACTTCGACCATCTGAAATCAGAAAATCTTTGTGTATGCGCAGCGTGCCGTCCATAGATGCACGTCTGCAACCGCTGCCGCACTGACATGAAAATTTCAACTTCACTTCGAGTCTTGCCGCATCAGAATGTCATAATAAAGAATGTAAAATCTTCCGAAGGCAGAGAGGATATCCAAAGCTCCGAGGTAACATAGACGAACCCACATACAAAAAAAAAAAACATATACAAAGGGTTTAGATTCAATGTACTCAGTGCCTAGGATATTCAATACATTCAATTTCTGCATCACGGTAAAATCATTAGAGAAGTATGTAGTTTATTTCATATGCAGCGTGTTGCCGCATCAGGAGACTTTTCACATCTCCGGTATTTTTTGTTAGTTAGTTCTTCATTTAATAATTTATCTTAGAAGTCAACACACCGAAAAAAAAAGGCAAAAAATAAAATAAAAATTCATTGCCGCAAGAAGCTTCGACGATGCCACAGCGTGCTTCCACATTAGGCCCTGGTACTTCAATATTTATATCTGCGTTGCCGCAAGATGTGTGCCCTGCAGCTGTTCTCAAGAACAAGATGTATGGCCTGTACCTTTCATCACAAAAAGGGGGAGTGAAGTTCAGGAAGAGCAAGTGGATGAGCAAAGGAAGCCATTGCAGATGATGCATCAGCAAGGGGGAGCCACTGCAGATGATGCATCAGCAAGGCAGCCATTGCAGAGGAAAGTTATGCACAAGTGGATGAGCAAAAATAGCTATTGCAGATGATGCATCAGCAAGGGGGAGCCACTGCAGATGATGCATCAGCAAAGGAGAGCCATTGCAAAAGAAGTTTCATAGATTTAATTATTCCTTTTTTATTGTTTATTTTAAATTGGTGTGATTCTCTTTTTAGATAATCTTTATCTACATTCTTTTTGTTAGGAAAGAATCTTAACTTGGAAGTAATTCACTAAGGGTGAGTGTGTTCTACCTTAGTGATAATGCTTAGATATCATGTTACACTTCTAGGTTAAGAGAGTTTTCATTGAGGGGGAGTTGTTCTTATGCTCTTCCTCATGTTTTGTGAAGAAAGATAAAAAGGGGGAGTTTGTTAGTGTAATATGTTATGCAGTGCACTGCCGCAGCGAGTCGCTAGGCAATGCGATGCAGCAGCATACTTACACGTTTTTCTCTTTCTTCACACTGTGTACTGTTGTGCATCACATATATTATGTGTGATCTATTTAGCATGTGATCTAGTTGATTCATGCGTATATATGCAACCAACACTCGTCGAGCATTGAAGACCTTGGTGCTGCGTTGAGTGCTACTCATGCTGCAACAAGATGACACTCATGAGAATGTTTGCTGAAGACTCAAGACGCAATTGTTGCTGCAAGACCTCCAGAAGATATTGACGCAAGGTGTTGCAGCAGTAGCTGAAGTTTGGCCCTGTGCAAGACGTTGCAGCAGCGGTCAAACCAAAATCCCTATTTTCTAGCAACTGCCTAACAACTCGGTTTTCAAGGGATTTAGTTGAAGACTGAAGACACAGCGTTGCAGCAAGACTCGTTGAAGACGCTGATGCAAGGTGGTGCAATGGTTGTCCTGTCTGCGCAAGGCGTTGCAGCATCGGTCAAAACAGATTTCCTTGGATATAGGAACCGACTTACCTCTCTCTTTTCAAGGGAGTTGGTTACGGTTTTGAGCCTATAAATTGAAGGAGTCTTCAGCACATTTCTTCACCTCTTCCAAAAACACTTTTTCATCTTTTCTTCTTCGATTATTCTCATTTCATCGAGAGTGATCGAACCTTTCAACTACGAAGCTTTGTATCTGAACATATTCAGTCGTAGTTTGTTTAGTAGTGTTGGTTGGGTCGAGATCTTTGAATACGATATCTAAGGAATACATGTATATGTCCGAAAGGTAGTCGATCGTATATTCAAGATCACATTTTGTAAAGACATTCGAATCTTTATTAATCATTTTTGCCGTAAGGCACATTCGTATGGGTATAATTTAAATACCCATACAAGATTAATTTCGTTGTCTTCTCTTGCTTTTCGTTTAGTGTGTGTGTGTGTTCATTTGTTTGTTTTTCACGTTTTTCATTTTTCCGCTGCAATCTTTAATATCGTATCAGAATATACATTTATATATTTCTGTTATTATATATAATCCACTCAAACAAAGTAAATCAAATAATAAACAAACGAATTTATTTTCTGCAATGCGCTGCTGCAACACCTGAGTTGTTGCTGCTTCTGCAGCGCTGCGTAAGGAGTGCTGCGTATTTTCTCTATAATACCGCTGCGCCCCCCGACTTACACATATCAATCTTGCTGGTCTCTTCAGCATTCATAACCAAGCCAGTACTGTAAATCCCAACAGAGCAATCAAGGAATCGACCATTACAATCTTTTCCTCCAGTAAGCAAAGCATCTCCTGTAGTTCGAAACAGTTGCTCGAAATTGGCTCTTCTTTCGCCACACACTTAGCCAAGACAAGTTCCTTATTCAGTGTGTGAACTTTGCGGATCTCCTTCCACGTTTTTGGAGATCCTAGCCAGATTCTACTTTAGAAACCCAACTTGATCCACTCTATTGTTTGAGTTGGAAGAAGCAGAAGGCGGCAGAGTGATGAACTTTTCGATCGTCGGGCATGCTTCGTCTAGAGAAGGCCATACTTCTGGTTGGCCACGTCCCCACTAAAGATGTGGCTAGTGTTTTCAATTCGTTCAGTTTCTTGAATATTCCCGACTTCCTCTTCTTGAACGTCTCGCGCATGGTATGTTCGTCAGCAATAAACTCGTACTTGATCTTTGATCCAACCATTGTTGACAAAAATCTCGCAGCTACAAAATACAACGAAGAAAGTCAAATTCTTATCTGAATCAAGAAATGCATATAAACATTTAATACCACCATCATCATCATTAATATCATAAGCATATACCCTTCCTTTGAAAAATAATAGAACTTTAGTTTTAGCGCTAATAAAATCTTGTTGTGCTAATTTTGTTGTGCTTCTATTAAAACAAATTGTTTTAGCGCTAATAATGAATTAATTTTTGCTGTGCTAATTTTTGTTTTATGGGATATTTTAAAAAATTGTTTAAAAACTATTTAAAAGAAATTGTTTTAGCACTTGTGCTAATTTTTGTTTTATTATATATTTTAAAAAAAATTGTTTAAAAAAAATTATTTTAAAAATCTATAGATTTAACTTTTATTTGAATTTTTTTAAAAAATTCTAAATTATATGAAACTAATTGGTGGTTAAATTCTAAAATTTTTAACGTGATTTTGTTGTCAAGAATAGAATAACTAAAAATTACAATATTTTTGTTTGAATAGTTAAAAATATTTTTTATTATTTTGTATAGCATTTGTGTACTTACTAGCTATGACTCATTTTGTAATTTCTAGGGCTATCAAAACTTCCATGACGACCCTCATTACAATTATAAAATTCATATTCTGGACTTTCAAAATATTTTTATTATATTTTGTTAATAAAACTATTTTAGTAATAACAATCATGTTATTACTTTATTATTGAAAAGTTTAAATTTAATAATTAATGAAATTGCAATAAAAAAATATTTTTTAGTGCTAATAAATTCTTTATTATAACGCTAATAAAAAAAAATTAGCGCTAAAATTAAGGAGAAGTCTATAAACATAAATGCTATTTGAAAATTCAAGTATTAGATAAAACCTAAGAAATACGAAAAGGATTGAAATCCAAAATTCATGAAAAACAGGTAGAAAACAACAAAAGTTTCAAATATCCACAAAAACAATGTAGAACAACAAAAAGTTTTTGAATGGAATCCACAACTAATCCCACATAACAGCAAAACAAAATAAAACATCTAAGGATTGCTCATGATTTCAAGACGAATCCTAGAGGACCTGTTTTCCTTTCGAGCGGGGATCCACCCTGTTAGGCATTTCAGCGTTTATATCAACCCAGTTGGCCTCTTCGAAATTCAGATCAATCTTTCTGGTCTCTTCAGCATTCATAACCAAACCAGTACTGGAAGTCCCAACACCAGCAATCAAGGAATCGACCATTACAATCTTTTGCTCCAGTAAGCAAAGCATCTCCTGGAGTTCGAGAGAGTTGCTCGAAATTGGCTCTTCTTTCGCCACACACTTAGCCAAGACAAGTTCCTTCTTTAGTGTGTGAACTTTGCGGATCTCCGTCCACGTTTTTGGAGATCCTAGCAAGATTCTACTTCAAAAACCCAACTTGATCCACTCTATTGTTTGAGTGGGAAGAAGCAGAAGGCGGCAGAGTGATGAACTTTTCGATCGTCGGGAATGCTTCGTCCAGAGAAGACCATACTTCTGGCTGGCCCCGTCCCCACTAAAGATGTGGCTACTGTTTTCAATTCGTTCAGTTTCTTGAATATTCCCGACTTCCTCTTCTTGAACGTCTCGCGCATGATATGTTCGTCAGCAATAAACTCGTACTTGATCTTTGATCCAACCATTGTTGACAAAAATCTCGCAGCTACAAAATACAACGAAGAAAGTCAATTTCTTATCTGAATCAAAATATGCATATAAACATTTAATACCACCATCATCATCATTAATATCATAAGCATATACCCTCCCTTAAAAATAATAGAACTTTAGTTTTAGCGCTAATAAAGTCTTGTTGTGCTAATTTTGTTGTGCTTCTATTAAAACAAATTGTTTTACAACTAATAATGAATTAATTTTTGCTTGCTAATCTTTGTTTTATGGGATATTTTAGAAAAAAATTAAAAATTATTTAAAAGAAATTGTTTTAGCACTTGTGCTAATCTTTGTTTTATTATATATTTTAAAAAAAATTGTTTAAAAAAAATTATTTTAAAAATCTATAGATTTAACTTTTATTTGAAATTTTTTAAAAAATTCTAAATTATATGAAACTAATTGGTGGTTAAATTCTAAAATTTTTAACGTGATTTTGTTGTCAAGAATAGAATAACTAAAAATTACAATATTTTTGTTTGAATAGTTAAAAATATTTTTTATTATTTTGTATAGCATTTGTGTACTTACTAGCTATGACTCATTTTGTAATTTCTAGGGCTATCAAAACTTCCATGACGACCCTCATTACAATTATAAAATTCATATTCTGGACTTTCAAAATATTTTTATTATATTTTGTTAATAAAACTATTTTAGTAATAACAATCATGTTATTACTTTATTATTGAAAAGTTTAAATTTAATAATTAATGAAATTGCAATAAAAAAATATTTTTTAGTGCTAATAAATTCTTTATTATAACGCTAATAAAAAATATTAGCGCTAAAATTAAGGAGAAGTCTATAAACATAAATGCTATTTGAAAATTCAAGTATTAGATAAAACCTAAGAAATACGAAAAGGATTGAAATCCAAAATTCATGAAAAACAGGTAGAAAACAACAAAAGTTTCAAATATCCACAAAAACAATGTAGAACAACCACAAAAACAATGTAGAACAACAAAAAGTTTTTGAATGGAATCCACAACTAATCCCACATAACAGCAAAACAAAATAAAACATCTAAGGATTGCTCATGATTTCAAGACGAATCCTAGAGGACCTGTTTTCCTTTAGAGCGGGGATCCACCTTGTTAGGCATTTCAGCGTTTATATCAGTTGGCCTCTTCGAAATTCAGATAATTCTTTTTGGTCTCTTCAACCAAGCCAGAAGTCCCAACACCAGCAACCAAGGAATCGACAATTACAATCTTTTCCTCTAGTAAGCAAAGCATCTCCCGGAGTTCGAGAAAGTTGCTAGAAATTGGCTCTTCTTTCGCCACACACTTAGCCAAGACAAGTTCCTTCTTCAGTGTGTGAACTTTGCGGATCTCCGTCCACGTTTTTTGAGATCCTAGCCAGATTCTACTTCAAAAACCCAACTTGATCCACTTTATTATTTGAGTGGGAAGAAGCAGAAGGCGGCAGAGTGATGAACTTTTCGATCGTCGGGAATGCTTTGTCCAGAGAAGGCCATACTTCTTGCTGGCCCCGTCTGTAAGGATAAATATGTTTGGGCATTACAATGCCTTAAAGGATCTAGGCAGAAGTTGTTTTGCTAACATATTTATTTGTTTTATTTCTTTCTTCACAATTTAAGCTGTTGTAATCAGTTGTTATATTGGTGATTTGATTTAGCATAGTTCATTAGTTGGAACGTGCTTGAAAAACAATCAACATAGAAGGTTTCTGCCACAGCACAGCAAGGCAGAGTTATGCCGCAGCGGTGCAAGGCTTGGACAAGAGGTTGAGTTAAGAGAATCAAGCGAAGAATGATATAAGGGCAAGGGAATGCTGAAGTCCAGATAGTATGGAAGGCATTGCAGTGTGGCAGTGGATTCCAGAAGAACTTCAGAAGGCATCCTGCGGCAGCGGTCAAAGCAGCCTGTCCTAGAATCTCTCAACCGCTTGTTCACCTAGCTAATTAAGGAAATCAGTTGGAACTCTTCACCTATAAATACAAGACGTCCCAGCTGCATTTCCTCAACAATCCAGAATACAATACAACACCTTAGAAACACTTTTCCATCACAAGATCGATCATCGAGATTTTAGAGCCGCGACTTCATTCGTGAAGCTCGTTGTGCCGTGTGTTCTCTCGTCCCTAAGAGAGTTCGTTTGTTCAGCTGATGATTCGATAGCTTAGTATAGGTGTTCAACTCAGTAGCTAGGTTTTATTGTTGATTGTTCATACTCTTCGGATACGATTAATACGAAGGCATACATGTGTATAGCCTTTGGTAATATCATTATAAATCCAAGAGTATCATTTTGTAAAGTCTCGTTCTTTAATAAAGTTTCTGGCCGTAAGGCCGTTTCGTATGTGTATAATTTAAATACACATACAAAGATTTAAATTTGTGTTCTTTACATTTTTCGTACGTGTGTGTGTGTTCGTTCGGAGTGATTTATTTTTATTTTTTCCGCTGCAATTCTTATACATATATCACATATAATTTTATCGATTAAACAACTTGGTTAATCTGGATAAAATACTTAAACTCAATTAAATCACGTAAAACGAACGTTTTCTGTACAAGGCATCGTGCTGCGGCATACACTGTTCTGCCGCAGAACACTGCCTTGCCTAGGCAGCGCATTTCACTGCGTTTTATTTACTGCCTACGACTTTCAAGTGGTATCAGAGCGGGCACTAGACTTACTTAGTGTTTAAGGTCCGTCTGATCACGCACACTTACAATGGCAGATCCATCTTACATCGTACGAACACCGGTTGTTCTTGACGGTAGTAATTATGGATTTTGGAAAACCCGCATTGAAGCAAGGATCAAATCAATTGATCGCAGTGCGTGGCTATCCGTACTTCGAGGATGGAAACCACCTCAGGAGGAAATCCCTGAAGGCGGCATGATTGAAAAATCTCCGGAGAAGTGGTCTATCGATGAAACTGCCGCAGCTACTGCCAACGATAGGGCAAGGTGTGCCATCCTTGAATCCATCGATTGCAACATGTACAGAATTGTTAAACAATGTACTACTGCCAAATAAGTGTGGGATTTGCTGGCTCTTCATTGTGAAGGTAAAAACACAGTGAAGAAAACCAAGGTCCGTATGCTTATGTCTCGTTTCGAGAACTTGCGTATGAACGAGGACGAGACTTGCCTTCAGTACTTTGGAGAATTAATGTCCATTGTTACTGAATGTGCTGACCTTGGTTTACCCATTAGCAATCCGGCAGTGTGTAGTAAGATAATGCGATCGATGAGCAAAAAGTTCCTGCCGAAGGTCACTGCCATAGAAGACAGCGAAATGTCTGAAGAAGATTATGTTTCATTAATGGCGATCTTCAAGAACTATGAACTGAATCATGAAGATCGTGAAACTCACGGGAAATCACGTTCACGAAGCGACGAGAGAAATATTGCCTACACCGTGGCAGAGCCCGACGGCAGAGAACAAGGAAATAGTTCTCAAGGCAGCAGTCCCACCTCTACCAATGAATTAACCGAAGAAGAGATCTACGAGCTACTTGGATCTGATGGTGGAGATGACCAATTTGCATTCCTCGCCCGGAAAATGGATGCTGTACTTGTTCGCTCGCTGAAGAAGCCGTACGATCCCCGGCGTAGGAAGTTCTTGGCAAGGTCACCACAAACTCAAGATCGACGACTTGTGATCCGTCAACCAAGCACGGGATCAACCTCAAGTTCAAGTCCAAATTCAAAGGACTGGTCGAGGATCAAGTGCCACGTATGTCAAGGGATTGGACACTACTCAACCGAATGCCCTTCAAAAGATCGAGGCATTGGAATTTTGAATTCCATGGTTGCGCAAGAAGATATGGAACAATATTGCCTTGAAGACTCAACCACTGCGCTTACTGCTCAACTCGAAGGCACAACCCTATCTGACGCTGAAGATGACAGTCCATCCAATACTACTGCACGACGGCATGTTGCATTTTTCGCCTCTGCCGCAGAGAAAACAGAAACTCCTGCCGCAGAGAACTGCCTGTGCCTCACTGCCTCAGTCAATGGTTATGAATCTGAAGAGGAGACCATTCCCATTGATATTTTCATCGAGCTCAAAGAAAGTTTCGATGAGCTACGCATGGAATTTGCTCGGCAGACCAAGATGATGAAGATGCTTACTTCAACCAAAGCCGGATATGAAGAAAAAGTGAAGAAGCAGGCCATGGCAATTGAACAAATGCTCGTAGAAAAGAACACCTTTGAAGAACGATTGAAGAAACTTGATGTCCAACTCACCAGAAAGGATATGGAGGCCGAACAACTAAAAATTGACTTTAATCGTGTAAATGGAAAACTTGAAGTTGCTAATAATACTTTTTTAAAACTCAACACGGCAACATCAAAATTAGATGCTGTAATGAGCATATCTCATGTTGAACGGCAAGGCCTAGGACATCAAAAAGTTGTAGATGCCATTTTTCCAAAGAAAAACTCAATGGACATGGCATTTGTCAAGGCATCAAGTGACGATTCAACAACTGCCGCACAATCCTCAACTCCAAAAAGGGATGAACAAACCGAAGGCAAGGCCGCTGCCCCAGCAAGAGACTGCCGCAGGAGGCCGAAGCAAAGACAGGCACCATCAGGCAGGATGAAGACAAGGAAACCCCTGCCTAAGCAACATTTTAAGTCAAAGAGACGATATGTTTGCCACTACTGCCTAGTACCTGGTCATATTCGACCGTTTTGTTGGAGACGTGAAGAAGATCAAGCAAGAGGATATTACTTTCACTCCAACACTGGACCACGGCATCCCAAATACTTCTCACATTCTCTGTCCTCGCGACACCTTATCAAAAAGAAGGCAGCAATTATACGCAAATGGGTGCCCAAAACTAAACTCTCTACGAATGTTTGTTTTACAGGTCCCTCCCCAAAACTAAACTCTCTACGAATGTTTGTTTTACAGGTCCCTCCGATGACTCCTCTGCCGCATCAAATGCCATCCAAAGTGCCGAAACATGCAATGTCATTTTCACTGCCCTCAAAGCTACCAAGGATGATAAATGGTACTTCGATAGTGGATGCTCGCGGCACATGACCGGAAATAGTGATCACCTCATCGACTACCAAGCTTTTCACGGAGGAGAGGTCACGTTTGGAGGAGGGTCCAATGGTTCAATTGTTGGCCGAGGCACTTTAAATGTGAAAGGGCTGCCAAAGCTACAACAAGTGCTTCATGTTGAAGGCCTCATCACAAACCTCATAAGCATAAGTCAACTATGCGATGAAGGCATGAATGTAAAGTTTACTCACCAAATGTGTGAAGTGTTTGATAGTGCAGGGAACCCACTCATTCAGGGGGAGCGTTCCAAGGCAAACAACTTCTACTCCATTGGAGAAACATGCCTCTCTGCACAAGTCAAAGATGACATAGACCTATGGCATCAAAAACTTGGACACACAAGTCTTGGGAATTTAGAGCGTCTAATCAAGCTCAATGATGTTCGTGGACTTCCAGCTCTCCCAAAAATCCAGAAGACAACATGTGGACATTGCAAACAAGGAAAAATGAATCGTACAAGTCATCCAGCAATACCTGCCGCAGGACAGACTGATGCCTCTGCCGCAGGACCTGCCAACTCCAAGGCAGAACTGTATCAAAAGCAAACCAAATGCTTTGATCTCCTCCACATGGATTTAATGGGACCAATCGAGACTAGGATCCACTCTGGAAAACGCTACGTACTTGTCGTAGTAGATGATTTCTCAAGATATACTTGGGTACGCTTTCTCCAAGACAAGAGTGAGACATTTGACGAGGTGTCCAAGCTCATTAGGTGGATAAAGACCAACCATGAAGCCTCAGTAAAGAGAATTAGAAGTGACCATGGCACCGAGTTTGAAAACCAACGGCTTTCTCGATTTTGTGATACGCATGGCATTGCCCAAGATTTTTCTGCCCCCATAACACCGCAACAAAACGGCGTGGCTGAAAGGAAGAACCGAACCCTCAAAGAAATGGCATGCACAATGCTGATCGCCAAGGGCCTAAGCAAGCAATTTTGGGCAGAAGCATTCAATGCCGCATGCCATATCCTGAACCGCATCAGCATACGTTCAGGAACAACAAAAACGGCCTATGAGATTTTGAACAATAGGAAGCCTACTTTGAAATACTTTCATGTGTTTGGGTCTGTCTGTTATGTGTTGAATGATAGGGAACCTAGATCTAAACTTAATCCAAAGTCACTTAAAGGATTATTTGTTGGATACTCTAGGAATAGTCATGTCTATCGTATTTTTATCATACAAACTAGAACCATCATTGAATCTGTTAATGTTGATTTTGATGATCTTAGTCGACTCAGGAAACCCAAAGAAGAAGATTTACAAGGTTTGCTCGAGCCTGCCGCAGTAGCAGAAATTGAAGGCAGTTTCACACCTACGCAGACTACTGCCGCACCTACTGGCTCGAATGATGATGCCCAACCTTCTACAGCGTCTCCTGAGCAATCAAACGATGAAAGCACCCCACAACAATCAGATTTATCAGATGTTGAAGAGACGTCAAACCAACGACGAAGGGATCCCCCAAGGCATGTTATCCGAAACCACCCTTCGAGTCAATTGTTGGCCACACGCATGAGAGCTCGTCCGTACATCAACTACCGCAACATGACCAAGAATGTAAGCATGTCTGCCACATGCATTGAGATAGGCATTGTCTCGTATCTCTCCACGGTAGAACCGAAAAATGTCAAAGAAGCATTGGCCGATGAATTTTGGATCATGGCAATGCAAGAAGAGATGAACGAGTTTGAAAGAAACAAAGTTTGGAAGCTCATTCCTCGTCCCAAAAACAAGAATGTAATCGGGACAAAGTGGATTTTCAAGAACAAATCAAATGAGCATGGGCAGGTTGTGCGCAACAAGGCAAGACTCGTGGCACAAGGCTACACCCAAATTGAAGGCATTGATTTCGATGAAACCTTTTCCCCCGTAGCACGCATGGAGTCCATACGTTTGCTTATTGCTATTGCATGCCACCTCAACATCACCTTACATCAAATGGACGTGAAGGCAGCCTTTCTCAACGGCATACTTGAAGAGGAGGCATACTGACGAGCGCGAATACTTGTCGTTTGAGCAAACGCGCTGCCAAAATAAAATTTGTAATTAGCCAGTACTCCTATCACTACCAAAAGGGTAGATAGTGGTAAGTATGTGGGGTCGGTCCCACGAGGAGGCAATTGCAGTAGGTGATCTCGGCTAGCCCAAGGGTTGTCACGTTTTAAAAAAGGTTTTGATTGGTTGCTGTGGGCACAGCGGTTTTAATCAAGCTACCAAACTCAAACAATTAAATATAAACTCACTATGACTAAACTGAACAGACAGAAAATATACTAAACACTATGACCAAACTGAACAGATAACTAAAATAACGAAAATTAAATAATGGAAAACAAGCATCTGGGCATACAACGTCTCTCAGGGTCATCTGGGCAAACTACCGGTCATCGGCACTAAGGATTTCTACCAGCGGTTTGTCAGCAGTTATAGGGTGCAAAAACAAAAGTGGTCCTATTGCGTCACGCCCAACAATTGCCCCACCCATTATCTATCCTTACTGTGTAAAGAGAAGGCAAGCTAACACTATGCCTAAACCCCTGGATCTGAACAATTCGATAACCTATGCGACCAAACATGGATCTAGTTTGCCCAAACCCGCATTACCCTCTAGATAGACCCGCTCGGCCAATATCATGCTCGAAACATACGACCGCATCTCCTGCAAGTTCTAGTGCTATGCCCGCAACAATACTACAAGGTACATCTATGCGGTTTGCCAATCACCAGTATCCCAGTTTGTAAAGGTTCACTAGTGGTCGTCCTAATTTGCCCAAACTCCCCAGAAATAAACCTCAACCAACTTTGCCTCGGGAACAAACGCCCAACCAGCTACTCTAGCCCCATCAGCCTCTCGGTCTCACTTAGCCCAAAATCCCCCTCGATCTGCCTTTGCCCAGACACAGATTACTAGCTATGCATAATCAAATCGAAAATAAATAAAATAAAAACAGAATAAAACATGCTGAAATTGAATCTTGAATTAAAGTACTGAATGTCTAGAACATAAATAAATTAATTGACGAAATTAAAAACATTAAATCGAAACGAATTCGCCCTGCTATGCCCGAAGGCCCATAACCGGCGAGAACTCGACTCCTTCTTCTTCAGCCCATCAATGGCGTTTTTCTGAATTTTGGGTGTTGATTTCGTCCCTCTCTCTCTCTGGTGTGCTCCCGTGTTTTTTTTAGGGTTTTTCTGATCAGCGATTATATATGTGTGGTCTCTAGGGCATCAGATTTGTATTAATGGGCTGATGGGCCTGGTGGGCTTGGGCCGTCTGGGCGTAGTCCGTCCAGAGTGTTCTTGCTGGAACTCTTGGCGGTCAAAGATTGTCCTGGTCTTTAGGGTCTCTTTCCTTATCAGCTGACCGGATAGAGATGTGGGGATAAGGCAGAATCCCCCAATTTTCGGACTTTGTTGCTCTGGTATGCTCGATACTCGCCGTTTGCCCAAACTGGGCGCCTTCTTCCCTTTGCCCAAAGAAGCGACTTTGCCCAAAGTGAAAACTTCAACTTCGGCGTTTGATTCTTCTGCTTCGTGACTTTGCCCATAGTGGTGACTTTGCCTCCTTGGGTCAAACTGCTCAGGTCACTTTGGCTCGGATCCCCGTGGTTGCCCAAAGTGGATGATTTTCTGGTCTCTTTCGCACAATACACCACCTACTACCTGTACACCTGCACACTCTGCCCAAACATCCTATTGTGCCCTCCCAAACACGTTACTGACTCAAACTGACTCAATAAAGGGTGTAAAAACGCTCTAAGATGAGCAAATAAAATGGCTCATCAGAACCGCACACACTTGGATACGCTTGTCCCCAAGCGTGGGCTCTGATTTGCCTGACTCAAGACCAAAGTGAAAATAGAAGTGAAAGAAATAGGGAGAAATAAAACAACAGACTTTAGCATGATCAGTACGGGGCATAGTACATACAGATAACACAAAATTCAAGTAAAGACAAAAATAAGTCAAGAGTCTGTTCAAGATCTTTGGGTTCACTCCCTCACAGTGTCTCTCTCTTTTCAGTGTATGGGTTCAATGACAATCATTTTCTGCTGTGATTCCACTTTGCCTAAATTTGCCTTATTGCTAGTCTGAGTTTGTTTTAACTAGGCAGGGGGTTATCAAAGGGGCTTTTATTGGGTTGTAGTGTTGGACTCATATGGGTAGATTTTGGGAGTAGGCTCTATTTGGGCAGAGGGTTTTTTTGATGTTAGCCTTTTCTCTGCCACTTTGCCCCTTTCTTACGGGCCTTAGCACAACAACTTTTTATTCATTTTTTTTTTCCTTTTTTTTCTGATTTTTTTTTCTTTTTTTTTTCTTCCTTTTTTTTTTTTTTTTTTTTTGAACACTATGCCCTAACTCCCTCTTTTCTCTCTGGCTGCCTATGTAATGTGGGCATAATACCAGATGGGTTCATAAGGAAAATTCAATCAGGCTCAACGGGCTAGCAAGGGGCAGTGTTATTTATTCAAGCAAAAATAAAACAAGAAAATGCCCTAATCATCTAACAACCCTACTTAGTCAAACTACTCAATTCACCAAACAGGCAAAGGCAGGCATTGTTAAAATTCACAGCAGACTCTCAAAGAAAGAAATCATATCATCATGTAGGCTCAATTCTCACAGTTTGCCTAGAACAGTTCCATCATCCCTATTTCATGCATCTTAACTATAAAGTTTGAGTTACTGTATGTATGTTTGCCCAAAGTGATCACATAATCATGCTAACTCGATTAGAAACAGGGGTTTGCCCTTTCCCTTTCCCCCCTCACACACTTTGCCTTGGCAAAGTGTGCAAAAGTAATAAGATTGGTAGGGGCCACCCACGACCAGACTATGACTCTAAAAGTTGGCGCACCTGCCCCCTCACACACTTTGCCCTGGCAAAGTGTGTCAGCAGGGAGATCGACCTAGTCACAAGAGTCAAAGTGACTCGAGGTGACTTTCAGAAAATAAAAAAAATAAAAAAAAAAAACTAAAAACTACAACACTTGGGAGGGAACAATTAGGAGGTGGAGTGTGAGTACCTAAATCCAGTGTGGGCAAAGTGGACCATTAACTTGTTCAGCAGCTCCGCGAGACTTTTGTACATGTTTCCCTGTCGTCTTGGAACTTTGCCCGGAATCAGTAGCGTGAGCACATCTGCCCAGACCTTGACTTCGTTCCAGGGGTCATCCTTGAAACTTTAGGGTCTCATCAATCTCCTGGCATAATCTGCAGTTTGACCAAGTAGTCAGTATGTCCACACAGCTACCCTTTCACCCTCCTTGACCTGCACCTCAAAAACAAAAAAAACTCTTTCCCCTTCTGGGATCAAACAAGTCGAAGTCCTCCATTCGATTTATTCAAAATAAAGTAAAATATTATACAAAAAGATACCAGGTTGCCTTCCGGTCAGCGCCTTAGTTATCGTCATGGGCATGACGGGATGGATGCTCACCATTCTTCATGGAGCGAGGTTTAAGCTTCTCCTCGTTGTGCCCATAAGAAGCCTTCAGATACTTAAGTAGATCTGAAAAGTTGCTCATCATCCATCCTTGTAAAGTATCAGGAGCTTTGCCCAAACTAAATGGTATTCGCATGTTGGTGGTGGGCGTCTTCCTCTTGTCTTCTGGATGTTGGGCAAACGACTCATGGGCTTTCCTTTCTGAAATTTCGCTAGACTCATCACTGCTGCTCTCGGAGATCTTATTCACTTGTCCCAGGTAGAGATATTTGATAAGTTTGTGCAACTTCTTCAATTCTTCATCGCGTGCTTGCTCAAAGGGCAGCACCAATCTCTCCTCTGGGACAAATTTATTACTTGGGCTCGTGGGGATGAAAGTATTAGATGGTTCTAGGATTCCAATATGTAGTACCGCCTCCATTCTCTCTTCCATTTCGTTATCTTTGGCAAACTGTTCAACATTCGCCACTTTGCCCAAACCGGTTGCTATGTTTATACATGCTTCTCTGCCCAGACTATCAGGTGTGCCCAAATGTGTGTTTTGTGATTTATTGACCTTTGCTAACCTTCCTGGAAATGGAGGTTTGATCACTATATTTTGTGGTTTGGGCTTTGACTCCTTGATTTGGGCAGACTTATCTTCACGCTTGAAAAGTCTCTTTAGGGCTTCAAATTCTACCATATCTCGGTTTGGTCTCTTTCCCTTCTCTGGAAGTATGTCTTCATTCTTCGTTTGGACAGTACTTTGTTGTGCCTCTTGGGCAGATTGGTCCTCTTGGGCAGATTGCACCTCTTGGGCAGACTGCTCTTCAATTTTCTCTTCCAATCTTGCCACAGTTTGGGTAAGCTGTGATATTTGGGCATTAAGATTCTTAAATCCTTCCGCCATCTCTTTCTTGAATTTTTCGGTCTCTTGTTGAGCTTTTATGTTCTCTTGTTGAGATTTCATGTTCTCCATCATGACACGGTTCACAAGCTCGGCTAGAGACGACTCTTCACTTTCATCATATTGTTGGGGTTCAAAGTATTGTTGATCGCGCTCTTGGCTTCCCTCTTGACAGTTGTCTTGCCCATACCAAAAATTCTCTTGATATCTGATTTTTGGTATGCTGGTATGGGCATACGGGTTATAGTAATCCGTTCTGCTTTGCCCAAAGCTGTTAAGTTCACATCTATCGACTGCCTCGAGCGGTCTTATGACCATATGCTCCATGAATTTTTCAATGGTGCTGCAAAGCTGGTCGATTTTATTTTCTGATGCCATGGGCATAGCAACTGTCTGTTTGGGCAATTCATACTCATCTTCACGGGATGCTTCAGCCAACTCTTTGAATATTTTGAACACCTCTCTTGCACTTTTATTCAGAATAGAACCCCCGCATGCTGCACGAATTATCATCCTCTCTTGTCCTCTTAGTCCGGATACGAAGTATTGGACCAATTCATGATCTGGAATCTGGTGGTATGGGCATAGCGCTAGAATTTCTTTGAATCAAACCCAATAGTCATGGAACGATTCTCCGGCGCCCATTTTGATGTTGTAAATTCTCTTCTTCATTTGCAAGATTCGAGACATGGGGAAGTACTTCTTCAAGAATTGATGCTGCAATTCTTGCCATGTTGTAATTTCGACTCTGGGCAAACTGTAAAGCCAATCTCTTGCCCCATCAGCAAGAGAGAAGGGAAAGGCTAACAGTCGAATGTATTCTGCCAGTGTGCCCATAGCACGTATAGTACCACATGCCATCTCAAAATCTTGCAAATGTCGTTGAGGGTCCTCCCAAGGCATATCGCTGAATCTGGGCAAGATCTGAATAAAACTCTGCTTCATCTCCCAATCTGCAGTGATTCTGGGCAAAGTGATGCCCAGGGGTCCGAAGCTCAAATCGGTGGGGAACATCATTTCCCTCAAGGTCTGGACTACTGGTGGGTCGTACTGGTCACCCATCTCTCTTCTCTAGTCAAAAGGGTACTACCCTCTTGCTCTTCTTTGGACTGCACGTGCTCTTTGCCCTGCTCTTCTCGTTCTGCCCTCCTTTGCCCTGTACGGTCAAGCTGGAGAAAAAAAACAAAAAGTAACAAGTCAAATAGCACAGAAGACTTATTGCTGGAATATTGCCTCCCCGGCAACGGCGCCAATTTTGACGAGCGCGAATACTTGTCGTTTGAGCAAACGCGCTGCCAAAATAAAATTTGTAATTAGCCAGTACTCCTATCACTACCAAAAGGGTAGATAGTGGTAAGTATGTGGGGTCGGTCCCACGAGGAGGCAATTGCAGTAGGTGATCTCGGCTAGCCCAAGGGTTGTCACGTTTTAAAAAAGGTTTTGATTGGTTGCTGTGGGCACAACGGTTTTAATCAAGCTACCAAACTCAAACAATTAAATATAAACTCACTATGACTAAACTGAACAGACATAAAATATATTAAACACTATGACCAAACTGAACAGATAACTAAAATAACGAAAATTAAATAATGGAAAACAAGCATCTGGGCATACAGCGTCTCTCAGGGTCATCTGGGCAAACTACCGGTCATCGGCACTAAGGATATCTACCAGCGGTTTGTCAGCAGTTATAGGGTGCAAAAACAAAAGTGTTCCTATTGCGTCACGCCCAGCAATTGCCCCACCCCTTATCTATCCTTACTGTGTAAAGAGAAGGCAAGCTAACACTATGCCTAAACCCCTGGATCTGAACAATTCGATAACCTATGCGACCAAACATGGATCTAGTTTGCCCAAACCCGCATTACCCTCTAGACAGACCCGCTCGGCCAATAGCATGCTCGAAACATACGACCGCATCTCCTGCAAGTTCTAGTGCTATGCCCGCAACAATACTACAAGGTACATCTATGCGGTTTGCCAATCACCAGTATCCCAGTTTGTAAAGGTTCACTAGTGGTCGTCCTAGTTTGCCCAAACTCCCCAGAAATAAACCTCAACCATCTTTGCATCGGGAACAAACGCCCAACCGGCTACTCTAGCCCCATCAGCCTCTCGGTCTCACTTAGCCCAAAATCCCCCTCGATCTGCCTTTGCCCAGACACAGATTACTAGCTATGCATAATCAAATCGAAAATAAATAAAATAAAAACAGAATAAAACATGCTGAAATTGAATCTTGAATTAAAGTA
The DNA here is from genome assembly GCA_954870475.1 of Euphrasia confusa. Classification (NCBI taxonomy): domain Eukaryota; kingdom Viridiplantae; phylum Streptophyta; class Magnoliopsida; order Lamiales; family Orobanchaceae; genus Euphrasia; species Euphrasia confusa. The sequence continues at coordinate 21,834,315 of OX940966.1, forward strand.
CTGAATGTCTAGAACATAAATAAATTAATTGACGAAATTAAAAACATTAAATCGAAACGTATTCGCCCTGCTATGCCCGAAGGCCCATAACCGGCGAGAACTCGACTCCTTCTTCTTCAGCCCATCAATGGCGTTTTTCTGAATTTTCGGGTGTTGATTTCGTCCCTCTCTCTCTCTGGTGTGCTCCCGTGTTTTTTTTTTAGGGTTTTTCTGATCAGCGATTATATATGTGTGGTCTCTAGGGCATCATATTTGTATTAATGGGCTGATGGGCCTGGTGGGCTTGGGCCGTCTGGGCGTAGTCCGTCCAGAGTGTTCTTGCTGGAACTCTTGGCGGTCAAAGATTGTCCTGGTCTTTAGGGTCTCTTTCCTTATCAGCTGACCGGATAGAGATGTGGGGATAAGGCAGAATCCCCCAATTTTCGGACTTTGTTGCTCTGGTATGCTCGATACTCGCCGTTTGCCCAAACTGCTGGGATTCGATGTCCCGGGCTATCAAAAAAAAAATGCGGAACCGATAACCCGATCAAAAACCCTCGATCACCGAAGATTGGATCCCCGACTCATCCGCAGGAGTCCGACCTTTGGATACTACGCGCCCGAAGACACGCAGCCCGCCCCCAGCCGATTTTCTCCCACGAGTCGGATCCACGAACGCGAACCGCCTCACGAGCCGGGGCCCGACCGAACGCCCAGCGAAGCCCGAAGGCTGCGTGCGCCCAGCCGAGCCCCCGCGAGGGGCTCGCGATCGTCCTCGACGATCGCTGGGATCGCTCGCGCTATCCCCGGGGCTGCTCGTAGCAGCCCCGCAGCGAGTCGCTGACTCGCTGCTCGCACGGGGTCAGCCCCGTGCGCATCCGCTACGGGAACACCCGTAGCACGCACGAGGCAGCTGCGGGTTATCCCCGCAGCGACCCGCGATCGAGCTCACGGGCTCGATCGCCCCTCGGCTTCGGCCGAGGGCTTGCTTCCGGCACGCCGCCGTCGAAGGGGCGGCTGGGGTCCGCCACGGCACCAGCCCGTGGCACCCCAGCGATCGACCGAATTCGATCGCGTGCCCCGGCGTCCAGCCGGGGCTCCCCTTTCGGCGCGCGGTACCGGCGGTCGAACCCTAGGGTTCGGCCGCCCCTCTCGATCCCGACGGGGATCACGAGATCCCCGTATCCCGGTCTCGACGCTTTCCCGGATCGTCTTGTTCATGTATACATCACAATTAAACAACACAATTAATCAAGAAGGGGGTTTCTCGATTATTACCTCGATTCGTTGTACGGAGAAACGAAATCGGTTGACGACCTTGCGATCTTCCTACGTATTCCTTGCACCTCGTCCGAACGTCGTGTGGGCGACGATCTATCGGATTCCTATGGATCTTCCTCACTCTCAAGACTTTATGATTGGCGTAGGTCAATTAATTCTCTCTTAAAAGTGAAGACCATGTAGTGCTTATATAGGCTACGTAGGGGATCATAAGGAGAATAAATATTGGGCTTCTAAATATTGAAGATTAAATTGGGTCCAACCCAAATCCATTAATCCTTATCAATATTAAATTTTATTTATTTTCCACTATATAAATAAAATTGCACTCCCAATATTAATCCATATTATATCAAATAATATTTCTCCGATTAGTATTATTTATTCCGTGTATTTAAGATTTAAATATCCATGAATAAATTTATTTATTGCTCAATAAATAATATTCATATCTTATATCCGAGACTAGTACCGTTCAACCTTTATTATTGTGCGGAACGAATCCACTCATGAGGTTTACACAATAATTCCTTATGAACTCATCTCGGGGATATTATCAACCCTTCCGGGATACACTTTCCCGTCAAGTATTCACGGCATGTCGTATATAAAATATAGCGACCCAACTTTACCGGTAATTAACCCAATAATTAAATCGGTTAATTCCTTTGGAAAATCAAAGTCTCTAATATTAAATATACACACCCGCAATAGTATCGGGGATTGAGAATAAAATACTCTGAGATTTAAATTGATTATCCAAGGCAATCCTAATCAATAAATCTCAAGCTGATCCGCCCAATACACCAAGTGTACAAGTGTGATAAAATAATTAAGATAAATTATTTTCTCTCTCACACAACGACTATACCGATGGATTAGTTCGTGTCCATCTAGGTCGTGAGCAACTGTTCGATTAAATACGAGTAACCGATAGTATGATCTTCTGTGCGCCCATGCAGCACCATACTAACTACAACGTATAAAATCCAGAACTATGATTTGCATATATTTAATTATAAATAATTAAATGAAAATAATTGTTTATTAATTAAATAGATTAAATGCTATGATCGGGAGTTTACCGTTACTTAAATCTAGACATTAAGTACACAACTCCAACAATCTCCCACTTGTACTAAGGTCTAGTCATTTCCTCCAAACTCCCGGTTCCCATACTCATCACGTGCTTAAGGTGTACTTCCGAGTACTATGTGAGTGAGCACTCTAGGTTGCCGCTCTGAAGTTATCTTGGTGACTACTACGTCGTCTCCCTCGACGATGATTCGTATCAGGTGGTACTTGCTCTATGTGTTATCATCACTTTTCGAACTTATGACTTCTTCCAGTTCTCCACGCACCGCTATGTACATAGCCTTTGGTGAACCAAGAATCATATCCAAGTTCAGAGGTCATTCCAGAACCTAACCAAAACTTCCGCTGCCTCTGAGGCTGCTATTCGGTTTATGATAGAGTCCGAGAAGCATCATGCTTATCACTCTTTCATCCTTAGGTTCCACCTCTTCTAAAAGTGAACACATAGCCTGATATCGACTTACACTGGTCCTTCTCTGATTTGAGATCTGAGAACATGTAATCAAAGAAGATTTCGTCTTGCTTAATGTCCAGTACTTTCGCAAGTACTATTAAAACATCCGAACATCTCTTGTCTAGATTACTTTGATATCCTTCCACTACGCAAACCGCATAGTTGATATCAGGTTCTGGTTTTTCAACATTGCATCTACAAAGCTTTCCACACAAAAAGTGTAGGTAACTGCTTTGTCCATATCTATCTCCTTCATGTGTTCGAAACACATGCCTTTAGATAGATGTATTCTGTTCCCGAAAGGTAATAACCTTTCTCAGAATTGTGCATGTTTAAAACAAACCATAATCGTATAAGATATCTTAAGAGAAGTACAAATGTTCTAATCCAGAGATCGAAAGATTTCTAAGAACATGATCCAACTTCATCTTAATCTTATACCTCGATTCATTTAGACAACCTCTATTTTATGTCTGACAACATTTTTTACATTGTCGCCAATGATAAAGTGTTATCTACACAAAATTCCGAGAAACACCACCTTTGTTTCCATTACGTCTCTAACACACCTTATTCGCATATTCCTATGCAGACCTAGGGATCGATTTCATGTATACTGGATCCAGAGTTCAAAACTCCTCCAGTCTTATGAACATCTCTGGTTGCTTAACAACCTCCCACTGCAATGGCGTTCCGGTGTATAACAGTAATAACATTAGGTGCAGTTAGTGGTGTATCGCTACTCGGTCAGGCTGGTTCTCAGTCTGTCTTTTCCTCATTTTAAAGTACTTTGTCAGTTAGGGCATTTGTTGTTCATCTAATAGTCTTCCTCTAAGAACCGGGCGAGGACACCCTTCTGGTTCGTAGTACTATTGAACATACAATTACTTGTTCTTCTAGGATATTCTACAACCACATTGAATGTGCCGTTGTATCCAGAAATTTCCATAGAACATAGGTAGTTCCGAACAAACTTGTCCTTTTACTATTAGAATTCCATTTCTTATTCCTGACACACCATGTCTACACTTCAGTGTATGGTGTAGTCGTTTGAGATTTAATCTCAATCTTTGATCTATGCTATGTGTTATTTAGATAGGTGATAGCCTCCGCGAACAAGTCGCAGGCTTCTAATGGATATACTTTGAAGGTTCCCCATAATGGCTTTGTGTTGAAAACACTCCGTTTTTATGGCACAACAAGTAGTCTAATCCATCTTCGAGTATTCTTGAAGGAATAACTCGTACCTTCTCTAATTACACATACCGCATTAATCATCAATCATTTTCTATATTTGTCCGAATTCCATCCTTTATCCAGAAAGGTTAACTTAGTCGTATCATCTTTCAAGATCGATTCTTAGGTCGGGAGGTCCATTCCTCCAACTATAATTGATCAAATCAATTTCGACCTTTTGAATCCCTTTTGAATAGATACTACCAAGTTCAAGAATTCACAAGTATAATGATTGATAAGAGAAATACATCTAATAAGTAAAACAAGTTATACATAACGGTTTGTTGCATCGTGGTAGACTTAAGGATTCATCATTCATGTATTGCTATCTAATGTACCAGAATAGATATGACTATTATTTCTTGTCCAAACCATCAAATGATTAAAGAAATAAAATATCCATTAATAATAAAGAAAACCAGAACAAAAGTTCTTTTTCAAAATAAGGGGTACATAAAGCAATAACTGAAATGAAAACTTAAAACAGATAAATGTCTTCCACTGCAACCGCTGCTACCCTAACAGCTTTGCCCATGTAGACTCGAACTCTTCTTCTCTAAGTCGCCGGGTTTTCTGGAACCCCTGCATTTAATGCACATACCGTCAGTGGTTCCATATCTACACACCAGAATTCTGGTAGATAATACCGCTGACTATGTTTTTTCGACTAAAGAAAAATCCGTACCTTTGAGAGGACATTCAGACTTCCAGTGTCCAGACTTGTTGCATCGGAAGCACTTGCCCTTTGGCTTACTAGCCCCCACTCGTGGTCCACTCCTCTTGGCACCACTGGGTTTCATGGCTTGCTTCCTTTTCTTGCCCCTACCTCCACCAGGCTTAAAGCCTTTGGACTTGGTAGCTACAAGCGCTTGAGACTTGCCCTTCTTGTAGATCCCCTCTGCCGCCTTTAGTTCAGTCAGGAGTTGCGCAAGAGTATAAGATAGTTTACCCATATTATAGCTCATACGAAACTGCTCAAAACTAGGGTCCAGAGACTGGAGTATGATGTCGACTTGCGTCTCAGCATCAATAGAAGCTCCTAGGACCTCAAGTTCATTCAACAAACTCATCATCTTAAGAACGTGCTCCCCTACGGGCGTTCCTTCAGATTGAGTAGTCGACATGAGGACTCTCATGGCTTCTTGCCTTGCCGCACGATCTTGCTCCCCAAACATCTCCTTGAGGTTAAACATCATATCATAGGCAGTGTCCATCGACTCATGTTGGGTTTGGAGTACATTTGACATGGAAGCCAAAATATAACACCTAGCCATTTCATCAGCCTTTTTCCACTTCCGATATGTCAGTTTTTCCTCATCAGTTGAGGCAGCCGTGGGCTCAGCAGGGCACACTTCATGGAGTACAAATTTGTACTCTTCTGAAGTCAGGACAATGTCTAAATTTCTCCTCCAATTAATATAGTTGGGGCCAGTGAGCTTATGCTCCTTGAGTATCATAGAAAGTGGGTTCATAGCTATTCTCTAAACCTATAAGCACATTTAAACAAACAATTAATTTAATATCCGATATTATCTCCCTTAAATAATATCATTAAATTACTAATCACATCTAAAATCCCATCAGGTAAGGCAAGCCACGTGGTGTGGACGTTTACCCACCCAAATAATTTAGCAATTAGATTTTCTTTGGTCATACATCACTTATAGCGTAACCTCGTGGGGAGGAATACTACAAGGCGTATCTAAGTGTAAACCATTACTCAGCACCAAAGTGAATCGTTTGGAATTGCTACATTACCGCAAGCCACGTGGTGTGGACGTTTACGACAACTTCACAACTCTTCACAATTCCTTACAACTGTCTACATCAATTAATCCAAAATCCGTCAGTGTAGCAAGCCACGTGGTGTGGACGTTTACTACACTAAGAGACTTTTATAATTGACTCCCAATTACAAGATCCATTCGATTTTCGTAAATCAAGACGCGGAGAATCATAAGTGAAACTCGAAGTTTCTAACCAGTGATTCACCATGCGAACAACCCTATCTCTCATTAGATGAGGGAGCCGAGCAGACAATCGACCCACCTATTAAAGAATGGCACGAAGGTCTCTAATTTGTGTCATCCACATGACCAAGTGGCTCTGGCTCCATTCCACTCCCCGGGGTGAGAATGAGTCGACTTGAAGTCAGTTTCAGAAAGACAAATTAGGCATTGTTTGATAAACTTGATCAATGTTTCTTGTAAGAGGAATTACAAGAATTCTCCTCCAATGACACATCTATACGAACTTCGAAAGTCCATAAGAGTCACCAAGAGAACAGTAATGGAGACCATGGGAATGTTTCCATCCCCTCTCCCACTTAGCTTTTTATAACAAAGGGATACGCTATCTAATGCATAATAAAACACATAAGCATGCATACAAGCAATAAAGCACATAGCACATAGTCAAAATAAACTAGAGAATTATTTTCCCGACTATCATGGCTTTATTCCATCTCCGTATGCGTCTTCTAGTCTTCAGTCTTCGTTTCTTGAATGCTCCATGTGACGAGAATATTAATTTCTAATATTTAAATCTATTTATTTTCAATTAATCCAAAAGTTACTCAATTCGAAAATTAAGTCAATTGAATATATCAAAAATAAAATTAAATATTATTAATATTTTTATTTATTTATTTTCCTCTCTTGTTCTTATTAAATCTTTAGAATAATCTATCCAAGTAAAACTTGGAATATTCTAGAAGATATCTATAATAGAACAAGGAAATAAAATAAATTAGGACTTACTACTTTCCAAATTTATCTTTATTCCTAATCCATGAATATTCCCATGAGTAGGAATAATCAAATAGGAAAAATAAATTTAGTACTAAATTAATTAAATTTCTAATCTATGAATAATTCCATGAAGGAAATAAATCAATAGAAATAAAATTAATTTAAATTAATTCTTTTCCTAATCCATGAGAGTTTCCAAAAGGAGAACAATCAAATAGGAAAAATCCGAATTAATTTGGAAAGTAATTTCTTGGTAGGAATAGCATGGGATTGGGAGACCCCACACCATCCCCACCTAGATGGATCGGTCGGCCACTCGGGGAGGAGCGCCGCCGCCGCCTAGCCACCCCGGCTAGGCCATGGGTCGATCACCATCATGGGATCGATCCCAAGCCCTATCCTCTTCGTCACTTTTTCGTCTTCCGGCGATCGTCTCAACATCGAACCAACGTAAAATAAATTACAATTCCGGTATCGATTCTATACATGAAATCGACCCTATACATTTTCCGGAAAATAAAGAACGTAATAATAAATCCTAAATTCGGTCAACCCCCGAATTTTTACTATTACAAACATTCAACCACACAAAACGAATCTCGACATGTCCGAGAGTTTAATAATCATGATAATTAATTAAGCAATAATTAAATCAACCATGATAGCCGGAAATCCTGCAAGGTAGAACTATAATCGAATATATACATGAACACGAAACCAAACTCTCTGATACCATTTGCTGGGATTCGATGTCCCGGGCTATCAAAAAAAAAAATGCGGAACCGATAACCCGATCAAAAACCCTCGATCACCGAAGATTGGATCCCCGACTCATCCGCAGGAGTCCGACCTTTGGAGACTACGCGCCCGAAGACACGCAGCCCGCCCCCAGCCGATTTTCTCCCACGAGTCGGATCCACGAACGCGAACCGCCTCACGAGCCGGGGCCCGACCGAACGCCCAGCGAATCCCGAAGGCTGCGTGCGCCCAGCCGAGCCCCCGCGAGGGGCTCGCGATCGTCCTCGACGATCGCTGGGATCGCTCGCGCGATCCCCGGGGCTGCTCGTAGCAGCCCCGCAGCGAGTCGCTGACTCGCTGCTCGCACGGGGTCAGCCCCGTGCGCATCCGCTACGGGAACACCCGTAGCACGCACGAGGCAGCTGCGGGTTATCCCCGCAGCGACCCGCGATCGAGCTCACGGGCTCGATCGCCCCTCGGCTTCGGCCGAGGGCTTGCTTCCGGCACGCCGCCGTCGAAGGGGCGGCTGGGGTCCGCCACGGCACCAGCCCGTGGCACCCCAGCGATCGACCGAATTCGATCGCGTGCCCCGGCGTCCAGCCGGGGCTCCCCTTTCGGCGCGCGGTACCGGCGGTCGAACCCTAGGGTTCGGCCGCCCCTCTCGATCCCGACGGGGATCACGAGATCCCCGTATCCCGGTCTCGACGCTTTCCCGGATCGTCTTGTTCATGTATACATCACAATTAAACAACACAATTAATCAAGAAGGGGGTTTCTCGATTATTACCTCGATTCGTTGTACGGAGAAACGAAATCGGTTGACGACCTTGCGATCTTCCTACGTATTCCTTGCACCTCGTCCGAACGTCGTGTGGGCGACGATCTATCGGATTCCTATGGATCTTCCTCACTCTCAAGACTTTATGATTGGCGTAGGTCAATTAATTCTCTCTTAAAAGTGAAGACCATGTAGTGCTTATATAGGCTACGTAGGGGATCATAAGGAGAATAAATATTGGGCTTCTAAATATTGAAGATTAAATTGGGTCCAACCCAAATCCATTAATCCTTATCAATATTAAATTTTATTTATTTTCCACTATATAAATAAAATTGCACTCCCAATATTAATCCATATTATATCAAATAATATTTCTCCGATTAGTATTATTTATTCCGTGTATTTAAGATTTAAATATCCATGAATAAATTTATTTATTGCTCAATAAATAATATTCATATCTTATATCCGAGACTAGTACCGTTCAACCTTTATTATTGTGCGGAACGAATCCACTCATGAGGTTTACACAATAATTCCTTATGAACTCATCTCGGGGATATTATCAACCCTTCCGGGATACACTTTCCCGTCAAGTATTCACGGCATGTCGTATATAAAATATAGCGACCCAACTTTACCGGTAATTAACCCAATAATTAAATCGGTTAATTCCTTTGGAAAATCAAAGTCTCTAATATTAAATATACACACCCGCAATAGTATCGGGGATTGAGAATAAAATACTCTGAGATTTAAATTGATTATCCAAGGCAATCCTAATCAATAAATCTCAAGCTGATCCGCCCAATACACCAAGTGTACAAGTGTGATAAAATAATTAAGATAAATTATTTTCTCTCTCACACAACGACTATACCGATGGATTAGTTCGTGTCCATCTAGGTCGTGAGCAACTGTTCGATTAAATACGAGTAACCGATAGTATGATCTTCTGTGCGCCCATGCAGCACCATACTAACTACAACGTATAAAATCCAGAACTATGATTTGCATATATATAATTATAAATAATTAAATGCAAATAATTGTTTATTAATTAAATAGATTAAATGCTATGATCGGGAGTTTACCGTTACTTAAATCTAGACATTAAGTACACAACTCCAACACAAACTGGGCGCCTTCTTCCCTTTGCCCAAAGAAGCGACTTTGCCCAAAGTGAAAACTTCAACTTCGGCGTTTGATTCTTCTGCTTCGTGACTTTGCCCATAGTGGTGACTTTGCCTCCTTGGGTCAAACTGCTCAAGTCACTTAGGCTCGGATCCTCGTGGTTGCCCAAAGTGGATGATTTTCTGGCCTCTTTCGCACAATACACCACCTACTACCTGTACACCTGCACACTCTGCCCAAACATCCTATTGTGCCCTCCCAAACACGTTACTGACTCAAACTGACTCAATAAAGGGTGTAAAAACGCTCTAAGATGAGCAAATAAAATGGCTCATCACATACGTTGCACAACCCAAAGGCTTCGAAGATCCGAAATTTCCTGACCATGTGTATCAATTACACAAGGCATTGTACGGCCTAAAACAAGCTCCTAGAGCTTGGTATGGCTGCCTAACTGATTTTCTACTCAGTTTCGGATTCACTCGAGGCACTGTCGACAAAACACTGTTTGTTAAATTCAATTCTTCCAATATTTTAATTGCACAAATTTATGTTGATGATATTGTCTTTGGATCCACATGTGAGAACATGCTTAAGGCATTCACCTCTGCCATGGCATCCAAATTTGATATGAGCATGGTAGGAGAACTAACTCATTTTTTAGGGCTCCACATCAAGCAATCATCAACTGGAACTTTCATCTCACAAGCCACATATGCTAAGAATCTCATCAAAAGATTCCAACTTGAAGGATCCAAGCCCATGAGAACACCTATGGGTTCAACGGACAAGATCTCCCGAGGCACTGATACTGCCGCAGTGGATCAGACACTCTACCGATCCATGATAGGGAGTTTACTTTATCTTACGGCAACTAGACCTGATATTATGTACAACGTTTGTTTATGTGCCAGGTTTCAAGCTGATCCAAGGGAAGAACACTTGAAGGCAGTCAAACGCATCATACGATATGTTGCCGCATCAGTCGAGTTAGGCATATGGTATACCAAAGATACCAATACCGATTTAGTTGGATTTTCCGATGCCGACTGGGCTGGAGACATGGATGATCGCAAGAGTACAAGCGGTGGATGTTGTTTTCTTGGAAATAACATCATTTCATGGCATAGCCGCAAGCAAAACTGCATTTCTCTATCCACTGCCGAATCAGAATATGTTGCCGCAGGAAGCTGCTGTACCCAACTCATCTGGCTAAAGCACATGCTTGATGACTACCATTTGGATAGCAACATTCTTACACTCTACTGCGACAATACGAGTGCCATAAATATCAGTCATAATCTAGTGCAGCACTCAAGAACCAAACACATCAGCATAAGGCATCATTTCATACGAGATTTGGTGGATAAACGTCTCTTGAGGATTGATCACATCCCAACAGAGAAGCAAATCGTTGATATCTTCACCAAGCCACTGAACTCAGAATGTTTCATTGCCCTAAGGAATTCCTTGTGCATGTGCATCATGCCTTAGATGCTGATCTGCATCATGCTGCCGCATTGTCATGCCTATTGAACCTCTACCACAGCATTCTGCCTTGTCAACATATGAGTTTAAAATTTTCCGAAGGAAGAGAGAATACCCAAACCACTTTAGGCAACATGGTCAAACCCATATGCATGTAATTAATACTCAATGGGTTGAGATACTATGTACTAGGTGACCTAAGTATTTAATAACCTCATTATTGACATGGCATTATACCTAAGTAGAGTATAAGTACTTATGATGCAGCATGATGTTTCATTAGGATTAGATGTCTTTATTCTTTTCCTAATTTTGCTTTGTAAGCCTTGATTTTTCACACCACAAAAATATTTTAATTGTTTTACTTTATTCAAACAAAAAAATAATTTTGAAAAATGAAAAACAGAAAAAGAATATACTCTAAAAACAGAAAAAGAGAAAAATTAAAAACAGAAAAATAGATAAACAAAAAAAAAAAAAGGGATTTTGGATTTTCATTTTTTGGCAACAACCTGCCGCAGAGCCTTGCCCCACTTGACCGTTGGGCAGCACTTGAGTATGCGGCAGGCGACGGTTAAGCTTCAAAAAGTAACCGTTGCCTAGTTGCCCATCCCATCAACTGCCATCCGTTTCTTTCTCTTAAAACTCTTTTCAAGTTTTATTTCTTAATATCCAGAAATCAAAAGTCCTAATTCTATTCTAACTCTTTCTCTATCACATATCCGATCAAGAGTTTAATTTTTCTGAAATTCTTCAACCCTAGTTTTTCTCTGAAACGCACAAGTATAAAATCATCATCTTCTTTGCGTTAAATCGTGCACTCTGTTTTTTTAAAAAAAAAAAAAAAAAAAACCTAATTTCATCAAGAACTTTGAATTCAATGGCATCATCTCCTTTCGCCTTTGCTCGCTACTACTCGGACCCACGTCTGGTGGAGCTCATCAAAGAATCTCGCCCCGATGCAACTATGTAGGATATTCAACCCGCGGAGTCTCTGCCGTTCATCAACCGCCTCATCGCCATCGACGTCGCCGCCGCCGCAGCTGCCGCCGCCGCAATCGACGCCGCTTCCCAGCCGCCGCACGTCGAGGCCGGAGAAGGATCAGGTAAGGCTTCTCCCATGAACATCTCTCCGGACCATGATGCAGGGGGAGAAGCTGCCGCAGAAGACGAACCTGCCGAAGAAGAACGAGTCTATCCCGAACCGACTCCACTGTCCATCATCCGCCCTGAAGATGATGACATTTCCGGCGACACTGAACCGTCTCAGACTCCACGACCACCGGTAGTTATATTGGGAGTTGATGATGTGCTTGCATACGAGGCTGCCCAGAATGAACGATCATTCCACACCTCTGACTTGAAAGGGCTTTTTACTCCTGAACCCTCTGTCACTGCCGCATCATCTGCCTTTCCACAGGCAGACCCTGAAGTGCAGTAGCAAGGCAAGCAAATGCCTTCCAACAGGAGGGATGATGATGATGATTTCAATTATGCCGAGCTCTACGACAACTATCCCATATCTCAGAAAAAGACCAAGGCTCGCAAACCGACTTCTTATCCATCTGCAAATCCACCCTCCGATGCGGAAGATTCCGGCCACTCAAGTCAACAGCAGCATGATGCCGCAGATGCCTCTGACACAGAATCAGACCCACTGCTGCAGGATCTTGCCTCCAGGAAGCGCAAGAAACAGCAAGTGCCCATCACTCGTCGGCCGTCCACCAGATCCGCCACTGCCTATGCTAAAAGCAAAGGTCCGGCTGTGCCCCCAACCTCAATGGAAAACCCCATTGATGTGGAGACAACCACTGCCAAGAAATCCCGTAAAGGGAAGGAGAAAGCTGCCGCAATCAAACCCGACAGCTCTCATAGTGGTGATGCCGCAGCACAACCTGCTGCGAAGAAGGGCAGGGCACCAAAAATTGATGCCCCCAAGGAGGATTCAGATTCTGACATGAAACCAGGTAAGGGTTATTCCAGGCGTTTCTGGTCGGAACGCCGTTCAGTGATCGGGCCCCATTTCTACTCCAACAAGCCCATTCAAACGGATCGCTGTGTGGACATACCGACTTGTGCCAGACACAAAGTTGATAAGTTCTTAAAGAGGATGAAGTTGGTCAAGGCAGTCACCTACGCAGGACCCTACTGCGAGGATTTGGTGCGCGACTTCTATGCAAATCTGCGCCCCTGTTTTGGTGATGATGGATCCAGAGGCTATGGCAAGGTGTATCTCCGTGAGAAGATCTTTAACTACACCCCTGCTTCCATTAACGCCTTCTTGGAGCGCTCAGACATCGAGTATCCTGCCGCACTTGCTGACCCTACTGTTGCCGCAGTCTCTCACCGCCTGACCAAATCACCACCTGATGCCGCAAACAACATTCCTTGCTCAAAACTCTCATCTTTTTACTATTTTTTGTTCACTGTTGCCAGGGACAACTGGATTCCCACAACCAATGTGCATTTTGTGCATACCCAAATGGGGGAAATCTTGTTTCACCTTGGTGCAGGTAGGCAGGTGAATTTGGGAGAAATCATCTTTGAGAAGATTGCATCACAGGCAGAGAACATCACCCAGACGCAGAGCCTTGCGTTCCCTTCACTGATCTGGGAAATGTTGAAAATCCAAGGGCTCTCGTACAATAGTGCTGATCTCCTGACTGCTATGCCACATCCCTACAAGCTGTCTGTCCGAGAGTACAATGATTTGCCCTGGAATGGTTTTCATGCTACTGCCGCAGTGCCTCCCACTCCACCTCCAAAGAAGGCTCCCAAGCTGCCGCAGACTGATGCCCCTAGCTCATCTGCTCCACAACCAGGTGTTTCTGCTCGTGTCCAGGCATTTTCAGACCAAGTTGCTGCAAACCACATGGTAATCATGCAGGACTACATGTCAAAAGCACTCGTGGATGCCATTACCTTCTTTCTTGAAGAAGAGGGCTTTCCTCCACAAAAAGGGGGAGTACCAGCAGCCGAGGCCAAAATGGCAAAGAGCACTGTCTTGAAGATGTTGAAGAAGCGCATTGATGCAGACCTCAAAGAAGTTGAAGCTGAAGAAGCTGCAGAGAAGGATGATGCCGCAGCAGAGAAGGCTGCCGCAGACACTGCAGCAGAGAATGATGGTGAAGAGCGTGGATCGTCTCCTGAGCACGATGATTGAAGATTTCAAGGATTGCAGTTCTCAAGACCCGAAGAAAAATTATTTCTTCTTTTTGCTTTAGTTTTTATTCACTCTGAACAATTTATTTAATTTCTGTCTATCTGGTTTTTGAACAATTTGATTTTTAAGTTGTTATTTGTTTGAACAATTTTAGTTAATTCCCTTTTGAAAAAATTTGGTGTGTTATTTTTAAGGCTTACTTAGTAACTTGTTTTTGTTCTATTAAATAGTTAGTTGTTAAATAAATGTTTTTGTTCTACTTAGGAAGTATTAACTAAGGGGGAGTTTTTATGCCTTAGTTGTTTTGTCAAGATAAATTCCATAAACTTCCAAGTAAGATGTATTTCATTGAGGGGGAGTGCTCATTGCGCTGCTGCCTCATGGTTTTGTGAAGAAAGATAAAAAAGGGGAGTTTGTAAGGATAAATATGTTTGGGCATTACAATGCCTTAAAGGATCTAGGCAGAAGTTGTTTTGCTAACATATTTATTTGTTTTATTTCTTTCTTCACAATTTAAACTGTTGTAATCACTTGTTATATTGGTGATTTGATTTAGCATAGTTCATTAGTTGGAACGTGCTTGAAAAACAATCAACATAGAAGGTTTCTGCCACAGCACAGCAAGGCAGAGTTATGCCGCAGCGGTGCAAGGCTTGGACAAGAGGTTGAGTTAAGAGAATCAAGCGAAGAATGATATAAGGGCAAGGGAATGCTGAAGTCCAGATAGTATGGAAGGCATTGCAGTGTGGCAGTGGATTCCAGAATAACTTCAGAAGGCATCCTGCGGCAGCGGTCAAAGCAGCCTGTCCTAGAATCTCTCAACCGCTTGTTGACCTAGCTAATTAAGGAAATCAGTTGGAACTCTTCACCTATAAATACAAGACGTCCCAGCTGCATTTCCTCAACAATCCAGAATACAATACAACACCTTAGAAACACTTTTCCATCACAAGATCGATCATCGAGCTTTTAGAGCCGCGACTTCATTCGTGAAGCTCGTTGTGCCGTGTGTTCTCTCGTCCCTAAGAGAGTTCGTTTGTTCAGCTGATGATTCGATAGCTAAGTATAGGTGTTCAACTCAGTAGCTAGGTTTTATTGTTGATTGTTCATACTCTTCGGATACGATTAATATGAAGGCATACATGTGTATAGCCTTTGGTAATATCATTGTAAATCCAAGAGTATCATTTTGTAAAGACTCGTTCTTTAATAAAGTTTCTGGCCGTAAGGCCGTTTCGTATGTGTATAATTTAAATACACATACAAAGATTTAAATTTGTGTTCTTTACATTTTTCGTACGTGTGTGTGTTCGTTCGGAGTGATTTATTTTTATTTTTTCTGCTGCAATTCTTATACATATATCACATATAATTTTATCGATTAAACAACTTGGTTAATCTGGATAAAATACTTAAACTCAATTAAATCACGTAAAACGAACGTTTTCTGTACAAGGCATCGTGCTGCGGCATACACTTTTCTGCCGCAGAACACTGCCTTGCCTAGGCAGCGCATTTCACTGCGTTTTATTTACTGCCTACGACTTTCACCGTCCCCATTAAAGATGTGGCTAGTGTTTTTAATTCGTTCAGTTTCTTGAATATTCCCGATTTCCTTTTCTTGATCGCCTGGTGCGTTCGTCTGCAATAATCTCGTACTTGATCTTTGATCGAACCATTGTTGACAAAAGTCTCTGCACTACAAAATACAAAGAAGAAAGTCATTTTCTTATCTGAATCAAGATATGCATATAAACATTTAATACCACCATCATCATCATTAACATCATAAGCATATACCCTTCCCTTTAAAAATCACCGAACTTTAGTTTTAGCGCTAATAAAGTCTTGTTGGTCTAATTTTGTTGTGCATCTATTATAACAAATTGTTTAAGCACTAACAATAAAGTAGTTTTTGTTATGCTAATTTTTGTTTTATGGGATATTTTAAAAAATTGTTTAAAAACTATTTAAAATAAATTGTTTTAGCACTTGTGCTAATCTTTGTTTTATTAAATATTTAAAAAAAATTATTTTTTATTGCAAAAAAATCTTTATTTTAGCGCTAATAAAAAAAATTATTTTAAAAATCTATTGATTTAAATGCTATTTGAAATTTTTTAAAGAATTCAAACTTAAGAAAAAATGGTCATATTTTATTCAAGATTAGAGGAAACAAATTGGTGGTTGAATTCTAAAATTTTTAACGTAATATTGTTGTGAAGAATAGAATGACTAAAAATTACAATATGTTTGTTCGAATGGTTAAAAATATTTTTATTATTTTCTACAGGATTTTTGTACTTACTAGCTATGGCTCGTTTTGAAATTTCGTCTAGGGCCATCAAAACTTCCAAGACGACCCTCATTACAATTATAAAATTTACATTCTAGATTTTCAAAATCTTTTTATTATATTTTGTTTATATTAATATTTTAGTAATAACAAATCATGTTATTACTTTATTATTGAAAAGTTTAAATATAATAATTAATGAAATTGCAATTAAAAAAATAATAGAGCTAATAAAGTCTTTTTTATAGCGTTAATAAAAAAGAATTAGTGCTAAAAATAAGGATAAGTATATAAATATAGATGCTATTTGAAAATTGAGTATTAGATAAAACTTAAGAAATACGAAAAGGATTGAAATCCAAAATTCATGAAAAGCAGGTAGAAAACAATAAAAGTTCCAATATCCACCAAAACAAGGTAGAACAACAAAAAGTTTTTTAATGGAATCCTAACCTAATCCCACATAATAGCAAAACAAAATAAAAACATCTAAGGATTGTTCATGATTTCAAGACGAATCCTCAGAGGACCTGTTTTCCTTTCCAACGGGGATTCATCATGTTAGGCATTTCAGCGTTCATATCAACCCAGTTGGCCTCTTCGAAATTCAGATCAATCTTGCTGGTCTCTTCAGCATTCATAACCAAGCCAGTACTGTAAATCCCAACAGCAGCAATCAAGGAATCGACCATTACAATCTTTTCCTCCAGTAAGCAAAGCATCTCCTGGAGTTCGAGAGAGTTGCTCGAAATTGGCTCTTCTTTCGCCACACACTTAGCCAAGACAAGATCCTTCTTCAGTGTGTGAGCTATGCGGATCTCCGTCCACGTTTTTGGAGATCCTAGCCAGATTCTACTTTAGAAACCCAACTTGATCCACTCTATTGTTTGAGTTGGAAGAAGCAGAAGGCGGCAGAGTGATGAACTTTTCGATCTTCGGGAATGCTTCGTCTAGAGAAGGCCATACTTCTGGCTGGCCCCGTCCCCACTAAAGATGTGGCTAGTGTTTTCAATTCGTTCAGTTTCTTGAATATTCCGACTTTCTCTTCTTGAACGTCTCGCGCCTGGTATGTTCGTCAGCAATAAACTCGTACTTGATCTTTGATCCAACCATTGTTGACAAAAAGAAATTGTTTTAGTACTTGTGCTAATTTAAAAGAAATTGTTTTAGTACTTGTGCTAATTTTTAAAAGAAGTTTAAAAGAAATTGTTTTAGTACTTGTGCTAATTTTTGTTTTATGAAATATTTAAAAAAAAATTGTTTAAAATTTTTTATTTATTATTGCTAATAAAATATTTATTTTACCGCTAATAAAAAACATTATTTTAAAAATCTATAGAATTAATAATATTTGAAATTTTTTAAAGAATTCAAACTAAAGAAAAAATGGTCACATTTCTATTCAAAATTATATAAAACAAATTGGTGGTTGAATTCTAAAATTTTTAACGTAATATTGTTGTGAAAAATAGAATGACTAAAAATTTCAATATGTTTGTTTGAATAGTTAAAAATATTTTTTATTATTTGGTACAATATTTGTGTACTTACTAGCTATGGCTTGTTTTGAAATTTCGTCTAGGGTCATCAAAACTTCCAAGACAACCCTCATTACAATTATAAAATTCACATTCTAGATTTTCAAAATCTTTTTATTATATTTTGTTAATAAAAATATTTTAGTAATAACAAATTATGTTATTACTTTATTATTGAAAAGTTTAATTTTAATAATTAATGAAATTGCAATTAAAAAAAAAATTTAGTGCTAATAAAGTCATTATTATAGCGCAAATAAAAAAAAATTAACCCTAAGAATAAGGATAAGTCTATAAATATAGATGCTATTTGAAAATTCCAGTATTAGACAAAACCTAAAAATACGAATAGGATTGAAATCCAAAATTTATGAAAAGCAGGTAGAAAACAACAAAAGTTCCAAATATCCACAAAAACAAGGTAAAAAACAAAAAGTTTTTGAATTGAATCCACAACTAATCCCACATAACACCAAAACAAAATAAAACATCTAAAGATTGCTCATTATTTCAAGACGAATCCTCAGAGGACCTGTTTTCCTTTCCAACGGGATCCATAGGCATTTCAGCGTTCATATCAACCACGTTGGCCTCTTCGAAATTCAGATCAATCTTGCTGGTCTCTTCAGCATTCATAACCAAGCCAGTACTGGAAGTCCCAACACCAGCAATCAAGGAATCAACCATTACAATATTTTTCTCCGGTAAACAAAGCATCTCCTGGAGTTCGAAACAGTTGCTCGAAATTGGCTCTTCTTTCGCCACACACTTAGCCAAGACAAGTTCCTTCTTTAGTGTGTGAACTTTGCGGATCTCCGTCCACGTTTTTGGAGATCCTAGCAAGATTCTACTTCAAAAACCCAACTTGATCCACTCTATTGTTTGAGTGGGAAGAAGCAGAAGGCGGCAGAGTGATGAACTTTTCGATCGTTGGGAATGCTTCGAAGGCCATACTTCTGGCTGGCCCCGTCCCCACTAAAGATGTGGCTAGTGTTTTCAATTCGTTCAGTTTCTTGAATATTCCCGACTTCCTCTTCTTGAACGTCTCTCGCCTGGTATGTTCGTAAGCAATAAACTCGTACTTGATCTTTGATCCAACCATTGCTGACAAAAATACAACGAAGAAAGTCAATTTCTTATCTGAATCAAGATATGCATATAAACATTTAATACCACCATCATCATCATTAATATCATAAGCATATACCCTCCCTTAAAAATAATAGAACTTTAGTTTTAGCGCTAATAAAGTCTTGTTGTGCTAATATTGTTGTGCTTCTATTAAAACAAATTGTTTTAGCACTAATAATGAATTAATTTTTGCTGTGATAATCTTTGTTTTATGAGATATTTTAAAAAAAAAATTTAAAAACTATTTAAAAGAAATTGTTTTAGCACTTGTGCTAATCTTTGTTTTATTATATATTTAAAAAAAAAATTGTTTAAAAAAATTGTTTAAAAAAAATTATTTTTTAGTGCTAATAAAATCTTTCTAATAAAAAAAATTATTTTAAAAATCTATAGATTTAACTGTTATTTGAATTTTTTTAAAGAATTCTAAATTATATGAAACAAATTGGTGGTTAAATTCTAAAATTTTTAACGTGATTTTGTTGTCAAGAATAGAATAACTAAAAATTACAATATTTTTGTTTGAATAGTTAAAAATATTTTTTATTATTTTGTATAGCATTTGTGTACTTACTAGCTATGACTCATTTTGTAATTTCTAGGGCTATCAAAACTTCCAGGACGACCCTCATTACAATTATAAAATTCATATTCTGGACTTTCAAAATCTTTTTATTATATTTTGTTAATAAAATTATTTTAGTAATAAAAATCATGTTATTACTTTATTATTGAAAAGTTTAAATTTAATAATTAATGAAATTGCAATAAAAAAAATATTTTTTAGTGCTAATAAATTCTTTATTATAACGCTAATAAAAAAAATTAGCGCTAAAATTAAGGAGAAGTCTATAAACATAAATGCTATTTGAAAATTCAAGTATTAGATAAAACCTAAGAAATACGAAAATGATTGAAATCTAAAATTCATGAAAAACAGGTAGAAAACAACAAAAGTTTCAAATATCCACAAAAACAATGTAGAACAACAAAAAGTTTTTGAATGGAATCCACAACTAATCCCACATAACAACAAAACAAAATAAAACATTTAAGGATTGCTCATGATTTCAAGACGAATCCTAGAGGACCTGTTTTCCTATAGAGCGGGATCCACCTTGTTAGGCATTTCAGCGTTTATATCAGTTGGCCTCTTCGAAATTCAGATAATTCTTTTTGGTTTTTTCAACCAAGCCAGAAGTCCCAACACCAGTAATTAAGGAATCGACCATTACAATTTTTTCCTCTAGTAAGCAAAGCATCTCCTGGAGTTCGAGAAAGTTGCTCGAAATTTGCTCTTCTTTCGCCACACACTTAGCCAAGACAAGTTCCTTTTTCAGTGTGTGAACTTTGCGGATCTCCGTCCACGTTTTTTGAGATCCTAGCCAGATTCTACTTCAAAAACCTAACTTGATCCACTTTATTGTTTGAGTGGGAAGAAGCAGAAGGCGGCAGAGTGATGAACTTTTCGATCGTCGGGCATGCTTCGTCTAGAGAAGGTCATACTTCTGGCTGGCCCCGTCCCCACTAAAGATGTGGCTAGTGTTTTCAATTCGTTCAGTTTCTTGAATATTCCCGACTTCCTCTTCTTGAACGTCTCGCGCATGGTATGTTCGTCAGCAATAAACTCGTACTTGATCTTTGATCCAACCATTAATGACAAAAATCTCGCAACTACAAAATACAACGAAGAAAGTCAAATTCTTATCTGAATCAAGAAATGCATATAAACATTTAATACCACCATCATCATCATTAACATCATAAGCATATACCCTTCCCTTGAAAAATCACTGAACTTTAGTTTTAGCGCTAATAAAGTCTTGTTGGTCTAATTTTGTTGTGCATCTATTATAACAAATTGTTTAAGCATTAACGATAAAGTAATTTTTGTTGTGCTAATTTTTGTTTTATGGGATATTTTAAAAAATTGTTTAAAAAATATTTAAAAGAAATTGTTTTAGCACTTGTGCTAATCTTTGTTTTATTAAATATTTTCAAAAAAATGTTTAAAAAAAATAATTTTTTATTGCAAAAAAATCTTTATTTTAGCGCTAATAAAAAAAATTATTTTAAAAATTTATAGATTTAAATGCTATTTGAAATTTTTTAAAGAATTCAAACTTTAGAAAAAATGGTCATATTTCTATTCAAGATTAGAGGAAACAAATTGGTGGTTAAATTCTAAAATTTTTAACGTGATATTGTTGTGAAAAATAGAATAACTAAAAATTACAATATGTTTGTTTGAATGGTTAAAAATATTTTTATTATTTTCTACAGGATTTTTGTACTTACTAGCTATGGCTCGTTTTGAAAGCCATCAAAACTTCCAAGACGAGACCCTCATTACAATTATAAAATTCACATTCTAGATTTTCAAAATCTTTTTATTATATTTTGTTTATATTAATATTTTAGTAGTAACAAATCATGTTATTACTTTATTATTGAAAAGTTTAAATATAATAATTAATGAAATTGCAATTAAAAAAAATTAGAGCTAATAAAGTCTTTTTTATAGCGCTAATAAAAAAGAATTAGCGCTAAAAATAAGGAGAAGTCTATAAATATAGATGTTATTTGAAAATTGAGTATTAGAAGAAACCTAAGAAATACGAAAAGGATTGAAATCCAAAATTCATGAAAAGCAGGTAGAAAACAATAAAAGTTTCAAATATCCACCAAAACAAGGTAGAAAAACAAAAAGTTTTTGAATGAAATCCTCAACTAATCCCACGTAACAGGAAAACAAAATAAAACATCTAAGGTTTGTTCATGATTTCAAGACGAATCCTCAGAGGACCTGTTTTCCTTTACAGCGGGGATTCATCATGTTAGGCATTTCAGCATTAATATCAACCCAATTGGCCTCTTCGAAATTCAGATCAATGGTCTCTTCAGCATTCATAACCAAGCCAGTACTGTAAATCCCAACAGAGCAATCAAGGAATCGACCATTACAATCTTTTCCTCCAGTAAGCAAAGCATCTCCTGGAGTTCGAAACAGTTGCTCGAAATTGGCTCTTCTTTCGCCACACACTTAGCCAAGACAAGTTCCTTATTCAGTGTGTGAACTTTGCGGATCTCCGTCCACGTTTTTGGAGATCCTAGCCAGATTCTACTTTAGAAACCCAACTTAATCCACTCTATTGTTTGAGTTGGAAGAAGCAGAAGGCGGCAGAGTGATGAACTTTTCGATCGTCGGGCATGCTTCGTCTAGAAAAGGTCATACTTCTGGCTGGCCCCGTTCCCACTAAAGATGTGGCTAGTGTTTTCAATTCGTTCAGTTTCTTGAATATTCCCGACTTCCTCTTCTTGAACGTCTCGCGCATGTGTTAGAACCTGGAAACGCAACTACAAGTACCTGTGCTAAATAAAGCAGCGGAAATTAAAGAGACAACGGGAGATAAAAAATTCACGAGTTGTTCTTTACTCGAACAACTCGCAATAGCCTCAAGGCCACAAACTTTCTCATTGAATAATTACACAATTCGCTCGGTATCAAGACTACACAAAGTCGTAGTACCCAATACAATGATGCTTACGAAAGATAAAGAAAAATACAACAATACTCTTCACTCAAGATTGAATATTTTTCTTCTGGTTTTCCTCAATGTAAGCCGTAAATGATGAATGCCTTTAATCGCCTATTTGTACTGCTTCATCACTTTGATGTAGTGGGCGGTTTCAACTTCCTTGTTCCATCATCTCATGACACAGCCCACTAACTCCACTTCTTTCACATCTTGACTACACCCTGAATGACCAAGTCAGTTGTTCGTGTGAGTTGGCCCATTACTCTTGAGTGCTCAGCCCAACAGCCTTGTAAGCCCATCACTTTTCATCCAGTCCACTTCAAGCCTGTATCAACACAAAAAAGACCCAGCCCAAGTAAGAGTTAAACGAATTTCAATGAGGCTGGGAAAATACCTCAACAAACTCCCCCTTTTTGCCAGCCGTATTGAACTTGACACACCTCTTGAGTCAACCTGCAAAAAGACAAGATCCCCAAGAGTACAGGACAAACAACCAAGAACAATACAAGCAAATAACCCTAAATCAAATCATCATGCATAACTGCAAGTTCACTGTTCAACCAAAACAAGAAATAAGGAAATAAGGAAATAAGGAAATTGTTCAACAACCATCATGGTTCAAAATAAAAACACAAAACAGCAGCAACACCAACAACACCATAACAAATCACACCAACAACACCATAACAAATCACAGCAGATCATCATCAGCAACATCCCTCTTCCTCTTCAGCTTCTGTGGATTGTCCAGCTCCTCATCTTCAGTTTCTTCATCCAGTAGCCCCTTGCCTTTGCCTTTCTTCCCTTTGCCCTTCTGTTTTCTGACACTTGGCCTTGCTCCCCCTGAAGCTGATCCACATTCTCCCCCTTGATGATGCTTATCTGGTGTGGACAAGGTAAGATCAGCAATCTGTGCATTAAGAAGTGTAATGGCATCCTCCAGTGTCTTTCTGTGATCAATAAGGACAGACAAGGGAATCATAATATTCTTTTGTTTGAGGAGAGGAGGTAATGTTTTGGTTGGGTCCCAAGGCAGATCAAGAACCCTTGCAGGAGAAGGCTTGGTGAGGCTGTAGTGAACCTCTAGTTGCTTGGGGTTTTCTGACAGGGGACCATCTTCCTCATGATTATAGGTAAAGCCTTGTTGTACCAGAATATTATAGATCAGTGATGGATATTGGATGCCTCTCTGAACTTGATTTGGCACAGAGTCATGGATGCGTTGATAGATCAGTTCACCCAAGTTCAGTGACTTGTTTGTGGAAACCAGGTAAAGGAAAGTTGCATATTCCACAGTAAGTGAGGACTTGTGAGTGTTGGGCATCCAGTTTGAAAGGCACAATCTGAACAGAACAGCATGAAAGGCAGATAGATTTGTAGTATTAGGAACAAAATGCTTGCCTTCAAACCATTTATGCGAATGGCCAACAGTCAGAACATGAGCCATTTCCCATTCATCAACCACAGGAGTTGTATAGCCAGTGACTGGTCGACCAAGAAACTTGTTAATCACATCAAGTGTTATCCTATAGATATGGCCTTTCACCAGAACCCTTCCATAGTTGATATCATCTGGGTCTGTCCAAGTACCCTTGACATTACAGTAGAATTGCTGTATGATCTTAATGGGGAATTTTGAGGCAAAAGTCACAGATTTCATCAAGTTTGTGGTAACAAGAAACTCAGAAATATTAAACTTTTGAAATGAGCCAAGATTGATGTTGCATTCTGAGATAAAAGATCTTTTGCTATACCACTGAAAATGATACCTAGCAAGCTTTGTTTGAAACTCAGGTGAGATACAGTTAGATACCTCCAGTAATGGTGTCTCATAAAAGTTTGCTTGTGCAGTGGCTTTAGCTTTTGTATCTTCATCATGCAATTGTTGTTCTAAGACAGGGTCACCAGTGCCATACCCAAAATCAACAGTGGGGGTGGGTGATGGAGGAGAAGAGCCATTTGATTCTGTTGTGGAAGAATCAACTTGTGTCACCAATGGTTCAGCGTGGATAGGTGATGATGGTTTGACTGAGGACCGCTGAAGTCTGTCACTCCGGCGAATTGGTGGAGAGGGATCCTTGTTGAGATGGGCTCCACGACAATGACCATATGGACCAGTAGTTTTTTGTTTGACCCGTTTCGGTTTGGCAGATGGTGATTTTTGAGTATGTGCTGTTTCTTGGTGAGTGCTTCCGTCATCTGTAGCGAGTTGATAAGATTGAGGAACAGAGTTGAAATCGTCCTCAAGAGTAACAGGAATGTCAGTATCATCCTGCACAAAAGAGTTAGTGAACAGTTCACGATGAATAATGATAGGGAGTTGCAGATCTGGAGTGGAAACTTCAGGTGCGGGACTGAGAGATAGAACTTTTTGGAGAGTAACTGGATCGTCTTTTAGAAGTTGTTTGAAGTAATCTTGCATACTTGGATCCATGGTGAAACCTGTTTTTGTGTGGCTGTAAAAACTAAGGGACGAATTTAGGGTTAGGACAAGGTGAAAAGTGAAATCAGATAAATATAAATAGTGGACGGTTGAGATATTTATGGAAAGAAGGAATCATGGGGATACGTGACACTTCCACTTCCTTTTGACGGTTTGACTTCTGATTTCCTTTTTTTTTTTTTTTTTCTCTACTCCCTGTGTTGCACTGGCCCAAAAAGAAACAAATATCCAGCCCATTATCAACATTAAACACATCTGGCACTTTATACTTGAGTAAGATAAAACCAATCAATCCTGAATATGTTAACTAAAAAAAACAAGCGAGAATTGTAACACCATGAAGTATGAAGACCCAATCCAATATACCCAGTCATGTCCAACGGTCTCCACCTTCCATACCTGTTCGAGTTAGGATCTTACTAGAGACATCAGATAGACTCTATCACACAGAACATCAATTACCACAACACTGAAACTTAAATCCAGTCATCAGACAGTTAATCACACATCAGCTTATCCCCTGAAAGGCAGACGAGACATAAACCAATCAAGGTCCATTATCAACGAGGCCTACTTAGTCACAATTGAGACCGAACTCATCCAAGAATCCAAGTCAACAATGTCAAACTACAATAGGCAGATGAGAATGAGGTCAGTCAAGTCCCCGTATCAACATGTACCCCTAAAATATGAACACTAAGCAGTCGAGACCGAAATCAATCACAATCCCAAGTCAACGAGTACTCTAAGTAGTAGTCGAGTGTGAGATCATCCAAGTTCTCAATACAACGAGTACGCTAAATTTTTTTTTTTTTTACTACGCAGGGGAAGAAAGATATAATCAGATCAACACACGATGACACTAGGAAATCTTTCAAAAGAAAGCATAGACAGTGAGGGAAACACAGATATTCAGTGATAGAACAACAGAAAGCAGACGTCTCAAGACCAGATCCCAACCCGAACAGCACAATCATATGGTACCCAGACATAAGGAGTTTTTTAGGAAGGTAAGTCGGTCATAAGTCAAGGGTTTTGTGAATATATCAGCAAGTTGATTTTCAGTATGGACATATTCAAGTTTGATTACCTTATCTGCAACAAGATCTCGGATGAAGTGATGTCTTATACTGATGTGTTTTGTTCGTTGATGCTGGACTGGATTGTTTGTCATTTGTATAGCACTGTTGTTATCACATTTCATCACTAGTGTATCTGACTTGAGTGAATAATCGGTAAGCATCTTTTTGAGCCAGAGAAGTTGAGTAGTGCAACTTCCAGCAGCAATGTACTCTGACTCAGCAGTAGATAAGGCAATACAGTTTTGTTTCTTGCTGTGCCAGCTGACTAATTTATTTCCCAAAAAACAGCATCCACCACTGGTACTTTTTCTCTCATCTGAGTCACCTGCCCAATCTGCATCTGAGTAGCCAATGAGATTTGATGTTGTGTCTTTGTCATACCAGATTCCAAGTTCAACTGTTGAGTTCACATACTTGATGATCCGTTTCACAGCGTTGAGGTGCCTTTCTGTTGGTTGTGATTGGTACCTGGCACAAGTACAGACACTAAACATGATATCAGGTCGTGTTGCAGTTAAGTAAAGAAGACTTCCTATCATTGATCTGAATAGAGTTGGATCAACACTGGGTCCAGTCATGTGTCTGGATAACTTCTCTGTAGTACACATTGGAGTGTTGGTGTATTTAGCTCCTTCTAATCCAAATCTTTTAACCAGATTCTTTGCATACTTGCTTTGTGACAAAAATATTCCTTTTTCTTTTTGTTTAACCTGCAAGCCAAGAAAATTGCACAACTCCCCGACCATACTCATCTCAAAGTTAGTAGACATTGCTTTTGAAAATTCATTCAACATTTTGGAGCAGGTGGATCCAAACACTATGTCATCAACATATATTTGAGCAATTAAAAGATCCCTGTTCTTTTTCTTGATAAAAAGAGTACTATCAGCAGTACCACGACTGAAACCAAAAGAAAGTAAGAAATCAGTTAAGCAACTGTACCATGCCCGTGGAGCCTGTTTCAGTCCATACAACGCTTTATGGAGATGGTAAACATAGTCTGGATGTTCAGGATCTTCAAATCCCTTAGGTTGTTCAACAAATGCTTCTTCCTCGATTACTCCGTTAAGAAACGCAGCCTTGACATCCATTTGTTGAAGTTTGATGTTTAGGAGACACGCAATTGCAATCAACAACCTGATGGACTCAAGTCTGGCGACTGGAGCGAATGTTTCGTCATAGTCAATTCCTTCAACCTGTGTGTATCCTTGAGCCACAAGACGTGCTTTGTTTCGAATCACCTGTTCAAACTCATCAGTTTTGTTTTTAAAAATCCATTTAGTACCGATAACATTAGCATTTGGTGGTCTAGGAACCAGAGTCCAGACTTTGTTCCTGACAAATTCGTTAAGTTCCTCTTGCATGGCACTTACCCAAAACTCATCTTCAAGTGCCATTTTAACATTTTTGGGTTCAGTAAGAGACAGGAAAGTGATATGTCGAACTTCATTAAAAATAGAAGACATGCAAAGATTATTTATCATATCTCTATAATTAATCCTCTTACCTCGAGTTCGTATCTTGTCATCAATACCTCCAATGATTTGAGTTGAGGGGTGATTTCTTCGGATATGTCCTGGTACTTCGCGTTGTTGTGTTTGTTGATTGGTATTGCTTGAGTTTTCCATCATGATTTGATCTAATTCAGTTTGGCTTGACTCATCATCTGACGAACTTGATTCTTCATCTGAGTTGATGTTTTGATGTTCAGTGACATGTTCTGGATCAGCATCTCCAGTACTTTGGATTGAGTCTTCATCAGTCAGTTGACTGGGTGGGATAGGTTCTTGATCAACACTTCCTTCTCTGGGATGCAACGAACTTTTACTTTGATCAATGAATCTGACATTAACTGATTCTTGTATTGTTCTGGTAACTGGATTAAAGACTCTGAATGCATTTCTATGTGTTGAGTACCCCACGAAGACTCTTTCTTCAGCATTATCATCAAACTTAGATCTATGTTTCCTGTCATTCACCATGAAACAAGCACATCCAAACACATGAAAGTATTTAACATTAGGCATTTTACCATTCACAATTTCATATGATGTCATAGTTGTTCCTGGTCTGAAATTAACCCGGTTAGTCACATGACAGGCTGTGTTAAGTGCTTCTGCCCAGAACTTCTTTGACATTTGTTTTGAGCTCATCATGACTTTAGCCATTTCCTTCAGAGTTCGGTTTTTTCGCTCTACCACTCCATTTTGTTGTGGAGTCTTAGGTGCAGAAAATTCATGATGGATTCCTCTTTTGGTACAGAAACCTGCAAACATAGAATTCTCGAACTCTGTTCCATGATCAGTCCTGAGTCGACTAACTTTGCCCTGGAACATTGTACGTATTCTCATGTATGTTTCTTTGAAAGCATTAAATGTTTCAGCTTTTGAATTTAGAAATTTAATCCAAGTGAATCTAGAGAAATCATCTACAATAACGAGTGAGTACCATTTACCTCCCCAGCTTTCAACCTCCATAGGACCCATTAGGTCCATATGTAGTAATTCAAAGCACCTTGTTGTTGACCTGTATGTAGGATCAATTGGTGTATGAGATGTGCGGACTTGTTTGCTTTTGAGGCATGATTCACAAATTCGTGTGTTGCATGTGGAGATCTCAGGAAGTCCGATGACTGCCTTAAGTCTGCTCAGTCTCTGGAGGTTTTTGAAGTTTGTGTGTCCCAGCTTGTTGTGCCACAATGTTGTATCATCGACTTGAAGAAAGTTACAGGCACTTTTGTTTCCCGTGGTGTAACAGTTGTTTGCTGATCTATCACCTGTCAAAATACACTTTGCATTTTTATCAAACACTTTGCAAGCTCCTTGTTCAAAGGTAACATGGAGACCATCATCGCACAACTGACTAATACTAATAAGATTAGCCTGTAGTCCTTCAACATGAAACACTTTGGTGAGTTCAGGTAACCCAACTGTTGGAGTTGTGTACTTAATGTCTAGATTTAAGTAACGGTAAACTCCCCGTCATAGCATTTAATCTATTAAATTAACGAACAATTGTTTTGCTTTTAATTACTTGATAATTAAATAAATGCAAACCATGGTTCTTGATTTTATACGTTGTAGTTAGTATGGTGTGCATGGGCACACAGAAGATCATACTATCGGTTACTCGTATTTAATCGAACAGTTGCTCACGACCTAGATGGACACGAACTAATCTATCGGTATAGTCGTTGTGTGAGAGAGAAAATAATTTATCTTAATTATTTTATCACATTTGTACACTTGGTGTATTGAGCGGATCTTAGAGATTCATCGATTAGGATTGCCGGCGATAATCGATTCGAGTCTCAGTGTATTATATTCTTAATCCCCGATATTATTGCGGGTGTGTATATTTAATATAAGTGACTTTGATTTACCAAAGGAATTAACCGATTTAATTATTGGGTTAATTACCGGTTAAGTTGGGTCACTATATTTTATATATGGCATGCCGTGAATGATTGACCGGACAGTGTATCCCGGAAGGGTTGATAATATCCCCGAGATGAGTTCAAAAGGAATTATTGTGTAAACCTCATGAGTGGATTCGTTCCGCACAATAATTAAGGTTGAATGGTACTAGTCTCGGATTCAAGAGATGAATATAAATTAATTAGCAATAAATTAATTTTATTCATGGATATTTAAATCTTAAATACACGGAATAAATAATACTACCGGAGAAATATTATTTGATATAATATGGTTTAATATTGGGAGTGCAATTAATTTATATAGTGGAAAATAAATTAATTAATATTAATGGGAGATTAATAGATTTGGGCTTGGGCTCAATTTAATCATTAATATTGGAAGCCCAATATTCCACCTCCTTTAGATCCCCTACGTAGCCTATAAAAGCACTACATGGTCTTCACTTTTTCATAAGACAAGAATATCAATAGTTGATAGTTCTAGAGAGTTGAAGAGGATCCATAAGCTTGGAGGATCGTCGCCCACCCGACGTTCAAGCTAGTGCAAGGAATACGTGGGAAGATCGTAAGGTCATCATCTTGATTCCGTTTCTCCGCACAACGAATCAAAAGGTAAAAATCATATACTCTCTTCTATGATTTTATGTGGATTAATTGTGATACATACATGAACGCATGATCCGGGAAAACGACGAACTTCGGGGACGGGGATTCGAGATCCCCGGCGAAGGTTCGAGAGGAGCCCTCGGCTGGGAGCCGAGGGGGTGGCGGTCGGCCTAGGGCACGACCGCCGGCGCGCACCGAGGAAAGGCCGCGGCTGGACGCCGCAGCTAGGGGCGATCGAACCCTAGTTCGATCGCCGGGGACCGTCGCGGCTTCGCGCCGCGGCTGGTGGTCCCCCCTCCGGTCGGTGGTGGCGGTGAGTCGCCGGACTCACCGCCGGGGGCTGCCGGGCAGCCCCACGCGATCGATTTCGATCGCGAGCCCCGCGGTGGGGCTCGGCTAGGGTTTCGGCCGCGGGTTCACCCCGCGGCGATTCTCCGGTTGAGCTCCGGATACCGTAGTGCTCGTGATCGGTTTCCGGCGAGAGGATTTCGGTTGGGTTATTATTTTCCGCAATTTTTTTTTTTAATGGCCCGGGATACCGAATTCCAACAATTGGTATCAGAGCGTTTGGTTTCGTGTTCATATATGTGTTCAATTGCGTTCTACCTTGCAGGGATTCCGACTATCATGGTTTAATTAATTGTTAATTATTCGTTTAATTAATTGCTATTTAATTTACCATGATTGTTCGTTTATTAAACTCTCGGACATGTCGAGATTCGTTTTGTGTGGATGAATGCTTGTAATAGTAAAAATTCGGGGGTTGACCGAATTTAGGATTTATTATTACGTTCTATGTTTTCCGGAAAGTGTATAGGGTCTATTTCATGTATAGAATCGATACCGGAATTGTAAATTTATTTCTTGTAATTTATTTACGTTGGATCGATGCCGAGACGACCGCCGGAGAACTCGTGTGACGAAGAAGACGAAGAGGACGAAGGACCGAAGGGGTCGATCACCCCATGATCGACCCCATGATCGATCAAAGGGGAGAGGGGCGTCGCCCCCTTCGGCCGTGGGCTGTCGCCGGCGACGGTGGCGGCTGGCCGGCTGGAGCGGCGGCGGCGGGTGCTCCCTCCCGGTGGTCGATCGGTGGTGGTGGTGGTGGTGCGGGGATCCCCAACCCGTGCTACTCCTAATCCTACCAAGATACTACTTACCTAATTGATTCAAGTTTTCCTATTTTGAGTATTCCTAAGTATGGGAACTCTCATGGAGATAGGAAAAGAATTAATTAATATTATTTATTTCCTTATTCTATTATAGAAGTCTTCTAGAATATTTCAAGTTCTACTTGGAATAGGAATCTAGAGATTTTATAGAATTAGATAGGAAAAGAATTAATATTATTTATTTCCTTATTCTATTATGGAAGTCTTCTAGATTTTTTCAAGTTCTACTTGGAATAGGAATCTAGAGATTTAATAGAATTAGATAGGAAAATAATTAATTAATTTATTTCTATTTGATTATTCCTATTTTATGGGAATTTTCATGGACATGGAAATTAATTAATCTTGGAAAGTAGAAGAGTCCTAATTTATTTTATTCCTTATTCTATTATAGAAGTCTTCTAGAATATTCCAAGTTTGACTTGGATAGATTATTCTAGAGATTTAATAGAATTAGATAGGAAAATAAATAAATAAAAAAATATTAATAATATTTAATTTTATTTTTGATTTATTCGATTGACTTAATTTTCGAATTAAGTATCTTTTGGATTTATTGAAAATAAATAGATTTAAATATTGGGATTAATATTCTCGTCACATGGAGCATTCAAGAACGAAGACTGAAGACTAGAAGACGCATACGGAGATGGAATAAAGCCATGATAGTCGGAAAATAATTTTCTAGCTTATTTTGACTATGTGATATGTGCTTTATTACTTGTATGCATGCTTATGTGTTTAATTATGCATTAGATAGCGTATCCCTTTGTTATAAAAAGCTAAGTGGGAGCGGGGATGGAAACATTCCCATGGTCTCCATTACTGTTCTCTTGGTGACTCTTGTGGACTTTTGAAGTTCACATAGATGTGTCATTGTAGGAGAATTCTTGTAATTCCTTTTACAAGAGACATTGATTAAGTTTATCAAACAATGCCTAATTTGTCTTTCTGAAACTGACTTCAAGTCGACTCATTCTCACCCCGGGGAGTGGAATGGAGCCAAAGCCACTTGGTCATGTGAATGACACAAATTAGAGGCAGTCGTACCATTCTTTGATAGATGGATCGATTGTCTGCTCGGCTCCCTCATTTTATGAGAGATAGGGTTGTTCGCATGGTGAATCACTGGTTAGAAACTTCGAGTTTCACTTATGATTCTCCGCGTCTTGATTTACAAAATCGAATGCATCTTGTAATTGGGAGTCAATTATAAAAGTCTCTTAGTATAGTAAACGTCCACACAACGTGGCTTGCTATACTGACGGATTTTGGATTAATTGATGTAGACAGTTGTAAGGAATTGTGAAGATTTGTGAAGTTGTCGTAAACGTCCACACAACGTGGCTTGCGGTGATGTAGCAATTCCAAACGATTTCCTTTGGTGCTGAGTAATGGTTTACACTTAGATACGCTTTATAGTATTCCTCCCACCGAGGTTCCGCTATAAATGATGTATGACCAAAGTAAATCTAATTGCTAAATCATTTGGGTGGGTAAACGTCCACACACCGTGGCTTGCCTTACCTGATGGGATTTTAGATGTAATTAGTAATTTAATGATATTATTTGAGGGAGATAATATCGGATATTAAATTGATTGTTTGTTTAAATGTGCTTATAGGTTTAGAGAATAGCTATGAACCCACTTTCTATGATACTCAAGGAGCATAAGCTCACTGGCCCCAACTACATTGATTGGAAGAGAAATTTAGACATTGTCCTAACTTCTGAGGAGTACAAGTTCGTACTCCATGAAGTGTGCCCTGCTGAGCCCACGGCTGCCTCAACTGATGAGGAAAAACTAACATATCGGAAGTGGAAAAAGGCTGATGAAATGGCTAGGTGTTATATTTTGGCTTCCATGTCAAATGTACTCCAAACCCAACATGAGTCGATGGACACTGCCTATGATATGATGTTTAACCTCAAGGAGATGTTTGGGGAGCAAGATCGTGCGGCAAGGCAAGAAGCCATGAGAGTCCTCATGACAACTACTCAGTCTGAAGGAACGCCCGTAGGGGAGCACGTTCTTAAGATGATGGGTCTGTTGAATGAGCTTGAGATCCTAGGAGCTCAAATTGATGCTGAGACGCAAGTCGACATCATACTCCAGTCTCTGACCCCTAGTTTTGAGCAGTTTCGCATGAGTTATAATATGGGTAAACTATCTTATTCTCTTGCGCAACTCCTGACTGAACTGAAGGCGGCAGAGGGGATCTACAAGAAGGGCAAGTCTCAAGCGCTTGTAGCTACCAAGTCCAAAGGCTTTAAGCCTGGTGGAGGTAGGGGCAAGAGAAGGAAGCAAACCCGGAAACCCAGTGGTGTCAAGAGGACTGTACCACAAATGGGGGCTGCAAAGCCAAAGGGTAAGTGCTTCCGATGCAACAAGATGGGACACTGGAAGTCTGAATGTCCTCTCAAAGGTACGAATTTTCCTTAGTCGTAAAAACATAGTCAGCGGTGTTATCTACCAGAATTCTGGTGTGTAGATATGGAGCCACTGACGGTATGTGCATTTTTGAATGCAGAGGTTCCAGAAAACCCGGCGACTTAGAGAGGAAGAGTTCGAGTCTACACGGGCAAAGCTGTAGAGGAGGCAGCGATTGCGGTGGAAGGCATTTATCTGCTTTAGTAGTTAAATAGGATTTCATTTCAAAGTTATTGCATTATGTACCCCGTTATTTTAGAAAGAACGTTTTGTTCTGGATTTCTATTATTAATGAATGGATATTTTATTTCTTTAATCATTGGATGATTTTGATAAGAAATAATGGCATTATCTATTCTGGTACATTAGATAGCAATATATGAATGATGAATCCTTAGTCTACCACAATGCAACAAACCGTTCTATGACTTGTTTTACTTATTAGATATTTCTTTATTAATCATTATACTTGTGAATTCTTATACTTAGTAGTATTTTTCAAATAAGATTCAAATGGTCGAAATTGATTTGATCAATTAAAGTTGAAGGAATGGACCTTCCGACCTAAGGGTTTAATTTGAAGGATAATACATCTAAGTAAACCTTTCTGGATAAAGGATAGAATTCAGACAAGTATTGGAAATGATTAGATATGCAGACATATGTGTAAATTAGAAAGGTACGAGAAATTCTCTCAGAGAATACTCGGTGATGGATTAGAATGCTTGATGTGCCATAAAAGCAAAGTGTTTTGACTAGTCAATGGACACAAAGCTATTATGGGGAACCATCAAAGTATATTCATTAGGAGCCTGTGACTCGGTCACCAAGGCCTTCACTTATCTAAGTAACACATAGCATTATCAAAGATTGGGATTCAATCCCAAAGGACCGCGCCATACACTTGCGTGTAGAGATGGTGCGCTATAAAGAAATGGAAAATCTAATAGTAAAAGAACAAGTTGTTCGGAACCACCTATGTTCTATGGATATTCCTGGATACAACGGCATATTGAATATGGTTGTAGGATATCCTAGATGAACGAAGTATTGTGTGTTCTATAGTACTACGAACCAGAGGGACGTCTCTCGTCCGGTTCATAGAGGAAGACTATTAGATGGACCACAAAGCCTAAATTGACGTAATACCTTGAAATGAGAAGAAGGACAAAAGACTAGGAACCAGCCAAACCGAGTAGAAGTGCACCACATACTGCACCTATTGTTATTACTGTTATACACCGGGACGCCATTGCAGTGGGAGGTTGTCGGACAACCAGAGATAATCATAAGACTAGAGGAGTTCGGACTCTGGATCTAGTAAAGATGAAATCGACCCCTAGCTCTGCATAAGGGCAGTACTAGATCTAAATGTGCCTGCTTGGAACAATAAGTATTATTGTTAAGAGGCTAGATCATTTAGAGTACAAGCTTAGTAAATCCATTTATGGATTGAAATAAAGCTACGAATCGTGGAACTTGCGAATTGATGGGATAGTCCAGTTGATGGATTCATCAAAAGGCATAGACGAAAGGTGTATTGAAAACGTAATGGAAACAAGGTGGTGTTTCTCGGAGATTTTATGTAGATAACATTTCAATCATTGGCAACAATGTAAAAATGCTGTCAGACACAAAATAATGGTTGTCTAAATAAATCGAGATATAAGATTGAGAAGAAGTTAGAGCATGTTCTTAAGGTCTTATGATCTAGAGATAAGAACATTGTACTTCTCCTAGATATCTTGTACGATTAAGGTTTGTTTTTAACATGCATACTTCTGAGAAAGGTTATTGCCTTTCAGAGACAGAATAAACATCTATTTAAAGATTATGTGTTCGAACACATGAAGGAGATAGATGAGGACAAAAGCAGTTTCCTATACTTCAAGTATGGAAAGCTTTAAAGATGCAATGTTGTAAAATAAGAGCCTGATATCAAACTATGCGGTTTGCGTAGTGGGAGGATATCAAAGTAATCTAGATAAGGGATGTTCGAATGCTGCAAGAGTACTTTCATAGTACTGACTTAAGCAAGACGAAATCTTCTTAGATTACAGATTCTCAGATCCAAAAATCAGAAAAGGACCAGTGAAAGTCGATATCAGGCTATGTGTTCACTTTTAGAAAGAGGTGGAACCATGAAGTGAAAGAGTGATAAGCAGGACGCTTTTCAGACTCTCTCATAACCGAATAGCAGCCTCAGAGGCAGCGGAAGTTTTGGTTAGGTTCCGGGATAACCTCTTGACTTGGATATGACTCTTAGTTTATCAAAGGCTATTGAATAGCGGTGCACGGTGAACTAGAAGAAGTCATAAGTCAAAAGTGATGTTAACACATAGAGCAAGTACCACCTGATACGAGTCATCGTCAGGGGAGACGACGTAGTAGTCACCAAGATAACTTCAGAGCGGCAACCTAGATTGCTCACTCACATAGTACTTCTTGGAAGTACACTTTTAAGCACGTGATGAGTATGGGAACCGGGAGTTTGGAGGAAATGACTAGACCTTAGTACAAGTGGGAGATTGTTGGAGTTGTGTACTTAATGTCTAGATTTAAGTAACGGTAAACTCCCCGTCATAGCATTTAATCTATTAAATTAACGAACAATTGTTTTGCTTTTAATTACTTGATAATTAAATAAATGCAAACCATGGTTCTTGATTTTATACGTTGTAGTTAGTATGGTGTGCATGGGCACACAGAAGATCATACTATCGGTTACTCGTATTTAATCGAACAGTTGCTCACGACCTAGATGGACACGAACTAATCTATCGGTATAGTCGTTGTGTGAGAGAGAAAATAATTTATCTTAATTATTTTATCACATTTGTACACTTGGTGTATTGAGCGGATCTTAGAGATTCATCGATTAGGATTGCCGGCGATAATCGATTCGAGTCTCAGTGTATTATATTCTTAATCCCCGATATTATTGCGGGTGTGTATATTTAATATAAGTGACTTTGATTTACCAAAGGAATTAACCGATTTAATTATTGGGTTAATTACCGGTTAAGTTGGGTCACTATATTTTATATATGGCATGCCGTGAATGATTGACCGGACAGTGTATCCCGGAAGGGTTGATAATATCCCCGAGATGAGTTCAAAAGGAATTATTGTGTAAACCTCATGAGTGGATTCGTTCCGCACAATAATTAAGGTTGAATGGTACTAGTCTCGGATTCAAGAGATGAATATAAATTAATTAGCAATAAATTAATTTTATTCATGGATATTTAAATCTTAAATACACGGAATAAATAATACTACCGGAGAAATATTATTTGATATAATATGGTTTAATATTGGGAGTGCAATTAATTTATATAGTGGAAAATAAATTAATTAATATTAATGGGAGATTAATAGATTTGGGTTTGGGCTCAATTTAATCATTAATATTGGAAGCCCAATATTCCACCTCCTTTAGATCCCCTACGTAGCCTATAAAAGCACTACATGGTCTTCACTTTTTCATAAGACAAGAATATCAATAGTTGATAGTTCTAGAGAGTTGAAGAGGATCCATAAGCTTGGAGGATCGTCGCCCACCCGACGTTCAAGCTAGTGCAAGGAATACGTGGGAAGATCGTAAGGTCATCATCTTGATTCCGTTTCTCCGCACAACGAATCAAAAGGTAAAAATCATATACTCTCTTCTATGATTTTATGTGGATTAATTGTGATACATACATGAACGCATGATCCGGGAAAACGACGAACTTCGGGGACGGGGATTCGAGATCCCCGGCGAAGGTTCGAGAGGAGCCCTCGGCTGGGAGCCGAGGGGGTGGCGGTCGGCCTAGGGCACGACCGCCGGCGCGCACCGAGGAAAGGCCGCGGCTGGACGCCGCGGCTAGGGGCGATCGAACCCTAGTTCGATCGCCGGGGACCGTCGCGGCTTCGCGCCGCGGCTGGTGGTCCCCCCTCCGGTCGGTGGTGGCGGTGAGTCGCCGGACTCACCGCCGGGGGCTGCCGGGCAGCCCCACGCGATCGATTTCGATCGCGAGCCCCGCGGTGGGGCTCGGCTAGGGTTTCGGCCGCGGGTTCACCCCGCGGCGATTCTCCGGTTGAGCTCCGGATACCGTAGTGCTCGTGATCGGTTTCCGGCGAGAGGATTTCGGTTGGGTTATTATTTTCCCCAATTTTTTTTTTTTAATGGCCCGGGATACCGAATTCCAACACCAACAACATTCAACGTTCCCTTACCTACAATTTTACCTTTCGTACCACTACCATAGGTAACAGTACCTCCATTGATCTTAAGGTAGTCTTTAAGGAACTTAGAATTTCCAGTCATGTGGTTTGAGCAACCACTGTCAAAGTACCATGAACCTGTACACTTAGTATTGGAGACTGAAAGAACAACATTACAGACATGGTCAGTTTTCACAACCCATTTCTTACCAGGTGGCTTTTGAGTTGGTGTGATACCTGTTTTTGAGGAACTTGAAGAAATTTTCAGATCAGCTTGTCTAAGTTTGCAAAAAGGTTTAATATGTCCCTTTACTGAACAGTAACTACACACAAAGATTTTTTGGTGTTTTTGATCAAGTGAAGGATTTTGACGAATTTTGTCTGTCTCAGAAGTTCTTTTTAGAATGGAAATAGCGTTTGATTCATTAGAAAACGATGATTCATTACATTCTTTGAAAACAACTGAAGTACAAGAACTGGATTTAACAAATTGAGTTGCTGAGACGGACACTTTTGAAGGCTTAGCTTTTTCAACTTTGACAGGAATTTCTTCTTGATCTGTAATTTTCTTAAAACCAAGACCACAATTTCCGTTATCTTGAATACCCAAACTAAGAATTTCGTCAAGAGTTATCTTACCTTGATTCATCCTTTTGAATGTCGCCTTGGCTTCTTCAAGTTTGTTCTTTATCTTGATCAATGCTCCATTTGTCTTGTTAAGCTCCATTTCCTTCTTGGTCAGAAGACTTTCCAATTTGGCCAGATCTGACTTGTGATGCTCATTTTCAAGCTGGAGAACTTTGTTAAGACCATTCAGTTTGCTATACTTTCCTCTGAGAGAGTAGTATACTTTTGGAACAGCTTGATGTTTGCTTGGTTCTGTGACTAAAATCTCATCACTTCCTGAGTCAGACACAACTGATGTTAGACAAAACAAATTTGAATATTCAGTTTCATAACCTTCCATATCGGAATCCATGTGCTCAACCATCAGAGCACTCTCTTCATTGACAGGAGTCTTTGAACCATCAGCTTCTTCATTCTCACTTAGAGTTTCTTCAGGAAGAGTAACATAAGCCACCTTTCTGCCCATTTTCCGGTGAGTATTTGCACATTCATTCGCAAAGTGACCAATGCCGTTACACTCGTAGCACTGAATAGTTGAGTAGTCTTTGGACTTCGTGCCTTCAATGAGGTTCCGGTTGTTTGGTCTTGGTTTGAATCCTTCAGACTTTGGACTTGTTAGTTTTGTGCCTGATGAATCACTTCTGTCAGCAGACTTTTGACCTCTGGATTGCCACCTTTTCTTTTTGAACATGTGACTCAGTTGTTTGGTGATCAGCGCCAATTTGTCATCAGTGCTTTTGGCATTCAGCAGCTCCAAGAGGTTTAATTCTTCTTCATCACTTTCAGGCTGGTCATCTGACTGTCTTTTGGGTGATCTGGACTTTGATGTTCCTTCTCCATATAAGGCCGTGACATGAGAGATGTTGGAATGAACCTGTTCCCTTTCAAGCATGGTCATCTCATGTGTCTTCATGATGTTCATCAACTCTCCAAAATCAAGATCTACTCCCTTTGATGTCTCAAGAGTGATGACTTTGGTGAGAAATTTTGAATTCATGGTTCGTAACGCTTTTGAAACCAGAGTTTTGTTGAGGATAGGCTCACCAAGTTCAGCACACTCATTAGCAATATCATAGATCGTATTGAAATAGTTTGAGGCAGATTCATCATTCTTCATTCTTAAGTTCTCAAACCTGGAAGCAAGGATCCTGAGACGTGACTCACGAACAGACTTGTTTCCTTCACAGTGAAGTTGAAGTGTGTCCCAGGCCTCCTTTGCAGATTTTGAGTTCTTGATCAGCCTGAACATATGAGTGTCCACCGAACTGTAGATTTCTGACAATGCCTTTTCGTTTGCACACGCGGCTTCGCGTTCGTCTTTAGTCCATAGTCGAGATGGTTTGAGAACTTGGTCGCCACGGTCTTCGTGCATCGGGTGTTCCCAACCATCTTCAATTTTGTCCCACGCGCGTGTGTCGATGGATTTGATTTTGCACCTGATCCGCACTTTCCAGTGAGAATAGTTTGACCCGTCGAGAACAATCAACCGTTGTTGCATGTAGTTGGTATCCATGACCAGCAATCAACACTCTGTCCGTCGAGTGCACTGCTCTGATACCACTTGTTAGAACCTGGAAACGCAACTACAAGTACCTGTACTAAATAAAGCAGCGGAAATTAAAGAGACAACGGGAGATAAAAAATTCACGAGTTGTTCTTTACTCGAACAACTCGCAATAGCCTCAAGGCCACAAACTTTCTCATTGAATAATTACACAATTCGCTCGGTATCAAGACTACACAAAGTCGTAGTACCCAATACAATGATGCTTACGAAAGATAAAGAAAAATACAACAATACTCTTCACTCAAGATTGAATATTTTTCTTCTGGTTTTCCTCAATGTAAGCCGTAAATGATGAATGCCTTTAATCGCCTATTTGTACTGCTTCATCACTTTGATGTAGTGGGCGGTTTCAACTTCCTTGTTCCATCATCTCATGACACAGCCCACTAACTCCACTTCTTCCACATCTTGACTACACCCTGAATGACCAAGTCAGTTGTTCGTGTGAGTTGGCCCATTACTCTTGAGTGCTCAGCCCAACAGCCTTGTAAGCCCATCACTTTTCATCCAGTCCACTTCAAGCCTGTATCAACACAAAAAAGACCCAGCCCAAGTAAGAGTTAAACGAATTTCAATGAGGCTGGGAAAATACCTCAACAGCATGGTATGTTCGTCAGCAATAAACTCGTACTTGATCTTTGATCCAACCATTGTTGACAAAAATCTCGCAGCTACAAAATACAACGAAGAAAGTCAAATTCTTATCTGAATCAAGAAATGCATATAAACATTTAATACCACCATCATCATCATTAATATCATAAGCATATACCCTTCCTTTGAAAAATAATAGAACTTTAGTTTTAGGGCTAATAAAGTCTTGTTGTGCTAATTTTGTTGTGCTTCTATTAAAACAAATTGTTTTAGCGCTAATAGTGAATTAATTTTTGCTGTGCTAATCTTTGTTTTATGGGATATTTAAAAAAATTGTTTAAAAACTATTTAAAAGAAATTGTTTTAGCACTTGTGCTAATTTTTGTTTTATTATATATTTTAAAAAAATTGTTTAAAAAAAATTATTTTTAGTGGTAATAAAATCTTTTATTTAGCGCTAATAAAAAAAATTATTTTAAATATCTATAGATTTAAATGTTATTTGAAATTTTTTAAAGAATTCAAACTAAAGAAAAAATGGTCTTATTTCTATTCTAAATTATATGAAACAAATTGGTGGTTGAATTCTAAAATTTTTAACGTGATTTTGTTGTAAAGAATAGAATAACTAAAAATTACAATATTTTTGTTTGAATAGTTAAAAATATTTTTTATTATTTTGTATAGCATTTGTGTACTTACTAGCTATGGCTCATTTTGAAATTTCGCATAGGTTATCAAAACTTCCAAGATGACCCTCATTACAATTAGAAAATTCACATTCTAGACTTTCAAAATCTTTTTATTATATTTTGTTTATAAAAATATTTTAGTAATAACAATCATGTTATTACTTTATTATTAAAAATGTTGAATTTAATAATTAATAAAAAAATATTTTTTAGTGCTAATAAAGTCTTTATTATAGGGCTAATAAAAAAAATTAGCGCTAAAATTAAGGAAAAGTCTATAAACATAAATGCTATTTGAAAATTCAGTATTAGATAAAACCTAAGAAATAATTGAAATCCAAAATTCATGAAAAGCAGGTAGAAAACAACAAAAGTTTCAAATATCCACCAAAACAAGGTATAACAACAAAAAGTTTTTGAATGGAATCCACAACTAATCCCACATAACAGCAAAACAAAATAAAACATCTAAAGATTGTTCATGATTTCAAGATCCTGAGGACCTGTTTTCCTTTCGAGCGGGGATCCACCCTGTTAGGCATTTCAGCGTTTATATCAACCCAGTTGGCCTCTTCGAAATTCAGATCAATTTTTCTGGTCTCTTCAGCATTCATAACCAAACCTTTTCTGGTCTCTTCAGCATTCATAACCAAACCAGTACTGGAAGTCCCAACACCAGAAATCAAGGAATCGACCATTACAATCTTTTGCTCCAGTAAGCAAAGCATCTCCTGGAGTTCGAGAGAGTTGCTCGAAATTGGCTCTTCTTTCGCCACACACTTAGCCAAGACAAGTTCCTTCTTTAGTGTGTGAACTTTGCGGATCTCCGTCCATGTTTTTGGAGATCCTAGCAAGATTCTACTTCAAAAACCCAACTTGATCCACTCTATTGTTTGAGTGGGAAGAAGCAGAAGGCGGCAGAGTGATAAACTTTTCGATCGTCGGGAATGCTTCGTCCAGAGAAGGCCATACTTCTGGCTGGCCCCGTCCCCACTAAAGATGTGGCTACTGTTTTCAATTCGTTCAGTTTCTTAAATATTCCCGACATCCTCTTCTTGAACGTCTCGCGCCTGGTATGTTCGTCAGCAATAAACTCGTACTTGATCTTTGATCCAACCATTGTTGACAAAAATCTCGCAGCTACAAAATACAACGAAGAAAGTTAATTTCTAATCTGAATCAAAAAGTTTTTGAATGGAATCCTCAACTAATCCCACATAACAGCAAAACAAAATAAAACATCTAATGATTGTTCATGATTTCAAGACGAATCCTCAGAGGACCTGTTTTCCTTTCCAACGGGGATTCATCATGTTAGGCATTTCAGCGTTCATATCAACCCAGTTGGCCTCTTCGAAATTCAGATCAATCTTGCTGGTCTCTTCAGCATTCATAACCAAGCCAGTACTGTAAATCCCAACAGCAGCAATCAAGGAATCGACCATTACAATCT
Organism: Euphrasia confusa; assembly: GCA_954870475.1. Taxonomy (NCBI): domain Eukaryota; kingdom Viridiplantae; phylum Streptophyta; class Magnoliopsida; order Lamiales; family Orobanchaceae; genus Euphrasia; species Euphrasia confusa. Next base: position 21,877,236 of record OX940966.1, read on the forward strand.
TTTCCTCCAGTAAGCAAAGCATCTCCTGGAGTTCGAGAGAGTTGCTCGAAATTGGCTCTTCTTTCGCCACACACTTAGCCAAGACAAGTTCCTTCTTCAGTGTGTGAGCTATGCGGATTTCCGTCCACGTTTTTGGAGATCCTAGCCAGATTTTACTTTAGAAACCCAACTTGATCCACTCTATTGTTTGAGTTGGAAGAAGCAGAAGGCGGCAGAGTAACGAACTTTTCGATCGTCGGGAATGCTTCGTCTAGAGAAGGCCATACTTCTGGCTGGCCCCGTCCCAACTAAAGATGTGGCTAGTGTTTTCAATTGGTTCTGTGAATATATGTTCGAAATTCTAAATTTATGAAAGGCAGTTCCATGCGGCAGGACGAAGGCGTTAAGTCTGCCGCAGTGCGAAGGCAGAAACCGGTTCCCTGGCAGGAGGCAGGATCTAGGCAGAATCTTCTATTTTTGGTAAGAGACCAAAAATTGAATATCTCTTTCCATACTTATCCGATTGAGGTGATTCAAAAGGCAACGGAATCCTTGGAGGACAAGGAACCTATTCCTACCATAAAGCGACGTCCAGGAAGCCTATATAATCACGTCGAGCTACAGCAGCGAAACGTGAGAGAGAGGCATGTCGAAAGTATTAGGGTTTCAATACTTGTTATTAGACGTGAGGTTATATCGATAATCGCTTACGCCTTGTTGGCTCAGGATTATCAAGAGTGATTGTAATCTCGTTTACGTTTAATAAAGAAGAAACACCCCTTTCCCCGAGCACGTAGGTAGCGGCTGCCTCGCCATAAGCAGCGCGATACCGAAGCTCGTAAAATCTTGTCTTGTGTGTGTTGTTTATCGTGCTTTTATATTCTTGTGAGTTCACATATACGTGAGTGATTGTGAGCTGGAGAGTCAAATCATATTCGTTCGGTTTTGAGTTGTTCACATCGTGTGGTTTATGAAAGTCCAATTTGATCGGATTTATTCGGTTGGTTGGACCTTGTTGTGCGAATCCTCAACAAGTGGCGCCGTCTGTGGGAAGATAAATCACGAGAAGATGATGAAGCTTGGATCGAAGAAGGATGATGAGGACAAGGCGTCGACAAGAATAACTTTGGTCCTTGGCGGATCGAAGGCAAGACGATGAAAACACACCAGGAGGTTGCTGCTAGCACTGCCATTCTCCAGGCAAGGGGAACTGATAAACCTATGGATGATGCAGCTGAAGCTGCGGCAGCAGGTACTCAGGCAGGCTCTGCGGCAGGACGAAGTTCCGGCAGGTCTGAAAAGGCAGGCACTATGGCAGAACCAAGAAGACAAGGGTTGTTCGCAGGGGGCACTACGACGATGATTAGGTGTCTTGGAGGCACGCTAATTGTTGTTGTGTCCAAGGAGCCGGCTGTCGAGACGTCACGGCAGGGACTGGAGAGTTGGTACTCAAGGCAACTTCAGAAGAGGAGTCGGAAGAGTGAAGAACAAGACATCATCTCATGAAGGCACGGGGTGTTTTCAAGGCAACAAAACCAGGTTCTTAAGGAGGGGTTATCTCTTTAAGAAGGAGCTGAATCAAGGATGAATCTAGCACATCACGATGATGATGTTGCTGAGGCAGCAACTGCGGCAGGGTTATGGCGCAGGCCTCCGATTGTCACTTCAAGGAAGGGGGCATAGTGGATTATGGATCTAGCACATCACGGCTATGATGATGCTGAGGCAGCAACTGCGGCAGGGTTATGCGGCAGGCCTCCGATTGTCACTTCAACGAAGGGGGCAAAGTGGATTATGGATCTAGCACATCACGGCGATGATGATGCTGAGGCAGCAACTGCGGCAGGGTTATGGCGCAGGCCTCCGATTGTCACTTCAAGGAAGGGGGCATAGTGGATTAAAGATTCAGGGTGCACGGTTCACATAAGACCTATGAGGCAGTGGTTTGAGGTTCTTGAAGAAAGATTATCTTGTCTTCAAGAAGTAGCTGAATCGAGGAAGGATCTAGCACATCACGACGATGATGTTGCTGAGGCAGCAACTGCGGCAGAGGGAACTGCAGGCCTTCAATTGTCACTTCAAGGAAGGGGGCAAGGTGGATCAAAGATTCAGGGTGCACGGCTCACATAAGACCCATGCGGCAGTGGTTTGATGGTTTTGAGGAGATGGATGGAGGTTCTATCATTCTTGGAAATTAACCTAACTTGTAAAGTTGAGGTGGTTCGACTCTATGCTGAAGATTGGTTGATAGCTTGTCGAAGCTTTTAACCAAGGGTTGTTCATGTTCTAATGGAGGATTCTTCCAAGGGAAGAGAGGTAGCACATTAGTGCTGGAAGGAGAGTAGAGGAATGGAGTGTGTTATCTGAGGGCACTGCGATGACTGTGGCAGGCAGTATTGTGGTGGCAGCAGCAGGTAGGCAACACCTGCGGCAGAGTTAAGGCAGCACCTATGGCAGTAGCTACGGGAGTAGTTGCGGTAGAGTCTGCCGTCACTTCGGGTGACAAGGGAACTTAGATTACATTCATTCTGATCTCCGGGCCCATCTAGAACAAGGACAAGGGATGATGGAAAGTATATCTTGTTCATCATGCCGGGCAGCGGCAGAGGCAGCAGGCAGTGGCAATGACTGCGGCAGCAACTGCGCTGGGGTAAATCGCAGCAGCGATTACCGGATTAAATAGCCTCAGGGTGTTCAGGCATCGCTGGAGGTGAAGGCATCGGCGGATGGGGTCGCTCATGGCAGCGGCGGAGGCATTGTCGAAGACAGCGGCAGAGGCAGGGCAGTGGCATTGACTGTGGCAGCAACTTCGCTGGGGTAGCTCACTATCGACTACCATATTACCAAACTTCAAGATGAGGAAGACATCGTTGAAGGTGGAGACAATGGCCAATACATCGTCGATGGCAACGACAGGGCAGCAGCAGCTGAATGGCTGCGGCAGAGCGACTGTCGGTTGGTAGCTCGCGGCATAGCGACTACTTGATTGATAATACTCAACATAAAACTGATCGGGAGTGTATCGGTTGTCCATTTATGCAGAAAGGGGGATCATTCATCAACCTAAGAGGTTTACACAAGTTGATTTGTGTTAAACGCTCTAATGGTGGAAGAAGGTGCGAATGATATTGTCATTCATCAACCTAAGGGGTTTGCACGAACTGATGTTGTGTATAATGCTCTAATGGTGGAAGAAGGTGCCAATGACAGGATAGTGTTGCTATTTTTGAGGTGGAGTTGCTCAACTTCCCTTAGGCAGCACTTAATACTTTCTGTGGAGAATTGCCCTGCGGCAGGGTGAACGGTCGCAGCAGCCAGGGCAGCAGTGCCTTATGCAAGGGCATTGGGAAGTCTCATACATGCTATGGTGTATAGCAAGCCTGATATTGACCAGGTTATGAGTGTGATATCGAGGTGTATGAGCGGGAGTCACTGGTGGCAGTTCGAAGGTTGTTGAGGTATGTCAATGTAACCATTGGTTACGGTTTCACGTCCAAGAAGATGGAGGTCAGGGATGATGCTCGAATTGGATGTGGGGATGTTGATTTTGGTAGTCTTGATACTATAAAATCAACAAGGATTGTTGTTGGTGTAGTGGCAACTGCGGCAGCATCTGCTGCGGGCTATACTCATGAGTAGAAGGAGGTGCAAGAGATGTACCAAGGGGATGGGCTGGAACCATTGGTTCAACCATCATTAATCTACTTAGGGACAAAGCAACAAGACCTGGAATCTGTCCGGGAAAGAGGCAGATGGTTTCCGCTATTTCAAGTGGAGGCAGAGATAACTATTTCCTAGGCAGAGGCAGTAGGGATTACCGTAGAGCCAAGTGTCAAGGCAGTGACATTTGAAGGTGGATTTGGTGTCAAGTTGTTCGTTGCTTATAGATGAGTGTTGATTCACTTTGTTTCAAGCAGAGAAGATGGACTTCTTCTTAGTAATGCTTGTTCAAGCTTAGAGGTAAAGAGACTTCTTGGAAAGGCTTGGTTAAGTAGGAACAACCGCTGTACACACAAGTGGTAACCACGGCAGCAGTAGGAGCTACTGCACGAACTCTACAGGTAGCCGTGTGGTGTAACTACCGGAAAGCACAACATTGAAGCACTCAGTTGTTAGTGTGGTAGGGTACAGACATGGCAGGGTCTGCCATATGGCATGGCAGGGGCAGAGACGACGATCTTCTGCCGGATATAACAAGATGAAGCGGTCATGCTAAGACTCTTGTTATGGTGATGTGATGCATGTGGTTGATTAGACTCGTTTGAGATACTTCAACAGGATATAATGCTCCTCGAGGTGGAGGCATTGGCTATGGTAGAGACTGTAGGCAGAGACTACGATAGCGACTACGGTAGCAACTACCGCAAGGGCGATTGCGGCAAAGAGTACCAGTAGGAACGTGCATTGACATATGGTCCCACGTGGACTATTTCACAAGCTTCCGAGCATTGTGAAGGGGATGCAGTAGGCATTGCGATGCTATTTCAAGGTTCAAGGGCAGCGACGAGACTCAGGCTGCGACAGGCAGTTCTGTGAGTTGTTGACTTGGAGGATTCACGCTCTGGTGATATCCGGAGGTGGGGAAAGGTGATCTACATCAACTTTCCGGGATATGAAAATGGATCGCGCTCCATATTTCATGTCGGAGATGCATGTTTGCATCAAGTCCCAAGAGGACAACCTCACAATGTTGAAATTGTGCAGGGGCTGCGGCAGGCACTTTCGTGGTGCCGCAGGGATTGCAGTAGGCACTTTCGTGATGCTGCAGGGCTGTGGTAGGCTTCGTGCTGCCACAGGGGGCCGAGTTAGGCAACAAGATTCAGGCTGCGGCAGGCAAGGTTGTGAGTTGCTAACTTGATGAAGTCGTCTCTTGAGGAGATGCGGGAAGGTGGAGTGACATCTACTTTCGGATTATATGAATTATGTCATATGCGGGTTGTGGTAGGCATTCTCATGCTGCCACAGGGTCCAAGTTAGGCAACAAGATTCAGGCTGCGGCAGGCAGGGTTGTGAGTTGCTAACTTGATGAAGTCGTCTCTGGAGGAGGTGCGGGAAGGTGGAGTGACATCTACTTTCGGATTATATGACTTATGTCATATGCAAATTCTTGAAGCCACGAGATGGTGTTGAAGAATTTGGGAATGCAGAGCCTAAGGCAGGAGCTGCGGTAGTATTGGGCATGGCAGGCTGAAGCCTAATGACAATACTAGGAGAAATATGATCGGGTATGATCATAAGAAGGTCAGCGTGATCTGAAATCATGCTGGGACTGGAGTCGGATGGTCGGGTTCGATCATGGATTGGTGAATAAGGTGGTTGCAAAGGATTTGCTTGATTTCTTGATTCGGCAGGGATGAGCAGTACTTGATCACTACTGCAAGATCGGTGACATGTGTTTAGAAGTTTGAACAAGGTGGAGATTTGTGAAAATATGTTCGAAATTCTAAATTTATGAAAGGCAGTTCCATGCGGCAGGACGAAGGCGTTAAGTCTGCCGCAGTGCGAAGGCAGAAACCGGTTCCCTGGCAGGAGGCAGGATCTAGGCAGAATCTTCTATTTTTGGTAAGAGACCAAAAATTGAATATCTCTTTCCATACTTATCCGATTGAGGTGATTCAAAAGGCAACGGAATCCTTGGAGGACAAGGAACCTATTCCTACCATAAAGCGACGTCCAGGAAGCCTATATAATCACGTCAAGCTACAGCAGCGAAACGTGAGAGAGAGGCATGGCGAAAGTATTAGGGTTTCAATACTTGTTATTAGACGTGAGGTTAGATCGATAATCGCTTACGCCTTGTTGGCTCAGGATTATCAAGAGTGATTGTAATCTCGTTTACGTTTAATAAAGAAGAAACACCCCTTTCCCCGAGCACGTAGGTAGCGGCTGCCTCGCCATAAGCAGCGCGATACCGAAGCTCGTAAAATCTTGTCTTGTGTGTGTTGTTTATCGTGCTTTTATATTCTTGTGAGTTCACATATACGTGAGTGATTGTGAGCTGGAGAGTCAAATCATATTCGTTCGGTTTTGAGTTGTTCACATCGTGTGGTTTATGAAAGTCCAATTTGATCGGATTTATTCGGTTGGTTGGACCTTGTTGTGCGAATCCTCAACAGGTTCAGTTTCTTGAATATTCCGACTTTCTCTTCTTGAAAGTCTCGCCTGGTATGTTCGTCAGCAATAAACTCGTACTTAATCTTTGATCCAACCATTGTTGACAAAAATACAACGAAGAAAGTCAATTTCTTATCTGAATCAAGATATGCATATAAACATTTAATACCACCATCATCATCATTAATATCATAAGCATATACCCTCCCTTAAAAATAATAGAACTTTAGTTTTAGCGCTAATAAAGTCTTGTTGTGCTAATATTGTTGTGCTTCTATTAAAACAAATTGTTTTAGCACTAATAATGAATTAATTTTTGCTGTGATAATCTTTGTTTTATGGGATATTTTAAAAAAAAAATTTAAAAACTATTTAAAAGAAATTGTTTTAGCACTTGTGCTAATCTTTGTTTTATTATATATTTTAAAAAAAATTGTTTAAAAAATTTGTTTAAAAAAAATTATTTTTTAGTGCTAATAAAATCTTTCTAATAAAAAAAATTATTTTAAAAATCTATAGATTTAACTGTTATTTGAAATTTTTTAAAAAATTCTAAATTATATGAAACTAATTGGTGGTTAAATTCTAAAATTTTTAACGTGATTTTGTTGTCAAGAATAGAATAACTAAAAATTACAATATTTTTGTTTGAATAGTTAAAAATATTTTTTATTATTTTGTATAGCATTTGTGTACTTACTAGCTATGACTCATTTTGTAATTTCTAGGGCTATCAAAACTTCCAGGACGACCCTCATTACAATTATAAAATTCATATTCTGGACTTTCAAAATCTTTTTATTATATTTTGTTAATAAAACTATTTTAGTAATAACAATCATGTTATTACTTTATTATTGAAAAGTTTAAATTTAATAATTAATGAAATTGCAATAAAAAAAATATTTTTTAGTGCTAATAAATTCTTTATTATAACGCTAATAAAAAAAATTAGCGCTAAAATTAAGGAGAAGTCTATAAACATAAATGCTATTTGAAAAAATTCAAGTATTAGATAAAACCTAAGAAATACGAAAAGGATTGAAATCCAAAACTCATGAAAAACAGGTAGAAAACAACAAAAGTTTCAAATATCCACAAAAACAATGTAGAACAACAAAAAGTTTTTGAATGGAATCCACAACTAATCCCACATAACAGCAAAACAAAATAAAACATCTAAGGATTGCTCATGATTTCAAGACGAATCCTAGAGGACCTGTTTTCCTTTAGAGCGGGGATCCACCTTGTTAGGCATTTCAGCGTTTATATCAGTTGGCCTCTTCGAAATTCAGATAATTCTTTTTGGTCTCTTCAACCAAGCCAGAAGTCCCAACACCAGCAACCAAGGAATCGACCATTACAATCTTTTCCTCTAGTAAGCAAAGCATCTCCTGGAGTTCGAGAAAGTTGCTTGAAATTGGCTCTTCTTTCGCCACAAGACAAGTTCCTTCTTCAGTGTGTGAACTTTGCGGATCTCCGTCCACGTTTTTTGAGATCCTAGCCAGATTCTACTTCAAAAACCCAACTTGATCCACTTTATTGTTTGAGTGGGAAGAAGCAGAAGGCGGCAGCGTGATGAACTTTTCGATCGTCGGGAATGCTTTGTCCAGAGAAGGCCATACTTCTTGCTGGCCCCGTCTATAAGGATAAATATGTTTGGGCATTACAATGCCTTAAAGGATCTAGGCAGAATTTGTTTTGCTAACATATTTATTTGTTTTATTTCTTTCTTCACAATTTAAACTGTTGTAATCACTTGTTATATTGGTGATTTGATTTAGCATAGTTCATTAGTTGGAACGTGCTTGAAAAACGATCAACATAGAAGGTTTCTGCCACAGCACAGCAAGGCAGAGTTATGCCGCAGCGGTGCAAGGCTTGGACAAGAGGTTGAGTTAAGAGAATCAAGCGAAGAATGATATAAGTGCAAGGGAATGCTGAAGTCCAGATAGTATGGAAGTCATTGCAGTGTGGCAGTGGATTCCAGAAGAACTTCAGAAGGCATCTTGCGGCAGCGGTCAAAGCAGCCTGTCCTAGAATCTCTCAACCGCTTGTTGACCTAGCTAATTAAGGAAATCAGTTGGAACTCTTCACCTATAAATACAAGACGTCCCAGCTGCATTTCCTCAACAATCCAGAATACAATACAACACCTTAGAAACACTTTTCCAACACAAGATCGAACATCGAGCTTTTAGAGCCGCGACTTCATTCGTGAAGCTCGTTGTGCCGTGTGTTCTCTCGTCCCTTAGAGAGTTTGTTTGTTCAGCTGATGATTCGATAGCTTAGTATAGGTGTTCAAATCAGTAACTAGGTTTTATTGTTGATTGTTCATACTCTTCGGATACGATTAATACGAAGGCATACATGTGTATAGCCTTTGGTAATATTGTTGGGATATGTCTTTCGATCCTACGTGTGCAATCGATAAAGTCATAAGGTCGTCTATGGATGTTAAATGATTATTTGATAATATTAATTGTTGGGAACAATATAATATTGATCGATAAAATCATACCTACAGGGTCACACACGAGCTCGATATTGATATACATTGCTTAATAAATATATTGATTTAGAATCAATATTTACGTGGGTTTTCACATGCATGGGATGCATGGCTTGCATGGAATGCATGTCACATAGTGTGACATGGCATGCCACACAAGCCAATGGGACCACATATCATGATTTGGCATGATTATGTGGAGGTGACCTTTGAACTTCACCATAACACCCCATTATGTGTGGTTATGTGATACGTACCTCGTTGATGGATTGAGCGGAAAGAAGAAGAACGGATAAATTGGATACCTGGCAGATGATCACAAACCTCTGAACCTGAAATCGTGAAATCAATTAAGGACGGAACCCTAACCCCCAACACGAGATCGATGCAGCAACTCGGAAATCGATGTATGAAACACGAACGAAGTATGTATGCTTCGCTGATTCGTCGGGTTGATCTCTTTTGGCACAATCGAAAAGAGAACGAAAAGAGAGAGAGAATAAACTCACAAATATATTAATAATCTTCAAAGTTGTGTTCTAAACAAAGGGGTTCATAAGCCTTTATATAGGCTGACCTAGAAAGTAAAGGAAAAGGAAAAAAAACATCAAAATTCGTCAAAAAGGGTCGCGACGCTGAAAATCTTGATTTCTAAACTCCGTGTCGGCCGACAAGAAACTGTGTCGGCCGACAGTTATCCTGCGTCCGCAGGAAATCCTTCGGTCGCGGTCTCATCCCGCTGTATAGCCAACCCTCTTTCTGAAGGTGTCGGCCGACAGGCCTTGGTGTCGGCCGACACCAAGCCAATTTCTGACCCGAACTTCGCGGCGCGCCCTCGGCACTCGTCTGACCTCCGTTCCAGCTTCATCTTCACGGTTCCAGCTTGAAACTCATCACCTTCAGTTGGTTCGGCCTCCTCGTATGTAATCAGGTTGATAAGGCTTGGCTTCTCCACATCACCGATGGGTTTCTTCAATAGCTCTTGCGCCCAGACTTCTTGGATCATCACCATCAAGCTTGCCTTGAACTTCTTGGCTCTCGAGCGCGTCACTGGTCCAACTGGAACTTGTACCGGGTCTTGTATCATGGACGACTCTGGGGTTGCATCATTCCCCTCCTCTTGAAAAGGATTTGTCCTCAAATCCAAGTCGTCACCTGCATCGAACAAACTCAAGTCAGTAACATTGAAAGTAGCACTAACATTATACTCACCTGGAAGGTCCAGCTTGTATGCATTGTCGTTTATACGCTCCAGCACTTGGAATGGTCCATCGCCACGAGGAAGTAACTTCGATCGGCGCTGCAATGGAAACCTCTCCTTGCGCATATGCAACCACACCCAATCACCAGGCTCAAACACTACTTTGCGACGTCCCTTGTTCGCTTGTTCGGCATATTGCTTGGTTCGCCTCTCTATGTTCATCCTTGCTGTCTCGTGTATCTGTTTCACAAAATCAGCCCTTTTCTGGCCATCAAGGTCAGTATGCTCATGTACAGGTAAAGGCGATAAATCTAAAGGCGTCAAAGGATTAAAACCATACACAATTTCAAATGGCGAAAACTTAGTAGCAGAATGAACACATCTATTATAAGCAAACTCAACATGAGGCAAACACTCTTCCCAAGACTTAATGTTCTTTTTAATAATACACGTAGTAAAGTAGACAAAGTCCTATTTACTACCTCAGTTTGACCATCAGTCTGGGGATGACAAGTAGTAGAGAATAGCAATTTCGTACCTAGCTTATGAAGGTACCGGTATACCGATCCAATCGATATACCGTGTGTGCGGAAGCGTGTAAAGCAATAGATCTACTATGCCATGATCTTAGTGCACACTTAATGTGTATAAGAACACATATAAACATATATATATACACATCCAATATATATATATATAAGGTTCAACGATTACTTACTTATGGTGACGAAGTGATTCGTTGATGTCGTTGAGGTGGTGTTAAGTCGATTGAACCACCTCAAATGGATCAGCCTCTCGAAGCTCTCCTTGTGAATGACCTCGTCACTCCTCTTGTCTAGATCGCCCGGATGTTGAAGCCGCACAAATGGCCCGGCCTCTACGTGTTGCACACGAACCCGGATGATGACTTGCTTGCTTGATCGAGTTGATTCTCCAAGAACAACCTCTTTTCTCTCTTTCACTTGTGAATTTCGTGGGTGGTGATTAAGTGATTGTGAAAATCAGATTTTCACTACTTAATACCTTCATTTCCATCTCCATTACCCTCTTGTAACCCCCATAATGAATATGCACCATTATATCACATAATGGGTGGGTAATGGGGAGATGAAAGGTCAAGTACACATCACTATGCCACAATGGCATAATATGTGGTCTCTCTTGCTTGTGTGGCATGCCATGTCACACTATGTGACATGCATCCATGCAAGCCATGCAATGCATCCCATGCATGCATATAAATTCACGTAAATATTGATTCTAAATCAATATAATTAACAAGCATCGTACATCATCTTTGAGTCCGTGTGTGACCCTGTAGGTATGATTTATTGATCAATATTATATTGTTCCCAACAATTTAATATTATCAAATAATCATTTAACATCCATAGACGACCTTATGAATTTATCGATTGCACACGTAGGATCGAAGGACATATCCCAACAATCTCCCACTTGGCCTTCAGAGCCAGTGTGCTGCCAACTTCCTTTTGTCACTTTATGTCTAAGTTTGAACTTGAGGCAAGACTCGAGTCATCCTCAATCGGTTCAAACCTTTCTTGGACTTTGAGACAGACTGTAAAACCAGATTTATCACTATGATACGAATCTGGACGTGGCCACGTATTTTCCACAGTCTCGACTCTCCAAGTGGCCGGTAAGACATGTATCCCATTATAAAAATGGAGGACAATCCCATCTTGTCAATCCAAGCTTTCCCACTTGCTTCCTGATATACCCAATAACAAGTTTTATAACCTCCTTTTACGAAAGGCGTTTACTTGTATCAAAGTACACCATTTCACAATGGAATTACTCTGGACTACTCAGGTCAGAGGAAATTGCTCGACAGTCAATGAAATAGTATTATGACTCGAAATCTTAAATACTATTCCAGTCGGGTCTGTTCGATCATTAGCTCCCAGCTAATATCTATGTAATTGTACTCGATGTCCCACATCACTAGCCCATGAAGCGGCGCGATAGTACACATTACAAACTAGTTCATTGTATTATCGGTTTGTCCGTACTCGATTATACGAACCAGGAACAACTATATGATTTAAGTATATCAGTTCAACCATTGGGACTTCATTATGCGGTAAGTCGACCTCATAACCCAATTGATATCACTTAATCATTTGGACAATTCATATAAATTAAACCATATTTATATGAAGAAACATGTATTATACATATGAGTGAATGTTTACCAAATCTCCAAAAGTATCTAATACAGTAATAGAAATCACAACCCATCTCTAAGATGTTTGATCTCTATTGCAGTCGTGAAAGCCTCAAGCTTAAACTGCTGGAGAGGTTTAGAACGCGGGTTTGCAACCTTACCAAAAGTTGCAACTTTATTATCTCGATGTCTCCACAAAACTATCTCCCAGATAATGTGGAACTTCCTGAGCACCAGTTTTAGACTTGTGGTGCTTCCTAGCTCATTGGCTTGCGCGATAACTCTACTATAAATAGAGAACTATCGGATGGGCTGAGCTAGTTACGCCACCTAGTTCATTCAAGAACTTTCAAATCTTAACTGCCAACATTACTGCATCCAATGCAATACTGTGCTCAGCTTCTGTAGTTTAATCAGCTATATTGCATTGCATGGAACTATTCCAGCAAATTTCACCTCTAACTAGACAAAAGATATAACCAGATTAAAATCGAAAATTATCTTAGTCTGTTTTGAAGTTAGCATTCAAACAGCTTGTTAATATCAACTCCTTTTGTCTTCCAAAGACAACAAAATATTCTTTAGTCCATCTAAGGTACATAAGAATACTCTTGGCCGCAGTCTAATGCGTCTCACCTGGGTTTCCTTGAAACCGAATCGTCATGCTCAAAGCATACAATACGTCCAGTCGTGTACATATCATGGCGTACATTATAGACCCTATTGCCGAAGCATAAGGAATGTTTTACATCCTCTTTTGCTCATCAAGTACCGTAGGGCCTTGCATCTTGCTAAGAGATGTGCCATGATTCATTGGAATGAGACCCTTTTTGGCGTCTTTCATTCTGAACTTATCAAGTACCTTATCAACATAGGTCACTTGACTAAGTCCAAACATCATTTTCGATCTGTTCCGACAGATCTTGATGCCCAATATGTACTGTGCTTCTCCAAGATCCTTCATTGAAAAACAATTCCCAAGCCATTCTTTAATAGAATTAAGCATAGAAACATTGTTTCCAATAAGGAGTATGTCATCGACATACAACACAATGAATACAACGTAACTCCCACTGATCTTCTTGTAAAACAAGACTCTTTCGAGTTCCTCTGAAATCCAAAACCCAGTATGGATTCATTGAACTGAAGATTGCTACTCCGATATGCATTATTTATTCCATAAATAGAACTATAAGCTTGCATAATTCCTCAGCCTTATTAAGATCGATAAAACTCTTTGGCTGTGTCAAAACACAGCCTCTTCTAGAATCCAATTCAAGAAGTTAGTTTTAACATCTAATATTACCATAACTCATTATCAAGATGAGTAGTAATGGCTAAGATAATCTGAATGATTTAATCAAAGCAATTGGTAAAAGTTTTTCCATAATCCACCTCGTGAATAAAACTTTTACCATCAACCTTGCTTTGAAAACCCTAGGTTTTCCATCTGTCTGTTTAGATCTTAAAGATCTATTAGCATTCATTGGGTCTAACCCTGTGATGCAAATATATCAAGTTCCAAACTTGATTATCAGATATTGATATCATCTCAGATTTCATGGCACCATGCCAATTTTCAGTAGCTGGACTCGTCATAGCTTGGAATTAGGTCGAAGGTTCACCGCTTTCCAAAAGCATGAATTCATATCTCTCATTGGTCACAATATCTAAGTATTTGAATAATAGAGATAGATTTATGCCTTTCGGACCTACGAGGGCAGGTATGGCTTCCAAAACCATAAGAATACTCTCAACCCAGTCTTGAGTATTCACCGTTGGTTGTTTCACTTGAACCTCATTCAAGACAACCGAGCTCCCACTGAATTTCTAGGAAAGATAACTCTTTTCAAGAAAATCACTATCTCGAGCAACAAAATATTGTTCTCAGATAGATCGTAGAAGTTGTACCCTCGAGTTTCTTATGCATACCATAAAGAAAATTTTATCCCATTTGAGTTCAAGCTCTATAGAGATAAATCTCGTCAGAGAAGCTTTTAGAACCTCAATTTTTTGATGAAAACAATTTAGGGACCCTCCCTTTCCATACCTAGTATGGTGTCTTATCAACAGCTTTTGACAGCGTCCTATTCAGTGTATAAGTTTGAAGTCTAGAATTGTGTGTTCCCAAAAGAGACTAGTAGTTCATTTAGACCTCTCATCGAATGGTCAAACTATATCTAATATAGTTTGTTTTCTCTTTTCTGAAACATAACCTTCATGTGCTTGTGAACTAATAGGTTCCACATACATCAGTATGTATCATCCCTAATTACTCACATGTTCTCCTTTCTCCAAGAAAGATGACATTGTTATCTTTTCAATCACACATCATTCACATGTATCAAATGACTCCAAGTCAAATGATTCTAAAATTCCTTCTAAAAGAAGCTTCGTTACATGTTTAGATTTTGATTTGATCTAATCAACAATGTTTCAGTTATGTCTCATCGATACTTATTCGATTTGGCCTTTGGTCTTAATGATATATATGATTTGTCAAGTATACATAAACAATATAATAATCGTACCAAAACAAAGAATAATTCACAATTAAAATAGTTACCAAACTATTTAATAGTGAAAAACTAATCCATCAGTATCCAATACTGAACCAATATTCATTGTTTATTGAAGGTACGAAATTACATAGTTATAATACTAAAACAAGGCCCTAAGGCAAAACAACATCATATGATCATGCGGCTAATGCAACGACATTCGCTTCATTTCTTGCCCGTAGATCGACATCTCTACTCACCAAACTTACACTTCTATGTAGTTCCTCCACATACAAATGTGAGAACCACATTTGGCATCCAATACCCAAGAAGTATAATTTGTGAAGTTTAATGTCTATATCATTAATACTTGAAGATGAAGCAACCCCGTTCTTCACATCTTCTTTGAACTTTGGGCAAATTCAATTATTCACAATAATTGAGTCTCATTCAAATTTCCCATTCAAAATTATCTCAATGTCAAAACGTGATAAATCGTAAGTGAAAAATCGAAGTTTTCTAACCAGCGATATTATCATGCAATTGAAGCCCTATCTCTCATAAAATATGAGGGAGCCAACCAGACAATCGATTCACGCAATCCAATGGCTCGAAAGTCTCTAATTTGTGTCATTGATGAACTTAAGTGTTTTGGATTAAATCACTACCCGAGGTGTAAATAATCATAACCTTATAATCCATCAAATGAAAGACAAATTAGGCATTTGTTTTGAAATTGAATAAAATATGAATTTTTTATATGTTTGCAAGTAGTGTCCAACACTTTTGCAGTAGACACATTGAGATTCCCTAGGAACCCTAGTAGCCTTCTAGCCCATGCTCTTTTGAATACCCCATCCCATATCCTAAGAATTTCCCTCTTAGGGTCCTTCTCTATCGCCGGCTCAGCAGCCTTGAGCATCCCGTGGAGCTCACGAAGCGATTTCTTCAAACCATTCATATGGAAAATTTAGCCTAAAGGCATTATAACCATCATGAGATTGAAGTATGAAATCGGTTGCCAAATAATCATCATTGGAAAATTTTAGGTGGTCACTTGAAACAAATAATTCAATCATTTGTTGCACATGTGATCCCATAGATTTCCATTTTTCCAGCCTAGCTGAAGCGATGACCCTGGTCACACCGAACCGCTCAATCATTGCATATTCTCCGAACATGATATTGAGTTGTTCAATGATATCTTAGGATGTGGTTATCTAACAAATTTTCCTTGTCTTCGTATTTGAGGACCATCCTCAAATTACGTTGTGAATCAAGAAAATTTGTTCAATTTTTCATAAACAAGAATTGAACCAAACTTGAATTGAGTTGATATTTGACATGATAAACTATAAAAGAACGATAACTAAAGTATGTAAACATCCACAAGGCAGTAAACAAATAAGGTTGTCTAACAATTGTACTTATTTATTTCATTTTGTTCAATTGATATCCAATATCATTGTCCCTTAGAACAAAACGATTCCGAGATCCTCATCTTGCAAATCTTTAAGCCGACTGAGTCCGCACTTAAGTATTTCAAGATAGGTAGACACACCCATGTCAATGATATCTAATATCACTCTCGGTCGATGAGAATCTCATTCTCATCTCATGTCTCGATAGCCACGCCTGCAGTGGATCTATCGATGAGAAAACCAAATTCACGTGTAAAGGTCCAACCCTTACTCCCACTTATCCCAAGATAACAAGTAGTACCCCGCTGAGGCGGACCAACCAACTTATGATCGAGGGCTTTAGGGGTGTGATGTTTTGGACAAGACATTATACTCATTATTTTGGGAACTTGCATGCATAGGTTTGTTTATATGAAAGTTGAACATTTATAACATAAAACAACCTATAACTAGCAAAGCAAATAAATACGAAATCGAAAGGCCCCTAGAACTTCACAACTCTCAAACGAAAAGATTAAAATAACAACAAAAGCCTTGAACATCTTCTGGACTGGTCTTTGCCCTCCGTTTTAGTTCCGTGCCCTCCGATTTTGATCAAATCTATTCCGTACCCAAAAAACCACGAATGGCGCCCGTCGTTTCACAAACGGCGGTCGCCGAACACCACCGGCGGTCGCCGTTTCCAAAACGGCGCCCGCCAAAAGGGTTTGGAAAAAATCTGCCAAGAATCAGGGCTTTCGGCGGTCGCCGTTTCCAAAACGGCGCCCGCCGAATCAAAACAGCGCCCGCTGGAGCACAAACGGCGCCCGCCGTTTGGCTCCAGCAGCCCGGTTTTGTCCGCTTTGCTTCGTTTTGCTTCGTTTTGCTTCGTTTCTTCTCGTTTTCGCCGGAGAGACGAGATCCTCCATCGAACCATGGACCAAGTCCAACGCTTACAAGTTTGAACAATACATATTGAAATAGAAAACCTATCTATTACAAATGATTCCAAGGGACGCAGCCCTCCAAAACTATGGCCAATCGAAACGTAAAAAACGACGAAATCATTCACCCGACCACTAACGGTGGCCGGCCTTACATCTAATCACATAGATTCAAATAAACAAATAATCCAATTATGTTGATTTAACCTTTGTGTCCAACACAAAAGTGTGCACGAGCCCTAGGCTCTGATACCAATTGAAGGTACCGGTATACCGATCCAATCGATATACCGTGTGTGCGGAAGCGTGTAAAGCAATAGATCTACTATGCCATGATCTTAGTGCACACTTAATGTGTATAAGAACACATATAAACATATATATATACACATCCAATATATATATATATATATAAGGTTCAACGATTACTTACTTATGGTGACGAAGTGATTCGTTGATGTCGTTGAGGTGGTGTTGAGTCGATTGAACCACCTCAAATGGATCAGCCTCTCGAAGCTCTCCTTGTGAATGACCTCGTCACTCCTCTTGTCTAGATCGCCCGGATGTTGAAGCCGCACAAATGGCCCGGCCTCTACGTGTTGCACACGACCCCGGATGATGACTTGCTTGCTTGATCGAGTTGATTCTCCAAGAACAACCTCTTTTCTCTCTTTCACTTGTGAATTTCGTGGGTGGTGATTAAGTGATTGTGAAAATCAGATTTTCACTACTTAATACCTTCATTTCCATCTCCATTACCCTCTTGTAACCCCCATAATGAATATGCACCATTATATCACATAATGGGTGGGTAATGGGGAGATGAAAGGTCAAGTACACATCACTATGCCACAATGGCATAATATGTGGTCTCTCTTGCTTGTGTGGCATGCCATGTCACACTATGTGACATGCATCCATGCAAGCCATGCAATGCATCCCATGCATGCATATAAATTCACGTAAATATTGATTCTAAATCAATATAATTAACAAGCATCGTACATCATCTTTGAGTCCGTGTGTGACCCTGTAGGTATGATTTATTGATCAATATTATATTGTTCCCAACAATTTAATATTATCAAATAATCATTTAACATCCATAGACGACCTTATGACTTTATCGATTGCACACGTAGGATCGAAGGACATATCCCAACAGCTTACACCACAATGTCTTCCAAAAATAACTAAGAAACATAGAATCCCTGTCCGACACAATAGTCCTAGGCATGCCATGTAGTCTAACAATCTCCCTAAAGAATAAACCAGCCACATGTGATGCATCATCAGTTTTATGACATGGAATGAAATGAGCCATCTTAGAGAAACGATCAACTACCACAAAGATAGAAACACTACCTCGCTTAGTCCTAGGTAATCCCATCACAAAATCCATAGAAATATCAATCCAAGGTGATGTAGGAATAGGCAAAGGCGTATACAAACCATGGGCACTAACTCTAGACTTAGCCTGTTTACATGTAAGACAACGACCACATATACTCTCAACATCACGTTTCATATGAGGCCAAAAGAAATGCTCATGCAACACAGATAAAGTCTTAGCAATTCCAAACTGTCCCATTAATCCCCCACCATGAGATTCAAGCAACAATAAATCACGTAAAGAACATTTAGGCACACACAGTTTAGTTTTCCTAAAGAGAAAATCATCATGCCTAAAGTAATCCCCACTAGCAGTATGTTCACATGCTTTAAAAATCTCACCAAAATCATCATCATGCTCATATGAACCCTTAATATGCTCAAAACCAAGTAATTTAGCATCTAAAGTGGAAATAAGAGCATACCTCCGAGAAAGGGCATCAGCCACCACATTCTCCTTACCTTGCTTGTATTTGATGACGTATGGAAACGTCTCTATGAACTCCATCCATCTCGCGTGGCACTTGTTCAGCTTGTTCTGACCCTTGAGGTGCTTCAACGACTCGTGGTCGGTGTGAATGATGAACTCCCGAGGCCAAAGACAATGCTGCCACGTCTGAAGAGCTCTCACCAGGGCATACAATTCCTTGTCATACGTCGGATAGTTCAACGTAGCTCCGTTTAGCTTTTCGCTGAAGTAGGCTATCGGACGTCGTTCTTGCATCAACACTGCACCAATACCAATTCCAGAAGCATCACATTCAATCTCAAAGGATTTAGAAAAGTTAGGAAGAGATAGTACCGGGGCGTGTGTCAGCTTGTCCTTTAAGTGCTGAAAGGCTTCGTCTTGTGCCTTTCCCCACTTGAACTCCACGTTCTTCTTGATTACGGCGGTTAAAGGTGCCGCCATGCTGCTGAAATTAGGCACAAACCGTCGATAGAAGCTGGCCAGACCATGGAAACTCCGCACATCTCCAATGTTCTTTAGTGTTGGCCACTCTTGGATCGCTCGTATCTTTTCCTCGTCAACCTGTACACCCTGTGCCCTAACAACAAAACCAAGGAAAACGACCCTATCTATGCTAAAGACGCACTTCTTACGGTTAGCATACAATTTTTCCTGCCTAAGTGCAATCAAAACTTGTCTCAAATGAAACACATGCTCGTCATGAGTTTTGCTATACACTAAGATATCATCAAAGTATACAACAACAAATTTCCCAATAAAAGCACGCAAAACATGATTCATTAGACGCATAAAAGTACTAGGAGCATTAGTCAAACCAAAAGGCATAACCAACCACTCATATAAGCCAAGTTTTGTTTTGAAAGCAGTCTTCCATTCATCTCCTTCTTTAATCCTAATTTGGTGGTACCCACTACGTAAATCAATTTTTGAAAACACGCAGGAAGCACATAACTCATCAAGCATATCATCTAGTCTATGTATGGGATGTCGATACTTTACCGTAATGTTATTAATAGCTCGGCAATCGCAACACATCCGCATCGTTCCATCCTTCTTGGGTACGAGAAGTACAGGTACCGCACAAGGACTAAGACTCTCCTTCACGTACCCCTTGTCCAACAACTCGCCAATCTGCTTCTACAACTCCTTTGTTTCCTCCGGGTTGGTGCGGTAAGCCGGGCGATTTGGTAGCACAGCTCCAGGCACAAAGTCGATCTGATGCTCTATCCCTCGGATGGGTGGTAGACCTGGTGGTGTATCCTCCGGGAAAACATCATCGAACTCCTACAAAACAAACTGAATAGAAGGGGGTAGAGGGGGTAGATCGTTAGTAATAACCAAGCTCCCCTTCCACAACAACACGAACATCTGCCTCTTCTCATTCACCGCTTCTTTCACATCACTAGCCCTTGCAAGGTAGGCTCTGTGAAGCAAGGCATTCTCCTTTGTTTGTAAGGACTGCTCTTTAGTAGATGCCTTGTCTGCCTCCTTTTGTAGCTGCACTTGGTCCTCGTAAACTTGTTTAGGAGTGAGAGGAACAAGTGATACCTTTTTACCGTTGTACTCAAAAGAGTACTTGTTGGTGAAGCCGTCGTGTATGACTTTCCTATCAAACTGCCACGGTCGTCCCAACAAGATGTGACTCGCTTGCATAGGGATGACGTCACATAGCACCTCATCCTCGTACTTGCCAATGCGGAAAGGTACCTTCACTTGCTTGGTCACCCTAACGATACCGCAATCATTCAACCACTGCAGACGGTATGGCTTTGGATGCTTCACCTCTGGTAATTCCAATCTCTGAACCATGGTTGCACTTACCACGTTCGTACAACTCCCACCATCAATAATCACACTACACACCTTATCCCTCACATGGCATCTCGTGTGGAAAAGGTTCTCCCGCTGCTCCCTCTCCTCGAGCTGTGTATGTGCACTCAAGGCTCTCCTAGCTACAAACAGGTTACCCTCGATGGCTAGGATCTCCTCCTCATCCTCGGAATCCACTGTAGCTGTAGGTGTCGGTTCTTCGCCTTCACCATCAGTCACGACTTCTCCGTCGTCTCTCAAGATCATGAGTCGTCTGTTAGGACACTCACTCATAATGTGCCCAAATCCCTGACACTTGAAACACTTCTTGTCTCGGTTGCGACTATCAGGATTTGACGGCCTGACCTGAGTCGCTGAACTTGCACCCTCCGAACGACCCTTAAAGAAGGTCTTCTTCTCGTCTCGAGGTGGAACCTCTCTCTTCCATTGGTTCTCTTTAGGTGTAGAACTACTCAGACCTTGTGGTGATCTTCAAGAAGACTGAGTCGGCTTTGCACTGCTAAAACTGCCCCTCCTCTTGTGCTGATTCTCAATTTTGATCGCCATGTGAACCATGTCCTCTACTTCGACGTACGGTTGCAACTCCACGGCATTCCTAATCTCCCAATTCAGTCCAGCCAAGAACCGAGCCATGGTAGCTTCCCTATCCTCCTCAACGTTGGCCCGAATCATTGCCACCTCCATCTCCTTAAAGTACTCATCTACGCTCTTCGTTCCTTGTCGTAGATTCTGTAGCTTGATGTACAACTCCCGGTAGTAGTGAGAAGGTACAAATCTCTTTCGCATCACAGACTTCATCGCGGCCCATGTTTCAATAGGCTGCTCATAGTTCCTCCTCCTACTGGCAACCAGCTGATCCCACCAAACCAATGCATAGTCAGAAAATTCGATTGCCGCCAATTTCACCTTCTTGAGCTCTGAATAGTTGTGGCAGTCAAACATCATCTCGACCTTTCTCTCCCATTCAATGTACAACTCTGGATCGTTCTTCCCCATAAATGTGGGAACAGTCATCTTGATGGTGCTCAAATTTTTATCCATTTCTTCAGCCTCATCGTCTTCGGGGTTGGCATCCCTATTACGCCCATTCTGACGATGCTGTTCATTTCGACCGACGTTACGCCATGCTACTCTCCGATTCTCTGGGTTCTCTCTACGAGATTTTTCCTCCAGTGCAAGTAGTCGGTCATGTACCACATTCATCTCAGTGTGTAAGAGCCTTTCCATCCGCCTATAATTCTCATCCAACATGGCCTGAAATTGGGCGTTGTTATTAGATCCCTCAGCTGTCCCCTTATTTTTCGTATCTTCAGACATCCTACACAGAAAACGTTAGTAATAAAAGCAATAAAATAAAAAGAACCTCACCACCTCACAAACGCTCGTGTATCACACTCAAGATGAAATTCACTCAGCACTCGTGTTTCACTCAAGTATGGCTTTTTTCACTCTAATGTTCTCACCACTCTGCCTTTTACCACTCGTATTCTCTCTCCAATTAACGAACTCCTCGATCTACCAGACGAGAGCAGAACCGACAAAATCCCCAAAAACACACAATACGACGTAGAAAAGACAAAAATCGGAAAATATTGGAACGAAAAATACGATAGCACCAAATTGGCTCAAAACGATGCCGGAAAATTCAGGAATCACTCACAAAAATACGATAGCACCAATTTTTTTTTTAATTGCTGAGTATTCGACTCACTACCGGGAACGAGACTCTAAAAAAAAATTTCGCGAAAATCGGACTAGAAATAATTTTTATAGAATTTTTTTTTTTTTTTTAATTGCTGAGTATTCGACTCACTACCAGGAACGAGACTCTCAAAAAAAATTTCGCGAAAATCGGACTAGAAATAATTTTTATAGAATTTTTTTTTTAATTGCTGAGTATTCGACTCACTACCAGGAACGAGACTCTCAAAAAGAATTTCGCGAAAATCGGACTAGAAATAATTTTTATAGATTTTTTTTTTGTGCTTACGGATGAAAGAGATCCGATTCAGCAAGAAGAAAAGAAATACGGAAAGAAAGAAGAATCGAGGTCACGTAATCAGAAATTAGAAACCCTAGCCTGGGCTCTGATACTAGATGATACGTACCTCGTTGATGGATTGAGCGGAAAGAAGAAGAACGGATAAATTGGATACCTGGCGGATGATCCCAAACCTCTGAACCTGAAATCGTGAAATCAATTAAGGACGGAACCCTAACCCCCAACACGAGATCGATGCAGCAACTCGGAAATCGATGTATGAGACACGAACGAAGTATGTATGCTTCGCTGATTCGTCGGGTTGATCTCTTTTGGCACAATCGAAAAGAGAACGAAAAGAGAGAGAGAATAAACTCACAAATATATTAATAATCTTCAAATTTGTGTTCTAAACAAAGGGGTTCATAAGCCTTTATATAGGCTGACCTAGAAAGTAAAGGAAAAGGAAACAAAACATCAAAATTCGTCAAAAAGGGTCGCGACGCTGAAAATCTTGATTTCTAAACTCCGTGTCGGCCGACAAGAAACTGTGTCGGCCGACAGTTATCCTGCGTCCGCAGGAAATCCTTCGGTCGCGGTCTCATCCCGCTGTATAGCCAACCCTCTTTCTAAAGGTGTCGGCCGACAGGCCTTGGTGTCGGCCGACACCAAGCCAATTTCTGACCCGAACTTCGCGGCGTGCCCTCGGCACTCGTCTGACCTCCGTTCCAGCTTCATCTTCACGGTTCCAGCTTGAAACTCATCACCTTCAGTTGGTTCGGCCTCCTCGTATGTAATCAGGTTGATAAGGCTTGGCTTCTCCACATCACCGATGGGTTTCTTCAATAGCTCTTGCGCCCAGACTTTTTGGATCATCACCATCAATCTTGCCTTGAACTTCTTGGCTCTCGAGCGCGTCACTGGTCCAACTGGAACTTGTACCGGGTCTTGTATCATGGACGACTCTGGGGTTGCATCATTATGACACACACATTATGGTGGGGGTTACATGTGAAGTAAAAGGGGTATAATGAGCATGAAAATCAGATTTTCATGTCTCATTCTAACACCATCATCATCAGCCACGAAATTCACAAGAAAGAGTGAGAAGAGAGAGTGTTCTTGGAGAACCACTTCAAACAAGCAAGGTGTTTATCATCCGGGTTCGTGTGCAACACGTAGAGGCCGGGCCTTTTGTGCGGCTTCAACATCCGGACGATCTAAAGGAGTGACGAGGTCATTCACAAGGAGAGCTTCGAGAGGCTGATCCATTTGAGGTGGTTCAATCGACTCAACACCACCACAACGACTTCAACGAATCACTTCGTCACAAAAGTAAGTAATCGTTGAACCTTATATATATATATATATATTGGATGTGTATATATATATATGTTTATATGTGTTCTTATACACATTAAGTGTGCACTAAGATCATGGCATAGTAGATCTATTGCTTTACACGCTTCCGCACACACGGTATATCGATCAGATCGGTATATCGGTACCTTCAATTGGTATCAGAGCCTAGGGCTCGTGCACACTTTTGTGTAGGACACAAGAAGTTTAATCAACATAATTGGATTAATTTTTTAATTGTGATTATGTGATTAGATGTAAGGCCGGCCACCGTTAGTGGTCGGGGGAATGAATTCGTCGTTTTTTACGTTTCGATTGGCCATAGTCTTTTGAGGGATGCGTCCCTTGGAATCAATTGTAATAGATAGGTTTTTCTATTATATTTGTATTGTACTACTTGTAAGCGATGGACGTAGTCCATGGTTCGATGGAGGATCTCGGCTCTCTGGCGAAAACGAGAAGAAACGAAGCAAAACGAAGCAAAACGAAGCAAAACGGACAAAACCGGGCTGCTGGAGCCAAACGGCGGGCGCCGTTGTAGCTCCAGCGGGCGCTGTTTTGTTTCGGCGGGCGCCGTTTTGGAAACGGCGACCGCCGAAAGCCCTTTTTCTTGGCAGATTGTTCCCGGACCTTTCGGCGGGCGCCGTTTTGGAAACGGCGACCGCCGGTGGTGTTCAGCGACCGCTGGTTGTGAAACGGCGGGCGCTGTTCGTGGTTTTATGGGTACGGAATAGATTTGACCAAAATCGGAGGGCACGGAACTAAAACGGAGGGCGAGGACCAGTCCAGAAGATGTTCAAGGCTTTTGTTGTTATTTTAATCTTTTCGTTTGAGAGTTGTGAGGTTCTAGGGGCCTTTCGATTTCGTATTTATTTGCTTTGCTAGTTATAGGTTGTTTTATGTTATAAATGTTCAACTTACATATAAACAAACCTATGCATGCAAGTTCCCAAAAATAATGAGTATAATGTCTTGTCCAAAACGTCACACTCATGAAGCCCTCGATCATAAGTTGGTAGGTCCGCCTCAGCGGGGTACTACTTGTTATCTTGGGATAAGTGGGAGTAAGGGTTAGACCCTTACACGTGAGTTTGGTTTTCTCATCGATAGATCCACTGCAGGCGTGGCTATCGAGACATGAGATGAGAATGGGACTCTCATCGACCGAGAGTGACATTAGATGTCATTGACATGGGATGTCTACCTATCTTGGAGTTTCTTAAGTGCGGACTCAGTCGGCTTAAGGATTCGCAAGATGAGGGTCTTGGGATTGTTTTGTTTAAGGGAACAACGATATTAGATATCGATTGAACAAAATGTAACAAATAAGTAATTTTGATAGACAACCTTATTTGTTTACCGCTTTGTGGATGTTTACATACTTTAGTTATCTTTCTTTTGTAGTTTATGTTAAATATCAACTCAATTCAAGTTTGGTTCAATTCTTGATTGTGAAAAATTGAACAACACAAATTTTCTTGATTGACAACGTAATTTGAGGATGGTCCTCAAATACGAATACAAAGAGAATGTGTTAGATTACCAATTCCTATGATATCATTGAACAACTCAATAGCATGTTCGGGGAACATACTATGATTGAGCGGTTCGGTATAACCAGGGTCATCGCTTCAGCTAGGCTGGAAAAATGGAAATCTATGGAATCACATGTGCAACAAATGATTGGATTATTTGTTTCAAGTGACCGCCTAGATTTTTCCTATGATGATTATTTGGCAACCGATTTCATACTTCAATCTCATGATGGTTATAATGCCTTTAGGCTAAATTTTCCATATGAATGGTTTGAAGAAATCTCTTCGTGAGCTCCACGGGATGCTCAAGGCTGCTGAGCCGGCGATAGAGAAGGACCCTAATAGGGAAATTCTTATGATATGGGATATGGTATTCAAAAGAGCAGGGGCAAGAAGGCTACTAGGGTTCCTAGGGAATCTCAATGCGTCTTTGCAAAAGTGTTGGACACTACTTGCAAACATATAAAATTTCATATTTTATTCAATTTCAAAACAAATGCCTAATTTGTCTTTCATATGATGGATTCTAAGGTTATGATTATTTACACCTCGGGGAGTGATTTAATCCAAAACACTTAAGTTCATCAATGACACAAATTAGAGACTTTCGAGCCATTGGATGGCGTGAATCGATTGTCTGGTTGGCTCCCTCATATTTTATGAGAGATAGGGCTTCAATTGCATGATAATATCGCTGGTTAGAAAACTTCGATTTTTCACTTACGATTTATCACGTTTTGACATTGAGATAATTTTGAATAGGAAATTTGAATGAGACTCAATTATTGGGAATAATTGAATTTGCCCAAAGTTCAAAGAAGATGTGAAGAACGGGGTTGCTTCATCTTCAAGTATTAATGATATAGACATTAAACTTCACAAATTCTACTTCTTGGGTATTTGATGCCAAATGTGGTTCTCACATTTTTATGTGGAGGAACTACATAGAAGTATAAGTTTGGTGAATAGAGATGTCGATCTACGGGCAAGAAATGGAGCGAAGGTCGCTGCATTAGCCGTATGATCATATGATGTTGTTTTGCCTTAGGGCCTTGTTTTAGTATTATAACTATGTAATTTCGTACCTTCAATAAACAATGAATATTGGTTCAGTATTGGATACTGATGGATTAGTTATTCACTATTAAATAGTTTGGTAACTATTTTAATTGTGAATTATTCTTTGTTTTGGTACGATTATTATATTGTTTATGTATACTTTAAACTTGACAAATCATATATAACATTAACACTAAAGGCCGAATCGAATAAGTCTCAATGAGACATAACTATAACATTGTTGATTAGGTCAAATCATCATCTAAATATGTAACGAAGCTTCTTTTAGAATGCATTCTAGAATCATTTGACTTGGAATCATTTGATACATGTGGATGATGTGTGATGGACAAGATAACAATGTCATCTTTCTTGGAGAAAGGAGAACATGTGAGTGATTTATTAGGGATGATCCATACTGATGTATGTGGAACCTATCGGTTCACAAGCACATGAAGGTTATGTTTCGGAAAAGAGAAAACAAACTATATTAGATATAGTTCGACCATTCGATGAGAGGTCTAAATGAACTACTGGTCTCTTTTGGGAACACACAATTCTAGACTTCAACTTATACACTGAATAGGACACCGTCAAAAGCTGTTGATAAGACACCATACGAGGTATGGAAAGGGAAGGTCCCTAACTTGTCTTATATCAAGGTTTGGGGATGTGAAGTTTATGTGAAGAGAAATATCTCTACAAAGCTTGAACCTAAATCGGATAAATGTTTCTTTGTGGGTTATCCAAAAGAAACACGAGGGTACCACTTTTACAACCAATCTGAGAACAAAGTCTTTGTTGCTCGAGATGGTGTATTTCTTGAAAAGGAATATCTTTCCAATAAAGTAAGTGGGAGCTCAGTTGAATTGAACGAGGTTCAAGAAGATCAAACTAAGATGGACACTCAAGAACAAGTCGAGAGTGCTCCAGTGGTTTTGGAAAACACACCTAACCCTCGAAGGTCCGGAAGGATTAGAACTCAACCTGACAGATACTTAGGTATTCTGACAAACGAGAACTATGAAGTCATGCTTTTAGAAAGTAATGAACCTTCGACCTATATCCAAGCTGTGACGAGTCCAAATTCCGAGAAATGGCAGGGTGCCATGAAATCCGAAAATGGAATCAATGTCTGAAACTCAAGTTTGGAACTTGGTCGATTTGCCTAAATGGGCTAGGCCCATTGGATGCAAATGGATTTACAAAATAAAACAGACATGAATGGAAAACATAGTGTTTTCAATGCAAAGTTGGTGGCAAAAGGAGTTAATCAAATTCACGGGGTGGATTATAATGAAACTTTTTCACCAGTTGCTATGATTAAATCCATTCGGATTCTCTTAGCCATTGTAGCTCATTATGATTATGAGATATGGAAAATGGATGTTAAAACAGCCTTCTTGAATAGGATTCTAGAAGAGGATGTGTTTATGACACAACCAGAGGGTTTTATCGATCCTAATCAGGCTGAGAGAGTATGCAAGCTTAATAGATCCATCTATGGATTAAAGCAAGCATCTCGGAGCTGGAATCTTCGGTTCGATGAATCCATACAAGAGTTTGGATTTCAAAAGAACATGGAAGACTCTTGTGTTTACAAGAAGGTCAGTGGGAGTTACGTTGTATTCATTGTGTTGTATGTCGATGACATACTCCTTATTGGAAACAATGTTTCTATGCTTAATTCTATTAAAGAATGGCTTGGAAATTGTTTTTCAATGAAGGATCTTGGAGAAGCACAGTACATATTGGGCATCAAGATCTGTCGGAACAGATCGAAAAGGATGTTTGGACTTAGTAAAGCGACCTATTTTGAAAAGGTGCTTGATAAGTTCAGAATGAAAGACGCCAAAAAGGGTCTCATTCCAATTACTCATGGCACATCTCTTAGCAAGATTCAAGGCCCTACAGGGATTGATAAGCAAAAGAGGATGGAAAACATTCCTTATGCTTCGGCAATAGGGTCTATAATGTACGCCATGATATGTACATGACCAGACGTATCGTATGCTTTGAACATGATGTGTCAGTTTCAAGGAAACCCAGGTGAGGCGCGTTAGACTGCGACCAGGAATATTCCTATGTACCTTAGATGGACAAAAGAATATTTTGTTGTCTTTGGAAGACAAAAAGAGTTGATGTTAACAAGCTATTTTGATGCAAAATTCATAACGGGCTAAGATAATTTCCGATTTTTAATCAGGTTATATCTTTTGTCTAGATAGAGGTGAAATTTTCTGGAATAGTTCCATGCAATGCAATAGCTGATAAAACTACAAAAGCTGAGTACAGCACTGTTGGAAATCGATATCCCGGAATTAATAAATTTAAATAAATAAATTATCTAATTAATTCCGACCGAAATCCTTCGAATATCCGGATTGTCAAAATTGCGGAACCGACAACCCAATCGAATAAACCCTTCGCCGGAAATCACCGCGAACCACCACACGAGCCGGAGCCCGGCCGAACACACATCCTCGGGGAAGCCCCCGCTTGCGCGCCCTAGCCGAGCCCCCGTACGGGGCTCGCGATCGCGGTGGGCGATCGCATGGGGTTGCGCGTGCAACCCCCGGGGCTGATCATGGCAGCCCCCGGCGGTGAGTCCGGCGACTCACCGCCACCGCATGTGGAGGCGCGGTCCGCCCAGCGGACCGCGATCGGACCAGCCCCGCGGCTGCCCGGCGATCGAGCCCAGCTCGATCGCATGCCCCGGCGTCCAGCCGGGGCTCCTCCCGTGTGCGCGCCGGCGATCGTGCCCTAGGGCCGATCGCCACCCTCGGCCTAGCCGAGGGGTTTTGCTCTCGATCCCGGTGGGGCTCGCTTGACCGCCCGCGGTCCGGTGATCTTCGATCACCACCGCGCGGTCAAACCCCATCCCCGGGTTCGTCCCTCGGATCTTGGTTCATGATATTTTTACGATAATGAAACGATAAAATCATAAAGAGGGTTTTACGATTTACCTCGTTCTCGTTGTTCGGAAAAACGTAGAACTCAATTTGATGACCTTTGAGATCTTCCGACGTATTCCTTGCACTAGCTCGGACGTCGTGTGGGCGACGATCTACCGAACTCCATGGATCCTCCTCTCTACTTTCTCTCTTCTAGAATTGTGATCTTCAAGTTATTAGAATAGAGAAGACCATGTAGTGCTTTTATAGGCTACGTAGGGGATCTTAAGGAGGTGGAATATTGGGCTTCCAATATTGAAGATTAAATTGAGCCCAATGCTCAAGTGCATTAATCCTTATCAATATTAATTAATTCTATTTTCCACTATATAAAATTAATTGCACTCCCAATATTAAACCATATTATATCAAATAATATTTCTCCGGTAGTATTATTTATTCCGTGTATTTAAGATATAAATATCCATGAATAAAATTAATTTATTGCTAATTAATTTATTCATCTCTTATATCCGAGACTAGTACCATTCAACCTTAATTATTATGCGGAACGAATCCACCTGCAGGGTTTACATAATAATTCCTTATGAACTCATCTCGGGGATATTATCAACCCTTCCGGGATACACTTTCCCGTCAAGTATTCACGGCATGTCATATATAAAATATAGTGACCCAACTTAACCGGTAATTAACCCAATAATTAAATCGGTTAATTCCTTTGGTAAATCAAAGTCACTTATATTGAATATACACACCTGCAATAGTTTCGGGGATTAAGAATAAAATACATTGAGACTCGAATCGATTATCGCCGGCAATCCTAATCGATGAATCTCAACGATCCGCTCAATACACCAAGTGTATAAGTGTGATAAAATAATTAAGACAAATTATTTTCTCTCTCACACAACGACTATACCGATGGATTGGTCCGTGTCCATCTAGGTCGTGAGCTACTGTTTGATTAAATACGAGTAACCGATAGTATGATCTTCTGTGTGGGGCCCGACACACCATACTAACTACAACGTATAAAATCCAGGACTATGATTTGCATATATTTAATTATAAATAATTAAACGCAAATAATTGTTTATTTAATTAAATAGATTAATGGCAATGGATCGTGAGTTTCCGTTACTTAAATCTAGACATTAAGTACACAACTCCAACAATCTCCCACTTGTACTAAGGTCTAGTCATTTCCTCCAAACTCCCGACTCCCATGCTCATCACGTGCTTAAGTTGTACTTCCAAGAAGTACTATGTGAATGAGCACTCTAGGTTGCCGCTCTGAAGTTATCTTGGTGACTACAACGTCGTCTCCCTCGACGATGACTCGTATCAGGTGGTACTTGCACTATGTGTTATCTTACACTTATGGACTTGTGATCTTACCATTTGCCATCGCACCGCTATACACATAGCCTTTTGGCAAATTAAGAATCACCTCTAAGTCCCAGAGATTATCCCGGAGTTATACCAAAACTTCCGCTGCCTCTGAGGCCGCTATTTGGTTACCCATGGCAGAGTCCGAAAAGCATCGTGCTTATCACTCTTCCATATTAAAACTCCTTCTCCTTCAATAGTGAAACACATAGCCTGATATCGACTTACACTGGTCCTCATTCGATTAGAAATCTAAGAGAATGTAATCCAAAGGAAAAGCTTGTTTGCTCCGTAATCCAGAACATAGTTTCCAGTACTTCGAAAGTACTTAAAATGTTCATTACAGCAGTCAAGTATTCCTTTCCAGGATTACCTTGATATCCTCCCACTATGCTAACCGCATAGCCGATATCAGGTTCTTGTTTTCAACAATGCATTTATTAAGCTTTCCACGCTCAAAGTGTAGGAAACTGCTTTCATTGCTTCTATCTCCTTTTGTGTTCCCAAAACACATTTCCTTAGATAGATGCATTCCGTATCTGAAAGGTAACGAACCTTTCTCGGAATCTTGCATGTTAAAACGAACCATAATCGTACAAGATATCTAGAGAAGTACAATGTCCTTTTCTTGAGATCCTAGATCTTAAGAACATGCTCTAACTTCTTCTTTATCTCATAAATTGATTTTTCTAGACAACCATCATTTTACGTCTGACAACATCTTTACATTGTTACCAATGATAAAATGTTATCTACATAAAACCTCCGAGAAACACCACCTTGTTTCCATCACATTTCCCATACACACGATTCGTCAATGCCTTTTGATGAATCCATCAAATGGACTATCTCATCAATGCGCAAGTTCCACGAACTCTAGCTTTGCTACAATCCATAAATGGATCAACTAAGCTTGTACTCTAAATGGTCTCGCCTCTTAGCAATAATCCTTATTGCTCTCCAAGAAGGCACATTTAGATCTAGTACTGCCTTCATGTAGTTCTAGGGATCGATTTCATGTATACTAGGTCCAGAGTTCAAAGACTCTCCTAGTCTTATGAATATCTCCGGTTGTCCCACAACCTCCCACTACAATGGCATTCCGGTGTATAAATAGTGATAACAGTAGGTGCAGTCAGTGGTGTACCGCTACTTGGTTTGGCTGGTTCTAAGTCTTAATCTTTCTCTCTCATTTCAAAGTATTACGTCACCTTGGGCTTGTGGTTCATCATATAGTCTTTCTCTAAGAACCGGGCGTTAGAACTTATAACGTCCTTCTGGTTCATAGTACTATTGAACACACATCTTTTGTTCTTCTAGGATATTCTACAACCGCATTTGAATGCGCCGTTGTTTCCAGACATATCCATAGAACATAGGTAGTTCCGTATAACTCATGCTTTTACTATTTCTATAAGAGTTCCATTTCTTGTTTATGACACACCATTTCTACACAACAGTGTATGGTGTAGTCATTTGGGATCAAATCCCAATCTCTGATTAGTATGCCATGCATTCCTCAGACAGATACTTGCCTCCGCGATCAAATCGCAGGCTACAAATGGATATACCTCGATGGTTCTCCACAATTGCTTAGTGTCCATTGACTTGTCAAAACACTTACTTTTGTGGCACATCAGGTATTCTAATCCATTTCTCGAGTAATCATCAAATGAAGCACTCGTACCTTATTGTCTGAGTAGACATAGGTCTGCATACATCAGAGTCAATCGATTCTAATACTTGTCCGGATCTTATATCTTATATCCATAAAGGATTCCTTAGTCATGTTATCTTCCAAATAAGATTCTTAGGTCGGAAGGTCCACTCCTTCAACTTAATTGATCAAATATCAATTTTCGACCTTGAACTTCTTATTTGAATAAACATGATTCAGCATAAGAATCCACAAGTATAATTGATAAAGAAATCTCTTATTAGTGAAACGAGTTTTTACTACGGTTCGTTGCATTGTGGTGGACTCAGGATCCATCATTTATATATTGCTAGCCAATGTACCAGAATAGATAATATCATTATTTCTTCTTATAACCATCAAATGATTAAAAGAAATAAAATATCCATTTATTAGAAATCCAGAACAAAGTTCTTTCTAATATGAAAGGTACATAAAAGCAATAACCCAAAATGAAATCCTATAAAATGTCCTCCACTGCAACTGCTGCCTCCTCTACAGCATTGCCCATGTAGACTACGATTTCTTCTTTTCCAAGTCGTCGGGTTTCCTGGAACCCTTGCATTTAAAATGCACATACCGTCAGTGGTTCCATATCTACACACCAGGTTCCGGTAGATAATACCACTGACTATGTTTTACGACTAAAGAAAATTTCGTACTTTCTTTGAGAGGATAATCAGACTTCCAGTACCCAGACTGTTTGTATCGAGAATACTTGCCTATTGGCTTTCTCGTCCCATCTCGTGGTTCATGTAACTTAGAACCACTGGGTTTCTTTGCTTTCTTTTCCTTCCCCCCGATTCATGCCTTCAGGTTTGAAACCTTTGGCATTGGCTACAAGAGCTTGCGATTTCCGTTTCAACTCGTCTAAAAGGTCAATCATCTCAAAAACGTGTTTAAGCGTTTCCTCGAAGCGACTGGCCTTTATGAGTATCCTCATCGCTTCTTGTCTAGCCGCCTATATCAATAGGCTCGGAAGGACAAAGCTCATTGAGTACAACCTTGTACTCTTTAACAGTCCGGGCAATGTCTAGATCTCTATTCCAATCAGTACATTTAGGGACCAATGAGTTTAAATCCTTACGTATCACATAAAGTGGGTTCAAAGCCATTTCCTAATCTATGAGCACATATAACAACAAACAATCGATTTAATCTCCGATATTATCTCCCTCAAATAATATCATTAAACCACTAATCACCTCTAAAATCCCATCAGATAAGGCAAGCCACGTTCGTGTGGACGTTTACCTATCCAAATGATTTAGCAATTAGATTTGCTTCGGTCGTACATCAATTATAGCGTTACTTCGTTGGGAAGAATACTATAAAGCGTACCTAAGTGTAAACCATTACTCAGTATCTAAGAAGATTGTTTGGGACACGTATATTCACCGCAAGCCACGTTCGTGTGGACGTTTACGTTAACATACGCTCTTTTACTCCCTTCTATAACTGTCTACATCAATCGTTCCAAAATCCCATTCAATGTAGCAAGCCACGTTCGTGTGGACGTTTACTACACCAAAAGACTTTTACAATTGACTCCCAATTACTTGAATCATTTAATCTTGTAAATCAAGACGCGGAGAATCATAAGTGAAACTCGAAGTTTCTAACCAGTGATTCACCATGCGAACGACCCTATCTCTCATAAATGAGGGAGCCGAGCAGACAATCGATCCACCTTCAAAAGATGGTACGACTACCTCTAATTTGTGTCCTCGACATGACCAAGTGGCTTTGGCTCCATTCCACTCCCCGGGGTGAGAATGAGTCGACTTGAAATCAGTTTTGGAAAGACAAATTAGGCATTGTTTGATAGACTTAATCAATGTTTCTCGTAAGAGGAATTACAAGAATTCTCCTCCAATGACTTATCTATACGAACTTCAAAAGTCCATAAAAGTCACCAAGAGAACAGCAATGGAGACCATGGATATGTTTCCATACCCTCTCCCACTTAGCTTTTTATAACAAAGGGATACGCTATCTAATGCATAATTAAATACACATAAGCATGCATACATGAAATAAAGCACATAGAATATTATCACATAATCAAAATAATACTAGAATATTATTTTCCGACTATTATGGCTTTATCGCATCTCCGTACGCATCTTCTAGTCTTTAGTCTTCGTTCTTGAATGCTCCATGTGACGGGAATATTAATTCCAATATTTAAATCTATTTATTTTTAATAAATCCAAAAGTTACTTAATTCGAAAAGTAAGTCCATCGAATGAATCAAAAATAAAATTAAATATTATTAATATTTTTATTTATTTATTTTCCTATCTAATTCTATTAAATCTCTAGAATAATCTATCCAAGACCCACTTGGAATATTCTAGAAGACTTTTATAATAGAATAAGGAAATAAAATAAATTAGGACTCTTCTACTTTCCAAAATTAATTAATTTCTATGTCCATGAAAATTCCCATAAAATAGGAATAATCAAATAGGAAATAAATTAATTTAATAATTAATTATTTTCCTTTCTAATTCCATTAAATCTCTAGAATCCTATTCCAAGTAGAACTTAGAATATTCTAGAAGACTTCCATAATAGAATAAGGAAATAAATTAATTCCAATTAATTCTTTTCCTATTTCCATGAGAATTCCCAAAAATAGGAATACTCAAAATAGGAAAACCGAATCAATTAGGAAAGTGAATCTAGGTAGGAGAACACGAGATCACGAGGACCCCGCGTCCCCCACCATCGATCGCCGGCCGGGGAGGAGCGCCGCCGCCACCTCAGCCCACGCGCCACCACCACCGGTGGCCGGCGTGGCCGAGGGTTCCCGCGGGCAGCCCCCACGCCCCCCTTCGATCGATCCTCATGGGATCGATCATCATGATCGATCCCCGGTCCTCCCTCTCTTCGTCTCCTCCGTCACACTTTTCCGATCGTCGTTTCGTCATCGATCCAACGTAAATAAATTACAAATTTATTACTACGCTCTCCGGTATCGATTCTCTACATGAAATCGACCTCATACAATTTCCGGAAAAATAAGAACAAGCATTCACCACACAAGAACAAATATTGACATCACTGAGAGTTTAATAATCAAGAACATTATTATGAAATTAATTAATAAAATTAAATCTAGCCATAATAATCGGAAACCCTGCAAGGTAGAACAATTTATCGAAAAATATCATGAACTAAAACCAACTCTCTGATACCAATTGTTGGAAATCGATATCCCGGAATTAATAAATTTAAATAAATAAATTATCTAATTAATTCCGACCGAAATCCTTCGAATATCCGGATGGTCAAAATTGCGGAACCGACAACCCAATCGAATAAACCCTTCGCCGGAAATCACCGCGAACCACCACACGAGCCGGAGCCCGGCCGAACACACATCCGCGGGGAAGCCCCCGCTTGCGCGCCCTAGCCGAGCCCCCATACGGGGCTCGCGTTCGCGGTGGGCGATCGCATGGGGTTGTGCGTGCAACCCCCGGGGCTGCTCATGGCAGCCCCCGGCGGTGAGTCCGGCGACTCACCGCCACCGCATGTGGAGGCGCGGTCCGCCCAGCGGACCGCGATCGGACCAGCCCCGCGGCTGCCCGGCGATCGTAGCCCAGCTCGATCGCATGCCCCGGCGTCCAGCCTGGGCTCCTCCCGTGTGCGCGCCGGCGATCGTGCCCTAGGGCCGATCGCCACCCTCGGCCTAGCCGAGGGGTTTTGCTCTCGATCCCGGTGGGGCTCGCTTGACCGCCCGCGGTCCAGTGATCTTTGATCACCACCGCGCGGTCAAACCCCATCCCCGGGTTCGTCCCTCGGATCTTGGTTAATGATATTTTTACGATAATTAAACGATAAAATCATAAAGAGGGTTTTACGATTTACCTCGTTCTCGTTGTTCGGAAAAACGTAGAACTCAATTTGATGACCTTTGAGATCTTCCGACGTATTCCTTGCACTAGCTCGGACGTCGTGTGGGCGACGATCTACCGAACTCCATGGATCCTCCTCTCTACTTTCTCTCTTCTAGAATTGTGATCTTCAAGTTATTAGAATAGAGAAGACCATGTAGTGCTTTTATAGGCTACGTAGGGGATCTTAAGGAGGTGGAATATTGGGCTTCCAATATTGAAGATTAAATTGAGCCCAATGCTCAAGTCCATTAATCCTTATCAATATTAATTAATTCTATTTTCCACTATATAAAATTAATTGCACTCCCAATATTAAACCATATTATATCAAATAATATTTCTCCGGTAGTATTATTTATTCCGTGTATTTAAGATATAAATATCCATGAATAAAATTAATTTATTGCTAATTAATTTATTCATCTCTTATATCCGAGACTAGTACCATTCAACCTTAATTATTATGCGGAACGAATCCACCTGCAGGGTTTACATAATAATTCCTTATGAACTCATCTCGGGGATATTATCAACCCTTCCGGGATACAGTTTCCCGTCAAGTATTCACGGCATGTCATATATAAAATATAGTGACCCAACTTAACCGGTAATTAACCCAATAATTAAATCGGTTAATTCCTTTGGTAAATCAAAGTCACTTATATTGAATATACACACCCGCAATAGTTTCGGGGATTAAGAATA
The DNA here is from genome assembly GCA_954870475.1 of Euphrasia confusa. Classification (NCBI taxonomy): domain Eukaryota; kingdom Viridiplantae; phylum Streptophyta; class Magnoliopsida; order Lamiales; family Orobanchaceae; genus Euphrasia; species Euphrasia confusa. The sequence goes on from OX940966.1 coordinate 21,914,313, forward strand.
AAATACATTGAGACTCGAATCGATTATCGCCGGCAATCCTAATCAATGAATCTCAACGATCCGCTCAATACACCAAGTGTACAAGTGTGATAAAATAATTAAGACAAATTATTTTCTCTCTCACACAACGACTATACCGATGGATTGGTCCGTGTCCATCTAGGTCGTGAGCTACTGTTTGATTAAATACGAGTAACCGATAGTATGATCTTCTGTGTGGGGCCCGACACACCATACTAACTACAACGTATAAAATCCAGGACTATGATTTGCATATATTTAATTATAAATAATTAAACGCAAATAATTGTTTATTTAATTAAATAGATTAATGGCAATGGATCGTGAGTTTTCGTTACTTAAATCTAGACATTAAGTACACAACTCCAACAAGCACTGCATTGGATGCAGTGATGTATAATAGTAGGTGGCGTAACTAGCTCGGCCCATCCGATAAGTTCTCTATTTATAGTAGAGCTATCGCGCAAGCCAATGAGCCTAGAGAGCACCACAAATCTAAAACTAGTGCTCAGGAAGTTCCACATTAATCTAGGAGATGATTTTGTGGAGACATCGAGATAATAAAGTTGCAACTCTTGGAATTGTTGCAAACCCATTTTATAAAACCTCTCCAGCAGTTTAAGCTTGAGGCTTTCACGACTGCAATAGAGATCAGACATCTTAGAGATGGGTTGTGATTTCTATTACTGTATTAGATACTTTTGGAGAATTGGTAAACATTCACTCATATGTATAATACATAATTCTTCATATAAATATGGTTTAATTTATATGAATTGTCCAAATGATTAAGTTATATCAATTGGGTTATGAGGTCGACTTACCGCATAATGAAGTCCCAATGGTTGAACTAATATACTTGAATCATATAGCTGTTCCTGGTTCGTATAATCGAGTACGGACAAACCAATAATACAAAGAACTAGATTGTAATGTTTACTATAGCGCCGCTTCATGGGCTAGTGATGTGGGACATCAAGTACAATTACATAGATATTAGCTGGGAGCTAATGATCGAACAGACCCGACTGGAATAGTATTTAAGATTTCGAGTCATAATACTATTTCATTGACTGTCGAGCAATTTCCTCTGACCTGAGTAGTCCAGAGTGATTCCATTGTGAAATGGTGTACTTTGATACAAGTAAACGCCTTTCGTAAAAGGAGGTTATAAAACTTGTTATTGGGTATATCAGGAAGCAAGTGGGAGAGCTTGGATTGACAAGATGGGATTGTCCTCCATTTTATAATGGGATACATGTCTTACAGGCCACTTGGAAAGTCGAGACTGTGGAAAATACATGGCCACGTCCAGATTCGTATCATAGTGATAAATCTGGTTTTACAGTCTGTCTCAAAGTCCAAGAAAGGTTTGAACCGATTGAGGATGACTCGAGTCTTGCCTCAAGTTCAAATTTAGACATAAAGTGACAACAGGAAATTGACAGCACACTGGCTCTGAAGGCCAAGTGGGAGATTGTTGGGATATGTCCTTCGATCCTACGTGTGCAATCGATAAATTCATAAGGTCGTCTATGGATGTTAAATGATTATTTGATAATATTAATTGTTGGGAACAATATAATATTGATCGATAAAATCATACCTACAGGGTCACACACGAGCTCGATATTGATATACATTGCTTAATAAATATATTGATTTAGAATCAATATTTACGTGGGTTTTCACATGCATGGGATGCATGGCTTGCATGGAATGCATGTCACATAGTGTGACATGGCATGCCACACAAGCCAATGGGACCACATATCATGATTTGGCATGATTATGTGGAGGTGAACTTTGAACTTCACCATAACACCCCATTATGTGTGGTTATGACACACACATTATGGTGGGGGTTACATGTGAAGTAAAAGGGGTATAATGAGCATGAAAATCAGATTTTCATGTCTCATTCTAACACCATCATCATCAGCCACGAAATTCACAAGAAAGAGTGAGAAGAGAGAGTGTTCTTGGAGAACCACTTCAAACAAGCAAGGTGTTTATCATCCGGGTTCGTGTGCAACACGTAGAGGCCGGGCCTTTTGTGCGGCTTCAACATCCGGACGATTATGTTTCATTAATGGCGATCTTCAAGAACTATGAACTGAATCATGAAGATCGTGAAACTCACGGGAAATCACGTTCACGAAGCGACGAGAGAAATATTGCCTACACCGTGGCAGAGCCCGACGACAGAGAACAAGGAAATAGTTCTCAAGGCAGCAGTCCCACCTCTACCAATGAACTAACCGACGAAGAGATCTACGAGCTACTTGGATCTGATGGTGGAGATGACCAATTTGCATTCCTCGCCCGGAAAATGGATGTTGTACTTGTTCGCTCGCTGAAGAAGCCGTACGATCCCCGATGTAGGAAGTTCCCGGCAAGGTCACCACAAACTCAAGATCGACGACTTGTGATCCGTCAACCAAGCACGGGATCAACCTCAAGTTCAAGTCCAAATTCAAAGGACTGGTCGAGGATCAAGTGCCACGTATGTCAAGGGATTGGACACTACTCAACCGAATGCCCTTCAAAAGATCGAGGCATTGGAATTTTGAATTCCATGGTTGCGCAAGAAGATATGGAACAATATTGCCTTGAAGACTCAACCACTGCGCTTACTGCTCAACTCGAAGGCACAACCCTATCTGACGCTGAAGATGACAGTCCATCCAATACTACTGCACGACGGCATGTTGCATTTTTCGCCTCTGCCGCAGAGAAAACAGAAACTCCTGCCGCAGAGAACTGCCTGTGCCTCACTGCCTCAGTCAATGGTTATGAATCTGAAGAGGAGACCATTCCCATTGATATTTTCATCGAGCTCAAAGAAAGTTTCGATGAGCTACGCATGGAATTTGCTCGGCAGACCAAGATGATGAAGATGCTTACTTCAACCAAAGCCGGATATGAAGAAAAAGTGAAGAAGCAGGCCATGGCAATTGAACAAATGCTCGTAGAAAAGAACACCTTTGAAGAACGATTGAAGAAACTTGATGTCCAACTCACCAGAAAGGATATGGAGGCCGAACAACTAAAAATTGACTTTAATCGTGTAAATGGAAAACTTGAAGTTGCTAATAATACTTTTTTAAAACTCAACACGGCAACATCAAAATTAGATGCTGTAATGAGCATATATCATGTTGAACGGCAAGGCCTAGGACATCAAAAAGTTGTAGATGCCGTTTTTCCAAAGAAAAACTCAATGGACATGGCATTTGTCAAGGCATCAAGTGACGATTCAACAACTGCCGCACAATCCTCAACTCCAAAAAGGGATGAACAAACCAAAGGCAAGGCCGCTGCCCCAGCAAGAGACTGCCGCAGGAGGCCGAAGCAAAGGAAGGCACCATCAGGCAGGATGAAGACAAGGAAACCCCTGCCTAAGCAACATTTTAAGTCAAAGAGACGATATGTTTGCCACTACGTCCTAGTACCTGGTCATATTCGACCGTTTTGTTGGAGACGTGAAGAAGATCAAGCAAGAGGATATTACTTTCACTCCAACACTGGACCACGGCATCCCAAATACTTCTCACATTCTCTGTCCTCGCGACACCTTATCAAAAACAAGGCAGCAATTATACGCAAATGGGTGCCCAAAACTAAACTCTCTACGAATGTTTGTTTTACAGGTCCCTCCGATGACTCCTCTGCCGCATCAAATGCCATCCAAAGTGCCGAAACATGCAATGTCATTTTCACTGCCCTCAAAGCTACCAAGGATGATAAATGGTACTTCGATAGTGGATGCTCGCGGCAAATGACCGGAAATAGTGATCACCTCATCGACTACAAAGCTTTTCACGGAGGAGAGGTCACGTTTGGAGGAGGGTCCAGTGGTTCAATTGTTGGCCGAGGCACTTTAAATGTGAAAGGGCTGCCAAAGCTACAACAAGTGCTTCATGTTGAAGGCCTCATCACAAACCTCATAAGCATAAGTCAACTATGCGATGAAGGCATGAATGTAAAGTTTACTCACCAAATGTGTGAAGTGTTTGATAGTGCAGGGAACCCACTCATTCAGGGGGAGCGTTCCAAGGCAAACAACTGCTACTCCATTGGAGAAACATGCCTCTCTGCACAAGTCAAAGATGACATAGACCTATGGCATCAAAAACTTGGACACACAAGTCTTGGGAATTTAGAGCGTCTAATCAAGCTCAATGCTGTTCGTGGACTTCTAGCTCTCCCAAAAATCCAGAAGACAACATGTGGACATTGGAAACAAGGAAAAATGACTCGTACAAGTCATCCAGCAATACCTGCCGCAGGACAGACTGATGCCTCTGCCGCAGGACCTGCCAACTCCAAGGCAGAACTGTATCAAAAGCAAACCAAATGCTTTGATCTCCTCCACATGGATTTAATGGGAACAATCGAGACTAGGAGCTGTTGGAGTTGTGTACTTAATGTCTAGATTTAAGTGACAGAAACTCACGATCCATTGCCATTAATCTATTTAACTAAATGAACAATTGTTTGCGTTTAATTATTTATAATTAAATATATGCAAAACATAGTCCTGGATTCTATACGTTGTAGTTAGTATGGTGTGTCGGGCCCCACACAGAAGATCATACTATCGGTTACTCGTATTTAATCGAACAGTTGCTCACGACCTAGATGGACACGGACCAATCCATCGGTATAGTCGTTGTGTGAGAGAGAAAATAATTTGTCTTAATTATTTTATCACACTTGTACACTTGGTGTATTGAGCGGATCTGCTTGAGGTTCATCGATTAGGATTGCCGGCGATAATCGATTCGAGTCTCAGTGTATTTTATTCTTAATCCCCGATATTATTGCGGGTGTGTATATTTAATATAAGTGACTTTGATTTACCAAAGGAATTAACCGATTTAATTATTGGGTTAATTACCGGTTAAGTTGGGTCACTATATTTTATATATGACATGCCGTGAATACTTGACGGGAAAGTGTATCCCGGAAGGGTTGATAATATCCCCGAGATGAGTTCATAAGGAATTATTATGTAAACCCTGCAGGTGGATTGAATCCGCATAATAATTAAGGTTGAATGGTACTAGTCTCGGATATAAGAGATGAATAAATTAATTAGCAATAAATTAATTTTATTCATGGATATTTATATCTTAAATACACGGAATAAATAATACTACCGGAGAAATATTATTTGATATAATATGGTTTAATATTGGGAGTGCAATTAATTTTATATAGTGGAAAATAGAATTAATTAATAATAGTAAGGATTAATAGATTTGGGCTTGGGCTCAATTTAATCACTATTATTGGAAGCCCAATATTCCACCTCCTTAAGATCCCCTACGTAGCCTATAAAAGCACTACATGGTCTTCACAATTAGACAAGACAAGATAATCATACTTGATTAGTCTAGAGAGTTCGTGAAGGAGATCCATGGAGTTCGGTAGATCGTCGCCCACACGACGTCCGGGCTAGTGCAAGGAATACGTCGGAAGATCTCAAGGTCATCGATTGATCTCGTTTCTCCGAACAACGAATCGAAGGTAAAATCGTAAACACCCTTTATGATTTTAATCGATTATTATTGAAAATACCGTAGAACCAAGATCCGAGGACGAACCCCGGACGAGGATCGAACCGGGCGGTGGTGGACGAACCACCGGACCGCCGGCGGTTCAAGGATCCCCGTGGGGATCGAACCAAACACGCCCCGGCTGAACCGGGGGCGTGCGCATCGAAGGACCCCAGCCCACGGCTGGGGGTGCGATCGAACCAAGGGTTCGATCGCTGGGGTGGCGGGCTGGCGCCGCCGCGGCTCGTGGGACGAGCCGCCCCCTCCTGTGCGAACGGCGAGTCGCCAGACTCGCCGTAGGGTTGCTGTGATGCAACCCAGCGATCGCAAGATGCGATCGCATGAAACCCTAGCCGCGAGGGCTCGGCTGGGCGCGCGTGCATGGCTTCGGCCATGTCGTGCGTTCGGTCTTGCTCCGGCGCGTGCGATGGTGTTCATGTGATCTCCGGCGAAAGGTTTTTCGATTGGATTGTCGGTTCCACAATTTAGACAATCCGGATATTCGAAGGATTTCGGTCGGAATTAATTAGATAATTATTTTTAATTAATTTATTAATTCCGGGATATCGAATTCCAACAATTGGTATCAGAGCGTGGTTTACGTTCGCGGGATTTTCGATAAAATTGTTCTACCTTGCAGGGTTTCCGACTATTATGGCTAGATATAATTTATTCGTTAATTATTGTCATAATATGTTTTGATTAAACTCTCGGACATGTCGAGATTCGTTTTATGTGTGGTGAATGCTTGTAATAGTAAAAATTCGGGGGTTGACCGAATTTAGGATTTATTATTGCGTTCTACTTTTTCCGGAAATTGTATAGGGTCGATTTCATGTATAGAATCGATACCGGATAATTGTAATTTAAATTCTTGTAATTTATTTACGTTGGTTCGATGCCGAAACGACCGCCGGAGAAGACGTGTGACGAAGAAGACGAAGGGCTCAAGGATCGATCATGGAGATCGATCCCCATGAGATCGATGGCAAGAGAGAGGGGCGGCGATCGCACCCCTCGGCTGGGGCTGCCGCCGGCTTGGTGGTGGCGGCCGGCTGAGTGGTGGCGGCGGTTGCCCTCTCCGGTGGCCGGTCGATGGTGGTGGTGGCGCGGGGTCCTCGGGATCTCGTGCTACTCCTATCGAGATTTACTTTCCTAAATTATTCGGTTTTCCTATTTTGAGTATTCCTATTCTTAGGAACTCTCATGGAATAGGAAAAGAATAAATTTAGAATAAATTTATTTCCTTATTGATTATTCCTATTTTATGGGAATTTTCATGGATAAGGAAGGAATAAATTTAGAATTAATTCGGTTTTTCCTTATTGAGTGTTTTTCTTTATGGAAACTCTCATAGATTAGGAAAAGAATTAATTGGAATTAATTTATTTCCTTATTCTATTATGGAAGTCTTCTAGAATATTCTAAGTTATACTTGGAATAGGATTCTAGAGATTTAATAGAATTAGAAAGGAAAATAATTAATTATAAATTAATTTATTTCCTATTTGATTATTCCTATTTTATGGGAATTTTCATGGACATAGAAATTAATTAATTTTGGAAAGTAGAAGAATCCTTAATTGATTTTTCCTATTTAATTATTCCTTTATGGAATTTTTAATAGATTAGGAAAGGAATTAATTTGGAAGGATTAAGAGTCCTAATTTAATTTATTTCCTTATTCTATTATGGGAGTCTTCTAGAATATTCCAAGTGGGTCTTGGATAGATTATTCTAGAGATTTAATAGAATTAGATAGGAAAATAAATAAATAAAAATATTAATAATATTTAATTTTATTTTTGATTTATTCGATTGACTTAATTTTCGAATTAAGTAACTTTTGGATTTATTAAAAATAAATAGATTTAAATATTGGGATTAATATTCTCGTCACATGGAGCATTCAAGAACGAAGACTGAAGACTAGAAGATGCGTACGGAGATGCGATAAAGCCATAATAGTCGGGAAAATAATATTCTAGTATTATTTTGACTATGTGATAATATTCTATGTGCTTTATTTCATGTATGCATGCTTATGTGTATTTAATTATGCATTAGATAGCGTATCCCTTTATTATAAAAAGCTAAGTGGGAGAGGGTATGGAAACATATCCATGGTCTCCATTGCTGTTCTCTTGGTGACTTTTATGGACTTTTGAAGTTCGTTTAGACAAGTCATTGGAGGAGAATTCTTGTAATTCCTCTTACGAGAAACATTGATTAAGTCTATCAAACAATGCCTAATTTGTCTTTCCAAAACTGATTTCAAGTCGACTCATTCTCACCCCGGGGAGTGGAATGGAGCCAAAGCCACTTGGTCATGTCAAGGACATAAATTAGAGGCAGTCGTACCATCTTTTGAAGGTGGATCGATTGTCTGCTCGGCTCCCTCATTTATGAGAGATAGGGTTGTTCGCATGGTGAATCACTGGTTAGAAACTTTGAGTTTCACTTATGATTCTCCGCGTCTTGATTTACAAGATTAAATGATTCAAGTAATTGGGAGTCAATTGTAAAAGTCTTTTGGTGTAGTAAACGTCCACACTATCGTGGCTTGCTACATTGAATGGGATTTTGGAACGATTGATGTAGACAGTTATAGAAGGGAGTAAAGGAGCGTATGTTAACGTAAACGTCCACACTATCGTGGCTTGCGGTGAATATGCGTGTCCCAAACAATCTTCTTAGATACTGAGTAATGGTTTACACTTAGGTACGCTTCTTAGTATTCTTCCCATCGAAGTAACGCTAATGATGATGTACGACCGAAGGAAATCTAATTGCTAAATCATTTGGATAGGTAAACGTCCACACTATCGTGGCTTGCCATATCTGATGGGATTTTAGATGCGATTAGTGGTTTAATGATATTATTTGAGGGAGATAATATCGGAGATTAAATCGATTGTTTGTTGTTATATGTGCACATAGATTAGGATATGGCTTTGAACCCACTTTATGTGATACTTAAGGATTTTAAACTCACTGGTCCCTAAATGTAATGATTGGAATAGAGATCTAGACATTACCCAAACTGTTAAAGAGTACAAGTTAGTACTCAGTAAGTTTTGTCCTCCCGAGCCTATTGACATAGGCGGCTAGACAAGAAGCGATGAGGATACTCATAAAGGCCAGTCGCTTCGAGGAAACGCTTAAACACGTTTTTGAGATGATTGACCTTTTAGACGAGTTGAGACGGAAATCGCAAGCTCTTGTAGCCAATGCCAAAGGTTTCGAACCTAAGGGAAAAATCGGGGGAAAGGAAAAGCAAGCAAAGAAACCCAGTGGTCCTAGGTTTCTTGGACCACGAGATGGGACGAGAAAGCCATGAGGCAAGAGTTCTCGATGCAAACAGTCTGGGTACTGGAAGTCTGATTATCCTCTCAAAGAAAGTACGAAATTCTTCTTTAGTCGTAAAACATAGTCAGTGGTATTATCTACCGGAACCTGGTGTGTAGATATGGAACCACTGACGGTATGTGCATTTTAAATGCAAAAGTTCCAGGAAACCTAACGACTTGGAAAAGAAGAAATCGTAGTCTACATGGGCAATGCTGTAGAGGAGGGAGTAGTTGCAGTGGAGGACTTTTTATAGGATTTCATTTTAGTTATTGTTTTTATGTACCTTTCATATTAGAAAGAACTTTGTTCTAGATTTCTAATAAATGGATATTTTATTTCTTTTAATCATTTGATGGTTATAAGAAGAAATAATGATATTATCTATTCTGGTACATTAGCTAGCAATATATAAATGATGAATCCTGAGTCCACCATGATGCAATGAACCGTAGTGTGAAACTCGTTTTACTAATAAGAGATTTCTTTATCAATTATACTTGTGGATTCTTATACTGAGTCATGTTTATTCAAATAAGAAGTTCAAGGGTCGAAAATTGATATTTTGATCAATTAAGTTGAAGGAGTGGACCTTCCGACCTAAGAATCTAATTTGGAAGATAATACGACTAAGCAATTCTTAATGATTCTTAATTGCGGAAAGGCTATGTAAATAGCGGTGCGATGGCAAATGGTAAGAAATCACAAGTCCATAAGTGTAAGATAACACATAGTGCAAGTACCACCTGATACGAGTCATCGTCGAGGGAGACGACGCTGTAGTCACCAAGATAACTTCAGAGCGGCAACCTAGAGTGCTCATTCACATAGTACTTCTTGGAAGTACAACTTAAGCACGTGATGAGTATGGGAGTCGGGAGTTTGGAGGAAGTGACTAGACCTTAGTACAAGTGGGAGATTGTTGGAGTTGTGTACTTAATGTCTAGATTTAAGGAACGGAAACTCACGATCCATTGCCATTAATCTATTTAACTAAATGAACAATTGTTTGCGTTTAATTATTTATAATTAAATATATGCAAAACATAGTCCTGGATTCTATACGTTGTAGTTAGTATGGTGTGTCGGGCCCCACACAGAAGATCATACTATCGGTTACTCGTATTTAATCGAACAGTTGCTCACGACCTAGATGGACACGGACCAATCCATCGGTATAGTCGTTGTGTGAGAGAGAAAATAATTTGTCTTAATTATTTTATCACACTTGTACACTTCGTGTATTGAGCGGATCTGCTTGAGGTTCATCGATTAGGATTGCCGGCGATAATCGATTCGAGTCTCAGTGTATTTTATTCTTAATCCCCGATATTATTGCGGGTGTGTATATTTAATATAAGTGACTTTGATTTACCAAAGGAATTAACCGATTTAGTTATTGGGTTAATTACCGGTTAAGTTGGGTCACTATATTTTATATATGACATGCCGTGAATACTTGACGGGAAAGTGTATCCCGGAAGGGTTGATAATATCCCCGAGATGAGTTCATAAGGAATTATTATGTAAACCCTGCAGGTGGATTGAATCCGCATAATAATTAAGGTTGAATGGTACTAGTCTCGGATATAAGAGATGAATAAATTAATTAGCAATAAATTAATTTTATTCATGGATAATTAAGAGAAATTAAATTGCGATTTTTAAGTCCCAGTGATTAAATTGAGCCCAAGCCCAAATCTATTAATCCTTACTATTATTAATTAATTCTATTTTCCACTATATAAAATTAATTGCACTCCCAATATTAAACCATATTATATCAAATAATATTTCTCATAAAATTAATTTATTGCTAATTAATTTATTCATCTCTTATATCCGAGACTAGTACCATTCAACCTTAATTATTATGCGGAATAAATCCACCTGCAGGGTTTACATAATAATTCCTTATGAACTCATCTCGGGGATATTATCAACCCTTACGGGATACACTTTCCCGTCAAGTATTCACGGCATGCCATATATAAAATATAGTGACCCAACTTAACCGGTAATTAACCCAATAATTAAATCGGTTAATTCCTTTGGTAAATCAAAGTCACTTATATTAAATATACACACCCGCAATAGTTTCGGGGATTAAGAATAAAATACACTGAGACTCGAATCGATTATCGCCGGCAATCCTAATCGATGAATCTCAACGATCCGCTCAATACACCAAGTGTACAAGTGTGATAAAATAATCAAGACAGATTATTTTCTCTCTCACACAACGACTATACCGATGGATTGGTCCGTGTCCATCTAGGTCGTGAGCAACTGTTCGATTAAATACGAGTAACCGATAGTATGATCTTCCGTGTGACGTCGCACACCATACTAACTACAACGTATAGAATCCAGGACTATAATTTGCATATATTTAATTATAAATAATTAAACGCAAATAATTGTTTATTTAAATAAATAGATTAGTGTCAATGGATCGTGAGTTTCCGTTGCTTAAATCTAGACATTAAGTACACAACTCCAACAATCTCCCACTTGTACTAAGGTCTAGTCATTTCCTCCAAACTCCCGACTCCCATACTCATCACGTGCTTAAGTTGTACTTCCAAGAAGTACTATGTGAATGAGCACTCTAGGTTGCCGCTCTGAAGTTATCTTGGTGACTACAGCGTCGTCTCCCTCGACGATGACTCGTATCAGGTGGTACTTGCACTGTGTTATCTTACACTTATGGACTTGTGATTTCTTACCATTTGCCATTGCACCGCTATACACATAGCCTTTGGCAAATTAAGAATCACCTCTAAGTCCCAGAGATTATCCCGGAGTTATACCAAAACTTCCGCTGCCTCTGAGGCCGCTATTTGGTTACCCATGGCAGAGTCCGAAAAGCATCGTGCTTATCACTCTTCCATGTTAAAACTCCTTTTCCTTCAATAGTGAAACACATAGCCTGATATCGACTTACACCGGTCCTCATTCGATTAGAAATCTAAGAGAATGTAATCCAAAGGAAAAACTCGTCTGCTTCGTAGTCTAGAACAGTACTTCGAAAGTACTTTTACAGCAGTCGAATATTCCTTTCCAGGATTACCTTGATATCCTCCCACTATGCTCACCGCATAGTCGATATCAGGTTCTCGTTTTTCAACATTGCATTTATTAAGCTTTCCACACTCAAAGTGTAGGAAACTGCTTTCATTGCTTCTATCTCCTTTTGTGTTCCAAAACACATATCCTTAGATAGATGCATTCCGTCTCTGAAAGGTAACGAACCTTTCTCGGAATCTTGCATGTTAAAACGAACCATAATCGTATAAGATATCTAGAGAAGTACAATGTTCTTTTCTTGAGATCCTTGATCTTAAGAACATGCTCTAACTTCTTCTTTATCTCATATATCGATTTTTCTAGACAACCATCATTTTATGTCTGACAACATCTTTACATTGTTGCCAATGATAAAATGTTATCTACATAAAACCTCCGAGAAACACCACCTTGTTTCCATCACGTTTCCCATACACACGATTCGTCAATGCCTTTTGATGAATCCATCAAATGGACTATCTCATCAATGCGCAAGTTCCACGAACTCTAGCTTTGTTACAATCCATAAATGGATCAACTAAGCTTGTACTCTAAATGATCTCGCCTCTTAACAATAATCCTTATTGTTCTCTAAGAAGGCACATTTAGATCTAGTATCGCCTCTATGTAGATCTAGGGATCGATTTCACGTATACTAGGTCCAGAGTCCGAAGACTCACCTAGTTTCATGAATATCTCCGGTTGTTAAACAACCTCCCACTACAACGGCATTCTGGTGTATAAACAGTAATAACAATAGGTGCAGTTAGTGGTGTACCGCTACTCGGTTTGGCTGGTTCTAAGCCTTAATCGTTTTCTCTCTTTTCAGAAGTATCATGTCATTTTGGGCTTGTGGTTCATCTAATAGTCTTCCTCTAAGAACCGAGCGTTAGAACTTATAACGTCCTTCTGGTTCATAGTACTATCGAACACACACCTTTTTGTTCTTCTAGGATATTCTACAACCACATTTGAATGTGCCGTTGTTTCCAAGATATATCAATAGAACATAGGTAGTTCCGTTTAACTCATGCTTTTACTATTTCTATAAGAGTTCCATTTCTTATTTCCGACACACCATTTCTACAGAGGACTGTATGGTGTTGTCACTTGGGATCCAATCCCAAGCTCTGATCAGTATGCCATGCATTCCTCAGACAGGTACTTGCCTCCGCGATTAAATCGCAGGCTACAAATGGATATACCTTGATGGTTCTCCACAATTGCTTAGTGTCAATTGACATGTCAAAACACTTGCTTTTGTGGCACATCAGGTATTCTAATCCATTTCTCGAGTAATCATCAAATGAAGTACTCGTACCTTATTGTCTGAGTAGACATAGGTCTGCATACATCAGAGTCAATCAATTCTTATACTTGTCCGGATCTTATATCTTATATCCATAAAGGATTGCTTAGTCGTATTATCTTCCAAATTAGATTCTTAGGTCGGAAGGTCCACTCCTTCAACTTAATTGATCTTACAATCAATTTTCGACCTTTGAACTTCTTATTTGAATAAATATGACTTAGCATAAGAATCCACAAGTATAAATGATTTAATAAAGAAATCTCTTATTAGTAAAACGAGTTATATAAAACGGTTCGTTGCATCGTGGTGGACTCAGGATTCATCATTTATATATTGCTAGCTAATGTACCAAAATAGATAATATCATTATTTCTTCTTATAACCATCAAATGATTAAAAGAAATAAAATATCCATTCATTAGAAATCCAGAACAAAGTTCTTTCTAATATGAAAGGTACATAAAAGCAATAACTCAAAATGAAATCCTATAAAATGTCCTCCACTGCAACAACTGCCTCCTTACAGCATTGCCCATGTAGACTACGATCTTTTCTTTTCTAAGTCGTCGGGTTTCCTGGAACCCTTGCATTTAGAATGCACATACCGCCAGTGGTTCCATATCTACACACCAGGTTCCCGTAGATAATACCACTGACTATGTATTACGACTAAAGAAATTTCGTACCTTCTTTGAGAGGATAATCAGACTTCCAGTACCCAGACTGTTTGCATCGAGAACTCTTGCCTCATGGCTTTCTCGTCCCATCTTGTGGTCTAAGCAACTTAGGACCACTAGGATTCTTTGCTTGCTTTTCCTTTCCCCCGATTTTGCCCTTAGGTTCGAAACCTTTGGCATTGGCTACAAGAGCTTGCGATTTCCGTCTCAACTCGTCTAAAATGTCAATCATCTCAAAAACGTGTTTAAGCGTTTCATCGAAAGACTGGCCTTTATGAGTATCCTCATTGCTTCTTGTCTAGCCGCCTATGTCAATAGGCTCGAGAGGACAAAGCTCACTGAGTACAACCTTGCACTCTTTAACAGTTTGGGCAATGTCTAGATCTCTATTCCAATCATTACATTTAGGGACCAGAGAGTTTAAAATCCTTAAGTATCACATAAAGTGGGTTCAAAGCCATATCCTAATCTATGAGCACATAACAAACAATCGATTTAATCTCCGATATTATCTCCCTCAAATAATATCATTAAACCACTAATCACATCTAAAATCCCATCAGATATGGCAAGCCACGATAGTGTGGACGTTTACCTATCCAAATGATTTAGCAATTAGATTTGCTTCGGTCGTACATCATCATTAGCGTTACTTCGATAGGAAGAATACTAAGAAGCGTACCTAAGTGTAAACCATTACTCAGTATCTAAGAAGATTGTTTGGGATACGCATATTCACCGCAAGCCACGATAGTGTGGACGTTTACGTTAACATACGCTCCTTTACTCCCTTCTATAATTGTCTACAACAATCGTTCCAAAATCCCATTCAATGTAGCAAGCCACGATAGTATGGACGTTTACTACACCAAAAGATTTTTACAATTGACTCCCAATTACTTGATCCATTCGATTTTGTAAATCAAGACGCGGAGAATCATAAGTGAAACTCGAAGTTTCTAACCAGTGATTCACCATGCGAACGACCCTATCTCTCATATAATGAGGGAGCCGAGCAGACAATCGATCTAGTCATCAAATGACACGAAAGTCTCTAATTTGTGTCATCCACATGACCAAGTGGCTTTGGCTCCATTCCACTCCCCGGGGTGAGAATGAGTCGACTTGAAATCAGTTTCAGAAAGACAAATTAGGCATTGTATGATAAACTTAATCAATGTATCTTGTAAAAGGAATTACAAGAATTCTCCTCCAATGACTTGTCTATACGAACTTCAAAAGTCCATAAAAGTCACCAAGAGAACAGTAATGGAGACCATGGCAATGTTTCCATTCCCTCTCCCACTTAGCTTTTTACAATAAAGGGATACGCTATCTAATGCATAATTAAATACACATAAGCATAATAACAAACATACATTTCATGCAAGTACGTACACAAATAATCAAATAATTGCTCAAGTAAAATTATTTCTCGACTATTCGTACCTTGATGAATTCCAGCATGCTTGTCTTGAGTCTTCATTCTACGTCTTGAATACTTTGCCGAGCGACGGAAAAATTCTTTGATTCTCATATTTAATTTTACTCCAATTAAATAAAATCAATTCCATTGATTTCCATATTTAATTCTATTTTAAATAAAATCCAAGATTTTCCAATCCAAAATAAAATTTTGAATTAATCTAATGATTTTAAATAAAATACTTAAATTAAATAAAATCAATATTATTAAAAATCCATTGATTTCCATATTTAATTCTATTCTAAATAAAATCCAAGATTATCCAATCCAAAATAAATTTTGAATTAATCTAATGATTTTAAATAAAATACTTAAATTAAATAAAATCAATATTATTAAAATCTACTGATTTCCATATTTAATTCTATTCTAAATAAAATCCAAGATTATCCAATCCAAAATAAATTTTGAATTAATCTAATGATTTTAAATAAAATACTTAAATTAAATAAAATCAATATTTTAATAATTTCTCAATCCTATTTAAATTAGATCTCAAGAATCCTAATCAAAATCGAATTTTGATTCTTCTTAAGACTTCTAATCCAAGTAGGTATAGGATATCTAGAGAAATTAGGATTTTCTTTCCTAATTTAACTCTCCATCTAATTCCATTATTTAATTCCATAATTAAGAAATCTAATCCAAATAGAATTTGAATTAATTCCAAAATTAAATTAAATAAAATTAGAAAGATTAAATTATTTCCGGAAAGATCGGATTTACCGGGACGAACCGAAACAAGTTCCGGTCATCCCAATCGAACCAACATGCATTTGGTTGGTTCCATGCACATGTAAACATATGCACACCAACGTGCATGTCTAGGCCATGCATTCAATTAATTCCTAGAATTAATTCATACATGCATTATGTACATGAAGCCCACTTCGTCAAAAACGAGCCCATGCAATATTCGCAACGATGCGTAGCATCTTCCCAGCGCATGCATGCTTAGCGGCGGGAGCAGCTTGCAATCGAGATTCTTGTGCAGCTCGTCGATTTCCGGCACGACGTCTCATTGACGAACCATGCCATCGACATCGACACAGCAGCAGCCCGCACACGGAGACCGCCGAGCATGGAGCACCAGCAGCCCGTCCGAGCCGAAGCCGAAGCTGTTGGAGTTGTGTACTTAATGTCTAGATTTAAGGAACGGAAACTCACGATCCATTGCCATTAATCTATTTAACTAAATAAACAATTATTTGCGTTTAATTATTTATAATTAAATATATGCAAATTATAGTCCTGGATTCTATACGTTGTAGTTAGTATGGTGTGTCGGGCCCACACAGAAGATCATACTATCGGTTACCTGTATTTAATCGAACAGTTGCTCACGACCTAGATGGACACGGACCAATCCATCGGTATAGTCGTTGTATGAGGGAGAAAATAATCTGTCTTGATTATTTTATCATACTTGTACACTTGGTGTATTGAGCGGATCGTTGAGATTCATCGATTAGGATTGCCGGCGATAATCGATTCGAGTCTCAGTGTATTTTATTCTTAATCCCCGATATTATTGCGGGTGTGTATATTTAATATAAGTGACTTTGATTTACCAAAGGAATTAACCGATTTAATTATTGGGTTAATTACCGGTTAAGTTGGGTCACTATATTTCATATATGGCATGCCGTGAATGATTGACCGGAAAGTGTATCCCGGAAGGGTTGATAATATCCCCGAGATGAGTTCATAAGGAATTATTATGTAAACCCTGCAGGTGGACTTGATCCGCATAATAATTAAGGTTGAATGGTACTAGTCTCGGATATAAGAGATGAATAAATTAATTAGCAATAAATTAATTTTATTCATGTATATTTCTATCTTAAATACACGGAATAAATAATACTACCGGAGAAATATTATTTGATATAATATGGTTTAATATTGGGAGTGCAATTAATTTATATAGTGGAAAATAAATTAATTAATATTGATAAGGATTAATGGACTTGGGCAGTGGGCTCAATTTAATCATCAATATTGGAAGCCCAATATTCCACCTCCTTTAGATCCCCTACGTAGCCTATAAAAGCACTACATGGTCTTCTCTATTCTCATAACTTGAAGATCACAATTCTAGAGAGAGAAAGTAGAGAGGAGGATCCATGGAGTTCGGTAGATCGTCGCCCACACGACGTCCGGGCTAGTGCAAGGAATACGTGGGAAGATCTCAAGGTCATCATAAGATCTCGTTTCTCCGCACAACGAATCGAAAGGTGAATTAAATTTCCGCAATTTAATTCTAGTTTATTGATCAATTATCAAAAAACAAGATCCGAAGGATCGAACCCGGATTAGACGAGGGACCACGCGGTGGTGGCGAAGCCACCGGACCGCGTGGACCGCACGCCTAGGGTTCGGCGCGCGAAGGAGAACCCTCGGCCTCGGCCGAGGGGGCGATCGCTGGGAGCGATCGCCGGCGGTGACGGGCTGGTGCCGTCACCTCCCCACCGCGACGGTGGGGGCTCCTCGACGGCGGGCAGCAGGTCGCCGGACCTGCTGCTGGGGGCTGCCGGATGCAGCCCCATCGAACGCGATGTTCGATCGCGTGAACCCAGCTCGCGGGGGTTCGGGTGGGGGCGGATTGCGCGCCTTCGGGCGCGTGGTCTCCAAAGCCCGGACTTCGGCGGATGAGTCGACGTTCATGTGATCTCCGGCGAAGGGTTTGATCAGGTTATTGGTTTCCGCAAATTTAAATAACCCGGGATATCGAATTCCAACAATTGGTATCAGAGCGTACGGTTACGTTTTTCGTTAATTGTTTCGATAATCGATTATCGTTGTTTATAGCCATAGATTAATTTAATTTATTAAATTATTGTGCTATATATATTGTTCTACGTACTTGTTTTCTCTCTTGTGTGAATTGTGTTTGTCGGAAAAATTAATTATTAAAATCGAGGGTTTTTCGGAATAATCGAACCGGAGGAAATCGATTGCGACATACCTAGGCTCGAAGGGACTGTGCGGGCTGCTGGGCGTGATCTAGACGTAGCTGGGCATGCCGGCGTGTGCCACCAGTGGTGGTGGTTCGCCGGCAACCGGCGGCTGCGTTCGGTGGTTGCGTTGGCGGCATCGCGGACGGTTTCTTAATCGGGCGGGCTGCCGGGGAGGTGGCTGGAGGTATGGGCGGCGTGTGGGCTGCTGCTGGAGCGAAGTCGATGGCTAGACGTCGAGGACGTTGTCAGGCCGAGAGTCGGCTGCTCCGACAAAGCTCCACGCACCGTCGATCGATGTGGCTGTTTCGGCTGCTCTCGGAGCAGCGGCGATGTGGCTGGTCGCACCAGCGGCTGGGATGATGGCGGATATCGACGGCTTGATTCACCAAGGGTGGTGGTCGCCGGATGTCGATGGCCTCCCGCGGGCTGCTGTCCGCTGAATGAATTTTATTCATTCTAGATGTGCATGGGTGCGACATGTTTTTTAAATTCATGGTGTTGTACATGTGCATGGCTAAGAGCACATTGGTGTGTATGGCTGGGAATGTGATGTACATGGTTCGATTGGGCACGAACCTAGATGATTCGAGCGGGTCTCGTTTTTGGTTCGTCCCGGTAAATCCGATCTTTCCGGAAATAATTTAATCTTTCTAATTTTTATTTAATTTAATTTTGGAATTAATTCAAATTCTATTTGGATTAGATTTCTTAATTATGGAATTAAATAATGGAATTAGATGGAGAGTTAAATTAGGAAAGAAAATCCTAGTTTCTCTAGATATCCTATACCTACTTGGATTAGAAGTCTTAAGAAGAATCAAAATTCGATTTTGATTAGGATTCTTGAGATCTAATCTAAATAGGATTGAGAAATTATTAAAATATTGATTTTATTTAATTTAAGTATTTTATTTAAAATCATTAGATTAATTCAAAATTTATTTTGGATTGGAAAATCTTGGATTTTATTTAGAATAGAATTAAATATGGAAATCAATGGATTTTAATAAAATTGATTTTATTTAATTATTTTATTTAAAATCATTAGATTAATTCAAAATTTATTTTGAATTGGAAAATCTTGGATTTTATTTAAAATAGAATTAAATATGGAAATCAATGGATTTTAATAAAATTGATTTTATTTAATTATTTTATTTAAAATCATTAGATTAATTCAAAATTTATTTTGAATTGAAAAATCTTGGATTTTATTTAAAATAGAATTAAATATGGAAATCAATGGAATTGATTTTATTTAATTGGAGTAAAATTAAATATGAGAATCAAAGAATTTTTCCGTCGCTCGGCAAAGTATTCAAGACGTAGAATGAAGACTCAAGGCAAGCATGCTGGAATTCATCAAGGTACGAATAGTCGAGAAATAATTTTGCTTGAGTAATTATTTGATTATTTGTGAACGTACTTGCATGAATTGTATGTTTGTTATTATGCTTATGTGTATTTAATTATGCATTAGATAGCGTATCCCTTTGTTATAAAAAGCTAAGTGGGAGAGGGTATGGAAACATATCCATGGTCTCCATTGCTGTTCTCTTGGTGACTTTTATGAACTTTCGAAGTTCATATAGATAAGCGATTTGAGGAGAATTCTTGTAATTCCTCTTACGAGAAACATTGATTAAGTTTATCAAACAATGCCTAATTTGTCTTTCCAAAGCTGATTTCAAGTCGACTCATTCTCACCCCGGGGAGTGGAATGGAGCCAGAGCCACTTGGTCATGTAGAGGACACAAATTAGAGACTTCCGTGCCATTCTTTGATAGATGGGTCGCTTGTCTGCTCGGCTCCCTCATTCTATGAGAGATAGGGTCGTTCGCATGGTGAATCACTGGTTAGAAACTTCGAGTTTCACTTATGATTCTCCGCGTCTTGATTTACAAGATCGAATGGATCAAGAAATTGGGAGTCAATTATAAAGATCTCTTAGTGCAGTAAACGTCCACACAACGTGGCTTGCTGTACTGACGGATTTTGGATTAATTGATGTAGACAGTTGTAAGAAATTGTGAAGAGTTGTGAAGTTATCGTAAACGTCCACACAACGTGGCTTGCGGTGATGTAGCAATTCCAAACGATTTGCTTTGGTGCTGAGTAATGGTTTACACTTAGATACGCCTTATAGTATTCCTCCCACCGAGGTTCCGCTATAAGCGATGTATGACCGAAGGAAATCTAATTGCTAAATCATTTGGATAGGTAAACGTCCACACGAACGTGGCTTGCCATATCTGATGGGATTTTAGAGGTGATTAGTGGTTTAATGATATTATTTAAGGGAGATAATATCGGAGATTAAATCGATTGTTTGTTGTTATATGTGCTCATAGATTAGGAAATGGCCTTGAACCCACTTTATGTGATACGTAAGGATTTTAACTCATTGGTCCCTAAATGTAATGATTGGAATAGAGATCTAGACATTACCCAAACTGTTAAAGAGTACTAGTTAGTGCTCAGTGATCTTTGTCCTCCCGAGCCTATTGACATAGGCGACTAGACAAGAGGCGATGTGGATACTCATAAAGGGCAGTCGCTTCGAGGAAACGCTTAAACACGTTTTTGAGATGATTGACCTTTTAGACGAGTTGAGACGGAGATCGCAAGCTCTTGTAGCCAATGCCAAAGGTTTCGAACCTAAAGGCAAACGGGGAAAAGAAAAGCAAAGAAACCCAGTGGTTCTTTTTGGACCACGAGATGGGACGAGAAAGCCATGAGGCAAGAGTTCTCGATGCAAACAGTCTGGGTACTGGAAGTCTGATTATCCTCTCAAAGAAAGTACGAAATTTTCTTTAGTCGTAAAAACATAGTCAGTGGTATTATCTACCGGAACCTGGTGTGTAGATATGGAACCACTGACGGTATGTGCATTCTAAATGCAAGGGTTCCAGGAAACCCGACGACTTAGAAAAGAAAAGATCGTAGTCTACATGGGCAATGCTGTAAGGAGGCAGCTGTTGCAGTGGAGGACATTTTATAAGATTTCATTTTGAGTTATTGCTTTTATGAACCTTTCATATTAGAAAGAACTTTGTTCTGGATTTCTAATAAATGGATATTTTATTTCTTTTAATCATTTGATGGTTATAAGAAGAAATAATGATGTTATCTATTTTGGTACATTAGCTAGCAATATATAAATGATGAATCCTGAGTCCACCACGATGCAACGAACCGTTTTATATAACTCGTTTTACTAATAAGAGATTTCTTTGTTAAATCAATTTTACTTGTGGATTCTTATGCTAAGTCATATTTATTCAAATAAGAAGTTCAAAGGTCGAAAATTGATTGTAAGATCAATTAAGTTGAAGGAGTGGACCTTCCGACCTAAGAATCTTATTTGGAAGATAACATGACTAAGCAATCCTTTATGGATATAAGATATAAGATCCGGACAAGTATTAGAATTGATTGACTCTGATGTATGCAGACCTATGTCTACTCAGACAATAAGGTACGAGTACTTCATTTGATGATTACTCGAGAAATGGATTAGAATACCTGATGTGCCACAAAAGCAAGTGTTTTGACAAGTCAATAGACACTAAGCAATTGTGGAGAACCATCAAGGTATATCCATTTGTAGCCTGCGATTTGATCGCAGAGGCAAGTACCTGTCTGAGGAATGCATGACATACTAATCAGAGATTGGGATTGGATCCCAAGAGACTACACCATACAGTCCTCTGTAGGATTGGTGTGTCGGAAATAAGAAATGGAACTCTTATAGAAATAGTAAAAGCATGAGTTAAACGGAACTACCTATGTTCTATGGATATGTCTTGGAAACAACGGCACATTCAAATGTGGTTGTAGAATATCCTAGAAGAACAAAAGGTGTGTGTTCGATAGTACTATGAACCAGAAGGACGTTATAAGTTCTAACGCCCGGTTCTTAGAGGAAGACTATTAGATGAACCACAAGCCCAAAATGACATGATACTTCTGATAAGAGAGAAAACGATTAAGACTTAGAACCAGCCGAACCGAGTAGCGGTACACCACTAACTGCACCTACTGTTATTACTGTTTATACACCAGAACGCCGTTGTAGTGGGAGGTTGTATAACAACCGGAGATATTCATGAAACTAAGAGAGTTTCGAACTCTGGACCTAGTATACATGAAATCAATCCCTGGATCTACATAGAGGCGGTACTAGATCTAAATGTGCCTTCTTGGAGAACAATAAGGATTATTGTTAAGAGGCGAGATCATTTAGAGTACAAGCTTAGTTGATCCATTGATGGATTGAAACGAAGCTTGAGTTCGTGAAACTTGCGCATTGATGAGATAGTCCATTTGATGGATTCATCAAAAGGCATTGACGAATCGTGTGTATGGGAAACGTGATGGAAACAAGGTGGTGTTTCTCGGAGGTTTTATGTAGATAACATTTTATCATTGGTAACAATGTAAAGATGTTGTCAGACATAAAATGATGGTTGTCTAGAAAAATCGATATATGAGATAAAGAAGAAGTTAGAGCATGTTCTTAAGATCTAGGATCTCAAGAAAAGAACATTGTACTTCTATAGATATCTTATACGATTATGGTTCGTTTTAACATGCAAGATTCCGAGAAAGGTTCGTTACCTTTCAGAGACGGAATGCATCTATCTAAGGTATGTGTTTTAGAACACATAAAGGTGATAGAAGCAGTGAAAGCAGTTTCCTACACTTTGAGTGTGGAAAGCTTAATAAATGCATTGTTGAAAACAAGAACCTGATATCGGCTATGCGGTTAGCATAGTGGGAGGATATCAAGGTAATCCTGGAAAGGAATATTCGACTGCCGTAAAAGTACTTTCTAAGTACTGTTCTAGACTACGAAGCAGACGAGTTTTTCCTTTGGATTACATTCTCTTAGATTTCTAATCGAATGAGGACCGGTGTAAGTCGATCAGGCTATGTGTTTCACTATTAAAGGAGAAGGAGTTTTAACATGGAAGAGTGATAAGCACGATGCTTTTCGGACTCTGCCATGGGTAACCAAATAACGGCTTCAGAGGCAGCGGAAGTTTTGGTATAACTCCGGGATAATCTCTGGGACTTAGATGTGATTCTTAATTTGCGAAAGGCTATGTAAATAGCGGTGCGATGGCAAATGGTAAGAAATCACAAGTCCATAAGTGTAAGATAACACATAGTGCAAGTACCACCTGATACGAGTCATCGTCGAGGGAGACGACGCTGTAGTCACCAAGATAACTTCAGAGCGGCAACCTAGAGTGCTCATTCACATAGTACTTCTTGGAAGTACAACTTAAGCACGTGATGAGTATGGGAGTCGGGAGTTTGGAGGAAATGACTAGACCTTAGTACAAGTGGGAGATTGTTGGAGTTGTGTACTTAATGTCTAGATTTAAGGAACGGAAACTCACGATCCATTGCCATTAATCTATTTAACTAAATAAACAATTATTTGCGTTTAATTATTTATAATTAAATATATGCAAATTATAGTCCTGGATTCTATACGTTGTAGTTAGTATGGTGTGTCGGGCCCACACAGAAGATCATACTATCGGTTACTCGTATTTAATCGAACAGTTGCTCACGACCTAGATGGACACGGACCAATCCATCGGTATAGTCGTTGTATGAGGGAGAAAATAATCTGTCTTGATTATTTTATCATACTTGTACACTTGGTGTATTGAGCGGATCGTTGAGATTCATCGATTAGGATTGCCGGCGATAATCGATTCGAGTCTCAGTGTATTATATTCTTAATCCCCGATATTATTGCGGGTGTGTATATTTAATATAAGTGACTTTGATTTACCAAAGGAATTAACCGATTTAGTTATTGGGTTAATTACCGGTTAAGTTGGGTCACTATATTTTATATATGACATGCCGTGAATACTTGACGGGAAAGTGTATCCCGGAAGGGTTGATAATATCCCCGAGATGAGTTCATAAGGAATTATTATGTAAACCCTGCAGGTGGATTGAATCCGCATAATAATTAAGGTTGAATGGTACTAGTCTCGGATATAAGAGATGAATAAATTAATTAGCAATAAATTAATTTTATTCATGGATATTTATATCTTAAATACACGGAATAAATAATACTACCGGAGAAATATTATTTGATATAATATGGTTTAATATTGGGAGTGCAATTAATTTTATATAGTGGAAAATAGAATTAATTAATAATAGTAAGGATTAATAGATTTGGGCTTGGGCTCAATTTAATCACTATTATTGGAAGCCCAATATTCCACCTCCTTAAGATCCCCTACGTAGCCTATAAAAGCACTACATGGTCTTCACAATTAGACAAGACAAGATAATCATACTTGATTAGTCTAGAGAGTTCGTGAAGGAGATCCATGGAGTTCGGTAGATCGTCGCCCACACGACGTCCGGGCTAGTGCAAGGAATACGTCGGAAGATCTCAAGGTCATCGATTGATCTCGTTTCTCCGAACAACGAATCGAAGGTAAAATCGTAAACACCCTTTATGATTTTAATCGATTATTATTGAAAATACCGTAGAACCAAGATCCGAGGACGAACCCCGGACGAGGATCGAACCGGGCGGTGGTGGACGAACCACCGGACCGCCGGCGGTTCAAGGATCCCCGTGGGGATCGAACCAAACACGCCCCGGCTGAACCGGGGGCGTGCGCATCGAAGGACCCCAGCCCACGGCTGGGGGTGCGATCGAACCAAGGGTTCGATCGCTGGGGTGGCGGGCTGGCGCCGCCGCGGCTCGTGGGACGAGCCGCCCCCTCCTGTGCGAACGGCGAGTCGCCGGACTCGCCGTAGGGTTGCTGTGATGCAACCCAGCGATCGCAAGATGCGATCGCATGAAACCCTAGCCGCGAGGGCTCGGCTGGGCGCGCGTGCATGGCTTCGGCCATGTCGTGCGTTCGGTCTTGCTCCGGCGCGTGC
Source organism: Euphrasia confusa (assembly GCA_954870475.1). NCBI lineage: Eukaryota > Viridiplantae > Streptophyta > Magnoliopsida > Lamiales > Orobanchaceae > Euphrasia > Euphrasia confusa. Next base: position 21,939,686 of record OX940966.1, read on the forward strand.
GATGGTGTTCATGTGATCTCCGGCGAAAGGTTTTTCGATTGGATTGTCGGTTCCGCAATTTAGACAATCCGGATATTCGAAGGATTTTGGTCGGAATTAATTAGATAATTATTTTTAATTAATTTATTAATTCCGGGATATCGAATTCCAACAGGAGCCACTCTGGAAAACGCTACGTACTTGTCGTAGTAGATGGTTTCTCAAGATATACTTGGGTACGCTTTCTCCAAGACAAGAGTGAGACATTTGACGAGGTGTCCAAGCTCATTAGGTGGATAAAGACCAACCATGAAGCCTCAGTAAAGAGAATTAGAAGTGACCATGGCACCGAGTTTGAAAACCAACGGCTTTCTCGATTTTGTGATACGCATGGCATTGCCCAAGAGTTTTCTGCCCCCATAACACCACAACAAAACGGCGTGGCTGAAAGGAAGAACTGAACCCTCAAAGAAATGGCATGCACAATGCTGATCGTCAAGGGCCTAAGCAAGCAATTTTGGGCAGAAGCATTCAATGCCGCATGCCATATCCTGAACCGCATCAGCATACGTTCAGGAACAACAAAAACGGCCTATGAGATTTTGAACAATAGGAAGCCTAATTTGAAATACTTTCATGTGTTTGGCTCTGTCTGTTATGTGTTGAATGATAGGGAACCTAGATCTAAACTTGATCCAAAGTCACTTAAAGGATTATTTGTTGGATACTCTAGGAATAGTCATGCCTATCGTATTTTTATCATACAAACTAGAACCATCATTGAATCTGTTAATGTTGATTTTGATGATCTTAGTCGACTCAGGAAACCCAAAAAAGAAGATTTACAAGGTTTGCTCGAGCCTGCCGCAGTAGCAGAAATTGAAGGCAGTTTCACACCTACGCAGACTACTGCCGCACCTACTGGCTCGAATGATGATGCCCAACCTTCTACAGCGTCTCCTGAGCAATCAAACGATGAAAGCACCCCACAACAATCAGATTCATCAGATGTTGAAGAGACGTCAAACCAACGACGAAGGGATCCCCCAAGGCATGTTATCCGAAACCACCCTTCGAGTCAATTGTTGGCCACACGCATGAGAGCTCGTCCGTACATCAACTACCTCAACATGACCAAGAATGTAAGCATGTCTGCCACATGCATTGAGATAGGCATTGTCTCGTATCTCTCCACGGTAGAACCGAAAAATGTCAAAGAAGCATTGGCCGATGAATTTTGGATCATGGCAATGCAAGAAGAGATGAACGAGTTTGAAAGAAACAAAGTTTGGAAGCTCATTCCTCGTCCCAAAAACAAGAATGTAATCGGGACAAAGTGGATTTTCAAGAACAAATCAAATGAGCATGGGCAGGTTGTGCGCAACAAGGCAAGACTCGTGGCACAAGGCTACACCCAAATTGAAGGCATCGATTTCGATGAGACCTTTGCCCCCGTAGCACGCATGGAGTCCATACGTTTGCTTATTGCTATTGCATGCCACCTCAACATCACCTTACATCAAATGGACGTGAAGGCAGCCTTTCTCAACGGCATACTTGAAGAGGAGGCATACTGACGAGCGCGAATACTTGTCGTTTGAGCAAACGCGCTGCCAAAATAAAATTTGTAATTAGCCAGTACTCCTATCACTACCAAAAGGGTAGATAGTGGTAAGTATGTGGGGTCGGTCCCACGAGGAGGCAATTGCAGTAGGTGATCTCGGCTAGCCCAAGGGTTGTCACGTTTTAAAAAAGGTTTTGATTGGTTGCTGTGGGCACAGCGGTTTTAATCAAGCTACCAAACTCAAACAATTAAATATAAACTCACTATGACTAAACTGAACAGACAGAAAATATACTAAACACTATGACCAAACTGAACAGATAACTAAAATAACGAAAATTAAATAATGGAAAACAAGCATCTGGGCATACAACGTCTCTCAGGGTCATCTGGGCAAACTACCGGTCATCGGCACTAAGGATATCTACCAGCGGTTTGTCAGCAGTTATAGGGTGCAAAAACAAAAGTGGTCCTATTGCGTCACGCCCAGCAATTGCCCCACCCCTTATCTATCCTTACTGTGTAAAGAGAAGGCAAGCTAACACTATGCCTAAACCCCTGGATCTGAACAATTCGATAACCTATGCGACCAAACATGGATCTAGTTTGCCCAAACCCGCATTACCCTCTAGACAGACCCGCTCGGCCAATAGCATGCTCGAAACATACGACCGCATCTCCTGCAAGTTTTAGTGCTATGCCCGCAACAATACTACAAGGTACATCTATGCGGTTTGCCAATCACCAGTATCCCAGTTTGTAAAGGTTCACTAGTGGTCGTCCTATTTTGCCCAAACTCCCCAGAAATAAACCTCAACCAACTTTGCCTCGGGAACAAACGCCCAACCGGCTACTCTAGCCCCATCAGCCTCTCGGTCTCACTTAGCCCAAAATCCCCCTCGATCTGCCTTTGCCCAGACACAGATTACTAGCTATGCATAATCAAATCGAAAATAAATAAAATAAAAACAGAATAAAACATGCTGAAATTGAATCTTGAATTAAAGTACTGAATGTCTAGAACATAAATAAATTAATTGACGAAATTAAAAACATTAAATCGAAACGTATTCGCCCTGCTATGCCCGAAGGCCCATAACCGGCGAGAACTCGACTCCTTCTTCTTCAGCCCATCAATGGCGTTTTTTTGAATTTTTGGGTGTTGATTTCGTCCCTCTCTCTCTCTCTGGTGTGCTCCCGTGTTTTTTTTAGGGTTTTTCTTGCTGGGATTCGATGTCCCGGGCTATCAAAATTGCGGAACTGATAACCCGATCAAAAACCCTCGATCACCGAAGATTGGATCCCCGACTCATCCGCAGGAGTCCGACCTTTGGAGACTACGCGCCCGAAGACACGCAGCCCGCCCCCAGCCGATTTTCTCCCACGAGTCGGATCCACGAACGCGAACCACCTCACGAGCCGGGGCCCGACCGAACGCCATCGAGACCCGAAGGCCCCGTGTGCCCAGCCGAACCCCCACGAGAGGTTCGCGATCATCTACGGACGATCGCTGGGATCGCTACGAGCGATCCCTGGGGCTGCTCGTAGCAGCCCCACAGCGAGTCGTGGACTCGCTGCTCGCATGGGGTCAGCCCCGTGCGCATCCGCTACGGGAACACCCGTAGCGCGCACGAGGCAGCTGCGGGTCATCCCCGCAGCGACCCGCGATCGAGCTCACGGGCTCGATCGCCCCTCGGCTCCAGCCGAGGGCTTCGCGGTCCACGCGCCTCCGACGACGGCGGCTGGGGATCCGCCGTGGCACCAGCCCACGGCATCCCCGGCGATCGACCGAAGTCGATCGCACGCCCCGGCGTCCAGCCGGGGCTCGTCCCTCGTCGCGCGGTGGGGCGTTCCGAACCCTAGGGTTCGACCGCCTCCTTCGATCCTCGCCGGGGATCTCGAATCCCCGTCCCCGAGGTTCGTCGTTTTCCCGGATCGCGTATTCATGTATATATCACAATTAATACGCACATATAATCAAAGAAGGGGGTTCTCGATTATTACCTCGAATCGTTGTACGGAGAAACGAATTCGGTTGACGACCTTGCGATCTTCCCGCGTATTCCTTGCACTTCCGTTCGAACGTCGGGTGGGCGACGAGCTATCGAACTCTATGGATCTTCCTCACTCTCCAAGACTTTTTAGTTGGCGTAACTTAGGTTGTGAAAAGTGAAGACCATGTAGTGCTTATATAGGCTACGAAGGGGATCATAAGGAGAATAAATATTGGGCTTCAATATTGAAAATTAAATTGGGTCCAACCCAAATCTATTAATTCTTATCAATATTAATTTTATTTATTTTCCACTATATAAATAAAATTGCACTCCCAATATTATTCCATATTATATCAAATAATATTTCTCCGATTAGTATTATTTATTCCGTGTATTTAAGATTTAAATATCCATGAATAAATTTATTTATTGCTCAATAAATAATATTCATATCTTATATCCGAGACTAGTACCATTCAACCTTTATTATTGTGCGGAACGAATCCACTCATGAGGTTTACACAATAATTCCTTATGAACTCATCTCGGGGATATTATCAACCCTTCCGGGATACACTTTCCCGTCAAGTATTCACGGCATGTCGTATATAAAATATAGCGACCCAACTTTACCGGTAATTAACCCAATAATTAAATCGGTTAATTCCTTTGGAAAATCAAAGCCTCTAATATTAAATATACACACCCGCAATAGTATCGGGGATTAAGAATAAAATACTCCGAGATTTAAATTGATTATCCAAGGCAATCCTAATCAATAAATCTCAAGCTGATCCGCCCAATACACCAAGTGTACAAGTGTGATAAAATAATTAAGATAAATTATTTTCTCTCTCACACAACGACTATACCGATGGATTAGTTCGTGTCCATCTAGGTCGTGAGCAACTGTTCGATTAAATACGAGTAACCGATAGTATGATCTTCTGTGCGCCCATGCAGCACCATACTAACTACAACGTATAAAATCCAGAACCATGATTTGCATATATTTAATTATAAATAATTAAATGCAAATAATTGTTTATTAATTAAATAGATTAAATGCTATGATCGGGAGTTTACCGTTACTTAAATCTAGACATTAAGTACACAACTCCAACAATCTCCCACTTGTACTAAGGTCTAGTCATTTTCTCCAAACTCCCGGTTCCCATACTCATCACGTGCTTAAGGTGTACTTCCGAGTACTATGTGAGTGAGCACTCTAGGTTGCCGCTCTGAAGTTATCTTGGTGACTACTACGTCGTCTCCCTCGACGATGATTCGTATCAGGTGGTACTTGCTCTCTGTGTTATCATCACTTTTCGAACTTATGACTTCTTCCAGTTCTCCATGCACCGCTATGTACATAGCCTTTGGTGAACCAAGAATCATATCCAAGTTCAGAGGTCATTCCGGAACCTAACCAAAACTTCCGCTGCCTCTGAGGCTGCTATTCGGTTTATGATAGAGTCCGAGAAGCATCATGCTTATCACTCTTTCATCCTTAGGTTCCACCTCTTCTAAAAGTGAACACATAGCCTGATATCGACTTACACTGGTCCTTCTCTGATTTTTGGATCTGAGAATCTGTAATCTAAGAAGATTTCGTCTTGCTCAAGCCAGTACTATGAAAGTACTCTTGCAGCATTCGAACATCCCTTATCCAGATTACTTTGATATCCTCCCACTACGCAAACCGCATAGTTGATATCAGGTTCTTGTTTTACGACATTGCATCTATAAAGCTTTCCATACTTGAAGTATAGGAAACTGCTTTGTCCTCATCTATCTCCTTCATATGTTCGAACACATATCCTTTAGATAGATGTATATTTTGTCTCTGAAAGGCAATAACCTTTCTCAGAATTGTGCATGTTTAAAACAAACCATAATCGTATAAGATATCTTAAGAGAAGTACAAATGTCCTTATCGAGAGATCGAAAGATTTCTAAGAACATGATCCAACTTCATCTTAATCTTATACCTCGATTCATTTAGACAACCTCTATTTTATGTCTGACAACATTTTCACATTGTCGCCAATGACAAAGTGTTATCTACACAAAATTCCGAGAAACACCACCTTTGTTTCCATTACGTCTCTAACACACCTTCTTCGCATATTCCTACGCAGACCTAGGGATCGATTTCATGTATACTGGATCCAGAGTTCAAAACTCTTCCAGTCTTATGAACATCTCTGGTTGCTTAACAACCTCCCACTGCAATGGCGTTCCGGTGTATAACAGTAACAACATTAGGTGCAGTTAGTGGTGTACTACTACTCGGTCAGGCTGGTTCTCAGTCTTTCCCTTTCCTCATTTTAAAGTACTTTGTCAATTAGGGCATTGTAGTTCATCTAATAGTTTTTCCTCTATGAACCGGGCGAGAACACCTTTCTGGTTCGTAGTACTATTGAACATACAATTACTTGTTCTTCTAGGATATTCTACAACCACATAGAATGTGCCGTTGTGTCCAGAAATATCCATAGAACATAGGTAGTTCCGAACAAACTTGTCTTTTTACTATTAGAATTCCATTTCTTATTCCTGACACACCATGTCTACACTTCAGTGTATGGTGTAGTCGTTTGAGATTTAATCTCAATCCTTGATCTATGCTATGTGTTATTTAGATAGGTGATAGCCTCCGCGAACAAGTCGCAGGCTTCTGATGGATATACTTTGAAGGTTCCCCATAATGGCTTTGTGTTGAAAACACTCCGCTTTTATGGCACAACAAGTAATCTAATCCATCTTCGAGTATTCTTGAAGGAATAACTCGTACCTTCTCTAATTACACATACCGCATTAATCATCAATCATTTTCTATACTTGTCCGAATTCCATCCTTTATCCAGAAAGGTTAACTTAGTCGTATCATCTTTCAAGATTGATTCTTAGGTCGGGAGGTCCATTCCTCCAACTATAATTGATCAAATCAATTTCGACCTTTTGAATCCCTTTTGAATAGATACTACCAAGTTCAAGAATTCACAAGTATAATGATTGATAAGAGAAATACATCTAATAAGTAAAACAAGTTATACATAACGGTTTGTTGCATCGTGGTAGACTAAGGATTCATCATTCACATATTGCTATCTAATGTACCATAATAGATATCACCATTATTTCTTATCCAAACCATCAAATGATTAAAGAAATAAAATATCCATTAATAATAAAGAAAAACCAGAACGAAGTTCTTTTTCAAAATAAAGGGGTACATAAGCAATAACTGAAATGAAAACTTAAAACAGATAAAAGTCTTCCACTGCAACCGCTGCTACCCCAACAGCTTCGCCCATGTAGACTCGAACTCTTCTTCTCTAAGTCGCCGGGTTTTCTGGAACCCCTGCATTTAATGCACATACCGTCAGTGGTTCCATATCTACACACCAGAATTCTGGTAGATAATACCGCTGACTATGTTTTTACGACTAAAGAAAATTCGTACCTCTGAGAGGACATTCAGACTTCCAGTGTCCAGACTTGTTGGATCGGAAGCACTTGCCCTTTGGCTTACTAGCCCCCACTCGTGGTCCACTCCTCTTGGCACCACTGGGTTTCATGGCTTGCTTCGTTTTCTTGCCCCTACCTCCACCAGGCTTAAAGCCTTTGGACTTGGTAGCTACAAGCGCTTGAGACTTGCCCTTCTTGTAGATCCCCTCTGCCGCCTTTAGTTCAGTCAGGAGTTGCGCAAGAGTATAAGATAGTTTACCCATATTATAGCTCATACGAAACTGCTCAAAACTAGGGGCCAGAGACTGGAGTATGATGTCGACTTGCGTCTCAGCATCAATAGAAGCTCCTAGGACCTCAAGTTCATTCAACAAACTCATCATCTTAAGAACGTGCTCCCCTACGGGCGTTCCTTCAGATTGAGTAGTCGACATGAGGACTCTCATGGCTTCTTGCCTTGCCGCACGATCTTGCTCCCCAAACATCTCCTTGAGGTTAAACATCATATCATAGGCAGTGTCCATCGACTCATGTTGGGTTTGGAGTACATTTGACATGGAAGCCAAAATATAACACCTAGCCATCTCATCAGCCTTTTTCCACTTCCGATATGTTAGTTTTTCCTCATCAGTTGAGGCAGCCGTGAGCTCAGCAGGGCACACTTCATGGAGTACAAACTTGTACTCCTCCGAAGTCAGGACAATGTCTAAATTTCTCTTCCAATCAATATAGTTGGGGCCAGTGAGCTTATGCTCCTTGAGTATCATAGAAAGTGGGTTCATAGCTATTCTCTAAACCTATAAGCACATTTAAACAAACAATTAATTTAATATCCGATATTATCTCCCTTAAATAATATCATTAAATTACTAATCACATCTAAAATCCCATCAGGTAAGGCAAGCCACGTTCGTGTGGACGTTTACCCACCCAAATGATTTAGCAATTAGATTTGCTTCGGTCGTACATCATTATAGCGTTACTTCGTTGGGAAGAATACTATAAAGCGTACCTAAGTGTAAACCATTACTCAGTACTAAGGTGAATCATTTGGAATTGCTATGTCACCGCAAGCCACGTTAGTGTGGACGTTTACGATAACTCACAATCCTTCACAATTCCCTATAACTGTCTACATTAACTATTTCCAAAAATCCCATTCAGCATAGCAAGCCACGTTCGTGTGGACGTTTACTACACCAAAAGATTTTTATAGTTGACTCCCAATTACTTGAAGCATTCGATTTTGTAAATCAAGACGCGGAGAATCATAAGTGAAACTCGAAGTTTCTAACCAGTGATTCACCATGCGAGCGACCCTATCTCTCATAAATGAGGGAGCCGAGCAGACAAGCGACCCATCTATCAAAGAATGGCACGGAAGTCTCTAATTTGTGTCATCCACATGACCAAGTGGCTCTGGCTCCATTCCACTCCCCGGGGTGAGAATGAGTCGACTTGAAGTCAGTTTCAGAAAGACAAATTAGGCATTGTTTGATAAACTCGATCAATGTTTCTTGTAAAAGGAATTACAAGAATTCTCCTCCAATGACTCGTCTATACGAACTTCGAAAGTCCATAAGAGTCACCAAGAGAACAGTAATGGAGACCATGGGAATGTTTCCATCCCCTCTCCCACTTAGCTTTTTATAACAAAGGGATACGCTATCTAATGCATATTTAAACACATAAGCATGCATGAAAGCAATAAAGCACATAGCACATAGTCAAAAATAATGCTAGAGAAATTATTTTTTCCCGACTAACATGGCTTTATCTTCATATGCATCTTCTAGTCTTCAGTCTTCGTTTCTTGAATGCTCCATGTGACGAGAATATTAATCTCTAATATTTAAATCTATTTATTTTCAATTAATCCAAAAGTTACTTAATTCGAAAATTAAGTCAATCGAATATATCAAAAATAAAATTAAATATCATTAATATTTTTATTTATTTATTTTCCTATCTAGTTCTATTAAATCTCTAGAATAATCTATCCAAGTAAAATTCGGAATATTCTAGAAGACATCTATAATAGAACAAGGAAATAAAATAAATTAGGACTCACTACTTTCCAAATTTATTTTTATTCCTAATCCATGAATATTCCCATGAGTAGGAATAATCAAATAGGAAAAATAAATTTAGTACTAAATTAATTAAATTTCTACTCTATGAATAATTCCTTAAAGGAAATAAATCAATAGAAATAAAATTAATTTAAATTAATTCTTTTCCTAATCCATGAGAGTTTCCAAAAAGGAGAACAATCAAATAGGAAAAATCCGAATTAATTAGGAAAGTGGATCTTGGTAGGAATAGCACGGGATTAGGAGACCCCACGCCATCCCACCTTGATCGATCGGCCGGCCACTCGGGGAGGAGCGCCGCCGCCGCCTAGCCACGCCGGCTAGGCCATGGGTCGATCACCACCATGGGATCGACCCCAAGCCCTACTCTCTTCGTCACTTCTTCGTCTTCCGGCGATCGTCTCAACATCGAACCAACGTAAATAAATTACAATAATTTAAATTACAATTCCGGTATCGATTCTATACATGAAATCGACCCTATACATTTTCCGGAAAATAAAGAGTGTAATAATAAATCCTAAATTCGGTCAACCCCCGAATTTTTACTATTACAAACATTCAACCACACAAAACGAATCTCGACATGTCCGAGAGTTTAATAATCATGATAATTAATTAAAAAACATTAATTAAATCCAACCATGATAGCCGGAAATCCTGCAAGGTAGAACAATAATCGAATATATACATGAACACGAAACCAAACGCTCTGATACCATTTTGCTGGGATTCGATGTCCCGGGCTATCAAAATTGCGGAACCGATAACCCGATCAAAAACCCTCGATCACCGAAGATTGGATCCCCGACTCATCCGCAAGAGTCCGACCTTTGGAGACTACGCGCCCGAAGACACGCAGCCCGCCCCCAGCCGATTTTCTCCCACGAGTCGGATCCACGAACGCGAACCACCTCACGAGCCGGGGCCCGACCGAACGCCATCGAGACCCGAAGGCCCCGTGTGCCCAGCCGAACCCCCACGAGAGGTTCGCGATCGTCTACGGACGATCGCTGGGATCGCTACGAGCGATCCCTGGGGCTGCTCGTAGCAGCCCCGCAGCGAGTCGTGGACTCGCTGCTCGCATGGGGTCAGCCCCGTGCGCATCCGCTACGGGAACACCCGTAGCGCGCACGAGGCAGCTGCGGGTCATCCCCGCAGCGACCCGCGATCGAGCTCACGGGCTCGATCGCCCCTCGGCTCCAGCCGAGGGCTTCGCGGTCCACGCGCCTCCGACGACGGCGGCTGGGGATCCGCCGTGGCACCAGCCCACGGCATCCCCGGCGATCGACCGAAGTCGATCGCACGCCCCGGCGTCCAGCCGGGGCTCGTCCCTCGTCGCGCGGTGGGGCGGTCCGAACCCTAGGGTTCGACCGCCTCCTTCGATCCTCGCCGGGGATCTCGAATCCCCATCCCCGAGGTTCGTCGTTTTCCCGGATCGCGTATTCATGTATATATCACAATTAATACGCACATATAATCAAAGAAGGGGGTTCTCGATTATTACCTCGAATCGTTGTACGGAGAAACGAATTCGGTTGACGACCTTGCGATCTTCCCGCGTATTCCTTGCACTTCCGTTCGAACGTCGGGTGGGCGACGAGCTATCGAACTCTATGGATCTTCCTCACTCTCCAAGACTTTTTAGTTGGCGTAACTTAGGTTGTGAAAAGTGAAGACCATGTAGTGCTTATATAGGCTACGAAGGGGATCATAAGGAGAATAAATATTGGGCTTCAATATTGAAAATTAAATTGGGTCCAACCCAAATCTATTAATTCTTATCAATATTAATTTTATTTATTTTCCTCTATATAAATAAAATTGCACTCCCAATATTATTCCATATTATATCAAATAATATTTCTCCGATTAGTATTATTTATTCCGTGTATTTAAGATTTAAATATCCATGAATAAATTTATTTATTGCTCAATAAATAATATTCATATCTTATATCCGAGACTAGTACCATTCAACCTTTATTATTGTGCGGAACGAATCCACTCATGAGGTTTACACAATAATTCCTTATGAACTCATCTCGGGGATATTATCAACCCTTCCGGGATACACTTTCCCGTCAAGTATTCACGGCATGTCGTATATAAAATATAGCGACCCAACTTTACCGGTAATTAACCCAATAATTAAATCGGTTAATTCCTTTGGAAAATCAAAGCCTCTAATATTAAATATACACACCCGCAATAGTATCGGGGATTAAGAATAAAATACTCCGAGATTTAAATTGATTATCCAAGGCAATCCTAATCAATAAATTTCAAGCTGATCCGCCCAATACACCAAGTGTACAAGTGTGATAAAATAATTAAGATAAATTATTTTCTCTCTCACACAACGACTATACCGATGGATTAGTTCGTGTCCATCTAGGTCGTGAGCAACTGTTCGATTAAATACGAGTAACCGATAGTATGATCTTCTGTGCGCCCATGCAGCACCATACTAACTACAACGTATAAAATCCAGAACCATGATTTGCATATATTTAATTATAAATAATTAAATGCAAATAATTGTTTATTAATTAAATAGATTAAATGCTATGATCGGGAGTTTACCGTTACTTAAATCTAGACATTAAGTACACAACTCCAACATTTCTGATCAGCGATTATATATGTGTGGTCTCTAGGGCATCATATTTGTATTAATGGGCTGATGGGCCTGGTGGGCTTGGGCCGTCTGGGCGTAGTCCGTCCAGAGTGTTCTTGCTGGAACTCTTGGCGGTCAAAGATTGTCCTGGTCTTTAGGGTCTCTTTCCTTATCAGCTGACCGGATAGAGATGTGGGGATAAGGCAGAATCCCCAAATTTTCGGACTTTGTTGCTCTGGTATGCTCGATACTCGCCGTTTGCCCAAACTGGGCGCCTTCTTCCCTTTGCCCAAAGAAGCGACTTTGCCCAAAGTGAAAACTTCAACTTCGGCGTTTGATTCTTCTGCTTCGTGACTTTGCCCATAGTGGTGACTTTGCCTCCTTGGGTCAAACTGCTCAAGTCACTTAGGCTCGGATCCTCGTGGTTGCCCAAAGTGGATGATTTTCTGGCCTCTTTCGCACAATACACCACCTACTACCTGTACACCTGCACACTCTGCCCAAACATCCTATTGTGCCCTCCTTAACACGTTACTGACTCAAACTGACTCAATAAAGGGTGTAAAAACGCTCTAAGATGAGCAAATAAAATGGCTCATCACATACGTTGCACAACCCAAAGGCTTCGAAGATCCGAAATTTCCTGACCATGTGTATCAATTACACAAGGCATTGTACGGCCTAAAACAAGCTCCTAGAGCTTGGTATGGCTGCCTAACTGATTTTCTACTCAGTTTCGGATTCACTCGAGGCACTGCCGACAAAACACTGTTTGTTAAATTCAATTCTTCCAATATTTTAATTGCACAAATTTATGTTGATGATATTGTCTTTGGATCCACATGTGAGAACATGCTTAAGGCATTCACCTCTGCCATGGCATCCAAATTTGATATGAGCATGGTAGGAGAACTAACTCATTTTTTAGGGCTCCACATCAAGCAATCATCAACTGGAACTTTCATCTCACAAGCCACATATGCTAAGAATCTCATCAAAAGATTCCAACTTGAAGGATCCAAGCCCATGAGAACACATATGGGTTCAACGGACAAGATCTCCCGAGGCACTGATACTGCCGCAGTGGATCAGACACTCTACCGATCCATGATAGGGAGTTTACTTTATCTTACGGCAACTAGACCTGATATTATGTACAGCGTTTGTTTATGTGCCAGGTTTCAAGCTGATCCAAGGGAAGAACACTTGAAGGCAGTCAAACGCATCATACGATATGTTGCCGCATCAGTCGAGTTAGGCATATGGTATACCAAAGATACCAATACCGATTTAGTTGGATTTTCCGATGCCGACTGGGCTGGAGACATGGATGATCGCAAGAGTACAAGCGGTGGATGTTGTTTTCTTGGAAATAACATCATTTCATGGCATAGCCGCAAGCAAAACTGCATTTCTCTATCCACTGCCGAATCAGAATATGTTGCCGCAGGAAGCTGTTGTACCCAACTCATCTGGCTAAAGCACATGCTTGATGACTACCATTTGGATAGTAACATTCTTACACTCTACTGCGACAATACGAGTGCCATAAATATCAGTCATAATCCAGTGCAGCACTCAAGAACCAAACACATCAGCATAAGGCATCATTTCATACGAGATTTGGTGGATAAACGTCTCTTGAGGATTGATCACATCCCAACAGAGAAGCAAATCGCTGATATCTTCACCAAGCCACTGAACTCAGAACGTTTCATTGCCCTAAGGAATTCCTTGTGCATGTGCATCATGCCTTTGATGCTGATCTGCATCATGCTGCCGCATTGTCATGCCTACTGAACCTCTACCACAGCATTCTGCCTTGTCAACATATGAGTTTAAAATTTTCCGAAGGAAGAGAGAATACCCAAACCACTTTAGGCAACATGGTCAAACCCATATACATGTAATTAATACTCAATGGGTTGAGATACTTGATGGAGTTATATTCTAAATGTCTAGTTTAGTGACAATATGGAACTCCTTATCTGTGTTTTTCATTATCTATTAATCAAACTGTCGGCATTTTTGTCTACCTTGTACTTGAATGCAATAGTTCTAGATATATACGTTGTAGACAGTATGGTGTGAGGAGACACGCGGAAGATCATACTGTCGGTTACTCGTATATTATCGAACAGAAGCTCACGACTTAGATGGACAGGGACAATCCATCGGTACGTCGTAGTGTGACTGGGTAATAGTTGGTCTTGACTATTATGTTACACTTGTACACTTGGTGTATTGAGCAGGACCACGGGAGGGCGTTCGATTTATACTAATCGACGTAATCGAACTAGACCTCAGAATTACGGATATACGAATTCTTAATCTCTATATAATTATAGGTGCATATGTCCAATTCTCGGTTCTTTAACTTGCCAATGAGTGAGACTATTTGATTAGTCGAGATACTCGGTAAATTGGGAATCGGAATTGTACACACGGCATGCTATAGATTATAGACAGGAAACCGTGTCCCGTTTATTGGGTTGACTACGTCCCCGAGATGAGCTCATAAAGTTTATCATGTAAACCCTGCAGGTGGATTTGTTCCACATGATAATAAGGATGAGTGGTACTAGTCTCGGATAATAAGAAACGAATTAATTTAATTATTAGTAATTAAATAAATTCGTGGACGTTCGATATCTTAAACACGGGGAAAGTCGTGTATGTAATTTCGGCGGATTTATTATTGTTGAAATAATATTAAAATTAATTTCGGGAATTCAATTATTATTTTATAGTGGAGTTAATAATAATTAAAATTGAAATCGATTAATTAAGGAATTGCGTTTACGTATTCCAAGTTAATTAATATTTCAATTTAGCCCTTAATTAATTTATCCTAAGGTCCCTAACGTAACTCTATATAATCCCCTCCCGTACTCTCCTAAACCCTATCATTCGCCGCTATTTCATTTTACTCAGAAAAACAATTGCGTTAACGCAATTATAATTTTTCTCTGTAAAATTAAATTAGTTTGCGCTAATATTTTTCTCTCAGAGAGAAAAAGATATATTAACGCTGTTGATAGAGAAAGTACAGAAGGGAGAACTCCAGCGGATCGTTGCCCACACAACGGCTGGAGAAGGGATCTGAGGCATACGTTAGAAGCATCTAAGGTCTCAACAATCGACCGAGAGGTATGAGATCGGAACTTTTATTCCGCAATTTTATTCGATCTCTGTTTTTGCGTTAATCATACAACGAACCAAAGATCGGATTCCGTGGCTTGGATGTGATGTTCTCGGGCTGCTGGGAGGTTTCTGACCTCCGGCGTGGCAGTCGGATCGAGAAAATCTCATCGGAACAGCCGGAACGGGCGGATCGCGCTGCTGTTCGCAGCAGCCAGGCGACCGCCAGAGGAGCAAGCGCCCGCTCGCGACAGGTCGCGGGCGCTCGCCTGGGCAGCAAGCGCTCGCTTGCCTTGCTGCGCGAGCGCTCGCCTGGTGGGCAGGCGGTCGCCTGCTCCGGGCAGATCGCGAGCCGCGGCTTCGGCTGCGGCGGATGCGCGATCTCTTGGGCGGGTGGCCTTGGCTGTCCGGGGGTGACTTCCAGAAGTCAATTGGGGACGTCCGGATGTTCGAGTGTTCGAATGGATGTGTCCCGGGTAGTCGATTTCCAACAATTGGTATCAGAGCCGGTTATCGGTTCGTTGTATTTTTGCGCGTGTTACCTTGCAGGTTGAACCCGATTATTATGGCCAATTTATTTTTGTGCTGTATGTATGTGGTTTTGATTAAACTCTCGGGCTTGTCGAGATCGGTTTTATTTTTGGAAAGTTGCTTGTTTGTAATAGATAAAAACGACGGGTTGAGTCGTTAGGTTTATTTATTTTTTCGTTGCATCCGGGACTTGTATAGGATCGATACCGGACTTAGTAGAATAATTTTGTAATTAATTTCTGCTATTAGATCGAGACGAGATCGAAGCCCGGAGGAACGAAAATCGAAGTCGAGACGAGCAACGAGTTCGAGTTCCAAGAGACGTGCATTCAAGATTTTAAGGCCATAATAATCGGGCCACGTTAATTGCTTTCTTATGTGATTTACGTGTTTTATTATGCTTATTATTTTATGCATGTATATCCCTAAATCGTAAAATACTAAGTGGGAGAGGGATTGGAAACAATCCCGCGGTCTCCATTCTCTGTTTCGAGAGTGGTGTGTATTGACTTACGAGTTGGCTTTAGTGTCATCCTCCCTATCGGATAAAGTCAATACACGGAAATCACTTTGATCGAAATTCGAATGAAATTCCAATTTTAAAATTGAACAATTAAGTTTTTCAAAGCAATGCCTAATCTGTCTTTCAAAGACTAATTTCAACTCGACTCATTCTCACCCCGGGGAGTGGAATGGAGCCAAAGCGCTTGGTTATGTCGATGACACAGATTAGAGACATTCGAGTCATTTGATGACTAGATCGATTGTCTGGTTGGCTCCCTCACTTTGTGAGAGATAGGGCTCAATTGCGTGATTGATCGCTGGTTAGAAACTTCGAGTTTCACTTACGAGATATCAAGCTTTGATTAACTAAATTGTGAAATTTATTAAATGGAATTCAATTAACAAAGTTGTTTGTTTAGTAAACGTCCACACTATCGTGGCTTACTAGACGGAAACGGAACTTTGGGTTAATTGAGGCTCGACAGTTATAGGAAATCGTAAAGGGACCGCATGTCAACGTAAACGTCCACACTAACGTGGCTTGCGGTGGGCGTGTAGTTTCCGAGCGGTTAACTTAGTACTGAGAAATGGTATACACTTAGGTACGCTTTACAGTATCCTCCCCATCGGAGTCACTGCTGTAATGATGTACGACCGAAGTAAAAGTCCAGTTATAAAATCATTTGGACTAGTATACGTCCACATGAACGTGGCATGCTAGTCTAATGGGATTTTAGGATTGATTGGTAGATTTAATGATATTAATTAAGGGAGTTAATATCGAATTAAATTTGACAGTTTGATTTGTCTCTTTTATAGATATGGCACTCAACCCGCTATCCATGATACTAAAAGAGAACAAACTCACTGGTCCGAACTATATTGACTGGAAACGAAACTTGGACATTGTCCTGACTGCTGAGGAGTACAAATATGTACTCCATGAGGATTGTCCTGACGAACCTATTGACACCTCCACTCCTGAGGAAAAGGAAGCTCATCGGAAGTGGGTCAAGGCTAATCAGATGGCGCGGTGCTACATTTTGGCTTCTATGTCAAATGTGCTGCAACATCAGCATGAAGCCATGACCACTGCCTATGATATGATGCTTAACCTCAAGGAGATGTTTGGTAGTCAGGATAGGGCAGCCAGGCAAGATGCCATGAGGCAACTCATGACGGCCACTATGTCCGAAGGAACGCCCGTGAGGGATCACGTTCTTAGGATGATAGGCTATCTGAATGAGATAGAGATTATGGGAGGATCTATCGATGGGGAAACCCAGATCGATATAGTGCTCCAGTCTCTGCCTAAGAGTTTTGAGCAGTTCCGCCTGAACTATAACATGAACAAGAGGTTATATACGTTGGCGGAACTCCTGACTGAACTCCAGGCGGCAGAGGGAATCTTTAAGAAACCTCAGGCACTTGTGGCTGTGAAACTTCCTGGCCCTCCGGGAGCTAAGAGGAAGAAGAAGCAAGGACGGAAACCCAGTGGACCCAGAATTGGTGGACCACAGAATGGAGTGAATAAGCCCAAGGGCAAGTGTTTCCGTTGCAAGCAGTCTGGACATTGGAAGTCTAATTGTCCTCTCAGACAAGGAGGTATGAACTTTTCCTTAGTCACTGAAACATGTTTAGCGGTGTTATCCACCGGTACCTGGTGTGTGGATACGGGAGCCACTGATCATGTCTGCAATTCTTTGCAGGGGTTCCAGGAAACCCGGCGGCTTAGAGAGGGAGAGATCACCATCTACATGGGCAATGCTACGAAAGTGGCGGCAGTTGCAGTGGGAGATGTTCATTTATCTTTTAATAATAAAGTTTTAGTATTGAATGATTGTCTTTATGTACCAAACTTTAGAAAGAACCTTGTTTCGGTTTCTAAGTTGGTTTTGAATAAATATTCTGTTTCTTTTGATAGTTCTGTTATTATCAAAAGGAATGGTGAGTATATCTGTTCTGGTACATTGATAGGCAACTTATATATACTGAATCCTGATTATTCCACGATGCAACGAGTAGAGTCAAATAATACATCTAGTACCAATAAGAGAAAGGAGCCTTCTAGAATGAATCAAAAGTACTTATGGCATCTTAGGCTAGGTCATATTAACTTGGGTAGGATTCAAAGGTTGATAACTGATGGAATACTCAGTAGTGTGAAAGATGAGGACTTTCCAACCTGCGAATCATGCCTGGAAGGAAAAATGACCAAGCGACCCTTTAGTGAAAAAGGGTATAGATCCAAGGAAGTACTAGAGTTGATTCACTCTGATTTGTGTGGGCCTTTATCTGTCCAAGCGAGAGGAGGTTATGAATATTTCGTAACCTTCACTGATGATTACTCAAGGTATGGTTTTATATACCTGATGCGCCGCAAGAGCGAGTGCTTTGACAAGTTCAAGGAGTACAAAGCTCTTGTGGAGAACCTTCATGGTAAAACCATAAAGACTCTACGATCTGATCGTGGAGGAGAGTACCTCTCGGGAGAGTTTAAGGCGTACTTATTAGAGAATGGGATTGACTCCCAGATGACTGCACCATACACGCCCCAGCAGAATGGTGTAGCAGAAAGAAGGAATAGGACTCTTATGGAAATGGTAAGATCTATGATGAGTTATTCAGAACTACCAGTTTCGTTCTGGGGATATGCCTTGGAAACAGCGGCGTATATCCTGAACTTAGTTCCTTCTAAATCAGTCCCTAAGACGCCCTCGGAATTGTGGACCGGGCGTAAGCCAAATTTGAAACACATTCGGATCTGGGGTTGTCCAGCACATGTGCTGAAGCATGGGGCTGATAAGTTGGAATCTCGTTCAGATATTCGGTTGTTTATAGGATATCCTAGAGGAACGAAAGGTGGTCTATTTTATAGTCCTAAGGACCAGAAGATCGTTGTTAGCACCAACGCTCGGTTTTTGGAAGAGGATTATATAATGGACCACAAGCCCAAGAGTGAGATAATACTTAACGAACTGAGAGGGGACGATCAAGGCTTAGATCCAACCGAACCGGGTGATACGCCACCACAGTCTGCACCTGTAGTTACTGAGGTTACACCGGAGCCTCGTCGTAGTGGGAGGGTTGTTCGACAACCCGATAGGTTCATGTTTATAGGTGAGTCTTCGGACTTGTTACCTGGAGAACATGAAGCCGATCCCTGGACCTACGGCGAGGCGCTTAAAGATCAAGATGCTCAGTCTTGGCAAAAAGCGATGAAATCTGAGATTGAATCAATGGATTCAAATCAGGTCTGGAATCTTGTAGCACCACCCAAAGGTGTAAAAGCCATTGGTTGCAAGTGGGTGTACAAGAGAAAAAGAGGGTCTGACGGGAAGGTGGAAACCTTCAAGGCTAGGCTTGTTGCGAAAGGGTATACTCAGAAAGAAGGGATCGATTATGAGGAAACCTTTTCGCCGGTAGCTATGCTAAAGTCGATCCGGATTCTTTTGTCTATAGCAGCTCATATGGATTATGAGGTGTGGCAAATGGACGTCAAGACAGCATTCTTGAATGGGAATCTTGACGAGACCATTTACATGAGACAGCCAGAAGGTTTCATCAAGAAAGGCCAAGAGCATCTAGTGTGTAAGCTAAACCGATCCATTTATGGATTGAAGCAAGCTTCTAGATCTTGGAACATGCGGTTTGATGAGGTTATCCAGTCTTATGGATTCATTCAAAGCATGGACGAGTCGTGTGTATACCGGAGAAGTGACGGAAACAGCGTGGCGTTTCTCGTGCTTTATGTAGATGACATTCTTCTAATTGGCAACAATGTGAAGATGTTGTCAGACATAAAGGGATGGTTGTCAAAGCAATTCGATATGAAAGACTTAGGGCAAGTTGGGCATGTTCTTGGGATCAAGGTTATAAGGGATCGTCGGAAAAGAACATTAAGCTTGTCCCAGGCTTCATATATTGATACGATTCTGGCTCGTTTCAACATGCAGAATTCCAAGAGAGGTGCTCAACCTTTCTGCCATGGAATTCATCTATCTAAAGACATGTGTCCCAAAACACAAAAGGAGATAGATTACATGAAGAAGGTTCCTTATGCTTCGGCAGTAGGAAGTCTAATGTATGCCATGTTGTGCACGAGACTTGATATCTGCTATGCCGTGGGCATGGTAGCTAGATATCAGAGTAACCCTGGACAGGGTCACTGGACTGCTGTAAAGAACATACTTAAGTACCTGCGAAGGACTAGGAATTATGTTCTGAGTTACAAAGCGTCCGAGTTGATTCCTATTGGTTACACAGACTCGGACTTCCAATCTGATAAGGATCAGCGAAAGTCTACATCAGGCTATGTGTTCACATTGGGAGGTGGAGCAGTCTCATGGAAGAGTGTTAAGCAGAAATGCATTTCGGACTCTACCATGGAAGCCGAATATGTAGCAGCCTCTGAGGCAGCTAAAGAATCGGTGTGGCTCCGGAACTTCCTTATGGACTTGGATGTGGTTCCTAAAATGCCTAGAGCTATCACAATTTATTGTGACAATAGCGGTGCAGTGGCAAATGCAAAGGAACCACGAGCCCACAATGCGAGTAAACACATAGATCGCAAGTACCACCTGATTAGAGACATCGTCAGGAGAGGCGATGCGGTTGTCACCAAGATTGCATCAGCGGATAACCTGGCAGACCCCTTTACGAAGGCACTTCCAGCGGAAGTGTTCAAGAGACACGTGAAGGGGATGGGTATCGGATGTATGGTAGAGGGCAACTAGAGATTTAGTATAAGTGGGAGATTGATGGAGTTATAATCTAAATGTCTAGTTTAGTGACAATATGGAACTCCTTATCTGTGTTTTTCATTATCTATTAATCAAACTGTCGGCATTTTTGTCTACCTTGTACTTGAATGCAATAGTTCTAGATATATACGTTGTAGACAGTATGGTGTGAGGAGACACGCGGAAGATCATACTGTCGGTTACTCGTATATTATCGAACAGAAGCTCACGACTTAGATGGACAGGGACAATCCATCGGTACGTCGTAGTGTGACTGGGTAATAGTTGGTCTTGACTATTATGTTACACTTGTACACTTGGTGTATTGAGCAGGACCACGGGAGGGCGTTCGATTTATACTAATCGACGTAATCGAACTAGACCTCAGAATTACGGATATACGAATTCTTAATCTCTATATAATTATAGGTGCGTATGTCCAATTCTCGGTTCTTTAACTTGCCAATGAGTGAGACTATTTGATTAGTCGAGATACTCGGTAAATTGGGAATCGGAATTGTACACACGGCATGCTATAGATTATAGACAGGAAACCGTGTCCCGTTTATTGGGTTGACTACGTCCCCGAGATGAGCTCATAAAGTTTATCATGTAAACCCTGCAGGTGGATTTGTTCCACATGATAATAAGGATGAGTGGTACTAGTCTCGGATAATAAGAAACAAATTAATTTAATTATTAGTAATTAAATAAATTCGTGGACGTTCGATATCTTAAACACGGGGAAAGTCGTGTATGTAATTTTGGCGGATTTATTATTGTTGAAATAATATTAAAATTAATTTCGGGAATTCAATTATTATTTTATAGTGGAGTTAATAATAATTAAAATTGAAATCGATTAATTAAGGAATTGCGTTTACGTATTCCAAGTTAATTAATATTTCAATTTAGCCCTTAATTAATTTATCCTAAGGTCCCTAACGTAACTCTATATAATCCCCTCCCGTACTCTCCTAAACCCTATCATTCGCCGCTATTTCATTTTACTCAGAAAAACAATTGCGTTAACGCAATTATAATTTTTCTCTGTAAAATTAAATTAGTTTGCGCTAATATTTTTCTCTCAGAGAGAAAAAGATATATTAACGCTGTTGATAGAGAAAGTACAGAAGGGAGAACTCCAGCGGATCGTTGCCCACACAACGGCTGGAGAAGGGATCTGAGGCATACGTTAGAAGCATCTAAGGTCTCAACAATCGACCGAGAGGTATGAGATCGGAACTTTTATTCCGCAATTTTATTCGATCTCTGTTTTTGCGTTAATCATACAACGAACCAAAGATCGGGTTCCGTGGCTTGGATGTGATGTTCTCGGACTGCTGGGAGGTTTCTGACCTCCGGCGTGGCAGTCGGATCGAGAAAATCTCATCGGAACAGCCGGAACGGGCGGATCGCGCTGCTGTTCGCAGCAGCCAGGCGACCGCCAGAGGAGCAAGCGCCCGCTCGCGACAGGTCGCGGGCGCTCGCCTGGGCAGCAAGCGCTCGCTTGCCTTGCTGCGCGAGCGCTCGCCTGGTGGGCAGGCGGTCGCCTGCTCCGGGCAGATCGCGAGCCGCGGCTTCGGCTGCGGCGGATGCGCGATCTCTTGGGCGGGTGGCCTTGGCTGTCCGGGGGTGACTTCCAGAAGTCAATTGGGGACGTCCGGATGTTCGAGTGTTCGAATTGATGTGTCCCGGGTAGTCGATTTCCAACAATACTATGTACTAGGTGACCTAAGTATTTAATAACCTCATTATTGACATGGCATTATACCTAAGTAGAGTATAAGTACTTATGATGCAGCATGATGTTTCATTAGGATTAGATGTCTTTATTCTTTTCCTAATTTTGCTTTGTAAGCCTTGATTTTTCACACCACAAAAATATTTTAATTGTTTTACTTTATTAAAAAAAAAAAAATTTGAAAAATGAAAAACAGAAAAAGAATATACTCTAAAAACAGAAAAAGAGAAAAATTAAAAACAGAAAAATAGATAAAAAAAAAAAAAAAGGGATTTTGGATTTTCATTTTTTGGCAACAACCTGCCGCAGAGCCTTGCCCCACTTGACCGTTGGGCAGCACTTGAGTATGCGGCAGGCGACGGTTCAGCTTCAAAAAGTAACCGTTGCCTAGTTGCCCATCCCATCAACTGCCATCCGTTTCTTTCTCTTAAAACTCTTTTCAAGTTTTATTTCTTAATATCCAGAAATCAAAAGTCCTAATTCTATTCTAACTCTTTCTCTATCACATATCCGATCAAGAGTTTAATTTTTCTGAAATTCTTCAACCCTAGTTTTTCTCTGAAACGCACAAGTATAAAATCATCATCTTCTTTGCGTTAAATCGTGCACTCTGTTTTTTTTTTTAAAAAAAAAAAAAAAACCCTAATTTCATCAAGAACTTTGAATTCAATGGCATCATCTCATTTCGCCTTTGCTCGCTACTACTCGGACCCACGTCTGGTGGAGCTCATCAAAGAATCTCGCCCCGATGCAACTATGGAGGATATTCAACCCGCGGAGTCTCTGCCGTTCATCAACCGCCTCATCGCCATCGACGCCGCCGCCGCCGCAGCTGCCGCCGCCGCAATCGACGCCGCTTCCCAGCCGCCGCACGTCGAGGCCGGAGAAGGATCAGGTAAGGCTTCTCCCATGAACATCTCTCCGGACCATGATGCAGGGGGAGAAGCTGCCGCAGAAGACGAACCTGCCGAAGAAGAACGAGTCTATCCCGAACCGACTCCACTGTCCATCATCCGCCCTGAAGATGATGACATTTCCGGCGACACTGAGCCGTCTCAGACTCCACGACCACCGGTAGTTATTTTGGGATTTGATGATGTGCTTGCATACGAGGCTGCCCAGAATGAACGATCATTCCACACCTCTGACTTGAAAGGGCTTTTTACTCCTGAACCCTCTGTCACTGCCGCATCATCTGCCTTTCCACAGGCAGACCCTGAAGTGCAGCAGCAAGGCAAGCAAATGCCTTACAACAGGAGGGATGATGATGATGATTTCAATTATGCCGAGCTCTACGACAACTATCCCATATCTCAGAAAAAGACCAAGGCTCGCAAACCGACTCCTTATCCATCTACAAATCCACCCTCCGATGCGGAAGATTCCGGCCATTCAAGTCAACAACAGCATGATGCCGCAGATGCCTCTGACACAGAATCAGACCCACTACTGCAGGATCTTGCCTCCAGGAAGCGCAAGAAACAGCAAGTGCCCATCACTCGTCGGCCGTCCACCAGATCCGCCACTGCCTATGCTAAAAGCAAAGGTCCGGCTGTGCCCCCAACCTCAATGGAAAACCCCATTGATGTGGAGACCACCACTGCCAAGAAATCCCGTAAAGGGAAGGAGAAAGCTGCCGCAATCAAACCCGACAGCTCTCATAGTGGTGATGCCGCAGCACAACCTGCTGCGAAGAAGGGCAGGGCACCAAAAATTGATGCCCCCAAGGAGGATTCAGATTCTGACATGAAACCAGGTAAGGGTTATTCGAGGCGTTTCTGGTCGGAACGCCGTTCAGTGATCGGGCCCCATTTCTACTCCAACAAGCCCATTCAAACGGATCGCTGTGTGGACATACCGACTTGTGCCAGACACAAAGTTGATAAGTTCTTAAAGAGGATGAAGTTGGTCAAGGCAGTCACCTACGCAGGACCCTACTGCGAGGATTTGGTGCGCGACTTCTATGCAAATCTGCGCCCCTGTTTTGGTGATGATGGATCCAGAGGCTATGGCAAGGTGTATCTCCGTGAGAAGATCTTTAACTACACCCCTGCTGCCATTAACGCCTTCTTGGAGCGCTCAGACATCGAGTATCCTGCCGCACTTGCTGACCCTACTGTTGCCGCAGTCTCTCACCGCCTGACCAAATCACCACATGATGCCGCAAACAACATTCCTTGCTCAAAACTCTCATCTTTTTACTATTTTTTGTTCACTGTTTCCAGGCACAACTGGATTCCCACAACCAATGTGCATTTTGTGCATACCCAAATGGGGGAAATCTTGTTTCACCTTGGTGCAGGTAGGCAGGTGAATTTGGGAGAAATCATCTTTGAGAAGATTGCATCACAGGCAGAGAACATCACCCAGACGCAGAGCCTTGCGTTCCCTTCACTGATCTGGGAAATGTTGAAAATCCAAGGGCTCTCGTACAATAGTGCTGATCTCCTGACTGCTATGCCACATCCCTACAAGCTGTCTGTCCGAGAGTACAATGATTTTCCCTAGAATGGTTTTCATGCTACTGCCGCAGTGCCTCCCACTCCACCTCCAAAGAAGGCTCCCAAGCTGCCGCAGACTGATGCCCCTAGCTCATCTGCTCCACAACCAGGTGTTTCTGCTCGTGTCCAGGCATTTTCAGACCAAGTTGCTGCAATCCACATGGTAATCATGCAGGACTACATGTCAAAAGCACTCGTGGATGCCATTACCTTCTTTCTTGAAGAAGAGGGCTTTCCTCCACAAAAAGGGGGAGTACCAGCAGCCGAGGCCAAAATGGCAAAGAGCACTGTCTTGAAGATGTTGAAGAAGCGCATTAATGCAGACCTCAAAGAAGTTGAAGCTGAAGAAGCTGCAGAGAAGGATGATGCCGCAGCAGAGAAGGCTGCCGCAGACACTGCAGCAGAGATTGATGGTGAAGAGCGTGGATCGTCTCCTGAGCACGATGATTGAAGATTTCAAGGATTGCAGTTCTCAAGACCCGAAGAAAAATTATTTCTTCTTTTTGCTTTAGTTTTTATTCACTCTGAACAATTTATTTAATTTCTGTCTATTTGGTTTTTGAACAATTTGATTTTTAAGTTATTATTTGTTTGAACAATTTTAGTTATTTCCCTTTTGAAAAAATTTGGTGTGTTATTTTTAAGGCTTACTTAGTAACTTGTTTTTGTTCTATTAAATAGTTAGTTGTTAAATAAATGTTTTTGTTCTACTTAGGAAGTATTAACTAAGGGGGAGTTTTTATGCCTTAGTTGTTTTGTCAAGATAAATTCCATAAACTTCCAAGTAAGATGTATTTCATTGAGTGGGAGTGCTCATTGCGCTGCTGCCTCATGGTTTTGTGAAGAAAGATAAAAAGGGGGAGTTTGTAAGGATAAATATGTTTGGGCATTACAATGCCTTAAAGGATCTAGGCAGAAGTTGTTTTGCTAACATATTTATTTGTTTTATTTCTTTCTTCACAATTTAAACTGTTGTAATCACTTGTTATATTGGTGATTTGATTTAGCATAGTTCATTAGTTGGAACGTGCTTGAAAAACAATCAACATAGAAGGTTTCTGCCACAGCACAGCAAGGCAGAGTTATGCCGCAGCGGTGCAAGGCTTGGACAAGAGGTTGAGTTAAGAGAATCAAGCGAAGAATGATATAAGGGCAAGGGAATGCTGAAGTCCAGATAGTATGGAAGGCATTGCAGTGTGGCAGTGGATTCCAGAAGAACTTCAGAAGGCATCCTGCGGCAGCGGTCAAAGCAGCCTGTCCTAGAATCTCTCAACCGCTTGTTGACCTAGCTAATTAAGGAAATCAGTTGGAACTCTTCACCTATAAAGACAAGACGTCCCAGCTGCATTTCCTCAACAATCCAGAATAAAATACAACACCTTAGAAACACTTTTCCATCACAAGATCGATCATCGAGCTTTTAGAGCCGCGACTTCATTCGTGAAGCTCGTTGTGCCGTGTGTTCTCTCGTCCCTAAGAGAGTTCGTTTGTTCAGTTGATGATTCGATAGCTTAGTATAGGTGTTCAACTCAGTAGCTAGGTTTTATTGTTGATTGTTCATACTCTTCGGATACGATTAATACGAAGGCATACATGTGTATAGCCTTTGGTAATATCATTGTAAATCCAAGAGTATCATTTTTTAAAGACTCGTTCTTTAATAAAGTTTCTGGCCGTAAGGCCGTTTTGTATGTGTATAATTTAAATACACATACAAAGATTTAAATTTGTGTTCTTTACATTTTTCGTACGTGTGTGTGTGTTCGTTCGGAGTGATTTATTTTTATTTTTTCCGCTGCAATTCTTATACATATATCACATATAATTTTATCGATTAAACAACTTGGTTAATCTGGATAAAATACTTAAACTCAATTAAATCACGTAAAACGAACGTTTTCTGTACAAGGCATCGGGCTGCGGCATACACTAATCTGCCGCAGAACACTGCCTTGCCTAGGCAGCGCATTTCACTGCGTTTTATTTACTGCCTACGACTTTCACCGTCCCCACTAAAGATGTGGCTAGTGTTTTTAATTCGTTCAGTTTCTTGAATATTCCCGATTTCCTTTTCTTGATCGCCTGGTGCGTTCGTCTGCAATAATCTCGTACTTGATCTTTGATCGAACCATTGTTGACAAAAGTCTCTGCAGCTACAAAATACAAAGAAGAAAGTCATTTTCTTATCTGAATCAAGATATTCATATAAACATTTAATACCACCATCATCATCATTAACATCATAAGCATATACCCTTCCCTTGAAAAATCACCGAACTTTAGGTTTTAGCGCTAATAAAGTCTTGTTGGTCTAATTTTGTTGTGCATCTATTATAACAAATTGTTTAAGCACTAACAATAAAGTAATTTTTGTTGTGCTAATTTTTGTTTTATGGGATATTTTAAAAAATTGTTTAAAAACTATTTAAAAGAAATTTCGTCTAGGGCCATCAAAACTTCCAAGACGACCCTCATTACAATTATAAAATTTACATTCTAGATTTTCAAAATCTTTTTATTATATTTTGTTTATATTAATATTTTAGTAATAACAAATCATGTTATTACTTTATTATTGAAAAGTTTAAATATAATAATTAATGAAATTGCAATTAAAAAAAATAGAGCTAATAAAGTCTTTTTTATAGCGTTAATAAAAAAGAATTAGCTCTAAAAATAAGGATAAGTCTATAAATATAGATGCTATTTCAAAATTGAGTATTAGATAAAACTTAAGAAATACGAAAAGGATTGAAATCCAAAATTCATGAAAAGCAGATAGAAAACAATAAAAGTTTCAAATATCCACCAAAACAAGGTAGAACAACAAAAAGTTTTTGAATGGAATCCTCAACTAATCCCACATAACATCAAAACAAAATAAAAACATCTAAGGATTGTTCATGATTTCAATACGAATCCTCAGAGGACTTGTTTTCCTTTCCAACGGGGATTCATCATGTTAGGCATTTCAGCGTTCATATCAACCCAGTTGACCTCTTCGAAATTCAAATCAATCTTGATGGTCTCTTCAGCATTCATAACCAAGCCAGTACTGTAAATCCCAACAGCAGCAATCAAGGAATCGACCATTACAATCTTTTCCTCCAGTAAGCAAAGCATCTCCTGGAGTTCGAGAGAGTTGCTCGAAATTGGCTCTTCTTTCGCCACACACTTAGCCAAGACAAGTTCCTTCTTCAGTGTGTGAGCTATGCGGATCTCCGTCCACGTTTTAGGAGATCCTAGCCAGATTCTACTTTAGAAACCCAACTTGATCCACTCTATTGTTTGAGTTGGAAGAAGCAGAAGGCGGCAGAGTGATGAACTTTTCGATCGTCGGGAATGCTTCGTCTAGAGAAGGCCATACTTCTGGCTGGCCCCGTGCCCACTAAAGATGTGGCTAGTGTTTTCAATTTGTTCAGTTTCTTGAATATTCCGACTTTCTCTTCTTGAACATCTCGCGCCTGGTATGTTCGTCAGCAATAAACTCGTACTTGATCTTTGATCCAACCATTGTTGACAAAAAGAAATTGTTTTAGTACTTGTGCTAATTTAAAAGAAATTGTTTTAGTACTTGTGCTAATTTTTAAAAGAAGTTTAAAAGAAACTGTTTTAGTACTTGTGCTAATTTTTGTTTTATGAAATATTTAAAAAAAAATTGTTTAAAATTTTTTATTTATTATTGCTAATAAAATATTTATTTTACCGCTAATAAAAAAATTTATTTTAAAAATCTATAGAATTAATGCTATTTGAAATTTTTTAAAGAATTCAAACTAAAGAAAAAATGGTCACATTTCTATTCAAAATTATATGAAACAAATTGGTGGTTGAATTCTAAAATTTTTAACGTAATATTGTTGTGAAAAATAGAATGACTAAAAATTTCAATATGTTTGTTTGAATAGTTTGTTAAATTTCAAATGGGGGTGTTCAAGTGCGGTCCCACCACGAGAGCGGGAGCTTAAATATGCACTAGAGAGCCTCAATCTATCTCAAAACCATATGGTACTAAGTAGGAGAACTCCCTAGGCTTACTTATATCATAGACTCCCCTCTCAAATATGCACTAGAGAGCCTCAATCTATCTCAAAACCATATGGTACTAAGTAGGAGAACTCCCTAGGCTTAAATATGCACTAGAGAGCCTCAATCTATCTCAAAACCATATGGTACTAAGTAGGAGAACTCCCTAGGCTTACTTATATCATAGACTCCCCTCTCAAATATGCACTAGAGAGCCTCAATCTATCTCAATCTATCTCAAAACCATATGGTACTAAGTAGGAGAACTCCCTAGGCTTAAATATGCACTAGAGAGCCTCAATCTATCTCAAAACCATATGGTACTAAGTAGGAGAACTCCCTAGGCTTACTTATATCATAGACTCCCCTCTCAAATATGCACTAGAGAGCCTCAATCTATCTCAAAACCATATGGTACTAAGTAGGAGAACTCCCTAGGCTTACTTATATCATAGACTCCCCTCTCACAATTATTCGATGTGGGACAACTCACAAGTGGCCTTCAACACACCCCCTCCACTTGTGAGTCCTAGTCAAGGACCTTCAACACACCCCCTCCACTTGTGAGTCCTAGTCAAGGGGTGGTTATAACCACTTACAAACAGTGGTACTAAGTATTCGATGTGGGACAACTCACAAGTGGCCTTCAACACACCCCCTCCACTTGTGAGTCCTAGTCAAGGGGTGAACCATATGGTACTAAGTAGGAGAACTCCCTAGGCTTACTTATATCATAGACTCCCCTCTCACAATTATTCGATGTGGGACAACTCACAAGTGGCCTTCAACACACCCCCTCCACTTGTGAGTCCTAGTCAAGGGGTGGTTATAACCACTCACAAACAGTGGTACTAAGTATTCGATGTGGGACAACTCACAAGTGGCCTTCAACACACCCCCTCCAATTGTGAGTCCTAGTCAAGGGGTGGTTATAACCACTCACAAACAGTGGTACTAAGTAGGAGAACTCCCTAGGCTTACTTATATCATAGACTCCCCTCTCACAATTATTCGATGTGGGACAACTCACAAGTGGCCTTCAACACACCCCCTCCACTTGTGAGTCCTAGTCAAGGGGTGGGCTTACTTATATCATAGACTCCCCTCTCAAATATGCACTAGAGAGCCTCAATCTATCTCAAAACCATATGGTACTAAGTAGGAGAACTCCCTAGGCTTACTTATATCATAGACTCCCCTCTCACAATTATTCGATGTGGGACAACTCACAAGTGGCCTTCAACACACCCCCTCCACTTGTGAGTCCTAGTCAAGGGGTGGTTATAACCACTCACAAACAGTGGTACTAAGTATTCGATGTGGGACAACTCACAAGTGGCCTTCAACACACCCCCTCCACTTGTGAGTCCTAGTCAAGGGGTGAACCATATGGTACTAAGTAGGAGAACTCCCTAGGCTTACTTATATCATAGACTCCCCTCTCACAATTATTCGATGTGGGACAACTCACAAGTGGCCTTCAACACACCCCCTCCACTTGTGAGTCCTAGTCAAGGGGTGGTTATAACCACTCACAAACAGTGGTACTAAGTATTCGATGTGGGACAACTCACAAGTGGCCTTCAACACACCCCCTCCACTTGTGAGTCCTAGTCAAGGGGTGGTTATAACCACTCACAAACAGTGGTACTAAGTAGGAGAACTCCCTAGGCTTACTTATATCATAGACTCCCCTCTCACAATTATTCGATGTGGGACAACTCACAAGTGGCCTTCAACACACCCCCTCCACTTGTGAGTCCTAGTCAAGGGGTGGGCTTACTTATATCATAGACTCCCCTCTCAAATATGCACTAGAGAGCCTCAATCTATCTCAAAACCATATGGTACTAAGTAGGAGAACTCCCTAGGCTTACTTATATCATAGACTCCCCTCTCACAATTATTCGATGTGGGACAACTCACAAGTGGCCTTCAACACACCCCCTCCACTTGTGAGTCCTAGTCAAGGACCTTCAACACACCCCCTCCACTTGTGAGTCCTAGTCAAGGGGTGGTTATAACCACTCACAAACAGTGGTACTAAGTATTCGATGTGGGACAACTCACAAGTGGCCTTCAACACACACCCTCCACTTGTGAGTCCTAGTCAAGGGGTGAACCATATGGTACTAAGTAGGAGAACTCCCTAGGCTTACTTATATCATAGACTCCCCTCTCACAATTATTCGATGTGGGACAACTCACAAGTGGCCTTCAACACACCCCCTCCACTTGTGAGTCCTAGTCAAGGGGTGGTTATAACCACTCACAAACAGTGGTACTAAGTATTCGATGTGGGACAACTCACAAGTGGCCTTCAACACACCCCCTCCACTTGTGAGTCCTAGTCAAGGGGTGGTTATAACCACTCACAAACAGTGGTACTAAGTAGGAGAACTCCCTAGGCTTACTTATATCATAGACTCCCCTCTCACAATTATTCGATGTGGGACAACTCACAAGTGGCCTTCAACACACCCCCTCCACTTGTGAGTCCTAGTCAAGGGGTGGTTATAACCACTCACAAACAGGATCGAGCGGTCCCACGCCTAGCGCACACACGAGAGCGGGAGCTTAAATATGCACTAGAGAGCCTCAATCTATCTCAAAATAAAACATCTAAAGATTGCTCATTATTTCAAGACGAATTCTCAGAGAACCTGTTTTCCTTTCCAACGGGATCCATAGGTTAGGCATTTCAGCGTTCATATCAACCACGTTAGCCTCTTCGAAATTCAGATCAATCTTGCTGGTCTCTTCAGCATTCATAACCAAGCCAGTACTGGAAGTCCCAACACCAGCAATCAAGGAATCAACCATTACAATATTTTCCTCTGGTAAACAAAGCATCTCCTGGAGTTCGAAACAGTTGCTCGAAATTGGCTCTTCTTTCGCCACACACTTAGCCAAGACAAGTTCCTTCTTCAGTGTGTGAGCTATGCGGATCTCCGTCCACGTTTTTGGAGATCCTAGCCAGATTCTACTTTAGAAACCCAACTTGATCCACTCTATTGTTTGAGTTGGAAGAAGCAGAAGGCGGCTGAGTGATGAACTTTTCGATCGTCGGGAATGCTTCGTCTAGAGAAGGCCATACTTCTGGCTGGCCCCGTCCCCACTAAAGATGTGGCTAGTGTTTTCAATTCATTCAGTTTCTTGAATATTCCCGACTTCCTCTTCTTGAACGTCTCGCGCCTGGTATGTGCGTCAGCAATAAACTCGTACTTGATCTTTGATCCAACCATTGTTGACAAAAATCAACGAAGAAAGTCAATTTCTTATCTGAATCAAGAAATGCATATAAACATTTAATACCACCATCATCATCATTAATATCATAAGCATATACCCCTCCTTTGAAAAATAATAGAACTTTAGTTTTAGCGCTAATAAAGTCTTGTGGTAATTTTGTTGTGCTTCTATTAAAACAAATTGTTTTACCGCTAATAATGAATTAATTTTTGCTGTGCTAATCTTTGTTTTATGGAATATTTTAAAAAATTGTTTAAAACTATTTAAAAGAAATTGTTTTAGCACTTGTGCTAATCTTTGTTTTATTATATATTTTAAAAAAATTGTTTAAAAAAATTATTTTTAGTGGTAATAAAATCTTTTATTTAGCACTAATAAAAAAATTTATTTTAAAAATCTATAAATTTAAGTGTTATTTGAAATTTTTTAAAGAATTCAAACTGAAGAAAAAATGGTCCTATTTCTATTCTAAATTAAATGAAACAAATTGGTGGTTGAATTCTAAAAATTTTAACGTGATTTTGTTGTGAAGAATAGAAAAACTACAAATTACAATATTTTTGTTTGAATAGTTAAAAATATTTTTTATTATTTTGTATAGCATTTGTGTACTTACTAGCTATGGCTTATTTTGAAATTTCACATAGGTTATCAAAACTTCCAAGACGACCCTCATTACAATTAGAAAATTCACATTCTGGACTTTCAAAATCTTTTTATTATATTTTGTTTATAAAAATATTTTAGTAATAACAATCATGTTATTACTTTATTATTGAAAAGGTTAAATTTAATAATTAATAAAAAAAAAATTTAGTGCTAATAAAGTCTTTATTATAGGGCTAATAAAAAAAATTAGCGCTAAAATTAAGGAAAAGTCTATAAACATAAATGCTATTTGAAAATTCGAGTATTAGATAAAACCTAAGAAATAATTGAAATCCAAAATTCATTAAAAGCAGGTAGAAAACAACAAAGGTTTCAAATATAATAATTGAAATCCAAAATTTATGAAAAGCAGGTAGAAAACAACAAAGGTTTCAAATATCCACCAAAACAAGGTAGAACAACAAAAAGTTTTTGAATGGAATCCACAACTAATCCACATAACAGCAAAACAAAATAAAACATCTAAAGATTGTTCATGATTTCAAGATCCTGAGGACCTGTTTTCCTTTCTAGCGGGGATCCACCCTGTTAGGCATTTCAGCGTTTATATCAACCCAGTTGGCCTCTTCGAAATTCAGATCAATCTTTCTGGTCTCTTCAGCATTCATAACCAAACCAGTACTGGAAGTCCCAACACCAGCAATCAAGGAATCGACCATTACAATCTTTTCCTCCAGTAAGCAAAGCATCTCCTGGAGTTCGAGAGAGTTGCTCGAAATTGGCTCTTCTTTCACCAGACACTTAGGCAAGACAAGTTCCTTCTTTAGTGTGTGAACTTTGCGGATCTCCGTCCATGTTTTTGGAGATCCTAGCAAGATTCTACTTCAAAAACCCAACTTGATCCACTCTATTGTTTGAGTGGGAAGAAGCAGAAAGCGGCAGAGTGATGAACTTTTCGATCGTCGGGAATGCTTCGTCCAGAGAAGGCCATACTTCTGGCTGGCCCCGTCCCCACTAATGATGTGGCTAGTGTTTTCAATTCGTTCAGTTTCTTGAATATTCACGACTTCCTCTTCTTGAACGTCTCGCGCCTAGTATGTTCGTCAGCAATAAACTCGTACTTGATCTTTGATCCAACCATTGTTGACAAAAATCTCTCAGCTACAAAATACAACCAGAAAGTCAATTTCTTATCTGAATCAAGATATGCATATAAACATTTAATACCACCATCATCATCATTAATATCATAAGCATATACCCTCCCAAAAAATTAATAGAACTTTAGTTTTAGCGCTAATAAAGTCTTGTTGTGCTAATTTTGTTGTGCTTCTATTAAAACACATTGTTTTAGCACTAATAATGAATTAATTTTTGTTGTGCTAATCTTTGTTTTATGGGATATTTTAAAAAAAATTTAAAAACTATTTAAAAGAAATTGTTTTAGCACTTGTGCTAATCTTTGTTTTATTATATATTTTAAAAAAAAATTGTTTAAAAAAATTGTTTAAAAAAAATTATTTTTTAGTGCTAATAAAATCTTTCATTTAGCGCTAATAAAAAAATTATTTTAAAAATCTATAGATTTAACTGTTATTTAAATTTTTTTAAAGATTTCTAAATTATATGAAACAAATTGGTGGTTAAATTCTAAAATTTTTAACGTGATTTTGTTGTCAAGACTAGAATAACTAAAAATTAAAATATTTTTGTTTGAATAGTTAAAAATATTTTTTATTATTTTGTATAGCATTTGTGTACTTACTAGCTATGACTCATTTTGTAATTTCTAGGGCTATCAAAACTTCCAGGACGACCCTCATTACAATTATAAAATTCATATTCTGGACTTCCAAAATCTTTTTATTATATTTTGTTAATAAAACTATTTTAGTAATAAAAATCATGTTATTACTTTATTATTGAAAAGTTTAAATTTAATAATTAATGAAATTGCAATAAAAAAAATATTTTTTAGTGCTAATAAATTCTTTATTATAACGCTAATAAAAAAAATTAACGCTAAAATTAAGGAGAAGTCTATTGTTAATAATATTCCGTGATCCTTGTATATCATCTATTATTTTGTTGCTTATCTTTTCCTTCTTTTACGTTTCTACTGTACTATATATTCTAGCTATCAATAATATATTTCTTTGAGGCAAATAGTTTATTTCCTATCATGGTATCAGCCTAACCTTGGCTCGAAACCCTAATTCTTTTCCTCCCTCTCGCACGCCTCTGCTTGTTCACTCTCAATGGCTGCGTCCGAGATTCCCACTCTTCCTTTATCTACCATGATTCACATGGTCAATATTAAACTAACCTCATCAAATTATCTTCTATGGCATGCACAGATCGAGCCCCTGCTTACAAGCCAAAATTTTATGCCGTTGCTCGATGGGTCCTCTCTCTCTCCATCGCCAACCGTTCGCACGACCGCCGATGCCATCATCCCCAACCCTGAGTTTGCTACTTGGCAGCACCGCGACCAGACCATAAAATTATTCCTTGTATCCACTCTTACTGAGGAATCGATGGCCGTCATTATTTGTTGCAAAACCGCAAAGGAAGTATGGGACGCACTTTCTCGAGCTTACAGCCATAACTCAAAAGCTCGTGAATTAAGTCTCAAGGATGAACTCCTCTCCAACAAACGGGGCGACAAATCTGTCGTTGAATATGGTCGTCATTTTAAGGCCCTCTCGGATCAACTTACAGCTATTGGCCGTCCAATTGAAGCCTCAGATCAATCTCACTGGTTCCTTCGGGGACTCGGCCCTGACTTTGCCGGTTTCACGGCTGCGCAGATGGCACAGGATCCTTTACCCGACTTCACTACTCTCGTCGCTCGAGCGCAATCACATGAACTATTTCAAAAATCTATTGATTACACTAACTCTTCTCAAGTTATGTCGCAGGCAGCCTTCTCTGCCGTTACTCGCGGTGGACGCGGACGTGGAACTGGAAATCACCGCGGTCGCGGATCTTCCTCCACCAGAGGTCGCAACCCCTCTCACAACTCCGTCGGCAATTCCAGTCGCGGTCGTGGCCGACGCGATTACACTCCGCGGTGTTTCTTTTGCAGGGAGACGAACCATGATGGTTTTGACTGTCCCAAGCGCTTCGATCGATCCTACGATCGTTCATGTCGCCCGTCCAATACCGCCAACCTCGCTGAGGCTTTTTCCGCCGGTTGCAACGTCTCTCCGTCCTCTTCATCCGATTGGTACTTAGACACCGCTGCATCGGCTCATATGGCTGCTGATCCAAATTCACTCGATCATGCGTCGTCCTACTCTGGCACTGATCACGTCACGGTCGGAAACGGTGCGAATTTATCGATTTCTCATTCTGGATCTCTTACTCTCTCAAATGATCTCACTTTACGAAATGTGTTTGTTGTCCCTGGTTTAACCAAAAACTTGTTGTCAGTTAGTCAACTGACTCGTGATCACCCGGTTAGAGTTATATTTAACGACTCTCAATTTTCTATTCAGAATCGTCTTACGGGACAGGTGCTCGCAACCGGCACTCTTGATCATGATCTCTATATTTTGGACTCGCCATCTCAAGCCTTAGCCGCAGTCCACGAGCACAGAAGAAAATCGGTCTCTTTTGAATTATGGCACAGACGTCTTGGGCATGTCGCCTCTTCTACTATTTCTATTTTGCAAAAATTTGGTTTATTATCAGTGAATGCTTTATTACCTCTTCCCACTGTTTGCAAGACTTGTCAAATTGCCAAGAGTACTCGTTTACCTTTTGCCGCAAATAATAAACGTGCTTCTGGAATTCTAGACTTAATTCATTGCGATCTATGGGGCCCTGCGCCTGTTACGTCGTCTACCGGATTTCGTTACTATGTAATATTTATCGACGATCATACTCGATTTTGTTGGTTCTATCCTCTACGAGCAAAGTCCGATTTCGTGAATACATTTCTCAATTTTCAGAAATTCGTAGAGACGCAATTTTCTCGAAAAATAAAACATTTTCAAAGCGACGGCGGCACGGAGTTTACAAATAATTGTCTACGCTCTCACTTTGCGATGACTAGTATTCGTCACCTTATTTCTTGCCCATATACTCCAGCCCAAAACGGCAGAGCCGAGCGTAAGCATCGCCATATAACTGAAATGGGTCTTGCTCTCCTTTTTCACTCATCTGTACCGTTGTCATATTGGGTGGAATCTTTTAGCACGGTTGTCTTTATTATTAATCGATTGCCCACCGTTGTTCTCCAAAACAAGTCTCCGTTTGATGTTCTATTCGGACGTCCGCCGGCATATGATTGCTTCCATGTTTTTGGATGTACAGTATACCCGTGCCTTCGCGACTACGCAAAAACGACGTTTGATCCTCGTAGTATGCCATGCGCGTTCTTGGGTTACAGTCCACTTCATAAAGGCTTCCGTTGTTTGGACTACTCGACCCGTCGTATTTATATAACTCGACATGCTCGCTTTGATGAAACAAGTTTTCCGTTTGCTACCGGTCGTCACTCTCACTCGCCCTCGTCCCTCACTCTCTCCGAATTTTTTAACGTTGGCGACTCATCTCCTGCTGGGACCGATCATCCCCCACCATCTTCTCCATCCACATTGCCACCCCATATTATATATCCCACTACTGAATGCATGTCAACTCCTGCATACCCACCACATCCGGTCCTGCCACCCGCTGCTGCTGGTCCACCACATGTTGACCAGCCACTCCCAGCATCGGTTGATCGTTCTACCACCCAAACCGTGGACCAGCCGCTTCCATCGTCAGCGGATCCTTCCAGGCACCAACCACCACCTCTTGCTCGCTCTCATCAAATGCGCACTCGCGCTCAGTCAGGTATCTTCAAACCTCGATACCCGGCTGATGTGATACTTCTTGAATCGAGTCGATTATACTCCGCTCTCACTGCCGTAAACGAACCTAAAGGTATTAAAACCGCACTTAAAAACCCTGCATGGGTTCATGCCATGGATGAAGAGATGGCGGCTCTTCGTCACAATCGTACTTGGGAACTCGTACCTCGCCCTCCTCATACAAATATTGTATGCTCAAAGTGGGTGTATCGTACTAAATTCCTTGCAGATGGTTCTATCGATCGTCACAAGGCTCGCCTTGTCGCACAGGGTTTCAGCTAAATTCCTGGGTTCGACTTTACTCATACTTTCAGTCCGGTCGTTAAAGCCTCTACCGTCCGTATTATCCTATCCCTCGCCGTTTTACGATCATGGCCTCTACATCAACTTGATGTTAAAAATGCTTTCCTTAACGGCGTCCTCACTAAACCCGTCTACATGGAGCAACCACCAGGGTATATCGACCCTCTACACCCTAATCATGTATGTCGTCTTCACAAGGCGTTGTACGGGCTCCGACAAGCACCTCTCGCTTGGTATCAGCGTCTTCGTGCTTTTCTCATTCGACTTGGTTTCACGTGTAGCACCGCTGATACATCTCTCTTCATTTTTCGTCGCCAAGACCACATGATATATCTTCTAGTGTATGTTGATGACATCATAATCACCGGAAACCATGATGTATCGCTTCACACTTTGCTGCGTCAGTTGCGAAATAAATTTGCTTTGAAAGACCTTGGCCGCCTCGGTTATTTTCTTGGACTAGAGGTCTCGTATCCATCGTCAGGACTTTTTCTAAGTCAGTCCAAATATGCTCGCGATGTTCTAGTTCGCGCGGATCTCCTGGACTCCAAGCCGGTAGCCACTCCTCTCGCCCCAGGAGCTTCTTTCACTTCGGTTGGTACAGCCTTCGATGACCCTACGCTCTATCGCTCTTTGGTTGGGGCTTTACAATCTTTGACGATTACTCGTCCGGACTTATCTTATTCTGTGAATACCGTTAGTCAATTTCAACAACATCCCACCATTGAGCACTTCCAGGCGGTTAAACGTATTCTACGCTACGTAAAAGGTACTATTGGTTATGGTCTTTCATTCTCCACTGGCACTCCCTCACTCCTCGGTTATTCCGACGCCGACTGGGCACGCTGCATCGACACCCGTCGTTCCACTTATGGTTACGCCATTTTTCTTGGTCCAAATCTTGTATCCTGGAGCGCCAAGAAACAGCCGACGGTGTCTCGCTCTAGTTGCGAATCCGAGTACCGTGCTTTAGCAAACACCTCCGCCGAACTTGTTTGGGTCACTAATCTTCTTCGTGATCTCTATGCCTTACCGCCAACACCGCCAGTCCTTCTTAGCGACAATCGAAGTGCACTTTTCCTCGCTCAGAATCCCGTCTCACATAAGCGTGCCAAACGTATTGACATCGATTGTCACTTTATTCGGGAACTCGTTGAGTCTGGTCGACTGTGCACTCAGTTTGTTCCGTCACATCTTCAGCTTGCCGACATCTTCACCAAAAGTCTATCTCGTCCGTTGTTTGAACTGTTTCGGTCCAAGCTATGCGTCCTTCCCAGTGTGACGCCTCGCTTGCGGGGGGTGTTAATAATATTCCGTGATCCTTGTATATCATCTATTATTTTGTTGCTTATCTTTTCCTTCTTTTACGTTCCTACTGTACTATATATTCTAGCTATCAATAATATATTTCTTTGAGGCAAATAGTTTATTTCTTATCATCTATAAACATAAATGCTATTTGAAAATTCAAGTATTAGATAAAACCTAAGAAATACGAAAAGGATTGAAATCCAACATTCATGAAAAACAGGTAGAAAACAACAAAAGTTTCAAATATCCACAAAAACAATGTAGAACAACAAAAAGTTTTTGAATGGAATCCACAACTAATCCCACATAACAACAAAACAAAATAAAACATTTAAGGATTGCTCATGATTTCAAGACGAATCCTAGAGGACCTGTTTTCCTTTAGAGCGGGGATCCACCTTGTTAGGCATTTCAGCGTTTATATAAGTTGGCCTCTTCGAAATTATAATTCTTTTTGGTCTCTTCAACCAAGCCAGAAGTCCCAACACCAGCAATCAAGGAATCGACCATTACAATCTTTTCCTCTAGTAAGCAAAGCATCTCCTGGAGTTCGAGAGAGTTGCTCGAAATTGGCTCTTATTTCGCCACACACTTAGCCAAGACAAGTTCCTTCTTTAGTGTGTGAACTTTGCGGATCTCCGTCCACGTTTTTGGAGATCCTAGCCAAATTCTACTTAAAAAACCCAACTTGATCCACTCTATTGTTTGAGTGGGAAGAAGCAGAAGGCGGCAGAGTGATGAACTTTTCGATCGTCGGGAATGCTTCGTCCAGAGAAGACCATACTTCTGACTGGCCCCGTCCCACTAAAGATGTGGCTATTGTTTTCAATTCGTTCAGTTTCTTGAATATTCCCGATTTCCTTTTCTTGATCGTCTCGCGCCTGGTGCGTTCGTCTGAATTAATCTCGTACTTGATCTTTGATCGAACCATTGTTGACAAAAGTCTCTGCAGCTACAAAATACAAAGAAGAAAGTCATTTTCTTATCTGAATCAAGATATGCATATAAACATTTAACACCACCATCATCATCATTAACATCATAAGCATATACCCTTCCCTTGAAAAATCACCGAACTTTAGTTTTAGCGCTAATAAAGTCTTGTTGGTCTAATTTTGTTGTGCATCTATTATAACAAATTGTTTAAGCACTAACAATAAACTCGTACTTGATCTTTGATCCAACCTAATGAATGTATAATAACTTGTAAATAATGTAGTTATCTACTACCATAATAATAGGATAATATAGGATGTACTCTAGCTTGAATATCTCCGTATTTCATGTAATACGGTTTTGTAACTTCTTTATATATTTCGGATGAATGAACATACCCAGCAAGGGGAATTATCAAAACTATCATGGTATCAGAGACTTAGGTTTCTTTTTCCTGCAAAATACAATTCACCCATCGATCTCCGGCAAGGCCACGGCCACCGACGTCATATCCCCAATGACGACAGGCGATGGCTCCTCCAAAGCAAAACCATCTCTCCATCCCGTATACACAGTTTCCAATATCTCTCAAAAAGTTCGAACCCTAGATGGAGTAAAACTTACATACTCAAACTGGGTAAAATTGTTTAAACTCCATGCTAAGGGTCACAAAGTGACTCACCATATTGACGGTACACCACCACCACCAGACACTGATCCTGATTATGAGTCTTGGAGCGAAATTGACGCCCATGTTCTTCAATGGATCTACAGCACCGTCTCCGACGATATCCTCGTCCGTATTCTTGAAACTGAATCCACTGCCTACGAAGCATGGACCCGTCTCAAGAATCATTTCCAGAATAACAAAGGTTCGCGAGCAGCCGCTCTTGAACATGAGTTTACCCACCTCTCTTTGTCTTCGATGTCGTCCCTCGACGACTATTGTCAACGCCTCAAAGATCTCGCGGAACAAATGACCGATGTTGGTAGTACTGTTGACGACCAACGACTTGTTCTACAATTGGTCCGTGGGCTTACACCAGAATATGATACTGTTGGGGCATATATTAATCAGACTCTTCCTACTTTTGAAACTGCTCGAAGTATGCTGCAACTCGAAACTCATCGGCAATTAGCTCGACCTGAGTCTACACCGCCATCGGCCCTTGTTGCCCCATCTGACACTACTCCTGATCCTCCGGGTTGGTCTGATAACAACAGCAACACCCACCATCCACTCCGTAGCGATTCTCGAACGACCCCTAATCGACGTCATAACTCCAATCAACAACGTCGTGGTGGTCACCAACAGAGTGGATACCATTCACCTCAAGGTCGCGGACACCATTCCCCTCAAGGCCGCGGCACACACCGCTCCTATTCATCGGCTAATCAACCTGCATATCCACCACCATACCCATATTGGGTCCCTCCACCGTACTGGCCGACAGCTCCACCGCCATGCCCATACCCAACTCAAACTGGTTGGGCTGCTCCGTGGTCGGCCTCAAATCGCCCTAGCTCTCGATCTGCAGCTTCTCGCCCCTCCTCTCACTTGGGTCAGGCTCACCTAGCTGAGACAGAGAATTTTGACTACACCGAACTCGGTACCGCTTTTCAGTCCATGACGATGAATTCTCCGAATGATGCTCAATGGTTTATGGAAACTGGTGTCTCCTCACATTTAACATCGGAGCAAGGTATCTTATCTCATCCCTTTAATACTAGTACGATTCGCTCTATCTATGTTGGCAATGGCAATTCAATTCCGGTTCATGGTTCAGGATCCACCCATATACCCCTTGCCAATCGCACCCTTCACCTCCGCAATGTCCTTTATACTCCAAAAATTATTAAAAATCTGATCTATGTTCGTCAATTTACCATCGATAATAATGTTTCCGTCGAATTTGACCCAAATGGTTTTTCTGTGAAGGACCTACAGACCGGTACGATGATTATGAGGAACAATAGTACTGGCGATCTCTACCCCGTATCGTCCACCCCTTCCGCCAAGCTCAACCATCCATCCGCATCCATTGCTGTCTCCTCCTCCGATTTATGGCATAGTCGACTTGGTCATCCAGCTTTTAATATTATCGACATTTTACGCAGACAAAATAATATCTCCTGTACTAATGCTAAATCATTTTCTTTATGTCATTCTTGCCAAATTAGTAAACATAAGCGTCTTCCGTTCTATGCATCCACTTCTCAAACTTTAGCACCTTTTGATATCATTCACAGTGATCTTTGGACTTCTCCTATACCTAGCCAAAGTGGGTACAAGTATTACATGGTATTGATTGATAATTTCTCTCAATATGTTTGGGTCTATACACTTAAAAATAAATCTGAAGCCTACAGTAAATTTACTCAATTTTCCAAATATGTCACCACACAATTTAATTGTCCGATTAAAACTTTTCAATGTGACATGGGGCGCGAGTTCGATAACTCTTCCTTCCATAATTTTGCTTCTGAAAATGGCCTTCAATTCCGTTTCTCCTGCCCCCAAACATCTTCCCAAAATGGCAAGTCCGAACGCATGCTCCGACGACTCAATGAAATTGTATTAACCCTCCTTTATCATGCATCCCTGCCACCTAATTTCTGGGTTGCCGCCCTACACACCGCTGCCTACCTTCACAATATCATCCCCAGTGCCGTCTTACACTTTCGCACTCCCAATTCTGTTCTTTACCATAAGCACCCCTCATATGACCACCTCCGTGTCTTCGGTTGTTTATGCTACCCAAATTTATCTGCTAAACGCAATCATAAACTTGACACTCGTTCAACTCGTTGCATCTTCTTAGGATATCCTCCTAATTATAGAGGATATCGATGTCTCGAAATTTCCACCGGCAAAATAATTCTATCACGACATGTGACTTTTGATGAGACCATTTTTCCTTATGCATCTACAGACCCGTTACCAAGATCCTCTTATAATTTTCTTGACCCCTCACCTTTAGCTCCTGCAGTGGTTGATTATCTACATCAACACCCTCATTTTTTCCACTAAACCACCTGTTACCCCTTCTACCTTGCCACACGACACACTCCAAACTCACACGCCAATCATCCCACACCAAACCCATCCAAACAACTCTACCACCCAAACAGCCCCATCCCATCCATCTACTTCTACATCTGAAACCCACAAC
Source organism: Euphrasia confusa (assembly GCA_954870475.1). Lineage (NCBI taxonomy): Eukaryota > Viridiplantae > Streptophyta > Magnoliopsida > Lamiales > Orobanchaceae > Euphrasia > Euphrasia confusa. Next base: position 21,983,048 of record OX940966.1, read on the forward strand.
CAACCTTCACACACGGACACCGTCCCAAGCCAAGCTACTTACCCGCCCACCTCTCATTCTATGACAACTCGTGCTAAAGTCGGCATCTCTAAGCCCATTCAACGCCTTAACCTCCATGTGACGCAAAATAAATCAAATATATCCCCTATTCCAAAATCCCACATCCTCGCCCTCCGTGATTCGAATTGGAATGCCGCCATGTTAGATGAGTATCGTGCTTTAATGATTAATAAAACTTGGGAACTTGTCCCTCGTCCCCCAAATGCTAGTGTCATTAGATGTATGTGGCTTTTTCGACACAAATTTCACGCTGATGGCACATTACAGAGATATAAAGCTCGCCTTGTAGTCAATGGAAAATCACAGCAAGTTGGAGTTGATTGTGATGAAACTTTCAGTCCGGTTGTCAAGCCCACAACCATTAGGACAGTCATGAGTTTGGCGGTCTCTCGAAATTGGCCTATTCACCAACTTGACGTCAAAAATGCATTCTTGCATGGTGAACTTCTAGAGACGGTCTATATGCACCAACCACCGGGGTTTGTTAATTCTACTACTCCTAATCATGTTTGTCGACTTCGAAAATCACTATACGGCCTTAAACAAGCACCAAGAGCCTGGTATCATCGGTTTGCAACTTTCATAATATCTCAAGGTTTCTGCAGCAGCACATGTGATTCGTCACTATTTATATATCGACGGGGCTCCGATACAGCTTACTTGTTGCTTTACGTTGATGATATAGTGATCACGGCCTCTTCCAGTCACTTGCTCGGTCTCATCATTGCTTCCCTATCTCGCGAATTCGCCATGACTGACCTTGGCAAGTTACACAATTTTCTTGGCATCACTGCAAATAGGAGCAAAACAGGTTTATTCCTCTCTCAACAAAAATATGCGTCTGACATCCTCGCCCGAGCAAATATGACCGCATGTAACCCCGTCTCTACCCCCGTTGATACGTCCTCAAAATTAAGTGCCACTACTGGGCCTCTTGTTGCCGATCCTACACTCTACCGAAGTTTGGTTGGAGCTCTTCAATATCTTACGATAACACGACCTGACATCTCCTATGGGGTACAACAAGTTTGTCTCTTCATGCACGAGCCACGAGAACCACACTTTCATGCCTTAAAGCGTATCCTCCGATATATACAAGGTACCATCAGCCATGGTTTATATTTGAGCCCATCACCTTCGCTTACTCTAACTGCATACTCGGATGCCGATTGGGCTGGATGTCCAGATTCACGTCGGTCCACTTCAGGATATTGTGTATTTCTTGGTGATAACCTTGTCTCGTGGTCGTCAAAACGCCAACCTACCGTTTCTCGCTCAAGTGCTGAAGCTGAATACCGTGGAGTCGCGAATGCTGTTGCTGAGACAAGTTGGCTTCGAAACTTGTTGCTTGAATTACATGTTCCTGTCCAGCGAGCTGCCCTAATCTATTGCGACAACATATCCGCTGTGTATCTTACAGGCAACCCCGTTCAACATCAACGAACAAAACACATTGAATTAGATATCCATTTTGTTCGAGAAAAGGTCAAGTTTGGTTCTGTCAAAGTGCTTCATGTCCTATCTGAACATCAATATGCCGATATCTTCACTAAGGGACTTCCCCGAGACCTCTTCGCTCGTTTTCGATCCAGCCTCAGCGTTTGTCTACCTCCTGCTTCGACTGCGGGGGAGTAATGAATGTATAATAACTTGTAAATAATGTAGTTATCTACTACCATAATAATAGGATAATATAGGATGTACTCTAGCTTGAATATCTCCGTATTTCATGTAATACGGTTTTGTAACTTCTTTATATATTTCGGATGAATGAACATACCCAGCAAGGGGAATTATCAAAACTATCACCATTGTTGATAAACATCTCGCAGCTACAAAATACAACGAAGAAAGTCAATTTCTTATCTGAATCAAGAAATGCATATAAACATTTAATACCACCATCATCATCATTAATATCATAAGTATATACCCCTCCTTTGAAAAATAATAGAACTTTAGTTTTAGCGCTAATAAAGTCTTGTGCTAATTTTGTTGTGCTTCTATCAAAACAAATTGTTTTAGCGCTAATAATGAATTAATTTTTGCTGTGTTAATCTTTGTTTTATGGGATATTTTAAAAAATTGTTTAAAAACTATTTAAAAGAAATTGTTTTAGCACTTGTGCTAATCTTTGTTTTATTATATATTTTAAAAAAATTGTTTAAAAAAAATTATTTTTAGTGGTAATAAAATATTTTATTTAGCTCTAATAAAAAAACTTATTTTAAAAATCTATAGATTTAAATGTTATTTGAAATTTTTTAAAGAATTCAAACTAAAGAAAAAATGGTCATATTTCTATTCTAAATTATATGAAACAAATTGGTGGTTGAATTCTAAAATTTTTAACGTGATTTTGTTGTGAAGAATAGAATAACTAAAATTTACAATATTTTTGTTTGAATAGTTAAAAATATTTTTTATTATTTTGTATAGCATTTGTGTACTTACTAGCTATGGCTCATTTTGAAATTTCGCATAGGTTATCAAAACATCCCAGACGACCCTCATTACAATTAGAAAATTCACATTCTGGACTTTCAAAATCTTTTTATTATATTTTGTTTATAAAAATATTTTAGTAATAACAATCATGTTATTACTTTATTATTGAAAAGGTTAAATTTAATAATTAATAAAAAAAATATTTTTTAGTGCTAATAATGTCTTTATTATAGGGCTAATAAAAAAAATTAGCGCTAAAATTAAGGAAAAGTCTATAAACATAAATGCTATTTGAAAATTCTGAGTATTAGATAAAACCTAAGAAATAATTGAAATCCCAAATTCATGAAAAGCAGGTAGAAAACAACAAAAGTTTCAAATATCCACCAAAACAAGGTAGAACAACAAAAAGTTTTTGAATGGAATCCACACCTAATCCCACATAACAGCAAAACAAAATAAAACATCTAAAGACTGTTCATGATTTCAAGATCCTGAGGACCTGTTTTCCTTTCGAGCGGGGATCCACCCTGTTAGGCATTTCAGCGTTTATATCAACCCAGTTGGCCGCTTCGAAATTCAGATCAATCTTTCTGGTCTCTTCAGCATTCATAACCAAACCAGTACTGGAAGTCCCAACACCAGCAATCAAGGAATCCACCATTACAATCTTTTCCTTAAGCAAAGCATCTTCTGGAGTTCGAGAGAGTTGCTCGAAATTGGCTCTTCTTTCGCCACACACTTAGCCAAGACAAGTTCCTTCTTCAGTGTGTGAACTTTGCGGATCTCCGTCCAGTTTTTGGAGATCCTAGCCAGATTCTACTTTAGAAACCCAACTTGATCCACTCTATTGTTTGAGTGGGAAGAAGCAGAAGGCGGCAGAGTGATGAACTTTTCGATCGTTGGGAATGCTTCGTCCAGAGAAGGCCATACTTCTGGCTGGCCCCGTCCCCACTAAAGATGTGGCTAGTGTTTTCAATTCGTTCAGTTTCTTGAATATTCCCGACTTCCTCTTCTTGAACGTCTCGCGCCTGGTATGTTCGTCAGCAATAAACTGGTACCAACCATTGTTGACAAAAATCTCGCAGCTACAAAATACAACGAAGAAAGTCAATTTCTTATCTGAATCAAGATATGCATATAAATATTTAATACCACCATCATCATCATTAATATCATAAGCATATACCCTCCCTTAAAAATAATAGAACTTTAGTTTTAGCGCTAATAAAGTCTTGTTGTGCTAATTTTGTTGTGTTTCTAATAAAACAAATATTTTTAGCACTAATAATGAATTAATTTTTGCTGTGATAATCTTTGTTTTATGCGATATTTTAAAAAAAAATTAAAAACTATTTAAAAGAAATTGTTTTAGCACTTGTGCTAATCTTTGTTTTATTATATATTTTAAAAACAATTGTTTAAAAAAATTGTTTTAAAAAAATTATTTTTTAGTGCTAATAAAATCTTTCATTTAGCGCTAATAAAAAAAAATTATTTTAAAAATCTATAGATTTAACTGTTATTTGAAATTTTTTAAAGAATTCTAAATTATATGAAACATGTTGGTGGTTAAATTCTAAAATTTTTAACGTGATTTTGTTGTCAAGAATAGAATAACTAAAAATTACAATATTTTTGTTTGAATAGTTAAAAATATTTTTTATTATTTTATATAGCATGTGTACTTACTAGCTATGACTCATTTTGTAATTTCTAGGGCTATAAAAACTTACATGACGACCTTCATTACAATTATAAAATTCATATTCTGGTCTTTCAAAATCTTTTTATTATATTTTGTTAATAAAACTATTTTAGTAATAACAATCATGTTATTACTTTATTATTGAAAAGTTTAAATTTAATAAATAATGAAATTGCAATAAAAAAATTATTTTTTAGTGCTAATAAATTCTTTATTATAACGCTAATAAAAAAAATTAGCCTAAAATTAAGGAGAAGTCTATAAACATAAATGCTATTTGAAAATTCAAGTATTAGATAAAACCTTAGAAATATGAAAAAGATTGAAATACAAAATTAATGAAAAACACGTAGAAAACAACAAAAGTTTCAAATATCCACAAAAACAATGTAGAACAACAAAAAGTTTTTGAATATAATCCACAACTAATCCCACATAACAACAAAACAAAATAAAACATCTATGGATTGCTCATGATTTCAAGACAAATCCTAGAGGACCTCTTTTCCTATAGAGCGGGGATCCACCTTGTTAGGCATCATCTGTAATGGCTTCCTTTGCTCATCCACTTGTGCATAACCTTCTTCTGCAATGGCTCTCCCTTGCTGATACATCATCTGCAGTGGCTCCCCCTTGCTGATGCATCATCTGCAATGGCTTCCTTTGCTCATCCACTTGCTCTTCCTGAACTTCACTCCCCCTTTTTGTGATGAAAGGAACAGGACATACATCTTTTTCTTGAGAACAACTGTAGGGCACACATCTTGCGGCAACGCAGACGTAAATATTGAAGTACTAGGGCCTAATGCGGCAGCACGCTGTGGCATCGTCGAAGCTTCTTGAGGCAATGTTTTTTTTTTTTTTCGGTGTGGTGATTTCTAAGATAAACTATTCAATGAAGAACTAACAAAAAATACAGGAGATGTGAAAAGTCTCCTGATGCGGCAACACGCTGCATATAAACAAGCTACATACTTCCGAATGAAATTACCGTGACCCAGAAAGTGAATGTATTGAATATCCTAGACACTGAGTACATTGAATCTAAACCCTTTGTATCCCGGGCTATTAATATTGCGGAAGATAATAACCCGAACGAAATCCTTCATCGCCGGAGATTGGATCCCCGACTCATCCGCAGGAGTCCGACCTTTGGAGACTACGCGCCCGAAGACACGCAGCCCGCCCCCAGCCGATTTTCTCCCACGAGTCGGATCCACGAACGCGAACCACCGTACGACGGAACCGGGCCCGACGAGAGCTCCACCGCGGACAAGCCGCGGCAAAACCCTAGTCGAGCCCCCGCCGCGAGGGGGCTCGCGATCGCACGCCGCGATCGCCGGGGCTGCCCAGCAGCCCCCGGTGGTGAGTCCGGCGACTCACCACCATCGCCGGAGGAGGGGCGGTCAGCCCCCAGCTGACCTGCCGCGGCTCCAGCCGCGGCTTTCCCCGCGATCGACCTCACGGTCGATCGCATGCCCCGGCTCCAGCCGGGGCTCCTCCGTCGCGCCTGGCCGCCGGTCGAGGTGGCTGGGGGGACCAGCTGCCGTGGCACCAGCCCACGGCGGTCTCCCCGCGATCGACTCAAGGTCAATCGCTTGCCCCGGCGGTCCAGCCGGGGCTTCCTCGTCCGCGCGCCGCGATCGAACCCTAGGGTTCGATCGCCTCCTCGGCTCCAAGCCGAGGGTTCTTCGATCTTCGCCGGGGATCTCGAATCCCCGTCCCCGAAGTTCGTACGTTTATCCGGATCGTGTGTTCATGTATATACTACGATTAATCACACAAAATCATAAAATAGGGTTTATGATTTTTACCTTCGATTCGTTGTGCGGAGAAACGAAATCAAACACCTTTGATGACCTTGCGATCTTCCCACGTATTCCTTGCACCTCGTTCGAACGTCGTGTGGGCGACGATCTATCGAACTCCTATGGATCTTCCTCACTCTCAAGACTTTATGATTGGCGTAGGTCAATTAATTGTGTTATTAAAAGTGAAGACCATGTAGTGCTTATATAGGCTACGTAGGGGATCATAAGGAGAATAAATATTGGGCTTCTAAATATTGAAGATTAAATTGGGTCCAACCCAAATCCATTAATCCTTATCAATATTAAATTTTATTTATTTTCCACTATATAAATAAAATTGCACTCCCAATATTATTCCATATTATATCAAATAATATTTCTCCGGTAGTATTATATATTCCGTGTATTTAAGATTTAAATATCCATGAATAAATTTATTTATTGCTCAATAAATATTATTCATCTCTTATATCCGAGACTAGTACCATTCAACCTTAATTATTATGCGGATTAAATCCACCTGCAGGGTTTACATAATAATTCCTTATGAACTCATCTCGGGGATATTATCAACCCTTACGGGATACACTTTCCCGTCAAGTATTCACGGCATGCCATATATAAAATATAGTGACCCAACTTAACCGGTAATTAACCCAATAATTAAATCGGTTAATTCCTTTGGTAAATCAAAGTCACTTATATTAAATATACACACCCGTAATAATATCGGGGATTAAGAATAAAATACACTGAGACTCAAATCGATTATCGCCGGCAATCCTAATCGATGAATTTCAAGCTGATCCGCCCAATACACCAAGTGTACAAGTGTGATAAAATAATTAAGATAAATTATTTTCTCTCTCACACAACGACTATACCGATGGATTAGTTCGTGTCCATCTAGGTCGTGAGCAACTGTTCGATTAAATACGAGTAACCGATAGTATGATCTTCTGTGTGCCCATGCAACACCATACTAACTACAACGTATAAAATCCAGAACTATATTTTGCATATTTAATTAAATGCAAATAATTGTTTATTAATTAAATAGGTTAAATGCTATGACAGGGAGTTTACCGATACTTAAATCTAGACATTAAGTACATAACTCCAACAATGATCTCCCACTTGTACTAAGGTCTAGTCATTTCCTCCAAACTCCCGACTCCCATACTCATCACGTGCTTAAGTTATACTTCCCAGAAGTATCATGTGAATGAGCAATCTAGGTTGCCGCTCTGAAGTTATCTTGGTGACTACTGCGTCGTCTCTCTGACGATGATTCGTATCAGGTGGTACTTGCTCTATGTGTTATCATCATCTTTTGAACTTATGACTTCTTCCAGTTTACCATGCACCGCTATGTATATAGCCTTTGGTGAACCAAGAGTCATATCCAAGTTCAGAGGTCATTCCGGAACCTAACCAAAATTTCCGCTGCCTCTGAGGCTGCTATTCGGTTTATGATAGAGTCCGAGAAGCTTCACGCTTATCACTCTTTCTTCCTTAGGTTCCACCTCTTCTAAAAGTGAACACATAGCCTGATATCGACTTACACTGGTCCATTCTCTGATTTTTATCTGAGAAAGCGTAATCTAAGAAGATTTCGTATTGCTAGTAATCCTGTACTTCCAAGTACTTTTACAGCATTCGAATATTTCTTATCCAGATTACTTTGATATCCTCCCACTACGCTAACCGCATAGTTGATATCAGGTTCTTGTTTTATAACACCTCATTTACAAAGCCCTTTACACTCGAAGTGTAAGATTCTGCTTTGTTTATATCTATCTCCTTCATGTGTTCCAGACACATACCTTAGATAGATGCATTCAGTTCTCGTAAGGCAATAACCTTTCTCAGAATAGTGCATGTTAAAAACAAACCATAATCGTATAAGATATCTAAAGAGAAGTACAAATGTTCTTATCTAGAGATCGAAAGATTTCTAAGAACATGACCCAACTTCATCTTAATCTTATATTTCGATTTACTTAGACAACCTCTATTTTATGTCTGATAATGCTTTTACATTGTGGCCAATGATGAAGTGTTATCTACATAAAATCCCGAGAAACACCACCTTGTTTCCATTACGTCTCCAATACACCAATCTTGTCTATGCTTCTTGATGAATCCATACAATGGACTATCTCATCAATTTGCAAGTTCCACGATTCATAGCTTTAATTCAATCCATAAATGAATTTACTAAGCTTGTACTCTAAATGATCTAGCCTCTTAACAATAATCCTTATTGTTCCAAGCAGGCACATTTAGTTTAGTACTGCCCTCCATGCAGAATTAGGGATCGATTTCATGTCTACTAGATCCAGAGTTTGAAACTCCTCCAGTCTTATGAACATCTCTGATTGCTTAACAACCTCCCACTGCAATGGCGTTCCGGTGTATAGCAGTAATAACATTAGGTGCAGTTAGTGGTGTATTACTACTCGGTTAGGCTGGTTCTCAGTCTTCTCTTTCCTCATTATAAAGTACTTTGTCAGTTAGGGCACTGTTGTTCATCTAATAGTCTTCCTCTAAGAACCGGGCGAAGACACCCTTCTGGTTCGTAGTACTATTGAACATACAATTACTCGTTCTTCTAGGATTTTCCACAACTACATTCAATATGTCGTTGTATCCAGAAAATTCATAGAACATAGGTAGTTCCGATCAAACTTGTCCTTTTACTATTAGAATCCCATTTCTTATTCCTGACACACCATGTCTACACATCAGTGTATGGTGCAGTCGTTTGAGACTTAATCTCAACCTTTGATTTATGCTATGTGTTATTTAGATAGGTGATAGCCTCCGCGAACTGGTCGCAGGCTTCCAATGGATATACTTTGAAGGATCCCCATAATGGCTTTGTGTTGAAAACACTCCGCTTTTATGGCACATCAAGTATTCTAATCCACCTTCGAGTATTCTTTAAAGAACGACTCGTACTTCTCTAATTACACATATGTCTGCATATATCATCTTTGATCATTCTTAATACTTGTCCGAATTCCATCCTTTATCCAGAAAAAATGATCTAGTTGTATCACCTTTCAAGATCGATTCTTAGGTCGGGAGGTCCATTCCTCCAACTATAATTGATCAAATCAATTTCGACCTTTTTGAATCCCTTTTGAATAGATACTACCAAGTTCAAGAATTCACAAGTATAATGATCGATAAAGAAATACATCCAATAAGTAAAATAAGTTATAACGGTTTGTTGCAATGTGGTAGACTAAGGATTTATCATTCATATATTGCTATCTAATGTACCATAATAGATATCGCCATTATTCCTTGTCTAAATCATCAAGTGATTAAAGAAATAAAATATCCATTAATAATAGAAATCCAGAACGAAAGTTCTTTCTAAAATATAAAAGGTACAAAGCAATTAACTTGAAATGAAATCCTAAACAGATAGATAAATGTCTTCCACTGCAACCGCTGCTTCCTCAACAGCTTTGCCCATGTGGACTCGAACTTTTCTTCTCTAAGTCGCTGGGTTTTCTGGAACCCCTGCATTTAGAATGCACATACCGTCAGTGGTTCCATATTTACACACCAGAATTCTGGTAGATAATACCGCTGACTATGTTTTACGACTAAAGAAAAATTCGTACCTTTGAGAGGACAAGATGTAGACCCCCAGTACTCAGACTGCTTCCCTTGGGGATGTTTGCCCGAAGGCTTCTTTATCCCACCCTTTGGTCCAAGTCCCTTAGGACCACCGGACCCCCTTGTCTTCTTCTCCTTTCCCTTGCCTTTAGGTTCGAAACCTTTGGCTTTGGCTATAAGAGCTTGCGATTGCTTCAACTCGTCCAAAAGATCCATCATCTCAAAAACATGATCAAGTGTTTCATCGAAGTAACAGATCTTTACGAGTATCCTCATCGCCTCTTTTCTAGCCTTCTCATCATGTCCAAACAGCAACTTGAGTTTGAGCATGACATCATGATTAGCGGCTAATGCACGAGCACTACCCCACTTTTCAAAGTCAAAAATCTCCTCCTCAGTTGAGTTAATGGTGAGTCCAGGAGGACAAGTTTCACTGAGTACGTCTTTGTACTCTTTTGCAGTCTGAGCAATGTCTAACTCTTCTTTCCATTCAATGCAGTATGGAACCAGTGCGTTAATTTCCTCAAGTATCAACAAAAGTGGATTCATAGCAATTCTCTAAACCTATGAGCACATTTAAACAAACAATTAATTTAATATCCGACGTTATCTCCCTGGAATAACATCATTAAATTACTAATCACATCTAAAATCCCATCAGGTAAGGCAAGCCACGTGGTGTGGACGTTTACCCACCCAAATGATTTAGCAATTAGATTTTCTTTGGTCATACATCGCTTATAGCGGAACCTCGTGGGGAGGAATACTATAAGGCGTATCTAAGTGTAAACCATTACTCAGTACCAAAGTAAATTACTTGGAATCGCTACATCACCGCAAGCCACGTGGTGTGGACGTTTACGATAACTTCACAACTCTTCATAATTACTTACAACTGTCTACATCAATTAATCCAAAGTCCGTCAGCACAGCAAGCCACGTGGTGTGGACGTTTACTACACTAAGAGACTTTTATAATTGACTCCCAATTACTTGATCCATTTAATCTCGTAAATCAAGACGTGGAGAATCATAAGTGAAACTCGAAGTTTCTAACCAGTGATTCGCCATGCGAACGACCCTATCTCTCATAAATGAGGGAGCCGAGCAGACAAGCGACCCATCTATCAAAGAATGGCACGGAAGTCTCTAATTTGTGTCCTCTACATGACCAAGTGGCTCTGGCTCCATTCCACTCCCCGGGGTGAGAATGAGTCGACTTGAAGTCAGTTTCAGAAAGACAAATTAGGCATTGTTTGATAAATTTGATCAATGTTTCTTGTAAAAGGAATTACAAGAATTCTCCTCCAATGACTCGTCTATACGAACTTCGAAAGTCCATAAGAGTCACCAAGAGAACAGCAATGGAGACCATGGGAATGTTTCCATCCCCTCTCCCACTTAGCTTTTTATAATAATAGGGATACGCTATCTAGTGCATAAAAATAAACACATATAGCATGCATACAAGCAATAAAGCACATAGTATCACATAGTCAAAATAATGCTAGAAAATTATTTTCCGACTATCATGGCTTTATTCCATCTCCGTACGCATCTTCTAGTCTTCAGTCTTCGTTCTTGAATGCTCCATGTGACGAGAATATTAATCTCTAATATTTAAATCTATTTATTTTCAATTAATCCAAAAGTTACTTAATTCGAAAATTAAGTCAATCGAATATATCAAAAATAAAATTAAATATTATTAATATTTTTATTTATTTATTTTCCTATCTAGTTCTATTAAAACTCTAGAATAATCTATCCAAATAAAATTTGGAATACTCTAGAAGTTATCTATAATAGAACAAGGAAAAATAAATTAGGACTTACTACTTTCCAAATTTATTTTTATTCCTAATCCATGAATATTCCCGAGTAGGAATAATCAAATAGGAAAAATAAATTTAGTACTAAATTAATTAAATTTCTAATCTATGAATATTTCCATGAAGGAAATAAATCAATAGAAAATAAAATTAATTTAAATTAATTCTTTCCCTAAACCATGAGAGTTTCCAAGAAAGGAAAATACTCAAATAGGAAAAATCCGAATTAATTGGGAAAGTGGATCTTGGTAGGAATAACATGAGATTGGGAGATCCCACGTTATCCCCACCGTCGACCTCCACCGCCCGGGACCACCACCACCGCCGCCCCCAGCCCACGCGCCACCACCACCGGTGGCCGGCGTGGCTAGAAGCCCTAGCGGGCAGCCCCCGGGATGGGGTCGATCGATCCTCATGGGGATCGATCATGGGGATGATCGACCCCCCCGGTTTTTTGTCCTCTTCGTCTTCGTCACACGTCTTCGTCTTCCGGCGATCGTCTCATCATCGAACCAACGTAATTAAAATTACAAAATTTAAATTACAATTATCCGGTATCGATTCTATACATGAAATCGACCCTATACATTTTCCGGAAAAATAAAGAACGTAATAATAAAACCTAAATTCGGTCAACCCCCGAATTTTTACTATTACAAACATTCATCCACACAAAACGAATCTCGACATGTCCGAGAGTTTAATAATCATGATAATTAATTAATAAACAAAAAAAATTAATTAAATCCAACCATGATAGCCGGAGATCCTGCAAGGTAGAACAATAATCGAGCATATACATGAACACGAAACCAAACGCTCTGATACCATTTGCTGGAAATCGATATCCCGGGCTATTAATATTGCGGAAGATAATAACCCGAACGAAATCCTTCATCGCCGGAGATTGGATCCCCGACTCATCCGCAGGAGTCCGACCTTTGGAGACTACGCGCCCGAAGACACGCAGCCCGCCCCCAGCCGATTTTCTCCCACGAGTCGGATCCACGAACGCGAACCACCGTACGACGGAACCGGGCCCGATGAGAGCTCCACCGCGGACAAGCCGCGGCAAAACCCTAGTCGAGCCCCCGCCGCGAGGGGGCTCGCGATCGCACGCCGCGATCGCCGGGGCTGCCCAGCAGCCCCCGGTGGTGAGTCCGGCGACTCACCACCATCGCCGGAGGAGGGGCGGTCAGCCCCCAGCTGACCTGCCGCGGCTCCAGCCGCGGCTTTCCCCGCGATCGACCTCACGGTCGATCGCATGCCCCGGCTCCAGCCGGGGCTCCTCCGTCGCGCCTGGCCGCCGGTCGAGGTGGCTGGGGGGACCAGCTGCCGTGGCACCAGCCCACGGCGGTCTCCCCGCGATCGACTCAAGGTCAATCGCTTGCCCCGGCGGTCCAGCCGGGGCTTCCTCGTCCGCGCGCCGCGATCGAACCCTAGGGTTCGATCGCCTCCTCGGCTCCAAGCCGAGGGTTCTTCGATCTTCGCCGGGGATCTCGAATCCCCATCCCCGAAGTTCGTACGTTTATCCGGATCGTGTGTTCATGTATATACTACGATTAATCACACAAAATCATAAAATAGGGTTTATGATTTTTACCTTCGATTCGTTGTGCGGAGAAACGAAATCAAACACCTTTGATGACCTTGCGATCTTCCCACGTATTCCTTGCACCTCGTTCGAACGTCGTGTGGGCGACGATCTATCGAACTCCTATGGATCTTCCTCACTCTCAAGACTTTATGATTGGCGTAGGTCAATTAATTGTGTTATTAAAAGTGAAGACCATGTAGTGCTTATATAGGCTACGTAGGGGATCATAAGGAGAATAAATATTGGGCTTCTAAATATTGAAGATTAAATTGGGTCCAACCCAAATCCATTAATCCTTATCAATATTAAATTTTATTTATTTTCCACTATATAAATAAAATTGCACTCCCAATATTATTCCATATTATATCAAATAATATTTCTCCGGTAGTATTATATATTCCGTGTATTTAAGATTTAAATATCCATGAATAAATTTATTTATTACTCAATAAATATTATTCATCTCTTATATCCGAGACTAGTACCATTCAACCTTAATTATTATGCGGATTAAATCCACCTGCAGGGTTTACATAATAATTCCTTATGAACTCATCTCGGGGATATTATCAACCCTTACGGGATACACTTTCCCGTCAAGTATTCACGGCATGCCATATATAAAATATAGTGACCCAACTTAACCGGTAATTAACCCAATAATTAAATCGGTTAATTCCTTTGGTAAATCAAAGTCACTTATATTAAATATACACACCCGTAATAATATCGGGGATTAAGAATAAAATACACTGAGACTCAAATCGATTATCGCCGGCAATCCTAATCGATGAATTTCAAGCTGATCCGCCCAATACACCAAGTGTACAAGTGTGATAAAATAATTAAGATAAATTATTTTCTCTCTCACACAACGACTATACCGATGGATTAGTTCGTGTCCATCTAGGTCGTGAGCAACTGTTCGATTAAATACGAGTAACCGATAGTATGATCTTCTGTGTGCCCATGCAACACCATACTAACTACAACGTATAAAATCCAGAACTATATTTTGCATATTTAATTAAATGCAAATAATTGTTTATTAATTAAATAGGTTAAATGCTATGACAGGGAGTTTACCGATACTTAAATCTAGACATTAAGTACATAACTCCAACACGTGTTACGATCGTGCGTTCAAGGAATGCTTTGAGGTACTGCAGCAGTGTCCGAAAGTCCTACGTCAGAGATAGAGTGTACTGCGGCAGTAGCTGAAATTCCATCCATAGTGTCTGAAAGTCCTGCGGCAGTGGCTGCAGGTGTTGCAGAAGCATCGAACGCGACATTATCAATTTTTGGAACCCATTGAAAGGATTTGTAAGTGTCGGGGGGCGCAGCGGTATTATAGAGAAAATACGCAGCACTCCTTACGCAGCGCTGCAGCAGCAACAACAACTCAGGTGTTGCAGCAGCGCAATGCAGAAAATAAATTCGTTCATTTATTATTTGATTTACTTTGTTTGAGTGGATTATATATAATACCAGAAATATATAAATCTATATTCTGATACGATATTAAAGATTGCAGCGGAAAAATGAAAAACGTGAAAAACAAACAAACGAACACACACACACACTAAACGAAAAGCAAGAGAAGACAACGAAATTAATCTTGTATGGGTATTTAAATTATACCCATACGAATGTGCCTTACAGAAAAAATGATTAATAAAGATCGAATGTCTTTACAAAATGTGATCTTGAATATACGATCGACTACCTTTCGGACATACACATGTATTCCTTAGATATCGTATTCAAAGATCTCGACCCAACCAACACTACTAAACAAACTACGACTGAATATGTTCAGATACAAAGCTTCGTAGTTGAAAGGTTCGATCACTCTCGATGAAATGAGAATAATCGAAGAAGAAAAGATGAAAAAGTGTTTTTGGAAGAGGTGAGGAAATGTGCTGAAGACTCCTTCAATTTATAGGCTCAAAACCGTAACCAACTCCCTTGAAAAGAGAGAGCTAAGTCGGTTCCTATATCCAAGGAAATCTGTTTTGACCGATGCTGCAACGCCTTGCGCAGACAGGACAACCATTGCACCACCTTACATCAGCGTCTTCAACGAGTCTTGCTGCAACGCTGTGTCTTCAGTCTTCAACTAAATCCCTTGAAAACAGAGTTGTTAGGCAGTTGCTAGAAAATAGGGATTCTGGTTTGACCGCTGCTGCAACGTCTTGCACAGGGCCAAACTTCAGCTACTGCTGCAACACCTTGCGTCAATATCTTCTGGAGATCTTGCAGCAACAATTGCGTCTTGAGTCTTCAGCAAACATTCTCATGAGTGTCATCTTGCTGCAGCATGAGTAGCACTCAACGCAGCACCAAGGTCTTCAATGCTCGACGAGTGTTGGTTGCATATACACGCATGGATCAACAAGATCACATGCTAAATAGATCACACATAATGTATGTGATGCACAACAGTACACAATGTGAAGAAAGAGAAAATCATGTAAGTATGCTGCTGCATCGCATTGCCTAGCGACTCGCTGCGGCAGTGCACTGCGTAGCATATTACACTAACAAACTCCCCCTTTTTATCTTTCTTCACAAAACATGAGGAAGAGCATAAGAACAACCCACCCTCAATGAAAACTCTCTTAACCTAGAAGTTTAAGATAATATCTTAGCATATCACTAAGGAAGAACACACACTCCCCCTTAGTGAATTACCTCTAAGTTAAAATATTTCATAAAAAAACGTACATGAAGCTTATCTATAAAAGACAGTCACACCAATTTTTAACTTAAATAAAAATAATTAAAGAATAATTAAATTTATGAAACTTCTTTTGCAATGGCTCTCCTTTGTTGATGCATCATCTGCAGTGGCTCCCCCTTGCTGATGCATCATCTGTAATGGCTTCCTTTGCTCATCCACTTGTGCATAACCTTCTTCTGCAATGGCTCTCCCTTGCTGATACATCATCTGCAGTGGCTCCCCCTTGCTGATGCATCATCTGCAATGGCTTCCTTTGCTCATCCACTTGCTCTTCCTGAACTTCACTCCCCCTTTTTGTGATGAAAGGAACAGGACATACATCTTGTTCTTGAGAACAACTGTAGGGCACACATCTTGCGGCAACGCAGACGTAAATATTGACGTAAATATTGAAGTACTAATAAAGTCATTATTATAGGGCAAATAAAAAAAAATTAACGCTAAGAATAAGGATAAGTCTATAAATATAGATGCTATTTGAAAATTCGAGTATTAGACAAAACCTAAAAATACGAATAGGATTGAAATCCAAAATTCAGGAAAAACAGATAGAAAACAACAAAAGTTTCAAATATCCACAAAAACAAGGTAAAAAACAAATTTTTTTTGAATGGAATCCACAACTAATCCCACATAACACCAAAACAAAATAAAACATCTAAAGATTGCTCATTATTTCAAGACGAATCCTCAGAGGACCTGTTTTCCTTTCCAAGGGGATCCATAGGTTAGGCATTTCAGCGTTCATATCAATCACGTTGGCCTCTTCGAAATTCAGATCAATCTTGCTGGTCTCTTCAGCATTCATAACCAAGCCAGTACTGAAGTCTCAACACCAGCAATCAAGGAATCAACCATTACAATATTTTCCTCCGGTAAACAAAGCATCTCCTGGAGTTCGAAACAGTTGCTCGAAATTGGCTCTTCTTTCGCCACACACTTAGCTAAGACAAGTTCCTTCTTCAGTGTGTGTGAACTTTGCGGATCTCCGTCCACGTTTTTGGAGATCCTAGCCAGATTCTACTTCAATTCTACTTCAAAAACCCAACTTGATCCACTCTATTGTTTGAGTGGGAAGAAGCAGAAGGCGGCAGAGTGATGAACTTTTCGATCGGGAATGCTTCGTCTAGGGAAGGCCATACTTCTGGCTGGCCCCGTCCCCACTAAAGACGTGGCTAGTGTTTTCAATTCGTTCAGTTTCTTGAATATTCCCGACTTCCTCTTCTTGAACGTCTCGAGCCTGGTATGTTCGTCAGCAATAAACTCGTACTTGATATTTGATCCAACCATTGTTGACAAAAATCTCGCAGCTACAAAATACAACGAAGAAAGTCAATTTCTTATCTGAATCAAGATATGCATATAAACATTTAATACCACCATCATCATCATGAATATCATAAGCATATACCCTCCCTTAAAAATAATAGAACTTTAGTTTTAGCGCTAATAAAGTCCTGTTGTGCTAATTTTGTTGTGCTTCTATTAAAACAAATTGTTTTAGCACTAATAATGAATTAATTTTTGCTTGATAATCTTTGTTTTATGGGATATTTTTAAAAAAAATTTAAAAATTATTTAAAAGAAATTGTTTTAGCACTTGTGCTAATCTTTGTTTTATTATATATTTTAAAAAAAAATTGTTTAAAAAAATTGTTTAAAAAAATTATTTTTAGTGCTAATAAAATCTTTCATTTAGCGCTAATAAAAAAAATTATTTTAAAAATCTATAGATTTAACTGTTATTTGAATTTTTTTTAAAGAATTCTAAATTATATGAAACAAATTGGTGGTTAAATTCTAAAATTTTTAACGTGATTTTGTTGTCAAGAATAGAATAACTAAAAATTACAATATTTTTGTTTGAATAGTTAAAAATATTTTTTATTATTTTATATAGCATTTGTGTACTTACTAGCTATGACTCATTTTGTAATTTCTAGGGCTATCAAAACTTCCAGGACGACCCTCATTACAATTATAAAATTCATATTCTGGACTTTCAAAATCTTTTTATTATATTTTGTTAATAAAACTATTTTAGTAATAACAATCATGTTATTACTTTATTATTGAAAAGTTTAAATTTAATAATTAATGAAATTGCAATAAAAAAAATATTTTTTAGTGCTAATAAATTCTTTATTATAACGATAATAAAAAAAATTAGCGCTAAAATTAAGGAGAAGTCTATAAACATAAATGCTATTTGAAAATTCAAGTATTAGATAAAACCTAAGAAATATGAAAAGGATTGAAATCCAAAATTAATGAAAAACAGGTAGAAAACAACAAAAGTTTCAAATATCCACAAAAACAATGTAGAACAACAAAAAGTTTTTGAATGTAATCCACAACTAATCCCACATAACAACAAAACAAAATAAAACATCTATGGATTGCTCATGATTTCAAGACGAATCCTAGAGGACCTCTTTTCCTATAGAGCGGGGATCCACCTTGTTAGGCATTTCAGCGTTTATATCAGTTGGCCTCTTCGAAATTCAGATAATTCTTTTTGGTCTTTTCAACCAAGCCAGAAGTCCCAACACCAGCAATTAAGGAATCGACCATTACAATCTTTTCCTCTAGTAAGCAAAGCATCTCCTGGAGTTCGAGAAAGTTGCTCGAAATTGGCTCTTCTTTCGCCACACAATTAGCCAAGACAAGTTCCTTCTGTTAAATTCCAAATGGGGGTGTTCAAGTGCGGTCCCACGCCTAGCGCACACACGAGAGCGGGAGCTTGAGACTCCCCTCTCACAATTATTCGATGTGGGACAACTCACAAGTGGCCTTCAACACACCCCCTCCACTTGTGAGTCCTAGTCAAAGGGTGGTTATAACCACTCACAAACAGGATCGAGCTCCCGCTCTGATACCATGTCAAATTTCAAATGGGGGTGTTCACGTGCGGTCCCACGCTTCCCACGCCTAGCGCACACACGAGAGCGGGAGCTTGAATATGCACTAGAGAGCCTCAATCTATCTCAAAACCATATGGTACTAAGTAGGAGAACTCCCTAGGCTTATATCATAGACTCCCCTCTCACAATTATTCGATGTGGGACAACTCACAAGTGGCCTTCAACACACCCCCTCCACTTGTGAGTCCTAGTCAAAGGGTGGACAAGCCACTCACAAACAGGATCGAGCTCCCGCTCTGATACCATGTCAAATTTCAAATTGGGGTGTTCACGTGCGGTCCCACGCTTCCCACGCCTAGCGCACACATGAGAGCGGGAGCTTGAATATGCACTAGAGAGCCTCAATCTATCTCAAAACCATATGGTACTAAGTAGGAGAACTCCCTAGGCTTATATCATAGACTCTCCTCTCACAATTATTCGATGTGGGACAACTCACAAGTGGCCTTCAACACACCCCCTCCACTTGTGAGTCCTAGTTAAAGGGTGGTTATAACCACTCACAAATAGGATCGAGCTCCCGCTCTTATACCATGTCAAATTCCAAATGGGGGTGTTCAAGTGCGGTCCCACACCTAGCGCACACACGAGAGCGGGAGCTTGAATATGCACTAGAGAGCCTCAATCGGAGAACTCCCTAGGCTTATATCATAGACTCCCCTCTCAAACTTTCAATGTGGGACAACTCACAAGTGGCCTTCAACACACCCCCTCCACTTGTGAGTCCTAGTCAAAGGGTGGTCAACACAAAGCGCACACAAACGAGAGCGGGAGCCCGAATATGCACTAGAGAGCCTCAATCTATCTCAAAACCATATGGTACTAAGTAGGAGAACTCCCTAGACTTATATCATAGACTCCCCTCTCACAATTATTCGATGTGGGACAACTCACAAGTGGCCTTCAACACACCCCCTCCACTTGTGAGTCCTAGTCAAAGGGTGGTTATAACCACTCACAAACAGGATCGAGCTCCCGCTCTGATACCATGTCAAATTCCAAATGGGGGTGTTCAAGTGCGGTCCCACGCCTAGCGCACACACGAGAGCGGGAGCTTGAATATGCACTAGAGAGCCTCAATCTATCTCAAAACCATATGGTTCTAAGTAGGAGAACTCCCTAGGCTTATATCATAGACTCCCCTCTCACAATTATTCGATGTGGGACAACTCACAAGTGGACTTCAACACACCCCCTCCACTTGTGAGTCCTAGTCAAAGGGTGGTCAAACCACTCATAAACAGGATCGAGCTCCCGCTCTGATACCATGTCAAATTCCAAATGGGGGTGTTCAAGTGCGGTCCCACACCTAGCGCACACACGAGAGCGGGAGCTTGAATATGCACTAGAGAGCCTCAATCTATCTCAAAACCATATGGTACTAAGTGGTTATAACCACCCTTTAACTAAGTCCACTTGTGAGTTGTCCCACATCGAATAATTGTGAGAGGGGAGTCTATGATATAAGCCTAGGGAGTTCTCCTACTTAGTACCATATGGTTTTGAGATAGATTGAGGCTCTCTAGTGATATTCGGGCTCCCTCTCTCGTTTGTGTGCGCTAGGCGTGGGACCGCACTTGAACACCCCCATTTGGAATTTAACATGGTATCAGAGCGGGAGCTCGATCCTGTTTGTGAGTGGTTAAAACCATCCTTTGACTAGGACTCACAAGTGGAGGGGTGTGTTGAAGGCCACTTGTGAGTTGTCCCACATCGAATAATTGTGAGAGGGGAGTCTATGATATAAGTCTAGGGAGTTCTCCTACTTAGTACCATATGGTTTTGAGATAGATTGAGGCTCCTTGTGCGCTAGGCGTGGGACCGCACTTGAACACCCCCATTTGGAATTTGACATGGTATCAGAGCGGGAGCTCGATCCTATTTGTGAGTGGTTATAACCACACTTTAACTAGGACTCACAAGTGGAGGGGGTGTGTTGAAGGCCACTTGTGAGTTGTCCCACAACGAATAATTGTGAGAGGAGAGTCTATGATATAAGCCTAGGGAGTTCTCCTACTTAGTACCATATGGTTTTGAGATAGATTGAGGCTCTCTAGTGCATATTCAAGCTCCCGCTCTCGTGTGTGCGCTAGGCGTGGGACCGCACTTGAACACCCCCATTTGGAATTTAACACCTTCTTCAGTGTGTGAACTTTGCGGATCCTAGCCAGATTCTACTTCAAAAACCCAACTTGATCCACTCTATTGTTTGAGTGGGAAGAAGCAGAAGGCGGCAGAGTGATGAACTTTTCGATCGTTGGAAATGCTTCGTCCAGAGAATTCCATACTTCTGGATGGCCCCGTCCCCACTAAAGATGTGGCTAGTGTTTTCAATTCGTTCAGTTTCTTGAATATTCCCGACTTCCTCTTCTTGAAAGTCTCGAGCCTGGTATGTTCGTCAGCAATAAACTCGTACTTGATCATTGTTGACAAAAATCTCGCAGCTACAAAATACAACGAAGAAAGTCAATTTCTTATCTGAATCAAGATACGCATATAAACATTTAATACCACCATCATCATCATTAATATCATAAGCATATACCCTCCCTTAAAAATAATAGAACTTTAGTTTTAGCGCTAATAAAGTCCTGTTGTGCTAATTTTGTTGTACTTCTATTAAAACAAATTGTTTTAGCACTAATAATGAATTAATTTTTGCTGTGATAATCTTTGTTTTATGGGATATTTTTAAAAAAAATTTAAAAACTATTTAAAAGAAATTGTTGTAGCACTTGTGCTAATCTTTGTTTTATTATATATTTAAAAAAAAATTGTTTAAAAAAATTGTTTAAAAAAAATTATTTTTTAGTGCTAATAAAATCTTTCATTTAGCGCTAATAAAAAAAATTATTTTAAAAATCTATAGATTTAACTGTTATTTGAATTTTTTTAAAGAATTCTAAATTATATGAAACAAATTGGTGGTTAAATTCTGAAATTTTTAACGTGATTTTGTTGTCAAGAATAGAATAACTAAAAATTACAATATTTTTGTTTGAATAGTTAAAAATATTTTTTATTATTTTATATAGCATTTGTGTACTTACTAGCTATGACTCATTTTGTAATTTCTAGGGCTATCAAAACTTCCAGGACGACCCTCATTACAATTATAAAATTCATATTCTGGACTTTCAAAATCTTTTTATTATATTTTGTTAATAAAACTATTTTAGTAATAACAATCATGTTATTACTTTATTATTGAAAAGTTTAAATTTAATAATTAATGAAATTGCAATAAAAAAAATATTTTTTAGTGCTAATAAATTCTTTATTATAACGCTAATAAAAAAAATTAACGCTAAAATTAAGGAGAAGTCTATAAACATAAATGCTATTTGAAAATTCAAGTATTAGATAAAACCTAAGAAATATGAAAAGGATTGAAATCCAAAATTAATGAAAAACAGGTAGAAAACAATTTCTCATGATTTCAAGACCAATTTCTAGAGGACCTCTTTTCCTATAGAGCGGGGATCCACCTTGTTAGGCATTTCAGCGTTTATATCAGTTGGCCTCTTCGAAATTCAGATAATTCTTTTTGGTCTTTTCAACCAAGCCAGAAGTAACACCAGCAATTAAGGAATCGACCATTACAATCTTTTCCTCTAGTAAGCAAAGCATCTCCTGGAGTTCGAGAAAGTTGCTCGAAATTGGCTCTTCTTTTGCCACACACTTAGCCAAGACAAGTTCCTTCTTCAGTGGAGTTCGAGAAAGTTGCTCGAAATTGGCTCTTCTTTTGCCACACACTTAGCCAAGACAAGTTCCTTCTTCAGTGTGTGAACTTTGCGGATCTCCGTCCACGTTTTTTGAGATCCTAGCCAGATTCTACTTCAAAAACCCAACTTGATCCACTTTATTGTTTGAGTGGGAACAAGCAGAAGGCGGCAAAGTGATGAACTTTTCGATCGCCGGGAATGCTTCGTCCAGAGAAGGCCATACTTCTGGCTGGCCCCGTCCCACTAAAGATGTGGCTAGTGTTTTCAATTCGTTCAGTTTCTTGAATATTCCCGATTTCCTTTTCTTGATGGTCTCGCGCCTGGTGCGTTCGTCTGCAATAATCTCGTACTTGATCTTTGATCGAACCATTGTTGACAAAAGTCTATGCAGCTACAAAATACAAAGAAGAAAGTCATTTTCTTATCTGAATCAAGATATGCATATAAACATTTAATACCACCATCATCATCATTAACATCTTAAGCATATACCCTTCCCTTGAAAAATCACCCAACTTTACTTTTAGCGCTAATAAAGTCTTGTTGGTCTAATTTTGTTGTGCATCTATTATAACAAATTGTTTAAGCACTAACAATAAAGTAATTTTTGTTCTGCTAATTTTTGTTTTATGGGATATTTTAAAAAATTGTTTAAAAACTATTTAAAAGAAATTATTTTAGCACTTGTGCTAATCTTTGTTTTATTAAATATTTTAAAAAAAATATTTAAAAAAATAATTTTTTATTGCAAAAAAATTTTTATTTTAGCGCTAATAAAAAAAATTATTTTAAAAATTTATAGATTTAAATGCTATTTGAAATTTTTTAAAGAATTCAAACTTTAGAAAAAATGGTCATATTTCTATTCAAGATTAGAGGAAACAAATTGGTGGTTGAATTCTAAAATTTTTAACGTGATATTGTTGTGAAGAATAGAATGACTAAAAATTACAATATGTTTGTTTGAATGGTTAAAAATATTTTTTGTTATAAACTCAAAGGAATTGAGAGAGAATAATATAGTAGAAAGATAAACAATATGAGAGGAGAATAGAATTGTTATGAATTGTTGTATTCATTCATATGGGGAGAACCCTTTATATAGGATACAATCTAGGGTTTCTGACTTAGCCAACAAGTCATTCACTATAATATAATAATATTCATAACACTCCCCCTTGAATGACTATTTACAGGATTGTTGCCTCGTTAAAACCTTGTCAGGAAAACCCAGTGGGATAAAACCTCGACGAAGGAAAAAGAGTACAACTTGCTCCCCCTGATTGTAATCACCGAAGATCTTTAACTATGTGATCAATCAGTCTCATTAAAACCTGTAACTAATAAAACCATATAGGAAAAACTTAGTTATTCAAATATACATTTTTGTCTTCATGACACAACCTTCGAATTGTCGAGTTTCACATTCATTTGTATTATTGTATATTTTTCGTCCTTCTGGGACATGCCTTTACCAGACATCTATATTGACTAGAGTATTCGCAATTGCTATAACCGGCCGGTAACTCTTCAGGAGTATTTGAGATGCATCTAGTGTTCAATATACATTTCTTGACAAATGAACAATAATGTGAACTTCAATTCACAATCATTTGAACTTCAGGTTCAATATCTCACTTTATCTCGAAAACAAACTCATATGGAACATTCTGATTTCCTCATTAATTATTATCGAGTGATGTACATGTCTCGTTAAAAACCTCGTTATAAAACCCTGTAGGAAAAAATACTCGAGGAAAAGAGTACATGACATTCACATTTATATTGTGGTGATTGTCTCGTTAAAAACCTTTAACTAAGAAAACCCTATGGGAAAAAAACTTAGTAGAGGGAAAAAGAGTGCAATCACTGGTCTTCGGGACCAATCACTGGTCTTCGGGACCTTATATTCAATATCATTTTTGTCCATATGTAATATGATACTATACATGTTCTGATTTTCATTTTCTTTCATTTCAGGAATCTTAAAATCCATCCAGGATTTTCATGTATGTACCTTTCTAATGACTTCTGCATGGTCAAATAATACATTCATGCATATCTATATTTATCGTTGTTGCTGCCAGATATATTAATTAGCGGAACTTAATGTCATCCTTAAAAATATCGATTTCTGCAAAAAACTCTTGAGCAACTAATCTCGCTTTTATATCTCACCACGTCATTATTCGTTTTCGTACGAACACCCACATATATCCTTCTGGGATAATATTTTGATCCAGCGAGTAATGCTCAGTTTCAATTGCTCATTTATATTTTCATGAGTGCTGCTGGCACACTATCATTGATTTAAGTTTTGGATCCAGTTTTTCTAGAGCAACTCTTGAGACAAATATGTCGTTGACGACTTTTTCCATGTTGATGACAATTCAACATATCAACCAAATCTTTAATCATTTCCCAAAATATTTAATTTGGTTGTTCTGCAATCCCACGATTTTCTATTATCATGTGCACATGCTCTTTCAATGGGATTTCCATCTAACTCTCTTCATGAGATTTTAAGCGTGACTATATTTTATTACCGCGGATTTATTTTATATCTTGAGATCGATCTACTACGCTTCAGGCGTATATTAGAATCAACATTTGAGTTGATCTCTTTGGTTTTTGAACTCTTATAGTTCATTTTATCACAAATATATGTGATTTTGTCACACCTTCATTAATTTGGCAGATTACTTGCTAAATATTGCAAGTCACTTATTTTAATGAACTTCGTGTTCAATTGATTGATGCGTGGATCTAGAATTGAAGATGGTTTTCATTCAATGAAATTTCTCGGCATTTATATCTTTATGTTCTTATCTCCCCCTAATGCCGGGAAATAATCTTCCTCTAATATGCAAATCAGCATTATTGCTGTAAACCGATCTTCAGGATCGTGGGCTCAAGATATTTAATATACCTTATTTTTTACTATGCCCATTCATAAAAATACACTTTAATGGTGAATATAACTTGCATATATAAAAATAATTCGCAGATGGGAAATGTTTGATTCATTTCCACGCACAATCATGATATGCATCATCTTTATTTTTAAGTACATTTGTAGTACTCGTGGGGATAATTAGTAAAACTCTTCCAGAGACTACTCTTAATATGTCATCATTTGGATAACAATATGTTTACCGATCCTTCGGGGATACAATATCTTTACCAATGATCCTTCGGGGATTCAGTATGTTTATCAAAGATCTTTCGGGGATCAAAATATATCTCAATATATAATTTTCTCAAAAATTACATTTAATTGGAATCGACTTTTTCGATATTCTATGAGTACCCACGTAGTATATTTGTTCTCGATTTTCAAAACATATCCTTCATGGATAATTCATATAATCATTGTTACAAAAGAACAATCGATTTGACGTTTCACTATGAGTATCACGATATAACTTTATTCCGAAACATATAATATTTTGAATTTTGCTTCTTCGGGAGCAATCAATAAAAATAATTGTTACATCATAAGCCATTGATTTGATATTTCTACGGGAATATCATAATGTTCTTCATGAACATTTAAAACTTATTGCTACTATGGGGAGCAATTTAATTTGATATTTTCTCTATAATATAAATCATGATGTTCTTCCAGAACGATCAATATAATATTTAAACCAAAGTTTATGTTCTTCAGGAACATTCAATTTAATTAATATATTAACAATAATTGATTTGATATTACTTCAGGAATATCAAATTTTCGTGGGGATTCAAACTCATGTGCTATCCCAATATCCAAGCAAATAATTATCGGGCTATTCAATAAGGTTTGGATTAACTTTTCCTAAAGTTTCACCCACTTTGGAATTCAAGAAATACATCAATTGATTCATGGGTCGACTTCGCACA
This sequence comes from Euphrasia confusa, assembly GCA_954870475.1. NCBI lineage: Eukaryota > Viridiplantae > Streptophyta > Magnoliopsida > Lamiales > Orobanchaceae > Euphrasia > Euphrasia confusa. The sequence goes on from OX940966.1 coordinate 22,009,420, forward strand.
TACATGAATTGACCACGAAAGACTCGCACGATGTTCTTCAGGAATATTTAATTTTTGATATTTTTCTTCAGGATTATCATATCATGATGTTCTTCAGGAACATTTAATTTTGATATTTCGTCAAGAATATCATGTCACAATGTTCTTCAGGAACATTAAAAATTTAATTGATTTACTATGCATAATTAATTTGATATTACTTCAAGAATATCAGATTATAATTATTAATTTGATATTACTTCGAGAATATCAGATTATAATGTTCTTCAAGAACATATGAATTTATGAAGAAGGGAAGAGAAGTAGATATATTTATAATTATTAATGAATTTAAACAAACATATAAATTCTTGCCTTGGAGTTCGGATTTTGGATGAGTAGAACTTCGATGAAGAACGCGGTTGAGCTTCTTGGAGTTCGGATCTTGGATGAGTAGAACTTCGATGAAGAACGCGGTTGAGCTTCGTGCTGATAACGTGTTATAAACTCAAAGGAATTGAGAGAGAATAATATAGTAGAAAGATAAACAATATGAGAGGAGAATAGAATTGTTATGAATTGTTGTATTCATTCATATGGGGAGACCCTTTATATAGGATCCAATCTAGGGTTTCTGACTTAGCCAACAAGTCATTCACTATAATATAATAATATTCATAACATTTTTATTATTTTCTACAGGATTTTTGTACTTACTAGCTATGGCTCGTTTTGAAATTTCGTCTAGGGCCATCAAAACTTCCAAGACGAGACCCTCATTACAATTATAAAATTCACATTCTAGATTTTCAAAATCTTTTTATTATATTTTGTTTATATTAATATTTTAGTAATAACAAATCATGTTATGACTTTATTATTGAAAAGTTTAAATATAATAATTAATGAAATTGCAATTAAAAAAAATTAGAGCTAATAAAGTCTTTTTTATAGTGCTAATAAAAAAGAATTAGCGCTAAAAATAAGGAGAAGTCTATAAATATAGATGTTATTTGAAAATTGAGTATTAGATAAAACCTAAGAAATACGAAAAGGATTGAAATCCAAAATTCATGAAAAGCAGGTAGAAAACAATAAAAGTTTCAAATATCCACCAAAACAAGGTAGAAAAACAAAAAGTTTTTTAATGGAATCCTCAACTAATCCCACATAACAGCAAAACAAAACAAAACATCTAAGGTTTGTTCATGATTTCAAGACGAATCCTCAGAGGACCTGTTTTCCATTACAGCGGGGATTCATCATGTTAGGCATTTCAGCATTAATATCAACCCAGTTGGCCTCTTCGAAATTCAGATCAATCTTGCTGGTCTCTTCAGCATTCATAACCAAGCCAGTACTGTAAATCCCAACAGAGCAATCAAGGAATCGACCATTACAATCTTTTCCTCCAGTAAGCAAAGCATCTCCTGGAGTTCGAAACAGTTGCTCGAAATTGGCTGTTCTTTCGCCAGAAACTTAGCCAAGACAAGTTCCTTATTCAGTGTGTGAACTTTGCGGATCTCCGTCCACGTTTTTGGAGATCCTAGCCAGATTCTACTTTAGAAACTCAACTTGATCCACTCTATTGTTTGAGTTGGAAGAAGCAGAAGGCGGCAGAGTGATGAACTTTTCGATCGTCGGGCATGCTTCGTCTAGAGAAGGCCATACTTCTGGCTGGCCACGTCCCCACTAAAGATGTGGCTAGTGTTTTCAATTCGTTCAGTTTCTTGAATATTCCTGACTTCCTCTTCTTGAACGTCTCGCGCATTGTATGTTCGTCAGCAATAAACTCGTACTTGATCTTTGATCCAACCATTGTTGACAAAAATCTCGCAGCTACAAAATACAACGAAGAAAGTCAATTTCTTATCTAAATCAAGAAATGCATATAAACATTTAATACCACCATCATCATCATTAATATCATAAGAATATACCCCTCATTTGAAAAATAATAGAGCTTTAGTTTTAGCGCTAATAAAGTCTTGTGTTAATTTTGTTGTGCTTCTATTAAAACAAATTGTTTTAGCGCTAATAATGAATTAATTTTTGCTGTGCTAATCTTTGTTTTATGGGATATTTTAAAAAAACATTTAAAAACTATTTAAAAGAAATTGTTTTAGCACTTGTGCTAATCTTTGTTTTATTATATATTTTAAAAAAATTGTTTAAAAAAAATTATTTTTAGTGGTAATAAAATCTTTTATTTAGCTCTACTAAAAAAAATTATTTTAAAAATCTATAGATTTAAATGTTATTTGAAATTTTTTAAAGAATTCAAACTAAAGAAAAAATGGTCCTATTTCTATTCTAAATTATTGAAACAAATTGGTGGTTGAATTCTAAAATTTTTAACGTGATTTTGTTGTGAAGAATAGAATAACTAAAAATTACAATATTTTTGTTTGAATAGTTAAAAATATTTTTTATTATTTTGTATAGCATTTGTGTACTTACTAGCTATAGCTCATTTTGAAATTTCGCATAGGTTATCAAAACATCCAAGACGACCCTCATTACAATTAGAAAATTCACATTCTGGACTTTCAAAATCTTTTTATTATATTTTGTTTATAAAAATATTTTAGTAATAACAATCATGTTATTACTTTATTATTGAAAAGGTTAAATTTAATAATTAATAAAAAAATTATTTTTTAGTGCTAATAAAGTCTTTATTATAGGGCTAATAAAAAAAATTAGCGCTAAAATTAAGGAAAAGTCTATAAACATAAATGCTATTTGAAAATTCGAGTATTAGATAAAACCTAAGAAATAATTGAAATCCAAAATTCATGAAAAGAAGGTAGAAAACAACAAAAGTTTCAAATATCCACCAAAACAAGGTAAAACAACAAAAAGTTTTTGAATGGAATCCACAACTAATCCCACATAATAGCAAAACAAAATAAAACATCTAAAGATTGTTCATGATTTCAAGATCCTGAGGACCTGTTTTCCTTTCGAGCGGGGATCCACCCTGTTAGGCATTTCAGCGTTTATCCAACCCAGCTGGCCTCTGCGAAATTCAGATAAATCTTTCTGGTCTCTTCAGCATTAACAACCAAACCAGTACTAGAAGTCCCAACACCAGCAACCAAGGAATCCATTACAATCTTTTCCTCCAGTAAGCAAAGCATCTCCTGGAGTTCGAGAGAGTTGCTCGAAATTGGCACTTCTTTCGCCACACACTTAGCCAAGACAAGTTCCTTCTTCAGTGTGTGAACTTTGCGGATCTCCGTCCACGTTTTTGGAGATCCTAGCCAGATTCTACTTTAGAAACTCAACTTGATCCACTCTATTGTTTGAGTTGGAAGAAGCAGAAGGCGGCAGAGTGATGAACTTTTCGATCGTCGGGAATGCTTCGTCTAGAGAAGGCCATACTTCTGGCTGGCCCCGTCCCCACTAAAGATGTGGCTAGTGTTTTCAATTCGTTCAGTTTTTTGAATATTCTCGACTTCCTCTTCTTGAACGTCTCGTGCCTGGTATGTTCGTCAGCAATAAACTCGTACTTGATCTTTGATCCAACCATTGTTGACAAAAATCTAGCAGCTACAAAATACAACGAAGAAAGTCAATTTCTTATCTGAATCAAGAAATGCATATAAACATTTAATACCACCATCATCATCATTAATATCATAAGCATATATCCTTCCTTTGAAAAATAATAGAACTTTAGTTTTAGCGCTAATAAATCTTGTTGTGCTAATTTTGTTGTGCTTCTATTAAAACAAATTGTTTTAGCGCTAATAATGAATTAATTTTTACTGTGCTAATCTTTGTTTTATGGGATATTTTAAAAAATTGTTTAAAAATTATTTAAAAGAAATTGTTTTAGCACTTGTGCTAATTTTTGTTTTATTATATATTTTAAAAAAATTGTTTAAAAAAATTATTTTTTGTGGTAATAAAATCTTTTATTTAGCGCTAATAAAAAAATTTATTTTAAAAATTTATAGATTTAAATGTTATTTGAAATTTTTTAAAGAATTCAAACTAAAGAAAAAATTGTTTTATTTCTATTCTAAATTATATGAAACAAATTGGTGGTTGAATTCTAAAATTTTTAACGTGATTTTGTTGTGAAGAATAGAATAACTAAAAATTACAATATTTTTGTTTGAATAGTTAAAAATATTTTTTATTATTTTGTATAGCATTTGTGTACTTACTAGCTATGGCTCATTTTGAAATTTCACATAGGTTATCAAAACTTCCAAGACGACCCTCATTACAATTAGAAAATTCACATTCTGAACTTTCAAAATCTTTTTATTATATTTTGTTTATAAAAATATTTTAGTAATAACAATCATGTTATTACATTATTATTGAAAATGTTAAATTTAATAATTAATAAAAAAATATTTTTTAGTGCTAATAAAGTCTTTATTATAGGGCTAATAAAAAAAATTAGCGCTAAAATCAAGGAAAAGTCTATAAACATAAATGCTATTTGAAAATTCGAGTATTAGATAAAACCTAAGAAATAATTGAATTCCAAAATTCATGAAAAGCAAGTAGAAAACAACAAAAGTTTTAAATATCCACCAAAACAAGGTATAACAACAAAAAATTTTTGAATGGAATCCACAACTAATCCCACATAACAACAAAACAAAATAAAACATCTAAAGATTGTTCATGATTTCAAGATCCTGAGGACATGTTTTCCTTTGGAGCGGGGATCCACCCTGTTAGGCATTTCAGCGTTTATATCAACCCAGTTGGCCTCTTCGAAATTCAGATCAATCTTTCTGGTCTCTTCAGCATTAATAACCAAACCAGTACTGGAAGTCCCAACACCAGCAACCAAGGAATCGACCATTACAATCTTTTCCTCTAGTAAGCAAAGCATCTCCTGGAGTTCGAGAAAGTTGCTCGAAATTGGCTCTTCTTTCGCCACACACTTAGCCAAGACAAGTTCCTTCTTCAGTGTGTGAACTTTGCGGATCTCCGTCCACGTTTTTGGAGATCCTAGCCAGATTCTACTTCTAAAACCCAACTTGATCCACTTTATTGTTTGATTGTGGGAAGAAGCAGAAGGCGGCAGAGTGATGAACTTTTCGATCGTCGGGAATGCTTTGTCCAGAGAAGGCCATACTTCTTGCTGGCCCCGTCCCCACTAAAATGTGGCTAATGTTTTTAATTCGTTCAGTTTCTTGAATATTCCCGATTTCCTTTTCTTGATCGCCTGGTGCGTTCGTCTGCAATAATCTCGTACTTGATCTTTGATCGAACCCTTGTTGACAAAAGTCTCTGCAGCTACAAAATACAAAGAAGAAAGTCATTTTCTTATCTGAATCAAGATATGCATATAAACATTTAATACCACCATCATCATCATTAACATCTTAAGCATATACCCTTCCCTTGAAAAATCACCGAACTTTATTTTTAGCGCTAATAAAGTCTTGTTGGTCTAATTTTGTTGTGCATCTATTATAACAAATTGTTTAAGCACTAACAATAAAGTAATTTTTGTTCTGCTAATTTTTGTTTTATGGGATATTTTAAAAAATTGTTTAAAAACTATTTAAAATAAATTGTTTTAGCACTTGTGCTAATCTTTGTTTTATTAAATATTTTAAAAAAAATGTTTAAAAAAATTATTTTTTATTTCAAAAAAATCTTTATTTTAGCGCTAATAAAAAAAATTATTTTAAAAATCTATTGATTTAAATGCTATTTGAAATTTTTTAAAGAATTCAAACTTAAGAAAAAATGGTCATATTTCTATTCAAGATTAGAGGAAACAAATTGGTGGTTGAATTCTAAAATTTTTAACGTGATATTGTTGTGAAGAATAGAATGACTAAAAATTACAATATGTTTGTTTGAATGGTTAAAAATATTTTTATTATTTTCTACAGGATTTTTGTACTTACTAGCTATGGCTCGTTTTGAAATTTCGTCTAGGGCCATCAAAACTTCCAAGACGACCCTCATTACTGTAAATGTTGATTTTGGCGACAACGTATTTTTCCTTGTGTTTTTTTGTTTTTGTTGATTTTCAGGATTACAGGTTAAGAATCCGAAGTCAACTACCTTGCGCATGGAAATGGAGACTTGAGTCTCCACTTGTGGAACTACATGAAAACGGCGACCAGAGTCGCCGCTTTTGGTGATATGAAGAAACGGCGACTGCTGTCGCCGCTTTGGGTGCTTGACAAAGAAACGGCGACTGGAGTCGCCGAAATGGATGTAGCATGAAAACGGCGACTCTAGTCGCCACTTTTAGATTTGCTTGGAAACGGCGACAACTGTCGCCGCTTTTGTTGTTGCGTGGAAACGGCGACCCGAGTCGCTGGATTTGGAGAGTTGAAGAAACGGCGACTCCAGTCGCCGTTTTTGGTGCATGGAAATTTCCAGCGACTGGAGTCGCTGGTTTTGTGGGCATACATGGATCCGGCGACAGGAGTCGCCGGTTTTGGTTCCTTGTGATGTTTTCAATAATTCTTGTTTCTTTGTCATGGTTTCAAAGACTAAGTACTTACAATGTGATTTCTTTCACCAGGTACTCAGTTCGAGAAAATGAAGAATTGTTCCAAGTTTGCAACTTCAACAAGATCGACGGCCATGAAGACGATGAAATTCTGAAGCTCAACACTTAGAGATTTTCACAAGAAATTGAAGATGAAGAATTGAGATCGATGGAGTCAAGATTGAAATTGAAGTTTGTTTTTGAAATTGAAGATTCAAGATTCAAGGATTCAAGAGTCAAAGATTCAAGATTCCAAGATTCAAGAATCCAAGTTCTACAATGTTGATGTCATCCATGGAAAAATGACATAGGCCAAGCATGCGACGAATGAGAACGTGCCACGTCATCACTCTCACATGTGCGGCTCTACTATAAATACCCATGGATGTTCATTTCATCATTTGACGATTTTGAGAGAACGAAATCTGATTTTTAGAATCGTAGTCGAGCTTCGAGTTTGTGTAGTAGTTTTTGCGCCTTGTGCCAAGATTAGAGTTAGGAGATTTAGCTCTAGGTACTCGTGTGCTAGATTGCAAGTTAGTGGGAGTTGTTGCGACACTCGGGAAACTTCTTGTAATCGTTTTGACTACCATACTCTTCAAGTGTAATAGTTTAGTTTTGTTGATCAATGAAATGAAAACTATTACATAACTTTGTCTCCACTTTTTATTCTACAAATTGTGTGAGTGTTTACTTTGACGCAAGCTGCTGTCTGTGTGTTCAAGACCAATTTCACGAAAAATTGGTATCCTACGCTGAAGGCGTAATTTCAATTGGTATCAGAGCAGGACGTCATACGTACAAGACGTGATCCGTAACTTGACTTCATATTTCTGCTAAAATGGAGTCGCCAATGTTTGTCCAGAAACCGATTATGCTTACTCATCAGAACTACTCTAACTGGAAAGCTAAAGTTTCAGCTAGAATTAAGGGCCTTGACTCTAGATCTTGGATGGCAGTGTTAGAAGGATGGGAACGCCCATATACAGAAGACGCAGATGGCGTGAGAACTCCGAAACCGGAACGCAGTTGGACAAGAGAGGAGCATGACTTATCTACGGCTAACAGCAAAGCTCTTCTAATTATCTGTGAATGGCTGGACCTCAGTATGTATCAGTTGGTCAAAAATTGCACATCTGCCAGAGATGCATGGGAGACTCTACAAAGAACGTGTGAGGGAAGTCATGCAGTTAAGCGATCCAAAATCCGAACTATCACTGCTCAATTCCATAAACTCAGGATGAGAGAAGATGAAGACATCAATGACTACTTGGACAAGATCATGAGATATGTCAACGAAGCTTTTGAACTGGGAGAAATCTTTCCTGCTCCCATGGTCTATGAAAAGGTTTTATCCAGTGTGAGCACTAGATTCGAAAGCAAGGTGCTGACTATCGAAGCTCGCAACGACGAGAACCAAAACTGAGATTATGCTGACTTAATGGCTGATATGAGAAACTATGACTTAACTCTCAAAGTTCGAAGCAACCCAGATATGTCGCTTGTCTACGAACCGATGACTGCTCTAAAAATTTCTCAGCTGATGTGAATGAATCTGATGACGATGAAGCAGAGGACATTGAACGTTTGATGAACTCAAATAATCCGGACAAACTTGCTGATGTGAATGAATCTGATGACGATGAAGCAGAGGACATTGAACGTTTGATGAACTCAAATAATCCGGACAAACTTGCTGCACTGACTGAAATCGTCACTTATCTTGTGAAGCAAGAGTTTAAGAGAAAGAATCGAGCTCGAAATTTTCGAAAATTTCAGAAAAATTCTAACTCATTTCAGAGAAACTCTGACAACCGAAAACAAACTTCATTCTCTGACAAAAAATTTAAGGAAACAAAACTATCTCCATATTCTTCAACTAGCAAGGATATTTCTAAAATGCAGTGCTTTGAATGTAAGGGATTTGGACATGTCAAAAATGAGTGTCCCAACCTGCATCGCAAAAAGAAACTGCCAGTGAGCTATGTTGTTTTCGATGATGAAAATGTAATCTCAGAAAGCGAGGAGTCTGAGAATGAAAATTCTGATAACGAGGAGGACAACGCTCTAGTTGTCACTTTTGGTGAAAACTTTGACCTCTCAAACGTGGAAGTTGAGAACTTTGTTTTTGATGGGTTTCTGAAAGATACTGCAACTGCAGACAACATCTTTCGTGTAGCTTCAGCAAACCGAAACTTCTGTGATGATGATATTTTCTCGGATGTTGAATCCGTGTCTGAAACTGAAGAGATAGTGAAGACATCAGAAGTATCTCCAACTGAAGATGCATGTGTTGAGTTACTCACTCTAAGAGAGAGTCTTTCTGAACTCAAAACTTTTTATGACACTGCTATCACTGAGAATAGCACTCTGGAAGTGTCTCTGAAAGTTCTTACAGAATCTTGTAATGAACTCTCAACTGCTAACCGAAAGATGTATGATGACGTTGTTGAATTGAAAAACTCAGTTGAGAAGACGAAGGATGAAAAACAAAGGTTGAATAATTCTCTAACAATTCTGAAGATCAAGTTTGATACTCTCTTCGAAGAAAAACATAAATACTACAAAGAGGTTGTTGAACTAAGAGAATCTTTTGAAAAGTCGAATTCTGAAAATTCGAAACTGAAAGCTCTCCTGAAGAAGGAAACTGCAGAAGTTAAGAAACTTCAAATTTTGTTCAAAAACTCCGATGCTGAGAATGATGAACTAAAGTCATCCCTTCTGAAAGCTCAGACTGACCTTGCCATGACAGACAAGGAACGCTATGTTTTGAAGGAAAAACTTCACATGACTGACGAACTTTTGAGGAAGATGAATACGAATTCTTCTGTGTTTGATAATGCTGCGTCCTACATGAATCCTAATCGCTATGGACTCGGCTTTCAAAAAGTGTTTGAGTCTATTTACTCTACACCTGAGAAGAAAAATGTGACATTTGTCAAAGCATCAAATGATCAACCAGAGGATGAACTTAAAGCTGAGTCTGAATTATTGAAACGAAAAGAGATTGCTGAAGGAAAGAAGATTGTAAAGTCTCCTGAATCTGAACCTCAAAAGTCAGTCTTGACTTCGAACTCTAAATCTGAGACATATCAATTTCCAAGAAATATTGTGAAACATCCTCGTGGTATTCTACCATATGAGAAAACTTTGTTGAAAAAGTTGAACAAAACTCAGAGTGTTAAGCCGAATGTAGGACACTCTCAATCTAAACCTGTTTTTGTCAAAACGCCAACAAAAGTTGAAACTCGTCAAAGACGAGAATATGTCTGTCACTACTGCAATGTGCTCGGACACATAAGGCCGTTTTGCTACATACTTAAAGCTGACATGAACCGTGAGTTGATGACTAAGGATGACAAATCACAAATTTCTCAAAAGCTGAAAGTTGAGAAAAATATGACAAACTCACGAAATGTTAATGTGAAGAAGGTTGAGGTTGCCAAGGACTTGAAGAAACCCATTTCTCCAATCTTGAAAACTAAGACACATCTGAAGACTGTGACTGAGAGAAATGTCCAAATTTCGAATGACACAAAGATATGGGTGCCTAAGTCTCAAAAGAGTGAAGTTGAACTTAACTCTAACTCCAAAAGTTGTTGGCAACCAAGAGAACTCATTTTCTGCAATGTTGCACTTAATGCATCTGAGACTGGAACCAAAGGAATTTGGTATTTTGATAGTGGCTGTTCCCGCCATATGACTGGCACGAAAAAGTTTCTAAAAAATTACGAGCCTATGACTGGAGCTCCCGTAGTGTTTTGGAGGGGGAGCGAAAGGCGTCGTAAAGGGAAAGGGGACTCTACAAATCAAAGGTTTACCTCCTATCAGAAATGTAGTCCATGTAAAGGGACTTGTTGCAAATCTTATCTCCATCAGTCAACTGTGCGATGAAGGACTGAATGTGAGTTTTGATAAGGAGTCGTGTAGAGTTTTTGATGGTGAAGGAAAGTGTATAATGGAAGGTCCACGAGCTAAAAATAATTGCTATACAACTGAGTATAGTTGTTTTTCTGTGACCGATCCTGATGAAGTTGATTTGTGGCATCAACGACTTGGCCACACTGGCACTCGAAACCTGAGTAACCTGGTTAAGGGGGAGATAGTTCGAGGAATCTCTCAACTCCCCAAAATTGAAAAACGAGTGTGTGGTGACTGTCAAAAAGGCAAGCTGACGAGAACTTCTCATCCTGCACTGCCAACGTTAATGAGCACTTCGGCTCCGTTTGAACTGCTACATATGGACTTGATGGGTCCAATGGAAGTCAAAAGTATTGCAAAGAAAGAATATGTGTTGGTTGTAGTTGATGATTTTCTCGCTACACTTGGACTAGATTTTTGGCTACCAAAGATGAAACTTTTGATGCCTTCAAAGGTATTGTGAAATGGATCAAAACGAATCATGAGGCTTAAGTAAAAAGGATCAGAAGTGATCACGGAACTGAATTTCAAAATGCTAGCTTCAATGAGTTCTGTATGATGAAGGGAATTCATCATGAATACTCGGCCCCGAAAACTCCTCAACAAAATGGGATTGCCGAACGTAAAAATCGAACGCTGCAAGAAATGGCACGTGTAATGCTTATCTCGAAAAATCTTGCACGAACTTTTTGGGCAGAAGCCGTCTCCACTGCTGGATACATTTTGAATCGGATAAGTATTCGATCTGGGACGACCGCAACTGCCTATGAACTGGTGAATGGCAAGAAACCTTCAGTTGCACACTTTCGTGTCTTTGGCTGTACTTGCTATATTTTGAAGGATCGTGATCCTCTGAAAAAATTTGAAGCCAAAGCAGATCGTGGAATTTTTGTTGGTTATAGTCAAAATAGCCATGCTTATCGTGCTTACAATCTTCGAACAAAGAAAGTCATCGAAACTGTGAACATAAATTTTGATGAACAAGACTTTCTAGGAAAAGATGCTGGGGAAGACTGGGTTAAAGAAGGAATTTTGGAATATCAAAATTTTCCACCAACACCCACAACTGCTGCTCCTGAGAATGTGTCTCCAGGAAATTTTACTCCAAACACTTCACCTGAAGATGGAGTTTCTAGCAATCGGGACAATGATACTTCATCGTCTGAGGATGAAGAAAATGAGCTAAACATTGAAAACCCAGCTACTGCTACTAGAGAGGCACCCAGACTTATTCAAAAGAAACATCCGCCGACCCAAATGATTGGGAACTTAAATGAGCGAACTACACGCTCAAAGAAACCGACAAATTCTCCGAATGAACTCTACAACATCTGCACTTCTGCAATCTATAATGAAATCGGCATCTCTTGCTTTCTTTCTGAAAACGAGCCGAAAAATTACAAGGAAGCCATGAAAGAAGATTTTTGGATCATGGCCATGCAAGAAGAGTTGAATGAGTTTACTAGAAACAATATTTGGTCCTTAGTTCCCAGAACGTCACACATGAATGTTGTTGGAACTAAATGGATCTTTAAAAACAAAACTGATGAACACAACCAAGTTGTTCGAAACAAAGCTCGACTTGTTGCACAAGGCTATGCCCAAGTTGAGGGCATTGATTTTGATGAAACCTTTGCTCCAGTTGCACGAATTGAATCCATCAGACTCTTAATTCCTATTGCATGCCACCTCGGCATCAAACTTAGACAAATGGATGTCAAAGCTGCTTTCCTAAATGGAGTATTGGAAGAAGAAGTGTATGTAGCTCAACCGAAAGGTTTTGAAGATCCTAAGAAACCAAATCATGTCTACAAACTTCACAAAGCTCTCTATGGTTTGAAACAAGCGCCTCGCGCTTGGTATGGATGTTTGACGGACTATCTTCTGAAGTTCGGTTTTGAACGTGGTTCTGTGGACAAAACTCTTTTTATCAAACGGGATGGCAAGAACATGATGGTTGCTCAGATTTACGTTGACGACATTGTCTTTGGTGCTACTTGCTCTAAACTCGTGAAAGCTTTCACGGAATCTATGTCTTCAACATTTCAGATGAGTCTTGAAGGAGAGCTACATCAGTTTCTTGGACTACAAATTTCTAAACGACCGGATGGGATCTTCGTTTCCCAAAGCAAATATGCGAAAAACATGGTTGAGAAATTTGAGATGCATCATGCTAAGCCCGCAAAAACCCCCATGGCGACGACTGAACGGTTATCTAAATCGACTAAAAGTCGAAGTGTTGATCAAACTCTTTTTCGTTCCATGATTGGAAGTTTACTTTATCTAACCGCTACTCGCCCTGACATTATGTTTAGTGTTTGTATGTGTGCTAGGTACCAAGCTGATCCAAAGGAGGACCATCTACGAGCTGTCAAACGAATTCTCCGCTACATCTCTGGGACTTCTGAACTTGGCCTTTGGTATGCATGCGACACTTCATCAAATATTGTCGGTTACTCCGATGCGGATTGGGTCAGCGATACTGATGAACGTAAAAACACTTCTGGATGCTGCTGCTTCCTTGGAAATAACATTGTGTCTTGGCATAGTCGCAAACAAAATTGCATAGCTCTCTCAACTGCCGAGTCTGAATATGTTGCAGCTGGAAGTTGCTGCACTCAAATGCTTTGGTTGAAACAAATGTTGAATGACTATCTCATCGAGAGTGCTCCATTGGTGCTGTTTTGTGATAATCAGAGTGCTATCAAAATCAGCGAAAATCCTGTCCAGCATTCAAGAACTAAACACATCGACATTCGACATCATTTCATTAGAGAATTGGTTGATCGTGATATAGTCAGTCTACAGCATATTTCAACAGAAAAACAGCTCGCTGACATCTTTACCAAACCTCTAGACTTTGAGAGATTTCAAACTCTAAGAAATTCTCTCTGCATGTGTTCTCTTTAAGAGTTCACGAAAATTTTGAAGTCTGAAAGATTATTTTCTTTACTTCTGAATATGCACGCCGAATCGTCGTGGATTAGTCTAATAAAGTTGAACATGGATTCGAGGCCGCTTTAGTCTTCGGACTCAAGTGTATTTATTCCTCTGAGTGCGACCATGTGAACTTGGCATATAACTCCCATAAGCTATCATTTGCATAGATCCATAATACCAAGTAACGGAGGACGCCAGATCATTTGTCCGCCGGCTCCCCTCTTCGAAAGGTAGCACATGGACGCTGATCTTTAAGACACTCTACCTCACACTTTGGAGGACGCAAGTACACCTTGCTCCCCTCTGACTGCTGTAATGAGTGTCTGTTGCATTTCATTTAAAGCTATAAACTCGTCTGGAGGTCGCCGGTTCCCCCGGCTCCCCTCTGATTGAAGTAAAAAGCTAGTCCCAAGAGGAGTGCCTTAAAAGTTCACCTTGTACTCATGAATTAAAATCTCTTGTGCGGTGCAAACTCATCAAACGTGTTCCGACGAAACACGGCATGTATTCTTGTGATTGTGACGAAGGACAAGTTCAATATCTATCAAATACTTCGGTCCCTTCCACCGGTTTTAATATGGGAGATTTTTCATTTTATCTCAAAGCTGCTATCACCTTGTGTGAAAATTTTTTGGTGTTTGGAAAATGATGAAATGTGGATTCTTTTCTGGGAAAATATTTGCTCTTCATTGCCTAATATCACCCCTCGAATCTCCACTAAAATGGTTTTGAATGTTTGTAGTGTGTTGAAAACTTGAATGACTAACTCGGGATGTGTTGTTTTGATTTTGCATTTTTGTAGTTCATATCCAGCGCTACGTGGTTTACCATCTCTGAAGTCTAAATTTTGAGTGTAGCGACGGCCAACTCGCAAAATTCAAGTGACAACCTTTTATGGAGACTTGGTCACGAAAAATAAACTAAGTCCAGAAGATGCAAAAACGGAGACAACACCAAAAATGGCGACGCACTCCAAAAACGGAGACTCGAACTGTGACACAAAAATGGAGAATGGCAAAATTCCGGAGACTCCAAAAACGGAGACTCACCCAACAATGGCGACTGGCGTCGCTGGAATTCGTCACACAAACCTGGAGACTCTAGTCGCCGAAAAAGTGGCGACTCAACCTATGCCACACGAACCGGCGACTCTCATTTCTTGCCTTAGCCGATTTCTCAGCGTCAACGAAAAAATTGACAACTCAAGTTTCTCAACCAATGGCTCTCAACTTCGTTTCTCAACCGATGGTTCTCAACTTCGGTTCTCATGCCTTGGTTTGTTTTTCTTTTGTTTATATAATTTTTTTTATTATTATTTTATTTCTTTATTTAATTTTTATTAATTTTGAAAATTATTATTTTAATAATATTTTCAAATTAATAAATTTTTGTTCGTCTTTTAAATCTGATTTTCTTCTTGAGATGAGCTGTTTGCAGGTCTTGGACTGGGCTTTTTCATTCCGACGGGCGGCCCAAATTTTTTTCCTATAAATAGGCCTTGATGAAAACCTATTTCATTTACGCTTACATCAAACTCTCTAACTCTCAAGTTCTCAAGTTCTCAAGTTCTCTAACTTTCGGCTCTCGACTGCAAGTTCAGCGTTCGAAATTCTTAGTTCTTAAGTTCTTCTTTTCCGTTGCATCCGGCAACTCTTGCTTTGCGCATCCGGCGCCCTGTCCTTGTTTACCGAAGTTGAACTTCGTTTTCGTGGTCACCGTTCTCACAGCTGCTAACTGTCAGTTACTCACCAATTCTGAACTTTGACATGGCTACCAAAAATTTTGAAGACATGATGGCTGATATGACTGTGTACCTGAACGAACAGTTTGAGAACGCCGCTTCTCCTCAATCCAAGAAAGCGGCATATGAAGAACTGAAAGCTCACTTGGACAAAGTTGAGCGACGCACTAGCAGGACTGTGTCTGCCGAACCTGACTTAACGAAAACTGCAACTCCTGCTCACTCTTCTGCTCGTCCTCCGGGCAAGGAACCAAAGTCAGGAAAATCTAGAAAGGAAAGAGATAGCTCTCTTCGCATTTACAAAGGCACTGTCTCTAGAGAGGAATACAACAAGTTACTCGCAACTGGCAAGATAACTAAGGATGGAAAGAAAGTTATGAAAATTCCATCAACCGCGTCTGTGACTGCAGCATCTGATCTCAAAACATCGAACCCAAAGACTCCATCTGGGAGTACGTCCGGAAAGAAACCGGCAGTCAGTGGCAGTGGAGTCAAATCTACGACTCCAAAAATTTCTGGTGGTGGATCGATTGAAAAATCTAAAACCCACAGTTCCCAAAAACCACCCTTGGCACCTCATTCCTCGGGATCAGCTGGATCCCAAATCTCAACTGATGGCTTCAAATATATTGCGGAATACTCAGAGTGTCCGAAAGCTCACTCAAGAGAATTCTTCACTCCAACTGCGGAACGTCGTCACAAGCTGATTCTGAAGCTACCAATCCATACTGATAGAACTATCCTCAAGGAGGACTATGAAAAGCATGGCATCACGGAATTCCTGACTAAGATGCACATGCTCAAATCTGTGAATCTAACCTATCGTTACTCCATCCCCATCCTCTACAAATTTTATGCTAGCTTGTCTCCTGATTTTGCCAATCCGAAGAGTCGAATGTTCGGTTGCTTTATTTTTCGTGAAAAGCTATACAAGTTCCGTCCTTTCTCCATTAACGCTTTTTTGGAAAGATTGGAAGTTGATTCCAGATGGACGACACCGACAGCTGCGGAAAGAGCTGAAGACCTAAAGGTTGGCACTTTTATCACCCAGAAAAAAGTGAAGTCCGAACTGCCACCGCCGTCGAAGCTTTCTGCATTCTATGGCATTCTGCATCGTCTCGGAATGTCTAACTGGATAGCTAATCGGGATCCAACTGTCATGGACCCTGACTTGATGCACCTTATCTTCCGTCTCAGTTGCGGCGAACAAGTTAATCTTGGAAAAATTATTTTCGCCGACTTATGCAAAATTGCCAAACTTTCGGATGAGGCCATCATTCGGCAAGCTGAGTTGCCAGAAGAGAAAAAATTTCATCTCACGCATCCGTGTTTGATCTACGGCATGCTTCATGACCAAGGTTTTGTTCCTGACACCCCACTTGAGAAAAAGATGAAGAAAAACGGGGCAGTCAAGATTACGGGCAAGTACTTGAAACCAAACAAAAGGGTCATTGACTTACCCTGGACTGGACTATTTGACAGGAATGCTCTTCCTGAAATTTTGACTCCACCTCCGTCGCCTCAGTCGTCAAGGAAGCGCAAGCCTGCAACTCCGAAAACAAAGTCACCAGCTGCAAAACGACAGAAATCACAGACGACAGCTGCTGGCAATGAAACTGGAACTGAAGGTGTTAAGTCACCAAGAATTGTTCCCCAAGGCTTTGGACCAACTTCTAGCATTCCGCCTCATCAAAATCCTTATCATCCGATCCATAGTCACCGTGCTGTGGTTCCATCAGCTGTCGTTCAAGAATTCTATGCCGCATCTCAGTTAGTTGAAAAACGTCAAGCTGAACACGTTACTTCGTACAACAAGATGGTTGAGGCGCAAGAACTTCAAAAACAAGCTTTTAAGAAACCTCAACGGGAAATCCAACAAGGGGGAGGACTTGGTGATGTTGGAGCCCCCGATGCAAGTTTAAAGGATACGTTTATTCTGAAGTTGGTACGGGACGCTATCCAAGAAGCTCACCAGGAGCTGTCCAAAGGAAAACACATTGCTGTTGAGGTTGTGAAAGACGATGATGATGATGGCGAGAAAACAGATGATGGTATTTTTGATGGTGTGTTTGAAGCTCGTGACAAGGGAAAGAGGAAGGTTGATGAAACTACAAATCCAGGGGCGTCGTTCGCGATGCCGTCTGATGGTCAGAGGGACGAAGATGATGTCGACGTTGTGGATGTTGACGACGATGCTGGAGATGGGTTGGGCGAGCGTGAGATTTTCGGTGATCCGGAAACTGACTCTGACGAAAGTGACAACTCTAGCTCAGACGATGGTTTCAGCTATGAGGATGATGAAGAAGAGAAGATCGGAAGTCCAGAGCGTGATCCAACTCAAGACTGAAGTTCCAAGTTCAAGTTCAAGTTTTTTAATTTCTGTTTTTTTTTTTATGAACTTCGGAACTCGTTTTTCTTGTTTTGTTTTGCATGCATCTAACTCTGAATTCGTTCATGCATTGGTTTTTCATATTTGCTTAACTCTGGAATTCTTGTTTTGAAACTTGGTTTATCTTACTTTGAATCCTCTATCTAAGTTTTTGTTGAATGGTTTGATAATTTGTCTAAGTATTTTTATGGTTTTTCATTGATTGTATGATTGATGTTTTTCCATCTTTTTACTTAGTTATTTTTTATGGTTTGTTTGGTTGAGGGGGAGATACTTGTATCTCGTTTTTACTTAACTTGTTTTTGTGAGTTGTGCCAAAAAGGGGGAGATTGTAAATGTTGATTTTGGCGACAACGTATTTTTCCTTGTGTTTTTTTGTTTTTGTTGATTTTCAGGATTACAGGTTAAGAATCCGAAGTCAACTACCTTGCGCATGGAAATGGAGACTTGAGTCTCCACTTTTGGAACTACATGAAAACGGCGACCAGAGTCGCCGCTTTTGGTGATATGAAGAAACGGCGACTGCTGTCGCCGCTTTGGGTGCTTGACAAAGAAACGGCGACTGGAGTCGCCGAAATGGATGTAGCATGAAAACGGCGACTCTAGTCGCCACTTTTAGATTTGCTTGGAAACGGCGACAACTGTCGCCGCTTTTGTTGTTGCGTGGAAACGGCGACCCGAGTCGCTGGATTTGGAGAGTTGAAGAAACGGCGACTCCAGTCGCCGTTTTTGGTGCATGGAAATTTCCAGCGACTGGAGTCGCTGGTTTTGTGGGCATACATGGATCCGGCGACAGGAGTCGCCGGTTTTGGTTCCTTGTGATGTTTTCAATAATTCTTGTTTCTTTGTCATGGTTTCAAAGACTAAGTACTTACAATGTGATTTCTTTCACCAGGTACTCAGTTCGAGGAAATGAAGAATTGTTCCAAGTTTGCAACTTCAACAAGATCGACGACCATGAAGACGATGAAATTCTGAAGCTTCAACACTTAGAGATTTTCACAAGAAATTGAAGATGAAGAATTGAGATCGATGGAGTCAAGATTGAAATTGAAGTTTGTTTTTGAAATTGAACATTCAAGATTCAAGGATTCAAGAGTCAAAGATTCAAGATTCCAAGATTCAAGAATCCAAGTTCTACAATGTTGATGTCATCCATGGAAAAATGACATAGGCCAAGCATGCGACGAATGAGAACGTGCCACGTCATCACTCTCACATGTGCGGCTCTACTATAAATACCCATGGATGTTCATTTCATCATTTGACGATTTTGAGAGAACGAAATCTGATTTTTAGAATCGTAGTCGAGCTTCGAGTTTGTGTAGTAGCTTTTGCGCCTTGTGCCAAGATTAGAGTTAGGAGATTTAGCTCTAGGTACTCGTGTGCTAGATTGCAAGTTAGTGGGAGTTGTTGCGACACTCGGGAAACTTCTTGTAATCGTTTTTCCTACCATACTCTTCAAGTGTAATAGTTTAGTTTTGTTGATCAATGAAATGAAAACTATTACATAACTTTGTCTCCACTTTTTATTCTACAAATTGTGTGAGTGTTTACTTTGACGCAAGCTGCTGTCTGTGTGTTCAAGACCAATTTCACGAAAAATTGGTATCCTACGCTGAAGGCGTAATTTCAATTACAATTATAAAATTTACATTCTAGATTTTCAAAATCTTTTTATTATATTTTGTTTATATTAATATTTTAGTAATAACAAATCATGTTATTACTTTATTATTGAAAAGTTTAAATATAATAATTAATGAAATTGCAATTAAAAAAAATAGAGCTAATAAAGTCTTTTTTATAGATGCTATTTGAAAATTGAGTATTAGATAAAACCTAAGAAATACGTATTGGAATTCGGTATCCCGGGCTATTAAAAATTGCGGAAAATAATAACCCGACCAAAATCCTCTCGCCGGAAACCGATCACGAACACCACGAAGAACCGGGCTCGACAAGAGCATCGCCGCGGGATGAACCCGCGGCTAAACCCTAGCCGAGCCCCACCGTGGGGCTCGCGATCGCGCACAAGGCGATCGCTGGGGCTGCTCCGGCAGCCCCGGGCGGTGAGTCCGGCGACTCACCGCCACCGCCCGAGGAGGGCGGTTCGCCCAGCGGCGAACCCGCCGCGGCTCCAGCCGCGGCTGCCCGGCGATCGACCACCGCGGTCGATCGCCCACCCCGGCTCCCAGCCGGGGTTCCTCGCGTGTGCCGTCGCGATCGAAGCCCTAGGGCTCGACCGCACCCCCTCGGCTCCCAGCCGAGGGCTCCTTCGAACCTTCGCCGGGGATCTCGAATCCCCGTCCCCGAAGTTCGACGTTTACCCGGATCGTCCGTTCATGTATGCATCACAATTAAATCCACATAAATTCACACAAAGGAGTTTATGATTTTACCTTTTAATTCGTTGTACGGAGAAACGAATTTAAGTTTGACGACCTTACGATCTTCCCACGTATTCCTTGCACTAGCTTGAACGTCGGGTGGGCGACGATCCTCCAAGCTTATGGATCCTCTTCAACTCTCTAGAACTATCAACTATTGATATTCTTGTCTTATGAAAAAGTGAAGACCATGTAGTGCTTTTATAGGCTACGTAGGGGATCTAAAGGAGGTGGAATATTGGGCTTCCAATATTAATGATTAAATTGAGCCCAAGCCCAAATCTATTAATCTCCCATTAATATTAATTAATTTATTTTCCACTATATAAATTAATTGCACTCCCAATATTAAACCATATTATATCAAATAATATTTCTCCGGTAGTATTATTTATTCCGTGTATTTAAGATTTAAATATCCATGAATAAAATTAATTTATTGCTAATTAATTTATATTCATCTCTTGAATCCGAGACTAGTACCATTCAACCTTAAATATTGTGCGGAACGAATCCACTCATGAGGTTTACACAATAATTCCTTTTGAACTCATCTCGGGGATATTATCAACCCTTCCGGGATACACTGTCCGGTCAATCATTCACGGCATGCCATATATAAAATATAGTGACCCAACTTAACCGGTAATTAACCCAATAATTAAATCGGTTAATTCCTTTGGTAAATCAAAGTCACTTATATTAAATATACACACCCGCAACAATATCGGGGATTAAGAATAAAATACACTGAGACTCGAATCGATTATCGCCGGCAATCCTAATCGATGAATCTCAACGATCCGCTCAATACACCAAGTGTACAAGTGTGATAAAATAATCAAGACAAATTATTTTCTCTCTCACACAACGACTATACCGATGGATTGGTCCGGGTCCATCTAGGTCGTGAGCCACTGTTTGATTAAATACGAGTAACCGATAGTATGATCTTCTGTGTGGGGCCCGACACACCATACTAACTACAACGTATAAAATCCAGGACTATGATTTGCATATATTTAATTAATAATAATTAAAAGCAAACAATTGTTTATTTAATAGATTAAATGCTATGATCGGGAGTTTATCGTTACTTAAATCTAGACATTAAGTACACAACTCCAACAATCTCCCACTTGTACTAAGGTCTAGTCATTTCCTCCAAACTCCCGGTTCCCATACTCATCACGTGCTTTAAAGTGTACTTCCAAGAAGTACTATGTGAGTGAGCAATCTAGGTTGCCGCTCTGAAGTTATCTTGGTGACTACTACGTCGTCTCCCTTGACGATGACTCGTATCAGGTGGTACTTGCTCTATGTGTTAACATCACTTTTTGACTTATGACCTCTTCTAGTTCACCGTGCACCGCTATCCAATAGCCTTTGGTAAACTAGGAGTCATATCCAAGTCAAGAGGTTATCCCGGAACCTAACCAAAACTTCCGCTGCCTCTGAGGCTGCTATTCGGTTATGAGAGAGTCCGAGAAGCGTCCTGCTTATCACTCTTTCATTTCATGGTTCCACCTCTTTCTAAAAGTGAACACATAGCCTGATATCGACTTTCACTAGTCCTTTCTTTGATTTTTGGATCTGAGAATCTGTAATCTAAGAAGATTTCGTCTTGCTCAAGTCAGTACTATGAAAGTACTCTTGCGGCATTCGAACATCCCTTATCTAGATTACTTTGATATCCTCCCACTACGCAAACCGCATAGTTGATATCAGGTTCTTGTTTTACAACATTGCATCTATAAAGCTTTCCATACTTGAAGTATAGGAAACTGCTTTGTCCTCATCTATCTCCTTCATGTGTTCGAACACATAACATTTAAATAGATGTTTATTCTGTCTCTGAAAGGCAATAACCTTTCTCAGAAGTATGCATGTTAGAAACAAACCTTAATCGTATAAGATATCTAGGAGAAGTACAATGTTCTTATCTCTAGATCATAAGACCTTAAGAATATGCTCTAACTTCTTCTCAATCTTATATCTCGATTTATTTAGACAACCATTATTTTATGTCTGACAGCATTTTTTACATTGTTGCCAATGATGAAATGTTATCTACATAAAATCTCCGAGAAACACCACCTTGTTTCCATTACGTTTTCAATACACCTTTCGTCTTTGCCTTTTGATGAATCCATTAAATGGACTATCCCATCAATTCGCAAGTTCCACGATTCATAGCTTTATTTCAATCCATAAATGGATTTACTAAGCTTGTACTCTAAATGATCTAGCCTCTTAACAATAATCCTTATTGTTCCAAGCAGGCACATTTAGATCCAGTACTGCCCTTATGCAGAGCTAGGGGTCGATTTCATCTTTACTAGATCCAGAGTCCGAACTCCTCTAGTCTTATGAATATCTCTGGTTGTCCGACAACCTCCCACTGCAATGGCGTCCTGGTGTATAACAGTAATAACAATAGGTGCAGTATGTGGTGCACTTCTACTCGGTTTGGCTGGTTCCTAGTCTTTTGTCCTTCTTCTCATTTCAAGGTATTACGTCAATTTAGGCTTTGTGGTCCATCTAATAGTCTTCCTCCATGAACCGGACGAGAGACGTCCCTCTGGTTCGTAGTACTATAGAACACACAATATTTCGTTCATCTAGGATATCCTACAACCATATTCAATATGCCGTTGTATCTAGGAATATCCATAGAACATAGGTAGTTCCGAACAACTTGTTCTTTTTACTATTAGATTTCCATTTCTTGTTTACGGTGCACCATCTCTACACGTAAGTGTATGGCGCGGTCCTTTGGGATTGAATCCTAATCTTTGATTATGCTATGTGTTATTTAGATAGGTGATGGCCTCCGCGACCGAGTCGCAGGCTCCTAATGGATATACTTTGATGGTTCTCCATAATAGCTTTGTGTCCATTGACTAGTCAAAACACTTTGCTTTTATGGCACACTAAGTATTCTAATCCATCACCGAGTATTCTTTAAAGAATTACTCGCACCTTTCTAATATACACATATGTCTGCATATCTAATCATTTCTAATACTTGTCTGAATTCTATCCTTTTTCCAGAAAGGTTTGCTTAGACGTATTATCCTCCAAATTCAATCCTTAGGTCGGAAGGTCCATTCCTTCAACTTTAATTGATCAAATCAATTTCGACCATTTGAATCTTATTTGAAAATACTACTAAGTATAAGAATTCACAAGTATAATGATTAATAAAGAAATATCTAATAAGTAAAACAAGTTATAGAACGGTTTGTTGCATTTGGGGTAGACTTAGGATCTATCATTCATATATTGCTGTCTAATGTACCAGAACAGATAATGCCATTATTTCTTATCAAAATCATCCAATGATTAAAGAAATAAAATATCCATTCATTAATAATAGAAATCCAGAACAAAACGTTCTTTCTAAAATAAAGGGGTACATAAAGCAATAACTTTGAAATGAAATCCTATTTAACTACTTAAAGCAGATAAATGTCTTCCACCGCAACCGCTGCCTCCTCTACAGCTTTGCCCGTGTAGACTCGAATTCTTCCTCTCTAAGTCGCCGGGTTTTCTGGAACCCCTGCATTCAAAATGCACATACCGTCAGTGGTTCCATATCTACACACCAGAATTCTGGTAGATAATACCGCTGACTATGTTTTTACGACTAAAGAAGATTCGTACCTTTGAGAGGACATTCAGACTTCCAGTGTCCCATCTTGTTGCATCGGAAGCACTTACCCTTTGGCTTTGCAGCCCCCATTTGTGGTACAGTCCTCTTGACACCACTGGGTTTCCGGGCTTGCTTCCTTCTCTTGCCTCTACCTCCACCAGGCTTAAAGCCTTTGGACTTGGTAGCTACAAGCGCTTGAGACTTGCCCTTCTTGTAGATCCCCTCTGCCGCCTTCAGTTCAGTCAGGAGTTGCGCAAGAGAATAAGATAGTTTACCCATATTATAACTCATGCGAAACTGCTCAAAACTAGGGGTCAGAGACTGGAGTATGATGTCGACTTGCGTCTCAGCATCAATTTGAGCTCCTAGGATCTCAAGCTCATTCAACAGACCCATCATCTTAAGAACGTGCTCCCCTACGGGCGTCCCTTCAGACTGAGTAGTTGTCATGAGGACTCTCATGGCTTCTTGCCTTGCCGCACGATCTTGCTCCCCAAACATCTCCTTGAGGTTAAACATCATATCATAGGCAGTGTCCATTGACTCATGTTGGGTTTGGAGTACATTTGACATGGAAGCCAAAATATAACACCTAGCCATTTCATCAGCCTTTTTCCACTTCCGATATGTCAGTTTTTCCTCATCAGTTGAGGCAGCCGTGGGCTCAGCAGGGCATACTTCATGGAGTACAAACTTGTACTCCTCCGAAGTTAGGACAATGTCTAAATTTCTCTTCCAATCAATATAGTTGGGGCCAGTGAGCTTATGCTCCTTGAGTATCATAGAAAGTGGGTTCATAGCTATTCTCTAAACCTATAAGCACATTTAAACAAACAATTAATTTAATATCCGATATTATCTCCCTCAAATAATATCATTAAATCACTAATCACATCTAAAATCCCATCAGATAAGGCAAGCCACGATAGTGTGGACGTTTACCCATCCAAATGATTTAGCAATTAGATTTGCTTTGGTCGTACATCACTATAGCGTTACTTCGATGGGAAGGATACTATAGAGCGTACCTAAGTGTAAACCATTACTCAGTATCTAAGAAGATTGTTTGGGACTCATATATTACCGCAAGCCACGATAGTGTGGACGTTTACGCTAATACATGAACCTTCACTTTCTTCTATAACTGTCTACATCAATCGATCCAAAATCCCATTCAATGCAGCAAGCCACGATAGTGTGGACGTTTACTACACCAAAAGATTTTTACAATTGAAATCCAATCACTTGAGACATTCGATTTCATAAATCAAGACGCGGAGAATCATAAGTGAAACTCGAAGTTTCTAACCAGTGATTCACCATGCGAACAACCCTATCTCTCATTAGATGAGGGAGCCGAGCAGACAATCGATCCATCTATCAAAGAATGGTACGACTGCCTCTAATTTGTGTCATTCACATGACCAAGTGGCTTTGGCTCCATTCCACTCCCCGGGGTGAGAATGAGTCGACTTGAAGTCAGTTTCAGAAAGACAAATTAGGCATTGTTTGATAAACTTAATCAATGTCTCTTGTAAAAAGAATTACAAGAATTCTCCTCCAATGACACATCTATACGAACTTCAAAAGTCCATAAGAGTCACCAAGAGAACAGTAATGGAGACCATGGGAATGTTTCCATCCCCGCTCCCACTTAGCTTTTTATAACAAAGGGATACGCTATCTAATGCATAATTAAACACATAAGCATGCATACAAGTAATAAAGCACATATCACATAGTCAAAATAAGCTAGAAAATTATTTTCCCGACTATCATGGCTTTATTCCATCTCCGTATGCGTCTTCTAGTCTTCAGTCTTCGTTCTTGAATGCTCCATGTGACGAGAATATTAATCCTAATATTTAAGTCTATTTATTTTTAATAAATCCAAAAGATACTCAATTCGAAAATTAAGTCAATCGAATAAATCAAAAATAAAATTAAATATTATTAATATTTTTATTTATTCATTTTCCTATCTAATTCTATTAAATCTCTAGAATAATCTATCCAAGTCAAACTTGGAATATTCTAGAAGACTTCTATAATAGAATAAGGAAATAAAATAAATTAGGACTCTTCTACTTTCCAAGATTAATTAATTTCCATGTCCATGAAAATTCCCATAAAATAGGAATAATCAAATAGAAATAAATTAATTAATTATTTTCCTATCTAATTCTATTAAATCTCTAGATTCCTATTCCAAGTAGAACTTGAAATATTCTAGAAGACTTCCATAATAGAATAAGGAAATAAATAATATTAATTCTTTTCCTATCTAATTCTATTAAATCTCTAGATTCCTATTCCAAGTAGAACTTGAAATATTCTAGAAGACTTCTATAATAGAATAAGGAATAAAATAATATTAATTAATTCTTTTCCTATCTCCATGAGAGTTCCCATACTTAGGAATACTCAAAATAGGAAAACTTGAATAAATTAGGTAAGTAGTATCTTGGTAGGATTAGGAGTAGCACGGGGTGGGGATCCCCGCACCACCCCCACCACCACCGATCGACCACCGGGAGGGAGCACCCGCCGCCGCCGCTCCAGCCGGCCAGCCGCCACCGTCGCCGGCGACAGCCCACGGCCGAAGGGGGCGACGCCCCTCTCCCCTTTGATCGATCATGGGGTCGATCATGGGGTGATCGACCCCTTCGGTCCTTCGTCCTCTTCGTCTTCTTCGTCACACGAGTTCTCCGGCGGTCGTCTCGGCATCGATCCAACGTAAATAAATTACAAGAAATAAATTTACAATTCCGGTATCGATTCTATACATGAAATCGACCCTATACACTTTCCGGAAAACATAGAACGTAATAATAAATCCTAAATTCGGTCAACCCCCGAATTTTTACTATTACAAGCATTCATCCACACAAAACGAATCTCGACATGTCCGAGAGTTTAATAAACGAACAATCATGGTAAATTAAATAGCAATTAATTAAACGAATAATTAACAATTAATTAAACCATGATAGTCGGAATCCCTGCAAGGTAGAACACAATTGAACACATACATGAACACGAAACCAAACGCTCTGATACCATTTGTTGGAATTCGGTATCCCGGGCTATTAAAAATTGCGGAAAATAATAACCCGACCAAAATCCTCTCGCCGGAAACCGATCACGAACACCACGAAGAACCGGGCTCGACAAGAGCATCGCCGCGGGATGAACCCGCGGCTAAACCCTAGCCGAGCCCCACCGTGGGGCTCGCGATCGCGCACAAGGAAATCGCTGGGGCTGCTCCGGCAGCCCCGGGCGGTGAGTCCGGCGACTCACCGCCACCGCCCGAGGAGGGCGGTTCGCCCAGCGGCGAACCCGCCGCGGCTCCAGCCGCGGCTGCCCGGCGATCGACCACCGCGGTCGATCGCCCACCCCGGCTCCCAGCCGGGGTTCCTCGCGTGTGCCGTCGCGATCGAAGCCCTAGGGCTCGACCGCACCCCCTCGGCTCCCAGCCGAGGGCTCCTTCGAACCTTCGCCGGGGATCTCGAATCCCCGTCCCCGAAGTTCGACGTTTACCCGGATCGTCCGTTCATGTATGCATCACAATTAAATCCACATAAATTCACACAAAGGAGTTTATGATTTTACCTTTTAATTCGTTGTGCGGAGAAACGAATTTAAGTTTGACGACCTTACGATCTTCCCACGTATTCCTTGCACTAGCTTGAACGTCGGGTGGGCGACGATCCTCCAAGCTTATGGATCCTCTTCAACTCTCTAGAACTATCAACTATTGATATTCTTGTCTTATGAAAAAGTGAAGACCATGTAGTGCTTTTATAGGCTACGTAGGGGATCTAAAGGAGGTGGAATATTGGGCTTCCAATATTAATGATTAAATTGAGCCCAAGCCCAAATCTATTAATCTCCCATTAATATTAATTAATTTATTTTCCACTATATAAATTAATTGCACTCCCAATATTAAACCATATTATATCAAATAATATTTCTCCGGTAGTATTATTTATTCCGTGTATTTAAGATTTAAATATCCATGAATAAAATTAATTTATTGCTAATTAATTTATATTCATCTCTTGAATCCGAGACTAGTACCATTCAACCTTAATTATTGTGCGGAACGAATCCACTCATGAGGTTTACACAATAATTCCTTTTGAACTCATCTCGGGGATATTATCAACCCTTCCGGGATACACTGTCCGGTCAATCATTCATGGCATGCCATATATAAAATATAGTGACCCAACTTAACCGGTAATTAACCCAATAATTAAATCGGTTAATTCCTTTGGTAAATCAAAGTCACTTATATTAAATATACACACCCGCAACAATATCGGGGATTAAGAATAAAATACACTGAGACTCGAATCGATTATCGCCGGCAATCCTAATCGATGAATCTCAACGATCCGCTCAATACACCAAGTGTATTTTCTCTCTCACACAACGACTATACCGATGGATTGGTCCGGGTCCATCTAGGTCGTGAGCCACTGTTTGATTAAATACGAGTAACCGATAGTATGATCTTCTGTGTGGGGCCCGACACACCATACTAACTACAACGTATAAAATCCAGGACTATGATTTGCATATATTTAATTAATAATAATTAAAAGCAAACAATTGTTTATTTAATAGATTAAATGCTATGATCGGGAGTTTATCGTTACTTAAGACATTAAGTACACAACTCCAACAATACGAAAAGAATTGAAATCCAAAATTCATGAAAAGCAGGTAAAAAACAATAAAAGTTTCAAATATCCACCAAAACAAGGTAGAACAACAAAAAGTTTTTGAATGGAATCCTCAACTAATCCCACATAACAGCAAAACAAAATAAAACATCTAAGGATTGTTCATGATTTCAAGACGTGGCTAGTGTTTTCGATCGTCGGGAATGCTTCGTCTAGAGAAGGCCATACTTCTGGCTGGCCCCGTCCCCACTAAAGACGTGGCTAGTGTTTTCAATTCGTTCAATTTCTTGAATATTCCGACTTCCTCTTCTTGAACGTCTCGCGCCTGGTATGTTCGTCAGCAATAAACTCGTACTTGATCTTTGATCCAACCATTGTTGACAAAAAGAAATTGTTTTAGTACTTGTGCTAATTTAAAAGAAATTGTTTTAGTACTTGTGCTAATTTTTAAAAGAAGTTTAAAAGAAATTGTTTTAGTACTTTGTGCTAATTTTTGTTTTATGAGATATTTAAAAAAAAATTGTTTAAATTTTTTTATTTATTATTGCTAATAAAATATTTATTTTACGCTAATAAAAAAATTTATTTTAAAAATCTATAGAATTAATGCTATTTAAACATCATAAGAGCATCTCCAACCGATACCAAAAACCTATTTTGGAGTAAGGGAGATGCTCCAACCGATACCAAAACGTAACCTTATTATAGGTTTTATGGTAGGACCCACATAAAAAATACTTAGATTTACGTTTACCTTAAACTCAAACCAAAAACTATTTATTATTTATAAAATGATCCTTTTATTTTACAAAATAATAAAAAAAACCTATTAACCTTTTATTTTAATTTTTTATTTAATATATTTTGTAATGTAATTTTTTTAATAATCATACCATTAATAATTAAAATAAAATTTTATTTTAAAAATAAAAATAAATATTTATAATGAAATATTAATATTTCATGTTAGCGCAATTTTGTTATATTTAATTAATATTTTATTTCATATCTTTTATATTTATTATTTTTGAAATTTTAAATTAAAAATAATATTTATTAGAATTATTTAATTTAATATCAAAAATTACGGGGTTAAATTATAAATTTGTAAAGATATTGGTTGTTTATAAAAATAATATAAAAAGTTGTATAAAAAGAATAATTTGAGAATATTCTTTTAAGTTTGAGTTTTGGAATCTCGGTTGGAGCAAAATTACTGTAAACTTAAAATTAAACTTATTTTTTAGTTTAGGTTTTTATGTTCGGTTGGAGATGGCCTAAGCATATACCCCTCCCGTAAAAAATCATGGAACTTTAGTTTTTGCTAATAAAGTTTTGTTGTGCTAATTTTGTTGTGCATCTATTATAACAAATTGTTTTAGCACTAACAATAAAGTAATTTTTGTTGTGCTAATTTTTTTTATAGGATATTTTAAAAAATTGTTTAAAAACTATTTAAAAGAAATTGTTTTAGAAATTGTGCTAATCTTTGTTTTATGAGATATTTTAATAAAAAAATTGTTTAAAAAAATTTATTTTTTATTGCGAATAAAATATTTATTTTAGCGCTAATAAACAATTATTTTAAAAATCTATAGAATTAAATTCTATTTGAAATTTTTTAAAGAATTCAAACTAAAGAAAAAATGGTCCTATTTCTATTCAAAATTATATGAAACAAATTGGTGGTTGAATTCTAAAATTTTTAACGTGATATTGTTGTGAAAAATAGAATGACTAAAAATTTCAATATGTTTGTTTGAATAATTAAAACTATTTTTTATTATTTTGTACAATATTTGTGTACTTACTAGCTATGGCTTGTTTTGAAATTTCGTCTAGGGCCATCAAAACTTAAAAAACGACCCTCATTACAATTATAAAATTCACAATCTAGATTTTCAAAATCTTTTTATTATATTTTGTTAATAAAAATATTTTAGTAATAACAAATCATGTTATTACTTTATTATTGAAAAGTTTAAATTTAATAATTAATGAAATTGCAATTAAAAACAAAAATTAGTGCTAATAAAGTCATTATTATAGCGCAAATAAAAAAAAATTAGCGCTAAGAATAAGGATAAGTCTATAAATATAGATGCTATTTGAAAATTCGAGTATTAGATAAAACCTAAAAATACGAATAGGATTGAAATCCAAAATTCATGAAAAGCAGGTAGAAAACAACAAAAGTTTCAAATATCCACAAAAACAAGGTAGAACAACAAAAAGTTTTGGAATGGAATCCACAACTAATCCCACATAACACCAAAACAAAATAAAACATCTAAAGATTGCTCATGAAATTACGCCTTCAGCGTAGGATACCAATTTTTTGTGAAATTGGTCTTGAACACACAGACAGCAGCTTGCGTCAAAGTAAACACTCACACAATTTGTAGAATAAAAAGTGGAGACAAAGTTATGTAATAGTTTTCATTTCATTGATCAACAAAACTAAACTATTACACTTGAAGAGTATGGTAGGCAAAACGATTACAAGAAGTTTCCCGAGTGTCGCAACAACTCCCACTAACTTGCAATCTAGCACACGAGTACCTAGAGCTAAATCTCCTAACTCTAGTCTTGGCACAAGGCGCAAAAGCTACTACACAAACTCGAAGCTCGACTACGATTCTATAAATCAGATTTCGTTCTCTCAAAATCGTCAAATGATGAAACTCAAAACCATGGGTATTTATAGTAGAGCCGCACATGTGAGAGTGATGACGTGGCACGTTCTCATTCGTCGCATGCTTGGCCTATGTCACTTTTCCATGGATGACATCATTATTGTAGAACTTGGATTCTTGAATCTTGGAATCTTGGAATCTTGAATCTTTGATTCTTGAATCCTTGAATCTTGAATCTTCAATTTCAAAATCAAACTTCAATTTCAATCTTGACTCCATCGATCTCAATTATTCATCTTCAATTTCATGTAAAAATATCTAAGTGTTGAACCTCAGAATTTCATCGTCTTCATGGTCGTCGACATTGTTGAAGTTGCAAACTTGGAATAATTCTTCATTTCTTTGAACTGTGTACTTGGCGAAGGAAATCACGTTGAATGCACTTAGTTAGAGAAACCAAGTAAAGTAGCTTGAGCCGCCGGTTTTTAGGTAGGGGCGCAAAACCGGCGACTCCAGTCGCCGTTCCATGCTCCATCACAAACGGCGACGCCAGTCGCCGTTTCCGTAGTTCGCCCAAAACCCAAAACCGGAGACTGGAGTCTCCGTTTTTCACCTTGCACCAAAAGCGGCGACTGCATTCGCCGTTTCCATACCATCACCAAAAGCGGCGACTGCTGTCGCCGTTTCCGCACATTCCCAAAACGGCGACTCCTGTCGCCGTTTCCTTACATCCACGCAAAAGCGGTGACTCGGGTCGCCGTTTTAACCATCTTCATTTTCGGCAACTCGAGTCGCCAAAACCGCGCATCTTCAAAAGCGGCGACTCTGGTCGCCGTTTTCATGTAGTTACAAAAGTGGAGACACAAGTCTCCATTTCCATGCGCAAGATAGTTGACTTCGGATTCTTAACCTGTAACCCTGAAAATCAACAAAAACAAAAATACAAGGACAAATACGTTGTCGCCAAAAACAACATTTACAATCTCCCCCTTTTTGGCACAACTCATAAAAACAAAGTTAAGTAAACGGAGATAGAAGTATCTCCCCCTCAATCGAATATATCATTCAAAGATAAGCTAAGTAAAAAGATGGAAAACATCAATCATACAACCAATGAAAACCATAAAAAGACTTAGCCAAATATTTCAAACCAAATGATAAACACTTAGATAAAATTCAAAGCAAACCAAATATCCAGAGATAGAGAAATATGAAAAACCAATGCATGAACGAATTCAGAGTTAGATGCATGCAAAACAAAAAAAAAAACAATAAGAACGAGTTCAGGAGTTTATCAAAAAATTTAAAAAAAAATACTTGTTCAAGAACTTGGAACTTCAGTCTTGTGGCGAAGCTGCAGGAGAAGGATCACGTTCTGGACTTCCGATCAACTCTTCTTCGTCGTCTTCGTAACTGAAGCCATCGTCAGAACTAGAGTCATCACTTTCATCGGACTCGGTTTTCGGATCACCGAAAATCTCACGCTCGCCCAAACCGTCATCAGCAGCTTCGTCAACGTCCACGACATTGACATCATCTTCGTCCCTCAGACCATCAGACGGCATCGCGAACGACGCCCCTGGATTTGTGGTTTCACCCATCTTCCTCTTTCCTTTTTCACGAGCAGCAAAGACTCCATCAAAGATATCATCGTCCGTCTTCTCGGCATCATCCGATTTCTCACCGTCATCTTTCACAACTTCTATCAGCTTGCTTTTGGACAGCTGCGAATGAGCTTCCTGAATTGCGTCCCTCACCATCTTCAAAATAAAAGTATCTTTCAAACTCGCATCTGGGGCTCCAACATCTCCAAGTCCTCCCCCTTGTTGGATTTCCCGTTGTAGTTTCCGGAAAGATTTTTTCTGCTTGTCCTGCGCCTCTATCATCCTGTTGTACGCAACAACATGTTCGGCTTGACGCTTTTCAACAGCCAAGGAATCGACGTAGAATTCCTGAACCACAGCCGAAGGAACCACAGCATGGTGACTATGGATCGGATGATAAGGATTCTGATAAGAAGGAATTCCAGAAGTTGGACCAAAACAGCGAGGAACGGCAGTTGGTTGAGCTTCAGGTTCGACTTCAACTTCAGCAGCTGCAGAAGTCAATTCAAACTTCTGACGTTTGGCAGGAGGAGACTTATCTTTCTTAACTGCAGATTTACGCTTTCTAGCAGACGGCGGTGATGGCGGCGGTGTCAAGATTTCCGGAAGTGCATTCCTGTCAACAAATCCATGCCACGGTAAGTCGATGACTCTCTTGTTCCGACTTAGGTACTTTCCAGTGATCTTGACAGCCCCGTTCTTCTTCATCTTTTTCTCAAGTGGAGTGTCAGGAACAAAGCCCTGGTCATGAAGCATACCATAGATCAGACATGGATGCGTGAGATGGAATTTTTTCTCTTCAGGCAACTCAGCTTGCCGAATGATGGCCTCATCCGAAAGTTTGGCAATTTTGCACAAGTCAGCAAAAATAATTTTGCCAATGTTAACTTGTTCGCCGCAACCGAGACGGAAGATGAGGTGCATCAAGTCAGGATCCATGACAGTTGGATCTCGATTAGCAATCCAGTTTGACATCCCGAGACGATGCAGAATGCCATAGAAAGCTGAGAGCTTGGACGGCGGTGGCAGTTCGGACTTCAGTTTTTTCTGGGTGATAAAAGTGCCAACCTTCAGGTCTTCAGCCCTTTCCGCAGCTGTCGGTGTCGTCCATCTGGAATCAATTTCCAATCTTTCCAAGAAAGCGTTAATGGAGAAAGGATGGAACTTGTATAACTTTTCACGAAAAATGAAGCAACCAAACATCCGACTCTTCGGATTGGCAAAGTCTGGAGACAAGCTAGCATAGAACTTGTAAAGGATGGGGATGGAGTAACGATAGGTTAGATTCACATATTTGAGCATGTGCATCTTAGTCAGGAATTCCGTGATGCCATGCTTTTCATAGTCCTCCTTGAGGATAGTTCTATCAGTATGGATTGGTAGCTTCTGAATCAGCTTGTGACGACGTTCCGCAGTTGGAGTGAAGAATTCTCTTGAGTGAGCTTTCGGACACTCTGAGTATTCCGAAATGTATTTGAAGCCATCAGTTGAGATTTGGGATCCAGCTGATCCCAAGGAATGAGGTGCCTAAGGTGGTTTTTGAGAGCTATGGGTTTTGGATTTTTCAATCGATCCACCACCAGAATTTTTTGGAGTCGAAGGTTTGACTCCACTGCCACTGACTGCAGGTTTCTTTCCAGACGTACTCCCAGATGGAGTCTTTGGGTTCGTTTTCTTTGGATCATTGTCTGCAGTCACAGTCGCAGTCGAAGGGATTTTCACAACTTTCTTTCCATCCTTAGTTATCTCGCCAGCTGCGAGTAACCGATTGTATTCAGACCTGGAAACGGTTCCCCTGTAGATGCGAAGGGAAGTATCTCTCTCTTTAGTTTTTCCTGACTTAGGTTCTTTTCCCGACTGACGGGCAGTCGAGAGTTCAGGAGTAGCTGCTCTAGTCAAGTCAACTGAAGTTTCAGCAGACGCAGCCTTGCGGCGATCAACTTTGTCGAGGTGAGCTTTCAGTTCTTCGTAAGCTGCTTTTTTAGATTCAGGAGTAGGAGCTTTTTCAAACTGCTCGTTAAGATACGCAGTCATGTCAGCCATCATGTCATCGAAATTTTTGGTTGCCATCTGAAGGTAAGACAAGGAACTGACGGTTAGCAGCTGTGAGAACGGTAACCACGAAAACTAACTCGAACTACGGAAACAAAGACAGGGCGCCGGATGCGCAAAGCTAGAGTTGCCGGATGCAACGGAAAAACAAGAACTTAGAACTAAGAGTTTCGGACGCCGAACTTGCAGTTGAGAGTTGAGAGATCGAGAGCTTGAGAGTTAGAGAATTCTGATGTAAGCGTAAATGAAATAGGTTTTCATCAAGGCCTATTTATAGGAAAAAATTTTGGGCCGCCCGTCGGAATGAAAAAGCCCAGTCCAAGACCTGCAAACAGCTCATCTCAAGAAGAAAATCAGATTTAAAAGACGAACAAAAATTTATTAATTTGAAAATATTATTAAAATAATAATTTTCAAAATTAATAAAAATTAAATAAATAAATAAAAAACAATAATAAAAACAATGAAAAACAAACCAAGGCATGAGAACCGAAGTTGAGAACCATCGGTTGAGAAACGAAGTTGAGAGCCATTGGATGAGAAACTTTGAGTTCTGAGTCTCCGGTTTTTGTGCATCCAAGTTGATGAAAAAGTGGAGAACGTAGTCTCCGTTTTTGACGTGACGAAATCCGGCGACACCAGTCGCCGTTTTTGGCGAGTCTCCGGATTTTGTGAGTCTCCGGTTTTGGGTGAGTCTCCATTTTTGGAGTCTCCGGAATTTTGCCATTCTCCGGTTTGTGTCACAGTTCGAGTCTCCGGTTTTTAGGTAAGTTTGGGTCTCCTGTTTTGGCAGT
Source organism: Euphrasia confusa (assembly GCA_954870475.1). NCBI lineage: Eukaryota > Viridiplantae > Streptophyta > Magnoliopsida > Lamiales > Orobanchaceae > Euphrasia > Euphrasia confusa. Next base: position 22,044,705 of record OX940966.1, read on the forward strand.
CTCCATTTTGGACAATCTCCGGATTTGCCAGTCTCCGGAAATGGGAGTCTCCGGTTTTGTGACAGAGTCTCCGTTTTTGTGATGAGTCGCCGGTTATGGCGTAGTCTCCGATTTTTGCATTCTCTGGACTTAGTTTATTTTTCGTGTCCAAGTCTCCAAAAATGTTGTCACAAGAATTTTGCAAGATGGTCGTCGCTACACTCAATTTTTAAACTTCAGAGATGGTAAACCACGTAGCGCTGGATATGAACTACAAAAATGCAAAATAAAAAACAACACATCCCGAGTTAGTCATTCAAGTGTTTAACACACTACAAACATTCAAAACCATTTTAGTGGAGATTCGAGGGGTGATATTAGGCAATGAAGAGCAAATATTTTCCCAGAAAAGAATCCACATTTTCATCAGTTCCCAAAAACCAAATATTTTTCACACGAGGTGATAGTAACTTTGAGGTATATGAAAAATCTCTCATATTAAAAAAAACGGTGGAAGGGACCGAAGTATTTGATAGAAATTGAACTTGTCCTTCGTCACAATCACAAGAATACATGCCGTGTTTCGTCGGAACACATTGGATGAGTTTGCACCGCACAAGAGATTTTAATTCATGAGTGCAAGGTGAACTCTTAAGGCACTCCACTTGGGACAAGCGTTACTACAATCAGAGGGGAGCAAGGTTCGACCTGCGTCCTCCAGATGAGTTTTAGCTTTTAAATGAAATGCAACAGATGCTCATTACAGCAGTCAGAGGGGAGCGAGGATCATCCCGCATCTCCGAAGTGTGATTGAAGAGCATCTTAAACTATGGCGTCCATGTGCTACCTTTCGAAGAGGGGAGCCGGGGTAACCGGCGTCCTCCGTTACTTGGTATTATGGATCTATGCAAATGATAGCTTATGGGAGTTATATGCCAAGTTCACATGTTTGCACTCAGAGGAATAAATGCACTTGGGTCCGAAAACTAAAGCTGCCTCGAATCCATGTTCAACTTTATTAGACTAGTCAACGACGATTCAGCGTGCATATTCAGAAGTAAAGACAATAATCTTTCAGACTTCAAAATTTTCGTGAACTCTTAAAGAGAACACATGCAAAGAGAATTTCTTAGAGTTTGAAATCTCTCAAAGTCAAGCGGTTTGGTAAATATGTCAGCGAGCTGTTTTTCTGTTGAAATATGCTGTAGACTGACTATATCACGATCAACCAAATCTCTAATGAAATGATGTCGAATGTCGATGTGTTTAGTTCTTGAATGTTGGACAGGATTTTCGCTGATTTTGATAGCACTCTGATTATCACAAAACAGCACCAATGGAGCACTCTCGATGAGATATTCATTCAACATTTGCTTCAACCAAAGCATTTGAGTGCAGCAACTTCCAGCTGCAACATATTCAGACTCGGCAGTCGAGAGAGCTATGCAATTTTGTTTGCGACTATGCCAAGAGACAATATTATTTCCAAGGAAGCAGCAGCATCCAGAAGTGCTTTTACGTTCATCAGTATCGCTTGCCCAATCTGCATTGGAGTAACCGACAAGATTTGATGAAGTGTCGCATGCATACCAAAGGCCAAGTTCAGAAGTCCCAGAGATGTAGCTGAGAATCCGTTTGACAGCTCGTAGATGGTCCTCCTTTGGATCAGCTTGGTACCTAGCACACATACAAACACTAAACATAATGTCAGGGCGAGTAGCGGTTAGATAAAGTAAACTTCCAATCATGGAACGAAAAAGAGTATGATCAACACTTCGACTTTTAGTCGATTTAGATAACCGTTCAGTTGTCGCCATGGGGGTTTTTGCGGGCTTAGCATGATGCATCTCAAATTTTTCGACCATGTTTTTCGCATATTTGCTTTGAGAAACGAAGATCCCATCCGGTCGTTGAGAAATTTGTAGCCCAAGAAACTGATGTAGCTCTCCTTCAAGACTCATCTGAAATATTGAAGACATAGATTCCGTGAAAGCTTTCACGAGTTTAGAGCAAGTAGCGCCAAAGACAATGTCATCAACGTAAATCTGAGCAACCATCATGTGTTTGCCATCCCGTTTAATAAAAAGAGTTTTGTCCACAGAGCCCCGTTCAAAACCGAACTTCAGAAGATAGTCCGTCAAACATCCGTACCAAGCGCGAGGCGCCTGTTTCAAACCATAGAGAACTTTGTGAAGTTTGTAGACATGATTTGGTTTCTTCGGATCCTCAAAACCTTTCGGTTGAGCTACATACACTTCTTCTTCCAATACTCCATTTAGGAATGCAGCTTTGACATCCATTTGTCTAAGTTTGATGCCGAGGTGGCATGCAATAGCAATTAAGAGTGTGATGGATTCAATTCGTGCAACTGGAGCAAAGGTTTCATCAAAATCAATACCCTCAACTTGGGCATAGCCTTGTGCGACAAGTCGTGCTTTGTTTCGAACAACTTGGTTGTGTTCATCAGTTTTGTTCTTAAAGATCCATTTAGTTCCAACTACATTCATGTGTGACGTTCTGGGAACTAAGGACCAAACATTGTTTCTAGTAAACTCATTCAACTCTTCTTGCATGGCCATGATCCAAAAATCTTCTTTCATGGCTTCCTTGTAATTTTTCGGCTCATTTTCAGAGAGAAAGCAAGAGATGCCGATTTCATTATAGATTGCAGAAGTACAGATGTTGTAGAGTTCATTTGGGGAATTTTTCGGTTTCTTTGAGCGCGTAGTTCGCTCATTCAAGTTCCCAATTATCTGATTCGGAGGGTGTCGTTTTTGGATATGTCCAGGAGCTTCTCTTGGATCATCAGCAGGATTTTCAACTTCCTCATTTTCATTATCATCAGAAGAAGTATCATTGTCTTGATTGCTAGAATCTCCAACTTCAGGTGAAGTGTTTGGAGTAAAATTTTCAGGATTCACTTTTTCAGAAGCAGCAGTTGCGGGCGTTGGAGACAAATTTTGATATTCCAAAATTCCTTCTTTAACCCAGTCTTCCTCAACATTTTTCCCAAAAAAGTCTTGTTCATCAAAGTCTTGTGCAACTGAAGGTTTCTTGCCATTCACAAGTTCATAGGCAGTTGCAGTCGTCCCAGATCGGATACTTATCCGATTCAAAATGTATCCAGCAGTGGAGACGGCTTCTGCCCAAAAAGTTCGTGCAAGATTTTTCGAGATAAGCATTACACGTGCCATTTCTTGCAGCGTTCGATTCTTTCGTTCGGCAATCCCATTTTGTTGAGGAGTTTTTGGGGCCGAGTATTCATGATGAATTCCCTTCATCATACAGAATTCATTGAAGCTAGCATTTTGAAATTCAGTTCCATGATCACTTCTGATCCTTTTAACTTTAGCCTCATGATTCGTTTTGATCCATTTCACAATGCCTTTGAAGGCATCAAAAGTTTCATCTTTGGTAGCCAAAAATCTCGTCCAAGTGTAACGAGAAAAATCATCAACAACAACCAACACATATTCTTTCTTTGCTATACTTTTGACTCCATTGGACCCATTAAGTCCATGTGTAGCAATTCAAATGGAGCCGAAGTGCTCATTAAGGTTGGCAGTGCAGGATGAGAAGTTCTCGTCAGCTTTCCCTTCTGACAGTCACCGCACACTCGCTTTTCGATTTTTGGGAGTTGAGAGATTCCTCGAACTATCTCCCCCTTAACCAGTTTGCTCAAATTTCGAGTGCCAGTGTGGCCAAGACGTTGGTGCCACAAATCAACTTCATCAGGAACGGTCACAGAAAAACAACTATACTCAGTTGTATATCAATTATTTTTAGCTCGTGGACCTTCCATTATACACTTTCCTTTACCATCAAAAACTCTGCACGACTCCTTATCAAAACTCACATTCAGTCCTTCATCACACAGTTGACTGATGGAGATAAGATTAGCAACAAGTCCCTTTACATGGACTACATTTCTGATCGGAGGTAAGCCTTTGATTTGTAGAGTCCCTTTTCCCTTGACTACACCTTTTGCTCCCCCTCCAAACACCACGGGGGCGCCGGTCATGGGTTCGTAATCTTTCAAAAATTTCTTGGTGCCAGTCATATGGCGGGAACAACCACTATCAAAATACCAAATTCCTTTGGTTCCAGTCTCCGAAGCATTTAGTGCAACATTGCAAAAAATGAGTTCTCTCGGTTGCCAACTGACTTTTACGGAGTTAGAGTTAAGTTCAACTTTACTCTTTTGAGACTTAGGCACCCATTTCTTCTTGTCATTTGATGTTTGTACATTTCTCTCAGTCACAGTCTTCAGATTTGTCTTAACTTTCATGTTTGGAGAAATGGTTTTCTTTGAGTCCTAAGCAACCTCAACCTTTTTCACATCAAAAGTTCGCAACTTTGTTTGAACCACAGAGTTCATATTTTTCTCAACACTCAACTTTTGAGAATTTCGTGATTTGTCATACTTCGTCATCAACTCATGATTCATGTCAGCTTTTAGTTTGTAGCAAAATGGTCTTATGTGTCCATGCACATTGCAGTAGTGACAGACATATTCTCGTCTTTGACGAGTTTCAACTTTCATAGGTGTTTTGATCAAAACAGTTTTAGAGTGATGAGTTTTTATGTTCAGCTTCATGTTCTGAGAATTATCCAACTTCTTCATCAACGTCTTCTCATAAGGCAAGATTCCTCGAGGATGTTTCACAATATTTTTGGGGAATTGATATGTCTCAGATTCAGAGTTCGAAGTCGAGATCGACTTTTGAGGTCTAGATTCAGGAGACTTTACAATCTTCTTTCCTTCAGCAATCTCTTTTCGTTTCAATATTTCAGACTCAACTTTAAGTTCATCCTCTGGTTGATCATTTGATGCTTTGACAAATGTCACATTTTTCTTTTCAGGCGTAGAGTAAATAGACTCAAAAACTTTTTGAAATCCAAGACCGTAACGATTAGGATTCATATATGAAGCGGCATTGTCAAACACAGAAGAGTTCGTGTTCATTTTCTTCAATAGCTCATCAGTCATATGGAGTTTTTCTTTCAAAACATATCGTTCCTTGTCAGTCATGGCAAGATCAGTTTGAGCTTTTATCAGTGATAACTTCAGTTCATCATTCTCAGCATCTGAATTTTTGAACAAAGTTTGTAGTTTCTTAACTTCAGATGTTTCCCTTTTCAGCGAGATCTTCAGTTTTGAGCTTTCAGAATTCAACCTCTCGCACACTTCTCTCAGTTCGACAACTTCTTTGTAGTATTTATGCTTTTCTTCGAAGAGGTCATCAAATTTGATTTTAAGTATTGTTAAAGAGTTGTTAAACCTCTTTTTCTCGTCCGTTGTCTTCTCAACCGAATTTTTCAACTCAACAACGTTATCATACATCTTCCGGTTAGCAGTCGAGAGTTCGTTGTTGGAATTCGATATCCCGGGCTATTAAAATTTGCGGAAATCATAGCCCGATCAAAAACCCATCGCCGAAGATCACATGAACGCCGACTCATCCGCCGGAGTCCGGCCTTTGGAGACCACGCGCCCGAAGGCACGCAGCCCGCCCCCAGCCGAACCCCGCGAGCCGGGGTTCACGCAATCGTGAGGATCGCGTTCGATGGGGCTGCATCCGGCAGCCCCCGGCAGCAGGTCCGGCGACCTGCTGCCCGCCGTGGAGGAGCCCCCACCGTCGAGGTGGGGAGGTGACAGCACCAGCCCGCCACCGCCGGCGATCGCGCCTCGTGGCAGCGATCGCCCCCTCGGCCGAAGCCGAGGGCTCCTCTTCGCGCGCTGAACCCTAGGCGTGCGGTCCCCACGCGGTCCGGTGGCTTCGCCACCACCGCGTGGTCGTTCGTCTAATCCGGGTTCGATCCTTCGGATCTTGCGTTCTACGGTATTCTCGATAAACCAAAAACCGAATAATATCGAGGGTGTTAGGATATCATACCTTTCGATTCGTTGTTCGGAGAAACGGAATCAAGACGACCTTTGAATCTTCCCACGTATTCCTTGCACTCCGTTCGAACGTCGGGTGGGCGACGATCTATCGAACTCCTATGGATCTCCTTCAACTCTCTAGAATATCAAGTATGATAATCTTGTCTTATGATTTATGAAGGCCATGTAGTGCTTTTATAGACTACGTAGGGGATCTAAAGGAGGTGGAATATTGGGCTTCCAATATTGAAGATTAAATTGAGCCCACTGCTCAAGTCCATTAATCCTTATCAATATTAATTAAATTTATTTTCCACTATATAAATTAATTGCACTCCCAATATTAAACCATATTATATCCAAATAATATTTCTCCGGTAGTATTATTTATTCCGTGTAGTTAAGATATAAATATCCATGAATAAAATTTATTTATTGCTTAATAAATTTATTCATCTCTTATATCCGAGACTAGTACCACTCAACCTTATTTATTATGCGGAATTAAATCCACTCGCGAGGTTTACATAATAAATCCTTATGAGCTCATCTCGGGGATATTATCAACCCTTCCGGGATACACTGTCCCGTCAAGAATTCACGGCATGCTATATATAAAATATAGTGACCCAACTTAACCGGTAATTGACCCAATAATTAAACCGGTCAATTCCTTTGGAAAATCAAAGTCACTTATATTAAACATACACACCCGCAATTGTATCGGGGATTAAGAATAAAATACACTGAGTCTCAAATCAATTATCGCCGAGCAAACCTAATTGATGAGTCTCAATCGATCCGCTCAATACACCAAGTGTACAAGTGTGATAAAATAATTAAGATAAATTATTTTCTCTCTCACACAACGACTATACCGATGGATTGGTCCGTGTCCATCTAGGTCGTGAGCATCTGTTCGATTAAATACGAGTAACCGATAGTATGATCTTCTGTGTGCCCATGCAACACCATACTAACTACAACGTATAAAATCCAGGACTATAATTTGCATATATTTAATTATCAATAATTAAAAGCAAATGAATGTTTGTATTTAATAGGTAAATGAAAGTGTACAAGGAGTTCATAATACTCAAATCTAGACATTAAGTATACTACTCCAACAATCTCCCACTTATACTAAGGTCTAGTCTTATCTTCCAAACTCCCGGCTCCCATACTCATCACGTGCTTAAACTGTACCTCCAAGAGGTACCATGTGAATGAGCAATCTAGGTTGCCGCTCTGAAGCTATCTTGGTGACTACTGCATCGTCCCTCTGACGATGACTCGTATCAGGTGGTACTTGCCCTATGTGTTATCTTACACTTATGGACTCGTGATCTCTTAAAGTTTGCCACTGCACCGCTATTTACATAGCCTTTGGTAAACTAAGAATCACATCTAAGTCCCAGAGGTAATACCGGAGCCATACCAAATCTTCCGCTGCCTCTGAGGCCGCTATTTGGTTACCCATGGGAGAGTCCGAAAAGCATCGTGCTTATCACTCTTCCATTAAAAACACCTCCTCCTTTAATAGTGAAACACATAGCCTGATCATGACTTACACCGGTCCTTATCAGCTTGGAAATCCGAATCCGTATAACCTAAAGGAATCAGATTGTCTGCCCCGTAACTTAGAACATAATCCCTAGTATTTCGCAAATACTTGAAAATGCTCTTTACGGCAGTCCAATGAGCCTTTCCAGGGTTACTCTGATATCTCGCTACTACGCCAACTGCATAGCAGATATCAGGCCTCGTGCATAACATTGCATACATCAAGCTTCCCACAGCCGAAGCGTAGGGAACTGCTTTCATTTCATCTTTCTCCTTTTGTGTCTGAGGACACATCTCCTTAGAAAGATAAGTTCCTTTACTGAAGGGCAGCTCACCCTTCTTGGAATCTTGCATGTTAAAACGAGCCAGAATCGTGTCTATGTAAGATTGCTGGGATAGGTACAATGTTCTATTCCGGCGATCCCATATAACCTTGATCCCTAGAACATGCCCGACTTCTCCCAAATCTTTCATATCGAATTGTCTAGACAACCATCCCTTTATGTCTGATAACATTTTCACACTGTTGCCAATGAGAAGAATGTCGTCTACATAAAGCACGAGAAACACCACCTTCTTCCCATCACGTTTCCAATACACACACGATTCGTCCATGCTTTGACTGAATCCAAAAGATTGGACTACTTCGTCAAACCGCAGGTTCCACGATCTCGAGGCTTGTTTCAATCCATAAATGGATCGATTAAGCTTGCACACTAGATGATCTCGCCCCTTAGCAATGAATCCTTCTGGTTGTTTCATATAAATCGTCTCGTCAAGACTTCCATTTAGGAAAGCTGTATTGACATCCATTTGCCACACCTCATAATCCATATGAGCTGCTATGGATAAGAGAATCCGGATCGACTTTATATTGGCTACCGGCGAGAAGGTCTCCTCATAATCGATTCCCTCTTTCTGAGTATATCCTTTCGCAACAAGCCGAGCTTTAAAGGTTTCAACCTTTCCGTCAGATCCTCTCTTTCTCTTGTAGACCCATTTACACCCAATTGGCTTTACGCCGTTTGGTGGTTCTACAAGATCCCAGACATTATTAGAATCCATAGATTCTATTTTGGATTTCATCGCTTTCTTCCAAGAAGGCGCATCTATATCTTGTACCGCATCATCATAGGTCCAGGGATCGATTTCATGAACTCCTGGTCCAGAGTCCGAAGACTCACCCAGTCCAATCCATCTTTCTGGTTGTTTAACAACCCTCCCACTACGACGGCGTTCCGGTGTATTAACAGTGACAGTAGGTGCAGGTTCTAGTGGTGTATTACTACTCGGTTCGGCTGTATCTAAGTCTTCCTTGTCACCTCTCAATTCATCAAGTATTATGTCACTTTTGGGCTTGTGGTCCATGACATAGTCTTCCTCTAAGAACCGAGCGTTAGTACTTATAACGATCTTCTGGTCCGTAGGACTATAGAACATGCCACCTTTAGTTCCTTTCGGGTATCCTACAAACAACCGTAATTCTGATCTAGGTTCTAACTTATCGGCACCTTGTCGCAACACATGTGCTGGACAACCCCAGATCCGAATGTGTTTCAAGTTAGGCTTGCGCCCACTCCACAATTCCATGGGTGTTGTGGGTACCGTTTTGGTTGGAACCCTATTCAAGATATACGCCGCTGTTTCCAAGGCATGTCCCCAGAACATAATAGGTAAGTCCGAGTAACTCATCATTGATCGCACCATTTCCATAAGAGTCCTATTCCTTCTTTCTGACACACCATTCTGCTGAGGAGTATATGGTGATGTCATTTGGGAATCAATCCCATTCTCTGCCAAGTATGCCTTGAATTCTCCAGACAGGTACTCGCCTCCGCGATCAGATCGCAGGCATTTAATGGATTTATTTTGAAGGTTCTCCACAAAAGCCTTGAACTCCTTGAACTTGTCAAAGGATTCGCTCTTGCGGCGCATCAAATATACAAATCCATACCTTGAGTAATCATCAGTGAAAGTGATGAAATACTCGTACCCTCCCCTTGCCTGAGTAGACATAGGTCCGCATACATCAGAGTGAATCAAATCCAATACTTGTTCAGCCCTCCGTCCTTTACCAGAAAAAGATCGCTTGGTCATTTTACCCTCTAGACAGGATTCGCAGGTCGGAAGGTCCTCTCCTTCAACATCGCTGATTAGACCATCAGCTTTCAACCTTTGAATCCTATTCGAGTTTATATGACCTAGCCTTAGATGCCACAAGTATAATTGATTCATTTTAGAAGGTTCCTTTCTCTTATTGGTGTTCGTAGATGTGTTATTACTCTCGGTTAGTTGCATCGTGTTAGACTCAGGATTTAGCACATACAAATCGTCCACCAATGTACCAGAACAGATAATCTCACTGTTTCTTCTTATGATCACCGAGTGGTCAAAAGAGACAGAATATCCATTCATAATAAGTTTAGAAACCGAAATTAAATTCTTTCTAAAGTTGGGTACATAAAGACAATTATGTAAAACTAAAACCCTATCACTACTGAAGCGTAAGTGAACGTCTCCCACTGCAACAGCCGCCACCCTCGCGGCATTGCCCATGTAGACCACGATCTCTCCCTCTCTAAGTCTCCGGGTTTCCTGGAACCCCTGCAATGAATTGCAGACATGATCAGTGGCCCCCGTATCTACACACCAGGTGCTGGTAGATAACACCACTGATAATGTTTCAGTGACTAAGGAAAATTTCGTACCTTTGATGAGAGGACAATCAGACCTCCAGTGCCCAGACTGCTTGCATCGATAGCACTTGCCTCGCGGCTTGCTCTTCCCATTCCGTGGTTTGGAACCACTGGGTTTCTTTGCTTGCACTTCCATCTTAGCCACAAGAGCTTGTGATTTTCTGACCATACTTATAAGTTCAGCTCTTTTGAAATCGTTTTTAAGCGACTCCTCAAGAGGACTGAATTTATAGAGTATGTCAATCACTTCTTGTCCGGCTTCCACACTATGTTTCAACATCATTCTGAGGTCATTCCAAATGTCCTCATGAGTTGGGACAACAGCAGATATAGAAGGCTCAACAGTCTGGACAATGTCCAGATTTCTTTTCCAATCAGTACTATATGGAACCAGTGAGTTTTCATCTTTAAGTATATCACAAAGTGGGGTCACAGTCATTCTTAACCTATAAGCACATAAAACAAACAAACAATTTAATATCCGATATTATCTCCCTTAAATAATATCATTAAATCACTAATCACATCTAAAATCCCATCAGGTAAGGCAAGCCACGGTGTGTGGACGTTTACCCACCTAAACGACTTAGCAATTAGATTTCCTTCGGTCATACATCACTTATAGCGGAACCTCGGTGGGAGGAATACTATAAGGCGTATCTAAGTGTAAACCATTACTCAGCACCAAAGTAAATCGTTTGGAATTGCTACATCACCGCAAGCCACGTTGTGTGGACGTTTACGATAACTTCACAACTCTTCACAATTTCTTACAACTGTCTACATCAATTAATCCAAAATCCGTCAGTATAGCAAGCCACGTTGTGTGGACGTTTACTACACTAAGAGATCTTTATAATTGACTCCCAATTACTTGATCCATTCGATTTTGTAAATCAAGACGCGGAGAATCATAAGTGAAACTCGAAGTTTCTAACCAGTGATTCACCATGCGAACAACCCTATCTCTCATAAATGAGGGAGCCGAGCAGACAATCGATCCATCTATCAAAGAATGGTACGACTGCCTCTAATTTGTGTCCTCGACATGACCAAGTGGCTCTGGCTCCATTCCACTCCCCGGGGTGAGAATGAGTCGACTTGAAATCAGCTTTGGAAAGACAAATTAGGCATTGTTTGATAAACTTAATCAATGTTTCTCGTAAGAGGAATTACAAGAACTCTCCTCCAATAACTTATCTATATAAACTTCAAAAGTTTATAAAAGTCACCAAGAGAGCAGCAATGGAGACCATGGGTATGTTTCCATACCCTCTCCCACTTAGCTTTTTACAATAAAGGGATACGCTATCTAGTGCATAAAAAAAACACATATAGCATGCATACATGTAATAAAGCACATAGTATTATCACATAGTCAAAATAATACTAGAATATTATTTTCCGACTATTATGGCTTTACTCCATCTCCGTACGCATCTTCTAGTCTTTAGTCTTCGTTCTTGAATGCTCCATGTGACGAGAATATTAATTTCCAATATTTAAATCTATTTATTTTGAATAAATCCAAAAGATACTTAATTAATAATAATTAAGTCAATCGAATAAATCAAAAATAAAATTAAATATTATTAATATTTTTATTTATTTTATTTTCCCTTTCTACTTCATTAAATCTCTAGAATAATCTATCCAAGACCCACTTGGAATATTCTAGATGATTTCCATAATGAAATAAGGAAATAAAATAATTTAGGACTCTTCTACTTTCCAAATTAATTAGATTCCTAATCCATGAATATTTCCATAAAATAGAAATAATCAATTTAGGAATCCTAATCAATTCCAAATTGATTCTTTTCCTAATCCATAAGAGTTCCCAAAAATAGGAACACTCAAATAGGAAAAACCCGAATCAATTAGGAAAGAGAATCACCGGACCGGGATAGCACGGGGTGGGGATCCCCGCGCCACCCTCGACCGCCGCCTATATGCCGCCGCCGTCCAGCCCACGCGCCACCTCCCTTGGTGGCCGGCGTGGCCGGAGCTCCCACGGGCAGCCCTTTAGGGCGTGGGTCGATTGTCCTCATGGATCGACCATGGGGCGGTCGATCCGAGCCCTTCACCCTCACGATCATCTCCTTCGTCACGCGTCTTCTCCGGCGGTCGTTTCGGTATCGATCCAACGCAAAATAAATTACAAAATAAATTTTACACTATCCGGTATCGATTCTATACATGAAATCGACCCTATACAATTTCCGGAAAAACGTAGAACTTAATAATAAATCCTAAATTCGTTCAACCCCCGAATTTTTACTATTACAAGCATTCACCACCAAAAACGAATCTCGACATGTCCGAGAGTTTAATCAAACCATCAATCATGACAAAATAAATTAACAAAAATTAATTAAGCCATAATAGTCGGAACCCTGCAAGGTAGAACAATTTTATCGAAAATACCGCGAATGTAAACCACGCTCTGATACCAATTGTTGGAATTCGATATCCCGGGCTATTAAAATTTGCGGAAATCATAGCCCGATCAAAAACCCATCGCCGGAGATCACATGAACGCCGACTCATCCGCCGGAGTCCGGCCTTTGGAGACCACGCGCCCGAAGGCACGCAGCCCGCCCCCAGCCGAACTCCGCGAGCCGGGGTTAACGCGATCATGAGGATCGCGTTCGATGGGGCTGCATCCGGCAGCCCCCGGCAGCAGGTCCGGCGACCTGCTGCCCGCCGTGGAGGAGCCCCCACCGTCGAGGTGGGGAGGTGACGGCACCAGCCCGCCACCGCCGGCGATCGCGCCTCGTGGCAGCGATCGCCCCCTCGGCCGAAGCCGAGGGCTCCTCTTCGCGCGCCGAACCCTAGGCGTGCGGTCCCCACGCGGTCAGGTGGCTTCGCCACCACCGCGTGGTCGTTCGTCTAATCCGGGTTCGATCCTTCGGATCTTGCGTTCTACGGTATTCTCGATAAACCAAAAACCGAATAATATCGAGGGTGTTAGGATATCATACCTTTCGATTCGTTGTTCGGAGAAACGGAATCAAGACGACCTTTGAATCTTCCCACGTATTCCTTGCACTCCGTTCGAACTTCGGGTGGGCGACGATCTATCGAACTCCTATGGATCTCCTTCAACTCTCTAGAATATCAAGTATGATAATCTTGTCTTATGATTTATGAAGGCCATGTAGTGCTTTTATAGACTACGTAGGGGATCTAAAGGAGGTGGAATATTGGGCTTCCAATATTGAAGATTAAATTGAGCCCACTGCTCAAGTCCATTAATCCTTATCAATATTAATTAAATTTATTTTCCACTATATAAATTAATTGCACTCCCAATATTAAACCATATTATATCCACATAATATTTCTCCGGTAGTATTATTTATTCCGTGTAGTTAAGATATAAATATCCATGAATAAAATTTATTTATTGCTTAATAAATTTATTCATCTCTTATATCCGAGACTAGTACCACTCAACCTTATTTATTATGCGGAATTAAATCCACTCGCGAGGTTTACATAATAAATCCTTATGAGCTCATCTCGGGGATATTATCAACCCTTCCGGGATACACTTTCCCGTCAAGAATTCACGGCATGCTATATATAAAATATAGTGACCCAACTTAACCGGTAATTGACCCAATAATTAAACCGGTCAATTCCTTTGGAAAATCAAAGTCACTTATATTAAACATACACACCCGCAATTGTATCGGGGATTAAGAATAAAATACACTGAGTCTCAAATCAATTATCGCCGAGCAAACCTAATTGATGAGTCTCAATCGATCCGCTCAATACACCAAGTGTACAAGTGTGATAAAATAATTAAGATAAATTATTTTCTCTCTCACACAACGACTATACCGATGGATTGGTCTGTGTCCATCTAGGTCGTGAGCATCTGTTCGATTAAATATGAGTAACCGATAGTATGATCTTCTGTGTGCCCATGCAACACCATACTAACTACAACGTATAAAATCCAGGACTATAATTTGCATATATTTAATTATCAATAATTAAAAGCAAATGAATGTTTGTATTTAATAGGTAAATGAAAGTGTACAAGGAGTTCATAATACTCAAATCTAGACATTAAGTATACTACTCCAACATTCGTTACAAGATTCTGTAAGAACTTTCAAAGTCACTTCCAGAGTGCTATTCTCAGTGACAACAGTTTCATACAAAGTTTTGAGTTCAGAAAGACTCTCTCTTAGAGTGAGTAACTCAACACATACATCTTCAGTTTGAGATATTTCAGATGTCTTTACAATCTCATCAGTCTCAGACACGGATTCAACATCCGAAAAAATATCATCATCACAGAAGTTTCGGTTTGCTGACGCTACACGAAAGATGTTGTCTGCAGTTGCAGTATCTTTCAGAAAACCATCAAAAACAAAGTTTTCAACCTCCACATTTTCGATGTCAAAGTTTTCACCAAAAGTGACAACTAGAGCGTTATCTTCATCATCGTCAGAATTATTGTCCTCAGACTCGTCGTTCTCAGAAATGACATTCTCATCGTCAATCACAACATAGCTAACTGGTAGCTTCTTTTTACGATGTAAGTTCGGACATTCATTTTTAACGTGTCCATATCCTGTACACTCATAGCATTGCATCTTAGAAACATCTTTGCTAGTAGAGGAGTATGGTGAAAGTTTTGTCCCTTTGAACTTTTTGTCAGACGATGATCCCTGATTTCGGTTGTCAGGAGTATTCGTATATGAGTTAGAACTTTTCTGAAATTTCCGAAAGTTACGGGCACGGTTCTTCCTCTTAAACTCTTGTTTCACAAGATAAGTGACTATCTCAGTCAGTGCAGCAAGTTTGTCCGGATTGTTAGAGTTCATCAGTCTCTCAATATCCTCAGCTTCCTCATCATCAGATTCACCGAGATCGGCAGAAAAACTACGTTCAGTTTTCTCACTTTTCACATGAGTTTTTCGAGAGTTCGAGCTTCTTGAACTCTTCCCTTTCTCAGAAATCTTGAGAGCAGTCATCGGTTCGTAGACTAGTGACATATCTGGGTTACTTCGAACTTTGAGAGTTAAGTCATAATTCCTCAAATCAGCCATCAAGTCAGCATAATCCCAGTTTTGATTCTCGTCGTTGCGAGCTTCGATAGTCAGCACTTTGCTTTCGAATCTGGTGCTCACACTTGATAGGACCTTCTCATAGACCATGGGAGCAGGAAAGATTTCTCCAAGTTCGAACGCCTCGTTGACATATCTCATGATCTTGTCCAAATAGTCATTTATGTCTTCATCTTCCCTCATCCGAAGTTGATGGAATTGGGCAGTGATAGTTCGGATTTTCGATCGCTTGACTGCATGACTTCCCTCACACGTTCTTTGTAGAGTTTCCCATGCATCTCTGGCAGATGGGCAATTTTTTACCAGCTGATACATACTAAGGTCCAGCCATTCACATATAATAAGTAGAGCTTTGCTGTTAGCCGTAGACAAGTCATGTTCCTCTCTCGTCCAACTACGTTCCGGTTTTGGAGTTCTCAGACCTTCAACGTCTTCGGTATAAGGACGTTCCCATCCTTATAACACAGCCATCCAAGCTCTAGAGTCATAACCCTTAATTCTGGCCGAAACTTTGGATTTCCAGTTTGAGTAGTTTTGATGAGTAAGCATAATCGGTTTCTGAACAAACATAGACGACTCCATCATGGCGGAAAAATGAAGTCAAGTAACGGATCACGTCTTATACGTATGACGTCCCGCTCTGATACCAATTGAAATTACGCCTTCAGCGTAGGATACCAATTTTTCGTGAAATTGGTCTTGAACACACAGACAGCAGCTTGCGTCAAAGTAAACACTCACACAATTTGTAGAATAAAAAGTGGAGACAAAGTTATGTAATAGTTTTCATTTCATTGATCAACAAAACTAAACTATTACACTTGAAGAGTATGGTAGGCAAAACGATTACAAGAAGTTTCCCGAGTGTCGCAACAACTCCCACTAACTTGCAATCTAGCACACGAGTACCTAGAGCTAAATCTCCTAACTCTAGTCTTGGCACAAGGCGCAAAAGCTACTACACAAACTCGAAGCTCGACTACGATTCTAAAAATCAGATTTCGTTCTCTCAAAATCGTCAAATGATGAAACTCAAAACCATGGGTATTTATAGTAGAGCCGCACATGTGAGAGTGATGACGTGGCACGTTCTCATTCGTCGCATGCTTGGCCTATGTCACTTTTCCATGGATGACATCATTATTGTAGAACTTGGATTCTTGAATCTTGGAATCTTGAATCCTTGAATCCTTGAATCTTGAATCTTCAATTTCAAAATCAAACATCAATTTCAATCTTGACTCCATCGATCTCAATTCTTCATCTTCAATTTCATGTAAAAATCTCTAATTGTTGAAGCCTCAGAATTTCATCGTCTTCATGGTCGTCGACATTGTTGAAGTTGCAAACTTGGAATAATTCTTCATTTCTTTGAACTGTGTACTTGGCGAAGGAAATCACGTTGAATGCACTTAGTTAGAGAAACCAAGTAAAGTAGCTTGAGTCGCCGGTTTTTAGGTAGGGGCGTAAAACCGGCGACTTCAGTCGCCGTTCCATGCTCCATCACAAACGGCGACGCCAGTCGCCGTTTCCATAGTTCGCCCAAAACCCAAAACCGGAGACTGGAGTCTCCGTTTTTCACCTTGCACCAAAAGCGGCGACTGCAGTCGCCGTTTCCATACCATTACCAAAAGCGGCGACTGCTGTCGCCGTTTCCGCACATTCCCAAAATGGCGAATCCTGTCGCCGTTTCCTTGCATCCACGCAAAAGCGGCGACTCGGGTCGCCGTTTTCACCATCTTCATTTTCGGCGACTCGAGTCGCCAAAACCGCGCATCTTCAAAAGCGGCGACTCTGGTCGCCGTTTTCATGTAGTTACAAAAGTGGAGACTCAAGTCTCTATTTCCATGCGAAAGATAGTTGACTTCGGATTCTTAACCTGTAACCCTGAAAATCAACAAAAACAAAAATACAAGGACAAATACGTTGTCGCCAAAAACAATATTTACAATTTTTGTTGTGCTAATTTTTGTTTTATGGGATATTTTAAAAAATTGTTTAAAAACTATTTAAAAGAAATTGTTTTAGCACTTGTGCTAATCTTTGTTTTATTAGATATTTTAAAAAAAATATTTAAAAAAATTATTTTTTATTGCAAAAAAATCTTTATTTTAGCGCTAATAAAAAACATTTATTTTAAAAATCTATAGATTTAAATGCTATTTGAATTTTTTTAAAGAATTTCAAACTAAAGAAAAAATGGTCATATTTCTATTCAAGATTAGAGGAATCAAATTGGTGGTTGAATTCTAAAACTTTTAACGTGATATTGTTGTGAAGAATAGAATTACTAAAAATTACAATATTTTTGTTTGAATAGTTAAAAATATTTTTTATTATTTTGTACAGCATTTGTGTACTTACTAGCTATGACTCATTTTGAAATTTGTATAGGGCTATCAAAACATCCAAGACGACCCTCATTACAATTATAAAATTCACATTCTGGACTTTCAAAATATTTTAGAAATAACAATCATGTTATTACTTTATTATTGAAAAGGTTAAATCTAATAATTAATAAAATTGCAATAAAAAAAATATTTTTTTAGTGCTAATAAAATCTTTATTATAGCGCTAATAAAAAAAATTAGCGCTAAAATTAAGGAGAAGTCTATAAACATAAATGCTATTTGAAAATTCGAGTATTAGATAAAACCTAAGAAATACGAAAAGGATTGAAATCCAAAATTCATGAAAAACATGTAGAAAACAACAAAAGTTTCAAATATCCACCAAAACAAGGTAGAACAACAAAAAGTTTTTGAATGGAATCCACAACTAATCCCACATAATACCAAAACAAAATAAAACTTCTAAAGATTGCTCATGATTTCAAGACGATCCTCAGAGGACCTGTTTTCCTTTCCAACGGTAATCCACCGTGTTAGGCATTTCAGCGTTTATAACAACCCAGTTGGCCTCTTCGAAATTCAGATCAATCTTTCTGGTCTCTTCAGCATTCATAACCAAGCCAGTACCGGAAGACCCTACACCAGCAATCAAGGAATCTACCATTACAATCTTTTCCTCCACTAAGCAAAGCATCTCATAGAGTTCGAGAGAGTTGCTCGAAATTGGCTCTTCTTTCCCCACACACTTAGCCAAGACAAGTTCCTTCTTTAGTGTGTGAAATTTGCGGATCTCCGTCCACGTTTTTGGAGATCCTAGCAGAATTCTACTTAAAAAACCCAACTTAATCCACTCTATTGCAGAAGGCGGCAGAATGATGAACTTTTCGATCGTCGGGAATGCTTCGTCCAGGGAAGGCCATACTTCTGGGCCCCGTCCCCAGTAAAGATTACGCTAGTGTTTTCAATTCGTTCAGTTTCTTGAATATTCCCGACTTCCTTTTCTTGATCGTCTCGCGTGGTGCGTTCTTCTGCAATAATCTCGTACTTGATCTTTGATCGAACCATTGTTGACAAAAGTCTCTGCAGCTACAAAATACAAAGAAGAAAGTCATTTTCTTATCTGAATCAAGATATGCATATAAACATTTAATACCACCATCATCATCATTAACATCATAAGCATATACCCTTCCCTTGAAAAATCACCGAACTTTAGTTTTAGCGCTAATAAAGTCTTGTTGGGCTAATTTTGTTGTGCATCTATTATAACAAATTGTTTTAGCACTAACAATAAAGTAATTTTTGTTGTGCTAATTTTTGTTTTATGGGATATTTTAAAAATTGTTTAAAAACTATTTAAAAGAAATTGTTTTAGCACTTGTTGTAATCTTTGTTTTATTAGATATTTTAAAAAAAATGTTTAAAAAAATTATTTTTTATTGCAAAAAAATCTTTATTTTAGCGCTAATTTTATTTTAAAAATCTATAGATTTAAATGCTATTTGAATTTTTTTAAAGAATTCAAACTAAAGAAAAAATGGTCATATTTCTATTCAAGATTAGAGGAATCAAATTGGTGGTTGAATTCTAAAAATTTTAATGTGATATTGTTGTGAAGAATAGAATTACTAAAAATTACAATATGTTTGTTTGAATGGTTAAAAATATTTTTATTATTTTGTACAACATTTGTGTACTTACTAGCTATGGCTCGTTTTGAAATTTCGTCTAGGGCCATCAAAACTTCCAAGACGACCCTCATTACAATTATAAAATTCACATTCAAGATTTTCAAAATCTTTTTATTATATTTTGTTTATAAAAATATTTTAGTAATAACAAATCACGATATTACTTTATTATTGAAAAGTTTATATATAATAATTAATAAAATTGCAATTAAAAAAAAATTTAGTGCTAATAAAGTCTTTTTGATAGCGCTAATAAAAAAAATTAGCGCTAAAAATAAGGAGAAGTCTATAAATATATATGCTATTTGAAAATTGAGTATTAGATAAAACCTAAGAAATACGAAAAGATTGAAATCCAAAATTCATGAAAACCAGGTAGAAAACAACAAAAGTTTCAAATATCCACCAAAACAAGGTAGAACAACAAAAAGTTTTTGAATGGAATCCACAACTAATCTCATATAACAGCATAACAAAATAAAACATCTAAGGATTGCTCATGATTTCAAGACGAATCCTCAGAGGACCTGTTTTCCTTTCCAGCGGGGATCCATCCTGTTAGGCATTTCAGCATTTATATAAACCCAGTTGGCCTCTTCGAAATTCAGATAATCTTTCTGGTCTCTTCAGCATTCATAACCAAGCCAGTACTGGAAGTCCCTGTTGAGTGTGGAGGCTGAATTCACGCCGAGAAGACGAAGAGGACGATCCAAGAAAACGGCGACCGCCGTTTATGAACCAGCGGTCGCTGGAGGCAAGCAGCGGGCGCTGCTGGGGGTTCAGCGGTCGCTGAATCCGGGGGAAAGACGGATCGACAATCTGCATGTTTTGGGCCCTTTCGGCGGGCGCCAAAAGGCATTCGGCGAGCGCCGTTTTTCGGCAGCGCGGAATTACTTGTCCCCCAAGTTTTAGTCCCCCTATTTCAACCCTATGTGCGTGAATATTAGGGTTAACACCTCCAGAAAGTCTAGAGTCGAATTTATAACTTTACAAGCGTGTAATCGAGAACTATATAATCGATCTAGTGAATTATTGCAGCGGCAAGAAGTGGACGTAGCCCTCGTTAACGGGTGAACCACTATAATTCTCTGTGTTCTTTATTTCCGTATTTTTGTTCTTTGTTTGTTCGTGTGCTTTTCAGGAGGGGAATTCGGACGCGAATTTCCCAACAACTGGTATCAGAGCGCTAGGGTTATAGCGATCGGGGAAAAGCAATGACGGACACCACCACTTCTTTCGGGGTTACGAAGTTTGACGGAAACAACTATGGACATTGGAAGATGCAGATCGAGGACTACCTTTATGGGAAAAAGCTCGGAATTCCTTTGAAGGGTAGACCGGAGAAGATCAAGGATGGCGAGGAATGGGAAAGCCTCGACAGGCAGGTGTTGGGATTGATACGTTTGTCTCTAGCTTCAAACGTATCATTCAACGTGCGCTCAATTACCACTACCAAGGATTTGATGGCTGCCCTATCAAACATGTACGAGCAACCTTCAGCGAACAACATGGTGTATCTCATGAAGCAGTTGTTCAACCTGAAGATGTCGGACAATGCAAACGCAGCCAACCACATAAACGAGCTGAATTCCATCTTGGACAAGTTGAAGGGAGTCACGGTAAACTTCGATGATGAAATTTACGCCTTGATCCTACTTGCGTCTCTACCGGATAGTTGGGAGCCCATGAGGGCAGCTGTTAACAACTCTATGGGGAAGGAGAATCTGCAGTTCTCCGAAGTTAGAGATAAAATCCTAGCCTAGGAAATCCGAAGAAAGGATTTCAAGGGAAAGCCTTCCTGTTCAGCCTTGAGTGTGGAGAACCGGGGGAGAAACTCGGGCAAGAATGCTAACAGGAACAGAGGGAGATCCAAGTCCAAGAATGGGAGAGATAGCTCGAGGTCCGAGGATAATGAATGTTGGAATTGTGGGAAGACGGGGCACTTCAAAAGGGATTGTCGCTCTCGGGGGAAGAACGACAACAAGAAGAAGGGAACCGCCAATGCGGTAACACAAGAGGATGACGACGATGGGGACGTCCTTCTCTTATCGGTCGACTCACCGATCGATTCCTGGGTGCTTGACTCAGGGGCTTCTTTCCATACTACTGCACAGCGAGAGGTAATGCTGAATTACGTCTCGGGTGATTATGGAAAGGTCTTTCTTGCAGATGACGAGCCACTCGATGTAGTCGGGATGGGAGATATCAACCTGAAGATGTCAAATGGGCAAACTTTGAAGATTTCCAAGGTCAGACATGTGCCGGGGTTGAAGAGGAACCTTATTTCGGTGGGCCAGCTTGACAGTGATGGTCACCGGGTGTCGTTTGGAGATGGGTCGTGGAAAGTTTCGAGGAACGCCATGACCATAGCTCGAGGTCATAAGACGGGCACACTTTACATGACGACGAGCGTGAGGGACTCGGCTGGTGTTGTTGATAACACCAAGAAGACCGAATTGTGGCATTGCAGGCTGGGGCACATGAGTGAGAAGGGAATGAAGATCATGGCAAAGAACGGGCTGCTGCCCGAACTCAAGGCGATTGGGTCTCACGTGTGCGAGAGCTGCATTCTTGGAAAGCAGAAACGAGTGAGTTTTTCCAAAGATGGAAGGGAGCCCAAGGCGGAGAAGCTGGAACTAGTACACACGGATGTTTGGGGACCAGCTCCCGTCGCCTCACTTGGAGGATCACTCTTCTATGTTACCTTCATCGATGACTCCACAAGGAAGGTATGGGTGTACTTCATGAAAAATAAGAGTGACGTGTTCTCTGTTTTCAGGAAATGGAAAGCCGAGGTTGAGAATGAAACAAATCTCAAGGTGAAGTGTTTGAGGTCCGACAACGGTGGTGAGTACGTTGACGCCGACTTCAAACAGTTTTGTGTCGAGAGTGGGATCAAGATGGTGAAGACTATTCCGGGGACCCCACAACAGAACGGAATAGCGGAGCGAATGAACAGGACGCTAAATGAGAAGGCCCGGAGTATGCGGTTACATTCGGGGATGCCTAAGATGTTTTGGGCATATGCCATCGACATGGCAGCTCATTTAATCAACAGAGCACCGTCGGTTCCTTTGGAATATCGGATTCCTGAGGAGGTTTGGAGTGGGAAGAAGCTGAATCTGTCCTACTTGAGGGTGTTCGGGTGTCTGGCGTATGTCCATATCGACGAAGCTGCTCGTAGCAAGCTTGATCATAAATCCAAGAAGTGCTTCTTCCTTGGATATGGCGGCACGGAATTCGGGTACCGATTTTGGGATGCCGAAAATCATAAGGTGATCCGAAGCAAAAATGTGATCTTCAACGAGGCGGTCTTGTACAAGGGTAAAGACGAGGTTGTTGAAGAAATCATTGATCCCGTGAAAGACACGGAGGAGGTTCCGGTGAAGGTCGTGGAGACTGAGAAGATCGAAGAGGACAACACGAGCAGCGAGGATGAGCAAGATGAGAATGCTCATCCCAACATCGATCCAGTCACACCGAAGCCGTGGAGGTCGACTAGGGTAAGAAGACCTCCCCATAAATTTTCACCTTCCCTTAACTATATCTTGCTGACTGATAGGGGTGAGCCGGAGAGCTACACCGAGGCTATACAAGCGAGGGATTCGATCAAGTGGGAGTCTGCCATGAAAGAAGAGATGAGCTCATTGATGTCGAATCAGACTTGTGAACTAGCCGAGCTTCCGAAGGAGAAGAAGGCCTTGCACAATAAATGGGTCTTCCGGGCAAAGGAAGAACACGATGGGAGCGTTCGGTACAAGGCAAGATTAGTGGTGAAAGGCTTCCAGCAGAAGGAAGGGATCGACTACACGGAGATCTTTGCTCCGGTAGTCAAGATGGTAACCATCCGGGTGGTGCTTAGCTTGGTGGCAAAGGAGAACTTACATCTTTAGCAAATGGATGTAAAGACCGCATTTCTTCACGGGGATCTAGATGAAGAAATTTACATGAAGCAACCGGAGGGGTTCGAAGTCCGAGGCAAGGAGAAGCTGGTGTGTAAGCTTCAAAAGAGCTTGTATGGGTTGAAGCAAGCTCCTAGGCAGTGGTACAAGAAGTTCGACATGTTCATGAATCGAGTCGAGTTCACGCGGTGCGAGGCGGACCACTGCTGCTATTTCAAGAGTCTTGGAAGAGGTACCTACATAATATTACTCCTTTATGTAGATGATATGCTGATAGTCGGGGCGAGTTTGGCGGAGATCGACAAACTCAAGAAGAGTCTATCGAGGGAGTTCTCTATGAAGGATTTGAGTGCTGCCAAACAAATCCTGAGGATGAGAATCACGAGGAGTAAGGATGGTCTTGAGTTGTCTCAAGAGGAGTACCTGAAGAAGGTACTAGCACGGTTTAGCATGGAGGATGCGAAACCCGTGGGCACTCCTTTGGCTAGTCACTTCCGTTTGTCAAAGGAGGACTCGCCAACGAGCGAGAAGGAGATGGAGCATATGGATAAGGTCCCTTACGCCTCTGCGATTGGGAGCCTTATGTATGCTATGGTGTGCACGAGGCCTGACATTGCCCATGCAGTGGGAGTTGTCAACCGGTTTATGAGTAATCCGGGGAAGCAACATTGGGAAGCCGTCAAGTGGATCTTTCGATACTTGAGAGGGACTTCCAATTTTGCTTTGAGGTTCCGAAAATCAGATGTGGGGTTACTCGGGTTCATGGACGCGGATAATGGAGGTGACGTGGATAGTAGGAAGAGCACTACTGGGTACGTGTACACTTTCGGGGGTACAACGATTAGCTGGGTGTCGAGGTTGCAGAAGATAGTAGCACTATCGAGTTGTGAGGCGGAGTACGTTGCTGTGACGGAAGCCGCGAAGGAGATGATTTGGCTACAGGCTTTCTTGCTAGAGTTGAGACAAGACCACTCGGGGAGTGTCTTGTATTGCGACAGTCAGAGCGTCATTCATTTGGCGAAGAATCCGGTGTACCATGCTCGAACGAAGCATATCCAGTTGAGATATCACTTCATTCGATCGGCCTTGGAGGAAGGCGTCTTGGTGTTGGAGAAGATTCTTGGGAGTAAGAATCCGGCCGACATGTTTACGAAGGTGGTGCCGTGCGAGAAGTTGAGGTTGTTTTCAACCTCGGTTGGTCTTCTGGGATGAGGATCGGGGACGCCGCTGCAATGGGAAGAGAAGATAGGGGGTCGTGAATTAGCTCCAAGTGGGAGATTGTTGAGTGTGGAGGCTGAATTCACGCCGAGAAGACGAAGAGGACGATCCAAGAAAACGGCGACCGCCGTTTATGAACCAGCGGTCGCTGGAGGCAAGCAGCGGGCGCTGCTGGGGGCTCAGCGGTCGCTGAATCCGGGGGAAAGACGGATCGACAATCTGCATGTTTTGGGCCCTTTCGGCGGGCGCCAAAAGGCATTCGGCGAGCGCCGTTTTTCGGCAGCGGGCGCTGCCAAGCAAACAGCGGGCGATGCCAAGCAAACAGCGGGCGATGCCAAGCAAACAGCGGGCGCTGTTTGCAGATTTCTGGCAGCGCGGAATTACTTGTCCCCCAAGTTTTAGTCCCCCTATTTAAACCCTATGTGCGTGAATATTAGGGTTAACACCTCCAGAAAGTCTAGAGTCGAATTTATAGCTTTACAAGCGTGTAATCGAGAACTATATAATCGATCTAATGAATTATTGCAGCGGCAAGAAGTGGACGTAGCCCTCGTTAACGGGTGAACCACTATAATTCTCTGTGTTCTTTATTTCCGTATTTTTGTTCTTTGTTTGTTCGTGTGCTTTTCAGGAGGGGAATTCGGACGCGAATTTCCTAACAGTCCCAACACCAACAATCAAGGAATCAACAATTACAATCTTTTCCTCCAGTAAGCAAAGCATCTCCTGGAGTTCGAGAGAGTTGCTCGAAATTGGCTCTTCTTTCGCCACACACTTAGCCAAGACAAGTTCCTTCTTCAGTGTGTGAACTTTGCGGATCTCCGTCCACGTTTTTGGAGATCCTAGCCAGATTCTACTTTAGAAACCCAACTTGATCCACTCTATTGTTTGAGTTGGAAGAAGCAGAAGGCGGCAGAGTGATGAACTTTTCGATCGTCGGGAATGCTTCGTCCAGGGAAGGCCATACTTCTGGCTGGCCCCATCCCCAGTAAAGATGACGCTAGTGTTTTCAATTCGTTCAGTTTCTTGAATATTCCGGACTTTGTCATCTTGAACGTCTCGTGCCTGGTGCGTTCGTTAGCAATAAACTCGTAGTTGATCTTTGATCGAACCATTGTTCACAACCGTCTCTGCAGCTACAAAATAGAAAGAAAAAAGTCATTTTCTTATCTCAATCAAGATATGCATATAAACATTTAATACCACCATCATCATCATTAACATCATAAGCATATACCCTTCCCTTGAAAAATCACCGAACTTTAGTTTTAGCGCTAATAAAGTCTTGTTGGTCTAATTTTGTTGTGCATCTATTATAACAAATTGTTTAAGCACTAACAATAAAGTAATTTTTGTTGTGCTAATTTTTGTTTTATGGGATATTTTAAAAAATTGTTTAAAAACTATTTAAAAGAAACTAATCTTTGTTTTATTAAATATTTTTAAAAAAATGTTTAAAAAAAAATAATTTTTTATTGCAAAAAAATCTTTATTTTAGCGCTAATAAAAAAAATTATTTTAAAAATTTATAGATTTAAATGCTATTTGAAATTTTTTTAAGAATTCAAACTTTAGAAAAAATGGTCATATTTCTATTCAAGATTAGAGGAAACAAATTGGTGGTTGAATTCTAAAATTTTTAACGTGATATTGTTGTGAAGAATAGAATGACTAAAAATTACAATATGTTTTTTTGAATGGTTAAAAATATTTTTATTATTTTCTAAAGGATTTTGTACTTACAAGCTATGACTCGTTTTGAAATTTCCTCTAAGGCAATCAAAACTTCCAAGACGACCCTCATTACAATTATAAAATTTACATTCTAGATTTTCAAAATCTTTTTATTATATTTTGTTTATATTAATATTATAGTAATAACAAATCATGTTATTACTTTATTATTGAAAAGTTTAAATATAATAATTAATGAAATTGCAATTAAAAAAAAAATAGAGCTAATAAAGTCTTTTTTATAGCGTTAATAAAAAAGAATTAGCGCTAAAAATAAGGATAAGTCTATAAATATAGATGCTATTTGAAAATTGAGTATTAGATAAAACCTAAGAAATACGAAAAGGATTGAAATCCAAAATTCATAAAAAGCAGGTAGAAAACAATAAAAGTTTCAAATATCCACCAAAACAAGGTAGAACAACAAAAAGTTTTTGAATGGAATCCTCAACTAATCCCACATAACAGCAAAACAAAATAAAACATCTAAGGATTGTTCATGATTTCAAGACGAATACTTAGAGGACCTGTTTTCCTTTCCAACGGGGATTCATCATTTAGGCATTTCAGCGTTCATATCAACCCAGTTGGCCTCTTCGAAATTCAGATCATTCTTGCTGGTCTCTTCAGCATTCATAACCAAGCCAGTACTGTAAATCCCAACAGCAGCAATCAAGGAATCGACCATTACAATCTTTTCCTCCAGTAAGCAAAGCATCTCCTGGAGTTCGAAACAGTTGCTCGAAATTGGCTCTTCTTTCGCCACACACTTTGCCAAGACAAGTTCCTTCTTCAGTGTGTGAACTTTGCGGATCTCCGTCCACGTTTTTGGAGATCCTAGCCAGATTCTACTTTAGAAACCCAACTTGATCCACTCTATTGTTTGAGTTGGAAGAAGCAGAAGGCGGCAGAGTGATGAACTTTTCGATCGTCGGGAATGCTTCGTCCAGGGAAGGCCATACTTCTGGCTGGCCCCATCCCCAGTAAAGATGACGCTAGTGTTTTCAATTCGTTCAGTTTCTTGAATATTTCGGACTTTGTCATCTTGAACGTCTCGTGCCTGGTGCGTTCGTTAGCAATAAACTCGTAGTTGATCTTTGATCGAACCATTGTTCACAACAGTCTCTGCAGCTACAAAATAGAACGAAAAAAGTCATTTTCTTATCTGAATGAAGATATGCATATAAACATTTAATACCACCATCATCATCATTAACATCATAATAATAAAAAACATTGAACTTTAGTTTTAGCGCTAATAAAGTCTTGTTGTGCTAATTTTGTTGTGCATCTATTATAACAAATTGTTTTAGCACTAACAATAAAATAATTTTTGTTGTGCTAATCTTTGTTTTATGTGATATTTTAAAAAAATGTTTAAAAACTATTTAAAAGAAATTGTTTTAGCATTTGTGCTGATCTTTGTTTTATGAGATATTTTTAAAAAAAAAATTGTTTAAAAACAAATTACTTTTTATTGCTAATAAAATCTTTATTTTAGCTTTAATAAAAAAAAATTATTTTAAAAATCTATAGATTAAAATGCTATTTGAAATTTTTTAAATAATTTGAACTAAAGAAAAAATGTCATATTTCTATTCAAAATTAGATGAAACAAATTGGTGGTTGAATTCTAAAATTTTTAACGTGATATTGTTGTGAAGAATAGAATGACTAAAATTACAATATGTTTGTTTGAATGGTTAAAAATATTTTTTATTATTTTTTACAGCATTTGTGTACTTACTAGTTATGGCTCGTTTTGAAATTTCGTCTAGAGCCATAAAAACTTCCAAGACGACCCTCATTACAATTATAAAATTCACATTCTGGATTTTCAAAATCTTTTTATTATATTTTGTTTATAAAAATATTTTAGTAATAACAAATCATCTTATTACTTTATTATTGAAAAGTTTAAATTTAATAATTAATGAAATTGAAATTAAAAAAAATTTAGTGCTAATAAAGTCTTTATTATAGCTAATAAAAAATATTTAACGCTAAAAATAAGGAGAAGTCTATAAATATAGATGCTATTTGAAAATTCGAGTATTAGATAAAATCTAAGAAATACGAAAAGGATTGAAATCCAAAATTCATGAAAAGAAGTAGAAAACAACAAAAGTTTCAAATATCCACCAAACAAGGTAGAACAACAAAAAGTTTTTGAATGGAATCCATGTTAGAACTTTTAAATTAGTTTGATAACAATCAATACAATTCACGGCAAATATAACACAGAAAATATATAACACAAAAAATATAATACTTACTCAACTTTAATTATAATATATGTGTACTAATGCGCAAATTCTGTACCGCAAATATATTATGCTTGCGCAAATATATTTTGATATAAACATATATATATATATATAATATGATACGCAAATATATTTTGCTAGCGCAAATATATTTACTTTTCTTACGCAAATATATATATATATATATATATATATATATATATATATATATATATATATATATATATATATATATATATATATATATATATATATATATATATATATATAACTAACTTGTTTTTTGACAGAGGCTTGCACCGCAATCTACTAAGACAGAAATTCTCCCACTACTAGTGTTTGTGTATGTAGTTTTCTGAACGTCTCTATCTTGCATAATAAACTATCGAACTCTAGTTGTTACACATCCTTGCATACTCTACTTGTAGCTATAAACAAGGAGTTATACTTTCTAAACGTTACAATATTATGAAACGTTGCATGAGTTCATTCAAAAGAAAACTTATACAAAAGTTGTAACTCTTCCGTTAACGGCATTGTTTTATCAGAATATTTATTCAAAATTAATAAATAAAAATAAAATAAAGTTTTAATTTTGGAAGACAAATGTCCAATATTAAAAGCCACTTATTTATTGTACGATTAAACTCTGATAAGTTCCAACAATCCAAACTAATCCCACATGAAAGCAAAACAAAATACAACATCTAAGGATTGCTCATGATTTCAAGACGAATCCTCAGAGGACTGTTTTCCTTTCCAGCGTGGATCCATCCTGTTAGGCATTTCAGCGTTCATATCAACCACGTTGGCCTCTTCGAAATTCAGATCAATCTTGCTGGTCTCTTCGATCAGCATTCATAACCAAGCCAGTACTGGAAGTCCCAACACCAGCAATCAAGGAATCGACCATTACAATCTTTTCCTCCAGTAAGCAAAGTATCTCCTGGAGTTCAAGAGAGTTGCTCAAAATTGGCTCTTCTTTCGCCGAGTTTAAGAGAGTTGCTCAAAATTGGCTCTTCTTTCGCCATACACTTAGCCAAGACAAGTTCTTTCTCCAGTGTGTGAACTTTGCGGATCTCCGTCCACGTTTTTGGAGATCCTAGCCATATTCTACTTCACAAACCCAACTTGATCCACTCTATTGTTTGAGTGGGAAGAAGCAGAAAGCGGCAGAGTGATGAACTTTTCGATCGTCGGGAATGCTTCGTCCGGTGAAGGCCATACTTCTGGCTGGGCCCGTCCCCAGTAAAGATAACGCTAGTGTTTTCAATTGGTTCAGTTTCTTCAATATTCCCGACTTCCTCTTCTTGAAAGTGCGTTCGTCAGCAATAAACTCGTACTTGATCTTTGATCGGACCATTGTTGACAAAAATCTCGCAGCTACAAAATACAACAAAGAAAGTCAATTTCTTATCTGAATCAAGATATACATATAAAAATTTAATACCACCATCATCATCATTAACATCATAAGCATATACCCCTCCCTTGAAAAATCATCGAACTTTAGTTTTAGCGCTAATAAAGTCTTGTTGTAATAATTTTGTTGTGCTTCTATTAAAACAAATTGTTTTAGCGCTAATAATAAATTAATTTTTGTTGTTATTGATATATAGCATGCATGCAGCTGCATGCATGCTCTCCCGCTCTTGCGCACCATCAGAAAAAGAAAAAGTCGCAAGGACTGAATTGCAAATATATCAAAGTTTATTATTACTTTCTGTTTATTACATTATGGCCACGGTTATTAGGGTTTGTTTTGTTTTCCTTATTCTAGTAGTATTAGGGTTCTTATTTACGTAACTATAAATATGTAAGCAACCCTTGTACTCGACACAATAATAATATACAGTATTTTCAATCCCATTATCTATCTCCCGTTTTTATCTTGAGGAAGAAGTTCATCTTCCTCATAAGCTCTGTATATTTATTTTACATGGTATCAGAGCGAACATCTTAATCCGCGCGCGACATGGGCAACACAGAAGAAAAGAAAGATGATAGTGGTTCATCTGGCTCAAACCCTATGGATCCAACAAAGCCTTCCAGTCCGTACTTCTTACACTATGGTGAGGCGCCAAGTCAGAAACTGGTCCCAAAATTATTGCACGCCAAGAATTACCAGTCATGGAGTCACAATATGATGATGGCTCTAATGACAAAGAACAAGCATGGATTTGTTGACGGTTCTCTACCTGAAACCTCACTCGATGACCCTCTATATGTTGATTGGAGGAGATGCAATATCGTGGTCCTCACTTGGATCTCATGCAATCTCTCACCAGATCTAGCAGGTTTCACTGCCTACTCAACCTCAGCAAGACAGGTATGGGAAGAACTCCATACAAAGTTTTCTAAAACTAATAATAATATGGTTTACATGCTTGAGCAAAAACTAATTAGTACAAGGCAAGAAGGAGATATGGTGAGTATCTACTATGCCAAGCTTAAAGGTATTTGGGATGAGATAACAGCCCATGAGCCTACCTCCATATGTTCTATAAGTAGTTGTCCTGCTATGATTGAGAATCGACAGAAAGCCAACAAAAGGAGGATTTTACAATTCCTTATGGGACTCAATGATGATTATACAAATCTTAGAAATCAAATATTACTTAAGGATCCATTGCCTACACTTGATCAGATATTCAGCTTAGTATCTCAGGAGGAATCAAATCTTGAATTGAAAAGCCTTGGTTCAAACAACATACAGTCCAATGCTATGGCAGCAAGGCAGGACATGAAGGGTGCAGGACAACAGACATGGAACAAATCTGGAGGTCAAACTAACAAGAAAAGTTCAGTTATATGCACAAAGTGTGGTAGGGACAATCACACTGTGGATAAATGCTTCTTGATACATGGATTTCCACCTGGATACTTCACAAGAAATTCTGGACAAGGGCATAATAAAGGAAGCTCAAACTATGGTCACTGTGGAAAGCCAAATCACACCATTGATAGGTGTTTTGAACTGCATGGCTATCCCTCAAAGGATTCAAAAGGAGAAAATAAAACTGGAGGCACCTGGACACAAAAATCAAACATTAATCAGGTGGAATCACAGGAAGAGGATGATAATCAAGGGATCAAGATGTCATCAAAAGAGTACAAGCATTTGTGTTCTCTTTTACAAAGTTTCAACCAATCAAGTACAGCTGGAAATTCAAATCAAAAGAAAGGACAAGGTATGAATTTTAGTGATGCTTTTACTTTGGCATCTCACTGTTTCTTGAGTATTAATAACAATGTATGGATCATTGATTCTGGAGCAAGTGACCATATAACTAACTCATTAAAGCATATGAAGGATGTGAGGGTCAGAAATTCTGTTACCTTAAGGCTGCCTAATGGTTCAAGTACAACAGTTACACATATGGGAAATGTGAAACTGAGTGCTGATCAAATAATATCAAGGGTGTTTAGATATTATACCTTCGATTCGTTGTTCGGAGAAACGAAATCAAGATGACCTTTGAATCTTCCCACGTATTCCTTGCACTCCGTTCGAACGTCGGGTGTGCGACGATCTATCGAACTCCTATGGATCTCCTTCAACTCTCTAGAACTATCAAGTATTGATATTCTTGTCTTATTATTTCTGAAGGCCATGTAGTGCTTTTATAGGCTACGTAGGGGATCTAAAGGAGGTGGAATATTGGGCTTCCAATATTGAAGATTAAATTGAGCCCAATGCTCAAGTCCATTAATCCTTATCAATATTAATTAATTTATTTTCCACTATATAAATTAATTGCACTCCCAATATTAAACCATATTATATCCAAATAATATTTCTCCGGTAGTATTATTTATTCCGTGTATTTAAGATTTAAATATCCATGAATAAAATTTATTTATTGCTTAATAAATTTATTCATCTCTTTTATCCGAGACTAGTACCACTCAACCTTATTTATTATGCGGAACAAATCCACTCGCGAGGTTTACATAATAAATCCTTATGAGCTCATCTCGGGGATATTATCAACCCTTCCGGGATACACTGTCCCGTCAAGAATTCACGGCATGCCATATATAAAATATAGTGACCCAACTTAACCGGTAATTAACCCAATAATTAAATCGGTTAATTCCTTTGGAAAATCAAAGTCACTTATATTAAATATACACACCCGCAATTGTATCGGGGATTAAGAATAAAATACACTGAGTCTCAAATCAATTATCGCCGAGCAAACCTAATTGATGAGTCTCATTCGATCCGCTCAATACACCAAGTGTACAAGTGTGATAAAATAATTAAGATAAATTATTTTCTCTCTCACACAACGACTATACCGATGGATTGGTCCGTGTCCATCTAGGTCGTGAGCATCTGTTCGATTAAATACGAGTAACCGATAGTATGATCTTCTGTGTGCCCATGCACACCATACTAACTACAACGTATAAAATCCAGAACTATAATTTGCATATATTTAATTAATAATAATTAAAAGCAAATGCATGTCTGTTATTAATAGGTAAATGAAAGTGTACAAGGAGTTCATAATACTCAAATCTAGACATTAAGTATACTACTCCAGCACCTCCAAACTAACCTCTTTTTACTATCTACTATTTACCATTGCTCGTGGCAAATGGACTCCCACGTCCAATATGCACTTTGTGCACACCACGATGGCAGAGGTTCTTTTTAACCTTGGTTCAGGAAGGCAAGTGATCCTTGGGCAGCTCATTTTTTACTAAATGGCTACGCAGGCTGAAGCTCATCACAGACGCAGAGCCTTGCGTTCCCCTCTTTTATCTGGGAGATGATGAAGGCACAATGATTGTCATACAACGATGCTGATATTGAGACACTACTGCCTACAGCATACAAGTTGAGCATCCGCGATTCCAATTGTCTTCCATGGACAAATTTTCATTGCACTGCCGCAGTCTCAACTCCAAAGAAAGCTCCAAAAGCGCGGACTGATGCCCTCCGTTCCTCATTCATGCTCGAGCTCAAGCATTTGCCGAACAATGTGCTGCAAATCGAATTGTCGTCATGCAGGAGTACATGACCAAGGCAATTGTTGATGGTATTTCCTGATTTCTTGAAGCAAAGGGTTTTTCTCCACAAAAAGTGGGAGTACCAGCAGCAGCGCAACAGCACCAGAGCTCAAAGCGGCAAAGAGACAACTGTTGAATCAATTGAAGGAGCACATCGAGGATGAAGTGCAAAATACTGCCGCAGAAGAGACAGAAAAAGTCTGCCGCAGAGATTTATGGAGAGTATCGTGATTCGTCACTCGAGCCCGAGACCAGATGATTTGAAGATTCAAAGCAAGCTCTGAAGACCTGAAGAAATATTATTTCTTCTTTTGATTTTTAGTTTTTATTTGCTCTGAACAATTTAATTTATGTTTATTGGTTTTTGAACAATTTAATTTTTAAGTTTATTTTGGTTGAACAATTTTCTATTTAAGTAGTTATTTCCTTTTAAAAAAAATGGTGTGTTACATTTAAGGCTTACTTAGTTTAACTTATTTTTGTTTTATTAGTTAGTTATTAAATAAATTTTTGTTCTACTTAGGAAGTATTAACTAAGGGGGAGTTTTATGCCTTAGTTGTTTTGTCAAGATAAATCTCATATACTTCTAAGTAAGATGTATTTCATTGAGGGGGAGTGCTCCTTTGCGCTGCTGCCTCATGGTTTTGTGAAGAAAGATAAAAAGGGGGAGTTTGTAAGGATAAATATATTTGGGCATTACAATGCCTTAAAGGATCTAGGAAGAAGTTGTTTTGCTAACATATTTATTTGTTTTCCTCTTTCTTCACAATTTAAACTGTTGTAATCACTTGTCATAATTGGTGATTTGATTTAGCATAGTTCATTTGTTAGAACGTGCTTGAAAAGCAATCAACATAGAAGGTTTCTGCCGCAGCACAGCAAGGCAGAGCTATGCCGCAGCGCTGCAAGGCATGGACAAGAGGTTGAGTCAAGAGAATCAAGCGAAGCATGATATAAGGGCAAGGGAATGCTGAAGTCAAGATAGTATGGAAGACATTGCAGTGTGTTAGTGGATTCCAGAAGAACTTCAGAAGGCATCCTGCGGCAGCAGTCAAAGCAGCCTGTCCTTAAATCTCTCAACCGATTTTTGACCTAGCAAATTAAGGAATTTAGTTGGGAATCTCCTCCTATAAATAGAGGACGACCCCAACACCATTCAGTACCACTTCGAGAGACTTTTACACACCTAGAAACACTTTCTCTTCTTAGGATCGATCATCATTTTAGAGCCGAGAGCTTCACGTGTGAAGTTCTTCGTGCCATTCGTTCTCTCACATGTTTGAGAGTTCTTTTGTTTCATTGATGATCTGATCACTTCGTTTAGGTGTATGGAATCACAGTAGCTAGGTCTTTTATTGTTGATTGTTATTATACTCTTTGGATACGATTATCACGAAGGCATACGTGTGTATGATCTTTGGTAAAATCAGTTGTAAATCCAAGAGTATACCTTTTGTTGTTGATTGTTTATACTCTTCGGATACGATTAATACGAAGGCATACATGTGTATAGCCTTTGGTAATATCATTGTAAATCCAAGAGTATTCTTTTGTAAAGACTCGTTCTTTAATAAAGTTTCTGGCCGTAAGGCCGTTTCGTATGTGTATAATTTAAATACACATACAAAGATTTAAATTTGTGTTCTTTACATTTTCGTACGTGTGTGTGTGTTCGTTCGAAGTGATTTATTTTTTTATTAATTCCGCTGCAATTCTTATACATATATCACATATCATTTTATCATTTAAACAATCTGATTAATCTGGATAAAATACTTAAATCAAGTAAATCACGTAAAACGAACGGTTTTTCTATACAAGGCATCAGTCTGCGGCATACGCTGTTCTGCCGCAGAACACTGCCTTGTCTAGGCAGCGCATTTTACTGCGTTTATTTACTGCCTACGACTTTCAAGTGGTATCAGAGCGGGTGTTGGGGATCGTGCATGTATACGCAGCGGAAAACAAAAATTTGATGAAAAACCGTTTTTCATTAATGTAAAACCGTTTTTTCATTGATACTTCCTTTTTATTTCAATTTATTAATATCTTAATAATCAAAACGTGATGTCTCGTAAGTGAAACTCGAGGTTTCTAACCAGCGATTCATCATGCGAGCGACCCTATCTCCCATAAATGGGGGAGCCGAGCAGACCATCGAATCATGCCATCATATGGCTCGATGTCTCTAATTTGTTTTAACAAAAACAAGTCTAGATGAATCACTCCCCGAGGTCCATTCATGTTCGACATTGAATTGTTACTTGATAACAAATTAGGCATTGTTTCGATCTATTAGATAAAAATAAATATCTTAATAGAAACAACTAAGTCCCAATTAAACAACATTAAATCAATCAATTCAACAAACAGCATTAGGTGATTATATTCATAGACAATTAATCAATTTCAGAACCTATGCTCTCATACCACTATTGGGGATTGTGCATGTATACGAAGCTGAAAACAAAAATTTGATGAAAAATCGTTTTTCATTAATTTAAACATTTTACATTATATAGTATTTTATTTATTGAAAATCATATTTTCAATATTACATGCATTAATTGATTTAATTCAAATCTATTAGAATAAATAATACACCATTTAATTTAATTATCAAATAATTAAATATTTAATTCGCATCCCATACTACATAAATTAAATCTAGCACAATTAAATTTATCAAATAAATTAATTACTTCTAGCGCAATTATATTTATCATATAAATTAATTACTTCTAGCGCAATAATATTAATCATATTAATATATTACAGTAAACAATTAATTAGGTAAACATGCGCACATAATTAATTTGCGTCAAATCGACAATTAACATAATCATATTATTTAATTATAATCAACTTTCAATTAAATTAATAAAATTAATTAATTACACATATATAATTAAATAAATGTGCATTAAATTGACAATTAAGATAATCATATTATTTAATTCGAATCAATTTTATTTTAATTTACATTTAAATTAATCACAATTAACTTTTCTTTATCAATTAAAAATCTCATTACACGCAAACATTAACACTACATAGCGCAAACATTTAACGCAAACAATTAAATCTGAATTTAATTTACCTCAGGGATTCATCGGACGAAAGTCGGAAGTCGCGTGGATGCGACGCGGGGACGGCACGGGTCGTGTGCGGGGAGAGCCGAGCGAGTGGCGGGGCTCTCGGCTAGACTCGTGTGTCACGGCTGGAGCGCACAGGCGCGGCTCGAGCTGTGCTCGGGCGTTCCTTCGGCGTCTCTCGTCTAATCAGGTTTCACCTCGTATAGGTAATCTAACTTACGTATTGCACTAGAAATACGTAAGGGAGAATACGACGGGAAAGAAGAGCCGGAAAAACGGTGCCGAAATCGGATTCCGGCGAGGGGAGGCGGCTACCGGCGGCGGCACTAGGCGGCGGCGGGCGGCGGCTCCGGTTGTCGGCGGTCCTCCGAGGGAGGCGACCGAGGGAGCGGACGAGAGGGAGAGAGGAGAGGAGAGAAAGTGAGGCTAGGGTTTTTAGCTCTTCACATGGTGTGTTTATTCTCATGCCTATGGAGCTCCTTTTATAGGTGAAGAAAGGAGCTTGTTGGGCTCAAACCCTAATGGATCGGATCCATTAACCCTAGTCGGCCCAATACATTAGCCGTCATTACGTTTCTCCAAAATTGACAATCAATTTCATCTCCGAAAAATATAAAGATTATATTTTCTTTCTCGTTTTAATTTTCTCATCAATATGAGATAATAATAAAAATTTCCAATTTCACAAAATCGGAATGCCCATTTCAGGGGTACTTCTAAATCGGGAAATTTCCCAAAATAGAAAGTGTACACCATCGTGTCCGTTTTCTTTAGCTCAGTATTATTTCCAACTCATAACCACAATTATGAATCTCGGATTCAATCATATTGACCTCCGACTATATGTACTTAATTAACAGTTAATTAATACATGATCGTATTCAAGGATCGGTTTACACGAGAATGTGACCCTCAATGGTTCAGGTGTATAACTAGCCGTGGGCTCACAACATATTGTGATTCGAACAACATATTGTTCTTATTTCAACTACTCCCAAGAGTTTTAGATTAATAATCATATTATTTAATCTCCGAACAAGTCGGTGCCCAACGAATCAGTGACGAGCGTCTAGCAGCCACGCTTCACTAATTCCCTAGATACAAATGAAGTGCCTGCAAGAACCTTGTAATATAGTTAGCGTACAGTACGATCCCTCCGATACATATGTCCCGATCAAACTAGAGATATTGGTTAATCGAGATCTCTTGTTGAGTTTGATAACTGTGCGTACGTTCTAGGTTTCGTAAAATCCAATCGTGATTGATTCAGAGAAACACATTTCTCTAATCACCTCACTATTCAACTCTGGCCAGAGATTCCGGGACTACAAACCATCAGAACACACAGGACATCCATGATCTATATCAAGCGATCAGATCCCCTACTACCATGCACAGACTTCACATCAGATTTCGAACTGCACGAACATTGTCTCCTTTTTCGACTTACTCCCTTTCCAGGGAATCAGAGACATGTCACGATACAACTAGTCCTCTGATGAAGTCACGATGATGTCTGGGTCTTAAGGATTAATTGTGTACAACTATATTATGGAATTCTCTACTCAATCAGTGATAACCACTTAGAGATTCCAGGGAGAGGGGGTTCAGTGAACTCATCAACAGTGAGCACCCACTCAAGTATGTCGATGTCCCAACACCGAGGCTCGAGATTAGCCCACATACACTAAGTGCTAGTCTCAAGGGGGAAAGGCCGGGTATCCTTGTTATTGGCGTAACCCATCGACTAGGAACTGAGTTTGACCAGTTACGTTACGTTAACAGAATTATCTCTCGGTTTCCACAAAACCGAATTCATACAACATGTGTAACCGTACAGGACTATATCTATGATTCAACATTGGGAGCAGATATAGTATATGCCATTAATATAGGTTTCATTAATTAACGAAATAAACCGTTATATAACGGAATACGGTTAACCGCTCGGCCAACCGTTGGCTCGCCGGTCACCTATTCCAACAATCTCCCACTTGACCTAGAGCCAACTATCCATGAATCTTAGTCCCATCGACTCTCGGTGTTTCTCGCGGACATATTTAGATAAAGGCCTGGTACAGGGATCTACAAAGTTATCTTCCGAAGTGACACTCTCGACTCAAACGTCACCTCTGTCATTGATCTCTTAGATCACATGATATTCTCTCAAGTACATGTTTGGACTTCTGATGAGATCTCGGTTCCTTAGCATTCGCTACAGGACACCGTATAATCACAATACAAGTTACTTGATTATTTGCGTCCGGAACTATAACCAACATTTGGATAAAGTTCCGTGTCCAAAACAGTCTCTTTTACAGCTTTAGATGCTGCAACATATTCAGGTTCTCGTGGTAGAATCATTAGTCGTTGCAAGAACCATTCCAGCATACGACACCACCTCTAAGCTTGAATATGAATCCCGATATCGACTTTTAGTCACCCACATCCGGTTAAAAACTAGAGTTCGTAAGTACCTCTAAATTCAACTCGGACCTCCCACAGACTAAGAACAACTCCTTAATGCTTTTGATTGCTAGTGCTCAAGGATTTCGTCCTTCACGACTTCAATTAAGCCGGTCTTGGGTTCGACTGATATTTACTTGTGACACTCACAACATTTATAATATCACGTCTAGTACACAGCATGCCATACATAATGCTCCCTAGTGCGGAGATATATGTGTTTTCCATTTCATCTCCTTGAATTCCATCAACATTACAGTCACACGAATTACGAGAGATGAACCCCATGGGACATTGGCAAGAATCTCTTCAGGATTCTTCCATGCTAAACCATTTCAGAAACAGGTTCTATGTACAAGGATTGAGAAGATTGTGCATCCTTCTAGATCCATATCTAGATTGACGTATCACAATACGTAGGCCGCCTCTCCTCAAATCCTTTATTCGAGAAACGTGTGGATAACGGTGCTTTCGTTGACTGCAACATCACTCAATCATCCCTATGATTAGTATGTCATCAACGTACAACACTTAAATTTCACTGCGCTCCCACTAACCTTCTTGAATACAAGGTTCCTCCAAGTTTTATACCAAGTCAACGCTTTGACTATTGTATTTAAAACACATGTTCCATTTTAGGGATGCTCGTTTCAATCCATAAATGGATCGCTGGAATATGCAAACCTTTTGCTCCTTTCCAGAAAATATGAAGCCTTCCGGCTGCGCTACAACTCTTCCATAATATCACATTCAAGGAAAATAGACTTCATATCTATTTTCCATATCTCATAGTCGTACTATGCAGAAATGGCCAGCAAAATTGTAATGGACTTAAGCATAGCGACTTATGGAAAGATTACCTCATAAACAACACATTGTCTTTGAGTAACTTCTTTCGTCATCATCTTTGCTTTAAAGGTCACACCTTTCTATATATATACTCTCACGTCATAATTAATAGATCAATATGCAGCCTTTGGGAACGATTCCCTTTGGTGGATCTACCAAGGTCAAACCTTGTTGGAGTCCATTATGAATTTCATGGCAATAAGCCAATGTCCCATATTCGTATCCAATACGAATCAGTTGAAGTTTATTGGATCATATCCATCGTCAACTTTATCTTGATCATTATCAAGTTGGAACCGTCTACCAGGTACCTTCCGAACATTTTCGGATTTACGAACCGATAGATGAAGAGGTATATTAGTGGTTTGTTGAATTGGTTCATCTCCAAGTACTTGTGTTTGAACTTCATAGTGTGGTTCATATTCTCGAACTATTTCGAGATTTACTATATTTCCTTTTCTATCGAATAGAAACTTCTTCTCTAAGAAGGCAACATTTCTTTAAACAAACATTTTGTTTTTTAGAAATATAGTAGAATACGTATCCTTGTGAATGTTCAGGATACCCCACAAAATGGCATAAGCCGGATCTACTATCCAACTTATCTCCCACTAGCCGCTTCACGCAAGTAGGATACGGGAGTGCCCAAGTTCATATGGTGTGGTTTTAACTGCTTTGGTGGTAACACTATTCAGCAAATGGACGACTGTCAAAAGTGCATGACTTTTACAGTTTCGTCGGCAATTTGGTGAACCCCTTTGTGGATCGAACCATGTCCAACAAAGTTTGATTCCAACATTCGGACACTCAATACAATTAAGGAGTTCCAGACGGAGTTCATTGCCAGAGAATCGTATTCTCTTTTAGACAATCAATAAGCTTGGTGCTTAAATATTTATTACCACGATCATATCGTAATTTCTAAACATAGCAACCAAGTTGATTTCCTACTTTGATGTCTAAAATTATTGAACATTTCAAAATTAGAGACGTGTACTTCATAAGTACATTAGGTAGTTGAAAATCACCTCCAGCACTAACACATTAGTGGATCACACATCTCCGTTTGGATCAAATCCAATAGACCTTCAACACACTCAACTAGCGTGCTAAAGTTGTGCGGGGTTTTGACTTATATCTATTGTTGATATTTGGGTTTAGTTCATTCTTGTTTATTTGTTTATCGTCTTTAGCAAATCATATTTTCTTTCTTTTGTATAAAGGAAATCAGATTTCCAAAACAAAATTAAAACCTTTATCGTCTATATCAAATATAGAAGTAAGATCTAATAACAGAACATTTCTATTAATAGTAGGTTTCTAAAATTAGACGAAACAAATAATCAATTGTTCAAAACAATGGAATAACTATAACCCAATACGAACCTTTGTCAGAACGTTTCTGCCCAAGGTATTTTAGCAGTTATGGCCCTATGGCCTTTATTCACACAACGATGGCAAGCGTCATCAACTCATTTGTTGACCTTGTTCTTAGTCGCCCTTCTAGTATCACCTTTATCCATCTTTACACTTAGACCGGAAACCATTTCCGTCATTTTCTTCAAGAAGAACACTTCTTTCATGAAGAAGCAATAATGAGAACAAATTTCTCGTATTGATGGTTGACTCTTTGATCAACATCTTGAACAACTTATCCATTGAAGGATCGAGCTTTGTTCATGTTGTAGTTCATAATGAACGATTCATAAGAACTAGAAATACACTTCTCATAAGTGAAATTCCTCATCAGTCAAAGGTTGAGTGAGATTATCAAATAATCTATTCTCAAGTACATAGAGGCACTCATCAATTTAAATCACAAGATTGAGATTCCAATTCAAATGGTTTGGGCCAGTGAGTTTTGATTTGGATTGGTCGAGTATCGATGTTACGGGATATCTTAGAGAATATTACTGAGAAATATTAAGAAGATTAACATTGAGATAATTCGTTATTAATGATTACAATTAAATGTTTGGTCTTTATCATTTAATTGCCTCCCACTAAATTTTTCGAATTCCGCTATCCTCTAGCAGACAGACGGGAAAACTTATTTTTCCTTAGTTGGGCTTTAGGTCCAATAGCGTGAATATAACCCGTAGTTAATCTAGCCCGATTATATTCACCTAATGGTAGAAACATTTTCAATCACATCTCTATGTGACCCTAAAGATTACTTTTCCTCACCATGACAATGAACTACGTTAATCGTACCCTTCAAAGTCAACCATGTGTCAAGACCGACCTACCGATGTGAGAAGTGAAAGTTGGACTCCAGTAAACATGTGTAAGCCCATAGTTAATCTATCCGACAACACATATTTAAAAGAATCGTAGCTAACACCTCTCCAGCTTATGTCAATAAATTACAGCTTAACTCACAAGCAGTACTCCCCGCTAACACGACATACCATACTACTTGTAAGTGGCTTTCACATAATTTATTGTCGGTAGAAGGAAAGGAGAAAGAACGACACATCGGTTCTCCTTTAAGGCTTGATATACATTCTCGGGAGAGAATGGAGGAGTATAGGATTGGTTATCTCATCAGAATAATCGTTATACATTCTCA
Organism: Euphrasia confusa; assembly: GCA_954870475.1. Classification (NCBI taxonomy): domain Eukaryota; kingdom Viridiplantae; phylum Streptophyta; class Magnoliopsida; order Lamiales; family Orobanchaceae; genus Euphrasia; species Euphrasia confusa. The sequence goes on from OX940966.1 coordinate 22,087,091, forward strand.
GGAGAGAATGAACTGAGTGATCGATTGTTGATTCTTAACAACTATGTCCTCATAGGTCATCCTAACGAGCACATACGATCATAACATATATCACAATATATATATCTCACATAATTCACATAGCATTTAATCACAATTAAAACGAGGTATGCAAATTAAATGGTGCTCTATTAATTAACTCGATTTAACAATTAAATCAGTTAATTAATCTATCACCTTGTTGATCGAATATTTAAATCAATTATTTAATTGGTCAATAAATAATTTCACTAAATTAAATATGAAGGTAACGGTATACCGATCCGATCGATATACCGTGTGTGCGGAAGCGTGTAAAACAATAGATCTACTATGCCATGATCTTAGTGCACACTTAATGTGTATAAGAACACATATAAACATATATATATACACATCCAATATATATATATATATATATATATATATATATATATAAGGTTCAACGATTACTTACTTATGGTGACGAAGTGATTCGTTGATGTCGTTGAGGTGGTGTTGAGTCGATTGAACCACCTCAAATGGATCAGCCTCTCGAAGCTCTCCTTGTGAATGACCTCGTCACTCTTCTTGTCTAGATCGCCCGGATGTTGAAGCCGCACAAATGGCCCGGCCTCTACGTGTTTCACACGAACCCGGAATTGAACTTGCTTGCTTGTTTTGAAGTGGTTCTCCAAGAACTCTCTTCTCTCTCTCTTTTGTGTATGATTTTCGTGGCTGATCAAAAGTGTTGTGAAAACACATGTTTTCATCACTATATTGATCACCATTAACCTCCCTTGTAACCCCCACCATAATGTGCATCATAATGCACAAGTAATGGTGGATAATGGGGAGGTGAAGGGTCATTTCCACATCACCATGCCAAATGGCATTAGATGTGGTCCCCTTGCTTGTGTGGAATGCCATGTCACACCATGTGACATGCATCCATGCAAGCCATGCATCTTATGCATGCCATGCATCCCATGCATGTGAAAATCCATACGTATTGATTCTAAATCAATATAACAAGCAACGTAATTCCGAATCGTGTGTGACCCTGTAGGTATGATTTAATTGATCAATATTATATTGTTCCCAACAATTAATATTATCAAATAATCATTTAACATCCATAGACGACCTTATGACTTTATCGATTGCACACGCAGGATCGAAGGACATATCCCAACAATCTCCCACTTGGCCTTCAGAGCCAGTGTGCTGCCAACTTCCTGTTGTCACTTTATGTCTAAGTTTGAACTTGAGGCAAGACTCGAGTCATCCTCAATCGGTTCAAACCTTTCTTGGACTATGAGACAGACTGTAAAACCAGATTTATCACTATGATAATTATCTAGACGTGGCCACGTATTTTCCACAGTCTCGACTCTCCAAGTGGCCGGTAAGACATGTATCCCATTATAAAAAATGGAGGACAATCCCATCTTGTCAGTCCAAGCTCTCCCACTTGCTTCCTGATATACCCAATAACAAGTTTTATAACCTCCTTTTACGAAAGGCGTTTACTTGTATCAAAGTACACCATTTCACAATGGAATTACTCTGGACTACTCAGGTTAGAGGAAATTGCTCGACAGTCAATGAAATAGTATTATGACTCGAAATCTTAAATACTATTCCAGTCGGGTCTGTTCGATCTTTAGCTCCCAGCTAATATCTATGTAATTGTACTTGATGTCCCACATCACTTGCCCATGAAGCGGCGCTATAGTACACATTACAAACTAGTTCATTGTATTATCGGTTTGTCCGTACTCGATTATACGAACCAGGAACAACTATATGATTTAAGTATATCAGTTCAACCATTGGGACTTCATTATGCGGTAAGTCGACCTCATAACCCAATTGATATCACTTAATCATTTGGACAATTCATATAAATTAAACCATATTTATATGAAGAAACATGTATTATACATATGAGTGAATGTTTACCAAATCTCCAAAAGTATCTAATACAGTAATAGAAATCACAACCCATCTCTAAGATGTTTGATCTCTATTGCAGTTATGAAAGCCTCAAGCTTAAACTGCTGGAGAGGTTTAGAAAGCGGGTTTGCAACCTTACCAAAAGTTGCAACTTTATTATCTCGATGTCTCCACAAAACTATCTCCCAGATAATGTGGAACTTCCTGAGCACCAGTTTTAGACTTGTGGTGCTTCCTAGCTTATTGGCTTGCGCGATAACTCTACTATAAATAGAGAATTATCGGATGGGCTAAGCTAGTTACGCCACCTAGTTCATTCAAGAACTTTCAAATCTTAACTGCCAACATTACTGCATCCAATGCAATACTGTGCTCAGCATCTGTAGTTTAATCAGCTATATTGCATTGCATGGAACTATTCCAGCAAATTTCACCTCTAACCAGACAAAAGATATAACCAGATTAAAATCAGAAATTATCTTAGTCTGTTTTGAAGTTAGCAGCCAAACTGCTTGTTAATATCAACTCTTTTTGTCTTCCAAAGGCAACAAAATATTCTTTAGTCCATCTAAGGTACATAAGAATACTCTTGGCCGCAGTCTAATGCGTCTCACCTGGGTTTCCTTGAAACCGAATCGTCATGCTCAAAGCATACAATACGTCCAGTCGTGTACATATCATGGCGTACATTATAGACCCTATTGCCGAAGCATAAGGAATGTTTTACATCCTCTTTTGCTCATCAAGTACCGTAGGGCCTTGCATCTTGCTAAGTGATGTGCCATGACTTATTGGAATGAGACCCTTTCTGGCGTCTTTCATTCTGAACTTATCAAGCACCTTATCAATATAGGTCGCTTTACTAAGTCCAAACATCCTTTTCGATATGTTCCGACAGATCTTGAGCCCAATATGTACTGTGCTTCTCCAAGATCCTTTATTGAAAAACAATTTCCAAGCCATTCTTTAATAGAATTAAGCATAGAAACATTGTTTCCAATAAGGAGTATGTCATCGACATACAACACAATGTATACAACGTAACTCCCACTGTTCTTCTTGTAAAACAAGACTATTCCGAGTTCCTCTGAAATCCAAAACCCAGTATGGATTCATTGAACTGAAGATTGCTACTCCGATATGCTTTGCTTTATTCCATAAATGGAATTATAAGATTGCATAATTTCTCAGCCTTATTAGGATCGATAAAACTCTTTGGCTGTGTCAAAACACATTCTCTTCTAGAATCCAATTCAAGAAGTTAGTTTTAACATCCAATATTACCATAACTCATTATCAAGATGAGTAGCAATGGCTAAGATAATCTGAATGATTTAATCAAAGCAACTGGTGAAAGTTTTTCCACAATCCACCTCGTGAATAAAACTTTTACCATCAACCTTGCTTTGAAAACCCTAGGTTTTCCATCTGTCTGTTTAGATCTTTAAGATCTATTAGCATTCATTGGGTCTAACCCCGTGATCAAGTTCCAAACTTGATTATCAGATATTGATATCATCTCAGATTTCATGGCACCATGCCAATTTTCAGTAGCTGGACTCGTCAAAGCTTGGAATTAGGTCGAAGGTTCACCGCTTTCCAAAAGCATGAATTCATATCTCTCATTGGTAACAATATCTAAGTATTTGAATAATAGAGATAGATTTATTCCTTTCGGACCTACGAGGGCTGGTATGGCTTCCAAAACCATAAGAATACTCTCAACCTAGTCTTGAGTATTCATCATTGGTTGTTTCACTTGAACCTCGTTCAAGACAACCGAGCTCCCACTGAATTTCTAGGAAAGATAACTCTTTTCAAGAAAATCACTATCTCGAGCAACAAAATATTGTTCTCAGATAGATCGTAGAAGTTGTACCCTCGAGTTTCTTATGGATACCATAAAAAACTTTTATCCCATTTGAGTTCAAGCTCTATAGAGATAAATCTCGTCAGAGAAGCTTTTAGAACCTCAAATTTTGTTGAAAACAATTTAGGGACCCTCCCTTTCCATACCTAGTATGATGTCTTATCAACAGCTTTTGACAGCGTCCTATTCAGTGTATAAGTTGAAGTCAAGAATTGTGTGTTCCCAAAAGAGACCAGTAGTTCATTTAGACCTCTCATCGAATGGTCGAACTATATCTAATATAGTTTATTTTCTCTTTTCCGAAACATAACCTTCATGTGCTTGTGAACTGATAGGTTCCACATACATCAGTATGGATCATCCCTAATTAATCACTCACATGTTCTCCTTTCTCCAAGAAAGATGACATTGTTATCTTTGTCCATCAAACATCATTCACATGTATCAAATGACTCCAATTCAAATGATTCTAGAATGCCTTCTAAAAGAAGATTCGTTACATGTTTAGATTTTGATCTAATCAACAATGTTACAGTTATGTCTCAATGAGACTTATTCGATTTGGACTTTTGTCTTAATGTTATATATGATTTGTTGAGTTTAAAGTATACATAAATAATGTAATAATCGTACCAAAACAAAGAATAGTTCACAATTAAAATAGTTATCAAACTATTTAATTAGTGAAAAACTAATCCATCAGTATCCAATACTGAACCAATATTCATTGTTTATTGAAGGTACGAAATTACATAGTTATAATACTAAAACAAGGCCCTAAGGCAAAACAACATCATATGATCATACGGCTAATGCAGCGACCTTCGCTCCATTTCTCGCCCGTAGAACGACATCTCTACTCACCAAACTTATACTTCTATGTAGTTCCTCCACATACAAATGTGAGAACTACGTTTGGAATCCAATTCCCAAGAAGTAGAATTTGTGAAGTTTAATGTCTATAACATTAATACCTGAAGATGAAGCAACCCCGCTCTTCACATCTTCTTTGAACTTTGGGCAATTTCAATTATTCTCAATAATTGACTCTTATTCGAATTTCCCATTCAAAATTATCTCAATGTCAAAACGTGATAAATCGTAAGTGAAAAATCGAAGTTTTCTAACCAGCGATATTATCATGCAATTGAAGCCCTATCTCTCATAAAATATGAGGGAGCCAACCAGACAATCGATTCACGCCATCCAATGGCTCGAAAGTCTCTAATTTGTGTCATTGATGAACTTAAGTGTTTTGGATTAAATCACTCCCCGAGGTGTAAATAATCGTAACCTTATAATCCATCAAATGAAAGACAAATTAGGCATTTGTTTTGAAATTGAATAAAATATGAACTTTTATAAGTTTGCAAGTAGTGTCCAACACTTTTGCAGTAGACGCATTGAGATTCCCTAGGAACCCTAGTAGCCTTCTTGCCCATGCTCTTTTGAATACCCTATCCTATATCATAAGAATTTCCCTCTTAGGGTCCTTCTCTATCGCCGGCTCAGCAGCCTTGAGCATCCCGTGGAGCTCACGAAGCGATTTCTTCAAACCATTCATATGGAAAATTTAGCCTAAAGGCATTATAACCATCATGAGATTGAAGTATGAAATCGGTTGCCAAATTATCATCATAGGAAAAATCTAGGCGGTCACTTGAAACAAATAATCCAATCATTTGTTGCACATGTGATCCCATAGATTTCCATTTTTCCAGCCTAGCTGAAGCGATGACCCTGGTCACACCGAACCGCTCAATCATTGCATATTCTCCGAACATGATATTCAGTTGTTCAATGATATCTTAGGATGTGGTTATCTAACACATTTTCCTTGTCTTCGTATTTGAGGACCATCCTCAAATTACGTTGTGAATCAAGAAAATTTGTTCAATTTTTCATAATCAAGAATTGAACCAAACTTGAATTGAGTTGATATTTGACATGATAAACTATAAAAGAAAGATAACTAAAGTATGTAAACATCCACAAAGCGGTAAACAAATAAGGTTGTCTAACAAGCTACTTATTTATTCCATTTTGTTCAATCGATATCTAATATCGTTGTTCCCTTGAACAAAACGATTCCAAGACCCTCATCTTGCGAATACTTAAGCCGACTGAGTCCGCACTTAAGTATTTCAAGATAGGTAGACACACCCATGTCAATGATATCTAATATCACTCTCAGTCGATGAGAATCCCATTCTCATCTCATGTCTCGATAGCCACGCCTGCAGTGGATCTATCGATGAGAAAACCAAAGTCACGTGTAAGGGTCTAACCCTTACTCCCACTTATCCCAAGATAACAAGTAGTACCCCGCTGAGGCGGACCTACCAACTTATGATCGAGGGCTTCATGAGTGTGATGTTTTTGGACAAGACATTATACTCATTATTTTGGGAACTTGCATGCATAGGTGTTTATATGTAAGTTGAACATTTATAACATAAAACATCCTATAACTAGCAAAGCAAATAAATACGAAATCGAAAGGCCCCTAGAACCTCACAACTCTCAAACGAAAAGATTAAAATAACAACAAAAGCCTTGAACATCTTCTGGACTGGTCCTCGCCCTCCGTTTTAGTTCTGTGCCCTCCGATTTTGGTCAAATCTATTCCGTACCCATAAAACCACGAACAGCGCCCGCCGTTTCACAACCAGCGGTCGCTGAACACCACCGGCGGTCGCCGTTTCCAAAACGGCGCCCGCCGAAAGGTCCGGGAACAATCTGCCAAGAAAAAGGGCTTTCGGCGGTCGCCGTTTCCAAAACGGCGCCCGCCGAAACAAAACAGCGCCCGCTGGAGCTACAACGGCGCCCGCCGTTTGGCTCCAGCAGCCCGGTTTCGTCCGTATTGTTTCGTTTTGCTTCGTTTCTTCTCGTTTTCGCCAGAGAGCCGAGATCCTCCATCGAACCATGGACTAAGTCCATCGCTTACAAGTAGTACAATACAAATATAATAGAAAAACCTATCTATTACAAATGATTCCAAGGGACGCAGCCCTCAAAAGACTATGGCCAATCGAAACGTAAAAAACGACGAAATCATTCACCCGACCACTAACGGTGGCCGGCCTTACATCTAATCACATAATCACAATTAATCCAAAAATCCAATTATGTTGATTTAACCTTCGTGTCCAACACAAAAGTGTGCACGAGCCCTAGGCTCTGATACCAATTGAAGGTAACGGTATACCAATCCGATCGATATACCGTGTGTGCGGAAGCGTGTAAAGCAATAGATCTACTATGCCATGATCTTAGTGCACACTTAATGTGTATAAGAACACATATAAACATATATATATACACATCCAATATATATATATATATATATATAAGGTTCAACGATTACTTACTTATGGTGACGAAGTGATTCGTTGATGTCGTTGAGGTGGTGTTGAGTCGATTGAACCACCTCAAATGGATCAGCCTCTCGAAGCTCTCCTTGTGAATGACCTCGTCACTCCTCTTGTCTAGATCGCCCAGATGTTGAAGCCGCACAAATGGCCCGGCCTCTACGTGTTGCACACGAACCCGGAATTGAACTTGCTTGCTTGTTTTGAAGTGGTTCTCCAAGAACTCTCTTCTCTCTCTCTTTTGTGTATGATTTTCGTGGCTGATCAAAAGTGTTGTGAAAACACATGTTTTCATCACTATATTGATCACCATTAACCTCCCTTGTAACCCCCACCATAATGTGCATCATAATGCACAAGTAATGGTGGATAATGGGGAGGTGAAGGGTCATTTCCACATCACCATGCCAAATGGCATTAGATGTGGTCCCCTTGCTTGTGTGGAATGCCATGTCACACCATGTGACATGCATCCATGCAAGCCATGCATCTTATGCATGCCATGCATCCCATGCATGTGAAAATCCATACGTATTGATTCTAAATCAATATAACAAGCAACGTAATTCCGAATCGTGTGTGACCCTGTAGGTATGATTTAATTGATCAATATTATATTGTTCCCAACAATTAATATTATCAAATAATCATTTAACATCCATAGACGACCTTATGACTTTATCGATTGCACACGTAGGATCGAAGGACATATCCCAACAAAATATTGATACTTCCTTTTTATTTCAATTTATTAATATCTTAATAATCAAAACGTGATGTCTCGTAAGTGAAACTCGAGGTTTCTAACCAGCGATTCATCATGCGAGCGACCCTATCTCCCATAAATGGGGGAGCCGAGCAGACCATCGAATCATGTCATCATATGGCTCGATGTCTCTAATTTGTTTTAACAAAAACAAGTCTAGATGAATCACTCCCCGAGGTGCATTCATGTTCGACATTGAATTGTTAGTTGATAACAAATTAGGCATTGTTTCGATCTATTAGATAAAAATAAATATCTTAATAGAATCAACTAAGTCCCAATTAAACAACATTAAATCAATCAATTCAACAAACAGCATGTTTTAGGTGATTATATTCATAGACAATTAATCAATTTCAGAACCTACGCTCTGATATCACTGTTGGGGATCGTGCATGTATACGCAGCGGAAAACAAAAATTTGATGAAAAACTGTTTTTCATTAATTTAAACATTTTACATTATATAGTATTTTATTTATTGAAAATCATATTTTCAATATTACATGCATTAATTGATTTAATTCAAATCTATTAGAATAAATAATCCACTGATGAGCCATTTTATTTGCTCATCTTAGAGCACTTTTTATTCTTTTATTGAGTCCGTTTGAGTCTTTAGTGTGTCTGGGAGGGCACAATGGAGTTTTTGGGCAAAGTATGCAGGGTTGCAGGTAGTAGGTGGTGCATTGTGCGAAAGAGGCCAGAAAGTTGCCCACTTTGGGCAAACACGGGGATCCAAGGCAAAGTGACTTGAGCAGTTTGACCCAAGGAGGCAAAGTCGACACTATGGGCAAAGTGACTGGAGCTGTTTTATCAAAGGAGGCAAAGTCGACACTATGGGCAAAGTCACCACTATGGGCAAAGTCAAGACTTTGGGTGAAGACACACTTTGGTCAAACGGCGAGTATCGGGCATACAAGAGCAACAAAGTCCGAAAATTTGGGGATTCTGCCTTATCCCCCATCTCTATCCGGTCAGCTGATAAGGAAAGAATCCCTAAAGACAAGGAATTTCTTTGACCACCAGGAGTCCCAGCAAGAACAAACTCTGGACGGACTACGCCCACCAGGCCCATCAGCCCATTAATACAAATCTGATGCCCTAGAGACCGCACATATATAATCCCTGATCAGCAAAAGACACAAAACCAAGCACACCATATATAGGAGAGAGAGAGTGACGTAATCAACACCCAAAAATTCAGAAAAACGCCATTGATGGGCTGAAGAAGAAGGAGTCGAGTTCTCGCCGGTTATGGGCCTTCGGGCATAGCAGGGCGAATTCGTTTAAATTTCATGTTTTTATTTTCGTCAAATAATTTCTTTATGTTCTAGACATTCAGTACTTTAATTTAAGATTTAATTCCAGCATGTTTTGTTTTGTTTTTATTTTATTTATTTTTTATTTGATTATGCATAGCTAGTAATCTGCGTCTGGGCAAAGGCAGATCGAGGGGGATTTTGGGCTAAGTGAGACCGAGAGGCTGATGGGGCTAGAGTAGCCGGTTGGGGGTTTTTTCCCGAAGCAAAGTTGGTTGAGGAATATTTTCAGGGAATTTGGGCAAACTAGGACGGCCACTAGTGAACCTTTACAATCTGGGATACTGGTGATTGGGCAAACCGCATAGATGTACCTTGTAGTATTGTTGCGGGCATAGCACTAGAACTTGCTGGTGATTGCGGTCGTATGACTCGGAGTTCCGGGCATGCTATTGGCCTAGGGGGTCTGTCTAGAGGGTAATGTGGGTTTGGGCAAACTAGATTCATGTTTGGCCGCATAGGTTATCGAATTTTTCAGATCCAGGGGTTTAGGCATAACGTTAGCTTGCCTTCTCTTTACACAGTAAGGATAGATGAGGGGTGGGGCAACTGGGGGCGTGACGCAATAGGACCACTTTTGTCTAGTTAAAGCACCCTATAACCACTGACAAACCGCTGGTAGAAATCCTTAGTGCCTATGACCGGTAGTGTGCCCAGATGACCCTGAGAGACGTTGTATGCCCAGATGCTTGTTTTCCATTATTTAATTTTCGTTATTTTAGTTATCTGTTTAGTTTGGTCATAGTGAGTTTATATTTAATTGATTGAGTTTGGTAGCTTGATTAAAACCGCTGTGCCCACAACAACCAATCAAAACTTTTTTTAAAACGTGACAACCCTTGGGCTAGCCGAGATCACTTATTGCAATTGCCTCCTCGTGGGACCGACCCCACATACTTATCACTATCTACCTTGTAGTGTTAGGTGTTGGCTAAATTACAAATATCATTTTGACGCGGCGTTTGCTCCGCGTTAAGCATTCGCCGCCGTCAAAATTGGCGCCGTTGCCGGGGAGGCAATATTCCAGCAATAAATCTTCTGTTCTATTTGACTTGTTATTTTTTGTTTTTGCTCCAGCTTGACCGTACAGGGCAAGGAGAGCAGAACGAGAGGAGCAGGGCAAAGATCACGTGCAGTCCATAGAAGAGCAAGAGGGCAGTACCCTTTTGGCTAGAGAAGAGAGATGGGTGACCAGTACAACCGACCAGTAGTCCAGACCTTGAGGGAAATGATGTTCCCCACCGATTTGAGCTTCGGACCTCTGGGCATCACTTTGCCCAGAATCACTGCAGATTGGGAGATGAAGCAGAGTTTTATTCAGATCTTGCCCAGATTCAGCGATATGCCCTGGGAGGACCCTCAACGACATTTGTAAGATTTTGAGATGGCATGTGCTACTATACGTGCTATGGGCACACTGGCAGAATACATTCGACTGTTAGCATTTCCCTTCTCACTTGCTGATGGGGCAAGAGAATGGCTGTACAGTTTGCCCAGAGGCGAAATTACAACATGGCAAGAATTGCAGCATCAATTCTTGAAGAAGTACTTCCGAAGAAGTACTTCCCCATGTCTCGAATCTTGCAAATAAAGAAGAAAATCTACAACATCAAAATGAGCAACGAAGAATCATTCAATGATAATTGGGTTCGATTTAAAGAAATTCTAGCGCTATGCCCATACCATCAGATTCCAGATCATGAATTGGTCCAATACTTCGTATCCGGGCTAAGGGGACAAGAGAGAATGATAATTCATGCAGCATGTGGGGGTTCTATTCTGAATAAAAGTGCAAGTGAGGCGTTCAAAATATTTAAAGAGTTGGCTGAAGAATCCCGTGAAGATGAGTACGAATTGCCCAAACAAACAGTTGCTATGCCCATAGCAACTAACAAAAAAATCAATCAGCTTTGCAGCACCATTGAGAAATTCATGGAGCATATGGTCAAAGGACCACTCAAGGCAGTCGATAGATGTAGACTTAATAGGTTTGGGCAAGGCTGTTGGAATTCGATATCCCGGGTTATTTAAATTTGCGGAAACCAATAACCCGAACGAACCCTTTGCCGGAGATCACACGAACACCGACTCATCCGCCGGAGTCCGGCCTTTGGAGACCACGCACCCGAAGGCACGCGGCCCGCCCCCAGCCGAACCCCCGCGAGTACGGGGTTCACGCGATCGATGATCGCGTGCGATCATCATGATCGATGGGGCTGCCCAGCAGCCTCCGCGGCGAGTCCGGTGACTCGCCGCCGCATAGGAGGTCGGCCCGCCTCCAGCTGGGCCGTCGCGGGTCCCAGCCCGCTGCCGGCGATCGATCCTTGGATCGATCGCACCCCCGGCGTCCAGCCGGGGTTCGCTCCATGCGCGCACGCCGAAACCCTAGGCGGCGATCGCCGTGGTCCGGCGATCCTAGATCGCCACCACGCGTTCGTCGTCTAATCCGGGGTTCGAACTTTTGGATCTTTGTTCTTCGATAATTGATTCAATAAAACAAGAATTAAATAGCAATTATTTAATTCACCTTTCGATTCGTTGTGCGGAGAAACGAGATCTTATGATGACCTTGAGATCTTCCCACGTATTCCTTGCACTAGCCCGGACGTCGTGTGGGCGACGATCTACCGAACTCCATGGATCTCCCTCTCTACTTTCTCTCTCTAGAATTGTGATCTTCAAGTTATGAGAATAGAGAAGACCATGTAGTGCTTTTATAGGCTACGTAGGGGATCTTAAGGAGGTGGAATATTGGGCTTCCAATATTGAAGATTAAATTGAGCCCAATGCTCAAGTCCATTAATCCTTATCAATATTAATTAATTCTATTTTCCACTATATAAAATTAATTGCACTCCCAATATTAAACCATATTATATCAAATAATATTTCTCCGGTAGTATTATTTATTCCGTGTATTTAAGATATAAATATCCATGAATAAAATTAATTTATTGCTAATTAATTTATTCATCTCTTATATCCGAGACTAGTACCATTCAACCTTAATTATTATGCGGAATAAATCCACCTGCAGGGTTTACATAATAATTCCTTATGAACTCATCTCGGGGATATTATCAACCCTTACGGGATACACTTTCCCGTCAAGTATTCACGGCATGCCATATATAAAATATAGTGACCCAACTTAACCGGTAATTAACCCAATAATTAAATCGGTTAATTCCTTTGGTAAATCAAAGTCACTTATATTAAATATACACACCCGCAATAGTTTCGGGGATTAAGAATAAAATACACTGAGACTCGAATCGATTATCGCCGGCAATCCTAATCGATGAATCTCAACGATCCGCTCAATACACCAAGTGTACAAGTGTGATAAAATAATCAAGACAAATTATTTTCTCTCTCACACAACGACTATACCGATGGATTGGTCCGTGTCCATCTAGGTCGTGAGCAACTGTTCGATTAAATACGAGTAACCGATAGTATGATCTTCCGTGTGACGTCGCACACCATACTAACTACAACGTATAGAATCCAGGACTATAATTTGCATATATTTAATTATAAATAATTAAACGCAAATAATTGTTTATTTAAATAAATAGATTAGTGTCAATGGATCGTGAGTTTCCGTTGCTTAAATCTAGACATTAAGTACACAACTCCAACAATCTCCCACTTGTACTAAGGTCTAGTCATTTCCTCCAAACTCCCGACTCCCATACTCATCACGTGCTTAAGTTGTACTTCCAAGAAGTACTATGTGAATGAGCACTCTAGGTTGCCGCTCTGAAGTTATCTTGGTGACTACAGCGTCGTCTCCCTCGACGATGACTCGTATCAGGTGGTACTTGCACTGTGTTATCTTACACTTATGGACTTGTGATTTCTTACCATTTGCCATTGCACCGCTATACACATAGCCTTTGGCAAATTAAGAATCACCTCTAAGTCCCAGAGATTATCCCGGAGTTATACCAAAACTTCCGCTGCCTCTGAGGCCGCTATTTGGTTACCCATGGCAGAGTCCGAAAAGCATCGTGCTTATCACTCTTCCATGTTAAAACTCCTTTTCCTTCAATAGTGAAACACATAGCCTGATATCGACTTACACCGGTCCTCATTCGATTAGAAATCTAAGAGAATGTAATCCAAAGGAAAAACTCGTCTGCTTCGTAGTCTAGAACAGTACTTCGAAAGTACTTTTACAGCAGTCGAATATTCCTTTCCAGGATTACCTTGATATCCTCCCACTATGCTCACCGCATAGTCGATATCAGGTTCTCGTTTTTCAACATTGCATTTATTAAGCTTTCCACACTCAAAGTGTAGGAAACTGCTTTCATTGCTTCTATCTCCTTTTGTGTTCCAAAACACATATCCTTAGATAGATGCATTCCGTCTCTGAAAGGTAACGAACCTTTCTCGGAATCTTGCATGTTAAAACGAACCATAATCGTATAAGATATCTAGAGAAGTACAATGTTCTTTTCTTGAGATCCTTGATCTTAAGAACATGCTCTAACTTCTTCTTTATCTCATATATCGATTTTTCTAGACAACCATCATTTTATGTCTGACAACATCTTTACATTGTTGCCAATGATAAAATGTTATCTACATAAAACCTCCGAGAAACACCACCTTGTTTCCATCACGTTTCCCATACACACGATTCGTCAATGCCTTTTGATGAATCCATCAAATGGACTATCTCATCAATGCGCAAGTTCCACGAACTCTAGCTTTGTTACAATCCATAAATGGATCAACTAAGCTTGTACTCTAAATGATCTCGCCTCTTAACAATAATCCTTATTGTTCTCTAAGAAGGCACATTTAGATCTAGTATCGCCTCTATGTAGATCTAGGGATCGATTTCACGTATACTAGGTCCAGAGTCCGAAGACTCACCTAGTTTCATGAATATCTCCGGTTGTTAAACAACCTCCCACTACAACGGCATTCTGGTGTATAAACAGTAATAACAATAGGTGCAGTTAGTGGTGTACCGCTACTCGGTTTGGCTGGTTCTAAGCCTTAATCGTTTTCTCTCTTTTCAGAAGTATCATGTCATTTTGGGCTTGTGGTTCATCTAATAGTCTTCCTCTAAGAACCGAGCGTTAGAACTTATAACGTCCTTCTGGTTCATAGTACTATCGAACACACACCTTTTTGTTCTTCTAGGATATTCTACAACCACATTTGAATGTGCCGTTGTTTCCAAGATATATCAATAGAACATAGGTAGTTCCGTTTAACTCATGCTTTTACTATTTCTATAAGAGTTCCATTTCTTATTTCCGACACACCATTTCTACAGAGGACTGTATGGTGTTGTCACTTGGGATCCAATCCCAAGCTCTGATCAGTATGCCATGCATTCCTCAGACAGGTACTTGCCTCCGCGATTAAATCGCAGGCTACAAATGGATATACCTTGATGGTTCTCCACAATTGCTTAGTGTCAATTGACATGTCAAAACACTTGCTTTTGTGGCACATCAGGTATTCTAATCCATTTCTCGAGTAATCATCAAATGAAGTACTCGTACCTTATTGTCTGAGTAGACATAGGTCTGCATACATCAGAGTCAATCAATTCTTATACTTGTCCGGATCTTATATCTTATATCCATAAAGGATTGCTTAGTCGTATTATCTTCCAAATTAGATTCTTAGGTCGGAAGGTCCACTCCTTCAACTTAATTGATCTTACAATCAATTTTCGACCTTTGAACTTCTTATTTGAATAAATATGACTTAGCATAAGAATCCACAAGTATAAATGATTTAATAAAGAAATCTCTTATTAGTAAAACGAGTTATATAAAACGGTTCGTTGCATCGTGGTGGACTCAGGATTCATCATTTATATATTGCTAGCTAATGTACCAAAATAGATAATATCATTATTTCTTCTTATAACCATCAAATGATTAAAAGAAATAAAATATCCATTCATTAGAAATCCAGAACAAAGTTCTTTCTAATATGAAAGGTACATAAAAGCAATAACTCAAAATGAAATCCTATAAAATGTCCTCCACTGCAACAACTGCCTCCTTACAGCATTGCCCATGTAGACTACGATCTTTTCTTTTCTAAGTCGTCGGGTTTCCTGGAACCCTTGCATTTAGAATGCACATACCGCCAGTGGTTCCATATCTACACACCAGGTTCCGGTAGATAATACCACTGACTATGTATTACGACTAAAGAAATTTCGTACCTTCTTTGAGAGGATAATCAGACTTCCAGTACCCAGACTGTTTGCATCGAGAACTCTTGCCTCATGGCTTTCTCGTCCCATCTTGTGGTCTAAGCAACTTAGGACCACTAGGATTCTTTGCTTGCTTTTCCTTTCCCCCGATTTTGCCCTTAGGTTCGAAACCTTTGGCATTGGCTACAAGAGCTTGCGATTTCCGTCTCAACTCGTCTAAAATGTCAATCATCTCAAAAACGTGTTTAAGCGTTTCATCGAAAGACTGGCCTTTATGAGTATCCTCATTGCTTCTTGTCTAGCCGCCTATGTCAATAGGCTCGAGAGGACAAAGCTCACTGAGTACAACCTTGCACTCTTTAACAGTTTGGGCAATGTCTAGATCTCTATTCCAATCATTACATTTAGGGACCAGAGAGTTTAAAATCCTTAAGTATCACATAAAGTGGGTTCAAAGCCATATCCTAATCTATGAGCACATAACAAACAATCGATTTAATCTCCGATATTATCTCCCTCAAATAATATCATTAAACCACTAATCACATCTAAAATCCCATCAGATATGGCAAGCCACGATAGTGTGGACGTTTACCTATCCAAATGATTTAGCAATTAGATTTGCTTCGGTCGTACATCATCATTAGCGTTACTTCGATAGGAAGAATACTAAGAAGCGTACCTAAGTGTAAACCATTACTCAGTATCTAAGAAGATTGTTTGGGATACGCATATTCACCGCAAGCCACGATAGTGTGGACGTTTACGTTAACATACGCTCCTTTACTCCCTTCTATAATTGTCTACAACAATCGTTCCAAAATCCCATTCAATGTAGCAAGCCACGATAGTATGGACGTTTACTACACCAAAAGATTTTTACAATTGACTCCCAATTACTTGATCCATTCGATTTTGTAAATCAAGACGCGGAGAATCATAAGTGAAACTCGAAGTTTCTAACC
Source organism: Euphrasia confusa (assembly GCA_954870475.1). NCBI lineage: Eukaryota > Viridiplantae > Streptophyta > Magnoliopsida > Lamiales > Orobanchaceae > Euphrasia > Euphrasia confusa. The sequence continues at coordinate 22,103,539 of OX940966.1, forward strand.
AGTGATTCACCATGCGAACGACCCTATCTCTCATAGAATGAGGGAGCCGAGCAGACAATCGATCTAGTCATCAAATGACACGAAAGTCTCTAATTTGTGTCATCCACATGACCAAGTGGCTTTGGCTCCATTCCACTCCCCGGGGTGAGAATGAGTCGACTTGAAATCAGTTTCAGAAAGACAAATTAGGCATTGTATGATAAACTTAATCAATGTATCTTGTAAAAGGAATTACAAGAATTCTCCTCCAATGACTTGTCTATACGAACTTCAAAAGTCCATAAAAGTCACCAAGAGAACAGTAATGGAGACCATGGCAATGTTTCCATTCCCTCTCCCACTTAGCTTTTTACAATAAAGGGATACGCTATCTAATGCATAATTAAATACACATAAGCATAATAACAAACATACATTTCATGCAAGTACGTACACAAATAATCAAATAATTGCTCAAGTAAAATTATTTCTCGACTATTCGTACCTTGATGAATTCCAGCATGCTTGTCTTGAGTCTTCATTCTACGTCTTGAATACTTTGCCGAGCGACGGAAAAATTCTTTGATTCTCATATTTAATTTTACTCCAATTAAATAAAATCAATTCCATTGATTTCCATATTTAATTCTATTTTAAATAAAATCCAAGATTTTCCAATCCAAAATAAAATTTTGAATTAATCTAATGATTTTAAATAAAATACTTAAATTAAATAAAATCAATATTATTAAAAATCCATTGATTTCCATATTTAATTCTATTCTAAATAAAATCCAAGATTATCCAATCCAAAATAAATTTTGAATTAATCTAATGATTTTAAATAAAATACTTAAATTAAATAAAATCAATATTATTAAAATCTACTGATTTCCATATTTAATTCTATTCTAAATAAAATCCAAGATTATCCAATCCAAAATAAATTTTGAATTAATCTAATGATTTTAAATAAAATACTTAAATTAAATAAAATCAATATTTTAATAATTTCTCAATCCTATTTAAATTAGATCTCAAGAATCCTAATCAAAATCGAATTTTGATTCTTCTTAAGACTTCTAATCCAAGTAGGTATAGGATATCTAGAGAAATTAGGATTTTCTTTCCTAATTTAACTCTCCATCTAATTCCATTATTTAATTCCATAATTAAGAAATCTAATCCAAATAGAATTTGAATTAATTCCAAAATTAAATTAAATAAAATTAGAAAGATTAAATTATTTCCGGAAAGATCGGATTTACCGGGACGAACCGAAACAAGTTCCGGTCATCCCAATCGAACCAACATGCATTTGGTTGGTTCCATGCACATGTAAACATATGCACACCAACGTGCATGTCTAGGCCATGCATTCAATTAATTCCTAGAATTAATTCATACATGCATTATGTACATGAAGCCCACTTCGTCAAAAACGAGCCCATGCAATATTCGCAACGATGCGTAGCATCTTCCCAGCGCATGCATGCTTAGCGGCGGGAGCAGCTTGCAATCGAGATTCTTGTGCAGCTCGTCGATTTCCGGCACGACGTCTCATTGACGACCCATGCCATCGACATCGACACAGCAGCAGCCCGCACACGGAGACCGCCGAGCATGGAGCACCAGCAGCCCGTCCGAGCCGAAGCCGAAGCTGTTGGAGTTGTGTACTTAATGTCTAGATTTAAGGAACGGAAACTCACGATCCATTGCCATTAATCTATTTAACTAAATAAACAATTATTTGCGTTTAATTATTTATAATTAAATATATGCAAATTATAGTCCTGGATTCTATACGTTGTAGTTAGTATGGTGTGTCGGGCCCACACAGAAGATCATACTATCGGTTACCTGTATTTAATCGAACAGTTGCTCACGACCTAGATGGACACGGACCAATCCATCGGTATAGTCGTTGTATGAGGGAGAAAATAATCTGTCTTGATTATTTTATCATACTTGTACACTTGGTGTATTGAGCGGATCGTTGAGATTCATCGATTAGGATTGCCGGCGATAATCGATTCGAGTCTCAGTGTATTTTATTCTTAATCCCCGATATTATTGCGGGTGTGTATATTTAATATAAGTGACTTTGATTTACCAAAGGAATTAACCGATTTAATTATTGGGTTAATTACCGGTTAAGTTGGGTCACTATATTTTATATATGGCATGCCGTGAATGATTGACCGGAAAGTGTATCCCGGAAGGGTTGATAATATCCCCGAGATGAGTTCATAAGGAATTATTATGTAAACCCTGCAGGTGGACTTGATCCGCATAATAATTAAGGTTGAATGGTACTAGTCTCGGATATAAGAGATGAATAAATTAATTAGCAATAAATTAATTTTATTCATGTATATTTCTATCTTAAATACACGGAATAAATAATACTACCGGAGAAATATTATTTGATATAATATGGTTTAATATTGGGAGTGCAATTAATTTATATAGTGGAAAATAAATTAATTAATATTGATAAGGATTAATGGACTTGGGCAGTGGGCTCAATTTAATCATCAATATTGGAAGCCCAATATTTCACCTCCTTTAGATCCCCTACGTAGCCTATAAAAGCACTACATGGTCTTCTCTATTCTCATAACTTGAAGATCACAATTCTAGAGAGAGAAAGTAGAGAGGAGGATCCATGGAGTTCGGTAGATCGTCGCCCACACGACGTCCGGGCTAGTGCAAGGAATACGTGGGAAGATCTCAAGGTCATCATAAGATCTCGTTTCTCCGCACAACGAATCGAAAGGTGAATTAAATTTCCGCAATTTAATTCTAGTTTATTGATCAATTATCAAAAAACAAGATCCGAAGGATCGAACCCGGATTAGACGAGGGACCACGCGGTGGTGGCGAAGCCACCGGACCGCGTGGACCGCACGCCTAGGGTTCGGCGCGCGAAGGAGAACCCTCGGCCTCGGCCGAGGGGGCGATCGCTGGGAGCGATCGCCGGCGGTGACGGGCTGGTGCCGTCACCTCCCCACCGCGACGGTGGGGGCTCCTCGACGGCGGGCAGCAGGTCGCCGGACCTGCTGCTGGGGGCTGCCGGATGCAGCCCCATCGAACGCGATGTTCGATCGCGTGAACCCAGCTCGCGGGGGTTCGGGTGGGGGCGGATTGCGCGCCTTCGGGCGCGTGGTCTCCAAAGCCCGGACTTCGGCGGATGAGTCGACGTTCATGTGATCTCCGGCGAAGGGTTTGATCAGGTTATTGGTTTCCGCAAATTTAAATAACCCGGGATATCGAATTCCAACAATTGGTATCAGAGCGTACGGTTACGTTTTTCGTTAATTGTTTCGATAATCGATTATCGTTGTTTATAGCCATAGATTAATTTAATTTATTAAATTATTGTGCTATATATATTGTTCTACGTACTTGTTTTCTCTCTTGTGTGAATTGTGTTTGTCGGAAAAATTAATTATTAAAATCGAGGGTTTTTCGGAATAATCGAACCGGAGGAAATCGATTGCGACATACCTAGGCTCGAAGGGACTGTGCGGGCTGCTGGGCGTGATCTAGACGTAGCTGGGCATGCCGGCGTGTGCCACCAGTGGTGGTGGTTCGCCGGCAACCGGCGGCTGCGTTCGGTGGTTGCGTTGGCGGCATCGCGGACGGTTTCTTAATCGGGCGGGCTGCCGGGGAGGTGGCTGGAGGTATGGGCGGCGTGTGGGCTGCTGCTGGAGCGAAGTCGATGGCTAGACGTCGAGGACGTTGTCAGGCCGAGAGTCGGCTGCTCCGACAAAGCTCCACGCACCGTCGATCGATGTGGCTGTTTCGGCTGCTCTCGGAGCAGCGGCGATGTGGCTGGTCGCACCAGCGGCTGGGATGATGGCGGATATCGACGGCTTGATTCACCAAGGGTGGTGGTCGCCGGATGTCGATGGCCTCCCGCGGGCTGCTGTCCGCTGAATGAATTTTATTCATTCTAGATGTGCATGGGTGCGACATGTTTTTTAAATTCATGGTGTTGTACATGTGCATGGCTAAGAGCACATTGGTGTGTATGGCTGGGAATGTGATGTACATGGTTCGATTGGGCACGAACCTAGATGATTCGAGCGGGTCTCGTTTTTGGTTCGTCCCGGTAAATCCGATCTTTCCGGAAATAATTTAATCTTTCTAATTTTTATTTAATTTAATTTTGGAATTAATTCAAATTCTATTTGGATTAGATTTCTTAATTATGGAATTAAATAATGGAATTAGATGGAGAGTTAAATTAGGAAAGAAAATCCTAGTTTCTCTAGATATCCTATACCTACTTGGATTAGAAGTCTTAAGAAGAATCAAAATTCGATTTTGATTAGGATTCTTGAGATCTAATCTAAATAGGATTGAGAAATTATTAAAATATTGATTTTATTTAATTTAAGTATTTTATTTAAAATCATTAGATTAATTCAAAATTTATTTTGGATTGGAAAATCTTGGATTTTATTTAGAATAGAATTAAATATGGAAATCAATGGATTTTAATAAAATTGATTTTATTTAATTATTTTATTTAAAATCATTAGATTAATTCAAAATTTATTTTGAATTGGAAAATCTTGGATTTTATTTAAAATAGAATTAAATATGGAAATCAATGGATTTTAATAAAATTGATTTTATTTAATTATTTTATTTAAAATCATTAGATTAATTCAAAATTTATTTTGAATTGAAAAATCTTGGATTTTATTTAAAATAGAATTAAATATGGAAATCAATGGAATTGATTTTATTTAATTGGAGTAAAATTAAATATGAGAATCAAAGAATTTTTCCGTCGCTCGGCAAAGTATTCAAGACGTAGAATGAAGACTCAAGGCAAGCATGCTGGAATTCATCAAGGTACGAATAGTCGAGAAATAATTTTGCTTGAGTAATTATTTGATTATTTGTGAACGTACTTGCATGAATTGTATGTTTGTTATTATGCTTATGTGTATTTAATTATGCATTAGATAGCGTATCCCTTTGTTATAAAAAGCTAAGTGGGAGAGGGTATGGAAACATATCCATGGTCTCCATTGCTGTTCTCTTGGTGACTTTTATGAACTTTCGAAGTTCATATAGATAAGCGATTTGAGGAGAATTCTTGTAATTCCTCTTACGAGAAACATTGATTAAGTTTATCAAACAATGCCTAATTTGTCTTTCCAAAGCTGATTTCAAGTCGACTCATTCTCACCCCGGGGAGTGGAATGGAGCCAGAGCCACTTGGTCATGTAGAGGACACAAATTAGAGACTTCCGTGCCATTCTTTGATAGATGGGTCGCTTGTCTGCTCGGCTCCCTCATTCTATGAGAGATAGGGTCGTTCGCATGGTGAATCACTGGTTAGAAACTTCGAGTTTCACTTATGATTCTCCGCGTCTTGATTTACAAGATCGAATGGATCAAGAAATTGGGAGTCAATTATAAAGATCTCTTAGTGCAGTAAACGTCCACACAACGTGGCTTGCTGTACTGACGGATTTTGGATTAATTGATGTAGACAGTTGTAAGAAATTGTGAAGAGTTGTGAAGTTATCATAAACGTCCACACAACGTGGCTTGCGGTGATGTAGCAATTCCAAACGATTTGCTTTGGTGCTGAGTAATGGTTTACACTTAGATACGCCTTATAGTATTCCTCCCACCGAGGTTCCGCTATAAGCGATGTATGACCGAAGGAAATCTAATTGCTAAATCATTTGGATAGGTAAACGTCCACACGAACGTGGCTTGCCATATCTGATGGGATTTTAGAGGTGATTAGTGGTTTAATGATATTATTTAAGGGAGATAATATCGGAGATTAAATCGATTGTTTGTTGTTATATGTGCTCATAGATTAGGAAATGGCCTTGAACCCACTTTATGTGATACGTAAGGATTTTAACTCATTGGTCCCTAAATGTAATGATTGGAATAGAGATCTAGACATTACCCAAACTGTTAAAGAGTACTAGTTAGTGCTCAGTGATCTTTGTCCTCCCGAGCCTATTGACATAGGCGACTAGACAAGAGGCGATGTGGATACTCATAAAGGGCAGTCGCTTCGAGGAAACGCTTAAACACGTTTTTGAGATGATTGACCTTTTAGACGAGTTGAGACGGAGATCGCAAGCTCTTGTAGCCAATGCCAAAGGTTTCGAACCTAAAGGCAAACGGGGAAAATAAAAGCAAAGAAACCCAGTGGTTCTTTTTGGACCACGAGATGGGACGAGAAAGCCATGAGGCAAGAGTTCTCGATGCAAACAGTCTGGGTACTGGAAGTCTGATTATCCTCTCAAAGAAAGTACGAAATTTTCTTTAGTCGTAAAAACATAGTCAGTGGTATTATCTACCGGAACCTGGTGTGTAGATATGGAACCACTGACGGTATGTGCATTCTAAATGCAAGGGTTCCAGGAAACCCGACGACTTAGAAAAGAAAAGATCGTAGTCTACATGGGCAATGCTGTAAGGAGGCAGCTGTTGCAGTGGAGGACATTTTATAAGATTTCATTTTGAGTTATTGCTTTTATGAACCTTTCATATTAGAAAGAACTTTGTTCTGGATTTCTAATAAATGGATATTTTATTTCTTTTAATCATTTGATGGTTATAAGAAGAAATAATGATGTTATCTATTTTGGTACATTAGCTAGCAATATATAAATGATGAATCCTGAGTCCACCACGATGCAACGAACCGTTTTATATAACTCGTTTTACTAATAAGAGATTTCTTTGTTAAATCAATTTTACTTGTGGATTCTTATGCTAAGTCATATTTATTCAAATAAGAAGTTCAAAGGTCGAAAATTGATTGTAAGATCAATTAAGTTGAAGGAGTGGACCTTCCGACCTAAGAATCTTATTTGGAAGATAACATGACTAAGCAATCCTTTATGGATATAAGATATAAGATCCGGACAAGTATTAGAATTGATTGACTCTGATGTATGCAGACCTATGTCTACTCAGACAATAAGGTACGAGTACTTCATTTGATGATTACTCGAGAAATGGATTAGAATACCTGATGTGCCACAAAAGCAAGTGTTTTGACAAGTCAATAGACACTAAGCAATTGTGGAGAACCATCAAGGTATATCCATTTGTAGCCTGCGATTTGATCGCAGAGGCAAGTACCTGTCTGAGGAATGTATGACATACTAATCAGAGATTGGGATTGGATCCCAAGAGACTACACCATACAGTCCTCTGTAGGATTGGTGTGTCGGAAATAAGAAATGGAACTCTTATAGAAATAGTAAAAGCATGAGTTAAACGGAACTACCTATGTTCTATGGATATGTCTTGGAAACAACGGCACATTCAAATGTGGTTGTAGAATATCCTAGAAGAACAAAAGGTGTGTGTTCGATAGTACTATGAACCAGAAGGACGTTATAAGTTCTAACGCCCGGTTCTTAGAGGAAGACTATTAGATGAACCACAAGCCCAAAATGACATGATACTTCTGATAAGAGAGAAAACGATTAAGACTTAGAACCAGCCGAACCGAGTAGCGGTACACCACTAACTGCACCTACTGTTATTACTGTTTATACACCAGAACGCCGTTGTAGTGGGAGGTTGTATAACAACCGGAGATATTCATGAAACTAAGAGAGTTTCGAACTCTGGACCTAGTATACATGAAATCAATCCCTGGATCTACATAGAGGCGGTACTAGATCTAAATGTGCCTTCTTGGAGAACAATAAGGATTATTGTTAAGAGGCGAGATCATTTAGAGTACAAGCTTAGTTGATCCATTGATGGATTGAAACGAAGCTTGAGTTCGTGAAACTTGTGCATTGATGAGATAGTCCATTTGATGGATTCATCAAAAGGCATTGACGAATCGTGTGTATGGGAAACGTGATGTAAACAAGGTGGTGTTTCTCGGAGGTTTTATGTAGATAACATTTTATCATTGGTAACAATGTAAAGATGTTGTCAGACATAAAATGATGGTTGTCTAGAAAAATCGATATATGAGATAAAGAAGAAGTTAGAGCATGTTCTTAAGATCTAGGATCTCAAGAAAAGAACATTGTACTTCTATAGATATCTTATACGATTATGGTTCGTTTTAACATGCAAGATTCCGAGAAAGGTTCGTTACCTTTCAGAGACGGAATGCATCTATCTAAGGTATGTGTTTTAGAACACATAAAGGTGATAGAAGCAGTGAAAGCAGTTTCCTACACTTTGAGTGTGGAAAGCTTAATAAATGCATTGTTGAAAACAAGAACCTGATATCGGCTATGCGGTTAGCATAGTGGGAGGATATCAAGGTAATCCTGGAAAGGAATATTCGACTGCCGTAAAAGTACTTTCTAAGTACTGTTCTAGACTACGAAGCAGACGAGTTTTTCCTTTGGATTACATTCTCTTAGATTTCTAATCGAATGAGGACCGGTGTAAGTCGATCAGGCTATGTGTTTCACTATTAAAGGAGAAGGAGTTTTAACATGGAAGAGTGATAAGCACGATGCTTTTCGGACTCTGCCATGGGTAACCAAATAACGGCTTCAGAGGCAGCGGAAGTTTTGGTATAACTCCGGGATAATCTCTGGGACTTAGATGTGATTCTTAATTTGCGAAAGGCTATGTAAATAGCGGTGCGATGGCAAATGGTAAGAAATCACAAGTCCATAAGTGTAAGATAACACATAGTGCAAGTACCACCTTATACGAGTCATCGTCGAGGGAGACGACGCTGTAGTCACCAAGATAACTTCAGAGCGGCAACCTAGAGTGCTCATTCACATAGTACTTCTTGGAAGTACAACTTAAGCACGTGATGAGTATGGGAGTCGGGAGTTTGGAGGAAATGACTAGACCTTAGTACAAGTGGGAGATTGTTGGAGTTGTGTACTTAATGTCTAGATTTAAGGAACGGAAACTCACGATCCATTGCCATTAATCTATTTAACTAAATAAACAATTATTTGCGTTTAATTATTTATAATTAAATATATGCAAATTATAGTCCTGGATTCTATACGTTGTAGTTAGTATGGTGTGTCGGGCCCACACAGAAGATCATACTATCGGTTACTCGTATTTAATCGAACAGTTGCTCACGACCTAGATGGACACGGACCAATCCATCGGTATAGTCGTTGTATGAGGGAGAAAATAATCTGTCTTGATTATTTTATCATACTTGTACACTTGGTGTATTGAGCGGATCGTTGAGATTCATCGATTAGGATTGCCGGCGATAATCGATTCGAGTCTCAGTGTATTATATTCTTAATCCCCGATATTATTGCGGGTGTGTATATTTAATATAAGTGACTTTGATTTACCAAAGGAATTAACCGATTTAGTTATTGGGTTAATTACCGGTTAAGTTGGGTCACTATATTTTATATATGACATGCCGTGAATACTTGACGGGAAAGTGTATCCCGGAAGGGTTGATAATATCCCCGAGATGAGTTCATAAGGAATTATTATGTAAACCCTGCAGGTGGATTGAATCCGCATAATAATTAAGGTTGAATGGTACTAGTCTCGGATATAAGAGATGAATAAATTAATTAGCAATAAATTAATTTTATTCATGGATATTTATATCTTAAATACACGGAATAAATAATACTACCGGAGAAATATTATTTGATATAATATGGTTTAATATTGGGAGTGCAATTAATTTTATATAGTGGAAAATAGAATTAATTAATAATAGTAAGGATTAATAGATTTGGGCTTGGGCTCAATTTAATCACTATTATTGGAAGCCCAATATTCCACCTCCTTAAGATCCCCTACGTAGCCTATAAAAGCACTACATGGTCTTCACAATTAGACAAGACAAGATAATCATACTTGATTAGTCTAGAGAGTTCGTGAAGGAGATCCATGGAGTTCGGTAGATCTTCGCCCACACGACGTCCGGGCTAGTGCAAGGAATACGTCGGAAGATCTCAAGGTCATCGATTGATCTCGTTTCTCCGAACAACGAATCGAAGGTAAAATCGTAAACACCCTTTATGATTTTAATCGATTATTATTGAAAATACCGTAGAACCAAGATCCGAGGACGAACCCCGGACGAGGATCGAACCGGGCGGTGGTGGACGAACCACCGGACCGCCGGCGGTTCAAGGATCCCCGTGGGGATCGAACCAAACACGCCCCGGCTGAACCGGGGGCGTGCGCATCGAAGGACCCCAGCCCACGGCTGGGGGTGCGATCGAACCAAGGGTTCGATCGCTGGGGTGGCGGGCTGGCGCCGCCGCGGCTCGTGGGACGAGCCGCCCCCTCCTGTGCGAACGGCGAGTCGCCGGACTCGCCGTAGGGTTGCTGTGATGCAACCCAGCGATCGCAAGATGCGATCGCATGAAACCCTAGCCGCGAGGGCTCGGCTAGGCGCGCGTGCATGGCTTCGGCCATGTCGTGCGTTCGGTCTTGCTCCGGCGCGTGCGATGGTGTTCATGTGATCTCCGGCGAAAGGTTTTTCGATTGGATTGTCGGTTCCGCAATTTAGACAATCCGGATATTCGAAGGATTTTGGTCGGAATTAATTAGATAATTATTTTTAATTAATTTATTAATTCCGGGATATCGAATTCCAACAGGAGCCACTCTGGAAAACGCTACGTACTTGTCGTAGTAGATGGTTTCTCAAGATATACTTGGGTACGCTTTCTCCAAGACAAGAGTGAGACATTTGACGAGGTGTCCAAGCTCATTAGGTGGATAAAGACCAACCATGAAGCCTCAGTAAAGAGAATTAGAAGTGACCATGGCACCGAGTTTGAAAACCAACGGCTTTCTCGATTTTGTGATACGCATGGCATTGCCCAAGAGTTTTCTGCCCCCATAACACCACAACAAAACGGCGTGGCTGAAAGGAAGAACTGAACCCTCAAAGAAATGGCATGCACAATGCTGATCGTCAAGGGCCTAAGCAAGCAATTTTGGGCAGAAGCATTCAATGCCGCATGCCATATCCTGAACCGCATCAGCATACGTTCAGGAACAACAAAAACGGCCTATGAGATTTTGAACAATAGGAAGCCTAATTTGAAATACTTTCATGTGTTTGGCTCTGTCTGTTATGTGTTGAATGATAGGGAACCTAGATCTAAACTTGATCCAAAGTCACTTAAAGGATTATTTGTTGGATACTCTAGGAATAGTCATGCCTATCGTATTTTTATCATACAAACTAGAACCATCATTGAATCTGTTAATGTTGATTTTGATGATCTTAGTCGACTCAGGAAACCCAAAAAAGAAGATTTACAAGGTTTGCTCGAGCCTGCCGCAGTAGCAGAAATTGAAGGCAGTTTCACACCTACGCAGACTACTGCCGCACCTACTGGCTCGAATGATGATGCCCAACCTTCTACAGCGTCTCCTGAGCAATCAAACGATGAAAGCACCCCACAACAATCAGATTCATCAGATGTTGAAGAGACGTCAAACCAACGACGAAGGGATCCCCCAAGGCATGTTATCCGAAACCACCCTTCGAGTCAATTGTTGGCCACACGCATGAGAGCTCGTCCGTACATCAACTACCTCAACATGACCAAGAATGTAAGCATGTCTGCCACATGCATTGAGATAGGCATTGTCTCGTATCTCTCCACGGTAGAACCGAAAAATGTCAAAGAAGCATTGGCCGATGAATTTTGGATCATGGCAATGCAAGAAGAGATGAACGAGTTTGAAAGAAACAAAGTTTGGAAGCTCATTCCTCGTCCCAAAAACAAGAATGTAATCGGGACAAAGTGGATTTTCAAGAACAAATCAAATGAGCATGGGCAGGTTGTGCGCAACAAGGCAAGACTCGTGGCACAAGGCTACACCCAAATTGAAGGCATCGATTTCGATGAGACCTTTGCCCCCGTAGCACGCATGGAGTCCATACGTTTGCTTATTGCTATTGCATGCCACCTCAACATCACCTTACATCAAATGGACGTGAAGGCAGCCTTTCTCAACGGCATACTTGAAGAGGAGGCATACTGACGAGCGCGAATACTTGTCGTTTGAGCAAACGCGCTGCCAAAATAAAATTTGTAATTAGCCAGTACTCCTATCACTACCAAAAGGGTAGATAGTGGTAAGTATGTGGGGTCGGTCCCACGAGGAGGCAATTGCAGTAGGTGATCTCGGCTAGCCCAAGGGTTGTCACGTTTTAAAAAAGGTTTTGATTGGTTGCTGTGGGCACAGCGGTTTTAATCAAGCTACCAAACTCAAACAATTAAATATAAACTCACTATGACTAAACTGAACAGACAGAAAATATACTAAACACTATGACCAAACTGAACAGATAACTAAAATAACGAAAATTAAATAATGGAAAACAAGCATCTGGGCATACAACGTCTCTCAGGGTCATCTGGGCAAACTACCGGTCATCGGCACTAAGGATATCTACCAGCGGTTTGTCAGCAGTTATAGGGTGCAAAAACAAAAGTGGTCCTATTGCGTCACGCCCAGCAATTGCCCCACCCCTTATCTATCCTTACTGTGTAAAGAGAAGGCAAGCTAACACTATGCCTAAACCCCTGGATCTGAACAATTCGATAACCTATGCGACCAAACATGGATCTAGTTTGCCCAAACCCGCATTACCCTCTAGACAGACCCGCTCGGCCAATAGCATGCTCGAAACATACGACCGCATCTCCTGCAAGTTTTAGTGCTATGCCCGCAACAATACTACAAGGTACATCTATGCGGTTTGCCAATCACCAGTATCCCAGTTTGTAAAGGTTCACTAGTGGTCGTCCTATTTTGCCCAAACTCCCCAGAAATAAACCTCAACCAACTTTGCCTCGGGAACAAACGCCCAACCGGCTACTCTAGCCCCATCAGCCTCTCGGTCTCACTTAGCCCAAAATCCCCCTCGATCTGCCTTTGCCCAGACACAGATTACTAGCTATGCATAATCAAATCGAAAATAAATAAAATAAAAACAGAATAAAACATGCTGAAATTGAATCTTGAATTAAAGTACTGAATGTCTAGAACATAAATAAATTAATTGACGAAATTAAAAACATTAAATCGAAACGTATTCGCCCTGCTATGCCCGAAGGCCCATAACCGGCGAGAACTCGACTCCTTCTTCTTCAGCCCATCAATGGCGTTTTTTTGAATTTTTGGGTGTTGATTTCGTCCCTCTCTCTCTCTCTGGTGTGCTCCCGTGTTTTTTTTAGGGTTTTTCTTGCTGGGATTCGATGTCCCGGGCTATCAAAATTGCGGAACTGATAACCCGATCAAAAACCCTCGATCACCGAAGATTGGATCCCCGACTCATCCGCAGGAGTCCGACCTTTGGAGACTACGCGCCCGAAGACACGCAGCCCGCCCCCAGCCGATTTTCTCCCACGAGTCGGATCCACGAACGCGAACCACCTCACGAGCCGGGGCCCGACCGAACGCCATCGAGACCCGAAGGCCCCGTGTGCCCAGCCGAACCCCCACGAGAGGTTCGCGATCATCTACGGACGATCGCTGGGATCGCTACGAGCGATCCCTGGGGCTGCTCGTAGCAGCCCCACAGCGAGTCGTGGACTCGCTGCTCGCATGGGGTCAGCCCCGTGCGCATCCGCTACGGGAACACCCGTAGCGCGCACGAGGCAGCTGCGGGTCATCCCCGCAGCGACCCGCGATCGAGCTCACGGGCTCGATCGCCCCTCGGCTCCAGCCGAGGGCTTCGCGGTCCACGCGCCTCCGACGACGGCGGCTGGGGATCCGCCGTGGCACCAGCCCACGGCATCCCCGGCGATCGACCGAAGTCGATCGCACGCCCCGGCGTCCAGCCGGGGCTCGTCCCTCGTCGCGCGGTGGGGCGGTCCGAACCCTAGGGTTCGACCGCCTCCTTCGATCCTCGCCGGGGATCTCGAATCCCCGTCCCCGAGGTTCGTCGTTTTCCCGGATCGCGTATTCATGTATATATCACAATTAATACGCACATATAATCAAAGAAGGGGGTTCTCGATTATTACCTCGAATCGTTGTACGGAGAAACGAATTCGGTTGACGACCTTGCGATCTTCCCGCGTATTCCTTGCACTTCCGTTCGAACGTCGGGTGGGCGACGAGCTATCGAACTCTATGGATCTTCCTCACTCTCCAAGACTTTTTAGTTGGCGTAACTTAGGTTGTGAAAAGTGAAGACCATGTAGTGCTTATATAGGCTACGAAGGGGATCATAAGGAGAATAAATATTGGGCTTCAATATTGAAAATTAAATTGGGTCCAACCCAAATCTATTAATTCTTATCAATATTAATTTTATTTATTTTCCACTATATAAATAAAATTGCACTCCCAATATTATTCCATATTATATCAAATAATATTTCTCCGATTAGTATTATTTATTCCGTGTATTTAAGATTTAAATATCCATGAATAAATTTATTTATTGCTCAATAAATAATATTCATATCTTATATCCGAGACTAGTACCATTCAACCTTTATTATTGTGCGGAACGAATCCACTCATGAGGTTTACACAATAATTCCTTATGAACTCATCTCGGGGATATTATCAACCCTTCCGGGATACACTTTCCCGTCAAGTATTCACGGCATGTCGTATATAAAATATAGCGACCCAACTTTACCGGTAATTAACCCAATAATTAAATCGGTTAATTCCTTTGGAAAATCAAAGCCTCTAATATTAAATATACACACCCGCAATAGTATCGGGGATTAAGAATAAAATACTCCGAGATTTAAATTGATTATCCAAGGCAATCCTAATCAATAAATCTCAAGCTGATCCGCCCAATACACCAAGTGTACAAGTGTGATAAAATAATTAAGATAAATTATTTTCTCTCTCACACAACGACTATACCGATGGATTAGTTCGTGTCCATCTAGGTCGTGAGCAACTGTTCGATTAAATACGAGTAACCGATAGTATGATCTTCTGTGCGCCCATGCAGCACCATACTAACTACAACGTATAAAATCCAGAACCATGATTTGCATATATTTAATTATAAATAATTAAATGCAAATAATTGTTTATTAATTAAATAGATTAAATGCTATGATCGGGAGTTTACCGTTACTTAAATCTAGACATTAAGTACACAACTCCAACAATCTCCCACTTGTACTAAGGTCTAGTCATTTTCTCCAAACTCCCGGTTCCCATACTCATCACGTGCTTAAGGTGTACTTCCGAGTACTATGTGAGTGAGCACTCTAGGTTGCCGCTCTGAAGTTATCTTGGTGACTACTACGTCGTCTCCCTCGACGATGATTCGTATCAGGTGGTACTTGCTCTCTGTGTTATCATCACTTTTCGAACTTATGACTTCTTCCAGTTCTCCATGCACCGCTATGTACATAGCCTTTGGTGAACCAAGAATCATATCCAAGTTCAGAGGTCATTCCGGAACCTAACCAAAACTTCCGCTGCCTCTGAGGCTGCTATTCGGTTTATGATAGAGTCCGAGAAGCATCATGCTTATAACTCTTTCATCCTTAGGTTCCACCTCTTCTAAAAGTGAACACATAGCCTGATATCGACTTACACTGGTCCTTCTCTGATTTTTGGATCTGAGAATCTGTAATCTAAGAAGATTTCGTCTTGCTCAAGCCAGTACTATGAAAGTACTCTTGCAGCATTCGAACATCCCTTATCCAGATTACTTTGATATCCTCCCACTACGCAAACCGCATAGTTGATATCAGGTTCTTGTTTTACGACATTGCATCTATAAAGCTTTCCATACTTGAAGTATAGGAAACTGCTTTGTCCTCATCTATCTCGTTCATATGTTCGAACACATATCCTTTAGATAGATGTATATTTTGTCTCTGAAAGGCAATAACCTTTCTCAGAATTGTGCATGTTTAAAACAAACCATAATCGTATAAGATATCTTAAGAGAAGTACAAATGTCCTTATCGAGAGATCGAAAGATTTCTAAGAACATGATCCAACTTCATCTTAATCTTATACCTCGATTCATTTAGACAACCTCTATTTTATGTCTGACAACATTTTCACATTGTCGCCAATGACAAAGTGTTATCTACACAAAATTCCGAGAAACACCACCTTTGTTTCCATTACGTCTCTAACACACCTTCTTCGCATATTCCTACGCAGACCTAGGGATCGATTTCATGTATACTGGATCCAGAGTTCAAAACTCTTCCAGTCTTATGAACATCTCTGGTTGCTTAACAACCTCCCACTGCAATGGCGTTCCGGTGTATAACAGTAACAACATTAGGTGCAGTTAGTGGTGTACTACTACTCGGTCAGGCTGGTTCTCAGTCTTTCCCTTTCCTCATTTTAAAGTACTTTGTCAATTAGGGCATTGTAGTTCATCTAATAGTTTTTCCTCTATGAACCGGGCGAGAACACCTTTCTGGTTCGTAGTACTATTGAACATACAATTACTTGTTCTTCTAGGATATTCTACAACCACATAGAATGTGCCGTTGTGTCCAGAAATATCCATAGAACATAGGTAGTTCCGAACAAACTTGTCTTTTTACTATTAGAATTCCATTTCTTATTCTTGACACACCATGTCTACACTTCAGTGTATGGTGTAGTCGTTTGAGATTTAATCTCAATCCTTGATCTATGCTATGTGTTATTTAGATAGGTGATAGCCTCCGCGAACAAGTCGCAGGCTTCTGATGGATATACTTTGAAGGTTCCCCATAATGGCTTTGTGTTGAAAACACTCCGCTTTTATGGCACAACAAGTAATCTAATCCATCTTCGAGTATTCTTGAAGGAATAACTCGTACCTTCTCTAATTACACATACCGCATTAATCATCAATCATTTTCTATACTTGTCCGAATTCCATCCTTTATCCAGAAAGGTTAACTTAGTCGTATCATCTTTCAAGATTGATTCTTAGGTCGGGAGGTCCATTCCTCCAACTATAATTGATCAAATCAATTTCGACCTTTTGAATCCCTTTTGAATAGATACTACCAAGTTCAAGAATTCACAAGTATAATGATTGATAAGAGAAATACATCTAATAAGTAAAACAAGTTATACATAACGGTTTGTTGCATCGTGGTAGACTAAGGATTCATCATTCACATATTGCTATCTAATGTACCATAATAGATATCACCATTATTTCTTATCCAAACCATCAAATGATTAAAGAAATAAAATATCCATTAATAATAAAGAAAAACCAGAACGAAGTTCTTTTTCAAAATAAAGGGGTACATAAGCAATAACTGAAATGAAAACTTAAAACAGATAAAAGTCTTCCACTGCAACCGCTGCTACCCCAACAGCTTCGCCCATGTAGACTCGAACTCTTCTTCTCTAAGTCGCCGGGTTTTCTGGAACCCCTGCATTTAATGCACATACCGTCAGTGGTTCCATATCTACACACCAGAATTCTGGTAGATAATACCGCTGACTATGTTTTTACGACTAAAGAAAATTCGTACCTCTGAGAGGACATTCAGACTTCCAGTGTCCAGACTTGTTGGATCGGAAGCACTTGCCCTTTGGCTTACTAGCCCCCACTCGTGGTCCACTCATCTTGGCACCACTGGGTTTCATGGCTTGCTTCGTTTTCTTGCCCCTACCTCCACCAGGCTTAAAGCCTTTGGACTTGGTAGCTACAAGCGCTTGAGACTTGCCCTTCTTGTAGATCCCCTCTGCCGCCTTTAGTTCAGTCAGGAGTTGCGCAAGAGTATAAGATAGTTTACCCATATTATAGCTCATACGAAACTGCTCAAAACTAGGGGCCAGAGACTGGAGTATGATGTCGACTTGCGTCTCAGCATCAATAGAAGCTCCTAGGACCTCAAGTTCATTCAACAAACTCATCATCTTAAGAACGTGCTCCCCTACGGGCGTTCCTTCAGATTGAGTAGTCGACATGAGGACTCTCATGGCTTCTTGCCTTGCCGCACGATCTTGCTCCCCAAACATCTCCTTGAGGTTAAACATCATATCATAGGCAGTGTCCATCGACTCATGTTGGGTTTGGAGTACATTTGACATGGAAGCCAAAATATAACACCTAGCCATCTCATCAGCCTTTTTCCACTTCCGATATGTTAGTTTTTCCTCATCAGTTGAGGCAGCCGTGAGCTCAGCAGGGCACACTTCATGGAGTACAAACTTGTACTCCTCCGAAGTCAGGACAATGTCTAAATTTCTCTTCCAATCAATATAGTTGGGGCCAGTGAGCTTATGCTCCTTGAGTATCATAGAAAGTGGGTTCATAGCTATTCTCTAAACCTATAAGCACATTTAAACAAACAATTAATTTAATATCCGATATTATCTCCCTTAAATAATATCATTAAATTACTAATCACATCTAAAATCCCATCAGGTAAGGCAAGCCACGTTCGTGTGGACGTTTACCCACCCAAATGATTTAGCAATTAGATTTGCTTCGGTCGTACATCATTATAGCGTTACTTCGTTGGGAAGAATACTATAAAGCGTACCTAAGTGTAAACCATTACTCAGTACTAAGGTGAATCATTTGGAATTGCTATGTCACCGCAAGCCACGTTAGTGTGGACGTTTACGATAACTCACAATCCCTCACAATTCCCTATAACTGTCTACATTAACTATTTCCAAAAATCCCATTCAGCATAGCAAGCCACGTTCGTGTGGACGTTTACTACACCAAAAGATTTTTATAGTTGACTCCCAATTACTTGAAGCATTCGATTTTGTAAATCAAGACGCGGAGAATCATAAGTGAAACTCGAAGTTTCTAACCAGTGATTCACCATGCGAGCGACCCTATCTCTCATAAATGAGGGAGCCGAGCAGACAAGCGACCCATCTATCAAAGAATGGCACGGAAGTCTCTAATTTGTGTCATCCACATGACCAAGTGGCTCTGGCTCCATTCCACTCCCCGGGGTGAGAATGAGTCGACTTGAAGTCAGTTTCAGAAAGACAAATTAGGCATTGTTTGATAAACTCGATCAATGTTTCTTGTAAAAGGAATTACAAGAATTCTCCTCCAATGACTCGTCTATACGAACTTCGAAAGTCCATAAGAGTCACCAAGAGAACAGTAATGGAGACCATGGGAATGTTTCCATCCCCTCTCCCACTTAGCTTTTTATAACAAAGGGATACGCTATCTAATGCATATTTAAACACATAAGCATGCATGAAAGCAATAAAGCACATAGCACATAGTCAAAAATAATGCTAGAGAAATTATTTTTTCCCGACTATCATGGCTTTATCTTCATATGCATCTTCTAGTCTTCAGTCTTCGTTTCTTGAATGCTCCATGTGACGAGAATATTAATCTCTAATATTTAAATCTATTTATTTTCAATTAATCCAAAAGTTACTTAATTCGAAAATTAAGTCAATCGAATATATCAAAAATAAAATTAAATATCATTAATATTTTTATTTATTTATTTTCCTATCTAGTTCTATTAAATCTCTAGAATAATCTATCCAAGTAAAATTCGGAATATTCTAGAAGACATCTATAATAGAACAAGGAAATAAAATAAATTAGGACTCACTACTTTCCAAGTTTATTTTTATTCCTAATCCATGAATATTCCCATGAGTAGGAATAATCAAATAGGAAAAATAAATTTAGTACTAAATTAATTAAATTTCTACTCTATGAATAATTCCTTAAAGGAAATAAATCAATAGAAATAAAATTAATTTAAATTAATTCTTTTCCTAATCCATGAGAGTTTCCAAAAAGGAGAACAATCAAATAGGAAAAATCCGAATTAATTAGGAAAGTGGATCTTGGTAGGAATAGCACGGGATTAGGAGACCCCACGCCATCCCACCTTGATCGATCGGCCGGCCACTCGGGGAGGAGCG
Source organism: Euphrasia confusa (assembly GCA_954870475.1). Classification (NCBI taxonomy): domain Eukaryota; kingdom Viridiplantae; phylum Streptophyta; class Magnoliopsida; order Lamiales; family Orobanchaceae; genus Euphrasia; species Euphrasia confusa. The sequence goes on from OX940966.1 coordinate 22,123,360, forward strand.
CCGCCGCCGCCTAGCCACGCCGGCTAGGCCATGGGTCGATCACCACCATGGGATCGACCCCAAGCCCTACTCTCTTCGTCACTTCTTCGTCTTCCGGCGATCGTCTCAACATCGAACCAACGTAAATAAATTACAATAATTTAAATTACAATTCCGGTATCGATTCTATACATGAAATCGACCCTATACATTTTCCGGAAAATAAAGAGTGTAATAATAAATCCTAAATTCGGTCAACCCCCGAATTTTTACTATTACAAACATTCAACCACACAAAACGAATCTCGACATGTCCGAGAGTTTAATAATCATGATAATTAATTAAAAAACATTAATTAAATCCAACCATGATAGCCGGAAATCCTGCAAGGTAGAACAATAATCGAATATATACATGAACACGAAACCAAACGCTCTGATACCATTTTGCTGGGATTCGATGTCCCGGGCTATCAAAATTGCGGAACCGATAACCCGATCAAAAACCCTCGATCACCGAAGATTGGATCCCCGACTCATCCGCAAGAGTCCGACCTTTGGAGACTACGCGCCCGAAGACACGCAGCCCGCCCCCAGCCGATTTTCTCCCACGAGTCGGATCCACGAACGCGAACCACCTCACGAGCCGGGGCCCGACCGAACGCCATCGAGACCCGAAGGCCCCGTGTGCCCAGCCGAACCCCCACGAGAGGTTCGCGATCGTCTACGGACGATCGCTGGGATCGCTACGAGCGATCCCTGGGGCTGCTCGTAGCAGCCCCGCAGCGAGTCGTGGACTCGCTGCTCGCATGGGGTCAGCCCCGTGCGCATCCGCTACGGGAACACCCGTAGCGCGCACGAGGCAGCTGCGGGTCATCCCCGCAGCGACCCGCGATCGAGCTCACGGGCTCGATCGCCCCTCGGCTCCAGCCGAGGGCTTCGCGGTCCACGCGCCTCCGACGACGGCGGCTGGGGATCCGCCGTGGCACCAGCCCACGGCATCCCCGGCGATCGACCGAAGTCGATCGCACGCCCCGGCGTCCAGCCGGGGCTCGTCCCTCGTCGCGCGGTGGGGCGGTCCGAACCCTAGGGTTCGACCGCCTCCTTCGATCCTCGCCGGGGATCTCGAATCCCCATCCCCGAGGTTCGTCGTTTTCCCGGATCGCGTATTCATGTATATATCACAATTAATACGCACATATAATCAAAGAAGGGGGTTCTCGATTATTACCTCGAATCGTTGTACGGAGAAACGAATTCGGTTGACGACCTTGCGATCTTCCCGCGTATTCCTTGCACTTCCGTTCGAACGTCGGGTGGGCGACGAGCTATCGAACTCTATGGATCTTCCTCACTCTCCAAGACTTTTTAGTTGGCGTAACTTAGGTTGTGAAAAGTGAAGACCATGTAGTGCTTATATAGGCTACGAAGGGGATCATAAGGAGAATAAATATTGGGCTTCAATATTGAAAATTAAATTGGGTCCAACCCAAATCTATTAATTCTTATCAATATTAATTTTATTTATTTTCCTCTATATAAATAAAATTGCACTCCCAATATTATTCCATATTATATCAAATAATATTTCTCCGATTAGTATTATTTATTCCGTGTATTTAAGATTTAAATATCCATGAATAAATTTATTTATTGCTCAATAAATAATATTCATATCTTATATCCGAGACTAGTACCATTCAACCTTTATTATTGTGCGGAACGAATCCACTCATGAGGTTTACACAATAATTCCTTATGAACTCATCTCGGGGATATTATCAACCCTTCCGGGATACACTTTCCCGTCAAGTATTCACGGCATGTCGTATATAAAATATAGCGACCCAACTTTACCGGTAATTAACCCAATAATTAAATCGGTTAATTCCTTTGGAAAATCAAAGCCTCTAATATTAAATATACACACCCGCAATAGTATCGGGGATTAAGAATAAAATACTCCGAGATTTAAATTGATTATCCAAGGCAATCCTAATCAATAAATCTCAAGCTGATCCGCCCAATACACCAAGTGTACAAGTGTGATAAAATAATTAAGATAAATTATTTTCTCTCTCACACAACGACTATACCGATGGATTAGTTCGTGTCCATCTAGGTCGTGAGCAACTGTTCGATTAAATACGAGTAACCGATAATATGATCTTCTGTGCGCCCATGCAGCACCATACTAACTACAACGTATAAAATCCAGAACCATGATTTGCATATATTTAATTATAAATAATTAAATGCAAATAATTGTTTATTAATTAAATAGATTAAATGCTATGATCGGGAGTTTACCGTTACTTAAATCTAGACATTAAGTACACAACTCCAACATTTCTGATCAGCGATTATATATGTGTGGTCTCTAGGGCATCATATTTGTATTAATGGGCTGATGGGCCTGGTGGGCTTGGGCCGTCTGGGCGTAGTCCGTCCAGAGTGTTCTTGCTGGAACTCTTGGCGGTCAAAGATTGTCCTGGTCTTTAGGGTCTCTTTCCTTATCAGCTGACCGGATAGAGATGTGGGGATAAGGCAGAATCCCCAAATTTTCGGACTTTGTTGCTCTGGTATGCTCGATACTCGCCGTTTGCCCAAACTGGGCGCCTTCTTCCCTTTGCCCAAAGAAGCGACTTTGCCCAAAGTGAAAACTTCAACTTCGGCGTTTGATTCTTCTGCTTCGTGACTTTGCCCATAGTGGTGACTTTGCCTCCTTGGGTCAAACTGCTCAAGTCACTTAGGCTCGGATCCTCGTGGTTGCCCAAAGTGGATGATTTTCTGGCCTCTTTCGCACAATACACCACCTACTACCTGTACACCTGCACACTCTGCCCAAACATCCTATTGTGCCCTCCTTAACACGTTACTGACTCAAACTGACTCAATAAAGGGTGTAAAAACGCTCTAAGATGAGCAAATAAAATGGCTCATCACATACGTTGCACAACCCAAAGGCTTCGAAGATCCGAAATTTCCTGACCATGTGTATCAATTACACAAGGCATTGTACGGCCTAAAACAAGCTCCTAGAGCTTGGTATGGCTGCCTAACTGATTTTCTACTCAGTTTCGGATTCACTCGAGGCACTGCCGACAAAACACTGTTTGTTAAATTCAATTCTTCCAATATTTTAATTGCACAAATTTATGTTGATGATATTGTCTTTGGATCCACATGTGAGAACATGCTTAAGGCATTCACCTCTGCCATGGCATCCAAATTTGATATGAGCATGGTAGGAGAACTAACTCATTTTTTAGGGCTCCACATCAAGCAATCATCAACTGGAACTTTCATCTCACAAGCCACATATGCTAAGAATCTCATCAAAAGATTCCAACTTGAAGGATCCAAGCCCATGAGAACACATATGGGTTCAACGGACAAGATCTCCCGAGGCACTGATACTGCCGCAGTGGATCAGACACTCTACCGATCCATGATAGGGAGTTTACTTTATCTTACGGCAACTAGACCTGATATTATGTACAGCGTTTGTTTATGTGCCAGGTTTCAAGCTGATCCAAGGGAAGAACACTTGAAGGCAGTCAAACGCATCATACGATATGTTGCCGCATCAGTCGAGTTAGGCATATGGTATACCAAAGATACCAATACCGATTTAGTTGGATTTTCCGATGCCGACTGGGCTGGAGACATGGATGATCGCAAGAGTACAAGCGGTGGATGTTGTTTTCTTGGAAATAACATCATTTCATGGCATAGCCGCAAGCAAAACTGCATTTCTCTATCCACTGCCGAATCAGAATATGTTGCCGCAGGAAGCTGTTGTACCCAACTCATCTGGCTAAAGCACATGCTTGATGACTACCATTTGGATAGTAACATTCTTACACTCTACTGCGACAATACGAGTGCCATAAATATCAGTCATAATCCAGTGCAGCACTCAAGAACCAAACACATCAGCATAAGGCATCATTTCATACGAGATTTGGTGGATAAACGTCTCTTGAGGATTGATCACATCCCAACAGAGAAGCAAATCGCTGATATCTTCACCAAGCCACTGAACTCAGAACGTTTCATTGCCCTAAGGAATTCCTTGTGCATGTGCATCATGCCTTTGATGCTGATCTGCATCATGCTGCCGCATTGTCATGCCTACTGAACCTCTACCACAGCATTCTGCCTTGTCAACATATGAGTTTAAAATTTTCCGAAGGAAGAGAGAATACCCAAACCACTTTAGGCAACATGGTCAAACCCATATACATGTAATTAATACTCAATGGGTTGAGATACTTGATGGAGTTATATTCTAAATGTCTAGTTTAGTGACAATATGGAACTCCTTATCTGTGTTTTTCATTATCTATTAATCAAACTGTCGGCATTTTTGTCTACCTTGTACTTGAATGCAATAGTTCTAGATATATACGTTGTAGACAGTATGGTGTGAGGAGACACGCGGAAGATCATACTGTCGGTTACTCGTATATTATCGAACAGAAGCTCACGACTTAGATGGACAGGGACAATCCATCGGTACGTCGTAGTGTGACTGGGTAATAGTTGGTCTTGACTATTATGTTACACTTGTACACTTGGTGTATTGAGCAGGACCACGGGAGGGCGTTCGATTTATACTAATCGACGTAATCGAACTAGACCTCAGAATTACGGATATACGAATTCTTAATCTCTATATAATTATAGGTGCATATGTCCAATTCTCGGTTCTTTAACTTGCCAATGAGTGAGACTATTTGATTAGTCGAGATACTCGGTAAATTGGGAATCGGAATTGTACACACGGCATGCTATAGATTATAGACAGGAAACCGTGTCCCGTTTATTGGGTTGACTACGTCCCCGAGATGAGCTCATAAAGTTTATCATGTAAACCCTGCAGGTGGATTTGTTCCACATGATAATAAGGATGAGTGGTACTAGTCTCGGATAATAAGAAACGAATTAATTTAATTATTAGTAATTAAATAAATTCGTGGACGTTCGATATCTTAAACACGGGGAAAGTCGTGTATGTAATTTCGGCGGATTTATTATTGTTGAAATAATATTAAAATTAATTTCGGGAATTCAATTATTATTTTATAGTGGAGTTAATAATAATTAAAATTGAAATCGATTAATTAAGGAATTGCGTTTACGTATTCCAAGTTAATTAATATTTCAATTTAGCCCTTAATTAATTTATCCTAAGGTCCCTAACGTAACTCTATATAATCCCCTCCCGTACTCTCCTAAACCCTATCATTCGCCGCTATTTCATTTTACTCAGAAAAACAATTGCGTTAACGCAATTATAATTTTTCTCTGTAAAATTAAATTAGTTTGCGCTAATATTTTTCTCTCAGAGAGAAAAAGATATATTAACGCTGTTGATAGAGAAAGTACAGAAGGGAGAACTCCAGCGGATCGTTGCCCACACAACGGCTGGAGAAGGGATCTGAGGCATACGTTAGAAGCATCTAAGGTCTCAACAATCGACCGAGAGGTATGAGATCGGAACTTTTATTCCGCAATTTTATTCGATCTCTGTTTTTGCGTTAATCATACAACGAACCAAAGATCGGATTCCGTGGCTTGGATGTGATGTTCTCGGGCTGCTGGGAGGTTTCTGACCTCCGGCGTGGCAGTCGGATCGAGAAAATCTCATCGGAACAGCCGGAACGGGCGGATCGCGCTGCTGTTCGCAGCAGCCAGGCGACCGCCAGAGGAGCAAGCGCCCGCTCGCGACAGGTCGCGGGCGCTCGCCTGGGCAGCAAGCGCTCGCTTGCCTTGCTGCGCGAGCGCTCGCCTGGTGGGCAGGCGGTCGCCTGCTCCGGGCAGATCGCGAGCCGCGGCTTCGGCTGCGGCGGATGCGCGATCTCTTGGGCGGGTGGCCTTGGCTGTCCGGGGGTGACTTCCAGAAGTCAATTGGGGACGTCCGGATGTTCGAGTGTTCGAATGGATGTGTCCCGGGTAGTCGATTTCCAACAATTGGTATCAGAGCCGGTTATCGGTTCGTTGTATTTTTGCGCGTGTTACCTTGCAGGTTGAACCCGATTATTATGGCCAATTTATTTTTGTGCTGTATGTATGTGGTTTTGATTAAACTCTCGGGCTTGTCGAGATCGGTTTTATTTTTGGAAAGTTGCTTGTTTGTAATAGATAAAAACGACGGGTTGAGTCGTTAGGTTTATTTATTTTTTCGTTGCATCCGGGACTTGTATAGGATCGATACCGGACTTAGTAGAATAATTTTGTAATTAATTTCTGCTATTAGATCGAGACGAGATCGAAGCCCGGAGGAACGAAAATCGAAGTCGAGACGAGCAACGAGTTCGAGTTCCAAGAGACGTGCATTCAAGATTTTAAGGCCATAATAATCGGGCCACGTTAATTGCTTTCTTATGTGATTTACGTGTTTTATTATGCTTATTATTTTATGCATGTATATCCCTAAATCGTAAAATACTAAGTGGGAGAGGGATTGGAAACAATCCCGCGGTCTCCATTCTCTGTTTCGAGAGTGGTGTGTATTGACTTACGAGTTGGCTTTAGTGTCATCCTCCCTATCGGATAAAGTCAATACACGGAAATCACTTTGATCGAAATTCGAATGAAATTCCAATTTTAAAATTGAACAATTAAGTTTTTCAAAGCAATGCCTAATCTGTCTTTCAAAGACTAATTTCAACTCGACTCATTCTCACCCCGGGGAGTGGAATGGAGCCAAAGCGCTTGGTTATGTCGATGACACAGATTAGAGACATTCGAGTCATTTGATGACTAGATCGATTGTCTGGTTGGCTCCCTCACTTTGTGAGAGATAGGGCTCAATTGCGTGATTGATCGCTGGTTAGAAACTTCGAGTTTCACTTACGAGATATCAAGCTTTGATTAACTAAATTGTGAAATTTATTAAATGGAATTCAATTAACAAAGTTGTTTGTTTAGTAAACGTCCACACTATCGTGGCTTACTAGACGGAAACGGAACTTTGGGTTAATTGAGGCTCGACAGTTATAGGAAATCGTAAAGGGACCGCATGTCAACGTAAACGTCCACACTAACGTGGCTTGCGGTGGGCGTGTAGTTTCCGAGCGGTTAACTTAGTACTGAGAAATGGTATACACTTAGGTACGCTTTACAGTATCCTCCCCATCGGAGTCACTGCTGTAATGATGTACGACCGAAGTAAAAGTCCAGTTATAAAATCATTTGGACTAGTATACGTCCACATGAACGTGGCATGCTAGTCTAATGGGATTTTAGGATTGATTGGTAGATTTAATGATATTAATTAAGGGAGTTAATATCGAATTAAATTTGACAGTTTGATTTGTCTCTTTTATAGATATGGCACTCAACCCGCTATCCATGATACTAAAAGAGAACAAACTCACTGGTCCGAACTATATTGACTGGAAACGAAACTTGGACATTGTCCTGACTGCTGAGGAGTACAAATATGTACTCCATGAGGATTGTCCTGACGAACCTATTGACACCTCCACTCCTGAGGAAAAGGAAGCTCATCGGAAGTGGGTCAAGGCTAATCAGATGGCGCGGTGCTACATTTTGGCTTCTATGTCAAATGTGCTGCAACATCAGCATGAAGCCATGACCACTGCCTATGATATGATGCTTAACCTCAAGGAGATGTTTGGTAGTCAGGATAGGGCAGCCAGGCAAGATGCCATGAGGCAACTCATGACGGCCACTATGTCCGAAGGAACGCCCGTGAGGGATCACGTTCTTAGGATGATAGGCTATCTGAATGAGATAGAGATTATGGGAGGATCTATCGATGGGGAAACCCAGATCGATATAGTGCTCCAGTCTCTGCCTAAGAGTTTTGAGCAGTTCCGCCTGAACTATAACATGAACAAGAGGTTATATACGTTGGCGGAACTCCTGACTGAACTCCAGGCGGCAGAGGGAATCTTTAAGAAACCTCAGGCACTTGTGGCTGTGAAACTTCCTGGCCCTCCGGGAGCTAAGAGGAAGAAGAAGCAAGGACGGAAACCCAGTGGACCCAGAATTGGTGGACCACAGAATGGAGTGAATAAGCCCAAGGGCAAGTGTTTCCGTTGCAAGCAGTCTGGACATTGGAAGTCTAATTGTCCTCTCAGACAAGGAGGTATGAACTTTTCCTTAGTCACTGAAACATGTTTAGCGGTGTTATCCACCGGTACCTGGTGTGTGGATACGGGAGCCACTGATCATGTCTGCAATTCTTTGCAGGGGTTCCAGGAAACCCGGCGGCTTAGAGAGGGAGAGATCACCATCTACATGGGCAATGCTACGAAAGTGGCGGCAGTTGCAGTGGGAGATGTTCATTTATCTTTTAATAATAAAGTTTTAGTATTGAATGATTGTCTTTATGTACCAAACTTTAGAAAGAACCTTGTTTCGGTTTCTAAGTTGGTTTTGAATAAATATTCTGTTTCTTTTGATAGTTCTGTTATTATCAAAAGGAATGGTGAGTATATCTGTTCTGGTACATTGATAGGCAACTTATATATACTGAATCCTGATTATTCCACGATGCAACGAGTAGAGTCAAATAATACATCTAGTACCAATAAGAGAAAGGAGCCTTCTAGAATGAATCAAAAGTACTTATGGCATCTTAGGCTAGGTCATATTAACTTGGGTAGGATTCAAAGGTTGATAACTGATGGAATACTCAGTAGTGTGAAAGATGAGGACTTTCCAACCTGCGAATCATGCCTGGAAGGAAAAATGACCAAGCGACCCTTTAGTGAAAAAGGGTATAGATCCAAGGAAGTACTAGAGTTGATTCACTCTGATTTGTGTGGGCCTTTATCTGTCCAAGCGAGAGGAGGTTATGAATATTTCGTAACCTTCACTGATGATTACTCAAGGTATGGTTTTATATACCTGATGCGCCGCAAGAGCGAGTGCTTTGACAAGTTCAAGGAGTACAAAGCTCTTGTGGAGAACCTTCATGGTAAAACCATAAAGACTCTACGATCTGATCGTGGAGGAGAGTACCTCTCGGGAGAGTTTAAGGCGTACTTATTAGAGAATGGGATTGACTCCCAGATGACTGCACCATACACGCCCCAGCAGAATGGTGTAGCAGAAAGAAGGAATAGGACTCTTATGGAAATGGTAAGATCTATGATGAGTTATTCAGAACTACCAGTTTCGTTCTGGGGATATGCCTTGGAAACAGCGGCGTATATCCTGAACTTAGTTCCTTCTAAATCAGTCCCTAAGACGCCCTCGGAATTGTGGACCGGGCGTAAGCCAAATTTGAAACACATTCGGATCTGGGGTTGTCCAGCACATGTGCTGAAGCATGGGGCTGATAAGTTGGAATCTCGTTCAGATATTCGGTTGTTTATAGGATATCCTAGAGGAACGAAAGGTGGTCTATTTTATAGTCCTAAGGACCAGAAGATCGTTGTTAGCACCAACGCTCGGTTTTTGGAAGAGGATTATATAATGGACCACAAGCCCAAGAGTGAGATAATACTTAACGAACTGAGAGGGGACGATCAAGGCTTAGATCCAACCGAACCGGGTGATACGCCACCACAGTCTGCACCTGTAGTTACTGAGGTTACACCGGAGCCTCGTCGTAGTGGGAGGGTTGTTCGACAACCCTATAGGTTCATGTTTATAGGTGAGTCTTCGGACTTGTTACCTGGAGAACATGAAGCCGATCCCTGGACCTACGGCGAGGCGCTTAAAGATCAAGATGCTCAGTCTTGGCAAAAAGCGATGAAATCTGAGATTGAATCAATGGATTCAAATCAGGTCTGGAATCTTGTAGCACCACCCAAAGGTGTAAAAGCCATTGGTTGCAAGTGGGTGTACAAGAGAAAAAGAGGGTCTGACGGGAAGGTGGAAACCTTCAAGGCTAGGCTTGTTGCGAAAGGGTATACTCAGAAAGAAGGGATCGATTATGAGGAAACCTTTTCGCCGGTAGCTATGCTAAAGTCGATCCGGATTCTTTTGTCTATAGCAGCTCATATGGATTATGAGGTGTGGCAAATGGACGTCAAGACAGCATTCTTGAATGGGAATCTTGACGAGACCATTTACATGAGACAGCCAGAAGGTTTCATCAAGAAAGGCCAAGAGCATCTAGTGTGTAAGCTAAACCGATCCATTTATGGATTGAAGCAAGCTTCTAGATCTTGGAACATGCGGTTTGATGAGGTTATCCAGTCTTATGGATTCATTCAAAGCATGGACGAGTCGTGTGTATACCGGAGAAGTGACGGAAACAGCGTGGCGTTTCTCGTGCTTTATGTAGATGACATTCTTCTAATTGGCAACAATGTGAAGATGTTGTCAGACATAAAGGGATGGTTGTCAAAGCAATTCGATATGAAAGACTTAGGGCAAGTTGGGCATGTTCTTGGGATCAAGGTTATAAGGGATCGTCGGAAAAGAACATTAAGCTTGTCCCAGGCTTCATATATTGATACGATTCTGGCTCGTTTCAACATGCAGAATTCCAAGAGAGGTGCTCAACCTTTCTGCCATGGAATTCATCTATCTAAAGACATGTGTCCCAAAACACAAAAGGAGATAGATTACATGAAGAAGGTTCCTTATGCTTCGGCAGTAGGAAGTCTAATGTATGCCATGTTGTGCACGAGACCTGATATCTGCTATGCCGTGGGCATGGTAGCTAGATATCAGAGTAACCCTGGACAGGGTCACTGGACTGCTGTAAAGAACATACTTAAGTACCTGCGAAGGACTAGGAATTATGTTCTGAGTTACAAAGCGTCCGAGTTGATTCCTATTGGTTACACAGACTCGGACTTCCAATCTGATAAGGATCAGCGAAAGTCTACATCAGGCTATGTGTTCACATTGGGAGGTGGAGCAGTCTCATGGAAGAGTGTTAAGCAGAAATGCATTTCGGACTCTACCATGGAAGCCGAATATGTAGCAGCCTCTGAGGCAGCTAAAGAATCGGTGTGGCTCCGGAACTTCCTTATGGACTTGGATGTGGTTCCTAAAATGCCTAGAGCTATCACAATTTATTGTGACAATAGCGGTGCAGTGGCAAATGCAAAGGAACCACGAGCCCACAATGCGAGTAAACACATAGATCGCAAGTACCACCTGATTAGAGACATCGTCAGGAGAGGCGATGCGGTTGTCACCAAGATTGCATCAGCGGATAACCTGGCAGACCCCTTTACGAAGGCACTTCCAGCGGAAGTGTTCAAGAGACACGTGAAGGGGATGGGTATCGGATGTATGGTAGAGGGCAACTAGAGATTTAGTATAAGTGGGAGATTGATGGAGTTATATTCTAAATGTCTAGTTTAGTGACAATATGGAACTCCTTATCTGTGTTTTTCATTATCTATTAATCAAACTGTCGGCATTTTTGTCTACCTTGTACTTGAATGCAATAGTTCTAGATATATACGTTGTAGACAGTATGGTGTGAGGAGACACGCGGAAGATCATACTGTCGGTTACTCGTATATTATCGAACAGAAGCTCACGACTTAGATGGACAGGGACAATCCATCGGTACGTCGTAGTGTGACTGGGTAATAGTTGGTCTTGACTATTATGTTACACTTGTACACTTGGTGTATTGAGCAGGACCACGGGAGGGCGTTCGATTTATACTAATCGACGTAATCGAACTAGACCTCAGAATTACGGATATACGAATTCTTAATCTCTATATAATTATAGGTGCGTATGTCCAATTCTCGGTTCTTTAACTTGCCAATGAGTGAGACTATTTGATTAGTCGAGATACTCGGTAAATTGGGAATCGGAATTGTACACACGGCATGCTATAGATTATAGACAGGAAACCGTGTCCCGTTTATTGGGTTGACTACGTCCCCGAGATGAGCTCATAAAGTTTATCATGTAAACCCTGCAGGTGGATTTGTTCCACATGATAATAAGGATGAGTGGTACTAGTCTCGGATAATAAGAAACAAATTAATTTAATTATTAGTAATTAAATAAATTCGTGGACGTTCGATATCTTAAACACGGGGAAAGTCGTGTATGTAATTTTGGCGGATTTATTATTGTTGAAATAATATTAAAATTAATTTCGGGAATTCAATTATTATTTTATAGTGGAGTTAATAATAATTAAAATTGAAATCGATTAATTAAGGAATTGCGTTTACGTATTCCAAGTTAATTAATATTTCAATTTAGCCCTTAATTAATTTATCCTAAGGTCCCTAACGTAACTCTATATAATCCCCTCCCGTACTCTCCTAAACCCTATCATTCGCCGCTATTTCATTTTACTCAGAAAAACAATTGCGTTAACGCAATTATAATTTTTCTCTGTAAAATTAAATTAGTTTGCGCTAATATTTTTCTCTCAGAGAGAAAAAGATATATTAACGCTGTTGATAGAGAAAGTACAGAAGGGAGAACTCCAGCGGATCGTTGCCCACACAACGGCTGGAGAAGGGATCTGAGGCATACGTTAGAAGCATCTAAGGTCTCAACAATCGACCGAGAGGTATGAGATCGGAACTTTTATTCCGCAATTTTATTCGATCTCTGTTTTTGCGTTAATCATACAACGAACCAAAGATCGGGTTCCGTGGCTTGGATGTGATGTTCTCGGACTGCTGGGAGGTTCCGTAACTTGTTTTTGTTCTATTAAATAGTTAGTTGTTAAATAAATGTTTTTGTTCTACTTAGGAAGTATTAACTAAGGGGGAGTTTTTATGCCTTAGTTGTTTTGTCAAGATAAATTCCATAAACTTCCAAGTAAGATGTATTTCATTGAGTGGGAGTGCTCATTGCGCTGCTGCCTCATGGTTTTGTGAAGAAAGATAAAAAGGGGGAGTTTGTAAGGATAAATATGTTTGGGCATTACAATGCCTTAAAGGATCTAGGCAGAAGTTGTTTTGCTAACATATTTATTTGTTTTATTTCTTTCTTCACAATTTAAACTGTTGTAATCACTTGTTATATTGGTGATTTGATTTAGCATAGTTCATTAGTTGGAACGTGCTTGAAAAACAATCAACATAGAAGGTTTCTGCCACAGCACAGCAAGGCAGAGTTATGCCGCAGCGGTGCAAGGCTTGGACAAGAGGTTGAGTTAAGAGAATCAAGCGAAGAATGATATAAGGGCAAGGGAATGCTGAAGTCCAGATAGTATGGAAGGCATTGCAGTGTGGCAGTGGATTCCAGAAGAACTTCAGAAGGCATCCTGCGGCAGCGGTCAAAGCAGCCTGTCCTAGAATCTCTCAACCGCTTGTTGACCTAGCTAATTAAGGAAATCAGTTGGAACTCTTCACCTATAAAGACAAGACGTCCCAGCTGCATTTCCTCAACAATCCAGAATAAAATACAACACCTTAGAAACACTTTTCCATCACAAGATCGATCATCGAGCTTTTAGAGCCGCGACTTCATTCGTGAAGCTCGTTGTGCCGTGTGTTCTCTCGTCCCTAAGAGAGTTCGTTTGTTCAGTTGATGATTCGATAGCTTAGTATAGGTGTTCAACTCAGTAGCTAGGTTTTATTGTTGATTGTTCATACTCTTCGGATACGATTAATACGAAGGCATACATGTGTATAGCCTTTGGTAATATCATTGTAAATCCAAGAGTATCATTTTTTAAAGACTCGTTCTTTAATAAAGTTTCTGGCCGTAAGGCCGTTTTGTATGTGTATAATTTAAATACACATACAAAGATTTAAATTTGTGTTCTTTACATTTTTCGTACGTGTGTGTGTGTTCGTTCGGAGTGATTTATTTTTATTTTTTCCGCTGCAATTCTTATACATATATCACATATAATTTTATCGATTAAACAACTTGGTTAATCTGGATAAAATACTTAAACTCAATTAAATCACGTAAAACGAACGTTTTCTGTACAAGGCATCGGGCTGCGGCATACACTAATCTGCCGCAGAACACTGCCTTGCCTAGGCAGCGCATTTCACTGCGTTTTATTTACTGCCTACGACTTTCACCGTCCCCACTAAAGATGTGGCTAGTGTTTTTAATTCGTTCAGTTTCTTGAATATTCCCGATTTCCTTTTCTTGATCGCCTGGTGCGTTCGTCTGCAATAATCTCGTACTTGATCTTTGATCGAACCATTGTTGACAAAAGTCTCTGCAGCTACAAAATACAAAGAAGAAAGTCATTTTCTTATCTGAATCAAGATATTCATATAAACATTTAATACCACCATCATCATCATTAACATCATAAGCATATACCCTTCCCTTGAAAAATCACCGAACTTTAGGTTTTAGCGCTAATAAAGTCTTGTTGGTCTAATTTTGTTGTGCATCTATTATAACAAATTGTTTAAGCACTAACAATAAAGTAATTTTTGTTGTGCTAATTTTTGTTTTATGGGATATTTTAAAAAATTGTTTAAAAACTATTTAAAAGAAATTTCGTCTAGGGCCATCAAAACTTCCAAGACGACCCTCATTACAATTATAAAATTTACATTCTAGATTTTCAAAATCTTTTTATTATATTTTGTTTATATTAATATTTTAGTAATAACAAATCATGTTATTACTTTATTATTGAAAAGTTTAAATATAATAATTAATGAAATTGCAATTAAAAAAAATAGAGCTAATAAAGTCTTTTTTATAGCGTTAATAAAAAAGAATTAGCTCTAAAAATAAGGATAAGTCTATAAATATAGATGCTATTTCAAAATTGAGTATTAGATAAAACTTAAGAAATACGAAAAGGATTGAAATCCAAAATTCATGAAAAGCAGATAGAAAATAATAAAAGTTTCAAATATCCACCAAAACAAGGTAGAACAACAAAAAGTTTTTGAATGGAATCCTCAACTAATCCCACATAACATCAAAACAAAATAAAAACATCTAAGGATTGTTCATGATTTCAATACGAATCCTCAGAGGACTTGTTTTCCTTTCCAACGGGGATTCATCATGTTAGGCATTTCAGCGTTCATATCAACCCAGTTGACCTCTTCGAAATTCAAATCAATCTTGATGGTCTCTTCAGCATTCATAACCAAGCCAGTACTGTAAATCCCAACAGCAGCAATCAAGGAATCGACCATTACAATCTTTTCCTCCAGTAAGCAAAGCATCTCCTGGAGTTCGAGAGAGTTGCTCGAAATTGGCTCTTCTTTCGCCACACACTTAGCCAAGACAAGTTCCTTCTTCAGTGTGTGAGCTATGCGGATCTCCGTCCACGTTTTAGGAGATCCTAGCCAGATTCTACTTTAGAAACCCAACTTGATCCACTCTATTGTTTGAGTTGGAAGAAGCAGAAGGCGGCAGAGTGATGAACTTTTCGATCGTCGGGAATGCTTCGTCTAGAGAAGGCCATACTTCTGGCTGGCCCCGTGCCCACTAAAGATGTGGCTAGTGTTTTCAATTTGTTCAGTTTCTTGAATATTCCGACTTTCTCTTCTTGAACATCTCGCGCCTGGTATGTTCGTCAGCAATAAACTCGTACTTGATCTTTGATCCAACCATTGTTGACAAAAAGAAATTGTTTTAGTACTTGTGCTAATTTAAAAGAAATTGTTTTAGTACTTGTGCTAATTTTTAAAAGAAGTTTAAAAGAAACTGTTTTAGTACTTGTGCTAATTTTTGTTTTATGAAATATTTAAAAAAAAATTGTTTAAAATTTTTTATTTATTATTGCTAATAAAATATTTATTTTACCGCTAATAAAAAAATTTATTTTAAAAATCTATAGAATTAATGCTATTTGAAATTTTTTAAAGAATTCAAACTAAAGAAAAAATGGTCACATTTCTATTCAAAATTATATGAAACAAATTGGTGGTTGAATTCTAAAATTTTTAACGTAATATTGTTGTGAAAAATAGAATGACTAAAAATTTCAATATGTTTGTTTGAATAGTTTGTTAAATTTCAAATGGGGGTGTTCAAGTGCGGTCCCACCACGAGAGCGGGAGCTTAAATATGCACTAGAGAGCCTCAATCTATCTCAAAACCATATGGTACTAAGTAGGAGAACTCCCTAGGCTTACTTATATCATAGACTCCCCTCTCAAATATGCACTAGAGAGCCTCAATCTATCTCAAAACCATATGGTACTAAGTAGGAGAACTCCCTAGGCTTAAATATGCACTAGAGAGCCTCAATCTATCTCAAAACCATATGGTACTAAGTAGGAGAACTCCCTAGGCTTACTTATATCATAGACTCCCCTCTCAAATATGCACTAGAGAGCCTCAATCTATCTCAATCTATCTCAAAACCATATGGTACTAAGTAGGAGAACTCCCTAGGCTTAAATATGCACTAGAGAGCCTCAATCTATCTCAAAACCATATGGTACTAAGTAGGAGAACTCCCTAGGCTTACTTATATCATAGACTTCCCTCTCAAATATGCACTAGAGAGCCTCAATCTATCTCAAAACCATATGGTACTAAGTAGGAGAACTCCCTAGGCTTACTTATATCATAGACTCCCCTCTCACAATTATTCGATGTGGGACAACTCACAAGTGGCCTTCAACACACCCCCTCCACTTGTGAGTCCTAGTCAAGGACCTTCAACACACCCCCTCCACTTGTGAGTCCTAGTCAAGGGGTGGTTATAACCACTTACAAACAGTGGTACTAAGTATTCGATGTGGGACAACTCACAAGTGGCCTTCAACACACCCCCTCCACTTGTGAGTCCTAGTCAAGGGGTGAACCATATGGTACTAAGTAGGAGAACTCCCTAGGCTTACTTATATCATAGACTCCCCTCTCACAATTATTCGATGTGGGACAACTCACAAGTGGCCTTCAACACACCCCCTCCACTTGTGAGTCCTAGTCAAGGGGTGGTTATAACCACTCACAAACAGTGGTACTAAGTATTCGATGTGGGACAACTCACAAGTGGCCTTCAACACACCCCCTCCACTTGTGAGTCCTAGTCAAGGGGTGGTTATAACCACTCACAAACAGTGGTACTAAGTAGGAGAACTCCCTAGGCTTACTTATATCATAGACTCCCCTCTCACAATTATTCGATGTGGGACAACTCACAAGTGGCCTTCAACACACCCCCTCCACTTGTGAGTCCTAGTCAAGGGGTGGGCTTACTTATATCATAGACTCCCCTCTCAAATATGCACTAGAGAGCCTCAATCTATCTCAAAACCATATGGTACTAAGTAGGAGAACTCCCTAGGCTTACTTATATCATAGACTCCCCTCTCACAATTATTCGATGTGGGACAACTCACAAGTGGCCTTCAACACACCCCCTCCACTTGTGAGTCCTAGTCAAGGACCTTCAACACACACCCTCCACTTGTGAGTCCTAGTCAAGGGGTGGTTATAACCACTCACAAACAGTGGTACTAAGTATTCGATGTGGGACAACTCACAAGTGGCCTTCAACACACCCCCTCCACTTGTGAGTCCTAGTCAAGGGGTGAACCATATGGTACTAAGTAGGAGAACTCCCTAGGCTTACTTATATCATAGACTCCCCTCTCACAATTATTCGATGTGGGACAACTCACAAGTGGCCTTCAACACACCCCCTCCACTTGTGAGTCCTAGTCAAGGGGTGGTTATAACCACTCACAAACAGTGGTACTAAGTATTCGATGTGGGACAACTCACAAGTGGCCTTCAACACACCCCCTCCACTTGTGAGTCCTAGTCAAGGGGTGGTTATAACCACTCACAAACAGTGGTACTAAGTAGGAGAACTCCCTAGGCTTACTTATATCATAGACTCCCCTCTCACAATTATTCGATGTGGGACAACTCACAAGTGGCCTTCAACACACCCCCTCCACTTGTGAGTCCTAGTCAAGGGGTGGTTATAACCACTCACAAACAGGATCGAGCGGTCCCACGCCTAGCGCACACACGAGAGCGGGAGCTTAAATATGCACTAGAGAGCCTCAATCTATCTCAAAATAAAACATCTAAAGATTGCTCATTATTTCAAGACGAATTCTCAGAGAACCTGTTTTCCTTTCCAACGGGATCCATAGGTTAGGCATTTCAGCGTTCATATCAACCACGTTAGCCTCTTCGAAATTCAGATCAATCTTGCTGGTCTCTTCAGCATTCATAACCAAGCCAGTACTGGAAGTCCCAACACCAGCAATCAAGGAATCAACCATTACAATATTTTCCTCTGGTAAACAAAGCATCTCCTGGAGTTCGAAACAGTTGCTCGAAATTGGCTCTTCTTTCGCCACACACTTAGCCAAGACAAGTTCCTTCTTCAGTGTGTGAGCTATGCGGATCTCCGTCCACGTTTTTGGAGATCCTAGCCAGATTCTACTTTAGAAACCCAACTTGATCCACTCTATTGTTTGAGTTGGAAGAAGCAGAAGGCGGCCGAGTGATGAACTTTTCGATCGTCGGGAATGCTTCGTCTAGAGAAGGCCATACTTCTGGCTGGCCCCGTCCCCACTAAAGATGTGGCTAGTGTTTTCAATTCGTTCAGTTTCTTGAATATTCCCGACTTCCTCTTCTTGAACGTCTCGCGCCTGGTATGTGCGTCAGCAATAAACTCGTACTTGATCTTTGATCCAACCATTGTTGACAAAAATCAACGAAGAAAGTCAATTTCTTATCTGAATCAAGAAATGCATATAAACATTTAATACCACCATCATCATCATTAATATCATAAGCATATACCCCTCCTTTGAAAAATAATAGAACTTTAGTTTTAGCGCTAATAAAGTCTTGTGGTAATTTTGTTGTGCTTCTATTAAAACAAATTGTTTTACCGCTAATAATGAATTAATTTTTGCTGTGCTAATCTTTGTTTTATGGAATATTTTAAAAAATTGTTTAAAACTATTTAAAAGAAATTGTTTTAGCACTTGTGCTAATCTTTGTTTTATTATATATTTTAAAAAAATTGTTTAAAAAAATTATTTTTAGTGGTAATAAAATCTTTTATTTAGCACTAATAAAAAAATTTATTTTAAAAATCTATAAATTTAAGTGTTATTTGAAATTTTTTAAAGAATTCAAACTGAAGAAAAAATGGTCCTATTTCTATTCTAAATTAAATGAAACAAATTGGTGGTTGAATTCTAAAATTTTTAACGTGATTTTGTTGTGAAGAATAGAAAAACTACAAATTACAATATTTTTGTTTGAATAGTTAAAAATATTTTTTATTATTTTGTATAGCATTTGTGTACTTACTAGCTATGGCTTATTTTGAAATTTCACATAGGTTATCAAAACTTCCAAGACGACCCTCATTACAATTAGAAAATTCACATTCTGGACTTTCAAAATCTTTTTATTATATTTTGTTTATAAAAATATTTTAGTAATAACAATCATGTTATTACTTTATTATTGAAAAGGTTAAATTTAATAATTAATAAAAAAAAAATTTTAGTGCTAATAAAGTCTTTATTATAGGGCTAATAAAAAAAATTAGCGCTAAAATTAAGGAAAAGTCTATAAACATAAATGCTATTTGAAAATTCGAGTATTAGATAAAACCTAAGAAATAATTGAAATCCAAAATTCATTAAAAGCAGGTAGAAAACAACAAAGGTTTCAAATATAATAATTGAAATCCAAAATTTATGAAAAGCAGGTAGAAAACAACAAAGGTTTCAAATATCCACCAAAACAAGGTAGAACAACAAAAAGTTTTTGAATGGAATCCACAACTAATCCACATAACAGCAAAACAAAATAAAACATCTAAAGATTGTTCATGATTTCAAGATCCTGAGGACCTGTTTTCCTTTCTAGCGGGGATCCACCCTGTTAGGCATTTCAGCGTTTATATCAACCCAGTTGGCCTCTTCGAAATTCAGATCAATCTTTCTGGTCTCTTCAGCATTCATAACCAAACCAGTACTGGAAGTCCCAACACCAGCAATCAAGGAATCGACCATTACAATCTTTTCCTCCAGTAAGCAAAGCATCTCCTGGAGTTCGAGAGAGTTGCTCGAAATTGGCTCTTCTTTCACCAGACACTTAGGCAAGACAAGTTCCTTCTTTAGTGTGTGAACTTTGCGGATCTCCGTCCATGTTTTTGGAGATCCTAGCAAGATTCTACTTCAAAAACCCAACTTGATCCACTCTATTGTTTGAGTGGGAAGAAGCAGAAAGCGGCAGAGTGATGAACTTTTCGATCGTCGGGAATGCTTCGTCCAGAGAAGGCCATACTTCTGGCTGGCCCCGTCCCCACTAATGATGTGGCTAGTGTTTTCAATTCGTTCAGTTTCTTGAATATTCACGACTTCCTCTTCTTGAACGTCTCGCGCCTAGTATGTTCGTCAGCAATAAACTCGTACTTGATCTTTGATCCAACCATTGTTGACAAAAATCTCTCAGCTACAAAATACAACCAGAAAGTCAATTTCTTATCTGAATCAAGATATGCATATAAACATTTAATACCACCATCATCATCATTAATATCATAAGCATATACCCTCCCAAAAAATTAATAGAACTTTAGTTTTAGCGCTAATAAAGTCTTGTTGTGCTAATTTTGTTGTGCTTCTATTAAAACACATTGTTTTAGCACTAATAATGAATTAATTTTTGTTGTGCTAATCTTTGTTTTATGGGATATTTTAAAAAAAATTTAAAAACTATTTAAAAGAAATTGTTTTAGCACTTGTGCTAATCTTTGTTTTATTATATATTTTAAAAAAAAATTGTTTAAAAAAATTGTTTAAAAAAAATTATTTTTTAGTGCTAATAAAATCTTTCATTTAGCGCTAATAAAAAAATTATTTTAAAAATCTATAGATTTAACTGTTATTTAAATTTTTTTAAAGATTTCTAAATTATATGAAACAAATTGGTGGTTAAATTCTAAAATTTTTAACGTGATTTTGTTGTCAAGACTAGAATAACTAAAAATTAAAATATTTTTGTTTGAATAGTTAAAAATATTTTTTATTATTTTGTATAGCATTTGTGTACTTACTAGCTATGACTCATTTTGTAATTTCTAGGGCTATCAAAACTTCCAGGACGACCCTCATTACAATTATAAAATTCATATTCTGGACTTCCAAAATCTTTTTATTATATTTTGTTAATAAAACTATTTTAGTAATAAAAATCATGTTATTACTTTATTATTGAAAAGTTTAAATTTAATAATTAATGAAATTGCAATAAAAAAAATATTTTTTAGTGCTAATAAATTCTTTATTATAACGCTAATAAAAAAAATTAACGCTAAAATTAAGGAGAAGTCTATTGTTAATAATATTCCGTGATCCTTGTATATCATCTATTATTTTGTTGCTTATCTTTTCCTTCTTTTACGTTTCTACTGTACTATATATTCTAGCTATCAATAATATATTTCTTTGAGGCAAATAGTTTATTTCCTATCATGGTATCAGCCTAACCTTGGCTCGAAACCCTAATTCTTTTCCTCCCTCTCGCACGCCTCTGCTTGTTCACTCTCAATGGCTGCGTCCGAGATTCCCACTCTTCCTTTATCTACCATGATTCACATGGTCAATATTAAACTAACCTCATCAAATTATCTTCTATGGCATGCACAGATCGAGCCCCTGCTTACAAGCCAAAATTTTATGCCGTTGCTCGATGGGTCCTCTCTCTCTCCATCGCCAACCGTTCGCACGACCGCCGATGCCATCATCCCCAACCCTGAGTTTGCTACTTGGCAGCACCGCGACCAGACCATAAAATTATTCCTTGTATCCACTCTTACTGAGGAATCGATGGCCGTCATTATTTGTTGCAAAACCGCAAAGGAAGTATGGGACGCACTTTCTCGAGCTTACAGCCATAACTCAAAAGCTCGTGAATTAAGTCTCAAGGATGAACTCCTCTCCAACAAACGGGGCGACAAATCTGTCGTTGAATATGGTCGTCATTTTAAGGCCCTCTCGGATCAACTTACAGCTATTGGCCGTCCAATTGAAGCCTCAGATCAATCTCACTGGTTCCTTCGGGGACTCGGCCCTGACTTTGCCGGTTTCACGGCTGCGCAGATGGCACAGGATCCTTTACCCGACTTCACTACTCTCGTCGCTCGAGCGCAATCACATGAACTATTTCAAAAATCTATTGATTACACTAACTCTTCTCAAGTTATGTCGCAGGCAGCCTTCTCTGCCGTTACTCGCGGTGGACGCGGACGTGGAACTGGAAATCACCGCGGTCGCGGATCTTCCTCCACCAGAGGTCGCAACCCCTCTCACAACTCCGTCGGCAATTCCAGTCGCGGTCGTGGCCGACGCGATTACACTCCGCGGTGTTTCTTTTGCAGGGAGACGAACCATGATGGTTTTGACTGTCCCAAGCGCTTCGATCGATCCTACGATCGTTCATGTCGCCCGTCCAATACCGCCAACCTCGCTGAGGCTTTTTCCGCCGGTTGCAACGTCTCTCCGTCCTCTTCATCCGATTGGTACTTAGACACCGCTGCATCGGCTCATATGGCTGCTGATCCAAATTCACTCGATCATGCGTCGTCCTACTCTGGCACTGATCACGTCACGGTCGGAAACGGTGCGAATTTATCGATTTCTCATTCTGGATCTCTTACTCTCTCAAATGATCTCACTTTACGAAATGTGTTTGTTGTCCCTGGTTTAACCAAAAACTTGTTGTCAGTTAGTCAACTGACTCGTGATCACCCGGTTAGAGTTATATTTAACGACTCTCAATTTTCTATTCAGAATCGTCTTACGGGACAGGTGCTCGCAACCGGCACTCTTGATCATGATCTCTATATTTTGGACTCGCCATCTCAAGCCTTAGCCGCAGTCCACGAGCACAGAAGAAAATCGGTCTCTTTTGAATTATGGCACAGACGTCTTGGGCATGTCGCCTCTTCTACTATTTCTATTTTGCAAAAATTTGGTTTATTATCAGTGAATGCTTTATTACCTCTTCCCACTGTTTGCAAGACTTGTCAAATTGCCAAGAGTACTCGTTTACCTTTTGCCGCAAATAATAAACGTGCTTCTGGAATTCTAGACTTAATTCATTGCGATCTATGGGGCCCTGCGCCTGTTACGTCGTCTACCGGATTTCGTTACTATGTAATATTTATCGACGATCATACTCGATTTTGTTGGTTCTATCCTCTACGAGCAAAGTCCGATTTCGTGAATACATTTCTCAATTTTCAGAAATTCGTAGAGACGCAATTTTCTCGAAAAATAAAACATTTTCAAAGCGACGGCGGCACGGAGTTTACAAATAATTGTCTACGCTCTCACTTTGCGATGACTAGTATTCGTCACCTTATTTCTTGCCCATATACTCCAGCCCAAAACGGCAGAGCCGAGCGTAAGCATCGCCATATAACTGAAATGGGTCTTGCTCTCCTTTTTCACTCATCTGTACCGTTGTCATATTGGGTGGAATCTTTTAGCACGGCTGTCTTTATTATTAATCGATTGCCCACCGTTGTTCTCCAAAACAAGTCTCCGTTTGATGTTCTATTCGGACGTCCGCCGGCATATGATTGCTTCCATGTTTTTGGATGTACAGTATACCCGTGCCTTCGCGACTACGCAAAAACGAAGTTTGATCCTCGTAGTATGCCATGCGCGTTCTTGGGTTACAGTCCACTTCATAAAGGCTTCCGTTGTTTGGACTACTCGACCCGTCGTATTTATATAACTCGACATGCTCGCTTTGATGAAACAAGTTTTCCGTTTGCTACCGGTCGTCACTCTCACTCGCCCTCGTCCCTCACTCTCTCCGAATTTTTTAACGTTGGCGACTCATCTCCTGCTGGGACCGATCATCCCCCACCATCTTCTCCATCCACATTGCCACCCCATATTATATATCCCACTACTGAATGCATGTCAACTCCTGCATACCCACCACATCCGGTCCTGCCACCCGCTGCTGCTGGTCCACCACATGTTGACCAGCCACTCCCAGCATCGGTTGATCGTTCTACCACCCAAACCGTGGACCAGCCGCTTCCATCGTCAGCGGATCCTTCCAGGCACCAACCACCACCTCTTGCTCGCTCTCATCAAATGCGCACTCGCGCTCAGTCA
Source organism: Euphrasia confusa (assembly GCA_954870475.1). Lineage (NCBI taxonomy): Eukaryota > Viridiplantae > Streptophyta > Magnoliopsida > Lamiales > Orobanchaceae > Euphrasia > Euphrasia confusa. The sequence continues at coordinate 22,147,338 of OX940966.1, forward strand.
GGTATCTTCAAACCTCGATACCCGGCTGATGTGATACTTCTTGAATCGAGTCGATTATACTCCGCTCTCACTGCCGTAAACGAACCTAAAGGTATTAAAACCGCACTTAAAAACCCTGCATGGGTTCATGCCATGGATGAAGAGATGGCGGCTCTTCGTCACAATCGTACTTGGGAACTCGTACCTCGCCCTCCTCATACAAATATTGTATGCTCAAAGTGGGTGTATCGTACTAAATTCCTTGCAGATGGTTCTATCGATCGTCACAAGGCTCGCCTTGTCGCACAGGGTTTCAGCTAAATTCCTGGGTTCGACTTTACTCATACTTTCAGTCCGGTCGTTAAAGCCTCTACCGTCCGTATTATCCTATCCCTCGCCGTTTTACGATCATGGCCTCTACATCAACTTGATGTTAAAAATGCTTTCCTTAACGGCGTCCTCACTAAACCCGTCTACATGGAGCAACCACCAGGGTATATCGACCCTCTACACCCTAATCATGTATGTCGTCTTCACAAGGCGTTGTACGGGCTCCGACAAGCACCTCTCGCTTGGTATCAGCGTCTTCGTGCTTTTCTCATTCGACTTGGTTTCACGTGTAGCACCGCTGATACATCTCTCTTCATTTTTCGTCGCCAAGACCACATGATATATCTTCTAGTGTATGTTGATGACATCATAATCACCGGAAACCATGATGTATCGCTTCACACTTTGCTGCGTCAGTTGCGAAATAAATTTGCTTTGAAAGACCTTGGCCGCCTCGGTTATTTTCTTGGACTAGAGGTCTCGTATCCATCGTCAGGACTTTTTCTAAGTCAGTCCAAATATGCTCGCGATGTTCTAGTTCGCGCGGATCTCCTGGACTCCAAGCCGGTAGCCACTCCTCTCGCCCCAGGAGCTTCTTTCACTTCGGTTGGTACAGCCTTCGATGACCCTACGCTCTATCGCTCTTTGGTTGGGGCTTTACAATCTTTGACGATTACTCGTCCGGACTTATCTTATTCTGTGAATACCGTTAGTCAATTTCAACAACATCCCACCATTGAGCACTTCCAGGCGGTTAAACGTATTCTACGCTACGTAAAAGGTACTATTGGTTATGGTCTTTCATTCTCCACTGGCACTCCCTCACTCCTCGGTTATTCCGACGCCGACTGGGCACGCTGCATCGACACCCGTCGTTCCACTTATGGTTACGCCATTTTTCTTGGTCCAAATCTTGTATCCTGGAGCGCCAAGAAACAGCCGACGGTGTCTCGCTCTAGTTGCGAATCCGAGTACCGTGCTTTAGCAAACACCTCCGCCGAACTTGTTTGGGTCACTAATCTTCTTCGTGATCTCTATGCCTTACCGCCAACACCGCCAGTCCTTCTTAGCGACAATCGAAGTGCACTTTTCCTCGCTCAGAATCCCGTCTCACATAAGCGTGCCAAACGTATTGACATCGATTGTCACTTTATTCGGGAACTCGTTGAGTCTGGTCGACTGTGCACTCAGTTTGTTCCGTCACATCTTCAGCTTGCCGACATCTTCACCAAAAGTCTATCTCGTCCGTTGTTTGAACTGTTTCGGTCCAAGCTATGCGTCCTTCCCAGTGTGACGCCTCGCTTGCGGGGGGTGTTAATAATATTCCGTGATCCTTGTATATCATCTATTATTTTGTTGCTTATCTTTTCCTTCTTTTACGTTCCTACTGTACTATATATTCTAGCTATCAATAATATATTTCTTTGAGGCAAATAGTTTATTTCTTATCATCTATAAACATAAATGCTATTTGAAAATTCAAGTATTAGATAAAACCTAAGAAATACGAAAAGGATTGAAATCCAACATTCATGAAAAACAGGTAGAAAACAACAAAAGTTTCAAATATCCACAAAAACAATGTAGAACAACAAAAAGTTTTTGAATGGAATCCACAACTAATCCCACATAACAACAAAACAAAATAAAACATTTAAGGATTGCTCATGATTTCAAGACGAATCCTAGAGGACCTGTTTTCCTTTAGAGCGGGGATCCACCTTGTTAGGCATTTCAGCGTTTATATAAGTTGGCCTCTTCGAAATTATAATTCTTTTTGGTCTCTTCAACCAAGCCAGAAGTCCCAACACCAGCAATCAAGGAATCGACCATTACAATCTTTTCCTCTAGTAAGCAAAGCATCTCCTGGAGTTCGAGAGAGTTGCTCGAAATTGGCTCTTCTTTCGCCACACACTTAGCCAAGACAAGTTCCTTCTTTAGTGTGTGAACTTTGCGGATCTCCGTCCACGTTTTTGGAGATCCTAGCCAAATTCTACTTAAAAAACCCAACTTGATCCACTCTATTGTTTGAGTGGGAAGAAGCAGAAGGCGGCAGAGTGATGAACTTTTCGATCGTCGGGAATGCTTCGTCCAGAGAAGACCATACTTCTGACTGGCCCCGTCCCACTAAAGATGTGGCTATTGTTTTCAATTCGTTCAGTTTCTTGAATATTCCCGATTTCCTTTTCTTGATCGTCTCGCGCCTGGTGCGTTCGTCTGAATTAATCTCGTACTTGATCTTTGATCGAACCATTGTTGACAAAAGTCTCTGCAGCTACAAAATACAAAGAAGAAAGTCATTTTCTTATCTGAATCAAGATATGCATATAAACATTTAACACCACCATCATCATCATTAACATCATAAGCATATACCCTTCCCTTGAAAAATCACCGAACTTTAGTTTTAGCGCTAATAAAGTCTTGTTGGTCTAATTTTGTTGTGCATCTATTATAACAAATTGTTTAAGCACTAACAATAAACTCGTACTTGATCTTTGATCCAACCTAATGAATGTATAATAACTTGTAAATAATGTAGTTATCTACTACCATAATAATAGGATAATATAGGATGTACTCTAGCTTGAATATCTCCGTATTTCATGTAATACGGTTTTGTAACTTCTTTATATATTTCGGATGAATGAACATACCCAGCAAGGGGAATTATCAAAACTATCATGGTATCAGAGACTTAGGTTTCTTTTTCCTGCAAAATACAATTCACCCATCGATCTCCGGCAAGGCCACGGCCACCGACGTCATATCCCCAATGACGACAGGCGATGGCTCCTCCAAAGCAAAACCATCTCTCCATCCCGTATACACAGTTTCCAATATCTCTCAAAAAGTTCGAACCCTAGATGGAGTAAAACTTACATACTCAAACTGGGTAAAATTGTTTAAACTCCATGCTAAGGGTCACAAAGTGACTCACCATATTGACGGTACACCACCACCACCAGACACTGATCCTGATTATGAGTCTTGGAGCGAAATTGACGCCCATGTTCTTCAATGGATCTACAGCACCGTCTCCGACGATATCCTCGTCCGTATTCTTGAAACTGAATCCACTGCCTACGAAGCATGGACCCGTCTCAAGAATCATTTCCAGAATAACAAAGGTTCGCGAGCAGCCGCTCTTGAACATGAGTTTACCCACCTCTCTTTGTCTTCGATGTCGTCCCTCGACGACTATTGTCAACGCCTCAAAGATCTCGCGGAACAAATGACCGATGTTGGTAGTACTGTTGACGACCAACGACTTGTTCTACAATTGGTCCGTGGGCTTACACCAGAATATGATACTGTTGGGGCATATATTAATCAGACTCTTCCTACTTTTGAAACTGCTCGAAGTATGCTGCAACTCGAAACTCATCGGCAATTAGCTCGACCTGAGTCTACACCGCCATCGGCCCTTGTTGCCCCATCTGACACTACTCCTGATCCTCCGGGTTGGTCTGATAACAACAGCAACACCCACCATCCACTCCGTAGCGATTCTCGAACGACCCCTAATCGACGTCATAACTCCAATCAACAACGTCGTGGTGGTCACCAACAGAGTGGATACCATTCACCTCAAGGTCGCGGACACCATTCCCCTCAAGGCCGCGGCACACACCGCTCCTATTCATCGGCTAATCAACCTGCATATCCACCACCATACCCATATTGGGTCCCTCCACCGTACTGGCCGACAGCTCCACCGCCATGCCCATACCCAACTCAAACTGGTTGGGCTGCTCCGTGGTCGGCCTCAAATCGCCCTAGCTCTCGATCTGCAGCTTCTCGCCCCTCCTCTCACTTGGGTCAGGCTCACCTAGCTGAGACAGAGAATTTTGACTACACCGAACTCGGTACCGCTTTTCAGTCCATGACGATGAATTCTCCGAATGATGCTCAATGGTTTATGGAAACTGGTGTCTCCTCACATTTAACATCGGAGCAAGGTATCTTATCTCATCCCTTTAATACTAGTACGATTCGCTCTATCTATGTTGGCAATGGCAATTCAATTCCGGTTCATGGTTCAGGATCCACCCATATACCCCTTGCCAATCGCACCCTTCACCTCCGCAATGTCCTTTATACTCCAAAAATTATTAAAAATCTGATCTATGTTCGTCAATTTACCATCGATAATAATGTTTCCGTCGAATTTGACCCAAATGGTTTTTCTGTGAAGGACCTACAGACCGGTACGATGATTATGAGGAACAATAGTACTGGCGATCTCTACCCCGTATCGTCCACCCCTTCCGCCAAGCTCAACCATCCATCCGCATCCATTGCTGTCTCCTCCTCCGATTTATGGCATAGTCGACTTGGTCATCCAGCTTTTAATATTATCGACATTTTACGCAGACAAAATAATATCTCCTGTACTAATGCTAAATCATTTTCTTTATGTCATTCTTGCCAAATTAGTAAACATAAGCGTCTTCCGTTCTATGCATCCACTTCTCAAACTTTAGCACCTTTTGATATCATTCACAGTGATCTTTGGACTTCTCCTATACCTAGCCAAAGTGGGTACAAGTATTACATGGTATTGATTGATAATTTCTCTCAATATGTTTGGGTCTATACACTTAAAAATAAATCTGAAGCCTACAGTAAATTTACTCAATTTTCCAAATATGTCACCACACAATTTAATTGTCCGATTAAAACTTTTCAATGTGACATGGGGCGCGAGTTCGATAACTCTTCCTTCCATAATTTTGCTTCTGAAAATGGCCTTCAATTCCGTTTCTCCTGCCCCCAAACATCTTCCCAAAATGGCAAGTCCGAACGCATGCTCCGACGACTCAATGAAATTGTATTAACCCTCCTTTATCATGCATCCCTGCCACCTAATTTCTGGGTTGCCGCCCTACACACCGCTGCCTACCTTCACAATATCATCCCCAGTGCCGTCTTACACTTTCGCACTCCCAATTCTGTTCTTTACCATAAGCACCCCTCATATGACCACCTCCGTGTCTTCGGTTGTTTATGCTACCCAAATTTATCTGCTAAACGCAATCATAAACTTGACACTCGTTCAACTCGTTGCATCTTCTTAGGATATCCTCCTAATTATAGAGGATATCGATGTCTCGAAATTTCCACCGGCAAAATAATTCTATCACGACATGTGACTTTTGATGAGACCATTTTTCCTTATGCATCTACAGACCCGTTACCAAGATCCTCTTATAATTTTCTTGACCCCTCACCTTTAGCTCCTGCAGTGGTTGATTATCTACATCAACACCCTCATTTTTTCCACTAAACCACCTGTTACCCCTTCTACCTTGCCACACGACACACTCCAAACTCACACGCCAATCATCCCACACCAAACCCATCCAAACAACTCTACCACCCAAACAGCCCCATCCCATCCATCTACTTCTACATCTGAAACCCACAACCAACCTTCACACACGGACACCGTCCCAAGCCAAGCTACTTACCCGCCCACCTCTCATTCTATGACAACTCGTGCTAAAGTCGGCATCTCTAAGCCCATTCAACGCCTTAACCTCCATGTGACGCAAAATAAATCAAATATATCCCCTATTCCAAAATCCCACATCCTCGCCCTCCGTGATTCGAATTGGAATGCCGCCATGTTAGATGAGTATCGTGCTTTAATGATTAATAAAACTTGGGAACTTGTCCCTCGTCCCCCAAATGCTAGTGTCATTAGATGTATGTGGCTTTTTCGACACAAATTTCACGCTGATGGCACATTACAGAGATATAAAGCTCGCCTTGTAGTCAATGGAAAATCACAGCAAGTTGGAGTTGATTGTGATGAAACTTTCAGTCCGGTTGTCAAGCCCACAACCATTAGGACAGTCATGAGTTTGGCGGTCTCTCGAAATTGGCCTATTCACCAACTTGACGTCAAAAATGCATTCTTGCATGGTGAACTTCTAGAGACGGTCTATATGCACCAACCACCGGGGTTTGTTAATTCTACTACTCCTAATCATGTTTGTCGACTTCGAAAATCACTATACGGCCTTAAACAAGCACCAAGAGCCTGGTATCATCGGTTTGCAACTTTCATAATATCTCAAGGTTTCTGCAGCAGCACATGTGATTCGTCACTATTTATATATCGACGGGGCTCCGATACAGCTTACTTGTTGCTTTACGTTGATGATATAGTGATCACGGCCTCTTCCAGTCACTTGCTCGGTCTCATCATTGCTTCCCTATCTCGCGAATTCGCCATGACTGACCTTGGCAAGTTACACAATTTTCTTGGCATCACTGCAAATAGGAGCAAAACAGGTTTATTCCTCTCTCAACAAAAATATGCGTCTGACATCCTCGCCCGAGCAAATATGACCGCATGTAACCCCGTCTCTACCCCCGTTGATACGTCCTCAAAATTAAGTGCCACTACTGGGCCTCTTGTTGCCGATCCTACACTCTACCGAAGTTTGGTTGGAGCTCTTCAATATCTTACGATAACACGACCTGACATCTCCTATGGGGTACAACAAGTTTGTCTCTTCATGCACGAGCCACGAGAACCACACTTTCATGCCTTAAAGCGTATCCTCCGATATATACAAGGTACCATCAGCCATGGTTTATATTTGAGCCCATCACCTTCGCTTACTCTAACTGCATACTCGGATGCCGATTGGGCTGGATGTCCAGATTCACGTCGGTCCACTTCAGGATATTGTGTATTTCTTGGTGATAACCTTGTCTCGTGGTCGTCAAAACGCCAACCTACCGTTTCTCGCTCAAGTGCTGAAGCTGAATACCGTGGAGTCGCGAATGCTGTTGCTGAGACAAGTTGGCTTCGAAACTTGTTGCTTGAATTACATGTTCCTGTCCAGCGAGCTGCCCTAATCTATTGCGACAACATATCCGCTGTGTATCTTACAGGCAACCCCGTTCAACATCAACGAACAAAACACATTGAATTAGATATCCATTTTGTTCGAGAAAAGGTCAAGTTTGGTTCTGTCAAAGTGCTTCATGTCCTATCTGAACATCAATATGCCGATATCTTCACTAAGGGACTTCCCCGAGACCTCTTCGCTCGTTTTCGATCCAGCCTCAGCGTTTGTCTACCTCCTGCTTCGACTGCGGGGGAGTAATGAATGTATAATAACTTGTAAATAATGTAGTTATCTACTACCATAATAATAGGATAATATAGGATGTACTCTAGCTTGAATATCTCCGTATTTCATGTAATACGGTTTTGTAACTTCTTTATATATTTCGGATGAATGAACATACCCAGCAAGGGGAATTATCAAAACTATCACCATTGTTGATAAACATCTCGCAGCTACAAAATACAACGAAGAAAGTCAATTTCTTATCTGAATCAAGAAATGCATATAAACATTTAATACCACCATCATCATCATTAATATCATAAGTATATACCCCTCCTTTGAAAAATAATAGAACTTTAGTTTTAGCGCTAATAAAGTCTTGTGCTAATTTTGTTGTGCTTCTATCAAAACAAATTGTTTTAGCGCTAATAATGAATTAATTTTTGCTGTGTTAATCTTTGTTTTATGGGATATTTTAAAAAATTGTTTAAAAACTATTTAAAAGAAATTGTTTTAGCACTTGTGCTAATCTTTGTTTTATTATATATTTTAAAAAAATTGTTTAAAAAAAATTATTTTTAGTGGTAATAAAATATTTTATTTAGCTCTAATAAAAAAACTTATTTTAAAAATCTATAGATTTAAATGTTATTTGAAATTTTTTAAAGAATTCAAACTAAAGAAAAAATGGTCATATTTCTATTCTAAATTATATGAAACAAATTGGTGGTTGAATTCTAAAATTTTTAACGTGATTTTGTTGTGAAGAATAGAATAACTAAAATTTACAATATTTTTGTTTGAATAGTTAAAAATATTTTTTATTATTTTGTATAGCATTTGTGTACTTACTAGCTATGGCTCATTTTGAAATTTCGCATAGGTTATCAAAACATCCCAGACGACCCTCATTACAATTAGAAAATTCACATTCTGGACTTTCAAAATCTTTTTATTATATTTTGTTTATAAAAATATTTTAGTAATAACAATCATGTTATTACTTTATTATTGAAAAGGTTAAATTTAATAATTAATAAAAAAAATATTTTTTAGTGCTAATAATGTCTTTATTATAGGGCTAATAAAAAAAATTAGCGCTAAAATTAAGGAAAAGTCTATAAACATAAATGCTATTTGAAAATTCTGAGTATTAGATAAAACCTAAGAAATAATTGAAATCCCAAATTCATGAAAAGCAGGTAGAAAACAACAAAAGTTTCAAATATCCACCAAAACAAGGTAGAACAACAAAAAGTTTTTGAATGGAATCCACACCTAATCCCACATAACAGCAAAACAAAATAAAACATCTAAAGACTGTTCATGATTTCAAGATCCTGAGGACCTGTTTTCCTTTCGAGCGGGGATCCACCCTGTTAGGCATTTCAGCGTTTATATCAACCCAGTTGGCCGCTTCGAAATTCAGATCAATCTTTCTGGTCTCTTCAGCATTCATAACCAAACCAGTACTGGAAGTCCCAACACCAGCAATCAAGGAATCGACCATTACAATCTTTTGCTCTAGTAAGCAAAGCATCTCCTGGAGTTCGAGAGAGTTGCTCGAAATTGGCTCTTCTTTCGCCACACACTTAGCCAAGACAAGTTCCTTCTTTAGTGTGTGAACTTTGCGGATCTCCGTCCACGTTTTTGGAGATCCTAGCAAGATTATACTTCAAAAACCCAACTTGATCCACTCTATTGTTTGAGTGGGAAGAAGCAGAAGGCGGCAGAGTGATGAACTTTTCGATCGTTGGGAATGCTTCGTCCAGAGAAGGCCATACTTCTGGCTGGCCCCGTCCCCACTAAAGATGTGGCTAGTGTTTTCAATTCGTTCAGTTTCTTGAATATTCCCGACTTCCTCTTCTTGAACGTCTCGCGCCTGGTATGTTCGTCAGCAATAAACTGGTACCAACCATTGTTGACAAAAATCTCGCAGCTACAAAATACAACGAAGAAAGTCAATTTCTTATCTGAATCAAGATATGTATATAAATATTTAATACCACCATCATCATCATTAATATCATAAGCATATACCCTCCCTTAAAAATAATAGAACTTTAGTTTTAGCGCTAATAAAGTCTTGTTGTGCTAATTTTGTTGTGCTTCTATTAAAACAAATTGTTTTAGCACTAATAATGAATTAATTTTTGCCTTTGATAATCTTTGTTTTATGCGATATTTTAAAAAAAAATTAAAAACTATTTAAAAGAAATTGTTTTAGCACTTGTGCTAATCTTTGTTTTATTATATATTTTAAAAACAATTGTTTAAAAAAATTGTTTTAAAAAAATTATTTTTTAGTGCTAATAAAATCTTTCATTTAGCGCTAATAAAAAAAATTATTTTAAAAATCTATAGATTTAACTGTTATTTGAAATTTTTTAAAGAATTCTAAATTATATGAAACATGTTGGTGGTTAAATTCTAAAATTTTTAACGTGATTTTTTTGTCAAGAATAGAATAACTAAAAATTACAATATTTTTGTTTGAATAGTTAAAAATATTTTTTATTATTTTATATAGCATGTGTACTTACTAGCTATGACTCATTTTGTAATTTCTAGGGCTATAAAAACTTACATGACGACCTTCATTACAATTATAAAATTCATATTCTGGTCTTTCAAAATCTTTTTATTATATTTTGTTAATAAAACTATTTTAGTAATAACAATCATGTTATTACTTTATTATTGAAAAGTTTAAATTTAATAAATAATGAAATTGCAATAAAAAAAATATTTTTTAGTGCTAATAAATTCTTTATTATAACGCTAATAAAAAAAATTAGCCTAAAATTAAGGAGAAGTCTATAAACATAAATGCTATTTGAAAATTCAAGTATTAGATAAAACCTTAGAAATATGAAAAAGATTGAAATACAAAATTAATGAAAAACACGTAGAAAACAACAAAAGTTTCAAATATCCACAAAAACAATGTAGAACAACAAAAAGTTTTTGAATATAATCCACAACTAATCCCACATAACAACAAAACAAAATAAAACATCTATGGATTGCTCATGATTTCAAGACAAATCCTAGAGGACCTCTTTTCCTATAGAGCGGGGATCCACCTTGTTAGGCATCATCTGTAATGGCTTCCTTTGCTCATCCACTTGTGCATAACCTTCTTCTGCAATGGCTCTCCCTTGCTGATACATCATCTGCAGTGGCTCCCCCTTGCTGATGCATCATCTGCAATGGCTTCCTTTGCTCATCCACTTGCTCTTCCTGAACTTCACTCCCCCTTTTTGTGATGAAAGGAACAGGACATACATCTTTTTCTTGAGAACAACTGTAGGGCACACATCTTGCGGCAACGCAGACGTAAATATTGAAGTACTAGGGCCTAATGCGGCAGCACGCTGTGGCATCGTCGAAGCTTCTTGAGGCAATGTTTTTTTTTTTTTTCGGTGTGGTGATTTCTAAGATAAACTATTCAATGAAGAACTAACAAAAAATACAGGAGATGTGAAAAGTCTCCTGATGCGGCAACACGCTGCATATAAACAAGCTACATACTTCCGAATGAAATTACCGTGACCCAGAAAGTGAATGTATTGAATATCCTAGACACTGAGTACATTGAATCTAAACCCTTTGTATCCCGGGCTATTAATATTGCGGAAGATAATAACCCGAACGAAATCCTTCATCGCCGGAGATTGGATCCCCGACTCATCCGCAGGAGTCCGACCTTTGGAGACTACGCGCCCGAAGACACGCAGCCCGCCCCCAGCCGATTTTCTCCCACGAGTCGGATCCACGAACGCGAACCACCGTACGACGGAACCGGGCCCGACGAGAGCTCCACCGCGGACAAGCCGCGGCAAAACCCTAGTCGAGCCCCCGCCGCGAGGGGGCTCGCGATCGCACGCCGCGATCGCCGGGGCTGCCCAGCAGCCCCCGGTGGTGAGTCCGGCGACTCACCACCATCGCCGGAGGAGGGGCGGTCAGCCCCCAGCTGACCTGCCGCGGCTCCAGCCGCGGCTTTCCCCGCGATCGACCTCACGGTCGATCGCATGCCCCGGCTCCAGCCGGGGCTCCTCCGTCGCGCCTGGCCGCCGGTCGAGGTGGCTGGGGGGACCAGCTGCCGTGGCACCAGCCCACGGCGGTCTCCCCGCGATCGACTCAAGGTCAATCGCTTGCCCCGGCGGTCCAGCCGGGGCTTCCTCGTCCGCGCGCCGCGATCGAACCCTAGGGTTCGATCGCCTCCTCGGCTCCAAGCCGAGGGTTCTTCGATCTTCGCCGGGGATCTCGAATCCCCGTCCCCGAAGTTCGTACGTTTATCCGGATCGTGTGTTCATGTATATACTACGATTAATCACACAAAATCATAAAATAGGGTTTATGATTTTTACCTTCGATTCGTTGTGCGGAGAAACGAAATCAAACACCTTTGATGACCTTGCGATCTTCCCACGTATTCCTTGCACCTCGTTCGAACGTCGTGTGGGCGACGATCTATCGAACTCCTATGGATCTTCCTCACTCTCAAGACTTTATGATTGGCGTAGGTCAATTAATTGTGTTATTAAAAGTGAAGACCATGTAGTGCTTATATAGGCTACGTAGGGGATCATAAGGAGAATAAATATTGGGCTTCTAAATATTGAAGATTAAATTGGGTCCAACCCAAATCCATTAATCCTTATCAATATTAAATTTTATTTATTTTCCACTATATAAATAAAATTGCACTCCCAATATTATTCCATATTATATCAAATAATATTTCTCCGGTAGTATTATATATTCCGTGTATTTAAGATTTAAATATCCATGAATAAATTTATTTATTGCTCAATAAATATTATTCATCTCTTATATCCGAGACTAGTACCATTCAACCTTAATTATTATGCGGATTAAATCCACCTGCAGGGTTTACATAATAATTCCTTATGAACTCATCTCGGGGATATTATCAACCCTTACGGGATACACTTTCCCGTCAAGTATTCACGGCATGCCATATATAAAATATAGTGACCCAACTTAACCGGTAATTAACCCAATAATTAAATCGGTTAATTCCTTTGGTAAATCAAAGTCACTTATATTAAATATACACACCCGTAATAATATCGGGGATTAAGAATAAAATACACTGAGACTCAAATCGATTATCGCCGGCAATCCTAATCGATGAATTTCAAGCTGATCCGCCCAATACACCAAGTGTACAAGTGTGATAAAATAATTAAGATAAATTATTTTCTCTCTCACACAACGACTATACCGATGGATTAGTTCGTGTCCATCTAGGTCGTGAGCAACTGTTCGATTAAATACGAGTAACCGATAGTATGATCTTCTGTGTGCCCATGCAACACCATACTAACTACAACGTATAAAATCCAGAACTATATTTTGCATATTTAATTAAATGCAAATAATTGTTTATTAATTAAATAGGTTAAATGCTATGACAGGGAGTTTACCGATACTTAAATCTAGACATTAAGTACATAACTCCAACAATGATCTCCCACTTGTACTAAGGTCTAGTCATTTCCTCCAAACTCCCGACTCCCATACTCATCACGTGCTTAAGTTATACTTCCCAGAAGTATCATGTGAATGAGCAATCTAGGTTGCCGCTCTGAAGTTATCTTGGTGACTACTGCGTCGTCTCTCTGACGATGATTCGTATCAGGTGGTACTTGCTCTATGTGTTATCATCATCTTTTGAACTTATGACTTCTTCCAGTTTACCATGCACCGCTATGTATATAGCCTTTGGTGAACCAAGAGTCATATCCAAGTTCAGAGGTCATTCCGGAACCTAACCAAAATTTCCGCTGCCTCTGAGGCTGCTATTCGGTTTATGATAGAGTCCGAGAAGCTTCACGCTTATCACTCTTTCTTCCTTAGGTTCCACCTCTTCTAAAAGTGAACACATAGCCTGATATCGACTTACACTGGTCCATTCTCTGATTTTTATCTGAGAAAGCGTAATCTAAGAAGATTTCGTATTGCTAGTAATCCTGTACTTCCAAGTACTTTTACAGCATTCGAATATTTCTTATCCAGATTACTTTGATATCCTCCCACTACGCTAACCGCATAGTTGATATCAGGTTCTTGTTTTATAACACCTCATTTACAAAGCCCTTTACACTCGAAGTGTAAGATTCTGCTTTGTTTATATCTATCTCCTTCATGTGTTCCAGACACATACCTTAGATAGATGCATTCTGTTCTCGTAAGGCAATAACCTTTCTCAGAATAGTGCATGTTAAAAACAAACCATAATCGTATAAGATATCTAAAGAGAAGTACAAATGTTCTTATCTAGAGATCGAAAGATTTCTAAGAACATGACCCAACTTCATCTTAATCTTATATTTCGATTTACTTAGACAACCTCTATTTTATGTCTGATAATGCTTTTACATTGTGGCCAATGATGAAGTGTTATCTACATAAAATCCCGAGAAACACCACCTTGTTTCCATTACGTCTCCAATACACCAATCTTGTCTATGCTTCTTGATGAATCCATACAATGGACTATCTCATCAATTTGCAAGTTCCACGATTCATAGCTTTAATTCAATCCATAAATGAATTTACTAAGCTTGTACTCTAAATGATCTAGCCTCTTAACAATAATCCTTATTGTTCCAAGCAGGCACATTTAGTTTAGTACTGCCCTCCATGCAGAATTAGGGATCGATTTCATGTCTACTAGATCCAGAGTTTGAAACTCCTCCAGTCTTATGAACATCTCTGATTGCTTAACAACCTCCCACTGCAATGGCGTTCCGGTGTATAGCAGTAATAACATTAGGTGCAGTTAGTGGTGTATTACTACTCGGTTAGGCTGGTTCTCAGTCTTCTCTTTCCTCATTATAAAGTACTTTGTCAGTTAGGGCACTGTTGTTCATCTAATAGTCTTCCTCTAAGAACCGGGCGAAGACACCCTTCTGGTTCGTAGTACTATTGAACATACAATTACTCGTTCTTCTAGGATTTTCCACAACTACATTCAATATGTCGTTGTATCCAGAAAATTCATAGAACATAGGTAGTTCCGATCAAACTTGTCCTTTTACTATTAGAATCCCATTTCTTATTCCTGACACACCATGTCTACACATCAGTGTATGGTGCAGTCGTTTGAGACTTAATCTCAACCTTTGATTTATGCTATGTGTTATTTAGATAGGTGATAGCCTCCGCGAACTGGTCGCAGGCTTCCAATGGATATACTTTGAAGGATCCCCATAATGGCTTTGTGTTGAAAACACTCCGCTTTTATGGCACATCAAGTATTCTAATCCACCTTCGAGTATTCTTTAAAGAACGACTCGTACTTCTCTAATTACACATATGTCTGCATATATCATCTTTGATCATTCTTAATACTTGTCCGAATTCCATCCTTTATCCAGAAAAAATGATCTAGTTGTATCACCTTTCAAGATCGATTCTTAGGTCGGGAGGTCCATTCCTCCAACTATAATTGATCAAATCAATTTCGACCTTTTTGAATCCCTTTTGAATAGATACTACCAAGTTCAAGAATTCACAAGTATAATGATCGATAAAGAAATACATCCAATAAGTAAAATAAGTTATAACGGTTTGTTGCAATGTGGTAGACTAAGGATTTATCATTCATATATTGCTATCTAATGTACCATAATAGATATCGCCATTATTCCTTGTCTAAATCATCAAGTGATTAAAGAAATAAAATATCCATTAATAATAGAAATCCAGAACGAAAGTTCTTTCTAAAATATAAAAGGTACAAAGCAATTAACTTGAAATGAAATCCTAAACAGATAGATAAATGTCTTCCACTGCAACCGCTGCTTCCTCAACAGCTTTGCCCATGTGGACTCGAACTTTTCTTCTCTAAGTCGCTGGGTTTTCTGGAACCCCTGCATTTAGAATGCACATACCGTCAGTGGTTCCATATTTACACACCAGAATTCTGGTAGATAATACCGCTGACTATGTTTTACGACTAAAGAAAAATTCGTACCTTTGAGAGGACAAGATGTAGACCCCCAGTACTCAGACTGCTTCCCTTGGGGATGTTTGCCCTAAGGCTTCTTTATCCCACCCTTTGGTCCAAGTCCCTTAGGACCACCGGACCCCCTTGTCTTCTTCTCCTTTCCCTTGCCTTTAGGTTCGAAACCTTTGGCTTTGGCTATAAGAGCTTGCGATTGCTTCAACTCGTCCAAAAGATCCATCATCTCAAAAACATGATCAAGTGTTTCATCGAAGTAACAGATCTTTACGAGTATCCTCATCGCCTCTTTTCTAGCCTTCTCATCATGTCCAAACAGCAACTTGAGTTTGAGCATGACATCATGATTAGCGGCTAATGCACGAGCACTACCCCACTTTTCAAAGTCAAAAATCTCCTCCTCAGTTGAGTTAATGGTGAGTCCAGGAGGACAAGTTTCACTGAGTACGTCTTTGTACTCTTTTGCAGTCTGAGCAATGTCTAACTCTTCTTTCCATTCAATGCAGTATGGAACCAGTGCGTTAATTTCCTCAAGTATCAACAAAAGTGGATTCATAGCAATTCTCTAAACCTATGAGCACATTTAAACAAACAATTAATTTAATATCCGACGTTATCTCCCTGGAATAACATCATTAAATTACTAATCACATCTAAAATCCCATCAGGTAAGGCAAGCCACGTGGTGTGGACGTTTACCCACCCAAATGATTTAGCAATTAGATTTTCTTTGGTCATACATCGCTTATAGCGGAACCTCGTGGGGAGGAATACTATAAGGCGTATCTAAGTGTAAACCATTACTCAGTACCAAAGTAAATTACTTGGAATCGCTACATCACCGCAAGCCACGTGGTGTGGACGTTTACGATAACTTCACAACTCTTCATAATTACTTACAACTGTCTACATCAATTAATCCAAAGTCCGTCAGCACAGCAAGCCACGTGGTGTGGACGTTTACTACACTAAGAGACTTTTATAATTGACTCCCAATTACTTGATCCATTTAATCTCGTAAATCAAGACGTGGAGAATCATAAGTGAAACTCGAAGTTTCTAACCAGTGATTCGCCATGCGAACGACCCTATCTCTCATAAATGAGGGAGCCGAGCAGACAAGCGACCCATCTATCAAAGAATGGCACGGAAGTCTCTAATTTGTGTCCTCTACATGACCAAGTGGCTCTGGCTCCATTCCACTCCCCGGGGTGAGAATGAGTCGACTTGAAGTCAGTTTCAGAAAGACAAATTAGGCATTGTTTGATAAATTTGATCAATGTTTCTTGTAAAAGGAATTACAAGAATTCTCCTCCAATGACTCGTCTATACGAACTTCGAAAGTCCATAAGAGTCACCAAGAGAACAGCAATGGAGACCATGGGAATGTTTCCATCCCCTCTCCCACTTAGCTTTTTATAATAATAGGGATACGCTATCTAGTGCATAAAAATAAACACATATAGCATGCATACAAGCAATAAAGCACATAGTATCACATAGTCAAAATAATGCTAGAAAATTATTTTCCGACTATCATGGCTTTATTCCATCTCCGTACGCATCTTCTAGTCTTCAGTCTTCGTTCTTGAATGCTCCATGTGACGAGAATATTAATCTCTAATATTTAAATCTATTTATTTTCAATTAATCCAAAAGTTACTTAATTCGAAAATTAAGTCAATCGAATATATCAAAAATAAAATTAAATATTATTAATATTTTTATTTATTTATTTTCCTATCTAGTTCTATTAAAACTCTAGAATAATCTATCCAAATAAAATTTGGAATACTCTAGAAGTTATCTATAATAGAACAAGGAAAAATAAATTAGGACTTACTACTTTCCAAATTTATTTTTATTACTAATCCATGAATATTCCCGAGTAGGAATAATCAAATAGGAAAAATAAATTTAGTACTAAATTAATTAAATTTCTAATCTATGAATATTTCCATGAAGGAAATAAATCAATAGAAAATAAAATTAATTTAAATTAATTCTTTCCCTAAACCATGAGAGTTTCCAAGAAAGGAAAATACTCAAATAGGAAAAATCCGAATTAATTGGGAAAGTGGATCTTGGTAGGAATAACATGAGATTGGGAGATCCCACGTTATCCCCACCGTCGACCTCCACCGCCCGGGACCACCACCACCGCCGCCCCCAGCCCACGCGCCACCACCACCGGTGGCCGGCGTGGCTAGAAGCCCTAGCGGGCAGCCCCCGGGATGGGGTCGATCGATCCTCATGGGGATCGATCATGGGGATGATCGACCCCCCCGGTTTTTTGTCCTCTTCGTCTTCGTCACACGTCTTCGTCTTCCGGCGATCGTCTCATCATCGAACCAACGTAATTAAAATTACAAAATTTAAATTACAATTATCCGGTATCGATTCTATACATGAAATCGACCCTATACATTTTCCGGAAAAATAAAGAACGTAATAATAAAACCTAAATTCGGTCAACCCCCGAATTTTTACTATTACAAACATTCATCCACACAAAACGAATCTCGACATGTCCGAGAGTTTAATAATCATGATAATTAATTAATAAACAAAAAAAATTAATTAAATCCAACCATGATAGCCGGAGATCCTGCAAGGTAGAACAATAATCGAGCATATACATGAACACGAAACCAAACGCTCTGATACCATTTGCTGGAAATCGATATCCCGGGCTATTAATATTGCGGAAGATAATAACCCGAACGAAATCCTTCATCGCCGGAGATTGGATCCCCGACTCATCCGCAGGAGTCCGACCTTTGGAGACTACGCGCCCGAAGACACGCAGCCCGCCCCCAGCCGATTTTCTCCCACGAGTCGGATCCACGAACGCGAACCACCGTACGACGGAACCGGGCCCGATGAGAGCTCCACCGCGGACAAGCCGCGGCAAAACCCTAGTCGAGCCCCCGCCGCGAGGGGGCTCGCGATCGCACGCCGCGATCGCCGGGGCTGCCCAGCAGCCCCCGGTGGTGAGTCCGGCGACTCACCACCATCGCCGGAGGAGGGGCGGTCAGCCCCCAGCTGACCTGCCGCGGCTCCAGCCGCGGCTTTCCCCGCGATCGACCTCACGGTCGATCGCATGCCCCGGCTCCAGCCGGGGCTCCTCCGTCGCGCCTGGCCGCCGGTCGAGGTGGCTGGGGGGACCAGCTGCCGTGGCACCAGCCCACGGCGGTCTCCCCGCGATCGACTCAAGGTCAATCGCTTGCCCCGGCGGTCCAGCCGGGGCTTCCTCGTCCGCGCGCCGCGATCGAACCCTAGGGTTCGATCGCCTCCTCGGCTCCAAGCCGAGGGTTCTTCGATCTTCGCCGGGGATCTCGAATCCCCATCCCCGAAGTTCGTACGTTTATCCGGATCGTGTGTTCATGTATATACTACGATTAATCACACAAAATCATAAAATAGGGTTTATGATTTTTACCTTCGATTCGTTGTGCGGAGAAACGAAATCAAACACCTTTGATGACCTTGCGATCTTCCCACGTATTCCTTGCACCTCGTTCGAACGTCGTGTGGGCGACGATCTATCGAACTCCTATGGATCTTCCTCACTCTCAAGACTTTATGATTGGCGTAGGTCAATTAATTGTGTTATTAAAAGTGAAGACCATGTAGTGCTTATATAGGCTACGTAGGGGATCATAAGGAGAATAAATATTGGGCTTCTAAATATTGAAGATTAAATTGGGTCCAACCCAAATCCATTAATCCTTATCAATATTAAATTTTATTTATTTTCCACTATATAAATAAAATTGCACTCCCAATATTATTCCATATTATATCAAATAATATTTCTCCGGTAGTATTATATATTCCGTGTATTTAAGATTTAAATATCCATGAATAAATTTATTTATTGCTCAATAAATATTATTCATCTCTTATATCCGAGACTAGTACCATTCAACCTTAATTATTATGCGGATTAAATCCACCTGCAGGGTTTACATAATAATTCCTTATGAACTCATCTCGGGGATATTATCAACCCTTACGGGATACACTTTCCCGTCAAGTATTCACGGCATGCCATATATAAAATATAGTGACCCAACTTAACCGGTAATTAACCCAATAATTAAATCGGTTAATTCCTTTGGTAAATCAAAGTCACTTATATTAAATATACACACCCGTAATAATATCGGGGATTAAGAATAAAATACACTGAGACTCAAATCGATTATCGCCGGCAATCCTAATCGATGAATTTCAAGCTGATCCGCCCAATACACCAAGTGTACAAGTGTGATAAAATAATTAAGATAAATTATTTTCTCTCTCACACAACGACTATACCGATGGATTAGTTCGTGTCCATCTAGGTCGTGAGCAACTGTTCGATTAAATACGAGTAACCGATAGTATGATCTTCTGTGTGCCCATGCAACACCATACTAACTACAACGTATAAAATCCAGAACTATATTTTGCATATTTAATTAAATGCAAATAATTGTTTATTAATTAAATAGGTTAAATGCTATGACAGGGAGTTTACCGATACTTAAATCTAGACATTAAGTACATAACTCCAACACGTGTTACGATCGTGCGTTCAAGGAATGCTTTGAGGTACTGCAGCAGTGTCCGAAAGTCCTACGTCAGAGATAGAGTGTACTGCGGCAGTAGCTGAAATTCCATCCATAGTGTCTGAAAGTCCTGCGGCAGTGGCTGCAGGTGTTGCAGAAGCATCGAACGCGACATTATCAATTTTTGGAACCCATTGAAAGGATTTGTAAGTGTCGGGGGGCGCAGCGGTATTATAGAGAAAATACGCAGCACTCCTTACGCAGCGCTGCAGCAGCAACAACAACTCAGGTGTTGCAGCAGCGCAATGCAGAAAATAAATTCGTTCATTTATTATTTGATTTACTTTGTTTGAGTGGATTATATATAATACCAGAAATATATAAATCTATATTCTGATACGATATTAAAGATTGCAGCGGAAAAATGAAAAACGTGAAAAACAAACAAACGAACACACACACACACTAAACGAAAAGCAAGAGAAGACAACGAAATTAATCTTGTATGGGTATTTAAATTATACCCATACGAATGTGCCTTACAGAAAAAATGATTAATAAAGATCGAATGTCTTTACAAAATGTGATCTTGAATATACGATCGACTACCTTTCGGACATACACATGTATTCCTTAGATATCGTATTCAAAGATCTCGACCCAACCAACACTACTAAACAAACTACGACTGAATATGTTCAGATACAAAGCTTCGTAGTTGAAAGGTTCGATCACTCTCGATGAAATGAGAATAATCGAAGAAGAAAAGATGAAAAAGTGTTTTTGGAAGAGGTGAGGAAATGTGCTGAAGACTCCTTCAATTTATAGGCTCAAAACCGTAACCAACTCCCTTGAAAAGAGAGAGCTAAGTCGGTTCCTATATCCAAGGAAATCTGTTTTGACCGATGCTGCAACGCCTTGCGCAGACAGGACAACCATTGCACCACCTTACATCAGCGTCTTCAACGAGTCTTGCTGCAACGCTGTGTCTTCAGTCTTCAACTAAATCCCTTGAAAACAGAGTTGTTAGGCAGTTGCTAGAAAATAGGGATTCTGGTTTGACCGCTGCTGCAACGTCTTGCACAGGGCCAAACTTCAGCTACTGCTGCAACACCTTGCGTCAATATCTTCTGGAGATCTTGCAGCAACAATTGCGTCTTGAGTCTTCAGCAAACATTCTCATGAGTGTCATCTTGCTGCAGCATGAGTAGCACTCAACGCAGCACCAAGGTCTTCAATGCTCGACGAGTGTTGGTTGCATATACACGCATGGATCAACAAGATCACATGCTAAATAGATCACACATAATGTATGTGATGCACAACAGTACACAATGTGAAGAAAGAGAAAATCATGTAAGTATGCTGCTGCATCGCATTGCCTAGCGACTCGCTGCGGCAGTGCACTGCGTAGCATATTACACTAACAAACTCCCCCTTTTTATCTTTCTTCACAAAACATGAGGAAGAGCATAAGAACAACCCACCCTCAATGAAAACTCTCTTAACCTAGAAGTTTAAGATAATATCTTAGCATATCACTAAGGAAGAACACACACTCCCCCTTAGTGAATTACCTCTAAGTTAAAATATTTCATAAAAAAACGTACATGAAGCTTATCTATAAAAGACAGTCACACCAATTTTTAACTTAAATAAAAATAATTAAAGAATAATTAAATTTATGAAACTTCTTTTGCAATGGCTCTCCTTTGTTGATGCATCATCTGCAGTGGCTCCCCCTTGCTGATGCATCATCTGTAATGGCTTCCTTTGCTCATCCACTTGTGCATAACCTTCTTCTGCAATGGCTCTCCCTTGCTGATACATCATCTGCAGTGGCTCCCCCTTGCTGATGCATCATCTGCAATGGCTTCCTTTGCTCATCCACTTGCTCTTCCTGAACTTCACTCCCCCTTTTTGTGATGAAAGGAACAGGACATACATCTTGTTCTTGAGAACAACTGTAGGGCACACATCTTGCGGCAACGCAGACGTAAATATTGACGTAAATATTGAAGTACTAATAAAGTCATTATTATAGGGAAAATAAAAAAAAATTAACGCTAAGAATAAGGATAAGTCTATAAATATAGATGCTATTTGAAAATTCGAGTATTAGACAAAACCTAAAAATACGAATAGGATTGAAATCCAAAATTCAGGAAAAACAGATAGAAAACAACAAAAGTTTCAAATATCCACAAAAACAAGGTAAAAAACAAAATTTTTTTGAATGGAATCCACAACTAATCCCACATAACACCAAAACAAAATAAAACATCTAAAGATTGCTCATTATTTCAAGACGAATCCTCAGAGGACCTGTTTTCCTTTCCAAGGGGATCCATAGGTTAGGCATTTCAGCGTTCATATCAATCACGTTGGCCTCTTCGAAATTCAGATCAATCTTGCTGGTCTCTTCAGCATTCATAACCAAGCCAGTACTGAAGTCTCAACACCAGCAATCAAGGAATCAACCATTACAATATTTTCCTCCGGTAAACAAAGCATCTCCTGGAGTTCGAAACAGTTGCTCGAAATTGGCTCTTCTTTCGCCACACACTTAGCTAAGACAAGTTCCTTCTTCAGTTTGTGTGAACTTTGCGGATCTCCGTCCACGTTTTTGGAGATCCTAGCCAGATTCTACTTCAATTCTACTTCAAAAACCCAACTTGATCCACTCTATTGTTTGAGTGGGAAGAAGCAGAAGGCGGCAGAGTGATGAACTTTTCGATCGGGAATGCTTCGTCTAGGGAAGGCCATACTTCTGGCTGGCCCCGTCCCCACTAAAGACGTGGCTAGTGTTTTCAATTCGTTCAGTTTCTTGAATATTCCCGACTTCCTCTTCTTGAACGTCTCGAGCCTGGTATGTTCGTCAGCAATAAACTCGTACTTGATATTTGATCCAACCATTGTTGACAAAAATCTCGCAGCTACAAAATACAACGAAGAAAGTCAATTTCTTATCTGAATCAAGATATGCATATAAACATTTAATACCACCATCATCATCATGAATATCATAAGCATATACCCTCCCTTAAAAATAATAGAACTTTAGTTTTAGCGCTAATAAAGTCCTGTTGTGCTAATTTTGTTGTGCTTCTATTAAAACAAATTGTTTTAGCACTAATAATGAATTAATTTTTGCTTGATAATCTTTGTTTTATGGGATATTTTTAAAAAAAATTTAAAAATTATTTAAAAGAAATTGTTTTAGCACTTGTGCTAATCTTTGTTTTATTATATATTTTAAAAAAAAAATTGTTTAAAAAAATTGTTTAAAAAAATTATTTTTAGTGCTAATAAAATCTTTCATTTAGCGCTAATAAAAAAAATTATTTTAAAAATCTATAGATTTAACTGTTATTTGAATTTTTTTTAAAGAATTCTAAATTATATGAAACAAATTGGTGGTTAAATTCTAAAATTTTTAACGTGATTTTGTTGTCAAGAATAGAATAACTAAAAATTACAATATTTTTGTTTGAATAGTTAAAAATATTTTTTATTATTTTATATAGCATTTGTGTACTTACTAGCTATGACTCATTTTGTAATTTCTAGGGCTATCAAAACTTCCAGGACGACCCTCATTACAATTATAAAATTCATATTCTGGACTTTCAAAATCTTTTTATTATATTTTGTTAATAAAACTATTTTAGTAATAACAATCATGTTATTACTTTATTATTGAAAAGTTTAAATTTAATAATTAATGAAATTGCAATAAAAAAAATATTTTTTAGTGCTAATAAATTCTTTATTATAACGATAATAAAAAAAATTAGCGCTAAAATTAAGGAGAAGTCTATAAACATAAATGCTATTTGAAAATTCAAGTATTAGATAAAACCTAAGAAATATGAAAAGGATTGAAATCCAAAATTAATGAAAAACAGGTAGAAAACAACAAAAGTTTCAAATATCCACAAAAACAATGTAGAACAACAAAAAGTTTTTGAATGTAATCCACAACTAATCCCACATAACAACAAAACAAAATAAAACATCTATGGATTGCTCATGATTTCAAGACGAATCCTAGAGGACCTCTTTTCCTATAGAGCGGGGATCCACCTTGTTAGGCATTTCAGCGTTTATATCAGTTGGCCTCTTCGAAATTCAGATAATTCTTTTTGGTCTTTTCAACCAAGCCAGAAGTCCCAACACCAGCAATTAAGGAATCGACCATTACAATCTTTTCCTCTAGTAAGCAAAGCATCTCCTGGAGTTCGAGAAAGTTGCTCGAAATTGGCTCTTCTTTCGCCACACAATTAGCCAAGACAAGTTCCTTCTGTTAAATTCCAAATGGGGGTGTTCAAGTGCGGTCCCACGCCTAGCGCACACACGAGAGCGGGAGCTTGAGACTCCCCTCTCACAATTATTCGATGTGGGACAACTCACAAGTGGCCTTCAACACACCCCCTCCACTTGTGAGTCCTAGTCAAAGGGTGGTTATAACCACTCACAAACAGGATCGAGCTCCCGCTCTGATACCATGTATAATTTCAAATGGGGGTGTTCACGTGCGGTCCCACGCTTCCCACGCCTAGCGCACACACGAGAGCGGGAGCTTGAATATGCACTAGAGAGCCTCAATCTATCTCAAAACCATATGGTACTAAGTAGGAGAACTCCCTAGGCTTATATCATAGACTCCCCTCTCACAATTATTCGATGTGGGACAACTCACAAGTGGCCTTCAACACACCCCCTCCACTTGTGAGTCCTAGTCAAAGGGTGGACAAGCCACTCACAAACAGGATCGAGCTCCCGCTCTGATACCATGTCAAATTTCAAATTGGGGTGTTCACGTGCGGTCCCACGCTTCCCACGCCTAGCGCACACATGAGAGCGGGAGCTTGAATATGCACTAGAGAGCCTCAATCTATCTCAAAACCATATGGTACTAAGTAGGAGAACTCCCTAGGCTTATATCATAGACTCTCCTCTCACAATTATTCGATGTGGGACAACTCACAAGTGGCCTTCAACACACCCCCTCCACTTGTGAGTCCTAGTTAAAGGGTGGTTATAACCACTCACAAATAGGATCGAGCTCCCGCTCTTATACCATGTCAAATTCCAAATGGGGGTGTTCAAGTGCGGTCCCACACCTAGCGCACACACGAGAGCGGGAGCTTGAATATGCACTAGAGAGCCTCAATCGGAGAACTCCCTAGGCTTATATCATAGACTCCCCTCTCAAACTTTCAATGTGGGACAACTCACAAGTGGCCTTCAACACACCCCCTCCACTTGTGAGTCCTAGTCAAAGGGTGGTCAACACAAAGCGCACACAAACGAGAGCGGGAGCCCGAATATGCACTAGAGAGCCTCAATCTATCTCAAAACCATATGGTACTAAGTAGGAGAACTCCCTAGACTTATATCATAGACTCCCCTCTCACAATTATTCGATGTGGGACAACTCACAAGTGGCCTTCAACACACCCCCTCCACTTGTGAGTCCTAGTCAAAGGGTGGTTATAACCACTCACAAACAGGATCGAGCTCCCGCTCTGATACCATGTCAAATTCCAAATGGGGGTGTTCAAGTGCGGTCCCACGCCTAGCGCACACACGAGAGCGGGAGCTTGAATATGCACTAGAGAGCCTCAATCTATCTCAAAACCATATGGTTCTAAGTAGGAGAACTCCCTAGGCTTATATCATAGACTCCCCTCTCACAATTATTCGATGTGGGACAACTCACAAGTGGACTTCAACACACCCCCTCCACTTGTGAGTCCTAGTCAAAGGGTGGTCAAACCACTCATAAACAGGATCGAGCTCCCGCTCTGATACCATGTCAAATTCCAAATGGGGGTGTTCAAGTGCGGTCCCACACCTAGCGCACACACGAGAGCGGGAGCTTGAATATGCACTAGAGAGCCTCAATCTATCTCAAAACCATATGGTACTAAGTGGTTATAACCACCCTTTAACTAAGTCCACTTGTGAGTTGTCCCACATCGAATAATTGTGAGAGGGGAGTCTATGATATAAGCCTAGGGAGTTCTCCTACTTAGTACCATATGGTTTTGAGATAGATTGAGGCTCTCTAGTGATATTCGGGCTCCCGCTCTCGTTTGTGTGCGCTAGGCGTGGGACCGCACTTGAACACCCCCATTTGGAATTTAACATGGTATCAGAGCGGGAGCTCGATCCTGTTTGTGAGTGGTTAAAACCATCCTTTGACTAGGACTCACAAGTGGAGGGGTGTGTTGAAGGCCACTTGTGAGTTGTCCCACATCGAATAATTGTGAGAGGGGAGTCTATGATATAAGTCTAGGGAGTTCTCCTACTTAGTACCATATGGTTTTGAGATAGATTGAGGCTCCTTGTGCGCTAGGCGTGGGACCGCACTTGAACACCCCCATTTGGAATTTGACATGGTATCAGAGCGGGAGCTCGATCCTATTTGTGAGTGGTTATAACCACCCTTTAACTAGGACTCACAAGTGGAGGGGGTGTGTTGAAGGCCACTTGTGAGTTGTCCCACAACGAATAATTGTGAGAGGAGAGTCTATGATATAAGCCTAGGGAGTTCTCCTACTTAGTACCATATGGTTTTGAGATAGATTGAGGCTCTCTAGTGCATATTCAAGCTCCCGCTCTCGTGTGTGCGCTAGGCGTGGGACCGCACTTGAACACCCCCATTTGGAATTTAACACCTTCTTCAGTGTGTGAACTTTGCGGATCCTAGCCAGATTCTACTTCAAAAACCCAACTTGATCCACTCTATTGTTTGAGTGGGAAGAAGCAGAAGGCGGCAGAGTGATGAACTTTTCGATCGTTGGAAATGCTTCGTCCAGAGAATTCCATACTTCTGGATGGCCCCGTCCCCACTAAAGATGTGGCTAGTGTTTTCAATTCGTTCAGTTTCTTGAATATTCCCGACTTCCTCTTCTTGAAAGTCTCGAGCCTGGTATGTTCGTCAGCAATAAACTCGTACTTGATCATTGTTGACAAAAATCTCGCAGCTACAAAATACAACGAAGAAAGTCAATTTCTTATCTGAATCAAGATACGCATATAAACATTTAATACCACCATCATCATCATTAATATCATAAGCATATACCCTCCCTTAAAAATAATAGAACTTTAGTTTTAGCGCTAATAAAGTCCTGTTGTGCTAATTTTGTTGTACTTCTATTAAAACAAATTGTTTTAGCACTAATAATGAATTAATTTTTGCTGTGATAATCTTTGTTTTATGGGATATTTTTAAAAAAAATTTAAAAACTATTTAAAAGAAATTGTTGTAGCACTTGTGCTAATCTTTGTTTTATTATATATTTAAAAAAAAATTGTTTAAAAAAATTGTTTAAAAAAAATTATTTTTTAGTGCTAATAAAATCTTTCATTTAGCGCTAATAAAAAAAATTATTTTAAAAATCTATAGATTTAACTGTTATTTGAAATTTTTTAAAGAATTCTAAATTATATGAAACAAATTGGTGGTTAAATTCTGAAATTTTTAACGTGATTTTGTTGTCAAGAATAGAATAACTAAAAATTACAATATTTTTGTTTGAATAGTTAAAAATATTTTTTATTATTTTATATAGCATTTGTGTACTTACTAGCTATGACTCATTTTGTAATTTCTAGGGCTATCAAAACTTCCAGGACGACCCTCATTACAATTATAAAATTCATATTCTGGACTTTCAAAATCTTTTTATTATATTTTGTTAATAAAACTATTTTAGTAATAACAATCATGTTATTACTTTATTATTGAAAAGTTTAAATTTAATAATTAATGAAATTGCAATAAAAAAAATATTTTTTAGTGCTAATAAATTCTTTATTATAACGCTAATAAAAAAAATTAACGCTAAAATTAAGGAGAAGTCTATAAACATAAATGCTATTTGAAAATTCAAGTATTAGATAAAACCTAAGAAATATGAAAAGGATTGAAATCCAAAATTAATGAAAAACAGGTAGAAAACAATTTCTCATGATTTCAAGACCAATTTCTAGAGGACCTCTTTTCCTATAGAGCGGGGATCCACCTTGTTAGGCATTTCAGCGTTTATATCAGTTGGCCTCTTCGAAATTCAGATAATTCTTTTTGGTCTTTTCAACCAAGCCAGAAGTAACACCAGCAATTAAGGAATCGACCATTACAATCTTTTCCTCTAGTAAGCAAAGCATCTCCTGGAGTTCGAGAAAGTTGCTCGAAATTGGCTCTTCTTTTGCCACACACTTAGCCAAGACAAGTTCCTTCTTCAGTGGAGTTCGAGAAAGTTGCTCGAAATTGGCTCTTCTTTTGCCACACACTTAGCCAAGACAAGTTCCTTCTTCAGTGTGTGAACTTTGCGGATCTCCGTCCACGTTTTTTGAGATCCTAGCCAGATTCTACTTCAAAAACCCAACTTGATCCACTTTATTGTTTGAGTGGGAACAAGCAGAAGGCGGCAAAGTGATGAACTTTTCGATCGCCGGGAATGCTTCGTCCAGAGAAGGCCATACTTCTGGCTGGCCCCGTCCCACTAAAGATGTGGCTAGTGTTTTCAATTCGTTCAGTTTCTTGAATATTCCCGATTTCCTTTTCTTGATGGTCTCGCGCCTGGTGCGTTCGTCTGCAATAATCTCGTACTTGATCTTTGATCGAACCATTGTTGACAAAAGTCTATGCAGCTACAAAATACAAAGAAGAAAGTCATTTTCTTATCTGAATCAAGATATGCATATAAACATTTAATACCACCATCATCATCATTAACATCTTAAGCATATACCCTTCCTTTGAAAAATCACCGAACTTTACTTTTAGCGCTAATAAAGTCTTGTTGGTCTAATTTTGTTGTGCATCTATTATAACAAATTGTTTAAGCACTAACAATAAAGTAATTTTTGTTCTGCTAATTTTTGTTTTATGGGATATTTTAAAAAATTGTTTAAAAACTATTTAAAAGAAATTATTTTAGCACTTGTGCTAATCTTTGTTTTATTAAATATTTTAAAAAAAATATTTAAAAAAATAATTTTTTATTGCAAAAAAATTTTTATTTTAGCGCTAATAAAAAAAATTATTTTAAAAATTTATAGATTTAAATGCTATTTGAAATTTTTTAAAGAATTCAAACTTTAGAAAAAATGGTCATATTTCTATTCAAGATTAGAGGAAACAAATTGGTGGTTGAATTCTAAAATTTTTAACGTGATATTGTTGTGAAGAATAGAATGACTAAAAATTACAATATGTTTGTTTGAATGGTTAAAAATATTTTTTGTTATAAACTCAAAGGAATTGAGAGAGAATAATATAGTAGAAAGATAAACAATATGAGAGGAGAATAGAATTGTTATGAATTGTTGTATTCATTCATATGGGGAGAACCCTTTATATAGGATACAATCTAGGGTTTCTGACTTAGCCAACAAGTCATTCACTATAATATAATAATATTCATAACACTCCCCCTTGAATGACTATTTACAGGATTGTTGCCTCGTTAAAACCTTGTCAGGAAAACCCAGTGGGATAAAACCTCGACGAAGGAAAAAGAGTACAACTTGCTCCCCCTGATTGTAATCACCGAAGATCTTTAACTATGTGATCAATCAGTCTCATTAAAACCTGTAACTAATAAAACCATATAGGAAAAACTTAGTTATTCAAATATACATTTTTGTCTTCATGACACAACCTTCGAATTGTCGAGTTTCACATTGATTTGTATTATTGTATATTTTTCGTCCTTCTGGGACATGCCTTTACCAGACATCTATATTGACTAGAGTATTCGCAATTGCTATAACCGGCCGGTAACTCTTCAGGAGTATTTGAGATGCATCTAGTGTTCAATATACATTTCTTGACAAATGAACAATAATGTGAACTTCAATTCACAATCATTTGAACTTCAGGTTCAATATCTCACTTTATCTCGAAAACAAACTCATATGGAACATTCTGATTTCCTCATTAATTATTATCGAGTGATGTACATGTCTCGTTAAAAACCTCGTTATAAAACCCTGTAGGAAAAAATACTCGAGGAAAAGAGTACATGACATTCACATTTATATTGTGGTGATTGTCTCGTTAAAAACCTTTAACTAAGAAAACCCTATGGGAAAAAAACTTAGTAGAGGGAAAAAGAGTGCAATCACTGGTCTTCGGGACCAATCACTGGTCTTCGGGACCTTATATTCAATATCATTTTTGTCCATATGTAATATGATACTATACATGTTCTGATTTTCATTTTCTTTCATTTCAGGAATCTTAAAATCCATCCAGGATTTTCATGTATGTACCTTTCTAATGACTTCTGCATGGTCAAATAATACATTCATGCATATCTATATTTATCGTTGTTGCTGCCAGATATATTAATTAGCGGAACTTAATGTCATCCTTAAAAATATCGATTTCTGCAAAAAACTCTTGAGCAACTAATCTCGCTTTTATATCTCACCACGTCATTATTCGTTTTCGTACGAACACCCACATATATCCTTCTGGGATAATATTTTGATCCAGCGAGTAATGCTCAGTTTCAATTGCTCATTTATATTTTCATGAGTGCTGCTGGCACACTATCATTGATTTAAGTTTTGGATCCAGTTTTTCTAGAGCAACTCTTGAGACAAATATGTCGTTGACGACTTTTTCCATGTTGATGACAATTCAACATATCAACCAAATCTTTAATCATTTCCCAAAATATTTAATTTGGTTGTTCTGCAATCCCACGATTTTCTATTATCATGTGCACATGCTCTTTCAATGGGATTTCCATCTAACTCTCTTCATGAGATTTTAAGCGTGACTATATTTTATTACCGCGGATTTATTTTATATCTTGAGATCGATCTACTACGCTTCAGGCGTATATTAGAATCAACATTTGAGTTGATCTCTTTGGTTTTTGAACTCTTATAGTTCATTTTATCACAAATATATGTGATTTTGTCACACCTTCATTAATTTGGCAGATTACTTGCTAAATATTGCAAGTCACTTATTTTAATGAACTTCGTGTTCAATTGATTGATGCGTGGATCTAGAATTGAAGATGGTTTTCATTCAATGAAATTTCTCGGCATTTATATCTTTATGTTCTTATCTCCCCCTAATGCCGGGAAATAATCTTCCTCTAATATGCAAATCAGCATTATTGCTGTAAACCGATCTTCAGGATCGTGGGCTCAAGATATTTAATATACCTTATTTTTTACTATGCCCATTCATAAAAATACACTTTAATGGTGAATATAACTTGCATATATAAAAATAATTCGCAGATGGGAAATGTTTGATTCATTTCCACGCACAATCATGATATGCATCATCTTTATTTTTAAGTACATTTGTAGTACTCGTGGGGATAATTAGTAAAACTCTTCCAGAGACTACTCTTAATATGTCATCATTTGGATAACAATATGTTTACCGATCCTTCGGGGATACAATATCTTTACCAATGATCCTTCGGGGATTCAGTATGTTTATCAAAGATCTTTCGGGGATCAAAATATATCTCAATATATAATTTTCTCAAAAATTACATTTAATTGGAATCGACTTTTTCGATATTCTATGAGTACCCACGTAGTATATTTGTTCTCGATTTTCAAAACATATCCTTCATGGATAATTCATATAATCATTGTTACAAAAGAACAATCGATTTGACGTTTCACTATGAGTATCACGATATAACTTTATTCCGAAACATATAATATTTTGAATTTTGCTTCTTCGGGAGTAATCAATAAAAATAATTGTTACATCATAAGCCATTGATTTGATATTTCTACGGGAATATCATAATGTTCTTCATGAACATTTAAAACTTATTGCTACTATGGGGAGCAATTTAATTTGATATTTTCTCTATAATATAAATCATGATGTTCTTCCAGAACGATCAATATAATATTTAAACCAAAGTTTATGTTCTTCAGGAACATTCAATTTAATTAATATATTAACAATAATTGATTTGATATTACTTCAGGAATATCAAATTTTCGTGGGGATTCAAACTCATGTGCTATCCCAATATCCAAGCAAATAATTATCGGGCTATTCAATAAGGTTTGGATTAACTTTTCCTAAAGTTTCACCCACTTTGGAATTCAAGAAATACATCAATTGATTCATGGGTCGACTTCGCACATACATGAATTGACCACGAAAGACTCGCACGATGTTCTTCAGGAATATTTAATTTTTGATATTTTTCTTCAGGATTATCATATCATGATGTTCTTCAGGAACATTTAATTTTGATATTTCGTCAAGAATATCATGTCACAATGTTCTTCAGGAACATTAAAAATTTAATTGATTTACTATGCATAATTAATTTGATATTACTTCAAGAATATCAGATTATAATTATTAATTTGATATTACTTCGAGAATATCAGATTATAATGTTCTTCAAGAACATATGAATTTATGAAGAAGGGAAGAGAAGTAGATATATTTATAATTATTAATGAATTTAAACAAACATATAAATTCTTGCCTTGGAGTTCGGATTTTGGATGAGTAGAACTTCGATGAAGAACGCGGTTGAGCTTCTTGGAGTTCGGATCTTGGATGAGTAGAACTTCGATGAAGAACGCGGTTGAGCTTCGTGCTGATAACGTGTTATAAACTCAAAGGAATTGAGAGAGAATAATATAGTAGAAAGATAAACAATATGAGAGGAGAATAGAATTGTTATGAATTGTTGTATTCATTCATATGGGGAGACCCTTTATATAGGATACAATCTAGGGTTTCTGACTTAGCCAACAAGTCATTCACTATAATATAATAATATTCATAACATTTTTATTATTTTCTACAGGATTTTTGTACTTACTAGCTATGGCTCGTTTTGAAATTTCGTCTAGGGCCATCAAAACTTCCAAGACGAGACCCTCATTACAATTATAAAATTCACATTCTAGATTTTCAAAATCTTTTTATTATATTTTGTTTATATTAATATTTTAGTAATAACAAATCATGTTATGACTTTATTATTGAAAAGTTTAAATATAATAATTAATGAAATTGCAATTAAAAAAAATTAGAGCTAATAAAGTCTTTTTTATAGTGCTAATAAAAAAGAATTAGCGCTAAAAATAAGGAGAAGTCTATAAATATAGATGTTATTTGAAAATTGAGTATTAGATAAAACCTAAGAAATACGAAAAGGATTGAAATCCAAAATTCATGAAAAGCAGGTAGAAAACAATAAAAGTTTCAAATATCCACCAAAACAAGGTAGAAAAACAAAAAGTTTTTTAATGGAATCCTCAACTAATCCCACATAACAGCAAAACAAAACAAAACATCTAAGGTTTGTTCATGATTTCAAGACGAATCCTCAGAGGACCTGTTTTCCATTACAGCGGGGATTCATCATGTTAGGCATTTCAGCATTAATATCAACCCAGTTGGCCTCTTCGAAATTCAGATCAATCTTGCTGGTCTCTTCAGCATTCATAACCAAGCCAGTACTGTAAATCCCAACAGAGCAATCAAGGAATCGACCATTACAATCTTTTCCTCCAGTAAGCAAAGCATCTCCTGGAGTTCGAAACAGTTGCTCGAAATTGGCTGTTCTTTCGCCAGAAACTTAGCCAAGACAAGTTCCTTATTCAGTGTGTGAACTTTGCGGATCTCCGTCCACGTTTTTGGAGATCCTAGCCAGATTCTACTTTAGAAACTCAACTTGATCCACTCTATTGTTTGAGTTGGAAGAAGCAGAAGGCGGCAGAGTGATGAACTTTTCGATCGTCGGGCATGCTTCGTCTAGAGAAGGCCATACTTCTGGCTGGCCACGTCCCCACTAAAGATGTGGCTAGTGTTTTCAATTCGTTCAGTTTCTTGAATATTCCTGACTTCCTCTTCTTGAACGTCTCGCGCATTGTATGTTCGTCAGCAATAAACTCGTACTTGATCTTTGATCCAACCATTGTTGACAAAAATCTCGCAGCTACAAAATACAACGAAGAAAGTCAATTTCTTATCTAAATCAAGAAATGCATATAAACATTTAATACCACCATCATCATCATTAATATCATAAGAATATACCCCTCATTTGAAAAATAATAGAGCTTTAGTTTTAGCGCTAATAAAGTCTTGTGTTAATTTTGTTGTGCTTCTATTAAAACAAATTGTTTTAGCGCTAATAATGAATTAATTTTTGCTGTGCTAATCTTTGTTTTATGGAATATTTTAAAAAAAAATTTAAAAACTATTTAAAAG
This sequence comes from Euphrasia confusa, assembly GCA_954870475.1. NCBI lineage: Eukaryota > Viridiplantae > Streptophyta > Magnoliopsida > Lamiales > Orobanchaceae > Euphrasia > Euphrasia confusa. The sequence goes on from OX940966.1 coordinate 22,181,550, forward strand.
AAATTGTTTTAGCACTTGTGCTAATCTTTGTTTTATTATATATTTTAAAAAAATTGTTTAAAAAAAATTATTTTTAGTGGTAATAAAATCTTTTATTTAGCTCTACTAAAAAAAATTATTTTAAAAATCTATAGATTTAAATGTTATTTGAAATTTTTTAAAGAATTCAAACTAAAGAAAAAATGGTCCTATTTCTATTCTAAATTATTGAAACAAATTGGTGGTTGAATTCTAAAATTTTTAACGTGATTTTGTTGTGAAGAATAGAATAACTAAAAATTACAATATTTTTGTTTGAATAGTTAAAAATATTTTTTATTATTTTGTATAGCATTTGTGTACTTACTAGCTATAGCTCATTTTGAAATTTCGCATAGGTTATCAAAACATCCAAGACGACCTTCATTACAATTAGAAAATTCACATTCTGGACTTTCAAAATCTTTTTATTATATTTTGTTTATAAAAATATTTTAGTAATAACAATCATGTTATTACTTTATTATTGAAAAGGTTAAATTTAATAATTAATAAAAAAATTATTTTTTAGTGCTAATAAAGTCTTTATTATAGGGCTAATAAAAAAAATTAGCGCTAAAATTAAGGAAAAGTCTATAAACATAAATGCTATTTGAAAATTCGAGTATTAGATAAAACCTAAGAAATAATTGAAATCCAAAATTCATGAAAAGAAGGTAGAAAACAACAAAAGTTTCAAATATCCACCAAAACAAGGTAAAACAACAAAAAGTTTTTGAATGGAATCCACAACTAATCCCACATAATAGCAAAACAAAATAAAACATCTAAAGATTGTTCATGATTTCAAGATCCTGAGGACCTGTTTTCCTTTCGAGCGGGGATCCACCCTGTTAGGCATTTCAGCGTTTATCCAACCCAGCTGGCCTCTGCGAAATTCAGATAAATCTTTCTGGTCTCTTCAGCATTAACAACCAAACCAGTACTAGAAGTCCCAACACCAGCAACCAAGGAATCCATTACAATCTTTTCCTCCAGTAAGCAAAGCATCTCCTGGAGTTCGAGAGAGTTGCTCGAAATTGGCACTTCTTTCGCCACACACTTAGCCAAGACAAGTTCCTTCTTCAGTGTGTGAACTTTGCGGATCTCCGTCCACGTTTTTGGAGATCCTATCCAGATTCTACTTTAGAAACTCAACTTGATCCACTCTATTGTTTGAGTTGGAAGAAGCAGAAGGCGGCAGAGTGATGAACTTTTCGATCGTCGGGAATGCTTCGTCTAGAGAAGGCCATACTTCTGGCTGGCCCCGTCCCCACTAAAGATGTGACTAGTGTTTTCAATTCGTTCAGTTTTTTGAATATTCTCGACTTCCTCTTCTTGAACGTCTCGTGCCTGGTATGTTCGTCAGCAATAAACTCGTACTTGATCTTTGATCCAACCATTGTTGACAAAAATCTAGCAGCTACAAAATACAACGAAGAAAGTCAATTTCTTATCTGAATCAAGAAATGCATATAAACATTTAATACCACCATCATCATCATTAATATCATAAGCATATATCCTTCCTTTGAAAAATAATAGAACTTTAGTTTTAGCGCTAATAAATCTTGTTGTGCTAATTTTGTTGTGCTTCTATTAAAACAAATTGTTTTAGCGCTAATAATGAATTAATTTTTACTGTGCTAATCTTTGTTTTATGGGATATTTTAAAAAATTGTTTAAAAACTATTTAAAAGAAATTGTTTTAGCACTTGTGCTAATTTTTGTTTTATTATATATTTTAAAAAAATTGTTTAAAAAAATTATTTTTTGTGGTAATAAAATCTTTTATTTAGCGCTAATAAAAAAATTTATTTTAAAAATTTATAGATTTAAATGTTATTTGAAATTTTTTAAAGAATTCAAACTAAAGAAAAAATTGTTTTATTTCTATTCTAAATTATATGAAACAAATTGGTGGTTGAATTCTAAAATTTTTAACGTGATTTTGTTGTGAAGAATAGAATAACTAAAAATTACAATATTTTTGTTTGAATAGTTAAAAATATTTTTTATTATTTTGTATAGCATTTGTGTACTTACTAGCTATGGCTCATTTTGAAATTTCACATAGGTTATCAAAACTTCCAAGACGACCCTCATTACAATTAGAAAATTCACATTCTGAACTTTCAAAATCTTTTTATTATATTTTGTTTATAAAAATATTTTAGTAATAACAATCATGTTATTACATTATTATTGAAAATGTTAAATTTAATAATTAATAAAAAAATATTTTTTAGTGCTAATAAAGTCTTTATTATAGGGCTAATAAAAAAAATTAGCGCTAAAATCAAGGAAAAGTCTATAAACATAAATGCTATTTGAAAATTCGAGTATTAGATAAAACCTAAGAAATAATTGAATTCCAAAATTCATGAAAAGCAAGTAGAAAACAACAAAAGTTTTAAATATCCACCAAAACAAGGTATAACAACAAAAAATTTTTGAATGGAATCCACAACTAATCCCACATAACAACAAAACAAAATAAAACATCTAAAGATTGTTCATGATTTCAAGATCCTGAGGACATGTTTTCCTTTGGAGCGGGGATCCACCCTGTTAGGCATTTCAGCGTTTATATCAACCCAGTTGGCCTCTTCGAAATTCAGATCAATCTTTCTGGTCTCTTCAGCATTAATAACCAAACCAGTACTGGAAGTCCCAACACCAGCAACCAAGGAATCGACCATTACAATCTTTTCCTCTAGTAAGCAAAGCATCTCCTGGAGTTCGAGAAAGTTGCTCGAAATTGGCTCTTCTTTCGCCACACACTTAGCCAAGACAAGTTCCTTCTTCAGTGTGTGAACTTTGCGGATCTCCGTCCACGTTTTTGGAGATCCTAGCCAGATTCTACTTCTAAAACCCAACTTGATCCACTTTATTGTTTGATTGTGGGAAGAAGCAGAAGGCGACAGAGTGATGAACTTTTCGATCGTCGGGAATGCTTTGTCCAGAGAAGGCCATACTTCTTGCTGGCCCCGTCCCCACTAAAATGTGGCTAATGTTTTTAATTCGTTCAGTTTCTTGAATATTCCCGATTTCCTTTTCTTGATCGCCTGGTGCGTTCGTCTGCAATAATCTCGTACTTGATCTTTGATCGAACCCTTGTTGACAAAAGTCTCTGCAGCTACAAAATACAAAGAAGAAAGTCATTTTCTTATCTGAATCAAGATATGCATATAAACATTTAATACCACCATCATCATCATTAACATCTTAAGCATATACCCTTCCCTTGAAAAATCACCGAACTTTATTTTTAGCGCTAATAAAGTCTTGTTGGTCTAATTTTGTTGTGCATCTATTATAACAAATTGTTTAAGCACTAACAATAAAGTAATTTTTGTTCTGCTAATTTTTGTTTTATGGGATATTTTAAAAAATTGTTTAAAAACTATTTAAAATAAATTGTTTTAGCACTTGTGCTAATCTTTGTTTTATTAAATATTTTAAAAAAAATGTTTAAAAAAATTATTTTTTATTTCAAAAAAATCTTTATTTTAGCGCTAATAAAAAAAATTATTTTAAAAATCTATTGATTTAAATGCTATTTGAAATTTTTTAAAGAATTCAAACTTAAGAAAAAATGGTCATATTTCTATTCAAGATTAGAGGAAACAAATTGGTGGTTGAATTCTAAAATTTTTAACGTGATATTGTTGTGAAGAATAGAATGACTAAAAATTACAATATGTTTGTTTGAATGGTTAAAAATATTTTTATTATTTTCTACAGGATTTTTGTACTTACTAGCTATGGCTCGTTTTGAAATTTCGTCTAGGGCCATCAAAACTTCCAAGACGACCCTCATTACTGTAAATGTTGATTTTGGCGACAACGTATTTTTCCTTGTGTTTTTTTGTTTTTGTTGATTTTCAGGATTACAGGTTAAGAATCCGAAGTCAACTACCTTGCGCATGGAAATGGAGACTTGAGTCTCCACTTGTGGAACTACATGAAAACGGCGACCAGAGTCGCCGCTTTTGGTGATATGAAGAAACGGCGACTGCTGTCGCCGCTTTGGGTGCTTGACAAAGAAACGGCGACTGGAGTCGCCGAAATGGATGTAGCATGAAAACGGCGACTCTAGTCGCCACTTTTAGATTTGCTTGGAAACGGCGACAACTGTCGCCGCTTTTGTTGTTGCGTGGAAACGGCGACCCGAGTCGCTGGATTTGGAGAGTTGAAGAAACGGCGACTCCAGTCGCCGTTTTTGGTGCATGGAAATTTCCAGCGACTGGAGTCGCTGGTTTTGTGGGCATACATGGATCCGGCGACAGGAGTCGCCGGTTTTGGTTCCTTGTGATGTTTTCAATAATTCTTGTTTCTTTGTCATGGTTTCAAAGACTAAGTACTTACAATGTGATTTCTTTCACCAGGTACTCAGTTCGAGGAAATGAAGAATTGTTCCAAGTTTGCAACTTCAACAAGATCGACGGCCATGAAGACGATGAAATTCTGAAGCTCAACACTTAGAGATTTTCACAAGAAATTGAAGATGAAGAATTGAGATCGATGGAGTCAAGATTGAAATTGAAGTTTGTTTTTGAAATTGAAGATTCAAGATTCAAGGATTCAAGAGTCAAAGATTCAAGATTCCAAGATTCAAGAATCCAAGTTCTACAATGTTGATGTCATCCATGGAAAAATGACATAGGCCAAGCATGCGACGAATGAGAACGTGCCACGTCATCACTCTCACATGTGCGGCTCTACTATAAATACCCATGGATGTTCATTTCATCATTTGACGATTTTGAGAGAACGAAATCTGATTTTTAGAATCGTAGTCGAGCTTCGAGTTTGTGTAGTAGTTTTTGCGCCTTGTGCCAAGATTAGAGTTAGGAGATTTAGCTCTAGGTACTCGTGTGCTAGATTGCAAGTTAGTGGGAGTTGTTGCGACACTCGGGAAACTTCTTGTAATCGTTTTGACTACCATACTCTTCAAGTGTAATAGTTTAGTTTTGTTGATCAATGAAATGAAAACTATTACATAACTTTGTCTCCACTTTTTATTCTACAAATTGTGTGAGTGTTTACTTTGACGCAAGCTGCTGTCTGTGTGTTCAAGACCAATTTCACGAAAAATTGGTATCCTACGCTGAAGGCGTAATTTCAATTGGTATCAGAGCAGGACGTCATACGTACAAGACGTGATCCGTAACTTGACTTCATATTTCCGCTAAAATGGAGTCGCCAATGTTTGTCCAGAAACCGATTATGCTTACTCATCAGAACTACTCTAACTGGAAAGCTAAAGTTTCAGCTAGAATTAAGGGCCTTGACTCTAGATCTTGGATGGCAGTGTTAGAAGGATGGGAACGCCCATATACAGAAGACGCAGATGGCGTGAGAACTCCGAAACCGGAACGCAGTTGGACAAGAGAGGAGCATGACTTATCTACGGCTAACAGCAAAGCTCTTCTAATTATCTGTGAATGGCTGGACCTCAGTATGTATCAGTTGGTCAAAAATTGCACATCTGCCAGAGATGCATGGGAGACTCTACAAAGAACGTGTGAGGGAAGTCATGCAGTTAAGCGATCCAAAATCCGAACTATCACTGCTCAATTCCATAAACTCAGGATGAGAGAAGATGAAGACATCAATGACTACTTGGACAAGATCATGAGATATGTCAACGAAGCTTTTGAACTGGGAGAAATCTTTCCTGCTCCCATGGTCTATGAAAAGGTTTTATCCAGTGTGAGCACTAGATTCGAAAGCAAGGTGCTGACTATCGAAGCTCGCAACGACGAGAACCAAAACTGAGATTATGCTGACTTAATGGCTGATATGAGAAACTATGACTTAACTCTCAAAGTTCGAAGCAACCCAGATATGTCGCTTGTCTACGAACCGATGACTGCTCTAAAAATTTCTCAGCTGATGTGAATGAATCTGATGACGATGAAGCAGAGGACATTGAACGTTTGATGAACTCAAATAATCCGGACAAACTTGCTGATGTGAATGAATCTGATGACGATGAAGCAGAGGACATTGAACGTTTGATGAACTCAAATAATCCGGACAAACTTGCTGCACTGACTGAAATCGTCACTTATCTTGTGAAGCAAGAGTTTAAGAGAAAGAATCGAGCTCGAAATTTTCGAAAATTTCAGAAAAATTCTAACTCATTTCAGAGAAACTCTGACAACCGAAAACAAACTTCATTCTCTGACAAAAAATTTAAGGAAACAAAACTATCTCCATATTCTTCAACTAGCAAGGATATTTCTAAAATGCAGTGCTTTGAATGTAAGGGATTTGGACATGTCAAAAATGAGTGTCCCAACCTGCATCGCAAAAAGAAACTGCCAGTGAGCTATGTTGTTTTCGATGATGAAAATGTAATCTCAGAAAGCGAGGAGTCTGAGAATGAAAATTCTGATAACGAGGAGGACAACGCTCTAGTTGTCACTTTTGGTGAAAACTTTGACCTCTCAAACGTGGAAGTTGAGAACTTTGTTTTTGATGGGTTTCTGAAAGATACTGCAACTGCAGACAACATCTTTCGTGTAGCTTCAGCAAACCGAAACTTCTGTGATGATGATATTTTCTCGGATGTTGAATCCGTGTCTGAAACTGAAGAGATAGTGAAGACATCAGAAGTATCTCCAACTGAAGATGCATGTGTTGAGTTACTCACTCTAAGAGAGAGTCTTTCTGAACTCAAAACTTTTTATGACACTGCTATCACTGAGAATAGCACTCTGGAAGTGTCTCTGAAAGTTCTTACAGAATCTTGTAATGAACTCTCAACTGCTAACCGAAAGATGTATGATGACGTTGTTGAATTGAAAAACTCAGTTGAGAAGACGAAGGATGAAAAACAAAGGTTGAATAATTCTCTAACAATTCTGAAGATCAAGTTTGATACTCTCTTCGAAGAAAAACATAAATACTACAAAGAGGTTGTTGAACTAAGAGAATCTTTTGAAAAGTCGAATTCTGAAAATTCGAAACTGAAAGCTCTCCTGAAGAAGGAAACTGCAGAAGTTAAGAAACTTCAAATTTTGTTCAAAAACTCCGATGCTGAGAATGATGAACTAAAGTCATCCCTTCTGAAAGCTCAGACTGACCTTGCCATGACAGACAAGGAACGCTATGTTTTGAAGGAAAAACTTCACATGACTGACGAACTTTTGAGGAAGATGAATACGAATTCTTCTGTGTTTTATAATGCTGCGTCCTACATGAATCCTAATCGCTATGGACTCGGCTTTCAAAAAGTGTTTGAGTCTATTTACTCTACACCTGAGAAGAAAAATGTGACATTTGTCAAAGCATCAAATGATCAACCAGAGGATGAACTTAAAGCTGAGTCTGAATTATTGAAACGAAAAGAGATTGCTGAAGGAAAGAAGATTGTAAAGTCTCCTGAATCTGAACCTCAAAAGTCAGTCTTGACTTCGAACTCTAAATCTGAGACATATCAATTTCCAAGAAATATTGTGAAACATCCTCGTGGTATTCTACCATATGAGAAAACTTTGTTGAAAAAGTTGAACAAAACTCAGAGTGTTAAGCCGAATGTAGGACACTCTCAATCTAAACCTGTTTTTGTCAAAACGCCAACAAAAGTTGAAACTCGTCAAAGACGAGAATATGTCTGTCACTACTGCAATGTGCTCGGACACATAAGGCCGTTTTGCTACATACTTAAAGCTGACATGAACCGTGAGTTGATGACTAAGGATGACAAATCACAAATTTCTCAAAAGCTGAAAGTTGAGAAAAATATGACAAACTCACGAAATGTTAATGTGAAGAAGGTTGAGGTTGCCAAGGACTTGAAGAAACCCATTTCTCCAATCTTGAAAACTAAGACACATCTGAAGACTGTGACTGAGAGAAATGTCCAAATTTCGAATGACACAAAGATATGGGTGCCTAAGTCTCAAAAGAGTGAAGTTGAACTTAACTCTAACTCCAAAAGTTGTTGGCAACCAAGAGAACTCATTTTCTGCAATGTTGCACTTAATGCATCTGAGACTGGAACCAAAGGAATTTGGTATTTTGATAGTGGCTGTTCCCGCCATATGACTGGCACGAAAAAGTTTCTAAAAAATTACGAGCCTATGACTGGAGCTCCCGTAGTGTTTTGGAGGGGGAGCGAAAGGCGTCGTAAAGGGAAAGGGGACTCTACAAATCAAAGGTTTACCTCCTATCAGAAATGTAGTCCATGTAAAGGGACTTGTTGCAAATCTTATCTCCATCAGTCAACTGTGCGATGAAGGACTGAATGTGAGTTTTGATAAGGAGTCGTGTAGAGTTTTTGATGGTGAAGGAAAGTGTATAATGGAAGGTCCACGAGCTAAAAATAATTGCTATACAACTGAGTATAGTTGTTTTTCTGTGACCGATCCTGATGAAGTTGATTTGTGGCATCAACGACTTGGCCACACTGGCACTCGAAACCTGAGTAACCTGGTTAAGGGGGAGATAGTTCGAGGAATCTCTCAACTCCCCAAAATTGAAAAACGAGTGTGTGGTGACTGTCAAAAAGGCAAGCTGACGAGAACTTCTCATCCTGCACTGCCAACGTTAATGAGCACTTCGGCTCCGTTTGAACTGCTACATATGGACTTGATGGGTCCAATGGAAGTCAAAAGTATTGCAAAGAAAGAATATGTGTTGGTTGTAGTTGATGATTTTCTCGCTACACTTGGACTAGATTTTTGGCTACCAAAGATGAAACTTTTGATGCCTTCAAAGGTATTGTGAAATGGATCAAAACGAATCATGAGGCTTAAGTAAAAAGGATCAGAAGTGATCACGGAACTGAATTTCAAAATGCTAGCTTCAATGAGTTCTGTATGATGAAGGGAATTCATCATGAATACTCGGCCCCGAAAACTCCTCAACAAAATGGGATTGCCGAACGTAAAAATCGAACGCTGCAAGAAATGGCACGTGTAATGCTTATCTCGAAAAATCTTGCACGAACTTTTTGGGCAGAAGCCGTCTCCACTGCTGGATACATTTTGAATCGGATAAGTATTCGATCTGGGACGACCGCAACTGCCTATGAACTGGTGAATGGCAAGAAACCTTCAGTTGCACACTTTCGTGTCTTTGGCTGTACTTGCTATATTTTGAAGGATCGTGATCCTCTGAAAAAATTTGAAGCCAAAGCAGATCGTGGAATTTTTGTTGGTTATAGTCAAAATAGCCATGCTTATCGTGCTTACAATCTTCGAACAAAGAAAGTCATCGAAACTGTGAACATAAATTTTGATGAACAAGACTTTCTAGGAAAAGATGCTGGGGAAGACTGGGTTAAAGAAGGAATTTTGGAATATCAAAATTTTCCACCAACACCCACAACTGCTGCTCCTGAGAATGTGTCTCCAGGAAATTTTACTCCAAACACTTCACCTGAAGATGGAGTTTCTAGCAATCGGGACAATGATACTTCATCGTCTGAGGATGAAGAAAATGAGCTAAACATTGAAAACCCAGCTACTGCTACTAGAGAGGCACCCAGACTTATTCAAAAGAAACATCCGCCGACCCAAATGATTGGGAACTTAAATGATCGAACTACACGCTCAAAGAAACCGACAAATTCTCCGAATGAACTCTACAACATCTGCACTTCTGCAATCTATAATGAAATCGGCATCTCTTGCTTTCTTTCTGAAAACGAGCCGAAAAATTACAAGGAAGCCATGAAAGAAGATTTTTGGATCATGGCCATGCAAGAAGAGTTGAATGAGTTTACTAGAAACAATATTTGGTCCTTAGTTCCCAGAACGTCACACATGAATGTTGTTGGAACTAAATGGATCTTTAAAAACAAAACTGATGAACACAACCAAGTTGTTCGAAACAAAGCTCGACTTGTTGCACAAGGCTATGCCCAAGTTGAGGGCATTGATTTTGATGAAACCTTTGCTCCAGTTGCACGAATTGAATCCATCAGACTCTTAATTCCTATTGCATGCCACCTCGGCATCAAACTTAGACAAATGGATGTCAAAGCTGCTTTCCTAAATGGAGTATTGGAAGAAGAAGTGTATGTAGCTCAACCGAAAGGTTTTGAAGATCCTAAGAAACCAAATCATGTCTACAAACTTCACAAAGCTCTCTATGGTTTGAAACAAGCGCCTCGCGCTTGGTATGGATGTTTGACGGACTATCTTCTGAAGTTCGGTTTTGAACGTGGTTCTGTGGACAAAACTCTTTTTATCAAACGGGATGGCAAGAACATGATGGTTGCTCAGATTTACGTTGACGACATTGTCTTTGGTGCTACTTGCTCTAAACTCGTGAAAGCTTTCACGGAATCTATGTCTTCAACATTTCAGATGAGTCTTGAAGGAGAGCTACATCAGTTTCTTGGACTACAAATTTCTAAACGACCGGATGGGATCTTCGTTTCCCAAAGCAAATATGCGAAAAACATGGTTGAGAAATTTGAGATGCATCATGCTAAGCCCGCAAAAACCCCCATGGCGACGACTGAACGGTTATCTAAATCGACTAAAAGTCGAAGTGTTGATCAAACTCTTTTTCGTTCCATGATTGGAAGTTTACTTTATCTAACCGCTACTCGCCCTGACATTATGTTTAGTGTTTGTATGTGTGCTAGGTACCAAGCTGATCCAAAGGAGGACCATCTACGAGCTGTCAAACGAATTCTCAGCTACATCTCTGGGACTTCTGAACTTGGCCTTTGGTATGCATGCGACACTTCATCAAATATTGTCGGTTACTCCGATGCGGATTGGGTCAGCGATACTGATGAACGTAAAAACACTTCTGGATGCTGCTGCTTCCTTGGAAATAACATTGTGTCTTGGCATAGTCGCAAACAAAATTGCATAGCTCTCTCAACTGCCGAGTCTGAATATGTTGCAGCTGGAAGTTGCTGCACTCAAATGCTTTGGTTGAAACAAATGTTGAATGACTATCTCATCGAGAGTGCTCCATTGGTGCTGTTTTGTGATAATCAGAGTGCTATCAAAATCAGCGAAAATCCTGTCCAGCATTCAAGAACTAAACACATCGACATTCGACATCATTTCATTAGAGAATTGGTTGATCGTGATATAGTCAGTCTACAGCATATTTCAACAGAAAAACAGCTCGCTGACATCTTTACCAAACCTCTAGACTTTGAGAGATTTCAAACTCTAAGAAATTCTCTCTGCATGTGTTCTCTTTAAGAGTTCACGAAAATTTTGAAGTCTGAAAGATTATTTTCTTTACTTCTGAATATGCACGCCGAATCGTCGTGGATTAGTCTAATAAAGTTGAACATGGATTCGAGGCCGCTTTAGTCTTCGGACTCAAGTGTATTTATTCCTCTGAGTGCGACCATGTGAACTTGGCATATAACTCCCATAAGCTATCATTTGCATAGATCCATAATACCAAGTAACGGAGGACGCCAGATCATTTGTCCGCCGGCTCCCCTCTTCGAAAGGTAGCACATGGACGCTGATCTTTAAGACACTCTACCTCACACTTTGGAGGACGCAAGTACACCTTGCTCCCCTCTGACTGCTGTAATGAGTGTCTGTTGCATTTCATTTAAAGCTATAAACTCGTCTGGAGGTCGCCGGTTCCCCCGGCTCCCCTCTGATTGAAGTAAAAAGCTAGTCCCAAGAGGAGTGCCTTAAAAGTTCACCTTGTACTCATGAATTAAAATCTCTTGTGCGGTGCAAACTCATCAAACGTGTTCCGACGAAACACGGCATGTATTCTTGTGATTGTGACGAAGGACAAGTTCAATATCTATCAAATACTTCGGTCCCTTCCACCGGTTTTAATATGGGAGATTTTTCATTTTATCTCAAAGCTGCTATCACCTTGTGTGAAAATTTTTTGGTGTTTGGAAAATGATGAAATGTGGATTCTTTTCTGGGAAAATATTTGCTCTTCATTGCCTAATATCACCCCTCGAATCTCCACTAAAATGGTTTTGAATGTTTGTAGTGTGTTGAACACTTGAATGACTAACTCGGGATGTGTTGTTTTGATTTTGCATTTTTGTAGTTCATATCCAGCGCTACGTGGTTTACCATCTCTGAAGTCTAAATTTTGAGTGTAGCGACGGCCAACTCGCAAAATTCAAGTGACAACCTTTTATGGAGACTTGGTCACGAAAAATAAACTAAGTCCAGAAGATGCAAAAACGGAGACAACACCAAAAATGGCGACGCACTCCAAAAACGGAGACTCGAACTGTGACACAAAAATGGAGAATGGCAAAATTCCGGAGACTCCAAAAACGGAGACTCACCCAACAATGGCGACTGGCGTCGCTGGAATTCGTCACACAAACCTGGAGACTCTAGTCGCCGAAAAAGTGGCGACTCAACCTATGCCACACGAACCGGCGACTCTCATTTCTTGCCTTAGCCGATTTCTCAGCGTCAACGAAAAAATTGACAACTCAAGTTTCTCAACCAATGGCTCTCAACTTCGTTTCTCAACCGATGGTTCTCAACTTCGGTTCTCATGCCTTGGTTTGTTTTTCTTTTGTTTATATAATTTTTTTTATTATTATTTTATTTCTTTATTTAATTTTTATTAATTTTGAAAATTATTATTTTAATAATATTTTCAAATTAATAAATTTTTGTTCGTCTTTTAAATCTGATTTTCTTCTTGAGATGAGCTGTTTGCAGGTCTTGGACTGGGCTTTTTCATTCCGACGGGCGGCCCAAATTTTTTTCCTATAAATAGGCCTTGATGAAAACCTATTTCATTTACGCTTACATCAAACTCTCTAACTCTCAAGTTCTCAAGTTCTCAAGTTCTCTAACTCTCGGCTCTCGACTGCAAGTTCAGCGTTCGAAATTCTTAGTTCTTAAGTTCTTCTTTTCCGTTGCATCCGGCAACTCTTGCTTTGCGCATCCGGCGCCCTGTCCTTGTTTACCGAAGTTGAACTTCGTTTTCGTGGTCACCGTTCTCACAGCTGCTAACTGTCAGTTACTCACCAATTCTGAACTTTGACATGGCTACCAAAAATTTTGAAGACATGATGGCTGATATGACTGTGTACCTGAACGAACAGTTTGAGAACGCCGCTTCTCCTCAATCCAAGAAAGCGGCATATGAAGAACTGAAAGCTCACTTGGACAAAGTTGAGCGACGCACTAGCAGGACTGTGTCTGCCGAACCTGACTTAACGAAAACTGCAACTCCTGCTCACTCTTCTGCTCGTCCTCCGGGCAAGGAACCAAAGTCAGGAAAATCTAGAAAGGAAAGAGATAGCTCTCTTCGCATTTACAAAGGCACTGTCTCTAGAGAGGAATACAACAAGTTACTCGCAACTGGCAAGATAACTAAGGATGGAAAGAAAGTTATGAAAATTCCATCAACCGCGTCTGTGACTGCAGCATCTGATCTCAAAACATCGAACCCAAAGACTCCATCTGGGAGTACGTCCGGAAAGAAACCGGCAGTCAGTGGCAGTGGAGTCAAATCTACGACTCCAAAAATTTCTGGTGGTGGATCGATTGAAAAATCTAAAACCCACAGTTCCCAAAAACCACCCTTGGCACCTCATTCCTCGGGATCAGCTGGATCCCAAATCTCAACTGATGGCTTCAAATATATTGCGGAATACTCAGAGTGTCCGAAAGCTCACTCAAGAGAATTCTTCACTCCAACTGCGGAACGTCGTCACAAGCTGATTCTGAAGCTACCAATCCATACTGATAGAACTATCCTCAAGGAGGACTATGAAAAGCATGGCATCACGGAATTCCTGACTAAGATGCACATGCTCAAATCTGTGAATCTAACCTATCGTTACTCCATCCCCATCCTCTACAAATTTTATGCTAGCTTGTCTCCTGATTTTGCCAATCCGAAGAGTCGAATGTTCGGTTGCTTTATTTTTCGTGAAAAGCTATACAAGTTCCGTCCTTTCTCCATTAACGCTTTTTTGGAAAGATTGGAAGTTGATTCCAGATGGACGACACCGACAGCTGCGGAAAGAGCTGAAGACCTAAAGGTTGGCACTTTTATCACCCAGAAAAAAGTGAAGTCCGAACTGCCACCGCCGTCGAAGCTTTCTGCATTCTATGGCATTCTGCATCGTCTCGGAATGTCTAACTGGATAGCTAATCGGGATCCAACTGTCATGGACCCTGACTTGATGCACCTTATCTTCCGTCTCAGTTGCGGCGAACAAGTTAATCTTGGAAAAATTATTTTCGCCGACTTATGCAAAATTGCCAAACTTTCGGATGAGGCCATCATTCGGCAAGCTGAGTTGCCAGAAGAGAAAAAATTTCATCTCACGCATCCGTGTTTGATCTACGGCATGCTTCATGACCAAGGTTTTGTTCCTGACACCCCACTTGAGAAAAAGATGAAGAAAAACGGGGCAGTCAAGATTACGGGCAAGTACTTGAAACCAAACAAAAGGGTCATTGACTTACCCTGGACTGGACTATTTGACAGGAATGCTCTTCCTGAAATTTTGACTCCACCTCCGTCGCCTCAGTCGTCAAGGAAGCGCAAGCCTGCAACTCCGAAAACAAAGTCACCAGCTGCAAAACGACAGAAATCACAGACGACAGCTGCTGGCAATGAAACTGGAACTGAAGGTGTTAAGTCACCAAGAATTGTTCCCCAAGGCTTTGGACCAACTTCTAGCATTCCGCCTCATCAAAATCCTTATCATCCGATCCATAGTCACCGTGCTGTGGTTCCATCAGCTGTCGTTCAAGAATTCTATGCCGCATCTCAGTTAGTTGAAAAACGTCAAGCTGAACACGTTACTTCGTACAACAAGATGGTTGAGGCGCAAGAACTTCAAAAACAAGCTTTTAAGAAACCTCAACGGGAAATCCAACAAGGGGGAGGACTTGGTGATGTTGGAGCCCCCGATGCAAGTTTAAAGGATACGTTTATTCTGAAGTTGGTACGGGACGCTATCCAAGAAGCTCACCAGGAGCTGTCCAAAGGAAAACACATTGCTGTTGAGGTTGTGAAAGACGATGATGATGATGGCGAGAAAACAGATGATGGTATTTTTGATGGTGTGTTTGAAGCTCGTGACAAGGGAAAGAGGAAGGTTGATGAAACTACAAATCCAGGGGCGTCGTTCGCGATGCCGTCTGATGGTCTGAGGGACGAAGATGATGTCGACGTTGTGGATGTTGACGACGATGCTGGAGATGGGTTGGGCGAGCGTGAGATTTTCGGTGATCCGGAAACTGACTCTGACGAAAGTGACGACTCTAGCTCAGACGATGGTTTCAGCTATGAGGATGATGAAGAAGAGAAGATCGGAAGTCCAGAGCGTGATCCAACTCAAGACTGAAGTTCCAAGTTCAAGTTCAAGTTTTTTAATTTCTGTTTTTTTTTTTATGAACTTCGGAACTCGTTTTTCTTGTTTTGTTTTGCATGCATCTAACTCTGAATTCGTTCATGCATTGGTTTTTCATATTTGCTTAACTCTGGAATTCTTGTTTTGAAACTTGGTTTATCTTACTTTGAATCCTCTATCTAAGTTTTTGTTGAATGGTTTGATAATTTGTCTAAGTATTTTTATGGTTTTTCATTGATTGTATGATTGATGTTTTTCCATCTTTTTACTTAGTTATTTTTTATGGTTTGTTTGGTTGAGGGGGAGATACTTGTATCTCGTTTTTACTTAACTTGTTTTTGTGAGTTGTGCCAAAAAGGGGGAGATTGTAAATGTTGATTTTGGCGACAACGTATTTTTCCTTGTGTTTTTTTGTTTTTGTTGATTTTCAGGATTACAGGTTAAGAATCCGAAGTCAACTACCTTGCGCATGGAAATGGAGACTTGAGTCTCCACTTTTGGAACTACATGAAAACGGCGACCAGAGTCGCCGCTTTTGGTGATATGAAGAAACGGCGACTGCTGTCGCCGCTTTGGGTGCTTGACAAAGAAACGGCGACTGGAGTCGCCGAAATGGATGTAGCATGAAAACGGCGACTCTAGTCGCCACTTTTAGATTTGCTTGGAAACGGCGACAACTGTCGCCGCTTTTGTTGTTGCGTGGAAACGGCGACCCGAGTCGCTGGATTTGGAGAGTTGAAGAAACGGCGACTCCAGTCGCCGTTTTTGGTGCATGGAAATTTCCAGCGACTGGAGTCGCTGGTTTTGTGGGCATACATGGATCCGGCGACAGGAGTCGCCGGTTTTGGTTCCTTGTGATGTTTTCAATAATTCTTGTTTCTTTGTCATGGTTTCAAAGACTAAGTACTTACAATGTGATTTCTTTCACCAGGTACTCAGTTCGAGGAAATGAAGAATTGTTCCAAGTTTGCAACTTCAACAAGATCGACGACCATGAAGACGATGAAATTCTGAAGCTTCAACACTTAGAGATTTTCACAAGAAATTGAAGATGAAGAATTGAGATCGATGGAGTCAAGATTGAAATTGAAGTTTGTTTTTGAAATTGAACATTCAAGATTCAAGGATTCAAGAGTCAAAGATTCAAGATTCCAAGATTCAAGAATCCAAGTTCTACAATGTTGATGTCATCCATGGAAAAATGACATAGGCCAAGCATGCGACGAATGAGAACGTGCCACGTCATCACTCTCACATGTGCGGCTCTACTATAAATACCCATGGATGTTCATTTCATCATTTGACGATTTTGAGAGAACGAAATCTGATTTTTAGAATCGTAGTCGAGCTTCGAGTTTGTGTAGTAGCTTTTGCGCCTTGTGCCAAGATTAGAGTTAGGAGATTTAGCTCTAGGTACTCGTGTGCTAGATTGCAAGTTAGTGGGAGTTGTTGCGACACTCGGGAAACTTCTTGTAATCGTTTTGCCTACCATACTCTTCAAGTGTAATAGTTTAGTTTTGTTGATCAATGAAATGAAAACTATTACATAACTTTGTCTCCACTTTTTATTCTACAAATTGTGTGAGTGTTTACTTTGACGCAAGCTGCTGTCTGTGTGTTCAAGACCAATTTCACGAAAAATTGGTATCCTACGCTGAAGGCGTAATTTCAATTACAATTATAAAATTTACATTCTAGATTTTCAAAATCTTTTTATTATATTTTGTTTATATTAATATTTTAGTAATAACAAATCATGTTATTACTTTATTATTGAAAAGTTTAAATATAATAATTAATGAAATTGCAATTAAAAAAAATAGAGCTAATAAAGTCTTTTTTATAGATGCTATTTGAAAATTGAGTATTAGATAAAACCTAAGAAATACGTATTGGAATTCGGTATCCCGGGCTATTAAAAATTGCGGAAAATAATAACCCGACCAAAATCCTCTCGCCGGAAACCGATCACGAACACCACGAAGAACCGGGCTCGACAAGAGCATCGCCGCGGGATGAACCCGCGGCTAAACCCTAGCCGAGCCCCACCGTGGGGCTCGCGATCGCGCACAAGGCGATCGCTGGGGCTTCTCCGGCAGCCCCAGGCGGTGAGTCCGGCGACTCACCGCCACCGCCCGAGGAGGGCGGTTCGCCCAGCGGCGAACCCGCCGCGGCTCCAGCCGCGGCTGCCCGGCGATCGACCACCGCGGTCGATCACCCACCCCGGCTCCCAGCCGGGGTTCCTCGCGTGTGCCGTCGCGATCGAAGCCCTAGGGCTCGACCGCACCCCCTCGGCTCCCAGCCGAGGGCTCCTTCGAACCTTCGCCGGGGATCTCGAATCCCCGTCCCCGAAGTTCGACGTTTACCCGGATCGTCCGTTCATGTATGCATCACAATTAAATCCACATAAATTCACACAAAGGAGTTTATGATTTTACCTTTTAATTCGTTGTACGGAGAAACGAATTTAAGTTTGACGACCTTACGATCTTCCCACGTATTCCTTGCACTAGCTTGAACGTCGGGTGGGCGACGATCCTCCAAGCTTATGGATCCTCTTCAACTCTCTAGAACTATCAACTATTGATATTCTTGTCTTATGAAAAAGTGAAGACCATGTAGTGCTTTTATAGGCTACGTAGGGGATCTAAAGGAGGTGGAATATTGGGCTTCCAATATTAATGATTAAATTGAGCCCAAGCCCAAATCTATTAATCTCCCATTAATATTAATTAATTTATTTTCCACTATATAAATTAATTGCACTCCCAATATTAAACCATATTATATCAAATAATATTTCTCCGGTAGTATTATTTATTCCGTGTATTTAAGATTTAAATATCCATGAATAAAATTAATTTATTGCTAATTAATTTATATTCATCTCTTGAATCCGAGACTAGTACCATTCAACCTTAATTATTGTGCGGAACGAATCCACTCATGAGGTTTACACAATAATTCCTTTTGAACTCATCTCGGGGATATTATCAACCCTTCCGGGATACACTGTCCGGTCAATCATTCACGGCATGCCATATATAAAATATAGTGACCCAACTTAACCGGTAATTAACCCAATAATTAAATCGGTTAATTCCTTTGGTAAATCAAAGTCACTTATATTAAATATACACACCCGCAACAATATCGGGGATTAAGAATAAAATACACTGAGACTCGAATCGATTATCGCCGGCAATCCTAATCGATGAATCTCAACGATCCGCTCAATACACCAAGTGTACAAGTGTGATAAAATAATCAAGACAAATTATTTTCTCTCTCACACAACGACTATACCGATGGATTGGTCCGGGTCCATCTAGGTCGTGAGCCACTGTTTGATTAAATACGAGTAACCGATAGTATGATCTTCTGTGTGGGGCCCGACACACCATACTAACTACAACGTATAAAATCCAGGACTATGATTTGCATATATTTAATTAATAATAATTAAAAGCAAACAATTGTTTATTTAATAGATTAAATGCTATGATCGGGAGTTTATCGTTACTTAAATCTAGACATTAAGTACACAACTCCAACAATCTCCCACTTGTACTAAGGTCTAGTCATTTCCTCCAAACTCCCGGTTCCCATACTCATCACGTGCTTTAAAGTGTACTTCCAAGAAGTACTATGTGAGTGAGCAATCTAGGTTGCCGCTCTGAAGTTATCTTGGTGACTACTACGTCGTCTCCCTTGACGATGACTCGTATCAGGTGGTACTTGCTCTATGTGTTAACATCACTTTTTGACTTATGACCTCTTCTAGTTCACCGTGCACCGCTATCCAATAGCCTTTGGTAAACTAGGAGTCATATCCAAGTCAAGAGGTTATCCCGGAACCTAACCAAAACTTCCGCTGCCTCTGAGGCTGCTATTCGGTTATGAGAGAGTCCGAGAAGCGTCCTGCTTATCACTCTTTCATTTCATGGTTCCACCTCTTTCTAAAAGTGAACACATAGCCTGATATCGACTTTCACTAGTCCTTTCTTTGATTTTTGGATCTGAGAATCTGTAATCTAAGAAGATTTCGTCTTGCTCAAGTCAGTACTATGAAAGTACTCTTGCGGCATTCGAACATCCCTTATCTAGATTACTTTGATATCCTCCCACTACGCAAACCGCATAGTTGATATCAGGTTCTTGTTTTACAACATTGCATCTATAAAGCTTTCCATACTTGAAGTATAGGAAACTGCTTTGTCCTCATCTATCTCCTTCATGTGTTCGAACACATAACATTTAAATAGATGTTTATTCTGTCTCTGAAAGGCAATAACCTTTCTCAGAAGTATGCATGTTAGAAACAAACCTTAATCGTATAAGATATCTAGGAGAAGTACAATGTTCTTATCTCTAGATCATAAGACCTTAAGAATATGCTCTAACTTCTTCTCAATCTTATATCTCGATTTATTTAGACAACCATTATTTTATGTCTGACAGCATTTTTTACATTGTTGCCAATGATGAAATGTTATCTACATAAAATCTCCGAGAAACACCACCTTGTTTCCATTACGTTTTCAATACACCTTTCGTCTTTGCCTTTTGATGAATCCATTAAATGGACTATCCCATCAATTCGCAAGTTCCACGATTCATAGCTTTATTTCAATCCATAAATGGATTTACTAAGCTTGTACTCTAAATGATCTAGCCTCTTAACAATAATCCTTATTGTTCCAAGCAGGCACATTTAGATCCAGTACTGCCCTTATGCAGAGCTAGGGGTCGATTTCATCTTTACTAGATCCAGAGTCCGAACTCCTCTAGTCTTATGAATATCTCTGGTTGTCCGACAACCTCCCACTGCAATGGCGTCCTGGTGTATAACAGTAATAACAATAGGTGCAGTATGTGGTGCACTTCTACTCGGTTTGGCTGGTTCCTAGTCTTTTGTCCTTCTTCTCATTTCAAGGTATTACGTCAATTTAGGCTTTGTGGTCCATCTAATAGTCTTCCTCCATGAACCGGACGAGAGACGTCCCTCTGGTTCGTAGTACTATAGAACACACAATATTTCGTTCATCTAGGATATCCTACAACCATATTCAATATGCCGTTGTATCTAGGAATATCCATAGAACATAGGTAGTTCCGAACAACTTGTTCTTTTTACTATTAGATTTCCATTTCTTGTTTACGGTGCACCATCTCTACACGTAAGTGTATGGCGCGGTCCTTTGGGATTGAATCCCAATCTTTGATTATGCTATGTGTTATTTAGATAGGTGATGGCCTCCGCGACCGAGTCGCAGGCTCCTAATGGATATACTTTGATGGTTCTCCATAATAGCTTTGTGTCCATTGACTAGTCAAAACACTTTGCTTTTATGGCACACTAAGTATTCTAATCCATCACCGAGTATTCTTTAAAGAATTACTCGCACCTTTCTAATATACACATATGTCTGCATATCTAATCATTTCTAATACTTGTCTGAATTCTATCCTTTTTCCAGAAAGGTTTGCTTAGACGTATTATCCTCCAAATTCAATCCTTAGGTCGGAAGGTCCATTCCTTCAACTTTAATTGATCAAATCAATTTCGACCATTTGAATCTTATTTGAAAATACTACTAAGTATAAGAATTCACAAGTATAATGATTAATAAAGAAATATCTAATAAGTAAAACAAGTTATAGAACGGTTTGTTGCATTTGGGGTAGACTTAGGATCTATCATTCATATATTGCTGTCTAATGTACCAGAACAGATAATGCCATTATTTCTTATCAAAATCATCCAATGATTAAAGAAATAAAATATCCATTCATTAATAATAGAAATCCAGAACAAAACGTTCTTTCTAAAATAAAGGGGTACATAAAGCAATAACTTTGAAATGAAATCCTATTTAACTACTTAAAGCAGATAAATGTCTTCCACCGCAACCGCTGCCTCCTCTACAGCTTTGCCCGTGTAGACTCGAATTCTTCCTCTCTAAGTCGCCGGGTTTTCTGGAACCCCTGCATTCAAAATGCACATACCGTCAGTGGTTCCATATCTACACACCAGAATTCTGGTAGATAATACCGCTGACTATGTTTTTACGACTAAAGAAGATTCGTACCTTTGAGAGGACATTCAGACTTCCAGTGTCCCATCTTGTTGCATCGGAAGCACTTACCCTTTGGCTTTGCAGCCCCCATTTGTGGTACAGTCCTCTTGACACCACTGGGTTTCCGGGCTTGCTTCCTTCTCTTGCCTCTACCTCCACCAGGCTTAAAGCCTTTGGACTTGGTAGCTACAAGCGCTTGAGACTTGCCCTTCTTGTAGATCCCCTCTGCCGCCTTCAGTTCAGTCAGGAGTTGCGCAAGAGAATAAGATAGTTTACCCATATTATAACTCATGCGAAACTGCTCAAAACTAGGGGTCAGAGACTGGAGTATGATGTCGACTTGCGTCTCAGCATCAATTTGAGCTCCTAGGATCTCAAGCTCATTCAACAGACCCATCATCTTAAGAACGTGCTCCCCTACGGGCGTCCCTTCAGACTGAGTAGTTGTCATGAGGACTCTCATGGCTTCTTGCCTTGCCGCACGATCTTGCTCCCCAAACATCTCCTTGAGGTTAAACATCATATCATAGGCAGTGTCCATTGACTCATGTTGGGTTTGGAGTACATTTGACATGGAAGCCAAAATATAACACCTAGCCATTTCATCAGCCTTTTTCCACTTCCGATATGTCAGTTTTTCCTCATCAGTTGAGGCAGCCGTGGGCTCAGCAGGGCACACTTCATGGAGTACAAACTTGTACTCCTCCGAAGTTAGGACAATGTCTAAATTTCTCTTCCAATCAATATAGTTGGGGCCAGTGAGCTTATGCTCCTTGAGTATCATAGAAAGTGGGTTCATAGCTATTCTCTAAACCTATAAGCACATTTAAACAAACAATTAATTTAATATCCGATATTATCTCCCTCAAATAATATCATTAAATCACTAATCACATCTAAAATCCCATCAGATAAGGCAAGCCACGATAGTGTGGACGTTTACCCATCCAAATGATTTAGCAATTAGATTTGCTTTGGTCGTACATCACTATAGCGTTACTTCGATGGGAAGGATACTATAGAGCGTACCTAAGTGTAAACCATTACTCAGTATCTAAGAAGATTGTTTGGGACTCATATATTACCGCAAGCCACGATAGTGTGGACGTTTACGCTAATACATGAACCTTCACTTTCTTCTATAACTGTCTACATCAATCGATCCAAAATCCCATTCAATGCAGCAAGCCACGATAGTGTGGACGTTTACTACACCAAAAGATTTTTACAATTGAAATCCAATCACTTGAGACATTCGATTTCATAAATCAAGACGCGGAGAATCATAAGTGAAACTCGAAGTTTCTAACCAGTGATTCACCATGCGAACAACCCTATCTCTCATTAGATGAGGGAGCCGAGCAGACAATCGATCCATCTATCAAAGAATGGTACGACTGCCTCTAATTTGTGTCATTCACATGACCAAGTGGCTTTGGCTCCATTCCACTCCCCGGGGTGAGAATGAGTCGACTTGAAGTCAGTTTCAGAAAGACAAATTAGGCATTGTTTGATAAACTTAATCAATGTCTCTTGTAAAAAGAATTACAAGAATTCTCCTCCAATGACACATCTATACGAACTTCAAAAGTCCATAAGAGTCACCAAGAGAACAGTAATGGAGACCATGGGAATGTTTCCATCCCCGCTCCCACTTAGCTTTTTATAACAAAGGGATACGCTATCTAATGCATAATTAAACACATAAGCATGCATACAAGTAATAAAGCACATATCACATAGTCAAAATAAACTAGAAAATTATTTTCCCGACTATCATGGCTTTATTCCATCTCCGTATGCGTCTTCTAGTCTTCAGTCTTCGTTCTTGAATGCTCCATGTGACGAGAATATTAATCCTAATATTTAAGTCTATTTATTTTTAATAAATCCAAAAGATACTCAATTCGAAAATTAAGTCAATCGAATAAATCAAAAATAAAATTAAATATTATTAATATTTTTATTTATTCATTTTCCTATCTAATTCTATTAAATCTCTAGAATAATCTATCCAAGTCAAACTTGGAATATTCTAGAAGACTTCTATAATAGAATAAGGAAATAAAATAAATTAGGACTCTTCTACTTTCCAAGATTAATTAATTTCCATGTCCATGAAAATTCCCATAAAATAGGAATAATCAAATAGAAATAAATTAATTAATTATTTTCCTATCTAATTCTATTAAATCTCTAGATTCCTATTCCAAGTAGAACTTGAAATATTCTAGAAGACTTCCATAATAGAATAAGGAAATAAATAATATTAATTCTTTTCCTATCTAATTCTATTAAATCTCTAGATTCCTATTCCAAGTAGAACTTGAAATATTCTAGAAGACTTCTATAATAGAATAAGGAATAAAATAATATTAATTAATTCTTTTCCTATCTCCATGAGAGTTCCCATACTTAGGAATACTCAAAATAGGAAAACTTGAATAAATTAGGTAAGTAGTATCTTGGTAGGATTAGGAGTAGCACGGGGTGGGGATCCCCGCACCACCCCCACCACCACCGATCGACCACCGGGAGGGAGCACCCGCCGCCGCCGCTCCAGCCGGCCAGCCGCCACCGTCGCCGGCGACAGCCCACGGCCGAAGGGGGAGACGCCCCTCTCCCCTTTGATCGATCATGGGGTCGATCATGGGGTGATCGACCCCTTCGGTCCTTCGTCCTCTTCGTCTTCTTCGTCACACGAGTTCTCCGGCGGTCGTCTCGGCATCGATCCAACGTAAATAAATTACAAGAAATAAATTTACAATTCCGGTATCGATTCTATACATGAAATCGACCCTATACACTTTCCGGAAAACATAGAACGTAATAATAAATCCTAAATTCGGTCAACCCCCGAATTTTTACTATTACAAGCATTCATCCACACAAAACGAATCTCGACATGTCCGAGAGTTTAATAAACGAACAATCATGGTAAATTAAATAGCAATTAATTAAACGAATAATTAACAATTAATTAAACCATGATAGTCGGAATCCCTGCAAGGTAGAACACAATTGAACACATACATGAACACGAAACCAAACGCTCTGATACCATTTGTTGGAATTCGGTATCCCGGGCTATTAAAAATTGCGGAAAATAATAACCCGACCAAAATCCTCTCGCCGGAAACCGATCACGAACACCACGAAGAACCGGGCTCGACAAGAGCATCGCCGCGGGATGAACCCGCGGCTAAACCCTAGCCGAGCCCCACCGTGGGGCTCGCGATCGCGCACAAGGAAATCGCTGGGGCTGCTCCGGCAGCCCCGGGCGGTGAGTCCGGCGACTCACCGCCACCGCCCGAGGAGGGCGGTTCGCCCAGCGGCGAACCCGCCGCGGCTCCAGCCGCGGCTGCCCGGCGATCGACCACCGCGGTCGATCGCCCACCCCGGCTCCCAGCCGGGGTTCCTCGCGTGTGCCGTCGCGATCGAAGCCCTAGGGCTCGACCGCACCCCCTCGGCTCCCAGCCGAGGGCTCCTTCGAACCTTCGCCGGGGATCTCGAATCCCCGTCCCCGAAGTTCGACGTTTACCCGGATCGTCCGTTCATGTATGCATCACAATTAAATCCACATAAATTCACACAAAGGAGTTTATGATTTTACCTTTTAATTCGTTGTGCGGAGAAACGAATTTAAGTTTGACGACCTTACGATCTTCCCACGTATTCCTTGCACTAGCTTGAACGTCGGGTGGGCGACGATCCTCCAAGCTTATGGATCCTCTTCAACTCTCTAGAACTATCAACTATTGATATTCTTGTCTTATGAAAAAGTGAAGACCATGTAGTGCTTTTATAGGCTACGTAGGGGATCTAAAGGAGGTGGAATATTGGGCTTCCAATATTAATGATTAAATTGAGCCCAAGCCCAAATCTATTAATCTCCCATTAATATTAATTAATTTATTTTCCACTATATAAATTAATTGCACTCCCAATATTAAACCATATTATATCAAATAATATTTCTCCGGTAGTATTATTTATTCCGTGTATTTAAGATTTAAATATCCATGAATAAAATTAATTTATTGCTAATTAATTTATATTCATCTCTTGAATCCGAGACTAGTACCATTCAACCTTAATTATTGTGCGGAACGAATCCACTCATGAGGTTTACACAATAATTCCTTTTGAACTCATCTCGGGGATATTATCAACCCTTCCGGGATACACTGTCCGGTCAATCATTCATGGCATGCCATATATAAAATATAGTGACCCAACTTAACCGGTAATTAACCCAATAATTAAATCGGTTAATTCCTTTGGTAAATCAAAGTCACTTATATTAAATATACACACCCGCAACAATATCGGGGATTAAGAATAAAATACACTGAGACTCGAATCGATTATCGCCGGCAATCCTAATCGATGAATCTCAACGATCCGCTCAATACACCAAGTGTATTTTCTCTCTCACACAACGACTATACCGATGGATTGGTCCGGGTCCATCTAGGTCGTGAGCCACTGTTTGATTAAATACGAGTAACCGATAGTATGATCTTCTGTGTGGGGCCCGACACACCATACTAACTACAACGTATAAAATCCAGGACTATGATTTGCATATATTTAATTAATAATAATTAAAAGCAAACAATTGTTTATTTAATAGATTAAATGCTATGATCGGGAGTTTATCGTTACTTAAGACATTAAGTACACAACTCCAACAATACGAAAAGAATTGAAATCCAAAATTCATGAAAAGCAGGTAAAAAACAATAAAAGTTTCAAATATCCACCAAAACAAGGTAGAACAACAAAAAGTTTTTGAATGGAATCCTCAACTAATCCCACATAACAGCAAAACAAAATAAAACATCTAAGGATTGTTCATGATTTCAAGACGTGGCTAGTGTTTTCGATCGTCGGGAATGCTTCGTCTAGAGAAGGCCATACTTCTGGCTGGCCCCGTCCCCACTAAAGACGTGGCTAGTGTTTTCAATTCGTTCAATTTCTTGAATATTCCGACTTCCTCTTCTTGAACGTCTCGCGCCTGGTATGTTCGTCAGCAATAAACTCGTACTTGATCTTTGATCCAACCATTGTTGACAAAAAGAAATTGTTTTAGTACTTGTGCTAATTTAAAAGAAATTGTTTTAGTACTTGTGCTAATTTTTAAAAGAAGTTTAAAAGAAATTGTTTTAGTACTTTGTGCTAATTTTTGTTTTATGAGATATTTAAAAAAAAATTGTTTAAATTTTTTTATTTATTATTGCTAATAAAATATTTATTTTACGCTAATAAAAAAATTTATTTTAAAAATCTATAGAATTAATGCTATTTAAACATCATAAGCATATACCCCTCCCGTAAAAAATCATGGAACTTTAGTTTTTGCTAATAAAGTTTTGTTGTGCTAATTTTGTTGTGCATCTATTATAACAAATTGTTTTAGCACTAACAATAAAGTAATTTTTGTTGTGCTAATTTTTTTTATAGGATATTTTAAAAAATTGTTTAAAAACTATTTAAAAGAAATTGTTTTAGAAATTGTGCTAATCTTTGTTTTATGAGATATTTTAATAAAAAAATTGTTTAAAAAAATTTATTTTTTATTGCGAATAAAATATTTATTTTAGCGCTAATAAACAATTATTTTAAAAATCTATAGAATTAAATTCTATTTGAAATTTTTTAAAGAATTCAAACTAAAGAAAAAATGGTCCTATTTCTATTCAAAATTATATGAAACAAATTGGTGGTTGAATTCTAAAATTTTTAACGTGATATTGTTGTGAAAAATAGAATGACTAAAAATTTCAATATGTTTGTTTGAATAATTAAAACTATTTTTTATTATTTTGTACAATATTTGTGTACTTACTAGCTATGGCTTGTTTTGAAATTTCGTCTAGGGCCATCAAAACTTAAAAAACGACCCTCATTACAATTATAAAATTCACAATCTAGATTTTCAAAATCTTTTTATTATATTTTGTTAATAAAAATATTTTAGTAATAACAAATCATGTTATTACTTTATTATTGAAAAGTTTAAATTTAATAATTAATGAAATTGCAATTAAAAACAAAAATTAGTGCTAATAAAGTCATTATTATAGCGCAAATAAAAAAAAATTAGCGCTAAGAATAAGGATAAGTCTATAAATATAGATGCTATTTGAAAATTCGAGTATTAGATAAAACCTAAAAATACGAATAGGATTGAAATCCAAAATTCATGAAAAGCAGGTAGAAAACAACAAAAGTTTCAAATATCCACAAAAACAAGGTAGAACAACAAAAAGTTTTGGAATGGAATCCACAACTAATCCCACATAACACCAAAACAAAATAAAACATCTAAAGATTGCTCATGAAATTACGCCTTCAGCGTAGGATACCAATTTTTTGTGAAATTGGTCTTGAACACACAGACAGCAGCTTGCGTCAAAGTAAACACTCACACAATTTGTAGAATAAAAAGTGGAGACAAAGTTATGTAATAGTTTTCATTTCATTGATCAACAAAACTAAACTATTACACTTGAAGAGTATGGTAGGCAAAACGATTACAAGAAGTTTCCCGAGTGTCGCAACAACTCCCACTAACTTGCAATCTAGCACACGAGTACCTAGAGCTAAATCTCCTAACTCTAGTCTTGGCACAAGGCGCAAAAGCTACTACACAAACTCGAAGCTCGACTACGATTCTATAAATCAGATTTCGTTCTCTCAAAATCGTCAAATGATGAAACTCAAAACCATGGGTATTTATAGTAGAGCCGCACATGTGAGAGTGATGACGTGGCACGTTCTCATTCGTCGCATGCTTGGCCTATGTCACTTTTCCATGGATGACATCATTATTGTAGAACTTGGATTCTTGAATCTTGGAATCTTGGAATCTTGAATCTTTGATTCTTGAATCCTTGAATCTTGAATCTTCAATTTCAAAATCAAACTTCAATTTCAATCTTGACTCCATCGATCTCAATTATTCATCTTCAATTTCATGTAAAAATATCTAAGTGTTGAACCTCAGAATTTCATCGTCTTCATGGTCGTCGACATTGTTGAAGTTGCAAACTTGGAATAATTCTTCATTTCTTTGAACTGTGTACTTGGCGAAGGAAATCACGTTGAATGCACTTAGTTAGAGAAACCAAGTAAAGTAGCTTGAGCCGCCGGTTTTTAGGTAGGGGCGCAAAACCGGCGACTCCAGTCGCCGTTCCATGCTCCATCACAAACGGCGACGCCAGTCGCCGTTTCCGTAGTTCGCCCAAAACCCAAAACCGGAGACTGGAGTCTCCGTTTTTCACCTTGCACCAAAAGCGGCGACTGCAGTCGCCGTTTCCATACCATCACCAAAAGCGGCGACTGCTGTCGCCGTTTCCGCACATTCCCAAAACGGCGACTCCTGTCGCCGTTTCCTTACATCCACGCAAAAGCGGTGACTCGGGTCGCCGTTTTCACCATCTTCATTTTCGGCAACTCGAGTCGCCAAAACCGCGCATCTTCAAAAGCGGCGACTCTGGTCGCCGTTTTCATGTAGTTACAAAAGTGGAGACACAAGTCTCCATTTCCATGCGCAAGATAGTTGACTTCGGATTCTTAATCTGTAACCCTGAAAATCAACAAAAACAAAAATACAAGGACAAATACGTTGTCGCCAAAAACAACATTTACAATCTCCCCCTTTTTGGCACAACTCATAAAAACAAAGTTAAGTAAACGGAGATAGAAGTATCTCCCCCTCAATCGAATATATCATTCAAAGATAAGCTAAGTAAAAAGATGGAAAACATCAATCATACAACCAATGAAAAACATAAAAAGACTTAGCCAAATATTTCAAACCAAATGATAAACACTTAGATAAAATTCAAAGCAAACCAAATATCCAGAGATAGAGAAATATGAAAAACCAATGCATGAACGAATTCAGAGTTAGATGCATGCAAAACAAAAAAAAAACAATAAGAACGAGTTCAGGAGTTTATCAAAAAATTTAAAAAAAAATACTTGTTCAAGAACTTGGAACTTCAGTCTTGTGGCGAAGCTGCAGGAGAAGGATCACGTTCTGGACTTCCGATCAACTCTTCTTCGTCGTCTTTGTAACTGAAGCCATCGTCAGAACTAGAGTCATCACTTTCATCGGACTCGGTTTTCGGATCACCGAAAATCTCACGCTCGCCCAAACCGTCATCAGCAGCTTCGTCAACGTCCACGACATTGACATCATCTTCGTCCCTCAGACCATCAGACGGCATCGCGAACGACGCCCCTGGATTTGTGGTTTCACCCATCTTCCTCTTTCCTTTTTCACGAGCAGCAAAGACTCCATCAAAGATATCATCGTCCGTCTTCTCGGCATCATCCGATTTCTCACCGTCATCTTTCACAACTTCTATCAGCTTGCTTTTGGACAGCTGCGAATGAGCTTCCTGAATTGCGTCCCTCACCATCTTCAAAATAAAAGTATCTTTCAAACTCGCATCTGGGGCTCCAACATCTCCAAGTCCTCCCCCTTGTTGGCTCCAACATGTTCGGCTTGACGCTTTTCAACAGCCAAGGAATCGACGTAGAATTCCTGAACCACAGCCGAAGGAACCACAGCACGGTGACTATGGATCGGATGATAAGGATTCTGATAAGAAGGAATTCCAGAAGTTGGACCAAAACAGCGAGGAACGGCAGTTGGTTGAGCTTCAGGTTCGACTTCAACTTCAGCAGCTGCAGAAGTCGATTCAAACTTCTGACGTTTGGCAGGAGGAGACTTATCTTTCTTAACTGCAGATTTACGCTTTCTAGCAGACGGCGGTGATGGCGGCGGTGTCAAGATTTCCGGAAGTGCATTCCTGTCAACAAATCCATGCCACGGTAAGTCGATGACTCTCTTGTTCCGACTTAGGTACTTTCCAGTGATCTTGACAGCCCCGTTCTTCTTCATCTTTTTCTCAAGTGGAGTGTCAGGAACAAAGCCCTGGTCATGAAGCATACCATAGATCAGACATGGATGCGTGAGATGGAATTTTTTCTCTTCAGGCAACTCAGCTTGCCGAATGATGGCCTCATCCGAAAGTTTGGCAATTTTGCACAAGTCAGCAAAAATAATTTTGCCAATGTTAACTTGTTCGCCGCAACCGAGACGGAAGATGAGG
The DNA here is from genome assembly GCA_954870475.1 of Euphrasia confusa. Classification (NCBI taxonomy): domain Eukaryota; kingdom Viridiplantae; phylum Streptophyta; class Magnoliopsida; order Lamiales; family Orobanchaceae; genus Euphrasia; species Euphrasia confusa. Next base: position 22,212,092 of record OX940966.1, read on the forward strand.
TGCATCAAGTCAGGATCCATGACAGTTGGATCTCGATTAGCAATCCAGTTTGACATCCCGAGACGATGCAGAATGCCATAGAAAGCTGAGAGCTTGGACGGCGGTGGCAGTTCGGACTTCAGTTTTTTCTGGGTGATAAAAGTGCCAACCTTCAGGTCTTCAGCCCTTTCCGCAGCTGTCGGTGTCGTCCATCTGGAATCAATTTCCAATCTTTCCAAGAAAGCGTTAATGGAGAAAGGATGGAACTTGTATAACTTTTCACGAAAAATGAAGCAACCAAACATCCGACTCTTCGGATTGGCAAAGTCTGGAGACAAGCTAGCATAGAACTTGTAAAGGATGGGGATGGAGTAACGATAGGTTAGATTCACAGATTTGAGCATGTGCATCTTAGTCAGGAATTCCGTGATGCCATGCTTTTCATAGTCCTCCTTGAGGATAGTTCTATCAGTATGGATTGGTAGCTTCTGAATCAGCTTGTGACGACGTTCCGCAGTTGGAGTGAAGAATTCTCTTGAGTGAGCTTTCGGACACTCTGAGTATTCCGAAATGTATTTGAAGCCATCAGTTGAGATTTGGGATCCAGCTGATCCCAAGGAATGAGGTGCCTAAGGTGGTTTTTGAGAGCTATGGGTTTTGGATTTTTCAATCGATCCACCACCAGAATTTTTTGGAGTCGAAGGTTTGACTCCACTGCCACTGACTGCAGGTTTCTTTCCAGACGTACTCCCAGATGGAGTCTTTGGGTTCGTTTTCTTTGGATCATTGTCTGCAGTCACAGTCGCAGTCGAAGGGATTTTCACAACTTTCTTTCCATCCTTAGTTATCTCGCCAGCTGCGAGTAACCGATTGTATTCAGACCTGGAAACGGTTCCCCTGTAGATGCGAAGGGAAGTATCTCTCTCTTTAGTTTTTCCTGACTTAGGTTCTTTTCCCGACTGACGGGCAGTCGAGAGTTCAGGAGTAGCTGCTCTAGTCAAGTCAACTGAAGTTTCAGCAGACGCAGCCTTGCGGCGATCAACTTTGTCGAGGTGAGCTTTCAGTTCTTCGTAAGCTGCTTTTTTAGATTCAGGAGTAGGAGCTTTTTCAAACTGCTCGTTAAGATACGCAGTCATGTCAGCCATCATGTCATCGAAATTTTTGGTTGCCATCTGAAGGTAAGACAAGGAACTGACGGTTAGCAGCTGTGAGAACGGTAACCACGAAAACTAACTCGAACTACGGAAACAAAGACAGGGCGCCGGATGCGCAAAGCTAGAGTTGCCGGATGCAACGGAAAAACAAGAACTTAGAACTAAGAGTTTCGGACGCCGAACTTGCAGTTGAGAGTTGAGAGATCGAGAGCTTGAGAGTTAGAGAATTCTGATGTAAGCGTAAATGAAATAGGTTTTCATCAAGGCCTATTTATAGGAAAAAATTTTGGGCCGCCCGTCGGAATGAAAAAGCCCAGTCCAAGACCTGCAAACAGCTCATCTCAAGAAGAAAATCAGATTTAAAAGACGAACAAAAATTTATTAATTTGAAAATATTATTAAAATAATAATTTTCAAAATTAATAAAAATTAAATAAATAAATAAAAAACAATAATAAAAACAATGAAAAACAAACCAAGGCATGAGAACCGAAGTTGAGAACCATCGGTTGAGAAACGAAGTTGAGAGCCATTGGATGAGAAACTTTGAGTTCTGAGTCTCCGGTTTTTGTGCATCCAAGTTGATGAAAAAGTGGAGAACGTAGTCTCCGTTTTTGACGTGACGAAATCCGGCGACACCAGTCGCCGTTTTTGGCGAGTCTCCGGATTTTGTGAGTCTCCGGTTTTGGGTGAGTCTCCGTTTTTGGAGTCTCCGGAATTTTGCCATTCTCCGGTTTGTGTCACAGTTCGAGTCTCCGGTTTTTAGGTAAGTTTGGGTCTCCTGTTTTGGCAGTCTCCATTTTGGACAATCTCCGGATTTGCCAGTCTCCGGAAATGGGAGTCTCCGGTTTTGTGACAGAGTCTCCGTTTTTGTGATGAGTCGCCGGTTATGGCGTAGTCTCCGATTTTTGCATTCTCTGGACTTAGTTTATTTTTCGTGTCCAAGTCTCCAAAAATGTTGTCACAAGAATTTTGCAAGATGGTCGTCGCTACACTCAATTTTTAAACTTCAGAGATGGTAAACCACGTAGCGCTGGATATGAACTACAAAAATGCAAAATAAAAAACAACACATCCCGAGTTAGTCATTCAAGTGTTTAACACACTACAAACATTCAAAACCATTTTAGTGGAGATTCGAGGGGTGATATTAGGCAATGAAGAGCAAATATTTTCCCAGAAAAGAATCCACATTTTCATCAGTTCCCAAAAACCAAATATTTTTCACACGAGGTGATAGTAACTTTGAGGTATATGAAAAATCTCTCATATTAAAAAAAACGGTGGAAGGGACCGAAGTATTTGATAGAAATTGAACTTGTCCTTCGTCACAATCACAAGAATACATGCCGTGTTTCGTCGGAACACATTGGATGAGTTTGCACCGCACAAGAGATTTTAATTCATGAGTGCAAGGTGAACTCTTAAGGCACTCCACTTGGGACAAGCGTTACTACAATCAGAGGGGAGCAAGGTTCGACCTGCGTCCTCCAGATGAGTTTTAGCTTTTAAATGAAATGCAACAGATGCTCATTACAGCAGTCAGAGGGGAGCGAGGATCATCCCGCATCTCCGAAGTGTGATTGAAGAGCATCTTAAACTATGGCGTCCATGTGCTACCTTTCGAAGAGGGGAGCCGGGGTAACCGGCGTCCTCCGTTACTTGGTATTATGGATCTATGCAAATGATAGCTTATGGGAGTTATATGCCAAGTTCACATGTTTGCACTCAGAGGAATAAATGCACTTGGGTCCGAAAACTAAAGCTGCCTCGAATCCATGTTCAACTTTATTAGACTAGTCAACGACGATTCAGCGTGCATATTCAGAAGTAAAGACAATAATCTTTCAGACTTCAAAATTTTCGTGAACTCTTAAAGAGAACACATGCAAAGAGAATTTCTTAGAGTTTGAAATCTCTCAAAGTCAAGCGGTTTGGTAAATATGTCAGCGAGCTGTTTTTCTGTTGAAATATGCTGTAGACTGACTATATCACGATCAACCAAATCTCTAATGAAATGATGTCGAATGTCGATGTGTTTAGTTCTTGAATGTTGGACAGGATTTTCGCTGATTTTGATAGCACTCTGATTATCACAAAACAGCACCAATGGAGCACTCTCGATGAGATATTCATTCAACATTTGCTTCAACCAAAGCATTTGAGTGCAGCAACTTCCAGCTGCAACATATTCAGACTCGGCAGTCGAGAGAGCTATGCAATTTTGTTTGCGACTATGCCAAGAGACAATATTATTTCCAAGGAAGCAGCAGCATCCAGAAGTGCTTTTACGTTCATCAGTATCGCTTGCCCAATCTGCATTGGAGTAACCGACAAGATTTGATGAAGTGTCGCATGCATACCAAAGGCCAAGTTCAGAAGTCCCAGAGATGTAGCTGAGAATCCGTTTGACAGCTCGTAGATGGTCCTCCTTTGGATCAGCTTGGTACCTAGCACACATACAAACACTAAACATAATGTCAGGGCGAGTAGCGGTTAGATAAAGTAAACTTCCAATCATGGAACGAAAAAGAGTATGATCAACACTTCGACTTTTAGTCGATTTAGATAACCGTTCAGTTGTCGCCATGGGGGTTTTTGCGGGCTTAGCATGATGCATCTCAAATTTTTCGACCATGTTTTTCGCAAATTTGCTTTGAGAAACGAAGATCCCATCCGGTCGTTGAGAAATTTGTAGCCCAAGAAACTGATGTAGCTCTCCTTCAAGACTCATCTGAAATATTGAAGACATAGATTCCGTGAAAGCTTTCACGAGTTTAGAGCAAGTAGCGCCAAAGACAATGTCATCAACGTAAATCTGAGCAACCATCATGTGTTTGCCATCCCGTTTAATAAAAAGAGTTTTGTCCACAGAGCCCCGTTCAAAACCGAACTTCAGAAGATAGTCCGTCAAACATCCGTACCAAGCGCGAGGCGCCTGTTTCAAACCATAGAGAACTTTGTGAAGTTTGTAGACATGATTTGGTTTCTTCGGATCCTCAAAACCTTTCGGTTGAGCTACATACACTTCTTCTTCCAATACTCCATTTAGGAATGCAGCTTTGACATCCATTTGTCTAAGTTTGATGCCGAGGTGGCATGCAATAGCAATTAAGAGTGTGATGGATTCAATTCGTGCAACTGGAGCAAAGGTTTCATCAAAATCAATACCCTCAACTTGGGCATAGCCTTGTGCGACAAGTCGTGCTTTGTTTCGAACAACTTGGTTGTGTTCATCAGTTTTGTTCTTAAAGATCCATTTAGTTCCAACTACATTCATGTGTGACGTTCTGGGAACTAAGGACCAAACATTGTTTCTAGTAAACTCATTCAACTCTTCTTGCATGGCCATGATCCAAAAATCTTCTTTCATGGCTTCCTTGTAATTTTTCGGCTCATTTTCAGAGAGAAAGCAAGAGATGCCGATTTCATTATAGATTGCAGAAGTACAGATGTTGTAGAGTTCATTTGGGGAATTTTTCGGTTTCTTTGAGCGCGTAGTTCGCTCATTCAAGTTCCCAATTATCTGATTCGGAGGGTGTCGTTTTTGGATATGTCCAGGAGCTTCTCTTGGAGCATCAGCAGGATTTTCAACTTCCTCATTTTCATTATCATCAGAAGAAGTATCATTGTCTTGATTGCTAGAATCTCCAACTTCAGGTGAAGTGTTTGGAGTAAAATTTTCAGGATTCACTTTTTCAGAAGCAGCAGTTGCGGGCGTTGGAGACAAATTTTGATATTCCAAAATTCCTTCTTTAACCCAGTCTTCCTCAACATTTTTCCCAAAAAAGTCTTGTTCATCAAAGTCTTGTGCAACTGAAGGTTTCTTGCCATTCACAAGTTCATAGGCAGTTGCAGTCGTCCCAGATCGGATACTTATCCGATTCAAAATGTATCCAGCAGTGGAGACGGCTTCTGCCCAAAAAGTTCGTGCAAGATTTTTCGAGATAAGCATTACACGTGCCATTTCTTGCAGCGTTCGATTCTTTCGTTCGGCAATCCCATTTTGTTGAGGAGTTTTTGGGGCCGAGTATTCATGATGAATTCCCTTCATCATACAGAATTCATTGAAGCTAGCATTTTGAAATTCAGTTCCATGATCACTTCTGATCCTTTTAACTTTAGCCTCATGATTCGTTTTGATCCATTTCACAATGCCTTTGAAGGCATCAAAAGTTTCATCTTTGGTAGCCAAAAATCTCGTCCAAGTGTAACGAGAAAAATCATCAACAACAACCAACACATATTCTTTCTTTGCTATACTTTTGACTCCATTGGACCCATTAAGTCCATGTGTAGCAATTCAAATGGAGCCGAAGTGCTCATTAAGGTTGGCAGTGCAGGATGAGAAGTTCTCGTCAGCTTTCCCTTCTGACAGTCACCGCACACTCGCTTTTCGATTTTTGGGAGTTGAGAGATTCCTCGAACTATCTCCCCCTTAACCAGTTTGCTCAAATTTCGAGTGCCAGTGTGGCCAAGACGTTGGTGCCACAAATCAACTTCATCAGGAACGGTCACAGAAAAACAACTATACTCAGTTGTATAGCAATTATTTTTAGCTCGTGGACCTTCCATTATACACTTTCCTTTACCATCAAAAACTCTGCACGACTCCTTATCAAAACTCACATTCAGTCCTTCATCACACAGTTGACTGATGGAGATAAGATTAGCAACAAGTCCCTTTACATGGACTACATTTCTGATCGGAGGTAAGCCTTTGATTTGTAGAGTCCCTTTTCCCTTGACTACACCTTTTGCTCCCCCTCCAAACACCACGGGGGCGCCGGTCATGGGTTCGTAATCTTTCAAAAATTTCTTGGTGCCAGTCATATGGCGGGAACAACCACTATCAAAATACCAAATTCCTTTGGTTCCAGTCTCCGAAGCATTTAGTGCAACATTGCAAAAAATGAGTTCTCTCGGTTGCCAACTGACTTTTACGGAGTTAGAGTTAAGTTCAACTTTACTCTTTTGAGACTTAGGCACCCATTTCTTCTTGTCATTTGATGTTTGTACATTTCTCTCAGTCACAGTCTTCAGATTTGTCTTAACTTTCATGTTTGGAGAAATGGTTTTCTTTGAGTCCTCAGCAACCTCAACCTTTTTCACATCAAAAGTTCGCAACTTTGTTTGAACCACAGAGTTCATATTTTTCTCAACACTCAACTTTTGAGAATTTCGTGATTTGTCATACTTCGTCATCAACTCATGATTCATGTCAGCTTTTAGTTTGTAGCAAAATGGTCTTATGTGTCCATGCACATTGCAGTAGTGACAGACATATTCTCGTCTTTGACGAGTTTCAACTTTCATAGGTGTTTTGATCAAAACAGTTTTAGAGTGATGAGTTTTTATGTTCAGCTTCATGTTCTGAGAATTATCCAACTTCTTCATCAACGTCTTCTCATAAGGCAAGATTCCTCGAGGATGTTTCACAATATTTTTGGGGAATTGATATGTCTCAGATTCAGAGTTCGAAGTCGAGATCGACTTTTGAGGTCTAGATTCAGGAGACTTTACAATCTTCTTTCCTTCAGCAATCTCTTTTCGTTTCAATATTTCAGACTCAGCTTTAAGTTCATCCTCTGGTTGATCATTTGATGCTTTGACAAATGTCACATTTTTCTTTTCAGGCGTAGAGTAAATAGACTCAAAAACTTTTTGAAATCCAAGACCGTAACGATTAGGATTCATATATGAAGCGGCATTGTCAAACACAGAAGAGTTCGTGTTCATTTTCTTCAATAGCTCATCAGTCATATGGAGTTTTTCTTTCAAAACATATCGTTCCTTGTCAGTCATGGCAAGATCAGTTTGAGCTTTTATCAGTGATAACTTCAGTTCATCATTCTCAGCATCTGAATTTTTGAACAAAGTTTGTAGTTTCTTAACTTCAGATGTTTCCCTTTTCAGCGAGATCTTCAGTTTTGAGCTTTCAGAATTCAACCTCTCGCACACTTCTCTCAGTTCGACAACTTCTTTGTAGTATTTATGCTTTTCTTCGAAGAGGTCATCAAATTTGATTTTAAGTATTGTTAAAGAGTTGTTAAACCTCTTTTTCTCGTCCGTTGTCTTCTCAACCGAATTTTTCAACTCAACAACGTTATCATACATCTTCCGGTTAGCAGTCGAGAGTTCGTTGTTGGAATTCGATATCCCGGGCTATTAAAATTTGCGGAAATCATAGCCCGATCAAAAACCCATCGCCGAAGATCACATGAACGCCGACTCATCCGCCGGAGTCCGGCCTTTGGAGACCACGCGCCCGAAGGCACGCAGCCCGCCCCCAGCCGAACCCCGCTAGCCGGGGTTCACGCAATCGTGAGGATCGCGTTCGATGGGGCTGCATCCGGCAGCCCCCGGCAGCAGGTCCGGCGACCTGCTGCCCGCCGTGGAGGAGCCCCCACCGTCGAGGTGGGGAGGTGACAGCACCAGCCCGCCACCGCCGGCGATCGCGCCTCGTGGCAGCGATCGCCCCCTCGGCCGAAGCCGAGGGCTCCTCTTCGCGCGCTGAACCCTAGGCGTGCGGTCCCCACGCGGTCCGGTGGCTTCGCCACCACCGCGTGGTCGTTCGTCTAATCCGGGTTCGATCCTTCGGATCTTGCGTTCTACGGTATTCTCGATAAACCAAAAACCGAATAATATCGAGGGTGTTAGGATATCATACCTTTCGATTCGTTGTTCGGAGAAACGGAATCAAGACGACCTTTGAATCTTCCCACGTATTCCTTGCACTCCGTTCGAACGTCGGGTGGGCGACGATCTATCGAACTCCTATGGATCTCCTTCAACTCTCTAGAATATCAAGTATGATAATCTTGTCTTATGATTTATGAAGGCCATGTAGTGCTTTTATAGGCTACGTAGGGGATCTAAAGGAGGTGGAATATTGGGCTTCCAATATTGAAGATTAAATTGAGCCCACTGCTCAAGTCCATTAATCCTTATCAATATTAATTAAATTTATTTTCCACTATATAAATTAATTGCACTCCCAATATTAAACCATATTATATCCAAATAATATTTCTCCGGTAGTATTATTTATTCCGTGTATTTAAGATATAAATATCCATGAATAAAATTTATTTATTGCTTAATAAATTTATTCATCTCTTATATCCGAGACTAGTACCACTCAACCTTATTTATTATGCGGAATTAAATCCACTCGCGAGGTTTACATAATAAATCCTTATGAGCTCATCTCGGGGATATTATCAACCCTTCCGGGATACACTGTCCCGTCAAGAATTCACGGCATGCTATATATAAAATATAGTGACCCAACTTAACCGGTAATTGACCCAATAATTAAACCGGTCAATTCCTTTGGAAAATCAAAGTCACTTATATTAAACATACACACCCGCAATTGTATCGGGGATTAAGAATAAAATACACTGAGTCTCAAATCAATTATCGCCGAGCAAACCTAATTGATGAGTCTCAATCGATCCGCTCAATACACCAAGTGTACAAGTGTGATAAAATAATTAAGATAAATTATTTTCTCTCTCACACAACGACTATACCGATGGATTGGTCCGTGTCCATCTAGGTCGTGAGCATCTGTTCGATTAAATACGAGTAACCGATAGTATGATCTTCTGTGTGCCCATGCAACACCATACTAACTACAACGTATAAAATCCAGGACTATAATTTGCATATATTTAATTATCAATAATTAAAAGCAAATGAATGTTTGTATTTAATAGGTAAATGAAAGTGTACAAGGAGTTCATAATACTCAAATCTAGACATTAAGTATACTACTCCAACAATCTCCCACTTATACTAAGGTCTAGTCTTATCTTCCAAACTCCCGGCTCCCATACTCATCACGTGCTTAAACTGTACCTCCAAGAGGTACCATGTGAATGAGCAATCTAGGTTGCCGCTCTGAAGCTATCTTGGTGACTACTGCATCGTCCCTCTGACGATGACTCGTATCAGGTGGTACTTGCCCTATGTGTTATCTTACACTTATGGACTCGTGATCTCTTAAAGTTTGCCACTGCACCGCTATTTACATAGCCTTTGGTAAACTAAGAATCACATCTAAGTCCCAGAGGTAATACCGGAGCCATACCAAATCTTCCGCTGCCTCTGAGGCCGCTATTTGGTTACCCATGGGAGAGTCCGAAAAGCATCGTGCTTATCACTCTTCCATTAAAAACACCTCCTCCTTTAATAGTGAAACACATAGCCTGATCATGACTTACACCGGTCCTTATCAGCTTGGAAATCCGAATCCGTATAACCTAAAGGAATCAGATTGTCTGCCCCGTAACTTAGAACATAATCCCTAGTATTTCGCAAATACTTGAAAATGCTCTTTACGGCAGTCCAATGAGCCTTTCCAGGGTTACTCTGATATCTCGCTACTACGCCAACTGCATAGCAGATATCAGGCCTCGTGCATAACATTGCATACATCAAGCTTCCCACAGCCGAAGCGTAGGGAACTGCTTTCATTTCATCTTTCTCCTTTTGTGTCTGAGGACACATCTCCTTAGAAAGATAAGTTCCTTTACTGAAGGGCAGCTCACCCTTCTTGGAATCTTGCATGTTAAAACGAGCCAGAATCGTGTCTATGTAAGATTGCTGGGATAGGTACAATGTTCTATTCCGGCGATCCCTTATAACCTTGATCCCTAGAACATGCCCGACTTCTCCCAAATCTTTCATATCGAATTGTCTAGACAACCATCCCTTTATGTCTGATAACATTTTCACACTGTTGCCAATGAGAAGAATGTCGTCTACATAAAGCACGAGAAACACCACCTTCTTCCCATCACGTTTCCAATACACACACGATTCGTCCATGCTTTGACTGAATCCAAAAGATTGGACTACTTCGTCAAACCGCAGGTTCCACGATCTCGAGGCTTGTTTCAATCCATAAATGGATCGATTAAGCTTGCACACTAGATGATCTCGCCCCTTAGCAATGAATCCTTCTGGTTGTTTCATATAAATCGTCTCGTCAAGACTTCCATTTAGGAAAGCTGTCTTGACATCCATTTGCCACACCTCATAATCCATATGAGCTGCTATGGATAAGAGAATCCGGATCGACTTTATATTGGCTACCGGCGAGAAGGTCTCCTCATAATCGATTCCCTCTTTCTGAGTATATCCTTTCGCAACAAGCCGAGCTTTAAAGGTTTCAACCTTTCCGTCAGATCCTCTCTTTCTCTTGTAGACCCATTTACACCCAATTGGCTTTACGCCGTTTGGTGGTTCTACAAGATCCCAGACATTATTAGAATCCATAGATTCTATTTTGGATTTCATCGCTTTCTTCCAAGAAGGCGCATCTATATCTTGTACCGCATCATCATAGGTCCAGGGATCGATTTCATGAACTCCTGGTCCAGAGTCCGAAGACTCACCCAGTCCAATCCATCTTTCTGGTTGTTTAACAACCCTCCCACTACGACGGCGTTCCGGTATATTAACAGTGACAGTAGGTGCAGGTTCTAGTGGTGTATTACTACTCGGTTCGGCTGTATCTAAGTCTTCCTTGTCACCTCTCAATTCATCAAGTATTATGTCACTTTTGGGCTTGTGGTCCATGACATAGTCTTCCTCTAAGAACCGAGCGTTAGTACTTATAACGATCTTCTGGTCCGTAGGACTATAGAACATGCCACCTTTAGTTCCTTTCGGGTATCCTACAAACAACCGTAATTCTGATCTAGGTTCTAACTTATCGGCACCTTGTCGCAACACATGTGCTGGACAACCCCAGATCCGAATGTGTTTCAAGTTAGGCTTGCGCCCACTCCACAATTCCATGGGTGTTGTGGGTACCGTTTTGGTTGGAACCCTATTCAAGATATACGCCGCTGTTTCCAAGGCATGTCCCCAGAACATAATAGGTAAGTCCGAGTAACTCATCATTGATCGCACCATTTCCATAAGAGTCCTATTCCTTCTTTCTGACACACCATTCTGCTGAGGAGTATATGGTGATGTCATTTGGGAATCAATCCCATTCTCTGCCAAGTATGCCTTGAATTCTCCAGACAGGTACTCGCCTCCGCGATCAGATCGCAGGCATTTAATGGATTTATTTTGAAGGTTCTCCACAAAAGCCTTGAACTCCTTGAACTTGTCAAAGGATTCGCTCTTGCGGCGCATCAAATATACAAATCCATACCTTGAGTAATCATCAGTGAAAGTGATGAAATACTCGTACCCTCCCCTTGCCTGAGTAGACATAGGTCCGCATACATCAGAGTGAATCAAATCCAATACTTGTTCAGCCCTCCGTCCTTTACCAGAAAAAGATCGCTTGGTCATTTTACCCTCTAGACAGGATTCGCAGGTCGGAAGGTCCTCTCCTTCAACATCGCTGATTAGACCATCAGCTTTCAACCTTTGAATCCTATTCGAGTTTATATGACCTAGCCTTAGATGCCACAAGTATAATTGATTCATTTTAGAAGGTTCCTTTCTCTTATTGGTGTTCGTAGATGTGTTATTACTCTCGGTTAGTTGCATCGTGTTAGACTCAGGATTTAGCACATACAAATCGTCCACCAATGTACCAGAACAGATAATCTCACTGTTTCTTCTTATGATCACCGAGTGGTCAAAAGAGACAGAATATCCATTCATAATAAGTTTAGAAACCGAAATTAAATTCTTTCTAAAGTTGGGTACATAAAGACAATTATGTAAAACTAAAACCCTATCACTACTGAAGCGTAAGTGAACGTCTCCCACTGCAACAGCCGCCACCCTCGCGGCATTGCCCATGTAGACCACGATCTCTCCCTCTCTAAGTCTCCGGGTTTCCTGGAACCCCTGCAATGAATTGCAGACATGATCAGTGGCCCCCGTATCTACACACCAGGTGCTGGTAGATAACACCACTGATAATGTTTCAGTGACTAAGGAAAATTTCGTACCTTTGATGAGAGGACAATCAGACCTCCAGTGCCCAGACTGCTTGCATCGATAGCACTTGCCTCGCGGCTTGCTCTTCCCATTCCGTGGTTTGGAACCACTGGGTTTCTTTGCTTGCACTTCCATCTTAGCCACAAGAGCTTGTGATTTTCTGACCATACTTATAAGTTCAGCTCTTTTGAAATCGTTTTTAAGCGACTCCTCAAGAGGACTGAATTTATAGAGTATGTCAATCACTTCTTGTCCGGCTTCCACACTATGTTTCAACATCATTCTGAGGTCATTCCAAATGTCCTCATGAGTTGGGACAACAGCAGATATAGAAGGCTCAACAGTCTGGACAATGTCCAGATTTCTTTTCCAATCAGTACTATATGGAACCAGTGAGTTTTCATCTTTAAGTATATCACAAAGTGGGGTCACAGTCATTCTTAACCTATAAGCACATAAAACAAACAAACAATTTAATATCCGATATTATCTCCCTTAAATAATATCATTAAATCACTAATCACATCTAAAATCCCATCAGGTAAGGCAAGCCACGGTGTGTGGACGTTTACCCACCTAAACGACTTAGCAATTAGATTTCCTTCGGTCATACATCACTTATAGCGGAACCTCGGTGGGAGGAATACTATAAGGCGTATCTAAGTGTAAACCATTACTCAGCACCAAAGTAAATCGTTTGGAATTGCTACATCACCGCAAGCCACGTTGTGTGGACGTTTACGATAACTTCACAACTCTTCACAATTTCTTACAACTGTCTACATCAATTAATCCAAAATCCGTCAGTATAGCAAGCCACGTTGTGTGGACGTTTACTACACTAAGAGATCTTTATAATTGACTCCCAATTACTTGATCCATTCGATTTTGTAAATCAAGACGCGGAGAATCATAAGTGAAACTCGAAGTTTCTAACCAGTGATTCACCATGCGAACAACCCTATCTCTCATAAATGAGGGAGCCGAGCAGACAATCGATCCATCTATCAAAGAATGGTACGACTGCCTCTAATTTGTGTCCTCGACATGACCAAGTGGCTCTGGCTCCATTCCACTCCCCGGGGTGAGAATGAGTCGACTTGAAATCAGCTTTGGAAAGACAAATTAGGCATTGTTTGATAAACTTAATCAATGTTTCTCGTAAGAGGAATTACAAGAACTCTCCTCCAATAACTTATCTATATAAACTTCAAAAGTTTATAAAAGTCACCAAGAGAGCAGCAATGGAGACCATGGGTATGTTTCCATACCCTCTCCCACTTAGCTTTTTACAATAAAGGGATACGCTATCTAGTGCATAAAAAAAACACATATAGCATGCATACATGTAATAAAGCACATAGTATTATCACATAGTCAAAATAATACTAGAATATTATTTTCCGACTATTATGGCTTTACTCCATCTCCGTACGCATCTTCTAGTCTTTAGTCTTCGTTCTTGAATGCTCCATGTGACGAGAATATTAATTTCCAATATTTAAATCTATTTATTTTGAATAAATCCAAAAGATACTTAATTAATAATAATTAAGTCAATCGAATAAATCAAAAATAAAATTAAATATTATTAATATTTTTATTTATTTTATTTTCCCTTTCTACTTCATTAAATCTCTAGAATAATCTATCCAAGACCCACTTGGAATATTCTAGATGATTTCCATAATGAAATAAGGAAATAAAATAATTTAGGACTCTTCTACTTTCCAAATTAATTAGATTCCTAATCCATGAATATTTCCATAAAATAGAAATAATCAATTTAGGAATCCTAATCAATTCCAAATTGATTCTTTTCCTAATCCATAAGAGTTCCCAAAAATAGGAACACTCAAATAGGAAAAACCCGAATCAATTAGGAAAGAGAATCACCGGACCGGGATAGCACGGGGTGGGGATCCCCGCGCCACCCTCGACCGCCGCCTATATGCCGCCGCCGTCCAGCCCACGCGCCACCTCCCTTGGTGGCCGGCGTGGCCGGAGCTCCCACGGGCAGCCCTTTAGGGCGTGGGTCGATTGTCCTCATGGATCGACCATGGGCGGTCGATCCGAGCCCTTCACCCTCACGATCATCTCCTTCGTCACGCGTCTTCTCCGGCGGTCGTTTCGGTATCGATCCAACGCAAAATAAATTACAAAATAAATTTTACACTATCCGGTATCGATTCTATACATGAAATCGACCCTATACAATTTCCGGAAAAACGTAGAACTTAATAATAAATCCTAAATTCGTTCAACCCCCGAATTTTTACTATTACAAGCATTCACCACCAAAAACGAATCTCGACATGTCCGAGAGTTTAATCAAACCATCAATCATGACAAAATAAATTAACAAAAATTAATTAAGCCATAATAGTCGGAACCCTGCAAGGTAGAACAATTTTATCGAAAATACCGCGAATGTAAACCACGCTCTGATACCAATTGTTGGAATTCGATATCCCGGGCTATTAAAATTTGCGGAAATCATAGCCCGATCAAAAACCCATCGCCGGAGATCACATGAACGCCGACTCATCCGCCGGAGTCCGGCCTTTGGAGACCACGCGCCCGAAGGCACGCAGCCCGCCCCCAGCCGAACCCCGCGAGCCGGGGTTAACGCGATCATGAGGATCGCGTTCGATGGGGCTGCATCCGGCAGCCCCCGGCAGCAGGTCCGGCGACCTGCTGCCCGCCGTGGAGGAGCCCCCACCGTCGAGGTGGGGAGGTGACGGCACCAGCCCGCCACCGCCGGCGATCGCGCCTCGTGGCAGCGATCGCCCCCTCGGCCGAAGCCGAGGGCTCCTCTTCGCGCGCCGAACCCTAGGCGTGCGGTCCCCACGCGGTCAGGTGGCTTCGCCACCACCGCGTGGTCGTTCGTCTAATCCGGGTTCGATCCTTCGGATCTTGCGTTCTACGGTATTCTCGATAAACCAAAAACCGAATAATATCGAGGGTGTTAGGATATCATACCTTTCGATTCGTTGTTCGGAGAAACGGAATCAAGACGACCTTTGAATCTTCCCACGTATTCCTTGCACTCCGTTCGAACGTCGGGTGGGCGACGATCTATCGAACTCCTATGGATCTCCTTCAACTCTCTAGAATATCAAGTATGATAATCTTGTCTTATGATTTATGAAGGCCATGTAGTGCTTTTATAGACTACGTAGGGGATCTAAAGGAGGT
This sequence comes from Euphrasia confusa, assembly GCA_954870475.1. NCBI lineage: Eukaryota > Viridiplantae > Streptophyta > Magnoliopsida > Lamiales > Orobanchaceae > Euphrasia > Euphrasia confusa. The sequence continues at coordinate 22,227,343 of OX940966.1, forward strand.
GGAATATTGGGCTTCCAATATTGAAGATTAAATTGAGCCCACTGCTCAAGTCCATTAATCCTTATCAATATTAATTAAATTTATTTTCCACTATATAAATTAATTGCACTCCCAATATTAAACCATATTATATCCAAATAATATTTCTCCGGTAGTATTATTTATTCCGTGTAGTTAAGATATAAATATCCATGAATAAAATTTATTTATTGCTTAATAAATTTATTCATCTCTTATATCCGAGACTAGTACCACTCAACCTTATTTATTATGCGGAATTAAATCCACTCGCGAGGTTTACATAATAAATCCTTATGAGCTCATCTCGGGGATATTATCAACCCTTCCGGGATACACTTTCCCGTCAAGAATTCACGGCATGCTATATATAAAATATAGTGACCCAACTTAACCGGTAATTGACCCAATAATTAAACCGGTCAATTCCTTTGGAAAATCAAAGTCACTTATATTAAACATACACACCCGCAATTGTATCGGGGATTAAGAATAAAATACACTGAGTCTCAAATCAATTATCGCCGAGCAAACCTAATTGATGAGTCTCAATCGATCCGCTCAATACACCAAGTGTACAAGTGTGATAAAATAATTAAGATAAATTATTTTCTCTCTCACACAACGACTATACCGATGGATTGGTCTGTGTCCATCTAGGTCGTGAGCATCTGTTCGATTAAATATGAGTAACCGATAGTATGATCTTCTGTGTGCCCATGCAACACCATACTAACTACAACGTATAAAATCCAGGACTATAATTTGCATATATTTAATTATCAATAATTAAAAGCAAATGAATGTTTGTATTTAATAGGTAAATGAAAGTGTACAAGGAGTTCATAATACTCAAATCTAGACATTAAGTATACTACTCCAACATTCGTTACAAGATTCTGTAAGAACTTTCAAAGTCACTTCCAGAGTGCTATTCTCAGTGACAACAGTTTCATACAAAGTTTTGAGTTCAGAAAGACTCTCTCTTAGAGTGAGTAACTCAACACATACATCTTCAGTTTGAGATATTTCAGATGTCTTTACAATCTCATCAGTCTCAGACACGGATTCAACATCCGAAAAAATATCATCATCACAGAAGTTTCGGTTTGCTGACGCTACACGAAAGATGTTGTCTGCAGTTGCAGTATCTTTCAGAAAACCATCAAAAACAAAGTTTTCAACCTCCACATTTTCGATGTCAAAGTTTTCACCAAAAGTGACAACTAGAGCGTTATCTTCATCATCGTCAGAATTATTGTCCTCAGACTCGTCGTTCTCAGAAATGACATTCTCATCGTCAATCACAACATAGCTAACTGGTAGCTTCTTTTTACGATGTAAGTTCGGACATTCATTTTTAACGTGTCCATATCCTGTACACTCATAGCATTGCATCTTAGAAACATCTTTGCTAGTAGAGGAGTATGGTGAAAGTTTTGTCCCTTTGAACTTTTTGTCAGACGATGATCCCTGATTTCGGTTGTCAGGAGTATTCGTATATGAGTTAGAACTTTTCTGAAATTTCCGAAAGTTACGGGCACGGTTCTTCCTCTTAAACTCTTGTTTCACAAGATAAGTGACTATCTCAGTCAGTGCAGCAAGTTTGTCCGGATTGTTAGAGTTCATCAGTCTCTCAATATCCTCAGCTTCCTCATCATCAGATTCACCGAGATCGGCAGAAAAACTACGTTCAGTTTTCTCACTTTTCACATGAGTTTTTCGAGAGTTCGAGCTTCTTGAACTCTTCCCTTTCTCAGAAATCTTGAGAGCAGTCATCGGTTCGTAGACTAGTGACATATCTGGGTTACTTCGAACTTTGAGAGTTAAGTCATAATTCCTCAAATCAGCCATCAAGTCAGCATAATCCCAGTTTTGATTCTCGTCGTTGCGAGCTTCGATAGTCAGCACTTTGCTTTCGAATCTGGTGCTCACACTTGATAGGACCTTCTCATAGACCATGGGAGCAGGAAAGATTTCTCCAAGTTCGAACGCCTCGTTGACATATCTCATGATCTTGTCCAAATAGTCATTTATGTCTTCATCTTCCCTCATCCGAAGTTGATGGAATTGGGCAGTGATAGTTCGGATTTTCGATCGCTTGACTGCATGACTTCCCTCACACGTTCTTTGTAGAGTTTCCCATGCATCTCTGGCAGATGGGCAATTTTTTACCAGCTGATACATACTAAGGTCCAGCCATTCACATATAATAAGTAGAGCTTTGCTGTTAGCCGTAGACAAGTCATGTTCCTCTCTCGTCCAACTACGTTCCGGTTTCGGAGTTCTCAGACCTTCAACGTCTTCGGTATAAGGACGTTCCCATCCTTATAACACAGCCATCCAAGCTCTAGAGTCATAACCCTTAATTCTGGCCGAAACTTTGGATTTCCAGTTTGAGTAGTTTTGATGAGTAAGCATAATCGGTTTCTGAACAAACATAGACGACTCCATCATGGCGGAAAAATGAAGTCAAGTAACGGATCACGTCTTATACGTATGACGTCCCGCTCTGATACCAATTGAAATTACGCCTTCAGCGTAGGATACCAATTTTTCGTGAAATTGGTCTTGAACACACAGACAGCAGCTTGCGTCAAAGTAAACACTCACACAATTTGTAGAATAAAAAGTGGAGACAAAGTTATGTAATAGTTTTCATTTCATTGATCAACAAAACTAAACTATTACACTTGAAGAGTATGGTAGGCAAAACGATTACAAGAAGTTTCCCGAGTGTCGCAACAACTCCCACTAACTTGCAATCTAGCACACGAGTACCTAGAGCTAAATCTCCTAACTCTAGTCTTGGCACAAGGCGCAAAAGCTACTACACAAACTCGAAGCTCGACTACGATTCTAAAAATCAGATTTCGTTCTCTCAAAATCGTCAAATGATGAAACTCAAAACCATGGGTATTTATAGTAGAGCCGCACATGTGAGAGTGATGACGTGGCACGTTCTCATTCGTCGCATGCTTGGCCTATGTCACTTTTCCATGGATGACATCATTATTGTAGAACTTGGATTCTTGAATCTTGGAATCTTGAATCCTTGAATCCTTGAATCTTGAATCTTCAATTTCAAAATCAAACATCAATTTCAATCTTGACTCCATCGATCTCAATTCTTCATCTTCAATTTCATGTAAAAATCTCTAATTGTTGAAGCCTCAGAATTTCATCGTCTTCATGGTCGTCGACATTGTTGAAGTTGCAAACTTGGAATAATTCTTCATTTCTTTGAACTGTGTACTTGGCGAAGGAAATCACGTTGAATGCACTTAGTTAGAGAAACCAAGTAAAGTAGCTTGAGTCGCCGGTTTTTAGGTAGGGGCGCAAAACCGGCGACTTCAGTCGCCGTTCCATGCTCCATCACAAACGGCGACGCCAGTCGCCGTTTCCATAGTTCGCCCAAAACCCAAAACCGGAGACTGGAGTCTCCGTTTTTCACCTTGCACCAAAAGCGGCGACTGCAGTCGCCGTTTCCATACCATTACCAAAAGCGGCGACTGCTGTCGCCGTTTCCGCACATTCCCAAAACGGCGAATCCTGTCGCCGTTTCCTTGCATCCACGCAAAAGCGGCGACTCGGGTCGCCGTTTTCACCATCTTCATTTTCGGCGACTCGAGTCGCCAAAACCGCGCATCTTCAAAAGCGGCGACTCTGGTCGCCGTTTTCATGTAGTTACAAAAGTGGAGACTCAAGTCTCTATTTCCATGCGAAAGATAGTTGACTTCGGATTCTTAACCTGTAACCCTGAAAATCAACAAAAACAAAAATACAAGGACAAATACGTTGTCGCCAAAAACAATATTTACAATTTTTGTTGTGCTAATTTTTGTTTTATGGGATATTTTAAAAAATTGTTTAAAAACTATTTAAAAGAAATTGTTTTAGCACTTGTGCTAATCTTTGTTTTATTAGATATTTTAAAAAAAATATTTAAAAAAATTATTTTTTATTGCAAAAAAATCTTTATTTTAGCGCTAATAAAAAACATTTATTTTAAAAATCTATAGATTTAAATGCTATTTGAATTTTTTTAAAGAATTTCAAACTAAAGAAAAAATGGTCATATTTCTATTCAAGATTAGAGGAATCAAATTGGTGGTTGAATTCTAAAACTTTTAACGTGATATTGTTGTGAAGAATAGAATTACTAAAAATTACAATATTTTTGTTTGAATAGTTAAAAATATTTTTTATTATTTTGTACAGCATTTGTGTACTTACTAGCTATGACTCATTTTGAAATTTGTATAGGGCTATCAAAACATCCAAGACGACCCTCATTACAATTATAAAATTCACATTCTGGACTTTCAAAATATTTTAGAAATAACAATCATGTTATTACTTTATTATTGAAAAGGTTAAATCTAATAATTAATAAAATTGCAATAAAAAAAATATTTTTTTAGTGCTAATAAAATCTTTATTATAGCGCTAATAAAAAAAATTAGCGCTAAAATTAAGGAGAAGTCTATAAACATAAATGCTATTTGAAAATTCGAGTATTAGATAAAACCTAAGAAATACGAAAAGGATTGAAATCCGAAATTCATGAAAAACATGTAGAAAACAACAAAAGTTTCAAATATCCACCAAAACAAGGTAGAACAACAAAAAGTTTTTGAATGGAATCCACAACTAATCCCACATAATACCAAAACAAAATAAAACTTCTAAAGATTGCTCATGATTTCAAGACGATCCTCAGAGGACCTGTTTTCCTTTCCAACGGTAATCCACCGTGTTAGGCATTTCAGCGTTTATAACAACCCAGTTGGCCTCTTCGAAATTCAGATCAATCTTTCTGGTCTCTTCAGCATTCATAACCAAGCCAGTACCGGAAGACCCTACACCAGCAATCAAGGAATCTACCATTACAATCTTTTCCTCCACTAAGCAAAGCATCTCATAGAGTTCGAGAGAGTTGCTCGAAATTGGCTCTTCTTTCCCCACACACTTAGCCAAGACAAGTTCCTTCTTTAGTGTGTGAAATTTGCGGATCTCCGTCCACGTTTTTGGAGATCCTAGCAGAATTCTACTTAAAAAACCCAACTTAATCCACTCTATTGCAGAAGGCGGCAGAATGATGAACTTTTCGATCGTCGGGAATGCTTCGTCCAGGGAAGGCCATACTTCTGGGCCCCGTCCCCAGTAAAGATTACGCTAGTGTTTTCAATTCGTTCAGTTTCTTGAATATTCCCGACTTCCTTTTCTTGATCGTCTCGCGTGGTGCGTTCTTCTGCAATAATCTCGTACTTGATCTTTGATCGAACCATTGTTGACAAAAGTCTCTGCAGCTACAAAATACAAAGAAGAAAGTCATTTTCTTATCTGAATCAAGATATGCATATAAACATTTAATACCACCATCATCATCATTAACATCATAAGCATATACCCTTCCCTTGAAAAATCACCGAAGTTTAGTTTTAGCGCTAATAAAGTCTTGTTGGGCTAATTTTGTTGTGCATCTATTATAACAAATTGTTTTAGCACTAACAATAAAGTAATTTTTGTTGTGCTAATTTTTGTTTTATGGGATATTTTAAAAATTGTTTAAAAACTATTTAAAAGAAATTGTTTTAGCACTTGTTGTAATCTTTGTTTTATTAGATATTTTAAAAAAAATGTTTAAAAAAATTATTTTTTATTGCAAAAAAATCTTTATTTTAGCGCTAATTTTATTTTAAAAATCTATAGATTTAAATGCTATTTGAATTTTTTTAAAGAATTCAAACTAAAGAAAAAATGGTCATATTTCTATTCAAGATTAGAGGAATCAAATTGGTGGTTGAATTCTAAAATTTTTAATGTGATATTGTTGTGAAGAATAGAATTACTAAAAATTACAATATGTTTGTTTGAATGGTTAAAAATATTTTTATTATTTTGTACAACATTTGTGTACTTACTAGCTATGGCTCGTTTTGAAATTTCGTCTAGGGCCATCAAAACTTCCAAGACGACCCTCATTACAATTATAAAATTCACATTCAAGATTTTCAAAATCTTTTTATTATATTTTGTTTATAAAAATATTTTAGTAATAACAAATCACGATATTACTTTATTATTGAAAAGTTTATATATAATAATTAATAAAATTGCAATTAAAAAAAAATTTAGTGCTAATAAAGTCTTTTTGATAGCGCTAATAAAAAAAATTAGCGCTAAAAATAAGGAGAAGTCTATAAATATATATGCTATTTGAAAATTGAGTATTAGATAAAACCTAAGAAATACGAAAAGATTGAAATCCAAAATTCATGAAAACCAGGTAGAAAACAACAAAAGTTTCAAATATCCACCAAAACAAGGTAGAACAACAAAAAGTTTTTGAATGGAATCCACAACTAATCTCATATAACAGCATAACAAAATAAAACATCTAAGGATTGCTCATGATTTCAAGACGAATCCTCAGAGGACCTGTTTTCCTTTCCAGCGGGGATCCATCCTGTTAGGCATTTCAGCATTTATATAAACCCAGTTGGCCTCTTCGAAATTCAGATAATCTTTCTGGTCTCTTCAGCATTCATAACCAAGCCAGTACTGGAAGTCCCTGTTGAGTGTGGAGGCTGAATTCACGCCGAGAAGACGAAGAGGACGATCCAAGAAAACGGCGACCGCCGTTTATGAACCAGCGGTCGCTGGAGGCAAGCAGCGGGCGCTGCTGGGGGTTCAGCGGTCGCTGAATCCGGGGGAAAGACGGATCGACAATCTGCATGTTTTGGGCCCTTTCGGCGGGCGCCAAAAGGCATTCGGCGAGCGCCGTTTTTCGGCAGCGCGGAATTACTTGTCCCCCAAGTTTTAGTCCCCCTATTTAAACCCTATGTGCGTGAATATTAGGGTTAACACCTCCAGAAAGTCTAGAGTCGAATTTATAACTTTACAAGCGTGTAATCGAGAACTATATAATCGATCTAGTGAATTATTGCAGCGGCAAGAAGTGGACGTAGCCCTCGTTAACGGGTGAACCACTATAATTCTCTGTGTTCTTTATTTCCGTATTTTTGTTCTTTGTTTGTTCGTGTGCTTTTCAGGAGGGGAATTCGGACGCGAATTTCCCAACAACTGGTATCAGAGCGCTAGGGTTATAGCGATCGGGGAAAAGCAATGACGGACACCACCACTTCTTTCGGGGTTACGAAGTTTGACGGAAACAACTATGGACATTGGAAGATGCAGATCGAGGACTACCTTTATGGGAAAAAGCTCGGAATTCCTTTGAAGGGTAGACCGGAGAAGATCAAGGATGGCGAGGAATGGGAAAGCCTCGACAGGCAGGTGTTGGGATTGATACGTTTGTCTCTAGCTTCAAACGTATCATTCAACGTGCGCTCAATTACCACTACCAAGGATTTGATGGCTGCCCTATCAAACATGTACGAGCAACCTTCAGCGAACAACATGGTGTATCTCATGAAGCAGTTGTTCAACCTGAAGATGTCGGACAATGCAAACGCAGCCAACCACATAAACGAGCTGAATTCCATCTTGGACAAGTTGAAGGGAGTCACGGTAAACTTCGATGATGAAATTTACGCCTTGATCCTACTTGCGTCTCTACCGGATAGTTGGGAGCCCATGAGGGCAGCTGTTAACAACTCTATGGGGAAGGAGAATCTGCAGTTCTCCGAAGTTAGAGATAAAATCCTAGCCTAGGAAATCCGAAGAAAGGATTTCAAGGGAAAGCCTTCCTGTTCAGCCTTGAGTGTGGAGAACCGGGGGAGAAACTCGGGCAGGAATGCTAACAGGAACAGAGGGAGATCCAAGTCCAAGAATGGGAGAGATAGCTCGAGGTCCGAGGATAATGAATGTTGGAATTGTGGGAAGACGGGGCACTTCAAAAGGGATTGTCGCTCTCGGGGGAAGAACGACAACAAGAAGAAGGGAACCGCCAATGCGGTAACACAAGAGGATGACGACGATGGGGACGTCCTTCTCTTATCGGTCGACTCACCGATCGATTCCTGGGTGCTTGACTCAGGGGCTTCTTTCCATACTACTGCACAGCGAGAGGTAATGCTGAATTACGTCTCGGGTGATTATGGAAAGGTCTTTCTTGCAGATGACGAGCCACTCGATGTAGTCGGGATGGGAGATATCAACCTGAAGATGTCAAATGGGCAAACTTGGAAGATTTCCAAGGTCAGACATGTGCCGGGGTTGAAGAGGAACCTTATTTCGGTGGGCCAGCTTGACAGTGATGGTCACCGGGTGTCGTTTGGAGATGGGTCGTGGAAAGTTTCGAGGAACGCCATGACCATAGCTCGAGGTCATAAGACGGGCACACTTTACATGACGACGAGCGTGAGGGACTCGGCTGGTGTTGTTGATAACACCAAGAAGACCGAATTGTGGCATTGCAGGCTGGGGCACATGAGTGAGAAGGGAATGAAGATCATGGCAAAGAACGGGCTGCTGCCCGAACTCAAGGCGATTGGGTCTCACGTGTGCGAGAGCTGCATTCTTGGAAAGCAGAAACGAGTGAGTTTTTCCAAAGATGGAAGGGAGCCCAAGGCGGAGAAGCTGGAACTAGTACACACGGATGTTTGGGGACCAGCTCCCGTCGCCTCACTTGGAGGATCACTCTTCTATGTTACCTTCATCGATGACTCCACAAGGAAGGTATGGGTGTACTTCATGAAAAATAAGAGTGACGTGTTCTCTGTTTTCAGGAAATGGAAAGCCGAGGTTGAGAATGAAACAAATCTCAAGGTGAAGTGTTTGAGGTCCGACAACGGTGGTGAGTACGTTGACGCCGACTTCAAACAGTTTTGTGTCGAGAGTGGGATCAAGATGGTGAAGACTATTCCGGGGACCCCACAACAGAACGGAATAGCGGAGCGAATGAACAGGACGCTAAATGAGAAGGCCCGGAGTATGCGGTTACATTCGGGGATGCCTAAGATGTTTTGGGCATATGCCATCGACATGGCAGCTCATTTAATCAACAGAGCACCGTCGGTTCCTTTGGAATATCGGATTCCTGAGGAGGTTTGGAGTGGGAAGAAGCTGAATCTGTCCTACTTGAGGGTGTTCGGGTGTCTGGCGTATGTCCATATCGACGAAGCTGCTCGTAGCAAGCTTGATCATAAATCCAAGAAGTGCTTCTTCCTTGGATATGGCGGCACGGAATTCGGGTACCGATTTTGGGATGCCGAAAATCATAAGGTGATCCGAAGCAAAAATGTGATCTTCAACGAGGCGGTCTTGTACAAGGGTAAAGACGAGGTTGTTGAAGAAATCATTGATCCCGTGAAAGACACGGAGGAGGTTCCGGTGAAGGTCGTGGAGACTGAGAAGATCGAAGAGGACAACACGAGCAGCGAGGATGAGCAAGATGAGAATGCTCATCCCAACATCGATCCAGTCACACCGAAGCCGTGGAGGTCGACTAGGGTAAGAAGACCTCCCCATAAATTTTCACCTTCCCTTAACTATATCTTGCTGACTGATAGGGGTGAGCCGGAGAGCTACACCGAGGCTATACAAGCGAGGGATTCGATCAAGTGGGAGTCTGCCATGAAAGAAGAGATGAGCTCATTGATGTCGAATCAGACTTGTGAACTAGCCGAGCTTCCGAAGGAGAAGAAGGCCTTGCACAATAAATGGGTCTTCCGGGCAAAGGAAGAACACGATGGGAGCGTTCGGTACAAGGCAAGATTAGTGGTGAAAGGCTTCCAGCAGAAGGAAGGGATCGACTACACGGAGATCTTTGCTCCGGTAGTCAAGATGGTAACCATCCGGGTGGTGCTTAGCTTGGTGGCAAAGGAGAACTTACATCTTCAGCAAATGGATGTAAAGACCGCATTTCTTCACGGGGATCTAGATGAAGAAATTTACATGAAGCAACCGGAGGGGTTCGAAGTCCGAGGCAAGGAGAAGCTGGTGTGTAAGCTTCAAAAGAGCTTGTATGGGTTGAAGCAAGCTCCTAGGCAGTGGTACAAGAAGTTCGACATGTTCATGAATCGAGTCGAGTTCACGCGGTGCGAGGCGGACCACTGCTGCTATTTCAAGAGTCTTGGAAGAGGTACCTACATAATATTACTCCTTTATGTAGATGATATGCTGATAGTCGGGGCGAGTTTGGCGGAGATCGACAAACTCAAGAAGAGTCTATCGAGGGAGTTCTCTATGAAGGATTTGAGTGCTGCCAAACAAATCCTGAGGATGAGAATCACGAGGAGTAAGGATGGTCTTGAGTTGTCTCAAGAGGAGTACCTGAAGAAGGTACTAGCACGGTTTAGCATGGAGGATGCGAAACCCGTGGGCACTCCTTTGGCTAGTCACTTCCGTTTGTCAAAGGAGGACTCGCCAACGAGCGAGAAGGAGATGGAGCATATGGATAAGGTCCCTTACGCCTCTGCGATTGGGAGCCTTATGTATGCTATGGTGTGCACGAGGCCTGACATTGCCCATGCAGTGGGAGTTGTCAACCGGTTTATGAGTAATCCGGGGAAGCAACATTGGGAAGCCGTCAAGTGGATCTTTCGATACTTGAGAGGGACTTCCAATTTTGCTTTGAGGTTCCGAAAATCAGATGTGGGGTTACTCGGGTTCATGGACGCGGATAATGGAGGTGACGTGGATAGTAGGAAGAGCACTACTGGGTACGTGTACACTTTCGGGGGTACAACGATTAGCTGGGTGTCGAGGTTGCAGAAGATAGTAGCACTATCGAGTTGTGAGGCGGAGTACGTTGCTGTGACGGAAGCCGCGAAGGAGATGATTTGGCTACAGGCTTTCTTGCTAGAGTTGAGACAAGACCACTCGGGGAGTGTCTTGTATTGCGACAGTCAGAGCGTCATTCATTTGGCGAAGAATCCGGTTTACCATGCTCGAACGAAGCATATCCAGTTGAGATATCACTTCATTCGATCGGCCTTGGAGGAAGGCGTCTTGGTGTTGGAGAAGATTCTTGGGAGTAAGAATCCGGCCGACATGTTTACGAAGGTGGTGCCGTGCGAGAAGTTGAGGTTGTTTTCAACCTCGGTTGGTCTTCTGGGATGAGGACCGGGGACGCCGCTGCAATGGGAAGAGAAGATAGGGGGTCGTGAATTAGCTCCAAGTGGGAGATTGTTGAGTGTGGAGGCTGAATTCACGCCGAGAAGACGAAGAGGACGATCCAAGAAAACGGCGACCGCCGTTTATGAACCAGCGGTCGCTGGAGGCAAGCAGCGGGCGCTGCTGGGGGCTCAGCGGTCGCTGAATCCGGGGGAAAGACGGATCGACAATCTGCATGTTTTGGGCCCTTTCGGCGGGCGCCAAAAGGCATTCGGCGAGCGCCGTTTTTCGGCAGCGGGCGCTGCCAAGCAAACAGCGGGCGATGCCAAGCAAACAGCGGGCGCTGTTTGCAGATTTCTGGCAGCGCGGAATTACTTGTCCCCCAAGTTTTAGTCCCCCTATTTAAACCCTATGTGCGTGAATATTAGGGTTAACACCTCCAGAAAGTCTAGAGTCGAATTTATAGCTTTACAAGCGTGTAATCGAGAACTATATAATCGATCTAGTGAATTATTGCAGCGGCAAGAAGTGGACGTAGCCCTCGTTAACGGGTGAACCACTATAATTCTCTGTGTTCTTTATTTCCGTATTTTTGTTCTTTGTTTGTTCGTGTGCTTTTCAGGAGGGGAATTCGGACGCGAATTTCCTAACAGTCCCAACACCAACAATCAAGGAATCAACAATTACAATCTTTTCCTCCAGTAAGCAAAGCATCTCCTGGAGTTCGAGAGAGTTGCTCGAAATTGGCTCTTCTTTCGCCACACACTTAGCCAAGACAAGTTCCTTCTTCAGTGTGTGAACTTTGCGGATCTCCGTCCACGTTTTTGGAGATCCTAGCCAGATTCTACTTTAGAAACCCAACTTGATCCACTCTATTGTTTGAGTTGGAAGAAGCAGAAGGCGGCAGAGTGATGAACTTTTCGATCGTCGGGAATGCTTCGTCCAGGGAAGGCCATACTTCTGGCTGGCCCCATCCCCAGTAAAGATGACGCTAGTGTTTTCAATTCGTTCAGTTTCTTGAATATTCCGGACTTTGTCATCTTGAACGTCTCGTGCCTGGTGCGTTCGTTAGCAATAAACTCGTAGTTGATCTTTGATCGAACCATTGTTCACAACCGTCTCTGCAGCTACAAAATAGAAAGAAAAAAGTCATTTTCTTATCTCAATCAAGATATGCATATAAACATTTAATACCACCATCATCATCATTAACATCATAAGCATATACCCTTCCCTTGAAAAATCACCGAACTTTAGTTTTAGCGCTAATAAAGTCTTGTTGGTCTAATTTTGTTGTGCATCTATTATAACAAATTGTTTAAGCACTAACAATAAAGTAATTTTTGTTGTGCTAATTTTTGTTTTATGGGATATTTTAAAAAATTGTTTAAAAACTATTTAAAAGAAACTAATCTTTGTTTTATTAAATATTTTTAAAAAAATGTTTAAAAAAAAATAATTTTTTATTGCAAAAAAATCTTTATTTTAGCGCTAATAAAAAAAATTATTTTAAAAATTTATAGATTTAAATGCTATTTGAAATTTTTTTAAGAATTCAAACTTTAGAAAAAATGGTCATATTTCTATTCAAGATTAGAGGAAACAAATTGGTGGTTGAATTCTAAAATTTTTAACGTGATATTGTTGTGAAGAATAGAATGACTAAAAATTACAATATGTTTTTTTGAATGGTTAAAAATATTTTTATTATTTTCTAAAGGATTTTGTACTTACAAGCTATGACTCGTTTTGAAATTTCCTCTAAGGCAATCAAAACTTCCAAGACGACCCTCATTACAATTATAAAATTTACATTCTAGATTTTCAAAATCTTTTTATTATATTTTGTTTATATTAATATTATAGTAATAACAAATCATGTTATTACTTTATTATTGAAAAGTTTAAATATAATAATTAATGAAATTGCAATTAAAAAAAAAATAGAGCTAATAAAGTCTTTTTTATAGCGTTAATAAAAAAGAATTAGCGCTAAAAATAAGGATAAGTCTATAAATATAGATGCTATTTGAAAATTGAGTATTAGATAAAACCTAAGAAATACGAAAAGGATTGAAATCCAAAATTCATAAAAAGCAGGTAGAAAACAATAAAAGTTTCAAATATCCACCAAAACAAGGTAGAACAACAAAAAGTTTTTGAATGGAATCCTCAACTAATCCCACATAACAGCAAAACAAAATAAAACATCTAAGGATTGTTCATGATTTCAAGACGAATACTTAGAGGACCTGTTTTCCTTTCCAACGGGGATTCATCATTTAGGCATTTCAGCGTTCATATCAACCCAGTTGGCCTCTTCGAAATTCAGATCATTCTTGCTGGTCTCTTCAGCATTCATAACCAAGCCAGTACTGTAAATCCCAACAGCAGCAATCAAGGAATCGACCATTACAATCTTTTCCTCCAGTAAGCAAAGCATCTCCTGGAGTTCGAAATAGTTGCTCGAAATTGGCTCTTCTTTCGCCACACACTTTGCCAAGACAAGTTCCTTCTTCAGTGTGTGAACTTTGCGGATCTCCGTCCACGTTTTTGGAGATCCTAGCCAGATTCTACTTTAGAAACCCAACTTGATCCACTCTATTGTTTGAGTTGGAAGAAGCAGAAGGCGGCAGAGTGATGAACTTTTCGATCGTCGGGAATGCTTCGTCCAGGGAAGGCCATACTTCTGGCTGGCCCCATCCCCAGTAAAGATGACGCTAGTGTTTTCAATTCGTTCAGTTTCTTGAATATTTCGGACTTTGTCATCTTGAACGTCTCGTGCCTGGTGCGTTCGTTAGCAATAAACTCGTAGTTGATCTTTGATCGAACCATTGTTCACAACAGTCTCTGCAGCTACAAAATAGAACGAAAAAAGTCATTTTCTTATCTGAATGAAGATATGCATATAAACATTTAATACCACCATCATCATCATTAACATCATAATAATAAAAAACATTGAACTTTAGTTTTAGCGCTAATAAAGTCTTGTTGTGCTAATTTTGTTGTGCATCTATTATAACAAATTGTTTTAGCACTAACAATAAAATAATTTTTGTTGTGCTAATCTTTGTTTTATGTGATATTTTAAAAAAATGTTTAAAAACTATTTAAAAGAAATTGTTTTAGCATTTGTGCTGATCTTTGTTTTATGAGATATTTTTAAAAAAAAAATTGTTTAAAAACAAATTACTTTTTATTGCTAATAAAATCTTTATTTTAGCTTTAATAAAAAAAAATTATTTTAAAAATCTATAGATTAAAATGCTATTTGAAATTTTTTAAATAATTTGAACTAAAGAAAAAATGTCATATTTCTATTCAAAATTAGATGAAACAAATTGGTGGTTGAATTCTAAAATTTTTAACGTGATATTGTTGTGAAGAATAGAATGACTAAAATTACAATATGTTTGTTTGAATGGTTAAAAATATTTTTTATTATTTTTTACAGCATTTGTGTACTTACTAGTTATGGCTCGTTTTGAAATTTCGTCTAGAGCCATCAAAACTTCCAAGACGACCCTCATTACAATTATAAAATTCACATTCTGGATTTTCAAAATCTTTTTATTATATTTTGTTTATAAAAATATTTTAGTAATAACAAATCATCTTATTACTTTATTATTGAAAAGTTTAAATTTAATAATTAATGAAATTGAAATTAAAAAAAATTTAGTGCTAATAAAGTCTTTATTATAGCTAATAAAAAATATTTAACGCTAAAAATAAGGAGAAGTCTATAAATATAGATGCTATTTGAAAATTCGAGTATTAGATAAAATCTAAGAAATACGAAAAGGATTGAAATCCAAAATTCATGAAAAGAAGTAGAAAACAACAAAAGTTTCAAATATCCACCAAACAAGGTAGAACAACAAAAAGTTTTTGAATGGAATCCATGTTAGAACTTTTAAATTAGTTTGATAACAATCAATACAATTCACGGCAAATATAACACAGAAAATATATAACACAAAAAATATAATACTTACTCAACTTTAATTATAATATATGTGTACTAATGCGCAAATTCTGTACCGCAAATATATTATGCTTGCGCAAATATATTTTGATATAAACATATATATATATATATATATATATATATATATATATATATATATATATATAATATGATACGCAAATATATTTTGCTAGCGCAAATATATTTACTTTTCTTACGCAAATATATATATATATATATATATATATATATATATATATATATATATATATATATATATATATATATATATATATATATATATATATATATAACTTGTTTTTTGACAGAGGCTTGCACCGCAATCTACTAAGACAGAAATTCTCCCACTACTAGTGTTTGTGTATGTAGTTTTCTGAACGTCTCTATCTTGCATAATAAACTATCGAACTCTAGTTGTTACACATCCTTGCATACTCTACTTGTAGCTATAAACAAGGAGTTATACTTTCTAAACGTTACAATATTATGAAACGTTGCATGAGTTCATTCAAAAGAAAACTTATACAAAAGTTGTAACTCTTCCGTTAACGGCATTGTTTTATCAGAATATTTATTCAAAATTAATAAATAAAAATAAAATAAAGTTTTAATTTTGGAAGACAAATGTCCAATATTAAAAGCCACTTATTTATTGTACGATTAAACTCTGATAAGTTCCAACAATCCAAACTAATCCCACATGAAAGCAAAACAAAATACAACATTTAAGGATTGCTCATGATTTCAAGACGAATCCTCAGAGGACTGTTTTCCTTTCCAGCGTGGATCCATCCTGTTAGGCATTTCAGCGTTCATATCAACCACGTTGGCCTCTTCGAAATTCAGATCAATCTTGCTGGTCTCTTCGATCAGCATTCATAACCAAGCCAGTACTGGAAGTCCCAACACCAGCAATCAAGGAATCGACCATTACAATCTTTTCCTCCAGTAAGCAAAGTATCTCCTGGAGTTCAAGAGAGTTGCTCAAAATTGGCTCTTCTTTCGCCGAGTTTAAGAGAGTTGCTCAAAATTGGCTCTTCTTTCGCCATACACTTAGCCAAGACAAGTTCTTTCTCCAGTGTGTGAACTTTGCGGATCTCCGTCCACGTTTTTGGAGATCCTAGCCATATTCTACTTCACAAACCCAACTTGATCCACTCTATTGTTTGAGTGGGAAGAAGCAGAAAGCGGCAGAGTGATGAACTTTTCGATCGTCGGGAATGCTTCGTCCGGTGAAGGCCATACTTCTGGCTGGGCCCGTCCCCAGTAAAGATAACGCTAGTGTTTTCAATTGGTTCAGTTTCTTCAATATTCCCGACTTCCTCTTCTTGAAAGTGCGTTCGTCAGCAATAAACTCGTACTTGATCTTTGATCGGACCATTGTTGACAAAAATCTCGCAGCTACAAAATACAACAAAGAAAGTCAATTTCTTATCTGAATCAAGATATACATATAAAAATTTAATACCACCATCATCATCATTAACATCATAAGCATATACCCCTCCCTTGAAAAATCATCGAACTTTAGTTTTAGCGCTAATAAAGTCTTGTTGTAATAATTTTGTTGTGCTTCTATTAAAACAAATTGTTTTAGCGCTAATAATAAATTAATTTTTGTTGTTATTGATATATAGCATGCATGCAGCTGCATGCATGCTCTCCCGCTCTTGCGCACCATCAGAAAAAGAAAAAGTCGCAAGGACTGAATTGCAAATATATCAAAGTTTATTATTACTTTCTGTTTATTACATTATGGCCACGGTTATTAGGGTTTGTTTTGTTTTCCTTATTCTAGTAGTATTAGGGTTCTTATTTACGTAACTATAAATATGTAAGCAACCCTTGTACTCGACACAATAATAATATACAGTATTTTCAATCCCATTATCTATCTCCCGTTTTTATCTTGAGGAAGAAGTTCATCTTCCTCATAAGCTCTGTATATTTATTTTACATGGTATCAGAGCGAACATCTTAATCCGCGCGCGACATGGGCAACACAGAAGAAAAGAAAGATGATAGTGGTTCATCTGGCTCAAACCCTATGGATCCAACAAAGCCTTCCAGTCCGTACTTCTTACACTATGGTGAGGCGCCAAGTCAGAAACTGGTCCCAAAATTATTGCACGCCAAGAATTACCAGTCATGGAGTCACAATATGATGATGGCTCTAATGACAAAGAACAAGCATGGATTTGTTGACGGTTCTCTACCTGAACCCTCACTCGATGACCCTCTATATGTTGATTGGAGGAGATGCAATATCGTGGTCCTCACTTGGATCTCATGCAATCTCTCACCAGATCTAGCAGGTTTCACTGCCTACTCAACCTCAGCAAGACAGGTATGGGAAGAACTCCATACAAAGTTTTCTAAAACTAATAATAATATGGTTTACATGCTTGAGCAAAAACTAATTAGTACAAGGCAAGAAGGAGATATGGTGAGTATCTACTATGCCAAGCTTAAAGGTATTTGGGATGAGATAACAGCCCATGAGCCTACCTCCATATGTTCTATAAGTAGTTGTCCTGCTATGATTGAGAATCGACAGAAAGCCAACAAAAGGAGGATTTTACAGTTCCTTATGGGACTCAATGATGATTATACAAATCTTAGAAATCAAATATTACTTAAGGATCCATTGCCTACACTTGATCAGATATTCAGCTTAGTATCTCAGGAGGAATCAAATCTTGAATTGAAAAGCCTTGGTTCAAACAACATACAGTCCAATGCTATGGCAGCAAGGCAGGACATGAAGGGTGCAGGACAACAGACATGGAACAAATCTGGAGGTCAAACTAACAAGAAAAGTTCAGTTATATGCACAAAGTGTGGTAGGGACAATCACACTGTGGATAAATGCTTCTTGATACATGGATTTCCACCTGGATACTTCACAAGAAATTCTGGACAAGGGCATAATAAAGGAAGCTCAAACTATGGTCACTGTGGAAAGCCAAATCACACCATTGATAGGTGTTTTGAACTGCATGGCTATCCCTCAAAGGATTCAAAAGGAGAAAATAAAACTGGAGGCACCTGGACACAAAAATCAAACATTAATCAGGTGGAATCACAGGAAGAGGATGATAATCAAGGGATCAAGATGTCATCAAAAGAGTACAAGCATTTGTGTTCTCTTTTACAAAGTTTCAACCAATCAAGTACAGCTGGAAATTCAAATCAAAAGAAAGGACAAGGTATGAATTTTAGTGATGCTTTTACTTTGGCATCTCACTGTTTCTTGAGTATTAATAACAATGTATGGATCATTGATTCTGGAGCAAGTGACCATATAACTAACTCATTAAAGCATATGAAGGATGTGAGGGTCAGAAATTCTGTTACCTTAAGGCTGCCTAATGGTTCAAGTACAACAGTTACACATATGGGAAATGTGAAACTGAGTGCTGATCAAATAATATCAAGGGTGTTTAGATATTATACCTTCGATTCGTTGTTCGGAGAAACGAAATCAAGATGACCTTTGAATCTTCCCACGTATTCCTTGCACTCCGTTCGAACGTCGGGTGTGCGACGATCTATCGAACTCCTATGGATCTCCTTCAACTCTCTAGAACTATCAAGTATTGATATTCTTGTCTTATTATTTCTGAAGGCCATGTAGTGCTTTTATAGGCTACGTAGGGGATCTAAAGGAGGTGGAATATTGGGCTTCCAATATTGAAGATTAAATTGAGCCCAATGCTCAAGTCCATTAATCCTTATCAATATTAATTAATTTATTTTCCACTATATAAATTAATTGCACTCCCAATATTAAACCATATTATATCCAAATAATATTTCTCCGGTAGTATTATTTATTCCGTGTATTTAAGATTTAAATATCCATGAATAAAATTTATTTATTGCTTAATAAATTTATTCATCTCTTTTATCCGAGACTAGTACCACTCAACCTTATTTATTATGCGGAACAAATCCACTCGCGAGGTTTACATAATAAATCCTTATGAGCTCATCTCGGGGATATTATCAACCCTTCCGGGATACACTGTCCCGTCAAGAATTCACGGCATGCCATATATAAAATATAGTGACCCAACTTAACCGGTAATTAACCCAATAATTAAATCGGTTAATTCCTTTGGAAAATCAAAGTCACTTATATTAAATATACACACCCGCAATTGTATCGGGGATTAAGAATAAAATACACTGAGTCTCAAATCAATTATCGCCGAGCAAACCTAATTGATGAGTCTCATTCGATCCGCTCAATACACCAAGTGTACAAGTGTGATAAAATAATTAAGATAAATTATTTTCTCTCTCACACAACGACTATACCGATGGATTGGTCCGTGTCCATCTAGGTCGTGAGCATCTGTTCGATTAAATACGAGTAACCGATAGTATGATCTTCTGTGTGCCCATGCACACCATACTAACTACAACGTATAAAATCCAGAACTATAATTTGCATATATTTAATTAATAATAATTAAAAGCAAATGCATGTCTGTTATTAATAGGTAAATGAAAGTGTACAAGGAGTTCATAATACTCAAATCTAGACATTAAGTATACTACTCCAGCACCTCCAAACTAACCTCTTTTTACTATCTACTATTTACCATTGCTCGTGGCAAATGGACTCCCACGTCCAATATGCACTTTGTGCACACCACGATGGCAGAGGTTCTTTTTAACCTTGGTTCAGGAAGGCAAGTGATCCTTGGGCAGCTCATTTTTTACTAAATGGCTACGCAGGCTGAAGCTCATCACAGACGCAGAGCCTTGCGTTCCCCTCTTTTATCTGGGAGATGATGAAGGCACAATGATTGTCATACAACGATGCTGATATTGAGACACTACTGCCTACAGCATACAAGTTGAGCATCCGCGATTCCAATTGTCTTCCATGGACAAATTTTCATTGCACTGCCGCAGTCTCAACTCCAAAGAAAGCTCCAAAAGCGCGGACTGATGCCCTCCGTTCCTCATTCATGCTCGAGCTCAAGCATTTGCCGAACAATGTGCTGCAAATCGAATTGTCGTCATGCAGGAGTACATGACCAAGGCAATTGTTGATGGTATTTCCTGATTTCTTGAAGCAAAGGGTTTTTCTCCACAAAAAGTGGGAGTACCAGCAGCAGCGCAACAGCACCAGAGCTCAAAGCGGCAAAGAGACAACTGTTGAATCAATTGAAGGAGCACATCGAGGATGAAGTGCAAAATACTGCCGCAGAAGAGACAGAAAAAGTCTGCCGCAGAGATTTATGGAGAGTATCGTGATTCGTCACTCGAGCCCGAGACCAGATGATTTGAAGATTCAAAGCAAGCTCTGAAGACCTGAAGAAATATTATTTCTTCTTTTGATTTTTAGTTTTTATTTGCTCTGAACAATTTAATTTATGTTTATTGGTTTTTGAACAATTTAATTTTTAAGTTTATTTTGGTTGAACAATTTTCTATTTAAGTAGTTATTTCCTTTTAAAAAAAATGGTGTGTTACATTTAAGGCTTACTTAGTTTAACTTATTTTTGTTTTATTAGTTAGTTATTAAATAAATTTTTGTTCTACTTAGGAAGTATTAACTAAGGGGGAGTTTTATGCCTTAGTTGTTTTGTCAAGATAAATCTCATATACTTCTAAGTAAGATGTATTTCATTGAGGGGGAGTGCTCCTTTGCGCTGCTGCCTCATGGTTTTGTGAAGAAAGATAAAAAGGGGGAGTTTGTAAGGATAAATATATTTGGGCATTACAATGCCTTAAAGGATCTAGGAAGAAGTTGTTTTGCTAACATATTTATTTGTTTTCCTCTTTCTTCACAATTTAAACTGTTGTAATCACTTGTCATAATTGGTGATTTGATTTAGCATAGTTCATTTGTTAGAACGTGCTTGAAAAGCAATCAACATAGAAGGTTTCTGCCGCAGCACAGCAAGGCAGAGCTATGCCGCAGCGCTGCAAGGCATGGACAAGAGGTTGAGTCAAGAGAATCAAGCGAAGCATGATATAAGGGCAAGGGAATGCTGAAGTCAAGATAGTATGGAAGACATTGCAGTGTGTTAGTGGATTCCAGAAGAACTTCAGAAGGCATCCTGCGGCAGCAGTCAAAGCAGCCTGTCCTTAAATCTCTCAACCGATTTTTGACCTAGCAAATTAAGGAATTTAGTTGGGAATCTCCTCCTATAAATAGAGGACGACCCCAACACCATTCAGTACCACTTCGAGAGACTTTTACACACCTAGAAACACTTTCTCTTCTTAGGATCGATCATCATTTTAGAGCCGAGAGCTTCACGTGTGAAGTTCTTCGTGCCATTCGTTCTCTCACATGTTTGAGAGTTCTTTTGTTTCATTGATGATCTGATCACTTCGTTTAGGTGTATGGAATCACAGTAGCTAGGTCTTTTATTGTTGATTGTTATTATACTCTTTGGATACGATTATCACGAAGGCATACGTGTGTATGATCTTTGGTAAAATCAGTTGTAAATCCAAGAGTATACCTTTTGTTGTTGATTGTTTATACTCTTCGGATACGATTAATACGAAGGCATACATGTGTATAGCCTTTGGTAATATCATTGTAAATCCAAGAGTATTCTTTTGTAAAGACTCGTTCTTTAATAAAGTTTCTGGCCGTAAGGCCGTTTCGTATGTGTATAATTTAAATACACATACAAAGATTTAAATTTGTGTTCTTTACATTTTCGTACGTGTGTGTGTGTTCGTTCGAAGTGATTTATTTTTTTATTAATTCCGCTGCAATTCTTATACATATATCACATATCATTTTATCATTTAAACAATCTGATTAATCTGGATAAAATACTTAAATCAAGTAAATCACGTAAAACGAACGGTTTTTCTATACAAGGCATCAGTCTGCGGCATACGCTGTTCTGCCGCAGAACACTGCCTTGTCTAGGCAGCGCATTTTACTGCGTTTATTTACTGCCTACGACTTTCAAGTGGTATCAGAGCGGGTGTTGGGGATCGTGCATGTATACGCAGCGGAAAACAAAAATTTGATGAAAAACCGTTTTTCATTAATGTAAAACCGTTTTTTCATTGATACTTCCTTTTTATTTCAATTTATTAATATCTTAATAATCAAAACGTGATGTCTCGTAAGTGAAACTCGAGGTTTCTAACCAGCGATTCATCATGCGAGCGACCCTATCTCCCATAAATGGGGGAGCCGAGCAGACCATCGAATCATGCCATCATATGGCTCGATGTCTCTAATTTGTTTTAACAAAAACAAGTCTAGATGAATCACTCCCCGAGGTCCATTCATGTTCGACATTGAATTGTTACTTGATAACAAATTAGGCATTGTTTCGATCTATTAGATAAAAATAAATATCTTAATAGAAACAACTAAGTCCCAATTAAACAACATTAAATCAATCAATTCAACAAACAGCATTAGGTGATTATATTCATAGACAATTAATCAATTTCAGAACCTACGCTCTCATACCACTATTGGGGATTGTGCATGTATACGCAGCTGAAAACAAAAATTTGATGAAAAATCGTTTTTCATTAATTTAAACATTTTACATTATATAGTATTTTATTTATTGAAAATCATATTTTCAATATTACATGCATTAATTGATTTAATTCAAATCTATTAGAATAAATAATACACCATTTAATTTAATTATCAAATAATTAAATATTTAATTCGCATCCCATACTACATAAATTAAATCTAGCACAATTAAATTTATCAAATAAATTAATTACTTCTAGCGCAATTATATTTATCATATAAATTAATTACTTCTAGCGCAATAATATTAATCATATTAATATATTACAGTAAACAATTAATTAGGTAAACATGCGCACATAATTAATTTGCGTCAAATCGACAATTAACATAATCATATTATTTAATTATAATCAACTTTCAATTAAATTAATAAAATTAATTAATTACACATATATAATTAAATAAATGTGCATTAAATTGACAATTAAGATAATCATATTATTTAATTCGAATCAATTTTATTTTAATTTACATTTAAATTAATCACAATTAACTTTTCTTTATCAATTAAAAATCTCATTACACGCAAACATTAACACTACATAGCGCAAACATTTAACGCAAACAATTAAATCTGAATTTAATTTACCTCAGGGATTCATCGGACGAAAGTCGGAAGTCGCGTGGATGCGACGCGGGGACGGCACGGGTCGTGTGCGGGGAGAGCCGAGCGAGTGGCGGGGCTCTCGGCTAGACTCGTGTGTCACGGCTGGAGCGCACAGGCGCGGCTCGAGCTGTGCTCGGGCGTTCCTTCGGCGTCTCTCGTCTAATCAGGTTTCACCTCGTATAGGTAATCTAACTTACGTATTGCACTAGAAATACGTAAGGGAGAATACGACGGGAAAGAAGAGCCGGAAAAACGGTGCCGAAATCGGATTCCGGCGAGGGGAGGCGGCTACCGGCGGCGGCACTAGGCGGCGGCGGGCGGCGGCTCCGGTTGTCGGCGGTCCTCCGAGGGAGGCGACCGAGGGAGCGGACGAGAGGGAGAGAGGAGAGGAGAGAAAGTGAGGCTAGGGTTTTTAGCTCTTCACATGGTGTGTTTATTCTCATGCCTATGGAGCTCCTTTTATAGGTGAAGAAAGGAGCTTGTTGGGCTCAAACCCTAATGGATCGGATCCATTAACCCTAGTCGGCCCAATACATTAGCCGTCATTACGTTTCTCCAAAATTGACAATCAATTTCATCTCCGAAAAATATAAAGATTATATTTTCTTTCTCGTTTTAATTTTCTCATCAATATGAGATAATAATAAAAATTTCCAATTTCACAAAATCGGAATGCCCATTTCAGGGGTACTTCTAAATCGGGAAATTTCCCAAAATAGAAAGTGTACACCATCGTGTCCGTTTTCTTTAGCTCAGTATTATTTCCAACTCATAACCACAATTATGAATCTCGGATTCAATCATATTGACCTCCGACTATATGTACTTAATTAACAGTTAATTAATACATGATCGTATTCAAGGATCGGTTTACACGAGAATGTGACCCTCAATGGTTCAGGTGTATAACTAGCCGTGGGCTCACGACATATTGTGATTCGAACAACATATTGTTCTTATTTCAACTACTCCCAAGAGTTTTAGATTAATAATCATATTATTTAATCTCCGAACAAGTCGGTGCCCAACGAATCAGTGACGAGCGTCTAGCAGCCACGCTTCACTAATTCCCTAGATACAAATGAAGTGCCTGCAAGAACCTTGTAATATAGTTAGCGTACAGTACGATCCCTCCGATACATATGTCCCGATCAAACTAGAGATATTGGTTAATCGAGATCTCTTGTTGAGTTTGATAACTGTGCGTACGTTCTAGGTTTCGTAAAATCCAATCGTGATTGATTCAGAGAAACACATTTCTCTAATCACCTCACTATTCAACTCTGGCCAGAGATTCCGGGACTACAAACCATCAGAACACACAGGACATCCATGATCTATATCAAGCGATCAGATCCCCTACTACCATGCACAGACTTCACATCAGATTTCGAACTGCACGAACATTGTCTCCTTTTTCGACTTACTCCCTTTCCAGGGAATCAGAGACATGTCACGATACAACTAGTCCTCTGATGAAGTCACGATGATGTCTGGGTCTTAAGGATTAATTGTGTACAACTATATTATGGAATTCTCTACTCAATCAGTGATAACCACTTAGAGATTCCAGGGAGAGGGGGTTCAGTGAACTCATCAACAGTGAGCACCCACTCAAGTATGTCGATGTCCCAACACCGAGGCTCGAGATTAGCCCACATACACTAAGTGCTAGTCTCAAGGGGGAAAGGCCGGGTATCCTTGTTATTGGCGTAACCCATCGACTAGGAACTGAGTTTGACCAGTTACGTTACGTTAACAGAATTATCTCTCGGTTTCCACAAAACCGAATTCATACAACATGTGTAACCGTACAGGACTATATCTATGATTCAACATTGGGAGCAGATATAGTATATGCCATTAATATAGGTTTCATTAATTAACGAAATAAACCGTTATATAACGGAATACGGTTAACCGCTCGGCCAACCGTTGGCTCGCCGGTCACCTATTCCAACAATCTCCCACTTGACCTAGAGCCAACTATCCATGAATCTTAGTCCCATCGACTCTCGGTGTTTCTCGCGGACATATTTAGATAAAGGCCTGGTACAGGGATCTACAAAGTTATCTTCCGAAGTGACACTCTCGACTCAGACGTCACCTCTGTCATTGATCTCTTAGATCACATGATATTCTCTCAAGTACATGTTTGGACTTCTGATGAGATCTCGGTTCCTTAGCATTCGCTACAGGACACCGTATAATCACAATACAAGTTACTTGATTATTTGCGTCCGGAACTATAACCAACATTTGGATAAAGTTCCGTGTCCAAAACAGTCTCTTTTACAGCTTTAGATGCTGCAACATATTCAGGTTCTCGTGGTAGAATCATTAGTCGTTGCAAGAACCATTCCAGCATACGACACCACCTCTAAGCTTGAATATGAATCCCGATATCGACTTTTAGTCACCCACATCCGGTTAAAAACTAGAGTTCGTAAGTACCTCTAAATTCAACTCGGACCTCCCACAGACTAAGAACAACTCCTTAATGCTTTTGATTGCTAGTGCTCAAGGATTTCGTCCTTCACGACTTCAATTAAGCCGGTCTTGGGTTCGACTGATATTTACTTGTGACACTCACAACATTTATAATATCACGTCTAGTACACAGCATGCCATACATAATGCTCCCTAGTGCGGAGATATATGTGTTTTCCATTTCATCTCCTTGAATTCCATCAACATTACAGTCACACGAATTACGAGAGATGAACCCCATGGGACATTGGCAAGAATCTCTTCAGGATTCTTCCATGCTAAACCATTTCAGAAACAGGTTCTATGTACAAGGATTGAGAAGATTGTGCATCCTTCTAGATCCATATCTAGATTGACGTATCACAATACGTAGGCCGCCTCTCCTCAAATCCTTTATTCGAGAAACGTGTGGATAACGGTGCTTTCGTTGACTGCAACATCACTCAATCATCCCTATGATTAGTATGTCATCAACGTACAACACTTAAATTTCACTGCGCTCCCACTAACCTTCTTGAATACAAGGTTCCTCCAAGTTTTATACCAAGTCAACGCTTTGACTATTGTATTTAAAACACATGTTCCATTTTAGGGATGCTCGTTTCAATCCATAAATGGATCGCTGGAATATGCAAACCTTTTGCTCCTTTCCAGAAAATATGAAGCCTTCCGGCTGCGCTACAACTCTTCCATAATATCACATTCAAGGAAAATAGACTTCATATCTATTTTCCATATCTCATAGTCGTACTATGCAGAAATGGCCAGCAAAATTGTAATGGACTTAAGCATAGCGACTTATGGAAAGATTACCTCATAAACAACACATTGTCTTTGAGTAACTTCTTTCGTCATCATCTTTGCTTTAAAGGTCACACCTTTCTATATATATACTCTCACGTCATAATTAATAGATCAATATGCAGCCTTTGGGAACGATTCCCTTTGGTGGATCTACCAAGGTCAAACCTTGTTGGAGTCCATTATGAATTTCATGGCAATAAGCCAATGTCCCATATTCGTATCCAATACGAATCAGTTGAAGTTTATTGGATCATATCCATCGTCAACTTTATCTTGATCATTATCAAGTTGGAACCGTCTACCAGGTACCTTCCGAACATTTTCGGATTTACGAACCGATAGATGAAGAGGTATATTAGTGGTTTGTTGAATTGGTTCATCTCCAAGTACTTGTGTTTGAACTTCATAGTGTGGTTCATATTCTCGAACTATTTCGAGATTTACTATATTTCCTTTTCTATCGAATAGAAACTTCTTCTCTAAGAAGGCAACATTTCTTTAAACAAACATTTTGTTTTTTAGAAATATAGTAGAATACGTATCCTTGTGAATGTTCAGGATACCCCACAAAATGGCATAAGCCGGATCTACTATCCAACTTATCTCCCACTAGCCGCTTCACGCAAGTAGGATACGGGAGTGCCCAAGTTCATATGGTGTGGTTTTAACTGCTTTGGTGGTAACACTATTCAGCAAATGGACGACTGTCAAAAGTGCATGACTTTTACAGTTTCGTCGGCAATTTGGTGAACCCCTTTGTGGATCGAACCATGTCCAACAAAGTTTGATTCCAACATTCGGACACTCAATACAATTAAGGAGTTCCAGACGGAGTTCATTGCCAGAGAATCGTATTCTCTTTTAGACAATCAATAAGCTTGGTGCTTAAATATTTATTACCACGATCATATCGTAATTTCTAAATATAGCAACCAAGTTGATTTCCTACTTTGATGTCTAAAATTATTGAACATTTCAAAATTAGAGACGTGTACTTCATAAGTACATTAGGTAGTTGAAAATCACCTCCAGCACTAACACATTAGTGGATCACACATCTCCGTTTGGATCAAATCCAATAGACCTTCAACACACTCAACTAGCGTGCTAAAGTTGTGCGGGGTTTTGACTTATATCTATTGCTGATATTTGGGTTTAGTTCATTCTTGTTTATTTGTTTATCGTCTTTAGCAAATCATATTTTCTTTCTTTTGTATAAAGGAAATCAGATTTCCAAAACAAAATTAAAACCTTTATCGTCTATATCAAATATAGAAGTAAGATCTAATAACAGAACATTTCTATTAATAGTAGGTTTCTAAAATTAGACGAAACAAATAATCAATTGTTCAAAACAATGGAATAACTATAACCCAATACGAACCTTTGTCAGAACGTTTCTGCCCAAGGTATTTTAGCAGTTATGGCCCTATGGCCTTTATTCACACAACGATGGCAAGCGTCATCAACTCATTTGTTGACCTTGTTCTTAGTCGCCCTTCTAGTATCACCTTTATCCATCTTTACACTTAGACCGGAAACCATTTCCGTCATTTTCTTCAAGAAGAACACTTCTTTCATGAAGAAGCAATAATGAGAACAAATTTCTCGTATTGATGGTTGACTCTTTGATCAACATCTTGAACAACTTATCCATTGAAGGATCGAGCTTTGTTCATGTTGTAGTTCATAATGAACGATTCATAAGAACTAGAAATACACTTCTCATAAGTGAAATTCCTCATCAGTCAAAGGTTGAGTGAGATTATCAAATAATCTATTCTCAAGTACATAGAGGCACTCATCAATTTAAATCACAAGATTGAGATTCCAATTCAAATGGTTTGGGCCAGTGAGTTTTGATTTGGATTGGTCGAGTATCGATGTTACGGGATATCTTAGAGAATATTACTGAGAAATATTAAGAAGATTAACATTGAGATAATTCGTTATTAATGATTACAATTAAATGTTTGGTCTTTATCATTTAATTGCCTCCCACTAAATTTTTCGAATTCCGCTATCCTCTAGCAGACAGACGGGAAAACTTATTTTTCCTTAGTTGGGCTTTAGGTCCAATAGCGTGAATATAACCCGTAGTTAATCTAGCCCGATTATATTCACCTAATGGTAGAAACATTTTCAATCACATCTGTATGTGACCCTAAAGATTACTTTTCCTCACCATGACAATGAACTACGTTAATCGTACCCTTCAAAGTCAACCATGTGTCAAGACCGACCTACCGATGTGAGAAGTGAAAGTTGGACTCCAGTAAACATGTGTAAGCCCATAGTTAATCTATCCGACAACACATATTTAAAAGAATCGTAGCTAACACCTCTCCAGCTTATGTCAATAAATTACAGCTTAACTCACAAGCAGTACTCCCCGCTAACACGACATACCATACTACTTGTAAGTGGCTTTCACATAATTTATTGTCGGTAGAAGGAAAGGAGAAAGAACGACACATCGGTTCTCCTTTAAGGCTTGATATACATTCTCGGGAGAGAATGGAGGAGTATAGGATTGGTTATCTCATCAGAATAATCGTTATACATTCTCAGGAGAGAATGAACTGAGTGATCGATTGTTGATTCTTAACAACTATGTCCTCATAGGTCATCCTAACGAGCACATACGATCATAACATATATCACAATATATATATCTCACATAATTCACATAGCATTTAATCACAATTAAAACGAGGTATGCAAATTAAATGGTGCTCTATTAATTAACTCGATTTAACAATTAAATCAGTTAATTAATCTATCACCTTGTTGATCGAATATTTAAATCAATTATTTAATTGGTCAATAAATAATTTCACTAAATTAAATATGAAGGTAACGGTATACCGATCCGATCGATATACCGTGTGTGCGGAAGCGTGTAAAGCAATAGATCTACTATGCCATGATCTTAGTGCACACTTAATGTGTATAAGAACACATATAAACATATATATATACACATCCAATATATATATATATATATATATATATATATATATATATATATATATATATAAGGTTCAACGATTACTTACTTATGGTGACGAAGTGATTCGTTGATGTCGTTGAGGTGGTGTTGAGTCGATTGAACCACCTCAAATGGATCAGCCTCTCGAAGCTCTCCTTGTGAATGACCTCGTCACTCTTCTTGTCTAGATCGCCCGGATGTTGAAGCCGCACAAATGGCCCGGCCTCTA
The DNA here is from genome assembly GCA_954870475.1 of Euphrasia confusa. NCBI lineage: Eukaryota > Viridiplantae > Streptophyta > Magnoliopsida > Lamiales > Orobanchaceae > Euphrasia > Euphrasia confusa. The sequence goes on from OX940966.1 coordinate 22,257,054, forward strand.
CGTGTTGCACACGAACCCGGAATTGAACTTGCTTGCTTGTTTTGAAGTGGTTCTCCAAGAACTCTCTTCTCTCTCTCTTTTGTGTATGATTTTCGTGGCTGATCAAAAGTGTTGTGAAAACACATGTTTTCATCACTATATTGATCACCATTAACCTCCCTTGTAACCCCCACCATAATGTGCATCATAATGCACAAGTAATGGTGGATAATGGGGAGGTGAAGGGTCATTTCCACATCACCATGCCAAATGGCATTAGATGTGGTCCCCTTGCTTGTGTGGAATGCCATGTCACACCATGTGACATGCATCCATGCAAGCCATGCATCTTATGCATGCCATGCATCCCATGCATGTGAAAATCCATACGTATTGATTCTAAATCAATATAACAAGCAACGTAATTCCGAATCGTGTGTGACCCTGTAGGTATGATTTAATTGATCAATATTATATTGTTCCCAACAATTAATATTATCAAATAATCATTTAACATCCATAGACGACCTTATGACTTTATCGATTGCACACGCAGGATCGAAGGACATATCCCAACAATCTCCCACTTGGCCTTCAGAGCCAGTGTGCTGCCAACTTCCTGTTGTCACTTTATGTCTAAGTTTGAACTTGAGGCAAGACTCGAGTCATCCTCAATCGGTTCAAACCTTTCTTGGACTATGAGACAGACTGTAAAACCAGATTTATCACTATGATAATTATCTAGACGTGGCCACGTATTTTCCACAGTCTCGACTCTCCAAGTGGCCGGTAAGACATGTATCCCATTATAAAAAATGGAGGACAATCCCATCTTGTCAGTCCAAGCTCTCCCACTTGCTTCCTGATATACCCAATAACAAGTTTTATAACCTCATTTTACGAAAGGCGTTTACTTGTATCAAAGTACACCATTTCACAATGGAATTACTCTGGACTACTCAGGTTAGAGGAAATTGCTCGACAGTCAATGAAATAGTATTATGACTCGAAATCTTAAATACTATTCCAGTCGGGTCTGTTCGATCTTTAGCTCCCAGCTAATATCTATGTAATTGTACTTGATGTCCCACATCACTTGCCCATGAAGCGGCGCTATAGTACACATTACAAACTAGTTCATTGTATTATCGGTTTGTCCGTACTCGATTATACGAACCAGGAACAACTATATGATTTAAGTATATCAGTTCAACCATTGGGACTTCATTATGCGGTAAGTCGACCTCATAACCCAATTGATATCACTTAATCATTTGGACAATTCATATAAATTAAACCATATTTATATGAAGAAACATGTATTATACATATGAGTGAATGTTTACCAAATCTCCAAAAGTATCTAATACAGTAATAGAAATCACAACCCATCTCTAAGATGTTTGATCTCTATTGCAGTTATGAAAGCCTCAAGCTTAAACTGCTGGAGAGGTTTAGAAAGCGGGTTTGCAACCTTACCAAAAGTTGCAACTTTATTATCTCGATGTCTCCACAAAACTATCTCCCAGATAATGTGGAACTTCCTGAGCACCAGTTTTAGACTTGTGGTGCTTCCTAGCTTATTGGCTTGCGCGATAACTCTACTATAAATAGAGAATTATCGGATGGGCTAAGCTAGTTACGCCACCTAGTTCATTCAAGAACTTTCAAATCTTAACTGCCAACATTACTGCATCCAATGCAATACTGTGCTCAGCATCTGTAGTTTAATCAGCTATATTGCATTGCATGGAACTATTCCAGCAAATTTCACCTCTAACCAGACAAAAGATATAACCAGATTAAAATCAGAAATTATCTTAGTCTGTTTTGAAGTTAGCAGCCAAACTGCTTGTTAATATCAACTCTTTTTGTCTTCCAAAGACAACAAAATATTCTTTAGTCCATCTAAGGTACATAAGAATACTCTTGGCCGCAGTCTAATGCGTCTCACCTGGGTTTCCTTGAAACCGAATCGTCATGCTCAAAGCATACAATACGTCCAGTCGTGTACATATCATGGCGTACATTATAGACCCTATTGCCGAAGCATAAGGAATGTTTTACATCCTCTTTTGCTCATCAAGTACCGTAGGGCCTTGCATCTTGCTAAGTGATGTGCCATGACTTATTGGAATGAGACCCTTTCTGGCGTCTTTCATTCTGAACTTATCAAGCACCTTATCAATATAGGTCGCTTTACTAAGTCCAAACATCCTTTTCGATATGTTCCGACAGATCTTGAGCCCAATATGTACTGTGCTTCTCCAAGATCCTTTATTGAAAAACAATTTCCAAGCCATTCTTTAATAGAATTAAGCATAGAAACATTGTTTCCAATAAGGAGTATGTCATCGACATACAACACAATGTATACAACGTAACTCCCACTGTTCTTCTTGTAAAACAAGACTATTCCGAGTTCCTCTGAAATCCAAAACCCAGTATGGATTCATTGAACTGAAGATTGCTACTCCGATATGCTTTGCTTTATTCCATAAATGGAATTATAAGATTGCATAATTTCTCAGCCTTATTAGGATCGATAAAACTCTTTGGCTGTGTCAAAACACATTCTCTTCTAGAATCCAATTCAAGAAGTTAGTTTTAACATCCAATATTACCATAACTCATTATCAAGATGAGTAGCAATGGCTAAGATAATCTGAATGATTTAATCAAAGCAACTGGTGAAAGTTTTTCCACAATCCACCTCGTGAATAAAACTTTTACCATCAACCTTGCTTTGAAAACCCTAGGTTTTCCATCTGTCTGTTTAGATCTTTAAGATCTATTAGCATTCATTGGGTCTAACCCCGTGATCAAGTTCCAAACTTGATTATCAGATATTGATATCATCTCAGATTTCATGGCACCATGCCAATTTTCAGTAGCTGGACTCGTCAAAGCTTGGAATTAGGTCGAAGGTTCACCGCTTTCCAAAAGCATGAATTCATATCTCTCATTGGTAACAATATCTAAGTATTTGAATAATAGAGATAGATTTATTCCTTTCGGACCTACGAGGGCTGGTATGGCTTCCAAAACCATAAGAATACTCTCAACCTAGTCTTGAGTATTCATCATTGGTTGTTTCACTTGAACCTCGTTCAAGACAACCGAGCTCCCACTGAATTTCTAGGAAAGATAACTCTTTTCAAGAAAATCACTATCTCGAGCAACAAAATATTGTTCTCAGATAGATCGTAGAAGTTGTACCCTCGAGTTTCTTATGGATACCATAAAAAACTTTTATCCCATTTGAGTTCAAGCTCTATAGAGATAAATCTCGTCAGAGAAGCTTTTAGAACCTCAAATTTTGTTGAAAACAATTTAGGGACCCTCCCTTTCCATACCTAGTATGATGTCTTATCAACAGCTTTTGACAGCGTCCTATTCAGTGTATAAGTTGAAGTCAAGAATTGTGTGTTCCCAAAAGAGACCAGTAGTTCATTTAGACCTCTCATCGAATGGTCGAACTATATCTAATATAGTTTATTTTCTCTTTTCCGAAACATAACCTTCATGTGCTTGTGAACTGATAGGTTCCACATACATCAGTATGGATCATCCCTAATTAATCACTCACATGTTCTCCTTTCTCCAAGAAAGATGACATTGTTATCTTTGTCCATCAAACATCATTCACATGTATCAAATGACTCCAATTCAAATGATTCTAGAATGCCTTCTAAAAGAAGATTCGTTACATGTTTAGATTTTGATCTAATCAACAATGTTACAGTTATGTCTCAATGAGACTTATTCGATTTGGACTTTTGTCTTAATGTTATATATGATTTGTTGAGTTTAAAGTATACATAAATAATGTAATAATCGTACCAAAACAAAGAATAGTTCACAATTAAAATAGTTATCAAACTATTTAATTAGTGAAAAACTAATCCATCAGTATCCAATACTGAACCAATATTCATTGTTTATTGAAGGTACGAAATTACATAGTTATAATACTAAAACAAGGCCCTAAGGCAAAACAACATCATATGATCATACGGCTAATGCAGCGACCTTCGCTCCATTTCTCGCCCGTAGAACGACATCTCTACTCACCAAACTTATACTTCTATGTAGTTCCTCCACATACAAATGTGAGAACTACGTTTGGAATCCAATTCCCAAGAAGTAGAATTTGTGAAGTTTAATGTCTATAACATTAATACCTGAAGATGAAGCAACCCCGCTCTTCACATCTTCTTTGAACTTTGGGCAATTTCAATTATTCTCAATAATTGACTCTTATTCGAATTTCCCATTCAAAATTATCTCAATGTCAAAACGTGATAAATCGTAAGTGAAAAATCGAAGTTTTCTAACCAGCGATATTATCATGCAATTGAAGCCCTATCTCTCATAAAATATGAGGGAGCCAACCAGACAATCGATTCACGCCATCCAATGGCTCGAAAGTCTCTAATTTGTGTCATTGATGAACTTAAGTGTTTTGGATTAAATCACTCCCCGAGGTGTAAATAATCGTAACCTTATAATCCATCAAATGAAAGACAAATTAGGCATTTGTTTTGAAATTGAATAAAATATGAACTTTTATAAGTTTGCAAGTAGTGTCCAACACTTTTGCAGTAGACGCATTGAGATTCCCTAGGAACCCTAGTAGCCTTCTTGCCCATGCTCTTTTGAATACCCTATCCTATATCATAAGAATTTCCCTCTTAGGGTCCTTCTCTATCGCCGGCTCAGCAGCCTTGAGCATCCCGTGGAGCTCACGAAGCGATTTCTTCAAACCATTCATATGGAAAATTTAGCCTAAAGGCATTATAACCATCATGAGATTGAAGTATGAAATCGGTTGCCAAATTATCATCATAGGAAAAATCTAGGCGGTCACTTGAAACAAATAATCCAATCATTTGTTGCACATGTGATCCCATAGATTTCCATTTTTCCAGCCTAGCTGAAGCGATGACCCTGGTCACACCGAACCGCTCAATCATTGCATATTCTCCGAACATGATATTCAGTTGTTCAATGATATCTTAGGATGTGGTTATCTAACACATTTTCCTTGTCTTCGTATTTGAGGACCATCCTCAAATTACGTTGTGAATCAAGAAAATTTGTTCAATTTTTCATAATCAAGAATTGAACCAAACTTGAATTGAGTTGATATTTGACATGATAAACTATAAAAGAAAGATAACTAAAGTATGTAAACATCCACAAAGCGGTAAACAAATAAGGTTGTCTAACAAGCTACTTATTTATTCCATTTTGTTCAATCGATATCTAATATCGTTGTTCCCTTGAACAAAACGATTCCAAGACCCTCATCTTGCGAATACTTAAGCCGACTGAGTCCGCACTTAAGTATTTCAAGATAGGTAGACACACCCATGTCAATGATATCTAATATCACTCTCGGTCGATGAGAATCCCATTCTCATCTCATGTCTCGATAGCCACGCCTGCAGTGGATCTATCGATGAGAAAACCAAAGTCACGTGTAAGGGTCTAACCCTTACTCCCACTTATCCCAAGATAACAAGTAGTACCCCGCTGAGGCGGACCTACCAACTTATGATCGAGGGCTTCATGAGTGTGATGTTTTTGGACAAGACATTATACTCATTATTTTGGGAACTTGCATGCATAGGTGTTTATATGTAAGTTGAACATTTATAACATAAAACATCCTATAACTAGCAAAGCAAATAAATACGAAATCGAAAGGCCCCTAGAACCTCACAACTCTCAAACGAAAAGATTAAAATAACAACAAAAGCCTTGAACATCTTCTGGACTGGTCCTCGCCCTCCGTTTTAGTTCTGTGCCCTCCGATTTTGGTCAAATCTATTCCGTACCCATAAAACCACGAACAGCGCCCGCCGTTTCACAACCAGCGGTCGCTGAACACCACCGGCGGTCGCCGTTTCCAAAACGGCGCCCGCCGAAAGGTCCGGGAACAATCTGCCAAGAAAAAGGGCTTTCGGCGGTCGCCGTTTCCAAAACGGCGCCCGCCGAAACAAAACAGCGCCCGCTGGAGCTACAACGGCGCCCGCCGTTTGGCTCCAGCAGCCCGGTTTCGTCCGTATTGTTTCGTTTTGCTTCGTTTCTTCTCGTTTTCGCCAGAGAGCCGAGATCCTCCATCGAACCATGGACTAAGTCCATCGCTTACAAGTAGTACAATACAAATATAATAGAAAAACCTATCTATTACAAATGATTCCAAGGGACGCAGCCCTCAAAAGACTATGGCCAATCGAAACGTAAAAAACGACGAAATCATTCACCCGACCACTAACGGTGGCCGGCCTTACATCTAATCACATAATCACAATTAATCCAAAAATCCAATTATGTTGATTTAACCTTCGTGTCCAACACAAAAGTGTGCACGAGCCCTAGGCTCTGATACCAATTGAAGGTAACGGTATACCAATCCGATCGATATACCGTGTGTGCGGAAGCGTGTAAAGCAATAGATCTACTATGCCATGATCTTAGTGCACACTTAATGTGTATAAGAACACATATAAACATATATATATACACATCCAATATATATATATATATATATATAAGGTTCAACGATTACTTACTTATGGTGACGAAGTGATTCGTTGATGTCGTTGAGGTGGTGTTGAGTCGATTGAACCACCTCAAATGGATCAGCCTCTCGAAGCTCTCCTTGTGAATGACCTCGTCACTCCTCTTGTCTAGATCGCCCAGATGTTGAAGCCGCACAAATGGCCCGGCCTCTACGTGCTGCACACGAACCCGGAATTGAACTTGCGTGCTTGTTTTGAAGTGGTTCTCCAAGAACTCTCTTCTCTCTCTCTTTTGTGTATGATTTTCGTGGCTGATCAAAAGTGTTGTGAAAACACATGTTTTCATCACTATATTGATCACCATTAACCTCCCTTGTAACCCCCACCATAATGTGCATCATAATGCACAAGTAATGGTGGATAATGGGGAGGTGAAGGGTCATTTCCACATCACCATGCCAAATGGCATTAGATGTGGTCCCCTTGCTTGTGTGGAATGCCATGTCACACCATGTGACATGCATCCATGCAAGCCATGCATCTTATGCATGCCATGCATCCCATGCATGTGAAAATCCATACGTATTGATTCTAAATCAATATAACAAGCAACGTAATTCCGAATCGTGTGTGACCCTGTAGGTATGATTTAATTGATCAATATTATATTGTTCCCAACAATTAATATTATCAAATAATCATTTAACATCCATAGACGACCTTATGACTTTATCGATTGCACACGTAGGATCGAAGGACATATCCCAACAAAATATTGATACTTCCTTTTTATTTCAATTTATTAATATCTTAATAATCAAAACGTGATGTCTCGTAAGTGAAACTCGAGGTTTCTAACCAGCGATTCATCATGCGAGCGACCCTATCTCCCATAAATGGGGGAGCCGAGCAGACCATCGAATCATGTCATCATATGGCTCGATGTCTCTAATTTGTTTTAACAAAAACAAGTCTAGATGAATCACTCCCCGAGGTGCATTCATGTTCGACATTGAATTGTTAGTTGATAACAAATTAGGCATTGTTTCGATCTATTAGATAAAAATAAATATCTTAATAGAATCAACTAAGTCCCAATTAAACAACATTAAATCAATCAATTCAACAAACAGCATGTTTTAGGTGATTATATTCATAGACAATTAATCAATTTCAGAACCTACGCTCTGATATCACTGTTGGGGATCGTGCATGTATACGCAGCGGAAAACAAAAATTTGATGAAAAACTGTTTTTCATTAATTTAAACATTTTACATTATATAGTATTTTATTTATTGAAAATCATATTTTCAATATTACATGCATTAATTGATTTAATTCAAATCTATTAGAATAAATAATCCACTGATGAGCCATTTTATTTGCTCATCTTAGAGCACTTTTTATTCTTTTATTGAGTCCGTTTGAGTCTTTAGTGTGTCTGGGAGGGCACAATGGAGTTTTTGGGCAAAGTATGCAGGGTTGCAGGTAGTAGGTGGTGCATTGTGCGAAAGAGGCCAGAAAGTTGCCCACTTTGGGCAAACACGGGGATCCAAGGCAAAGTGACTTGAGCAGTTTGACCCAAGGAGGCAAAGTCGACACTATGGGCAAAGTGACTGGAGCTGTTTTATCAAAGGAGGCAAAGTCGACACTATGGGCAAAGTCACCACTATGGGCAAAGTCAAGACTTTGGGTGAAGACACACTTTGGTCAAACGGCGAGTATCGGGCATACAAGAGCAACAAAGTCCGAAAATTTGGGGATTCTGCCTTATCCCCCATCTCTATCCGGTCAGCTGATAAGGAAAGAATCCCTAAAGACAAGGAATTTCTTTGACCACCAGGAGTCCCAGCAAGAACAAACTCTGGACGGACTACGCCCACCAGGCCCATCAGCCCATTAATACAAATCTGATGCCCTAGAGACCGCACATATATAATCCCTGATCAGCAAAAGACACAAAACCAAGCACACCATATATAGGAGAGAGAGAGTGACGTAATCAACACCCAAAAATTCAGAAAAACGCCATTGATGGGCTGAAGAAGAAGGAGTCGAGTTCTCGCCGGTTATGGGCCTTCGGGCATAGCAGGGCGAATTCGTTTAAATTTCATGTTTTTATTTTCGTCAAATAATTTCTTTATGTTCTAGACATTCAGTACTTTAATTTAAGATTTAATTCCAGCATGTTTTGTTTTGTTTTTATTTTATTTATTTTTTATTTGATTATGCATAGCTAGTAATCTGCGTCTGGGCAAAGGCAGATCGAGGGGGATTTTGGGCTAAGTGAGACCGAGAGGCTGATGGGGCTAGAGTAGCCGGTTGGGGGTTTTTTCCCGAAGCAAAGTTGGTTGAGGAATATTTTCAGGGAATTTGGGCAAACTAGGACGGCCACTAGTGAACCTTTACAATCTGGGATACTGGTGATTGGGCAAACCGCATAGATGTACCTTGTAGTATTGTTGCGGGCATAGCACTAGAACTTGCTGGTGATTGCGGTCGTATGACTCGGAGTTCCGGGCATGCTATTGGCCTAGGGGGTCTGTCTAGAGGGTAATGTGGGTTTGGGCAAACTAGATTCATGTTTGGCCGCATAGGTTATCGAATTTTTCAGATCCAGGGGTTTAGGCATAACGTTAGCTTGCCTTCTCTTTACACAGTAAGGATAGATGAGGGGTGGGGCAACTGGGGGCGTGACGCAATAGGACCACTTTTGTCTAGTTAAAGCACCCTATAACCACTGACAAACCGCTGGTAGAAATCCTTAGTGCCTATGACCGGTAGTGTGCCCAGATGACCCTGAGAGACGTTGTATGCCCAGATGCTTGTTTTCCATTATTTAATTTTCGTTATTTTAGTTATCTGTTTAGTTTGGTCATAGTGAGTTTATATTTAATTGATTGAGTTTGGTAGCTTGATTAAAACCGCTGTGCCCACAACAACCAATCAAAACTTTTTTTAAAACGTGACAACCCTTGGGCTAGCCGAGATCACTTATTGCAATTGCCTCCTCGTGGGACCGACCCCACATACTTATCACTATCTACCTTGTAGTGTTAGGTGTTGGCTAAATTACAAATATCATTTTGACGCGGCGTTTGCTCCGCGTTAAGCATTCGCCGCCGTCAAAATTGGCGCCGTTGCCGGGGAGGCAATATTCCAGCAATAAATCTTCTGTTCTATTTGACTTGTTATTTTTTGTTTTTGCTCCAGCTTGACCGTACAGGGCAAGGAGAGCAGAACGAGAGGAGCAGGGCAAAGATCACGTGCAGTCCATAGAAGAGCAAGAGGGCAGTACCCTTTTGGCTAGAGAAGAGAGATGGGTGACCAGTACAACCGACCAGTAGTCCAGACCTTGAGGGAAATGATGTTCCCCACCGATTTGAGCTTCGGACCTCTGGGCATCACTTTGCCCAGAATCACTGCAGATTGGGAGATGAAGCAGAGTTTTATTCAGATCTTGCCCAGATTCAGCGATATGCCCTGGGAGGACCCTCAACGACATTTGTAAGATTTTGAGATGGCATGTGCTACTATACGTGCTATGGGCACACTGGCAGAATACATTCGACTGTTAGCATTTCCCTTCTCACTTGCTGATGGGGCAAGAGAATGGCTGTACAGTTTGCCCAGAGGCGAAATTACAACATGGCAAGAATTGCAGCATCAATTCTTGAAGAAGTACTTCCGAAGAAGTACTTCCCCATGTCTCGAATCTTGCAAATAAAGAAGAAAATCTACAACATCAAAATGAGCAACGAAGAATCATTCAATGATAATTGGGTTCGATTTAAAGAAATTCTAGCGCTATGCCCATACCATCAGATTCCAGATCATGAATTGGTCCAATACTTCGTATCCGGGCTAAGGGGACAAGAGAGAATGATAATTCATGCAGCATGTGGGGGTTCTATTCTGAATAAAAGTGCAAGTGAGGCGTTCAAAATATTTAAAGAGTTGGCTGAAGAATCCCGTGAAGATGAGTACGAATTGCCCAAACAAACAGTTGCTATGCCCATAGCAACTAACAAAAAAATCAATCAGCTTTGCAGCACCATTGAGAAATTCATGGAGCATATGGTCAAAGGACCACTCAAGGCAGTCGATAGATGTAGACTTAATAGGTTTGGGCAAGGCTGTTGGAATTCGATATCCCGGGTTATTTAAATTTGCGGAAACCAATAACCCGAACGAACCCTTCGCCGGAGATCACACGAACACCGACTCATCCGCCGGAGTCCGGCCTTTGGAGACCACGCACCCGAAGGCACGCGGCCCGCCCCCAGCCGAACCCCCGCGAGTACGGGGTTCACGCGATCGATGATCGCGTGCGATCATCATGATCGATGGGGCTGCCCAGCAGCCTCCGCGGCGAGTCCGGTGACTCGCCGCCGCATAGGAGGTCGGCCCGCCTCCAGCTGGGCCGTCGCGGGTCCCAGCCCGCTGCCGGCGATCGATCCTTGGATCGATCGCACCCCCGGCGTCCAGCCGGGGTTCGCTCCATGCGCGCACGCCGAAACCCTAGGCGGCGATCGCCGTGGTCCGGCGATCCTAGATCGCCACCACGCGTTCGTCGTCTAATCCGGGGTTCGAACTTTTGGATCTTTGTTCTTCGATAATTGATTCAATAAAACAAGAATTAAATAGCAATTATTTAATTCACCTTTCGATTCGTTGTGCGGAGAAACGAGATCTTATGATGACCTTGAGATCTTCCCACGTATTCCTTGCACTAGCCCGGACGTCGTGTGGGCGACGATCTACCGAACTCCATGGATCTCCCTCTCTACTTTCTCTCTCTAGAATTGTGATCTTCAAGTTATGAGAATAGAGAAGACCATGTAGTGCTTTTATAGGCTACGTAGGGGATCTTAAGGAGGTGGAATATTGGGCTTCCAATATTGAAGATTAAATTGAGCCCAATGCTCAAGTCCATTAATCCTTATCAATATTAATTAATTCTATTTTCCACTATATAAAATTAATTGCACTCCCAATATTAAACCATATTATATCAAATAATATTTCTCCGGTAGTATTATTTATTCCGTGTATTTAAGATATAAATATCCATGAATAAAATTAATTTATTGCTAATTAATTTATTCATCTCTTATATCCGAGACTAGTACCATTCAACCTTAATTATTATGCGGAATAAATCCACCTGCAGGGTTTACATAATAATTCCTTATGAACTCATCTCGGGGATATTATCAACCCTTACGGGATACACTTTCCCGTCAAGTATTCACGGCATGCCATATATAAAATATAGTGACCCAACTTAACCGGTAATTAACCCAATAATTAAATCGGTTAATTCCTTTGGTAAATCAAAGTCACTTATATTAAATATACACACCCGCAATAGTTTCGGGGATTAAGAATAAAATACACTGAGACTCGAATCGATTATCGCCGGCAATCCTAATCGATGAATCTCAACGATCCGCTCAATACACCAAGTGTACAAGTGTGATAAAATAATCAAGACAGATTATTTTCTCTCTCACACAACGACTATACCGATGGATTGGTCCGTGTCCATCTAGGTCGTGAGCAACTGTTCGATTAAATACGAGTAACCGATAGTATGATCTTCCGTGTGACGTCGCACACCATACTAACTACAACGTATAGAATCCAGGACTATAATTTGCATATATTTAATTATAAATAATTAAACGCAAATAATTGTTTATTTAAATAAATAGATTAGTGTCAATGGATCGTGAGTTTCCGTTGCTTAAATCTAGACATTAAGTACACAACTCCAACAATCTCCCACTTGTACTAAGGTCTAGTCATTTCCTCCAAACTCCCGACTCCCATACTCATCACGTGCTTAAGTTGTACTTCCAAGAAGTACTATGTGAATGAGCACTCTAGGTTGCCGCTCTGAAGTTATCTTGGTGACTACAGCGTCGTCTCCCTCGACGATGACTCGTATAAGGTGGTACTTGCACTGTGTTATCTTACACTTATGGACTTGTGATTTCTTACCATTTGCCATTGCACCGCTATACACATAGCCTTTGGCAAATTAAGAATCACCTCTAAGTCCCAGAGATTATCCCGGAGTTATACCAAAACTTCCGCTGCCTCTGAGGCCGCTATTTGGTTACCCATGGCAGAGTCCGAAAAGCATCGTGCTTATCACTCTTCCATGTTAAAACTCCTTTTCCTTCAATAGTGAAACACATAGCCTGATATCGACTTACACCGGTCCTCATTCGATTAGAAATCTAAGAAAATGTAATCCAAAGGAAAAACTCGTCTGCTTCGTAGTCTAGAACAGTACTTCGAAAGTACTTTTACAGCAGTCGAATATTCCTTTCCAGGATTACCTTGATATCCTCCCACTATGCTCACCGCATAGTCGATATCAGGTTCTCGTTTTTCAACATTGCATTTATTAAGCTTTCCACACTCAAAGTGTAGGAAACTGCTTTCATTGCTTCTATCTCCTTTTGTGTTCCAAAACACATATCCTTAGATAGATGCATTCCGTCTCTGAAAGGTAACGAACCTTTCTCGGAATCTTGCATGTTAAAACGAACCATAATCGTATAAGATATCTAGAGAAGTACAATGTTCTTTTCTTGAGATCCTTGATCTTAAGAACATGCTCTAACTTCTTCTTTATCTCATATATCGATTTTTCTAGACAACCATCATTTTATGTCTGACAACATCTTTACATTGTTGCCAATGATAAAATGTTATCTACATAAAACCTCCGAGAAACACCACCTTGTTTCCATCACGTTTCCCATACACACGATTCGTCAATGCCTTTTGATGAATCCATCAAATGGACTATCTCATCAATGCGCAAGTTCCACGAACTCTAGCTTTGTTACAATCCATAAATGGATCAACTAAGCTTGTACTCTAAATGATCTCGCCTCTTAACAATAATCCTTATTGTTCTCTAAGAAGGCACATTTAGATCTAGTATCGCCTCTATGTAGATCTAGGGATCGATTTCACGTATACTAGGTCCAGAGTCCGAAGACTCACCTAGTTTCATGAATATCTCCGGTTGTTAAACAACCTCCCACTACAACGGCATTCTGGTGTATAAACAGTAATAACAATAGGTGCAGTTAGTGGTGTACCGCTACTCGGTTTGGCTGGTTCTAAGCCTTAATCGTTTTCTCTCTTTTCAGAAGTATCATGTCATTTTGGGCTTGTGGTTCATCTAATAGTCTTCCTCTAAGAACCGAGCGTTAGAACTTATAACGTCCTTCTGGTTCATAGTACTATCGAACACACACCTTTTTGTTCTTCTAGGATATTCTACAACCACATTTGAATGTGCCGTTGTTTCCAAGATATATCAATAGAACATAGGTAGTTCCGTTTAACTCATGCTTTTACTATTTCTATAAGAGTTCCATTTCTTATTTCCGACACACCATTTCTACAGAGGACTGTATGGTGTTGTCACTTGGGATCCAATCCCAAGCTCTGATCAGTATGCCATGCATTCCTCAGACAGGTACTTGCCTCCGCGATTAAATCGCAGGCTACAAATGGATATACCTTGATGGTTCTCCACAATTGCTTAGTGTCAATTGACATGTCAAAACACTTGCTTTTGTGGCACATCAGGTATTCTAATCCATTTCTCGAGTAATCATCAAATGAAGTACTCGTACCTTATTGTCTGAGTAGACATAAGTCTGCATACATCAGAGTCAATCAATTCTTATACTTGTCCGGATCTTATATCTTATATCCATAAAGGATTGCTTAGTCGTATTATCTTCCAAATTAGATTCTTAGGTCGGAAGGTCCACTCCTTCAACTTAATTGATCTTACAATCAATTTTCGACCTTTGAACTTCTTATTTGAATAAATATGACTTAGCATAAGAATCCACAAGTATAAATGATTTAATAAAGAAATCTCTTATTAGTAAAACGAGTTATATAAAACGGTTCGTTGCATCGTGGTGGACTCAGGATTCATCATTTATATATTGCTAGCTAATGTACCAAAATAGATAATATCATTATTTCTTCTTATAACCATCAAATGATTAAAAGAAATAAAATATCCATTCATTAGAAATCCAGAACAAAGTTCTTTCTAATATGAAAGGTACATAAAAGCAATAACTCAAAATGAAATCCTATAAAATGTCCTCCACTGCAACAACTGCCTCCTTACAGCATTGCCCATGTAGACTACGATCTTTTCTTTTCTAAGTCGTCGGGTTTCCTGGAACCCTTGCATTTAGAATGCACATACCGCCAGTGGTTCCATATCTACACACCAGGTTCCGGTAGATAATACCACTGACTATGTATTACGACTAAAGAAATTTCGTACCTTCTTTGAGAGGATAATCAGACTTCCAGTACCCAGACTGTTTGCATCGAGAACTCTTGCCTCATGGCTTTCTCGTCCCATCTTGTGGTCTAAGCAACTTAGGACCACTAGGATTCTTTGCTTGCTTTTCCTTTCCCCCGATTTTGCCCTTAGGTTCGAAACCTTTGGCATTGGCTACAAGAGCTTGCGATTTCCGTCTCAACTCGTCTAAAATGTCAATCATCTCAAAAACGTGTTTAAGCGTTTCATCGAAAGACTGGCCTTTATGAGTATCCTCATTGCTTCTTGTCTAGCCGCCTATGTCAATAGGCTCGAGAGGACAAAGCTCACTGAGTACAACCTTGCACTCTTTAACAGTTTGGGCAATGTCTAGATCTCTATTCCAATCATTACATTTAGGGACCAGAGAGTTTAAAATCCTTAAGTATCACATAAAGTGGGTTCAAAGCCATATCCTAATCTATGAGCACATAACAAACAATCGATTTAATCTCCGATATTATCTCCCTCAAATAATATCATTAAACCACTAATCACATCTAAAATCCCATCAGATATGGCAAGCCACGATAGTGTGGACGTTTACCTATCCAAATGATTTAGCAATTAGATTTGCTTCGGTCGTACATCATCATTAGCGTTACTTCGATAGGAAGAATACTAAGAAGCGTACCTAAGTGTAAACCATTACTCAGTATCTAAGAAGATTGTTTGGGATACGCATATTCACCGCAAGCCACGATAGTGTGGACGTTTACGTTAACATACGCTCCTTTACTCCCTTCTATAATTGTCTACAACAATCGTTCCAAAATCCCATTCAATGTAGCAAGCCACGATAGTATGGACGTTTACTACACCAAAAGATTTTTACAATTGACTCCCAATTACTTGATCCATTCGATTTTGTAAATCAAGACGCGGAGAATCATAAGTGAAACTCGAAGTTTCTAACCAGTGATTCACCATGCGAACGACCCTATCTCTCATAGAATGAGGGAGCCGAGCAGACAATCGATCTAGTCATCAAATGACACGAAAGTCTCTAATTTGTGTCATCCACATGACCAAGTGGCTTTGGCTCCATTCCACTCCCCGGGGTGAGAATGAGTCGACTTGAAATCAGTTTCAGAAAGACAAATTAGGCATTGTATGATAAACTTAATCAATGTATCTTGTAAAAGGAATTACAAGAATTCTCCTCCAATGACTTGTCTATACGAACTTCAAAAGTCCATAAAAGTCACCAAGAGAACAGTAATGGAGACCATGGCAATGTTTCCATTCCCTCTCCCACTTAGCTTTTTACAATAAAGGGATACGCTATCTAATGCATAATTAAATACACATAAGCATAATAACAAACATACATTTCATGCAAGTACGTACACAAATAATCAAATAATTGCTCAAGTAAAATTATTTCTCGACTATTCGTACCTTGATGAATTCCAGCATGCTTGTCTTGAGTCTTCATTCTACGTCTTGAATACTTTGCCGAGCGACGGAAAAATTCTTTGATTCTCATATTTAATTTTACTCCAATTAAATAAAATCAATTCCATTGATTTCCATATTTAATTCTATTTTAAATAAAATCCAAGATTTTCCAATCCAAAATAAAATTTTGAATTAATCTAATGATTTTAAATAAAATACTTAAATTAAATAAAATCAATATTATTAAAAATCCATTGATTTCCATATTTAATTCTATTCTAAATAAAATCCAAGATTATCCAATCCAAAATAAATTTTGAATTAATCTAATGATTTTAAATAAAATACTTAAATTAAATAAAATCAATATTATTAAAATCTACTGATTTCCATATTTAATTCTATTCTAAATAAAATCCAAGATTATCCAATCCAAAATAAATTTTGAATTAATCTAATGATTTTAAATAAAATACTTAAATTAAATAAAATCAATATTTTAATAATTTCTCAATCCTATTTAAATTAGATCTCAAGAATCCTAATCAAAATCGAATTTTGATTCTTCTTAAGACTTCTAATCCAAGTAGGTATAGGATATCTAGAGAAATTAGGATTTTCTTTCCTAATTTAACTCTCCATCTAATTCCATTATTTAATTCCATAATTAAGAAATCTAATCCAAATAGAATTTGAATTAATTCCAAAATTAAATTAAATAAAATTAGAAAGATTAAATTATTTCCGGAAAGATCGGATTTACCGGGACGAACCGAAACAAGTTCCGGTCATCCCAATCGAACCAACATGCATTTGGTTGGTTCCATGCACATGTAAACATATGCACACCAACGTGCATGTCTAGGCCATGCATTCAATTAATTCCTAGAATTAATTCATACATGCATTATGTACATGAAGCCCACTTCGTCAAAAACGAGCCCATGCAATATTCGCAACGATGCGTAGCATCTTCCCAGCGCATGCATGCTTAGCGGCGGGAGCAGCTTGCAATCGAGATTCTTGTGCAGCTCGTCGATTTCCGGCACGACGTCTCATTGACGACCCATGCCATCGACATCGACACAGCAGCAGCCCGCACACGGAGACCGCCGAGCATGGAGCACCAGCAGCCCGTCCGAGCCGAAGCCGAAGCTGTTGGAGTTGTGTACTTAATGTCTAGATTTAAGGAACGGAAACTCACGATCCATTGCCATTAATCTATTTAACTAAATAAACAATTATTTGCGTTTAATTATTTTTAATTAAATATATGCAAATTATAGTCCTGGATTCTATACGTTGTAGTTAGTATGGTGTGTCGGGCCCACACAGAAGATCATACTATCGGTTACCTGTATTTAATCGAACAGTTGCTCACGACCTAGATGGACACGGACCAATCCATCGGTATAGTCGTTGTATGAGGGAGAAAATAATCTGTCTTGATTATTTTATCATACTTGTACACTTGGTGTATTGAGCGGATCGTTGAGATTCATCGATTAGGATTGCCGGCGATAATCGATTCGAGTCTCAGTGTATTTTATTCTTAATCCCCGATATTATTGCGGGTGTGTATATTTAATATAAGTGACTTTGATTTACCAAAGGAATTAACCGATTTAATTATTGGGTTAATTACCGGTTAAGTTGGGTCACTATATTTCATATATGGCATGCCGTGAATGATTGACCGGAAAGTGTATCCCGGAAGGGTTGATAATATCCCCGAGATGAGTTCATAAGGAATTATTATGTAAACCCTGCAGGTGGACTTGATCCGCATAATAATTAAGGTTGAATGGTACTAGTCTCGGATATAAGAGATGAATAAATTAATTAGCAATAAATTAATTTTATTCATGTATATTTCTATCTTAAATACACGGAATAAATAATACTACCGGAGAAATATTATTTGATATAATATGGTTTAATATTGGGAGTGCAATTAATTTATATAGTGGAAAATAAATTAATTAATATTGATAAGGATTAATGGACTTGGGCAGTGGGCTCAATTTAATCATCAATATTGGAAGCCCAATATTCCACCTCCTTTAGATCCCCTACGTAGCCTATAAAAGCACTACATGGTCTTCTCTATTCTCATAACTTGAAGATCACAATTCTAGAGAGAGAAAGTAGAGAGGAGGATCCATGGAGTTCGGTAGATCGTCGCCCACACGACGTCCGGGCTAGTGCAAGGAATACGTGGGAAGATCTCAAGGTCATCATAAGATCTCGTTTCTCCGCACAACGAATCGAAAGGTGAATTAAATTTCCGCAATTTAATTCTAGTTTATTGATCAATTATCAAAAAACACGATCCGAAGGATCGAACCCGGATTAGACGAGGGACCACGCGGTGGTGGCGAAGCCACCGGACCGCGTGGACCGCACGCCTAGGGTTCGGCGCGCGAAGGAGAACCCTCGGCCTCGGCCGAGGGGGCGATCGCTGGGAGCGATCGCCGGCGGTGACGGGCTGGTGCCGTCACCTCCCCACCGCGACGGTGGGGGCTCCTCGACGGCGGGCAGCAGGTCGCCGGACCTGCTGCTGGGGGCTGCCGGATGCAGCCCCATCGAACGCGATGTTCGATCGCGTGAACCCAGCTCGCGGGGGTTCGGGTGGGGGCGGATTGCGCGCCTTCGGGCGCGTGGTCTCCAAAGCCCGGACTTCGGCGGATGAGTCGACGTTCATGTGATCTCCGGCGAAGGGTTTGATCAGGTTATTGGTTTCCGCAAATTTAAATAACCCGGGATATCGAATTCCAACAATTGGTATCAGAGCGTACGGTTACGTTTTTCGTTAATTGTTTCGATAATCGATTATCGTTGTTTATAGCCATAGATTAATTTAATTTATTAAATTATTGTGCTATATATATTGTTCTACGTACTTGTTTTCTCTCTTGTGTGAATTGTGTTTGTCGGAAAAATTAATTATTAAAATCGAGGGTTTTTCGGAATAATCGAACCGGAGGAAATCGATTGCGACATACCTAGGCTCGAAGGGACTGTGCGGGCTGCTGGGCGTGATCTAGACGTAGCTGGGCATGCCGGCGTGTGCCACCAGTGGTGGTGGTTCGCCGGCAACCGGCGGCTGCGTTCGGTGGTTGCGTTGGCGGCATCGCGGACGGTTTCTTAATCGGGCGGGCTGCCGGGGAGGTGGCTGGAGGTATGGGCGGCGTGTGGGCTGCTGCTGGAGCGAAGTCGATGGCTAGACGTCGAGGACGTTGTCAGGCCGAGAGTCGGCTGCTCCGACAAAGCTCCACGCACCGTCGATCGATGTGGCTGTTTCGGCTGCTCTCGGAGCAGCGGCGATGTGGCTGGTCGCACCAGCGGCTGGGATGATGGCGGATATCGACGGCTTGATTCACCAAGGGTGGTGGTCGCCGGATGTCGATGGCCTCCCGCGGGCTGCTGTCCGCTGAATGAATTTTATTCATTCTAGATGTGCATGGGTGCGACATGTTTTTTAAATTCATGGTGTTGTACATGTGCATGGCTAAGAGCACATTGGTGTGTATGGCTGGGAATGTGATGTACATGGTTCGATTGGGCACGAACCTAGATGATTCGAGCGGGTCTCGTTTTTGGTTCGTCCCGGTAAATCCGATCTTTCCGGAAATAATTTAATCTTTCTAATTTTTATTTAATTTAATTTTGGAATTAATTCAAATTCTATTTGGATTAGATTTCTTAATTATGGAATTAAATAATGGAATTAGATGGAGAGTTAAATTAGGAAAGAAAATCCTAGTTTCTCTAGATATCCTATACCTACTTGGATTAGAAGTCTTAAGAAGAATCAAAATTCGATTTTGATTAGGATTCTTGAGATCTAATCTAAATAGGATTGAGAAATTATTAAAATATTGATTTTATTTAATTTAAGTATTTTATTTAAAATCATTAGATTAATTCAAAATTTATTTTGGATTGGAAAATCTTGGATTTTATTTAGAATAGAATTAAATATGGAAATCAATGGATTTTAATAAAATTGATTTTATTTAATTATTTTATTTAAAATCATTAGATTAATTCAAAATTTATTTTGAATTGGAAAATCTTGGATTTTATTTAAAATAGAATTAAATATGGAAATCAATGGATTTTAATAAAATTGATTTTATTTAATTATTTTATTTAAAATCATTAGATTAATTCAAAATTTATTTTGAATTGAAAAATCTTGGATTTTATTTAAAATAGAATTAAATATGGAAATCAATGGAATTGATTTTATTTAATTGGAGTAAAATTAAATATGAGAATCAAAGAATTTTTCCGTCGCTCGGCAAAGTATTCAAGACGTAGAATGAAGACTCAAGGCAAGCATGCTGGAATTCATCAAGGTACGAATAGTCGAGAAATAATTTTGCTTGAGTAATTATTTGATTATTTGTGAACGTACTTGCATGAATTGTATGTTTGTTATTATGCTTATGTGTATTTAATTATGCATTAGATAGCGTATCCCTTTGTTATAAAAAGCTAAGTGGGAGAGGGTATGGAAACATATCCATGGTCTCCATTGCTGTTCTCTTGGTGACTTTTATGAACTTTCGAAGTTCATATAGATAAGCGATTTGAGGAGAATTCTTGTAATTCCTCTTACGAGAAACATTGATTAAGTTTATCAAACAATGCCTAATTTGTCTTTCCAAAGCTGATTTCAAGTCGACTCATTCTCACCCCGGGGAGTGGAATGGAGCCAGAGCCACTTGGTCATGTAGAGGACACAAATTAGAGACTTCCGTGCCATTCTTTGATAGATGGGTCGCTTGTCTGCTCGGCTCCCTCATTCTATGAGAGATAGGGTCGTTCGCATGGTGAATCACTGGTTAGAAACTTCGAGTTTCACTTATGATTCTCCGCGTCTTGATTTACAAGATCGAATGGATCAAGAAATTGGGAGTCAATTATAAAGATCTCTTAGTGCAGTAAACGTCCACACAACGTGGCTTGCTGTACTGACGGATTTTGGATTAATTGATGTAGACAGTTGTAAGAAATTGTGAAGAGTTGTGAAGTTATCGTAAACGTCCACACAACGTGGCTTGCGGTGATGTAGCAATTCCAAACGATTTGCTTTGGTGCTGAGTAATGGTTTACACTTAGATACGCCTTATAGTATTCCTCCCACCGAGGTTCCGCTATAAGCGATGTATGACCGAAGGAAATCTAATTGCTAAATCATTTGGATAGGTAAACGTCCACACGAACGTGGCTTGCCATATCTGATGGGATTTTAGAGGTGATTAGTGGTTTAATGATATTATTTAAGGGAGATAATATCGGAGATTAAATCGATTGTTTGTTGTTATATGTGCTCATAGATTAGGAAATGGCCTTGAACCCACTTTATGTGATACGTAAGGATTTTAACTCATTGGTCCCTAAATGTAATGATTGGAATAGAGATCTAGACATTACCCAAACTGTTAAAGAGTACTAGTTAGTGCTCAGTGATCTTTGTCCTCCCGAGCCTATTGACATAGGCGACTAGACAAGAGGCGATGTGGATACTCATAAAGGGCAGTCGCTTCGAGGAAACGCTTAAACACGTTTTTGAGATGATTGACCTTTTAGACGAGTTGAGACGGAGATCGCAAGCTCTTGTAGCCAATGCCAAAGGTTTCGAACCTAAAGGCAAACGGGGAAAAGAAAAGCAAAGAAACCCAGTGGTTCTTTTTGGACCACGAGATGGGACGAGAAAGCCATGAGGCAAGAGTTCTCGATGCAAACAGTCTGGGTACTGGAAGTCTGATTATCCTCTCAAAGAAAGTACGAAATTTTCTTTAGTCGTAAAAACATAGTCAGTGGTATTATCTACCGGAACCTGGTGTGTAGATATGGAACCACTGACGGTATGTGCATTCTAAATGCAAGGGTTCCAGGAAACCCGACGACTTAGAAAAGAAAAGATCGTAGTCTACATGGGCAATGCTGTAAGGAGGCAGCTGTTGCAGTGGAGGACATTTTATAAGATTTCATTTTGAGTTATTGCTTTTATGAACCTTTCATATTAGAAAGAACTTTGTTCTGGATTTCTAATAAATGGATATTTTATTTCTTTTAATCATTTGATGGTTATAAGAAGAAATAATGATGTTATCTATTTTGGTACATTAGCTAGCAATATTTAAATGATGAATCCTGAGTCCACCACGATGCAACGAACCGTTTTATATAACTCGTTTTACTAATAAGAGATTTCTTTGTTAAATCAATTTTACTTGTGGATTCTTATGCTAAGTCATATTTATTCAAATAAGAAGTTCAAAGGTCGAAAATTGATTGTAAGATCAATTAAGTTGAAGGAGTGGACCTTCCGACCTAAGAATCTTATTTGGAAGATAACATGACTAAGCAATCCTTTATGGATATAAGATATAAGATCCGGACAAGTATTAGAATTGATTGACTCTGATGTATGCAGACCTATGTCTACTCAGACAATAAGGTACGAGTACTTCATTTGATGATTACTCGAGAAATGGATTAGAATACCTGATGTGCCACAAAAGCAAGTGTTTTGACAAGTCAATAGACACTAAGCAATTGTGGAGAACCATCAAGGTATATCCATTTGTAGCCTGCGATTTGATCGCAGAGGCAAGTACCTGTCTGAGGAATGCATGACATACTAATCAGAGATTGGGATTGGATCCCAAGAGACTACACCATACAGTCCTCTGTAGGATTGGTGTGTCGGAAATAAGAAATGGAACTCTTATAGAAATAGTAAAAGCATGAGTTAAACGGAACTACCTATGTTCTATGGATATGTCTTGGAAACAACGGCACATTCAAATGTGGTTGTAGAATATCCTAGAAGAACAAAAGGTGTGTGTTCGATAGTACTATGAACCAGAAGGACGTTATAAGTTCTAACGCCCGGTTCTTAGAGGAAGACTATTAGATGAACCACAAGCCCAAAATGACATGATACTTCTGATAAGAGAGAAAACGATTAAGACTTAGAACCAGCCGAACCGAGTAGCGGTACACCACTAACTGCACCTACTGTTATTACTGTTTATACACCAGAACGCCGTTGTAGTGGGAGGTTGTATAACAACCGGAGATATTCATGAAACTAAGAGAGTTTCGAACTCTGGACCTAGTATACATGAAATCAATCCCTGGATCTACATAGAGGCGGTACTAGATCTAAATGTGCCTTCTTGGAGAACAATAAGGATTATTGTTAAGAGGCGAGATCATTTAGAGTACAAGCTTAGTTGATCCATTGATGGATTGAAACGAAGCTTGAGTTCGTGAAACTTGCGCATTGATGAGATAGTCCATTTGATGGATTCATCAAAAGGCATTGACGAATCGTGTGTATGGGAAACGTGATGGAAACAAGGTGGTGTTTCTCGGAGGTTTTATGTAGATAACATTTTATCATTGGTAACAATGTAAAGATGTTGTCAGACATAAAATGATGGTTGTCTAGAAAAATCGATATATGAGATAAAGAAGAAGTTAGAGCATGTTCTTAAGATCTAGGATCTCAAGAAAAGAACATTGTACTTCTATAGATATCTTATACGATTATGGTTCGTTTTAACATGCAAGATTCCGAGAAAGGTTCGTTACCTTTCAGAGACGGAATGCATCTATCTAAGGTATGTGTTTTAGAACACATAAAGGTGATAGAAGCAGTGAAAGCAGTTTCCTACACTTTGAGTGTGGAAAGCTTAATAAATGCATTGTTGAAAACAAGAACCTGATATCGGCTATGCGGTTAGCATAGTGGGAGGATATCAAGGTAATCCTGGAAAGGAATATTCGACTGCCGTAAAAGTACTTTCTAAGTACTGTTCTAGACTACGAAGCAGACGAGTTTTTCCTTTGGATTACATTCTCTTAGATTTCTAATCGAATGAGGACCGGTGTAAGTCGATCAGGCTATGTGTTTCACTATTAAAGGAGAAGGAGTTTTAACATGGAAGAGTGATAAGCACGATGCTTTTCGGACTCTGCCATGGGTAACCAAATAACGGCTTCAGAGGCAGCGGAAGTTTTGGTATAACTCCGGGATAATCTCTGGGACTTAGATGTGATTCTTAATTTGCGAAAGGCTATGTAAATAGCGGTGCGATGGCAAATGGTAAGAAATCACAAGTCCATAAGTGTAAGATAACACATAGTGCAAGTACCACCTGATACGAGTCATCGTCGAGGGAGACGACGCTGTAGTCACCAAGATAACTTCAGAGCGGCAACCTAGAGTGCTCATTCACATAGTACTTCTTGGAAGTACAACTTAAGCACGTGATGAGTATGGGAGTCGGGAGTTTGGAGGAAATGACTAGACCTTAGTACAAGTGGGAGATTGTTGGAGTTGTGTACTTAATGTCTAGATTTAAGGAACGGAAACTCACGATCCATTGCCATTAATCTATTTAACTAAATAAACAATTATTTGCGTTTAATTATTTATAATTAAATATATGCAAATTATAGTCCTGGATTCTATACGTTGTAGTTAGTATGGTGTGTCGGGCCCACACAGAAGATCATACTATCGGTTACTCGTATTTAATCGAACAGTTGCTCACGACCTAGATGGACACGGACCAATCCATCGGTATAGTCGTTGTATGAGGGAGAAAATAATCTGTCTTGATTATTTTATCATACTTGTACACTTGGTGTATTGAGCGGATCGTTGAGATTCATCGATTAGGATTGCCGGCGATAATCGATTCGAGTCTCAGTGTATTTTATTCTTAATCCCCGATATTATTGCGGGTGTGTATATTTAATATAAGTGACTTTGATTTACCAAAGGAATTAACCGATTTAATTATTGGGTTAATTACCGGTTAAGTTGGGTCACTATATTTCATATATGGCATGCCGTGAATGATTGACCGGAAAGTGTATCCCGGAAGGGTTGATAATATCCCCGAGATGAGTTCATAAGGAATTATTATGTAAACCCTGCAGGTGGACTTGTTCCGCATAATAATTAAGGTTGAATGGTACTAGTCTCGGATATAAGAGATGAATAAATTAATTAGCAATAAATTAATTTTATTCATGGATATTTCTATCTTAAATACACGGAATAAATAATACTACCGGAGAAATATTATTTGATATAATATGGTTTAATATTGGGAGTGCAATTAATTTATATAGTGGAAAATAAATTAATTAATATTGATAAGGATTAATGGACTTGGGCAGTGGGCTCAATTTAATCATCAATATTGGAAGCCCAATATTCCACCTCCTTTAGATCCCCTACGTAGCCTATAAAAGCACTACATGGTCTTCTCTATTCTCATAACTTGAAGATCACAATTCTAGAGAGAGAAAGTAGAGAGGAGGATCCATGGAGTTCGGTAGATCGTCGCCCACACGACGTCCGGGCTAGTGCAAGGAATACGTGGGAAGATCTCAAGGTCATCATAAGATCTCGTTTCTCCGCACAACGAATCGAAAGGTGAATTAAATTTCCGCAATTTAATTCTAGTTTATTGATCAATTATCGAAAAACAAGATCCGAAGGATCGAACCCGGATTAGACGAGGGACCACGCGGTGGTGGCGAAGCCACCGGACCGCGTGGACCGCACGCCTAGGGTTCGGCGCGCGAAGGAGAACCCTCGGCCTCGGCCGAGGGGGCGATCGCTGGGAGCGATCGCCGGCGGTGACGGGCTGGTGCCGTCACCTCCCCACCGCGACGGTGGGGGCTCCTCGACGGCGGGCAGCAGGTCGCCGGACCTGCTGCTGGGGGCTGCCGGATGCAGCCCCATCGAACGCGATGTTCGATCGCGTGAACCCGGCTCGCGGGGGTTCGGGTGGGGGCGGATTGCGCGCCTTCGGGCGCGTGGTCTCCAAAGCCCGGACTTCGGCGGATGAGTCGACGTTCATGTGATCTCCGGCGAAGGGTTTGATCAGGTTATTGGTTTCCGCAAATTTAAATAACCCGGGATATCGAATTCCAACAGAAGCCGCGACCCACGAGCCGCCGTGTAGCGGCTGAACCTCCTGGCTTGGCAGAGGTCAACATCCGGCGACCACCACCACTGGTGGTTGATGCCGTCGACCCCTAGCCGCCTTACAGCCCGGTCCCGCTACAAGCCCTCGTCCGAACGATCCGGTTCGATTACCGAAAACCCTTTCGATTTTAATATTTAATTTTTCCTTCGATTTTTAATTTAATAAAAATTCACAAAATTCATACGAGAGAGAATACAAAGACGTAGAACAATATAGCACAATAATTTAACAAATTAAATTAATCTATGGCCATATATATCGATAATCGATTATCGAAACAATTAACGAAAAACGTAACCGTACGCTCTGATACCAATTGTTGGAATTCGATATCCCGGGTAATTTAAATTTGCGGAAACCAATAACCCGAACGAACCCTTCGCCGGAGATCACACGAACACCGACTCATCCGCCGGAGTCCGGCCTTTGGAGACCACGCACCCGAAGGCACGCGGCCCGCCCCCAGCCCAACCCCCGCGAGTACGGGGTTCACGCGATCGATGATCGCGTGCGATCATCATGATCGATGGGGCTGCCCAGCAGCCCCCGCGGCGAGTCCGGTGACTCGCCGCCGCATAGGAGGTCGGCCCGCCTCCAGCTGGGCCGTCGCGGGTCCCAGCCCGCTGCCGGCGATCGATCCTTGGATCGATCGCACCCCCGGCGTCCAGCCGGGGTTCGCTCCATGCGCGCACGCCGAAACCCTAGGCGGCGATCGCCGTGGTCCGGCGATCCTAGATC
This sequence comes from Euphrasia confusa, assembly GCA_954870475.1. Taxonomy (NCBI): domain Eukaryota; kingdom Viridiplantae; phylum Streptophyta; class Magnoliopsida; order Lamiales; family Orobanchaceae; genus Euphrasia; species Euphrasia confusa. The sequence goes on from OX940966.1 coordinate 22,284,121, forward strand.
GCCACCACGCGTTCGTCGTCTAATCCGGGGTTCGAACTTTTGGATCTTTGTTCTTCGATAATTGATTCAATAAAACAAGAATTAAATAGCAATTATTTAATTCACCTTTCGATTCGTTGTGCGGAGAAACGAGATCTTATGATGACCTTGAGATCTTCCCACGTATTCCTTGCACTAGCCCGGACGTCGTGTGGGCGACGATCTACCGAACTCCATGGATCTCCCTCTCTACTTTCTCTCTCTAGAATTGTGATCTTCAAGTTATGAAAATAGAGAAGACCATGTAGTGCTTTTATAGGCTACGTAGGGGATCTTAAGGAGGTGGAATATTGGGTTTCCAATATTGAAGATTAAATTGAGCCCAATGCTCAAGTCCATTAATCCTTATCAATATTAATTAATTCTATTTTCCACTATATAAAATTAATTGCACTCCCAATATTAAACCATATTATATCAAATAATATTTCTCCGGTAGTATTATTTATTCCGTGTATTTAAGATATAAATATCCATGAATAAAATTAATTTATTGCTAATTAATTTATTCATCTCTTATATCCGAGACTAGTACCATTCAACCTTAATTATTATGCGGAATAAATCCACCTGCAGGGTTTACATAATAATTCCTTATGAACTCATCTCGGGGATATTATCAACCCTTACGGGATACACTTTCCCGTCAAGTATTCACGGCATGCCATATATAAAATATAGTGACCCAACTTAACCGGTAATTAACCCAATAATTAAATCGGTTAATTCCTTTGGTAAATCAAAGTCACTTATATTAAATATACACACCCGCAATAGTTTCGGGGATTAAGAATAAAATACACTGAGACTCGAATCGATTATCGCCGGCAATCCTAATCGATGAATCTCAACGATCCGCTCAATACACCAAGTGTACAAGTGTGATAAAATAATCAAGACAGATTATTTTCTCTCTCACACAACGACTATACCGATGGATTGGTCCGTGTCCATCTAGGTCGTGAGCAACTGTTCGATTAAATACGAGTAACCGATAGTATGATCTTCCGTGTGACGTCGCACACCATACTAACTACAACGTATAGAATCCAGGACTATAATTTGCATATATTTAATTATAAATAATTAAACGCAAATAATTGTTTATTTAATTAAATAGATTAGTGGCAATGGATCATGAGTTTCCGTTGCTTAAATCTAGACATTAAGTACACAACTCCAACAAAGGCAGAATGGATTACTATGATCCATATGCCCATACCATCATACCAGAACGGAGATATCATGAAAATTTTGGGTATGGCAATACAACTATCAAGAGGGAAGCCAAGAGCGTGATCAACAATACTTTGAACCCCAACAATATGATGAAAATCGAGAAACGTCTCTATCCGAGCTTGTGAGCCGTGTAAAGATCGAGAACATAAAAGCTCAACAAGAGAACATAAAAGCTCAACAAGAGACCGAAAAGTTCAAGAAGGAGATGGCGGAAGGATTTCAGAATCTTAATGCCCAAATATCACAGCTTGCCCAAACTGTGGCAAGATTGGAAGAGAAAATAGAGGAGCAGTCTGCCCAAGAGGAGGAATCTGCCCAAGAGGCGCAACAAAGTACCGTCCAAATGAAGAGTGAAGACATACTTCCAGGGAAGGGAAAGAGACCAAACCGAGACATGGTAGAATTTGAAGCCATGAAGAGACTTTTCAATCGTGAAGACAAGTCTGCCCAAATCAATGAGTCAAAGCCCAAACCACAGACTATAGTGATCAAACCTCCATTTCTAGGAAAGTTAGCAAAGGTCAGTAAATCAGAAAACACATATTTGGGTATACCTGATAGTCTGGGCAGAGAAGCAGGTCTAAACGTAGCAAACGGTTTGGGCAAAGTGGCGAATGTTGAACAGTTTGCCAAAGATAACGAAATGGAAGAGAGAATGGAGGCGGTACTACATATTGGAATCCTAGATCTATCTAATACTTTCATCCCCATGAGCCCAACTAATAAATTTGTCCCAGAGGAGAGATTGGTGTCGCCCTTTGAGCAAGCACCCGAGCAAGAATTGAGGAAGTTGCACAAACTTATCAAATATCTCTACCTAGGACAAGTGAATAAAATCTACGAGATCAGCAGTGATGAGTCAAACGAAAGTTCAGAAAGGAAATCCCATGAGTCGTTTGCCCAACATCCAGAAGACAAGAGGAAGATGCCCCCCACCAACATGCGAATACCATTTGGTTTGGGCAAAGCTCCTGATACTTTACAAGGATGGATGATGAGAAACTCTTCAGATTTACTTAAGTGTCTGAAGACCTCTTATGGGCACAACGAGGAGAAGCTTAAACCTCGCTCCATGAAGAATGGTGAGCATACATCACGTCATGCCCATGACGATAACTAAGGCGCTGACCAGGAGGCAACCTGGTATCTTTTTGTATAATAATTTAGTTTTATTTTATTTTGAATAAATCGAATGGAGGACTTTGACTTGTTTGATCCCAGAATGGGAAAGGGTTTCTTTGTTTTTGAGGTGCAGGTCAAGGAGGGTGAAAGGGTAGCAGTGGGGACACACAGGCTACTTGGTCAAACTGCAGATTATGCTAGAAGAAGGATGAGCTCCCTGAAGTTGCAAGGATGACCCCAGGAACGAAGTCAAGGTCTGGGCAAACGTGTTCACGCTACTGATTCTGGGCAAACTCCTAAGGAGACAAGGCAACATGTAAAAAGGCTTCGAGGAGCTGCTAAACACACTAATGGCCCACTTTGCCCGTGCCTAATTCAGGTTCTACCTTGCATTTACCTCCTCCTTATTTGCCCTCCCAATTGTTTTCTTAATTGTTTTCTTTTTTTTAAGTCGGTTTTCCTTTGAGTCAAGGGTTGATCTTTTCATTGAAACACTTTGCCCAAGGCAAAGTGTGTGAGGGGGAAGGTGCGCCGACGTTTTTAGAGTCACAGTCTGGTCGTGGGTAGCCCCTACCAATCTTATTACTTTTGCACACTTTGCTTAGGCAAAGTGTGTGAGGGGGGAAAGGGAAAGGGCAAACCCCTGTTTCTAATCGAGTCAGCATGATTATGTGATTACTTTGGGCAAACTTATATGTACATCAACTCAAAATTTGTAGTTAAGATGCATGAAATAGGGACGATGGAACTGATCTAGGCAAACTGTGAGATTTGAGCCAAACATTGATATATGATTTCTTTCTTGAGAGTCTGTTGTGATTTCTTACAATGCTTGTCTTTGACTATTTTCTGTAATGAGTAGTTTGATTGAGTGTGGTTATTAGATGATTAGGGCATTTTCTTTCTTTTGTGTGCCTGAATAAATAACACAGTCCCTTGTTAGCCCCTTTGAGCCTGAACTGATATTCTTTGTGAACCCATCTGGTATTATGCCCACATTACATAGGCAGCCAGAGAGATAAGAGGGAGTTATGGCATAGTGTTTTAAAAAAAAATTAAAAAAAAAAGAAAGAAAAAACAAATCAGAAAAAGAAAAAAAAAGAATAATAATAAAGTTGTTGTGATAAGGCCCGTAAGAAGGGGCAAAGTGGCAGAGAAAAGGCTAACATCAAAAATCCCTCTGCCCAAATAGAACCTACTCCTCCAAATCTACCCATATGAGCCCTACACTACAACCCAATAAAAGTCCTTCTGATAATCCCCCTGCTTAGTTAAAACAAACTCAAATTAGCAATATGGCAAATTTAGGCAAAGTGGAGTCACAGCAGAAAATGAGTGTCATTGAGCCCATACACTAAAAAGAGAGAAACACTGTGAGGGAGTGACCTCAAAGACCTTGAACATAATCTTGACTTGTTTTTATCTTATCTTGAATTTTGATTTGTATGTATGTACTATGCCCTGTACTGATCATGCTAAAGTCCTTTGTGTTGTTTCCCCCTCCTTCCTTTATTTCTTTTTTCACTTTGGTCTTGAGTCAGGTAAATCAGGCCCCACGCTTGGGGACAAGCGTGTTTCAAGTGTGTGCGGTTCTGATGAGCCATTTTATTTGCTCATCTTAGAGCACTTTTTATTCTTTTATTGAGTCTGTTTGAGTCTTTAGTGTGTCTGGGAGGGCACAATGGAGTGTTTGGGCAAAGTATGCAGGGTTGCAGGTAGTAGGTGGTGCATTGTGCGAAAGAGGCCAGAAAGTTGCCCACTTTGGGCAAACACGGGGATCCAAGGCAAAGTGACTTGAGCAGTTTGACCCAAGGAGGCAAAGTCGACACTATGGGCAAAGTGACTGGAGCAGTTTTATCAAAGGAGGCAAAGTCGACACTATGGGCAAAGTCACCACTATGGGCAAAGTCAAGACTTTGGGTGAAGACACAGTTTGGTCAAACGGCGAGTATCGGGCATACAAGAGCAACAAAGTCCGAAAATTTGGGGATTCTGCCTTATCCCCCATCTCTATCCGGTCAGCTGATAAGGAAAGAATCCCTAAAGACCAGGAATTTCTTTGACCACCAGGAGTCCCAGCAAGAACAAACTCTGGACGGACTACGCCCAGACGGCCCAAGCCCACCAGGCCAATCAGCCCATTAATACAAATCTGATGCCCTAGAGACCGCACATATATAATCCCTGATCAGCAAAAGACACAAAACCAAGCACACCATATATAGGAGAGAGAGTGACGTAATCAACACCCAAAAATTCAGAAAAACGCCATTGATGGGCTGAAGAAGAAGGAGTCGAGTTCTCGCCGGTTATGGGCCTTCGGGCATAGCAGGGCGAATTCGTTTAAATTTCATGTTTTTATTTTCGTCAAATAATTTCTTTATGTTCTAGACATTCAGTACTTTAATTTAAGATTTAATTCCAGCATGTTTTGTTTTGTTTTTATTTTATTTATTTTTTATTTGATTATGCATAGCTAGTAATCTGCGTCTGGGCAAAGGCAGATCGAGGGGGATTTTGGGCTAAGTGAGACCGAGAGGCTGATGGGGCTAGAGTAGCCAGTTGGGGGTTTGTTCCCGATGTTGGAAATCGACTACTCGGGATGCGTTCGTTCGATCACTCGAACATCCGAACGATCCCAGTCGACCTCCAGGTCCGTTACTCCGTTCACGTGCCAGCCCGTGTCCCGATTTACGCCCAGCCATTGCCCCGAAGGACAACCGCGCGAACCAGAGCTGGCTGCCCGAAAAACAGCGAAACGGCGACCGCCGTTTGCCCTCCGGCGACCGTCGTTTGTCCGCGAACAGCAGCGCGACCTGCTGTTCCGAGCGCGTTTCCGGGTCGATTTTCCTCTTCCGACTACCGATCCGGAGGTCCTTGATGCTGGGATTCGATGTCCCGGGCTATCAAAAAAATTGCGGAACCGATAACCCGATCAAAAACCCTCGATCACCGAAGATTGCATCCCCGACTCATCCGCAGGAGTCCGACCTTTGGAGACTACGCGCCCGAAGACACGCAGCCCGCCCCCAGTCGATTTTCTCCCACGAGTCGGATCCACGAACGCGAACCGCCTCACGAGCCGGGGCCCGACCGAACGCCCAGCGAAGCCCGAAGGCTGCGTGCACCTAGCCGAGCCCCCGCGAGGGGCTCGCGATCGTCCTCGACGATCGCTGGGATCGCTCGCGCGATCCCCGGGGCTGCTCGTAGCAGCCCAGCAGCGAGTCGCTGACTCGCTGCTCGCACGGGGTCAGCCCCGTGCGCATCCGCTACGGGAACACCCGTAGCGCGCACGAGGCAGCTGCGGGTTATCCCCGCAGCGACCCGCGATCGAGCTCACGGGCTCGATCGCCCCTCGGCTTCGGCCGAGGGCTTGCTTCCGACGCGCCGCCGTCGAAGGGGCGGCTGGGGTCCGCCACGGCACCAGCCCGTGGCACCCCAGCGATCGACCGAAGTCGATCGCGTGCCCCGGCGTCCAGCCGGGGCTCCCCTTTCGGCGCGCGGTACCGGCGGTCGAACCCTAGGGTTCGGCCGCCCCTCTCGATCCCGACGGGGATCACGAGATCCCCGTATCCCGGTCTCGACGCTTTCCCGGATCGTCTTGTTCATGTATACATCACAATTAAACGACACAATTAATCAAGAAGGGGGTTTCTCGATTATTACCTCGATTCGTTGTACGGAGAAACAAATCTTGTTGATGACCTTGCGACCTTCCCGCGTATTCCTAGCACTTCGTCCGAACGTCGTGTGGGCGACGATCTATCGGATTCCTATGGATATTCCTCACTCTCAAGACTTTATGATTGGCGTAGGTCAATTAATTCTCTCTTGAAAAGTGAAGACCATGTAGTGCTTATATAGGCTACGTAGGGGATCATAAGGAGAATAAATATTGGGCTTCTAATATTGAAAATTAAATTTGGTCCAACCCAAATCTATTAATTCTTATCAATATTAATTTTATTTATTTTCCACTATATAAATAAAATTGCACTCCCAATATTATTCCATATTATATCAAATAATATTTCTCCGATTAGTATTATTTATTCCGTGTATTTAAGATTTAAATATCCATGAATAAATTTATTTATTGCTCAATAAATAATATTCATATCTTATATCCGAGACTAGTACCGTTCAACCTTTATTATTGTGCGGAACGAATCCACTCATGAGGTTTACACAATAATTCCTCATGAACTCATCTCGGGGATATTATCAACCCTTCCGGGATACACTTTCCCGTCAAGTATTCACGGCATGTCGTATATAAAATATAGCGACCCAATTTTAGCGGTAATTAACCCAATAATTAAATCGGTTAATTCCTTTGGAAAATCAAAGTCTCTAATATTAAATATACACACCCGCAATAGTATCGGGGATTGAGAATATAATACTCCGAGATTTAAATTGATTATCCAAGGCAATCCTAATCAATAAATCTCAAGCTGATTCGCCCAATACACCAAGTGTACAAGTGTGATAAAATAATTAAGATAAATTATTTTCTCTCTCACACAACGACTATACCGATGAATTAGTTCGTGTCCATCTGGTGCTGGAAATCGATATCCCGGGCTATTAATATTGCGGAAGATAATAACCCGAACGAAATCCTTCATCGCCGGAGATTGGATCCCCGACTCATCCGCAGGAGTCCGACCTTTGGAGACTACGCGCCCGAAGACACGCAGCCCGCCCCCAGCCGATTTTCTCCCACGAGTCGGATCCACGAACGCGAACCACCGTACGACGGAACCGGGCCCGACGAGAGCTCCACCGCGGACAAGCCGCGGCAAAACCCTAGCCGAGCCCCCGCCGTGAGGGGGCTCGCGATCGCACGCCGCGATCGCCGGGGCTGCCCAGCAGCCCCCGGTGGTGAGTCCGGCGACTCACCACCATCGCCGGAGGAGGGGCGGTCAGCCCCCAGCTGACCTGCCGCGGCTCCAGCCGCGGCTTTCCCCGCGATCGACCTCACGGTCGATCGCATGCCCCGGCTCCAGCCGGGGCTCCTCCGTCGCGCCTGGCCGCCGGTCGAGGTGGCTGGGGGGACCAGCTGCCGTGGCACCAGCCCACGGCGGTCTCCCCGCGATCGACTCAAGGTCGATCGCTTGCCCCGGCGGTCCAGCCGGGGCTTCCTCGTCCGCGCGCCGCGATCGAACCCTAGGGTTCGATCGCCTCCTCGGCTCCAAGCCGAGGGTTCTTCGATCTTCGCCGGGGATCTCGAATCCCCGTCCCCGAAGTTCGTACGTTTATCCGGATCGTGTGTTCATGTATATACTACGATTAATCACACAAAATCATAAAATAGGGTTTATGATTTTTACCTTCGATTCGTTGTGCGGAGAAACGAAATCAAACACCTTTGATGACCTTGCGATCTTCCCACGTATTCCTTGCACCTCGTTCGAACGTCGTGTGGGCGACGATCTATCGAACTCCTATGGATCTTCCTCACTCTCAAGACTTTATGATTGGCGTAGGTCAATTAATTGTGTTATGAAAAGTGAAGACCATGTAGTGCTTATATAGGCTACGTAGGGGATCATAAGGAGAATAAATATTGGGCTTCTAAATATTGAAGATTAAATTGGGTCCAACCCAAATCCATTAATCCTTATCAATATTAAATTTTATTTATTTTCTACTATATAAATAAAATTGCACTCCCAATATTATTCCATATTATATCAAATAATATTTCTCCGGTAGTATTATATATTCCGTGTATTTAAGATTTAAATATCCATGAATAAATTTATTTATTGCTCAATAAATATTATTCATCTCTTATATCCGAGACTAGTACCATTCAACCTTAATTATTATGCGGATTAAATCCACCTGCAGGGTTTACATAATAATTCCTTATGAACTCATCTCGGGGATATTATCAACCCTTACGGGATACACTTTCCCGTCAAGTATTCACGGCATGCCATATATAAAATATAGTGACCCAACTTAACCGGTAATTAACCCAATAATTAAATCGGTTAATTCCTTTGGTAAATCAAAGTCACTTATATTAAATATACACACCCGTAATAATATCGGGGATTAAGAATAAAATACACTGAGACTCAAATCGATTATCGCCGGCAATCCTAATCGATGAATTTCAAGCTGATCCGCCCAATACACCAAGTGTACAAGTGTGATAAAATAATTAAGATAAATTATTTTCTCTCTCACACAACGACTATACCGATGGATTAGTTCGTGTCCATCTAGGTCGTGAGCAACTGTTCGATTAAATACGAGTAACCGATAGTATGATCTTCTGTGTGCCCATGCAACACCATACTAACTACAACGTATAAAATCCAGAACTATATTTTGCATATTTAATTAAATGCAAATAATTGTTTATTAATTAAATAGGTTAAATGCTATGACAGGGAGTTTACCGATACTTAAATCTAGACATTAAGTACATAACTCCAACAATCTCCCACTTGTACTAAGGTCTAGTCATTTCCTCCAAACTCCCGACTCCCATACTCATCACGTGCTTAAGTTATACTTCCCAGAAGTATCATGTGAATGAGCAATCTAGGTTGCCGCTCTGAAGTTATCTTGGTGACTACTGCGTCGTCTCTCTGACGATGATTCGTATCAGGTGGTACTTGCTCTATGTGTTATCATCATCTTTTGAACTTATGACTTCTTCCAGTTTACCATGCACCGCTATGTATATAGCCTTTGGTGAACCAAGAGTCATATCCAAGTTCAGAGGTCATTCCGGAACCTAACCAAAATTTCCGCTGCCTCTGAGGCTGCTATTCGGTTTATGATAGAGTCCGAGAAGCTTCACGCTTATCACTCTTTCTTCCTTAGGTTCCACCTCTTCTAAAAGTGAACACATAGCCTGATATCGACTTACACTGGTCCATTCTCTGATTTTTATCTGAGAAAGCGTAATCTAAGAAGATTTCGTATTGCCAGTAATCCTGTACTTCCAAGTACTTTTACAGCATTCGAATATTTCTTATCCAGATTACTTTGATATCCTCCCACTACGCTAACCGCATAGTTGATATCAGGTTCTTTTTTTATAACACCTCATTTACAAAGCCCTTTACACTCGAAGTGTAAGATTCTGCTTTGTTTATATCTATCTCCTTCATGTGTTCCAGACACATACCTTAGATAGATGCATTATGTTCTCTTAAGGCAATAACCTTTCTCAGAATAGTGCATGTTAAAAACAAACCATAATCGTATAAGATATCTAAAGAGAAGTACAAATGTTCTTATCTAGAGATCGAAAGATTTCTAAGAACATGACCCAACTTCATCTTAATCTTATATTTCGATTTACTTAGACAACCTCTATTTTATGTCTGAAAATGCTTTTACATTGTGGCCAATGATGAAGTGTTATCTACATAAAATCCCGAGAAACACCACCTTGTTTCCATTACGTCTCCAATACACCAATCTTGTCTATGCTTCTTGATGAATCCATACAATGGACTATCTCATCAATTTGCAAGTTCCATGATTCATAGCTTTAATTCAATCCATAAATGAATTTACTAAGCTTGTACTCTAAATGATCTAGCCTCTTAACAATAATCCTTATTGTTCCAAGCAGGCACATTTAGTTTAGTACTGCCCTCCATGCAGAATTAGGGATCGATTTCATGTCTACTAGATCCAGAGTTTGAAACTCCTCCAGTCTTATGAACATCTCTGATTGCTTAACAACCTCCCACTGCAATGGCGTTCCGGTGTATAGCAGTAATAACATTAGGTGCAGTTAGTGGTGTATTACTACTCGGTTAGGCTGGTTCTCAGTCTTCTCTTTCCTCATTATAAAGTACTTTGTCAGTTAGGGCACTGTTGTTCATCTAATAGTCTTCCTCTAAGAACCGGGCGAAGACACCCTTCTGGTTCGTAGTACTATTGAACATACAATTACTCGTTCTTCTAGGATTTTCCACAACTACATTCAATATGTCGTTGTATCCAGAAAATTCATAGAACATAGGTAGTTCCGATCAAACTTGTCCTTTTACTATTAGAATCCCATTTCTTATTCCTGACACACCATGTCTACACATCAGTGTATGGTGCAGTCGTTTGAGACTTAATCTCAACCTTTGATTTATGCTATGTGTTATTTAGATAGGTGATAGCCTCCGCGAACTGGTCGCAGGCTTCCAATGGATATACTTTGAAGGATCCCCATAATGGCTTTGTGTTGAAAACACTCCGCTTTTATGGCACATCAAGTATTCTAATCCACCTTCGAGTATTCTTTAAAGAACGACTCGTACTTCTCTAATTACACATATGTCTGCATATATCATCTTTGATCATTCTTAATACTTGTCCGAATTCCATCCTTTATCCAGAAAAAATGATCTAGTTGTATCACCTTTCAAGATCGATTCTTAGGTCGGGAGGTCCATTCCTCCAACTATAATTGATCAAATCAATTTCGACCTTTTTGAATCCCTTTTGAATAGATACTACCAAGTTCAAGAATTCACAAGTATAATGATCGATAAAGAAATACATCCAATAAGTAAAATAAGTTATAACGGTTTGTTGCAATGTGGTAGACTAAGGATTTATCATTCATATATTGCTATCTAATGTACCATAATAGATATCGCCATTATTCCTTGTCTAAATCATCAAGTGATTAAAGAAATAAAATATCCATTAATAATAGAAATCCAGAACGAAAGTTCTTTCTAAAATATAAAAGGTACAAAGCAATTAACTTGAAATGAAATCCTAAACAGATAGATAAATGTCTTCCACTGCAACCGCTGCTTCCTCAACAGCTTTGCCCATGTGGACTCGAACTTTTCTTCTCTAAGTCGCTGGGTTTTCTGGAACCCCTGCATTTAGAATGCACATACCGTCAGTGGTTCCATATCTACACACCAGAATTCTGGTAGATAATACCGCTGACTATGTTTTACGACTAAAGAAAAATTCGTACCTTTGAGAGGACAAGATGTAGACCCCCAGTACTCAGACTGCTTCCCTTGGGGATGTTTGCCCGAAGGCTTCTTTATCCCACCCTTTGGTCCAAGTCCCTTAGGACCACCGGACCCCCTTGTCTTCTTCTCCTTTCCCTTGCCTTTAGGTTCGAAACCTTTGGCTTTGGCTATAAGAGCTTGCGATTGCTTCAACTCGTCCAAAAGATCCATCATCTCAAAAACATGATCAAGTGTTTCATCGAAGTAACAGATCTTTACGAGTATCCTCATCGCCTCTTTTCTAGCCTTCTCATCATGTCCAAACAGCAACTTGAGTTTGAGCATGACATCATGATTAGCGGCTAATGCACGAGCACTACCCCACTTTTCAAAGTCAAAAATCTCCTCCTCAGTTGAGTTAATGGTGAGTCCAGGAGGACAAGTTTCACTGAGTACGTCTTTGTACTCTTTTGCAGTCTGAGCAATGTCTAACTCTTCTTTCCATTCAATGCAGTATGGAACCAGTGCGTTAATTTCCTCAAGTATCAACAAAAGTGGATTCATAGCAATTCTCTAAACCTATGAGCACATTTAAACAAACAATTAATTTAATATCCGACGTTATCTCCCTGGAATAACATCATTAAATTACTAATCACATCTAAAATCCCATCAGGTAAGGCAAGCCACGTGGTGTGGACGTTTACCCACCCAAATGATTTAGCAATTAGATTTTCTTTGGTCATACATCGCTTATAGCGGAACCTCGTGGGGAGGAATACTATAAGGCGTATCTAAGTGTAAACCATTACTCAGTACCAAAGTAAATTACTTGGAATCGCTACATCACCGCAAGCCACGTGGTGTGGACGTTTACGATAACTTCACAACTCTTCATAATTACTTACAACTGTCTACATCAATTAATCCAAAGTCCGTCAGCACAGCAAGCCACGTGGTGTGGACGTTTACTACACTAAGAGACTTTTATAATTGACTCCCAATTACTTGATCCATTTAATCTCGTAAATCAAGACGTGGAGAATCATAAGTGAAACTCGAAGTTTCTAACCAGTGATTCGCCATGCGAACGACCCTATCTCTCATAAATGAGGGAGCCGAGCAGACAAGCGACCCATCTATCAAAGAATGGCACGGAAGTCTCTAATTTGTGTCCTCTACATGACCAAGTGGCTCTGGCTCCATTCCACTCCCCGGGGTGAGAATGAGTCGACTTGAAGTCAGTTTCAGAAAGACAAATTAGGCATTGTTTGATAAATTTGATCAATGTTTCTTGTAAAAGGAATTACAAGAATTCTCCTCCAATGACTCGTCTATACGAACATCGAAAGTCCATAAGAGTCACCAAGAGAACAGCAATGGAGACCATGGGAATGTTTCCATCCCCTCTCCCACTTAGCTTTTTATAATAATAGGGATACGCTATCTAGTGCATAAAAATAAACACATATAGCATGCATACAAGCAATAAAGCACATAGTATCACATAGTCAAAATAATGCTAGAAAATTATTTTCCGACTATCATGGCTTTATTCCATCTCCGTACGCATCTTCTAGTCTTCAGTCTTCGTTCTTGAATGCTCCATGTGACGAGAATATTAATCTCTAATATTTAAATCTATTTATTTTCAATTAATCCAAAAGTTACTTAATTCGAAAATTAAGTCAATCGAATATATCAAAAATAAAATTAAATATTATTAATATTTTTATTTATTTATTTTCCTATCTAGTTCTATTAAAACTCTAGAATAATCTATCCAAATAAAATTTGGAATACTCTAGAAGTTATCTATAATAGAACAAGGAAAAATAAATTAGGACTTACTACTTTCCAAATTTATTTTTATTCCTAATCCATGAATATTCCCATGAGTAGGAATAATCAAATAGGAAAAATAAATTTAGTACTAAATTAATTAAATTTCTAATCTATGAATATTTCCATGAAGGAAATAAATCAATAGAAAATAAAATTAATTTAAATTAATTCTTTCCCTAAACCATGAGAGTTTCCAAGAAAGGAAAATACTCAAATAGGAAAAATCCGAATTAATTGGGAAAGTGGATCTTGGTAGGAATAACATGAGATTGGGAGATCCCACGTTATCCCCACCGTCGACCTCCACCGCCCGGGACCACCACCACCGCCGCCCCCAGCCCATGCGCCACCACCATCGGTGGCCGGCGTGGCTAGAAGCCCTAGCGGGCAGCCCCCGGGATGGGGTCGATCGATCCTCATGGGGATCGATCATGGGGATGATCGACCCCCCCGGTTTTTTGTCCTCTTCGTCTTCGTCACACGTCTTCGTCTTCCGGCGATCGTCTCATCATCGAACCAACGTAATTAAAATTACAAAATTTAAATTACAATTATCCGGTATCGATTCTATACATGAAATCGACCCTATACATTTTCCGGAAAAATAAAGAACGTAATAATAAAACCTAAATTCGGTCAACCCCCGAATTTTTACTATTACAAACATTCATCCACACAAAACGAATCTCGACATGTCCGAGAGTTTAATAATCATGATAATTAATTAATAAACAAAAAAAATTAATTAAATCCAACCATGATAGCCGGAGATCCTGCAAGGTAGAACAATAATCGAGCATATACATGAACACGAAACCAAACGCTCTAATACCATTTGCTGGAAATCGATATCCCGGGCTATTAATATTGCGGAAGATAATAACCCGAACGAAATCCTTCATCGCCGGAGATTGGATCCCCGACTCATCCGCAGGAGTCCGACCTTTGGAGACTACGCGCCCGAAGACACGCAGCCCGCCCCCAGCCGATTTTCTCCCACGAGTCGGATCCACGAACGCGAACCACCGTACGACGGAACCGGGCCCGACGAGAGCTCCACCGCGGACAAGCCGCGGCAAAACCCTAGCCGAGCCCCCGCCGCGAGGGGGCTCGCGATCGCACGCCGCGATCGCCGGGGCTGCCCAGCAGCCCCCGGTGGTGAGTCCGGCGACTCACCACCATCGCCGGAGGAGGGGCGGTCAGCCCCCAGCCGCGGCTTTCCCCGCGATCGACCTCACGGTCGATCGCATGCCCCGGCTCCAGCCGGGGCTCCTCCGTCGCGCCTGGCCGCCGGTCGAGGTGGCTGGGGGGACCAGCTGCCGTGGCACCAGCCCACGGCGGTCTCCCCGCGATCGACTCAAGGTCGATCGCTTGCCCCGGCGGTCCAGCCGGGCCTTCCTCGTCCGTGCGCCGCGATCGAACCCTAGGGTTCGATCGCCTCCTCGGCTCCAAGCCGAGGGTTCTTCGATCTTCGCCGGGGATCTCGAATCCCCGTCCCCGAAGTTCGTACGTTTATCCGGATCGTGTGTTCATGTATATACTACGATTAATCACACAAAATCATAAAATAGGGTTTATGATTTTTACCTTCGATTCGTTGTGCGGAGAAACGAAATCAAACACCTTTGATGACCTTGCGATCTTCCCACGTATTCCTTGCACCTCGTTCGAACGTCGTGTGGGCGACGATCTATCGAACTCCTATGGATCTTCCTCACTCTCAAGACTTTATGATTGGCGTAGGTCAATTAATTGTGTTATGAAAAGTGAAGACCATGTAGTGCTTATATAGGCTACGTAGGGGATCATAAGGAGAATAAATATTGGGCTTCTAAATATTGAAGATTAAATTGGGTCCAACCCAAATCCATTAATCCTTATCAATATTAAATTTTATTTATTTTCCACTATATAAATAAAATTGCACTCCCAATATTATTCCATATTATATCAAATAATATTTCTCCGGTAGTATTATATATTCCGTGTATTTAAGATTTAAATATCCATGAATAAATTTATTTATTGCTCAATAAATATTATTCATCTCTTATATCCGAGACTAGTACCATTCAACCTTAATTATTATGCGGATTAAATCCACCTGCAGGGTTTACATAATAATTCCTTATGAACTCATCTCGGGGATATTATCAACCCTTACGGGATACACTTTCCCGTCAAGTATTCACGGCATGCCATATATAAAATATAGTGACCCAACTTAACCGGTAATTAACCCAATAATTTAATCGGTTAATTCCTTTGGTAAATCAAAGTCACTTATATTAAATATACACACCCGTAATAATATCGGGGATTAAGAATAAAATACACTGAGACTCAAATCGATTATCGCCGGCAATCCTAATCGATGAATTTCAAGCTGATCCGCCCAATACACCAAGTGTACAAGTGTGATAAAATAATTAAGATAAATTATTTTCTCTCTCACACAACGACTATACCGATGGATTAGTTCGTGTCCATCTAGGTCGTGAGCAACTGTTCGATTAAATACGAGTAACCGATAGTATGATCTTCTGTGTGCCCATGCAACACCATACTAACTACAACGTATAAAATCCAGAACTATATTTTGCATATTTAATTAAATGCAAATAATTGTTTATTAATTAAATAGGTTAAATGCTATGACAGGGAGTTTACCGATACTTAAATCTAGACATTAAGTACATAACTCCAACATCTAGGTCGTGAGCAACTGTTCGATTAAATACGAGTAACCGATAGTATGATCTTCTGTGCGCCCATGCAGCACCATACTAACTACAACGTATAAAATCCAGAACTATGATTTGCATATATTTAATTATAAATAATTAAATGCAAATAATTGTTTATTAATTAAATAGATTAAATGCTATGATCGGGAGTTTACCGTTACTTAAATCTAGACATTAAGTACACAACTCCAACAATCTCCCACTTGTACTAAGGTCTAGTCATTTCCTCCAAACTCCCGGTTCCCATACTCATCACGTGCTTAAGGTGTACTTCCGAGTACTATGTGAGTGAGCACTCTAGGTTGCCGCTCTGAAGTTATCTTGGTGACTACTACGTCGTCTCCCTCGACGATGATTCGTATCAGGTGGTACTTGCTCTATGTGTTATCATCACTTTTCGAACTTATGACTTCTTCCAGTTCTCCACGCACCGCTATGTACATAGCCTTTGGTGAACCAAGAATCATATCCAAGTTCAGAGGTCATTCCGGAACCTAACCAAAACTTCCGCTGCCTCTGAGGCTGCTATTCGGTTTATGATAGAGTCCGAGAAGCTTCATGCTTATCACTCTTTCATCCTTAGGTTCCACCTCTTCTAAAAGTGAACACATAGCCTGATATCGACTTACACTGGTCCTTCTCTGATTTGAGATCTGAGAACATGTAATCAAAGAAGATTTCGTCTTGCTTAATGTCCAGTACTTTCGCAAGTACTATTAAAACATCTGAACATCTCTTGTCTAGATTACTTTGATATCCTTCCACTACGCAAACCGCATAGTTGATATCAGGTTCTGGTTTTTCAACATTGCATCTACAAAGCTCTCTACACAAGAAGTGTAGGTAACTGCTTTGTCCATATCTATCTCCTTCATGTGTTCGAAACACATGCCTTTAGATAGATGTATTCTGTTCCCGAAAGGCAATAACCTTTCTCAGAATTGTGCATGTTTAAAACAAACCATAATCGTATAAGATATCTTAAGAGAAGTACAAATGTCCTTATCTAGAGATCGAAAGATTTCTAAGAACATGATCCAACTTCATCTTAATCTTATACCTCGATTCATTTAGACAACCTCTATTTTATGTCTGACAACATTTTACATTGTCGCCAATGATAAAGTGTTATCTACACAAAATTCCGAGAAACACCACCTTTGTTTCCATTACGTCTCTAACACACCTTTCTCGCAAATCTATGCAGACCTAGGGATCGATTTCATGTATACTGGATCCAGAGTTCAAAACTCCTCCAGTCTTATGAACATCTCTGGTTGCTTAACAACCTCCCACTGCAATGGCGTTCCGGTGTATAACAGTAACAACATTAGGTGCAGTTAGTGGTGTACTACTACTCGGTCAGGCTGGTTCTCAGTCTTTCCCTTTCCTCATTTTAAAGTACTTTGTCAATTAGGGCATTGTAGTTCATCTAATAGTTTTTCCTCTATGAACCGGGCGAGAACACCCTTCTGGTTCGTAGTACTATTGAACATACAATTACTTGTTCTTCTAGGATATTCTACAACCACATAGAATGTGCCGTTGTGTCCAGAAATATCCATAGAACATAGGTAGTTCCGAACAAACTTGTTCTTTTACCATTAGAATCCCATTTCTCATTCTGACACACCATGTCTACACATCAGTGCATGCGCTTGAGACTTAATCTCAATCTTTGATTTATGCTATGTGTTATTTAGATAGGTGATAGCCTCCGCGATCAGGTCGCAGGCTACAAATGGATATACTTTGAAGGATCCCCATAATGGCTTTGTGTTGAAAAACACTCCGCCTTCATGGCACAGCAAGTAGTCCAATCCATCTTCGAGTATTCTTGAAAGAACGACTCGTACCTTATCTAATCTCACATACCGCATTAACCATAAATCATTTCCTATACTTGTCTGAATTCCATCCTTTATCAGAAAGGTTAACTTAGTTGTATCATCTTTCAAGATTGATTCTTAGGTCGGGAGGTCCATTCCTCCAACTATAATTGATCAAATCAATTTCGACCTTTTGAATCCCTTTTTGAATAGATACTACCAAGTTCAAGAATTCACAAGTATAATGATTGATAAGAGAAATATATCTAATAAGTAAAACAAGTTATATATAACGGTTTGTTGCATCGTGGTAGACTAAGGATTCATCATTCATGTATTGCTATCTAATGTACCAGAATAGATATGACTATTATTTCTTATCCAAACCATCAAATGATTAAATAAATAAAATATCCATTAATAATAAAGAAAACCAGAACAAAAGTTCTTTTTCAAAATAAGGGGTACATAAAGCAATAACTGAAATGAAAACTTAAAACAGATAAATGTCTTCCACTGCAACCGCTGCTACCCCAACAGCTTTGCCCATGTAGACTCGAACTCTTCTTCTCTAAGTCGCCGGGTTTTCTGGAACCCCTGCATTTAATGCACATACCGTCAGTGGTTCCATATCTACACACCAGAATTCTGGTAGATAATACCGCTGACTATGTTTTTTCGACTAAAGAAAAATCCGTACCTTTGAGAGGACATTCAGACTTCCAGTGTCCAGACTTGTTGCATCGGAAGCACTTGCCCATTGGCTTACTAGCCCCCACTCGTGGTCCACTCCTCTTGGCACCACTGGGTTTCATGGCTTGCTTCCTTTTCTTGCCCCTACCTCCACCAGGCTTAAAGCCTTTGGACTTGGTAGCTACAAGCGCTTGAGACTTGCCCTTCTTGTAGATCCCCTCTGCCGCCTTTAGTTCAGTCAGGAGTTGCGCAAGAGTATAAGATAGTTTACCCATATTATAGCTCATACGAAACTGCTCAAAACTAGGGGCCAGAGACTGGAGTATGATGTCGACTTGCGTCTCAGCATCAATAGAAGCTCCTAGGACCTCAAGTTCATTCAACAAACTCATCATCTTAAGAACGTGCTCCCCTACGGGCGTTCCTTCAGATTGAGTAGTCGACATGAGGACTCTCATGGCTTCTTGCCTTGCCGCACGATCTTGCTCCCCAAACATCTCCTTGAGGTTAAACATCATATCATAGGCAGTGTCCATCGACTCATGTTGGGTTTGGAGTACATTTGACATGGAAGCCAAAATATAACACCTAGCCATTTCATCAGCCTTTTTCCACTTCCGATATGTCAGTTTTTCCTCATCAGTTGAGGCAGCCGTGGGCTCAGCAGGGCACACTTCATGGAGTACAAACTTGTACTCCTCTGAAGTTAGGACAATGTCTAAATTTCTCTTCCAATCAATATAGTTGGGGCCAGTGAGCTTATGCTCCTTGAGTATCATAGAAAGTGGGTTCATAGCTATTCTCTAAACCTATAAGCACATTTAAACAAACAATTAATTTAATATCCGATATTATCTCCCTCAAATAATATCATTAAATTACTAATCACATCTAAAATCCCATCAGGTAAGGCAAGCCACGTGGTGTGGACGTTTACCCACCCAAATAATTTAGCAATTAGATTTTCTTTGGTCATACATCACTTATAGCGTAACCTCGTGGGGACGAATACTACAAGGCGTATCTAAGTGTAAACCATTACTCAGCACCAAAGTGAATCGTTTGGAATTGCTACATTACCGCAAGCCACGTGGTGTGGACGTTTACGACAACTTCACAACTCTTCACAATTCCTTACAACTGTCTACATCAATTAATCCAAAATCCGTCAGTGTAGCAAGCCACGTGGTGTGGACATTTACTACACTAAGAGACTTTTATAATTGACTCCCAATTACCAGATCCATTCGATTTTCATAAATCAAGACGCGGAGAATCATAAGTGAAACTCGAAGTTTCTAACCAGTGATTCACCATGCGAGCGACCCTATCTCTCATAAATGAGGGAGCCGAGCAGACAAACGACCCACCTATCAAAGAATGGCACGAAGGTCTCTAATTTGTGTCATCCACATGACCAAGTGGCTCTGGCTCCATTCCACTCCCCGGGGTGAGAATGAGTCGACTTGAAGTCAGTTTCAGAAAGACAAATTAGGCATTGTTTGATAAACTTGATCAATGTTTCTTGTAAGAGGAATTACAAGAATTCTCCTCCAATGACACATCTATACGAACTTCAAAAGTCCATAAGAGTCACCAAAAGTCCATAAGAGTCACCAAGAGAACTTCGTCACTTTTTCGTCTTCCGGCGATCGTCTCAACATCGAACCAACGTAAATAAATTACAATAATTTAAATTACATTAACCGGTATCGATTCTATACATGAAATCGACCCTATACATTTTCCGGAAAATAAGGAACGTAATAATAAATCCTAAATTCGGTGAACCCCCGAATTTTTACTATTACAAACATTCAACCACACAAAACGAATCTCGACATGTCCGAGAGTTTAATAATCATGATAATTAATTAAGCAATAATTAAATCAACCATGATAGCCGGAAATCCTGCAAGGTAGAACAATAATCGAATATATACATGAACACGAAACCAAACGCTCTGATACCATTTGCTGGGATTCGATGTCCCGGGCTATCAAAAAAAATTGCGGAACCGATAACCCGATCAAAAACCCTCGATCACCGAAGATTGCATCCCCGACTCATCCGCAGGAGTCCGACCTTTGGAGACTACGCGCCCGAAGACACGCAGCCCGCCCCCAGCCGATTTTCTCCCACGAGTCGGATCCACGAACGCGAACCGCCTCACGAGCCGGGGCCCGACCGAACGCCCAGCGAAGCCCGAAGGCTGCGTGCACCCAGCCGAGCCCCCGCGAGGGGCTCGCGATCGTCCTCGACGATCGCTGGGATCGCTCGCGCGATCCCCGGGGCTGCTCGTAGCAGCCCCGCAGCGAGTCGCTGACTCGCTGCTCGCACGGGGTCAGCCCCGTGCGCATCCGCTACGGGAACACCCGTAGCGCGCACGAGGCAGCTGCGGGTTATCCCCGCAGCGACCCGCGATCGAGCTCACGGGCTCGATCGCCCCTCGGCTTCGGCCGAGGGCTTGCTTCCGACGCGCCGCCGTCGAAGGGGCGGCTGGGGTCCGCCACGGCACCAGCCCGTGGCACCCCAGCGATCGACCGAAGTCGATCGCGTGCCCCGGCGTCCAGCCGGGGCTCCCCTTTCGGCGCGCGGTACCGGCGGTCGAACCCTAGGGTTCGGCCGCCCCTCTCGATCCCGACGGGGATCACGAGATCCCCGTATCCCGGTCTCGACGCTTTCCCGGATCGTCTTGTTCATGTATACATCACAATTAAACGACACAATTAATCAAGAAGGGCGTTTCTCGATTATTACCTCGATTCGTTGTACGGAGAAACGAATCTTGTTGATGACCTTGCGACCTTCCCGCGTATTCCTAGCACTTCGTCCGAACGTCGTGTGGGCGACGATCTATCGGATTCCTATGGATCTTCCTCACTCTCAAGACTTTATGATTGGCGTAGGTCAATTAATTCTCTCTTGAAAAGTGAAGACCATGTAGTGCTTATATAGGCTACGTAGGGGATCATAAGGAGAATAAATATTGGGCTTCTAATATTGAAAATTAAATTGGGTCCAACCCAAATCTATTAATTCTTATCAATATTAATTTTATTTATTTTCCACTATATAAATAAAATTGCACTCCCAATATTATTCCATATTATATCAAATAATATTTCTCCGATTAGTATTATTTATTCCGTGTATTTAAGATTTAAATATCCATGAATAAATTTATTTATTGCTCAATAAATAATATTCATATCTTATATCCGAGACTAGTACCGTTCAACCTTTATTATTGTGCGGAACGAATCCACTCATGAGGTTTACACAATAATTCCTCATGAACTCATCTCGGGGATATTATCAACCCTTCCGGGATACACTTTCCCGTCAAGTATTCACGGCATGTCGTATATAAAATATAGCGACCCAACTTTACCGATAATTAACCCAATAATTAAATCGGTTAATTCCTTTGGAAAATCAAAGTCTCTAATATTAAATATACACACCCGCAATAGTATCGGGGATTGAGAATAAAATACTCCGAGATTTAAATTGATTATCCAAGGCAATCCTAATCAATAAATCTCAAGCTGATCCGCCCAATACACCAAGTGTACAAGTGTCATAAAATAATTAAGATAAATTATTTTCTCTCTCATCCATCTAGGTCGTGAGCAACTGTTCGATTAAATACGAGTAACCGATAGTATGATCTTCTGTGCGCCCATGCAGCACCATACTAACTACAACGTATAAAATCCAGAACTATGATTTGCATATATTTAATTATAAATAATTAAATGCAAATAATTGTTTATTAATTAAATAGATTAAATGCTATGATCGGGAGTTTACCGTTACTTAAATCTAGACATTAAGTACACAACTCCAACACTTGACCCCCAGTAGTTGAGGAACATGATCCACGACGCCCGGAACCCGATCTTAGATCCGATGTATTTTTAACGAAATAGAAAACGAAACGTATGCGGAATAAGGGTTTCGATTTCTTATACCTTTGTCGCGTGATTCGGAGAAGCCGAATTGTTGAGACCACGAAGCCTTCCGGTGTATGTCTCTATCCCCGACGTTCAGCCGTTGAGTGGACAACGATCCGCTGAACCTTCCTCTTCTCCTTTCTGTCTTGAACCCACGTACGAATAATATCCTCTGTCTCAGAAATATATTTGCGCAAGCAAAATTATTTCTACAGAATTATTACTGCGCTAATCTGAATTAATTAAGCAAAGGAAAAATAATTGCGCAAGCTTTTATTTTCTATGCAGAATTAATTATAGCGGCGTAAGTAAGGTTTTGATTTTCTGTCTCAGAAATATAATTGCGCTAGCAATCAATTTCTGCAGAAAATAATAACAGCGCTAATCTATTTATTTTTACAGAAAAATAATTGCGCAACAATTTATTTTTCTCCGCAAAAATAAAATAGCGGCGTTTCTTAGGTTTAGAGAAAGAGAGGGTGGGTATTTATAAAGCTACACCAGGGACCTTATGGAAATTAATTATTAGGCTAAATTGCAATTTAATTAACTCGGCGTCCTAAAAAGAAAACCTTAATTAAATTTCACAATTTTAATTATAATTAATTCCACTATAAAATTATAATTGATTTCCCAATAATTAATTTATATTATTTCAACAATAATAATTCCGCCGAATTACATATACGACTTTCCCCGTGTTTAAGATATCGAATGTCCACGAATTAACTTTAATTACTAATAATTAAATTAATTCGTTTCTTGTTATCCGAGACTAGTACCACTCATCCTTATTATCATGTGGAACGAATCCACCTGCAGGGTTTACATGATAAACTTTATGAGCTAATCTTGCTGACATCATCAACCCAATAAATGGGACACGGTTTCCTGTCTATAATCTATAGCATGCCGTGTGTACAATTCCGATTCCCAATTTACCGAGAATATTGACTAATCAATTAGTCTCACTCACTAGTAAGTCAAAGAACCGAGAACTGGACACACGCACCTATAATTATATAGGGATTAGGAATTCGTATATCCGTAATATCTGAGGTCTAGTTCGATTACTGCGATTAGTATAAATCGAACGCCTCCCGTGGTCCTGCTCAATACACCAAGTGTACGAGTGTAACATGATAGTCAAGACCGACTATCTACCAGTCACACTACGACGTACCGATGGATTGTCCCTGTCCATCTAAGTCGTGAGCTACTGTTCGATAGTATACGAGTAACCGACAATATGATCTTCCGCGTGTCTCCTCACGCCATACTATCTACAACGTATACATCAAGGACTATTGCATTAAATGCAATCATGCTTGAATCATATCTCGAATTAAGGTATAGATAAGGAGTTCCGTATTTGCACTAAACTAGACATTTAGAATACAACTCCATCAATCTCCCACTTATACTAAAAGTCTAGTCGCCCTCTCCCAAGCATCAGATTCCCATAACCTCATCACGCCTACCCAACGCTTTCGCTGGAAGTGCCTCTGTGAACAGGTTTACCAAGCAATCCTCTCGATGCTATCTAGGTGACAACTGCATCGTCTTACTAGACGATCTCTCGAATCAGGTGGTACTTGCGCTCTACGTGTTATCTCCCACTGTGGACTCGTGGCATTTCAAGTTTGCCAATACCGCTATTCAAAATAGCTTTGGGTAAACTAGAAACCACATCTAAGTCCCTTAGGAAGTTCTGGAGCCACACTGACCTTTTAACTGCCTCAGAGGCCGTTATCCTTTCAGTTTCCATGGTAGAGTCCGTAATGCATCGCTGCTTTACATTCTTCCATGTGACTGCTCCACTTCACAGTGAGGACACATAGCCTGACTTCGACTTTCGATTGTCCCTGTTTGATTTGGAAATCCAATTCTATGTAATCCAAAAGAAACAACTTGACTGCTTTGTAACTCAGAACATAATTCCTGGTCCTCTGCAGGAACCTAAACATGTTCTTTACATCAGTCGAGTGATCCTTTCCAGGATTACTATGATATCTCACCACCATGCCCACGGCATAGTAAATATCAGTCTCGTGCATAGCATTACAAACATTAAGCTTCCCACCATTAAGGTGCAGGGAACTTCTTCTTCTTCATCTATCTCCTTTATTGTGTCGGACACAAAACTTTAGATAGACGAATTCCACATTTAAAAGGTGAAGACCTTTCTTGGAATTCTGTATGCTGCAACGAGTAAGAATTGTATTTATGTATGAGGCTCGAGATAAGTTCTATGTTCTTTTCTGGCGATCATTTATTACTTTGATCCCAAGAACATTCCCGACTTCTCCTAAGTCTCTTACATTGAATTACTCGGATAACCATCCCTTTATGTCCGATAACATCTTTCATATTGTTTCCAATTTAGAAGGATGTCGTCTACATAGAGAATGAGGAAACACCACATCTTTTCTGTCACTTCTTTATTACACTCAGGACCTAAACATGCCTTGAATGAATCCATGAAATGGATTTTCTCATAGGTCCGCATGTGTCCAAGATCTTGAAGCTTCCTTCAATCCTAAGATTGATTAAGCTTGCTTACCGAATGCTCTTGGCTCTTTTCGATGAATCTCTCTGGCTGTCCCACACAGATGGCCCCGTCAAGACTTCGATTTAGGAAATCTGTCTTGACTTCCATCTTCCATGTGAAGACAAAAGAATCCGGATCGACTTTTGCCAAGACTGAGCATCTTGATCTTTCAGCGTCTCGTCATAGATCCAGGGTTCGGCTTCATATTCTCCAGGTAACAAGTCCGAAGACTCACCTATAAACATGAACCTGTTGGGTTGTCTAACAACCCTCCCACTACGACGACGCTCCGGTGTATCTTTAGTGACTAAAGATTATAGTAGTGAACTACTCAGTTAGGCTGGTTCTAAGTCTTGATCAGTCCCTCTAAGCACATTAAGTATTACTCTACTCTTGGCTTGTGATCTTGCATATATATAGTCCATGTCTAAGAACCGAACATTGATGCAATCAATGAACATCTGGTCCTTTGGACTATATTACATATCTCAATTCGTTTTCTTAGTGTATCCTATAAACAGCCGAATATCAGTACAAGTTTCCAAAGGAATCAAGTTCAGGATAAACGCCGCTGTTTCCAAGCCATATCCCAAAAACGATTTGGGTAACTCCGAATGTCTACTTTCCCATATCTATAAGAGTCCTATTCCTTCTTTACAACACATTATTTTGCCGAGGCATAAATGGTGTAGTCTGTTGGGAGTTAATCCCATTTTCTGATAAGTATGCCTTACTCCTCATAGAGGTCTGCATATATCATAACGAATCAACTCAAGTACTTTCTTGGATCTTTTCCCTTTAACCGTAAAGGGTTGCTCGGTCATTAAAACTTCCAAGTATGATTCGAAGGTTGGAAGGTCCTTTCCTTCAACCTGGCTGAGTGGTCCATCAGCTTTCACCCTTTGAATCGTACTCAAGTTAAAATAATCTAGCCTAAGATTCCATAAGTACATTTGATTTATCCTAGAAGGATCTTTACTCTTATTGGGGTTCGACATTGTGTTATTAGCTCCGGTCTGTTGCATCGTGGAAGAATACGGATTTAGTATTAAATTGTCTATCAATATACCAGAATAGATAATATCCCCATTTCCTAAAGAAACGGAATATCTATTCTAAGCCAACTTAGAAATCCGAAATGAAATTTCTTTCTAAATGCCGGCACATAAAGACAATTTATTAGAACTAAAATCCTACCGTTAAAACATTTAACATCTCCCACTGCAACGGCTGTTACCTTAACATTATTTCCCATGTAGGTTACTACTTCTTCCTTTCTAAGTCTCCGGGTTTCCTGGAACCCCCGCATTTAAATGCAGACATGATTAGTGGTTTCCGTATCCACACACCAGGTACTGGTAGATAACACCACTAAACATGTTTCGGTGACTAAGGAGAAGTTAACTTCTAGTTGCTTTGAGAGGACAATCAAACTCCCAGTATCCAAACTGCTTACAACGGAAGCACTTACCCCTTGGGCTTGCTTTTCCCATTCCGTGGTCCAGATATATTAGGCCCACTGGGTTTCCGTATTTTCTTCTTCTTCCTTTTGCCGCCGAAGGCCTAGGAAGAGCCAATTTCTCAGCCACAAGTGTTTTGAGAGCCATTAAAGATTCTCTCAGCCGCTTGAAGTTCAACCAGGAGCTCCGCCATTGAATAAGACCTCTTATCCATGTTATATTTTAGGCGGAACTGCTCAAAACTTCTCGGTAGAGACTGGAGCACAAAATCAACCTGGGTTACCCCATTGATAATTGTTCCTAGAATCTCTATCTCATTAAGATAGCCCATCATTCTAAGAACGTGATCCCTCACGGGCGTTCTTTCCGACATGATTGTTGGAAATCGACTACCCGGGATGCGTTCGTTCGATCACTCGAACATCCGAACGATCCCAGTCGACATCCGGTGTCGCTACTTCGTTCGCTTTTCCAGCCCGTGCCCCGATTCACGCCCAGCCATTGCCCCAAAGGACAACCGCGCGAACCGAGCGCGCTGCCAGAAAAAGACCAAAACGGCGGTCGCCGTTTGGAAACGGCGGTCGCCGTTTCTCCGCGAACAGCAGCGCGTTCTGCTGTTCCGGGCTCGTTTCCGGTCCGTTTTTCCTCTTCCGACTACCGATCCGAAGGTCCTTGAACCCCCAGTAGTCGAGGAACACGTACCACGACTCCCGGAACCCGATCGTTCGTTCGATGTATTTTTAACGAATTTAGAGATCGATAATTGCGGAATTAGGGATCGATCTCATACCTTTGTCGCGTGATTCGGAGAAGCCGAATTGACAGATACCTCGAGTCTTCTAGCGTGTATCCTAGCCCTCTTGCTCCAGCCGATGTGTGGGCATCGATCCGCTTGGAGTTTTCTCTTCTTCTTCTCTCTCAAACCCTCTTTCTCACGTTTTTATTATTCTGTCTCCAGAAATATATTTGCGCTAGCAAATTAATTTCTACAGAAAAGAAAAACACTGCGCTAATCTAAATTAATTAAGCAGAGAAGAAAATAATTGCGCTAACAAAATAATTTTCTCCACATAATTAATTATAGCGGCGTTTCGTAGGTTTAAGAGAAGAGAGAATGAGGGGTATATATAGGCCACACTAGGGACCTTAGGACAATTAATTAATTAGGCTAAATTGTAATTTAATTAAACCGGTGTCCTTAAAAGAAAACCTTTAATTAAATACAATTTTAATTATAATTAATTCCACTATAAAATTATAATTGAATTCCCAATTAATTAATCTATATTATTTTACCAATAATATTTCCGCCGAAATTACATATACGACTTTCCCCGTGTTTAAGATATCGAATGTCCACGAATTAATTTCAATTACTAATAATTAAATTAATTCGTTTCTTATTATCCGAGACTAGTACCACTCATCCTTATTATCATGTGGAACAAATCCACCTGCAGGGTTTACATGATAAACTTTATGAGCTCATCTCGGGGACATCATCAACCCGATAAACGGGACACGGTATCCTGTCTATAATCTATAGCATGCCGTGCGTACAATTCCGATTCCCAATTTACCGAGAATCTCGACTAATCAATTAGTCTCACTCATTGGTAGATTAAAGAACCGAGAATTGGACACACGCACCTATAATTATATAGGGATTAGGAATTCGCATATCCGCAATATCTGAGGTCTAGTTCGATTACTGCGATTAGTATAAATCGAACGCCCTCCCGTGGTCCTGCTCAATACACCAAGTGTACGAGTGTAACATTATAGTCAAGACCGACTATCTACCAGTCACACTACGACGTACCGATGGATTGTCCCTGTCCATCTAAGTCGTGAGCTACTGTTCGATAGTATACGAGTAACCGACAGTATGATCTTCCGCGTGTCTCCTCACGCCATACTGTCTACAACGTATACATCAAGGACTATTGCATTAAATGCAATCATGCTTGAATCATATCTTGAATTAAGGTATAGATAAGGAGTTCCGTATTTGCACTAAACTAGACATTTAGAATACAACTCCATCAATCTCCCACTTATACTAAAAGTCTAGTCGCCCTCTCCCAAACATCAGATTCCCATAACCTCATCACGCCTACCCAACGCTTTCGCTGGAAGTGCCTCTGTGAACGGGTTTTACCAGGCAATCCTCTCGATGCTATCTAGGTGACAACTGCATCGTCTTACTAGACGATCTCTCGAATCAGGTGGTACTTGCGCTCTATGTGTTATCTCCCACTGTGGACTCGTGGCATTTCAAGTTTGCCAATACCGCTATTCAAAATAGCTTTGGGTGAACTAGAAACCACATCTAAGTCCCTTAGGAAGTTGTGGAGCCACACTGACCTTTTAACTGCCTCAGAGGCCGTTATCCTTTCAGTTTTCATGGTAGAGTCCGTAATGCATCGCTGCTTTACATTCTTCCATGTGACTGCTCCACTTCACAGTGAGAACACATAGCCTGACTTCGACTTTCAACTGTCCTTGTTTGATTGGAAATTCAATTCTATGTAATCCAAAGGAAACAACTTGACTGCTTTGTAACTCAGAACATAATTCCTGGTCCTCTGCAGGAGCCTAAACATGTTCTTTACATCAGTCGAGTGATCCTTTCTAGGATTTCTATGATATCTTACCACCATGCCCACGGCATAGCAGATATCAGTTTCGTGCATAGCATTACATACATTAAGCTTTCCCACCATTAAGGTGCAGGGAACTGCTTACTCTTCATCTATCTCCTTTATTGTGTCGGACACAAAACTTTAGATAGATGAATTCCACATCTAAAAGGTGAAGACCTTTCTTGGAATTCTGTATGCTGCAACGAGTAAGAACTGTATTTATGTATGAGGCTCGAGATAAGTTCTATGTTCTTTTCTGGCGATCATTTATTACTTTGATCCCAAGAACATTCCCGACTTCTCCTAAGTCTCTTACATTGAATTACTCGGACAACCATCCCTTTATGTCCGATAACATCTTTCATATTGTTGCCAATTTAGAAGAATGTCGTCTACATAAAGAATGAGAAAACACCACATCTTTTCTGTCACTTCTTTATTACACTCAGGACCTAAACATGCCTTGAATGAATCCATGAAATGGATTTTCTTATAGGTCTGCATGTGTCCAAGATCTTGAAGCTTCCTTCAATCCTAAGATTGATTAAGCTTTCTTACCGAATGCTCTTGGCTCTTTTCGATGAATCTCTCTGGCTGTCCCACACAGATGGCCCCGTCAAGACTTCGATTTAGGAAATCTGTCTTGACTTCCATCTTCCATGTGAAGACAAAAGAATCCGGATCGACTTTTGCCAAGACTGAGCATCTTGATCTTTCAGCGTCTCGTCATAGATCCAGGGTTCGGCTTCATGTTCTCCAGGTAACAAGTCCGAAGACTCACCTATAAACATGAACCTGTTGGGTTGTCTAACAACCCTCCCACTACGACGACGCTCCGGTGTATCTTTAGTGACTAAAGATTATAGTAGTGAACTACTCAGTTAGGCTGGTTCTAAGTCTTGATCAGTCCCTCTAAGCACATTAAGTATTAACCTACTCTTGGGCTTGTAATCTTGCATATACATATAGTCCATGTCTAAGAACCGAACATTGATGCAATCAACGAACATCTGGTCCTTTGGACTATATTACATATCTTAATTCGTTTTCTTAGGGTATCCTATAAACAGCCGAATATCTGTACAAGTTTCCAAAGGAATCAAGTTCAGGATAAACGCTGTTGTTTCCAAACCATATCCCAAAAACAAATTAGGTAACTCCGAATAACTTATTGTCTACTTTCCCATATCTATAAGAGTCCTATTCCTTCTTTACAACACATTATTTTGCCGAGGCATAAATGGTGTAGTCTGTCGGGAGTTAATCCCACTTTCTGATAAGCATGCCTTACTCCTCAAAGAGGTCTGCATATATCAGAGCGAATCAACTCTAGTACTTTCTTGGATCTTTTCCCTTTAACCGTAAAGGGTTGCTTGATCATTAAAACTTCCAAGTATGATTCGAAGGTTGGAAAGTCCTTTCCTTCAACCTAGCTGAGTAGTCCATCAGCTTTCACCCTTTGAATCGTACTCAAGTTAAAATGATCTAGCCTAAGATTCCATAAGTACATTTGATTCATCTTAGAAGGATCTTTACTCTTATTGGGGTTCGACAATGTGTTATTAGCTCCGGTGTGTTGCATCGTGGAAGAACACGGATTCAGTATTAAATTGTCTATCAATGTACCAGAATAGATAATATCCCCGTTTCCTACTCTGATAGGTATAAAACTATCAGAAGAAACGGAATATCCATTCTAAGCCAATTTAGAAATCCGAAATGAAAATTCTTTCTAAATACCGGCACATAAAGACAATTTATTAGAACTAAAATCCTACCGTTAAAACATTTAACATCTCCCACTGCAATGGCTGTTACCTTAACAGTATTGCCCATGTAGATTATAATTTCTTCCTTTCTAAGTCTCCGGGTTTCCTGGATCCCCCGCATTTAGGTGCAGACATGATTAGTGGTTTCCGTATCCACACACCAGGTACTGGTAGATAACACCACTAAACATGTTTCGGTGACTAAGGAGGAGTTAACTTCTAGTTGCTTTGAGAGGACAATCAAAACTCCCAGTATCCAAACTGCTTACAACGGAAGCACTTGCCCCTTGGGCTTGCTTGTCCCATTCCGTGGTCCAGATATATTAGGCCCACTGGGTTTCCGTATTTGCTTCTTCTTCCTTTTGCCGCCCGAAGGCTTAGGAAGAGCCAATTTATCAGCCACAAGTGTTTTGAGAGCCCTTAAAGATTCCCTCAGCCGCTTGAAGTTCAATCAGGAGCTCCGTCAATGAATAAGACCCCTTATTCATATTATAGTTCAGGCGGAACTGCTCAAAACTTCTCGGCAGAGACTGGAGCATAATATCAACTTGGGTTACCCCATTGATAATTTCTCCCAGAATCTCTATCTCATTAAGATAGCCCATCATTCTAAGAACGTGATCCCTCACGGACGTTCTTTCCGACATGATGGCCGTCATGAGTTGCCTCATTTCACTTTGTCCGGCTGTCCTGTCCTGATAACCAAAACTTCTTGAGGTTAAGCATCATATCATAGGTAATGGTCATAGCATGATACCGATGTCGCAGCACATTTGACTTGAAGGTCATAATGTTGCTCCGCGTCATCTCATAGCCCTGATCCATTTCCAATAAGCTTCCTTTCCTCAGTAGTGGAAGTATCATTTGGTTCAGCAGGTCAATTGACTTGGAGTACATATTTGTACTCCTCTGCAGTTAGGACAATGTCCAAGTTTCTTTTCCAATCCATACAATCAGGTTCAGTGAGTTTGTTGACTTTTAATGGGAATAATACCATATAAAACAAACAATGAGTTTAATTCGATATCATTTCCCTCAAGTGATATCATTAAACTACCAATCATTTCCAAAATCCCATCAGACATAGCAAGCCACGTTCTTGTGGACGTTTACCAGTCCAAATGATTTTATGATTGGATTTCACTTCGGTCGTACATCATTATAGCTGTGACTCCGATGGGGAGGATACTATAAAGCGTACCTAAGTGTGTACCATTTCTCAGTACTAAGTCCACCGCTCGGGAACCACATGTCCACCGCAAGCCACGTTCTTGTGGACGTTTACGTTGACATGCGGTCCTCCACGACTTTCTATAACTGTCGAGCCTCAATTAATCCCAAAGTTCCGTTTCCATTTAGCAAGCCACGTTCTTGTGGACGTTTACTAAAACAAACAACTTTATTAATTGAATCTCACTTATTTAAATGTCATAGAATCTTAATTAACCCAAAGTACCGTTTCCATTTAGCAAGCCACGTTCTTGTGGACGTTTACTAAAACAAACAACTTTGTTAATTGAATCTTACATTCATTAAATTTCACAATTTTATTAATCAAAGCTTGATATCTCGTAAGTGAAACTCGAAGTTTCTAACCAGCGATCAATCATGCAATTGAGCCCTATCTCTCACTAAGTGAGGGAGCCAACCAGACAATCGATCTAGTCATCGAATGACTCGAATGTCTCTAATCCGTGTCATCGACATAACCAAGCGCTTTGGCTCCATTCCACTCCCCGGGGTGAGAATGAGTCGAGTTGAAATTAGTCTTTGAAAGACAGATTAGGCATTGCTTTTGAGAAACATAATTGTTCAATTTTATAAGTGGAATTTTAATTCGAATTTTGATCCAGTGATATCCGTGTATCGACTTTATCCGATAGGGAGGATGACACTAAAGCCAACTCGTAAGTCAATACACATCACATTCAAAACAGAGAATGGAGACCGCGGGATTGTTTCCAATCCCTCTCCCACTTAGTATTTTACGATAAGGGATAACATGCATAAACAATTAAGCATAATAATAAAGCACGTAAAACAAGCAAAAAGCAATTAACGTGATCCCGATTATTATGGCCTTAAGTGTTCTCCAATGCACGTCTCTTGGATCTCGTTGCTCGTCTCGGTCTCGGTCCACCACCGACTCGCTCGAGGGTCAAGAGACGAACTCCTCCCACTGGAGTCTCGTCTCGAGCCTCATTGAGTCGTCCGTGGGGTCGAACGAACCCCAGCCCCGCTGCTGCCCGTCACGAACACCGGGTGTGTTCGATGGCTGCCCGTTGCCGGTTCGCTCTCCTCGACTCTCGTTTCTCCGGGTTTCGATCTCGTCTCGATCCACCAAAATAGCAAAATTACAAAATACAATCTTACTACTTCCGGCATCGATCCTATACAAGGTGATCGACCCTATATATGTCCCGGATACAACGAAAAATAAATAAACCTAAACGACTCAACCCGTCGTTTTTATCTATTAAAAACAAGCAATGTTTCCAAAATAAAACGATCTCGACAAGCCCGAGAGTTTAATCAAACCACAATAAATATTAACACACAACATCCCATAATGTTGGCCATAATAATCGGGTTCAACCTGCATCACAAACGTACGAACAATACAACAAACCGATAAACCGGCTCTGATACCAATTGTTGGAAATCGACTACCCGGGATGCGTTCGTTCGATCACTCGAACATCCGAACGATCCCAGTCGACATCCGGTGTCGCTACTTCGTTCGCTTTTCCAGCCCGTGCCCCGATTCACGCCCAGCCATTGCCCCAAAGGACAACCGCGCGAACCGAGCGGGCTGCCAGAAAAAGACCAAAACGGCGGTCGCCGTTTGGAAACGGCGGTCGCCGTTTCTCCGCGAACAGCAGCGCGTTCTGCTGTTCCGGGCTCGTTTCCGGTCCGTTTTTCCTCTTCCGACTACCGATCCGAAGGTCCTTGAACCCCCAGTAGTCGAGGAACACGTACCACGACTCCCGGAACCCGATCGTTCGTTCGATGTATTTTTAACGAATTTAGAGATCGATAATTGCGGAATTAGGGATCGATCTCATACCTTTGTCGCGTGATTCGGAGAAGCCGAATTGACAGATACCTCGAGTCTTCTAGCGTGTATCCTAGCCCTCTTGCTCCAGCCGATGTGTGGGCATCGATCCGCTTGGAGTTTTCTCTTCTTCTTCTCTCTCAAACCCTCTTTCTCACGTTTTTATTATTCTGTCTCCAGAAATATATTTGCGCTAGCAAATTAATTTCTACAGAAAAGAAAAACACTGCGCTAATCTAAATTAATTAAGCAGAGAAGAAAATAATTGCGCTAACAAAATAATTTTCTCCACATAATTAATTATAGCGGCGTTTCGTAGGTTTAAGAGAAGAGAGAATGAGGGGTATATATAGGCCACACTAGGGACCTTAGGACAATTAATTAATTAGGCTAAATTGTAATTTAATTAAACCGGTGTCCTTAAAAGAAAACCTTTAATTAAATACAATTTTAATTATAATTAATTCCACTATAAAATTATAATTGAATTCCCAATTAATTAATCTATATTATTTTACCAATAATATTTCCGCCGAAATTACATATACGACTTTCCCCGTGTTTAAGATATCGAATGTCCACGAATTAATTTCAATTACTAATAATTAAATTAATTCGTTTCTTATTATCCGAGACTAGTACCACTCATCCTTATTATCATGTGGAACAAATCCACCTGCAGGGTTTACATGATAAACTTTATGAGCTCATCTCGGGGACATCATCAACCCGATAAACGGGACACGGTATCCTGTCTATAATCTATAGCATGCCGTGCGTACAATTCCGATTCCCAATTTACCGAGAATCTCGACTAATCAATTAGTCTCACTCATTGGTAGATTAAAGAACCGAGAATTTGACACACGCACCTATAATTATATAGGGATTAGGAATTCGCATATCCGCAATATCTGAGGTCTAGTTCGATTACTGCGATTAGTATAAATCGAACGCCCTCCCGTGGTCCTGCTCAATACACCAAGTGTACGAGTCTAACATTATAGTCAAGACCGACTATCTACCAGTCACACTACGACGTACCGATGGATTGTCCCTGTCCATCTAAGTCGTGAGCTACTGTTCGATAGTATACGAGTAACCGACAGTATGATCTTCCGCGTGTCTCCTCACGCCATACTGTCTACAACGTATACATCAAGGACTATTGCATTAAATGCAATCATGCTTGAATCATATCTTGAATTAAGGTATAGATAAGGAGTTCCGTATTTGCACTAAACTAGACATTTAGAATACAACTCCATCAATGATGGCCGTCATGAGTTGCCTCATTTCACTTTGTCTGGCTGTCCTGTCCTGATAACCAAAAACTTCTTGAGGTTAAGCATCATATCATAGGTAATAGTCATGGCATGATCCTGATGTCGCAGCACATTTGACATGAAAGTCATAATGTTGCTCCGCGTCATCTCATAGCCTTGATCCATTTCCAATGAGCTTCCTTTCCTCAGTAGTGGAAGCATCATTTGGTTCAGCAGGTCAATTGACTTGGAGTACATATTTGTACTCCTCTGCAGTTAGGACAATGTCCAAGTTTCTTTTCAAATCTATAAAATCAGGTTCAGTGAGTTTGTTGACTTTTAATGGGAAT
Source organism: Euphrasia confusa (assembly GCA_954870475.1). Classification (NCBI taxonomy): domain Eukaryota; kingdom Viridiplantae; phylum Streptophyta; class Magnoliopsida; order Lamiales; family Orobanchaceae; genus Euphrasia; species Euphrasia confusa. Next base: position 22,319,641 of record OX940966.1, read on the forward strand.
AATACCATATAAAACAAACAATGAGTTTAATTCGATATCATTTCCCTCAAGTGATATCATTAAACTACCAATCATTTCCAAAATCCCATCAGACATAGCAAGCCACGTTCTTGTGGACGTTTACCAGTCCAAATGATTTTATGATTGGATTTCACTTCGGTCGTACATCATCATAGCAGTGACTCCGATGGGGAGGATACTATAAAGCGTACCTAAGTGTATACCATTTCTCAGTACTAAGTCCACCGCTCGGGAACTACATGTCCACCGCAAGCCACGTTCTTGTGGACGTTTACGTTGACATGCGGTCCTCCACGACTTTCTATAACTGTCGAGCCTCAATTAATCCCAAAGTTCCGTTTCCATTTCGCAAGCCACGTTCTTGTGGACGTTTACTAAAACAAACAACTTTATTAATTGAATCTCACTTATTTAAATTTCATAGAATCTTAATTAACCCAAAGTACCGTTTCCATTTAGCAAGCCACGATAGTGTGGACGTTTACTAAAACAAACAACTTTGTTAATTGACTCTTACATTTATTAAATTTCACAATTTTATTAATCAAAGCTTGATATCTCGTAAGTGAAACTCGAAGTTTCTAACCAGCGATCAATCATGCAATTGAGCCCTATCTCTCACAAAGTGAGGGAGCCAATCACACAATCGATCTAGTCATCGAATGACTCGAAAGTCTCTAATCTGTGTCATCGACATAACCAAGCACTTTGGCTCCATTCCACTCCCCGGGGTGAGAATGAGTCGAGTTGAAATTAGTCTTTGAATGACAGATTAGGCATTGCTTTTGAGAAATATAATTGTTCAATTTTATAAGTGGATTTTAAATTCGAATTTTGATCCAGTGATATCCGTGTATCGACTTTATCCGATAGGGAGGATGACACTAAAGCCAACTCGTAAGTCAATACACATCACATTCAAAACAGAGAATGGAGACCGCGGGATTGTTTCCAATCCCTCTCCCACTTAGTATTTTACGATAAGGGATAACATGCATAAATAATTTAAGCATAATAATAAACACGTAAATCACATAAAAAGAAATTAACGTGGCCCCGATTATTATGACCTTAAATATTTTTCCAATGCACGTCTCTTGGAACTTCATCTCGTTGCTCGTCTCGATCTCGGTCCACCACCGACTCGCTCGAGGGTCAAGAGACGAACTCCTCCCACTCGAGCCTCGTCTCGAGCCTCGTTGAGTCGTCCGTGGGGTCGAACGAACCCCAGCCCCGCTGCTGCCCGTCGCGAACACGGGGTGTGTTCGATGGCTGCCCGTTGCCGGTTCGCTCTCCTCGATCCTCGTTTCTCCGTGTTTTGATCTTGTCTCGATCCACCAAAATTAGTAAGAAAAATTACAAGAATAAACTTACTAAATCCGGCATCGATCCTATACAAGGTGATCGACCCTATACATGTCCCGGATACAACGAAAAATAAATAAACCTAACGACTCAACCCGTCGTTTTTATCTATTACAAACAAGCATCGTTTTTCCAAAACAAAAACAATCTCGACAAGCCCGAGAGTTTAATAAAAACCACAAATTAAAGCACAACATACAATCACAACGTTGGCCATAATAACCGGGTTCGAACCTGCAAAACAAATCTCGCAAAAATACAACGAATCGACAAAAACCGGCTCTGATACCAATTGTTGGAAATCGACTACCCGGGATGCGTTCGTTCGATCACTCGAACATCCGAACGATCTCAGTCGACCTCCAGGTCCGTTACTCCGTTCACGTGCCAGCCCGTGTCCCGATTCACGCCCAGCCATTGCCCCGAAGGACAACCGCGCGAACCAGAGCTGGCTGCCCGAAAAACAGCGAAACGGCGACCGCCGTTTGCCCTCCGGCGACCGTCGTTTGTCCGCGAACAGCAGCGCGACCTGCTGTTCCGAGCGCGTTTCCGGGTCGATTTTCCTCTTCCGACTACCGATCCGGAGGTCCTTGACCCCCAGTAGTCGAGGAACATGATCCACGACGCCCGGAACCCGATCTTAGATCCGATGTATTTTTAACGAAATAGAAAACAAAACGTATGCGGAATAAGGGTTTCGATTTCTTATAACTTTGTCGCGTGATTCGGAGAAGCCGAATTGTTGAGACCACGAAGCCTTCCGGTGTATGTCTCTATCCCCGACGTTCAGCCGTTGAGTGGGCAACGATCCGCTGAACCTTCCTCTTCTCCTTTCTGTCTTGAACCCACCGTAGGAATAATATCCTCTGTCTCATAAATATATTTGCGCAAGCAAAATTATTTCTATTACTGCGCTAATCTGAATTAATTAAGCAAAGGAAAAATAATTGCGCAAGCTTTTATTTTCTCTTTGTCTCAGAAATATAATTGCGCTAGCAATAAATTTCTGCAGAAAAAAATAAGAAAAATAATTGCGCAACAATTTATTTTTCTCCGCAAAAATAAAATAACGGCGTTTCTTAGGTTTAGAGAAAGAGAGGGTGGGGTATTTATAAAGCTACACCAGGGACCTTATGGAAATTAATTATTAGGCTAAATTGCAATTTAATTAACTCGGCGTCCTAAAAAGAAAACCTTAATTAAATTTCACAATTTTAATTATAATTAATTCCACTATAAAATTATAATTGATTTCCCAATAATTAATTTATATTATTTCAACAATAATAATTCCGCCGAATTACATATACGACTTTCCCCGTGTTTAAGATATCGAATATCCACGAATTAACTTTAATTACTAATAATTAAATTAATTCGTTTCTTGTTATCCGAGACTAGTACCACTCATCCTTATTATCATGTGGAACGAATCCACCTGCAGGGTTTACATGATAAACTTTATGAGCTAATCTTGCTGACATCATCAACCCAATAAATGGGACACGGTTTCCTGTCTATAATCTATAGCATGCCGTGTGTACAATTCCGATTCCCAATTTACCGAGAATATTGACTAATCAATTAGTCTCACTCACTAGTAAGTCAAAGAACCGAGAACTGGACACACGCACCTATAATTATATAGGGATTAGGAATTCGTATATCCGTAATATCTGAGGTCTAGTTCGATTACTGCGATTAGTATAAATCGAACGCCCTCCCGTGGTCCTGCTCAATACACCAAGTGTACGAGTGTAACATGATAGTCAAGACCGACTATCTACCAGTCACACTACGACGTACCGATGGATTGTCCCTGTCCATCTAAGTCGTGAGCTACTGTTCGATAGTATACGAGTAACCGACAGTATGATCTTCCGCGTGTCTCCTCACGCCATACTATCTACAACGTATACATCAAGGACTATTGCATTAAATGCAATCATGCTTGAATCATATCTCGAATTAAGGTATAGGTAAGGAGTTCCGTATTTGCACTAAACTAGACATTTAGAATACAACTCCATCACCCGAAGCAAAGTTGGTTGAGGAATATTTTCAGGGAGTTTGGGCAAACTAGGACGGCCACTAGTGAACCTTTACAATCTGGGATACTGGTGATTGGGCAAACCGCATAGATGTACCTTGTAGTATTGTTGCGGGCATAGCACTAGAACTTGCTGGTGATTGCGGTCGTATGACTCGGAGTTCCGGGCATGCTATTGGCCTAGGGGGTCTGTCTAGAGGGTAATGCGGGGTTGGGCAAACTAGATCCATGTTTGGCCGCATAGGTTATCGAATTTTTCAGATCCAGGGGTTTAGGCATAACGTTAGCTTGCCTTCTCTTTACACAGTAAGGATAGATGAGGGGTGGGGCAACTGGGGGCGTGACGCAATAGGACCACTTTTGTCTAGTTAAAGCACCCTATAACCACTGACAAACCGCTGGTAGAAATCCTTAGTGCCTATGACCGGTAGTGTGCCCAGATGACCCTGAGAGACGTTGTATGCCCAGATGCTTGTTTTCCATTATTTAATTTTCGTTATTTTAGTTATCTGTTTAGTTTGGTCATAGTGAGTTTATATTTAATTGTTTGAGTTTGGTAGCTTGATTAAAACCGCTGTGCCCACAGCAACCAATAAAAACTTTTTTTAAAACGTGATAACCCTTGGGCTAGCCGAGATCACTTATTCCAATTGCCTCCTCGTGGGACCGACCCCACATACTTATCACTATCTACCTTGTAGTGTTAGGTGTTGGCTAAATTACAAATATCATTTTGACGCGGAGTTTGCTCCGCGACAAGCATTCTTCGCCGCCGTCATCCACCATTTAATTTAATTATCAAATAATTAAATATTTAATTTGCATCCCATACTACATAAATTAAATCTAGCACAATTAAATTTATCAAATAAATTAATTACTTATTTATCATATAAATTAATTACTTCTAGCGCAATTATATTAATCATATTAATATATTACACTAAACAATTAATTAGGTAAACATGCGCACATAATTAATCAATTAACATAATCATATTATTTAATTCTATTCAACTTGAATTGTGCAATTAAATTAATCAAATTAATTAATTACACATATATAATTAATTACATGTGCACATAATCAGTTTTCGTTAAATTGACAATTACGATAATCATATTATTTAATTGAATCAATTTTAATTTAATTGACATTTAAATTAATCACAATTAATTTTTCTTTATCAATTAAAAATCCCATGCAAACATTAACACTACATAGCGCAAATATTTAACGCAAACAATTAAATCTGAATTTAATCGTAAGTACCTCAGGGATTAATCGGACGAAACGAGGTTCGTCGGAAGTCGCGCGGATGCAACGCGGGGACGGCACGGGTCGTGTGCGGGGAGAGCCGAGCGAGTGGCGGGGCTCTCGGCTAGACTCGTGTGTCACGGCTGGAGCGCACGGGCGCGGCTCGGGCTGTGCTCGGGCGTTCCTTCGGCGTCTCTCGTCTAATCAGGTTTCACCTCGTATAGGTAATCCAACTTACGTATTGCACTAGAAATACGTAAGGTAGAATACGACGGGAAAGAAGAGCCGGAAAAACGGTGCCGGAATCGGATTCCGGCGAGGGGAGGCGGCTGCCGGCAGCGGCACTAGGCGGCGGCGGGCGGCGGCTCCGGTTGTCGGCGGTCCTCCGAGGGAGGCGACCGAGGGAGCGGACGAGAGGGAGAGAGGAGAGGAGAGAAAGTGAGGCTAGGGTTTTTAGCTCTTCACTTGGTGTGTTTATTCTCAGCCTATGGAGCTCCTTTTATAGGTGAAGAAAGGAGCTTGTTGGGCTCAAACCCTAATGGATCGGATCCATTAACCCTAGTCGGCCCTATACATTATCCGTCATTACGTTTCTCCAAAATTGACAATCAATTTCATCTCCGAAAAATATAACGATTATATTTTCTTTCTCGTTTTAATTTTCTCATCAATATGAGATAATAATAAAAATTTCCAATTTCACAAAATCGGAAAGCCCATTTCAGGGGTACTACTAAATCGGGAAATTTCCCAAAATAGAAATTGTACACCATCGTGTCCGTTTTCTTTAGCTCAGTATTATTTCCAACTCATAATCACAATTATGAATCTCGGATTCAATCATATTGACCTCCGACTATATGTACTTAATTAACAGTTAATTAATACATGATCGTATTCAAGGATCGGTTTACACGAGAATGTGACTCTCAATGGTTCAGGTGTATAACTAGCCGTGGGCTCACAACATATTGTGATTCGAACAACATATTGTTCTTATTTCAACAACTCCCAAGAGTTTTAGATTAATAATCATATTATTTAATCTCCGAACAAGTCGGTGCCCAACGAATCAGTGACGAGCGTCTAGCAGCCACGCTTCACTAATTCCCTAGATACAAATGAAGTGCCTGCAAGAACCTTGTAATATAGTTAGCGTACAGTACGATCCCTCCGATGCATATGTCCCGATTGTTGGAAATCGATCACCCGGAGTCGTCGTAAAACCGACTCCGATCGACGTCCCGGAAACCACGACCAAACAGCCCGGAGTCGTCGCGGAGGAGCAGCCGATCGAGCCCTAGCCACGGCGAAGCCGCGACCCAAGATCGCTCCAACCGCGACAAGCCGCTGCCCAGCCGAGGGTTTCCTCCCGGTGATCCGTCCAGCCGGGTCTTGAGTCGCCGGCGGTCCGGCGATCCTCGATCGCCACCTCCCGACTCGTCCCGGTTTGGATCCCCGTTTATCAGATCTTGTTTTTCGATAATTGATTTCAATATGAATTAAATAGCGGAAATATTTAATTCACCTTTCGATTCGTTGTGCGGAGAAACGAGATCTTATGATGACCTTGAGATATTCCCACGTATTCCTTGCACTAGCTCGAACGTCGTGTGGGCGACGATCTTCCGAACTCCATGGATCTCCCTCTCTACTTTCTCTCTCTAGAATTGTGATCTTCAAGTTATGAGAATAGAGAAGACCATGTAGTGCTTTTATAGGCTACGTAGGGGATCTTAAGGAGGTGGAATATTGGGCTTCCAATAATAGTGATTAAATTGAGCCCAAGCCCAAATCTATTAATCCTTACTATTATTAATTAATTTATTTTCCACTATATAAATTAATTGCACTCCCAATATTAAACCATATTATATCAAATAATATTTCTCCGGTAGTATTATTTATTCCGTGTATTTAAGATATAAATATCCATGAATAAAATTAATTTATTGCTAATTAATTTATCCATCTCTTATAACCGAGACTAGTACCATTCAACCTTAATTATTATGTGGAACAAATCCACCTGCAGGGTTTACATAATAATTCCTTATGAACTCATCTCGGGGATATTATCAACCCTTACGGGATACACTTTCTCGTCAAGTATTCACGGCATGCCATATATAAAATATAGTGACCCAACTTAACCGGTAATTGACCCAATAATTAAACCGGTCAATTCCTTTGGAAAATCAAAGTCACTTATATTAAATATACACACCCGCAATAGTATCGGGGATTAAGAATAAAATACTCAGAGATTTAAATCGATTATCGCCGGCAATCCTAATCGATAAATCTCAAGCAGATCCGCCCAATACACCAAGTGTACAAGTGTGATAAAATAATCAAGACAGATCATTTTCTCTCTCACACAACGACTATACCGATGGATTGGTCCGTGTCCATCTAGGTCGTGAGCAACTGTTCGATTAAATACGAGTAACTGATAGTATGATCTTTTGTGTGGGCCCGACACACCATACTAACTACAACGTATAGAATCCAGGACTATAATTTGCATATATTTAATTATAAATAATTAAACGCAAATAATTGTTTATTTATTTAAATAGATTAGTGGCAATGGATCGGGAGTTTCCGTTACTTAAATCTAGACATTAAGTACACAACTCCAACAATCTCCCACTTGTACTAAGGTCTAGTCATTTCCTCCAAACTTCCGACTCCCATACTCATCACGTGCTTAAGTTGTACTTCCAAGAAGTACTATGTGAATGAGCACTCTAGGTTGCCGCTTTGAAGTTATCTTGGTGACTACAGCGTCGTCTCCCTCGACGATGACTCGTATCAGGTGGTACTTGCACTATGTGTTATCTTACACTTATGGACTTGTGATTTCTTACCATTTGCCATCGCACCGCTATTTACATAGCCTTTGGCAAATTAAGAATCACATCTAAGTCCCAGAGATTATCCCGGAGTTATACCAAAACTTCCGCTGCCTCTGAGGCCGCTATTTGGTTACCCATGGCAGAGTCCGAAAAGCATCGTGCTTATCACTCTTCCATGTTAAAACTCCTTCTCCTTCAATAGTGAAACACATAGCCTGATATCGACTTACACCGGTCCTCATTTGATTAGAAATCTAAGAGAATGTAATCTAAAGGAAATGCTCGTCTGCTTCGTAGTCTAGAACAGTACTTCGAAAGTACTTTTACAGCAGTCGAATATTCCTTTCCAGGATTACCTTGATATCCTCCCACTATGCTAACCGCATAGCCGATATTAAGTTCTCGTTTTTCAACATTGCATTTATCAAGCTTTCCACACTCCAAGTGTAGGAAACTGCTTTCACTGCTTCTATCACTTTTATGTGTTCCAAAACACATACCCTTAGATAGATGCATTCCGTGTTTGAAAGGTAGCGAGTCTTACTCGGAACTATGCATGTTAAAAAATGAACCATAATCGTATAAGATATCTAGAGAAGTACAATGTTCTTTTCTTGAGATCCTAGATCTTAAGAACATGCTCTAACTTAATCTTTATCTCATATATCGATTTTTCTAGACAACCATCATTTTATGTCTGACAACATCTTTACATTGTTACCAATGATAAAATGTTATCTACATAAAACCTCCGAGAAACACCACCTTGTTTCCATCACGTTTCCCATACACACGATTCGTCAATGCCTTTTGATGAATCCATCAAATGGACTATCTCATCAATGCGCAAGTTCCACGAACTCTAGCTTTGTTACAATCCATAAATGGATAAACTAAGATTGTACTCTAAATGATCTCGCCTCTTAACAATAATCCTTATTGTTCTCTAAGAAGGCACATTTAGATCTAGTACTGCCTCCATGTAGATCCAGGGATCGATTTCATGTATACTAGTTCCAGAGTCTCTAAAACTCTCCTAGTCTTATGAACATCTTTGGTTGATCCACAACCTCCCACTACAATGGCATTCCAGTGTATTAACAGTGATAACAGTAGGTGCAGTTAGCGGTGTACCGCTACTCGGTTTGGCTGGTTCTAAGTCTTTATCGTTTTCTCTCTTTTCAGAAGTATCACGTCATTTTGGGCTTGTGGTTCATCTAATAGTCTTCCTCTAAGAACTGGGCGTTAGAACTTATAACGTCCTTCTGGTTCATAGTACTATTGAACACACATCTTTTGTTCTTTTAGGATATTCTACAACCACATTTGAATGCGCTGTTGTTTCCAGACATATCCATAGAACATAGGTAGTTCCGTATAACTCATGCTTTTACTATTTCTATAAGAGTTCCATTTCTTGTTTACAACACACCATTTCTACACAACAACGTATGGTGTAGTCATTTGGGATCAAATCCCAATCTCTGATTATTATGTCATGCATTTCTCAGACAGGTACTTGCCTCCGCGATCGAATCGCAGGCTATGAATGGATACACCTTGATGGTTCTCCACAATTGCTTAGTGTCCATTGACATGTCAAAACACTTGCTTTTGTGGCACATCAGGTATTCTAATCCATTTCTCGAGTAATCATCAAATGAAGTACTCGTACCTTATTGTCTGAGTAGACATAGGTCTGCATACATCAGAGTCAATCAATTCTTATACTTTTCCGGATCTTATATCGTATATCCATAAAGGATTGCTTAGTCGTATTATCTTCCAAATTAGATTCTTAGGTCGGAAGGTCCACTACTTCAACTTAATTGATCTTACAATCAATTTTCGACCTTTGAACTTCTTATTTGAATAAATATGACTTAGCACAAGAATCCACAAGTAAAATTGATTTAACAAAGAAATCTCTTATTAGTAAAACGAGTTATATAAAACGGTCCGTTGCATTGTGGTGGACTTGGGATTCATCATTTATATATTGCTAGCTAATGTACCAGAATAGATAATATCATTATTTCTTCTTATAACCATCAAATGATTAAAAGAAATAAAATATCCATTCATTAGAAATCCAGAACAAAGTTCTTTCTAATATGAAAGGTACATAAAAGCAATAACTCAAAATGAAATCCTATATAAAATGTCCTCCACTGCAACTGCTGCCTCCTCCACAGCATTGCCCATGTAGACTACGATTTCTTCTTTTCTAAGTCGTCGGGTTTCCTGGAACCCTTGCTTTTAAAATGCACATACCGTCAGTGGTTCCATATCTACATACCAGGTTCCGGTAGATAATACCACTGACTATGTTTCACGACTAAAGAAAATTTCGTACTTTCTTTGAGAGGATAATCAGACTTCCAGTACCCAGACTCTTTGTATCGAGAACACTTGCCTCTTGGCTTTCTCGTCCCATCTCGTGGTCCAAGTAGCTTAGGACCACTAGGTTTCTTTGCTTGCTTTTCCTTTTCCCCGATCTTGCCCTTAGGTTCGAAACCTTTGGCATTGGCTACAAGAGCTTGCGATTTCCGTCTCAACTCGTCCAAAAGGTCAATCATCTCAAAAACGTGTTTAAGCGTTTCCTCGAATCGACTGGCCTTTATGAGTATCCTCATCGCCTCTTGTCTAGCCTCTACATCATGTCTAAACATCTCCTTGAGTTTGAACATGATATCAAAATCAGTCCTTTCCTCATCAGTTAAGACATTTGTAGGCTCGGGAGGACAAAGCTCACTGAGTACAAACTTGTACTCTTTAACAGTCTGGACAATGTCTAGATCTCTATTCCAATCAATACATTTAGGGACCATTGAGTTTAAAAAATCCTTACGTATCACATAAAGTGGGTTCAAAGCCATTTCCTAATCTATGAGCACATATAACAACAAACAATCGATTTAATCTCCGATATTATCTCCCTCAAATAATATCATTAAACCACTAATCACATCTAAAATCCCATAAGATATGGCAAGCCACTTGGTGTGGAAGTTTACCAATCCAAATGATTTAGCAATTAGATTTGCTTCGGTCATACATCACTTATAGCGTAACCTCGTGGGGAGGAATACTATAATGCGTATCTAAGTGTAAACCATTACTCAGTACTAAAGTAACTCGTTTGGAATTGCTACATCACCGCAAGCCACGTGGTGTGGACGTTTACGACAACTTCACAACTCTTCACAATTCCTTATAACTGTCTACATCAATTAATCCAAAATCCGTTAGTATAGCAAGCCACGTGGTGTGGACGTTTACTACACCAAGAGATCTTTATAATTGACTCCCAATTACTTGATCCATTCGATCTTGTAAATCAAGACGCGGAGAATCATAAGTGAAACTCGAAGTTTCTTACCAGTGATTCACCATGCGAACAACCCTATCTCTCATAAAATGAGGGAGCCGAGCAGACAATCGATCTAGTCATCAAATGACACGAAGGTCTCTAATTTGTGTCCTCGACATGACCAAGTGGCTTTGGCTCCATTCCACTCCCCGGGGTGAGAATGAGTCGACTTGAAATCAGTTTTGAAAGACAAATTAGCCATTGTTTGATAAACTTAATCAATGTTTCTCGTAAAAGGAATTACAAGAATTCTCCTCCAATGGCTTATCTATATGAACTTCAAAAGTTCATAAAAGTCACCAAGAGAACAGCAATGGAGACCATGGCATTGTTTCCAATCCCTCTCCCACTTAGCTTTTTACAATAAAGGGATACGCTATCTAATGCATAATTAAATACACATAAGCATAATAACAAACATACATTTCATGCAAGTACGTACACAAATAATCAAATAATTACTCAAGTAAAATTATTTCTCGACTATTCGTACCTTGATGAATTCCTGTATGCTTGTCTTGAGTCTTCATTCTACGTCTTGAATACTTTGCCGAGCGACGGAAAAATTCTTTGATTCTCATATTTAATTTTATTTTAAATAAAATCCAAGATTCCAATTCAAAAAAAAATTTGAATCAATCTAATGATTTTAAATAAAATACTCCAATTAAATAAAATCAAATCCATTGATTTCCATATTTAATTCTATTTTAAATAAAATCCAAGATTTTCCAATTCAAAATAAATTTTGAATTAATCTAATGATTTTAAATAAAATACTTAAATTAAATAAAATCAATTTTATTAAAATCCATTGATTTCCATATTTAATTCTATTCTAAATAAAATCCAAGATTTTCCAATTCAAAATAAATTTTGATTTAATCTAATGATTTTAAATAAAATACTTAAATTAAATAAAATCAATATTTTAATAATTTCGCAATCCTATTTAAATTAGATCTCAAGAATCCTAATCAAAATCGAATTTTGATTCTTCTTAAGACTTTTAATCCAAGTAGGTATAGGATATCTAGAGAAACTAGGATTTTCTTTCCTAATTTAAATCTCCATCTAATTCCATTATTTAATTCCATAATTAAGAAATCTAATCCAAATAGAATTTGAATTAATTCCAAAATTAAATTAAATAAAATTAGAAAGATTAAATTATTTCCGGAAAGATCGGATTTACCGAGACGAACCGAAAATCGAATTTCCGGTCGACCCAACATCGAACCCACATGCATTGTAGATGCATATTGACCCACGAGAATTAATTAGCCCATGCATGTGGAGGCCATGCATCCAGGAATCAATTCACGCACACGCACATGCACCAGAAATCGCATGGTGTCGGCCAAAGACAAAACCGATGTCGGCCGACACCTTTAATAAATTTCAGCAGCGTGCTTAAATCGATCGTCTTCTTCGACGAGCGGCGCACCAGCAGCGGACTGGTCGATCTCCGGCACGGCGTCTCCCTTGACGATCCATGCCATCGACCCGCTGCCACCATGTGGTCCCGCGACGCCCGCACAGCAGCCCGCGCTCGTCTTCTCCGGCGAACCTTCGTCGGATCGAGCAGCTGCAACACGCCGGACTTCCGTCGACTTCCGGCGAACCATCCCACGATGGTGAACGCCAAGTCGACGAGCCCATGTGCCCAGCCGCTGCCTCCAGTTACCTCCCGGCAGCCCGCCCGATCGTGACGCCGTCCGCGATGCCGCCAACGCAACCACCGAACGCAGCCGCCGGCTGCCGGCGAACCCACCACCACTGGTGGCACACGCCGACATGCCCAGCTGCGTTTTGGTCACGCCTTTGCAGCCCGCACATGTTGGAAATCGATATCCCGGGCTATTAAAATTTGCGGAAAATAATAACCCGACCGAAATCCTCTCGCCGGAAACCGATCACGAACGCCACGAAGAACCGGGCTCGACAAGAGCATCGCCGCGGGATGAACCCGCGGCTAAACCCTAGCCGAACCCCATCGCGGGGTTCGCGATCGCTCACGTGATCGCACGGGGATGCGGGGTGCATCCCCGTGGGGCTGTTCGGAACAGCCCCCGGCGGTGAGTCCGACGACTCACCGCCACCGCCGAGGAGGGCGGTGCGCCCAGCGCACCAGCCGCGGCCCAGCCGCGGCTTGCCCGGCGATCGACCCCGCGGTCGATCGCGTGCCCGTCCAGTCGGGGCTCCTCGTGTGAGCTTGCGGTCGAAGCCCTAGGTCTCGACCGCACCCCCTCGGCTCCCAGCCGAGGGTCCTTCGAACGTTCGCCGGGGATCTCGAATCCCCGTCCCCGAAGTTCGTCGTTTTCCCGGATCATGTGTTCATGTATATGTTACAATTAAATCACATAAATTCACACAAAGGAGTTTATGATTTTACCTTTCGATTCGTTGTGCGGAGAAACGAATTCAATTGATGGCCTTACGATCTTCCCACGTATTCCTTGCACTAGCTTGAACGTCGGGTGGGCGACGATCTTCCAAGCTTATGGATCCTCTTCAACTCTCTAGAATATCAAGTATGATAATCTTGTCTTATGAAAACGTGAAGACCATGTAGTGCTTTTATAGGCTACGTAGGGGATCTAAAGGAGGTGGAATATTGGGCTTCCAATATTAATGATTAAATTGAGCCCAAGCCCAAATCTATTAATCTCCCATTAATATTAATTAATTTATTTTCCACTATATAAATTAATTGCACTCCCAATATTAAACCATATTATATCAAATAATATTTCTCCGGTAGTATTATTTATTCCGTGTATTTAAAATTTAAATATCCATGAATAAAATTAATTTATTGCTAATTAATTTATTCATCTCTTGAATCCGAGACTAGTACCATTCAACCTTAATTATTGTGCGGAACGAATCCACTCATGAGGTTTACACAATAATTCCTTATGAACTCATCTCGGGGATATTATCAACCCTTACGGGATACACTTTCCCGTCAAGTATTCACGGCATGCCATATATAAAATATAGTGACCCAACTTAACCGGTAATTAACCCAATAATTAAATCGGTTAATTCCTTTGGAAAATCAAAGTCACATATATTAAATATACACACCCGCAATAGTATCGGAGATTAAGAATAAAATACTCTGAGACTTAAATCGATTATCGCCGGCAATCCTAATCGATAAATCTCAAGCGATCCGCCCAATACACCAAGTGTACAAGTGTGATAAAATAATTAAGACAAATTATTTTCTCTCTCACACAACGACTATACCGATGGATTGGTCCGTGTCCATCTAGGTCGTGAGCAACTGTTTGATTAAATACGAGTAACAGATAGTATGATCTTCTGTGTGGGCCCGCACACCATACTAACTACAACGTATAGAATCCAGGACTATATTTTGCATATATTTAATTATCAATAATTAAACGCAAACAATTGTTTATTAATTAAATAGATTAAATGCTATGACCGGGAGTTTACCGTTACTTAAATCTAGACATTAAGTACACAACTCCAACAATCTCCCACTTGTACTAAGGTCTAGTCATTTCTTCCAAACTCCCGACTCCCATACTCATCACGTGCTTAAGTTGCACTTCCAAGAAGTACTATGTGAATGAGCTCTCTAGGTTGTCGCTCTGAAGTTATCTTGGTGACTACTGCGTCGTCTCCCTTGACGATGACTCGTATCAGGTGGTACTTGCTCTATGTGTTAACATCACTTTTGACTTATGACTTCTTCCAGTTTACCATGCACCGCTATCCAATAGCCTTTGGTAAACTAAGAGTCATATCCAAGTCAAGAGGTTCATCCCGGAACCTAACCAAAACTTCCGCTGCCTCTGAGGCTGCTATTCGGTTATGAGAGAGTCTGAGAAGCGTCCTGCTTATCACTCTTTCATTTCATGGTTCCACCTCTTTCTAAAAGTGAACACATAGCCTGATATCGACTTACACTGGTCCTTCTCTGATTTAAGGTCTTGCTTAATCTAGTACATTCAAGTACTTTTAGAGCATTCGAATATCTCTTGTCCAGATTACTTTGACATCCTCCCACTACGCAAACCGCATAGTTGATATCAGGTTCTCGTTTTACAAAATTGCATCTATAAAGCTTTCCACACTTGAAGTATAGGAAACTGCTTTGTCCTCATCTATCTCCTTCATGTGTTCGAAACACATACCCTTTAGATAGATGTATATCCTGTCTCTGAAAGGCAATAACCTTTCTCATAATTATGCATGTTTAAAACAAACCATAATCGTATAAGATATCTAGGAGAAGTACAATGTTCTTATCCTTAGATCAAAAGATCTTAAGAACATGTTCTAACTTCTACTCAATCTTATATCTCGATTCATTTAGACAACCATCATCTTATGTCTGACAACATCTTTACATTGTTGCCAATCATAAAATGTTATCTACATAAAATCTCCGAGAAACACCACCATGTATCCATTTCGTCTCCAATACACCTTTCGTCTATGCCTTTTGATGAATCCATCAAATGGACTATCCCATCAATTCGCAAGTTCCACGATTTATAGCTTTGTTACAATCCATAAATGGATTTACTAAGCTTGTACTCTAAATGATCTTGCCTCTTAACAATAATCATTATTGTTCTCTAAGCAGGCACATTTAGATCTAGTACCGCACTTATGCAGAGCTAGGGATCGATTTCATCTTTACTAGATCCAGAGTCCGAAACTCTTCTAGTCTTATGAACATCTCTGGTTGTTCAACAACCTCCCACTGCAATGGCGTCCCGGTGTATAACAGTAATAACAGTAGGTGCAGTGTGTGGTGTATTTCTACTCGGTTTGGCTGGTTCCTTGTCTTTGTCCTTTTTCTCATTCCAAGGTATTACGTCAGTTAGGGCTTTGTAGTTCATCTAATAGTCTTCCTCTAAGAACCGGGCGATATACGTCCTTCTGGTTCATAGTACTATAGAACACACAATATCTTGTTCATCTAGGATATCCTACAACCATATTGAATATGCCGTTGTCTCCAGGAATATCCATTGAACATAGGTAGTTCCGAACAACTTGTTCTTTTACCATTAGAATTCTATTTCTTATTTACTGACTCACCATCTCTACACGTAAGTGTATGGTGTGGTCATTTGAGACTTAATCTCAATCTTTGATTATGCTATGTGTTATTCAGATAGGTGATAGCCTCCGCGATTTTAGTCGCAGGCTTCCAATGGATATACTTAGAGGGTTACCCATAATTGCTTTGTGACTAAAACACTTTGCTTTTATGGCACATCAAGCATCCTAATCCATTTTTCGAGTATTCTTAAAAGAACTACTCGCACCTTTCTAATTACACATATGTCTGCATATACCATTGATCATTCTCAATACTTGTCTGAATTCTATTCTTTACCGAAAGGTATGCTTAGTTGTATTATCTTCCAAATTTGATTCTTAGGTCGGAAGGTCCATTCCTTCAACTATAATTGATCAAATCAATTTCAACCTTTTGAATCTCATTTGAATAAATACTACTAAGTATAAGAATTCACAAGTATAATGATTTAATAAAGAAATATATCTAACAAGTAAAACAAGTTATAGAACGGTTTGTTGCATTGTGGTAGACTAAGGATCTATCATTCATATATTGCTATCTAATGTACCAGAATAGATAATACCCATTATTTCTTATCAAAATCATCAAATGATTAAAGAAATAAAATATCCATTCATAAATAATAGAAATCCAGAACAAAACGTTCTTTCTAAAATAAAGGGTACATAATGCAATAAACTTGAAATGAGATCCTATAACTACTAAAGCAGATAAAAGTCTTCCACTGCAACAGCTGCCTCCTCTACAGCTTTGCCCATGTAGACTCGAATTCTTCTTCTCTAAGTCGCCGGGTTTTCTGGAACCCCTGCATTCAAAATGCACATACCGTCAGTGCTTCCATATCTACACACCAGAATTCTGGTAGATAATACCGCTGACTATGTTTTTACGACTAAAGAAAAACTCGTACCTTTGATAGGACATTCAGACTTACAGTGTCCAGGCTTATTGCATCGGAAGCACTTGCCTCTTGGCTTTGCAGCCCCCACTCGTGGTCCACTCCTCTTGGCACCACTGGGTTTCCAGGCTTGCTTCCTTTTCTTTCCCCTACCTCCAACAGGCTTCAAGCCTTTGGACTTGGTAGCTACAAGCGCTTGAGACTTGCCCTTCTTGTAGATCCCCTCTGTCGCCTTTAGTTTAGTCAGGAGTTGCGCAAGAGTATAAGATAGTTTACCCATATTATAGCTCATGCGAAACTGCTCAAAACTAGGGGTCAGAGACTGGAGTATGATGTCGACTTGCGTCTCAGCATCAATTTGAGCTCCTAGGATCTCAAGCTCATTCAACAGACTCATCATCTTAAGAACGTGCTCCCCTACGGGCGTTCCTTCAGACTGAGTAGTTGTCATGAGGACTCTCATGGCTTCTTGCCTTGCCGCACGATCTTGCTCCCCAAACATTTCTTTGAGGTTAAACAACATATCATAGGCAGTGGCCATCAACTCATGTTGGGTTTGGAGTACATTTGACATGGAAGCCAAAATAACACCTAGCCATTTCATCAGCCTTTTTCCACTTCCGATATGCCTCTCTTTCCTCATTAGTTGAGGCAGCCGTGAGCTCAGCAGGGCACAATTCATGGAGTACAAATTTGTACTCTTCAGAAGTTAGGACAATGTCTAAATTTCTCCTCCAATCAATATAATTGGGGCCAGTGAGTTTATGCTCCTTAAGTATCACAGAAAGTGGGTTCATAGCTATTCTCTAAACCTATAAGCACATTTAAACAAACAATCAATTTAATATCCGATATTATCTCCCTCAAATAATATCATTAAATTACTAATTACATCTAAAATCCCATCAGATATGGCAAGCCACGATAGTGTGGACGTTTACCTATCCAAATGATTTCGTAATTAGATTTGCTTCGGTCGTACATCACTATAGCGTTACTTCGATGGGAAGAATACTATAGAGCGTACCTAAGTGTAAACCATTACTCAGTACTAAGAAGATCGTTTGAGACTCGTATGTCACCGCAAGCCACGATAGTGTGGACGTTTACGTTAACACACGATCCTTCATCTTCTTCTATAACTGTCTACATCAATTGATCCAAAATCCCATTCAGTATAGCAAGCCACGATAGTGTGGACGTTTACTACACCAAAAGACTTTTACAATTGACATCCAATTACTTGAAGCATTCGATTTTGTAAATGAAGACGCGGAGAACCATATGTGAAACTCGAAGTTTCTAACCAGTGATTCACCATGCGAACAACCCTATCTCTCATTAGATGAGGGAGCCGAGCATACAATCGATCCACCTTCAAAAGAATGGTACGAATGTCTCTAATTTGTGTCATCCACATGACCAAGTGGCTTTGGCTCCATTCCACTCCCCGGGGTGAGAATGAGTCGACTTGAAGTCAGTTTCAGAAAAACAAATTAGGCATTGTTTGATAAACTTAATCAATGTTTCTCGTAAAAGGAATTACAAGAATTCTCCTCCAATGACATGTCTATATGAACTTCGAAAGCTCATAAATGTCACCAAGAGAACAGTAATGGAGACCATGGGAATGTTTCCATCCCCTCTCCCACTTAGCTTTTTATAACAAATGGATACGCTATCTAATGCATAATTAAACACATAAGCATGCACACAAGTAATAAAGCACATATCACATAGTCAAAATAATGCTAGAAAATTATTTTCCGACTATCATGGCTTTATTCCATCTCCGTATGCGTCTTCTAGTCTTCAGTCTTCGTTCTTGAATGCTCCATGATATTAATCCTAATATTTAAATCTATTTATTTTCAATAAATCCAAAAGATACTCAATTCGAAAATTAAGTCAATCGAATAAATCAAAAATAAAATTAAATATTATTAATATATTTATTTATTTATTTTCCTATCTAATTCTATTAAATCTCTAGAATAATCTATCCAAGTAAAACTTGGAATATTCTAGAAGACTTCTATAATAGAATAAGGAAATAAATTAGGACTCTTCTACTTTCCAAAATTAATTAATTTCCATGTCCATGAAAATTCCCATAAAATAGGAATAATCAAATAGAAAATAAATCAATTTATTAATTAATTATTTTCCCATCTAATTCTATTAAATCTTTAGATTCCTATTCCAAGTAGGACTTGGAATATTCTAGAAGACTTCCATAATAGAATAAGGAAATAAATTAATTCCAATTAATTCTTTTCCTATCTCCATGAGAATTCCCAAACTTAGGAATACTCAAAATAGGAAAACTTGAATCAATTAGGAAAGTGAATCTTGGTAGGAGTAGCACGGGTTGGGGATCCCCGTACCACCACCACCATCGACCGACCACCGGGAGGGAGCACCCGCCGCCGCCACTCCAGCCGGCCAGCCGCCACCGTCGCCGGCGACGGTCCACGGCCGAAGGGGCGCGACGCCCCCTTCCCCTTTGGTCGATCATGGGGTCGATCATGGGGATGATCGACCCCCCGGTTTTTCGTCCTCTTCGTCTTTTTCGTCACACGCGTTCTCCGGCGGTCGTCTCGGCATCGATCCAACGTAAATAAATTACAAGAAATAAATTTACAATTCCGGTATCGATTCTATACATGAAATCGACCCTATACACTTTCCGGAAAACATAGAACAATAATAATAAATCTAAATTCGGTCAACCCCCGAATTTTTACTATTACAAGCATTCATCCACACAAAACGAATCTCGACATGTCCGAGAGTTTAATAATCATGGTAAAATTAAATTAACAATTAATTAAACAATTAATCAATTAATTAACCATGATAGTCGGAATCCCTGCAAGGTAGAACGATAATTGAACACATACATGAACACGAAACCAAACGCTCTGATACCAATTGTTGGAAATCGATATCCCGGGCTATTAAAATTTGCGGAAAATAATAACCTGACCGAAATCCTCTCGCCGGAAACCGATCACGAACGCCACGAAGAACCGGGCTCGACAAGAGCATCGCCGCGGGATGAACCCGCGGCTAAACCCTAGCCGAACCCCATCGCGGGGTTCGCGATCGCTCACGCGATCGCACGGGGATGCGGGGTGCATCCCCGTGGGGAAGTTCGGAACGGGGATGCGGGGTGAGTCCGACGACTCACCGCCAACGCCGAGGAGGGCGGTGCGCCCAGCGCACCAGCCGCGGCCCAGCCGCGGCTTGCCCGGCGATCGACCCCGCGGTCGATCGCGTGCCCCGGCGTCCAGCCGGGGCTCCTCGTGTGAGCTTGCGGTCGAAGCCCTAGGGCTCGACCGCACCCCCTCGGCTCCCAGCCGAGGGTCCTTTGAACGTTCGCCGGGGATCTCGAATCCCCGTCCCCGAAGTTCGTCGTTTTCCCGGATCGTGTGTTCATGTATATGTTACAATTAAATCACATAAATTCACACAAAGGAGTTTATGATTTTACCTTTCGATTCGTTGTGCGGAGAAACGAATTCAATTGATGACCTTACGATCTTCCCACGTATTCCTTGCACTAGCTTGAACGTCGGGTGGGCGACGATCTTCCAAGCTTATGGATCCTCTTCAACTCTCTAGAATATCAAGTATGATAATCTTGTCTTATGAAAAAGTGAAGACCATGTAGTGCTTTTATAGGCTACGTAGGGGATCTAAAGGAGGTGGAATATTGGGCTTCCAATATTAATGATTAAATTGAGCCCAAGCCCAAATCTATTAATCTCCCATTAATATTAATTAATTTATTTTCCACTATATAAATTAATTGCACTCCCAATATTAAACCATATTATATCAAATAATATTTCTCCGGTAGTATTATTTATTCCGTGTATTTAAGATTTAAATATGCATGAATAAAATTAATTTATTGCTAATTAATTTATTCATCTCTTGAATCTGAGACTAGTACCATTCAACCTTAATTATTGTGCGGAACGAATCCACTCATGAGGTTTATCAATAATTCCTTATGAACTCATCTCGGGGATATTATCAACCCTTACGGGATACACTTTCCCGACACTTTCCCGTCAAGTATTCACGACATGCCATATATAAAATATAGTGACCCAACTTAACCGGTAATTAACCCAATAATTAAATCGGTTAATTCCTTCGGAAAATCAAAGTCACATATATTAAATATACACACCCGCAATAGTATCGGGGATTAAGAATAAAATACTCTGAGACTTGAATCGATTATCGCCGGCAATCCTAATCGATAAATCTCAAGCGATCCGCCCAATACACCAAGTGTACAAGTGTGATAAAATAATTAAGACAAATTATTTTCTCTCTCACACAACGACTATACCGATGGATTGGTCCATGTCCATCTAGGTCGTGAGCAACTGTTTGATTAAATACGAGTAACCGATAGTATGATCTTCTGTGTGGGCCCGCACACCATACTAACTACAACGTATAGAATCCAGGACTATATTTTGCATATATTTAATTATCAATAATTAAACGCAAACAATTGTTTATTAATTAAATAGATTAAATGCTATGACCGGGAGTTTACCGTTACTTAAGTCTAGACATTAAGTACACAACTCAGACAGCACAGCCCTATGACCCTTGGCGAACCAGCAGCCCGCGCAAAGGGTTACGTCCGTGTTGTCGCCAACGTGACTGTCGAGCGTAGCCTCCGGCTGCCGGCGAACCCCCACCACTGGTGGCACACGCCGGCAAGCCCAGCCATGCCCCTGCTCACGTCCAGCAACACACACAGCCCTCTCCCGAGCCCACAGTCGATCGACAAGGTTCAATATTCCGAAAACCCTCGTTTTTAATAATTAATTTTTCCGTTCAACAAAATTCATATGAGAGAGAAAATAATAGACGTAGAACAATATATATAGCACAATAATTTAATAAATTAAATTAATCTATGGCCATATCCATCGAGAATCGATTATCGAAACAATCAACGAAAAACGTAACCGTACGCTCTGATACCAATTGTTGGAAATCGATCACCCGGAGTCGTCGTAAAACCGACTCCGATCGACGTCCCGGAAACCACGACCAAACAGCCCGGAGTCGTCGCGGAGGAGCAGCCGATCGAGCCCTAGCCACGGCGAAGCCGCGACCCACGATCGCTCCAACCGCGACAAGCCGCCGCCCAGCCGAGGGTTTCCTCCCGGTGATCCGTCCAGCCGGGTCTTGAGTCGCCGGCGGTCCGGCGATCCTCGATCGCCACCTCCCGACTCGTCCCGATTTGGATCCCCGTTTATCGGATCTTGTTTTTCGATAATTGATTTCAATATGAATTAAATAGCGGAAATATTTAATTCACCTTTCGATTCGTTGTGCGGAGAAACGAGATCTTATGATGACCTTGAGATCTTCCCACGTATTCCTTGCACTAGCTCGAACGTCGGGTGGGCGACGATCTTCCGAACTCCATGGATCTCCCTCTCTACTTTCTCTCTCTAGAATTGTGATCTTCAAGTTATGAGAATAGAGAAGACCATGTAGTGCTTTTATAGGCTACGTAGGGGATCTTAAGGAGGTGGAATATTGGGCTTCCAATAATAGTGATTAAATTGAGCCCAAGCTCAAATCTATTAATCCTTACTATTATTAATTAATTTATTTTCCACTATATAAATTAATTGCACTCCCAATATTAAACCATATTATATCAAATAATATTTCTCCGGTAGTATTATTTATTCCGTGTATTTAAGATATAAATATCCATGAATAAAATTAATTTATTGCTAATTAATTTATTCATCTCTTATAACCGAGACTAGTACCATTCAACCTTAATTATTATGTGGAACAAATCCACCTGCAGGGTTTACATAATAATTCCTTATGAACTCATCTCGGGGATATTATCAACCCTTAAGGGATACACTTTCCCGTCAAGTATTCACGGCATGCCATATATAAAATATAGTGACCCAACTTAACCGGTAATTGACCCAATAATTAAACCGGTCAATTCCTTTGGAAAATCAAAGTCACTTATATTAAATATACACACCCGCAATAGTATCGGGGATTAAGAATAAAATACTCAGAGATTTAAATCGATTATCTCCGGCAATCCTAATCGATAAATCTCAAGCAGATCCGCCCAATACACCAAGTGTACAAGTGTGATAAAATAATCAAGACAGATTATTTTCTCTCTCACACAACGACTATACTGATGGATTGGTCCGTGTCCATCTAGGTCGTGAGCAACTGTTCGATTAAATACGAGTAACCGATAGTATGATCTTCTGTGTGGGCCCGACACACCATACTAACTACAACGTATAGAATCCAGGACTATAATTTGCATATATTTAATTATAAATAATTAAACGCAAATAATTGTTTATTTAATTAAATAGATTAGTGGCAATGGATAGGGAGTTTCCGTTACTTAAATCTAGACATTAAGTACACAACTCCAACACCGATCAAACTAGAGATATTGGTTAATCGAGATCTCTTGTTGAGTTTGATAACTGTGCGTACGTTCTAGGTTTCGTAAAATCCAGTCGTGATTGATTCAGAGAAACACATTTCTCTAATCACCTCACTATTCAACTCTGGCCAGAGATTCCGGGACTACGAACCATCAGAACACACATGACATCCATGATCTATATCAAGCGATCAGATCCCCTACTACCATGCACAGACTTCACATCAGATTTCGAACTGCACGAACATTGTCTCCTTTTTCGACTTACTCCCTTTCCAGGGAATCAGTAACATGTCACGATACAGCTAGTCCTCTGATGAAGTCACGGTGATGTCTGGGTCTTAAGGATTAATTGTGTACAACTATATTATGGAATTCTCTACTCGATCAGTATTAACCACTTAGAGATTCCAGGGAGAGGGGGTTCAGTGAACTCATCAACAGTGAGCACCCACTCAAGTATGTCGATGTCCCAACACCGAGACTCGAGATTAGCCCACATACACTAAGTGCTAGTCTCAAGGGGGAAAGGCCGGGTATCCTTGTTATTGGCGTAACCCATCGACTAGGAATAGAGTTTGACCAGTTACGTTGCGTTAACAGAATTATCTCTCGGTTTCCACAAAACCGAATTCATACAACATGTGTAACCGTACAGGACTATATCTATGATTCAACATTGGGAGCAGATATAGTATATGCCATTAATATAGGTTTCATTAATTAACGAAATAAACCGTTATATAACGGAATACGGTTAACCGCTCGGCCAACCGTTGGCTCGCCGGTCACCTATTCCAACAGCGGGCACTAGACTTACTTAGTGTTTAAGGTCCGTCTGATCACGCACACTTACAATGGCAGATCCATCTTACATCGTACAATTGCCGGTTGTTCTTGACGGTAGTAATTATGGATTTTGGAAAACCCGCATTGAAGCAAGGATCAAATCAATTGATCGCAGTGCGTGGTTATCCGTACTTCGAGGATGGAAACCACCTCAGGAGGAAATCCCTGAAGGCGGCACGATTGAAAAAGCTCCGGAGAAGTGGTCTATCGATGAAACTGCCGCAGCTACTGCAAACGATAGGGCAAGGTGTGCCATCCTTGAATCCATCAATTGCAACATGTACATAATTGTTAAACAATGTACTACTGCCAAACAAGTGTGGGATTTGCTGGCTCTTCATTGTGAAGGTAACAACACAGTGAAGAAAACCAAAGTCCGTATGCTTATGTCTCGTTTCGAGAACTTGCGTATGAACGAGGACGAGACTTGCCTTCAGTACATTGGAGAATTAATGTCCATTGTTACTGAATGTGCTGACCTTGGTTCACCCATTAGCAACCCGGCAGTGTGTAGTAAGATAATGCGATCGATGAGCAAAAAGTTCCTGCCGAAGGTCACTGCCATAGAAGACAGCTCCATGTCAGAAGAGGATTATGTTTCATTAATGGCGATCTTCAAGAACTATGAACTGAACCATGAAGATCCTGAAACTCACGGGAAATCACGTTCACGAAGTGACGAGAGGAACATTGCCTACACCGTGGCAGAGCCCGACGGCAGAGAACAAGGCAATAGTTCTCAAAGCAGCAGCCCCACCTCTACCAATGACTTGACCGATGAAGAGATCTACGAGCTACTTGGATCGGATGGTGGAGATGACCAGTATGCATTCCTCGCCCGAAAAATGGATGCTGTACTTGTTCGCTCGCTGAAGAAGCCGTACGATCCCCGACGAAGGAAGTTCCCGGCAAGGTCAACACAAACTCAAGAACGCCGACTTGTGATTCGCCAACCAAGCACGGGATCAACCTCAAGTCCAAGTCCAAATTCAAAGGACTGGTCGAGGATCAAGTGTCACGTATGTCAAGGGAATGGACACTACTCAATCGAATGCCCTTCAAAAGATCGAGGCATTGGAATTTTGAATTCCATGGTTGCGCAAGAAGATATGTAACAATATTGCCTTGAAGACTCAACCACTGCGCTTGTTGCTCAACTCGAAGGCACAACCCTATCTGACGCTGAAGATGACGGTCCATCCAATACTAGTGCACGACGGCATGTTGCATTTTTTGCCTCTGCCGCAGAGAAAACAGAAACTCCTGCCGCAGAGAACTGCCTGTGCCTCACTGCCTCCATCAATGGCTATGAATCTGAGGAAGAATCCATTCCCATTGATATTTTCATCGAGCTTAAGGACAAATTCGACGAGCTACGTATGGACTTCGCCCGGCAAACCAAGATGATGAAGATGCTCACCTCAACCAAAGCCGGACACGAAGAAAAATTGAAGAAGCAGGCTATGGCACTCGAACAAATGCTCGTGGAAAAGAATAGCTTTGAAGAACGATTAAATAGACTTGATGTCCAGCTCACAAAAAAGGACATGGAGGCTGACAAACTAAAAATTGATCTTAATCGTGTAAATGGAAAACTTGAAGTTGCTAATAATACTTTTGTAAAACTTAACACGGCAACATCAAAATTAGATGCCGTAATGAGCATTTATCATGTTGAACGGCAAGGCCTTGGACATCAAAAGGTTGTAGATGTTGTCTTTCCAAAGAAAAATGCAATGGACATGGCATTTGTAAAGGCATCGAATGACAATTCAAATGCTGATGCACAATCCTCAACTCCAAAAGGGGATGAACAAACCAAGGCAAGGCCACTGCCCCAGCAAGAGACTACCGCAGAAGGCTGAAGCAAAGGCAGACATCATCAGGCAGGATGAAGACAAGAAAGCCCCTGCCTAAGCAACACTTTAAATCAAAGAGACGATATGTTTGTCACTACTGCCTAGTACCTGGTCACATTCGACCTTTTTGTTGGAGACGCGAAGAGGATCAAGCAAGAGGATATTATTTTCACTCCAACACTGGACCACGACATCCCAAATACTTTTCTCTGCCTTCACGACGCCTTATCAAAAAGAAGGCAACGACTATACGCAAATGGGTGCCCAAAACTAAACTATCTACTAATGTCTGTTATACAGGTCCCTCCAATGGTTCCTCTGTCGCATCCAATGCCATCCAAAATGTTGAAACATGCAATGTCATTTTCACTGCCCTCAAAGCTACCAAGGATGATAAATGGTACTTCGATAGTGGATGCTCGCGGCACATGACCGGAAATAGTGATCACCTCATCGACTACAAAGTCTTTCAAGGAGGAGAAGTCACTTTCGGAGGAGGTTCCAGTAGCTCAATTGTCTTCCGAGGCACATTGAATGTGCAAGGACTACCTAAGTTGCAGCACGTGCTTCACGTTGAAGGCCTTATTACAAATCTCATTAGCATAAGCCAATTATGTGATGAAGGCATGAATGTAAAATTTACTCACAAATTGTGTGAAGTGTTTGATAGTGCAGGGAACCCACTCATCCAGGGGGAGCGTTCCAAGGCAAAGAAACATGCCTCTCTGCACAAGTCAAAGATGACATAGACCTATGGCATCAAAAACTTGGACACACAAGTCTTGGGAATTTAGAGCGTCTAATCAAGCTCAATGCTGTTCATGGACTCCCAGCTCTCCCGAAAATCCAGAAGACAACATGTGGACATTGCAAACAAGGAAAAATGACTCGCACAAGTCATCCAGCAATACCTGCCGCAGGACAGACTGATGCCTCTGCCGCAGGACCTGCCCACTCCAAGGCAGGACTGTATCAAAAGCAAACCAAATGCTTTGATCTCCTCCACATGGATTTAATGGGACCAATCGAGACAAGGAGCCATTCTGGAAAACGCTACGTACTTGTCGTAGTAGATGATTTCTCGAGATACACTTGGGTGCGTTTTCTCCAAGACAAGAGTGAAACATTTGATGAGGTGTCCAAGCTCATTGGGTGGATAAAGACCAACCATGAAGCCTCAGTAAAGAGAATAAGAAGTGACCATGGCACCGAGTTCGAAAACCAACGGCTTTCAAGATTTTGTGATGCGCATGGCATTGCCCAAGAGTTTTCTGCCCCCATAACACCGCAACAAAACGGTGTGGCTGAAAGGAAGAACCGAACCCGCAAAGAAATGGCGTGTACAATGCTGATCGCCAAGGGCCTAAGCAAGCAATTTTGGGCAGAAGCATTCAATGCCGCATGCCATATCCTGAACCGCATCAGCATAAGTTCAGGAACAACAAAAACGGCCTATGAAATTTTGAACAATAGGAAGCCTAATTTGAAATACTTTCATGTGTTTGGCTCTGTTTGTTATGTTCTGAATGATAGGGAACCTAGATCTAAACTTGATCCAAAGTCACTTAAAGGATTATTTGTTGGATACTCTAGGAATAATCATGCCTATCGTATTTTTATCATACAAACTAGAACCATTATTGAATCTGTAAATGTTGATTTTGATGATCTAAGTCGACTCAGGAAACCCAAAGAAGAGGATGTAGAAGGTCTGCTCGAGCCTGCCGCAGTAGCAGAAATTGAAGGCAGTTTCCCTCCTGCGCAGCCTTCTGCCGCACCCACTGGCTCGAATAATGATGCCCAACCTTCTACAGCGTCTCCCGAGCAATCAAATGATGATAGCACTCCTCAACAAACAGATTCATCAGATGTTGAAGAAACACCAAACCAACGACGAAGGGATCCCCCAAGGCATGTTATCCGAAACCACCCTTCGAGTCAAATGTTGGCCACACGCATGAGAGCTCGTCCGTACATCAACTACCGCAACATGACCAAGAATGTAAGCATGTCTGCCACATGCATTGAGATAGGCATTGTCTCGTATCTCTCCACGGTAGAACCGAAAAATGTCAAAGAAGCATTGGCCGATGAATTTTGGATCATGGCAATGCAAGAAGAGATGAACGAGTTTGAAAGAAACAAATTTTGGAAGCTCATTCCTCGTCCCAAAAACAAGAATGTCATCGGGACAAAGTGGATTTTCAAGAACAAATCAAATGAGCATAGGCAGGTTGTGCGCAACAAGGCAAGACTCGTGGCACAAGGCTACACCCAAATTGAAGGCATCGTTTTCGATGAGACCTTTGCCCCCGTAGCACGCATGGAGTCCATACGTTTGCTTATTGCTATTGCATGCCACCTCAACATCACCTTACATCAAATGGACGTGAAGGCAGCCTTTCTCAACGGCATACTTGAAGAGGATGCATACGTTGCACAACCCAAAGGCTTCGAAGATCCGAAATATCCTGACCATGTGTATCAATTACACAAGGCATTGTACGGCCTAAAACAAGCTCCTAGAGCTTGGTATGGCTGCCTAACTGATTTTCTACTCAGTTTCGGATTCACTCGAGGCACTGCCGACAAAACAATGTTTGTTAAATTCAATTCTTCCAATATTTTAATTACACAAATTTATGTTGATGATATTGTCTTTGGATCCACATGTGAGAACATGCTTAAGGCATTCACCTCTGCCATGGCATCAAAATTTGAGATGAGCATGGTAGGAGAACTAACTCATTTTTTAGGGCTCCACATCAAGCAATCATCAACTGGAACTTTCATCTCACAAGCCACATATGCCAAGAATCTCATCAAAAGATTCCAACTTGAAGGATCCAAGCCCATGAGAACACCTATAGGTTCAACGGACAAGATCTCCCCAAGCACTGATACTGCCGCAGTGGATCAGACACTCTACCGATCCATGATAGGGAGTTTACTTTATCTCACGGCAACTAGACCTGATATTATGTACAGCGTTTGTTTATGTGCCAGGTTTCAAGCTGATCCAAGGGAAGAACACTTGAAGGCAGTCAAACGCATCATACGATATGTTGCCGCAACAGTCGAGTTAGGCATATGGTATACCAAAGATACCAATACCGATTTAGTTGGATTTTCCGATGCCGACTGGGCTGGAGACATGGATGATCGCAAGAGTACAAGCGGTGGATGTTGTTTTCTTGGAAATAACATCATTTCATGGCATAGCCGCAAGAAAAACTGCATTTCTCTATCCACTGCCGAATCAGAATATGTTGCCGCAGGGAGTTGCTGTACCCAATTGATTTGGTTGAAGCACATGCTTGATGACTACCACCTGGATAGCAAAGTTCTTACACTCTACTGCGACAATACGAGTACCATAAATATCAGTCATAATCCAGTGCAGCACTCAAGAACCAAACACATCAGCATAAGGCTGTTGGAATATGTCCTTCGATCCTACGTGTGCAATCGATAAAGTCATAAGGTCGTCTATGGATGTTAAATGATTATTCGATAATATTAATTGTTGGGAACAATATAATATTGATCGATAAAATCATACCTACAGGGTCACACACGAGCTCAATATTGATATACATTGCTTGATAAATATATTGATTTAGAATCAATACTTACGTGGAATTTCGCATGCATGGGATGCATGGCTTGCATGGGATGCATGTCACATGGTGTGACATGGCATGCCACACAAGCTGGTGATTTGGAGTCATAACACATGCCATGTGGCATGGGGGTTATGAAATCCATTCAAATTCACCATAAACACCCATTATGTGTGGTTAAGACACACATTGATATGGGGGGTTACAAGGTGAATTGAAGTGGATATAATGAGTATGAAAATCAGATTTTCATGTCTCATTCTTACACTTTGAAACACAATTTCGAAATACACAAAAGAGAAAGAGAGAAAAGAGTTCTTGGAGAACCAATTCAATCAAGCTAGAAAGATCAATATCCGGGTTCGTGTGCAACACGTAGAGGCCGGGCCATTTGTGCGGCTTCAACATCCGGGCGATCCAAAGGCGTGACGAGGTCATACCAAAGGTGTACATTTCGAGGCTGATCCATTTGAGGTGGTTCAATCGACTCAACACCACTTCATCGACATTAATCAAAGTCAACGATCACCAAATGTAAGTAATCGTTGAACCTTATATATATATATATATATATATATATATATATATATATATTGGATGTGTATATATATATGTTTATATGTGTTCTTATACACATTAAGTGTGCACTAAGATCATGGCATAGTAGATCTATTGCTTTACACGCTTCCGCACACACGGTATATCGATTGGATCGGTATACCGGTACCTTCAATTGGTATCAGAGCAAAGGGCTCGTGCCCACTTTTGTGTTGGACACGAAGGTTTAATCAACATAATTGGATTATATGTTTAATTTTGATTATGTGATTAGATGTAAGGCCGGCCACCGTTAGTGGTCGGGTGAATGATTTCGTCGTTTTTTACGTTTCGATTGGCCATAGTCTTTTGAGGGTTGCGTCCCTTGGAATCATTTGTAATAGATAGGTTTTTCTATTATATTTGTATTGTGTTTGTAATGGAGGATCTCGGCTCTCCGGCGAAAACGAGAAGAAACGAAGCAAAACGAATCAAAGCGGACAAAACTGGGCTGCTAGAGCCAAACGGCGGGCGCCGTTTTGGAAACGGCGACCGCCGAAAGCTCATTTTTGGGGCAGACGGTTTTTTTCCCTTTCGGCGGGCGCCGTTTTGGAAACGGCGACCGCCGGTGGTGTTCAGAGACCGCTGGTTGTAAAACGGCGGGCGCTGTTCGTGGTTTTTTGGGTAATGACTTGGTTTGACAAAAATCGGCGAGCGCGGAACTGAAACGGCGGGCGCGGACCAGTCCAGAAGATGTTCAAGGCCTATTTTGTTGCTTTTAATCTTTTCATTTGAGAGTTGTGAGGTTCTAGGGGCGTTTCGATTTCGTATTTATTTGCTTTGCTAGTTATAGGTTGTTTTATGTTATAAATGTTCAACTTACATATAAACAAACCTATGCATGCAAGTTCCCAAAATAATGAGTATAATGTCTTGTCCAAAACATCACACCCATAAAACCCTCGATCATAAGTTGGTAGGTCCGCCTCAGCGGGGTACTACTTGTTATCTTGGGATAAGTGGGAGTAAGGGTTAGACCCTTACACGTGAGTTTGGTTTTCTCATCGATAGATCCACTGCAGGCATGGCTATCGAGACATGAGATGAGAATAGGACTCTCATTGACCCCCATTAGATGTCATTGACATGGAATGTCTACCTATCTTGGAGTTCTTAAGTGCGGACTCAGTCGGCTTAAGGATTCACAAGATGAGGGTCTTGGGATCGTTTTGTTCAAGGGAACAACGATATTAGATATCGATTGAACAAAATGGAATAAATAAGTAGCTTGTTAGACAACCTTATTTGTTTACCGCTTTGTGGATGTTTACATACTTTAGTTATCTTTCTTTTGTAGTTTATGCTGGAAATCGATATCCCGGGGTATCAAAAATTGCGGAACCGATAACCCCGACCGAAATCCCATCGCCGGAAACCCGCGAACCACCGGACGGAACCGGGCTCGACCCGAGCATCGCCGCGGGATGAACCCGCGGCCGAAACCCTAGCCGAGCCCCCGCCGGGGCTCGCGATCGTGAGCCGATCGCTGGGGCTGCTCCGGCAGCCCCGGGCGGTGAGTCCGGCGACTCACCGCCACCACCGACAGGAGGGGGGACCACCAGCCGCGGCGCGAAGCCGCGACGGTCCCCGGCGATCGAACTAGGGTTCGATCGCCCCAGCCGCGGCGTCCAGCCGCGGCCTTCCTTCGATGCGCGCCGGCGGTCGAAGCCCTAGGGCTCGACCGCCACCCCTCGGCTCCAAGCCGAGGGTCCTCTCGATCCTTCGCCGGGGATCTCGAATCCCCGTCCCCGAAGATCCTTGTTATCCCGGATCGTTTGTTCATGTATGTATCACAATTTAATTGAACATAAAAACAAGGAGTTTTATGATCATACCTTTGATTCGTTGTGCAGAGAAACGAAATCAAGTTGAAGACCTTTGAATCTTCCCACGTATTCCTTGCACTCCGTTCGAACGTCGGGTGGGCGACGATCTATCGAACTCCTATGGATCTCCTTCAACTCTCTAGAATATCAAGTATGATAATCTTTTCTTATGATTTATGAAGGCCATGTAGTGCTTTTATAGGCTACGTAGGGGATCTAAAGGAGGTGGAATATTGGGCTTCCAATATTGAAGATTAAATTGAGCCCACTGCTCAAGTCCATTAATCCTTATCAATATTAATTAATTTATTTTCCACTATATAAATTAATTGCACTCCCAATATTAAACCATATTATATCAAATAATATTTCTCCGGTAGTATTATTTATTCCGTGTATTTAAGATTTAAATATCCATGAATAAAATTAATTTATTGCTAATTAATTTATTCATCTCTTTAATCCGAGACTAGTACCATTCAACCTTAATTATTGTGCGGAACGAATCCACTCATGAGGTTTACACAATAATTCCTTATGAACTCATCTCGGGGATATTATCAACCCTTCCGGGATACACTGTCCGGTCAATTATTCACGGCATGCCATATATGAAATATAGTGACCCAACTTAACCGGTAATTAACCCAATAATTAAATCGGTTAATTCCTTTGGTAAATCAAAGTCACTTATATAAAATATACACACCCGCAATAATATCGGGGATTAAGAATAAAATACACTGAGACTCTAATCGATTATCGCCGGCAATCCTAATCGATGAATCTCGACGATCCGCTCAATACACCAAGTGTACAAGTGTGATAAAATAATTAAGATAAATTATTTTCTCTCTCACACAACGACTATACCGATGGATTGGTCCATGTCCATCTAGGTCGTGAGCAACCATTTGATTTATATACGAGTAACCGATAGTATGATCTTCTGTGTGCCCATGCAACACCATACTAACTACAACGTATAAAATCCAGGACTATAATTTTGCATAATTAATTAATAAATAATTAAACGCAAACAATTGTTTATTAATTTAATAGATTAAATGCTATGATCGGGAGTTTACCGTTACTTAAATCTAGACATTAAGTACACAACTCCAACAATCTCCCACTTGTACTAAGGTCTAGTCATTTCCTCCAAACTCCCGGTTCCCATACTCATCACGTGCTTAAAGTGTACTTCCGAGAAGTACTATGTGAGTGAGCAATCTAGGTTGCCGCTCTGAAGTTATCTTGGTGACTACTACGTCGTCTCCCTCGACGATGACTCGTATCAGGTGGTACTTGCACTATGTGTTATCATCACTTTTAGACTTATGACTTCTTCCGGTTTACCATGCACCGCTATGTAATAGCCTTTGATAAACCAAGAGTCATATCCAAGTCTTAGAGGTTATCCCGGAACCTAACCAAAACTTCCACTTCCTCTGAGGCTGCTATTCGGTTATGAGAGAGTCCGAGAAGCGTCCTGCTTATCACTCTTTCATATTAAAAGTTCCACCTCCCCAAAAGTGAACACATAGCCTAATATCGACTTACACTGGTCCTTCTCTGATTTGGGATCTGAGAAAATGTAATCTAAGAAGATTTCGTCTTGCTTAATAAGCCAGCACTATGAAAGTACTCTTACAGCATTCGAACATCCCTTATCCAGATTACTTTGATATCCTCCCACTACGCAAACGGCATAGTTGATATCAGGTTGTCTTTTTACAACATTGCATCTATAAGGATTTCCACACACAGTGTAGGAAACTGCTTTGTCTTCATCTATCTCCTTCATGTGTTTGAAACACATATCCTTTAGACAGATGAATATTCTGTCTCTGAAAGGCAATAACCTTTCTCAGAAGTATGCATGTTTAAAACAAACCTTAATCGTATAAGATGTCTAGGAGAAGTACAATGTTCTTATCGTTAGAACGAACGATCTTAAGAACATGCTCTAACTTCTACTCAATCTTATATCTCGATTTATTTAGACAACCATTATTTTATGTCTGACAACATTTTTACATTGTTCCCAATGATAAAATGTTATCTACATAAAATCTCCGAGAAACACCACCTTGTTTCCATTACTTCTCTAATACACCTTTCGTCTTTGCCTTTTGATGAATCCATCAAATGGACTTTCTCATCAATTCGCAAGTTCCACGATTTATAGCTTGTTGGAGTTATGTACTTAATGTCTAGATTTAAGTAACGGTAAACTCCCGGTTATAGCATTTAATCTATTTAATTAATAAACAATTATTTGCATTTAATTATTATTAATTAAATTATGCAAAATTATAGTCCTGGATTTTATACGTTGTAGTTAGTATGGTGTTGCATGGGCGCACAGAAGATCATACTATCGGTTACTCGTATTTAATCGAACAGTTGCTCACGACCTAGATGGACACGGACCAATCCATCGGTATAGTCGTTGTGTGAGAGAGAAAATAATTTATCTTAATTATTTTATCACACTTGTACACTTGGTGTATTGGGCGGATCGCTTGAGATTTATCGATTAGGATTGCCTTGAGATAATCGATTCAAGTCTCAGAGTATTTTATTCTTAATCCCCGATACTATTGCGGGTGTGTATATTTAATATATGTGACCTTGATTTTCCAAAGGAATTAACCGATTTAATTATTGGGTTAATTACCGGTTAAGTTGGGTCACTATATTTTATATATGACATGCCGTGAATACTTGACGGGAAAGTGTATCCCGGAAGGGTTGATAATATCCCCGAGATGAGTTCATAAGGAATTATTGTGTAAACCTCATGAGTGGATTCGTTCCGCACAATAATTAAGGTTGAATGGTACTAGTCTCGGATTCAAGACATGAATAAATTAATTAGCAATAAATTAATTTTATTCATGGATATTTAAATTTTAAATACACGGAATAAATAATACTACCGGAGAAATATTATTTGATATAATATGGTTTAATATTGGGAGTGCAATTAATTTATATAGTGGAAAATAAATTAATTAATATTAATGGGAGATTAATAGATTTGGGCTTGGGCTCAATTTAATCATTAATATTGGAAGCCCAATATTCAACCTCCTTTAGATCCCCTACGTAGCCTATAAAAGCACTACATGGTCTTCACTTTTTCATAAGACAAGATTATCATACTAGATATTCTAGAGAGTTGAAGAGGATCCATAAGCTTGGAGGATCGTCGCCCACCCGACGTTCAAGCTAGTGCAAGGAATACGTGGGAAGATCATAAGGTCATCAACTTAAATTCGTTTCTCCGCACAACGAATTAAAAGGTAAAATCATATACTCCCTTCTATGATTTTATGTGAATTGATTGTGATACATACATGAACGCACGATCAGGGAAAACGATGAACTTCGGGGACGGGGATTCGAGATCCCCGGCGAACGTTCAAGACGAACCCTCGGCTGGGAGCCGAGGGGGTGGCGGTCGAGCTCTAGGGCTTCGACCGCCGGGAGCGGCTACGCGAGGGGAGCCCCGGCTGGACGCCGGGGCGAGCGATCGACCTAGGGTCGATCGCTGGGGACTGCCGCGGCTTCGCGCCGCGGCTGGGCGCCCCTCCCCGGTCGGTGGTGGCGGTGAGTCGCCGGACTCACCGCCGGGGGCTGCAAGGCAGCCCCACGCGATCGAACGCGATCGCGAGCCCCATGGTGGGGCTCGGCTAGGGTTTCGGCCGCGGGTTTATCCCGCGGCGATTCTCCGGTTGAGCTCCGGATACCGTGATGTTCGTGATCGGTTTCCGGCGATGGGATTTCGGTCGGGGTTATCGGTTCCGCAATTTTTGATACCCCGGGATATCGATTTCCAGCATAGCTTTGTTACTATCCATAAACGGATTTACTAAGCTTGTACTCTAAATGATCTAGCCTCTTAACAATAAACCTTATTGTTCTCCAAGAAGGCTCATTTAGATCTAGTATCGCCCTTATGCAGAGCTAGGGGTCGATTTCATCTCTACTAGATCCAGAGTCCGAACTCCTCTAGTCTTATGAATATCTCTGGTTGTCTGACAACCTCCCACTGCAATGGCGTACCGGTGTATAACAGTAATAACAATAGGTGCAGTATGTGGTGTACTTCTACTCGGTTTGGCTGGTTCTCAGTCTTTTGTCCTTTTTCTCATTCCGAGGTATTTCTTCAGTTCAGGCTTTGTGGTTCGTCTAATAGTCTTCCTCTAAGCACCGGGCGATACACGTCCTTCTGGTTCATAGTACTATAGAACACACAATACTTTGTTCATCTAGGATATCCTACAACCATATAGAATATGCCGTTGTATCCAGGAATATCCATAGAACATAGGTAGTTCCGAACAACTTGTTCTTTTACTATTAGATCTCCATTTCTTATTTACAACGCACCATCTCTACACGTAAGTGTATGGCGCGGTCTTTTGGGATTGAATCCCAATCTTTGATTATGCTATGTGTTATTTAGATAGGTGATGGCCTCCGCGACCGAGTCGCAGGCTCCTAATGGATATACTTTGATGGTTCCCCATAATAGCTTATGTGTCCATTGACTAGTCAAAACACTTTGCTTTTATGGCACATCAAGTACTCTAATCCATCATCGCGTATTCTTGAAAGAATTACTCGTACCTTTCTAATTTACACATATGTCTGCATATCTAATCATTTCTAACACTTGTCCGAATTCTATCCTTTACCCAGAAAGGTTTGCTTAGATGTATTATCCTCCAAATTCAATCCTTAGGTCGGAAGGTCCATTCCTTCAACTATAATTGATCAAATCAATTTCGACCATTTGAATCTTATTTGAAAATACTACTAAGTATAAGAATTCACAAGTATAATGATTTAATAAAGAAATATATCTAATAAGTAAAACAAGTTATAGAACGGTTTGTTGCATTGTGGTAGACTTAGGATCTATCATTCATATATTGCCATCTAATGTACCAGAATAGATAATACCCATTATTTCTTCTCAAAATCATCCAATGATTAAAGAAATAAAATATCCATTCATAAATAATAGAAATCCAGAACTAAACGTTCTTTCTAAAATAAGGGTACATAATGCAATAATCTTAAAATGAAATCCTATTTAACTACTAAAGTAGATAAATGTCTTCCACCGCAACAGTTGCCTCCTTCACAGCTTTTGCCCGTGTAGACTCGAACTCTTCTTCTCTAAGTCGCCGGGTTTTCTGGAACCCCTGCATTCAAAATGCACATACCGTCAGTGGTTCCATATCTACGCACCAGAATTCTGGTAGATAATACCGCTGACTATGTTTTTACGACTAAAGAAAAATTCGTACCTCTGAGAGGACATTCAGACTTCCAGTGTCCAGACTTATTGCATCGGAAGCACTTGCCCCTTGGCTTTGCAGCCCCCACTCGTGGTACAGTCTTCTTGACACCACTGGGTTTCCAGGCTTGCTTCCTCCTCTTGCCCCTACCTCCGACAGGCTTCAAGCCTTTGGACTTGGTAGCTACAAGCGCTAGAGACTTGCCCTTCTTGTAGATCCCCTCTGCCGCCTTCAGTTCAGTCAGGAGTTGCGCAAGAGAATAAGATAGTTTACCCATATTATAACTAATGCGAAACTGCTCAAAACTAGGGGTCAGAGACTGGAGTATGATGTCGACTTGCGTCTCAGCATCAATTTGAGCTCCTAGGATCTCAAGCTCATTCAACAGACCCATCATCTTAAGAACGTGCTCCCCTACGGGCGTTCCTTCAGACTGAGTAGTTGTCATGAGGACTCTCATGACTTCTTGCCTTGCCGCACGATCTTGCTCCCCAAACATCTCCTTGAGGTTAAACATCATATCATAGGCAGTGTCCATCGACTCATGTTGGGTTTGGAGTACATTTGACATGGAAGCCAAAATATAACACCTAGCCATTTCATCAGCCTTTTTCCACTTCCGATATGTCAGTTTTTCCTCATCAGTCGAGGCAGCCGTGGGCTCAGCAGGGCAGACTTCATGGAGTACAAACTTGTACTCCTCCGAAGTCAGGACAATGTCTAAATTTCTCTTCCAATCAATATAGTTGGGGCCAGTGAGCTTATGCTCCTTGAGTATCATAGAAAGTGGGTTCATAGCTATTCTCTAAACCTATAAGCACATTTAAACAAACAATAAATTTAATATCCGATATTATCTCCGTCAAATAATATCATTAAATTACTAATCACATCTAAAATCCCATCAGGTAAGGCAAGCCACGGTGTGTGGACGTTTACCCACCCAAATGATTTAGCAATTAGATTTTCTTTGGTCATACATCACTTATAGCGGAACCTCGTTGGGAGGAATACTATAAAGCGTATCTAAGTGTAAACCATTACTCAGCACTAAAGTAAATCGTTTGGAATTGCTACATCACCGCAAGCCACGTTGTGTGGACGTTTACGATAACTTCACAACTCTTCACAATTCCTTACAACTGTCTACATCAATTAATCCAAAATCCGTCAGTATAGCAAGCCACGTTGTGTGGACGTTTACTACACTAAGAGACTTTTATAATTGACTCCCAGTTACAAAATCCATTCGATTTTCGTAAATCAAGACGCGGAGAATCATAAGTGAAACTCGAAGTTTCTAACCAGTGATTCACCATGCGAACAACCCTATCTCTCATTAGATGAGGGAGCCGAGCAGATAAACGATCCATCTTCAAAAGAATGGTACGAATATCTCTAATTTGTGTCATCCACATGACCAAGTGGCTTTGGCTCCATTCCACTCCCCGGGGTGAGAATGAGTCGACTTGAAGTCAGTTTCAGAAAGACAAATTAGGCATTGTTTGATAAACTTGATCAATGTTTCTCGTAAAAGGAATTACAAGAATTCTCCTCCAATGACATATCTATATGAACTTCGAAAGCTCATAAATGTCACCAAGAGAACAGTAATGGAGACCATGGGAATGTTTCCATCCCCTCTCCCACTTAGCTTTTTATAACAAAGGGATACGCTATCTAATGCATAATTAAACACATAAGCATGCATACAAGCAATAAAGCACATAGCACATAGTCAAAATAATGCTAGAAAAATTATTTTCCGACTATCATGGCTTTATTCCATCTCCGTATGCGTCTTCTAGTCTTCAGTCTTCGTTCTTGAATGCTCCATGTGACGAGAATATTAATCCCAATATTTAAATCTATTTATTTTTAATAAATCCAAAAGATACTCAATTCGAAAATTAAGTCAATCGAATAAATCAAAAATAAAATTAAATATTATTAATATTTTTATTTATTTATTTTCCTATCTAATTCTATTAAATCTCTAGAATAATCTATCCAAGTAAACTTGGAATATTCTAGAAGACTTCTATAATAGAATAAGGAAATAAAATAAATTAGGACTCTTCTACTTTCCAAGATTAATTAATTTCCATTACTATGAAAATTCCCATAAAATAGGAATAATCAATTAGGAAATAAATCAATCCTAAATTAACTTTTATTCCTTTCCAATTCTATTAAATCTCTAGGATCCTATTCCAAGTAGAACTCGGAATACTCTAGAAGATTTCCATAATAGAATAAGGAATAAAATTAATTCCAATTAATTCTTTTCCTAATCCATGAGAATTCCCAAAAATAGGAAAACTCAATTAGGAAAACCGAATCAATTAGGTAAGTAGAATCTAGGTAGGAGTAGCATGAGATCGGGAGACTCCACGCCACCCCCACCTTCGACCGCCCACCCCCGGAGGAGCACCGCCGCCCAGCCCAGCCGCCACCGTCGCCGGCGGCAGCCCTAGCCGAGGGCGATCGGCCCACTCCTCTTGGGTCGATCGATTGGGGTCGATCAAGGGGTTTGATCGATCCCCGGTCCTTCGTCCTCTTCGTCTTCCTCGTCACACGAGTTCTCCAGCGGTCGTCTCGGCATCGATCCAACGTAAATAAATTACAAGAAATAAATTTACAATTCCGGTATCGATTCTATACATGAAATCGACCCTATACACTTTCCGGAAAACATAGAACAATAATAATAAATCTAAATTCGGTCAACCCCCGAATTTTTACTATTACAAGCATTCATCCACACAAAACGAATCTCGACATGTCCGAGAGTTTAATAACGAATAATCATGGTAAAATTAAATAGCAATTAATTAAACGAATAATTAACAATTAATTTAAACCATGATAGTCGGAATCCCTGCAAGGTAGAACACAATTGAACACATACATGAACACGAAACCAAACGCTCTGATACCATTTGCTGGAAATCGATATCCCGGGGTATCAAAAATTGCGGAACCGATAACCCCGACCGAAATCCCATCGCCGGAAACCCGCGAACCACCGGACGGAACCGGGCTCGACCCGAGCATCGCCGCGGGATGAACCCGCGGCCGAAACCCTAGCCGAGCCCCCACCGGGGCTTGCGATCGTGCGCCGATCGCTGGGGCTGCTCCGGCAGCCCCGGGCGGTGAGTCCGGCGACTCACCGCCACCACCGACAGGAGGGGGGACCACCAGCCGCGGCGCGAAGCCGCGACGGTCCCCGGCGATCGAACTAGGGTTCGATCGCCCCAGCCGCGGCGTCCAGCCGCGGCCTTCCTTCGATGCGCGCCGGCGGTCGAAGCCCTAGGGCTCGACCGCCACCCCTCGGCTACAAGCCGAGGGTCCTCTCGATCCTTCGCCGGGGATCTCGAATCCCCGTCCCCGAAGATCCTTGTTATCCCGGATCGTTTGTTCATGTATGTATCACAATTTAATTGAACATAAAAACAAGGAGTTTTATGATCATACCTTTGATTCGTTGTGCGGAGAAACGAAATCAAGTTGATGATGGGATTCGATGTCCCGGGCTATCAAAATTGCGGAACCGATAACCCGACCGAAAACCCGTCGCCGGAGATCGCACGAACACCGACTCATCCGCAGGAGTCCGACCTTTGGAGACTACGCGCCCGAAGACACGCAGCCCGCCCCCAGTCGATTTTCTCCCACGAGTCGGATCTACGAACGCGAACACCACGCGAAGAACCGGGCTCGACAAGAGCGTCGCCGCGGGATGAACCCGCGGCTAAACCCTAGCCGAACCCCATCCGCGGGGTTCGCGATCGCCGCGCATGGCGATCGCTGGGGCTGCTCCGGCAGCCCCCGGGTGGCGGTGAGTCCGGCGACTTCACCGCCGTCGCCATCGAGGGGAGGGCGGTCAGCCCAGCTGACCCGCCGCGGCCTAGCCGCGGCTGCCCTAGCGATCGACTTCCGAGTCGATCGCTCTCCCCGGCTTCAGCCGGGGCCCCCTTCGAGCGCACGCCGCCGTCGAGGGCGGCTGGGGTCCGCCACGACACCAGCCCGTGGCACCCCAGCGATCGACCGGAGTCGATCGCGTGCCCCGGCGTCCAGCCGGGGCTTCGCCCCTCGTCGCGCGCGCCGGGCGGTCAAACCCTAGGGTTTCGACCGCCCCCTTCGATCTTCGCCGGGGATCTCGAATCCCCGTCCGCGATGATCGTCGTTTTCCCGGATCGCGTATTCATGTATACATCACAATTATTCAACGCACATAATCAAAGAAGGGGGTTTCTCGATTATTACCTCGATTCGTTGTACGGAGAAACGAATCTAATTGACGACCTTGTGATCTTCCCGCGTATTCCTAGCACTCCGTTCGAACGTCGGGTGGGCGACGAGCTATCGAACTTTATGGATCTTCTTCACTCTCAAGACTTTATGAATTCCGTAGGTTTTCTTGTGTTATGAAAAGTGAAGACCATGTAGTGCTTATATAGGCTACGAAGGGGATCATAAGGAGAATAAATATTGGGCTTCAATATTGAAAATTAAATTGGGTCCAACCCAAATCTATTAATTCTTATCAATATTAATTTTATTTATTTTCCACTATATAAATAAAATTGCACTCCCAATATTATTCCATATTATATCAAATAATATTTCTCCATCTTAGTATTATTTATTCCGTGTATTTAAGATTTAAATATCCATGAATAAATTTATTTATTGCCCAATAAATTATATTCATCTCTTGAATCCGAGACTAGTACCATTCAACCTTAATTATTGTGCGGAACGAATCCACTCATGAGGTTTACACAATAATTCCTTATGAACTCATCTCGGGGATATTATCAACCCTTCCGGGATACACTGCTCCTTCAAGAATTCACGGCATGCCATATATAAAATATAGTGACCCAACTTAACCGGTAATTAACCCAATAATTAAATCGGTTAATTCCTTTGGTAAATCAAAGTCACTTATATTAAATATACACACCCGCAATTGTTTCAGGGATTGAGAATAAAATACTCCGAGTCTCAAATCAATTATCGCCGAGCAATCCTAATTGATGAGTCTCGATCGATCCGCCCATTACACCAAGTGAACAAGTGTGATAAAATAATTAAGATAAATTATTTTCTCTCTCACACAACGACTATACCGATGGATTAGTTCGTATCCATCTAGGTCGTGAGCAACTGTTCGATTAAATACGAGTAACCGATAGTATGATCTTCTGTGCGCCCATGCAGCACCATACTAACTACAACGTATAAAATCCAGAACTATGATTTGCAAATAATTAAATGCAAATAATTAAATGCAAATAATTTTTTATTAATTAAATAGATTAAATGCTATGATCGGGAGTTTACCGTTACTTAAATCTAGACATTAAGTACACAACTCCAACAATCTCCCACTTGTACTAAGGTCTAGTCATTTCCTCCAAACTCCCGGTTCCCATACTCATCACGTGCTTTGAAGTGTACTTCCGAGAAGTACTATGTGAGTGAGCAATCTAGGTTGCCGCTCTGAAGTTATCTTGGTGACTACTACGTCGTCTCCCTGACGATGACTCGTATCAGGTGGTACTTGCTCTATGTGTTAACATCACTTTTTACTTATGACCTCTTCTAGTTCACCGTGCACCGCTATCTAATAGCCTTTGGTAAACTAAGAGTCATATCCAAGTCAAGAGGTTATCCCGGAACCTAACCAAAACTTCCGCTGCCTCTGAGGCTGCTATTCGGTTATGAGAGTCTCTGAGAAGTGTCCCGCTTATCACTCTTTTACTTCATGGTTCCACCTCTTTCTAAAAGTGAACACATAGCCTGATATCGACTTTCACTGGTCCTTTTCTGATTTTTGGATCTGAGAATCTGTAATCTAAGAAGATTTCGTCTTGCTCAAGCCAGTACTATGAAAGTACTCTTGCAGCATTCGAACATCCCTTATCCAGATTACTTTGATATCCTCCCACTACGCAAACCGCATAGTTGATATCAGGTTCTTGTTTTACAACATTGCATCTATAGAGCTTTCCATACTTGAAGTATAGGAAACTGCTCTGTCCTCATCTATCTCCTTTATGTGTTCAAACACATACCCTTTAGATAGATGTATGTTCTGTCTCTGAAAGGCAATAACCTTTCTCAGAAGTATGCATGTTTAAAACAAACCTTAATCATACAAGATGTCTAGGAGAAGTACAATGTTCTTATCTCTAGATCATAAGATCTTAAGATCATGCTCTAACTTCTTCTCAATCTTATATCTTGATTTATTTAGACAACCTCTATTTTATGTCTGACAACACTTTTACATTGTCGCCAATGATAAAATGTTATCTACATAAAATCTCCGAGAAACACCACCTTTGTTTCCATTACGTCTCTAACACACCTTCTTCGCTAAATCCTATGCAGACCTAGGGATCGATTTCATGTATACTGGATCCAGAGTTCAAAACTCCTCCAGTCTTATGAACATCTCTAGTTGCTTAACAACCTCCCACTGCAATGGCGTCCCGGTGTGTAACAGTAACAACATTAGGTGCAGTTAGTGGTGTACTACTACTCGGTCAGGCTGGTTCTCAGTCTTTCCCTTTCCTCATTTTAAAGTATTTTGTCAATTAGGGCATTGTAGTTCATCTAATAGT
The DNA here is from genome assembly GCA_954870475.1 of Euphrasia confusa. NCBI lineage: Eukaryota > Viridiplantae > Streptophyta > Magnoliopsida > Lamiales > Orobanchaceae > Euphrasia > Euphrasia confusa. Next base: position 22,363,765 of record OX940966.1, read on the forward strand.
TTTTCCTCTATGAACCGGGCGAGAACACCCTTCTGGTTCGTAGTACTATTGAAACATACAATTACTTGTTCTTCTAGGATATTCTACAACCACATAGAATGTGCCGTTGCGTCCAGAAATATCCATAGAACATAGGTAGTTCCGAACAAACTTGTTCTTTTACTATTAGAATCCCATTTCTAATTCCTGACATACCATGTCTACACATCAGTGTATGGTGTAGTCGCTTGAGACTTAATCTCAGTCTTTGATTTATGCTATGTGTTATTTAGATAGGTAATAGCCTCCGCGAACAAGTCGCAGGCCTTCAATGAATATACTTTGAAGGATCTCCATAATGGCTTTGTGTTGAAAACACTCCGCCTTAATGGCACAGCAAGTAGTCCAATCCATCTTCGAGTATTCTTGAAGGAATAACTCGTACCTTCTCTAATTACACATACCGCATTAATCATCATTTTCTATACTTGTCCGAATTCCATCCTTTATCCAGAAAGGTTAACTCAGTTGTATCATCTTTCAAGATCGATTCTTAGGTCGGGAGGTCCATTCCTCCAACTATAATTGATCAAATCAATTTCGACCTTTTGAATCCCTTTTGAATAGATACTACCAAGTTCAAGAATTCACAAGTATAATGATTAACAAAAGAAATACATCTAATAAGTAAAACAAGTTATACATAACTGTTTGTTGCATCGTGGTAGACTAAGGATTCATCATTCACATATTGCTATCTAATGTACCATAATGAATATCACCATTATTTCTTATCCAAACCATCCAATGATTAAAGAAATAAAATATCCATTAATAAAGAAAAACAGAACGAAGTTCTTTTTCAAAATAAAGGGGTACATAAGCAATAACTGAAATGAAAATTTAAAACAGATAAATGTCTTCCACTGCAACCGCTGCTACCCCAACAGCTTCGCCCATGTAGACTCGAATTCTTCTTCTCTAAGTCGCCGGGTTTTCTGGAACCCCTACATTAAAAAATGCACATACCGTCAGTGGTTCCATATCTACACACCAGAATTCTGGTAGATAATACCGCTGACTATGTTTTTACGACTAAAGAAAAATTCGTACCTCTGAGAGGACATTCAGACTTCCAGTGTCCCATCTTGTTGCATCGGAAGCACTTACCCTTTGGCTTTGCAGCCCCCACTTGTGGTGCAGTCCTCTTGACACCACTGGGTTTCCAGGCTTGCTTCCTTTTCTTGCCCCTACCTCCACCAGGCTTAAAGCCTTTGGACTTGGTAGCTACAAGCGCTTGAGACTTGCCCTTCTTGTAGATCCCCTCTGCCGCCTTTAGTTCAGTCAGGAGTTGCGCAAGAGTATAAGATAGTTTACCCATATTATAGCTCATACGAAACTGCTCAAAACTAGGGGCCAGAGACTGGAGTATGATGTCGACTTGCGTCTCACCATCAATAGAAGCTCCTAGGACCTCAAGTTCATTCAACAAACTCATCATCTTAAGAACGTGATCCCCTACGGGCGTTCCTTCAGACTGAGTAGTCGACATAAGGACTCTCATGGCTTCTTGCCTTGCCGCACGATCTTGCTCCCCAAACATCTCCTTGAGGTTAAACATCATATCATAGGCAGTGTCCATCGACTCATGTTGGGTTTGGAGTACATTTGACATGGAAGCCAAAATATAACACCTAGCCATCTCATCAGCCTTTTTCCACTTCCGATATGTTAGTTTTTCCTCATCAGTTGAGGCAGCCGTGAGCTCAGCAGGGCACACTTCATGGAGTACAAACTTGTACTCTTCCGAAGTTAGGACAATGTCTAAATTTCTCTTCCAATCAATATAGTTGGTGCCAGTGAGCTTATGCTCCTTGAGTATCATAGAAAGTGGGTTCATAGCTATTCTCTAAACCTATAAGCACATTTAAACAAACAATTAATTTAATATCCGATATTATCTCCCTTAAATAATATCATTAAATTACTAATCACATCTAAAATCCCATCAGGTAAGGCAAGCCACGTGGTGTGGACGTTTACCCACCCAAATGATTTAGCAATTAGTTTTTCTTTGGTCATACATCGCTTATAGCGGAACCTCGTGGGGAGGAATACTACAAGGCGTATCTAAGTGTAAACCATTACTCAGCACCAAAGTGAATCGCTTGGAATTGCTACATTACCGCAAGCCACGTGGTGTGGACGTTTACGACAACTTCACAACTCTTCACAATTCCTTACAACTGTCTACATCAATTAATCCAAAATCCGTCAGTGCAGCAAGCCACGTGGTGTGGACGTTTACTACACTAAGAGACTTTTATAATTGACTCCCAATTACTTGATCCATTTAATCTCGTAAATCAAGACGTGGAGAATCATAAGTGAAACTCGAAGTTTCTAACCAGTGATTCACCATGCGAGCGACCCTATCTCTCACGAATGAGGGAGCCGAGCAGACAAGCGACCCATCTATCAAAGAATGGCACGGAAGTCTCTAATTTGTGTCCTCTACATGACCAAGTGGCTCTGGCTCCATTCCACTCCCCGGGGTGAGAATGAGTCGACTTGAAGTCAGTTTCAGAAAGACAAATTAGGCATTGTTTGATAAACTTGATCAATGTTTCTTGTAAGAGTAATTACAAGAATTCTCCTCCAATGACACATCTATACGAACTTCAAAAGTCCATAAGAGTCACCAAGAGAACAGTAATGGAGACCATGGGAATGTTTCCATCCCCTCTCCCACTTAGCTTTTTATAACAAAGGGATATGCTATCTAATGCATAATTAAACACATAAGCATGCATGAAAGCAATAAAGCACATAGCACATAGTCAAAAAAAATGCTAGAGAAATTATTTTTCCCCGACTATCATGGCTTTATCTTCATATGCATCTTCTAGTCTTCAGTCTTCGTTTCTTGAATGCTCCATGTGACGAGAATATTAATCTCTAATATTTAAATCTATTTATTTTCAATTAATCCAAAAGTTACTTAATTCTAAAATTAAGTCAATCGAATATATCAAAAATAAAATTAAATATTATTAATATTTTTATTTATTTATTTTCCTATCTAGTTCTTATTAAATCTTTAGAATAATCTATCCAAGTAAAACTTGGAATATTCTAGAAGATATCTATAATAGAACAAGGAAATAAAATAAATAAATTAGGACTACTACTTTTCAAATTTATTTTTATTCCTAATCCATGAATATTCCCATGAGTAAGAATAATCAAATAGGAAAAATAAATTTAGTACTAAATTAATTAAATTTCTAATCTATGAATATTTTCATGAAGGAAATAAATCAATAGAAAATAAAATTAATTTAAATTAATTCTTTTCCTAATCCATGAGAGTTTCCAAAAAGGAAAGTACTCAAATAGGAAAATTCCGAATTAATTTGGAAAGTAGATTTTTGTAGGAATAGCACGGGATTAGGAGATCCCACGCCATCCCCACGATGATGGATCGGCCGGCCACTCGGGAGGAGCGCCGCCACCGCCTAGCCACCGCCGGCTAGGCCATGGGTCGATCACCACCATGTGATCGATCCCAAGCCCTTGTCTTCTCGTCACTTCTTCGTCTTCCGGCGATCGTCTCAAAATCGAACCAACGTAATTAAAATTACAAAATTTAAATTACAATTCCGGTATCGATTCTACACATGAAATCGACCCTATACAATTTCCGGAAAATAAAGTATGTAATAATAAATCCTAAATTCGGTCAACCCCCGAATTTTTACTATTACAAACATTCAACCACACAAAAACGAATCTCGACATGTCCGAGAGTTTAATAATCATGATAATTAATTAAAAAACCATTAATTAAATCCAACCATGATAGCCGGAAATCCTGCAAGGTAGAACAATAATCGAACATATACATGAACACGAAACCGAACGCTCTGATACCACTTGATGGAATTCGATGTCCCGGGCTATCAAAATTGCGGAACCGATAACCCGACCGAAAACCCGTCGCCGGAGATCGCACGAACACCGACTCATCCGCAGGAGTCCGACCTTTGGAGACTACGCGCCCGAAGACACGCAGCCCGCCCCCAGTCGATTTTCTCCCACGAGTCGGATCTACGAACGCGAACACCACGCGAAGAACCGGGCTCGACAAGAGCGTCGCCGCGGGATGAACCCGCGGCTAAACCCTAGCCGAACCCCATCCGCGGGGTTCGCGATCGCCGCGCATGGCGATCGCTGGGGCTGCTCCGGCAGCCCCCGGGTGGCGGTGAGTCTGGCGACTTCACCGCCGTCGCCATCGAGGGGAGGGCGGTCAGCCCAGCTGACCCGCCGCGGCCTAGCCGCGGCTGCCCTAGCGATCGACTTCCGAGTCGATCGCTCGCCCCGGCTTCAGCCGGGGCCCCCTTCGAGCGCACGCCGCCGTCGAGGGCGGCTGGGGTCCGCCACGGCACCAGCCCGTGGCACCCCAGCGATCGACCGGAGTCGATCGCGTGCCCCGGCGTCCAGCCGGGGCTTCGCCCCTCGTCGCGCGCGCCGGGCGGTCAAACCCTAGGGTTTCGACCGCCCCCTTCGATCTTCGCCGGGGATCTCGAATCCCCGTCCGCGATGATCGTCGTTTTCCCGGATCGCGTATTCATGTATACATCACAATTATTCAACGCACATAATCAAAGAAGGGGGTTTCTCGATTATTACCTCGATTCGTTGTACAGAGAAACGAATCTAATTGACGACCTTGTGATCTTCCCGCGTATTCCTAGCACTCCGTTCGAACGTCGGGTGGGCGACGAGCTATCGAACTTTATGGATCTTCTTCACTCTCAAGACTTTATGAATTCCGTAGGTTTTCTTGTGTTATGAAAAGTGAAGACCATGTAGTGCTTATATAGGCTACGAAGGGGATCATAAGGAGAATAAATATTGGGCTTCAATATTGAAAATTAAATTGGGTCCAACCCAAATCTATTAATTCTTATCAATATTAATTTTATTTATTTTCCACTATATAAATAAAATTGCACTCCCAATATTATTCCATATTATATCAAATAATATTTCTCCATCTTAGTATTATTTATTCCGTGTATTTAAGATTTAAATATCCATGAATAAATTTATTTATTGCCCAATAAATTATATTCATCTCTTGAATCCGAGACTAGTACCATTCAACCTTAATTATTGTGCGGAACGAATCCACTCATGAGGTTTACACAATAATTCCTTATGAACTCATCTCGGGGATATTATCAACCCTTCCGGGATACACTGCTCCTTCAAGAATTCACGGCATGCCATATATAAAATATAGTGACCCAACTTAACCGGTAATTAACCCAATAATTAAATCGGTTAATTCCTTTGGTAAATCAAAGTCACTTATATTAAATATACACACCCGCAATTGTTTCAGGGATTGAGAATAAAATACTCCGAGTCTCAAATCAATTATCGCCGAGCAATCCTAATTGATGAGTCTCGATCGATCCGCCCAATACACCAAGTGTACAAGTGTGATAAAATAATTAAGATAAATTATTTTCTCTCTCACACAACGACTATACCGATGGATTAGTTCGTATCCATCTAGGTCGTGAGCAACTGTTCGATTAAATACGAGTAACCGATAGTATGATCTTCTGTGCGCCCATGCAGCACCATACTAACTACAACGTATAAAATCCAGAACTATGATTTGCAAATAATTAAATGCAAATAATTGTTTATTAATTAAATAGATTAAATGCTATGATCGGGAGTTTACCGTTACTTAAATCTAGACATTAAGTACACAACTCCAACAGTTGAAGACCTTTGAATCTTCCCACGTATTCCTTGCACTCCGTTCGAACGTCGGGAGGGCGACGATCTATCGAACTCCTATGGATCTCCTTCAACTCTCTAGAATATCAAGTATGATAATCTTGTCTTATGATTTATGAAGGCCATGTAGTGCTTTTATAGGCTACGTAGGGGATCTAAAGGAGGTGGAATATTGGGCTTCCAATATTGAAGATTAAATTGAGCCCACTGCTCAAGTCCATTAATCCTTATCAATATTAATTAATTTATTTTCCACTATATAAATTAATTGCACTCCCAATATTAAACCATATTATATCAAATAATATTTCTCCGGTAGTATTATTTATTCCGTGTATTTAAGATTTAAATATCCATGAAAAAAATTAATTTATTGCTAATTAATTTATTCATCTCTTTAATCTGAGACTAGTACCATTCAACCTTAATTATTGTGCGGAACGAATCCACTCATAAGGTTTACACAATAATTCCTTATGAACTCATCTCGGGGATATTATCAACCCTTCCGGGATACACTGTCCGGTCAATTATTCACGGCATGCCATATATGAAATATAGTGACCAACTTAACCGGTAATTAACAAAATAATTAAATCGGTTAATTCCTTTGGTAAATCAAAGTCACTTATATAAAATATACACACCCGCAATAATATCGGGGATTAAGAATAAAATACACTGAGACTCGAATCGATTATCGCCGGCAATCCTAATCGATGAATCTCGACGATCCGCTCAATACACCAAGTGTACAAGTGTGATAAAATAATTAAGATAAATTATTTTCTCTCTCACACAACGACTATACCGATGGATTGGTCCATGTCCATCTAGGTCGTGAGCAACCATTTGATTTATATACGAGTAACCGATAGTATGATCTTCTGTGTGCCCATGCAACACCATACTAACTACAACGTATAAAATCCAGGACTATAATTTTGCATAATTAATTAATAAATAATTAAACGCAAACAATTGTTTATTAATTTAATAGATTAAATGCTATGATCGGGAGTTTACCGTTACTTAAATCTAGACATTAAGTACACAACTCCAACAGTTTATCATGTCAAATATCAACTCAATTCAAGTTTGGTTCAATTCTTGATTGTAAAAAATTGAACAACATATATTTTCTTAATTGACAACGTAATTTGAGGATGGTCCTCAAATACGATGACAAGAAAAATGTGTTAGATAACCACATCCTATGATATCATTGAACAACTCAATAGCATGTTCAGGGAACATGCAATGATTGAGCAGTTCGGTGTGACCAGGGCCATCGCTTCAGCTAGGCTAGAGAAAGAGGAACCTAAGGGACCACATGTGCATCAAATGATTGGATTATTTGATTAAAAGTGATCGCCTAGGTTTTTCCTAAGATGATGAGTTGGCAACCGATTTCATACTTCAATCCCATCATGATGGTTATGATGCCTTTAGGCTAAATTTTCCATATGAATGGTTTGAATAAATCGCTACGTGAGATCCACGGGATGCTCAAGGTTGCAGAGCCGACTATTGAGAAGGATCCTAAGAGGGAAATTCTTATGATACGGGATGGGTTATACAAAAGAGCATGGGCAAAAGGCTACTAGGGTTCATAGGGAATCTGAATGCGTCTACTGCAAAAGTGTAGGACACTAATTGTAAACAAGTAGAAGTTCATATTTATTCAATTTCAAAACAAATGCCTAATTTATCTTTCATATGATGAATTCTAAAGTTAGGATTATTTTCACCTCGGGGAGTGATCTAATCCAAAACACTTAGTTCATCAATGACATAAATTAGAGACTTTCGAGCCATGGGATTGCGTTAGTCGATTGTCTGGTTGGCTCCCTCATACTTTATGAGAGATAGGGCTTCAATTGCATGATAAAATCGTTGGTTAGAAAATTTCGAGTTTTCACTTACGATTTATCACGTTTTGATATTGGAATAATTGTGAACTGGAATTCGAATAAGAGTCAATTATTGAGAATAATTGAACTTGAAGAAGATGTGAAGAACGGGGTTGCTTCATCTTCATGTATTAATGTTATAGACATTAAACTTCACAAATTCTACTTCTTGGGTATTGGATGCCAAATGTAGTTCTCACATTTGTATGTGGAGGAACTACATAGAAGTATAAGTTTGGTGAGTAGATATGTCCATCTACGGGCGAGAAATGGAGCGAAGGTCGCTGCATTAGTCTTATGAACATATGATGTTGTTTTGCCTTAGGGCCTTGTTATAGTATTATAACTATGTAATTTCGTACCTTCAATAAACAATGAATATTGGTTCAGTATTGGATACTGATGGATTAGTTTTTCACTAATTAAATAGTTTGATAACTATTTTAATTGTGAATTATTCTTTGTTTTGGTACGATTATTACATTATTTATGTATACTTTAAACTCAAGAAATCATATATAACATTAACACCAAAGGCCGAATCGAATAAGTCTCAATGAGACATAACTGTAACATTGTTGATTAGATCAAAATCTAAACATGTAACGAATCTTCTTTTAGAAGGCATTCTAGAATCATTTGACTTGGAGTCATTTGATACATGCGAATGATGTTTGATGGACAAAAATAACAATGTCATCTTTCTTGGAGAAAGGAGAACATGTAAGTTATTAATTAGGGATGATCCATACTGATGTATGTGGAACCTATCAGTTCACAAGCACATGAAGGTTATGTTTCGGAAAAGAGAAAACAAACTATATTAGATATAGTTCGACCATTCGATGAGAGGTCTAAATGAACTACTGGTCTCTTTTGGGAACACAAAATTCTTGACTTCAACTTATACACTGAATAGGACGCTGTCAAAAGCTGTTGATAAGACATCATACTAGGTATGGAAAGGGAGGGTCCCTAAATTGTTTTCATCAAGATTTGAGGTTCTAAATCTTCTCTGACGAGATTTATCTCTATAGAGCTTGAACTCAAATGGGATAAAAGTTTCTTTATGGTATCCATAAGAAACTCGAGGGTACAACTTCTACGATCTATCTGAGAACAATATTTTGTTGCTCGAGATAGTGATTTTCTTGAAAAGAGTAATCTTTCCTATAAAGTCAGTGGGAGCTCAGTTGTCTTGAACGAGGTTCAAGTAGAACAAACTGATATGGATACTCAAGACTTGGTCGAGAGTACTCCAGTAGTTTTGGAAACCACACCTAACCCTCGAAGGTCTGGAAGGGTTAGAACTCAACCTGACAAATACTTAGGTATTCTGACAAATGAGAGCTTTGAAGTCATGCTTTTAGAAAGCAATGAACCTTCGACCTATACCCGAGCTGTGACGAGTCCAGATTCCGAGAAATGGCAGGGTGCCATGAAATCCGAAATGGAATCAATGTCTGAAAATCAAGTTTGGAACTTGGTCGATTTGCCTAAAGGGGCTAGGCCCATTGGAAGCAAATGGATTTACAAGATAAAAACAGACATGAATGGAAAACCTAGTGTTTTCAAAGCAAGGTTGGTGGCAAAAGGATATAAACAAATTCACGAGGTGGATTATGATGAAACCTTTTCACCAGTTGCTATGATTAAATCCATTCGGATTCTCTTAGCCATTGCTGCTCATTATGATTATGAGATATGGAAAATGGACGTTAAAACCGCCTTCTTGAATGGGATTCTAGTAGAGGATGTGTTTATGACACAACCAGAGGGTTTTATCGATCCTAATCAGGCTGAGAGAGTATGCAAGCTTAATAGATCCATCTATGGATTAAAGCAAGCATCTCGGAGCTGGAATCTTCGGTTCGATGAATCCATACAAGAGTTTGGATTTCAAAAGAACATGGAAGACTCTTGTGTTTACAAGAAGGTTAGTGGGAGTTACGTTGTATTCATTGGGTTGTATGTCGATGACATACTCCATATTGGAAACAATATTCCTATGCTTAATTCTGTTAAAGAATGGCTTGGAAGATGGTTTTCAATGAAGGATCTTGGAGAAGCACAGTACATATTGGGCATCAAGATCTGTCGGAACAGATCGCAAAGGATGCTTGGACTTAGTCAAGCAACCTATATTGATAAGGTGCTTGACAGGTTCAGAATGAAAGACGCCAAGAAGGGTCTCAATCCAATGACTCATGGTACATCTTTGAGCAAGAGTCAGTGCCCTTCGGGACCTGATGAGCAAATAAGGATGGCAAATATTCCTTATATTTCGGCAATAGGGTCTATTATGTACGCCATGATATGTACACGACCGGATGTATCGTATGCTTTGAGCATGACGAGTCGGTTTCAAGGAAACCCAGGTGAGGCGCATTGGACTGCGGCCAAGAATATTCTTAAGTACCTTAGAAGGACTAAAGAGTATTTTCTTGTCTTTGGAGGACAAAAAGAGTTGGTTGTGACAGGATATACGGATGCAAGCTTCCAAACAGACAAAGATGATTTCCGGTCTCAGTCCGGATTTGTCTTTTGTCTGAATGGAGGTGCGGTGAGCTGGAAGAGTTCCAAGCAACCCACCGTAGCTGATTCTACTACAGAGGCTGAGTACATTGCTGCATCAGAAGCAGCAAAGGAGGCCGTTTGGATGAAAAAGTTCTTAGATGAGCTCGGTGTCGTACCTAGTTCGGCCCATCCGATAGCTCTCTATTGTGATAATAGTGGAGCTATCGCGCAAGCCAAGGAGCCTAGGGAGCACCACAAATCCAAACATGTGCTCAGGAAGTTCCACATTCTCAGGGAGATAGTTAGTCGTGGAGACATCGAGATAAATAAAGTTGCAACTGATGATAATGTTGCAGACCCGTTAACTAAACCACTCCAGCAGTCAAAGCATGATGCTCATACGACTGCAATAGGGATACGATATCTTAGAGATGGATTGTGATTCCTATTATTGTATTGTCTACTTTTGGAGTTTATGTAAACATTCACGTATCTTTTATGATATAATTTCTTCATATAATTGTGGTTTAAATTGTATGAATTGTCCAAATGATTAAATTATATTAATTGGGTTATGAGGTCGACTTACCACATAATGAAGTCCCAATTGTTGAACTAATATAATTAAATCATAAATTGTTCCTAGTTCGTATCATCGAGTACGGACAAACTGACGATACAAAGAACTAGATTGTAATGTGTACTATAGCGCTGCTTCATGGGCTAGTGATGTGGGACATCAAATACAATTACATAGATATTAGCTGGGAGCTAATGATCGAACAAACCCGACTGGAATAGTATTTAAGATTTCGAGTCATAATACTATTTCATTGACTGTCGAGCAATTTCCTCTGACCTGAGTAGTCCAGAGTAATTCCATTGTGAAATGGTGTACTTTGATACAAGTAAACGCCTTTCGTAAAAGGAGGTTATAAAACTTGTTATTGGGTATATCAGGAAGCAAGTGGGAGAGCTTGGATTGACAAGATGGGATTGTCCTCCATTTTATAATGGGATAAATGTCTTACCGGCCACTTGGAGAGTCGAGACTGTGGAAAATACGTGGCCACGTCCAGATTCGTATCATAGTGATAAATCTGGTTTTACAGTCTGCCTCAAAGTCCAAGAAAGGTTTGAACCGATTGAGGATGACTCGAGTATTGCCTCAAGTTCAGATTTAGACATAAAGTGACAACAGGAAGTTGGCAGCACACTGGCTCTGAAGGCCAAGTGGGAGATTGTTGGAATATGTCCTTCGATCCTACGTGTGCAATCGATAAAGGCATAAGGTCGTCTATGGATGTTAAATGATTATTCTATAATATTAATTGTTGGGAACAATATAATATTGATCGATAAAATCATACCTACAGGGTCACACACGAGCTCAATATTGATATAAATTGCTTGATAAATATATTGATTTAGAATCAATACTTACGTGGAATTTCGCATGCATGGGATGCATGTAACATGGTGTGATATGGCATGCCACACAAGCTGGTGATTTGGAGTCATAACACATGCCATGTGGCATGGGGGTTATGAAATCCATTCAAATTCACCATAAACACCCATTATGTGTGGTTAAGACACACATTGATATGGGGGGTTACAAGGTGAATTGAAGTGGATATAATGAGTATGAAAATCAGATTTTCATGTCTCATTCTTACACTTTGAAACACAATTTCGAAATACACAAAAGAGAAAGAGAGAAAAGAGTTCTTGGAGAACCAATTCAATCAAGCAAGAAATATCAATATTCGGGTTCGTGTGCAACACGTAGAGGTCGGGCCATTTGTGCGGCTTCAACATCCGGGCGATCCAAAGGTGTGACGAGGTCATACCAAAGGTGTACATTTCGAGGCTGATCCATTTGAGGTGGTTCAATCGACTCAACACCACCTAATCGACATTAATCAAAGTCAACGATCACCAAAAGTAAGTAATCGTTGAACCTTATATATATATATTGGATGTGTATATATATATGTTTATATGTGTTCTTATACACATTAAGTGTGCACTAAGATCATGGCATAGTAGATCTATTGCTTTACACGCTTCCGCACACACGGTATATCGATTGGATCGGTATATCGGTACCTTCAAAGGCATCATTTCATACGAGATTTGGTGGATAAACGTCTCTTGAGGATTGATCACATCCCAACAGAGAAGCAAATCCCTGATATCTTCACTAAGCCACTGAACTCAGAACGTTTCATTGCCCTAAGGAATTCTTTGTGCATGTGCATCATGCCTTAGATGCTTATCTACATCATGCTGCCGCATTGTCATGCCTACTGAACCTCTGCCACAACATTCTGGTCAAACCCATATACATGTAATTAATACTCAATGGGTTGAGATACTATGTACTAGGTGACCTAAGTATTTAATAATCTCATTATTGAAATGGTATTATACCTACGTAGAGTATAAGTACTTATGATGCAGCATGATGTTTCATTAGGATTAGATGTTTTATTCTTTTCCTAATTTCGCTTTGTAAGCTTTGATTTTTCACACCACCAAAAATATTTTACTTATTTTTATTCAAAATAAAAAATTAAAAATGAAAAATAGAAAAAGAAAATAACCGTTTGGCAACAACCTGCCGCAGAGCATTGCCCCACTTGACCGTTGGGCAGCACTCGAGTGTGCGGCAGGCGACGGTTCAACTTCAGAAAAGTAACCGTTGCCCATCCCATCAACTGCCATACGTTTTTCACTTGACATAAAACTCTTTCAAGTTTTATTTTTAATATTTACTAGAAATCAAAAGTCCTAATCATATCCCAACTCTTTCTCTTTCACATATCCGATCAAGAGTTTGATTTTTTTCTGAAATTCTTCAACCCTAGTTTTTCTCTTCGAACGCACAATATAAATTACCCATCTCCTGCGTCGATTGTGTCTGTGCTCTGTTTTTCCTTGAACCCTAATTTCTTTTTCTCCTCACGAACTCAAACTTCAATGGCTGGTGCATCTCCAATCCCAAATCCGTTCACCCGCTACTTCGAGGACCCCCGATTCTTGGAGTTGGTCAGGGAAGTTCGCCCCAACGCAACGATGGAGGACCTTAACGAAAGTGAATCGATGCACGCCATCGCACGCCTCAAGGCTCTCAACACCGCCGCCGCCACTGCCGCCGCGTCGCAACAGCCATCACTCTCCCCAGACTCGCCGCCGCTAGCCGATGCCGGTGAAGGTTCAGGTAAGGATTCTCCGATGAACATCTCTCCTGCAGGGGGAGACACTGCCGCAGAGGACATCCTTGCCGCTGAGGATCCACTCTTTCAAGGACGAGTCTGTCCCGAACCAACTCCACTGTCCATCATCCGCCCTGAAGATGAGGACATCTCCGGCAACACTGAGCCGTCTCAAACCCCTCACCCGGCGGTGGTTATTCCGGGCGTCGACGATGTACTTGCTTACGAGGCTGCCCAAAATGAAAGATCCCTCAACACATCGGATTTCAAAGGGCTATTCACTCCTGAGCAATCTGTCATCATCTGCCTTTCCACAGGCAGACCCTGAAGTGCAGCAGCAAGAAAAGGACAGGCATTACAATAGAAGGGATGATGATGATGATTTCGATTATTCCGAGCTATACGAGAACTACCCATCTCAGAAAAAGACCAAGGATCGCAAACCGACTCCTTATCCATCTGCAACTCAACTCTCCGATGCGGAAGATTCCGGCCACTCAAGCCAACAGCAGCATGATGCCGCAGATGCCTCTGACACAGAATCAGACCCACTGCTTCAGGACCTTGCCTCAAGGAAGCGCAAAAAGAAGCAGGTGCCCCTTCCTCCTCGCCGGCCGTCCACCAGATCCGCCACCGCCTATGCAAAAGGAAAGGGCCCGGCTATGCCCCCAACCTCAATGGAAAACCCCATTGATGTGGAGACCACCGCTGCCAAGAAGTCCCGCAAGGGAAAAAGTGTTGCTGTCGCTTCAAAAACTGATAGCTCACACAGTGGTGATGCCGCAGCACAACCTGCTGCGAAGAAGGGCAGCAAGGCACCAAAAATTGATGCCCCCAAGGAGGATTCAGATTATGACATGAAATCCGGTAAGGGTTATTCGAGGCGATTCTGGTCGGAACGCCGTTCAGTGATTGGGCCCCAGTTCTACTCCAACAATCCCATTCAACCGGACCGTGGTGGTGACTTATCAACATGTACTCGACACAAAGTTGATAATTTCTTGAATAGGATGAAATTGGTCAAGGCAGTGTCCTACGCAGCACCCTACTGCGAGGACTTGGTGCGCGATTTTTATGCTAACTTGCGCCCCTGCTTTGGTGATGATGGATCCAGAGGCTATGGCAAGGTGTATCTGCGTGAGAAGATCTTTAACTTCACTCCTGCTGCCATTAATGCCTTCCTGGAGCGCTTAGACATCGAGTATCCTGCCGCACTTGTTGACCCTACTGTTGCCGCAGTCTCTCACCGTCTGACCAAATCACCACCTGATGCCGCCAACAACATACCTTGCTCGAAACTCTCTTCTTTTTACTATTTTATGCTCACTGTTGCCAGGCACAACTGGATTCCCACAACCAATGTGCATTTTGTGCACACCCAAATGGGGGAAATCTTGTTTCACCTTGGTGCAAGTAGGCAGGTGAATTTGGGAGAAATCATCTTTGAGAAGATTGATTCACAGGCAGAAAACATTACCCAAACGCAGAGCCTTGCGTTCCCTTCTCTTATCTGGGAAATGTTGAAGATCCAAGGGCTCACATACAATAGTGCTGATCTCCTGACTGTTATGCCACATCCATAGAAGCTGTCTGTTCGGGAGTACAATGACTTGCCCTGGACTGGTTTTCATGCCACTGCCGCAGTGCCTCCAACTCCAGCTCAAAAGAAGGCACCGAAGTTGCCGCAAGCTGCTGGCCCGAGCTCCTCTGCCCCAAAACCGAGTATTCATGCTCGTGTTCAGGCGTTTGCAGAGCAAATTGCTGCAAACCATATGGTTATTATGCAGGATTACATGGCCAAGGCAGTTGCAGATGCTATTTCCTTCTTTCTCGAAGAAGAGGGTATTTCTCCACAAAAAGGGGGAGTACCAGCTGTTGGAGTTGTGTACTTAATGTCTAGATTTAAGTAACGGTAAACTCCCGGTCATAGCATTTAATCTATTAAATTAATAAACAATCGTTTGCTTTTAATTATTATTAATTAAATATATGCAAATCATAGTCCTAGATTTTATACGTTGTAGTTAGTATGGTGTGTCGGGCCCACACAGAAGATCATACTATCGGTTACTCGTATTTAATCAAACAGTGGCTCACGACCTAGATGGACCCGGACCAATCCATCGGTATAGTCGTTGTGTGAGAGAGAAAATAATTTGTCTTAATTATTTTATCACACTTGTACACTTGGTGTATTGAGCGGATCGTTGAGATTCATCGATTAGGATTGCCGGCGATAATCGATTCGAGTCTCAGTGTATTTTATTCTTAATCCCCGATATTATTGCGGGTGTGTATATTTAATATAAGTGACTTTGATTTACCAAAGGAATTAACCGATTTAATTATTGGGTTGATTACCGGTTAAGTTGGGTCACTATATTTCATATATGGCATGCCGTGAATAATTGACCGGACAGTGTATCCCAGAAGGGTTGATAATATCCCCGAGATGAGTTCATAAGGAATTATTGTGTAAACCTCATGAGTGGATTCGTTCCGCACAATAATTAAGGTTGAATGGTACTAGTCTCGGATTAAAGAGATGAATAAATTAATTAGCAATAAATTAATTTTATTCATGGATATTTAAATCTTAAATACACGGAATAAATAATACTACCGGAGAAATATTATTTGATATAATATGGTTTAATATTGGGAGTGCAATTAATTTATATAGTGGAAAATAAATTAATTAATATTGATAAGGATTAATGGACTTGGGCAGTGGGCTCAATTTAATCTTCAATATTGGAAGCCCAATATTCCACCTCCTTTAGATCCCCTACGTAGCCTATAAAAGCACTACATGGCCTTCATAAATCATAAGACAAGATTATCATACTTGATATTCTAGAGAGTTGAAGGAGATCCATAGGAGTTCGATAGATCGTCGCCCACCCGACGTTCGAACGGAGTGCAAGGAATACGTGGGAAGATCCAAAAGGTCTTCAACTTGATTTCGTTTCTCCGCACAACGAATCAAAGGTATGATCATAAACTCCTTCGTGTGAATTTATGTGAATTA
Source organism: Euphrasia confusa (assembly GCA_954870475.1). NCBI lineage: Eukaryota > Viridiplantae > Streptophyta > Magnoliopsida > Lamiales > Orobanchaceae > Euphrasia > Euphrasia confusa. Next base: position 22,380,246 of record OX940966.1, read on the forward strand.
AATTGTGATACATGCATGAACACACGATCCGGGAAAACGACGAACTTCGGGGACGGGGATTCGAGATCCCCGGCGAACGTTCGAAGGACCCTCGGCTGGGAGCCGAGGGGGTGCGGTCGAGCCCTAGGGCTTCGACCGCGAGCTCACATGAGGAGCCCCGGCTGGACGCCGGGGCACGCGATCGACCGTGGGGTCGATCGCCGGGCGAGCCGCGGCTGGTGTGCTGGGCGCACCGCCCTCCTCGGCGGTGGCGGTGAGTCGTCGGACTCACCGCCGGGGGGCTGTTCGGAACAGCCCCACGGGGATGCGCGTGCATCCCCGGCGATCGCTAGGGCTAGCGATCGCGAGCCCCGTGCGGGGGCTCGGCTGGGCGCGCGGGTTCGCCCGTGCGGTGCTCGGTCGAGCTCCGGCTCGTGCTTTGGTTCGTGATCGGTTTCCGGCGACGGGATTTCGGTCGGGGTTATCGGTTCCGCAATTTTTTGATACCCCGGGATATCGATTTCCAGCAATTGGTATCAGAGCGTTTGGTTTCGTGTTCATGTATGTATTCAATTGTGTTCTACCTTGCAGGGATTCCGACTATCATGGTTTAAATTAATTGTTAATTATTCGTTTAATTAATTGCTATTTAATTTTGCCATGATTATTCGTTATTAAACTCTCGGACATGTCGAGATTCGTTTTGTGTGGATGAATGCTTGTAATAGTAAAAATTCGGGGGTTGACCGAATTTAGATTTATTATTATTGTTCTATGTTTTCGGGAAAGTGTATAGGGTCGATTTCATGTATAGAATCGATACCGGAATTGTAAATTTATTTCTTGTAATTTATTTACGTTGGATCGATGCCGAGACGACCGCCGGAGAACTCGTGTGACGAAGAAGACGAAGAGGACGAAGAACCGGGGGGGTCGATCAACCCCATGATCGACCCCATGACCGAAGCCATGGGGAGGGGTCGATCGCCCCTCGGCTGGGGCTGCCGCTGGTGTGGTGGTGGCCGGCCGGCTGGGGCGGCGGTGGCGGTGCCCTCTCCGGTGGTGGCGGCGGTCGGTGGTTGTGGTGGTGGTGCGGGGATCCCCAACCCGTGCTACTCCTACTCCTACCTAGATTCTACTTACCTAATTGATTCGGTTTTCCTAATTGAGTTTTCCTATTTTTGGGAATTCTCATGGATTAGGAAAAGAATTAATTGGAATTAATTTTATTCCTTATTCTATTATGGAAATCTTCTAGAGTATTCCGAGGTCTACTTGGAATAGGATCCTAGAGATTTAATAGAATTGGAAAGGAATAAAAGTTAATTTAGGATTGATTTATTTCCTAATTGATTATTCCTATTTTATTGGAATTTTCATAGTAATGGAAATTAATTAATCTTGGAAAGTAGAAGAGTCCTAATTTATTTTATTTCCTTATTCTATTATAGAAGTCTTCTAGAATATTCCAAGTTTGACTTGGATAGATTATTCTAAGAGATTTAATAGAATTAGATAGGAAAATAAATAAATAAAAATATTAATAATATTTAATTTTATTTTTTATTTATTCGATTGACTTAATTTTCGAATTGAGTATCTTTTGGATTTATTAAAAATAAATAGATTTAAATATTGGGCTTAATATTCTCGTCACATGGAGCATTCAAGAACGAAGACTGAAGACTAGAAGACGCATACGGAGATGGAATAAAGCCATGATAGTCGGAAAATAATTTTTTCTAGCTTATTTTGACTATGTGATATGTGCATTATTACTTGTATGCATGCTTATGTGTTTAATTATGCATTAGATAGCGTACCCCTTTGTTATAAAAAGCTAAGTGGGAGAGGGGATAGAAACATTCCCATGGTCTCCATTACTGTTCTCTTGGTGACATTTATGAACTTTCGAAGTTCATATAGATATGTCATTGGAGGAGAATTCTTGTAATTCCTTTTACAAGAAACATTGATTAAGTTTATCAAACAATGCCTAATTTGTCTTTCCAAAGCTGATTTCAAGTCGACTCATTCTCACCCCGGGGAGTGGAATGGAGCCAAAGCCACTTGGTCATGTGGAGGACACAAATTAGAGGCAATCGTACCATTCTTTGATAGATGGATCGATTGTCTGCTCGGCTCCCTCATTTATGAGAGATAGGGTTGTTCGCATGGTGAATCACTGGTTAGAAACTTCGAGTTTCACTTATGATTCTCCGCGTCTTGATTTACAAAATCGAATGCTTCAAGTAATTGGAAGTCAACTATAAAAGTCTTTTGGTGTAGTAAACGTCCACACGAACGTGGCTTGCTATGCTGAATGGGATTTTTGGAAATAGTTGATGTAGACAGTTATAGGGAATTGTGAAGGATTGTGAGTTATCGTAAACGTCCACACTAACGTGGCTTGCGGTGACGTAGCGATTCCAAATGATTCACCTTAGTACTGAGTAATGGTTTACACTTAGGTACGCTTTATAGTATTCTTCCCAACGAAGTAACGCTATAATGATGTACGACCAAAGCAAATCTAATTGCTAAATCATTTGGGTGGGTAAACGTCCACACGAACGTGGCTTGCCTTACCTGATGGGATTTTAGATGTAATTAGTAATTTAATGATATTATTTAAGGGAGATAATATCGGATATTAAATTGATTGTTTGTTTAAATGTGCTTATAGGTTTAGAGAATAGCTATGAACCCACTTTCTTTGATACTTAAGGAATTTAACGCACTAGTTCCATACTGTGTTGGATGGAATAAAGAGTTATACATTTCCCAGACTATTGCTGAGTACAAGATAGTACTCAGTGAACTTTGTCCTCCTGAACCAACACGTGTCTCAACTATTGAGGAAATAGCTGATTTTGAGAAGTGGAGCAGTGCTTTTGCATTAACCACTAATCATGACATCATGCTGAAACTCAAGCTTATGTTTAGAGACAACGAGAAGGTTAGAAAAGAGGCGATGAGAATACTCATAAAGGTCAGTCGCTTCGAGGAAACGCTTAAACACGTTTTCGAGATGCTAGACCTTTTGGATGAGTTGAGACAATCGCAAGCTCTTATGGCCAAAGCCAAAGGTTTCAAACCTAAGGGCATAGACCAAGGAATGGAGAAGCAGACAAAGAGGCCCTGTAGTCCTGCACTTGGACCACGGAATAGGGTGAGAAAGCCTTCGGGCAGTCATTCTCAAAGAAAGTTATCTGGGGACTGGAGGTCTTTATTTTCTCCTGGAGAAGGTATGAGATTCTCTCCTTGGTCTTTAAAACATAGTCAGCTGTGTTATCTACCAGAAACCTGGTTGGTAGATATGGATCCACTGACGGTATGTATGCATTTAAAATGCAGGGACACCAGGAAACCCAAAGACTTGGAAATGGAGGAATAGTCAAGGCAAAGCTGTAGAGGAGGCAGCTGTTGCAGTGGAAGACATTTATCTACTTTAGAAGTTAAATAGGATTTCATTTTAAGATTATTGCGTTATGTACCCTTTATTTTTTAGAAAGAACGTTTAGTTCTGGATTTCTATTAATGGATATTTTATTTCTTTAATCATTTGATGATTTTGATAAGAAATAATGAGATTATCTATTATGGTACATTAGATAGCAATATATTAATGATAGATCCTAAAGTCTACCACGATACAACGAACCGTTCTGTAACTTGTTTTACTTGATTAGATATATTTCTTCATTAAATCATTATACTTGTGAATTCTTATACTTAGTAGTATTTTCAAATGAGATTCAAATGGTCGAAATTGATTTAATCAATTATAGTTGAAGGAATGGACCTTCCGACCTAAGGATTGAATTTGGAGGATAATACGTCTAAGCAAACCTTTTTGGATAAAAGATAGAATTCAGACAAGTATTGAAAATGACTAGATATGCAGACATATGTGTAAATTAGAAAGGTACGAGTAATTCTCTCAAGAATACTCGGTAATGGATTAGAATACTTAATGTGCCATAAAAGCAAAATGTTTTGACTAGTCAATGGACACAAAGCTATTATGGGGAACCATCAAAGTATATCCATTAAGAGCCTGCGACTCGGTCGCGGAGGCCATAACTTATCTAAGTAACACATAGCATAATCAAAGATTGGGATTCAATCCCAAAGGGCCGCACCATACACTTACGTGTAGAGATGGTGCGTTGTAAATGAGAAATGGAGATCTAATAGTAAAAGAACAAGTTGTTCGGAACCACCTATGTTCTATGGATATTCCTGGATACAACGGCATATTCAATATGGTTGTAGGATATCCTAGATGAACAAAATGTTGTGTGTTCTATAGTACTATGAACCAGAGGGACGTCTCGTCCGGTTCATAGAGGAAGACTATTAGATGAACCACAAAGCCTGAACTGACGAAATACCTTGAAATGAGAAAAAGGACAAAATACTGGGAACCAGCCAAACCGAGTAGAAGTACACCACATACTGCACCTATTGTTATTACTGTTATACACCGGAACGCCATTGCAGTGGGAGGTTGTTGGACAACCAGAGATATTCATAAGACTAGAGGAGTTCGGACTCTGGATCTAGTAGACATGAAATCGATCCCTAGCTCTGCATAAGGGTGGTACTAGATCTAAATGAGCTTTCTTGGATAACAATAAGGTTTATTGTTAAGAGGCTAGATCATTTAGAATACAAGCTTAGTAAATCCATTTATGGATGGTAACAAAGCTATAAATCGTGGAACTTGCGAATTGATGAGAAAGTCCATTTGATGGATTCATCAAAAGGCAAAGACGAAAGGTGTATTAGAGACATAATGGAAACAAGGTGGTGTTTCTCGGAGATTTTATGTAGATAACATTTTGTCATTGGCAACAATGTAAAAAATATTGTCAGACATAAAATGATGGTTGTCTAAATAAATCAAGATATAAGATTGAGAAGAAGTTAGAGCATGTTCTTAAGATCTCATGATCTAAAGATAAGAACAATGTACTTCTCCTAGGCATCTTATACGATTAAGGTTTGATTTAAACATGCATACTTCTGAGAAAGGTTATTGCCTTTCAGAGACAGAATATACATCTATCTAAAGGATATGTGTTTTGAACACATGAAGGAGATAGATGAATATAAAGCAGTTTCCTACACTTTATATGTGGAAATCCTTATAGATGCAATGTTGTAAAAAGACAACCTGATATCAACTATGCCGTTTACGTAGTGGGAGGATATCAAAGTAATCTGGATAAGGGATGTTCGAATGCTGTAAGAGTACTTTCATAGTACTGGCTTACGGAGCAAGACGAAATCTTCTTAGATTACAGATTCTCAGATCCAAAAATCAAAGAAGGACCAGTGTAAGTCGATATCAGGCTATGTGTTCACTTTTAGAAAGAGGTGGAACCATGAAATGAAAGAGTGATAAGCAGGACGCTTCTCAGACTCTCTCATAACCGAATAGCAGCCTCAGAGGCAGCGGAAGTTTTGGTTAGGTTCCGGGATTACCTCTTGACTTGGATATGACTCTTAGTTTACCAAAGGCTATTGGATAGCGGTGCAAAGTGAACTGGAAGAGGTCATAAGTCAAAAGTGATGATAACACATAGAGCAAGTACCACCTGATACGAATCATCGTCGAGGGAGACGACGTAGTAGTCACCAAGATAACTTCAGAGCGGCAACCTAGATTGCTCACTCACATAGTACTTCTCGGAAGTACACTCTAAAGCACGTGATGAGTATGGGAACCGGGAGTTTGGAGGAAATGACTAGACCTTAGTACAAGTGGGAGATTGTTGGAGTTGTGTACTTAATGTCTAGATTTAAGTAACGGTAAACTCCCGGTCATAGCATTTAATCTATTAAATTAATAAACAATCGTTTGCTTTTAATTATTATTAATTAAATATATGCAAATCATAGTCCTAGATTTTATACGTTGTAGTTAGTATGGTGTGTCGGGCCCACATAGAAGATCATACTATCGGTTACTCGTATTTAATCAAACAGTGGCTCACGACCTAGATGGACCCGGACCAATCCATCGGTATAGTCGTTGTGTGAGAGAGAAAATAATTTGTCTTAATTATTTTATCACACTTGTACACTTGGTGTATTGAGCGGATCGTTGAGATTCATCGATTAGGATTGCCGACGATAATCGATTCGAGTCTCAGTGTATTTTATTCTTAATCCCCGATATTATTGCGGGTGTGTATATTTAATATAAGTGACTTTGATTTACCAAAGGAATTAACCGATTTAATTATTGGGTTGATTACCGGTTAAGTTGGGTCACTATATTTCATATATGGCATGCCGTGAATAATTGACCGGACAGTGTATCCCGGAAGGGTTGATAATATCCCCGAGATGAGTTCATAAGGAATTATTGTGTAAACCTCATGAGTGGATTCGTTCCGCACAATAATTAAGGTTGAATGGTACTAGTCTCGGATTAAAGAGATGAATAAATTAATTAGCAATAAATTAATTTTATTCATGGATATTTAAATCTTAAATACACGGAATAAATAATACTACCGGAGAAATATTATTTGATATAATATAGTTTAATATTGGGAGTGCAATTAATTTATATAGTGGAAAATAAATAAATTAATATTGATAAGGATTAATGGACTTGGGCAGTGGGCTCAATTTAATCTTCAATATTGGAAGCCCAATATTCCACCTCCTTTAGATCCCCTACGTAGCCTATAAAAGCACTACATGGCCTTCATAAATCATAAGACAAGATTATCATACTTGATATTCTAGAGAGTTGAAGGAGATCCATAGGAGTTCGATAGATCGTCGCCCACCCGACGTTCGAACGGAGTGCAAGGAATACGTGGGAAGATCCAAAAGGTCTTCAACTTGATTTCGTTTCTCCGCACAACGAATCAAAGGTATGATCATAAACTCCTTCGTGTGAATTTATGTGAATTAAATTGTGATACATGCATGAACACACGATCCGGGAAAACGACGAACTTCGGGGACGGGGATTCGAGATCCCCGGCGAACGTTCGAAGGACCCTCGGCTGGGAGCCGAGGGGGTGCGGTCGAGCCCTAGGGCTTCGACCGCGAGCTCACATGAGGAGCCCCGGCTGGACGCCGGGGCACGCGATCGACCGTGGGGTCGATCGCCGGGCGAGCCGCGGCTGGGCCGCGGCTGGTGTGCTGGGCGCACCGCCCTCCTCGGCGGTGGCGGTGAGTCGCCGGACTCACCGCCGGGGGGCTGTTCGGAACAGCCCCACGGGGATGCGCGTGCATCCCCGGCGATCGCTAGGGCTAGCGATTGCGAGCCCCGTGCGGGGGCTCGGCTGGGCGCGCGGGTTCGCCCGTGCGGTGCTCGGTCGAGCTCCGGCTCGTGCGGTGGTTCGTGATCGGTTTCCGGCGACGGGATTTCGGTCGGGGTTATCGGTTCCGCAATTTTTTGATACCCCGGGATATCGATTTCCAGCACCAGCAGCTGAGGGCAAAGTGGCAAGGAGCATTGTTTTGAAGATGTTGAAGAAGCGCATTGATGAAGACATCAAGGAGGTTGAAGCTGAAGAAGCTGCAGAGATGGAAGCTGCCACAGCAGAGAAGGCTGCCGCAGACACTGCAGCAGAGATTGATGGAGAGGAGCGTGGATCGTCACCCGAGCACGATGACTGAAGTTGTTGAAGGATTGAAGTTCTGAAGACCTTGAAGAAATATTATTTCTTCTTTTTGCTTTTAGTTTTAAATTACTCTGAACAATTTTTATTTCTGCTCATTTGCTTTTTGAACAATTTGGTTTTTAAGTTTTTATTTGGTTGAAACAATTTCTATTCGAGTAGTTATTTTCCTTTTGAAAAAAAATTTGGTGTGTTATTTAAAGGCTTACTTAGTTTAACTTATTTTTGTTCTATTAGTTAGTTAGTTGTTAAATAATTTTTTGTTCTACTTAGGAAGTATTAACTAAGGGGGAGTTTTATGCCTTAGTTGTTTTGTCAAGATAAATCTCATATACTTCTAAGTTAGATGTATTTCATTGAGGGGGAGTGCTCCATTGCGCTGCTGCCTCATGGTTTTGTGAAGAAAGATAAAAAGGGGAGTTTGTAAGGATAAATATGTTTGGGCATTACAATGCCTTAAAGGATCTAGGCAGAAGTTGTTTTGCTAACATATTTATTTGTTTTTTTCTTTCTTCAAAATTTAAACTGTTGTAATCACTTGTCATATTAGTGATTTGATTTAGCATAGTTCATTAGTTGGAACGTGTTTGAAAAACAAACAACATAGAAGATTTCTGCCGCAGCACAGCAAGGCAGAGTTATGCCGCAGCGGTGCAAGGCTTGGACAAGAGGTTGAGTTAAGAGAATCAAGCGAAGCATGATATAAGGGCAGGGGAATGCTGAAGTCAGGATAGTATGGAAGGCATTGCAGTGTGGCAGTGGATTCCAGAAGAACTTCATAAGGCATCCTGCGGCAGCGGTCAAAGCAGCCTTCCCTAGAATCTCTCAACCGATTGTTGACCTAGCAAATCAAGGAATTCAGTTGGGAATCTCCTCCTATAAATAGAGGACGACCCCAACACTATTCAACAACTTTCATACAACACAATTACACCTTATACACTTCCATTTCCACTTTAGTTCGATCGATCAGCCTTTAGAGCCGAAGACTTCAAACGTGAAGTTCTTCGTGCCGTGTATCTCTCATTTCTGGGAGAGTCCTTTTGTTCGGCTGATGATCGAAGGCTTAGTATAGGTGTTCTACAGTAGTTGCTAGGGTTTGTTGTTGATTGTTCATACTCTTCGGATACGATTAATACGAAGGCATAGATGTGTATAGCTTTTGGTAATATCATTGTAAATCCAAGAGTATTCTTTTGTAAAGACTCGTTCTTTAATAAAGTTTCTGGCCGTAAGGCCGTTTCGTATGTGTATAATTTAAATACACATACAAAGATTTAAATTTGTGTTCTTTACATTTTCGTACGTGTGTGTGTTTAGTATGTGTATAATTTAAATACATATACAAAGATTTAAATTTGTGTTCTTTGCATTTTAGTACGTGTGTGTTCGTTCGAAGTGATTTATTTTTTATTAATTCGCTGCAATTCTTATACATATATCACATATCATTTTATCATTTAAACAATTGATTAATCTGGATAAAATACTTAAATCAAATAAATCACGTAAATATATAATAGATATTTATTCATATATATATATATATATATATATATATATATATATATATATATATATATATATATATATATATATATATATATATATATATATATATATATATATATATATATATATATATATAATAGGATGGTTGCGCAAATATCTTTTACCAAATATATTTACTTAATTTTTTGCGCAAATATATTTACATATTTACATTTTTTACGCAAATATATTTATATATATATATATATATATTAAGTTTAATATTAGTGAATATTAAATAAATTAATATATTAGTGAATACAAATATCCTAATAAATAAACAAGTAAAAAATATTCAACCTCTAAAAATTAGATGAAAAAGAATGGGTGTTTAAAATAATATTAAAAAGCAATCGACCCCATACCCTAATATTACCATTAATTTATATTTAAAAATCGTTATTCATTAATTAGAATCATTAAGAGATGATTCCCATGTTTAAAAAATGAAATTTATATTAAATTTATGTGTGATTAATTCACACTTAATTATTTTCTAGCTCTTAATATTATTTCAATTTTTTATAACTTCTATAAATTAATAGCGTTTTTTTTTTTTTTTTTTTGTCTATATCAATTGCATTGTCTTGGGATAAATTAATAGCGTTAGATAATGAATATTTATTAATTTAAAAGTATTTTTTTTATTTAAGAGACCAACTTGACCAGAACATTTTATTAATTTAGAGAAGTTACTATTAATTTACGGAGGTTTTACCCTATAAGAACCAATAAGTAAATATTCATAATATAAAATTGAGAATCCCGACTCACAGCTCTGTCGATGATCCCACTGCCCTGGCCGGAGGGTGGTCTTGGTAATGTTGTAAAACCCGAGCCAGACTCTGGGGTTCTTGGGGTACCACTTTTTCGGATCACCTGGTGCTACGATAGTTTCATCGATCTGACTGTCAACTTCCCAGCACAAGGCTCCTTGAATCTCGCGGCGCTCACCAAGTAGGGATTGTTTTGAGATACCATGATAGTCGAGTTAAATGTCGAACAAGCGCGTTTCCATGCATCCAAAAAAGCCTAAAAAACAGAAGACAGTGTGAAATTTTGCGTTTTATTGAATTTTTATATGTACATTTAAATTTACCTTAGTGTCGTCAGATATTCTATCGCCTTTGGCGCCAAAATCATCGACGCACACAAGCTTATTCCCATAATTAGCATGCGTCGAATCCACGACCTCAAAATCATCGTCTACTACTACTACCATAAGGCGATCATCCGAAGAACAATATTTGTCTGCATTTGTAAGTGGCACTTACTGCAACACCAAAAACAAGAGAAAGGAAAGAGATACAAACTTGTTGTCCATGATTTATTATGAATATTGTGTATGAATTGAATGTGGTAATTGTGTTTTGATCAGGTGGATATATATGTTGGGGATATACGCTTCTTGGGCCGATATATCTCGTTGATCGTCAAAGGGTAGGTTCGAATCGTAAATAAAACGAAATAAAAAGGAAGACAAGAATTACGTGGTTCGGTCAAGAATGCCTGCTTCCACGGACACCACACCCATCGGTCAAGAATGCCTACTTCCACGGACACCACACCCAATATTATTCGATAATATTCTTGTGTACAGAACTGAATCTCGATAGATCTCTTTTCGACTCACTATTTCGTGTTCTAGGTTTTTCTCTAGGTTATTTGTGTCAATAGAGCAGCTCTAATATATAGGGGAGAGACTTAATTATTGTATGGAAACAATAATTTTCGTCCAAGCCCCAAGAGAAGTAGGAAACAAATCCCGGTCAAATTAGGAATTTTTCCTAAAAAATTCGCGATGCCTTAAATTTCTGCCACAAACGTGCCAATTCTGGCACGAACATGCTGAGCCCGCTGAAAGTCCAGCGCAGCTGAAGATCCTGGCAAGAACGTGTTGACGCCTGGGAAGTACACTTCCAACACTACTTCAATACTTTATTTTGGCTGCCTCCGATGCTATAATCCGAATAAGAGTTGGACTCCCAACAATATATACTAGTTTGATGAAGTGAAATGATATTGAATTACACAAGACAAATATATGATGCATGCTTGAAAAAGTATGCTTTACTCTTAAAAATAGACGTGCGACGACAATAAAATTAAACGAGACATCAGTCAACAAGACACGTACTCAGATCTTATTGGTATGATTTTTTAAGATAGTCAACAATCATTTCTTATTGGTATGATTTTTTAAGATAGTCAACAAGACACGTACTCATTTCTTATTGGTATGATTTTTTAAGATGCTAGTATTTTTCAAATCATAGCTCATGCTTCTTTTGGAAACGGGATCCACCCCTAATTATATAGAGTACTTGTACTAATAATAAAACATTAGAGTTGTATAGAAATTTTGTGAACAAAAGTAAAAAAAGGAATATATGGTTTGAAATCTTGTCCCTTTTAAATTTTATTAAAATTAAAATTCATAATATTTGATGCATGCTTCCACTAATTACATGACATTGCATTTTGAAAAAGTGCGCTTTACTCTTAAAATTGTTGTTTGATCAATGATAATCAAATTAAACAAATAACATGCATATTCAATGAAAAAAAAATTATGTAAAAAAAATGTCTAAAATAGATATTTGAATATATTTAAAATATTTTAAAGAATCCTTAAATACTTTTCATATTGTTTTAAATAATTTTTAATTATTTTAAATTTCACTTAAATCAAATTTGAATTGATTTGAATTATTTTTAAATACTTTAATAATTTAAATACTTTTAAAACATATTAAACTATCTTAAAGAATTTTAAATAAGTATAAACATTTTTAAAAATCTAAAAATAAATTTTAAATTATTTGAAAAATTATATAAATATATTAAATTATTTTAAAGTTTTTTAAAATAATTTTTAAATTATTTTAAAGTGACTTAAAAAATATTAAATATATTTTAAATCATTTTAAATATATTTTAAATTATTTAAATTATTTTTAAACACTTAAAATATTTAAAGTTATTTTAACATTATTTAAAGACAATTTACAATGTAGTACACTTTATTTCAAATTATTTTTAAATAATTTTAAAAATATTTACAGTGTTTTAAAATCATTATAAAATAATTTAAAATAAATTTTAAATATTTAAATGTGTATTGATATAAATTTTAATTAATTTTAAATATAATTACAACATTTTAAATTGTGTTTCAATAATTTTCAAATGAATAAAAATAGTTTTGAAGTGATTTGAAATATTTTAAATTTCTGAAAAATATTTTTAAATGATTTTAAATATATTTAAAAGTATCCTTAAATAATTTTAAATTAATTCAAAATACAATTTAAAAATATTTTTACAGTTTTTTCAAATAATATTTATAAAATTATTAGGCCACTTTAAAAAATTTTAAAAATATTTTAAATCAATTAAAATTATTTTAAAACACTTTAAAATGTATTTTAAGTTACTTAAAATTATATAACACAATCAAATATATTTAAAAAAATATTTTCAAATAAATTAAAAATTGTTTTAAAACATTTAATTTCTTAAAATTATGTTAAATTATTTTTGAAAATATTTATATACACTTTAAAATGTTTTAAATGTATGCCATCAAATCATTCAAAAGAAATTTAAAAGCAATTTAAAATTTAGGAAAATTATTTTAGATCTCACAAAATTATTTTTATAACTCATCTAAATGGTATTTAAAATCACTTAACAATTATTTTAAGTCACTTTAAAATATTTAAATTTTTTTTTGAAATTGTCTAAAAATTAATTTAAAAAAGTTTAATTATTAGATATATTTCAAATGACCAAATAATTTTTGTAAGACAATTTTAATTGAGAGATGTCCTCGAATAGCAGACACATGTATAGAAGAGAGCCAATGGTCCTCAGTCCCGGACTAATGTTCCTCAGTCCTTTGCAACAAAGTACAGATCAAAACAAAATAAAAAACTAAGTTAAGAAATTGTAAGAACAAAAATGAGCGTTATTGAGTATCAGTCGAAGTAAAGATTGCTTATGATTTCAAGACGAATCCTCAGAGGACCTGTTTTCCTTTCCAGCGGGGATCCATCATGTTCGGCACTTCAGCATTCATATCAACTCTATTGGGCTCTTCAGAATTCAGATCAATCATGTTGGTCTCTTCAGCAATCATATCAAAGCCAGTACTGGAAGTACCAACACCAGCAATCAAGGAATCAACCATTTCGATCTTTTCCTCCAGTAAGCGAAGCATATCCTGGAGTTCGAGAGAGTTGCTCGAAATTGGCTCTTCTCTCGCCACACACTTGGCCAAGACAACTTCCTTCTCTAGAGTCTGAACTTTTCGAATCTCCTTGTCCACGTTCTTGGAGATCCTAGCCAGATTCTGCCTGAGAAATCCGACCTGATCGACTCTGCTATTTGAATGGGAAGAAGCAGAAGGAGGCAGAGTGACGAACTTTTCGATCGTCGGGAATGCCTCGTCCGGGGAAGGCCAAACTTCTGGCTGGGCCCCGTCTCCATTTACGATGACGCTACAGATTTCCACATCGCAAAGAGTTTTCAATTCGTCCAGTTTCTTGAATATTCCCGACTTCCTCTTATTAAACGTCTCGCGCCTAGTGCATTCGTCAGCAATAAACTCGTACTTGATCTTTGATCGAACCATGTTGACAAAAATCTCTGTAGCTACAAAATACAACGAAGAAAGTCAATCTTATCTGAATCAAAAAATAATTCAGAATACAAAAGACAAATAACACCCCACATCCCTCGAAAAAACATGAAATTTTTTATTGTTCCGGTTACCACCATCATCATCATTAACATCATATTTCTAATTCTTGATAAGTATAAAAACATTTAACTTAATTCAAGCTTCGCAGGAACATCAATGGAACTACAAATCTGCAGGAATTCAAAATTTACCTAAATTCAAAATCAAACCACACATATCAATAAATGCAGCTGAAATAAAAATTAAAAAATTAAAACAAACTATAAAAGGAAACTCACCTGATGGATCAAGAAGGGCAGATGAAAACAGAAAACGACGCCGTCTATAAGGAAATCTGAGATGAGATTTGGGAATCGGGAATTCAATTTGAAGGCTGAGGATTTAGGTTTGGGGATTGTACTTATGGTAATCATAATGAATATACCGACGATTAATCGTCGGCCGGTTTTGGATTGTTGGTGAGCGACTGCAGCTGGAGGCGAGGGTTTCGATTAAATGCAGTTACTCGTTTCGCATATGAAGATGAAAGAGATTTGCAATTTGGTCCCTCAATTTTTCATTATTTTATTTTGTGGTAAACTCTCATTTTATTTAACCCAAATCTTGAGGAAATATTTTTAGATTTAAGCAAAGACTGTTTCGGTTCCGGTTCCGATTCAAATCGGGGTTCCAGTTCCGATTCCGATCGATGATGGCGGATCACCGTTTTTAGAGTGTTAATATGGTAAATCATCGAGGTTTGGATCAGTGACGAAAATTTTTTAAGTGTTAATTTTACGATATACGAGTAACCAGATATTTATATCGTTCAACGAGAAATGAGTAAATTTTATACAGAAAAATGAGACAATAAGTCAAACCTGGGAAATTTGGTAATGTGAATCGAACGTGAGACGGATGTTTGGCCTCTAAATGGTGTCGCTCTGGATTTTTCGTCTTACTCCGTTGATATCGCTTTGAGAGTTTGTCGTCTTACTTCGTCGAGTGATACAGAAAACGAATGTTTTGTCCTCGGACGGTGACGTTTTATAGAGCGATATATGTTAATTATTTTATTAAAAAAATATAAAAAATTACATTTTTGTATTATTACACCAAGTTAATTAATGAAATTTTCCATATTATTATGAGTTTTTATTATTTTTCTTTTTTTTTACTTTGAGGTGGATCTTGAAAATAATTGCTTTTTGGAAAAAAATTTGTAATAAATTATATTGTACGGGACCCTTTCCTTAATTTGAAATTAAATTTCACGGAATGACTTTATCATTTCATATGTTTATATTGGTTGGTGGGTGGGGTCCACTTGTTGACCAATGACCATTGTTGACTTAAATACTCTTTTCCAGAAAAGAAAAAAAATAAGAATAAAAATGATGATTGTATAAAAAGATGAGAAATTACGTAGAATTAATATTGCATATTTTACACCACAATTATAAAAATTTCTGGATTTTCAAAAATCATTTTATTACCTATTATTGAAAAACCTAAATATAATTATTAATTAATGAAATTGTAAACACTTAATTATATAATGAATTATTATTATAATTTAATTAATAATTACTTTACATTCAAGAAATAGTTTTTCATTAATTATAAGCATTAAGAATGAGATTTATATTAAAGCATATGTGTGACTAATTCACACTTTATTTTTTAATATAATTTTATATGAGCTAGAATTAATATCAATATAGCATTGCAATTTTTCAATATAAGAACCAACAAGCAAGTAAATATTCGTAATAAAAATTGAACCGAGCAATAATTCGATACATAAACCGAAACTTGTTGAGAATTCGTGTCCAAATTTTACACAAGAAACAATACAATCAAACTAGCTAGAATTATAAAAAACAACATGAAATATAAGAGTAGAAACATACTCGATCTCATTCGTATAATCGTATTACCAGAATAGATAGAAGCATTTTATTATGACGTACTAGGTGACATCATCGTCAATAAGACACGTAGTAGATGACGTACTCATTTCTTATTGGTATGATTTTTGAAGATGCTAGTGTTTTTTTCAAATCATAGCTCCTGCTTCTTTTGGAAACATGTCCCCTTCAAAATTTATTAAAATTTAAAATTGATAATATGTGATGAATGCTCGACTTACAAATGACATTACATTTTGAAAAAATATGCCTTACTCTTAAAAATAGCTACCGTAGTTGTTTGACTGTTGATAATCAAATTAAACAAATAACATATTTGATGCAAAAACAATTAAGTAAATCAGAAGAATATAATTTAAATATACTTATATATTTTTCATTATTCAATTTTCAAACATTTAAAAGTTAATTTAAATGACTGGACAACATAATTTTGAATTGTTTTAAATATTTAAAAGTGTCTTCAATAGATAATTGAAACATATTTAAAACTTTTAAAGAATCCCCAAATAATTTTTAAATTGTTTTTTTTTAATATTTAAATTGTCTTAAAATTAATTTTGAATTGATTTAATTTTTAAACTATTTTAAAAGATATTTTAAATTACTATTTTAAATGATTTTAAATACTTTTAAATTACGAGTGGCTTAAAAATAAAAATATTTTAAATATTTTAAAACACAGTAAATATTTAAAAAAAATTAAAATTCTTTTAACATTATTTAAAGATAGTTTCAATGTTGTAATTTATTTCGAAGGAGAAACATGCATAATCATATCCGTTTTGGGTTCGGGTCCAGATCGGGAAGCGAACGAAACATCTCTAAATTTTAAATAAAATTATAAATTATCAATAAAATTAAAAATTAAAAATTAAAAATTAAAAATTAAAATTAAATTATATATTATGACTTATAAAATAATCAAAATATAAATAAAACAAAAAAAAATTAAGTTTTTACTGGAAATAAGTTAAAGTCAATTTAAAAGGCTTTTTATAATTTTCAAAAATATAAGTATTTAAATATTTTCAAAACAAATTATATAAAAAAATAAATTATTGTGAAATTATTGAAAAATATATTAATTAATTAATAAATTTAATTGAAATTGTGATTAATATTTTAATATTTTTATTAATTTTTGTGAAATATAATATATAAATTTAAATATTAATAAATTTGCTGGACGGGACGGGATCGTCTCGATCCCGCCCCGTCCCATTATGAAAAATATAAAACGGGACGGGATTCCCATATTTAAAATTTATCAAGTCTCGTCCCGCTAACTTTCAGGATGAGAACGAAATTTCGAGACAAAGTGTTCACCTTTAATTATGAAATTATATATATATATATATTCACCCTACATCAACTATAATAATAATTAACTAAACCTCGAGTATTCCTAAAGTGTGGCGTAGATAAAACCTAAAAAATACGAGAACATGACGAAATCCAAACGTTTTCAAATATCCACCAAAACCAGATAGAAAACAACAAAAGTTTTTAAATGGAACCCGCAACTAATTCCACATAACAACAAAACAAAGTAAAATAGTTAAGGTAAGAAGTTGTAAGAACAAAAATGAGCATTATTGACTATCTGCCGAAACCGAACGCTAAAAGTAAAGTTTGCTTATGATTCTAAGACGAATCCTCAGAGAACCTGTTTTCCTTTCCAACGGGGATCCATCTCTTCAGCATTCATATCAACGCCAGGACTGGAAGTCCCAACACCAGCAATCAAGGAATCAACCATTTCGATCTTCTCCTCGAGTAACCGAAGCATCTCCTGCAGTTTGAGAGAGTTGTTCGGGATTGGCTCTTCTTTGGCCACACACTTCGACAAGAAAAGTTCCTTCTCCAGTGTCTGAACATTCCGGATCTCCTTCTCCACGTTCTTGGAGATCCTAGCCAGATTCTGCCTCAGAAACCCTACCTGATCCACCCTGCTATTTGAGTGAGAAGATGCAGAAGGAGGCAGAGTGACGAACTTTTCGATCGTCGGGAATGCTTCATTCGGGGAAGGCCATACTTCTGGCTGGGCCCCGTCTCCATTCACGACGACGCTACAGATTTCCACATCACAAAGAGTTTTCAATTCGTTCAGTTTCTTGATTATTCCAGACTTCCTCTTCTTGAACGTCTCGCGCCTGGTGCGTTCGTCGGCAATAAACTCGTACTTGATCTTTGATCGAACCATGTTGACAAGAAACTATGCAGCTACAAAATACAAAGAAGAAAGTCAATCTTATTTAAATCAAAACAGAATTCAGAATACAAAAACATTAATTGGACATATAACACCTCACATCCCTCGAAAAAACATCCAATTTTCGACTGTTCCGGTTACCACCATCATCATCATTAACATCATATTTCTAATTCATGATAAGCATATAAACATTTAACATAATTCAAGCTTCGCATGAACATCAATGGAACTAAAATGTGCAGGAATTCAAAACTTCCCAAAATTCAAAATCAAACCCCACATATCAATAACTGCAACTGAAATAAATTTTTTTTTTCTAAAAATTTAAAAAGGAAACTCGCCTGATGGATCGAGAAGGGCAGATGGAAACAGAAATCGACGCCGTCTATAAGGAAATTCGAGATGAGATTTGGGAATCGGGAATTCAATTTAAATGTTGAGGATTTAGGTTTGGGGATTGTATTTATGGTAATCATAATGAATATACCGACGATTAATCGTCGGCCGGTTTTGGATTGTTTTGTATTTATGGTAATCATAAAGGGATTTGCAATTTGATCCCTCAATTTTTCATTATTTTTATTTTGTGGTAAAACCTTATTTTATTTAACCCTAATCTTGAGAAAAGATTTTTAGATTTAAGCAAAGAATGTTTCGGTTCCGATTCCGATCGATGATAGCGGATCGCCGATTTTAGAGTATTAATATGGTAAATCGTCGAGGTTTGGATCAATGAAGATAATTTTTTAAGAGTTAATTTTACGATATACAATTAATAAAATATTTGTATCGTTCAACGAGAACTGAGTAAATTTTATACAGAAAAACGAGATAATAAATCAAACCTGGAAACTTTGGTAATGTGAATCGGACGTGAGACGGATGTTTGGCCTCTAAATGGTGTCGCTCTGAGTTTTTCGTTTTATTCCAGTGATATCGCTTTGAGAGTTTGTCGTCTTTCTTCGTCGAGTGATACAAAGAATGAATGTTTTGTCCTCGGACAATGACGTTTTATAGAGCGATATTTGTTAATTGTTTTATTAAAAAAATATAAGAAATTACATTTTTGTATTATTATACCAATTTAATTAATGAAAATTTCCTTATTATTATGTGTTTTTATTATTTTTCTTTATTTACTTTGAGGCGAATCTTGAGAATAGTTGCTTTTGGAGAGCAATTTGTAATAAATTATATTGTACGGACCCTTAATTTGAAATTAAGTTTCGCGGATTGACTTTTTTTATTTCAATGTTTATATTTGTTTGTGGGTGGGGTCCACTTGTTGACCAATAACCATTAAAAAGAAAAAAAATAAAAAAAGATGATTGTAAAATAAAAAAGAGAAATTACGTATAATTAATATTTCATGTCTCTCCACAATTATAAAAAATCACTTTCTGGATTTTCAAAATCTTATTATTATATTTGATTAATAAAAACGTTTTAGAGCAAATCATTTTATTACTTATTATTTAAAAATATAAATATACTAGTAGTAATTATTAATTAATGAAATTTTAAACACCTAATTATATAAAGTATTATTATTATAATTCAATTAGTAATTAATGCATTAAGAATGAAATTTATATTAAATATGTTTGACTAATTCACACTTTATTTTTGGGATAATGGTATGTTAATAGCTGAACTATATGCACTTTTGTACTTTAGTTACCCAACATGCACTTTGTACAGCCGAGTAGCTTAACTTTAACGAATTTGCACTTTAACTTTAACGAATTTGCACATACAAAAATGGGCTTTCTCCGGCGACACGTGAAATGCACGTGATTATCTTTGTCAGATGTCGCGATTTCAGTAGCTAGTAGAGAGAAATTACATGAATAACCCCAAGACTTATTTCCATTAAATCTCGACCATCATTTTTCTTGAATATCAAGTTCTGAATACTTTATTTACAAACAAAAAAAATTAAAAAATGCCTGATAATTAATTCTTAGATTAAAAATCCCAAAATCAATCTTCTAAAGACCTTAATTAATCCTTCATCTTAAATTCTTCTTCGGCCGCATCGTGGCCCTGCTGTGCTTGAGATCCTTTTGCATCAATTTCAGAACTTGAGATTCAGGAGGATGGAGTGAAAGCCTCAGAGTCAATTTTGAATCGTCGTTCTAAAAAAAAAAAAGGATTTGGGAGGGGGAGAATTTGGGTCAACCTGCCATCGTCGTCCCTTCTCTTCACTGTCGTCGTTTTCCTGGCCGGCCAATCTACCTCCTCTACGACCGGTGGTAAGCCATCCGTTTCCGTCACATCCAAATCGAGCTCCGCCGGCCCAGTCGACTGCATCCTCGACCGGGATGTCCTGAACTCCCGTCGATTGCTCATCTCGTCTGTGCGCCGACGCAAGCCTGTTGTCCCTGGCCAATTTGGGGACTCTGTTTAGGGCTACTGATTTGGGGACTCTCGATTTTGGCTATTGATTTTGGGAAGACAGATTCTTTTAGATGTTTTTTTATTTGGAGAAAATGAATTGATTAATTTTGGGAAAAAATTTGAGATGTGTTTTTTTTTTCTTGAGAGGATATTTTGGTTGATTTTAGGAAAAGATTTGAGATGTATTTTTATTTGGAGAAGATGAATTTGTTGGATGTTTTTTTTTTTTTTATTTTGATCGATTCAATTTTCTGATAATATTTTTTTTTATTTTTTATTTTATGTTTATTTTCAATTTTGATTTATAAAAATTAAAATGAATATTATTATGTTTTTTAATTAGTAGTAAGATATAATGACACAAGGGTGTATAAGTATTTGAAATATCATTAATTGATTGATTTATAAAATGTCCAAAATAACCCTGTCAGTTAGTGCAAAAAGCGGCGATAATCACGTGCATTTCACGTCTCGCAGGAAAAAGCCAATTTTTGCATTAAAGTGCAAAATCGACAAAGTTCAGCTACTCGTTGGGTAACCAAAGTACAAAGTGTCTATAGTTCAGCTACTAACCTACAATTATCCTTTTATTTTTTAAAAATTATGTTTTTTATATGAGCTATTAATATTATTGCAAATTTTCAATATAAGAACAAGTAAATATTCGTAATAAAAATTTAACTGAACAATATTTGATACATATAAACCGAAACTTGTTGAGAATTCATGTCCAAATTCTACACAAGAAACAATAAAGTCAAGCTAGAATTATAAAAAAAAAACACGAAATACAAGAGTCGAAACATGCTCGATCTCATTCGTATAATCATATAACATATGCATTGTACGCGTACTATGAAAGTTATGGATGATGAAGCATCATAGTATATATATATATATATATATATATATATATATATATGTGTGTGTGTGTGTGTGTGTGTGTGTGTGTGTGTGTCGAGAATCCCGGCTCACAGCTCTGTGTGGACGATATGCTCATTGCTGCTTTCGATATCGTTCGAATGATGACAAGCAATCCGCCGGAGGTTGAACATTCCCATCTTCTTCGCCGGAAGCAGAGTTGCAAATGGTGTCCACCTTGCCGCCGCTCGCGCTCCTTAGGTTCACGTTGCCTAGGGTTATGTTCGTGCATGGGACTGTGTCGCTACATAAAAACGTCATGGCGTGCTTGCTATTCGATGTCCCGGATATGTTATGATACACCATCCCGCTTATCTCCAAAGCAGAAGTCTAAATATAAAATAAAATTAATCTGATTATTATTTTGTACTTTATATATAAGAGGTGATGTTTGAGATATATATATATATATATATATATATATATATATATATATATATATATATATATATATATATATATATATATATATATATATATATATATATATATATATATATTTCTGCGACGGTAGTCACCTTATCGAGATCACAAGATTTGGGTGAGTCGACGTAGACTTGATTGATGATAATCGGGTTCATGACCATTTCCATCTTCACGTTTAGAAAGCTTATATTCTTCACGTGACCCGATCCTCCCTACATATAAATATATATGTAATGTGTTCGGTTTTAGGTTTTAGGTTTAGGGTTTAAGGTTTAAGATTTAGGATTTAGTGTTTAGGGATCAAGAACATGCATGCATGATCGAATAACATACGTACCTGCCAAGTTTTGATCCTGAGCCCGTTTTTCGTGTTTTGAATATAAGTCTCGTCGAGCACAACGTTTTCGACTATCCCGACCGAGTTGTCCTTCCCGAGACTACCTATGCTGATCCCATGACCGGGCCCACATCGTATGTTCTTCATCTGTATGTTCGAACTGTTGGAGTTGTGTACTTAATGTCTAGATTTAAGTATCGGTAAACTCCCGGTCATAGCATTTAACCTATTTAATTAATAAACAATTATTTGCATTTAATTATTATTAATTAATTATGCAAAATCATAGTCCTGGATTTTATACGTTGTAGTTAGTATGGTGTTGCATGGGCACACAGAAGATCATACTATCGGTTACTCGTATATAATCAAACAGATGCTCACGACCTAGATGGACATGGACCAATCCATCGGTATAGTCGTTGTGTGAGAGAGAAAATAATTTATCTTAATTATTTTATCACACTTGTACACTTGGTGTATTGGGCGGATGCTTGAGATTTATTGATTAGGATTGCCTTGGATAATCAATTTAAATCTCAGAGTATTTTATTCTTAATCCCCGATACTATTGAGGGTGTATATATTTAATATTAGAGACTTTGATTTTCCAAAAGAATTAACCGATTTAATTATTGGGTTAATTACCGGTTAAGTTGGGTCGCTATATTTTATATATGACATGCCGTGAATACTTGACGGGAAAGTGTATCCCGGACGGGTTGATAATATCCCCGAGATGAGTTCATAAGGAATTATTGTGTAAACCTCATGAGTGGATTTGTTCCGCACAATAATTAAGGTTGAATGGTACTAGTCTCGGATTCAAGAGATGTATATAATTTATTGAGCAATAAATAAATTTATTCATGGATATTTAAATCTTAAATACACGGAATAAATAATACTACCGGAGAAATATTATTTGATATAATATGGTTTAATATTGGGAGTGCAATTAATTTATATAGTGAAAAATAAATAAATTAATATTGATAAGGATTAATGGACTTGAGCATTGGCTCAATTTATCTTCAATATTGGAAGCCCAATATTCCACCTCCTTATGATCCCCTACGTAGCCTATAAAAGCACTACATGGCCTTCATAATTCATGACTTGAATAAGACAAGAATATCAATACTTGATAGTTCTAGAGAGTTGAAGGAGATCCATAGGAGTTCGATAGATCGTCGCCCACACGACGTTCGAACGAGGTGCAAGGAATACGTAGGAAGATCGCAAGGTCATCAACGTTTGATTTCGTTTCTCCGTACAACGAATCGAGGTAATATAATCATAAACCCCTCTATGATTATTTGTTCGTAATAATTGTGATATATACATGAACAAGACGATCCGGGAAAGACGTCGAAATCGGGATACGGGGATCACGCTGTTGGAGTTGTGTACTTAATGTCTAGATTTAAGTAACGGTAAACTCCCCGTCATAGCATTTAATCTATTAAATTAACGAACAATTGTTTTGCTTTTAATTACTTGATAATTAAATAAATGCAAACCATGGTTCTGGATTTTATACGTTGTAGTTAGTATGGTGTGCATGGGCACACAGAAGATCATACTATCGGTTACTCGTATTTAATCGAACAGTTGCTCACGACCTAGATGGACACGAACTAATCTATCGGTATAGTCGTTGTGTGAGAGAGAAAATAATTTATCTTAATTATTTTATCACACTTGTACACTTGGTGTATTGAGCGGATCGTTGAGATTCATCGATTAGGATTGCCGGAGATAGTCGATTCGAGTCTCAGTGTATTTTATTCTTAATCCCCGATATTATTGCGGGTGTGTATATTTAATATAAGTGACTTTGATTTACCAAAGGAATTAACCGATTTAATTATTGGGTTAATTACCGGTTAAGTTGGGTCACTATATTTTATATATGGCATGCCGTGAATAATTGACCGGACAGTGTATCCCGTAAGGGTTGATAATATCCCCGAGATGAGTTCAAAAGGAATTATTGTGTAAACCTCATGAGTGGATTCGTTCCGCACAATAATTAAGGTTGAATGGTACTAGTCTCGGATTCAAGAGATGAATATAAATTAATTAGCAATAAATTAATTTTATTCATGGATATTTAAATCTTAAATACACGGAATAAATAATACTACCGGAGAAATATTATTTGATATAATATGGTTTAATATTGGGAGTGCAATTAATTTATATAGTGGAAAATAAATTAATTAATATTAATGGGAGATTAATAGATTTGGGCTTGGGCTCAATTTAATCATTAATATTGGAAGCCCAATATTCCACCTCCTTTAGATCCCCTACGTAGCCTATAAAAGCACTACATGGTCTTCTCTTTTCTACACACATCATAACTTGAAGATCATAATTCTTCTAGAGAGAGAAAGTAGAGAGAGAGAGAAGAGGATCCATAAGCTTGGAGGATCGTCGCCCACCCGACGTTCAAGCTAGTGCAAGGAATACGTGGGAAGATCGTAAGGTCATCATCTTGATTCCGTTTCTCCGCACAACGAATCAAAAGGTAAAATCATATACTCTCTTCTATGATTTTATGTGGATTAATTGTGAAACATACATGAACGCATGATCCGGGAAAACGACGAACTTCGGGGACGGGGATTCGAGATCCCCGGCGAAGCTCGAGAGGAGCCCTCGGCTGGGAGCCGAGGGGCGATCGAACCTAGGGTTCGATCGCGGCGATCCGCGCGAAGGGACCCCGGCTGGACGCCGGGGCTAGCGATCGAGCTGGGCTCGATCGCGGGGGCGAGCCGCGGCTGTTGCCGCGGTGGTCAGCTGGGCTGACCGCCCCTCCCGACGGCGTGGGCGGTGAAGTCGCCGGACTCACCGCCCCGGGGCTGCCGGAGCAGCCCCACGCGATCGACGGCGATCGCGAGCCCCACGGTGGGGCTCGACTAGGGTTTAGCCGCGGGTTTATCCCGCGGCGATGCTCTTGACGAGCCCGGTTCTTCGTGGTGTTCGTAATCGGTTTCCGGCGAGAGGATTTCGGTCGGGTTATTATTTTCCGCAATTTTTTTTAATGGCCCGGGATACCGAATTCCAGCAATTGGTATCAGAGCGTTTGGTTTCGTGTTCATGTATGTGTTCAATTGCGTTCTACCTTGCAGGGATTCCGACTATCATGGTTTAATTAATTGTTAATTATTCGTTCAATTAATTGCTATTTAATTTACCATGATTGTTCGTTTATTAAACTCTCGGACATGTCGAGATTCGTTTTGTGTGGATGAATGCTTGTAATAGTAAAAATTCGGGGGTTGACCGAATTTAGGATTTATTATTACGTTCTATGTTTTCCGGAAAGTGTATAGGGTCGATTTCATGTATAGAATCGATACCGGAATTGTAAATTTATTTCTTGTAATTTATTTACGTTGGATCGATGCCGAGACGACCGCCGGAGAACTCATGAGACGAAGAAGACGATGAGGACGAAAAGAAGGGGGGTCGATCATCCCCATGATCGATCCCCATGAGGATCGATCGACCCCACGCCCGGGGCTGGCCGTTAGGGTTTCCGGCCACGCCGGCCACAGGTGGTGGTGGCGCGTGGCTGGGGGACGGCGGCGGTGGTGCCCGGCGGTGGTGGTGGTCGGCGGTAGGGGGTGGTGCGGGGATCCCCAACCCGTGCTACTCCTAATCCTACCAAGATTCTACTTACCTAATTGATTCAAGTTTTCCTATTTTGAGTATTCCTAACTTTGGGAACTCTTATGGAAATAGGAAAAGAATTAATTGGAATTATTTTTATTCCTTATTCTATTATGGAAATCTTCTAGAGTATTCCGAGTTCTACTTGGAATAGGATCCTAGAGATTTAATAGAATTGGAAAGGAATAAAAGTTAATTTAGGATTGATTTATTTCCTAATTGATTATTCCTATTTTATGGGAATTTTCATAGTAATGGAAATTAATTAATCTTGGAAAGTAGAAGAGTCCCAATTTATTTTATTTCCTTATTCTATTATAGAAAGTCTTCTAGAATATTCCAAGTTTGACTTGGATAGATTATTCTAGAGATTTAATAGAATTAGATAGGAAAATAAATAAATAGAAATATTAATAATATTTAATTTTATTTTTGATTTATTCGATTGACTTAATTTTCGAATTAAGTATCTTTTGGATTTATTAAAAATAAATAGACTTAAATATTGGGATTAATATTCTCGTCACATGAAGCATTCAAGAACGAAGACTGAAGACTAGAAGACGCATACGGAGATGGAATAAAGCCATGATAGTCGGAAAATAATTTTCTAGCTCATTTTGACTATGTGATATGTGCTTTATTACTTGTATGCATGCTTATGTGTTTAATTATGCATTAGATAGCGTATCCCTTTGTTATAAAAAGCTAAGTGGGAGCGGGGATGGAAACATTCCCATGGTCTCCATTATTGTTCTCTTGGTGACTCTTATGGACTTTTGAAGTTCGTATAGATGTGTCATTGGAGGAGAATTCTTGTAATTCCTTTTACAAGAGACATTGATTAAGTTTATCAAACAATGCCTAATTTGTCTTTCTGAAACTGACTTCAAGTCGACTCATTCTCACCCCGGGGAGTGGAATGGAGCCAAAGCCACTTGGTCATGTCGAGCACACAAATTAGAGGCAGTCGTACCATTCTTTGATAGATGGATCGATTGTCTGCTCGGCTCCCTCATTTTATGAGAGATAGGGTTGTTCGCATGGTGAATCACTGGTTAGAAACTTCGAGTTTCACTTATGATTCTCCGCGTCTTGATTTACAAAATCGAATGCATCTTGTAATTGGGAGTCAATTATAAAAGTCTCTTAGTATAGTAAACGTCCACAAAACGTGGCTTGCTATACTGACGGATTTTGGATTAATTGATGTAGACAGTTGTAAGGAATTGTGAAGATTTGTGAAGTTGTCGTAAACGTCCACACAACGTGGCTTGCGGTGATGTAGCAATTCAAAACGATTTCCTTTGGTGCTGAGTAATGGTTTACACTTAGATACGCTTTATAGTATTCCTCCCACCGAGGTTCCGCTATAAATGATGTATGACCAAAGCAAATCTAATTGCTAAATCGTTTGGGTGGGTAAACGTCCACACACCGTGGCTTGCCTTACCTGATGGGATTTTAGATGTAATTAGTAATTTAATGATATTATTTGAGGGAGATAATATCGGATATTAAATTGATTGTTTGTTTAAATGTGGTTATAGGTTTAGAGAATAGCTATGAACCCACTTTCTATGATACTCAAGGAGCATAAGCTCACTGGCCCCAACTACATTGATTGGAAGAGAAATTTAGACATTGTCCTAACTTCTGAGGAGTACAAGTTCGTACTCCATGAAGTGTGCCCTGCTGAGCCCACGACTGCCTCAACTGATGAGGAAAAACTAACATATCGGAAGTGGAAAAAGGCTGATGAAATGGCTAGGTGTTATATTTTGGCTTCCATGTCAAATGTACTCCAAACCCAACATGAGTCGATGGACACTGCCTATGATATGATGTTTAACCTCAAGGAGATGTTTGGGGAGCAAGATCGTGCGGCAAGGCAAGAAGCCATGAGAGTCCTCATGACAACTACTCAGTCTGAAGGAACGCCCGTAGGGGAGCACGTTCTTAAGATGATGGGTCTGTTGAATGAGCTTGAGATCCTAGGAGCTCAAATTGATGCTGAGACGCAAGTCGACATCATACTCCAGTCTCTGACCCCTAGTTTTGAGCAGTTTCGCATGAGTTATAATATGGGTAAACTATCTTATTCTCTTGCGCAACTCCTGACTGAACTGAAGGCGGCAGAGGGGATCTACAAGAAGGGCAAGTCTCAAGCGCTTGTAGCTACCAAGTCCAAAGGCTTTAAGCCTGGTGGAGGTAGGGGCAAGAGAAGGAAGCAAACCCGGAAACCCAGTGGTGTCAAGAGGACTGTACCACAAATGGGGGCTGCAAAGCCAAAGGGTAAGTGCTTCCGATGCAACAAGATGGGACACTGGAAGTCTGAATGTCCTCTCAAAGGTACGAATTCTTCTTTAGTCGTAAAAACATAGTCAGCGGTGTTATCTACCAGAATTCTGGTGTGTAGATATGGAACCACTGACGGTATGTGCATTTTGAATGCAGGGGTTCCAGAAAACCCGGCGACTTAGTAAGGAAGAATTCGAGTCTACATGAGCAAAGCTGTGGAGGAGGCAGCGGTTGCGGTGGAAGACATTTATCTGCTTTAGTAGTTAAATAGGATTTCATTTCAAAGTTATTGCATTATGTACCCCTTTATTTTAGAAAGAACGTTTTGTTCTGGATTTCTATTATTAATGAATGGATATTTTATTTCTTTAATCATTGGATGATTTTGATAAGAAATAATGGCATTATCTATTCTGGTACATTAGATAGCAATATATGAATGATGAATCCTTAGTCTACCACGATGCAACAAACCGTTCTATAACTTGTTTTACTTGTTAGATATTTCTTTATTAATCATTATACTTGTGAATTCTTATACTTAGTAGTATTTTTCAAATAAGATTCAAATGGTCGAAATTGATTTGATCAATTAAAGTTGAAGGAATGGACCTTCCGACCTAAGTGTTTAATTTGAAGGATAATACATCTAAGTAAACCTTTCTGGATAAAGGATAGAATTCAGACAAGTATTGGAAATGATTAGATATGCAGACATATGTGTAAATTAGAAAGGTACGAGAAATTCTCTCAGAGAATACTCGGTGATGGATTAGAATGCTTGATGTGCCATAAAAGCAAAGTGTTTTGACTAGTCAATGGACACAAAGCTATTATGGGGAACCATCAAAGTATATTCATTAGGAGCCTGTGACTCGGTCACCAAGGCCATCACTTATCTAAGTAACACATAGCATTATCAAAGATTGGGATTCAATCCCAAAGGACCACGCCATACACTTGCGTGTAGAGATGGTGCGCTATAAAGAAATGGAAAATCTAATAGTAAAAGAACAAGTTGTTCGGAACCACCTATGTTCTATGGATACTCCTGGATACAACGGCATATTGAATATGGTTGTAGGATATCCTAGATGAACGAAGTATTGTGTGTTCTATAGTACTACGAACCAGAGGGACGTCTCTCGTCCGGTTCATAGAGGAAGACTATTAGATGGACCACAAAGCCTAAATTGACGTAATACCTTGAAATGAGAAGAAGGACAAAAGACTAGGAACCAGCCAAACCGAGTAGAAGTGCACCACATACTGCACCTATTGTTATTACTGTTATACACCGGGACGCCATTGTAGTGGGAGGTTGTCGGACAACCAGAGATAATCATAAGACTAGAGGAGTTCGGACTCTGGATCTAGTAAAGATGAAATCGACCCCTAGCTCTGCATAAGGGCAGTACTAGATCTAAATGTGCCTGCTTGGAGCAATAAGAATTATTGTTAAGAGGCTAGATCATTTAGAGTACAAGCTTAGTAAATCCATTTATGGATTGAAATAAAGCTACGAATCGTGGAACTTGCGAATTGATGGGATAGTCCAATTGATGGATTCCTCAAAAGGCATAGACGAAAGGTGTATTGAAAACGTAATGGAAACAAGGTGGTGTTTCTCGGAGATTTTATGTAGATAACATTTCATCATTGGCAACAATGTAAAAATGCTGTCAGACACAAAATAATGGTTGTCTAAATAAATCGAGATATAAGATTGAGAAGAAGTTAGAGCATGTTCTTAAGGTCTTATGATCTAGAGATAAGAACATTGTACTTCTCCTAGATATCTTGTACGATTAAGGTTTGTTTTTAACATGCATACTTCTGAGAAAGGTTATTGCCTTTCAGAGACAGAATAAACATCTATTTAAAGGTTATGTGTTCGAACACATGAAGGAGATAGATGAGGACAAAGCAGTTTCCTATACTTCAAGTATGGAAAGCTTTATAGATGCAATGTTGTAAAACAAGAACCTGATATCAAACTATGCGGTTTGCGTAGTGGGAGGATATCAAAGTAATCTGGATAAGGGATGTTCGAATGCTGCAAGAATACTTTCATAGTACTGACTTGAGCAAGACGAAATCTTCTTAGATTACAGATTCTCAGATCCAAAAATCAGAGAAGGACCAGTGAAAGTCGATATCAGGTTATGTGTTCACTTTTAGAAAGAGGTGGAACCATGAAGTGAAAGAGTGATAAGCAGGACGCTTTTCAGACTCTCTCATTACCGAATAGCAGCCTCAGAGGCAGCGGAAGTTTTGGTTAGGTTCCGGGATAACCTCTTGACTTGGATATGACTCTTAGTTTACCAAAGGCTATTGAATGGCGGTGCACGGTGAACTAGAAGAGGTCATAAGTCAAAAGTGATGTTAACACATAGAGCAAGTACCACCTGATACGAGTCATCGTCAGGGGAGACGACGTAGTAGTCACCAAGATAACTTCAGAGCGGCAACCTAGATTGCTCACTCACATAGTACTTCTCGGAAGTACACTTTAAAGCACGTGATGAGTATGGGAACCGGGAGTTTGGAGGAAATGACTAGACCTTAGTACAAGTGGGAGATTGTTGGAGTTGTGTACTTAATGTCTAGATTTAAGTAACGGTAAACTCCCCGTCATAGCATTTAATCTATTAAATTAACGAACAATTGTTTTGCTTTTAATTACTTGATAATTAAATAAATGCAAACCATGGTTCTGGATTTTATACGTTGTAGTTAGTATGGTGTGCATGGGCACACAGAAGATCATACTATCGGTTACTCGTATTTAATCGAACAGTTGCTCACGACCTAGATGGACACGAACTAATCTATTGGTATAGTCGTTGTGTGAGAGAGAAAATAATTTATCTTAATTATTTTATCACACTTGTACACTTGGTGTATTGAGCGGATCGTTGAGATTCATCGATTAGGATTGCCGGCGATAGTCGATTCGAGTCTCAGTGTATTTTATTCTTAATCCCCGATATTATTGCGGGTGTGTATATTTAATATAAGTGACTTTGATTTACCAAAGGAATTAACCGATTTAATTATTGGGTTAATTACCGGTTAAGTTGGGTCACTATATTTTATATATGGCATGCCGTGAATAATTGACCGGACAGTGTATCCCGTAAGGGTTGATAATATCCCCGAGATGAGTTCAAAAGGAATTATTGTGTAAACCTCATGAGTGGATTCGTTCCGCACAATAATTAAGGTTGAATGGTACTAGTCTCGGATTCAAGAGATGAATATAAATTAATTAGCAATAAATTAATTTTATTCATGGATATTTAAATCTTAAATACACGGAATAAATAATACTACCGGAGAAATATTATTTGATATAATATGGTTTAATATTGGGAGTGCAATTAATTTATATAGTGGAAAATAAATTAATTAATATTAATGGGAGATTAATAGATTTGGGCTTGGGCTCAATTTAATCATTAATATTGGAAGCCCAATATTCCACCTCCTTTAGATCCCCTACGTAGCCTATAAAAGCACTACATGGTCTTCTCTTTTCTACACACATCATAACTTGAAGATCATAATTCTTCTAGAGAGAGAAAGTAGAGAGAGAGAGAAGAGGATCCATAAGCTTGGAGGATCGTCGCCCACCCGACGTTCAAGCTAGTGCAAGGAATACGTGGGAAGATCGTAAGGTCATCATCTTGATTCCGTTTCTCCGCACAACGAATCAAAAGGTAAAATCATATACTCTCTTCTATGATTTTATGTGGATTAATTGTGATACATACATGAACGCATGATCCGGGAAAACGACGAACTTCGGGGACGGGGATTCGAGATCCCCGGCGAAGCTCGAGAGGAGCCCTCGGCTGGGAGCCGAGGGGCGATCGAACCTAGGGTTCGATCGCGGCGATCCGCGCGAAGGGACCCCGGCTGGACGCCGGGGCTAGCGATCGAGCTGGGCTCGATCGCGGGGTCGAGCCGCGGCTGTTGCCGCGGTGGTCAGCTGGGCTGACCGCCCCTCCCGACGGCGTGGGCGGAGAAGTCGCCGGACTCACCGCCCCGGGGCTGCCGGAGCAGCCCCACGCGATCGACGGCGATCGCGAGCCCCACGGTGGGGCTCGACTAGGGTTTAGCCGCGGGTTTATCCCGCGGCGATGCTCTTGACGAGCCCGGTTCTTCGTGGTGTTCGTAATCGGTTTCCGGCGAGAGGATTTCGGTCGGGTTATTATTTTCCGCAATTTTTTTTAATGGCCCGGGATACCGAATTCCAGCACACGCGATCCCCGTCGGGATCGAGAGGGGCGGCCGAACCCTAGGGTTCGACTGCCGGCGCGCGCGGACGAGGGAGCCCCGGCTGGACCGCCGGGGCAAGCGATCGACCATGGGTCGATCGCGGGGAGACCGCCGTGGGCTGGTGCCACGGCAGCTGGTCCCCCCGCCACCTCGACCGGCGACAGGCGCACGGGAGGAGCCCCGGCTGAAGCCGGGGCAGGCGATCGACCGTGAGGTCGATCGCGGGAAAGCCGCGGCTGGTAGCCGCGGCGAGTCAGCTGGGGGCTGACCGCCCTCCTCCGGCGGCAGTGGTGAGTCGCCGGACTCACCACCGGGGGCTGCTGGGCAGCCCCGGCGATCGCATGTGCATGCGATCGCGAACCCCGCGGATGGGGTTCGGCTAGGGTTTAGCCGCGGGTTCATCCCGCGGCGATGCTCTTGTCGAGCCCGGTTCTTCGTGGCGTTCGTGATCGGTTTCCGGCGATGGGGTTTCGGTCGGGTTATCGGTTCCGCATAATTTTTGATAGCCCGGGACATCGAATCCCAGCACGAACTGCCATGCACAATGGAGATGTAGTCGTCGCCCGTCCCTATCACGCAGTTGCTGATAGCCACGTTTGTCGATTTCGCGAGGTGGACCCCGTCGGTGTTGGGGCTGTCTCCGGGAGCCGTGACTTGGACTCCGGTGATGCGAATCGATTCGGAGTTTGAGACGATGAAGTTCATTTGCTGGGCGTTTTGAATCGTGAGATCAGTCACTGTCCCCGACGAGCTCGAATCTATGGTTAAGGCCTGCATGATAAATATTCAAATTATAAACGTCGATAGATCTATATATGAACACATGAGAGTCGAGTGAAATTGGTTGATCGAATATCTCACCGTTGGTGCTCCTTTGCACGACTGTTTACGACCGAGAAGACAGAAAAAAACGTTTGTCAGTTGACGCCGGAGGGTAACAATATATTTTTAAATTAATAAAATAATGACTTTTAAATATATAGGTGAAAATGTAAAGGTATATATGTATTTTTAAATGAAAATTTATTTTGTTAAATGAAGTGTGACTATCGATATGCGAGAAATAGTATTTCTAATCAAATGGTTAATTACGAAAATCAACCGAGTAACCTTGGTTTTGTTTTGTTTGCAAGACGATGCCCACCATTTGGCGCCGGAGCCGTCGATGATCCCACTTCCCTGGAGGGTGGTCTTGGTGATGTTGTAAAACCCTAGCCAGACTCTAGGGTTCTTGAATATTCCCGACTTCCTCTTCTTGAACGTCTCGCGCCTAGTGCGTTCGTCAACAATAAACTCGTACTTGATCTTTGATCGAACCATTGTTGACAAAAATCTCGCATCTACAAAATACAACGAAGAAACTCAATTTCTTATCTGAATCAAGATATGCATATAAACATTTAATACCACCATCATCATCATTAACATCATAAGCATATACCCCTCCCTTGAAAAATCATTGAACTTTAGTTTTAGCGCTAATAAAGTCTTGTTGTGCTAATTTTGTTGTGCTTCTATTAAAATAAATTGTTTTAGCTAATAATAAATTAATTTTTGATGTGCTAATCTTTGTTTTATGGAACATTTTAAAAAATTGTTTACAAACTATTTAAAAGAAATTGTTTTAGAACTTGCTCTAATCTTTGTTTTATGAGATATTTTTAAAAAAATTGTTTTAAAAAAATTATTTTTTAAT
The DNA here is from genome assembly GCA_954870475.1 of Euphrasia confusa. Classification (NCBI taxonomy): domain Eukaryota; kingdom Viridiplantae; phylum Streptophyta; class Magnoliopsida; order Lamiales; family Orobanchaceae; genus Euphrasia; species Euphrasia confusa. The sequence continues at coordinate 22,414,313 of OX940966.1, forward strand.
GCTAATAAAATCTTTTATTTAGCACTAATAAAAAAAATTATTTTAAAAATCTATAGATTTAAATGTTATTTGAAATTTTTTAAAGAATTCAAATTAAAGAAAAAACTGTCCTATTTCTATTCTAAATTATATGAAACAAATTGGTGGTTGAATTGTGATTTTGTTGTGAAGAATAGAATAACTAAATATTACAATATTTTTGTTTGAATATTTTAATTTTTTTTTTTATTATTTTGTGTACTTACTAGCTATGGCTCATTTTGAAATTTCGCATAGGGCTATCAAAACTTCAAAGACAACCCTCATTACAATTATAAAATTCACATTCTAGACTTTCAAAATCTTTTTATTATATTTTGTTAATAAAAATATTTTAGCAATAACAATCATGTTATTACTTTATTATTGAAAAGTTTAAATTTAATAATTAATGAAATTGCAATTAAAAAAAATATTTTTTAGTGCTAATAAAGTCTTTATTATAGCGCTAATAGAAAAAAATTAGCGCTAAAATTAAGGAAAAGTCTATAAATATAAATGCTATTTGAAAATTCGAGTATTAAATAAAACCTAAGAAATACGAAAAGGATTGCCCATGATTTCAAGACGAATCCTCAGAGGACATGTTTTCCTTTCCAGCGGGGATCCATCCTGTTAGGCATTTCAGCGTTTATATAAACCCAGTTGGCCTCTTCGAAATTCAGATCAATCTCTCTATTCTCTTCAGCATTCATAACCAAGCCAGTACTGGAAGTCCCAACACCAGCAATCAAGGAATCGACCATTACCATCTTTTCCTCCAATAAGCAAAGCATCTCCTGGAGTTCGAGAGAGTTGCTCGAAATTGACTCTTCTTTCGCCACACACTTAGCCAAGACAAGTTTCTTCTTCAGTGTGTGAAGTTTGCGGATCTCCGTCCACGTTTTTGGAGATCCTAGCCAGATTCTACTTCAGAAACCCAACTTGATCCACTCTATTGTTTGAGTGGGAAGAAGCAGAAGGCGGCAGAGTGATGAACTTTTCCATCATCAGGAATGCTTCGTCCAGGGAAGGCCATACTTCTGGCTGGGCCCCGTCCCCAGTAAAGATGACGCTAGTGTTTTCAATTCGTACAGTTTCTTGAATATTTCCGACTTCCTCTTCTTGAACTTCTCGCGCCTGTGCGTTCGTCAGCAATAAACTCGTAGTTGATCTTTGATCGAACCATTGTTGACAAGAGTCTCTGCAGCTCCAAAATACAACGAAGAAAGTCATTTTCTTATCTGAATCAAGATATGCATATAAACATTTAATACCACCATCATCATCATTAACATCATAAGCATATACCCTCCCTTGAAAAATCACCGAACTTTAGTTTTAGCGCTAATAAAGTCTTGTTGTTCTAATTTTGTTGCGCATCTATTATAAAAAATTGTTTTAGTACTAACAATAAAATAATTTTTGTTGTGCTAATCTTTGTTTTATGGGATATTTTAAAAAATTGTTTAAAAACTATTTAAAAGAAATTGTTTTAGCACTTGTGCTAATCTTTATTTTATGAGATATTTAAAAAAAAAATCTTTAAAAAAAAATTATTTTTTATTGCTAATAAAATCTTTATTTTACCGCTAATAAAAAAATTATTTTAAAAATCTATAGATTTAAATGCTATTTGAATTTTTTTAAAGAATTCAAACTAAAGAAAAAATGGTCCTATTTCTATTCAAAATTAGATGAAACAAATTGGTGGTTGATATCTAAAAGTTTTAACATGATATTGTTGTGAAGAATAGAATGACTAAAAATTACAATATGTTTGTCTGAATGGTTAAAAATATTTTTTATTATTTTGTACAACATTTGTATACTTATTAGCTATGGCTCGTTTTGAAATTTTGCATAGGCTATCAAAACTTCCAAGACGACCCTCATTACAATTATAAAATTCACATTCTGGATTTTCAAAATCTTTTTATTATATTTTGTTTATAAAAATATTTTAGTAATAACAAATCATGTTATTACTTTATTAATGAAAAGTTTAAATTTAATAATTAATTAAATTGCAATTAAAAAAAATTAGTGCTAATAAAGTCTTTATTATAGCGCTAAAACCTAAGAATTACCAAAAGGATTGAAATCCAAAATTTATGAAAAGCAGGTAGAAAACAACAAAAGTTTCAAATATCCACCAAAACAAGGTAGAACAACAAAAAGTTTTTGAATGGAATCCAAACCAATCCCACATAACAGCAAAACAAAATACAACATCTAAGGATTGCTCATGATTTCAAGACGAATCCTCAGAGGACCTGTTTTCCTTTCCAGAGGGGATCCATCCTGTTAGGCATTTCAGCGTTCATATCAACCCCGTTGGCCTCTTCGAAATTCAGATCAATCTTGCTGGTCTCTTCGATCAGCATTCATAACCAAGCCAGTACTGGAAGTCTCAACACCAGCAATCAAGGAATCGACCATTACAATCTTTTCCTCCAGTAAGCAAAGCATCTCCTGGAGTTCGAGAGAGTTGCTCGAAATTGGCTCTTCTTTCGCCACACACTTAGCCAAGACAAGTTCCTTCTCCAGTGTGTGAACTTTGCGGATCTCCGTCCACGTTTTTGGAGATCCTAGCCAGATTCTACTTCACAAACTCAACTTGATCCACTCTATTGTTTGAGTGGGAAGAAGTAGAAGGCGGCAGAGTGATGAACTTTTCGATCGTCGGGAATGCTTCGTCCGGGGAAGGCCATACTTCTAGATGGGCCCCATCTCCAGTAAAGATGACGCTAGTGTTTTCAATTCGTTCAGTTTCTTGAATATTCTCGACTTCTTCATCTTGAACGTCTCGCGCCTGGTGCGTTCGTCAGCAATAAACTCGTACTTGATCTTTGATCGAACCATTGTTGACAAAAATCTCGTAGCTACAAAATACAACGAAGAAAGTCCATTTCTTATCCGAATCAAGATATGTTGGAGGTGTTTTTCCAGCCTTCTTGAAATACATTAGTATTAATTACTTGGTCTTTGTTTTGCAGATGATGGGATGGACTGTTAGAGATGAATGGGCTATCAAGGTGCTTGGGCTTGGGCTTACAAGGAAACTGGGTTGACCCAAAATGGATTCAGGAAGTCGTGCCGCTGGAAGTTCAGAAGTGAAAGTAGTGGGCTGAGTCATGGTGTCATGGTTCAAGGAAGTTGCAGCCCCACTACCTTTGAGGAATGAAGCTCTATAAAGTTAAGATCAAGAAGATTCATTCTTTACGGCTTACATTAAGGAATCTACCAGTAGAAAAATAGAAATCTCGAGTGAAGAGTGTTTGTATTTTTCTCTATCTTTTGTGAGCATCATTGTATTAAGTACTACGACTTTGTGTAGTCTTAATACCGAGGGAATATTGTAATTATTCAATGAGAAAGTTTGTGGCCTTGAGGCTATTGTGAGTTGTTCGAGTGAAGAACAACTCGTATATTTGTTTATCCCCATTTGTCTTTTAATTTCCGCTGCTTTATTTAGTACAGGTACTTGTAGTTGCGTTTCCAGGTTGTAACAAGTGGTATATGAGCAGTGCACTCGATGGTAAAGAGTGTTGATTGCTGGTCATGGATACCAACTACATGCAACAACGGTTGATTGTACTCGACGTGTCAAATTACTCTCATTGGAAAGTACGAATCAGGTGCAAAATCAAATCCATCGACACACGTGCTGTTGGAGTTGTGTACTTAATGTCTAGATTTAAGTAACGGTAAACTCCCGGTCATAGCATTTAATCTATTTAATTAATAAACAATTGTTTGCATTTAATTATTGATAATTAAATATTTGCAAAATATAGTCCTGGATTCTATACGTTGTAGTTAGTATGGTGTGCGGGCCCACACAGAAGATCATACTATCGGTTACTCGTATTTAATCAAACAGTTGCTCACGACCTAGATGGACACGGACCAATCCATCGGTATAGTCGTTGTGTGAGAGAGAAAATAATTTGTCTTAATTATTTTATCACACTTGTACACTTGGTGTATTGGGCGGATCGCTTGAGATTTATCGATTAGGATTGCCTTAGATAATCGATTCAAGTCTCAGAGTATTTTATTCTTAATCCCCGATACTATTGCGGGTGTGTATATTTAATATATGTGACTTTGATTTTCCAAAGGAATTAACCAATTTAATTATTGGGTTAATTACCGGTTAAGTTGGGTCACTATATTTTATATATGACATGCCGTGAATACTTGACGGGAAAGTGTATCCCGTAAGGGTTGATAATATCCCCGAGATGAGTTCATAAGGAATTATTGTGTAAACCTCATGAGTGGATTCGTTCCGCACAATAATTAAGGTTGAATGGTACTAGTCTCGGATTCAAGAGATGAATAAATTAATTAGCAATAAATTAATTTTATTCATGGATATTTAAATCTTAAATACACGGAATAAATAATACTACCGGAGAAATATTATTTGATATAATATGGTTTAATATTGGGAGTGCAATTAATTTATATAGTGGAAAATAAATTAATTAATATTAATGGGAGATTAATAGATTTGGGCTTGGGCTCAATTTAATCATTAATATTGGAAGCCCAATATTCCACCTCCTTTAGATCCCCTACGTAGCCTATAAAAGCACTACATGGTCTTCACTTTTTCATAAGACAAGATTATCATACTTGATATTCTAGAGAGTTGAAGAGGATCCATAAGCTTGGAAGATCGTCGCCCACCCGACGTTCAAGCTAGTGCAAGGAATACGTGGGAAGATCGTAAGGTCATCAATTGAATTCGTTTCTCCGCACAACGAATCGAAAGGTAAAATCATATACTCTCTTCTATGATTTTATGTGAATATTATTGTGATACATACATGAACGCACGATCCGGGAAAACGACGAACTTCGGGGACGGGGATTCGAGATCCCCGGCGAAGGTCGAAGGAGCCCTCGGCTGGGAGCCGAGGGGGTGCGGTCGAGCCCTAGGGCTTCGACCGCGACGGCACGCGGAGGAAACCTCGGCTGGGAGCCGGGGTGGGCGATCGACCGTGTGGTCGATCGCCGGGCAGCCGCGGCTGGAGCCGCGGCGGGTTCGCCGCTGGGCGAACCGCCCTCCTCGGGCGGTGGCGGTGAGTCGCCGGACTCACCGCCCGGGGCTGCCGGAGCAGCCCCAACGATCGCATCCGTGCGATCGCGAACCCCACGGAGGGGTTCGGCTAGGGTTTAGCCGCGGGTTCATCCCGCGGCGATGCTCTTGTCGAGCCCGGTTCTTCGTGGCGTTCGTGATCGGTTTCCGGCGATGGGATTTCAGTCGGGGTTATCGGTTCCGCAATTTTTGATACCCCGGGATATCGATTTCCAACAATTGGTATCAGAGCGTTTGGTTTCGTGTTCATGTATGGGTTCAATTATCGTTCTACCTTGCAGGGATTCCGACTATCATGGTTAATTAATTGATTAATTGTTTAATTAATTGTTAATTTAATTTTACCATGATTATTAAACTCTCGGACATGTCGAGATTCGTTTTGTGTGGATAAATGCTTGTAATAGTAAAAATTCGGGGGTTGACCGAATTTAGATTTATTATTATTGTTCTATGTGTTCCGGAAAGTATAGGGTCGATTTCATGTATAGAATCGATACCGGAATTGTAAATTTATTTCTTGTAATTTATTTACGTTGGATCGATGCCGAGACGACCGCCGGAGAACGCGTATGACGGAGAAGACGAAGAGGACGAAAAACCGGGGGGTCGATCAACCCCATGATCGACCCCATGACCGAAGCCATGGGGAGGGGTCGATCGCCCCTCGGCTGGGGCTGCCGCCGGCATGGTGGTGGCCGGCCGGCTGGGGTGGCGGCGGCGGTGCCCTCTCCGGTGATGGTGGTCAGCGGTGGGGGTGGTGTGGGGATCCCCAACCCATACTACTCCTACCAAGATTCACTTTCCTAATTGATTCAAGTTTTCCTATTTTGAGTATTCCTAAGTTTGGGAACTCTCATGGAGATAGGAAAAGAATTAATTGGAATTAATTTATTTACTTATTCTATTATGGAAGTCTTCTAGAATAATCCAAGTCCTACTTGGAATAGGAATCTGGAGATTTAATAGAATTAGATGAAAAAATAATTAATTAATAAATTGATTTATTTCCTATTTGATTATTCCTATTTTATGGGAATTTTCATGGACTTGGAAATTAATTAATTTAGGAAAGTAGAAGAGTCCTAATTTATTTTATTTCCTTATTCTATTATAGAAGTCTTCTAGAATATTCCAAGTTTTACTTGGATAGATTATTCTAGAGATTTAATAGAATTAGATAGGAAAATAAATAAATAAAAATATTAATAATATTTAATTTTATTTTTGATTTATTCGATTGACTTAATTTTCGAATTGAGTATCTTTTGGATTTATTGAAAATAAATAGATTTAAATATTGGGATTAATATTCTCGTCACATGGAGCATTCAAGAACGAAGACTGAAGACTAGAAGACGCATACGGAGATGGAATGAAGCCATGATAGTCGGAAAATAATTTTCTAGCATTATTTTGACTATGTGATATGTGCTTTATTACTTGTATGCATGCTTATGTGTTTAATTATGCATTAGATAGCGTATCCCTTTGTTATAAAAAGCTAAGTGGGAGAGGGGATGGAAACATTCCCATGGTCTCCATTACTGCTCTCTTGGTGACATTTATGAGCTTTCGAAGTTCATATAGACATGTCATTGGAGGAGAATTCTTGTAATTCCTTTTACGAGAAACATTGATTAAGTCTATCAAACAATGCCTAATTTGTCTTTCTGAAACTGACTTCAAGTCGACTCATTCTCACCCCAGGGAGTGGAATGGAGCCAAAGCCACTTGGTCATGTGTATGACACAAATTAGAGACATTCGTACCATTCTTTTAAGATGGATCGATTGTCTGCTCGGCTCCCTCATCTAATGAGAGATAGGGTTGTTCGCATGGTGAATCACTGGTTAGAAACTTCGGGTTTCACTTATGATTCTCCGCGTCTTGATTTACGAAAATCGAATGGATCAAGTAATTGGGAGTCAACTATAAAAATCTTTTGGTGTAGTAAACGTCCACACGAACGTGGCTTGCTATACTGAATGGGATTTTGGAAATAGTTGATGTAGAAAGTTATAGGGAATTGTGAAGGATTGTGAGTTATCGTAAACGTCCACACTAACGTGGCTTGCGGTGACGTAGCAATTCCAAATTATTCACCTTAGTACTGAGTAATGGTTTACACTTAGGTACGCTTTATAGTATTCTTCCCAACGAAGTAACGCTATAATGATGTACGACCGAAGCAAATCTAATTACTAAATCATTTGGGTGGGTAAACGTCCACACGAACGTGGCTTGCCTTACCTGATGGGATTTTAGATGTAATTAGTAATTTAATGATATTATTTGAGGGAGATAATATCGGATATTAAATTGATTGTTTGTTTAAATGTGCTTATAGGTTTAGAGAATAGCTATGAATCCACTTTCTGTGATACTCAAGGAATTCAACGCATTGGTTCCATACTGTGTTGGATGGAATAAAGAATTAGACATTACCCAGACTGTTGCTGAGTACAAGTTAGTACTAAGTGAACTTTGTCCTCCTGAACCTACACGTGTCTCAACTGTTGAGGAAAAAGCTGATTTTGAGAAGTGGAACAGTGCGTTTGCATTAACCACTAATCATGATATCATGCTGAAACTCAAGCTAATGTTTAGAGACAATGAGAAGGTTAGAAAAGAGGCGATGAGGATACTCATAAAGGTCAGCCGCTTCGAGGAAACGCTTGAACACGTTTTCGAGATGTTGGACCTTTTGGATGAGTTGAGACAATCGCAAGCTCTTATGGCCAAAGCCAAAGGTTTTGAACCTAAGGGCATAGACCAAGGGATGGAGAAGCAGACAAAGGAACCCTATAGTCCTAAATCACTTGGACCACGCAATAGGGTGAGAAAGCCTTTGGGCAGTCATTCTCAAAGAAAACATTCTGGGGACTGGAAGTCTGTATTTTCTCCTCAAGAAGGTATAAGATTCTCTCCTTAGTCTTTGAATACATAGTCAGCAGTGTTATCTACCAGTAGCCTGGTTGGTAGATATGGATCCACTGACGGTATGTATGCATTTAAAAATGCAGGGGTACCAGGAAACCCAAAGACTTGGAAATGGAGGAATGGTCAAGGGAAGTGCTGCGGAGAAGGCAGCTGTTGCAATAGAGGCTTCATCTACGAGTAGTTAAATAGGATTTCATTTCAAGTTTATTGCTTTATGTACCCTTTAAATTTAGAAAGAACTTTTGTTCTGGATTTCTATCTTTTATGAATGGATATTTTATTTCTTTAATCATGTTGATGATTTTGATAAGAAATAATGGTATTATCTATTCTGGTACATTAGATAGCAATATATGAATGATAGATCCTTAGTCTACCACAATGCAACAAACCGTTCTATAACTTGTTTTACTTATTAGATATATTTCTTGTTAAATCATTATACTTGTGAATTCTTATACTTAGTAGTATTTATTCAAATGAGATTCAAAAGGTCGATATTGATTTGATCAATTATAGTTGAAGGAATGGACCTTCCGACCTAAGAATCGAATTTGGAAGATAATACAACTAAGCATACCTTTCGATAAAAGATAAAATTCGGACAAGTATTGAGAATGATCAATGGTATATGCAGACATATGTGAAATTAGAAAGGTGCGAGTAGTTGAATACTCGAAAAATGGATTAGGATGCTTGATGTGCCATAAAAGCAAAGTGTTTTAGTCACAAAGCAATTATGGGGAACCTTCTAAGTATATCCATTGGAAGCCTACGACTAAAATCGCGGAGGCTATCACCTATCTAAATAACACATAGCATAATCAAAGATTTAGATTAAGTCTCAAATGACTACACCATACACTTACGTGTAGAGATGGTGAGTCAGTAATAAGAAATAGAATTCTAATAGTAAAAGAACGAGTTATTCGGAACTACCAATGGTCTATGGATATTCCTGGAGACAACGGCATATGGTTGTAGGATATCCTAGATGAACAAGATATTGTATGTTCTATAGTACTATGAACCGGAAGGACGTATATCGCCCGGTTCTTAGAGGAAGACTATTAGATGAACTACAAAGCCCTAACTGACGTAATACCTTGGGATGAGAAAAAGGACAAAGACTAGGAACCAGCCAAACCGAGTAGAAATACACCACACACTGCACCTACTGTTATTACTGTTATACACAAGGACGCCATTGCAGTGGGAGGTTGTTAAACAACCGGAGATGTTCATAAGACTAGAAGAGTTTTGAACTTTGGATCTGGTAAAGATGAAATCGATCCCTAGCTCTGCATAAGGGCAGTACTAGATCTAAATGTGCCTGCTTGGAGAACAATAAGGTTTATTGTTAAGAGGCTAGATCATTTAGAGTACAAGCTTAGTAAATCGATTTATGGATTGTAACAAAGCTATAAATCGTGGAACTTGCGAATTGATGGGATAGTCCATTTGATGGATTCATCAAAAAGGCATAGACAAAAGGTGTATTGGAGACGTAATGGAAACAAGGTGGTGTTTCTCGGAGATTTTATGTAGATAACATTTTACCATTGGCAACAATGTAAAGATGTTGTCAGACATAAGATGATGGTTGTCTAAATGAATCGAGATATAAGATTGAGTAGAAGTTAGAACATGTTCTTAAGATCTTTTGATCTAAGGATAAGAACATTGTACTTCTCCTAGATATCTTATACGATCATGGTTTGTTTTAAACATGCATAATTCTGAGAAAGGTTATTGCCTTTCAGAGACAGGATATACATCTATCTAAAGGGTATGTGTTTCGAACACATGAAGGAGATAGATGAGGACAAAGCAGTTTCCTATACTTCAAGTGTGGAAAGCTTTATAGATGCAATTTTGTAAAACGAGAACCTGATATCAACTATGTGGTTTGCGTAGTGGGAGGATGTCAAAGTAATCTGGACAAGAGATATTCGAATGCTCTAAAAGTACTTGAATGTACTAGATTAAGCAAGACCTTAAATAAGAGAAGGACCAGTGTAAGTCGATATCAGGCTATGTGTTCACTTTTAGAAAGAGGTGGAACCATGAAATGAAAGAGTGATAAGCAGGACGCTTCTCAGACTCTCTCATAACCGAATAAGCAGCCTCAGAGGCAGCGGAAGTTTTGGTTAGGTTCCGGGATGAACCTCTTGACTTGGATATGACTCTTAGTTTACCAAAGGCTATTGGATAGCGGTGCATGGTAAACTGGAAGAAGTCATAAGTCAAAAGTGATGTTAACACATAGAGCAAGTACCACCTGATACGAGTCATCGTCGAGGGAGACGACGCAGTAGTCACCAAGATACCTTCAGAGCGGCAACCTAGAGTGCTCATTCACATAGTACTTCTTGGAAGTGCAACTTAAGCACGTGATGAGTATGAGAGTCGGGAGTTTGGAGGAAATGACTAGACCTTAGTACAAGTGGGAGATTGTTGGAGTTGTGTACTTAATGTCTAGATTTAAGTAACGGTAAACTCCCGGTCATAGCATTTAATCTATTTAATTAATAAACAATTGTTTGCATTTAATTATTGATAATTAAATATATGCAAAATATAGTCCTGAATTCTATACGTTGTAGTTAGTATGGTGTGCGGGCCCACACAGAAGATCATACTATCGGTTACTCGTATTTAATCAAACAGTTGCTCACGACCTAGATGGACACGGACCAATCCATCGGTATAGTCGTTGTGTGAGAGAGAAAATAATTTGTCTTAATTATTTTATCACACTTGTACACTTGGTGTATTGGGCGGATCGCTTGAGATTTATCGATTAGGATTGCCTTAGATAATCGATTCAAGTCTCAGAGTATTTAATCTTAATCCCCGATACTATTGCGGGTGTGTATATTTAATATACGTGACTTTGATTTTCCAAAGGAATTAACCGATTTAATTATTGGATTAATTACCGGTTAAGTTGGGTCACTATATTTTATATATGACATGCCGTGAATACTTGACGGGAAAGTGTATCCCGTAAGGGTTGATAATATCCCCGAGATGAGTTCATAAGGAATTATTGTGTAAACCTCATGAGTGGATTCGTTCCGCACAATAATTAATGTTGAATGGTACTAGTCTCGGATTCAAAAGATGAATAAATTAATTAGCAATAAATTAATTTTATTCATGGATATTAAAATCTTAAATACACGGAATAAATAATACTACCGGAGAAATATTATTTGATATAATATGGTTTAATATTGGGAGTGCAATTAATTTATATAGTGGAAAATAAATTAATTAATATTAATGGGAGATTAATAGATTTGGGTTTGGGCTCAATTTAATCATTAATATTGGAAGCCCAATATTCCACCTCCTTTAGATCCCCTACGTAGCCTATAAAAGCACTACATGGTCTTCACTTTTTCATAAGACAAGATTATCATACTTGATATTCTAGAGAGTTGAAGAGGATCCATAAGCTTGGAAGATCGTCGCCCACCCGACGTTCAAGCTAGTGCAAGGAATACGTGGGAAGATCGTAAGGTCATCAATTGAATTCGTTTCTCCGCACAACGAATCGAAAGGTAAAATCATATACTCTCTTCTATGATTTTATGTGAATATGATTGTGATACATACATGAACGCACGATCCGGGAAAACGACGAACTTCGGGGACGGGGATTCGAGATCCCCGGCGAAGGTCGAAGGAGCCCTCGGCTGGGAGCCGAGGGGGTGCGGTCGAGCCCTAGGGCTTCGACCGCGACGGCACGCGGAGGAAACCCCGTCTGGGAGCCGGGGTGGGCGATCGACCGTGTGGTTGATCGCCGGGCAGCCGCGGCTGGAGCCGCGGCGGGTTCGCCGCTGGGCGAACCGCCCTCCTCGGGCGGTGACGGTGAGTCGCCGGACTCACCGCCCGGGGCTGCCGGAGCAGCCCCAGCGATCGCATCCGTGCGATCGCGAACCCCACGGAGGGGTTCGGCTAGGGTTTAGCTGCGGGTTCATCCCGCGGCGATGCTCTTGTCGAGCCCGGTTCTTCGTGGCGTTCGTGATCGGTTTCCGGCGATGGGATTTCGGTCGGGGTTATCGGTTCCGCAATTTTTGATACCCCGGGATATCGATTTCCAACACGTGCGTGGGACAAAATTGAAGATGGTTGGGAGCACCTGATGCATGAAGATCGCGGCGATCAAGTCCTCAAACCGTCTAGACTATGGACCAAGGACGAACGCGAAGCCGCATGTGCAAATGAGAAGGCGCTGTCAGAAATCTACAGTTCAGTGGACACTCAAATGTTCAGGCTGATCAAGAACTCAAAGTCAGCAAAGGAAGCCTGGGACACACTTCAACTCCACTGTGAAGGAAACAAGTCTGTTCGAGAGTCACGACTCAGGATTCTTGCGTCCAGGTTCGAAAACTTAAGAATGAAGAACGATGAATCTGCATCGAGTTATTTCAATACGATCTATGATATTGCTAATGAGTGTGCAGAACTTGGTGATCCCATCCTTAACAAAACACTTGTTTCAAAGGCATTACGAACCATGAATTCAAAGTTTCTCACCAAAGTCATTACTCTTGAGACAGCAAAGAGAACAGATGATCTCGACTTTGGTGAGTTAATGAATATCATGAAGACTCATGAGATGACCATGCTTGGAAGGGAACAGTGTTACTCCAACATCTCACAAGTCACGGCACTGTATGGAGAAGGGACATCAAAATCCAGATCTCCCAAAAGACAGTCTGATGACTAGCCTGAGAGTGATGAAGAAGAGTCAACCCTCATAGAACTGCTGAATGCCAAGAGCAATGATGACAAACTGGCGCTGATCACCAAACAACTGAGTCACATGTTCAAGAAGAAAAAGTGGCAGTCAAGAGGTCAGAAGTTCTCAGACCGGAATGACCCGTCAGGTTCAAAGCTCACAAGTCCAAATTCTGAAGGCTTCAAACCAAGACCAAACAACCGGAACCTCATTGAAGGCACAAAGTCTAAGGACTACTCAACTGTTCAATGCTATGAGTGCAACGACATAGGTCACTTTGCAAACGAATGTGCAAACACTCACCGGAAGATGGACAGAAAGGTGGCATATGTTACACTTCCAGAAGATACACTTAGCGAGAATGAAGAGGCTGATGGTTCAAAGACTCCGATCAAAGAAGAAAGTGCTCTACTGATTGAACACATGGAATCAACACAAACTGACTCAGATGTGGAAGGTTATGAAACTGAATATTCAAACTTATTTTGTCTAACCTTAGTTGTGTCTGACTCAGGAAGTGATGAGATTCTAGTCACATAACCATGTAAACACAGGTGGTCCCTAAAGAAGTGTATTACTCACTCAGAGGAAATACAGCAAACTAAATGCCCTCAACAAAGTACTCCAGACTGAAAATGATCATCACAAGTCAGATCTTGCAAAACTAGAGAGTCTGCTGACCAAGAAAGAGTTGGAACTCAACAAAACAAATGGGATGCTGATCAATATCAAACACAAGCTGGACGAAGCCAAGGCTACTTTCAGAAGGATGAATCAAGGTAAGATGACTCTTGATGAAATTTTTAGTATGGGTATTCAAGATAACGGAAATTGTGGTCTTGGTTTTCAGAAAGTTACTGATCAAGAAGAACTTCCCGCCAAAGTTGAAAAAGTCAAGTCTTCAAAAGTTTCCGTCTCAGCAACTCATTTTGTGAAATCATGTTCCAGTACTTCTGTTTTTCTGAAAAAATTTGTAATGAATCTTGTACTGTTGATAAATCAAAAGTTATTTCTATTTTGAAAAGAACTTCTGAGACGGACAAAATCTTTCAAAATAGTACCTTAACTCAAAAACACGAGAAACAATATGTTTGTAGTTACTGTTCAGTCCCAAGACATATTAAACCTTTCTGTAAAGTGAGAATATCTGATGTGAAAAATCTTAAAATTTCTTCAAGCACTTCCAAATCAGGTACCGCATCATCACAGACTCCATCTGTCAAGAAATAGGTTTTGAAGTCTAACCATGTTTGCAATGTTGTACTTTCAGTCTCCAATACTAAATGTACAGGTTCATGGTACTTTGACAGTGGCTGCTCGAATCACATGACTGGAAACTCTAAGTTTCTAAAAGACTATTGTACAATAAATGGAGGTACAGTGACCTATGGTAGTGGTACTAAATGTAAAATTGTGGGTAAGGGAACTTTGAATGTTGAAGGATTACCCGAACTTACTAAAGTATTTCATGTTGAAGGACTGCAGGCTAATCTCATTAGTATTAGTCAGTTATGTGATGAAGGTCTTCATGTTACTTTTGAATAAGGAGCTTGCAAAGTTTTTGATAAAGGTGCAAAGTGTATTCTGACAAGTGATAGGTCAGCAGACAACTGCTACACCACAGGAAACAGAAGTGCATGTAACTTTCTACAAGTCGATGATACAACATTGTGGCACAACAAGCTCGGGCATACAAACTTCAAAAATCTTCAGAGACTAAGTAGGTTTAATGCAGTTATCGGACTTCCAGAAATCACCTCATGCAAAGCAAGAGTGTGTGAATCGTGCCTCAAAAGCAAACAAGTCCGTGCGTCACATCCCGCAACTGATTCATCATATAGGTCAACCATGAGATGCTTTGAACTACTTCACATGGACCTCATTGGTCCTATGGAGGTAGAAAGTTGGGGAGGTAAATGGTACTCGCTTGTTATTGTGGATGACTTTTCTAGATTTTTGATGATAAAATTTCTGAATTCAAAAGCTGAAACTTTTAATGGTTTCAGAGAAACATATTTGAGAATTCGTACAATGTTCCAGGGCAAAGTTAGTCGAATCAGGACTGACCATGGAATAGAGTTCGAGAACTCATTTTTTGCAGGGTTCTGTACCAAAAAAGGAATCCATCATGAATATTCAGCACCAAAGACTCCTCAGCAAAATGGAGTGGTCGAGCGAAAAAATGGAACTCTGAAGGAAATGGCTAAAGTCATGATGAGCTCAAAGCAAATGTCAAAGAAGTTCTGGGCAGAAGCATTGAACACAGCATGTCATGTGACTAACCGGGTCAATCTCAGACCAGGAACATCAATGACGTCATATGAAATTGTGAATGGTAAAAAGCCTAATGTTAAATACTTTCATGTGTTTTGTTGTGCCTGTTTCATGGTAAATGACAGGAAGCATCGTTCCAAGTTTGATGACAACGCTGAAGAAAGAATTTTTGTGGGATATTCAACACATAGCAACGCATTCAGAGTATTCAACCCATTAACAAGAACTGTACAAGAATAAGTAAATGTCAGATTTATTGACCAAAGTGAAATTTTCTTGAACCCAACAGAAGGAGTTTTGGAGCAACAACCTACAACAACCAGTCAATTGGCTGATGAAAACTCAGTACCATTTACTGAAGCTACCGGTCCAGAACCTGTTACTGGACATCAAAACTCAAACACAGATGAAAAAACAAGTTCAACGGATGATGAGTCAAGTCAATCTGAGTCTGAACAAACAGTGATAGAGACTACAATCAATGCCGGTCAACAAAAGAGACAACGTGAAGCACCAGGACATATCCGGAGAAATCATCCCTCAACACAAATCATTGGAGGTATCGACGACAAGATGCGAACTTGAGGTAAGAGGATTAATTATAGAGACATGATTAACAATATTTGCATGACCTCCGTCTTTAATGAAGTTCGTAATGTTACCTTCTTGTCTCTAACTGAACCTAAAAATGTGAAAATGGCTCTTGAGGATGAGTTCTGGAAGTGCCATGCAAGAAGAATTTAACGAGTTTGTAAGGAACAAAGTCTGGACTCTAGTTCCGAGATCACCTAATGCAAATGTTATTGGTACTAAATGGATTTTTAAAAACAAAACTGATGAGTTTGAACAGGTGGTTCGAAACAAAGCACGTCTTGTGGCTCAGGGGTACACACAGGTTGAAGGGATCGATTATGATGAGACGTTCGCTCCAGTTGCCAGACTTGAGTCCATCAGATTGTTGATTGCCGTTGCGTGTCTTCTCAACATTAAACTTCAACAAATGGATGTAAAGGCCTCCTTTCTAAATGGAGTGATCGAGGAAGAAGCATTTGTTGAACAACCAAAAGGATTTGAAGATCCTGAACATCCGGACTACGTATACTATCTTCACAAAGCACTGTATGGACTGAAACAGGCTCCACGTGCATGGTACAGTTGCCTAACTGATTTCTTACTTTCTTTTGGTTTCAGTCGTGGTACTGCTGACAGTACCCTATTTATCAAGAAAAAGAAGAAAGACCTTTTAATTGCTCAAATATATGTTGATGACATAGTGTTTGGATCAACCTGTCCACAAATGTTGAATGAATTCTCAAAAGCAATGTCCACTAACTTTGAGATGAGCATGGTTGGGGAGTTGTGCAATTTTCTTGGGTTGCAGGTTAAACAAAAAGAAGAAGGTATTTTTGTGTCACAAAGCAAGTATGCAAAGAATATGGTGAAGAGATTCGGACTGGAAGGAGCTAAATTCACCAAAACCCCCATGTGTACTGCAGAGAAGTTATTTAGATACATGACTGGAATTAGTGTGGATCCAACTCTTTATAGATCAATGATTGGCAGTCTTCTTTACTTAACTGCAACACGACCTTACATTATGATTAGTGTCTGTACTTGTGCTAGGTACCAATCCAAACCAACAGAGATGCATCTCAACGCTGATAAACGAATCATCAAGTACGTGAACTCTACTGCAGAACTTGGAATGTGGTATACTAAAGACACCACGTCAAATCTCATTGGATACTCAGATGCAGACTGGGCAGGCGACTCTGATGAGAGAAAAAGTACCAGTGGAGGTTGTTGTTTCCTTGGGAATAACTTGGTCTCCGGGCACAACAAGAAGCAAAACTGCATAGCCCTGTCTACAGCCGAGTCAGAATACATAGCTGCTGGAAGTTGCAGTACTCAACTTCTATGGCTCAAAAATATGCTAGCTGATTATTCACTCGAGTCTGATATACTGGTAATGAGGTGTGACAACAAAAGTGCTATCCAAATGAGCAACAATCCAGTCCAACATCAACGAACAAAACACATCAGCATAAGACATCACTTTATTCGAGACCTTCTTGCAGATAAGGTAATCAAACTTGAATATGTCCATACTGAAAAACAACTTGCTGATTTATTTACAAAACCCTTGACTTATGAAAGATTAACATTTCTAAAAAACTCTTTATGTCTGAGTACCATATGAATGGGTTGTTCGGGTTGGGATCTGGTCTTGAGACTTCTATGCTTTTATGTTGTTCTTTCACTGAATATCTTTGGTACTCACACTGTCTATGCTTTTGTTTGAAAGATTATGTGTGTCATCTTTTTGTTGATCTGATGTTATCTATCCTTCCCCTGTGTAGTTAAAAAAAAAAAAAAAAAGGTACTCGTTGTACTGGGAAATTGAATGATCTCACACTCGACTACTAATTAGAGTACTCGTTGACTTAGGATCTTGGCTGATCTTGGTTTCGACTACCATGCTGTAGAGTACTCGTTGACTAGAGATTGTGATTGATTTCGGTCTCGACTGTTGGAGTTGTGTACTTAATGTCTAGATTTGAGTAACGGTAAACTCCCGGTCATAGCATTTAATCTATTTAATTAATAAACAATTGTTTGCGTTTAATTATTGTTAATTAAATATATGCAAATCATAGTCCTGGATTTTATACGTTGTAGTTAGTATGGTGTGTATGGACACACAGAAGATCATACTATCGGTTACTCGTATTTAATCAAACAGTTGCTCACGACCTAGATAGACACGGACCAATCCATCGGTATAGTCGTTGTGTGAGAGAGAAAATAATTTATCTTAATTATTTTATCACACTTGTACACTTGGTGTATTGGGCGGATCGCTTGAGATTTATCGATTAGGATTGCCGGCGATAATCGATTCAAGTCTCAAAGTATTTTATTCTTAATCCCCGATACTATTGCGGGTGTGTATATTTAATATATGTGACTTTGATTTTCCAAAGGAATTAACCGATTTAATTATTGGGTTAATTACCGGTTAAGTTGGGTAACTATATTTTATATATGGCATGGCGTGAATACTTGACGGGAAAGTGTATCCCAGAAGGGTTGATAATATCCCCAAGATGAGTTCATAAGGAATTATTGTGTAAACCTCATGAGTGGATTCGTTCCGCACAATAATTAAGGTTGAATGGTACTAGTCTCGGTTTCAAGAGATGAATAAATTAATTAGCAATAAATTAATTTTATTCATGGATATTTAAATCTTAAATACACGGAATAAATAATAATACCGGAGAAATATTATTTGATATAATATGGTTTAATATTGGGAGTGCAATTAATTTATATAGTGGAAAATAAATTAATTAATATTAATGGGAGATTAATAGATTTTGGCTTGGGCTCAATTTAATCATTAATATTGGAAGCCCAATATTCCACCTCCTTTAGATCCCCTACGTAGCCTATAAAAGCACTACATGGCCTTCACCTTTTAATAAGACAAGATTATCATACTTGATATTCTAGAGAGTTGAAGAGGATCCATAAGCTTGGAAGATCGTCGCCCACCCGACATTCAAGCTAGTGCAAGGAATACGTGGGAAGATCGTAAGGTCATCATCTTGATTTCGTTTCTCTGCACAACGAATCGAAAGGTAAAATCATATACTCCCTTCTATGATTTTATGTGAATTGATTGTGATACATACATGAACGCACGATCCGGGAAAAACGACGATCTTCGGGGACGGGGATTCGAGATCCCCGGCGAAGCATCGAACGAACCCTCGGCTGGGAGCCGAGGGGTGGCGGTCGAGCCCTAAGGGCTTCGACCGCCGGCGCGCATCGAAGGAAAGCCGCGGGTTCATCCCGCGGCGATGCTCAGGTCGAGCCCGATTCCGTTTGGTGGTTCGCGTGTTTCCGGCGAGAGGATTTCGGTCGGGGTTATCGGTTCCGCAATTTTTGATACCCCGGGATATCGATTTCCAGCATCGACTACTTAGTGTATATATTTAGGGGTACTTGTTGATACGGGGTCTTGACTGATCTCATTCTCATTTGCCTGTTGTAGTTTGGCATTGTTGACTTGGATTCTTGAGTGAGTTCGGTCTCAACTGCGACTAGGTAGGCCTCGTTGATAACGGACCTCGGTTGGTTTGTGTCTCGATTTGCCTTTTCAGGGGATAAACTGATATTCGTGATCAACTGGTTAGATGACTGGATTTACTTTTCAGTGGTGTGTTACTTGATGTTTTTGTGTTAAGATTCTCTCTGAAGTCATGAGTAAGATCCTAACTCGAACAGGTGTGGGTTGTGGAGACCCTGTGACGTGACTGGGGATATTGGAATTGGTCTTCTTACTTCATGGTGTTCAAATAATCGCATTATTTTTTTAGTTAACATATTCAAGGGTGATTATTATTATCATGGTATGACGGTTGTCTAATGTGTGTTGATGATAGTGGGCTGGATACATGTTTTTGTGTTAGAGGGCCGAGTGGGCTGTCATGGGTTGACCAGTAGTTCAACCGTCACACAGTGATGTCTATCACGTATTCCCATTCAATAGGTTCATCTCCACTTCATCACTACCGTCCACTACCACTACAAAAAGGGTACTCATTTCACTTTTCACTTTTTACTAACCGTATTTTCATCTATCAGTTTTACAGCCGCCCCATCCCAATTTCACCATGGATCCAAGTATGCAAGAATACTTCAAACAACTACTCAAAGATGACCCAGTTATACTCCAAAAAGTTCTTTCTCTTGGTCCCGAACCTGATCTACATACCCCAGATCTCCAACTTCCCATAGTGGTTCATCGTGAACTGTTCTCTAACCCTTCTCTGCAGGATGATGAAGAACTTCCGATTACTCTTGATGATGACATCCACACAGTTCAGGATTCAACTCAACTCGCCCCAGATGACGGGAGTGGAAAGCAAGAAAACGTTCATCCACCACCGTTGACAAGACCAAAAAGAGTCAAACAGGTTATTACAGGACCATATGGTTATCGCCGTCAAGCACGTGTCAAGAAGGAACCATCTCCACCAAGTCGCCGGAGCGACAGGCTTCAGAGATGTGCTACCAGGCCTCCACCAGAAAAAGCTGAACCGTTGGTGACACAAGTCGACTCCTCAACATCAGAGTCCAATGGTGCATATCACTCTCATCCCGTCGATTTTGGATATGGCACTGGTGATCCGGTTCTTAAAAAACAACTACATGATGAGGACCTCAAAATCCAGGCTGAATTTTATGAAACATCACTTATGGAGGTAGCCCGTAGCATCTCTCCTGACTTTTACCCAAATCTAGCTCGATGTCACTTTCAATGGTATGTTAAACGGTCCTTAATTTCTGAGTGCAATATCAATCTTGACTCTTTCCAAAAATACAATTTCTCTGAGTTTCTTGCCACTACAAATCTTCTTCGATCTGTCACGTTTGCTACTAAGTTTCCTCTGAAAAATTGTGAGGCAGTTCTACTGTAATGTCAAGGGCACCTGGACTGAGCCTGATGACATAAACTATGGCCGTGTGCTGGTGAAAGACCACATTTACAGGATCACTCCAGATGTGATGCAACCCCAGAGTCGTCCATGATACAAGACCCGGTACAAGTTCCAGTTGGACCAGTGACGCGCTCGAGAGCCAAGAAGTTCAAGGCAAGCTTGATGGTGATGATCCAAGAAGTCTGGGCGCAAGAGCTATTGAAGAAACCCATCGGTGATGTGGAGAAGCCAAGCCTTATCAACCTGATTACATACGAGGAGGCCGAACCAACTGAAGGTGATGAGTTTCAAGCTGGAACCGTGAAAATGAAGCTGGAACGGAGGTCAGACGATTGCCGAGGGCGCGCCGCGAAGTTCGGGTCAGAAATTGGCTTGGTGTCGGCCGACACCAAGGCCTGTCGGCCGACACCTTCAGAAAGAGGGTTGGCTATACAGCGGGATGAGACCGCGACCGAAGGATTTCCTGCGGACGCAGGATAACTGTCGGCCGACACAGTTTCTTGTCGGCCGACACGGAGTTTAGAAATCAAGATTTTCAGCGTCGCGACCCTTTTTGACGAATTTTGATGTTTTGTTTCCTTTTCCTTTACTTTCTAGGTCAGCCTATATAAAGGCTTATGAACCCCTTTGTTTAGAACACAACTTTGAAGATTATTAATATATTTGTGAGTTTATTCTCTCTCTCTCTTTTCGTTCTCTTTTCGATTGTGCCAAAAGAGATCAACCCGACGAATCAGCGAAGCATACATACTTCGTTCGTGTGTCATACATCGATTTCCGAGTTGCTGCATTGATCTCGTGTTGGGGGTTAGGGTTCCGTCCTTAATTGATTTCACGATTTCAGGTTCAGAGGTTTGGGATCATCCGCCAGGTATCCAATTTATCCGTTCTTCTTCTTTCCGCTCAATCCATCAACGAGGTACGTATCATCTGGTATCAGAGCCCAGGCTAGGTTTCTAATTTCTGATTACGTGACCTCGATTCTTCTTTCTTTCCGTATTTCTTTTCTTCTTGCTGAATCGGATCTCTTTCATCCGTAAGCACAAAAAAAAAAAAAAATTCTATAAAAATTATTTCTAGTCCGATTTTCGCGAATTTTTTTTTTGAGAGTCTCGTTCCTGGTAGTGAATCGAATACTCAGCAATTAAAAAAAAAAATATTCTATAAAAATTATTTCTAGTCCGATCTCGTTCCTGGTAGTGAGTCGAATACTCAGCAATTAAAAAAAAAAAAAATTCTATAAAAATTATTTCTAGTCCGATTTTCGCGAATTTTTTTTTGAGAATCTCGTTCCTGGTAGTGAGTCGAATACTCAGCAATTAAAAAAAAAAAATAAAAAAAAAAAAATAAAAATTGGTGCTATCGTATTTTTGTGAGTGATTCCTGAATTTTCCGGCATCGTTTTGAGTCAATTTGGTGCTATCGTATTTTTCGTTCCAATATTTTCCGATTTTTGTCTTTTCTACGTCGTATTGTGTGTTTTTGGGGATTTTGTCGGTTCTGCTCTCGTCTGGTAGATCGAGGAGTTCGTTAATTGGAGAGAGAATACGAGTGGTAAAAGGCAGAGTGGTGAGAACATTAGAGTGAAAAAAGCCATACCTGAGTGAAACACGAGTGCTGAGTGAATTTCATCTTGAGTGTGATACACGAGCGTTTGTGAGGTGGTGAGGTTCTTTTTATTTTATTGCTTTTATTACTAACGTTTTCTGTGCAGGATGTCTGAAGATACGAAAAATAAGGGGACAGCTGAGGGATCTAATAACAACGCCCAATTTCAGGCCATGTTGGATGAGAATTATAGGCGGATGGAAAGGCTCTTACACACTGAGATGAATGTGGTACATGACCGACTACTTGCACTGGAGGAAAAATCTCGTAGAGAGAACCCAGAGAATCGGAGAGTAGCATGGCGTAACGTCGGTCGAAATGAACAGCATCGTCAGAATGGGCGTAATAGGGATGCCAACCCCGAAGACGATGAGGCTGAAGAAATGGATAACAATTTGAGCACCATCAAGATGAGTGTTCCCACATTCATGGGGAAGAACGATCCAGAGTTGTACATTGAATGGGAGAGAAAGGTCGAGATGATGTTTGACTGCCACAACTATTCAGAGCTCAAGAAGGTGAAATTGGCGGCAATCGAATTTTCTGACTATGCATTAGTTTGGTGGGATCAGCTGGTTGCCAGTAGGAGGAGGAACTATGAGCAGCCTATTGAAACATGGGCCGCGATGAAGTCTGTGATGCGAAAGAGATTTGTACCTTCTCACTACTACCGGGAGTTGTACATCAAGCTACAGAATCTACGACAAGGAACGAAGAGCGTAGATGAGTACTTTAAGGAGATGGAGGTGGCAATGATTCGGGCCAACGTTGAGGAGGATAGGGAAGCTACCATGGCTCGGTTCTTGGCTGGACTGAATTGGGAGATTCGGAATGCCGTGGAGTTGCAACCGTACGTCAAAGTAGAGGACATGGTTCACATGGCGATCAAAATTGAGAATCAGCACAAGAGGAGGGGCAGTTTTAGCAGTGCAAAGCCGACTCAGTCTTCTTGGAGATCACCCTAAGGTCCGAGTGGTTCTACACCTAAAGAGAACCAGTGGAAGAGAGAGGTTCCACCTCGAGACGAGAAGAAGACCTTCTTTAAGGGTCGTTCGGAGGGTGCAAGTTCAGCGACTCAGGTCAGGCCGTCAAATCCTGATAGTCGCAACCGAGACAAGAAGTGTTTCAAGTGTCAGGGATTTGGGCACATTATGAGTGAGTGTCCTAACAGACGACTCATGATCTTGAGAGACGACGGAGAAGTCGTGACTGATGGTGAAGGCGAAGAACTGACACCTACAGCTACAGTGGATTCCGAGGATGAGGAGGAGATCCTAGCCATCGAGGGTAACCTGTTTGTAGCTAGGAGAGCCTTGAGTGCACATACACAGCCCGAGGAGAGGGAGCAGCGGGAGAACCTTTTTCCACACGAGATGCCATGTGAGGGATAAGGTGTGTAGTGTGTGATACGAACCCTAGCTCTGATACCAAATGATACGAACCCTAGCTCTGATACCAAATGATACGAACCCTAGCTCTGATACCAAATGATACGAACCCTAGCTCTGATACCAAATGATACGAACCCTAGCTCTGATACCAAATGATACGAACCTCGTTGGGATACAAAGATAGACAAAGAACGAAGAACAAGAAAGATAAAAGATACCGGCGGAAGTCCCAAAACCTCTGAATCTGAATTCGTGAAATCAATTAAGGACGGAACCCTAACCCCCAACACGAAATCGATGCAGCAACTCGGGGATGATGAAGACACACAAACGAGATTTGACTGGCTCGTTGATTCGTCGGTTGAACTCTTTTGGATAATCGGGATAGAATTCGAACCCGAGAGAGATTTAGTAAAACTCACAAAACATAATCTTTTATTTATCAATTCATGGTTTTGTTTTAATAAAGAACTAATAGGCCTTTATATAGGCATAGCAAAACATAAAGAAAATAAGGAAATAAATGACTAAACATTGGAAAACCTAAAAAACGCCGCTGCTGGATTTTCGTGAAGGGTGTCGCCCGACGGGAATCTTCTGTCGCCCGACATTCAAATGTCGCCCGACGTTCCCGTAGTGTAAATTCGCTGTCGCCCGACATTGGACCTTCGACCGCAGAAATTTCTTCGGGCGCAGTTTCAACCTCCTGCAAGTCCAAGCCTTTTCTGAAGATGTCGGCCGACATTTGTGTAGTGTATTTTTGGTGTCGGCCGACATTAGGCCAAAATCTCGACCGAACTTCTTGTTGCGTCCTCGGCTCACGTATGACCTCCGTTCCGTCGTCTTCTTCGCCGTTCCAACCGGAAAATGAACATCTTGTCTCTTCGACGGTCCTCGGGCCACATCAGTGTGATTATTGATGGTGGGAGTTGTACGAACGTGGTAAGTGCAACCATGGTACAGAGATTGGAATTACTAGAGGTGAAGCATCCAAAGCCATACCGTCTGCAGTGGTTGAATGATTGCGGTATCGTCAGGGTGACCAAGCAAGTGAAGGTACCTTTCCGCATTGGCTGTTGGAATTCGATATCCCGGAATTAATAAATTAATTAAAAATAATTATCTAATTAATTCCGACCGAAATCCTTCGAATATCCGGATTGTCTAAATTGCGGAACCGACAATCCAATCGAAAAACTTTTCGCAGAGATCACATGAACACCATCGCACGCGCCGGAGCAAGACCGAACGCACGACATGGCCGAAGCCATGCACGCGCGCCCAGCCGAGCCCTCGCGGCTAGGGTTTCATGCGATCGCATCTTGCGATCGCTGGGTTGCATCACAGCAACCCTACGGCGAGTCCGGCGACTCGCCGTTCGCACAGGAGGGGGCGGCTCGTCCCACGAGCCGCGGCGGCGCCAGCCCGCCACCCCAGCGATCGAACCCTTGGTTCGATCGCACCCCCAGCCGTGGGCTGGGGTCCTTCGATGCGCACGCCCCCGGTTCAGCCGGGGCGTGTTTGGTTCGATCCCCACGGGGATCCTTGAACCGCCGGCGGTCCGGTGGTTCGTCCACCACCGCCCGGTTCGATCCTCGTCCGGGGTTCGTCCTCGGATCTTGGTTCTACGGTATTTTCAATAATAATCGATTAAAATCATAAAGGGTGTTTACGATTTTACCTTCGATTCGTTGTTCGGAGAAACGAGATCAATCGATGACCTTGAGATCTTCCGACGTATTCCTTGCACTAGCCCGGACGTCGTGTGGGCGACGATCTACCGAACTCCATGGATCTCCTTCACGAACTCTCTAGACTAATCAAGTATGATTATCTTGTCTTGTCTAATTGTGAAGACCATGTAGTGCTTTTATAGGCTACGTAGGGGATCTTAAGGAGGTGGAATATTGGGCTTCCAATAATAGTGATTAAATTGAGCCCAAGCCCAAATCTATTAATCCTTACTATTATTAATTAATTCTATTTTCCACTATATAAAATTAATTGCACTCCCAATATTAAACCATATTATATCAAATAATATTTCTCCGGTAGTATTATTTATTCCGTGTATTTAAGATATAAATATCCATGAATAAAATTAATTTATTGCTAATTAATTTATTCATCTCTTATATCCGAGACTAGTACCATTCAACCTTAATTATTATGCGGATTCAATCCACCTGCAGGGTTTACATAATAATTCCTTATGAACTCATCTCGGGGATATTATCAACCCTTCCGGGATACACTTTCCCGTCAAGTATTCACGGCATGTCATATATAAAATATAGTGACCCAACTTAACCGGTAATTAACCCAATAATTAAATCGGTTAATTCCTTTGGTAAATCAAAGTCACTTATATTAAATATACACACCCGCAATAATATCGGGGATTAAGAATAAAATACACTGAGACTCGAATCGATTATCGCCGGCAATCCTAATCGATGAACCTCAAGCAGATCCGCTCAATACACCAAGTGTACAAGTGTGATAAAATAATTAAGACAAATTATTTTCTCTCTCACACAACGACTATACCGATGGATTGGTCCGTGTCCATCTAGGTCGTGAGCAACTGTTCGATTAAATACGAGTAACCGATAGTATGATCTTCTGTGTGGGGCCCGACACACCATACTAACTACAACGTATAGAATCCAGGACTATGTTTTGCATATATTTAATTATAAATAATTAAACGCAAACAATTGTTCATTTAGTTAAATAGATTAATGGCAATGGATCGTGAGTTTCTGTCACTTAAATCTAGACATTAAGTACACAACTCCAACAATCTCCCACTTGTACTAAGGTCTAGTCATTTCCTCCAAACTCCCGACTCCCATACTCATCACGTGCTTAAGTTGTACTTCCAAGAAGTACTATGTGAATGAGCACTCTAGGTTGCCGCTCTGAAGTTATCTTGGTGACTACAGCGTCGTCTCCCTCGACGATGACTCGTATCAGGTGGTACTTGCACTATGTGTTATCTCACACTTATGGACTAGTGATTTCTTACCATTTGCCATTGCACCGCTATTTACATAGCCTTTGGCAAATTAACAATCACATCTATGTCCCAGAGATTATCCCGGAGTTATACCAAAACTTCCGCTGCCTCTGAGGCCGCTATTTGGTTACCCATGGCAGAGTCCGAAAAGCATCGTGCTTATCACTCTTCCATGTTAAAACTCCTTCTCCTTTAATAGTGAAACACATAGCCTGATCGACTTACACTGGTCCTCATTCGATTAGAAATCTAAGAGAATGTAATCCAAAGGAAAAACTCGTCTGCTTCGTAGTCTAGAACAGTACTTCGAAAGTACTTTTACAGCAGTCGAATATTCCTTTCCAGGATTACCTTGATATCCTCCCACTATGCTCACCGCATAGTCGATATCAGGTTCTCGTTTTTCAACATTGCATTTATTAAGCTTTCCACACTCAAAGTGTAGGAAAATGCTTTCATTGCTTCTATCTCCTTTTGTGTTCCAAAACACATATCCTTAGATAGATGCATTCCTTCTCTGAAAGGTAACGAACCTTTCTCGGAATCTTGCATGTTAAAACGAACCATAATCGTATAAGATATCTAGAGAAGTACAATGTTCTTTTCTTGAGATCTTAGATCTTAAGAACATGCTCTAACTTCTTCTTTATCTCATATATCGATTTTTCTAGACAACCATCATTTTATGTCTGACAACATCTTTACATTGTTGCCAATGATAAAATGTTATCTACATAAAACATCCGAGAAACACCACCTTGTTTCCATCACGTTTCCCATACACACGATTCGTCAATGCCTTTTGATGAATCCATCAAATGGATTATCTCATCAATGCGCAAGTACCACGAACTCAATGCTTTGTTTCAATCCATAAATGGATCAACTAAGCTTGTACTCTAAATGATCTTGCCTCTTAGCAATTGCTCTCCAAGAAGGCACATTTAGATCTAGTACGGCCTTCATGTAGATCTAGGGACCGATTTCATGTATACTAGGTCCAGAGTCCGAAGACTCTCCTAGTTTTATGAATATCTCCGGTTGTCCCACAACCTCCCACTACAATGGCATTCCGGTGTATAAACAGTGATAACAGTAGGTGCAGTTAGTGGTGTACCGCTACTCGGTTTGACTGGTTCTAAGTCTTAATCTTTCTCTCTCATTTCAAAGTATTACGTCACCTTGGGCTAGTGGTTCATTATATAGTCTTCCTCTAAGAAACGGGCGTTAGAACTTATAACGTCCTTCTGTTTCATAGTACTATTGAACACACATTTTTTGTTCTTCTAGGATATACTACAACCGCATTTGAATGCACCGTTGTTTCCAGATATATCCATAGAACATAGGTAGTTCCGTATAACTCATGCTTTTACTATTTCTATAAGAGTTCCATTTCTTGTTTACGACACACCATTTCTGCACACCAGTGCATGGTGTAGTCATTTGGGATCAAATCCCAATCTCTGATTAGTATGCCATGCATTCCTCAGATAGGTACTTGCCTCCGCGATCAAATCGCAGGCTACAAATGGATATACCTTGATGGCTCTCCACAATTGCTTAGTGTCCATTGACTTGTCAAAACACTTGCTTTTGTGGCACATCAGGTATTCTAATCCATTTTTCGAGTAATCATAAAATGACGTACTCGTACCTTATTGTCTGAGTAGACATAGGTCTGCATACATCAGAGTCAATCAATTCTTATACTTGTCCGGATCTTACATCTTATATCCATAAAGAATTGCTTAGTCGTATTATCTTCCAAATTAGATTCCTAGGTCGGAAGGTCCACTCCTTCAACTTAATTGATCAAAATATCAATTTTCGACCCTTGAACTTCTTATTTGAATAAACATGACTCAGCATAAGAATCCACAAGTATAATTGATAAAGAAATCTCTTATTAGTAAAACGAGTTTCACACTACGGTTCATTGCATCATGGTGGACTCAGGATTCATCATTTATATATTGCTAGCTAATGTACCAGAATAGATAATATCATTATTTCTTCTTATAACCATCAAATGATTAAAAGAAATAAAATATCCATTTATTAGAAATCTAGAACAAAGTTCTTTCTAATATGAAAGGTACATTAAAACAATAACTAAAATGAAATCCTATAAAAAGTCCTCCACTGCAACTACTGCCTCCTCTACAGCATTGCCCATGTAGACTACGATTTCTTCTTTTCCAAGTCGTTAGGTTTCCTGGAACTTTTGCATTTAAAATGCACATACCGTCAGTGGCTCCATATCTACACACCAGGTTCCGGTAGATAATACCACTGACTATGTTTTACGACTAAAGAAGAATTTCGTACTTTCTTTGAGAGGATAATCAGACTTCCAGTACCCAGACTGTTTGCATCGAGAACTCTTGCCTCATGGCTTTCTCGTCCCATCTCGTGGTCCAAGAAACCTAGGACCACTGGGTTTCTTTGCTTGCTTTTCCTTTCCCCCGATTTTTCCCTTAGGTTCGAAACCTTTGGCATTGGCTACAAAAGCTTGCGATTTCCGTCTCAACTCGTCTAAAAGGTCAATCATCTCAAAAACGTGTTTAAGCGTTTCCTCGAAGCGACTGGCCTTTATGAGTATCCTCATCGCTTCTTGTCTAGCCGCCTATGTCAATAGGCTCGGGAGGACAAAGCTTACTGAGTACTAACTTGTACTCTTTAACAGTTTTGGTAATGTCTAGATCTCTATTCCAATCATTACATTTAGGGACCAGTGAGTTTAAAATCCTTAAGTATCACATAAAGTGGGTTCAAAGCCATATCCTAATCTATGTGCACATATAACAACAAACAATCGATTTAATCTCCGATATTATCTCCCTCAAATAATATCATTAAACCACTAATCGCATCTAAAATCCCATCAGATATGGCAAGCCACGATAGTGTGGACGTTTACCTATCCAAATGATTTAGCAATTAGATTTCCTTCGGTCGTACATCATCATTAGCGTTACTTCGATGGGAAGAATACTAAGAAGCGTACCTAAGTGTAAACCATTACTCAGTATCTAAGAAGATTGTTTGGGACACGCATATTCACCGCAAGCCACGATAGTGTGGACGTTTACGTTAACATACGCTCCTTTACTCCCTTCTATAACTGTCTACATCAATCGTTCCAAAATCCCATTCAATGTAGCAAGCCACGATAGTGTGGACGTTTACTACACCAAAAGACTTTTACAATTGACTCCCAATTACTTGAATCATTTAATCTTGTAAATCAAGACGCGGAGAATCATAAGTGAAACTCAAAGTTTCTAACCAGTGATTCACCATGCGAACAACCCTATCTCTCATAAATGAGGGAGCCGAACAAACAATCGATCCACCTTCAAAAGATGGTACGACTGCCTCTAATTTGTGTCCTTGACATGACCAAGTGGCTTTGGCTCCATTCCACTCCCCGGGGTGAGAATGAGTCGACTTGAAATCAGTTTTGGAAAGACAAATTAGGCATTGTTTGATAGACTTAATCAATGTTTCTCGTAAGAGGAATTACAAGAATTCTCCTCCAATGACTTGTCTAAACGAACTTCAAAAGTCCATAAAAGTCACCAAGAGAACAGCAATGGAGACCATGGATATGTTTCCATACCCTCTCCCACTTAGCTTTTTATAATAAAGGGATACGCTATCTAATGCATAATTAAATACACATAAGCATGCATACATGAAATAAAGCACATAGAATATTATCACATAGTCAAAATAATACTAAAATATTATTTTCCCGACTATTATGGCTTTATCGCATCTCCGTACGCATCTTCTAGTCTTCAGTCTTCGTTCTTGAATGCTCCATGTGACGAGAATATTAATCCCAATATTTAAATCTATTTATTTTTAATAAATCCAAAAGTTACTTAATTCGAAAATTAAGTCAATCGAATAAATCAAAAATAAAATTAAATATTATTAATATTTTTATTTATTTATTTTCCTATCTAATTCTATTAAATCTCTAGAATAATCTATCCAAGACCCACTTGGAATATTCTAGAAGACTCCCATAATAGAATAAGGAAATAAATTAAATTAGGACTCTTAATCCTTCCAAATTAATTCCTTTCCTAATCTATTAAAAATTCCATAAAGGAATAATTAAATAGGAAAAATCAATTAAGGATTCTTCTACTTTCCAAAATTAATTAATTTCTATGTCCATGAAAATTCCCATAAAATAGGAATAATCAAATAGGAAATAAATTAATTTATTAATTAATTATTTTCCTTTCTAATTCTATTAAATCTCTAGAATCCTATTCCAAGTATAACTTAGAATATTCTAGAAGACTTCCATAATAGAATAAGGAAATAAATTAATTCCAATTAATTCTTTTCCTAATCTATGAGAGTTTCCATAAAGAAAAACACTCAATAAGGAAAAACCGAATTAATTCTAAATTTATTCCTTCCTTATCCATGAAAATTCCCATAAAATAGGAATAATCAATAAGGAAATAAATTTATTCTAAATTTATTCTTTTCCTATTCCATGAGAGTTCCTAAGAATAGGAATACTCAAAATAGGAAAACCGAATAATTTAGGAAAGTAAATCTCGATAGGAGTAGCACGAGATCCCGAGGACCCCGCGCCACCACCACCATCGACCGGCCACCGGAGAGGGCAACCGCCGCCACCACTCATCCGGCCGCCACCACCAAGCCGGCGGCAGCCCCAGCCGAGGGGTGCGATCGCCGCCCCTCTCTCTTGCCATCGATCTCATGGGGATCGATCTCCATGATCGATCCTTGAGCCCTTCGTCTTCTTCGTCACACGTCTTCTCCGGCGGTCGTTTCGGCATCGAACCAACGTAAATAAATTACAAGAATTTAAATTACAATTATCCGGTATCGATTCTATACATGAAATCGACCCTATACAATTTCCGGAAAAAGTAGAACGCAATAATAAATCCTAAATTCGGTCAACCCCCGAATTTTTACTATTACAAGCATTCACCACACATAAAACGAATCTCGACATGTCCGAGAGTTTAATCAAAAAATATTATGACAATAATTAACGAATAAATTATATCTAGCCATAATAGTCGGAAACCCTGCAAGGTAGAACAATTTTATCGAAAATACCGCGAACGTAAACCACGCTCTGATACCAATTGTTGGAATTCGATATCCCGGAATTAATAAATTAATTAAAAATAATTATCTAATTAATTCCGACCGAAATCCTTCGAATATCCGGATTGTCTAAATTGCGGAACCGACAATCCAATCGAAAAACCTTTCGCCGGAGATCACATGAACACCATCGCACGCGCCGGAGCAAGACCGAACGCACGACATGGCCGAAGCCATGCACGCGCGCCCAGCCGAGCCCTCGCGGCTAGGGTTTCATGCGATCGCATCTTGCGATCGCTGGGTTGCATCACAGCAACCCTACGGCGAGTCCGGCGACTCGCCGTTCGCACAGGAGGGGGCGGCTCGTCCCACGAGCCGCGGCGGCGCCAGCCCGCCACCCCAGCGATCGAACCCTTGGTTCGATCGCACCCCCAGCCGTGGGCTGGGGTCCTTCGATGCGCACGCCCCCGGTTCAGCCGGGGCGTGTTTGGTTCGATCCCCACGGGGATCCTTGAACCGCCGGCGGTCCGGTGGTTCGTCCACCACCGCCCGGTTCGATCCTCGTCCGGGGTTCGTCCTCGGATCTTGGTTCTACGGTATTTTCAATAATAATCGATTAAAATCATAAAGGGTGTTTACGATTTTACCTTCGATTCGTTGTTCGGAGAAACGAGATCAATCGATGACCTTGAGATCTTCCGACGTATTCCTTGCACTAGCCCGGACGTCGTGTGGGCGACGATCTACCGAACTCCATGGATCTCCTTCACGAACTCTCTAGACTAATCAAGTATGATTATCTTGTCTTGTCTAATTGTGAAGACCATGTAGTGCTTTTATAGGCTACGTAGGGGATCTTAAGGAGGTGGAATATTGGGCTTCCAATAATAGTGATTAAATTGAGCCCAAGCCCAAATCTATTAATCCTTACTATTATTAATTAATTCTATTTTCCACTATATAAAATTAATTGCACTCCCAATATTAAACCATATTATATCAAATAATATTTCTCCGGTAGTATTATTTATTCCGTGTATTTAAGATATAAATATCCATGAATAAAATTAATTTATTGCTAATTAATTTATTCATCTCTTATATCCGAGACTAGTACCATTCAACCTTAATTATTATGCGGATTCAATCCACCTGCAGGGTTTACATAATAATTCCTTATGAACTCATCTCGGGGATATTATCAACCCTTCCGGGATACACTTTCCCGTCAAGTATTCACGGCATGTCATATATAAAATATAGTGACCCAACTTAACCGGTAATTAACCCAATAATTAAATCGGTTAATTCCTTTGGTAAATCAAAGTCACTTATATTAAATATACACACCCGCAATAATATCGGGGATTAAGAATAAAATACACTGAGACTCGAATCGATTATCGCCGGCAATCCTAATCGATGAACCTCAAGCAGATCCGCTCAATACACCAAGTGTACAAGTGTGATAAAATAATTAAGACAAATTATTTTCTCTCTCACACAACGACTATACCGATGGATTGGTCCGTGTCCATCTAGGTCGTGAGCAACTGTTCGATTAAATACGAGTAACCGATAGTATGATCTTCTGTGTGGGGCCCGACACACCATACTAACTACAACGTATAGAATCCAGGACTATGTTTTGCATATATTTAATTATAAATAATTAAACGCAAACAATTGTTCATTTAGTTAAATAGATTAATGGCAATGGATCGTGAGTTTCTGTCACTTAAATCTAGACATTAAGTACACAACTCCAACATTGGCAAGTACGAGGATGAGGTGCTATGTGACGTCATCCCTATGCAAGCGAGTCACATCTTGTTGGGACGACCGTGGCAGTTTGATAGGAGAGTCATACACGACGGCTTCACCAACAAGTACTCTTTTGAGTACAACGGTAAAAAGGTATCACTTGTTCCTCTCACTCCTAAACAAGTTTACGAGGACCAAGTGCAGCTACAAAAGGAGGCAGACAAGGCATCTACTAAAGAGCAGTCCTTACAAACAAAGGAGAATGCCTTGCTTCACAGAGCCTACCTTGCAAGGGCTAGTGATGTGAAAGAAGCGGTGAATGAGAAGAGGCAGATGTTCGTGTTGTTGTGGAAGGGGAGCTTGGTTATTACTAACGATCTACCCCCTCTACCCCTTCTATTCAGTTTGTTTTGCAGGAGTTCGATGATGTTTTCCCGGAGGATACACCACCAGGTCTACCACCCATCCGAGGGATAGAGCATCAGATCGACTTTGTGCCTGGAGCTGTGCTACCAAATCGCCCGGCTTACCGCACCAACCCGGAGGAAACAAAGGAGTTGGAGAAGCAGATTGGCGAGTTGTTGGACAAGGGACACGTGAAGGAGAGTCTGAGTCCTTGTGCGGTACCTGTACTTCTCGTACCCAAGAAGGATGGAACGATGCGGATGTGTTGCGATTGCCGAGCTATTAATAACATTACGGTAAAGTATCGACATCCCATACCTAGACTAGATGATATGCTTGATGAGTTATGTGGTTCACGGTGTTTTCAAAAATTGATTTACGTAGTGGGTACCACCAAATTAGGATTAAAGAAGGAGATGAATGGAAGACTGCTTTCAAAACAAAACTTGGCTTATATGAGTGGTTGGTTATGCCTTTTGGTTTGACTAATGCTCCTAGTACTTTTATGCGTCTAATGAATCATGTTTTGCGTGCTTTTATTGGGAAATTTGTTGTTGTATACTTTGATGATATCTTAGTGTATAGCAAAACTCATTTGAGACAAGTTTTGATTGCACTTAGGCAGGAAAAATTGTATGCTAACCATAAGAAGTGCGTCTTTAGCACAGATAGGGTCGTTTTCCTTGGTTTTGTTGTTAGTGCACAGGGTGTACAGGTTGACGAGGAAAAGATACGAGCGATCCAAGAGTGGCCAACAGCAAAGAACATTAGAGATGTGCGGAGTTTCCATGGTCTGGCCAGCTTCTATCGACGGTTTGTGCCTAATTTCAGCAGCATGGCGGCACCTTTAACCGCCGTAATCAAGAAGAACGTGGAGTTCAAGTAGGGAAAGGCACAAGACGAAGCCTTTCAGCACTTAAAGGACAAGCTGACACACGCCCCGGTACTATCTCTTCCTAACTTTTCTAAATCCTTTGAGATTGAATGTGATGCTTCTGGAATTGGTATTGGTGCAGTGTTGATGCAAGAACGACGTCCGATAGCCTACTTCAGCGAAAAGCTAAACGGAGCTACGTTGAACTATCCGACGTATGACAAGGAATTGTATGCCCTGGAGAGAGCTCTTCAGACGTGGCAGCATTATCTTTGGCCTCGGGAGTTCATCATTCACACCGACCACGAGTCGTTGAAGCACCTCAAGGGTCAGAACAAGCTGAACAAGCGCCACGCGAGATGGATGGAGTTCATAGAGACGTTTCCATACGTCATCAAATACAAGCAAGGTAAGGAGAATGTGGTGGCTGATGCCCTTTCTCGGAGGTATGCTCTTATTTCCACTTTAGATGCTAAATTACTTGGTTTTGAGCATATTAAGGATTTATATGAGCATGATGATGATTTTGGTGAGATTTTTAAAGCATGTGAACATACTGCTAGTGGGGATTACTTTAGGCATGATGATTTTCTCTTTAGGAAAACTAAACTGTGTGTGCCTAAATGTTCTTTATGTGATTTATTGTTGCTTGAATCTCATGGTGGGGGATTAATGGGACACTTTGGAATTGCTAAGACTTTATCTGTGTTGCATGAGCATTTCTTTTGGCCTCATATGAAACGTGATGTTGAGAGTATATGTGGTCGTTGTCTTACATGTAAACAGGCTAAGTCTAGAGTTAGTGCCCATGGTTTGTATACGCCTTTGCCTATTCCTACATCACCTTGGATTGATATTTCTATGGATTTTGTGATGGGATTACCTAGGACTAAGCGAGGTAGTGATTCTATCTTTGTGGTAGTTGATCGTTTCTCTAAGATGGCTCATTTCATCCCATGTCATAAAACTGATGATGCATCACATGTGGCTGGTTTATTCTTTAGGGAGATTGTTAGACTACATGGCATGCCTAGGACTATTGTGTCGGACAGGGATTCTAAGTTTCTTAGTTATTTTTGGAAGACATTGTGGTGTAAGCTAGGTACGAAATTGCTATTCTCTACTACTTGTCATCCCCAGACTGATGGTCAAACTGAGGTAGTAAATAGGACTTTGTCTACTTTACTACGTGCTATTATTAAAAAGAACATTAAGTCTTGGGAAGAGTGTTTGCCTCATGTTCAGTTTGCTTATAATAGATGTGTTCATTCTGCTACTAAGTTTTCGCCATTTGAAATTGTGTATGGTTTTAATCCTTTGACGCCTTTAGATTTATCGCCTTTACCTGTACATGAGCATACTGACCTTGATGGCCAGAAAAGGGCTGATTTTGTGAAACAGATACACGAGACAGCAAGGATGAACATAGAGAGGGGAACCAAGCAATATGCCGAACAAGCGAACAAGGGACATCGCAAAGTAGTGTTTGAGCCTGGTGATTGGGTGTGGTTGCATATGCGCAAGGAGAGGTTTCCATTGCAGCGCCGATCGAAGTTACTTCCTCGTGGCGATGGACCATTCCAAGTGCTGGAGCGTATAAACGACAATGCATACAAGCTGGACCTTCCAGGTGAGTATAATGTTAGTGCTACTTTCAATGTTACTGACTTGAGTTTGTTCGATGCAGGTGACGACTTGGATTTGAGGACAAATCCTTTTCAAGAGGAGGGGAATGATGCAACCCCAGAGTCGTCCATGATACAAGACCCGGTACAAGTTCCAGTTGGACCAGTGACGCGCTCGAGAGCCAAGAAGTTCAAGGCAAGCTTGATGGTGATGATCCAAGAAGTCTGGGCGCAAGAGCTATTGAAGAAACCCATCGGTGATGTGGAGAAGCCAAGCCTTATCAACCTGATTACATACGAGGAGGCCGAACCAACTGAAGGTGATGAGTTTCAAGCTGGAACCGTAAAGATGAAGCTGGAACGGAGGTCAGACGAGTGCCGAGGGCGCGCCGCGAAGTTCAGGTCAGAAATTGGCTTGGTGTCGGCCGACACCAAGGCCTGTCGGCCGACACCTTCAGAAAGAGGGTTGGCTATACAGCGGGATGAGACCGCGACCGAAGGATTTCCTGCGGACGCAGGATAACTGTCGGCCGACACAGTTTCTTGTCGGCCGACACGGAGTTTAGAAATCAAGATTTTCAGCGTCGCGACCCTTTTTGACGAATTTTGATGTTTTGTTTCCTTTTCCTTTACTTTCTAGGTCAGCCTATATAAAGGCTTATGAACCCCTTTGTTTAGAACACAACTTTGAAGATTATTAATATATTTGTGAGTTTATTCTCTCTCTCTTTTTGTTCTCTTTTCGATTGTGCCAAAAGAGATCAACCCGACGAATCAGCGAAGCATACATACTTCGTTCGTGTGTTATACATCGATTTCCGAGTTGTTGCATCGATCTCGTGTTGGGGGTTAGGGTTCCGTCCTTAATTGATTTCACGATTTCAGGTTCAGAGGTTTGGGATCATCCGCCAGGTATCCAATTTATCCGTTCTTCTTCTTTCCGCTCAATCCATCAACGAAGTACGTATCAAGATGTAATCAACAAATTTCTTGATCGCCCACTTTCTGGAAAATTCTTCTTGGATGCAAAGGTTGACAGCTGGGAAATGGCACATGTTCTCACAGCCGGTCATGCTCACAAATGGTTTGAGGGTAACACTTTTGTTCCTAATACAACTAATCTATCTGCTTTTCATGCTGTATTGTTCAAACTGTGCCTATCTAACTGGATGCCAAATACACACAAATCTTCTCTTACGGTGGAGTATGCTACATTCTTGTACCTGATTTCCACAAACCAGTCTCTGAACTTGGGAGAGTTAATTTACAACCGCATCCATGACTCTGTGCCTAATCAAACTCAACGAGGTATCCAGTATCCATCTCTTATCGATAGCATACTTGTCAAACAAGGTTTCAAGTACAATTCTGTGGAAGATGGTCCTCTGTCTGAGTTACCAAAGCAGGTTGAAGTTCATCACACCTTTACCAATCCATCAACTTCTAGGATTCTTGATCTGCCTTGGGATCCTACAAGACAACTTCCTCCTCTGATTAAACATCAGAATACTATGGTCCCTCTCACTTTGCTCCTTGATCATAGGAAAACACTGGAAGATGCCCTCAATCTTCTCACTGCTCAGATTGCTGAACTCAGTGTATCCACACCAGATAGGCATGATCAAGGGGGAGATTATTATGGATCAGCTTCAGGGAGAGCAAGGACCAGGTAGGGTAAAGGCAAAAAGGTATCTGCGGCACCCAAGGACAAGGGCAAAGGGTTACTGGATGAAGACACTGATGATGAGGATGATGAAGTGATGGACATGAATCTGAAGAGGAAGAGAGGTGCTGATGATCTGCTGTGAAGACCTAATGTGTTGCTGTGCTGCTGTGAAACTCTGATGTGTTGTTTTTGTTTTTGGTCCTGAACATTTTGGCTTGTGTTTTGGTTTGTTAACTTTGAACAATGATCTAAGTATTGTAGGGAGAAATGCATGGTGTGTTTTGATTTATTTCTAATGTATACATTGTTATTTATTGGTTGGCATTCTGGCTGCTTGTCTTTTTGCAGGATGATGCAAGGAAGGGACTGAGCATCAAGGTCAATACGGCTGGCAAAAAGGGAGAGTTTGTTGGAGGTGTTTTTCCAGCCTTATTGAAATACATTAGTATTAATTACTTGGTCTTTGTTTTGCAGATGATGGGCTGGACTATTAGAGATGAATGGGCTATCAAGGTGCTTGGGCTTGGGCTGACAAGGAAACCGGGTTGACCCAAAATGGATTCAGGAAGTCGTGCCGCTGGAAGTTCAAAAGTGAAAGTAGTGGGCTGAGTCATGGTGTCATGGTTCAAGGAAGTTGCAGCCCCAATACCTTTGAGGAATGAAGCTCTATAAAGTGAAGATCAAGAAGATTCATTCTTTACGGCTTACATTAAGGAATATACCAGTAGAAAAATAGAAATATCTAGTGAAGAGTGTTTGTATTTTTCTCTATCTTTTGTGAGCATCATTGTATTAAGTACTACGACTTTGTGTAGTCTTAATACCGAGCGAATTCTGTAATTATTCAATGAGAAAGTTTATGGCCTTGAGGCTATTGCGAGTTGTTCGAGTGAAAATTCAATGAGAAAGTCTATGGCCTTGAGGCTATTGCGAGTTGTTCGAGTGAAGAACAACTCGTTAATTTTTTATCCCCGTTTGTCTTTTAATTTCCGCTGCTTAATTTAGTAGTTGCTGAAAGTCGTAGGCAGTAAATAAATGCAGTAAAATGCGCTGCCTAGACAAGGCAGTGTTCTGCGGCAGAACAGCGTATGCCGCAGACTGATGCCTTGTACAGAAAAACCGTTCGTTTTACGTGATTTACTTGATTTAAGTATTTTATCCAGATTAATCAGATTTTTTAAATGATAAAATGATATGTGATATATGTATAAGAATTGCAGCGGAATTAATAAAAATAAATCACTTCGAACGAACACACACACACGTACGAAAATGTAAAGAACACAAATTTAAATCTTTGTATGTGTATTTAAATTATACACATACGAAACGGCCTTACGGCCAGAAACTTTATTAAAGAACGAGTCTTTACAAAAGAATACTCTTGGATTTACAATGATATTACCAAAGGCTATACACATGTATGCCTTCGTATTAATCGTATCCGAAGAGTATGAACAATCAACAACAAAACCTAGCAACTACTGTAGAACACCTATACTAAGACTTCGATCATCATCCGAACAAAAGGACACTCCTAGAAATGAGAGATACACGGCACGAAGAACTTCACGTTTGAAGTCTTCGGCTCTAAAGGCTGATCGATCGAACTAGAGAAGAAATGAAGTGTATAAGGTGTAATGTTGTAATCTGGATTGTTTAGGAATGCAGCTGGGATCGTCCACTATTTATAGGAGGAGAATCCCAACTGATTTCCTTGAAAAGCTAGGTCAACAATCGGTTGAGAGATTCTAGGACATGCTGCTTTGACCGCTGCCGCAGGATGCCTTCTGAAGTTCTTCTGGAATCCACTGCCACACTGCAATGCCTTCCATACTATCCTGACTTCAGCATTCCCTTGCCCTTATATCATGCTTCGCTTAGTCTCTTAACTCAACCTCTTGTCCAAGCCTTGCACTACTGCGGCATGTGCTGCGGCAGAAATCTTCTATGTTTTTGTTTTTCAAGCACGTTCCAACTAATAAACTATGCTAAATTAAATCACCAATTATGAAAGTGATTACAACATTTTAAATTATGAAGAAAGAAGAAAACAAATAAATATGTTAGCAAAACAATTTCTGCCTAGATCTTTAAGGCATTATAATGCTCAAACATATTTATCCTTACCGTTGCTTTTACAGGTTGTAACAAGATATACATAAAAACATTTAATACGACCATCATCATCATTAACATCATAAGAATATACCCCTCCCTTGAAAAATTATCGAACTTTAGTTTTAGGGCTAATAAAGTCTTGTTGTGCTAATTTTGTTGTGCTTCTATTAAAACAAATTGTTTTAGCGCTAATAATGAATTAATTTTTGCTGTGCTAATCTTTGTTTTATGGGATATTTTAAAAAATTGTTTAAAAACTATTTAAAATATATTGTTTTAGCACTTGTGCTAATCTTTGTTTTATTAGATATTTTATAAAAAATGTTTAAAAAAATTATTTTTTATTGCAAAAAAATCTTTATTTTAGCGCTAATAAAAAAAATTATTTTAAAAAATCTATAGATTTAAATGCTATTTGAATTTTTTTAAAGAATTCAAACTAAAGAAAAAATGGTCATATTTTTATTTAACGTGATATTGTTGTGAAGAATAAAATGGTTATATATATATATATATATATATATATATATATATATATATATATATATATATATATATACTGTTTTATAAGTATAGTATATATATTAATATACGTGTATCTTTTATTAGCGTAAATTAAATCACCTTATATTTTACTTGTGGGGCCTACACACATATATATAGGAGGGTATTAGCGTAAATTAAATCACCTTACATTTTACTTGTGGGGCCTACACACATATATATAGGAGGGTGTATTGGTTAGAGAGTCTGTAGGATTTTTTAAGACTTTAAAAGTCTATGGATATTCAATCTAGATTGTCAAAAGTCTATCAAAATCTTGAGGTATTCAATTCATTCCATTCAGATTTTAAAAAGTCTTTAAAAATCTATAAGTATTCAAAAATTATGAATTTTAAAACTCAATGGATTTTATTGGATTCTCTCTAAAAATACAAAAGATTATGACTATTTAAAATCTCTCGTAATGAGAAGAGATTTATATTAATTTCACTTTAATAAATTAAATTATTATTAAAAATAAAACTTTAAATATTAAATAAAAAATTACATTTTATATTTTTCTATACTAATAAAATATATTATTAATAAAAATAATAAGACCTTAAAAAATTATTAAAAAAATTATATTTATTTAATCTTTTATTTAAAAATTTTAATAGTTAATTATTTTTAAAAAATAATGATAAAATTTGAAAATTTATATATAAAAAAAAGAAAAATAAAGAATATTGTGTAATATTTTTTTTATAAAGTATATTTGTATGAATAGGCAAAAATTAATCAACAAGTACATTTGTATCCCTAGTATTAACGCAAAAATCAATAAAATCATTATACTGTAACTTTATAAAAAAATATATTACATAATTAAATAAAGTCTATGAAAATCTATATAAATCAATACAATCTATGGATTTTTAAAGTCTATAGACTTTCTAAAATCCAATAAAATCCAATAAAATCCCAATTGAATACACCCCTCCATAGAGTGCGTTTATGTAAGTATATAAAAATTAAAAAAAACACTTAATTAATTTTTAGTTTATGTATTCAACTCATATATATATATATATATATGTGCAAATACAATTTTTTTACTATGATTAATAAAAATATATAAAATTTGCTCAATTCTATCATTTCGTAAACTCAATATATTAAACTAAATTAAGAGTAATGTAAAAAAATTAACTTAAATTTAATTATTTTTTCACAAATATTTTTTTTGTAAATAAAAATTTTCCAATTTTACTCATTTTGTAAATGATTTTTTCTTCATTTTTTTCTAATTAATTAAATTATCATAATTTTCATGTTTTTAACTACAATTATTAACTCACAAATGAATAAAAAATAATTTTAACTCAAACATAAACTAAAAAAATATTTTATCATGTTTTACATGAAAAAAAATCATTTTTTAATTACTAACAAAACAATATTTTAAAACTCAATACTAAAAATATTTAAATTTAATTTCTATATTATGAATAAAAATATAGAAACATAAAAAAAATCGTTTTAAACTATTAAAAATTGAAAATTTATATGAATAAGTATGTCAGTATGTTTATTTCAAAAAATTCTTAATAAGATTTAGGCCCACCCTCGCCTTCAAAAGCTAGCTCCGCCCCTGTTTATATCAACCCAGTTGGCCTCTTCGAAATTCAGATCAATCTTTCAGGTCTCTTCAGCATTCATAACTAAGTGACGCTACCATCGTGGAGTAGCGCAAAATAATATTTATAAGTCCTAAACTATTCACTAGCACAAGTACTAGTAGCAAGTATAGGGTCGATCCCACGAGGAGGCGATTTAGCTTATAGTTTTCCCGGCTTTTATTGCTCAATTGGGTTGTCACGTTTGAAAATGTTTTGTTTTAGAAAGCAGTTGGGCACTGCCGAACCGTGGTCACCGTGTTTACTTGACTGAAAAATAACAAATAACTTAAAGGAAAATAAACTAGCATGCAACTTAACTAACAGACTGGATGGGAAACTAACAAACTTGACTAAACAGATAAGAAGTAACAAATAAAGAATAAAGTATACAGGCATTGACTCCCCTGACTTCCCCCCTTGACATAGGTGTTGCCGATCATTGGTACG
Source organism: Euphrasia confusa (assembly GCA_954870475.1). Taxonomy (NCBI): domain Eukaryota; kingdom Viridiplantae; phylum Streptophyta; class Magnoliopsida; order Lamiales; family Orobanchaceae; genus Euphrasia; species Euphrasia confusa. The sequence continues at coordinate 22,457,127 of OX940966.1, forward strand.
TATATCATTTTGCTAACAATTTTGTCTTCCAGTTATAGACCCCAAATATTAACATCCCTATAATGCCACACATATTAATACCCAGAACCCTCATTCGCTCTTATGTTTAAGTCCTATTAGATCTCTCTCAATAGGTCTCCTGACGTTGACCAATTCGACATTATGTGACCGCATAAGTCCAAGCAAACCCGGAATGGCCAATAGCATGCCTGGACAGACCCAAGTCATACGACCACATCTCCAGCAACATGTTGTACTTCGCGGACGCCCAGTCTCCCGGTCGCGTTGATCCACGTACTCCTGTGTTAGGCAAGTCGGGGTTCCCACTGGTCACGGTAGGATTGCCCAAGTCCCTAACATGCTCAATATACTACCCTGTTGAATCGGGAACAAAACTCAGCTAGTTGCTGTCCTCACTAAGCCTCCCGGCATGATCACGTCTTAGGGTTGGTCAGGTTCTGTCTTTGCCCAGATAGAAACAGATTAGCTACTTTACATAATTAAAACAGAAAATAAAACAAAGGAATTTAGACGAACTGAATTATGCATTGAAAACGGGAAATTGTTCAACAAAGAAAATAAACTAAGTACGGAATTAAAAAGCATAAAACATAAAGATTGTTTTTTGGCCCGAAGGCTTAACGGAAAATAAACGCCGGCGAGTTTGGTTGCTCACGCGGCCGCCTTCTTCTTCGCTGGACAGGTAGGGTTTTGCTCCGGTCTTCTTGAAATTACGTCTTCGACGTAAGATACCAACTTGTCGCGAAGTCGGTCTTAAATCAGTCTTCAGCAACTAAGGTGTTGGAAATCGATATCCCGGAATTAATAAATTTAAATAAAATTAATTAAATAAATTATCTAATTAATTCCGACCGAAATCCATTAGGGATCGAATATCCGGATTGTCTAAATTGCGGAACCGACAACCCAATCGAAATCCCGATCACCGGAGAAACCAAAAGCACGCCACGAGGAGCCGGGCTCAACCGAACGCACCACCGTGGGCGAACCCACGACCGTCCAGCCGAGCCCCTACGCGGGGCTCGCTGTTGCTCACGGCAACCGCCGGGGCTGCTCGTAGCAGCCCCGCAGCGAGTCCTCGACTCGCTGCTCACGGGAGGTGGCTGCCCCGTACGAGTCGCACGGGCTGCTCCCAGCAGCCCGCTGGGCACGCCCCGTACGCGACTCGCGTCGCCCGCGTGCCCGCTACGGGAACTCCCGTAGCTCGCGGCGACGTCGTACGGGGAGATCGAGCCTAGCTCGATCGAGCCGAGGTAGCCCCCTTGGGCGGGGATCCACAAACCGCCGGCGGTCCGGTGGTTCAACCACCACCGCCAGGTTTGTCCTCGCCTTTGTGTTCATCCCTCGGATCTTGGTTCATGATATTTTTACGATAATTAAACGATAAAATCATAAAGAGGGTTTTACGATTTACCTCGTTCTCGTTGTTCGTAAAAACGAAGAACTCAATTTGACGACCTTGAGATCTTCCCACGTATTCCTTGCACTAGCTCGGACGTCCTGTGGGCGACGATCTACCGAACTCCATGGATCTCCCTCTCTACTTTCTCTCTCTTGAATTGTGATCTTCAACTTATGAGATATGAGGATAGAGAAGACCATGTAGTGCTTTTATAGGCTACGTAGGGGATCTTAAGGAGGTGGAATATTGGGCTTCCAATAATAGTGATTAAATTGAGCCCAAGCCCAAATCTATTAATCCTTACTATTATTAATTAATTTATTTTCCACTATATAAATTAATTGCACTCCCAATATTAAACCATATTATATCAAATAATATTTCTCCGGTAGTATTATTTATTCCGTGTATTTAAGATATAAATATCCATGAATAAAATTAATTTATTGCTAATTAATTTATTCATCTCTTATATCCGAGACTAGTACCATTCAACCTTAATTATTATGCGGAACGAATCCACCTGCAGGGTTTACATAATAATTCCTTATGAACTCATCTCGGGGATATTATCAACCCTTACGGGATACACTTTCCCGTCAAGTATTCACGGCATGCCATATATAAAATATAGTGACCCAACTTAACAGGTAATTAACCCAATAATTAAATCGGTTAATTCCTTTGGAAAATCAAAGTCACTTATATTAAATATACACACCCGCAATAGTATCGGGGATTAAGAATAAAATACACTAAGACTTAAATCGATTATCGCCGGCAATCCTAATCGATAAATCTCAAGCAGATCCGCTCAATACACCAAGTGTACAAGTGTGATAAAATAATCAAGACAAATTATTTTCTCTCTCACACAACGACTATACCGATGGATTGGTCCGTGTCCATCTAGGTCGTGAGCAACTGTTTGATTAAATACGAGTAACCGATAGTATGATCTTCTGTGTGACGTCGCACACCATACTAACTACAACGTATATAATCCAGGACTATAATTTGCATATATTTAATTATAAATAATTAAACTCAAATAATTGTTTATTTAATTAAATAGATTAGTGGCAATGGATTGTGAGTTTCCGTTACTTAAATCTAGACATTAAGTACACAACTCCAACAATCTCCCACTTGTACTAAGGTCTAGTCATTTCCTCCAAACTCCCGACTCCCATACTCATCACGTGCTTAAGTTGTACTTCCAAGAAGTACTATGTGAATGAGCACTCTAGGTTGCCGCTCTGAAGTTATCTTGGTGACTACAGCGTCGTCTCCCTCGACGATGGCCCGTATCAGGTGGTACTTGCACTATGTGTTATCTTACACTTATGGACTTGTGATCTTACCATTTGCCATCGCACCGCTATTTACATAGCCTTTGGCAAATTAAGAATCTCATCTAAGTCCCAGAGATTATCCCGGAGCTATACCAAAACTTCCGCTGCCTCTGAGGCCGCTATTTGGTTACCCATGGCAGAGTCCGAAAAGCATCGTGCTTATCACTCTTCCATGTTAAAACTCCTTCTCCTTCAAAAGTGAAACACATAGCCTGATATCGACTTACACCGGTCCTCATTCGATTAGAAATCTAAGAGAATGTAATCTAAAGGAAATGCTCGTCTGCTTCGTAGTCTAGAACAGTACTTCGAAAGTACTCTACAGCAGTCGAATATTCATTTCCAGGATTACCTTGATATCCTCCCACTATGCTTACCGCATAGCCGATATCAGGTTCTCATTTTTCAACAATGCATTTATTAAGCTTTCTACACTCGAAGTGTAGGAAACCGCTTTCATTGCTTCTATCTCCTTTTGTGTTCCTCAAACACATGTCCTTAGATAGTTGCATTCCGTGTCTGAAAGGTAACGAACCTTTCTCGGAATTTTGCATGTTAAAACGAACCATAATCATATATATGCAAGATGTCCAGGAGAAGTACAATGTTCTTTCCCAGAGATCCAAGATCTCAAGAACATGTCCAACTTCTTCCTATATCTTTCATATTGATTTATCTAGACAACATCTTTACATCGTTACCAATGATAAGAATGTTCTCTACATAAAACCCGAGAAAGACCACCTTGTTCCATCACGTTTCCAATACACACGATTCGTCTATGCTTTGATGAATCCATAAAATGGACTATCTCATCAATTTGCAAGTACCACGAACTCAATGCTTTGTTTCAATCCATAAATGGATCAACTAAGCTTGTACTCTAAATGATCTCGCCTCTTAGCAATAATCCTTATTGCTCTCCAAGAAGGCACATTTAGATCTAGTACGGCCTTCATGTAGATCAAGGGATCGATTTCATGTATACTAGGTCCAGAGTCCGAAGACTCTCCTAGTCTTATGAATATCTCCGGTTGTCCCACAACCTCCCACTACAATGGCATTCCGGTGTATAAACAGTAATAACAGTAGGTGCAGTTAGTGGTGTACCGCTACTCAGTTCGGCTGGTTTCCAGTCTTCTTCGTTTTCTCTCATTTCAAAGTATCACGTCACTTTGGGCTTTTGGTTCATCCTATAGTCTTTCTCTAAGAACCGGGCGTTAGAACTTATAACGTCCTTCTCGTTCATAGTACTATTGAACACACATCTTTTGTTCTTCTAGGATATTCTACAACCGCATTTGAATGCACCGTTGTTTCCAGACATATCCATAGAACACAGGTAGTTCCGTATAACTCATGCTTTTACTATTTCTATAAGAGTTCCATTTCTTGTTTACTACACACCATTTCTACACAACAGTGTATGGTGTAGTCATTTGGGATCAAATCCCAATCTCTGATCAGTATGCCATGCATTCCTCAGACAGGTACTTGCCTCCGCGATCAAATCGCAGGCTACAAATGGATATACCTTGATGGTTCTCCACAATTGCTTAGTGTCCATTGACTTGTCAAAACACTTGCTTTTGTGGCACATCAGGTATTCTAATCCATTTCTTGAGTAATCATCAAATGAAGTACTCGTACCTTTTTGTCTGAGTAGACATAGGTCTGCATACATCAGAGTCAATCAATTCTTATACTTGTCCGGATCTTATATCTTATATCCATAAGGGATTGCTTAGTCATGTTATCCTCCAAATTAGATTCATAGGTCGGAAGGTCCACTCCTTCAACTTAATTGATCAAACTATCAATTTTCGACCTTTGAACTTCTTATTTGAATAAACATGACTTAGCATAAGAATCCACAAGTATAAATGATTTAATAAAGAAATCTCTTATTAGTAAATCGAGTTGTATAAAACAGTTCGTTGCATCATGGTGGACTTAGGATTCATCATTTATATATTGCTAGCTAATGTACCAGAATAGATAATATCATTATTTCTTCTTATAACCATCAAATGATTAAAAGAAATAAAATATCCATTCATTAGAAATCCAGAACAAAGTTCTTTCTAAAATGAAAGGTACATAAAAGCAATAACTAAAATGAAATCCTATAAAATGTCCTCCATTGCAACAACTGCCTCCTCTACAGCATTGCCCATGTAGACTACGATTTCTTCTTTTCTAAGTCGTCGGGTTTCCTGGAACCCTTGCATTTAGAATGCACATACCGTCAGTGGTTCCATATCTACACACCAGGTTCCGGTAGATAATACCATTGACTATGTTTTACGACTAAAGAAAATTTCGTACTTTCTTTGAGAGGATAATCAGACTTCCAGTACCCAGACTGTTTGCATCGAGAACACTTGCCTCTTGGCTTTCTCGTCCCATCTCGTGGTCCAAGAAACCTAGGACCACTGGGTTTCTTTGCTTGCTTTTCCTTTCCCCCGATTTTGCCCTTAGGTTCGAAACCTTTGGCATTAGCTACAAGAGCTTGCGATTTCCGTCTCAACTCGTCTAAAAGGTCAATCATCTCAAAAACGTGTTTAAGCGTTTCCTCGAATCGACTGGCCTTTATGAGTATCCTCATCGCTTCTTGTCTAGCCTCTACATCATGTCTAAACATCTCCTTGAGTTTGAACATGATATCAAAATCAGTCCTTTCCTCATCAGTTAAGACATTTGTAGGCTCGGGAGGACAAGGCTCACTGAGTACAAACTTGTACTCTTTAACAGTCTAGACAATGTCTAGATCTCTATTCCAATCAATACATTTAGGGACCAATGAGTTTAAAATCCTTACGTATCACAGAAAGTGGGTTCAAAGCCATTTCCTAATCTATGAGCACATATAACAACAAACAATCGATTTAATCTCCGATATTATCTCCCTCAAATAATATCATTAAATCACTAATCACATCTAAAATCCCATCAGGTAAGGCAAGCCACGTTCGTGTGGACGTTTACCCACCCAAATGATTTAGCAATTAGATTTGCTTCGGTCATACATCACTTATAGCGTAACTTCGTGGGGAAGAATACTATAATGCGTATCTAAGTGTAAACCATTACTCAGTACTAAAGTAAATCGTTTGGAATTGCTACATCACCGCAAGCCACGTGGTGTGGACGTTTACGACAACTTCACAACTCTTCACAATTCATTATAACTTTCTACATCAATTAATCCAAAATTCGTTAGTATAGCAAGCCACGTGGTGTGGACGTTTACTACACCAAGAGACTTTTATAATTGACTCCCAATTACTTGATTCATTTAATCTTGTAAATCAAGACGCGGAAAATCATAAGTGAAACTCGAAGTTTCTTACCAGTGATTCACCATGCGAACGACCCTATCTCTCATAAATGAGGGATCCGAGCAGACAATCGATCCATTTCAAGAAATGGTACGAAGGTCTCTAATTTGTGTCATCCACATGACCAAGTGGCTTTGGCTCCATTCCACTCCCCGGGGTGAGAATGAGTCGACTTGAAATCAGTTTCAGAAAGACAAATTAGGCATTGTTTGATAAACTTAATAAATGTTTCTCGTAAGAGGAATTACAAGAATTCTCCTCCAATGGCTTATCTATACGAACTTCAAAAGTCCATAAAAGTCACCAAGAGAACAGTAATGGAGACCATGGCATTGTTTCCAATCCCTCTCCCACTTAGCTTTTTATAACAAAGGGATACGCTATCTAATGCATAATTAAATACACATAAGCATGCATACATGAAATAAAGCACATAGAATATTATCACATAATCAAAATAATACTAGAATATTATTTTCTGACTATTATGGCTTTATCGCATCACCGTATGCGTCTTCTAGTCGTTAGTCTTCGTTCTTGAATGCTCCATGTGACGGGAATATTAATTCCAATATTTAAATCTATTTATTTTTAATAAATCCAAAAGTTACTTAATTCGAAAATTAAGTCAATCGAATAAATCAAAAATAAAATTAAATATTATTAATATTTTTATTTATTTTTATTTTCCTTTTCTACTCCATTAAATCTCTAGAATCCTATCCAAGACCCACTTGGAATATTCTAGAAGATTTCCATAATGAAATAAGGAAATAAAATAATCTAGGACTCCTAATCCTTCCAAATTAATTCTTTTCCTAATCTATTAAAAATTCCATAAAGGAATAATTAAATAGGAAAAATTAATTAAGGACTTTTAAAACTTTCCAAATTAATTATTTTCTAATCCATTAAAAATTCCATAAAGGAATAATTAAATAGGAAAAATAAATTAATTATAAATTTATTCCTTTTTCCTATTCCATGAAAATTCCCAAGAATAGGAATAATCAATAAGGAAAAATAAATTTATTCTAAATTTATTCTTTTCCTATTCAATGAGAATTCACAAAAAAATAGGAATACTCAAAATAGGAAAACCGAATAATTTAGGAAAGTTGATCTCGGTTAGGAGTAACACGGAGTGGGGATCTCCGCACCACCCCCAACCGATCGTTCGTCGGCCGAAGGATCACCGCCGCCGCCCCCTGTTGGAAATCGATATCCCGGAATTAATAAATTAATTAAAATTAATTATCTAATTAATTCCGACCGAAATCCTTCGGAGAACGAATATCCGGAATTGTCAAATTGCGAAACGACAATTCCAATCGACTCCCGGTTGCCGGAAATCCGCCACGAACCTCCACGGGGATAGCCCAACCAAAGAAGCCCTAACCGCGAACGAACACGGGCTGTTCGGTCGAGCCTCCGCGTGGGGCTCGCGGCTGTCCGTAACAGCCGCCTAGGGCTGCCTTTGGCAGCCCCCCTTGGGCATGGTCGAACCCTCGCGGATCAGCCCACCATCGAACCCTCGCCACGGCCAAGCCGTGGCTGCCCGATGGAGGCGTGCGCTCGCATCGTGCGAGTGCTAGGGTTCAGCCCTTAGCCTGCCATGTCACGCTGATCGCCCCCAAGCCACGGTCGAACCGTGGCTAGCGATCAGCCCGCAGCCACCGCCGCGCGAGCGGCGGTCCAGCCGTGCGAGCGGCGATCAGCCCGCGCGAGCGGTGATCGCGCCGTGCGAGCGGTTGCTCCAGCAGCCCGCTGGACAAGCATGGGCGATCGAGCTCATGCTCGATCGAGTCTCGGCGTCCAGCCGAGGCTCACGCCCCTCGACCCCTCTCTAGTCGAGCCGTTGAGCCGCCGGCGGTCCGGTGATCTTCGATCACCACCGCCCGGTTCAACCTCGACATGGGTCGCGTTCTCGGATCTTGGTTCACGATATTTTCACGATAATTAACATGTAAAATCATCGAGGGGGTTTTCACGATTTTACCTTTGTTCTCGTTGTACGGAGAAACGAGATCTATGAAGACCTTGAGACCTTCCCACGTATTCCTTGCACTAGCCCGGACGTCGTGTGGGCGACGATCTACCGAACTCCATGGATCTCCCTCTCTACTTTCTCTCTCTAGAATTGTGATCTTCAAGTTATGAGAAAAGAGAAGACCATGTAGTGCTTTTATAGGCTACGTAGGGGATCTTAAGGAGGTGGAATATTGGGCTTCCAATATTAATGATTAAATTGAGCCCAAGCCCAAATCTATTAATCCATTAATATTAATTAATTCTATTTTCCACTATATAAAATTAATTGCACTCCCAATATTAAACCATATTATATCAAATAATATTTCTCCGGTAGTATTATTTATTCCGTGTATTTAAGATATAAATATCCATGAATAAAATTAATTTATTGCTAATTAATTTCATCTCTTAAATCCGAGACTAGTACCATTCAACCTTAATTATTATGCGGAACGAATCCACCTGCAGGGTTTACATAATAATTCCTTATGAACTCATCTCGGGGATATTATCAACCCTTCCGGGATACACTTTCCCGTCAAGTATTCACGGCCTGTCATATATAAAATATAGTGACCCAACTTAACCGGTAATTAACCCAATAATTAAATCGGTTAATTCCTTTGGTAAATCAAAGTCACTTATATTAAATATACACACCCGCAATAGTTTCGGGGATTAAGAATAAAATACACTGAGACTCGAATCGATTATCGCCGGCAATCCTAATCGATGAATCTCAACGATCCGCTCAATACACCAAGTGTACAAGTGTGATAAAATAATTAAGATAAATTATTTTCTCTCTCACACAACGACTATACCGATGGATTGGTCCGTGTCCATCTAGGTCGTGAGCAACTGTTCGATTAAATACGAGTAACCGATAGTATGATCTTCTGTGTGGGCCCGACACACCATACTAACTACAACGTATAGAATCCAGGACTATAATTTTCATGTATTTAATTATAAATAATTAAATGCAAATAATTGTTTATTTAATTAAATAGATTAATGGCAATGGATCGTGAGTTTCCTTTACTTAAATCTAGAAATTAAGTACACAACTCCAACACCCCCAGCCGACGCGCCACCACCACCGGTGGCTAGGCGCGGCCGAGAGCCCCGCGGACAGCCCCTTCCCATCGATCGATCGACCCTCCATGGAGTTCGATCATGGGGTTGATCGATCCCCGGAATCCTCCCTCTCTTTGTCTCCTCCGTCACACTTTTCCAGTCGTCGTTTCGTCCTCGATCCAACGTAAAATAAATTACAAATTTATTACTTCGCTATCCGGCATTGATTCTCTACATGAAAACGACCTCAAACAATTTCCGGAAAAATAAGAACAAGCATTCACCACACAAGAACGAATATTGACATCACTGAGAGTTTAATAATCAAGAGCAATATTATGGACATTAATTATCAATAATTAAATCTAGCCATAATAATCGGAAACCCTGCAAGGTAGAACAATTTATCGAAAAATACCATGAACTAAAACCAACTCTCTGATACCAATTGTTGGAAATCGATATCCCGGAATTAATAAATTTAAATAAAATTAATTAAATAAATTATCTAATTAATTCCGACCGAAATCCTTTGGAGATCGAATATCCGGATTGTCTAAATTGCGGAACCGACAACCCAATCGAAATCCCGATCACCGGAGAAACCACAAGCACGCCACGAGGTGCCGGGCTCAACCGAACGCACCACCATGGGCGAACCCACGGCCGTCCAGCCGAGCCCCTACGCGGGGCTCGCGGTTGCTCACGGCAACCGCCGGGGCTGCTCGTAGCAGCCCCGCAGCGAGTCCTCGACTCGCTGCTCACGGGAGGTGGCTGCCCCGTACGAGTCGCACGGGCTGCTCCCAGCAGCCCGCTGGGCACGCCCCGTACGCGACTCGCGTCGCCCGCGTGCCCGCTACGGGAACTCCCGTAGCTCGTGGCGACGTCGTACGGGGAGATCGAGCCTAGCTCGATCGAGCCCTCGGCTCCAGCCGAGGCTCACGCCCGGCAGCCCCCTTGGGCGGGGATCCACAAACCGCCGGCGGTCCGGTGGTTCAACCACCACCGCCCGGTTTGTCCTCGCCTTTGTGTTCATCCCTCGGATCTTGGTTCATGATATTTTTACGATAATTAAACGATAAAATCATAAAGAGGGTTTTACGATTTACCTCGTTCTCGTTGTTCGGAAAAACGAAGAACTCAATTTGACGACCTTGAGATCTTCCCACGTATTCCTTGCACTAGCTCGGACGTCGTGTGGGCGACGATCTACCGAACTCTATGGATCTCCCTCTCTACTTTCTCTCTCTTGAATTGTGATCTTCAACTTATGAGATATGAGGATAGAGAAGACCATGTAGTGCTTTTATAGGCTACGTAGGGGATCTTAAGGAGGTGGAATATTGGGCTTCCAATAATAGTGATTAAATTGAGCCCAAGCCCAAATCTATTAATCCTTACTATTATTAATTAATTTATTTTCCACTATATAAATTAATTGCACTCCCAATATTAAACCATATTATATCAAATAATATTTCTCCGGTAGTATTATTTATTCCGTGTATTTAAGATTTAAATATCCATGAATAAAATTAATTTATTGCTAATTAATTTATTCATCTCTTGAATCCGAGACTAGTACCATTCAACCTTAATTATTGTGCGGAACGAATCCACTCATGAGGTTTACACAATAATTCCTAATGAACTCATCTCGGGGATATTATCAACCCTTACAGGATACACTTTCCCGTCAAGTATTCACGGCATGTCATATATAAAATATAGTGACCCAACTTTAACCGGTAATTAACCCAATAATTAAATCGGTTAATTCCTTTGGAAAATCAAAGTCACATATATTAAATATACACACCCGCAATAGTATCGGGGATTAAGAATAAAATACTCTGAGACTTGAATCGATTATCTAAGGCAATTCTAATCGATAAATCTCAAGCAATCCGCGCAATACACCAAGTGTACAAGTGTTTGATTAAATACGAGTAACCGATAGTATGGTCTTCTGTGTGGGCCCGCACACCATACTAACTACAACGTATAGAATCCAGGACTATATTTTGCATATATTTAATTATCAATAATTAAATGCAAACAATTGTTTATTAATTAAATAGATTAAATGCTATGACCGGGAGTTTACCGTTACTTAAATCTAGACATTATGTACACAACTCCAACAATCTCCCACTTGTACTAAGGTCTAGTCATTTCCTCCAAACTCCCGACTCCCATACTCATCACGTGCTTAAGTTGCACTTCCAAGAAGTACTATGTTAATGAGCACTCTAGGTTGCCGCTCTGAAGTTATCTTGGTGACTACTGCGTCGTCTCCCTCGACGATGACTCGTATCAGGTGGTACTTGCTCTATGTGTTAACATCACTTTTGACTTATGACTTCTTCCAGTTTACCATGCACCGCTATCCAATAGCCTTTGGTAAACTAAGAGTCATATCCAAGTCAAGAGGTTCATCCCGGAACCTAACCAAAACTTCCGCTGCCTCTGAGGCTGCTTATTCGGTTATGAGAGAGTCTGAGAAGCGTCCTGCTTATCACTCTTTCATTTCATGGTTCCACCTCTTTCTAAAAGTGAACACATAGCTTGATATCGACTTACACTGGTCCTTCTCTGATTTAAGATCTGAGAATTTGTAATCAAAGAAGATTTCGTCTTGCTTAATCTAGTACATTCAAGTACTTTTAGAGCATTCGAATATCTCTTGTCCAGATTACTTTGATATCCTCCCACTACGCAAACCGCATAGTTGATATCAGGTTCTCGTTTTACAACATTGCATCTATAAAGCTTTCCACACTTGAAGTATAGGAAACTGCTTTGTCCTCATCTATCTCCTTCATGTGTTCAAAACACATACCCTTTAGATAGATGTATATCCTGTCTCTGAAAGGCAATAACCTTTCTCAGAATTATGCATGTTTAAAAACAAACCATAATCGTATAAGATATCTAGGAGAAGTACAATGTTCTTATCCTTAGATCAAAAAATCTTAAGAACATGCTCTAACTTCTACTCAATCTTATATCTCGATTCATTTAGACAACCATCATCTTATGTCTGACAACATCTTTACATTGTTGCCAATGATAAAATGTTATCTACATAAAATCTCCGAGAAACACCACCTTGTTTCCATTACGTCTCCAATACACCTTTTGTCTATGCCTTTTTGATGAATCCATCAAATGGACTATCCCATCAATTCGCAAGTTCCACGATTTATAGCTTTGTTACAATCCATAAATGGATTTACTAAGCTTGTACTCTAAATGATCTAGCCTCTTAACAATAAACCTTATTGTTCTCCAAGCAGGCACATTTAGATCTAGTAATGCCCTTATGCAGAGCTAGGGATCGATTTCATCTATACCAGATCCAGAGTTCAAAACTCTTCTAGTCTTATGAACATCTCCGGTTGTTTAACAACCTCCCACTGCAATGGCGTCCTTGTGTATAACAGTAATAACAGTAGGTGCAGTGTGTGGTGTAATTCTACTCGGTTTGGCTGGTTCCTAGTCTTTGTCCTTTTTCTCATCCCAAGGTATTACGTCAGTTAGGGCTTTGTAGTTCATCTAATAGTCTTCCTCTAAGAACCGGGCGATATACGTCCTTCTGATTCATAGTACTATAGAACATACAATATCTTGTTCATCTAGGATATCCTACAACCATATGCCGTTGTCTCCAGGAATATCCATAGAACATTGGTAGTTCCGAATAACTCGTTCTTTTACTATTAGAATTCTATTTCTTATTACTGACTCACCATCTCTACACGTAAGTGTATGGTGTAGTCATTTGAGACTTAATCTCAATCTTTGATTATGCTATGTGTTATTTAGATAGGTGATAGCCTCCGCGATTTTAGTCGCAGGCTTCCAATGGATATACTTAGAAGGTTCCCCATAATTGCTTTGTGACTAAAACACTTTGCTTTTATGGCACATCAAGCATCCTAATCCATTTTTCGAGTATTCAACTACTCGCACCTTTCTAATTTCACATATGTCTGCATATACCATTGATCATTCTCAATACTTGTCCGAATTTTATCTTTTACCGAAAGGTATGCTTAGTTGTATTATCTTCCAAATTCGATTCTTAGGTCGGAAGGTCCATTCCTTCAACTATAATTGATCAAATCAATTTCGACCTTTTGAATCTCATTTGAATAAATACTACTAAGTATAAGAATTCACAAGTATAATGATTTAACAAGAAATATATCTAATAAGTAAAACAAGTTATAGAACGGTTTGTTGCATTGTGGTAGACTAAGGATCTATCATTCATATATTGCTATCTAATGTACCAGAATAGATAATACCATTATTTTTTATCAAAATCATCAACATGATTAAAGAAATAAAATATCCATTCATAAAATATAGAAATCCAGAACAAAAGTTCTTTCTAAATTTAAAGGGTACATAAAGCAATAAACTTGAAATGAAATCCTATTTAACTACTCGTAGATGAAGCCTCTATTGCAACAACTGCCTTCTCCGCAGCACTTCCCTTGACCATTCCTCCATTTCCAAGTCTTTGGGTTTCCTGGTACCCCTGCATTTTTAAATGCATACATACCGTCAGTGGATCCATATCTACCAACCAGGCTTCTGGTAGATAACACTGCTGACTATGTATTCAAAGACTAAGGAGAGAATCTTATACCTTCTTGAGGAGAAAATACAGACTTCCAGTCCCCAGAATGTTTTCTTTGAGAATGACTGCCCAAAGGCTTTCTCACCCTATTGCGTGGTCCAAGTGATTTAGGACTATAGGGTTCCTTTGTCTGCTTCTCCATCCCTTGGTCTATGCCCTTAGGTTCAAAACCTTTGGCTTTGGCCATAAGAGCTTGCGATTGTCTCAACTCATCCAAAAGGTCCAACATCTCGAAAACGTGTTCAAGCGTTTCCTCGAAGCGACTGACCTTTATGAGTATCCTCATCGCCTCTTTTCTAACCTTCTCATTGTCTCTAAACATTAGCTTGAGTTTCAGCATGATATCATGATTAGTGGTTAATGCAAACGCACTGTTCCACTTCTAAAAATCAGCTTTTTCCTCAACAGTTGAGACACGTGTAGGTTCAGGAGGACAAAGTTCACTGAGTAATAACTTGTACTCAGCAACAGTCTGGGTAATGTCTAATTCTTTATTCCATCCAACACAGTATGGAACCAGTGCGTTGAATTCCTTGAGTATCACAGAAAGTGGATTCATAACTATTCTCTAAACCTATAAGCACATTTAAACAAACAATCAATTTAATATCCGATATTATCTTCCTCAAATAATATCATTAAATTACTAATTACATCTAAAATCCCATCAGGTAAGGCAAGCCACGTTCGTGTGGACGTTTACCCACCCAAATGATTTAGTAATTAGATTTGCTTCGGTCGTACATCATTATAGCGTTACTTCGTTTGGGAAGAATACTATAAAGCGTACCTAGTGTAAACCATTACTTAGTACTAAGGTGAATCATTTGGAATTGCTACGTCACCGCAAGCCACGTTAGTGTGGACGTTTACGATAACTCACAATCCTTCACAATTCCCTATAACTGTCTACATCAACTATTTCCAAAATCCCATTCAGTATAGCAAGCCACGTTCGTGTGGACGTTTACTACACCAAAAGATTTTTATAGTTGACTCCCAATTACTTGAAGCATTCGATTATCGTAAATCAAGACGCGGAGAATCATAAGTGAAACTCGAAGTTTCTAACCAGTGATTCACCATGCGAACAACCCTATATCTCATTAGATGAGGGAGCCGAGCAGACAATCGATCCATCTTAAAAGAATGGTACGAATGTCTCTAATTTGTGTCATCCACATGACCAAGTGGCTTTGGCTCCATTCCACTCCCCGGGGTGAGAATGAGTCGACTTTGTTGGAGTTGTGTACTTAATGTCTAGATTTAAGTAACGGTAAACTCCCGGTCATAGCATTTAATCTATTTAATTAATAAACAATTGTTTGCATTTAATTATTGATAATTAAAAATATGCAAAATATAGTCCTGGATTCTATACGTTGTAGTTAGTATGGTGTGCGGGCCCACACAGAAGATCATACTATCGGTTACTCGTATTTAATCGAACAGTTGCTCACGACCTAGATGGACACGGACCAATCCATCGGTATAGTCGTTGTGTGAGAGAGAAAATAATTTATCTTAATTATTTTATCACACTTGTACACTTGGTGTATTGAGCGGATCGCTTGAGATTTATCGATTAGGATTGCCATGAGATAATCGATTCAAGTCTCAGAGTATTTTATTCTTAATCCCCGATACTATTGCGGGTGTGTATATTTAATATGTGTGACTTTGATTTTCCAAAGGAATTAACCGATTTAATTATTGGGTTAATTACCGGTTAAGTTGGGTCACTATATTTTATATATGACATGCCGTGAATACTTGACGGGAAAGTGTATCCCGGAAGGGTTGATAATATCCCCGAGATGAGTTCATAAGGAATTATTGTGTAAACCTCATGAGTGGATTTGTTCCGCAAAATAATTAAGGTTGAATGGTACTAGTCTCGGATTCAAGCGATGAATAAATTAATTAGCAATAAATTAATTTTATTCATGGATATTTAAATCTTAAATACACGGAATAAATAATACTACCGGAGAAATATTATTTGATATAATATGGTTTAATATTGGGAGTGCAATTAATTTATATAGTGGAAAATAAATTAATTAATATTAATGGGAGATTAATAGATTTGGGCTTGGGCTCAATTTAATCATTAATATTGGAAGCCCAATATTCCACCTCCTTTAGATCCCCTACGTAGCCTATAAAAGCACTACATGGTCTTCTCTATTCTCATAAGATATAACTTGAAGATCATAATTCTTCTAGAGAGAGAAAGTAGAGAGAGAGAGAGAAGAGGATCCATAAGCTTGGAAGATCGTCGCCCACCCGACGTTCAAGCTAGTGCAAGGAATACGTGGGAAGATCGTAAGGTCATCATCTTGATTTTGTTTCTCCGCACAACGAATCGAAAGGTAAAATCATAAACTTCCTTCTATGTTTTTATGTGAATTGATTGTGATACATACATGAACGCACGATCCGGGAAAACGACGAACCTCGGGGACGGGGATTCGAGATCCCCGGCGAGGATCGAAGGTGGCGGTCGAACCCTAGGGTTCGGACCGCCGGGAGGCGCGGCTACGGGAACCCTCGGCTGGAGCCGAGGTGTGCGATCGATCCTCGGATCGATCGCGGGTCAGCTGCGGGGTGACTCGCAGCGACCCCGTGCAAGCTACGGGTTCGCCCGTAGCGGCTCGCACGGGGTGATCCCGTGCGCTAGGGCAGCGGGTCCGTGTACCCGCTGCGGGGCTGCTCGCAGCAGCCCGGGGATCGCTACGAGCGATCCCAGCGATCATCGCGAGATGATCGCGAGCCCCGTGCGGGGGCTCGGCTGGGCACCACGGGCGGACCGTGGTGGTGCTCGGTTGAGCTCCGGCTCGTACGGTGGTTCGTGGTCGGATCTCCGGCGATCAAGGATTTCGTTCGGGTTATTATTTTCCGCAAATTTTAATGGCCCGGGATATCGATTTCCAGCAATTGGTATCAGAGCGTTTGATTTCGTATTCATGTATGTGTTCAATTATCGTTCTACCTTGCAGGGATTCCGACTATCATGGTTAATTAATTGATTAATTGTTTAATTAATTGTTATTTAATTTTACCATGATTATTAAACTCTCGGACATGTCGAGATTCGTTTTATGTGGATGAATGCTTGTAATAGTAAAAATTCGGGGGTTGACCGAATTTAGATTTATTAATATTGTTCTATGTTTTCCGGAAAGTGTATAGGGTCGATTTCATGTATAGAATCGATACCGGAATTGTAAATTTATTTCTTGTAATTTATTTACGTTGGATCGATGCCGAGACGACCGCCGGAGAACTCATGTGACGAAGGAGATGATGAGAGGGAGAACTAGGGCTCGGGATCGATGGGATCGATCCCATGTAGATGATGATCGATCGAGGGGGCTGCCCGCGGGACTCCTCGGCCATGCCGGCCACCGGTAGTGGTGGCACGTGGGCTGGGGACGGCGGCGGTGGTGCTCCCGGCCGGCGATCAAGGTGGGGGGCGCGGGGTCCTCGTGATCTCGTGCTACTCCTACCTAGATTCACTTTCCTAATTAATTCGGTTTTCCTATTTTGAGTATTCCTATGTTTGGGAACTCTCATGGAGATAGGAAAAGAATTAATTGGAATTAATTTATTTCCTTATTCTATTATGGAAGTCTTCTAGAATATTCCAAGTCCTACTTGGAATAGGAATCTAGAGATTTAATAGAATTAGATGGGAAAATAATTAATTAATAAATTGATTTATTTCCTATTTGATTATTCCTATTTTATGGGAATTTTCATGGACATGGAAATTAATTAATTTTGGAAAGTAGAAAAGTCCTAATTTATTTTATTTCCTTATTCTATTATAGAAGTCTTCTAGAATATTCCAAGTTTAACTTGGATAGATTATTCTAGAGATTTAATAGAATTAGAAAGGAAAATAAATAAATAAAAAAAATATTAATAATATTTAATTTTATTTTTGATTTATTCGATTGACTTAATTTTCGAATTAAGTATCTTTTGGATTTATTAAAAATAAATAGATTTAATTATTGGGATTAATATTCTCGCCACATGGAGCATTCAAGAACGAAGACTGAAGACTAGAAGACGCATACGGAGATGGAATAAAGCCATGATAGTCGGAAAATAATTTTCTAGCATTATTTTGACTATGTGATATGTGCTTTATTACTTGTATGCATGCTTATGTGTTTAATTATGCATTAGATAGCGTATCCCTTTGTTATAAAAAGCTAAGTGGGAGAGGGGATGGAAACATTCCCATGGTCTCCATTACTGTTCTCTTGGTGACATTTATGAGCTTTCCAAGTTCATATAGATATGTCATTGGAGGAGAATTCTTGTAATTCCTTTTACAAGAAAGATTGATTAAGTCTATCAAACAATGCCTAATTTGTCTTTCTGAAACTGACTTCAAGTCGACTCATTCTCACCCCGGGGAGTGGAATGGAGCCAAAGCCACTTGGTCATGTGGATGACACAAATTAGAGACATTCGTACCATTCTTTTAAAGATGGATCGATTGTCTGCTCGGCTCCCTCATCTAATGAGAGATAGGGTTGTTCGCATGGTGAATCACTGGTTAGAAACTTCGAGTTTCACTTATGATTCTCCGCGTCTTGATTTACGATAATCGAATGCTTCAAGTAATTGGGAGTCAACTATAAAAGTCTTTTGGTGTAGTAAACGTCCACACGAACGTGGCTTGCTATGCTGAATGGGATTTTTGGAAATAGTTGATGTAGACAGTTATAGGGAATTGTGAAGGATTGTGAGTTATCGTAAACGTCCACACTAACGTGGCTTGCGGTGACGTAGCAATTCCAAATGATTCACCTTAGTACTGAGTAATGGTTTACACTTAGGTACGCTTTATAGTATTCTTCCCAACGAAGTAACGCTATAATGATGTACGACTGAAGCAAATCTAATTACTAAATCATTTGGGTGGGTAAACGACCACACGAACGTGGCTTGCCTTACCTGATGGGATTTTAGGTGTAATTAGTAATTTAATGATATTATTTGAGGGAGATAATATCGGATATTAAATTGATTGTTTGTTTAAATGTGCTTATAGGTTTAGAGAATAGCTATGAACCTACTTTCTGTGATACTCAAGGAATTCAACGCACTAGTTCCATACTGTGTTGGATGGAATAAAGAGTTAGACATTTCCCAGACTGTTGCTGAGTACAAGTTAGTACTCAGTGAACTTTGTCCTCCTGAACCAACACGTGTCTCAACTATTGAGGAAACAGCTGATTTTGAGAAGTGGAACAGTGCTTTTGCATTAACCACCAATCATGATATCATGCTGAAACTCAAGCTTATGTTTAGAGACAACGAGAAGGTTAGAAAAGAGGCGATGAGGATACTCATAAAGGTCAGTCGCTTCGAGGAAACGCTTGAACACGTTTTCGAGATGTTGGACCTTTTGGATGAGTTAATACAATCGCAAGCTCTTATGGCCAAAGCCAAAGGTTTCGAACCTAAGGGCATAGACCAAGGAATGGAGAAGCAGACAAAGAAGCCCTGTAGTCCTGCACTTGGACCACGGAATAGGGTGAGAAAGCCTACGAGCAGTCATTCTCAAAGAAAGCTTTCTGGGGACTGGAAGTCTATATTTTCTCCTCGAGAAGGTATGAGATTCTCTCCTTAGTCTTTAAAACATAGTCAGCTGTGTTATCTACCAGAAACCTGGTTGGTAGATATGGAACCACTGACGGTATGTATGCATTTGAGATGCAGGGACACCAGGAAACCCAAAGACTTGGAAATGGAGGAATAGTCAAGGCAAAGCTGTAGAGGAGGCAGCTGTTGCAGTGGAAGACATTTATCTGCTTTAGTAGTTAAATAGGATTTCATTTCAAGTTTATTGCATTATGTACCCTTTATTATAGAAAGAACTTTTGTTCTGGATTTCTATTATTTATGAATGGATATTTTATTTCTTTAATCATGGTGATGATTTTGATAAGAAATAATGGGTATTATCTATTCTGGTACATTAGATAGCAATAATGTAAATGATAGATCCTTAGTCTACCACGATGCAACAAACCGTTCTATAACTTGTTTTACTTGTTAGATATATTTCTTTATTAAATCATTATACTTGTGAATTCTTAAACTTAGTAGTATTTATTCAAATGAGATTCAAAAGGTCGAAATTGATTTGATCAATTATAGTTGAAGGAATGGACCTTCCGACCTAAGAATCGAATTTGGAACATAATACAACTAAGCATACCTTTCGGTAAAGGATAGAATTCGGACAAGTATTGAGAATGATCAATGGTATATGCAGACATATGTGTAATTAGAAAGGTATGAGTAGTTCTTTTAAGAATACTCGAATAATGGATTAGGATGCTTGATGTGCCATAAAAGCAAAGTGTTTTAGTCACAAAGCAATTATGGGGAACCTTCTAAGTATATCCATTGGAAGCCTGCGACTAAAATCGCGGAGGCTATCACCTATCTGAATAACACATAGCATAATCAAAGATTGAGATTAAGTCTCAAATGACTGCACCATACACTTACGTGTAGAGATGGTGAGTCAATAAGAAATAAGATTCTAATAGTAAAAGAACAAGTTGTTCGGAACTACCTATGTTCTATGGATATTTCTAGAGACAACGACACATTCAATGTGGTTGTAGGATATCCTAGATGAACAAAGTATTGTGTGTTCTATATAGTACTATGAACCAGAAGGACGTGTAACGCCCGGTTCTTAGAGGAAGACTATTAGATGAACTACAAAGCCCTAACTGACGTAATACCTTGGAATGAGAAAAAGGACAAAGACTAGGAACCAGCCAAACCGAGTAGAAGTACACCACACACTGCACCTACTGTTATTACTGTTATACACCGGGACGCCATTGCAGTGGGAGGTTGTTAAGACAACTGGAGATGTTCATAAGACTAGAAGAGTTTTGAACTCTGGATCTAGTAAAGATGAAATCGATCCCTAGCTCTGCACAAGGGCAGTACTAGATCTAAATGTGCCTGCTTGGAGAACAATAAAGTTTATTGTTAAGAGGCAAGATCATTTAGAGTGCAAGCTTAGTAAATCCATTTATGGATTGAAACAAAGCTATAAATCGTGGAACTTGCGAATTGATGGGATAGTCCATTTGATAGATTCATCAAAAGGCATAGACGAAAGGTGTATTGGAGACGTAATACAAACAAGGTGGTGTTTCTCGGAGATTTTATGTAGATAACATTTTATCATTGGCAACAATGTAAAGATATTGTCAGACATAAGATGATGGTTGTCTAAATGAATCGAGATATAAGATTGAGTAGAAGTTAGAGCATGTTCTTGAGATCTTTCGATCTAAGGATAAGAACATTGTACTTCTCCTAGATATCTTATACGATTATGGTTTGTTTTAAACATGCATAATTCTGAGAAAGGTTATTGCCTTTCAGAGACAAAATATACATCTATCTAAAGGGTATATGTTTCGAACGCATGAAGGAGATAGATGAGGACAAAGCAGTTTCCTACACTTCAAGTGTGGAAAGCTTTATAGATGCAATGTTGTAAAACGAGAATCTGATATCAACTATGCGGTTTGCGTAGTGGGAGGATATCAAGGTAATCTAGACAAGAGATTTTCGGATGCTGTAATAGTACTTGCGAAGTACTGGATTACTAAGCAAGACGAAATCTTCTTGGATTACATGTTCTCAGATCTCAAATCAGAGAAGGACCAGTGTAAGTCGATATCAGGCTATGTTTTCACTTTTAGAAAGAGGTGGAACCATGAAATGAAAGAGTGATAAGCAGGATGCTTCTCAGACTCTCTTGTAACCGAATAGCAGCCTCAGAGGCAGCGGAAGTTTTGGTTAGGTTCCGGGATAACCTATTGACTTGGATATGACTCTTAGTTTACCAAAGGCTATTGGATAGCGGTGCATGGTAAACTGGAAGAAGTCATAAGTCAAAAGTGATGTTAACACATAGAGCAAGTACCACCTGATACGAGTCATCGTCGAGGGAGACGACGCAGTAGTCACCAAGATAACTTCAGAGCGGCAACCTAGAGTGCTCATTCACACAGTACATCTTGGAAGTACAACTCTAAGCACGTGATGAGTATGGGAGTCGGGAGTTTGGAGGAAATGACTAGACCTTAGTACAAGTGGGAGATTGTTGGAGTTGTGTACTTAATGTCTAGATTTAAGTAACGGTAAACTCCCGGTCATAGCATTTAATCTATTTAATTAATAAACAATTGTTTGCATTTAATTATTGATAATTAAAAATATGCAAAATATAGTCCTGGATTCTATACGTTGTAGTTAGTATGGTGTGCGGGCCCACACAGAAGATCATACTATCGGTTACTCGTATTTAATCGAACAGTTGCTCACGACCTAGATGGACACGGACCAATCCATCGGTATAGTCGTTGTGTGAGAGAGAAAATAATTTATCTTAATTATTTTATCACACTTGTACACTTGGTGTATTGAGCGGATCGCTTGAGATTTATCGATTAGGATTGCCATGAGATAATCGATTCAAGTCTCAGAGTATTTTATTCTTAATCCCCGATACTATTGCGGGTGTGTATATTTAATATGTGTGACTTTGATTTTCCAAAGGAATTAACCGATTTAATTATTGGGTTAATTACCGGTTAAGTTGGGTCACTATATTTTATATATGGCATGCCGTGAATACTTGACGGGAAAGTGTATCCCGGAAGGGTTGATAATATCCCCGAGATGAGTTCATAAGGAATTATTGTGTAAACCTAATGAGTGGATTCGTTCCGCACAATAATTAAGGTTGAATGGTACTAGTCTCGGATTCAAGCGATGAATAAATTAATTAGCAATAAATTAATTTTATTCATGGATATTTAAATCTTAAATACACGGAATAAATAATACTACTGGAGAAATATTATTTGATATAATATGGTTTAATATTGGGAGTGCAATTAATTTATATAGTGGAAAATAAATTAATTAATATTAATGGGAGATTAATAGATTTGGGCTTGGGCTCAATTTAATCATTAATATTGGAAGCCCAATATTCCACCTCCTTTAGATCCCCTACGTAGCCTATAAAAGCACTACATGGTCTTCTCTATTCTCATAAGATATAACTTGAAGATCATAATTCTTCTAGAGAGAGAAAGTAGAGAGAGAGAGAAGAGGATCCATAAGCTTGGAAGATCGTCGCCCACCCGACGTTCAAGCTAGTGCAAGGAATACGTGGGAAGATCGTAAGGTCATCATCTTGATTTCGTTTCTCCGCACAACGAATCGAAAGGTAAAATCATAAACTCCCTTCTATGTTTTTATGTGAATTGATTGTGATACATACATGAACGCACGATCCAGGAAAACGACGAACCTCGGGGAAGGGGATTCGAGATCCCCGGCGAGGATCGAAGGTGGCGGTCGAACCCTAGGGTTCGGACCACCGGGAGGCGCGGCTACGGGAACCCTCGGCTGGATCCGAGGGGTGCGATCGATCCTCGGATCGATCGCGGGTCAGCTGCGGGGTGACTCGCAGCGACCCCGTGCAAGCTACGGGTTCGCCCGTAGCGGCTCGCACGGGGTGATCCCGTGCGCTAGGGCAGCGGGTCCGTGTACCCGCTGCGGGGCTGCTCGCAGCAGCCCGGGGATCGCTACGAGCGATCCCAGCGATCATCGCGAGATGATCGCGAGCCCCGTGCGGGGGCTCGGCTGGGCACCACGGGCGGACCGTGGTGGTGCTCGGTTGAGCTCCGGCTCGTACGGTGGTTCGTGGTCGGATCTCCGGCGATCAAGGATTTCGGTCGGGTTATTATTTTCCGCAAATTTTAATGGCTCGGGATATCGATTTCCAGCAGACTTGAAGTCAGTTTCAGAAAGACAAATTAGGCATTGTTTGATAGACTTAATCAATGTTTCTCGTAAAAGGAATTACAAGAATTCTCCTCCAATGACATGTCTATATGAACTTCGAAAGCTCATAAATGTCACCAAGAGAGCAGTAATGGAGACCATGGGAATGTTTCCATCCCCTCTCCCACTTAGCTTTTTATAACAAAGTGATACGCTATCTAATGCATAATTAAACACATAAGCATGCATACAAGTAATAAAGCACATATCACATAGTCAAAATAATGCTAGAAAATTATTTCCCGACTATCATGGCTTCATTCCATCTCCGTATGCGTCTTCTAGTCTTCAGTCTTCGTTCTTGAATGCTCCATGTGACGAGAATATTAATCCCAATATTTAAATCTATTTATTTTCAATAAATCCAAAAGATACTCAATTCGAAAATTAAGTCAATCGAATAAATCAAAAATAAAATTAAATATTATTAATATTTTTATTTATTTATTTTCCTATCTAATTCTATTAAATCTCTAGAATAATCTATCCAAGTAAAACTTGGAATATTCTAGAAGATTTCTATAATAGAATAAGGAAATAAAATAAATTAGGAATCTTCTACTTTCCTAAATTAATTAATTTCCATGTCCATGAAAATTCCCATAAAATAGGAATAATCAAATAGGAAATAAATCAATTTATTAATTAATTATTTTCCCATCTAATTCTATTAAATCTCTAGATTCCTATTCCAAGTAGGACTTGGAATATTCTAGAAGACTTCCATAATAGAATAAGGAAATAAATTAATTCCAATTAATTCTTTTTCTATCTCCATGAGAGTTCCCAAACTTAGGAATACTCAAAATAGGAAAACTTGAATCAATTAGGAAAGTGAATCTTGGTAGGAGTAGTATGGGTTGGGGATCCCCACACCACCCCCACCGCCGACCACCATCACCGGAGAGGGCACCGCCGCCGCCACCCCAGCCGGCCGGTCACCACCATGCCGGCGGCAGCCCCAGCCGAGGGGCGATCGACCCCTCCCCATGGCTTCGGTCATGGGGTCGATCATGGGGTTGATCGACCCCCCGGTTTTTCGTCCTCTTCGTCTTCTCCGTCACACGCGTTCTCCGGCGGTCGTCTCGGCATCGATCCAACGTAAATAAATTACAAGAAATAAATTTACAATTCCGGTATCGATTCTATACATGAAATCGACCCTATACACTTTCCGGAAAACATAGAACAATAATAATAAATCTAAATTCGGTCAACCCCCGAATTTTTACTATTACAAGCATTCATCCACACAAAACGAATCTCGACATGTCCGAGAGTTTAATAATCATGGTAAAATTAAATTAACAATTAATTAAACAATTAATCAATTAATTAACCATGATAGTCGGAATCTCTGCAAGGTAGAACGATAATTGAACACATACATGAACACGAAACCAAACGCTCTGATACCAATTGTTGGAAATCGATATCCCGGGGTATCAAAAATTGCGGAACCGATAACCCCGACCGAAATCCCATCGCCGGAAACCGATCACCAACGCCACGAAGAACCGGGCTCGACAAGAGCATCGCCGCGGGATGAACCCGCGGCTAAACCCTAGCCGAACCCCTCCGTGGGGTTCGCGATCGCACGGATGCGATCGCTGGGGCTGCTCCGGCAGCCCCGGGCGGTGAGTCCGGCGACTCACCGCCACCGCCCGAGGAGGGCGGTTCGCCCAGCGGCGAACCCGCCGCGGCTCCAGCCGGGGTTTCCTCCGCGTGCCGTCGCGGTCGAAGCCCTAGGGCTCGACCGCACCCCTCGGCTGGGAGGCGAGGGCTCCTTCGACCTTCGCCGGGGATCTCGAATCCCCGTCCCCGAAGTTCGTCGTTTTCCCGGATCATGCGTTCATGTATGTATCACAATCATACTCACATAAAATCATAGAAGAGAGTATATGATTTTACCTTTCGATTCATTGTGCGGAGAAACGAATTCAATTGATGACCTTACGATCTTCCCACGTATTCCTTGCACTAGCTTGAACGTCGGGTGGGCGACGATCTTCCAAGCTTATGGATCCTCTTCAACTCTCTAGAATATCAAGTATGATAATCTTGTCTTATGAAAAAGTGAAGACCATGTAGTGCTTTTATAGGCTACGTAGGGGATCTAAAGGAGGTGGGATATTGGCCTTCCAATATTAATGATTAAATTGAGCCCAAGCCCAAATCTATTAATCTCCCATTAATATTAATTAATTTATTTTCCACTATATAAATTAATTGCACTCCCAATATTAAACCATATTATATCAAATAATATTTCTCCGGTAGTATTATTTATTCCGTGTATTTAAGATTTAAATATCCATGAATAAAATTAATTTATTGCTAATTAATTTATTCATCTCTTGAATCCGAGACTAGTACCATTCAACCTTAATTATTGTGCAGAACGAATCCACTCATGGGGTTTACACAATAATTCCTTATGAACTCATCTCGGGGATATTATCAACCCTTACGGGATACACTTTCCCGTCAAGTATTCACGACATGTCATATATAAAATATAGTGACCCAACTTTAACCGGTAATTAACCCAATAATTAAATCGATTAATTCCTTTGGAAAATCAAAGTCACATATATTAAATATACACACCCGCAATAATATCGGGGATTAAGAATAAAATACTCTGAGACTTGAATCGATTATCTAAGGCAATCCTAATCGATAAATCTCAAGCGATCCGCCCAATACACCAAGTGTACAAGTGTGATAAAATAATAAGACAAATTATTTTCTCTCTCATACAACGACTATACCGATGGATTGGTCCGTGTTCATCTAGGTCGTGAGCAACTGTTTGATTAAATACGATTAACCGATAGTATGATCTTCTGTGTGGGCCCGCACACCATACTAACTACAACGTATAGAATCCAGGACTATATTTTGCATATATTTAATTATCAATAATTAAATGCAAACAATTGTTTATTAATTAAATAGATTAAATGCTATGACCGGGAGTTTACCGTTACTTAAATCTAGACATTAAGTACACAACTCCAACACAACATTCACTCATCATCAACACTTGAACGTGGATAGGCATCCCTTGCACTTGAAGTTGATGATAGGATGTAACACACCATGCATCAGCTGATGCATATGTAGAGAGCATGACGTGATGTTGCAGGCGCTAGAGAGGGAGGACAACACACTGTGTTGCTGAAGCTAAGCAGAGAACCCATCACTTAGTGAGGCTGGCGCTAGCGCCGCTGAGACAGGGTGGAGACCCTATGCTGCTGGCGCTAGCGCCACAGAGAGAGGGTCACATGTCATGAAGTTGGCGAAGGATGGTGACACCTGATGTCGCTGGCGCTAGCTCCGCTGATGGAGGATGGTGACACTATGCTGCTGGCGCTAGCGACACTGAAGGCAGGTGATGATGCATCAAGTGACTTCCTTGGTACATTGGACTTCAATGATTCCATATCCCATGCAACATGCCTTGCGTCCATTCAACCAACACCTGAGATCAATAAACACAAGCACGAACATATGTTGTTGACAAAACAAACATTTACAGAGTGCAACACACTGTGTCGCTGGCGCTAGCGCCGCTGAGAGAGGGCAACACACTGTGTTGTTGGCGCTAGCGACTGAGATGCAATGTCTTGAAGTGTGTATTCCATAGCATTTTGAATCAAGTCAATCGGAGCTCGTATGGAGGAGATATGGCCAAAATCGACGGACTGCACATCCAAGCACAAGATCGTGCGCCTCTGGCGCTAGCGCCGCTGGCGCATGGTTTTGACATAACTTGTCATATATGAATACGTAGCACTTGAACTGTAGATTCCATAGCATTTTGAATCAATACAATCGGAGCTCGCACGAAGAAGATATGACAATAGTCGACGGACAGCGCAAGAAACACACAAAGTTGATGCCAAAAACTTGTATTTACAATCTCCCCCTTTTTGGCACAACTCTTGTGAAGCACATCAATCACGAGTAGACTTGCAAAGCTTAGATGTTGTCGCCAGAACATACTTCGACATTCTCCCCCTTTTTGGAACAACTCATGAGAAACAATGAGTACAAAGAGATCCAGCAAGTCTCCCCTTCAAGAGATACATCACCTGAAAACAAAACAACCAACAAACACATATTGTTGCCAAAACCAACATCTTCAATCTCCCCCTTTTTGGCACAACTCATGTGACCAAAGGTTAGCAAACGGAGATACACACTATCTCCCCCTCAAGAGATACATATCAAAATAAGACTAAGTAAAAATAAAACAAAAAACATTCAACAATGAAAGACTAGCATTGAAGAGATGAAAACCAAAACACTTAGTCAAGTTCAACATCAAAATAACATGAGTGGTTCATCAAAACGAAATATGAAAGACATGCATGATGGTAAATATTTCATGTCTTATGCATGCAACGATATAATATGAAAACGGAAATTGTTCAAGAGTAATCAAAGCATAAAAGCCAGCATCACTGAGATGCAAACACCTGCTAGATAAGCCAGCACCACCTAACCCTCCCCCTTGATGGGTCATCTGGTGAAGGTAGTCGAAAGCATTCATCTGTTCAGCTTGAGCTCGGCTGTCCAAGTGTTTATGATGTGTTGCAATGCATGTGGTGGTAATGATGAGTTGTAGTGTTGAGTTGTTGTGTTGATGAGTTGTAGTGTTGATGGTGGGTAGTAGGAGTGAAGCAGTAGAGCAACGGCAGCAATGGATCACGACCAAGTAACATTGGCGCATGCCGTGAGTTCATGAAGATCGCCAGGTGCTGCTGCACTCATTTTACGACCTTTTCGTAAGAACTTCACGAGATGCTGAACATGAACTACAAGAGTACATATCAAAACAACACATCCCGAGATAGTATTCAAGCGTTCAACACACTGCAAACATTCAAACACATTTTAGTGGAGATTTAAGCGGTGATACGAGGCAGTGAAGAGCAAATATTTTCCCAAAAAAAATTTCACTTATCATCAATCTCCAAATCAAAAATATCACACAAGGTAAATAAAACTTTGAGTTATAATGAAATAACTCTCATATTAAAAACCGGTGGAATGGACCGAAGTATGTTGATAGACATTTAACTTGTCCTTCGTCACAATCAAAAAAATACATGCCGTGTTTCGTCGAAACATATTTGATGAGTTTGCACCGCACAAGAGATTTTAATTCATGAGTGCAAGGTGAACTTTTAAGGCACTTCACTTGGGACAAGCGTTACTACAATCAGAGGGGAGCAAGGTTCGACCTGCGTCCTCCAGACGAGTTTTTAGCTTTTAAATGAAATGCAACAGATGCTCATTACAGCAGTCAGAGGGGAGCGAGGATCATCCCGCATCTCCGAAGTGTGATTGAAGAGCATCTTAAACTATTGCGTCCATGTGCTACCTTTCGAAGAGGGGAGTCGGGGTAACCGGCGTCCTCCGTTACTTGGTATTATGGATCTATCCAAATGATAGCATATGGGAGTTATATGCAAAGTTCACATGTTCGAACTCAGAGGAATAAATACACTTGGGTCCGAAGACTAAAGCGGCCTCGAATCCATGTTCATCTTATTAGATTAGTCCACGACGATTCATAGTGCGTATTCAGAAGTAAAGAAAACAATCTTTCAGACTTCAAAATTTTTCGTGAACTCTTATAGAGAACACTTGCAGAGAGAATTTCTTAGAGTTAGAAAACTCTCAAAGTCAAGAGGTTTGGTAAAGATGTCAGCGAACTGTTTTTCTGTTGAAATATGCTGTAGGCTGACTATATCACGAACAACCAAATCTCTAATGAAATGATGTTGAATGTCGATGTGTTTAGTGCAAGAATGCTGGACAGGATTTTCGCTGATTTTGATAGCACTTTGACTATCACAGAACAGCACCAAGGGAGCACTCTCGATAAGATAATCATCCAACATCTGCTTTACCCAAAGCAATTGAGTGCAGCAACTCCCGGATGCAACATACTCAGACTCAGCCGTTGACAACGCAATGCAGCTCTGCTTCCAACTATGCCATGAAACAATATTATTGTCAATGAAGCAACAACATCCGGAAGTACTATTTCTTTCCTCTGTATCACTTGCCCAATACACATCGGTGAAGCCGACGAGATTTGATGAAGTATTCCGCGTATACCAAAGTCCCAAACCTGATGTTCTCGAGATGTAGCGTGGAATTCGTTTGACAGCTCGTGGATCTGCTTGGTACCTAGCACACACGAAAAGACTAAACATTATATAAGGGCGAGTAGCAGTTAAATATTGTAAACTTCCAATCATGGAACGAAAGAGTGTTTGATCAACACTTCGACTTTTAGTCGATTTTGATAACAGTTTAGTGGTTGCCATATGGGTCGTTGTTGATTCAAATTCATGCTTGTCAAACTTCTCTTCCATATTTTCCACGACCTTTTGAGATACAAAGATAGGAGAACTTTCATAAGTACGAATCTCAAGAGTTAGCTTAGGAGAAGAAGTCTTCGAAGTAAACGCCAAGTCTTTAGGCGAGTCAGGTGTAGCTTCATAGATTTTGAGCGTCGGAGCCTTAGATAGTACTGCCTGCACAAGAGTGTCTGTGATGGAATCCAAAGTTTCTCTCACAGTTGAGTCCTCTGATTCTTGTTTGACGTTTTCATAGTTGCCATAGACGTTGCAATTGTTCTTAGCACGAGGACACTTCAAAATGCGATTCGCTTTATAATCAAAGACTTTACAAGAATCTTTGTCAAAACTGACATTCAGCTGGTCATCACAAAGTTGGCTTATACTTATTAGATTGGCCACAAGTCCTTCAACATGGACAACATTCTTGATTGGTGGAAATCCTTTGAGATGAAGAATTCCTTTTCCCAACACGATACCTTTTGCTTCCCCTCCAAACATGACGGGGTTGTCAATCACAAGTTCGTAATTTTTCAAAAATTTCTTAGTCCCAGTCATATGACGCGAGCAACCGCTGTCAAAATACCAAATTCCTTTGGAGCCGGTCTGAGAGGCATTGAGTGCAACATTGCAGAAAATAACTTCTCTGGGTTGCCAAACATGTTTGGAGGTAGAGTTAAGTTCAACTTTACTCTCTTGAGGTTTAGGCACCCATTGAGTAGTGCTCTTAATTTTTGGTTTCCAAATTTTTCGATTTTTCTCTTTAGGCACCCATTTCTTCTTCACTTCCTTCGCAGAGCCATTCTTCCTTTTCACAGCCACCAAGCCACGATTCACATCATCCTTCATTTTGTAACAATATGGCCTAATATGTCAAGACTTGTTGCAATAATGGCAAACATTCTTTTTCTTGTGCTTTACTTCCTCTCGTTTGATGTTTTCAACATTAGTAAAGAGAGGAGCAAGCATTCTGGGTTTCGACCTTATAGATGAAGACTCTGTCAAATTTTTCATCGAAGCATCTTTATGAAACGGAGTTTGACGTCGGACTCTCTTGGAATATACGTTCCTTTGCTCAGTCACTATCCCTTGGTTCACATCATCTCTCACTTGTAGCAATATGGTTTGATGTGTCCGGGTTTGTTACAGTAGTGACAAACATACTTCTTCTTTGGCTTAGCTTCCTTTAGCTTTGGCTTTTCAGTCTTAGTAGTGTTGGAGTTGTGTACTTAATGTCTAGATTTAAGTAACGGAAACTCACGATCCATTGCCATTAATCTATTTAATTAAATAAACAATTATTTACATTTAATTATTTATAATTAAATATATGCAAATTATAGTCCTGGATTTTATACGTTGTAGTTAGTATGGTGTTGTATGGACACACAGAAGATCATACTATCGGTTACTCGTATTTAATCGAACAGTTGCTCACGACCTAGATGGACACGGACCAATCCATCGGTATAGTCGTTGTGTGAGAGAGAAAATAATCTATCTTGATTATTTTATCACACTTGTACACTTGGTGTATTGAGCGGATCGTTTGAGATTTATCGATTAGGATTGCCGGCGATAATCGATTTAAGTCTCAGTGTATTTTATTCTTAATCCCCGATACTATTGCGGGTGTGTATATTTAATATTAGTGACTTTGATTTTCCAAAGGAATTAACCGATTTAATTATTGGGTTAATTACCGGTTAAGTTGGGTCGCTATATTTTATATATGACATGCCGTGAATACTTGACGGGAAAGTGTATCCCGTAAGGGTTGATAATATCCCCGAGATGAGTTCATAAGGAATTATTATGTAAACCCTGCAGGTGGATTTGTTCCGCATAATAATTAAGGATGAATGGTACTAGTCTCGGATATAAGAGATGAATAAATTAATTAGCAATAAATTAATTTTATTCATGGATATTTATATCTTAAATACACGGAATAAATAATACTACCGGAGAAATATTATTTGATATAATATGGTTTAATATTGGGAGTGCAATTAATTTATATAGTGGAAAATAAATTAATTAATAATAGTAAGGATTAATAGATTTGGGCTTGGGCTCAATTTAATCACTATTATTGGAAGGCCAATATTCCACCTCCTTAAGATCCCCTACGTAGCCTATAAAAGCACTACATGGTCTTCTCTATTCTCATAACTTGAAGATCACAATTCTAGAGAGAGAAAGTAGAGAGGAGGATCCATGGAGTTCGGTAGATCGTCGCCCACACGACGTCCGGGCTAGTGCAAGGAATACGTGGGAAGATCTCAAGGTCATCATAAGATCTCGTTTCTCCGCACAACGAATCGAAAGGTGAATTAAATAATTGCTATTTAATTCTTTTTTTATTGAATCAATTATCGAAGAACAAAGATCCAAAAGTTCGAACCCGGATTAGACGGACGATCGCGTGGTGGTGGCGAAGCCATCGGACCACGGGCGATCGCCCGAACTAGGGTTCGCGGCGCGCGGAGGAAAGAACCCTCGGCGGGGCCGAGGGCTTGCGATCGATCCAAGGATCGATCGCTGGGGGCGCGGGCTGGTGCCGCACCCCACCCGCCGTGAAGGCGGGGCTCCTCCAGGCGGCGGCGAGTCGCCGGACTCGCCGCGGGGGGCTGCTGGGCAGCCCCATCGATCGCGAAGATCGAACGCGATCTTCGATCGCGTGAACCCCGTCTCGCGGGGGTTCGGCTGGGGGCGGGCCGCGTGCCTTCGGGTGCGTGGTCTCCAAAGGCTGGACTCCGGCGGATGAGTCGGCGTTCATGTGATCTCCGGCGAAGGGTTTGATCGGGTTATTGGTTTCCGCAAATTTTAATAACCCGGGATATCGAATTCCAACAATTGGAATCAGAGCGTACGGTTACGTTTTTCGTTAATTGTTTCGATAATCAATTCTCGATGGATATAGCCATAGATTAATTTAATTTTGTTAAATTATTGTGCTATATTTGTTCTACGTACTTGTTTTATCTCTCGTATGAATTGTGTTGGACGGAAAAATTAAATATTAAAAATCGAGGGTTTTTCGGAATATCGAACCGGAGAGATCGAACGTGCGCTCGGTGCGGGCTGCCGGGGAGGTGGCTGGAAGCACGGGCTGTGCAGGCTGCTGGGCGTGACCTAAACATGGCTGGGCATGCCGGCGTGTGCCACCAGTGGTGGTGGTTCGCCGGCAGCCGGCAACTGTGTTCGAGGGTTGCGGCATCGCGGACCGCTTCACGTTTTTGACGGCTGGAGATGCGGGAGGCGGCGGCTTGGCGTTCACCATCGTGGGATGGTTCGCCGGAAGTCGACGGAAGTCCGACGTGTTGCAGCTGCTCGTTCCGGCGAAGGCGCGATCGATCGAACGGCTTGATCGCGGGCTGCTCGTGCTTGGGCTGTGACGAGGTTGATGGCGTGTGTCGTCGGAGGAGACGCCATGCCGGAAATCGACCGGACTCGTGCACAGAATGTCGCCGAAGAAGACGATCGATCAAAGGATTTTGCGCTGTGCTGTAATTAGCAAAACATGTCGGCTGACATTGTTTTTTCAAATAGGCCGACACCATGGTGTTAGTGGCTTGTGTTTTGCATGTGCGCTAAATGCATGGACTTTGTTGTGATGCATGGCATGGCGTGGCTAAGATGTTGTGTGGCCATGCATTTTGCATGGTGGGATACACGGCCAAGCACGCGGGTTTCGATTTTGGGATGACCGGAATTTTCGTTTTTCGGTTCGTCCCGGTAAATTCGATCTTTCCGGAAATAATTTAATCTTTCTAATTTTATTTAATTTAATTTTGGAATTAATTCAAATTCTATTTGGATTAGATTTCTTAAGTATGGAATTAAATAATGAAATTAGATGGAGAGTTAAATTAGGAAAGAAAATCCTAGTTTCTCTAGATATCCTATACCTACTTGGATTAGAAGTCTTAAGAAGAATCAAATTCGATTTTGATTAGGATTCTTGAGATCTAAATTAAATAGGATTGAGAAATTATTAAAATATTGATTTTATTTAATTGAAGTATTTTATTTAAAATCATTAGATTAATTCAAAATTTATTTTGGATTGGAAAATCTTGGATTTTATTTAGAATAGAATTAAATATGGAAATCAATGGATTTTAATAATATTGATTTTATTTAATTTAAGTATTTTATTTAAAATCATTAGATTAATTCAAAATTTATTTTGGATTGGAAAATCTTGGATTTTATTTAAAATAAAATTAAATATGGAAATCAATGGAATTGATTTTATTTAATTGGAGTATTTTATTTAAAATCATTAGATTGATTCAATTTTTTTTTTAATTGGAATCTTGGATTTTATTTAAAATAAATTAAATATGAGAATCAAAGAATTTTTCCGTCGCTCGGCAAAGTATTCAAGACGTAGAATGAAGACTCAAGATAAGAATGCAGGAATTCATCAAGGTACGAATAGTCGAGAAATAATTTTTACTTGATTTCAAGTCGACTCATTCTCACCCCGGGGAGTGGAATGGAGCCAAAGCCACTTGGTCATGTGGATGACACAAATTAGAGACTTTCGTGTCATTTGATGACTAGATCGATTGTCTGCTCGGCTCCCTCATTCTATGAGAGATAGGGTCGTTCGCATGGTGAATCACTGGTTAGAAACTTCGAGTTTCACTTATGATTCTCCGCGTCTTGATTTACAAGATTAAATGATTCAAGTAATTGGATGTCAATTATAAAGATCTTTTGGTGTAGTAAACGTCCACAGGAACGTGGCTTGCTATGCTGAATGGGATCTTGGATTAATTGATGTAGACAGTTATAGAAGGGAGTGAAGGAGCGTATGTTAACGTAAACGTCCACACGAATGTGGCTTGCGGTGAATATACGTGTCCCAAACAATCTTCTTGGATACTGAGTAATGGTTTACACTTAGGTACGCTTTATAGTATTCTTCCCAACGAAGTAACACTATAATTGATGTACGACCGAAGCAAATCTAATTGCTAAATCATTTGGATAGGTAAACGTCCACACGAACGTGGCTTGCCATATCTGATGGGATTTTAGAGGTGATTAGTGGTTTAATGATATTATTTAAGGGAGATAATATCGGAGATTAAATCAATTGTTTGTTGTTATATGTGCTCATAGATTAGGAAATGGCTTTGAACCCACTTTATGTGATACGTAAGGATTTTAACTCACTGATCCCTAAATGTAATGATTGGAATAGAGATCTAGACATTAACCAAACTGTTAAAGAGTGCAAGGTTGTACTCAGTGAGCTTTGTCCTCCCGAGCCTATTGACATAGGCGGCTAGACAAGAAGCGATGATGATACTCATAAAGGCCAGTCCTTCGAGGAAACGCTTAAACACGTTTTTGAGATGATTGACCTTTTGGACGAGTTGAGACGGAAATCGCAAGCTCTTGTAGCCAATGCCAAAGGTTTTGAACCTAAGGGCAAAATCGGGGGAAAGCAAAAGAAAGCAATGAATCCCAGTGGTCCTAAGTTACTTGGACCACGAGATGGGACGAGAAAGCCATGAGGCAAGAGTTCTCGATGCAAACAGTCTGGGTACTGGAAGTCTGACTATCCTCTCAAACAAAGTACGAAATCTTCTTTAGTCGTAAAAACATAGTCAGTGGTATTATCTGCCGGAACCTGGTGTGTAGATATGGAACCACTGACGGTATGTGCATTTTAAATGCAAGGGTTCCAGGAAACCCGACGACTTAGAGAAGAAGAAATCGTAGTCTACATGGACAATGCTGTGGAGGAGGCAGCAGTTGCAGTGGAGGACATTTTATAGGATTTCATTTTGGGTTATTGCTTTTATGTACCTTTCATATTAGAAAGAACTTTGTTCTGGATTTCTAATGAATAGATATTTTATTTCTTTTAATCATTTGATGGTTATAAGAAGAAATAATGATATTATCTATTTTGGTACATTAGCTAGAAATATATAAATGAATGAATCCTGAGTCCACCACGATGCAACGAACCGTTTTATATAACTCGTTTTACTAATAAGAGATTTCTTTATTAAATCATTTACACTTGTGGATTCTTATGCTAAGTCATATTTATTCAAATAAGAAGTTCAAAGGTCGAAAATTGATTGTAAGATCAATTAAGTTGAAGGAGTGGACCTTCCGACCTAAGAATCTAATTTGGAGGATAATACGACTAAGCAATCCTTTATGGATATAAGATATAAGATCCGGACAAGTATTAGAATTGATTAACTCTGATGTTTGATCAGAGCTTGGGATTGGATCCCAAGAGACTACACCATACAGTCCTCTGTAAGATTGGTGTGTCGGAAATAAGAAATGGAACTCTTATAGAAATAGTAAAAGCTTGAGTTATACGGAACTACCTATGTTCTATAGATATGTCTTGGTAACAACGGCGCATTTCAATGCGGTTGTAGAATATCTTAGAAGAACAAAAGATGTGTGTTCGATAGTACTATTAACCAGAAGGACGTTATAAGTTCTAACGCCCGGTTCTTAGAGGAAGACTATTAGATGAACCACAAGCCCAAAATGACATGATACTTCTGAAGAGAGAGAAAACAATTAAGACTTAGAACCAGCCGAACCGAGTAGCGGTACACCACTAACTGCACCTACTGTTATCACTGTTTATACACCGGAATGCCATTGTAGTGGGAGGTTGTGGGACAACCGGAGATATTCATAAGACTAGGAGAGTCTTCGGACTCTGGACCTAGTATACATGAAATCGATCCCTAGATCTACATGAAGGCAGTACTAGATCTAAATGTGCCTTCTTGGAGAGCAATAAGGATTATTGCCAAGAAGCAAGATCATTTAGAGTAAAAGCTTAGTTGATCCATTTATGGATTGGAACAAAGCATTGAGTTCGTGGTACTTGCAAATTGATGAGATAGTCTATTTTATGGATTCATCAAAGCATAAACGAATCGAGTGTATGGGAAACGTGATGGAAACAAGGTGGTGTTTCTCGGAGGTTTTATGTAGATAGCATTTTATCATTGGTAACAATGTAAAGATGTTGTCAGGCATAAAATGATGGTTGTCTAGAAAAATCGATATATGAGATAAAGAAGAAGTTAGAGCATGTTCTTAAGATCTAGGATCTCAAGAAAAGAACATTGTACTTCTCTAGATATCTTATACGATTATGGTTCGTTTTAACATGCAAGATTCCGAGAAAGCTTCGTTACCTTTCAGAGACGGAATGCATCTATCTAAGGATGTGTGTTTTGGAACACAAAAGGAGATAGAAGCAATGAAAAATGCAATGTTGAAAAACGAGAACCTGATATCGGCTATGCGGTTAACATAGTGGGAGGATATCAAGGTAATCCTGGAAAGGAATACTTGACTGCTGTAATGAACATTTTAAGTACTTTCGAAGTACTGGAAACTATGTTCTGGATTGCGGAGCAGACAAACATTTCCTTTGGATTACATTCTCTTAGATTTCTAATCGAATGAGGACCGGTGTAAGTCGATATCAGGCTATGTGTTTCACTATTGAAGGAGAAGGAGTTTTAACATGGAAGAGTGATAAGCACGATGCTTTTCGGACTCTACCATGGGTAACCAAATAAGCGGCCTCAGAGGCAGCAGAAGTTTTGGTATAACTCCGGGATAATCTCTGGGACTTAGATGTGATTCTTAATTTGCCAAAGGCTATGTAAATAGCGGTGCGATGGCAAATGGTAAAATCACAAGTCCATAAGTGTAAGATAACACATAGTGCAAGTACCACCTGATACGAGTCATCGTCAAGGGAGACGACGCTGTAGTCACCAAGATAACTTCAGAGCGGCAACCTAGAGTGCTCATTCACATAGTACTTCTTGGAAGTACAACTTAAGCACGTGATGAGTATGGGAGTCGGGAGTTTGGAGGAAATGACTAGACCTTAGTACAAGTGGGAGATTGTTGGAGTTGTGTACTTAATGTCTAGATTTAAGTAACGGAAACTCACGATCCATTGCCATTAATCTATTTAATTAAATAAACAATTATTTACATTTAATTATTTATAATTAAATATATGCAAATTATAGTCCTGGATTTTATACGTTGTAGTTAGTATGGTGTTGTATGGACACACAGAAGATCATACTATCGGTTACTCGTATTTAATCGAACAGTTGCTCACGACCTAGATGGACACGGACCAATCCATCGGTATAGTCGTTGTGTGAGAGAGAAAATAATCTATATTGATTATTTTATCACACTTGTACACTTGGTGTATTGAGCGGATCGTTTGAGATTTATCGATTAGGATTGCCGGCGATAATCGATTTAAGTCTCAGTGTATTTTATTCTTAATCCCCGATACTATTGCGGGTGTGTATATTTAATATTAGTGACTTTGATTTTCCAAAGGAATTAACCGATTTAATTATTGGGTTAATTACCGGTTAAGTTGGGTCGCTATATTTTATATATGACATGCCGTGAATACTTGACGGGAAAGTTTATCCCGTAAGGGTTGATAATATCCCCGAGATGAGTTCATAAGGAATTATTATGTAAACCCTGCAGGTGGATTTGTTCCGCATAATAATTAAGGATGAATGGTACTAGTCTCGGATATAAGAGATGAATAAATTAATTAGCAATAAATTAATTTTATTCATGGATATTTATATCTTAAATACACGGAATAAATAATACTACCGGAGAAATATTATTTGATATAATATGGTTTAATATTGGGAGTGCAATTAATTTATATAGTGGAAAATAAATTAATTAATAATAGTAAGGATTAATAGATTTGGGCTTGAGCTCAATTTAATCACTATTATTGGAAGCCCAATATTCCACCTCCTTAAGATCCCCTACGTAGCCTATAAAAGCACTACATGGTCTTCTCTATTCTCATAACTTGAAGATCACAATTCTAGAGAGAGAAAGTAGAGAGGAGTATCTATGGAGTTCGGTAGATCGTCGCCCACACGACGTCCGGGCTAGTGCAAGGAATACGTGGGAAGATCTCAAGGTCATCATAAGATCTCGTTTCTCCGCACAACGAATCGAAAGGTGAATTAAATAATTGCTATTTAATTCTTGTTTTATTGAATCAATTATCGAAGAACAAAGTGTTGGAGTTGTGTACTTAACGTCTAGATTTAAGTAACGTAAACTCACGATCCATTGCCACTAATCTATTTAATTAAATAAACAATTATTTGCGTTTAATTATTTATAATTAAATATATGCAAATTATAGTCCTGGATTCTATACGTTGTAGTTAGTATGGTGTGTCGGGCCCACACAGAAGATCATACTATCGGTTACTCGTATTTAATCGAACAGTTGCTCACGACCTAGATGGACCCGGACCAATCCATCGGTATAGTCGTTGTGTGAGAGAGAAAATAATTTGTCTTAATTATTTTATCACACTTGTACACTTGGTGTATTAAGCGGATCGTTGAGATTCATCGATTAGGATTGCCGGCGATAATCGATTCGAGTCTCAGTGTATTTTATTCTTAATCCTCGAAACTATTGCGGGTGTGTATATTCAATATAAGTGACTTTGATTTACCAAAGGAATTAACCGATTTAATTATTGGGTTAATTACCGGTTAAGTTGGGTCACTATATTTTATATATGACATGCCGTGAATACTTGACGGGAAAGTGTATCCCGTAAGGGTTGATAATATCCCCGAGATGAGTTCATAAGGAATTATTATGTAAACCCTGCAGGTGGATTCGTTCCGCATAATAATTAAGGTTGAATGGTACTAGTCTCGGATATAAGAGATGAATAAATTAATTAGCAATAAATTAATTTTATTCATGGATATTTATATCTTAAATACACGGAATAAATAATACTACCGGATAAATATTATTTGATATAATATGGTTTAATATTGGGAGTGCAATTAATTTTATATAGTGGAAAATAGAATTAATTAATATTGATAAGGATTAATGGACTTGAGCATTGGGCTCAATTTAATATTCAATATTGGAAGCCCAATATTCCACCTCCTTAAGATCCCCTACGTAGCCTATAAAAGCACTACATGGTCTTCTCTATTCTCATAACTTGAAGATCACAATTCTAGAGAGAGAAAGTAGAAAGGGAGATCCATGGAGTTCGGTAGATCGTCGCCCACACGACGTCCGAGCTAGTGCAAGGAATACGTCGGAAGATCTCAAGGTCGTCAAATTGAGTTCTACGTTTTTCCGAACAACGAGAACGAGGTAAATCGTAAAACCCTCTTTATGATTTTATCGTTTAATTGTCGTAAAAATATCATGAACCAAGATCCGAGGTTCGGGATCCTCACCGGGGTCGAGCTGGGTGGTGGTGATCGAAGATCACCGGACCACCACGGCTGGAACGACCCGACGGCGAAGATTCGCGCGTAGGGCTTGACTGCCCAGGCAAGCGGCCGCCTGGGGGGTCAAGCGGCCGCCTGGTGTGCCCAGGCAGCGGGCTGCGGGTTTTTCCCCGCAGCGGATCCGTGTGCTTGTGCGAGTCGTGCACGGGAGCCATGCGGGCTGAACCCTAGCGCGCCTGGTGGCGTGCGTGCGCCTGGTCGGGCAGCGATGGTTCGAGCCATTGCTAGGGCTCGATTGGGTGGTTCCTCCGGGAGCTTTGGGCTGGCTTTCGCGTGGGTTTCCGGCATGGCTAGCGGGCTGTTTTGAACAGCCCCATACGCCATCATGAGATGCGATCGATCACCGCGAGCTTGCTCGCGGA
This sequence comes from Euphrasia confusa, assembly GCA_954870475.1. Classification (NCBI taxonomy): domain Eukaryota; kingdom Viridiplantae; phylum Streptophyta; class Magnoliopsida; order Lamiales; family Orobanchaceae; genus Euphrasia; species Euphrasia confusa. The sequence goes on from OX940966.1 coordinate 22,498,054, forward strand.
GGGTGATCGATCGGGCTTCTCCCCGCGTCCGGTGACGTGGGAATTTTCCGGCAACCGGGAGTCGATTGGAGTTGTTGTTCCGCAACTTGACAACTTGACTCAGAAGTCATAATTTTCTTTCCCTCTGCAATCACCTTTCGCTTAGATGTTTCATTTTCGTTTTTCACATCAGTCTCAACTTTAGGATTTTCATCATAAGAAGCCTTGACAAACTTCATTTGCTTATTGTCAGGAGTTGAGTATATAGAGTTGAAAACTTTTTGAAATCCTAGTCCATAACGATTTGGATTCACCAAAGAGGTAGCATTATCAAAAACTGAAGAATTTGTGTTCATCTTCTTCAAAAGCTCATCTGTCATGTGCAATTTTGCTTTCAGATTGAAACAATCTTTGACACTCATAGCAAGATCCGTTTGAGTCTGTGTCAAGGTCGATTTTAATTCATCATTCTCAGCGTCGGAGTGTTTGAACAAATTACGAAGCATTTTGACTTCGGCAATCTCCTTTTTCAAGGATGTTTTCAACTTAGAATTTTCAGCATTAGACTTTTCGAATGAGGATCTCAACTCAACTGCTTCCTTGAAGAATTTGTGCTCCTCTTCAAAGAGATCATCAAACTTTTGTTCCAGATTTTTACGAGAAGCTTTCAACTTTAAATTTTCAGAGTTAGACTTTTCAACCAAGTTTCTCAACTCAACAACTTCTTCAGAGAGTTTTCGTTTTGCTTTAGAGAAGTCATCAACGCACTCTTTCAAACATTTTAGAGACACTTCGAGTGTTCCTTTCTCAGTGATGGCTACTTCATAATGTTTTTGCAGTTCTAAGAGATTCACCTTCAGTGCAAGCAATTCATCAGACACAACTTCATTCTGAGACACAAGTGATGTTGCTTTTTCCATTTCAGATTCATACTCAGATTCACAAACTGAGAAAGTTCCTTCATCACAACATTCTCCGTTTTTTGAGGCCATGTAGAAACTATTGTTGGTAGACGGCGTGTCCTTCAGAAGTTCATCAATTTTGTGATCATCAACTGATGATCCTTTCAATATGTTATGATACACATCAAGTGCTCCTTCTTCAGTAATAGTTGTTTCAAACTCCCTTTGGAGTGTTGTGATTCTATCTTTCAAGTCCAACATTTTTGTAGACTCAACTTCAGCTTGAGTTGTTTTAGGAGCATTCTCTGTTGACTCTGATTCATACTCAGATTCGGTGTTTGAGGTAGTTCCATCAGAATATGTTTCACTCTTTTTGTCAACTTCATGCTCTTCAATCTGAAGCTTATGAACTAGTGTAGTGAGAGAGCAACTCTTAGATTGGTTGACGTGTTTGTGTCCTGCACAAGTTCTCTGGAGAATTTCCCAAGCTTCTTTGGCTGAGGTACAATCTTTGACAAGTCGATACATGTTGAGCTCCAGCCATTCGCAAATGAAACGTAAAGCTTTGTTGTTGGCAGTAGAAGCTTCAAACTCTTCATTAGACCAATGTCGTTCATGTTTGAGAATTTTGTTGCCTTTAGCATCAATAATAAATGGGCGCTCCCAACCTTCTAACACTGATCTCCATGCACGAGAGTCATGTCCTTTAATTCTAACTGATACTTTGGCTTTCCAATTCGAATAGTTTTGATGAGTAAGCATGATCGGTTGATGTGCGAACATAGAAGACTCCATTGTAGCGGAAAATATGAAGTCAAGATTCGGATCACGTCTTATACGTATGACGTCCCGCTCTGATACCAATTGAAATTACGTCTTCGACGTAAGATACCAACTTGTCGCGAAGTCGGTCTTAAATCAGTCTTCAGCAACTAAGGTTCACACACACTTCGTTCGTACACACTCAGCTGTCACTTGCTCCAGTTGGAGCACGGTTCGTGTTATGTATGTATGTTCGCACTTAGTGAATGTAAAGTAGTGAAGACAAAGTTATGTAATAGTTTTCATTTCATTGAATCAACAAAACTAATCTATTACACTTGAAGAGAAAGGTAGGCGGAATGAACAAAGGTCGTATCCCAAGTGTCGCAACACTCCAACGAACCAGAGTCCTAGTACTACTACACCTAGAGTTCTATTCTCCAAACTCTACTATAGGTGCACAGCACAAAACAACTACCAAAACTCTAAGGCTCAGCGCCTAACAAACAACGATAGCGATACTCGAATATCAGATTTCGTTCTCTCAAAATCGTCAAAATCGTTAGAGGATGTCATCCAACTCCATTGGTATATATAGTAGTCTCGCACATGTGAGGCCTTGAAATAGAGCAATCTAATTGGCCACATGCTTGGCCTACATCACAATTCCATGGATGACATCACTTTCGGAATCTTCGATTCTTGAATCTTGGGATCTTGAATCTTCGATTCTTGAATCTTCGAATCTTGAATCTTCGATTCTTTAACTTCAGACTTCAACATTATCTTGACTCCTTCGATCTCAATACTTCATCTTCAACTTCATCGTGATGAACACTCGTCGTTGAGGCTTCAGTACTTCATCGTCTTCACGGTCGTCGATATAGTTGAAGTAGTAAACAACATTCACTCATCATCAACACTTGAACGTGGATAGGCATCCCTTGCACTTGACGTTGATGATAGGATGTAACACACCATGCATCAGCTGATGCATATGTAGAGAGCATGACATGATGTTGCAGGCGCTAAAGAGGGAGGACAACACACTGTGTTGCTGAAGCTAAGCAGAGAACCCATCACTCAGTGTGGCTGGCGCTAGCGCCGCTGAGACAGGGTGGAGACCCTATGCTGCTGGCGCTGGCTCCACAGAGAGAGGGTCACATGTCATGAAGTTGGCGAAGGATGGTGACACCTGATGTCGCTGGCGCTAGCTCCGCTGATGGAGGATGGTGACACTATGCTGCTGGCGCTAGCGACACTGAAGGCAGTTGATGATGCATCAAGTGACTTCCTTGGTACATTGGACTTCAATGATTCCATATCCCATGCAACATGCCTTGCGTCCATTCAACCAACACCTGAGATCAATAAACACAAGCACGAACATATGTTGTTGACAAAACAAACATTTACAGAGTGCAACACACTGTGTCGCTGGCGCTAGCGCCGCTGAGAGAGGGCAACACACTGTGTTGTTGGCGCTAGCAACTGAGATGTAATGTCTTGAAGTTTGGATTCCATAGCATTTTGAATCAAGTCAATCGGAGCTCGTATGAAGGAGATATGGCCAAAATCGACGGACTGCACATCCAAGCACAAGATCGTGCGCCTCTGGCGCTAGCGCCGCTGGCGCACGGTTTTGACATAACTTGTCATATATGAATACGTAGCTCTTGAAGTGTGGATCCATAGCATTTTGATACAACACAATCGGAGCTCGCACGAAGAAGATATGACAATAGTCGACGGACAGCGCAAGAAACACACAAAGTTGATGCCAAAAACTTGTATTTACAATCTCCCCCTTTTTGGCACAACTCTTGTGAAGCACATCAATCACGAGTAGACTTGCAAAGCTTAGATGTTGTCACCAGAACATACTTCGACATTCTCCCCCTTTTTGGAACAACTCATGAGAAACAATGAGTACAAAGAGATCCAGCAAGTCTCCCCTTCAAGAGATACATCACCTGAAAACAAAACAACCAACAAACACATATGTTGTTGCCAAAACCAACATCTTCACTTCTCGCTGCTCATGTGTTGTTTTGTTTATTCATCAGTCGCTCTCTTATATAGACGGGCTTCAGATGATAAGAGACGTGTGGGGGAAAATACCTCCAAGTGCGGACGAGAGTCCTACTTGGACTGGAGTTTGAATCTGGTCGTCTATGAAGACTCCGCAAATTTCAGGACTCCTGGTACACCGCGTGCCCAACGTTCCGTCTCCGTCAATGTTAGCGCTTGCACATGTACTTCCTTCTCTGACTGATTGAGGTAGCGGACCATGTGCGGTACTTGGTCGGACTCTTGTCTTGCTCCACCTGCTGACGTCCTGGTTGCTTGCTCAACTCTGCTGGACCCTTTTCGTCAGTCTGGCTTGCTCAACGAGTGCTCTTGACCATGGAAGGTGATTTCCTTGCCTCTTTCACACAGTGTGCTCCTCTTTTCACTCCTTTACCTGCCAACCTGCAAAACTTGCCCAAGTACCCAAACGTGCCCTCCCAGACACAAATAAAGTAAAAACAAACTAAGGACTCGATTTACTTGACTCTAAAAACTTAAAAAATGAGCCAAAAAATATGACTCTTCGAGATTGTAATGGTCGATTCCTTGATTGTTGGTGTTGGGACTTCCAGTACTGGTTTGGTTATGAATGCTGAAGAGACAACAAGATTGATCTGAATTTCGAAGACGCCAACTTGGTTGATATGAACGCTGAAATGCCTAACAGGATGGATAAAGGAAAACATGTCATCAGAGGATTCGTCTTTAAATCATGAGCAATCCTTAGATGTTTTATTTTGTTTTATGGGATTAGTTGTGGATTCTATTAAAAACTTTTTGTTGTTCTACCTTGTTTTGGTGGATATTTGAAACTTTTGTTGTTTTCTACCTGCTTTTCATTAATTTTGGATTTCAAACCTTTTCGTATTTCTTAGGTTTTATCTAATACTCGAATTTTCAAATAGCATCTATATTTATAGACTTCTCCTTGTTTTTAGCGCTAATTTTTTTTATTAGCGCTATAATAAAGACTTTATTAGCACTATTTTTTTTTCTAATTGCAATTTCATTAATTATTATATTTAAACTTTTCAATAATAAAGTAATAACATGATTTGTTATTACTAAAACATTTTTATAAACAAAATATAATAAAAAGATTTTGAAAATCTAGAATATGAATTTTATAATTGTAATGAGGGTCGTCTTGGAAGTTTTGATGGCCCTAGACGAAATTTCAAAACGAGCAATAGATAGTAAGTACACAAATGCTGTACAAAATAATAAAAAATATTTTTAACCATTAAAACAAACATATTGTAATTTTTAGTTATTCTATTCTTCACAACAATATCACGTTAAAAATTTTAGAATTCAACCACCAATTTGTTTCATCTAATTTTGAATAGAAATATGACAAATTTTTCTTTAGTTTGAATATTATAAAAAATTTCAAATAGCATTTAAATCTATAGATTTTTAAAATAATTTTTTTTATTAGCGCTAAAATAAAGATTTTATTAGCAATAAAAAATAATTTTTTTAAACAATTTTTTTTTTAAAATATCTCATAAAACAAAGATTAGCACAAGTGGTAAAACAATTTCTTTTAAATAGTTTTTAAACAATTTTTTAAAATATCCCATAAAACAAAGATTACCACAACAAAAATTACTTTATTGTTAGTGCTAAAACAATTTGTTATAATAGATGCACAACAAAATTAGCACAACAAGACTTTATTAGCGTTCGTGATTTTTCAAGGGAGAGGTATATGCTTATGATGTTAATGATAATAATGGTGGTATTAAATGTTTATATGCATATCTTGATTCAGATAAGAAAATGACTTTCTTCGTTGTATTTTGTACCTGCAGAGACTTTTGTCAACAATGGTTCGATCAAAGATCAACTACGAGTTTATTGTTGACGAACTCACCAGGCGCGAGACGTTCAAGAAGAGGAAGTCGAGAATATTCAAGAAACTGAACGAATTAAAAACACTAGCGTCAACTTTACTGGGGACGCGGCCCAGCCAGAAGTATGGCCTTCTCTGGACGAAGCATTCCCGACGATCGAAAAGTTCATCACTCTGCCGCCTTCTGCTTCTTCCCACTCAAACAATAGAGTGGATCAAGTTGGGTTTCTGAAGTAGAATCTGTGTAGGATCTCCAAAAACGTGGACGGAGATCCGCAAAGTTCAAACACTAAAGAAGGAACTTGTCTTGGCTAAATGTGGCGAAAGAAGAGCCAATTTCGAGCAACTCTCTCGAACTCCAGGAGATGCTTTGCTTAATGGAGGAAAAGATTGTAATGGTCGATTCCTTGATTGCTGATGTTGGGACTTCCAGTACTGGCTTGGTTATGAATGTTGAAGAGACAACAAGATTGATCTGAATTTCGAAGAGGCCAACTGGATTGATATGAACGCTGAAATGCCTAACAGGATGGATAAAGGAAAACATGTCATCAGAGGATTCGTCTTCAAATCATGAGCAATCCTTAGATATTTTATTTTGTTTTGCTGTTATGTGGGATTAGTTATGGATTCTATTAAAAACGTTTTGTTGTTCTACCTTGTTTTGGTGGATATTTGAAACTTTTGTTGTTTTCTACCTGCTTTTCATTAATTTTGGATTTCAATCCTTTTAGTATTTCTTAGGTTTTATCTAATACTCGAATTTTCAAATAGCATCTATATTTACAGACTTCTCCTTATTTTTAGCGCTAATTTTTTTTATTAGCGCTATAATAAAGACTTTATTAGCACTATTTTTTTTCTAATTGCAATTTCATTAATTATAATATTTAAACTTTTCAATAATAAAGTAATAACATGATTTGTTATTACTAAAATATTTTTATAAGCAAAATATATAATAAAAAAATTTTGAAAATCTAGAATGTGAATTTTATAATTGTAATGAGGGTCGTCTTGGAAGTTTTGATGGCCCTAGACGAAATTTCAAAACGAGCAATAGATAGTAAGTACACAAATGCTGTACAAAATAATAAAAAATATTTTTAACTATTCAAACAAACATATTGTAATTTTTAGTTATTCTATTCTTCACAACAATATCACGTTTAAAATTTTAGAATTCAACCACCAATTTGTTTCATCTAATTTTGAATAGAAATATAACCATTTTTTCTTTAGGTTGAATAATATAAAAAATTTCAAATAGCATTTAAATCTATAGATTTTTAAAATAATTTTTTTATTAGCGCTAAAATAAAGATTTTATTAGCAATAAAAAATAATTTTTTTAAACAATTTTTTTAAAATATCTCATAAAATAAAGATTAGCACAAGTGCTAAAACAATTTCTTTAAAATAGTTTTTAAACAATTTTTTAAAATATCCAATAAAACAAAAATTAGCAAAACAAAAATTACTTTATAATAGATGCACAACAAAATTAGCATAACAAGACTTTATTAGCGGTAAAATTAAAGTTCGTGATTTTTCAAGTGAGGGGTATATGATTATTATGTTAATGATGATGATGGTGGTATTAAATGTTGTTGAATTATGACTCGAATCAGAAGAAAATAAAATTGAATAAATTTGGTCGATGATGAGCCATTTTATTTGCTAATCTTAGAGCATTTTTACACCCTTTATTGAGTCAGTTTGAGTCGGTAACGTGTCTGGGAGGGCACAATTAGATGTTTTGGCAGAGTGTGTATGGATGCAGGTAATAGGTGGCGCACTGGGGAAAATCCCCTTCTTTGGGCAAATCAGATTCTAGAGTGGTAGTGACATGCAACAGTTTGACCACATCGAGCAAATGGGTAAAGTCACGAAGCAGAAGACCAATTCTTACCAAGTACCGTGCCTGGTCCGACCATCTGTGGAGGAGAAGAAATACCTGCAGAATTCAGTTTGGGAAGAAGACGCTGTTGAAAGGAGATTCGCTGCGGGCAAGCTGGCAGCAACCAGAATCCCTGATTTTGGGGGATCTCACTTATCCATTCTGATGCAATCCTAGACCCGGGACACGAAGAAGGCATCAGAACGAGAGTCGGGAGTGTGCCGAGAAGGTGCCGCGAAGTTCGGTCGAGCTTTTGGCTTGGTGTCGGCCGACACCAAGGCCTGTCGGCCGACAAAGAGGTCAAAATTCATATTCTGCCGATCCCGAGGTGAAACCCGAACTTCGGGTTGGGTGTCGGCTGACACTATATACTGTAGGACAACATCTTCAGAAAAGTAGTGCAGCGGCTGTTCAGCGTTAAGTTTTTATTTGTGTCAGTTTTTATTGTTTTATTTGCGTTAGTTTTTAATTGTTTTGATTTTAATTGTTTTATTTGCGTCAGTTTTTAATTGTTTTAATTTTAATTGTTTTATTTCTTTTTTAATAATTATGGCATTGCTTATGTAAAGCTCCCAACACATTGTTTTAATCAGAATATTATTGATGAATAAAATTACTTTTTGAGTTTTACTAAAATTCTCGCTCGGGTTCGAATTCTACCCGACTATCCAAGGAATTCAACCGACGAATCAACGAAGCGATCCACCCTTCGTTCGTGTGTCTTCCTCATTCCCGAGTTGCTGCGTCGATCACGTGTTGGGGTCTAGGGTTTCGTCCTTAGATTATTTCACCATTCAGATTCAGAGGTTTTGGGACCTTCCGCAAGGTATCTTTCTTAATTTTCGTCCTTCTTATTTCTTCTATTTTTCGATCCCAACGAGGTTTGTATCATTTGGTATTAGAGCCCAGGTTAGGTTTCAATTTTTCGATTACGTGACCTGTTTCTTTTTCCTGTCTTCTTATTTTTTTTTTCGTTTCTTTTCCTTTGGGATTAAAAAAAAAAAAAGTACTGTTCATTGTTACTGTACACAGAATAGCCGCCAAAAAAAAAAAAAAAAAAATTGGCGTGAAAAAAAAAAAAAAATCTTCAACGCAAAATTGTGCGATTGTTTTTCTAGGGTTCTGGACATCTTATAGAGTCATCTTTCTGCTTTTTTGTGTACCTTTTGGACTTTCCGTTTTCAGCACTTTCCGACGTTTTCGTGGATTTTGTTGGAGTTGAATTCGACCGGTAGGTTGGGAAGTTCGATTCTTTGAGAGAAAAAGTGAAATAAAAACACAAGAGCGGAGAGAATTCAAAAAAAAAAAAATTGAGTGATACACGAGAGTGGTGAGGACTCTTTTATTGTTTCTAACACCTTTGCAGGATGCCTGAGGTTGACGAGATGTGGACCAGGGTGGGATGTCTGTTACAGGATTTGATTCATGTGATGCGTAATGACGAACACGTGAAGAATGTTGAAGCGGACGACGAGCCGACACCGTCAGCTTTGGTGGCTTCCGACATCGAGGAGGATTTGGTGGCTTCCGACATCGAGGAGGATTCGGTGGAATCCGACATCGAGGAGGATTTGGTGGAGTCCGAGGACCTTCAGCAGTTGGAGATACCCATGGTGCACCACCTTGAGTCGTGTCGACGGGAGTGGCTGACTGAAACCGGTGTCTTCAAGGTGACCAAGCAAATGAGGATTTCTTGCCGCGTTTGGGAGTATGAAGAAGATGCGCTTGATGATGTTTTCTCTGAGTATACATTACATGTTTTATCACCGACTCGAGGGATTGAGCATCAGACTGACGTGGTCCAAGTATGTTCGTGAGAGTGGTGTTCGAGCCTGGCATCGACGTGGATTTGAGGACAAATCCTCTTGAAGAGAAGGGGAATGATGCAATCCTAGACCCGGGACACGAAGAAGGCATCAGAACGAGAGTCGGGAGTGTGCCGAGAAGGTGCCGCGAAGTTCGATCGAGCTTTTGGCTTGGTGTCGGCCGACACCAAGGCCTGTCGGACGACAAAGAGGTCAATATTTATATTCTACCGATCCCGAGGTGAAACCCGAACTTCGGTTTGGGTGTCGCCGACACAATATACTGTCGACGACATCTTCAGAAAAGTAGCGCAGCGGCTGTTCAGCGTTAAGTTTTTATTTGTGTCAGTTTTTATTATTTTATTTGCGTTTTTAATTGTTTTGATTTTAATTGTTTTATTTGCGTCAGTTTTTAATTGTTTTAATTTTAATTGTTTTATTTTTTTTTTAATAATTAGGCATTGCTTATATAAAGCTCCCCAACGCATTGTTTTAATCAGAACATTACTTTTTGAGTTTTACTAAAATTCTCGCTGGGGTTCGAATTCTACCCGACTATCCAAGGAATTCAACCGACGAATCAACGAAGCGATCCACCCTTCGTTCGTGTGTCTTCCTCATCCCCGAGTTGCTGCATGGATCACGTGTTGGGGTCTAGGGTTTCGTCCTTAGATTATTTCACGATTCAGATTCAGAGGTTTTGGGACCTTCTGCAAGGTATCTTTATCGTTTCCGTTCTTCGTTCATCTTCTATCCTTCGTATCCCAACGAGGTTCGTATCATATTCTTTAGGGAAGGAGAAACAGCCGCAGATTAGAATTCAAATTGAAGTCTTTAAAAAGGGGCGCGGTGGGAAGCAAGAGACACATATACATTACGCATCGAGAAATCGAGAGAGCCGCCGGTCCCGTAGTTCGTCGTCGCCGCCGAAGGAGTCGCCGGAGAGAGAGATCGGAGCTGTCCGTCCGAGTCTCCTTTCCTTGTTTTGAGTAGATCCAGCCTTCGGGCTGAGAAACAATTTATTTCCATGCTTTGTTTTTAATGTTTTTCAATTCCGTTTTCGATTTCCTTCAAAAACGTTTACGATTTGAAGGCATGAATAATATAGTTCGATTTTCCTTATTTACTTTGTCTTTTAATTTCTGTATGATTGGCTAAGTTGTTCGTACATCTGGGCAGGGGCGGATCAATGGTGATTTAGGGTTCTTAGGTTAACCGCGAGGTCGATGGGGCTAGAGTAGCCGGTTGGGGGTTTGTTCCCGAAGCAAAGTTGGTTGAGGATTATTTCTGGGGAGTTTGGGCAAACTAGGACGACCACTAGTGAACCTTTACAATCTGGGATACTGGTGATTGGCAAACCGCATAGATGTACCTTGTAGTATTGTTGCGGGCATAACACTAGAACTTGCTGGAGATTGCAGTCGTATGACTCGGAGTTCCGGGCATGCTATTGGTCGAGCGGGTCTGTCTAGAGGGTAATGCGGGTTTGGGCAAACTAGATCCATGTTTGGTCGCAAAGGTTATCGAATTGTCCAGATCTAGGGGTTTAGGCATAACGTTAGCTTGCCTTCTCTTTAAACTGTAAGGATAGATAAGGGGTGGGGAAATTGTTGGGCTGTTGGAGTTGTGTACTTAATGTCTAGATTTAAGTAACGGAAACTCCCGATACATTGCCATTAATCTATTTAATGGAATAAACAATTATTTGCGTTTAATTATTTATAATTAAATATATGCAAATTATAGTCCTGGATTCTATACGTTGTAGTTAGTATGGTGTGTCGGGCCCACACGGAAGATCATATTATCGGTTACTCGTATTTAATCGAACAGTTGCTCACGACCTAGATGGACACGGACCAATCCATCGGTATAGTCGTTGTGTGAGAGAGAAAATAATCTGTCTTGATTATTTTATCACACTTGTACACTTGGTGTATAGGGCGGATCGCTTGAGATTTATCGATTAGGATTGCCTTGGATAATCGATTTAAATCTCAGTGTATTTTATTCTTAATCCCCGATACTATTGCGGGTGTGTATATTTAATATAAGTGACTTTGATTTTCCAAAGGAATTGACCGGTTTAATTATTGGGTCAATTACCGGTTAAGTTGGGTCGCTATATTTTATATATGACATGCCGTGAATACTTGACGGGAAAGTGTATCCCGGAAGGGTTGATAATATCCCCGAGATGAGTTCATAAGGAATTATTATGTAAACCCTGCAGGTGGATTTGTTCTGCATAATAATTAAGGTTGAATGGTACTAGTCTCGGAAATAAGAGATGAATAAATTAATTAGCAATAAATTAATTTTATTCATGGATATTTATATCTTAAATACACGGAATAAATAATACTACCGGAGAAATATTATTTGATATAATATGGTTTAATATTGGGAGTGCAATTAATTTTATATAGTGGAAAATAGAATTAATTAATAATAGTAAGGATTAATAGATTTGGGCTTGGGCTCAATTTAATCACTATTATTGGAAGCCCAATATTCCACCTCCTTAAGATCCCCTACGTAGCCTATAAAAGCACTACATGGTCTTCTCTATTCTCATAACTTGAAGATCACAATTCTAGAGAGAGAAAGTAGAGAGGGAGATCCATGGAGTTAGGTAGATCGTCGCCCACACGACGTCCGAGCTAGAGCAAGGAATACGTGGGAAGATCTCAAGGTCGTCAAATTGAGTTCTTCGTTTTTCCGAACAACGAGAACGAGGTAAATCGTAAAACCCTCTTTATGATTTAATCGTTTAATTATTGTAAAAATATCTTGAACCAAGATCCGAGAACGCGACACATGACGAGGTTGAACCGGGCGGTGGTGATCGAAGATCACTGGACCGCCGGCGGCTCAACGGCTCGCCTAGGAGGGGTCGAGGGGCGTGAGCCTCGGCTGGACGCCCAGACTCGATCGAGCACGAGCTCGATCGCCCGTGCACATCCAACGGGCTGCTGGAGCAGCCCCTCTCGCGCGGCACCAGCTTCGCTCCGGCGGAGCGATCACCGCTCGCGCGGCTGGACCGCCGCTCGCGCGGCGGTGGCTGCGGGCTGATCGCTAGCCACGGTTCGACCGTGGCTTGGGGGCGATCAGCGGGGTGTTGCTGGGGGTGTCCAGTGGGCTGCCAAGGGCAGCCCTAGGCGGCTGCCGTGTACAGCCGCGAACCCTTGCGAGGGCTCGACCGAACAGCCCGGGTTCGCCCGTGGTTGAGGTTTTGGTTGAGTCCGGATTCGTGGTGGTTCGTGGCGGGATGTTCCGGCAACCGGGAGTCGATTGGAGTTGTCGTTCCGCAATTTGACAACTCCGGATATTCGATCTCCAAAGGATTTCGGTCGAAATTAATTAGATAATTTATTTATTTAAATTTATTAATTCCGGGATATCGATTTCCAACAATTGGTATCAGAGCGTTGGTTTTAGTTCATGGTATTTTTCGATAAATTGTTCTACCTTGCAGGTTTTCCGATTATTATGGCTAGATTTAATTATTGTTAATTAATGTCATAATATTTCTCTTGTTTATTAAACTCTCGTTGATGTCGAGATTCGTTCTTGTGTGGTGAATGCTTGTTCTTAATTTTTCCGGAAATTTTTTGAGGTCGTTTTGTAGAGAATCGATACCGGATAGCGTAGTAATAAATTTGTAATTTATTTTACGTTGGATCGAGGACGAAACGACGACCGGAAAAGTGTGACGGAGGAGACGAAGAGAGGGAGGACCGGGGATCGATCACGAGGATCGATCATATAAGGATCAATCGCCCGGGCTGCCCTAGGGCTCTCGGCCACGCCGGCCACCAAGGGTGGTGGCGCGTGAGCCTTGGCCGGCGGTGGTAGTGGCGGTCGATGGTGGGGGTGGCGTGGGGATCCCCAACCCATGCTATTCCTACCAAGATCCAACTTTCCTAAATTATTCGGGTTTCCTATTTTGAGTATTCCTATTTTTGGGAATTCTCATGGAATTGGAAAAGAATAAATTTAGAATAAATTTATTTCCCTATTGATTATTTCTATTATGGGAATTTTCATGGATTAGGAAATGAATAAATTTGGAATTAATTTATTTTTTTCCTATTTAATTATTCCTTTATGGAATTTTTAATGGATTAGGAAAATAATTAATTTGGAAAGTTTTAAGAGTCCTTAATTAATTTTTCCTTATTTAATTATTCCTTTATGGAATTTTTAATAGAAAAGGAAAGGAATTAATTTGGAAGGATTAGGAATCCTAAATTATTTTATTTCCTTATTTCATTATGGATATCTTCTAGAATATTCCAAGTGGGTCTTGGATAGGATTCTAGAGATTTAATGAAATTAGAAGAGGAAAATAAAAATAATAAAAATATTAATGATATTTAATTTTATTTTTGATTTATTCGATTGACTTAATTTTCGAATTAAGTAACTTTTGGATTTATTAAAAATAAATAGATTTAAATATTGGAATTAATATTCCCGTCACATGGAGCATTCAAGAACGAAGACTAAAGACTAGAAGACGCATACGGGGATGCGATAAAGCCATAATAGTCGGAAAATAATATTCTAGTATTATTTTGATTATGTGATAATATTCTATGTGCTTTATTTCATGTATGCATGCTTATGTGTATTTAATTATGCATTAGATAGCGTATCCCTTTGTTATAAAAAGCTAAGTGGGAGAGGGTATGGAAACATATCCATGGTCTCCATTGCTGTTCTCTTGGTGACTTTTATGGACGTTTGAAGTTCGTATAGACAAGTCATTGGAGGGGAATTCTTGTAATTCCTTTTACGAGAAACATTGATTAAGTTTATCAAACAATGCCTAATTTGTCTTTCCAAAACTGATTTCAAGTCGACTCATTCTCACCCCGGGGAGTGGAATGGAGCCAAAGCCACTTGGTCATGTCGAGGACACAAATTAGAGACTTTCGTGTCATTTGATGACTAGATCGATTGTCTGCTCGGCTCCCTCATTTGTGAGAGATAGGGTCGTTCGCATGGTGAATCACTGGTTAGAAACTTCGAGTTTCACTTATGATTCTCCGCGTCCTGATTTACAAGATTAAATGATTCAAGTAGTTGGATGTCTATTGTAAAAGTCTTTTGGTGTAGTAAACATCCACACTATCGTGGCTTGCTACATTGAATGGGATTTTGGAACGATTGATGTAGACAGTTATAGAAGGGAGTAAAGGAGCGTATGTTAACGTAAACGTCCACACTATCGTGGCTTGCAGTGAATATGCGTGTCCCAAACAATCTTCTTAGATACTGAGTAATGGTTTACACTTAGGTACGCTTCTTAGTATTTTTCCCATCGAAGTAACGCTAATGATGATGTACGACCGAAGCAAATCTAATTGCTAAATCATTTGGATAGGTAAACGTCCACACTATCGTGGCTTGCCATATCTGATGGGATTTTAGATGCGATTAGTGGTTTAATGATATTATTTGAGGGAGATAATATCGGAGATTAAAACGATTGTTTGTTGTTATACGTGCTCATAGATTAGGAAATGGTTTTGAACCCACTTTCTGTGATACGTAAGGATTTTAAACTCATTGGTGCCTGAATGTAATGATTGGAATAGAGATCTAGACATTGCCCAGACTGTTAAAGAGTACAAGTTTGTACTCAGTGAGCTTTGACCTCCCGAGCCTACAAATGTCTTAACTGGTGTTTAGACATGACATAGGCGGCTAGACAAGAAGCGATGAGGATACTCATAAAGGCCAGTCATTCGAGGAAACGCTTAAACACGTTTCTGAGATGATTGACTTTTTGGACGAGTTGAGACGGAAATCTCAAGCTCTTGTAGCCAATGCCAAAGGTTTTGAACCTAAGGTCAAAATCGAGGGAAAGGAATAGCAAGCAAAGAAACCCAGTGGTCCTAGGTTTCTTGGACCACGAGATGGGACGAGAAAGCCAAGAGGCGAGTGTTCTCGATGAAAACAGTCTGGGTACTGGATGTCTGATTGTCCTCTCAAAGGAAGCACGAAATTTTCTTTAGTCGTAAAACATAGTCAATGGTATTATCTACCGGAACCTGGTGTGTAGATATGGAACCACTGACGGTATGTGCATTTTAAATGCAAAGTTTCCAGGAAACCTAACGACTTGGAAAAGAAGAAATCGTAGTCTACATGGGCAATGCTGTAGAGGATGCAGCAGTTGCAGTGGAGGACATTTTATAGGATTTCATTTTGAGTTATTGCTTTTATGTACCTTTCATTTTAGAAAGAACTTTGTTCTGGATTTCTAATAAATAGATATTTTATTTCTTTTAATCATTTGATGGTTATAAGGAGAAATAAGGATATTATCTATTTTGGTACATTAGCTAGCAATATATAAATGATGAATCCTGAGTCCACCACGATGCAACGAACCGTTTTATATAACTCGTTTTACTAATAAGAGATTTCTTTATTAAATAATTTATACTTGTGGATTCTTATGCTAAGTCATATTTATTCAAATAAGAAGTTCAAAGGTCGAAAATTGATTGTAAGATCAATTAAGTTGAAGGAGTGGACCTTCCGACCTAAGAATCTAATTTGGAAGATGATACGACTAAGCAATCCTTTATGGATATAAGATATAAGATCCGGACAAGTATAAGAATTGATTGACTCTGATGTATGCAGACCTATGTCTACTCAGACAATAAGGTACGAGTACTTCATTTGATGATTACTCGAGAAATGGATTAGAATACCTAATGTGCCACAAAAGCAAGTGTTTTGACAAGTCAATGGACACTAAGCAATTGTGGAGAACCATCAAGGTATATCCATTTGTAGCCTGCGATTTGATCGCGGAGGCAAGTACATATCTGAGGAATGCATGGCATACTGATCAGAGATTGAGATTTGATCCCAAATGACTACACCATACACTTTTGTGTAGAAATGGTGTGTAGATAATAAGAAATGGAACTCTTATAGAAAAAGCAAAAACATGAGTTATACGGAACTACCTATGTTCTATGGATATGTCTGGAAACAACGGCGCATTCAATGCAATTGTAGAATGTCCTAGAAGAACAAAAGATGTGTGTTCAATAGTACTATGAACCAGAAGGACGTTATAAGTTCTAACGCCCGGTTCTTAGAGGAAGACTATTAGATGAACCACAAGCCCAAAATGACGTGATACTTTTGGAATGAGAGAAAACGATAAAAAGGACTAAGAACCAGCCAAACCGAGTAGCGGTACACCACTAACTGCACCTACTGTTATTACTGTTAATACACCAGAATGCCGTTGTAGTGGGAGGTTGTGTGACAACCAGAGATATTCATAAGACTAGGTGAGTCTTCGGACTCTGGACCTAGTATACATGAAATCGATCCCTGGATCTACACGGAGGCAGTACTAGATCTAAATGTGCTCTCTTGGAAATCAATAAGGATTATTGCTAAGAGGCAAGATCATTTATAGTACAAGCTTAGTTGATCCATTTATGGATTGAAACAAAGTATTGAGTTCGTGGTACTTGCAAATTGATGAGATAGTCCATTTTATGGATTCATCAAAGCATAGACGAATCGTGTGTATTGGAAACGTGATGGAACAAGGTGGTGTTTCTCGGGTTTTATGTAGAGAACATTTTTATCATTGGTAACAATGTAAAGATGTTGTCAAGACATAAAATGAGGTTGTCTAGATAAATCAATATGAAAGATATAGGAAGAAGTTGGACATGTTCTTGAGATCTTGAATCTCTCGGAAAGAACATTGTACTTCTCCTGGACATCTTACATATATATGATTATGGTTCGTTTTAACATGCAAGATTCCGAGAAAGGTTCGTTACCTTTCAGAGACGGAATGCATCTATCTAAGGATATGTGTTTTTAAAACACAAAAGGAGATAGAAGAAATGAAAGCGGTTTCCTACACTTCGGCTATGCGGTTAGCATAGTGGGAGGATATCAAGGTAATCCTGGAAAGGAATATTCGACTGCTGTAAAAGTACTTTCGAAGTACTGTTCTAGACTACAAAGCAGACGAGCATTTCCTTTGGATTACATTCTCTTAGATTTCTAATCAAATGAGGACCGGTGAAAGACGACATCAGGCTATGTGTTTCACTATTAAAGGAGAAGGAGTTTTAACATGGAAGAGTGATAAGCACGATGCTTTTCGGAGTCTGCCATGGGTAACCAAATAGCGGCCTCAGAGGCAGCGGAAGTTTTGGTATAGCTCCGGGATAATCTCTGGGACTTAGATGTGATTCTTAGTTTGCCAAAGGCTATGTAAATAGCGGTGCGATGGCAAATGGTAAGAAATCAGAAGTCCATAAGTGTAAGATAACACATAGAGCAAGTACCACCTGATACGAGTCATCGTCGAGGGAGACGACGCTGTAGTCACCAAGATAACTTCAGAGCGGCAACCTAGATTGCTCATTCACACATGGTACTTCTTGGAAGTATAGTTTAAGCACATGATGAGTATGGGAGTCGGGAGTTTGGAGGAAATGACTAGACCTTAGTACAAGTGGGAGATTGTTGGAGTTGTGTACTTAATGTCTAGATTTAAGTAACGGAAACTCCCGATACATTGCCATTAATCTATTTAATGGAATAAACAATTATTTGCGTTTAATTATTTATAATTAAATATATGCAAATTATAGTCCTGGATTCTATACGTTGTAGTTAGTATGGTGTGTCGGGCCCACACGGAAGATCATATTATCGGTTACTCGTATTTAATCGAACAGTTGCTCACGACCTAGATGGACACGGACCAATCCATCGGTATAGTCGTTGTGTGAGGGAGAAAATAATCTGTCTTGATTATTTTATCACACTTGTACACTTGGTGTATTGGGCGGATCGCTTGAGATTTATCGATTAGGATTGCCTTGGATAATCCCGATACTATTGCGGGTGTGTATATTTAATATAAGTGACTTTGATTTTCCAAAGGAATTGACCGGTTTAATTATTGGGTCAATTACCGGTTAAGTTGGGTCGCTATATTTTATATATGACATGCCGTGAATACTTGACGGGAAAGTGTATCCCGGAAGGGTTGATAATATCCCCGAGATGAGTTCATAAGGAATTATTATGTAAACCCTGCAGGTGGATTTGTTCTGCATAATAATTAAGGTTGAATGGTACTAGTCTCGGATATAAGAGATGAATAAATTAATTAGCAATAAATTAATTTTATTCATGGATATTTATATCTTAAATACACGGAATAAATAATACTACCGGAGAAATATTATTTGATATAATATGGTTTAATATTTGGAGTGCAATTAATTTTATATAGTGGAAAATAGAATTAATTAATAATAGTAAGGATTAATAGATTTGGGCTTGGGCTCAATTTAATCACTATTATTGGAAGCCCAATATTCCACCTCCTTAAGATCCCCTACGTAGCCTATAAAAGCACTACATGGTCTTCTCTATTCTCAAAACTTGAAGATCACAATTCTAGAGAGAGAAAGTAGAGAGGGAGATCCATGGAGTTAGGTAGATCGTCGCCCACACGACGTCCGAGCTAGAGCAAGGAATACGTGGGAAGATCTCAAGGTCGTCAAATTGAGTTCTTCGTTTTTCCGAACAACGAGAACGAGGTATATCGTAAAACCCTCTTTATGATTTAATCGTTTAATTATTGTAAAAATATCTTGAACCAAGATCCGAGAACGCGACCCATGACGAGGTTGAACCGGGCGGTGGTGATCGAAGATCACTGGACCGTCGGCGGCTCAACGGCTCGCCTAGGAGGGGTCGAGGGGCGTGAGCCTCGGCTGGACGCCGAGACTCGATCGAGCACGAGCTCGACCGCCCGTGCACATCCAGCGGGCTGCTGGAGCAGCCCCGCTCGCGCGGCACGAGCTTCGCTCCGGCGGAGCGATCACCGCTCGCGCGGCTGGACCGCCGCTCGCGCGGCGGTGGCTGCGGGCTGATCGCTAGCCACGGTTCGACCGTGGCTTGGGGGCGATCAGCGGGGTGTTGCTGGGGGTGTCCAGTGGGCTGCCAAGGGCAGCCCTAGGCGGCTGCCGTGTACAGCCGCGAACCCTTGCGAGGGCTCGACTGAACAGCCCGGGTTCGCCCGTGGTTGAGGTTTTGGTTGAGTCCGGATTCGTGGTGGTTCGTGGCGGGATGTTCCGGCAACCGGGAGTCGATTGGAGTTGTCGTTCCGCAATTTGACAACTCCGGATATTCGATCTCCAAAGGATTTCGGTCGAAATTAATTAGATAATTTATTTATTTAAATTTATTAATTCCGTGATATCGATTTCCAACATGGGCGTGACGTAATAGGACCACTGTTTTCTTTTTAAAGCACCCTATAACTGCTGACTAACCGCTGGTAGAAATCCTTAGTGCCTATGTCCGGTAGTTTGCCCTAATGATCCTGAGTGAAGTCATCTGCTCGGATGCTTTGTTTATCATTTGATTTAAGTTTACCTTTTAGTAATCTGTTAGATATGAGTGCTTGCTTATTTTCCTTTTAGTTTTATTTTATTTGCATGTTAGTTTGGTTAGCCGTAGTTAGATCAAAGTGTTTGAAACGTTTGCAAAACCGCTGTGCCCACAGCACACCAAAATCAAAATCTTTTTGTGACAACCCCTTGGGCAAAGCCGAGATCACCTACTGTAATTGCCTCCTTGTGGGACCGACCCCACATACTTACCATTATCTACGTTTTGTAGTGATAGGAGTACTGGCTAAATATAAATATCATTTTGACAGCGCGTTTGCTCAAACGACAAGCATTCGGTAAAAGAGCGTAAACTTGACTTAGTGGAGCTGGAGCAACTTCGCATTGAGGCCTATGACCATGCTGCCCACTACAAAGAGAGGACTAAGAGAGCGCATGACAAACTGATTAAAAGGAAAAAGATTGAAGTTGGTCAGTTAGTCTTGCTATACCAAACCAGGAATCAGTTCCGTTCGGGCAAACTGTCTTCGAAGTGGGGAGGACCGTATGTGGTTCATCATGTTAGCCCAAACGGATCTGTGGAACTTAAAAGCAGCAAAGACGATGACTATATCTTCAAAGTGAATGGACATAGAGTGAAGCCCTACTTTGGGCAAGAGAATCTGGAAGGGCAGCTTTCCCTGATTGAGTGATCGAATAAAGCAATTGGGTCCTGCCCGGGACTATAAATAGGGCGCTGGCCAGGAGGCAACCTGGTATGTTTGTATAATTTTGTTATTTCCCTTTTAATTAGATTAGGAATAAACTACTTGCAACAAGAGACTTTGATTATGCCGTGAGAAGGGGTATGTTTTGTTTTTGATTTTGCAGACTGAGACTTTGGGCAAATGGGACGCAAGTGGGCAGTTGCGATTTTCAAGGGATGAGGCCGTCCCATCAGGGACTCTGCAGTTCCACCATCATCATAACTCCCCCACGATTATCGATAACTGCCACCCCCGATTTTTCAGCCATTTTCAAAATTCAAAATAAACATTATATACCATCTCTCTCCCCATATGGTGTCTACCCGTGCGAAAAACAAGTTAAGAAAAATACCCACCAGAACCCTAATTGATCTAACCATTGGAACCGCTGCAAATAAACTGAAAAAGATGGTGTCGCCGAAGCACTCGAGCCCCGCGAAGCCCAAATCCCCCACCGCCGAAGAAGCCCTCAACGCCATACCCCTCAAGATCATCCCACCAAGCCCCGCCACGACGGAGACGGATAACACCCCAATCGACGATCTGGCTAAAGAAATCGACGAATCCAAAACCACCGGCGAGAAGGAAGATCTGGAAACCCTAGCCACCGCCGCTCAGGAGGAGGAAGGCAAAGTCGCCGTTGATAGCCCCCGAAAAAGAAGCAGAAAAAGGCGGCGGGCAAAGGGAAGAAGAAGGTCTCCCCTACCCCCACTGCCGGATCTACCTCCGACGAGAATAAAAAGGAAGAGTCGACGGCCGCCGGCAAGACTCCGATGGAGGAAGACGAGGTGGAGGAGGTGACCTACAAAACGCCCAATAGCCGGACCCGCGCATCACCAAAGAAGAGGAAGGCAGTTGACACTTCGGCGCGCGAAATCGCGGCCCCCAAAACGGTGTGCTTCGACTCGCTCAAACTGATGGGTGTGGAGAAGGAGGTTCAGGGCTATTTCCAGGCCATAGGGTGGGAGCCGTTTCTCGAGTGGTCTGGGCAGATCAATGAAGGCGTCGTGAGAGAGTTCTTTGGGTCTCTGGGTATCAAAGAAACCAAGGATGAGGGAGTTATAGGGATTCAGTTTGAGTTGTTTGATTGAGCTGTTTCTATTGGTGGTAATGAATTAGATTTATGTTTGGATATGGCAGGTATTGCGGATCTGAAGTCAAAGGCCTACCAAGAAGCACTGAGGACTTTCCCGGAGTACACAAAGAAGGAGCTGTAGAAGATCTGGAAAGAATTGGGCAAAGGAGGGGAGTTCATTGGGCAAACCACCAAGTCCATCCAGTTCAAGAGCCATGCCCTCAGGGTTTGTCACCGGATCCTGGCGATCAACTTCTTTGGCAAGATCGACAGCAGCAGTGCGATCTCCCATATCGAGTTGGGCATACTGTATTGTATGACCCAAAAGACCAGGCTGCATTTCAGTTCATGCCTCTGTGCCCAGATGAAGTGGCTCAATACGCACCCCCTCGAGCGCTTCTCACTGGCCCATTTCCCGATGGTGTATGCGACTAAGATGAACCTGATCAAGAAGGGCACAAAGCTGGACATGATGGTGGAGGGCAAGTTTGACATCCAGTGTTTCAAGCGCATGCAAGACATTGTGCCCCTGAGTGATGGTAGTGTGAAGTTCCTAGAGGAGAAACCAGTTGCGGTGAAGGCAGAGGCGAGAGATCCGATTGCTGAGGCTAAGGCCAAAGAGGAGATTGCAGAAAGGCAAGGAGCCATCGAGGCTCGGTTGGACAAGATTGAGAAGGCGTTCGAGGATGTGAAGGCGATGATGATCGCATACTTTGACTACTGTGGATTCAGGTACGCACATTCCTCCACCTCCTAAATTGTACCCTCACGTATTTTTAGTAGTTGTTAGTTTTTATTTTTTTTATTATTTTTTATTTGTTTCTGTTAAGGTCACCCCAGAGTCACTTTGGTTCGGGGAGGACTAGGTTGATCTCCCTGCTGACACACTTTGCCCAGGCAAAGTGTGTGAGGGGGCAGGTGCGCCAAACTTTTTGAGTCACAGTCTGGTCGTGGGTAGCTCTACCAATCTTATTACTTTTGCACACTTTGCCCAGGTAAAGTGTGTGAGGGGGGAAAGGGAAAAGGCAAACCCCTGTTTCTAATCGAGTCAGCATGATTATGTGATCACTTTGGGCAAACATACATACAGTAACTCAAACTTCATAGTTAAGATACATGAAATAGGGATGATGGAACTGTTTTAGGCAAACTGTGAGAATTGAGCCAACATTGATATATGATTTCTTTCTTTGAGAGTCTGCTGTGATATTTACAATGCTTGTCTTTGCCTGTTTGCTGAAATGAGTAGTTTGACTGAGTAGGGCTGTTAGATGATTAGGGCATTTTCTTGTTTTATTTTTGCTTGAATAAGTAACACTGCCCCTTGCTAGCCCTTCGAGCCTGATTGAATATTCTTTGTGAACCCATCTGGTATTATGCCCACATTACATAGGCAGCCAGAGAGATAAGAGGGAGTAAGGGCATAGTGTTCAAAAAAAAAAAAAAAAAAAAAAATCAAAAAAAAAAAAAAAAAAATAGAATAAAAAGTTGTTGTGCTAAGGCCCGTAAGAAAGGGGCAAAGTGGCAGAGAAAAGGCTAACATCAAAAAGCCCTCTGCCCAAATAGAGCCTACTCCTCAAAATCTACCCATATGAGCCCAACACTACAACCCAATAAAAGTCCCTTTGATAACCCCCCTACTTAGTTAAAACCAACTCAAATTAGCAATAAGACAAATTTAGGCAAAGTGGAGTCACAGCAGAAAATGAGTGTCATTAAACCCATACACTATAAAGAGAGAAACACTGTGAGGGAGTGAACCCAAAGACCTAGAACAGACTCTTGACTTATTTTTATCTTTACTTGAATTTTGTGTTATCTGTATGTACTATGCCCTATACTGATCATGCTAAAGTCCTTTGTTTTATTTCTCTCTCCTTTTTCATTTCTGTTTTTTTACTTTGGTCTTGAGTTAGGCAAATCAGAGCCCACGCTTGGGGACAAGCGTATCCAAGTGTGTGCGGTTCTGATGAGCCATTTTATTTACTCATCTTAGAGCATTTTTACACCCTTTATTGAGTTAGTTTGAGTCGGTAACGTGTCTGGTAGGGCACAATTAGGTGTTTGGGCAGAGTGTGTATGGATGCAGGTAACAGGTGGCGCACTGGGCAAAAGAGGCAAGGAAATCCCTTTCTTTGGGCAAATCAGATTCGGGAGTGGTAGTGACATTCAACAGTTTGACAACATCGGGAAAATGGGTAAAGTCACGAAGCAGAAGACCCAAAATTCTTACCAAGTACCGTGCCTGGTCCTACCATCTGTGGAGGAGAAGAAATACCTGCAGAATTCAGTTTGGGCAGAAGACGCTGTTGACAGGAGATTCGCTGCGGGCAAGCTGGCAGCAACCAGAATCCTGATTTTGGGGGATCTCACTTATCCCCAACTCCTTGACCGCTGACGCCTATTCTTTAGGGAAGGAGAAACAGCCGCGGATTTGAATTCAAATTGAAGTCTTTAAAAAGGGGCGCGGTGGGAAGCAAGAGACACATATACATTACGCATCGAGAAATCGAGAGAGCCGCCGGTCCCGTAGTTCGCCGTCGCCGCCGGAGGAGTCGCCGGAGAGAGAGATCGGAGCTGTCCGTCCGAGTCTCCTTTCCTTGTTTTGAGTAGATCCAGCCTTCGGGCTGAGAAACAATTTATTTCCATGCTTTGTTTTTAATGTTTTTCAATTCCGTTTTCGATTTCCTTCAAAAACGTTTACGATTTGAAGGCATGAATAATATAGTTCGATTTTCCTTATTTACTTTGTCTTTTAATTTCTGTATGATTGGCTAAGTTGTTCGTGCATCTGGGCAGGGGCGGATCAATGGTGATTTAGGGTTCTTAGTTTAACCGCGAGGTCGATGGGGCTAGAGTAGCCGGTTGGGGGTTTGTTCCCGAAGCAAAGTTGGTTGAGGATTATTTCTGGGGAGTTTGGGCAAACTAGGACGACCACTAGTGAACCTTTACAATCTGGGATACTAGTGATTGGCAAACCGCATAGATGTACCTTGTAGTATTGTTGCGGGCATATCACTAGAACTTGCTGGAGATTGCGGTCGTATGACTCGGAGTTCCGGGCATGTTATTGGCCGAGCGGGTCTGTCTAGAGGGTAATGCGGGTTTGGGCAAACTAGATCCATGTTTGGTCGCATAGGTTATCGAATTGTCCAGATCTAGGGGTTTAGGCATAACGTTAGCTTGCCTTCTCTTTAAACTGTAAGGATAGATAAGGGGTGGGGCAATTGTTGGGCGTGACGCAATAGGACCACTGTTGTCTTTTTAAAGCACCCTATAACTGCTGACAAATCGCTGGTAGAAATCCTTAGTGCCTATGACCGGTAGTTTGCCCTAATGATCCTGAGTGAAGTCATCTGCCCGGATGCTTTGTTTATCATTTGATTTAAGTTTACCTTTTAGTAATCTGTTAGATCTGAGTGCTTGCTTATTTACCTTTTAGTTTTATTTTATTTGCATGTTAGTTTGGTTAGCCGTAGTTAGATCAAAGTGTTTGAAACGTTTGCAAAACCGCTGTGCCCACAGCACACCAAAATCAAAATCTTTTTGTGACAACCCCTTGGGCAAAGCCGAGATCACCTACTGTAATTGCCTCCTTGTGGGACCGACCCCACGTACTTACCATTATCTACGTTTTGTAGTGATAGGAGTACTGGCTAAATATAAATATCATTTTGACAGCGCGTTTGCTCAAACGACAAGCATTCGGGCTCGTTAGTCGACCGAAATTTGAGCTCACGCTAATTAATTGGAAGTGTGATATGTTGTCGTGCTTCGCGAATTAATTGTACGGGGTTAAATTGCATGGGTTGCATGATGATGGCACTCAAATATGCGTGAATGGTATTGACGAGGTTGACACGGTAACTCTAAATATGGTCCGATTGATTCCATATTATTTGTTTTATGGATTAGGAAATAGTAATTATATAGAGAATATAGTTATATTTCTTATAGATTTAGGATTCATATATTAGGAAAATGATTTATTCCTAATTCTAATTGTTTCCAATTTGATAAGTTTGCTACACCTATAAATTGAGGTTCTCCGGTAGACGAAAATCATAGAGTGCAATAGAGTGAATTGTAAGCCTCAACGATGTAGTCGATTGGTTCTTTCTTCCCGTGATTTTTTCCCGTGTTTTGGGTTTCCACGTAATTTTGTGTGTTCGTTCTTTTCGTTTAGATCGGAACACGTGGTTCTCTTCATGGCGATTCAAGGTGGAGTTGGTTCAGTGATTCTAACCAACATGGATCTTGATGATGCGTTGCTGAGGCATGGTCAAGATGTCAAGCGCGATGGAGCCATAAGAGAAGGTATGGAAGAATAGAAAGGTGAGGTATAATTTCACTCTATCCCTCCGGTGATTTGTTTCATGCGGTCGCGGCTTTGCGATCGAGGGAGACGATGAAGGATGTTTTGAGTAGTGAAAACCCGGGGGAATGTCTTGATGTCCAGGGCTGGGCAAAGATGAAGAAATTCCAGGGGGTTTGTCATTACTGCAAGAAAAGGGGAGTGGTGAAAATCTAGGTGAATTTCTTAACGTCCAAGGTGGAGCATGGAAGAAATTCTAGGGGGTTTGTCACTACTGCAAGGAAAAGAGCCACGTGAAGGGGGACTGTCAGGCCCTGAAGAATCGGAGAAAGGAATCGAAGGTGGCCGATTCCGGAGAAGGAGGTTTCACGGATGGGGAACTCCTGGTTGTCTCTGATTTAGGGAACGAGTGAGGGGTGGATCTTGGATTCTGGTTGTTCGCATCACATGTGTCGAAACATGGATTTGTTTGACAAGTTTGATGAGAGTGTCGGTAGAACGGTGGTCATGGGGCATGGCACATCGTGTGATATACGCGGCACGAGAACTGTGAGAATCAAGATGGTCGATGGGAATATTCGAAACCTCGGTACTGCAAAGTACGTTCCGGTTCTGAATAGTAATCTTATCTCTCTCAGGCCTTAGATCCGAATGAGTACCAACTTCGGTAAAGGTGGAGTGTTGAAAGTAAGTCGGGACGACTTATTTTGCGAGGCGAGAGAATGATTGGTAGATTGTATGAGCTATGCGGCAACACAATTACCACGAGGGCAACTGCCTCTGCTCAAGGAAGTCATTCGCTGTAAGGTGAGTCGGGTTCACCTTTTAAAAGTCATGCGCATGTGTGTTGGTGTCGGGGACACCGGGAATACTAACCCAAATAGTAATCAAAATTTGGAGAATCGAGCCTAGGCGTACTATGGATAGCACTGGAGGATTAGCGAATGCAGGTGGTGCTGATAGTAGTGGGAATGCGAGATTTGAGAATGGAGATTGCGTGGAGGTCATAGAGCTTGGTGGTACCCAAGGGATGATCGATGCAATTTCGCATTCTTGTACTAAGTTTAGTGCGGTTCAAACTTAGGTTGCTCATGTTTTGAGTGAGTCTTGCTGGGTAGAAGGAAGAAAAATTGATCTATGATCGTTGGAGGTTGGGCGGCTTGGAGTCGCGGAAATTCTCGTCAATGTGGAGATTTGTTGAATTATGACTCGAATCGGAAGAAAATAAAATTGAATAAATTTGGTCGACCGAAATTTGAGCTCACGCTAATTAATTGGAAATGTGATATGTTGTCGTGCTTCGAGAATTAATTGTACGGGGTTAGATTGCATGGGTTGCATGATGATGACCCTCAAATATGCGTGAATGGTATTGACGAGGTTGACACGGTCAACTCTAAATATGGTCCGATTGATTCCATATTATTTGTTTTGTGGATTAGGAAATAGTAATTATATCGAGAATATAATTATATTTCTTATAGATTTAGGATTCATATATTAGGAAAATGATTTATTCTTAATTCTAATTGTTTTCAATTTGATAGGTTTGCAACACCTATAAATTGAGGTTCTCCGGTAGACGAAAATCATAGAGTGCAATAGAGTGAATTTTAAGCCTCAACGATGTAGTCGATTGGTTCTTTCTTCCCGTGGTTTTTTCCCGTGTTTTGGGTTTCCACGTAATTTTGTGTGTTCGTTCTTTTCGTTTATCTTTTTTTTTTCGCATCTCATATATATTTCGAGAGCCGTGTGGGATTTTGTTTTTGAATATCGCAACAAGTGGTTTCACAGCATCGTAAAGAGCACAACAAATGTTAATATGCATATCTTGATTCAGATAAGAAAATGACTTTCTTCGTTGTATTTTGTATCTGCAGAGACTTTAGTCAACAATGATTCGATCAAAGATCAACTACATGTTTATTGTTGATGAACTCACCAGGCGCGAGACGTTCAAGAAGAGGAAGTCGAGAATATTCAAGAAACTGAACGAATTGAAAACACTAGCATCATCTCATCTTTACTGGGACGAGGCCCAGCCAGAAGTATGGCCTTCCCTAGACGAAGCATTCCCGATCGAAAAGTTCATCACTCTGCCGCCTTCTGCTTCTTCCCACTCAAACAATAGAGTGGATCAAGTTGGGTTTTTGAAGTAGAATTGAAGTAGAATCTGGCTAAGATCTCCAAAAACGTGGACGGAGATCCGCAAAGTTCACAAATTGAAGAAAGAACTTGTCTTGGCTAAGTGTGTGGCGAAAGAAGTTCCAATTTCAAGCAACTCTCTCGAAATCCAGGAGATGCTTTGCTTACTGGAGGAAAAGATTGTAATAGTCGATTCCTTGATTGCTGGTGTTGGGACTTCCAGTACTGGCTTGATTATGAATGCTGAAGAGACTAGCAAGATTGATCTGAATTTCAAAGAGGCCAACCAGGGTTGATATGAACACTGAAATGCCTAACAGGATGGATCCCCGCTGGAAAGGAAAACAGGTCCTCTGACAATTTGTCTTGAAATCATGAGCAATCCTTAGACGTTGTATTTTGTTTTGCTGTTATGTGGGATTAGTTTGGATTCTATTAAAAAACTTTTTGTTGTTTTATCTTGTTTTGGTGGATATTTGAAACTTTTGTTGTTTTCTACCTGCTTTTAATGAATTTTGGATTTCAATCATTTTCGTATTTCTTAGGTTGTGTTATGTGGGATTAGTTTGGATTCTATTAAAAAACTTTTTGTTGTTTTATCTTGTTTTGGTGGATATTTGAAACTTTTGTTGTTTTGTACTTGCTTTTAATGAATTTTGGATTTCAATAATTTTCGTATTTCTTAGGTTTTATCTAATACTTGAATTTTCAAATATCATTTATGTTTATAGACTTCTCCTTAATTTTAGCGCTAAATATTTTTTTATTAGCGCTATAATAAAGACTTTATTAGCATTAATTTGTTTTTTAATTGCAATTTCATTAATTATTAAATTTAAATTTTTTCAATAATAAAGTAGTAACATGATTTGTTATTACTATAGTATTTTTATTAACAAAATATAATAAAAAGATTTTGAAAATCCATAATGTAAATTTTATAATTATAATGAGGGTCGTCTTAGAAGTTTTGATGGCCCTAAACAAAATTTCAAAACGAGCCAAGTACACAAATGTTGTACAAAATAATAAAAAATATTTTTAACTATTCAAACAAACATATTGTAATTTTTAGTCATTTTATTCTTCACAACAATATCACGTTAAAAATTTTAGAATTCAACCACCAATTTGTTTCATATAATTTTGAATAGAAATTGGACCATTTTTTATTTAGTTTGAATTCTTTAAAAAATTTCAAATAGAATTTAAATATATAGATTTTTAAAATAATTTTTTTATTAGGTAAAATAAAGATTTTATTAGCAATAAAAAATAAATTTTTTAAACAATTTTTTTTTTAAAATATCTCATAAAACAAAGATTAGCACAATTGCTAAAACAATTTCTTTTAAATAGTTTTTAAACAATTTTTTAAAATATCCTATAAAACAAAGATTTGAACAACAAAAATTACTTTATTGTTAGTGCTAAAACAATTTGTTATAATAGATGCATAACAAAATTAGCACAACAAGACTTTATTAGCGCTAAAACTAAAGTTCAAATGATTTTTTACGGGAGGGGTGCGCTAAAACTCGCAGCGACCCCGTACAAGCTACGGGTTCGCCCGTAGCGGCTCGCACGGGGTGATCCCGTGCGCTAGGGAAGCGGGTCCGTGTACCCGCTGCGGGGCTGCTCGCAGCAGCCCGGGGATCGCTACGAACGATCCCAGCGATCGCTACGAGAGCGATCGCGAGCCCCGTGCGGGGGCTCGGCTGGGCGCGCGGGTTCGCCCGTGCGGTGCTTGGTCGAGCCTCGGCTCGTGCGGTGGTTCGCGGTTGGTTCTCCGGCGATCGAGGATTTCGGTCGGGTTATTATTTTCCGCAAATTTTAATAGCCCGGGATATCGATTTCCAGCAATTGGTATCAGAGCGTTTGGTTTCGTGTTCATGTATGTGTTCAATTATCGTTCTACCTTGCAGGGATTCCGACTATCATGGTTAATTAATTGATTAATTGTTTAATTAATTGTTGATTTAATTTTACCATGATTATTAAACTCTCGGACATGTCGAGATTCGTTTTGTGTGGATGAATGCTTGTAATAGTAAAAATTCGGGGGTTGACCGAATTTAGATTTATTATTATTGTTCTATGTTTTCCGGAAAGTGTATAGGGTCGATTTCATGTATAGAATCGATACCGGAATTGTAAATTTATTTCTTGTAATTTATTTACGTTGGATCGATGCCGAGACGACCGCCGGAGAACGCGTGTGACGAAGAAGACGAAGAGGACGAAAAACCGGGGGGGTCGATCATCCCCATGATCGATCCCCATGAGGATCGATCGCCCCCACGCGGAGGGGCTGCCCGCTAGGGTTTCCGGCCACGCTGGCCACCGGTGGTGGTGGCGCGCGGCTTGGGGACGGCGGCGGTGGTGCCCGGCGATGGTGGTGGTCGGCGGTGGGGGTGGTGTGGGGATCCCCAACCCATACTACTCCTACCAAGATTCACTTTCCTAATTAATTCGGTTTTCCTATTTTGAGTACTCCTATGTTTGGGAACTCTCATGGAGATAGGAAAAAAATTAATTGGAATTAATTTATTTCCTTATTCTATTATGGAAGTCTTCTAGAATATTCCAAGTCCTACTTGGAATATGAATCTAGAGATTTAATAGAATTAGATGGGAAAATAATTAATTAATAAATTGATTTATTTCCTATTTGATTATTCCTATTTTATGGGAATTTTCATGGACATGGAAATTAATTAATTTTGGAAAGTAGAAAAGTCCTAATTTATTTTATTTCCTTATTCTATTATAGAAGTCTTCTAGAATATTCCAAGTTTAACTTGGATAGATTATTCTAGAGATTTAATAGAATTAGATAGGAAAATAAATAAAAAAAAAAAAATATTAATAATATTTAATTTTATTTTTAATTTATTCGATTGACTTAATTTTCGAATTAAGTATCTTTTGGATTTATTGAAAATAAATAGATTTAAATATTGAGATTAATATTCTCGTCACATGGAGCATTCAAGAACGAAGACTGAAGACTAGAAGACGCATACGAAGATGGAATAAAGCCATGATAGTCGGAAAATAATTTTCTAGCATTATTTTGACTATGTGATATGTGCTTTATTACTTGTATGCATGCTTATGTGTTTAATTATGCATTAGATAGCATATCCCTTTGTTATAAAAAGCTAAGTGGGAGAGGGGATGGAAACATTCCCATGGTCTCCATTACTGTTCTTTTGGTGACATTTATGAGCTTTTGAAGTTCATATAGATATGTCATTGGAGGAGAATTCTTGTAATTCCTTTTACGAGAAACATTGATTAAGTCTATCAAACAATGCCTAATTTGTCTTTCTGAAACTGACTTCAAGTCGACTCATTCTCACCCCGGGGAGTGGAATGGAGCCAAAGCCACTTGGTCATGTGGATGACACAAATTAGAGACATTCGTACCATTCTTTTGAAGATGGATCGATTGTCTGCTCGGCTCCCTCATCTAATGAGAGATAGGGTTGTTCGCATGGTGAATCACTGGTTAGAAACTTCGAGTTTCACTTATGATTCTCCGCGTCTTGATTTACGAAAATCGAATGCTTCAAGTAATTTGGAGTCGACTATAAAAGTCTTTTGGTGTAGTAAACGTCCACACGAACTTGGCTTGCTATGCTGAATGGGATTTTTGGAAATAGTTGATGTAGACAGTTATAGGGAATTGTGAAGGATTGTGAGTTATCGTAAACGTCCACACTAACGTGGCTTGCGGTGACGTAGCAATTCCCAATGATTCACCTTAGTACTGAGTAATGGTTTACACTTAGGTACGCTTTATAGTATTCTTCCCAACGAAGTAACGCTATAATGATGTACGACCGAAGCAAATCTAATTACTAAATCATTTGGGTGGGTAAACGTCCACACGAACGTGGCTTGCCTTACCTGATGGGATTTTAGGTGTAATTAGTAATTTAATGATATTATTTGAGGGAGATAATATCGGATATTAAATTGATTGTTTGTTTAAATGTGCTTATAGGTTTAGAGAATAACTATGAACCCACTTTCTGTGATACTCAAGGAACATAAACTCACTGGCCCCAATTATATTGATTGGAGGAGAAATTTAGACATTGTCCTAACTTCTGAAGAGTACAAATTTGTACTCCATGAAGTATGCCCTGCTGAGCCCACTGATGCCTCAACTAATGAGGAAAAAGAAGCATTTAGGAAGTGGAAAAAGGCTGATGAAATGGCTAGGTGTTATATTTTGGCTTCCATGTCAAATGTACTCCAAACCCAACATCAGTCGATGGACACTGCCTATGATATGTTGTTTAACCTCAATGAAATGTTTGGGGAGCAAGATCGTGCGGCAAGGCAAGAAGCCATGAGAGTCCTCATGACAACTACTCAGTCTGAAGGAACGCCCGTAAGGGATCACGTTCTTAAGATGATGAGTTTGTTGAATGAGCTTAAGATCCTAGGAGCTCAAATTGATGCTGAGACGCAAGTCGACATCATACTCCAGTCTCTGACCCCTAGTTTTGAGCAGTTTCGCATGAGTTATAATATGGGTAAACTGTCTTATACTCTTGCGCAACTCCTGACTGAACTGAAGGCGGCAGAGGGGATCTACAAGAAGGGCAAGTCTCAAGCGCTTGTACCTACCAAGTCCAAAGGCTTAAAGCCTGTTGGAGGTAGGGGCAAGAAAAGGAAGCAAGCCTGGAAACCCAGTGGTGCCAAGAGGAGTGGACCACGAGTGGGGGCTGCAAAGCCAAGAGGCAAGTGCTTCCGATGCAATAAGTCTTGACACTGGAAGTCTGAATGTCCTCTCAAAGGTACGAATTTTTCTTTAGTCGTAAAAACATAGTCAGCGGTATTATCTACCAGAAATCTGGTGTGTAGATATGGAACCACTGACGGTATGTGCATTTTAAATGCAGGGGTTCCAGAAAACCCGGCGACTTAGAGAAGAAGAGTTCGAGTCTACACGGGCAAAAGCTGTAGAGGAGGCAGCTGTTGCAGTGGAAGACATTTATCTGCTTTAGTAGTTAAATAGGATTTCATTTCAAGTTTATTGCATAATGTACCCTTTATTTTAGAAAGAACTTTTGTTCTGGATTTCTAATATTTATGAATGGTAATATTATTTCTTTAATCATGGTGATGATTTTGATAAGAAATAATGGGTATTATCTATTCTGGTACATTAGATAGCAATAATGTAAATCCTTAGTCTACCACGATGCAACAAACCGTTCTATAACTTGTTTTACTTGTTAGATATATTTCTTTATTAAATCATTATACTTGTGAATTCTTATACTTAGTAGTTTTGATTCAACTGAGATTCAAAAGGGTCGAAATTGATTTGATCAATTATAGTTGAAGGAATGGACCTTCCGACCTAAGAATCGAATTTGGAACATAATACAACTAAGCATACCTTTCGGTAAAGGATAGAATTCGGACAAGTATTGAGAATGATCAATGGTATATGCAGACATATGTGTAATTAGAAAAGAGTGAGTAGTTCTTTTAAGAATACTCGAATAATGGATTAGGATGCTTGATGTGCCATAAAAGCAAAGTGTTTTAGTCACAAAGCAATTATGGGGAACCTTCTAAGTATATCCATTGGAAGCCTGCGACTAAAATCGCGGAGGCTATCACCTATCTGAATAACACATAGCATAATCAAAGAATGAGATTAAGTCTCAAATGACTGCACCATACACTTACGTGTAGAGATGGTGAGTCAATAAGAAATAAGATTCTAATAGTAAAAGAACAAGTTGTTCGGAACTACCTATGTTCTATGGATATTTCTAGAGACAACGGCACATTCAATGTGGTTGTAGGATATCCTAGATGAACAAAGTATTGTGTGTTCTATAGTACTATGAACCAGAAGGACGTGTAACGCCCGGTTCTTAGAGGAAGACTATTAGATGAACTACAAAGCCCGAACTGATGTAATACCTTGGAATGAGAAAAAGGACAAAGACTAGGAACCAGCCAAACCGAGTAGAAGTACACCACACACTGCACCTACTGTTATTACTGTTATACACCGGGACGCCATTGCAGTGGGAGGTTGTTAAGACAACTGGAGATGTTCATAAGACTAGAAGAGTTTTGAACTCTGGATCTAGTAAAGATGAAATCGATCCCTAGCTCTGCACAAGGGCAGTACTAGATCTAAATGTGCCTGCTTGGAGAACAATAAAGTTTATTGTTAAGAGGCAAGATCATTTAGAGTGCAAGCTTAGTAAATCCATTTATGGATTGAAACAAAGCTATAAATCGTGGAACTTGCGAATTGATGGGATAGTCCATTTGATGGATTCATCAAAAGGCATAGACGAAAGGTGTATTGGAGACGTAATACAAACAAGGTGGTGTTTCTCGGAGATTTTATGTAGATAACATTTTATCATTGGCAACAATGTAAAGATATTGTCAGACATAAGATGATGGTTGTCTAAATGAATCGAGATATAAGATTGAGTAGAAGTTAGAGCATGTTCTTGAGATCTTTCGATCTAGGGATAAGAACATTGTACTTCTCCTAGATATCTTATACGATTATGGTTTGTTTTAAACATGCATAATTATGAGAAAGGTTATTGCCTTTCAGAAACAGAATATACATCTATCTAAAGGGTATGTGTTTCGAACGCATGAAGGAGATAGATGAGGACAAAGCAATTTCCTACACTTCAAGTGTGGAAAGCTTTATAGATGCAATGTTGTAAAACGAGGATCTGATATCAACTATGCGGTTTGCGTAGTGGGAGGATATCAAGGTAATCTAGACAAGAGATTTTCGGATGCTGTAATAGTACTTGTGATGAACTGGATTACTAAGCAAGACGAAATCTTCTTGGATTACATGTTCTCAGATCTCAAATCAGAGAAGGACCAGTGTAAGTCGATATCAGGCTATGTGTTCACTTTTAGAAAGAGGTGGAACCATGAAATGAAAGAGTGATAAGCAGGACGCTTCTCAGACTCTCTCGTAACCGAATAGCAGCCTCAGAGGCAGCGGAAGTTTTGGTTAGGTTCCGGGATAACCTCTTGACTTGGATATGACTCTTAGTTTACCAAAGGCTATTGGATAGCGGTGCATGGTAAACTGGAAGAAGTCATAAGTCAAAAGTGATGTTAACACATAGAGCAAGTACCACCTGAT
Organism: Euphrasia confusa; assembly: GCA_954870475.1. Lineage (NCBI taxonomy): Eukaryota > Viridiplantae > Streptophyta > Magnoliopsida > Lamiales > Orobanchaceae > Euphrasia > Euphrasia confusa. Next base: position 22,533,218 of record OX940966.1, read on the forward strand.
ACGAGTCATTGTCGAGGGAGACGACGCAGTAGTCACCAAGATAACTTCAGAGAGGCAACCTAGAGTGCTCATTCACACAGTACTTCTTGCAAGTACTGCTGGAAATCGATATCCCGGGGTATCAAAAATTGCGGAACCGATAACCCCGACCGAAATCCCATCGCCGGAAACCCGCGAACCACCGGACGGAACCGGGCTCGACCCGAGCATCGCCACGGGATGAACCCGCGGCCGAAACCCTAGCCGAGCCCCCGCCGGGGCTCGCGATCGTGCGCCGATCGTTGGGGCTGCTCCGGCAGCCCCGGGCGGTGAGTCCGGCGACTCACCGCCACCACCGACAGGAGGGGGGACCACCAGCCGCGGCGCGAAGCCGCGACGGTCCCCGACGATCAAACTAGGGTTCGATCGCCCCAGCCGCGGCGTCCATCCGCGGCCTTCCTTCGATGCGCGCCGGCTGTCGAAGCCCTAGGGCTCGACCGCCACCCCTCGGCTCCAAGCCGAGGGTCCTCTCGATCCTTCGCCGGGGATCTCGAATCCCCGTCCCCGAAGATCCTTGTTATCCCGGATCGTTTGTTCATGTATGTATCACAATTTAATTGAACATAAAAACAAGGAGTTTTATGATCATACCTTTGATTCGTTGTGCGGAGAAACGAAATCAAGTTGAAGACCTTTGAATCTTCCCACGTATTCCTTGCACTCCGTTCGAACGTCGGGTGGGCGACGATCTATCGAACTCCTATGGATCTCCTTCAACTCTCTATAATATCAAGTATGTTAATCTTGTCTTATGATTTATGAAGGCCATGTAGTGCTTTTATAGGATACGTAGGGGATCTAAAGGAGGTGGAATATTGGGCTTCCAATTTGAAGATTAAATTGAGCCCACTGCTCAAGTCCATTAATCCTTATCAATATTAATTAATTTATTTTCCACTATATAAATTAATTGCACTCCCAATATTAAACCATATTATATCAAATAATATTTCTCCGGTAGTATTATTTATTCCGTGTATTTAAGATTTAAATATCCATGAATAAAATTAATTTATTGCTAATTAATTTATACATCTCTTTAATCCGAGACTAGTACCATTCAACCTTAATTATTGTGCGGAACGAATCCACTCATGAGGTTTACACAATAATTCCTTATGAACTCATCTCGGAGATATTATCAACCCTTCCGGGATACACTGTCCGGTCAATCATTCACGGCATGCCATATATGAAATATAGTGACCCAACTTAACCGGTAATTAACCTAATAATTAAATCGGTTAATTCCTTTGGTAAATCAAAGTCACTTATATTAAATATACACACCCGCAATAATATCGGGGATTAAGAATAAAATACACTGAGACTCGAATCGATTATCGCCGGCAATCCTAATCGATGAATCTCGACGATCCGCTCAATACACCAAGTGTACAAGTGTGATAAAATAATTAAGATAAATTATTTTCTCTCTCACACAACGACTATACCGATGGATTGGTCCATGTCCATCTAGGTCGTGAGCAACCATTTGATTATATACGAGTAACCGATAGTATGATCTTCTGTGTGCCCATGCAACACCATACTAACTACAACGTATAAAATCCAGGACTATAATTTTGCATAATTAATTAATAAATAATTAAACGCAAACAATTGTTTATTAATTTAATAGATTAAATGCTATGATCGGGAGTTTACTGTTACTTAAATCTAGACATTAAGTACACAACTCCAACAATCTCCCACTTGTACTAAGGTCTAGTCATTTCCTCCAAACTCCCGGTTCCCATACTCATCACGTGCTTAAAGTGTACTTCCGAGAAGTACTATGTGAGTGAGCAATCTAGGTTGCCGCTCTGAAGTTATCTTGGTGACTACTACGTCGTCTCCCTCGACGATGACTTGTATCAGGTGGTACTTGCACTATGTGTTATCATCACTTTTAGACTTATGACTTCTTCCGGTTTACCATGCACCGCTATGTATTAGCCTTTGATAAACCAAGAGTCATATCCAAGTCTTAGAGGTTATCCCGGAACCTAACCAAAACTTCCGCTGCCTCTGAGGCTGCTATTCGGTTATGAGAGAGTCCGAGAAGCGTCCTGCTTATCACTCTTTCATATTAAAAGTTCCACCTCCCCAAAAGTGAACACATAGCCTGATATCGACTTACACTGGTCCTTCTCTGATTTGGGATCTGAGAAAATGTAATCTAAGAAGATTTCGTCTTGCTTAATAAGCCAGCACTATGAAAGTACTCTTACAGCATTCGAACATCCCTTATCCAGATTACTTTGATATCCTCCCACTACGCAAACGGCATAGTTGATATCAGGTTGTCTTTTTACAACATTGCATCTATAAGGATTTCCACACACAGTGTAGGAAACTGCTTTGTCTTCATCTATCTCCTTCATGTGTTTGAAACACATATCCTTTAGACAGATGAATATTCTGTCTCTGAAAGGCAATAACCTTTCTCAGAAGTATGCATGTTTAAAACAAACCTTAATCGTATAAGATGTCTAGGAGAAGTACAATGTTCTTATCGTTAGAACGAACGATCTTAAGAACATGCTCTAACTTCTACTCAATCTTATATCTCGATTTATTTAGACAACCATTATTTTATGTCTGACAACATTTTTACATTGTTCCCAATGATAAAATGTTATCTACATAAAATCTCCGAGAAACACCACCTTGTTTCCATTACTTCTCTAATACACCTTTCGTCTTTGCCTTTTGATGAATCCATCAAATGGACTTTCTCATCAATTCGCAAGTTCCACGATTTATAGCTTTGTTACTATCCATAAACGGATTTACTAAGCTTGTACTCTAAATGATCTAGCCTCTTAACAATAAACCTTATTGTTCTCCAAGAAGGCTCATTTAGATCTAGTATCGCCCTTATGCAGAGCTAGGGGTCGATTTCATCTCTACTAGATCCAGAGTCCGAACTCCTCTAGTCTTATGGATATCTCTGGTTGTCTGACAACCTCCCACTGCAATGGCGTCCCGGTGTATAACAGTAATAACAATAGGTGCAGTATGTGGTGTACTTCTACTCGGTTTGGCTGGTTCTCAGTCTTTTGTCCTTTTTCTCATTCCGAGGTATTTCTTCAGTTCAGGCTTTGTGGTTCGTCTAATAGTCTTCCTCTAAGAACCGGGCGATACACGTCCTTCTGGTTCATAGTACTATAGAACAGACAATACTTTGTTCATCTAGGATATCCTACAACCATATAGAATATGTCGTTGTATCCAGGAATATCCATAGAACATAGGTAGTTCCGAACAACTTGTTCTTTTACTATTAGATCTCCATTTCTTATTTACAACGCACCATCTCTACATGTAAGTGTATGGCGCGGTCTTTTGGGATTGAATCCCAATCTTTGATTATGCTATGTGTTATTTAGATAGGTGATGGCCTCCGCGACCGAGTCGCAGGCTCCTAATGGATATACTTTGATGGTTCCCCATAATAGCTTATGTGTCCATTGACTAGTCAAAACACTTTGCTTTTATGGCACATCAAGTACTCTAATCCATCATCGCGTATTCTTGAAAGAATTACTCGTACCTTTCTAATTTACACATATGTCTGCATATCTAATCATTTCTAACACTTGTACGAATTCTATCCTTTACCCAGAAAGGTTTGCTTAGATGTATTATCCTCCAAATTCAATCCTTAGGTCGGAAGGTCCATTCCTTCAACTATAATTGATCAAATCAATTTCGACCATTTGAATCTTATTTGAAAATACTATTAGGTATAAGAATTCACAAGTATAATGATTTAATAAAGAAATATATCTAATAAGTAAAACAAGTTATAGAACGGTTTGTTGCATTGTGGTAGACTTAGGATCTATCATTCATATATTGCCATCTAATGTACCAGAATAGATAATACCCATTATTTCTTCTCAAAATCATCCAATGATTAAAGAAATAAAATATCCATTCATAAATAATAGAAATCCAGAACTAAACGTTCTTTCTAAAATAAGGGTACATAATGCAATAATCTTAAAATGAAATCCTATTTAACTACTAAAGTAGATAAATGTCTTCCACCGCAACAGCTGCCTCCTTCACAGCTTTTGCCCGTGTAGACTCGAACTCTTCTTCTCTAAGTCGCCGGGTTTTCTGGAACCCCTGCATTCAAAATGCACATACCGTCAGTGGTTCCATATCTACGCACCAGAATTCTGGTAGATAATACCGCTGACTATATTTTTGACTTCCAGTGTCCAGACTTATTGCATCGGAAGCACTTGCCCCTTGGCTTTGCAGCCCCCACTCGTGGTACAGTCTTCTTGACACCACTGGGTTTCCAGGCTTGCTTCCTCCTCTTGCCCCTACCTCCGACAGGCTTCAAGCCTTTGGACTTGGTAGCTACAAGCGCTAGAGACTTGCCCTTCTTGTAGATCCCCTCTGCCGCCTTCAGTTCAGTCAGGAGTTGCGCAAGAGAATAAGATAGTTTACCCATATTATAACTCATGCGAAACTGCTCAAAACTAGGGGTCAGAGACTGGAGTATGATGTCGACTTGCGTCTCAGCATCAATTTGAGCTCCTAGGATCTCAAGCTCATTCAACAGACCCATCATCTTAAGAACGTGCTCCCCTACGGGCGTTCCTTCAGACTGAGTAGTTGTCATGAGGACTCTCATGGCTTCTTGCCTTGCCGCACGATCTTGCTCCCCAAACATCTCCTTGAGGTTAAACATCATATCATAGGCAGTGTCCATCGACTCATGTTGGGTTTGGAGTACATTTGACATGGAAGCCAAAATATAACACCTAGCCATTTCATCAGCCTTTTTCCACTTCCGATATGTCAGTTTTTCCTCATCAGTCGAGGCAGCCGTGGGCTCAGCAGGGCAGACTTCATGGAGTACAAACTTGTACTCCTCCGAAGTCAGGACAATGTCTAAATTTCTCTTCCAATCAATATAGTTGGGGCCAGTGAGCTTATGCTCCTTGAGTATCATAGAAAGTGGTTCATAGCTATTCTCTAAACCTATAAGCACATTTAAACAAACAATCAATTTAATATCCGATATTATCTCCCTCAAATAATATCATTAAATTACTAATCACATCTAAAATCCCATCAGGTAAGGCAAGCCACGGTGTGTGGACGTTTACCCACCCAAATGATTTAGCAATTAGATTTTCTTTGGTCATACATCACTTATAGCGGAACCTCGTTGGGAGGAATACTATAAAGCGTATCTAAGTGTAAACCATTACTCAGCACCAAAGTAAATCGTTTGGAATTGCTACATCACCGCAAGCCACGTTGTGTGGACGTTTAATATAACTTCACAACTCTTCACAATTCCTTACAACTGTCTACATCAATTAATCCAAAATCCGTCAGTATAGCAAGCCACGTTGTGTGGACGTTTACTACACTAAGAGACTTTTATAATTGACTCCCAGTTACAAAATCCATTCGATTTTCGTAAATCAAGACGCGGAGAATCATAAGTGAAACTCGAAGTTTCTAACCAGTGATTCACCATGCGAACAACCCTATCTCTCACTAGATGAGGGAGCCGAGCAGATAAACGATCCATCTTCAAAAGAATGGTACGAATATCTCTAATTTGTGTCATCCACATGACCAAGTGGCTTTGGCTCCATTCCACTCCCCGGGGTGAGAATGAGTCGACTTGAAGTCAGTTTCAGAAAGACAAATTAGGCATTGTTTGATAAACTTGATCAATGTTTCTCGTAAAAGGAATTACAAGAATTCTCCTCCAATGACATATCTATATGAACTTCGAAAGCTCATAAATGTCACCAAGAGAACAGTAATGGAGACCATGGGAATGTTTCCATCCCCTCTCCCACTTAGCTTTTTATAACAAAGGGATACGCTATCTAATGCATAATTAAACACATAAGCATGCATACAAGCAATAAAGCACATAGCACATAGTCAAAATAATGCTAGAAAAATTATTTTCCGACTATCATGGCTTTATTCCATCTCCGTATGCGTCTTCTAGTCTTCAGTCTTTGTTCTTGAATGCTCCATGTGACGAGAATATTAATCCCAATATTTAAATCTATTTATTTTTAATAAATCCAAAAGATACCCAGTTCGAAAATTAAGTCAATCGAATAAATCAAAAATAAAATTAAATATTATTAATATTTTTATTAATTTATTTTCCTATCTAATTCTATTAAATCTCTAGAATAATCTATCCAAGTAAACTTGGAATATTCTAGAAGACTTCTATAATAGAATAAGGAAATAAAATAAATTAGGACTCTTCTACTTTCCAAGATTAATTAATTTCCATTACTATGAAAATTCCCATAAAATAGGAATAATCAATTAGGAAATAAATCAATCCTAAATTAACTTTTATTCCTTTCCAATTCTATTAAATCTCTAGGATCCTATTCCAAGTAGAACTCGGAATACTCTAGAAGATTTCCATAATAGAATAAGGAATAAAATTAATTCCAATTAATTCTTTTCCTAATCCATGAGAATTCCCAAAAATAGGAAAACTCAATTAGGAAAACCGAATCAATTAGGTAAGTAGAATCTAGGTAGGAGTAGCATGAGATCGGGAGACTCCACGCCACCCCCACCTTCGACCGCCCACCCCCGGAGGAGCACCGCCGCCCAGCCCAGCCGCCACCGTCGCCGGCGGCAGCCCTAGCCGAGGGCGATCGGCCCCCTCCTCTTGGGTCGATCGATTGGGGTCGATCAAGGGGTTTGATCGATCCCCGGTCCTTCGTCCTCTTCGTCTTCCTCGTCACACGAGTTCTCCGGCGGTCGTCTCTGCTGGAATTCGATATCCCGGGTCATTAAAATTTGCGGAAAATAATAACCCGACCGAAATCCTCTCGCCGGAGATGAAACCGCGAACCACCGTACGAACCGGAGCTCAACCGAGCACTGCACGGGACGAACCCGCGCGCCCAGCCGAGCCCCCGCACGGGGCTCGCGATCAATCGATCGCGTGGGGCTGCCCGGCAGCCCCCGGCGGTGAGTCCGGCGACTCACCGCCACCACCGACCGGAAGGGGGGACCACCAGCCGCGGCGCGAAGCCGCGACGGTCCCCGGCGATCGAACTAGGGTTCGATCGCCCCTAGCCGCGGCGTCCAGCCGCGGCCTTTCCTCGGTGCGCGCCGGCGGTCGTGCCCTAGGCCGACCGCCACCCCCTCGGCTCCCAGCCGAGGGCTCTCTCGAACCTTCGCCGGGGATCTCGAATCCCCGTCCCCGAAGTTCGTCGTTTACCCGGATCGTGCGTTCATGTATGTATCACAATTAAATTCACAAAAATTCACACAAAGGAGTTTATGATTTTACCTTTTAATTCGTTGTGCGGAGAAACGAATCTAAGTTGATGACCTTACGATCTTCCCACGTATTCCTTGCACTAGCTTGAACGTCGGGTGGGCGACGATCCTCCAAGCTTATGGATCCTCTTCAACTCTCTAGAACTATCAACTATTGATATTCTTGTCTTATGAAAAAGTGAAGACCATGTAGTGCTTTTATAGGCTACGTAGGGGATCTAAAGGAGGTGGAATATTGGGCTTCCAATATTAATGATTAAATTGAGCCCAAGCCCAAATCTATTAATCTCCCATTAATATTAATTAATTTATTTTCCACTATATAAATTAATTGCACTCCCAATATTAAACCATATTATATCAAATAATATTTCTCCGGTAGTATTATTTATTCCGTGTATTTAAGATTTAAATATCCATGAATAAAATTAATTTATTGCTAATTAATTTATATTCATCTCTTAAATCCGAGACTAGTACCATTCAACCTTAATTATTGTGCGGAACGAATCCACTCATGAGGTTTACACAATAATTCCTTATGAACTCATCTTGGGGATATTATCAACCCTTCCGGGATACACTGTCCTGTCAATCATTCACGGCATGCCATATATAAAATATAGTGATCCAACTTAACCGGTAATTAACCCAATAATTAAATCGGTTAATTCCTTTGGTAAATCAAAGTCACTTATATTAAATATACACACCCGCAACAATATCGGGGATTAAGAATAAAATACTCTGAGACTCGAATCGATTATCGCCGGCAATCCTAATCGATGAATCTCAACGATCCGCTCAATACACCAAGTGTACAAGTGTGATAAAATAATTAAGACAAATTATTTTCTCTCTCACACAACGACTATACCGATGGATTGGTCCGGGTCCATCTAGGTCGTGAGCCACTGTTTGATTAAATACGAGTAACCGATAGTATGATCTTCTGTGTGACGTCGCACACCATACTAACTACAACGTATAGAATCTAGGACTATGATTTGCATATATTTAATTAATAATAATTAAAAGCAAACAATTGTTTATTAATTTAAATAGATTAAATGCTATGACCGGGAGTTTATCGTTACTTAAATCTAGACATTAAGTACACAACTCCAACAATCTCCCACTTGTACTAAGGTCTAGTCATTTCCTCCAAACTCCCGGTTCCCATACTCATCACGTGCTTCAAAATGTACTTCCGAGAAGTACTATGTGAATGAGCAATCTAGGTTGCCGCTCTGAAGTTATCTTGGTGACTACTACGTCGTCTCCCCTGACGATGACTCGTATCAGGTGGTACTTGCTCTATGTGTTAACATCACTTTTGACTTATGATCTCTTCATGTTTACCGTGCACCGCTATCCTATAGCCTTAGGTAAACTAAGAGTCATATCCAAGTCAAGAGGTTATTCCGGAACCTAACCAAAAACTTCCGCTGCCTCTGAGGCTGCTATTCGGTTATGAGAGAGTCTGAAAAGCGTCCTGCTTATCACTCTTTCATTTCATGGTTCCACCTCTTTCTAAAAGTGAACACATAGCCTGATATCGACTTTCACTGGTCCTTCTCTGATTTTTGGATCTGAGAATCTGTAATCTAAGAAGATTTCGTCTTGCTTTTTAAGCCAGTACTATGAAAGTACTCTTGAAGCATTCGAACATCCCTTATCCAGATTACTTTGATATCCTCCTACTACGCAAACCGCATAGTTGATATCAGGTTCATGTTTTACAACATTGCATCTATAAAGCTTTCCATACTTGAAGTATAGGAAACTGCTTTGTCCTCATCTATCTCCTTCATGTGTTCGAACACACACCCTTTAGATAGATGTATATTCTGTCTCTGAAAGGCAATAACCTTTCTCAGAAGTATGCATGTTTAAAACAAACCTTAATCGTATAAGATGTCTTAGGAGAAGTACAATGTTCTTATCTCTAGATCATAAGATCTTAAGAACAAGCTCTAACTTCTTCTCAATCTTATATCTCGATTTATTTAGACAACCACTATTTTATGTCTGATGACACTTTTACATTGTTGCCAATGATAAAATGTTATCTACACAAAATCTCCGAGAAACACCACCTTGTTTCGATTACGTCTTTAATACACCTCTCGTCTATGCCTTTTCATGAATCCATCAAATGGATTATCCCATCAACTCGCAAGTTCCACGATTCATAGCTTTATTTCAATCCACAAATGGATTTACTAAGCTTGTACTCTAAATGATCTAGCCTCTCAACAATAATTCTTATTGTTCCAAGCAGGCACATTTAGGTCTAGTACTGCCCTTATGCAGATCTAGGGGTCGATTTAATCTTTACTAGATCCAGAGTCCGAACTCCTCTAGTCTCATGAATATCCCTGGTTGTCCAACAACCTCCCACTGCAATGGCGTCCCGGTGTATAACAGTAATAACAATAGGTGCAGTATGTGGTGTACTTCTACTCGGTTTGGCTGGTTCCTAGTCTTTTGTCCTTCTTCTCATTTCAAGGTATTACGTCAATTTTAGGCTTTGTGGTTCATCTAATAGTCTTTCTCTATGAACCGGACGAGACGTCCCTCTGGTTCATAGTACTATAGAACACACAATACTTCGTTCATCTAGGATATCCTACAACCATATTGAATATGTCGTTGTCTCTAGGAATATCCATAGAACATAGGTAGTTCCGAAACAACTTGTTCTCTTACTATTAGATTTCCATTTCTTTACAACGCACCATCTCTACACGCAAGTGTATGGCGCGTCTCTTTGGGATTTAATCCCAATCTTTGATTATGCCATGTGTTATCTAGATAGGTTATGGCCTCCGCGACCAAGTCGCAGGCTTCTAATGGATATACTTTGATGGTTCCCCATAATAGCCTTGTGTCCATTGACTAGTCAAAACACTTTGCTTTTATGGCACATCAAGCATTCTACTCCATTACTTGAGTATTCTTGAAAGAATTACTCGCACCTTTCTAATATACACATATGTCTGCATATCTAATCATTTCTAATACTTGTCTGAATTCTATCCTTTTTCCAGAAAGGTTTGCTTAGACGTATTATCCTCCAAATTCAATTCTTAGGTCGGAAGGTCCATTCCTTCAACTTTAATTGATCAAATCAATTTCGACCATTTGAATCTTATTTGAAAATACTACTAAGTATAAGAATTCACAAGTATAATGATTAATTTAAAGAAATATCTAACAAGTAAAACAAGTTATAGAATGGTTTGTTGCATCGTGGTAGACTAAGGATTTATCATTCACATATTGCTATCTAATGTACCAGAATAGATAATGCCATTATTTCTTGTCAAAATCATCCAATGATTAAAGAAATAAAATATCCATTCATTAATAATAGAAATCCAGAACAAAACGTTCTTTCTAAAATAAAGGGGTACATAAAGCAATAACTTTGAAATGAAATCCTATTTAACTACTAAAGCAGATAAATGTCTTCCACCGCAACCGCTGCCTCCTCTACAGCTTTGCCCGTGTAGACTCGAACTCTTCCTCTCTAAGTCGCCGGGTTTTCTGGAACCCCTGCATTAAAAAATGCACATACCGTCAGTGGTTCCATATCTACACACCAGAATTCTGGTAGATAATACCACTGATTATGTTTTACGACTAAGGAAAAATCGTACCTTTGAGAGGACATTCAGACTTCCAGTGTCCCATCTTGTTGCATCGGAAGCACTTACCCTTTGGCTTTGCAGCCCCCATTTGTGGTACAGTCCTCTTGACACCACTGGGTTTCCGGGCTTGCTTCCTTCTTTTGCCCCTACCTCCACCAGGCTTAAAGCCTTTGGACTTGGTAGCTACAAGCGCTTGAGACTTGCCCTTCTTGTAGATCCCCTCTGCCGCCTTTAGTTCAGTCAGGAGTTGCGCAAGAGTATAAGATAGTTTACCCATATTATAGCTCATACGAAACTGCTCAAAACTAGGGGCCAGAGACTGGAGTATGATGTCGACTTGCGTCTCACCATCAATAGAAGCTCCTAGGACCTCAAGTTCGTTCAACAAACTCATCATCTTAAGAACGTGCTCCCCAACGGGCGTTCCTTCAGATTGAGTAGTCGACATGAGGACTCTCATGGCTTCTTGCCTTGCCGCACGATCTTGCTCCCCAAACATCTCCTTGAGGTTAAACATCATATCATAGGCAGTGTCCATCGACTCATGTTGGGTTTGGAGTACATTTGACATGGAAGCCAAAATATAACACCTAGCCATTTCATCAGACTTTTTCCACTTCCGATATGTCAGTTTTTCCTCATCAGTTGAGGCAGCCGTGGGCTCAGCAGGGCACACTTCATGGAGTACAAACTTGTACTCCTCCGAAGTTAGGACAATGTCTAAATTTCTCTTCCAATCAATATAGTTGGGGCCAGTGAGCTTATGCTCCTTGAGTATCATAGAAAGTGGGTTCATAGCTATTCTCTAAACCTATAAGCACATTTAAACAAACAATTAATTTAATATCCGATATTATCTCCCTCAAATAATATCATTAAATCACTAATCACATCTAAAATCCCATCAGATAAGGCAAGCCACGATAGTGTGGACGTTTACCCATCCAAATGATTTAGCAATTAGATTTGCTTTGGTCGTACATCACTATAGCGTTACTTCGATGGGAAGGATACTATAGAGCGTACCTAAGTGTAAACCATTACTCAGTATCTAAGAAGATTGTTTGGGACTCATATATTACCGCAAGCCACGATAGTGTGGACGTTTACGCTAATACATGAACCTTCACTTTCTTCTATAACTGTCTACATCAATCGATCCAAAATCCCATTCAATGCAGCAAGCCACGATAGTGTGGACGTTTACTACACCAAAAGATTTTTACAATTGACATCCAATTACTTTGAAGCATTTGATTTTGTAAATCAAGACGCGGAGAATCATAAGTGAAACTCGAAGTTTCTAACCAGTGATTCACCATGCGAACAACCCTATCTCTCATTAGATGAGGGAGCCGAGCAGACAATCGATCCATCTATCAAAGAATGGTACGACTGCCTCTAATTTGTGTCATCCACATGACCAAGTGGCTTTGGCTCCATTCCACTCCCCGGGGTGAGAATGAGTCGACTTGAAGTCAGTTTCAGAAAAACAAATTAGGCATTGTTTGATAAACTTAATCAATGTCTCTTGTAAAAGGAATTACAAGAATTCTCCTCCAATGACACATCTATACGAACTTCAAAAGTCCATAAGAGTCACCAAGAGAACAGTAATGGAGACCATGGGAATGTTTCCATCCCCGCTCCCACTTAGCTTTTTATAACAAAGGGATACGCTATCTAATGCATAATTAAACACATAAGCATGCATACAAGTAATAAAGCACATAGCACATAGTCAAAATAATGCTAGAAAAATTATTTTCCCGACTATCATGGCTTTATTCCATCTCCGTATGCGTCTTTTAGTCTTCAGTCTTCGTTCTTGAATGCTCCATGTGACGAGAATATTAATCCCAATATTTAAGTCTATTTATTTTTAATAAATCCAAAAGATACTCAATTCGAAAATTAAGTCAATCGAATAAATCAAAAATAAAATTAAATATTATTAATATTTTTATTTATTTTATTTTCCTATCTAATTCCATTAAATCTCTAGAATAATCTATCCAAGTCAAACCTGGAATATTCTAGAAGACTTCTATAATAGAATAAGGAAATAAAATAAATTAGGACTTTTCTACTTTCCAAGGTTAATTAATTTCCATGTCCATGAAAATTCCCATAAGATAGGAATAATCAAACAGAAATAAATTAATTTACTAATTAATTATTTTCCTATCTAATTCTATTAAATCTCTAGATTCCTATTCCAAGTAGAACTTGAAATACTCTAGAAGACTTCTATAATAGAATAAGGAAATAAATAATATTAATTAATTCTTTTCCTATCTCCATGAGAGTTCCCATACTTAGGAATACTCAAAATAGGAAAACTTGAATCAATTAGGTAAGTAGTATCTTGGTAGGAGTAGGAGTAGTACGGGTTGGGGATCCCCGTACCACCACCACCACCACCGATCGACCACCGGGAGGGAGCACCCGCCGCCGCCGCTCCAGCCGGCCAGCCGCCACCGTCGCCGGCGACAGCCCACGGCCGAAGGGGGCGACGCCCCTCTCCCCTTTGATCGATCATGGGGTCGATCATGGGGTGATCGATCCCTTCGGTCCTTCGTCCTCTTCGTCTTCTTCGTCACACGAGTTCTCCGGCGGTCGTCTCGGCATCGATCCAACGTAAATAAATTACAAGAAATAAATTTACAATTTCGGTATCGATTCTATACATGAAATCGACCCTATACACTTTCCGGAAAAAATAGAACGTAATAATAAATCCTAAATTCGGTCAACCCCCGAATTTTTACTATTACAAGCATTCATCCACACAAAACGAATCTCGACATGTCCGAGAGTTTAATAAACGAACAATCATGGTAAATTAAATAGCAATTAATTAAACCAATAATTAACAATTAATTAAACCATGATAGTCGGAATCCCTGCAAGGTAGAACACAATTGAACACATACATGAACACGAAACCAAACGCTCTGATACCAGTTGCTGGAATTCGATATCCCGGGTCATTAAAATTTGCGGAAAATAATAACCCGACCGAAATCCTCTCGCCGAAGATGAAACCGCGAACCACCGTACGAACCGGAGCTCAACCGAGCACTGCACGGGACGAACCCGCGCGCCCAGCCGAGCCCCCGCACGGGGCTCGCGATCAATCGATTGCGTGGGGCTGCCCGGCAGCCCCCGGCGGTGAGTCCGGCGACTCACCGCCACCACCGACCGGAAGGGGGGACCACCAGCCGCGGCGCGAAGCCGCGAGGGTCCCTGGCGATCGAACTAGGGTTCGATCGCCCCTAGCCGCGGCGTCCAGCCGCGGCCTTTCCTCGGTGCGCGCCGGCGGTCGTGCCCTAGGCCGACCGCCACCCCCTCGGCTCCCAGCCGAGGGCTCTCTCGAACCTTCGCCGGGGATCTCGAATCCCCGTCCCCGAAGTTCGTCGTTTACCCGGATCGTGCGTTCATGTATGTATCACAATTAAATTCACATAAATTCACACAAAGGAGTTTATGATTTTACCTTTTAATTCGTTGTGCGGAGAAACGAATCTAAGTTGATGACCTTACGATCTTCCCACGTATTCCTTGCACTAGCTTGAACGTCGGGTGGGCGACGATCCTCCAAGCTTATGGATCCTCTTCAACTCTCTAGAACTATCAACTATTGATATTCTTGTCTTATGAAAAAGTGAAGACCATGTAGTGCTTTTATAGGCTACGTAGGGGATCTAAAGGAGGTGGAATATTGGGCTTCCAATATTAATGATTAAATTGAGCCCAAGCCCAAATCTATTAATCTCCCATTAATATTAATTAATTTATTTTCCACTATATAAATTAATTGCACTCCCAATATTAAACCATATTATATCAAATAATATTTCTCCGGTAGTATTATTTATTCCGTGTATTTAAGATTTAAATATCCATGAATAAAATTAATTTATTGCTAATTAATTTATATTCATCTCTTAAATCCGAGACTAGTACCATTCAACCTTAATTATTGTGCGGAACGAATCCACTCATGAGGTTTACACAATAATTCCTTATGAACTCATCTCGGGGATATTATCAACCCTTCCGGGATACACTGTCCTGTCAATCATTCACGGCATGCCATATATAAAATATAGTGACCCAACTTAACCGGTAATTAACCCAATAATTAAATTGGTTAATTCCTTTGGTAAATCAAAGTCAATTATATTAAATATACACACCCGCAACAATATCGGGGATTAAGAATAAAATACTCTGAGACTCGAATCGATTATCGCCGGCAATCCTAATCGATGAATCTCAACGATCCGCTCAATACACCAAGTGTACAAGTGTGATAAAATAATTAAGACAAATTATTTTCTCTGTCACACAACGACTATACCGATGGATTGGTCCGGGTCCATCTAGGTCGTGAGCCACTGTTTGATTAAATACGAGTAACCGATAGTATGATCTTCTGTGTGACGTCGCACACCATACTAACTACAACGTATAGAATCTAGGACTATGATTTGCATATATTTAATTAATAATAATTAAAAGCAAACAATTGTTTATTAATTTAAATAGATTAAATGCTATGACCGGGAGTTTATCGTTACTTAAATCTAGACATTAAGTACACAACTCCAACAGTCTCGGCATCGATCCAACGTAAATAAATTACAAGAAATAAATTTACAATTCCGGTATCGATTCTATACATGAAATCGACCCTATACACTTTCCGGAAAACATAGAACAATAATAATAAATCCAAATTCGGTCAACCCCCGAATTTTTACTATTACAAGCATTCATCCACACAAAACGAATCTCGACATGTCCGAGAGTTTAATAACGAATAATCATGGTAAAATTAAATAGCAATTAATTAAACGAATAATTAACAATTAATTTAAACCATGATAGTCGGAATCCCTGCAAGGTAGAACACAATTGAACACATACATGAACACGAAACCAAACGCTCTGATACCATTTGCTGGAAATCGATATCCCGGGGTATCAAAAATTGCGGAACCGATAACCCCGACCGAAATCCCATCGCCGGAAACCCGCGAACCACCGGACGGAACCGGGCTCGACCCGAGCATCGCCGCGGGATGAACCCGCGGCCGAAACCCTAGCCGAGCCCCCCGCCGGGGCTCGCGATCGTGCGCCGATCGCTGGGGCTGCTCCGGCAGCCCCGGGCGGTGAGTCCGGCGACTCACCGCCACACACGACAGGAGGGGGGACCACCAGCCGCGGCGCGAAGCCGCGACGGTCCCCGGCGATCGAACTAGGGTTCGATCGCCCCAGCCGCGGCGTCCAGCCGCGGCCTTCCTTCGATGCGCGCCGGCGGTCGAAGCCCTAGGGCTCGACCGCCACCCCTCGGCTCCAAGCCGAGGGTCCTCTCGATCCTTCGCCGGGGATCTCGAATCCCCGTCCCCGAAGATCCTTGTTATCCCGGATCGTTTGTTCATGTATGTATCACAATTTAATTGAACATAAAAACAAGGAGTTTTATGATCATACCTTTGATTCGTTGTGCGGAGAAACGAAATCAAGTTGAAGACCTTTGAACTTCCCACGTATTCCTTGCACTCCGTTCGAACGTCGGGTGGGCGACGATCTATCGAACTCCTATGGATCTCCTTCAACTCTCTAGAATATCAAGTATGATAATCTTGTCTTATGATTTATGAAGGCCATGTAGTGCTTTTATAGGCTACGTAGGGGATCTAAAGGAGGTGGAATATTGGGCTTCCAATTTTGAAGATTAAATTGAGCCCACTGCTCAAGTCCATTAATCCTTATCAATATTAATTAATTTATTTTCCACTATATAAATTAATTGCACTCCCAATATTAAACCATATTATATCAAATAATATTTCTCCGGTAGTATTATTTATTCCGTGTATTTAAGATTTAAATATCCATGAATAAAATTAATTTATTGCTAATTAATTTATTCATCTCTTTAATCCGAGACTAGTACCATTCAACCTTAATTATTGTGCGGAACGAATCCACTCATGAGGTTTACACAATAATTCCTTATGAACTCATCTCGGGGATATTATCAACCCTTCCGGGATACACTGTCCGGTCAATCATTCACGGCATGCCATATATGAAATATAGTGACCTAACTTAACCGGTAATTAACCCAATAATTAAATCGGTTAATTCCTTTGGTAAATCAAAGTCACTTATATTAAATATACACACCCGCAATAATATCGGGGATTAAGAATAAAATACACTGAGACTCGAATCGATTATCGCCGGCAATCCTAATCGATGAATCTCGACGATCCGCTCAATACACCAAGTGTACAAGTGTGATAAAATAATTAAGATAAATTATTTTCTCTCTCACACAACGACTATACCGATGGATTGGTCCATGTCCATCTAGGTCGTGAGCAACCATTTGATTATATACGAGTAACCGATAGTATGATCTTCTGTGTGCCCATGCAACACCATACTAACTACAACGTATAAAATCCAGGACTATAATTTTGCATAATTAATTAATAAATAATTAAACGCAAACAATTGTTTATTAATTTAATAGATTAAATGCTATGATCGGGAGTTTACCGTTACTTAAATCTAGACATTAAGTACACAACTCCAACAAGTACAACTCTAAGCACGTGATGAGTATGGGAGTCGGGAGTTTGGAGGAAATGACTAGACCTTAGTACAAGTGGGAGATTGTTGGAGTTGTGTACTTAATGTCTAGATTTAAGTAACGGTAAACTCCCGGTCATAGCATTTAATCTATTTAATTAATAAACAATTGTTTGCATTTAATTATTCTTAATTAAAAATATGCAAAATATAGTCCTGGATTCTATACGTTGTAGTTAGTATGGTGTGCGGGTCCACACAGAAGATCATACTATCGGTTACTCGTATTTAATCGAACAGTTGCTCACGACCTAGATGGACACGGACCAATCCATCGGTATAGTCTTTGTGTGAGAGAGAAAATAATTTGTTTTAATTATTTTATCACACTTGTACACTTGGTGTATTGAGCGGATCGCTTGAGATTTATCGATTAGGATTGCCTTGAGATAATCGATTCAAGTCTCAGAGTATTTTATTCTTAATCCCCGATACTATTGCGGGTGTGTATATTTAATATGTGTGACTTTGATTTTCCAAAGGAATTAACCGATTTAATTATTGGGTTAATTACCGGTTAAGTTGGGTCACTATATTTTATATATGGCATGTCGTGAATACTTGACGGGAAAGTGTATCCCGGAAGGGTTGATAATATCCCCGAGATGAGTTCATAAGGAATTATTGTGTAAACCTCTTGAGTGGATTCGTTCCGCACAATAATTAAGGTTGAATGGTATTGGTCTCGGATTCAAGAGATGAATAAATTAATTAGCAATAAATTAATTTTATTCATGGATATTTAAATCTTAAATACACGGAATAAATAATACTACCGGAGAAATATTATTTGATATAATATGGTTTAATATTGGGAGTGCAATTAATTTATATAGTGGAAAATAAATTAATTAATATTAATGGGAGATTAATAGATTTGGGCTTGGGCTCAATTTAATCATTAATATTGGAAGCCCAATATTCCACCTCCTTTAGATCCCCTACGTAGCCTATAAATGCACTACATGGTCTTCTCTTTTCTACACACATCATAACTTGAAGATCATAATTCTTCTAGAGAGAGAAAGTAGAGAGAGAGAGAAGAGGATCCATAAGCTTGGAGGATCGTCGCCCACCCGACGTTCAAGCTAGTGCAAGGAATACGTGGGAAGATCGTAAGGTCATCATCTTGATTTCGTTTCCCCGCACAACGAATCGAAAGGTAAAATCATAAACTCCCTTCTATGATTTTATGTGAATATGATTGTGATACATTCATGAACGCACGATCCGGGAAAACGACGAACCTCGGGGACGGGGATTCGAGATCCCCGGCGAGGATCGAAGGTGGCGGTCGAACCCTAGGGTTCGGACCGCCGGGAGGCGCGGCTACGGGAACCCTCGGCTGGATCCGAGGGGTGCGATCGATCCTCGGATCGATCGCGGGTCAGCTGCGGGGTGACTCGCAGCGACCCCGTGCAAGCTACGGGTTCGCCCGTAGCGGCTCGCACGGGGTGATCCCGTGCGCTAGGGCAGCGGGTCCGTGTACCCGCTGCGGGGCTGCTCGCAGCAGCCCGGGGATCGCTACGAGCGATCCCAGCGATCGCTACGAGAGCGATCGCGAGCCCCGTGCGGGGGCTCGGCTGGGCGCGCGGGTTCGCCCGTGCGGTGCTTGGTCGAGCCTCGGCTCGTGCGGTGGTTCGCGGTTGGTTCTCCGGCGGTCGAGGATTTCGGTCGGGTTATTATTTTCCGCAAATTTTAATAGCCCGAGATATCGATTTCCAGCAACAAGTCGTTTTTATAGCGGAAAAATCAATTAAATTTGTATCGAACTAGTTGTCGAAACAACTCGCCCGAGTTGGTCTCGAGGAACACTACTATTGGCGCGTACACGTGTTTATTTGTTTGCAACGGAGGAAATGAAAGTGAAATAGCATAATGCTTACTTTGATTTGGGGTTTTGTTTTTAATCTAAAAATTATCTAAGTAATGAAAAGACAAGAGAACGATAAAGATCTATCTAACGTGAACTAGGGTTTCGGAATTCATAATTTTAATCGTAGCATAAAGAAAGACAAAATTCATGAAAGCAATTTGAAAAGTAGGAAACGAAGCAATGAATCTAACACGGAATTTAAAAGCGAACAAATCGAAATAATAATAAAACTTACAAGATCAATATTCGAATCCCAAACCAAGGTACCCGTCGGCGGAATCCCCAACTTTTACCGAGTCGATTACAATCCAAGATCAAGAAAAACGGAAATTGAAAAACCTAAATTACGAGTTCCCAAGAGCTCTCAACAGTAGTGAATCAATATTCTGAAAGTGCGTAATGAAAGCCTGTTGGAGTTGTGTACTTAATGTCTAGATTTAAGTAACGGTAAACTCCCGGTCATAGCATTTAATCTATTAAATTAATAAACAATCGTTTGCTTTTAATTATTATTAATTAAATATATGCAAATCATAGTCCTAGATTTTATACGTTGTAGTTAGTATGGTGTGTCGGGCCCACACAGAAGATCATACTATCGGTTACTCGTATTTAATCAAACAATGGCTCACGACCTAGATGGACCCGGACCAATCCATCGGTATAGTCGTTGTGTGAGAGAGAAAATAATTTGTCTTAATTATTTTATCACACTTGTACACTTGGTGTATTGAGCGGATCGTTGAGATTCATCGATTAGGATTGCCGGCGATAATCGATTCGAGTCTCAGTGTATTTTATTCTTAATCCCCGATATTATTGCGGGTGTGTATATTTAATATAAGTGACTTTGATTTACCAAAGGAATTAACCGATTTAATTATTGGGTTGATTACCGGTTAAGTTGGGTCACTATATTTCATATATGGCATGCCGTGAATAATTGACCGGACAGTGTATCCCGGAAGGGTTGATAATATCCCCGAGATGAGTTCATAAGGAATTATTGTGTAAACCTCATGAGTGGATTCGTTCCGCACAATAATTAAGGTTGAATGGTACTAGTCTCGGATTAAAGAGATGAATAAATTAATTAGCAATAAATTAATTTTATTCATGGATATTTAAATCTTAAATACACGGAATAAATAATACTACTGGAGAAATATTATTTGATATAATATGGTTTAATATTGGGAGTGCAATTAATTTATATAGTGGAAAATAAATTAATTAATATTGATAAGGATTAATGGACTTGGGCAGTGGGCTCAATTTAATCTTCAATATTGGAAGCCCAATATTCCACCTCCTTTAGATCCCCTACGTAGCCTATAAAAGCACTACATGGCCTTCATAATTCATAACTTGAATAAGACAAGATTATCATACTTGATATTCTAGAGAGTTGAAGGAGATCCATAGGAGTTCGATAGATCGTCGCCCACCCGACGTTCGAACGGAGTGCAAGGAATACGTCGGAAGATTCAAAGGTCTTCAACTTGATTTCGTTTCTCCGCACAACGAATCAAAGGTATGATCATAAACTCCTTGTGTGATTTTATGTTCTATTTAATTGTGATACATACATGAACACACGATCCGGATAAACGACGAACCTCGGGGACGGGGATTCGAGATCCCCGGCGAGGATCGAAGGTGGCGGTCGAACCCTAGGGTTCGGACCGCCGGAACGCGAGGAACCCTCGGCTGGAGCCGAGGGGTGCGATCGATCACGAGGATCGATCGCGGGGTGCTGCGGGGTCACCCGTAGCCGCCTCGCATGAGCTACGGGTTCGCCCGCAGCGGTCGTGCGAGGGCGATGCCCTCGCTGGGCAGCGAGCCCGTGAGCTCGCTGCGGGGGCTGCTACGAGCAGCCCCGGGGATGCCGTGAGGCATCCCAGCGATCATCCGCGAGATGATCGCGAGCCCCGTGCGGGGGCTCGGCTGGGCGCGCGGGTTCGCCCGTGCGGTGCTCGGTCGAGCTCCGGCTCGTACGGTGGTTCGTGATCGGATCTCCGGCGATCGAGGATTTCGGTCGGGTTATTATTTTCCGCAATTTTTTAATGGCCCGGGATATCGATTTCCAGCAATTGGTATCAGAGCGTTTGGTTTCGTGTTCATGTATGTGTTCAATTGTGTTCTACCTTGCAGGGATTCCGACTATCATGGTTTAAATTAATTGTTAATTATTCGTTTAATTAATTGCTATTTAATTTTGCCATGATTATTCGTTATTAAACTCTCGGACATGTCGAGATTCGTTTTGTGTGGATGAATGCTTGTAATAGTAAAAATTCGGGGGTTGACCGAATTTAGATTTATTATTATTGTTCTATGTTTTCCGGAAAGTGTATAGGGTCGATTTCATGTATAGAATCGATACCGGAATTGTAAATTTATTTCTTGTAATTTATTTACGTTGGATCGATGCCGAGACGACCGCCGGAGAACTCGTGTGACGAAGAAGACGAAGAAGACGAAGAACCGGGGGGTCGATCAACCCCATGATCGACCCCATGACCGAAGCCATGGGGAGGGGTCGATCACCCCTCGGCTTGGGCTGCCGCCGGTATGGTGGTGGCCGGCCGGCTGGGGAGGCGGCGGCGGTGCCCTCTCCAGTGGTGGCGGCGGTCGGTGGTGGTGGTGGTGGTGCGGGGATCCCCAACCCGTGCTACTCCTACTCCTACCTAGATTCTACTTACCTAATTGATTCGGTTTTCCTAATTGAGTTTTCCTATTTTTGGGAATTCTCATGGATTAGGAAAAGAATTAATTGGAATTAATTTTATTCCTTATTCTATTATGGAAGTCTTCTAGAGTATTCCGAGTTCTACTTGGAATAGGATCCTAGAGATTTAATAGAATTGGAAAGGAATAAAAGTTAATTTAGGATTGATTTATTTCCTAATTGATTATTCCTATTTTATGGGAATTTTCATAGTAATGGAAATTAATTAATCTTGAAAAGTAGAAGAGTCCTAATTTATTTTATTTCCTTATTCTATTATAGGAGTCTTCTAGAATATTCCAAGTTTGACTTGGATAGATTATTCTAGAGATTTAATAGAATTAGATAGGAAAATAAATAAATAAAAATATTAATAATATTTAATTTTATTTTTGATTTATTCGATTGACTTAATTTTCGAATTAAGTATCTTTTGGATTTATTAAAAATAAATAGATTTAAATATTGGGATTAATATTCTCGTCACATGGAGCATTCAAGAACGAAGACTGAAGACTAGAAGACGCATACGGAGATGGAATAAAGCCATGATAGTCGGAAAATAATTTTCTAGCTTATTTTGACTATGTGCTATGTGCTTTATTGCTTGTATGCATGCTTATGTGTTTAATTATGCATTAGATAGCGTATCCCTTTGTTATAAAAAGCTAAGTGGGAGAGGGGATGGAAACATTCCCATGGTCTCCATTACTGTTCTCTTGGTGACTCTTATGGACTTTTGAAGTTCATATAGATGTGTCATTGGAGGAGAATTCTTGTAATTCCTTTTACAAGAAACATTGATTAAGTTTATCAAACAATGTCTAATTTGTCTTTCTGAAACTGACTTCAAGTCGACTCATTCTCACCCCGGGGAGTGGAATGGAGCCAAAGCCACTTGTTCATGTGGATGACACAAATTAGAGACCTTCGTACCATTCTTTGATAGATGGATCGATTGTCTGCTCGGCTCCCTCATTTATGAGAGATAGGGTTGTTCGCATGGTGAATCACTGGTTAGAAACTTCGAGTTTCACTTATGATTCTCCGCGTCTTAATTTACAAAATCGAATGCTTCAAGTAATTGGATGTCAATTGTAAAAGTCTTTTGGTGTAGTAAACGTCCACACTATCGTGGCTTGCTGCATTGAATGGGTTTTTATGAATGGTTGATGTAGACAGTTATAGAAGGGAGTGAAGGAAACGTAGTTTAACGTTAACGTCCACACTATCGTGGCTTGCGGTAACATGCGAATCTTAAACAAACTTCTTAGTACTGAGTGATGGTTTACACTTAGGTACGCTCTATAGTATTCTTCCCATCGAAGTAACGCTATAGTGATGTACGACCGAAGCAAATCTAATTGCTAAATCATTTGGATGGGTAAACGTCCACACTATCGTGGCTTGCCTTATCTGATGGGATTTTAGATGTGATTAGTGATTTAATGATATTATCTGGGGGAGATAATATCGGATATTAAATTGATTGTTTGTTTAAATGTGCTTATAGGTTTAGAGAATAGCTATGAACCCACTTTCTATGATACTCAATGAGCATAAGCTCACTGGCCCCAACTATATTGATTGGAAGAGAAATTTAGACATTGTCCTGACTTCAGAGGAGTACAAGTTTGTACTCCATGAAGTGTGCCCTGCTGAGCCCACAGCTGCCTCAACTGATGAGGAAAAACTGACATATCGAAAGTGGAAAAAGGGTGATGAAATGGCTAGGTGTTATATTTTGGCTTCCATGTCAAATGTACTTCAAACCCAACATGAGTCGATGGACACTGCCTATGATATGATGTTTAACCTCAAGGAGATGTTTGGGGAGCAAGATCGTGCGGCAAGGCAAGAAGCCATGAGAGTCCTCATGACAACTACTCAGTCTGAAGGAACGCCCGTAGGGGAGCACGTTCTTAAGATGATGGGTCTGTTGAATGAGCTTGAGATCCTAGGAGCTCAAATTGATGCTGAGACGCAAGTCGACATCATACTCCAGTCTCTGACCCCTAGTTTTGAGCAGTTTCGCATGAGCTATAATATGGGTAAACTGTCTTATTCTCTTGGGCAACTCCTGACTGAACTGAAGGCGGCAGAGGGGATCTACAAGAAGGGCAAGTCTCTAGCGCTTGTAGCTACCAAGTCCAAAGGCTTTAAGCTTGGTGGAGGTAGGGGCAAGAGGAGGAAGCAAGCCTGGAAACCCAGTGGTGTCAAGAAGACTATACCACGAGTGGGGGCTGCAAAGCCAAAAGGCAAGTGCTTCCGATGCAACAAGTCTGGACACTGGAAGTCTGAATGTCCTCTCAGAGGTACGAATTTTTCTTTAGTCGTAAAAACATAGTCAGCGGTGTTATCTACCGAAATTCTGGTGTGTAGATATGGAACCACTGACGGTATGTGCATTTTGAATGCAGGGGTTCCAAAAAACCCGGCGACTTAGAGAAGAAGAGTTCGAGTCTACACGGGCAAAAGCTGTGGAGGAGGCAGCTGTTGCAGTGGAATACATTTATCTGCTTTAGTAGTTAAATAGGAGTTCATTTCAAGATTATTGCATTATGTACCCTTTATTTTAGAAAGAACGTTTTGTTCTGGATTTCTATTATTTACGAATGGATATTTTATTTCTTTAATCATTGGATGGTTTTGATAAGAAATAATGGCGTTATCTATTCTGGTACATTAGATAGCAATATATGAATGATAGATCCTAAGTCCACCACGATGCAACGAACCGTTCTATAACTTGTTTTACATGTTAGATATTTCTTTATTAATCATTATACTTGTGAATTCTTATACTTAGTAGTATTTTCAAAGAAGATTCAAATGGTCGAAATTGATTTAATCAATTATAGTTGAAGGAATGGACCTTCCGACCAAAGGATTGAATTTGGAGGATAATACGTCTAAGCAAACCTTTCTGGATAAAGGGTAGAATTCAGACAAGTATTGAAAATGATTAGATATGCAGACATATGTGTAAATTAGAGAGGTACGAGTAATTCTCTCAAGAATACTCGGTGATGGATTAGAATACTTAATGTGCCATAAAAGCAAAGTGTTTTGACTAGTCAATGGGCACAAAGCTATTATGGGGAACCATCAAAGTATATCCATTAGGAGCCTGCGACTCGGTCGCGGAGGCCATCACTTATCTAAGTAACACATGGCATAATCAAAGATTGGGATTCAATCCCAAAGGGCCGCACCATACACTTACGTGTAGAGATGGTGCGTTGTAAATAAAGAAATGGAGATCTAATAGTAAAAGAACAAGTTGTTCGGAACCACCTATGTTCTATGGATATTCCTGGATACAACGGCATATTCATTATGGTTGTAGGATATCATAGATGAACAAAATGTTGTGTGTTTTATAGTACTATGAACCAAAGGGACGTCTCGTCCGGTTCATAGAGGAAGACTATTAGATGAACCACAAAGCCTGAACTGATGTAATACCTTGAAATGAAAAAAAAAAAAAAGGACAAAAGACTGGGAACTAGCCAAACCGAGTAGAAGTACACCACATACTGCACCTATTGTTATTACTGTTATACACCGGGACGCCATTGCAGTGGGAGGTTGTTGGACAACCAGAGATATTCATAAGACTAGAGGAGTTCGGACTCTGGATCTAGTAGACATGAAATCGATCCCTAGCTCTGCATAAGGGTGGTACTAGATCTAAATGAGCTTTCTTGGATAACAATAAGGTTTATTGTTAAGAGGCTAGATCATTTAGAGTACAAGCTTAGTAAATCCATTTATGGATGGTAACAAAGCTATAAATCGTGGAACTTGCGAATTGATGAGAAAGTCCATTTGATGGATTCATCAAAAGGCAAAGACGAAAGGTGTATTAGAGACATAATGGAAACAAGGTGGTGTTTCTCGGAGATTTTATGTAGATAACATTTTGTCATTGGCAACAATGTAAAAATATTGTCAGACATAAAATGATGGTTGTCTAAATAAATCAAGATATAAGATTGAGAAGAAGTTAGAGCATGTTCTTAAGATCTTATGATCTAGAGATAAGAACAGTGTACTTCTCCTAGGCATCTTATACGATTAAGGTTTGATTTAAACATGCATACTTCTGAGAAAGGTTATTGCCTTTCAGAAACAGAATGTACATCTATCTAAAGGATATGTGTTTTGAACACATGAAGGAGATAGATGAAGATAAAACAGTTTCCTACACTTTATATGTGGAAATCCTTATAGATGCAATGTTGTAAAAAGACAACCTGATATCAACTATGCCGTTTGCGTAGTGGGAGGATATCAAAGTAATCTGGATAACGGATGTTCGAATGCTGTAAGAGTACTTTCATAATACTGGCTTACGGAGCAAGACGAAATCTTCTTAGATTACAGATTCTCAGATCCAAAAATCAAAGAAGGGCCAGTGTAAGTCGATATCAGGCTATGTGTTCACTTTTAGAAAGAGGTGGAACCATGAAATGAAAGAGTGATAAGCAGGACGCTTCTCAGACTCTCTCATAACCGAATAGCAGCCTCAGAGGCAGCGGAAGTTTTGGTTAGGTTCCGGGATTACCTCTTGACTTGGATATGACTCTTAGTTTACCAAAGGCTATTGGATAGCGGTGCAAAGTAAACTGGAAGAGTTCATAAGTCAAAAGTGATGATAACACATAGAGCAAGTACCACCTGATACGAATCATCGTCGAGGGAGACGACGTAGTAGTCACCAAGATAACTTCAGAGCGGCAACCTAGATTGCTCACTCACATAGTACTTCTCGGAAGTACACTCTAAAGCACGTGATGAGTATGGGAACCGGGAGTTTGGAGGAAATGACTAGACCTTAGTACAAGTGGGAGATTGTTGGAGTTGTGTACTTAATGTCTAGATTTAAGTAACGGTAAACTCCCGGTCATAGCATTTAATCTATTAAATTAATAAACAATCGTTTGCTTTTAATTATTATTAATTAAATATATGCAAATCATAGTCCTAGATTTTATACGTTGTAGTTAGTATGGTGTGTCGGGCCCACACAGAAGATCATACTATCGGTTACTCGTATTTAATCAAACAATGGCTCACGACCTAGATGGACCCGGACCAATCCATCGGCATAGTCGTTGTGTGAGAGAGAAAATAATTTGTCTTAATTATTTTATCACACTTGTACACTTGGTGTATTGAGCGGATCGTTGAGATTCATCGATTAGGATTGCCGGCGATAATCGATTCGAGTCTCAGTGTATTTTATTCTTAATCCCCGATATTATTGCGGGTGTGTATATTTAATATAAGTGACTTTGATTTACCAAAGGAATTAACCAATTTAATTATTGGGTTGATTACCGGTTAAGTTGGGTCACTATATTTCATATATGGCATGCCGTGAATAATTGACCGGACAGTGTATCCCGGAAGGGTTGATAATATCCCCGAGATGAGTTCATAAGGAATTATTGTGTAAACCTCATGAGTGGATTCGTTCCGCACAATAATTAAGGTTGAATGGTACTAGTCTCGGATTAAAGAAATGAATAAATTAATTAGCAATAAATTAATTTTATTCATGGATATTTAAATCTTAAATACACGGAATAAATAATACTACCGGAGAAATATTATTTGATATAATATGGTTTAATATTGGGAGTGCAATTAATTTATATAGTGGAAAATAAATTAATTAATATTGATAAGGATTAATGGACTTGGGCAGTGGGCTCAATTTAATCTTCAATATTGGAAGCCCAATATTCCACCTCCTTTAGATCCCCTACGTAGCCTATAAAAGCACTACATGGCCTTCATAATTCATAACTTGAATAAGACAAGATTATCATACTTGATATTCTAGAGAGTTGAAGGAGATCCATAGGAGTTCGATAGATCGTCGCCCACCCGACGTTCGAACGGAGTGCAAGGAATACGTGGGAAGATTCAAAGGTCTTCAACTTGATTTCGTTTCTCCGCACAACGAATCAAAGGTATGATCATAAACTCCTTGTGTGATTTTATGTTCTATTTAATTGTGATACATACATGAACACACGATCCGGATAAACGACGAACCTCGGGGACGGGGATTCGAGATCCCCGGCGAGGATCGAAGGTGGCGGTCGAACCCTAGGGTTCGGACCGCCGGAACGCGAGGAACCCTCGGCTGGAGCCGAGGGGTGCGATCGATCACGAGGATCGATCGCGGGGTGCTGCGGGGTCACCCGTAGCCGCCTCGCATGAGCTACGGGTTCGCCCGCAGCGGTCGTGCGAGGGCGATGCCCTCGCTGGGCAGCGAGCCCGTGAGCTCGCTGCAGGGGCTGCTACGAGCAGCCCCGGGGATGCCGTGAGGCATCCCAGCGATCATCCGCGAGATGATCGCGAGCCCCGTGCGGGGGCTCGGCTGGGCGCGCGGGTTCGCCCGTGCGGTGCTCGGTCGAGCTCCGGCTCGTACGGTGGTTCGTGATCGGATCTCCGGCGATCGAGGATTTCGGTCGGGTTATTATTTTCCGCAATTTTTTAATGGCCTGGGATATCGATTTCCAGCAAAGCCTACGTTCAAAAAACTAATTCATACGTCGCCAAAATCGAACTCAAAACGCGGTCAAAGCTGAAAGGGCAGCGGGCGCCTGGTCCAGCTGGAAGCCACTCGTCTTAATTCAACTCCTCCGAGCTCGATTCTTCGATCTTTTCCACAAGTGTACGCTCCGAGACCTGCAAACTCAACAAAACATCACACATACCACAACCACGAGGATTACATAAATAAACGACTCAAAACATATCAACTCACGCCCAAATGAACAAAGAAAAATGACACAAATACGAATACGTCAACTCCCCCACACTTACTTTCTTGCTTGTCCTCAAGCAAACAAACACGAGAGCACAACACGAATCAAACAAAATGCTAACTAATTATTCAATCCCTCAAAATCTACGAGTAAACCCCAGTGCGTACGGAAAAAGTGAACATGAATAAAAACTAGACTCGAGTTGACTAGAAGCTACAAAGATCAAAAGAGAGTCCTCACATGTCACCACTCCACCTTCCCTCGCAAGGATTCACTCTATTCATTTACTCTCGAGAAGTGGCTCCACTCAAAATCGTACACAATTGAAAGATACAAACAAGGAACAACTTGTGCACTCAAGAAAAGTAAGCATGAAAGGAACAAAGAGCGAGCTTCAAATAACATCATGTGTGCCTAAGACATCAACTAAACACGTACTCAAACCGTACTCTCCACTAATCAAGGTATGCTATCTCAAGAATCAAGGAAAGTCGATAAATAGGGTGTAACGGGGCTCGGCTAAGGGTATTCGGGATTACTTGGGAAAAAGTGGACTAATCTTGTACGATCACGCGTCTCCGCCACACCAAACATCCGACAACTACACAACATCCCCTACACCTCCAACAATCAAGTGTACACCATCAATTTTCATATCAACCCGAGCAAGCGATCAAATAAATTATTTGCTTCTACAACTAATAAAACTCTTTTTTTTTTTTTTTGAGACTTATACATGTCTCAATTTTCTATTTTTTTTTTGGAGATTTATAGCTCGTCTCTTTTTTCTTTTTCTATATTTTTTTTATTTTTTATTTTTGGAGACTTATAACATGTCTCGAGTTTATTACAATGGCAAAAATAACAATGAGCACAATATCAACACCCTCCAACTCACACCCCAACCAAAAGAATCCTTCGTCTCCCTCCTTCACGGTAAATAGGACAAGAAGAAAAAGGCTAAACGTAGGCTCAACGGGACTACTAGGGTGTCCCACGACGGGCTCCGGGTCAACAATGAGAGGCTAAAAAGGTAATCCTAATCGATCCTATCCCAATCACTTTCAAGATTAAGCAATTTATGATGTAAAAGTCTCAAATAGCAATCTAAGCACGTTTTAGCTATCTCTAGTCCATAAGGGCACACATGACATAGAAAAAGGAAGGTAAGAAGCACGAGAAAAACAACGAGAGATATCACACGAAGAATAAAACTAAAACGGCTCAACATCTCACAAGGTTATTTGGAAAGTGACATGGCAACATGCAATTATCTCAATTTACTTCACAACTACTAATCACGGGGTCAAAATTATTCATGCACCGACCTCTAGCACCAAAAATCTACCAATAACTCCAAGAAACGAAATAAAATAATCGGCATATGAAACATCTATCGCATGCTCTCATGCTAATGATCAAACATAAAGTGGGGAGGAGTGGACAAGACATCAATCACACAAGATAATCAAAGAACACAATAGACACACACACAAAGAAAAAGAAAGTAAAGCTAGAGATAAGAAATCAAACCCCCCCCCCCCCCCCCCCCACACTTGGGCTAATCCGTGTCCTCATGGATAAAGAGCTCCGGAAGTGTGAACCCCACCGTAGTCCAAGAGTGTCGAGGAGTGACGACCTGCACACAAGAACGAAAAAAACAAACCACACCAAACAACGAAGATATAGAAGCAGAAAGAGAAAACACGACACAAAAGAAAAGGAAGGACACTATATACATACCGCGACCGTACGAAGGTACGGTCGATCCTCATGGTTGGGGTGGTGGAAACTGCTGCCCTCGGAACATAGCCATCATCGACTCATACTGGGCAATATGGAAGGCGCGATCATCGGCCTGATACTGGACAATGAAGGCATGCTTTGTGTCCAAGCGAGCATCAATCCGAGCAACCTCGGTGGTAACCAGAGTCTCGATTCGGTCGAGACGACCACCATAGAAGGCGCGGTCGGAAGTAGAAGAATCCTGGAAGCTGGTGCGCAGAGAGGCGAACTGGTCAATCATCCCATGAAATCCTGCGGTGTACGAGGGGTAAGTCGGGTAAATAGTCGGGGCGCCCATGGCCGGTGCGGCATCCGGCTGAGGTAGGGGAATAGGTGCGTCTTGCCCAACATGCTCAGAATGGGGACGAAAAACATTGTTCTCGTCAATCAGGTGGGATTGCCAAAGCTCCTGGAGGTCGATAGGCCGTGGAATCTCCAAGGGAGGAAGGTCATCCGGCATCTCATCGTTGAGGTCGATAAAGTCCAGCTGGTGGGCAAGGCGAGTGGCTATGTAGAAGAACGAAGCATGATGAGCCTTTCGTTCGACGGTCCGCTTGAGTTGGATAAGCATGTAGTCGACCAAAGAAGAGGTGAGGTCCTGCTGTGCGCGGTTAAGGAAGAAGAGCTCGGACTTGTTGACTTTGTTGCCCTCGTCTTTCCCGGAGACCTATGTGCGAGGAGAAGGGCCAGGTCGACAATATGCGCGCTCTTCCCAGTGATGCCACGTTCCTCCATGCCTCGTCTTTGTCGATGGTTTGAGGGACATGCCTTTGGACACCAGAGGTCGGGAATCCAAAAGCCATACGGAGGGTGTCGACATCAAACCGGGCATCCTGCCCCAAGAATCGGCATGTGTAGAACCTCCCGTTCGAGTGCTTCTCCAAAGTACAAAGCATCTCGAGGCCCAATTGCACGGAATAGTTGTGGTTTTGGTGAGCGATCGTGTTGAGACCCAACAACTTCAAGTATTTCTCAACATCATCGGCCAAGCCCATACCACGTAGAAGGTCCCAATCAAAGGGGCGGGGGTACTCAAAAGTGTGTTTACGAAAGGCGACGAGGCGTTTACCTTCGTCGTGATCGTAGATAGGGAAGTCTGACTCGTATTCGTCGGCGAGATCGACCTTCGGAGGCGGGGGTGGTGGTGCAGCCTCAGTCGAGGGTCCGGCCTCGGTTCTTGCCTTCTTAGCCGGGGGAGCCTTTTTATTTCCTCCTCGTGTATTCACTATAGTAGTAGAGATAACAAATGAGAAAAGTCGAGAATAATACCGTAAAGTTCACGGGAGTGCCGTGAATCGAGAGCCGAGAAAGGGGGCGAGGGTTCTTGGGCTGCTGCTGTTTCGATTGGAGCTAGGGGACGGCAGCTGTGGTTGCCGTGAGTAACCGGAGATGTGGGTGTACGGGGCTCGGGTCCGGCGGTTTGCTGGAGTTGGGCGGCGGTTGGGTTGACAGAGGCGGAGGGGACCGGTGGCGTAGTTGGTGGTGTTGTTTTGTGGCCGGAGAGATGGCGGGGTCGAAGGCTGTGGGCTGGCGGGCGAACGGAGGCACAGGTCTGCGAGGTCCGGGAAGAACGGCGGTCACGGTGAAGATGGTGGTCGGAGATGAGGATGGCGGCGATGGATTTCGGCTGGCGGGCGAACGGAGGCTTAGAAGTGATGAATTCCGATTTGTAGAGGAGTACTGGAGAGAGAGGCGGGGTGAATTGTATTAGGGTTTCCTCTTTATGTATTCGCCCCCTTTCAGAATTGCCAAAATTATTTAAGAGCAAGCGACCGCTTGATCAGGTGGCGATCGCTCGCGAAGGGGACACAGCGATCGCTGAGGTTCCAAGCGATCGCCTGCAAGAATTTTTCTCGTCCTGGAATTGGCGAGGAGGCGACCGCTCGTCTCACCAGTGATCGCCCGCGACTGGTGTCAGGCGGTCGCCCACAAGGCTGGCGATCCCTTGCAAAATGTTTGCAGCTCCTGGAATTTTCATGCGATATTCTATTTTTCTCCCGTTTTCGTACCCTCCGGACCATCGTACCTCCTGAAAATAGCTGATAAATACTCATTTTACGTCGTGAGCTTGACAATTCGTTGGTAGGCCCCCACGCGGCGCTCATTTTGGGAACCGAAAGAGCATCACGGCTCGTGGACTAGTCTCCACGGGACGCTCGTTTATCGTCTCGAGCTCGACCAATAATCTCTTTACTCATAGGAAGCCTCCCCGAGTAGAATAGATTCTACTCCAATGTATGGGGTTTCGCTCTCAAGGTACGGCTTCACACGATGGCCATTGACTTGTACCGTCTCCCTCGTATGCTCGTTGTAGAGTTTGACTACGCCATAAGGGAATACCTCGACCACTTCATATGGTCCACTCCATCGAGACTTGAGTTTACCGGGAAAGAGTTTGATTCGTGAATTGTATAGGAGAACTTGCATCCCGACTTTAAGCTCCTTGTTCTTAATACGCTTGTCATGGAACTCCTTCACTTTGTCTTTATATATCCGGGAGTTTTCGTACGCCTCATTTCTCAATTCATCCAACTCGGACAATGTTAAAGCTCGGGCTTCTCCACCTTGCATGAGGTCCATATTTGTAGCTTTAATCGCCCAATAAGCTCGATGTTCAACCTCAACCGGCAAGTGGCAATATTTCCCGAATACAATCCTATAAGGACTCATTCCAATCACCGTCTTATACGCGGTTCGGTACGCCCATAGTGCCGAGTTGAGTTTATCGGACCAATCCTTACGTGAGGGTCGAACGGTCTTCTCGAGAATGGCTTTGATTTGACGGTTGCTAGTCTCGGCTTGGCCCGATGTCTGAGGGTGGTAAGGAGTTGATATCTTGTGGTTGATCCCATTCTTAACCATGAGTTTCTCGAAGAGCTTGTTACAAAAGCGCTTTCCATCATCACTAATAATGGCCTTGGGAAATCCAAACCTACACAAAATATTCTCCTGCACAAACTTGAGAACAACCTTAGTATCACAAGTCTTAGTGGGGATTGCTTCGACCCACTTCGACAAATAATCAACGCCAAGTAGAATATATTCGAAGCCATTAGACTTAGGGAACGATCCCATGAAGTCTATGCCCCAAACATCAAAAATATCAACGGTAAGATTAATATTCATGGGCATCTCATCTTTTTTACTAATATTTCCCATTCTTTTACACCTATCGCATGATTTACAATATTCTTATGTGTCACGAAAGAGGGATGGCCAAAACAAACCTGATTGGAGGACTTTGAAGGCGGTTTTCTGACCTCCATAATGTCCTCCACTCTCGTCGTGATGACAACACTTAAGCACATGTGGTTGCTTGTCCTCCGGTAGGCATCGTCGTATCACTTCGTCTTTTCCGATCTTGTAAAGGTAAGGATCGGCCCAAAAATAGTTATGGGATAGATGCTCGAACCTCTTCCTTTCTTGTGAAGTCATGTCCGTCCTAAGTGCCCCTGCAGCCAAAAAGTTAACAATATCCGCATACCAAGGTACGGGAGTGAGAGCCATTGCCATTTCATAAGGAAAAAGGTCAGGGATAACATCTAAAGCCTGATCATTAACGAACTCGGTGTGATGCTCCAACCTAGACAAATGGTCCGCTACGGCATTCTCACATCCCTTCCTATCCCGGATTTCCATATCAAACTCTTGAAGGAGTAGGATCCACTTAATCAATCTAGGCTTAGCTTCGGACTTAGCCAAAAGGTGTCGAAGGACTTGGTGGTCGGAGTGGACAATGACCTTGGAGCCTATGATGTAGGACCTGAATTTATCCAAGGAGAACACTACGGCTAGCAACTTGTTGGAGTTGTATACTTAATGTCTAGATTTAAGTGATATTAACTCCCGATCCATTGCCACTAATCTATTTAATTAAATAAACAATTATTTACGTTTAATTATTTATAATTAAATATATGCAAATTATAGTCCTAGATTATATACGTTGTAGTTAGTATGGTGTGCGACGTCACACGGAAGATCATACTATCGGTTACTCGTATATAATCAAACAGTTGCTCACGATCTAGATGGACAAGGACAAATCCATCGGTATAGTCGTTGTATGAGAGAGAAAATAATTTGTCTTCATTATTTTATCATACTTGTACACTTGGTGTATTGGGCGGATCGCTTGAGATTTATCTATTAGGATTGCCTTTGATAATCGATTTAAGTCTCAGTGTATTTTATTTTTAATCCCCGATATTATTGCGGGTGTGTATATTTAATATTAGTGACTTTGATTTTCCAAAGGAATTGACCGATTTGAATATTGGGTCAATTACCGGTAAAGTTGGGTCACGGTATTTTATATATGACACGCCGTGAATTCTTGAAGGGAAAGTGTATCCCGATAAGGGTTGATAATATCCCCGAGATGAGTTCATAAGGAATTATTATGTAAACCCTGCAGGTGGATTTGTTCCACATAATAATTAATGTTGAATGGTACTATTCTCGGATATAAGAGATGAATAAATTAATTAACAATAAATTAATTTTATTCATGGATATTTATATCTTAAATACACGGAATAAATAATACTACCGGAGAGAGAATATTATTTGATATAATATGGTTTAATATTGGAAGTGCAATTAATTTTATATAGTGGAAAATAAAATTAATTAATATTAATGAGATTAATAGATTTGGGCTTGGGCTCAATTTAATCATTAATATTGGAAGCTCAATATTCCACCTCCTTAAGATCCCCTACGTAGCCTATAAAAGCACTACATGGTCTTCTCTATTCTCATAACTTGAAGATCACAATTCTAGAGAGAGAAAGTAGAGAGGGAGATCCATGGAGTTCGGAAGATCGTCGCCCACACGACTTTCGAGCTAGTGCAAGGAATACGTGGGAAGATCTCAAGGTCTTCAAATTGAGTTCTTCGTTTTTCCGAACAATGAGAACGAGGTAAATCATAAAACCCTCTTTATGATTTTATCGTTTAATTATCGTAAAATTACCTTGAACCAAGATCCGAAAGACGCGACCCATGACGAGGACGAACCGGGCGGTGGTGGTTGAAGACCACCGGACCGCCGGCGGATCGTCGGCTCGGCTGGAGGGGTCGAGAGGGCGAGAGCCTCGGCTGGGTGCCGAGACTCGATCGAACCCTAGTTCGATCGCCACGGACGGGCTCGCGTGCGAGCTGCGGGTTTTCCGCAGCGGACTCGCACGTGATGCGAGCCGCGTTCGGGCAGCGCTACGGGGCTGCTGCGATCAGCCCCACGAGCCCATGAGGGACTCGCTGCGACGCGGGGCGTCAGCGGGATGCTACGAGCATCCCCGCAGCTGGTCGCGTGGGTTCTCGGCGTGCCCAGCGGGCTGCCAAGGGGCAGCCCTAGGCGGCTGCCAAGGACAGCCGCGAGCCCCACGCGGGGGCTCGACTGAAAAGCCCGGGTTCGTCCGCAGTTAGGGTTTGTTTGGTCGGGCTATCCCCGTGGTGGTTCGTGGCGGGTTTCCGGCGACCAGGATTTCGATTGGAGTTGTCGTTCCGCAATTTGACAACCCCGGATATTCGATCTCCAAAGGATTTCGGTCGGAATTAATTAGATAATTTATTTTATTTAAATTTATTAATTCCGGGATATCGATTTCCAACAATTGGTATCAGAGCGTTGGTTTTAGTTCATGGTATTTTTCGATAAATTGTTCTACCTTGCAGGGTTTCCGATTATTATGGCTAGATTTAATTTTATTAATTAATGTCATAATAATGTTCTTGATTATTAAACTCTCGGTGATGTCGATATTCGTTCTTGTGTGGTGAATGCTTGTTCTTATTTTTCCGGAAATTGTTTGAGGTCGTTTTCATGTAGAGAATCGATACCGGATAGCGTAGTAATAAATTTGTAATTTATTTTACGTTGGATCGAGGACGAAACGACGAACGGAAAAGTGTGACGGAGGAGACGAAGAGAGGGAGGATTCCGGGGATCGATCAACCCATGATCGACCCCAAGGGATGGATCGATCGAGGGAGAGGGGGCTGCCCTCGAACCTCTCGGCCACGCCGGCCACCGGTGGTGGTGGCGCGTAGGCTAGGGGCGGTGGTGGCTCTCCTCTCGGCCGGCGATGGTGGTGGGGGCGCGGGGTCCTCGTGATCTCGTGCTCTCCCGCCAAGATCCAACTTTCCTAAATTATTCGATTTTTCCTTATTGATTATTCCTATTTTTGAGTATTTTCATTGAATAGGATAAGGAATAAATTTATAATTAATTTATTTTTTCTATTTAATTATTTCTTTATGGAATTTTTAATGAATTAGGAAAATAATTAATTTGGAAAGTTTTAAAGAGTCCTTAATTAATTTTTCCTTATTTAATTAAATCCTTTATGGAATTTTTAATAGAAAAGGAAAGGAATTAATTTGGAAGGATTAGGAGTCCTAATTTATTTTATTTCCTTATTCTATTATAGAAGTCTTCTAGAATATTCCAAGTTTGACTTGGATAGGATTCTAAAGATTTAATGGAATTAGAAAGGAAAATAAAAATAAATAAAAAATATGAATAATATTTAATATTATTTTTTATTTATTCGATTGACTTAATTTTCGAATTAAGTAACTTTTGGATTTATTAAAAATAAATAGATTTAAATATTGGAATTAATATTCCCGTCACATGGAGTATTCAAGAACGAAGACTGAAGACTAGAAGATGCGTACGGGGATGAAATAAAGCCATAATAGTCGGAAAATAATATTCTAGTATTATTTTGATTATGTGATAATATTCTATGTGCTTTATTTCATGTATGCATGCTTATGTGTATTTAATTATGCATTAGATAGCGTATCCCTTTGTTATAAAAAGCTAAGTGGGAGAGGGATTTGAAACAATGTCATGGTCTCCATTGATGTTCTCTTGGTGACTTTTATGAGATTTCGAAGTTCGTATACACAAGTCATTGGAGGAGAATTCTTGTAATTCCTCTTATAAGAAACATTGATTGAGTTTATCAAACAATGCCTAATTTGTCTTTCTGAAACTGATTTCAAGTCGACTCATTCTCACCCCGGGGAGTGGAATAGAGCCAAAGCCACTTGGTCATGTGGATGATGTTGGAGTTGTATACTTAATGTCTAGATTTAAGTGATATGAACTCCCGATCCATTGCCATTAATCTATTTAATTAAATAAACAATTATTTGCGTTTAATTATTTATAATTAAATATATGCAAATTATAGTCCTAGATTATATACGTTGTAGTTAGTATGGTGTGCGGGCCCACACGGAAGATCATACTATCGGTTACTCGTATTTAATCAAACAGTTGCTCACGACCTAGATGGACACGGACCAATCCATCGGTATAGTCGTTGTGTGAGAGAGAAAATAATCTGTCTTGATTATTTTATCACACTTGTACACTTGGTGTATTGGGCGGATCGTTTGAGATTTATCGATTAGGATTGCCTTGGATAATCGATTTAAGTCTCAGTGTATTTTATTCTTAATCCCTGATGCGGGTGTGTGCATTTAATATTAGTGACTTTGATTTTCCAAAGGAATTGACCAGTTTGAATATTGGGTCAATTACCGGTAAAGTTGGGTCACGGTAAAATTTTATGTATGACATGCCGTGAATTCTTGACGGGAAAGTGTGTCCCGATAAGGGTTGATAATATCCCCGAGATGAGTTCATAAGGAATTATTATGTAAACCCTGCAGGTGGATTTGTTCCGCATAATAATTAAGGTTGAATGGTACTATTCTCGGATATAAGAGATGAATAAATTAATTAGCAATAAATTAATTTTATTCATGGATATTTATATCTTAAATACACGGAATAAATAATACTATCGGAGAAATATTATTTGATATAATATGGTTTAATATTGGGAGTGCAATTAATTTATAAAGTGGAAAATAAATTAATTAATATTAATGGGATTAATAGATTTGGGCTTGGGCTCAATTTAATCATTAATATTGGAAGCTCAATATTCCACCTCCTTAAGATCCCCTACGTAGCCTATAAAAGCACTACATGGTCTTCTCTATTCTCATAACTTGAAGATCACAATTCTAGAGAGAGAAAGTAGAGAGGGAGATCCATGGAGTTCGGAAGATCGTCGCCCACACGACGTTCGAGCTAGTGCAAGGAATACGTGGGAAGATCTCAAGGTCTTCAAATTGAGTTCTTCGTTTTTCCGAACAACGAGAACGAGGTAAATCGTAAAACCATCTGTATGATTTTATCGTTTAATTATCGTGAAAATACCTTGAACCAAGATCCAAGGGACGAACCCCGTGGACGAGGATCGACCTCGCGGTGGTGATCGAGGATCACCGGACCGCGGAGGCCGAGAGATCCCCGGCGGGGATCGCACGCAACGAGAACCCTCGGCTGGTCGCCGAGGGTGGCGGTCGAGCCCTAGGGCTTCGACCGCCGGTGCACATCGAAGGGCCCCGGCTGGACGCCGGGGCGAGCGATCGACTACGGTCGATCGCTGGGGGCAGCCGCGGGCTGGAGCCGCGGCGGGCGCCCACTCCTCCGATCGACGGTGGCGGTGAGTCGCCAGACTCACCGCCGGGGGCTGCTACGAGCAGCTCCGGGGGATGCTTGATGCATCCCCAGCGATTGCCGCGTGCAATCGCGAGCCCCACGCGGGGCTCGGCTAGGGCTAGCCGCGGGTTCATCCCGCGGCGGTGTTGCTTTGGTGGGGCCCGATTCGTGTGGTGGTTCGCGGTGGTTTCCGGCGAAGGGATTTCGATTGGGTTGTCGGTTCCGCAATTTTGACAACTCTGTATATTCGATCTCCGAAGGATTTCGGTCGGAATTAATTAGATAATTTATTTATTTAAATTTATTAATTCCGGGATATCGATTTCCAACAATTGGTATAAGAGCGTTGGTTTTAGTTCATGGTATTTTTCGATAAATTGTTCTACCTTGCAGGGTTTCCGATTATTATGGCTAGATTTAATTATATTAATTAATGTCCATAATATTGCTCTTGATTATTAAACTCTCAGTGATGTCGAGATTCATTCTTGTGTGGTGAATGCTTGTTCTAATTTTTCCGGAAATTGTTTAAGGTCGTTTTCATGTAGAGAATCGATACCGGATAGCGTAGTAATAAATTTGTAATTTATTTTACGTTGGATCGAGGACGAAACGACGACCGGAAAAGTGTGACGGAGGAGACGAAGAGAGGGAGGGCTCCGGATCGGCCAACCCCATGGCCGATCCCTTGGATCGATCGACCACCGAGGGGGCTGCCCGCGGGCTTCTCGGCCTTGGGTCGCCGGCGACGATGGCTGTCCGGCGGGGCGGCGGCGGCGTGCTCCTCCGGGGGTGATCGATGATGATGGGGAGGGGCGCGGGGATCCCCAACCCGTGCTTCTCCCGGTCAGGATTTGGAAGGATTAGGAGTCCTAAATTATTTTATTTCTTTATTCCATTATAGAAATCTTCTAGAATATTCCAAGTGGGTCTTGGATAGGATTCTAGAGATTTAATGGAGTAGAAAAGGAAAATAAAAATAATAAAATTATTAATAATGTTATGAATATTATTAATTAGTGAATGACTAGTTTACCCTTTCTTGGTGAACAAGACAGAAACCCTACTTTGTATCCTATATAAAGGGGTCTCCCCGTATCAATGAATGAACAATTCATAACAATTCTATTCTTCTCTCATATTGTCTCTCTTTATACTATATTATTCTCTCTCAATTCTCTTGAGTTTATAACACGTTATCAGCACGAAAGCTTAACCTCGTTCTTCATCGAAGTTCTACTCATCCAAGATCCGAACTCAAAGGCAAGAATTTATATTTATGTTTATATTTATTAATAATTATAAATATATCTACTTCTTCTACTCTTCTTCACAAAAGTAATATGTTCCTGAAGAACATTATAATATGATATTTCTGAAGTAATATCAAATGTTCCCGAAGAACATTGTAATCTGATATTCATGAACTTCTTCATAAATTGCTCATCTTGAAGCAAGTAAATGTCTAATGTTTCGAAAGAACATTATAATCTGATATAATATCAAATTAATAATTATAATCTGATATTTTTGAAGTAATATCAAATTAATTATATATGTTTAATAAATCAATTAAAGTTTTTAATGTTGCTGAAGAACAGTGTGACATGATATTCTCGAAAAAATATCAAAATTAAATGTTCCTGAAGAACATCGTGCGAGTCTTTCGTGGTCAAGTCATGTATGTGCGAACTCGAAATTAATTGAGTTACTTCTTGAATTCCAAAGTGGGTGAAACTTTAGGAAAAGTTTTGAATAGCCCGATGGTTATTTGCTTGAATATTGGGATAGCCACATGAGTTTGAATCCCCATGAAAAATTTGATATTTGTGAAGTAATATCAAATCAATTATTTTTAATATATCAATTAAAATGACTGTTCCTGAAGAACATATACTCTGGTTAAAAAAAAAATTATATTGATCGTTTTGGAAGAAAATCATAATTTGATATTATTCGATAAATATCTAATTAAATTGCTCCCGTAGTAGCAATAAGTTTAGAAATATCAAATTAAATTACTCCCGTAGTAGAAATAAGTTTTAAATGTTCCCGAAGAACATTATGATATGATATTCATGATTAAATATCAAAATTTAATTTTAAATGTTCTTGAAGAACATCATGATAGGATATTCCTGCAGAAATATCAAATCAAATTGCTTGTAGCAATTAAAGTTTAAAAATTAAATGTTTTTGAATAAGGTTAAATCATGATACTCAAAGTACGCCAAATTCGATTGTTCTCGTTGAAACAATGATTATATGAATTATCCCTGAAGGATATCCTTGAAAATTAGAACAAATGAATATCGAAAAAGTCGATTCCAATTAAATGTAATTTCTGAGAAAATTATATATTGAGATATATTTTGATCCCGAATGATCATTGGTAAAGATACCGTATCCCCGAAGGATCATTGATAATGATAATGTATCCCCGAAGGATCATTGGTGTTGGAGTTGTGTACTTAATGTCTAGATTTAAGTGACAGAAACTCACGATCCATTGCCATTAATCTATTTAACTAAATGAACAATTGTTTGCGTTTAATTATTTATAATTAAATATATGCAAAACATAGTCCTGGATTCTATACGTTGTAGTTAGTATGGTGTGTCGGGCCCCACACAGAAGATCATACTATCGGTTACTCGTATTTAATCGAACAGTTGCTCACGACCTAGATGGACACGGACCAATCCATCGGTATAGTCGTTGTGTGAGAGAGAAAATAATTTGTCTTAATTATTTTATCACACTTGTACACTTGGTGTATTGAGCGGATCTGCTTGAGGTTCATCGATTAGGATTGCCGGCGATAATCGATTCGAGTCTCAGTGTATTTTATTCTTAATCCCTGATATTATTGCGGGTGTGTATATTTAATATAAGTGACTTTGATTTACCAAAGGAATTAACCGATTTAATTATTGGGTTAATTACCGGTTAAGTTGGGTCACTATATTTTATATATGACATGCCGTGAATACTTGACGGGAA
The DNA here is from genome assembly GCA_954870475.1 of Euphrasia confusa. Taxonomy (NCBI): domain Eukaryota; kingdom Viridiplantae; phylum Streptophyta; class Magnoliopsida; order Lamiales; family Orobanchaceae; genus Euphrasia; species Euphrasia confusa. Next base: position 22,575,619 of record OX940966.1, read on the forward strand.
AGTGTATCCCGGAAGGGTTGATAATATCCCCGAGATGAGTTCATAAGGAATTATTATGTAAACCCTGCAGGTGGATTGAATCCGCATAATAATTAAGGTTGAATGGTACTAGTCTCGGATATAAGAGATGAATAAATTAATTAGCAATAAATTAATTTTATTCATGGAAATTTATATCTTAAATACACGGAATAAATAATACTACCGGAGAAATATTATTTGATATAATATGGTTTAATATTGGGAGTGCAATTAATTTTATATAGTGGAAAATAGAATTAATTAATAATAGTAAGGATTAATAGATTTGGGCTTGGGCTCAATTTAATCACTATTATTGGAAGCCCAATATTCCACCTCCTTAAGATCCCCTACGTAGCCTATAAAAGCACTACATGGTCTTCACAATTAGACAAGACAAGATAATCATACTTGATTAGTCTAGAGAGTTCGTGAAGGAGATCCATGGAGTTCGGTAGATCGTCGCCCACACGACGTCCGGGCTAGTGCAAGGAATACGTCGGAAGATCTCAAGGTCATCGATTGATCTCGTTTCTCCGAACAACGAATCGAAGGTAAAATCGTAAACACCCTTTATGATTTTAATCGATTATTATTGAAAATACCGTAGAACCAAGATCCGAGGACGAACCCCGGACGAGGATCGAACCGGGCGGTGGTGGACGAACCACCGGACCGCCGGCGGTTCAAGGATCCCCGTGGGGATCGAACCAAACACGCCCCGGCTGAACCGGGGGCGTGCGCATCGAAGGACCCCAGCCCACGGCTGGGGGTGCGATCGAACCAAGGGTTCGATCGCTGGGGTGGCGGGCTGGCGCCGCCGCGGCTCGTGGGACGAGCCGCCCCCTCCTGTGCGAACGGCGAGTCGCCGGACTCGCCGTAGGGTTGCTGTGATGCAACCCAGCGATCGCAAGATGCGATCGCATGAAACCCTAGCCGCGAGGGCTCGGCTGGGCGCGCGTGCATGGCTTCGGCCATGTCGTGCGTTCGGTCTTGCTCCGGCGCGTGCGATGGTGTTCATGTGATCTCCGGCGAAAGGTTTTTCGATTGGATTGTCGGTTCCGCAATTTAGACAATCCGGATATTCGAAGGATTTCGGTCGGAATTAATTAGATAATTATTTTTAATTAATTTATTAATTCCGGGATATCGAATTCCAACAATTGGTATCAGAGCGTGGTTTACGTTCGCGGTATTTTCGATAAAATTGTTCTACCTTGCAGGGTTTCCGACTATTATGGCTAGATATAATTTATTCGTTAATTATTGTCATAATATGTTTTGATTAAACTCTCGGACATGTCGAGATTCGTTTTATGTGTGGTGAATGCTTGTAATAGTAAAAATTCGGGGGTTGACCGAATTTAGGATTTATTATTGCGTTCTATTTTTTCCGGAAATTGTATAGGGTCGATTTCATGTATAGAATCGATACCGGATAATTGTAATTTAAATTCTTGTAATTTATTTACGTTGGTTCGATGCCGAAACGACCGCCGGAGAAGACGTGTGACGAAGAAGACGAAGGGCTCAAGGATCGATCATGGAGATCGATCCCCATGAGATCGATGGCAAGAGAGAGGGGCGGCGATCGCACCCCTCGGCTGGGGCTGCCGCCGGCTTGGTGGTGGCGGCCGGCTGAGTGGTGGCGGCGGTTGCCCTCTCCGGTGGCCGGTCGATGGTGGTGGTGGCGCGGGGTCCTCGGGATCTCGTGCTACTCCTATCGAGATTTACTTTCCTAAATTATTCGGTTTTCCTATTTTGAGTATTCCTATTCTTAGGAACTCTCATGGAATAGGAAAAGAATAAATTTAGAATAAATTTATTTCCTTATTGATTATTCCTATTTTATGGGAATTTTCATGGATAAGGAAGGAATAAATTTAGAATTAATTCGGTTTTTCCTTATTGAGTGTTTTTCTTTATGGAAACTCTCATAGATTAGGAAAAGAATTAATTGGAATTAATTTATTTCCTTATTCTATTATGGAAGTCTTCTAGAATATTCTAAGTTATACTTGGAATAGGATTCTAGAGATTTAATAGAATTAGAAAGGAAAATAATTAATTAATAAATTAATTTATTTCCTATTTGATTATTCCTATTTTATGGGAATTTTCATGGACATAGAAATTAATTAATTTTGGAAAGTAGAAGAATCCTTAATTGATTTTTCCTATTTAATTATTCCTTTATGGAATTTTTAATAGATTAGGACATCCTATTTAATTATTTCCTTAATAGATTAAGAGTCCTAATTTAATTTATTTCCTTATTCTATTATGGGAGTCTTCTAGAATATTCCAAGTGGGTCTTGGATAGATTATTCTAGAGATTTAATAGAATTAGATAGGAAAATAAATAAATAAAAATATTAATAATATTTAATTTTATTTTTGATTTATTCGATTGACTTAATTTTCGAATTAAGTAACTTTTGGATTTATTAAAAATAAATAGATTTAAATATTGGGATTAATATTCTCGTCACATGGAGCATTCAAGAACGAAGACTGAAGACTAGAAGATGCGTACGGAGATGCGATAAAGCCATAATAGTCGGGAAAATAATATTCTAGTATTATTTTGACTATGTGATAATATTCTATGTGCTTTATTTCATGTATGCATGCTTATGTGTATTTAATTATGCATTAGATAGCGTATCCCTTTATTATAAAAAGCTAAGTGGGAGAGGGTATGGAAACATATCCATGGTCTCCATTGCTGTTCTCTTGGTGACTTTTATGGACTTTTGAAGTTCGTTTAGACAAGTCATTGGAGGAGAATTCTTGTAATTCCTCTTACGAGAAACATTGATTAAGTCTATCAAACAATGCCTAATTTGTCTTTCCAAAACTGATTTCAAGTCGACTCATTCTCACCCCGGGGAGTGGAATGGAGCCAAAGCCACTTGGTCATGTCAAGGACACAAATTAGAGGCAGTCGTACCATCTTTTGAAGGTGGATCGATTGTCTGCTCGGCTCCCTCATTTATGAGAGATAGGGTTGTTCGCATGGTGAATCACTGGTTAGAAACTTTGAGTTTCACTTATGATTCTCCGCGTCTTGATTTACAAGATTAAATGATTCAAGTAATTGGGAGTCAATTGTAAAAGTCTTTTGGTGTAGTAAACGTCCACACTATCGTGGCTTGCTACATTGAATGGGATTTTGGAACGATTGATGTAGACAGTTATAGAAGGGAGTAAAGGAGCGTATGTTAACGTAAACGTCCACACTATCGTGGCTTGCGGTGAATATGCGTGTCCCAAACAATCTTCTTAGATACTGAGTAATGGTTTACACTTAGGTACGCTTCTTAGTATTCTTCCCATCGAAGTAACGCTAATGATGATGTACGACCGAAGGAAATCTAATTGCTAAATCATTTGGATAGGTAAACGTCCACACTATCGTGGCTTGCCATATCTGATGGGATTTTAGATGCGATTAGTGGTTTAATGATATTATTTGAGGGAGATAATATCGGAGATTAAATCGATTGTTTGTTGTTATATGTGCACATAGATTAGGATATGGCTTTGAACCCACTTTATGTGATACTTAAGGATTTTAAACTCACTGGTCCCTAAATGTAATGATTGGAATAGAGATCTAGACATTACCCAAACTGTTAAAGAGTACAAGTTAGTACTCAGTAAGCTTTGTCCTCCCGAGCCTATTGACATAGGCGGCTAGACAAGAAGCGATGAGGATACTCATAAAGGCCAGTCGCTTCGAGGAAACACTTAAACACATTTTTGAGATGATTGACCTTTTAGACGAGTTGAGACGGAAATCGCAAGCTCTTGTAGCCAATGCCAAAGGTTTCGAACCTAAGGGAAAAATCGGGGGAAAGGAAAAGCAAGCAAAGAAACCCAGTGGTCCTAGGTTTCTTGGACCACGAGATGGGACGAGAAAGCCATGAGGCAAGAGTTCTCGATGCAAACAGTCTGGGTACTGGAAGTCTGATTATCCTCTCAAAGAAAGTACGAAATTCTTCTTTAGTCGTAAAACATAGTCAGTGGTATTATCTACCGGAACCTGGTGTGTAGATATGGAACCACTGACGGTATGTGCATTTTAAATGCAAAAGTTCCAGGAAACCTAACGACTTGGAAAAGAAGAAATCGTAGTCTACATGGGCAATGCTGTAGAGGAGGCAGTAGTTGCAGTGGAGGACTTTTTATAGGATTTCATTTTAGTTATTGTTTTTATGTACCTTTCATATTAGAAAGAACTTTGTTCTAGATTTCTAATAAATGGATATTTTATTTCTTTTAATCATTTGATGGTTATAAGAAGAAATAATGATATTATCTATTCTGGTACATTAGCTAGCAATATATAAATGATGAATCCTGAGTCCACCATGATGCAATGAACCGTAGTGTGAAACTCGTTTTACTAATAAGAGATTTCTTTATCAATTATACTTGTGGATTCTTATGCTGAGTCATGTTTATTCAAATAAGAAGTTCAAGGGTCGAAAATTGATATTTTGATCAATTAAGTTGAAGGAGTGGACCTTCCGACCTAAGAATCTAATTTGGAAGATAATACGACTAAGCAATTCTTTATGGATATAAGATGTAAGATCCGGACAAGTATAAGAATTGATTGACTCTGATGTATGCAGACCTATGTCTACTCAGACAATAAGGTACGAGTACGTCATTTTATGATTACTCGAAAAATGGATTAGAATACCTGATGTGCCACAAAAGCAAGTGTTTTGACAAGTCAATGGACACTAAGCAATTGTGGAGAGCCATCAAGGTATATCCATTTGTAGCCTGCGATTTGATCGCGGAGGCAAGTACCTATCTGAGGAATGCATGGCATACTAATCAGAGATTGGGATTTGATCCCAAATGACTACACCATTCACTGGTGTGCAGAAATGGTGTGTCGTAAACAAGAAATGGAACTCTTATAGAAATAGTAAAAGCATGAGTTATACGGAACTACCTATGTTCTATGGATATGTCTGGAAACAACGGTGCATTCAAATGCGGTTGTAGTATATCCTAGAAGAACAAAAGATGTGTGTTCAATAGTACTATGAAACAGAAGGACGTTATAAGTTCTAACGCCCGTTTCTTAGAGGAAGACTATATAATGAACCACTAGCCCAAGGTGACGTAATACTTTGAAATGAGAGAGAAAGATTAAGACTTAGAACCAGTCAAACCGAGTAGCGGTACACCACTAACTGCACCTACTGTTATCACTGTTTATACACCGGAATGCCATTGTAGTGGGAGGTTGTGGGACAACCGGAGATATTCATAAAACTAGGAGAGTCTTCGGACTCTGGACCTAGTATACATGAAATCGGTCCCTAGATCTACATGAAGGCCGTACTAGATCTAAATGTGCCTTCTTGGAGAGCAATTGCTAAGAGGCAAGATCATTTAGAGTACAAGCTTAGTTGATCCATTTATGGATTGAAACAAAGCATTGAGTTCGTGGTACTTGCGCATTGATGAGATAATCCATTTGATGGATTCATCAAAAGGCATTGACGAATCGTGTGTATGGGAAACGTGATGGAAACAAGGTGGTGTTTCTCGGAGGTTTTATGTAGATAACATTTTATCATTGGCAACAATGTAAAGATGTTGTCAGACATAAAATGATGGTTGTCTAGAAAAATCGATATATGAGATAAAGAAGAAGTTAGAGCATGTTCTTAAGATCTAAGATCTCAAGAAAAGAACATTGTACTTCTCTAGATATCTTATACGATTATGGTTCGTTTTAACATGCAAGATTCCGAGAAAGGTTCGTTACCTTTCAGAGACGGAATGCATCTATCTAAGGATATGTGTTTTGGAACACAAAAGGAGATAGAAGCAATGAAAGCATTTTCCTACACTTTGAGTGTGGAAAGCTTAATAAATGCAATGTTGAAAAACGAGAACCTGATATCGACTATGCGGTGAGCATAGTGGGAGGATATCAAGGTAATCCTGGAAAGGAATATTCGACTGCTGTAAAAGTACTTTCGAAGTACTGTTCTAGACTACGAAGCAGACGAGTTTTTCCTTTGGATTACATTCTCTTAGATTTCTAATCGAATGAGGACCAGTGTAAGTCGATCAGGCTATGTGTTTCACTATTAAAGGAGAAGGAGTTTTAACATGGAAGAGTGATAAGCACGATGCTTTTCGGACTCTGCCATGGGTAACCAAATAGCGGCCTCAGAGGCAGCGGAAGTTTTGGTATAACTCCGGGATAATCTCTGGGACTTAGATGTGATTGTTAATTTGCCAAAGGCTATGTAAATAGCGGTGCAATGGCAAATGGTAAGAAATCACTAGTCCATAAGTGTGAGATAACACATAGTGCAAGTACCACCTGATACGAGTCATCGTCGAGGGAGACGACGCTGTAGTCACCAAGATAACTTCAGAGCGGCAACCTAGAGTGCTCATTCACATAGTACTTCTTGGAAGTACAACTTAAGCACGTGATGAGTATGGGAGTCGGGAGTTTGGAGGAAATGACTAGACCTTAGTACAAGTGGGAGATTGTTGGAGTTGTGTACTTAATGTCTAGATTTAAGTGACAGAAAATCACGATCCATTGCCATTAATCTATTTAACTAAATGAACAATTGTTTGCGTTTAATTATTTATAATTAAATATATGCAAAACATAGTCCTGGATTCTATACGTTGTAGTTAGTATGGTGTGTCGGGCCCCACACAGAAGATCATACTATCGGTTACTCGTATTTAATCGAACAGTTGCTCATGACCTAGATGGACACGGACCAATCCATCGGTATAGTCGTTGTGTGAGAGAGAAAATAATTTGTCTTAATTATTTTATCACACTTGTACACTTGGTGTATTGAGCGGATCTGCTTGAGGTTCATCGATTAGGATTGCCGGCGATAATCGATTCGAGTCTCAGTGTATTTTATTCTTAATCCCCGATATTATTGCGGGTGTGTATATTTAATATAAGTGACTTTGATTTACCAAAGGAATTAACCGATTTAATTATTGGGTTAATTACCGGTTAAGTTGGGTCACTATATTTTATATATGACATGCCGTGAATACTTGACGGGAAAGTGTATCCCGGAAGGGTTGATAATATCCCCGAGATGAGTTCATAAGGAATTATTATGTAAACCCTGCAGGTGGATTGAATCCGCATAATAATTAAGGTTGAATGGTACTAGTCTCGGATATAAGAGATGAATAAATTAATTAGCAATAAATTAATTTTATTCATGGAAATTTATATCTTAAATACACGGAATAAATAATACTACCGGAGAAATATTATTTGATATAATATGGTTTAATATTGGGAGTGCAATTAATTTTATATAGTGGAAAATAGAATTAATTAATAATAGTAAGGATTAATAGATTTGGGCTTGGGCTCAATTTAATCACTATTATTGGAAGCCCAATATTCCACCTCCTTAAGATCCCCTACGTAGCCTATAAAAGCACTACATGGTCTTCACAATTAGACAAGACAAGATAATCATACTTGATTAGTCTAGAGAGTTCGTGAAGGAGATCCATGGAGTTCGGTAGATCGTCGCCCACACGACGTCCGGGCTAGTGCAAGGAATACGTCGGAAGATCTCAAGGTCATCGATTGATCTCGTTTCTCCGAACAACGAATCGAAGGTAAAATCGTAAACACCCTTTATGATTTTAATCGATTATTATTGAAAATACCGTAGAACCAAGATCCGAGGACGAACCCCGGACGAGGATCGAACCGGGCGGTGGTGGACGAACCACCGGACCGCCGGCGGTTCAAGGATCCCCGTGGGGATCGAACCAAACACGCCCCGGCTGAACCGGGGGCGTGCGCATCGAAGGACCCCAGCCCACGGCTGGGGGTGCGATCGAACCAAGGGTTCGATCGCTGGGGTGGCGGGCTGGCGCCGCCGCGGCTCGTGGGACGAGCCGCCCCCTCCTGTGCGAACGGCGAGTCGCCGGACTCGCCGTAGGGTTGCTGTGATGCAACCCAGCGATCGCAAGATGCGATCGCATGAAACCCTAGCCGCGAGGGCTCGGCTGGGCGCGCGTGCATGGCTTCGGCCATGTCGTGCGTTCGGTCTTGCTCCGGCGCGTGCGATGGTGTTCATGTGATCTCCGGCGAAAGGTTTTTCGATTGGATTGTCGGTTCCGCAATTTAGACAATCCGGATATTCGAAGGATTTCGGTCGGAATTAATTAGATAATTATTTTTAATTAATTTATTAATTCCGGGATATCGAATTCCAACAATTGGTAAATACTGTTATGCAAATGATGACATGTTAAGAGTGAGCTCCAGAAGAGTTTTACTAATTATCTCCACGAGTACTACAAATGTACTTAAACATGAAAATAAGTGACTTGCAATATTCAGCAAGTAATCTGCCAAATTAATGAAGGTGTGACAAAATCACATATATTTGTGATAAAATGAACTATAGGAGTTCAAATACCAAATAGATCAACTCAAATGTTGATTCTAATATACGCCTGAAGCGTAGTAGATCGATCTCAAGATATAAAATAAATCCGCGGAAAAACAAAGAAATTTAGTCACCCTCAAAATCTCCTGAAGAGAGTTAGATGAAAATATTATTGAAAAAGCATGTGCACGTGATAATAGAAAATTGTGGGATTGCGGAACAACCAAATTAAATATTTTGGGAAATGATTAAAGATTTGGTTGATATATTGAATTGTCATCAACATGGAAAAATAGAAAGTCGTCAACGACATATTTGCCTCAAGGGTTGCTCTAGAAAATTTGGATCCAAAACTTAAATCAATGATAGTGTGTCAGCAGCACTTGAAACGAGCAATTGAGGCTGAGCATGACTCGCTAAATAATAATATATTTTGAATCTATAGTATACACCTCAAAATTTTATCCCAGAAGGATATATGTGGGTGTTTGTACGAAAAACGAGTAATTATGTGGTGAGATATAAAAGCGAGATTAGTTGCTCAAGAGTTTTTCGCAGAAACTCGATGTTAATCAAATATTTTGAAAGATGACATTAAGTTCCGCTACCTAATATTTATGGCAGCAACAACGATAAATATATGCATCGAATGATACATACATGAAAATCCTGGATGGATTTTAAGATTCCTTAAATGAAAGGAAATGAAAATCAGAACATATACAATATCATATTAATTACATATGTCATTATGGAAAAAAATGATATTGAAGACAAGGTCCCGAAAACCAGTTATTGGTCCCGAAAACTAGTGATTGCACTCTTTTTCTTTCTACTAAGTTTTTCCCACAGGGTTTTCTTAGTTAAAGGTTTTTAACGAGACAATCACGACAATATGAATGTGAATGCCATGTACTCTTTTCCTCGAGTATTTTTTCCTACAGGGTTTTATAACGAGGTTTTTAACGAGACATGTACATCACTCGATAATAATTAATGAGGACATCAGTATGTTCCATATGAATTTGTTTGCGAGATAAACTGAGATATTGAACCTGAAGTTCAAATGATTGTGAATTGAAGTTCACATTATTGTTCATTTGTGAAGAAATGCATATTGAACACTAGACGCATCTAAAATACTCCATCAGAGTTACCGGCCGGTTATAGCAATTGCAAATGCTCTAGTCAATAGATATCTGGTAAAGGCATGTCCCAGAAGGACGAAAAATATACAATAATACAAATGAATGTGAAACTCGACAATTCGAAGGTTGTGTCCTGAAGACCAAAATGTATATTTGAATAACTAAGTTTTTCCTATATGGTTTTATTAGTTACAGGTTTTAATGAGATGGATTGATCACCAATAACTATTTTCAAAAGTCAAAGATCTTCGGTGATTACAATCAGGGGGAGCATGCTGTACTCTTTTTCCTTCGTCGAGGTTTTATCCCACTGGGTTTTCCTGGCAAGGTTTTAACGAGGCAGCAAATCCTGTAAATAGTCATTCAAGGGGGAGTGTTATGAATATTACTAATTAGTGAATGACTAGTTTACCCTTTCTTGGTGAACAAGACAGAAACCCTACTTTGTATCCTATATAAAGGGGTCTCCCCGTATCAATGAATGAACAATTCATAACAATTCTATTCTTCTCTCATATTGTCTCTCTTTATACTATATTATTCTCTCTCAATTCTCTTGAGTTTATAACAAATAATATTTAATTTTATTTTTGATATATTCGATTGACTTAATTTTCGAACTAAGTAACTTTTGGATTAATTGAAAATAAATAGATTTAAATATTGGAATTAATATTCCCGTCACATGGAGCATTCAAAGAACGAAGACTAAAGACTAGAAGACGCATACGGGGATGCGATAAAGCCATAATAGTCGGAAAATAATATTCTAGTATTATTTTGATTATGTGATAATTCTATGTGCTTTATTTCATGTATGCATGCTTATGTGTATTTAATTATGCATTAGATAGCGTATCCCTTTATGGTAAAAAGCTAAGTGGGAGAGGGATTGGAAACAATGCCATGGTCTCCATTGCTGTTCTCTTGGTGACTTTTATGAACTTTCGAAGTTCATATAGATAAGCCATTGGAGGAGAATTCTTGTAATTCCTCTTACGAGAAACATTGATTAAGTTTATCAAACAATGCCTAATTTGTCTTTTTGAAACTGATTTCAAGTCGACTCATTCTCATCCCGGGGAGTGGAATGGAGCCAAATCCACTTGGTCATGTGGATGACACAAATTAGAGACCTTCGTACCATTTCTTCAAATGGATCAATTGTCTGCTCGGCTCCCTCATTTTATGAGAGATAGGGTTGTTCGCATGGTTAATCACTGGTTAGAAACTTTGAGTTTCACTTATGATTCTCCGCGTCTTGATTTACAAGATCGAATGGATCAAGTAATTGGGAGTCAATTATAAAAGTCTCTTGGTGTAGTAAACGTCCACACAACGTGGCTTGCTATATCAACGGATTTTGGATTAATTGATGTGTTGGAGTTGTGTACTTAATGTCTAGATTTAAGTAACGGTAAACTCCCGGTCATAGCATTTAATCTATTTAATTAATAAACAATTGTTTGCATTTAATTAAATATATGCAAAATATAGTCTTGGATTCTATACGTTGTAGTTAGTATGGTGTGCGGGCCCACACAGAAGATCATACTATCGGTTACTCGTATTTAATCAAACAGTGTCTCACGACCTAGATGGACACGGACCAATCCATCGGTATAGTCGTTGTGTGAGAGAGAAAATAATTTGTCTTAATTATTTTATCACACTTGTACACTTGGTGTATTGGGCGGATCGCTTGAGATTTATCGATTAGGATTGCCTTAGATAATCCCCGATACTATTGTGGGTGTGTATATTTAATATATGTGACTTTGATTTTCCAAAGGAATTAACCGATTTAATTATTGGGTTAATTACCGGTTAAGTTGGGTCACTATATTTTATATATGACATGCCGTGAATACTTGACGGGAAAGTGTATCCCGTAAGGGTTGATAATATCCCCGAGATGAGTTCATAAGGAATTATTGTGTAAACCTCATGAGTGGATTCGTTCCGCACAATAAATAAGGTTGAATGGTACTAGTCTCGGATTCAAGAGATGAATAAATTAATTTTATTCATGGATATTTAAATCTTAAATACACGGAATAAATAATACTACCGGAGAAATATTATTTGATATAATATGGTTTAATATTGGGAGTGCAATTAATTTATATAGTGGAAAATAAATTAATTAATATTAATGGGAGATTAATAGATTTGGGCTTGGTCTCAATTTAATCATTAATATTGGAAGCCCAATATTCCACCTCCTTTAGATCCCCTACGTAGCCTATAAAAGCACTACATGGTCTTCACTTTTTCAATAAGACAAGATTATCATACTTGATATTCTAGAGAGTTGAAGAGGATCCATAAGCTTGGAAGATCGTCGCCCACCCGACGTTCAAGCTAGTGCAAGGAATACGTGGGAAGATCGTAAGGTCATCAATTGAATTCGTTTCTCCGCATAACGAATCAAAAGGTAAAATCATATACTCTCTTCTATGATTTTATGTGAATATGATTGTGATACATACATGAACGCACGATCCGGGAAAACGACGAACTTCGGGGACGGGGATTCGAGATCCCTGGCGAAGGTCGAAGGAGCCCTCGGCTGGGAGCCGAGGGGGTGCGGTCGAGCCCTAGGGCTTCGACCGCGACGGCACGCGGAGGAAACCCCGGCTGGGAGCCGGGGTGGGCGATCGACCGTGTGGTCGATCGCCGGGCAGCCGCGGCTGGAGCCGCGGCGGGTTCGCCGCTGGGCGAACCGCCCTCCTCGGGCGGTGGCGGTGAGTCGCCGGACTCACCGCCCGGGGCTGCCGGAGCAGCCCCAGCGATCGCATCCGTGCGATCGCGAACCCCACGGAGGGGTTCGGCTAGGGTTTAGCCGCGGGTTCATGCTGGAAATCGATATCCCGGGTCATTAAAAATTGCGGAAAATAATAACCCGACCGAAATCCTCGATCACCGGAGAACCAACCGCGAACCACCGCACGACCCGAGGCTCGACCGAGCACCGCACGGGCATACCCGCGCGCCCAGCCGAGCCCCCGCACGGGGCTCGCGATCGCTCTCGTAGCGATCGCTGGGATCGCTCGTAGCGATCCCTGGGCTGCTGCGAGCAGCCCCGCAGCGAGCTCACGGGCTCGCTGCTCGCGGGGCGTCCAGCCCCGCACGCCCGCTACGGGCGAACCCGTAGCACATACGAGGCAGCTACGGGAGACCCCGTAGCACACCCGCGATCGAGCTCACGGGCTCGATCGCCCCTCGGCTCCAGCCGAGGGCTTTGCGCGTCCCGGCGGTCCGAACCCTAGGGTTCGACCGCCACCCTCGATCCTCGTCGGGGATCTCGAATCCCCGTCCCCGAGGTTCGTCGTTTTCCCGGATCGTGCGTTCATGTATGTATCACAATCAATTCACATAAAATCATAGAAGAGAGTATATGATTTTACCTTTTGATTCGTTGTGCGGAGAAACGAAATCAAGATGATGACCTTACGATCTTCCTATGTATTCCTTGCACTAGCTTGAACGTCGGGTGGGCGACGATCCTCCAAGCTTATGGATCCTCTTCTCTCTCTCTCTACTTTCTCTCTCTAGAAGAATTATGATCTTCAAGTTATGATGTGTGTTGTAGAAGAGAAGACCATGTAGTACTTTTATAGGCTACGTAGGGGATCTAAAGGAGGTGGAATATTGGGCTTCCAATATTAATGATTAAATTGAGTCCAAGCCCAAATCTATTAATCTCCCATTAATATTAATTAATTTATTTTCCACTATATAAATTAATTTCACTCCCAATATTAAACCATATTATATCAAATAATATTTCTCCGGTAGTATTATTTATTCCGTGTATTTAAGATTTAAATATCCATGAATAAAATTAATTTATTGCTAATTAATTTATTCATCTCTTTAATCCGAGACTAGTACCATTTAACCTTAATTATTGTGCGGAACGAATCCACTCATGAGGTTTACACAATAATTCCTTATGAACTCATCTCGGGGATGTTATCAACCCTTCCGGGATACACTTTCCCGTCAAGTATTCACGGCATGCCATATATAAAATATAGTGACCCAACTTAACCGGTAATTAACCCAATAATTAAATCGGTTAATTCCTTTGGAAAATCAAAGTCACATATATTAAATATACACACCCGCAATAGTATCGGGGATTAAGAATAAAATACTCTGAGACTTGAATCGATTATCTCAAGGCAATCCTAATCGATAAATCTCAAGCGATCCGCCCAATACACAAAGTGTACAAGTGTGATAAAATAATTAAGACAAATTATTTTCTCTTTCACACAACGACTATACCGATGGATTGGTCCGTGTCCATCTAGGTCGTGAGCAACTGTTTGATTAAATACGAGTAACCGATAGTATGATCTTCTGTGTGGGGCCCGACACACCATACTAACTACAACGTATAGAATCCAGGACTATATTTTGCATATATTTAATTAACAATAATTAAACGCAAACAATTGTTTATTAATTAAATAGATTAAATGCTATGACCGGGAGTTTACCGTTACTTAAATCTAGACATTAAGTACACAACTCCAACAATCTCCCACTTGTACTAAGGTCTAGTCATTTCCTCCAAACTCCCGACTCCCATACTCATCACGTGCTTAGAGCTGTACTTCCAAGAAGTACTGTGTGAATGAGCAATCTAGGTTGCCGCTCTGAAGTTATCTTGGTGACTACTGCGTCGTCTCCCTCGACGATGACTCGTATCAGGTGGTACTTGCTCTATGTGTTAACATCACTTTTGACTTATGACTTCTTCCAGTTTACCGTGCACCGCTATCCAATAGCCTTTGGTAAACTAAGAGTCATATCCAAGCCAAGAGGTTATCCCGGAACCTAACCAAAACTTCCGCTGCCTCTGAGGCTGCTTATTCGGTTACGAGAGAGTCTGAGAAGCGTCCTGCTTATCACTCTTTCATTTCATGGTTCCACCTCTTTCTAAAAGTGAACACATAGCCTGATATCGACTTACACTGGTCCTCCTCTGATTTAAGATCTGAGAATTTGTAATCAAGGAAGATTTCGTCTTGCTTAATAATCCAGTACTTCGCAAGTACTATTACAGCATCCGAAAATCTCTTGTCTAGATTACCTTGATATCCTCCCACTACGAAAACCGCATAGTTGATATCAAGTTCTTGTTTTTACAACATTGCATCGATAAAGATTTCCATACTTGAAGTATAGGAAACTGTTTTGTCCTCATCTATCTCCTTCATGTGTTTGAACACACACCCTCTAGATAGATGTATATTCTGTCTCTGAAAGGCAATAACCTTTCTCAGAAGTATGCATGTTTAAAACAAACCATAATCGTATAAGATATCTAGGAGAAGTACAATGTTCTTATCCTTAGATAGAAAGATCTTAAGAACATGCTCTAACTTCTACTCAATTGCTGGAAATCGATATCCCGGGGTATCAAAATTGCGGAACCGATAACCCCGACCGAAATCCCATCGCCGGAAACACGCGAACCACCGCACGAGCCGAGGCTCGACCCTAGCATCGCCGCGGGATGAACCCGCGGCCGAAAACCCTAGCCGAGCCCCCGCTGGGGCTCGCGATCGTGCGCCGATCGCTGGGGCTGCTCCGGCAGCCCCGGGCTGTGAGTCCGGCGACTCACCGCCACCACCGACAGGAGGGGGGGACCACCAGCCGCGGCGCGAAGCCGCGACGGTCCCCGGCGATCGAGCTAGGGCTCTATCGCCCCAGCCGCGGCGTCCAGCCGCGGCTTTCCTTCGATGCGCGCCGGCGGTCGAAGCCCTAGGGCTCGACCGCCACCCCTCGGCTCCCAGCCGAGGGTCCTTTGAACATTCGCCGGGGATCTCGAATCCCCGTCCCCGAAGTTCATCGTTTTCCCGGATCGTGCGTTCATGTATGTATCACAATCAATTCACATAAAATCATAGAAGGGAGTATATGATTTTACCTTTTAATTCGTTGTGCGGAGAAACGAATTTAAGTTTGATGACCTTACGATCTTCCCACGTATTCCTTGCACTAGCTTGAACGTCGGGTGGGCGACGATCCTCCAAGCTTATGGATCCTCTTCTCTCTCTCTCTACTTTCTCTCTCTAAGAGAATTATGATCTTGTGTTATTATATTGTAGAAAAGAGAAGACCATGTAGTGCTTTTATAGGCTACGTAGGGGATCTAAAGGAGGTGGAATATTGGGCTTCCAATATTAATGATTAAATTGAGCCCAAGCCCAAATCTATTAATCTCCCATTAATATTAATTAATTTATTTTCCACTATATAAATTAATTGCACTCCCAATATTAAACCATATTATATCAATTAATATTTCTCCGGTAGTATTATTTATTCCGTGTATTTAAGATTTAAATATCCATGAATAAAATTAATTTATTGCTAATTAATTTATTCATCTCTTTAATCCGAGACTAGTACCATTTAACCTTAATTATTGTGCGGAACGAATCCACTCATGAGGTTTACACAATAATTCCTTATGAACTCATCTCGGGGATATTATCAACCCTTCCGGGATACACTTTCCCGTCAAGTATTCACGGCATGCCATATATAAAATATATTGACCCAACTTAACCGGTAATTAACCCAATAATTAAATCGGTTAAGTCCTTTGGAAAATCAAAGTCACATATATTAAATATACACACCCGCAATAGTATCGGGGATTAAGAATAAAATACTCTGAGACTTGAATCGATTATCTCAAGGCAATCCTAATCGATAAATCTCAAGCGATCCGCCCAATACACCAAGTGTACAAGTGTGATAAAATAATTAAGACAAATTATTTTCTCTCTCACACAACGACTATACCGATGGATTGGTCCGTGTCCATCTAGGTCGTGAGCAACCGTTCGATTAAATATGAGTAACCGATAGTATGATCTTCTGTGTGACGTCGCACACCATACTAACTACAACGTATAGAATCCAGGACTATATTTTGCATATATTTAATTATCAATAATTAAACGCAAACAATTGTTTATTAATTTAATAGATTAAATGCTATGACCGGGAGTTTACCGTTACTTAAATCTAGACATTAAGTACACAACTCCAACATCAATCTTATATCTCGATTCATTTAGACAACCATTATCTTATGTCTGACAACATTTTCTACATTGTTGCCAATGACGAAATTTGTCATCTACATAAAATCTCCGAGAAACACCACCTTGTTTCTATTACATCTCCAATACACCTTTCGTCTATGCCTTTTGATGAATCCATCAAATGGACTATCCCATCAATTCGCAAGTTCCACGATTTATAGCTTTGTTTCAATCCATAATGGATTTACTAAGCTTGTACTCTAAATGATCTTGCCTCTTAACAATAATCCTTATTGTTTTCTAAGCAGGCACATTTAGATCTAGTACTGCCTTTGTGCAGAGCTAGGGGTCGATTTCATCTTTACTAGATCCAGAGTTCAAAACTCTTCTAGTCTTATGAATATCTGCGGTTGTCTTAACAACCTCCCACTGCAATGGCGTCCCGGTGTATAACAGTAATAACAGTAGGTGCAGTGTGTGGTGTACTTCTACTCGGTTTGGCTGGTTCCTAGTCTTTGTCCATTTTCTCATTCCAAGGTACTGCGTCAGTTCGGGCTTTGTGGTTCTTCTTATAGTATTTCTCTAAGAACCGGGCGTTACACGTCCTTCTGGTTCATAGTACTATAGAACATACAATACTTTGTTCATCTAGGATACCCTACAACCATATTGAATATGCCGTTGTCTCCAGGAATATCCATAGAACATAGGTAGTTCCGAACAACTTGTTCTTTCACTATTAGAATTCTATTTCTTACTGACTCACCATCTCTACACGTAAGTGTATGGTGTAGTCATTTGAGACTTAATCTCAATCTTTGATTATGCTATGTGTTATGTGGTAGCCTCCGCGATTTTAGTCGCAGGCTTCCAATGGATATACTTAGAAGGTTCCCCATAATTTCTTTGTGACTTAAAACACTTTGCTTTTATGGCACATCAAGTATTCTAATCCATGTTTCGAGTATTCTCAAAAGAACTACTCACATCTTACACATATGTCTGCATATATCATTGACCATTCTCAATACTTGTCCGAATTATATCTTTTACCAAAAAGTATGCTTAGTTGTATTATCTTCCAAACTTGATTCTTAGGTCGGAAGGTCCATTCCTTCAACTATAATTGATCAAATCAATTTCAACCTTTTGAATCTTATTTGAATAAATACTACTAAGTATAAGAATTCACAAGTATAATGATTTTAACAAGAAATATATCTTAATAGTAAAACAAGTTATAGAACGGTTTGTTGCATCGTGGTAGACTAAGGATTCATCATTCACATATTGCTATCTAATGTACCAGAATAGATAATACCTATTATTTCTTATCAAAATCATCACCATGATTAAAGAAATAAAATATCCATTCATAAATAATAGAAATCCAGAACAAAAGTTCTTTCTAAAATAAAGGGTACATAATGCAATAAACTTGAAATGAAATCCTATTTAACTACTAAAGCAGATAAATGTCTTCCACTGCAACAGCTGCCTCCTCTACAGCTTTCGCTCGTGTAGACTCGAACTCTTCTTCTCTAAGTCGCCGAGTTTTCTGGAACCCCTGCATTTAAAATGCACATACCGTCAGTGGTTCCATATCTACACACCAGATTTCTGGTAGATAATACCGCTGACTATGTTTTTACGACTAAAGAAAAATTCGTACCCTTGAGAGGACATTCAGACTTCCAGTGTCCAGTCTTATTGCATCGGAAGCACTTGCCTCTTGGCTTTGCAGCCCCCACTCGTGGTCCACTCCTCTTGGCACCACTGGGTTTCCAGGCTTGCTTCCTTTTCTTGCCCCTACCTCCAACAGGCTTCGAGCCCTTGGACTTGGTAGCTACAAGCGCTTGAGACTTGCCCTTCTTGTAGATCCCCTCTGCCGCCTTTAGTTCAGTCAGGAGTTGCGCAAGAGTATAAGATAGTTTACCCATATTATAGCTCATACGAAACTGCTCAAAACTAGGGGTCAGAGACTGGAGTATGATGTCGACTTGCGTCTCAGCATCAATAGAAGCTCCTAGGACCTCAAGTTCATTCAACAAACTCATCATCTTAAGAACGTGCTCCCCAACGGGCGTTCCTTCAGACTAAGTAGTCGACATGAGGACTCTCATGGCTTCTTGCCTAGCCGCACGATCTTGCTCCCCAAACATCTCCTTGAGGTTAAACATCATATCATAGGCAGTGTCCATCGGCTCATGTTGGGTTTGGAGTACATTTGACATGGAAGCCAAAATATAACACCTAGCCATTTCATCAGCCTTTTTCCACTTCCGATATGTCAGTTTTTCCTCATCAGTTGAGGCAGCCGTGGGCTCGGCAGGGCACACTTCATGGAGTACAAACTTGTACTCCTCAGAAGTCAGGACAATGTCTAAATTTCTCTTCCAATCAATGTAATTTGGACCAGTGAGCTTATGCTCCTTGAGTATCACAGAAAGTAGGTTCATAGCTATTCTCTAAACCTATAAGCACATTTAAATAAACAATCAATTTAATATCCGATATTATCTCCCTCAAATAATATCATTAAATTACTAATCACATCTAAAATCCCATCAGATATGGCAAGCCACGATAGTGTGGACGTTTACCTATCCAAATGATTTTGTAATTAGATTTGCTTCGGTCGTACATCACTATAGCGTTACTTCGATGGGAAGAATACTATAGAGCGTACCTAAGTGTAAACCATTACTCAGTACTAAGAAGTTTGTTTAAGATTCGCATGTTACCGCAAGCCACGATAGTGTGGACGTTTACGTTAACCTACGTTTCCTTCACTCCCTTCTATAACTGTCTACATCAATCGTTCCAAAATCCCATTCAATGCAGCAAGCCACGATAGTGTGGACGTTTACTACACCAAAAGACTTTTACAATTGACATCCAATTACTTGAAGCATTCGATTTTGTAAATCAAGACGCGGAGAACCATAAGTGAAACTCGAAGTTTCTAACCAGTGATTCACCATGCGAACAACCCTATCTCTCATTAGATGAGGGAGCCGAGCAGACAAACGATCCATCTTCAAAAGAATGGTACGAATGTCTCTAATTTGTGTCATCCACATGACCAAGTGGCTTTGGCTCGATTCCACTCCCCGGGGTGAGAATGAGTCGACTTGAAGTCAGTTTCAGAAAGACAAATTAGGCATTGTTTGATAAACATAATCGATGTTTCTTGTAAAAGGAATTACAAGAATTCTCCTCCAATGACATATCTATATGAACTTCGAAAGCTCATAAATGTCACCAAGAGAACAGTAATGGAGACCATGGGAATGTTTCCATCCCCGCTCCCACTTAGCTTTTTATAACAAAGGGATACGCTATCTAATGCATAATTAAACACATAAGCATGCATACAAGTAATAAAGCACATATCACATAGTCAAAATAATGCTAGAAAATTATTTTCCGACTATCATGGCTTTATTCCATCTCCGTATGCGTCTTCTAGTCTTCAGTCTTCGTTCTTGAATGCTCCATGTGACGAGAATATTAATCCCAATATTTAAATCTATTTATTTTTAATAAATCCAAAAGATACTTAATTCGAAAATTAAGTCAATCGAATAAATCAAAAATAAAATTAAATATTATTAATATTTTTATTTATTTATTTTCCCATCTAATTCTATTAAATCTCTAGAATAATCTATCCAAGTGAAACTTGGAATATTCTAGAAGACTTCTATAATAGAATAAGGAAATAAAATAAATTAGGACTCTTCTACATTCCAAAATTAATTAATT
Organism: Euphrasia confusa; assembly: GCA_954870475.1. Taxonomy (NCBI): domain Eukaryota; kingdom Viridiplantae; phylum Streptophyta; class Magnoliopsida; order Lamiales; family Orobanchaceae; genus Euphrasia; species Euphrasia confusa. Next base: position 22,596,079 of record OX940966.1, read on the forward strand.
TCCATGTCCATGAAAATTCTCATAAAATAGGAATAATCAAATAGGAAATAAATCAATTCATTAATTAATTATTTTCCTATCTAATTCTATTAAATCTCTAGATTCCTATTCCAAGTAGAACTTGGAATATTCTAGAAGACTTCCATAATAGAATAAGGAAATAAATAATATTAATTAATTCTTTTCCTATCTCCATGAGAGTTCCCAAACTTAGGAATACTCAAAATAGGAAAACTTGAATCACTTAGGAAAGTGAATCTAGGTAGGAGTAGTACGGGTTGGGGATCCCCGCACCACCACCACCATCGTCGACCGTCGCCACCACCGGAAGAGGGCATCGCCGCCGCCTCCTCAGCCGACCGGCCACCACCATACCGGCGGCAGCCCCAGCCGAGGGGCGATCGACCCCTCCCCATGGCTTCGGTCATGGGGTCGATCATGGGGTTGATCGACCCCCCCGGTTCTTCGGCCTCTTCGTCTTCTTCGTCACACGAGTTCTCCGGCGGTCGTTTCGGCATCGATCCAACGTAAATAAATTACAAGAAATAAATTTACAATTCCGGTATCGATTCTATACATGAAATCGACCCTATACACTTTCCGGAAAAACATAGAACAATAATAATAAATCTAAATTCGGTCAACCCCCGAATTTTTACTATTACAAGCATACATCCACACAAAACGAATCTCGACATGTCCGAGAGTTTAAAAATCATGGTAAAATTAAATAACAATTAATTAAACAATTAATCAATTAATTAACCATGATAGCCGGAATCCCTGCAAGGTAGAACGATAATTGAACACATACATGAACACGAAACCAAACGCTCTGATACCAATTGCTGGAAATCGATATCCCGGGCCATAAAAAATTGCGGAAAATAATAACCCGACCGAAATCCTCGATCACCGGAGAACCAACCGCGAACCACCGCACGACCCGAGGCTCGACCGAGCACCGCACGGGCGAACCCGCGCGCCCAGCCGAGCCCCCGCACGGGGCTCGCGATCGCTCTCGTAGCGATCGCTGGGATCGCTCGTAGCGATCCCTGGGCTGCTGCGAGCAGCCCCGCAGCGAGCTCACGGGCTCGCTGCTCGCGGGGCGTCCAGCCCTGCACGCCCGCTACGGGCGAACCCGTAGCACGTACGAGGCAGCTACGGGAGACCCCGTAGCACACCCGCGATCGAGCTCACGGGCTCGATCGCCCCTCGGCTCCAGCCGAGGGCTTTGCGCGTCCCGGCGGTCCGAACCCTAGGGTTCGACCGCCACCCTCGATCCTCGCCGGGGATCTCGAATCCCCGTCCCCGAGGTTCGTCGTTTTCCCGGATCGTGCGTTCATGTATGTATCACAATCAATTCACATAAAATCATACAAGAGAGTATATGATTTTACCGTTTGAATCGTTGTGCGGAGAAACGAAATCAAGATGATGACCTTACGATCTTCATACGTATTCCTTGCACTAGCTTGAACGTCGGGTGAGCGACGATCCTCAAGCTTATGGATCCTCTTCTCTCTCTCTCTAGAAGAATTATGATCATCAAGTTATGATGTGTGTTGTAGAAGAGAAGACCATGTAGTGCTTTTATAGGCTACGTAGGGGATCTAAAGGAGGTGGAATATTGGGCTTCCAATATTAATGATTAAATTGAGCCCAAGCCCAAATCTATTAATCTCCCATTAATATTAATTAATTTATTTTCCACTATATAAATTAATTTCACTCCCAATATTAAACCATATTATATCAAATAATATTTCTCCAGTAGTATTATTTATTCCGTGTATTTAAGATTTAAATATCCATGAATAAAATTAATTTATTGCTAATTAATTTATTCATCTCTTGAATCCGAGACTAGTACCATTCATCCTTAATTATTGTGCGGAACGAATCCACTCATGAGGTTTACACAATAATTCCTTATGAACTCATCTCGGGGATATTATCAACCCTTCCGGGATACACTTTCCCGTCAAGTATTCACGGCATGCCATATATAAAATATAGTGACCCAACTTAACCGGTAATTAACCCAATAATTAAATCGGTTAATTCCTTTGGAAAATCAAAGTCACATATATTAAATATACACACCCGCAATAGTATCGGGGATTAAGAATAAAATACTCTGAGACTTGAATCGATTATCTCAAGGCAATCCTAATCGATAAATCTCAAGCGATCCGCCCAATACACCAAGTGTACAAGTGTGATAAAATAATTAAGACAAATTATTTTCTCTTTCACACAACGACTATACCGATGGATTGGTCCGTGTCCATCTAGGTCGTGAGCAACTGTTTGATTAAATACGAGTAACCGATAGTATGATCTTCTGTGTGGGGCCCGACACACCATACTAACTACAACGTATAGAATCCAGGACTATATTTTGCATATATTTAATTAACAATAATTAAACGAAAACAATTGTTTATTAATTAAATAGATTAAATGCTATGACCGGGAGTTTACCGTTACTTAAATCTAGACATTAAGTACACAACTCCAACAGTTCATCCCGCGGCGATGCTCTTGTCGAGCCCGGTTCTTCGTGGCGTTCGTGATCGGTTTCCGGCGATGGGATTTCGGTCGGGGTTATCGGTTCTGCAATTTTTGATACCCCGGGATATCGATTTCCAACAATTGGTATCAGAGCGTTTGGTTTCGTGTTCATGTATGTGTTCAATTATCGTTCTACCTTGCAGGGATTTCGACTATCATGGTTAATTAATTGATTAATTGTTTAATTAATTGTTAATTTAATTTTACCATGATTATTAAACTCTCGGACATGTCGAGATTCGTTTTGTGTGGATGAATGCTTGTAATAGTAAAAATTCGGGGGTTGACCGAATTTAGATTTATTATTATTGTTCTATGTTTTCCGGAAAGTGTATAGGGTCGATTTCATGTATAGAATCGATACCGGAATTGTAAATTTATTTCTTGTAATTTATTTACGTTGGATCGATGCCGAGACGACCGCCGGAGAACGCGTGTGACGGAGAAGACGAAGAGGACGAAAAACCGGGAGGTCGATCAACCCCATGATCGACCCCATGACCGAAGCCATGGGGAGGGGTCGATCGCCCCTCGGCTGGGGCTGCCGCCGGCATGGTGGTGACCGGCCGGCTGGGGTAGCGGCGGCGGTGCCCTCTCCGGTGATAGTGGTCGGCAGTGGGGGTGGTGTGGGGATCCCCAACCCATACTACTCCTACCAAGATTCACTTTCCTAATTGATTCATGTTTTCCTATTTTGAGTATTCGTAAGTTTGGGAACTCTCATGGAGATAGGAAAAGAATTAATTGGAATTAATTTATTTCCTTATTCTATTATGGAAGTCTTCTAGAATATTCCAAGTCCTACTTGGAATAGGAATCTAGAGATTTAATAGAATTAGATGGGAAAATAATTAATTAATAAATTGATTTATTTCCTATTTGATTATTCCTATTTTATGGGAATTTTCATGGACATGGAAATTAATTAATTTAGGAAAGTAGAAGAGTCCTAATTTATTTTATTTCCTTATTCTATTATAGAAGTCTTCTAGAATATTCCAAGTTTTACTTGGATAGATTATTCTAGAGATTTAATAGAATTAGATAGGAAAATAAATAAATAAAAATATTAATAATATTTAATTTTATTTTTGATTTATTCGATTGACTTAATTTTCTAATTGAGTATCTTTTGGATTTATTGAAAATAAATAGATTTAAATATTGGGATTAATATTCTCGTCACATGGAGCATTCAAGAACGAAGACTGAAGACTAGAAGACGCATACGGAGATGGAATGAAGCCATGATAGTCGGAAAATAATTTTCTAGCATTATTTTGACTATGTGATATGTGCTTTATTACTTGTATGCATGCTTATGTGTTTAATTATGCATTAGATAGCGTATCCCTTTGTTATAAAAAGCTAAGTGGGAGAGGGGATGGAAACATTCCCATGGTCTCCATTACTGCTCTCTTGGTGACATTTATGAGCTTTCGAAGTTCATATAGACATGTCATTGGAGGAGAATTCTTGTAATTCCTTTTACGAGAAACATTGATTAAGTCTATCAAACAATACCTAATTTGTCTTTCTGAAACTGACTTCAAGTCGACTCATTCTCACCCCGGGGAGTGGAATGGAGCCAAAGCCACTTGGTCATGTGGATGACACAAATTAGAGACATTCGTACCATTCTTTTAAGATGGATCGATTGTCTGCTCGGCTCCCTCATCTAATGAGAGATAGGGTTGTTCGCATGGTGAATCACTGGTTAGAAACTTCGAGTTTCACTTATGATTCTCCGCGTCTTGATTTATGAAAATCGAATGGATCAAGTAATTGGGAGTCAACTATAAAAAACTTTTGGTGTAGTAAACGTCCACACGAACGTGGCTTGCTATACTGAATGGGATTTTGGAAATAGTTGATGTAGACAGTTATAGGGAATTGTGAAGGATTGTGAGTTATCGTAAACGTCCACACTAACGTGGCTTGCGGTGACGTAGCAATTCCAAATGATTCACCTTAGTACTGAGTAATGGTTTACACTTAGGTACGCTTTATAGTATTCTTCCCAACGAAGTAACGCTATAATGATGTACGACCGAAGCAAATCTAATTACTAAATCATTTGGGTGGGTAAACGTCCACACGAACGTGGCTTGCCTTACCTGATGGGATTTTAGATGTAATTAGTAATTTAATGATATTATTTGAGGGAGATAATATCGGATATTAAATTGATTGTTTGTTTAAATGTGCTTATAGGTTTAGAGAATAGCTATGAATCCACTTTCTGTGATACTCAAGAAATTCAACGCACTGGTTCCATACTGTGTTGGATGGAATAAAGAATTAGACATTACCCAGACTGTTGCTGAGTACAAGTTAGTACTCAGTGAACTTTGTCCTCCTGAACCTACACGTGTCTCAACTGTTGAGGAAAAAGCTGATTTTGAGAAGTGGAACAGTGCGTTTGCATTAACCACTAATCATGATATCATGCTGAAACTCAATCTAATGTTTAGAGACAATGAGAAGGTTAGAAAAGAGGCGATGAGGATACTCATAAAGGTCAGTCGCTTCGAGGAAACGCTTGAACACGTTTTCGAGATGTTGGACCTTTTGGATGAGTTGAGACAATCGCAAGCTCTTATGGCCAAAGCCAAAGGTTTTGAACCTAAGGGCATAGACCAAGGGATGGAGAAGCAGACAAAGGAACCCTATAGTCCTAAATCACTTGGACCACGCAATAGGGTGAGAAAGCCTTTGGGCAGTCATTCTCAAATAAAACATTCTGGGGACTGGAAGTCTGTATTTTCTCCTCAAGAAGGTATAAGATTCTCTCCTTAGTCTTTGAATACATAGTCAGCAGTGTTATCTACCAGAAGCCTGGTTGGTAGATATGGATCCACTGACGGTATGTATGCATTTAAAAATGCAGGGGTACCAGGAAACCCAAAGACTTGGAAATGGAGGAATGGTCAAGGGAAGTGCTGCGGAGAAGGCAGCTGTTGCAATAGAGGCTTCATCTACGAGTAGTTAAATAGGATTTCATTTCAAGTTTATTGCTTTATGTACCCTTTAAATTTAGAAAGAACTTTAGTTCTGGATTTCTATCTTTTATGAATGGATATTTTATTTCTTTAATCATGTTGATGATTTTGATAAGAAATAATGGTATTATCTATTCTGGTACATTAGATACCAATATATGAATGATAGATCCTTAGTCTACCACAATGCAAAAAACCGTTCTATAACTTGTTTTACTTATTAGATATATTTCTTGTTATATCATTATACTTGTGAATTCTTATACTTAGTAGTATTTATTCAAATGAGATTCAAAAGGTCGAAATTGATTTGATCAATTATAGTTGAAGAATTGGACCTTCCGACCTAAGAATCGAATTTGGAAGATAATACAACTAAGCATACCTTTCGGTAAAAGATAAAATTCGGACAAGTATTGAGAATGATCAATGGTATATGCAGACATATGTGAAATTAGAAAGGTGCGAGTAGTTGAATACTCGAAAAATGGATTAGGATGCTAGATGTGCCATAAAAGCAAAGTGTTTTAGTCACAAAGCAATTATGGGGAACCTTCTAAGTATATCCATTGGAAGCCTGCGACTAAAATCGCGGAGGCTATCACCTATCTAAATAACACATAGCATAATCAAAGATTGAGATTAAGTATCAAATGACTACACCATACACTTACGTGTAGAGATGGTGAGTCAGTAATAAGAAATAGAATTCTAATAGTAAAAGAACGAGTAATTCAGAACTACCAATGTTCTATGGATATTCCTGGAGACAACGGCATATGGTTGTAGGATATCCTAGATGAACAAGATATTGTATGTTCTATAGTACTATGAACCAGAAGGACGTATATCGCCCGGTTCTTAGAGGAAGACTATTAGATGAACTACAAAGCCCTAACTGACGTAATACCTTGGGATGAGAAAAAGGACAAAGACTAGGAACCAGCCAAACCGAGTAGAAATACACAACACACTGCACCTACTGTTATTACTGTTATACACAAGGACGCCATTGCAGTGGGAGGTTGTTAAACAACCGGAGATGTTCATAAGACTAGAAGAGTTTTGAACTCTGGATCTGGTAAAGATGAAATCGATCACTAGCTCTGCATAAGGGCAGTAGTAGATCTAAATGTGCCTGCTTGGAGAACAATAAGGTTTATTGTTAAGAGGCTAGATCATTTAGAGTACAAGCTTAGTAAATCCATTTATGGATTGTAACAAAGCTATAAATCGTGGAACTTGCGAATTGATGGGATAGTCCATTTGATGGATTCATCAAAAAGGCATAGACAAAAGGTGTATTGGAGACGTAATGGAAACAAGGTGGTGTTTCTCGAAGATTTTATGTAGATAACATTTTATCATTGGCAACAATGTAAAGATGTTGTCAGACATAAGATGATGGTTGTCTAAATGAATCGAGATATAAGATTGAGTAGAAGTTAGAACATGTTCTTCAGATCTTTTGATCTAAGGATAAGAACATTGTACTTCTCCTAGATATCTTATACGATCATGGTTTGTTTTAAACATGCATAATTCTGAGAAAGGTCATTGTCTTTCAGAGACAGGATATACATCTATCTAAAGGGTATGTGTTTCGAACACATGAAGGAGATAGATGAGGACAAAGCAGTTTCCTATACTTCAAGTGTGGAAAGCTTTATAGATGCAATGTTGTAAAACGAGAACCTGATATCAACTATGCGGTTTGCGTAGTGGGAGGATGTCAAAGTAATCTAGACAAGAGATATTCGAATGCTCTAAAAGTACTTGAATGTACTAGATTAAGCAAGACGAAATCTTCTTTGATTACAAATTCTCAGATCTTAAATCAGAGAAGGACCAGTGTAAGTCGATATCAGGCTATGTGTTCACTTTTAGAAAGAGGTGGAACCATGAAATGAAAGAGTGATAAGCAGGACGCTTCTCAGACTCTCTCATAACCGAATAAGCAGCCTCAGAGGCAACTGAAGTTTGGGTTAGGTTCCGGGATGAACCTCTTGACTTGGATATGACTCTTAGTTTACCAAAGGCTATTGGATAGCGGTGCATGGTAAACTGGAAGAAGTCATAAGTCAAAAGTGATGTTAACACATAGAGCAAGTACCACCTGATACGAGTCATCGTTGAGGGAGACGACGCAGTAGTCACCAAGATAACTTCAGAGCGGCAACCTAGAGTGCTCATTCACATAGTACTTCTTGGAAGTGCAACTTAAGCACGTGATGAGTATGGGAGTCGGGAGTTTGGAGGAAATGACTAGACCTTAGTACAAGTGGGAGATTGTTGGAGTTGTGTAATTAATGTCTAGATTTAAGTAACGGTAATCTCCCGGTCATAGCATTTAATCTATTTAATTAATAAATAATTGTTTGCATTTAATTAAATTTATGCAAAATATAGTCCTGGATTCTATACGTTGTAGTTAGTATGGTGTGCGGGCCCACACACAGAAAATCATACTATCGGTTACTCGTATTTAATCAAACAGTTGCTCACGACCTAGATGGACAGGGACCAATCCATCGGTATAGTCGTTGTGTGAGAGAGAAAATAATTTGACTTAATTATTTTATCACACTTGTACACTTGGTGTATTGGGCGGATCGCTTGAGATTTATCGATTAGGATTGCCTTAGATAATCGATTCAAGTCTCAGAATATTTTATTCTTAATCCCCGATACTATTGCGGGTGTATATATTTAATATATGTGACTTTGATTTTCCAAAGGAATTAACCGATTTAATTATTGGGTTAATTACCGGTTAAGTTGGGTCACTATATTTTATATATGACATGCCGTGAATACTTGACGGGAAAGTTTATCCCGTAAGGGTTGATAATATCCCCGAGATGAGTTCATAAGGAATTATTGTGTAAACCTCATGAGTGGATTCGTTCCGCACAATAATTAATATTGTGGGTGTATATATTTAATATATGTGACTTTGATTTTCCAAAGGAATTAACCGATTTAATTATTGGGTTAATTACCGGTTAAGTTGGGTCACTATATTTTATATATGACATGCCGTGAATACTTGACGGGAAAGTTTATCCCGTAAGGGTTGATAATATCCCCGAGATGAGTTCATAAGGAATTATTGTGTAAACCTCATGAGTGGATTCGTTCCGCACAATAATTAAGGTTGAATGGTACTAGTCTCGGATTCAAGAGATGAATAAATTAATTTTATTCATGGATATTTAAATCTTAAATACACGGAATAAATAATACTACCGGAGAAATATTATTTGATATAATATGGTTTAATATTGGGAGTGCAATTAATTTATATAGTGGAAAATAAATTAATTAATATTAATGGGAGATTAATAGATTTGGGTTTGGGCTCAATTTAATCATTAATATTGGAAGCCCAATATTCCACCTCCTTTAGATCCCCTACGTAGCCTATAAAAGCACTACATGGTCTTCACTTTTTCAATAAGACAAGATTATCATACTTGATATTCTAGAGAGTTGAAGAGGATCCATAAGCTTGGAAGATCGTCGCTCACCCGACGTTCAAGCTAGTGCAAGGAATACGTGGGAAGATCGTAAGGTCATCAATTGAATTCGTTTCTCCGCACAACGAATCAAAAGGTAAAATCATATACTCTCTTCTATGATTTTATGTGAATATGATTGTGATACATACATGAACGCACGATCCGGGAAAACGACGAACTTCGGGGACGGGGATTCGAGATCCCCGGCGAAGGTCGAAGGAGCCCTCGGCTGGGAGCCGAGGGGGTGCGGTCGAGCCCTAGGGCTTCGACCGCGATGGCACGCGGAGGAAACCCTGGCTGGGAGTCGTGGTGGGCGATCGACCGTGTGGTCGATCGCCGGGCAGCCGCGGCTGGAGCCGCGGCGGGTTCGCCGCTGGGCGAACCGCCCTCCTCGGGCGGTGGCGGTGAGTCGCCGGACTCACCGCCCGGGGCTGCCGGAGCAGCCCCAGCGATCGCATCCGTGCGATCGCGAACCCCACGGAGGGGTTCGGCTAGGGTTTAGCCGCGGGTTCATCCCGCGGCGATGCTCTTGTCGAGCCCGGTTCTTCGTGGCGTTCGTGATCGGTTTCCGGCGATGGGATTTCGGTCGGGGTTATCGGTTCCGCAATTTTTGATACCCCGGGATATCGATTTCCAACATGATGTAGACAGTTATAGGGAGTTGTGAAGGATTGTGAGTTATCCTAAACGTCCACACAACGTGGCTTGCGGTGATGTTGCGGTTCCAAATGACTCACCTTAGTACTGAGTAATGGTTTACACTTAGGTACGCTTTATAGTATCCTTCCCAACGAAGTTACGCTATAATTGATGTACGACCGAAGAAAATCTAATTGCTAAATCATTTGGATAGGTAAACGTCCACACAACGTGGCTTTCCATATCTGATGGGATTTTAGATGTGATTAGTGGTTTAATGATATTATTTGAGGGAGATAATATCGGAGATTAAATCGATTGTTTGTTGTTATATGTGCTCATAGATTAGGAAATGGCTTTGAACCCACTTTTTGTGATACGTAAGGATTTTAAACTCACTGGTCCCTGAATGTAATGATTGGAATAGAAATCTGGACATTACCCAAACTGTTAAAGAGTACAAGTTTGTACTCAGTGAGCTTTGTCCTCCCGATCCTACAAATGTCTTAACTGATGAGGAAAGGACTGATTTTGATATCATGTTCAAACTCAAGATGGTGTTTAGACATGACATGGGCGGCTAGACAAGAGGCGATGAGGATACTCATATTGGCCATTCGATTCAAGGAAACGCTTAAACACGTTTTTGAAATGATGAACCTTTTAGACGAGTTGAGACGGAAATCGCAAGCTCTTGTAGCCAATGCCATAGGTTTCGAACCTAAGGGTAAAATCGGGGGAAGGAAAAGCAAGCAAAGAAACCCAGTGGTCCTAAGTTTCTTGAACCACGAGATGGGACGAGAAAGCCAAGAGGCAAGTGTTCTCGATGCAAACAGTCTGGTTATTGGAAGTCTGATTATCCTCTCAAAGAAAGTACAAAATTTTCTTTAGTCGTAAAACATAGTCAGTGGTATTATCTACCGGAACCTGGTGTGTAGATATGGAACCACTGACGGTATGTGCATTTTAAATGCAAGGGTTCCAGGAAACCCGACGACTTGGAAAAGAAGAAATCATAGTCTACATGGGCAATGCTGTAGAGGAGGCAGCTGTTGCAATGGAGGACATTTTAAAGGATTTCATTTTGAGTTATTGCTTTTATGTACCTTTCATTTTAGAAAGAACTTTGTTCTGGATTTCTAATGAATGGATATTTTATTTCTTTTAATCATTTGATGGTTATAAGAAGAAATAATGATATTATCTATTCTGGTACATTAGCTAGCAATATAAAAATGATGAATCCTGAGTCCACCACGATGCAACGAACCGTAGTACATAACTCGATTTACTAATAAGAGATTTCTTTATTAAATCGATTATACTTGTGGATTCTTATGCTAAGTCATATACAAATAAGAAGTTCAAAGGTCGAAAATTGATAGTTTGATAAATTAAGTTGAAGGAATGGACCTTCCGACCTATGAATCTAATTTGGAGGATAACATGACTAAGCAATCCTTTATGGATATAAGATATAAGATCCGGACAAGTATAAGAATTGATTGACTCTGGTGTATGCAGACCTGTGTCTACTCAGACAATAAGGTACGAGTACTTCATTTGATGATTACTCGAGAAATGGATTAGAATACCTGATGTGCCACAAAAGCAAGTGTTTTTACAAGTCAATGGACACTAAGCAATTGTGGAGAACCATCAAGGTATATCCATTTGTAGCCTGCGATTTGATCGCGGAGGCAAGTACCTGTCTGAGGAATGCATGGCATACTGATCAGAGATTGGGATTTGATCCCAAATGACTACACCATACACTGTTGTGTAGAAATGGTGTATCGTAAACAAGAAATGGAACTCTTATAGAAATAGTAAAAGCATGAGTTATACGGAACTACCTGTGTTCTATGGATATGTCTGGAAACAATGGCGCATTCAAATGCGGTTGTAGAATATCCTGGAAGAACAAAAGATGTGTGTTCAATAGTACTATGAACCAGAAGGACGTTATAATTTCTAACGCCCGGTTCTTAGAGAAAGACTATATGATGAACCACAAGCCCAAAGTGACGTGATACTTTGAAATGAGAGAGAACGATAAGGACTGAGAACCAGCTGAACCGAGTAGCGGTACACCACTAACTGCACCTACTGTTATTACTGTTTATACACCGAAATGCTGTTGTAGTGGGAGGTTGTGTGATAACCAGAGATATTCATAAGACTAGGAGAGTCTTCGGACTCTGGACCTAGTATACATGAAATCGATCCCTAGATCTACATGAAGGCAGTACTAGATCTAAATGTGCCTTCTTGGAGAGCAATAAGGATTATTGCTAAGAGGCGAGATCATTTAGAGTACAAGCTTAGTTGATCCATTTATGGATTGAAACAAAGCATTGAGTTCGTGGTACTTGCAAATTGATGAGATAGTCCATTTTATGGATTCATCAAAGCATAGACGAATCGTGATGGAACAAGGTGGTGTTTCTCGGGTTTTATGTAGAGAACATTTGATGGAATTCCATATCCCGGGTTATTCGAAATTGCGGAAACAATAACCCGATCAAAAACCTTCGCCGGAGATAACACGAACGCCGCGTACGAGCCGGAGCACGAGTCGAACGCACGACACGGCCGAAGCCGCGCGCACGCCCAGCCCGAGCCCCCGCACGCGGGGTTCATGCGATCGAGGATCGCGTGCGATCATCATGATCGATGGGGCTGCCCAGCAGCCCCCGCGGCGAGTCCGGCGACTCGCCGCCGCATGGGAGGTCGGCCCGCCTCCAGCTGGGCCGTCGCGGGGCCCAGTCCGCTGCCGGCGATCGATCCTTGGATCGATCGCACCCCCGGCGTCCAGCCGGGGTTCGCTCCATGCTCGCACGCCGAAACCCTAGCCGGGTCGATCCCACGCGGTCCGGTGGTTTCACCACCACCGCGTGATCATCCGTCTACTCCGGGGTTCGATCCTTGGATCTTGTTTTTCGATAATTGATTTCAATAATACAAGAATTAAATAGCGGAATTATTTAATTCACCTTTCGATTCGTTGTGCGGAGAAACGAGATCTTATGATGACCTTGAGATCTTCCCACGTATTCCTTGCACTAGCCCGGACGTCGTGTGGGCGACGAACTACCGAACTCCATGGATCCTCCTCTCTACTTTCTCTCTCTAGAATTGTGATCTTCAAGTTATGAGAATAGAGAAGACCATGTAGTGCTTTTATAGGTTACGTAGGGGATCTTAAGGAGGTGGAATATTGGGCTTCCAATAATAGTGATTAAATTGAGCCCAAGCCCAAATCTATTAATCCTTACTATTATTAATTAATTTATTTTCCACTATATAAATTAATTGCACTCCCAATATTAAACCATAATATATCAAATAATATTTCTCCGGTAGTATTTATTTATTCCGTGTATTTAAGATATAAATATCCATGAATAAAATTAATTTATTGCTAATTAATTTATTCATCTCTTATATCCGAGACTAGTACCATTCAACCTTAATTATTATGCAGAACAAATCCACCTGCAGGGTTTACATAATAATTCCTTATGAACTCATCTCGGGGATATTATCAACCCTTACGGGATACACTTTCCCGTCAAGTATTCACGGCATGTCATATATAAAATATAGCGACCCAACTTAACCGGTAATTAACCCAATAATTAAATCGGTTAATTCCTTTGGAAAATCAAAGTCACTTATATTAAATATACACACCCGCAATAGTATCGGGGATTAAGAATAAAATACACTGAGACTTAAATCGATTATCGCCGGCAATCCTAATCGATAAATCTCAAACGATCCGCTCAATACACCAAGTGTACAAGTGTGATAAAATAATCAAGATAGATTATTTTCTCTCTCACACAACGACTATACCGATGGATTGGTCCGTGTCCATCTAGGTCGTGAGAAACTGTTCGATTAAATACGAGTAACCGATAGTATGATCTTCTGTGTGTCCATACAACATCATACTAACTACAACGTATAAAATCCAGGACTATAATTTGCATATATTTAATTATAAATAATTAAATGCAAATAATTGTTTATTTAATTAAATAGATTAATGGCAATGGATCGTGAGTTTCCGTTACTTAAATCTAGACATTAAGTACACAACTCCAACAATCTCCCACTTGTACTAAGGTCTAGTCATTTCCTCCAAACTCCCGACTCCCATACTCATCACGTGCTTAAGTTGTACTTCCAAGAAGTACTATGTGAATGAGCACTCTAGGTTGCCGCTCTGAAGTTATCTTGGTGACTACAGCGTCGTCTCCCTCCACGATGACTCGTATCAGGTGGTACTTGTTGGAGTTGTGTACTTAATGTCTAGATTTAAGTAACGGTAAACTCCCGGTCATAGCATTTAATCTATTAAATTAATAAACAATTGTTTGCTTTTAATTATTATTAATTAAATATATGCAAATCATAGTCCTAGATTTTATACGTTGTAGTTAGTATGATGTGTTGGAGTTGTGTACTTAATGTCTAGATTTAAGTAACGGTAAACTCCCCGTCATAGCATTTAATCTATTAAATTAACGAACAATTGTTTTGCTTTTAATTACTTGATAATTAAATAAATGCAAACCATGGTTCTGGATTTTATACGTTGTAGTTAGTATGGTGTGCATGGGCACACAGAAGATCATACTATCGGTTACTCGTATTTAATCGAACAGTTGCTCACGACCTAGATGGACAAGAACTAATCTATCGGTATAGTCGTTGTGTGAGAGAGAAAATAATTTATCTTAATTATTTTATCACACTTGTACACTTGGTGTATTGAGCGGATCGTTGAGATTCATCGATTAGGATTGCCGGCGATAATCGATTCGAGTCTCAGTGTATTATATTCTTAATCCCCGATATTATTGCGGGTGTGTATATTTAATATAAGTGACTTTGATTTACCAAAGGAATTAACCGATTTAATTATTGGGTTAATTACCGGTTAAGTTGGGTCACTATATTTTATATATGGCATGCCGTGAATAATTGACCGGACAGTGTATCCCGTAAGGGTTGATAATATCTCCGAGATGAGTTCAAAAGGAATTATTGTGTAAACCTCATGAGTGGATTCGTTCCGCACAATAATTAAGGTTGAATGGTACTAGTCTCGGATTCAAGAGATGAATATAAATTAATTAGCAATAAATTAATTTTATTCATGGATATTTAAATCTTAAATACACGGAATAAATAATACTACCGGAGAAATATTATTTGATATAATATGGTTTAATATTGGGAGTGCAATTAATTTATATAGTGGAAAATAAATTAATTAATATTAATGGGAGATTAATAGATTTGGGCTTGGGCTCAATTTAATCATTAATATTGGAAGCCCAATATTCCACCTCCTTTAGATCCCCTACGTAGCCTATAAAAGCACTACATGGTCTTCTCTTTTCTACACACATCATAACTTGAAGATCATAATTCTTCTAGAGAGAGAAAGTAGAAAGAGAGAGAAGAGGATCCATAAGCTTGGAGGATCGTCGCCCACCCGACGTTCAAGCTAGTGCAAGGAATACGTGGGAAGATCGTAAGGTCATCATCTTGATTCCGTTTCTCCGCACAACGAATCAAAAGGTAAAATCATATACTCTCTTCTATGATTTTATGTGGATTAATTGTGATACATACATGAACGCATGATCCGGGAAAACGACGAACTTCGGGGACGGGGATTCGAGATCCCCGGCGAAGGTCGAAGGAGCCCTCGGCTGGGAGCCGAGGGGCGATCGAACCTAGGGTTCGATCGCGGCGATCCGCGCGAAGGGACCCCGGCTGGACGCCGGGGCTAGCGATCGAGCTGGGCTCGATCGCGGGGGCGAGCCGCGGCTGTTGCCGCGGTGGTCAGCTGGGCTGACCGCCCCTCCCGACGGCGTGGGCGGTGAAGTCGCCGGACTCACCGCCCCGGGGCTGCCGGAGCAGCCCCACGCGATCGACGGCGATCGCGAGCCCCACGGTGGGGCTCGGCTAGGGTTTAGCCGCGGGTTTATCCCGCGGCGATGCTCTTGACGAGCCCGGTTCTTCGTGGTGTTCGTGATCGGTTTCCGGCGAGAGGATTTCGGTCGGGTTATTATTTTCCGCAATTTTTAATGGCCCGGGATACCGAATTCCAACAATTGGTATCAGAGCGTTTGGTTTCGTGTTCATGTATGTGTTCAATTGTGTTCTACCTTGCAGGGATTCCGACTATCATGGTTTAATTAATTGTTAATTATTGGTTTAATTAATTGCTATTTAATTTACCATGATTGTTCGTTTATTAAACTCTCGGACATGTCGAGATTCGTTTTGTGTGGATGAATGCTTGTAATAGTAAAAATTCGGGGGTTGACCGAATTTAGGATTTATTATTACGTTCTATGTTTTCCGGAAAGTGTATAGGGTCGATTTCATGTATAGAATCGATACCGGAATTGTAAATTTATTTCTTGTAATTTATTTACGTTGGATCGATGCCGAGACGACCGCCGGAGAACTCGTGTGACGAAGAAGACGAAGAGGACGAAGGACCGGGGGGTCGATCAACCCCATGATCGACCCCATGACCGAAGCCATGGGGAGGGGTCGATCGCCCCTCGGCTGGGGGCTGCCGCCGGCAAGGTGGTGGCCGGCCGGCTGGGGCGGCGGCGGCGGTGCCCTCTCCGGTGGTGGCGGCGGTCGATGGTGGTGGTGGTGGTGCGGGGATCCCCAACCCGTGCTACTCCTAATCCTACCAAGATACTACTTACCTAATTGATTCAAGTTTTCCTATTTTGAGTATTCCTAAGTATGGGAACTCTCGTGGAGATAGGAAAAGAATTAATTAATATTATTTATTTCCTTATTCTATTATGGAAGTCTTCTAGATTTTTCAAGTTCTACTTGGAATAGGAATCTAGAGATATAATAGAATTAGATAGGAAAAGAATTAATATTATTTATTTCCTTATTCTATTATGGAAGTCTTCTAGATTTTTCAAGTTCTACTTGGAATAGGAATCTAGAGATATAATAGAATTAGATAGGAAAAGAATTAATATTATTTATTTCCTTATTCTATTATGGAAGTCTTCTAGATTTTTCAAGTTCTACTTGAAATAGGAATCTAGAGATTTAATAGAATTAGATAGGAAAATAATTTATTTCTATTTGATTATTCCTATTTTATGGGAATTTTCATGGACATGGAAATTAATTAATCTTGGAAAGTAGAAGAGTCCTAATTTATTTTATTTCCTTATTCTATTATAGAAGTCTTCTAGAATATTCCAAGTTTGACTTGGATAGATTATTCTAGGGATTTAATAGAATTAGATAGGAAAATAAATAAATAAAAATATTAATAATATTTAATTTTATTTTTGATTTATTCGATTGACTTAATTTTCGAATTAAGTATCTTTTGGATTTATTGAAAATAAATAGATTTAAATATTGGGATTAATATTCTCGTCACATGGAGCATTCAAGAACGAAGACTGAAGACTAGAAGACGCATACGGAGATGGAATAAAGCCATGATAGTCGGAAAATAATTTTCTAGCTTATTTTGACTATGTGATATGTGCTTTATTACTTGTATGCATGCTTATGTGTTTAATTATGCATTAGATAGCGTATCCCATTGTTATAAAAAGCTAAGTGGGAGCGGGGATGGAAACATTCCCATGGTCTCCATTATTGTTCTCTTGGTGACTCTTATGGACTTTTGAAGTTCGTATAGATGTGTCATTGGAGGAGAATTCTTGTAATTCCTTTTACAAGAGACATTGATTAAGTTTATCAAACAATGCCTAATTTGTCTTTCTGAAACTGACTTCAAGTCGACTCATTCTCACCCCGGGGAGTGGAATGGAGCCAAAGCCACTTGGTCATGTCGAGGACACAAATTAGAGGCAGTCGTACCATTCTTTGATAGATGGATCGATTGTCTGCTCGACTCCCTCATTTTATGAGAGACAGGGTTGTTCGCATGGTGAATCACTGGTTAGAAACTTCGAGTTTCACTTATGATTCTCCGCGTCTTGATTTACAAAAATCGAATGCATCTTGTAATTGGGAGTCAATTATAAAAGTCTCTTAGTATAGTAAACGTCCACACAACGTGGCTTGCTATACTGACGGATTTTGGATTAATTGATGTAGACAGTTGTAAGGAATTGTGAAGATTTGTGAAGTTGTCGTAAACGTCCACACAACGTGGCTTGCAGTGATGTAGCAACTCCAAACGATTTCCTTTGGTGCTGAGTAATGGTTTACACTTAGATACGCTTTATAGTATTCCTCCCACCGAGGTTCCGCTATAAATGATGTATGACCAAAGCAAATCTAATTGCTAAATCATTTGGGTGGGTAAACGTCCACACACCGTGGCTTGCCTTACCTGATGGGATTTTAGATGTAATTAGTAATTTAATGATATTATTTGAGGGAGATAATATCGGATATTAAATTGATTGTTTGTTTAAATGTGCTTATAGGTTTAGAGAATAGCTATGAACCCACTTTCTATGATACTCAAGGAATTCAACGCACTGGTTCCATACTGTGTTGGATGGAATAACGAGTTAGACATTTCCCAGACTGTTGCTGAGTACAAGTTTGTACTCAGTGAACTTTGTCCTCCTAAACCAACTCATGTCTCAACTATTGAGGAAAAAGATGATTTTGAGAAGTGGAACAGTGTTTTTGCATTAACCACCAATCATGATATCATGCTAAAACTCAAGCTTATGTTTAGAGACAACGAGAAGGTTAGAAAAGAGGCGATGAGGATACTCATAAAGGTCAGTCGCTTCGAGGAAACGCTTGAACACGTTTTCGAGATGTTGGACCTTTTGGATGAGTTGAGACAATCGCGAGCTCTTATGGCCAAAGCCAAAGGTTTCGAACCTAGGGGCATAAACCATGGAATGGAGAAGCAGACAAAGAAGCCCTGTAGTTCTACTCTTGGACCACGGAATAGGGTGAGAAAGCCTTCGGGCAGTCATTCTCAAAGAAAACTTTCTGGGGACTGGAAGTCTTTATTTTCTCCTGGAGAAGGTATGAGATTCTCTCCTTAGTCTTTAAAACATAGTCAGCTGGTTTATCTACCAGAACCTGGTTGGTAGATATGGATCCACTGACGGTATGTATGCATTTAAAAATGCAGGGACACCAGGGAACCCAAAGACTTGGAAATGGAGGAATAGTCAAGGCAAAGCTGTAGAGGAGGCAGCGGTTGCGGTGGAAGACATTTATCTGCTTTAGTAGTTAAATAGGATTTCATTTCAAAGTTATTGCATTATGTACCCCTTTATTTTAGAAAGAACTTTTTGTTCTGGATTTCTATTATTAATGAATGGATATTTTATTTCTTTAATCATTGGATGATTTTGATAAGAAATAATGGCATTATCTATTCTGGTACATTAGATAGCAATATATGAATGATGAATCCTTAGTCTACCACGATGCAACAAACCGTTCTATAACTTGTTTTACTTGTTAGATATTTCTTTATTGATCATTATACTTGTGAATTCTTATACTTAGTAGTATTTTTCAAATAAGATTCAAATGGTCGAAATTGATTTGATCAATTAAAGTTGAAGGAATGGACCTTCCGACCTAAGAATTGAATTTGGAGGATAATACATCTAAGCAAACCTTTCTGGATAAAGGATAGAATTCAGACAAGTATTGGAAATGATTAGATATGCAGACATATGTGTAAATTAGAAAGGAACGAGAAATTCTCTCAAAGAATACTCAGTGATGGATTAGAATGCTTGATGTGCCATAAAAGCAAAGTGTTTTGACTAGTCAATGGACACAAAGCGATTATGGGGAACCATCAAAGTATATCCATTAGAAGCCTGCGACTCGGTCGCGGAGGCCATCACCTATCTGAATAACACATAGCATAATCAAAGATTGGGATTCAATCCCAAAAAGGGCGCGCCATACACTTACGTGTAGAGATGGTACGCTATAAATAAGAAATGGAAATCTAATAGTAAATAGAGTAAGTTGTTCGGAACTACCTATGTTCTATGGATATTCCTAGATACAACGGCATATTGAATATGGTTGTAGGATGTCCTAGATGAACAAAGTATTGTGTGTTCTATAGTACTATGAACCAGAGGGACGTCTCGTCCGGTTCATAGAGGAAGACTATTAGATGGACCACAAAGCCTGAACTGACGTAATACTTTGAAATGAGAAGAAGGACAAAAGACTAGGAACCAGCCAAACCGAGTAGAAGTACACCACATACTGCACCTATTGTTATTACTGTTATACACCGGGACGCCATTGCAGTGGGAGGTTGTTGGACAACCAGAGATATTCATAAGGCTAGAGGAGTTCGGACTCTGGATCTAGTAAAGATGAAATCGACCCCTAGCTCTGCATAAGGGCAGTACTAGATCTAAATGTGCCTGCTTGGAACAATAAGGATTATTGTTAAGAGGCTAGATCATTTAGAGTACAAGCTTAGTAAATCCATTTATGGATTGAAATAAAGCTATGAATCGTGGAACTTGCGAATTGATGGGATAGTCCATTTGATGGATTCATCAAAAGGCATAGACGAAAGGTGTATTGAAGACGTAATGGAAACAAGGTGGTGTTTCTCGGAGATTTTATGTAGATAACATTTCATCATTGGCAACAATGTAAAAGTGTCATCAGACATAAAATAGTGGTTGTCTAAATAAATCGAGATATAAGATTGAGAAGAAGTTAGAGCTTGTTCTTAAGATCTTATGATCTAGAGATAAGAACATTGTACTTCTCCTAGACATCTTATACGATTAAGGTTTGTTTTAAACATGCATACTTCTGAGAAAGGTTATTGCCTTTCAGAGACAGAATATACATCTATCTAAAGGTTGTGTGTTCGAACACATGAAGGAGATAGATGAGGACAAAGCAGTTTCCTATACTTCAAGTATGGAAAGCTTTATAGATGCAATGTTGTAAAACAAGAACCTGATATTATCTATGCGGTTTGCATAGTGAGAGGATATCAAGGTAATCTAGGCAAGAGATTTTCGGATGCTGTAATAGTACTTGCAAAGTACTGGATTATTAAGCAAAACGAAATCCTCTTTGATTACAAAATTCTCAGATCCAAAGATCAAATAAAGGACCAGTGAAAGTCGATATCAGGCTATGTGTTCACTTTTAGAAAGAGGTGGAACCATGAAATGAAAGAGTGATAAGCAGGATGCTTCTCAGACTCTCTCATAACCGAATAGCAGCCTCAGAGGCAGCGGAAGTTTTGGTTAGGTTCCGGGATAACCTCTTGACTTGGATATGACTCTTAGTTTACCAAAGGCTATTGAATAGCGGTGCATGGTGAACTAGAAGAGGTCATAAGTCAAAAGTGATGTTAACACATAGAGCAAGTACCACCTGATACGAGTCATCGTCAGGGGAGACGACGTAGTAGTCACCAAGATAACTTCAGAGCGGCAACCTAGATTGCTCACTCACATAGTACTTCTCGGAAGTACACTTTAAAGCACGTGATGAGTATGGGAACCGGGAGTTTGGAGGAAATGACTAGACCTTAGTACAAGTGGGAGATTGTTGGAGTTGTGTACTTAATGTCTAGATTTAAGTAACGGTAAACTCCCCGTCATAGCATTTAATCTATTAAATTAACGAACAATTGTTTTGCTTTTAATTACTTGATAATTAAATAAATGCAAACCATGGTTCTGGATTTTATACGTTGTAGTTAGTATGGTGTGCATGGGCACACAGAAGATCATACTATCGGTTACTCGTATTTAATCGAACAGTTGCTCACGACCTAGATGGACACGAACTAATCTATCGGTATAGTCGTTGTGTGAGAGAGAAAATAATTTATCTTAATTATTTTATCACACTTGTACACTTGGTGTATTGAGCGGATCGTTGAGATTCATCGATTAGGATTGCCGGCGATAATCGATTCGAGTCTCAGTGTATTATATTCTTAATCCCCGATATTATTGCGGGTGTGTATATTTAATATAAGTGACTTTGATTTACCAAAGGAATTAACCGATTTAATTATTGGGTTAATTACCGGTTAAGTTGGGTCACTATATTTTATATATGGCATGCCGTGAATAATTGACCGGACAGTGTATCCCGTAAGGGTTGATAATATCCCCGAGATGAGTTCAAAAGGAATTATTGTGTAAACCTCATGAGTGGATTCGTTCCGCACAATAATTAAGGTTGAATGGTACTAGTCTCGGATTCAAGAGATGAATATAAATTAATTAGCAATAAATTAATTTTATTCATGGATATTTAAATCTTAAATACACGGAATAAATAATACTACCGGAGAAATATTATTTGATATAATATGGTTTAATATTGGGAGTGCAATTAATTTATATAGTGGAAAATAAATTAATTAATATTAATGGGAGATTAATAGATTTGGGCTTGGGCTCAATTTAATCATTAATATTGGAAGCCCAATATTCCACCTCCTTTAGATCCCCTACGTAGCCTATAAAAGCACTACATGGTCTTCTCTTTTCTACACACATCATAACTTGAAGATCATAATTCTTCTAGAGAGAGAAAGTAGAAAGAGAGAGAAGAGGATTCATAAGCTTGGAGGATCGTCGCCCACCCGACGTTCAAGCTAGTGCAAGGAATACGTGGGAAGATCGTAAGGTCATCATCTTGATTCCGTTTCTCCGCACAACGAATCAAAAGGTAAAATCATATACTCTCTTCTATGATTTTATGTGGATTAATTGTGATACATACATGAACGCATGATCCGGGAAAACGACGAACTTCGGGGACGGGGATTCGAGATCCCCGGCGAAGCTCGAGAGGAGCCCTCGGCTGGGAGCCGAGGGGCGATCGAACCTAGGGTTCGATCGCGGCGATCCGCGCGAAGGGACCCCGGCTGGACGCCGGGGCTAGCGATCGAGCTGGGCTCGATCGCGGGGGCGAGCCGCGGCTGTTGCCGCGGTGGTCAGCTGGGCTGACCGCCCCTCCCGACGGCGTGGGCGGTGAAGTCGCCGGACTCACCGCCCCGGGGCTGCCGGAGCAGCCCCACGCGATCGACGGCGATCGCGAGCCCCACGGTGGGGCTCGGCTAGGGTTTAGCCGCGGGTTTATCCCGCGGCGATGCTCTTGACGAGCCCGGTTCTTCGTGGTGTTCGTGATCGGTTTCCGGCGAGAGGATTTCGGTCGGGTTATTATTTTCCGCAATTTTTAATGGCCCGGGATACCGAATTCCAACATGATGTTGCATGGGCACACAGAAGATCATACTATCGGTTACTCGTATTTAATCTAACAGTGGCTCACGACCTAGATGGACCCGGACCAATCCATCGGTATAGTCGTTGTGTGAGAGAGAAAATAATTTATCTTAATTATTTTATCACACTTGTACACTTGGTGTATTGAGCGGATCGTTGAGATTCATCGATTAGGATTGCCGGCGATAATCGATTCGAGTCTCAGTGTATTTTATTCTTAATCCCCGATATTATTGTGGGTGTGTATATTTAATATAAGTGACTTTGATTTACCAAAGGAATTAATCGATTTAATTATTGGGTTAATTACCGGTTAAGTTGGGTCACTATATTTCATATATGGCATGCCGTGAATAATTGACCGGACAGTGTATCCCGGAAGGGTTGATAATATCCCCGAGATGAGTTCATAAGGAATTATTGTGTAAACCTCATGAGTGGATTCGTTCCGCACAATAATTAAGGTTGAATGGTACTAGTCTCGGATTAAAGAGATGAATAAATTAATTAGCAATAAATTAATTTTATTCATGGATATTTAAATCTTAAATACACGGAATAAATAATACTACCGGAGAAATATTATTTGATACAATATGGTTTAATATTGGGAGTGCAATTAATTTATATAGTGGAAAATAAATTAATTAATATTGATAAGGATTAATGGACTTGGGCAGTGGGCTCAATTTAATCTTCAATATTGGAAGCCCAATATTCCACCTCCTTTAGATCCCCTACGTAGCCTATAAAAGCACTACATGGCCTTCATAAATCATAAAAAAAAAAAAAAAAAAAAAAGACAAGATTATCATACTTGATATTCTAGAGAGTTGAAGGAGATCCATAGGAGTTCGATAGATCGTCGCCCACCCGACGTTCGAACGAAGTGCAAGGAATACGTGGGAAGATCCAAAAGGTCTTCAACTTGATTTCGTTTCTCCGCACAACGAATCAAAGGTATGATCATAAAACTCCTTGTGTGATTTTATGTTCAATTTAATTGTGATACATACATGAACGCGCGATCCTGGAAACAACGAGACCGGGGACGGGGATAGACCGGGCGGTGGTGGTTGTGGACCACCGGACCGCCGGCGGTCTAGGGATCCCCGCCGGGATCGAGATCAACCCTCGGCTGGGAGCCGAGGGGGTGGTGATCGAACCTAGGGTTCGATCGCCGGGCACGCATGAAGCCCCGGCTGGACGCCGGGGGCGATCGAGCCCGTGAGCTCGATCGCGGGTGTGCTACGGGGTCACCCGTAGCCGCCTCGTATGTGCTACGGGTTCGCCCGTAGCGGGCGTACGGGGCTGGACGCCCCGCGAGCAGCGAGCCCGTGAGCTCGCTGCGGGGCTGCTACGAGCAGCCCCGGGGATGCCTCGTGCATCCCCAGCGATTGCTACGAGAGCAATCGCGAGCCCTCGTGGGGGCTCGGCTGGGTGCCGCGGGTTCGCCCGTGGCGGTGCTCGGTCGAGCCTCGGATCACGTGGGGTTTGCGGTTCGGTCTCCGGCGATCGAGGATTTCGGTCGGGTTATTATTTTCCGCAAATTTTAATGGCCCGGGATATCGAATTCCAGCAGTACTTGCACTATGTGTTATCTTACACTTATGGACTTGTGATTTCTTACCATTTGCCATCGCACCGCTATTTACATAGCCTTTGGCAAATTAAGAATCACATCTAAGTCCCAGAGATTATCCCGGAGTTATACCAAAACTTCCGCTGCCTCTGAGGCCGCTATTTGGTTACCCATGGCAGAGTCCGAAAAGCATCGTGCTTATCACTCTTCCATGTTAAAACTCCTTCTCCTTTAATAGTGAAACACGTAGCCTGATATCGACTTACACCGGTCCTTATTCGATTAGAAATCTAAGAGAATGTAATCCAAAGGAAATGCTTGCTTGCCCCGTAATCCAGAACATAGTCTCCAGTACTTCGAAAGTACTTAAAATGTTCATTACAGCAGTCAAGTATTCCTTTCCAGGATTACCTTGATATCCTCCCACTATGCTAACCGCATAGCCGATATCAGGTTCTTGTTTTCAACATCGCATTTATTAAGCTTTCCACACTCGAAGTGTAGGAATCCGCTTTCATTGCTATCATCTCCTTTTGTGTTCCAAAACACATATCCTGTTGGAGTTGTGTACTTAATGTCTAGATTTAAGTAACGGTAAACTCCCGATCATAGCATTTAATCTATTAAATTAATAAACAATTGTTTGCGTTTAATTATTTATTAATTAATTATGCAAAATTATAGTCCTGGATTTTATACGTTGTAGTTAGTATGGTGTTGCATGGGCATACAGAAGATCATACTATCGGTTACTCGTATATAAATCAAATGGTTGCTCACGACCTAGATGGACATGGACCAATCCATCAGTATAGTCGTTGTGTGAGAGAGAAAATAATTTATCTTAATTATTTTATCACACTTGTACACTTGGTGTATTGAGCGGATCGTCGAGATTCATCGATTAGGATTGCCGGCGATAATCGATTCGAGTCTCAATGTATTTTATTCTTAATCCCCGATATTATTGCGGGTGTGTATATTTTATATAAGTGACTTTGATTTACCAAAGGAATTAACCGATTTAATTATTGGGTTAATTACCGGTTAAGTTGGGTCACTATATTTCATATATGGCATGCCGTGAATAATTGACCGAACAGTGTATCCCGGAAGGGTTGATAATATCCCCGAGATGAGTTCATAAGGAATTATTGTGTAAACCTCATGAGTGGATTCGTTCCGCACAATAATTAAGGTTGAATGGTACTAGTCTCGGATTAAAGAGATGAATAAATTAATTAGCAATAAATTAATTTTATTCATGGATATTTAAATCTTAAATACACGGAATAAATAATACTACCGGAGAAATATTATTTGATATAATATGGTTTAATATTGGGAGTGCAATTAATTTATATAGTGGAAAATAAATTAATTAATATTGATAAGGATTAATGGACTTGAGCAGTGGGCTCAATTTAATCTTCAATATTGGAAGCCCAATATTCCACCTCCTTTAGATCCCCTACGTAGCCTATAAAAGCACTACATGGCCTTCATAAATCATAAGACAAGATTATCATACTTGATATTCTAGAGAGTTGAAGGAGATCCATAGGAGTTCGATAGATCGTCGCCCACCCGACGTTCGAACGGAGTGCAAGGAATACGTGGGAAGATTCAAAGGTCTTCAACTTGATTTCGTTTCTCCGCACAACGAATCAAAGGTATGATCATAAAACTCCTTGTTTTTATGTTCAATTAAATTGTGATACATACATGAACAAACGATCCGGGATAACAAGGATCTTAGGGGACGGGGATTCGAGATCCCCGGCGAAGGATCGAGAGGACCCTCGGCTTGGAGCCGAGGGGTGGCGGTCGAGCCCTAGGGCTTCGACCGCCGGCGCGCATCGAAGGAAGGCCGCGGCTGGACGCCGCGGCTGGGGCGATCGAACCCTAGTTCGATCGCCGGGGACCGTCGCGGCTTCGCGCCGCGGCTGGTGGTCCCCCCTCCTGTCGGTGGTGGCGGTGAGTCGGCGGACTCACCGCCCGGGGCTGCCGGAGCAGCCCCAGCGATCGGCGCACGATCGCGAGCCCCGGCGGGGGCTCGGCTAGGGTTTCGGCCGCGGGTTCATCCCGCGGCGATGCTCGGTTCGAGCCCGGTTCCGTCCGGTGGTTCGCGGGTTTCTGGCGATGGGATTTCGGTCGGGGTTATCGGTTCCGCGATTTTTGATACCCCGGGATATCGATTTCCAGCAAATGGTATCAGAGCGTTTGGTTTCGTGTTCATGTATGTGTTCAATTGTGTTCTACCTTGCAGGGATTCCGACTATCATGGTTTAAATTAATTGTTAATTATTCGTTTAATTAATTGCTATTTAATTTTACCATGATTATTCGTTATTAAACTCTCGGACATGTCGAGATTCGTTTTGTGTGGATGAATGCTTGTAATAGTAAAAATTCGGGGGTTGACCGAATTTAGATTTATTATTATTGTTCTATGTTTTCCGGAAAGTGTATAGGGTCGATTTCATGTATAGAATCGATACCGGAATTGTAAATTTATTTCTTGTAATTTATTTACGTTGGATCGATGCCGAGACGACCGCCGGAGAACTCGTGTGACGAGGAAGACGAAGAGGACGAAGGACCGGGGATCGATCAAACCCCTTGATCGACCCCAATCGATCGACCCAAGAGGAGGGGGCCGATCGCCCTCGGCTAGGGCTGCCGCCGGCGACTGTGGCATCTGGGCTGGGCGGCGGTGCTCCTCCGGGGGTGGGCGGTCGAAGGTGGGGGTGGCGTGGAGTCTCCCGATCTCATGCTACTCCTACCTAGATTCTACTTACCTAATTGATTCGGTTTTCCTAATTGAGTTTTCCTATTTTTGGGAATTCTCATGGATTAGGAAAAGAATTAATTGGAATTAATTTTATTCATTATTCTATTATGGAAATCTTCTAGAGTATTCCGAGTTCTACTTGGAATAGGATCCTAGAGATTTAATAGAATTGGAAAGGAATAAAAGTTAATTTAGGATTGATTTATTTCCTAATTGATTATTCCTATTTTATGGGAATTTTCATAGTAATGAAAATTAATTAATCTTGGAAAGTAGAAGAGTCGTAATTTATTTTATTTCCTTATTCTATTATAGAAGTCTTCTAGAATATTCCAAGTTTACTTGGATAGATTATTCTAGAGATTTAATAGAATTAGATAGGAAAATAAATAAATAAAAATATTAATAATATTTAATTTTATTTTTGATTTATTCGATTGACTTAATTTTCGAATTGAGTATCTTTTGGATTTATTAAAAATAAATAGATTTAAATATTGGGATTAATATTCTCGTCACATGGAGCATTCAAGAACGAAGACTGGAGACTAGAAGACGCATACGGAGATGGAATAAAGCCATGATAGTCGGAAAATAATTTTTCTAGCATTATTTTGACTATGTGCTATGTGCTTTATTGCTTGTATGCATGCTTATGTGTTTAATTATGCATTAGATAGCGTATCCCTTTGTTATAAAAAGCTAAGTGGGAGAGGGGATGGAAACATTCCCATGGTCTCCATTACTGTTCTCTTGGTGACATTTATGAGCTTTCGAAGTTCATATAGATATGTCATTGGAGGAGAATTCTTGTAATTCCTTTTACGAGAAACATTGATCAAGTTTATCAAACAATGCCTAATTTGTCTTTCTGAAACTGACTTCAAGTCGACTCATTCTCACCCCGGGGAGTGGAATGGAGCCAAAGCCACTTGGTCATGTGGATGACACAAATTAGAGATATTCGTACCATTCTTTTGAAGATGGATCGTTTATCTGCTCGGCTCCCTCATCTAATGAGAGATAGGGTAGTTCGCATGGTGAATCACTGGTTAGAAACTTCGAGTTTCACTTATGATTCTCCGCGTCTTGATTTACGAAAATCGAATGGATTTTGTAACTGGGAGTCAATTATAAAAGTCTCTTAGTGTAGTAAACGTCCACACAACGTGGCTTGCTATACTGACGGATTTTGGATTAATTGATGTAGACAGTTGTAAGGAATTGTGAAGAGTTGTGAAGTTATCGTAAACGTCCACACAACGTGGCTTGCGGTGATGTAGCAATTCCAAATGATTTACTTTGGTGCTGAGTAATGGTTTACACTTAGATACGCTTTATAGTATTCCTCCCAACGAGGTTCCGCTATAAGTGATGTATGACCAAAGAAAATCTAATTGCTAAATCATTTGGGTGGGTAAACGTCCACACACCGTGGCTTGCCTTACCTGATGGGATTTTAGATGTGATTAGTAATTTAATGATATTATTTGAGGGAGATAATATCGGATATTAAATTGATTGTTTGTTTAAATGTGCTTATAGGTTTAGAGAATAGCTATGAACCCACTTTCTATGATACTCAAGGAGCATAAGCTCACTGGCCCCAACTATATTGATTGGAAGAGAAATTTAGACATTGTCCTGACTTCGGAGGAGTACAAGTTTGTACTCCATGAAGTCTGCCCTGCTGAGCCCACGGCTGCCTCGACTGATGAGGAAAAACTGACATATCGGAAGTGGAAAAAGGCTGATGAAATGGCTAGGTGTTATATTTTGGCTTCCATGTCAAATGTACTCCAAACCCAACATGAGTCGATGGACACTGCCTATGATATGATGTTTAACCTCAAGGAGATGTTTGGGGAGCAAGATCGTGCGGCAAGGCAAGAAGCCATGAGAGTCCTCATGACAACTACTCAGTCTGAAGGAACGCCCGTAGGGGAGCACGTTCTTAAGATGATGGGTCTGTTGAATGAGCTTGAGATCCTAGGAGCTCAAATTGATGCTGAGACGCAAGTTGACATCATACTCCAGTCTCTGACCCCTAGTTTTGAGCAGTTTCGCATGAGTTATAATATGGGTAAACTATCTTATTCTCTTGCGCAACTCCTTACTGAACTGAAGGCGGCAGAGGGGATCTACAAGAAGGGCAAGTCTCTAGCGCTTGTAGCTACCAAGTCCAAAGGCTTGAAGCCTGTCGGAGGTAGGGGCAACAGGAGGAAGCAAGCCTGGAAACCCAGTGGTGTCAAGAAGACTGTACCACGAGTGGGGGCTGCAAAGCCAAGGGGCAAGTGCTTCCGATGCAATAAGTCTGGACACTGGAAGTCTGAATGACCTCTCAGAGGTACGAATTTTTCTTTAGTCGTAAAAACATAGTCAGCGGTATTATCTACCAGAATTCTGGTGCGTAGATATGGAACCACTGACGGTATGTGCATTTTGAATGCAGGGGTTCCAGAAAACCCGGCGACTTAGAGAAGAAGAGTTCGAGTCTACACGGGCAAAAGCTGTGAAGGAGGCAGCTGTTGCGGTGGAAGACATTTATCTACTTTAGTAGTTAAATAGGATTTCATTTTAAGATTATTGCATTATGTACCCTTATTTTAGAAAGAACGTTTAGTTCTGGATTTCTATTATTTATGAATGGATATTTTATTTCTTTAATCATTGGATGATTTTGAGAAGAAATAATGGGTATTATCTATTCTGGTACATTAGATGGCAATATATGAATGATAGATCCTAAGTCTACCACAATGCAACAAACCGTTCTATAACTTGTTTTACTTATTAGATATATTTCTTTATTAAATCATTATACTTGTGAATTCTTATACTTAGTAGTATTTTCAAATAAGATTCAAATGGTCGAAATTGATTTGATCAATTATAGTTGAAGGAATGGACCTTCCGACCTAAGGATTGAATTTGGAGGATAATACATCTAAGCAAACCTTTCTGGGTAAAGGATAGAATTCGGACAAGTGTTAGAAATGATTAGATATGCAGACATATGTGTAAATTAGAAAGGTACGAGTAATTCTTTCAAGAATACGCGATGATGGATTAGAGTACTTGATGTGCCATAAAAGCAAAGTGTTTTGACTAGTCAATGGACACATAAGCTATTATGGGGAACTATCAAAGCATATCCATTAGGAGCCTGCGACTCGGTCGCGGAGGCCATCACCTATCTAAATAACACATAGCATAATCAAAGATTGGGATTCAATCCCAAAAGACCGCGCCATACACTTACGTGTAGAGATGGTGCGTTGTAAATAAGAAATGGAGATCTAATAGTAAAAGAACAAGTTGTTCGGAACTACCTATGTTCTATGGATATTCCTGGATACAACGGCATATTCTATATGGTTGTAGGATATCCTAGATGAACAAAGTATTGTGTGTTCTATAGTACTATGAACCAGAAGGACGTGTATCGCCCGGTTCTTAGAGGAAGACTATTAGACGAACCACAAAGCCTGAACTGAAGAAATACCTCGGAATGAGAAAAAGGACAAAAGACTGAGAACCAGCCAAACCGAGTAGAAGTACACCACATACTGCACCTATTGTTATTACTGTTATACACCGGGACGCCATTGCAGTGGGAGGTTGTCAGACAACCAGAGATATTCATAAGACTAGAGGAGTTCGGACTCTGGATCTAGTAGAGATGAAATCGACCCCTAGCTCTGCATAAGGGCGATACTAGATCTAAATGAGCCTTCTTGGAGAACAATAAGGTTTATTGTTAAGAGGCTAGATCATTTAGAGTACAAGCTTAGTAAATCCGTTTATGGATAGTAACAAAGCTATAAATCGTGGAACTTGCGAATTGATGAGAAAGTCCATTTGATGGATTCATCAAAAGGCAAAGACGAAAGGTGTATTAGAGAAGTAATGGAAACAAGGTGGTGTTTCTCGGAGATTTTATGTAGATAACATTTTATCATTGGGAACAATGTAAAAATGTTGTCAGACATAAAATAATGGTTGTCTAAATAAATCGAGATATAAGATTGAGTAGAAGTTAGAGCATGTTCTTAAGATCGTTCGTTCTAACGATAAGAACATTGTACTTCTCCTAGACATCTTATACGATTAAGGATTGTTTTAAACATGCATACTTCTGAGAAAGGTTATTGCCTTTCAGAGACAGAATATTCATCTGTCTAAAGGATATCT
Organism: Euphrasia confusa; assembly: GCA_954870475.1. Classification (NCBI taxonomy): domain Eukaryota; kingdom Viridiplantae; phylum Streptophyta; class Magnoliopsida; order Lamiales; family Orobanchaceae; genus Euphrasia; species Euphrasia confusa. The sequence continues at coordinate 22,627,665 of OX940966.1, forward strand.
GTTTCAAACACATGAAGGAGATAGATGAAGACAAAGCAGTTTCCTACACTGTGTGTGGAAATCCTTATAGATGCAATGTTGTAAAAAGACAACCTGATATCAACTATGCCGTTTGCGTAGTGGGAGGATATCAAAGTAATCTGGATAAGGGATGTTCAAATGCTGTAAGAGTACTTTCATAGTGCTGGCTTATTAAGCAAGACGAAATCTTCTTAGATTACATTTTCTCAGATCCCAAATCAGAGAAGGACCAGTGTAAGTCGATATCAGGTTATGTGTTCACTTTTGGGGAGGTGGAACTTTTAATATGAAAGAGTGATAAGCAGGACGCTTCTCGGACTCTCTCATAACCGAATAGCAGCCTCAGAGGCAGCGGAAGTATTGGTTATGTTCCGGGATAACCTCTAAGACTTGGATATGACTCTTGGTTTATCAAAGGCTATTACATAGCGGTGCATGGTAAACCGGAAGAAGTCATAAGTCTAAAAGTGATGATAACACATAGTGCAAGTACCACCTGATACGAGTCATCGTCGAGGGAGACGACGTAGTAGTCACCAAGATAACTTCAGAGCGGCAACCTAGATTGCTCACTCACATAGTACTTCTCGGAAGTACACTTTAAGCACGTGATGAGTATGAGAACCGGGAGTTTGGAGGAAATGACTAGACCTTAGTACAAGTGGGAGATTGTTGGAGTTGTGTACTTAATGTCTAGATTTAAGTAACGGTAAACTCCCGATCATAGCATTTAATCTATTAAATTAATAAACAATTGTTTGCGTTTAATTATTTATTAATTAATTATGCAAAATTATAGTCCTGGATTTTATACGTTGTAGTTAGTATGGTGTTGCATGGGCACACAGAAGATCATACTATCGGTTACTCGTATATAAATCAAATGGTTGCTCACGACCTAGATGGACATGGACCAATCCATCGGTATAGTCGTTGTGTGAGAGAGAAAATAATTTATCTTAATTATTTTATCACACTTGTACACTTGGTGTATTGAGCGGATCGTCGAGATTCATCGATTAGGATTGCCGGCGATAATCGATTCGAGTCTCAGTGTATTTTATTCTTAATCCCCGATATTATTGCGGGTGTGTATATTTTATATAAGTGACTTTGATTTACCAAAGGAGTTAACCGATTTAATTATTGGGTTAATTACCGGTTAAGTTGGGTCACTATATTTCATATATGGCATGCCGTGAATAATTGACCGGACAGTGTATCCCGGAAGGGTTGATAATATCCCCGAGATGAGTTCATAAGGAATTATTGTGTAAACCTCATGAGTGGATTCGTTCCGCACAATAATTAAGGTTGAATGGTACTAGTCTCGGATTAAAGAGATGAATAAATTAATTAGCAATAAATTAATTTTATTCATGGATATTTAAATCTTAAATACACGGAATAAATAATACTACCGGAGAAATATTATTTGATATAATATGGTTTAATGTTGGGAGTGCAATTAATTTATATAGTGGAAAATAAATTAATTAATATTGATAAGGATTAATGGACTTGAGCAGTGGGCTCAATTTAATCTTCAATATTGGAAGCCCAATATTCCACCTCCTTTAGATCCCCTACGTAGCCTATAAAAGCACTACATGGCCTTCATAAATCATAAGACAAGATTATCATACTTGATATTCTAGAGAGTTGAAGGAGATCCATAGGAGTTCGATAGATCGTCGCCCACCCGACGTTCGAACGGAGTGCAAGGAATACGTGGGAAGATTCAAAGGTCTTCAACTTGATTTTGTTTCTCCGCACAACGAATCAAAGGTATGATCATAAAACTCCTTGTTTTTATGTTCAATTAAATTGTGATACATACATGAACAAACGATCGGGGATAACAAGGATCTTCGGGGACGGGGATTCGAGATCCCCGGCGAAGGATCGAGAGGACCCTCGGCTTGGAGCCGAGGGGTGGCGGTCGAGCCCTAGGGCTTCGACCGCCGGCGCGCATCGAAGGAAGACCGCGGCTGGACGCCGCGGCTGGGGCGATCGAACCCTAGTTCGATCGCCGAGGACCGTCGCGGCTTCGCGCCGCGGCTGGTGGTCCCCCCTCCTGTCGGTGGTGGCGGTGAGTCGCCGAACTCACCGCCCGGGGCTGCCGGAGCAGCCCCAGCGATCGGCGCACGATCGCGAGCCCCGGCGGGGGCTCGGCTAGGGTTTCGGCCGCGGGTTCATCCCGCGGCGATGCTCGGGTCGAGCCCGGTTCCATCCGGTGGTTCGCGGGTTTCCGGCGATGGGATTTCGGTCGGGGTTATCGGTTCCGCAATTTTTGATACCCCGGGATATCGATTTCCATCATATCCTTAGATAGATGCATTCCGTTTCTGAAAGGTAACGAACCTTTCTCGGAATCTTGCATGTTAAAACGAACCATAATCGTATAAGATATCTAGAGAAGTACAATGTTCTTTTCTTGAGATCCTAGATCTTAAGAACATGCTCTAACTTCTTCTTTATCTCATATATCGATTTTTCTAGACAACCATCATTTTATGTCTGACAACATCTTTACATTGTTACCAATGATAAAATGCTATCTACATAAAACCTCCGAGAAACACCACCTTGTTTCCATCACATTTCCCATACACTCGATTCGTCTATGCTTTGATGAATCCATAAAATAGACTATCTCATCAATTTGCAAGTACCACGAACTCAATGCTTTGTTCCAATCCATAAATGGATCAACTAAGCTTGTACTCTAAATGATCTTGCTTCTTGGCAATAATCATTATTGCTCTCCAAGAAGGCACATTTAGATCTAGTACTGCCTTCATGTAGATCTAGGGATCGATTTCATGTATACTAGGTCCATAGTCCGAAGACTCTCCTAGTCTTATGAATATCTCCGGTTGTCCCACAACCTCCCACTACAATGGTATTCCGGTGTATAAACAGTGATAACAGTAGGTGCAGTTAGTGGTGTACCGCTACTCGGTTCGGCTGGTTCTAAGTCTTAATTGTTTTCTCTCTCTTCAGAAGTATCATGTCATTTTGGGCTTGTGGTTCATCTAATAGTTTTCCTCTAAGAACCGGGCGTTAGAACTTATAACGTCCTTCTGGTTAATAGTACTATCGAACACACATCTTTTGTTCTTCTAAGATATTCTACAACCGCATTGAAATGCGCCGTTGTTACCAAGACATATCTATAGAACATAGGCAGTTCCGTATAACTCAAGCTTTTACTATTTCTATAAGAGTTCCATTTCTTATTTCCGACACACCAATCTTACAGAGGACTGTATGGTGTAGTCACTTGGGATCCAATCCCAAGCTCTGATCAGTATGCCATGCATTCCTCAGACAGGTACTTGCCTCCGCGATTAAATCGCAGGCTACAAATGGATATACCTTGATGGTTCTCCACAATTTCTTAGTGTCCATTGACATGTCAAAACACTTGCTTTTGTGGCACATCAGGTATTCTAATCCATTTCTCGAGTAATCATCAAATGAAGTACTCGTACCTTATTGTCTGAGTAGACATAGGTCTGCATACATCAGAGTCAATAAATTCTTATACTTGTCCGGATCTTATATCTTATATCCATAAAGGATTGCTTAGTCGTATTATCTTCCAAATTAGATTCTTAGGTCGGAAGGTCCACTCCTTCAACTTAATTGATCTTACAATCAATTTTCGACCTTTGAACTTCTTATTTGAATAAATATGACTTAGCATAAGAATCCATAAGTATAAATGATTTAATAAAGAAATCTCTTATTAGTAAAACGAGTTATATAAAACGGTTCGTTGCATCGTGGTGGACTCAGGATTCATCATTTATATATTGCTAGCTAATGTACCAAAATAGATAATATCATTATTTCTTCTTATAACCATCAAATGATTAAAAGAAATAAAATATCCATTTATTAGAAATCCAGAACAAAGTTCTTTCTAAAATAAAAGGTACATAAAAGCAATAACTCAAAATGAAATCCTATAAAATGTCCTCCACTGCAACTGCTGCCTCCTCCACAGCATTGCCCATGTAGACTACGATTTCTTCTTTTCTAAGTCGTCGGGTTTCCTGGAACCCTTGCATTTAAATGCACATACCGTCAGTGGTTCCATATCTACACACCAGGTTCCGGTAGATAATACCACTGACTATGTTTCACGACTAAAGAAAATTTCGTACTTTTGAGAGGATAATCAGACTTCCAGTACCCAGACTGTTTGCATCGAGAACTCTTGCCTCATGGCTTTCTCGTCCCATCTCGTGGTCCAAGTAACTTAGGACCACTGGGATTCATTGATTTCTTTTCCTTTCCCCCGATTTTGCCCTTAGGTTCAAAACCTTTGGCATTGGCTACAAGAGCTTGCGATTTCCGTCTCAACTCGTCCAAAAGGTCAATCATCTCAAAAACGTGTTTAAGCGTTTCCTCGAAGGACTGGCCTTTATGAGTATCATCATCGCTTCTTGTCTAGCCGCCTATGTCAATAGGCTCGGGAGGACAAAGCTCACTGAGTACAACCTTGCACTCTTTAACAGTTTGGGTAATGTCTAGATCTCTATTCCAATCATTACATTTAGGGACCAGTGAGTTAAAATCCTTACGTATCACATAAAGTGGGTTCAAAGCCATTTCCTAATCTATGAGCACATATAACAACAAACAATCGATTTAATCTCCGATATTATCTCCCTTAAATAATATCATTAAACCACTAATCACCTCTAAAATCCCATCAGATATGGCAAGCCACGTTCGTGTGGACGTTTACCTATCCAAATGATTTAGCAATTAGATTTGCTTCGGTCGTACATCAATTATAGCGTTACTTCGTTGGGAAGAATACTATAAAGCGTACCTAAGTGTAAATCATTACTTAGTATCCAAGAAGATTGTTTGGGACACGTATATTCACCGCAAGCCACGTTCGTGTGGACGTTTACGTTAACATACGCTCCTTCACTCCCTTCTATAACTGTCTACATCAATTAATCCAAGATCCCATTCAGCATAGCAAGCCACGTTCGTGTGGACGTTTACTACACCAAAAGATCTTTATAATTGACATCCAATTACTTGAATCATTTAATCTTGTAAATCAAGACGCGGAGAATCATAAGTGAAACTCGAAGTTTCTAACCAGTGATTCACCATGCGAACGACCCTATCTCTCATAGAATGAGGGAGCCGAGCAGACAATCGATCTAGTCATCAAATGACACGAAAGTCTCTAATTTGTGTCATCCACATGACCAAGTGGCTTTGGCTCCATTCCACTCCCCGGGGTGAGAATGAGTCGACTTGAAATCAGTTTCAGAAAGACAAATTAGGCATTGTTTGATAAACTTAATTAATGTTTCTCGTAAAAGAAATTACAAGAATTCTCCTCCAATGACTTGTCTATACGAACTTCGAAAGTCCATAAAAGTCACCAAGAGAACAGCAATGGAGACCATGACAATGTTTCCATTCCCTCTCCCACTTAGCTTTTTATAACAAAGGGATACGCTATAATGCATAATTAAATACATAAGCACAATAACAAACATACATTTCATGCAAGTACGTTCACAAATAATCAAATAATTACTCAAGCAAAATTATTTCTCGACTACTCGTACCTTGATGAATTCCAGCATGCTTGCCTTGAGTCTTCATTCTACGTCTTGAATACTTTGCCGAGCGACGGAAAAATTCTTTGATTCTCATATTTAATTTATTTTAAATAAAATCCAAGATTCCAATTCAAAAAAATATTTGAATCAATCTAATGATTTTAAATAAAATACTCCAATTAAATAAAATCAAATCCATTGATTTCCATATTTAATTCTATTTTAAATAAAATCCAAGATTTTCCAATCCAAAATAAATTTTGAATTAATCTAATGATTTTAAATAAAATACTTAAATTAAATAAAATCAGCAGCAGCAGCCCGCTCCGAGCCCGTACAGCAGCAGCCCGCTCCGAGCCCCCGGCAGCCCGCTTCGAGTTCACGTTCGATCTCCGATTCGATATACCGAAAAACCCTCGATTTTAATAATTAATATTTCCGACCAACACGATTCATACAAGAGAGAAAATCATAGACGTAGAACAATATAGCACAATAATTTAACAAAATTAAATTAATCCATGGCTATAAACAACGATAATCGATTATCGAAACAATTAACGAAAAACTTAACCGTACGCTCTGATACCAAATGATGGAATTCGATATCCCGGGTTATTCGAAATTGCGGAAACAATAACCCGATCAAAAACACGAACGCCGCGTACGAGCCGGAGCACGAGCCGAACGCACGACACGGCCGAAGCCGCGCGCACGCCCAGCCCGAGCCCCCGCACGCGGGGCTCATGCGATCGAGGATCGCGTGCGATCATCATGATCGATGGGGCTGCCCAGCAGCCCCCGCGGCGAGTCTGGCGACTCGCCGCCGCATGGGAGGTCGGCCCGCCTCCAGCTGGGCCGTCGCGGGGTCCAGCCCGCTGCCGGCGATCGATCCTTGGATCGATCGCACCCCCGGCGTCCAGCCGGGGTTCGCTCCATGCTCGCACGCCGAAACCCTAGCCGGGTCGATCCCACGCGGTCCGGTGGTTTCACCACCACTGCGTGATCGTCCGTCTACTCCGGGGTTCGATCCTTGGATTTTGTTTTTCGATAATTGATTTCAATAATACAAGAATTAAATAGCGGAATTATTTAATTCACCTTTCGATTCGTTGTGCGGAGAAACGAGATCTTATGATGACCTTGAGATCTTCCCACGTATTCCTTGCACTAGCTCGGACGTCGTGTGGGCGACGATCTACCGAACTCCATGGATCCTCCTCTCTACTTTCTCTCTCTAGAATTGTGATCTTCAAGTTATGAGAATAGAGAAGACCATGTAGTGCTTTTATAGGCTACGTAGGGGATCTTAAGGAGGTGGAATATTGGGCTTCCAATAATAGTGATTAAATTGAGCTCAAGCCCAAATCTATTAATCCTTACTATTATTAATTAATTTATTTTCCACTATATAAATTAATTGCACTCCCAATATTAAACCATATTATATCAAATAATATTTCTCCGGTAGTATTTATTTATTCCGTGTATTTAAAATATAAATATCCATGAATAAAATTAATTTATTGCTAATTAATTTATTCATCTCTTATATCCGAGACTAGTACCATTCAACCTTAATTATTATGCGGAACAAATCCACCTGCAGGGTTTACATAATAATTCCTTATGAACTCATCTCGGGGATATTATCAACCCTTACGGGATACACTTTCCCGTCAAGTATTCACGGCATGTCATATATAAAATATAGCGACCCAACTTAACCGGTAATTAACCCAATAATTAAATCGGTTAATTCCTTTGGAAAATCAAAGTCACTTATATTAAATATACACACCCGCAATAGTATCGGGGATTAAGAATAAAATACACTGAGACTTAAATCGATTATCGCCGGCAATCCTAATCGATAAATCTCAAACGATCCGCTCAATACACCAAGTGTACAAGTGTGATAAAATAATCAAGATAGATTATTTTCTCTCTCACACAACGACTATACCGATGGATTGGTCTGTGTCCATCTAGGTCGTGAGCAACTATTCGATTAAATACGAGTAACCGATAGTATGATCTTCTGTGTGTCCATACAACACCATACTAACTACAACGTATAAAATCCAGGACTATAATTTGCATATATTTAATTATAAATAATTAAATACAAATAATTGTTTATTTAATTAAATAGATTAATGGCAATGGATCGTGAGTTTCCGTTACTTAAATCTAGACATTAAGTACACAACTCCAACAACATTCTTATCATTGGTAACAATGTAAATATGTTGTCAAGACATAAAATGATGATTGTCTAGATAAATCAATATGAAGGATAAAGGAAGAAGTTGGACATGTTCTTGAGATTTTGGATCTCTAGGAAAGAACATTGTACTTCTCCTGGACATTTTACATATGATTATGGTTCATTTTAACATGCAAGATTCCAAGAAAGGTTCGTTACCTTTCAGATACGGAATGCATCTATCTAAGGAAATGTGTTTTTGAACACAAAAGGAGATAGAAGCAATGAAAGCGATTTCCTACACTTTGAGTGTGGAAAGCTTAATAAATGCAATGTTGAAAACAAGAACCTGATATCGGCTATGCGGTTAGCATAGTGGGAGGATATCAAGGTAATCCTGGAAAGGAATACTCGACTGCTGTAATGAACATTTTAAGTACTTTCGAAGTACTGGAAACCATGTTCTGGATTACGGAGCAGACAAGCTTTTCCTTTGGATTACATTCTCTTAGATTTCTAATCGAATGAGGACCGGTGTAAGTCGATATCAGGCTATGTGTTTCACTATTAAAGGAGAAGGAGTTTTAACATGGAAGAGTGATAAGCACAATGCTTTTCGGACTCTGCCATGGGTAACCAAATAGCGGCCTCAGAGGAAGCGGAAGTTTTGGTATAGCTCCGGGATAATCTCTGGGACTTAGATGTGATTCTTAGTTTGACAAAGGCTATGTAGATAGCGGTGCAATGGAAAATGGTAAGAAATCGCAAGTCCATAAGTGTAAGATAACACATAGAGCAAGTACCACCTGATACGAGTCATCGTCAGGGAAGACGACGCTGTAGTCACCAAGATAACTTCAGAACGACAATCTAGATTGCTCTTTCACAAAGCACTTCTTGGAAGTGCATATTAAGCAGGTGAAGAGTATGAGAGTCGGGAGTTTGGAGGAAATGACTAGACCTTAGTATAAGTGGGAGATTGTTGGAGTTGTATACTTAATGTCTAGATTTAAGTGATATGAACTCCTGATCCATTGCCATTAATCTATTTAATTAAATAAACAATTATTTGCGTTTAATTATTTATAATTAAATATATGCAAATTATAGTCCTAGATTATATACGTTGTAGTTAGTATGGTGTGCGGGCCCACACGGAAGATCATACTATCAGTTACTCGTATTTAATCAAACAGTTGCTCACGACCTAGATGGACACGGACCAATCCATCGGTATAGTCGTTGTGTGAGAGAGAAAATAATATGTCTTGATTATTTTATCACACTTGTACACTTGGTGTATTGGGCGGATCGTTTGAGATTTATCGATTAGGATTGCCTTGGATAATCGATTTAAGTCTCAGTGTATTTTATTCTTAATCCCTGATATTATTGCGGGTGTGTGCATTTAATATTAGTGACTTTGATTTTCCAAAGGAATTGACCGGTTTGAATATAGGGTCAATTACCGGTAAAGTTGGGTCACAGTATTTTATGTATGACATGCCGTGAATTCTTGACGGGAAAGTGTGTCCCGATAAGGGTTGATAATATCCTCGAGATGAGTTCATAAGGAATTATTATGTAAACCCTGCAGGTGGATTTGTTGCGCATAATAATTAAGGTTGAATGGTACTATTCTCGGATATAAGAGATGAATAAATTAATTAGCAATAAATTAATTTTATTCATGGATATTTATATCTGAAATACACGGAATAAATAATACTACTGGAGAAATATTATTTGATATAATATGGTTTAATTTGGGAGTGCAATTAATTTATATAGTGGAAAATAAATTAATTAATATTAATGGGATTAATAGATTTGGGCTTGAGCTCAATTTAATCATTAATATTGGAAGCCCAATATTCCAGCTCCTTAAGATCCCCTACGTAGCCTATAAAAGCACTACATGGTCTTCTCTATTCTCATAACTTGAAGATCACAATTCTAGAGAGAGAAAGTAGAGAGGGAGATCCATGGAGTTCGGAAGATCGTCGCCCACACGACGTTCGAGCTAGTGCAAGGAATATGTGGGAAGATCTCAAGGTCTTCAAATTGAGTTCTTCGTTTTTCCGAACAACGAGAAAGAGCTAAATCGTAAAACCCTTTTTATGATTTTATCGTTTAATTATCGTGAAAATACCTTGAACAAAGATCCGAGGGACGAACCCTGTGGACGAGGATCGACCTCGCGGTGGTGATCGAGGATCACCGGACCGCGGAGGTCGAAAGATCCCCGGCGGGGATCGCACGCAACGAGAACCCTCGGCTGGTCGCCGAGGGTGGCGGTCGAGCCCTAGGGCTTCGACCGCCGGTGCACATCGAAGGGCCCCGACTGGACGCCGGGGCGAGCAATCGACTACGGTCGATCGCTGGGGGCAGCCGCGGGCTGGAGCCGCGGCGGGCGCCCCCTCCTCCGATCGACGGTGGCGGTGAGTCGCCGGACTCACCGCCGGGGGCTGCTACGAGCAGCCCCGGGGGATGCTTGATGCATCCCCAGCGATTGCCGCGTGCAATCGCGAGCCCCACGCGGGGCTCGGCTAGGGCTAGCCGCGGGTTCATCCCGCGGCGGTGTTGCTTTGGTCGGGCCCGATTCGTGTGGTGGTTCGCGGTGGTTTCCGGCGAAGGGATTTCGATTGGGTTGTCGGTTCCGCAATTTTGACAACTCCGGATATTCGATCTCCGAAGGATTTCGGTCGGAATTAATTAGATAATTTATTTATTTAAATTTATTAATTCCGGGATATCGATTTCCAACATATGACACAAATTAGAGACCTTCGTACCATTTCTTGAAATGGATCGATTGTCTGCTCGGCTCCCTCATTTATGAGAGATAGGGTTGTTCGCATGGTGAATCACTGGTTAGAAACTTCGAGTTTCACTTATGATTCTCCGCGTCTTTATTTACAAGATTAAATGATTCAAGTAATTGGATGTCACATATAAAAATCTTTTTGTGTAGTAAACGTCCACACTATCGTGGCTTGCTGCACTGAATGGGATTTTGGATTAACTGATGTAGACAGTTATAGAAGGGAGTGAAGGAGCGTATGTTAACGTAAATGTCCACACTATCGTGGCTTGCGGTGAATATGCGTATCCCAAACAATTTTCTTAGATACTGAGTAATGGTTTACACTTAGGTACGCTTCTTAGTATTCTTCCCATCGAAGTAACGCTAATGATGATGTACGACCGAAGCAAATCTAATTGCTAAATCATTTGGGTAGGTAAACATCCACACTATCGTGGCTTACCATATCTGATGGGATTTTAGATGTGATTAGTGGTTTAATGATATTATTTGAGGGAGATAATATCGGAGATTAAATCGATTGTTTGTTGTTATATGTGCTCATAGATTAGGAAATAGCTTTGAACCCACTTTCTGTGATACGTAGAGATCTGGACATTGCCCAAACTGTTGAAGAGTACAAGTTTGTACTCAGTGAGCTTTGTCCTCCCGAGCCAACAAATGTCTTAACTGATGAGGAAAGGACTGATTATAAGAAGTGGGAAAATGCTTATGCAATAACCACTGATTATGATATCATGTTCAAACTCAAGATGTTTAGACATGACGTAGAGGCTAGACAAGAGGCGATGAGGATACTCATAAAGGCCAGTCAATTCGATGAAACGCTTGAACACGTTTTTGAGATGATTGAATTTTTGGACGAGTTGAAACGGAAATCGCAAGCTCTTGTAGCCAATGCCAAAGGTTTTGAACCTAAGGGCAAAATCGGGGAAAAGGAAAAGCAAGCAAAGAAACCCAGTGGTCATAAGTTACATGGACCACGAGATGGGACGAGAAAGCCATGAGGCAAGTATTCTCGATACAAACAGTCTGGAAGTCTGATTATCCTCTCAAAGAAAGTACGAATTTTTTCTTTAGTCGTAAAACATAGTCAGTGGTATTATCTACCGGAACCTGGTGTGTAGATATGGAACCACTGACGGTATGTGCATTTTAAACCCGACGACTTGGAAAAGAAGAAATCGTAGTCTACATGGGCAATGATTTAGAGGAGGCAGCAGTTGAAATGGAGGACATTTTATAGGATTTCATTTTGAGTTATTGCTTTTATGTACCTTTCATTTTAGAAAGAACTTTGTTCTGGATTTCTAATGAATGGATATTTTATTTCTTTTAATCATTTGATGGTTATAATAAGAAATAATGATATTATCTATTCTGGTACATTAGCTAGCAATATATAAATGATGAATCCTGAGTCCACCACGATGCAACGAACAGTAGTATGAAACTCGTTTTACTAATAAGAGATTTCTTTATCAATTATACTTGTGGATTCTTATGCTAATTCATGTTTATTCAAATAAGAAGTTCAAAGGTCGAAAATTGATATTTTGATCAATTAAGTTGAAGGAGTGGGCCTTCCGACCTAAGAATCTAATTTGGAAGGTAATATGACTAAGCAATCCTTTCTGGATATAAGATATAAGATCCGACAAGTATTAGAATTGATTCACTCTGATGTATGCAGACCTATGTCTACTCAGACAATAAGGTACGAGTACTTCATTTGATAATTACTCAAGAAATGGATTAGAATACCTGATGTGCCACAAAAGCAAGTGTTTTGACAAGTCAATGGACACTAAGCAATTGTGGAGAACCATCAAAGTATATCCATTTGTAGCCTGCGATTTGATCGCGGAGGCAAGTACCTGTCTGAGGAATGCATAGCATACTGATCAGAGATTGGGATTTGATCCCAAATAACTACACTATACACTTTTGTGTAGATATAGTGTGTCGGAAATAAGAAATTGAACTCTTATAGAAATGGTAAAAAGATGAGTTATTCGGAACTACCTGTGTTATATGGATATATCTTGAAAACAACGGCGCATTCAGATGCGGTTGTAGAATATCCTGGAAGAACAAAAGATGTGTGTTCAATAGTACTATGAACCAGAAGGATGTTATAATTTCTAACGCCCGGTTCTTAGAGAAAAACTATTAGACGAACCACGAGCCCAAAGTGACGTGATACTTGTTGGAAATCGATATCCCGGGCTATTAAAATTTGCGGAAAATAATAACCCGACCGAAATCCTCTCGCCGGAAACCGATCACGAACGCCACGAAGAACCGGGCTCGACAAGAGCATCGCCGCGGGATGAACCCGCGGCTAAACCCTAGCCGAACCCCATCGCGGGGTTCGCGATCGCTCACGCGATCGCACGGGGATGCGGGGTGCATCCCCGTGGGGCTGTTCGGAACAGCCCCCGGCGGTGAGTCCGGCGACTCACCGCCACCGCCGAGGAGGGCGGTGCGCCCAGCGCACCAGCCGCGGCCCAGCCGTGGCTTGCCCGGCGATCGACCACGCGGTCGATCGCGTGCCCCGACGTCCAGCCGGGGCTCATCGTGTGAGCTTGCGGTCGAAGCCCTAGGGCTCGACCGCACCCCCTCGGCTCCCAGCCGAGGGTCCTTCGAACGTTCGCCGGGGATCTCGAATCCCCGTTCCCGAAGTTCGTCGTTTTCCCGGATCGTGTGTTCATGTATATGTTACAATTAAATCACATAAATTCACACAAAGGAGTTTATGATTTTACCTTTCGATTCGTTGTGCGGAGAAACGAATTAAATTGATGACCTTACGATCTTCCCACGTATTTCTTGCACTAGCTTGAACGTCGGGTGGGCGACGATCTTCCAAGCTTATGGATCCTCTTCAACTCTCTAGAATATCAAGTATGATAATCTTGTCTTGTTGTTATGAGAAAGTGAAGACCACGTAGTGCTTTTATAGGCTACGTAGGGGATCTAAAGGAGGTGGAATATTGGGCTTCCAATATTAATGATTAAATTGAGCCCAAGCCCAAATCTATTAATCTCCCATTAATATTAATTAATTTATTTTCCACTATATAAATTAATTGCACTCCCAATATTAAACCATATTATATCAAATAATATTTCTCCGGTAGTATTATTTATTCCGTGTATTTAAGATTTAAATATCAATGAATAAAATTAATTTATTGCTAATTAATTTATTCATCTCTTGAATCCGAGACTAGTACCATTCAACCTTAATTATTGTGCGGAACGAATCCACTCATGAGGTTTACACAATAATTCCTTATGAACTCATCTCGGGGATATTATCAACCCTTACGGGATACACTTTCCCGTCAAGTATTCACGGCATGCCATATATAAAATATAGTGACCCAACATAACCGGTAATTAACCCAATAATTAAATCGGTTAATTCCTTTGGAAAATCAAAGTCACATATATTAAATATACACACCCGCAATAGTATCGGGGATTAAGAATAAAATACTCTGAGACTTGAATCGATTATTGTCGGCAATCCTAATCAATAAATCTCAAGCGATCCGCCCAATACACCAAGTGTACAAGTGTGATAAAATAATCAAGACAAATTATTTTCTCTCTCACACAACGACTATACCGATGGATTGGTCCGTGTCCAACTAGGTCGTGAGCAACTGTTTGATTAAATACGAGTAACCGATAGTATGATCTTCTGTGTGGGCCCGCACACCATACTAACTACAACGTATAGAATCCAGGACTATATTTTGCATATATTTAATTATCAATAATTAAATGCAAACAATTGTTTATTAATTAAATAGATTAAATGCTATGACCGGGAGTTTACCATTACTTAAATCTAGACATTAAGTACACAACTCCAACAATCTCCCACTTGTACTAAGGTCTAGTCATTTCTTCCAAACTCCCAACTCCCATACTCATCACGTGCTTAAGTTGCACTTCCAAGAAGTTCTATGTGAATGAGCACTCTAGGTTGCCGCTCTGAAGTTATCTTGGTGACTACTGCGTCGTCTCCCTTGACGATGACTCGTATCAGGTGGTACTTGCTCTATGTGTTAACATCACTTTTGACTTATGACTTCTTCCAGTTTACCATGCACCGCTATCCAATAGCCTTTGGTAAACTAAGAGTCATATCCAAGTCAAGAGGTTCATCCCGGAACCTAACCAAAACTTCCGCTGCCTCTGAGGCTGCTATTCGGTTATGAGAGAGTCTGAGAAGCGTCCTGCTTATCACTCTTTCATTTCATGGTTCCACCTCTTTCTAAAAGTGAACACATAGCCTGATATCGACTTACACTGGTCCTTCTCTGATTTAAGATCTGAGAATTTGTAATCAAAGAAGATTTTGTCTTGCTTAATCTAGTACATTTAAGTACTTTTACAGCATTCGAATATCTCTTGTCTAGATTACTTTGATATCCTCCCACTACGCAAACCGCATAGTTGATATCAGGTTCTCGTTTTATAACATTGCATCTATAAAGCTTTCCACACTTGAAGTGTAGGAAACTGCTTTGTCCTCATCTATCTCCTTCATTTTAGATAGATGTATATCCTGTCTCTGAAAGGCAATAACCTTTCTCAGAATTATGCATGTTTAAAACAAACCATAATCGTATAAGATATCTAGGAGAAGTACAATGTTCTTATCCTTAGATCAAAAGATCTTAAGAACATGCTCTAACTTCTACTCAATCTTATATCTCGATTCATTTAGACAACCATCATCTTATGTCTGACAACATCTTTACATTGTTGACAATGATAGAATGTTATCTACATAAAATCTCCGAGAAACACCACCTTGTTTCCATTACTTCTCCAATACACCTTTCGTCTATGCCTTTTTGATGAATCCATCAAATGGACTATCCCATCAATTCACAAGTTCCACGATTTATAGCTTTGTTACAATCCATAAATGGATTTACTAAGCTTGTACTCTAAATGATCTTGCCTCTTAACAATAATCCTTATTGTTCTCTAAGCAGGCACATTTAGATCTAGTATCGCACTTATGCAGAGCTAGGGATCGATTTCATCTTTACTAGATCCAGAGTCCGAAACTCTTCTAGTCTTATGAACATCTCTGGTTGTTCAACAACCTCCCACTGCAATGGCGTCCCGGTGTATAACACTAATAACAGTAGGTGCAGTGTGTGGTGTATTTCTACTCGGTTTGGCTGGTTCCTTGTCTTTGTCCTTTTTCTCATTCCAAGGTATTACATCAGTTAGGGCTTTGTAGTTCATCTAATAGTCTTCCTCTAAGAACCGGGCGATATACGTCCTTCTTGTTCATAGTACTATAGAACACACAATATCTTGTTCATCTAGGATATCCTACAACCATATTGAATATGTCGTTGTCTCCAGGAATATCCATAGAACATAGGTAGTTCCGAACAACTTGTTCTTTTACCATTAGAATTCTATTTCGTATTTACTGACTCACCATCTCTACACGTAAGTGTATGGTGCGGTCATTTGAGACTTAATCTCAATCTTTGATTATGCTATGTGTTATTCAGATAGGTGATAGCCTCCGCGATTTTAGTCGCAGGCTTCCAATGGATATACTTAGAAGGTTCCCCATAATTGCTTTGTGACTAAAACACTTTGCTTTTATGGCACATCAAGCATCCTAATCCATTTTTCGAGTATTCTTAAAAGAACTACTCGCACCTTTCTAATTACACATATGTCTGCATATACCATTGATCATTCTCAATACTTGTCTGAATTCTATCCTTTACCGAAAGGTATGCTTAGTTGTATTATCTTCCAAATTCGATTCTTAGGTCGGAAGGTCCATTCCTTCAACTACAATTGATCAAATCAATTTCGACCATTTAAATCTCATTTGAATAAATACCACTAAGTACGAGAGTTCACAAGTATAATGATTTAATAAAGAAATATATCTAACAAGTAAAACAAGTTATAGAACGGTTTGTTGCATCGTGGTAGACTAAGGATTCATCATTCACATTATTGCTATCTAATGTACCAGAATAGATAATGCCATTATTTCTTATCAAAATCATCAAATGATTAAAGAAATAAAATATCCATTCATAAATAATAGAAATCCAGAACAAAACGTTCTTTCTAAAATAAAGGGTACATAATGCAATAAACTTGAAATGAGATCCTATAACTACTAAAGCAGATAAAAGTCTTCCACTGCAACAGCTGCCTCCTCTACAGATTTGCCCATGTAGACTCGAATTCTTCTTCTCTAAGTCGCCGGGTTTTCTGGAACCCCTGCATTCAAAATGCACATACCGTCAGTGGTTCCATATCTACACACCAGAATTCTGGTAGATAATACCGCTGACTATGTTTTTACGACTAAAGAAAAACTCGTACCTTTGAGAGGACATTCAGACTTCCAGTGTCCAGGCTTATTGCATCGGAAGCACTTGCCTCTTGGCTTTGCAGCCCCCACTCGTGGTCCACTCCTCTTGGCACCACTGGGTTTCCAGGCTTGCTTCCTTTTCTTGCCCCTACCTCCAACAGGCTTCAAGCCTTTGGACTTGGTAGCTACAAGCACTTGATACTTGCCCTTCTTGTAGATCCCCTCTGCCGCCTTTAGTTCAGTCAGGAGTTGCGCAAGAGTATAAGATAGTTTACCCATATTATAGCTCATGCGAAACTGCTCAAAACTAGGGGTCAGAGACTGGAGTATGATGTCGACTTGCGTCTCAGCATCAATTTGAGCTCCTAGGATCTCAAGCTCATTCAACAGACTCATCATCTTAAGAACGTGCTCCCCTACGGGCGTTCCTTCAGACTGAGTAGTTGTCATGAGGACTCTCATGTCTTCTTGCCTTGCCGCACGATCTTGCTCCCCAAACATTTCTTTGAGGTTAAACAACATATCATAGGCAGTGGCCATCGACTCATGTTGGGTTTGGAGTACATTTGACATGGAAGCCAAAATATAACACCTAGCCATTTCATCAGCCTTTTTCCACTTCCGATATGCCTCTCTTTCCTCATTAGTTGAGGCAGCCGTGGGCTCAGCAGGGCACAATTCATGGAGTACAAATTTGTACTCTTCAGAAGTTAGGACAATGTCTAAATTTCTCCTCCAATCAATATAATTGGGGCCAGTGAGTTTATGTTCCTTGAGTATCACAGAAAGTGGATTCATAGCTATTCTCTAAACCTATAAGCACATTTAAACAAACAATCAATTTAATGTCCGATATTATCTCCCTCAAATAATATCATTAAATTACTAATGATATTACAGAAAGCTATGAATCCACTAATAATATCATTAAATTACCAAAATATAACATATAGTGTGGACGTTTACCTATCCAAATGATTTAGAAATTAGATTTGCTTCGGTCGTACATCATCATTAGCGTTACTTCGATGGGAAGAATATTAAGAAGCGTACCTAAGTGTAAACCATTACTCAGTACTAAGAAGATCATTTGAGACTCGTATATTTCCGCAAGCCACGATAGTGTGGACGTTTACGTTAACACACGATCCTTTACTTTCTTCTACAACTGTCTACATAAATTGATCCAAAATCCCATTCAATGCAGCAAGCCACGATAGTGTGGACGTTTACTACACCAAAAGACTTTTACAATTGACATCCAAGTTACAAGATGCATTCGATTTTCGTAAATCAAGACGCGGAGAATCATAAGTGAAACTCGAAGTTTCTAACCAGTGATTCACCATGCGAACAACCCTATCTCTCATTAGATGAGGGAGCCGAGCAGACAATCGATCCATCTTCAAAAGAATGGTACGAATGTCTCTAATTTGTGTCATCCACATGACCAAGTGGCTTTGGCTTCATTCCACTCCCCGGGGTGAGAATGAGTCGACTTGAAGTCAGTTTCAGAAAGACAAATTAGGCATTGTTTGATAGACTTAATCAATGTTTCTCTTAAAAGGAATTACAAGAATTCTCCTCCAATGACATGTCTATATGAACTTCGAAAGCTCATAAATGTCACCAAGAGAGCAGTAATGGAGACCATGGGAATGTTTCCATCCCCTCTCCCACTTAGCTTTTTATAACAAAGGGATACGCTATCTAATGCATAATTAAACACATAAGCATGCACACAAGTAATAAAGCACATATCCCATAGTCAAAATAATGCTAGAAAATTATTTTCCGACTATCATGGCTTTATTCCATCTCCGTATGCGTCTTCTAGTCTTCAGTCTTCGTTCTTGAATGCTCCATGTGACGAGAATATTAATCTCAATATTTAAATCTATTTATTTTCAATAAATCCAAAAGATACTCAATTCGAAAATTAAGTCAATCGAATAAATCAAAAATAAAATTAAATATTATTAATATTTTTATTTATTTATTTTCCTATCTAATTCTATTAAATCTCTAGAATAATCTATCCAAGTAAAACTTGGAATATTCTAGAAGACTTCTATAATAGAATAAGGAAATAAAATAAATTAGGACTCTTCTACTTTCCAAAATTAATTAATTTCTATGTCCATGAAAATTCTCATAAAATAGGAATAATCAAATAGAAAATAAATCAATTTATTAATTAATTATTTTCCCATCTAATTTTATTAAATCTTTAGATTCCTATTCCAAGTAGGACTTGAAATATTCTAGAAGACTTCCATAATAGAATAAGGAAATAAATTAATTCCAATTAATTCTTTTCCTATCTCCATGAGAGTTCCCAAACTTGGTAATACTCAAAATAGGAAAACTTGAATCAATTAGGAAAGTGAATCTTGGTAGGAGTAGCACGGGTTGGGGATCCCCGTACCACCACCACCACCATCGACCGACCACCGGGAGGGAGCACCCGCCGCCGCCACTCCAGCCGGCCAGCCACCACCGTCGCCGGCGACGGTCCACGGCCGATGGGGCGCGACGCCCCCTTCCCCTTTGGTCGATCATGGGGTCGATCATGGGGATGATCGACCCCCCGGCTTTTCGTCCTCTTCGTCTTCTTCGTCACACGCGTTCTCCGGCGGTCGTCTCGGCATCGATCCAACGTAAATAAATTACAAGAAATAAATTTACAATTCCTGTATCGATTCTATACATGAAATCGACCCTATACACTTTCCGGAAAACATAGAACAATAATAATAAATCTAAATTCGGTCAACCCCCGAATTTTTACTATTACAAGCATTCATCCACACAAAACGAATCTCGACATGTCCGAGAGTTTAATAATCATGGTAAAATTAAATTAACAATTAATTAAACAATTAATCAATTAATTAACCATGATATTCGGAATCCCTGCAAGGTAGAACGATAATTGAACACATACATGAACACGAAACCAAACGCTCTGATACCAGGTGTTGGAAATCGATATCCCGGGCTATTAAAATTTGCGGAAAATAATAACCCGACCGAAATCCTCTCGCCGGAAACCGATCACGAACGCCACGAAGAACCGGGCTCGACAAGAGCATCGCCGCGGGATGAACCCGCGGCTAAACCCTAGCCGAACCCCATCGCGGGGTTCGCGATCGCTCACGCGATCGCACGGGGATGCGGGGTGCATCCTCGTGGGGCTGTTCGGAACAGCCCCCGGCGGTGAGTCCGGCGACTCACCGCCACCGTCGAGGAGGGCGGTGCGCCCAGCGCACCAGCCGCGGCCCAGCCGCGGCTTGCCCGGCGATCGACCCCGCGGTCGATCGCGTGCCCCGGCGTCCAGCCAGGGCTCCTCGTGTGAGCTTGCGGTCGAAGCCCTAGGGATCGACCGCACCCCCTCGGCTCCCAGCCGAGGGTCCTTCGAACGTTCGCCGGGGATCTCGAATCCCCGTCCCCGAAGTTCGTCGTTTTCCCGGATCGTGTGTTCATGTATATGTTACAATTAAATCACATAAATTCACACAAAGGAGTTTATGATTTTACCGTTCGATTCGTTGTGCGGAGAAACGAATTCAATTGATGACCTTACGATCTTCCCACGTATTCCTTGCACTAACTTGAACGTCGGGTGGGCGACGATCTTCCAAGCTTATGGATCCTCTTCAACTCTCTAGAATATCAAGTATGATAATCTTGTCTTGTGGTTATGAGAAAGTGAAGACCATGTAGTGCTTTTATAGGCTACGTAGGGGATCTAAAGGAGGTGGAATATTGGGCTTCCAATATTAATGATTAAATTGAGTCCAAGCCCAAATCTATTAATCTCCCATTAATATTAATTAATTTATTTTCCACTATATAAATTAATTGCACTCCCAATATTAAACCATATTATATCAAATAATATTTCTCCGGTAGTATTATTTATTCCGTGTATTTAAGATTTAAATATCAATGAATAAAATTAATTTATTGCTAATTAATTTATTCATCTCTTGGTTCATATTCTCGAACTATTTCGAGATTTACTATATTGCCTTTTCTATCGAATAGAAACTTCTTCTCTAAGAAGGCAACATTTCTTTAAACAAACATTTTGTTTTAGAAATATAGTAGAATAGGTATCCTTGTGAATGTTCAGGATACCCCACAAAATGGCATAAGCCGGATCTACTAACCAACTTATCTCCCACTAGCCGCTTCACGCAAACAGGATACGGGAGTGCCCAAGTTCATATGATGTGGTTTTAACTGCTTTGGTGGTAACACTATTCAGCAAATGGACGACTATTAAAAGTGCAGGACTTTTACAGTTTCTTCGGCAATTTGGTGAACCCTTTTGTGGATCGAACCATGTCCAACAAAGTTTGATTCCAACATTCGGACACTCAATACAATTAAGGAGTTCCAGACGGAGTCCATTGCCAGAGAATCATATTCTCTTATAGATAGTCAATAAGCTTGGTGCTTCAATATTTATTACCACGATCATATCGTAATTTAAATACAGCAACCAAGTTGGTTTCCTACTTTGATGTCTAAAATTATTGATCATTTCAAAATTTGAGACGTGTACTTCATAAGTACATTATGTAGTTGAAAACCACCCCCAACACTAACACATTAGTGGATCACACATCTCTGTTTGGATCAAATCCAATAGACCTTCAACATACTCAACTAGCGTGCTAAAGTTGTGCGGGATTTTGACTTTTATCTATTGCGGATATTTGGGTTTAGTTCATTCTTGTATATTTGTTAATCGTCTTTAGCAAATCATATTTTCTTTCTTTTGTATAAAGGAAATCGGATTTCCAAAAACAAAATTAAAACCTTTATCGTCTATATCAAATATAGAAGTAAGATCTAATAATAGAAAATTTCTATTAATAGTAGGTTTCTAAATTTAGACGAAACAAATAATCAATTGTTCAAAACAATAGAATAACTAAAACCTAGTACGAACCTTTATCCTTTCGCTTCTGCCCAAGGTATTTTAGCAGTTATGGCACTTAGACCTTTATTCACACAATGATGGCAAGCGTCGTCAACTCATTTGTTGACCTTGTTCTTAGTCGCCCTTCTAGTATCACCTTTATCCATCTTTATGCTTAGACCGGAAACCATTTCCGTCATTTTCTTCAAGAAGAACACTTCTTTCATGAAGAAGCAATAATGAGAACAAATTTCTCGTATTGATGGTTGACTCTTTGATCAACATCTTGAACAACTTATCCATTGAAGGGTCGAGCTTTGTTCATGTTGTAGTTCATAATGAACGATTCATAAGAACTCGAAATCCACTTCTCATAAGTGGCATTCCTCAGCAATCAAAGGTTGAGTGAGATTATCAAATAATCTATTCTCAAGTACATAGAGGCACTCATCATTTTAAATTACAATATTGAGATTCCAATTCAAATGGTTTGGGCCAGTGAGTTTTGATTTGGATTGGTCGAGTATCGATGTTACGGGATATCTTAGAGAATATTACTGAGAAATATTAAGAAGATTTAACATTGAGATAATTCGTTATTAATGATTACAATTAAATGTTTGGTCTTTATCATTTAATTGCCTCCCACTAAATTTTTCGAATTCCGCTATCCTCTAGCAGACAGACGGGAAAACTTATTTTTCCTTAGTTGGGCTTTAGGTCCAATAGCGTGAATATAACCCGTAGTTAATCTAGCCCGATTACATTCACCTAAAGGTAGAAACATTTTCAATCACATCTCTATGTGACCCTAAAGATTACTTTTCCTCACCATGAAAATGAACTACGTTAATCGTACCCTTCAAAGTCAACCATGTGTCAAGACCGACCTACCGATGTGAGAAGTGAAAGTTGGACTCCAGTAAACATGTGTAAGCCCATAGTTAATCTATCCGACCACACATATTTAAAAGAATCGTAGCTAACACCTCTCCATCTTATGTCAATAAATTACAGCTTAACTCACAAGCAGTACTCCCCGCTAACACGGCATACCATACTACTTGTAAGTGGCTTTCACATAATTTATTGTCGGTAGAAGGAAAGGAGAAAGAACACACATCGGTTCTTCTTTAAGGCTTGATATACATTCTCGGGAGAGAATGGAGGAGTATAGGATTGGTTATCTCATCAGAATAATCGTTATAGGAGAGAATGAAGTGAGTGATCGATTGTTGATTCTTAACAACTATGTTCTCTATAGGTCATCCTAACGAGCACATACGATCATAACATATATCACAATATATATATCTCACATAATTCACATAGCATTTAATCACAATTAAAACGAGGTATGCAAATTAAATGGTGCTCTATTAATTAACTTGATTTAACAATTAAATCAATTAATTAATCTATCACCTTGTTGATCGAATATTTAAATCATTTATTTAATTGGTCAATAAGTAATTTCACTAAATTAAATATTGATACTTTCTCTCTATTTCAATTTATTAATATCTTAATAATCAAAACGTGATGTGTCGTAAGTGAAACTCGAGGTTTCTAACCAGCGATTCATCATGCAAGCGACCCTATCTCCCATAAATGGGGAGCCGAGCAGACCATCGAATCATGCCATCATATGGCTCGATGTCTTTAATTTGTTTTAACAAAAACAAGTCTAGATGAATCACTCCCCGAGGTGCATTCATATTCGACATTGAATTGTTACTTCATAACAAATTAGGCATTGTTTCGATCTATTACATAAAAATAAATATCTTAATAGAAACAACTAAGTCCCAATTAAATAACATTAAATCAATCAATTCAACAAACAGCATGCTTTAGTGATTATATTCATAGACAATTAATCAATTTCATAACCTACGCTCTGATACCACTGTTTCCTATTTTCAATATTACATGCATTAATTGATTTAATTCAAATCTATCAGAATAAATAATCAACCATTTAATTTAATTATCAAATAACTAAATATTTAATTCATTCTTCACATACTACATAAATTAAATCTAGCGCAATTAAATTTATCAAATAAATTAATTACTTCTAGCGCAATTATATTTATCATATAAATTAATTACTTGTAGCGCAATTATATTAATCATATTAATATATTACACTAAAGTAACATGAACACATAATTACTTTGCGTCAAATTGACAATTAACATAATCATATTATTTAATTCTAATCAACTTGAATTTGAATTGTGCAATTAAATTAATCAAATTAATTAATTACACATATATAATTAATTACATAAACATGTGCACATAATCAACTTGAATTTGAATTGTGCAATTAAATTAATCAAATTAATTAATTACACATATATAATTAATTACGTAAACATGTGCACATAATCAGTTTGCGTGAAATTGACAATTAAGATAATCATATTATTTAATTCGAATCAATTTGAATTTAATTGATAGTTAAATTAATCTCAATTAATTTTTCTTTGTCAATTAAAAATCCCATTACATAAGGCAAACATCAACCGTACATGGCGCAAACATTTAACGCAAACAATTAAATCTGAATTTAATCATATGTACCTCAGGGATTCATCGGACGAAACGAGGTTCGTCGGAAGTCGCGCGGATGCGACGCGGGGACGGCACGGGTCGTGTGCGGGGAGAGCCAGGCGAGTGGCGGGGCTCTCGGCTAGACTCGTGTGTCACGGCTGGAGCGCACGGGCGCGGCTCGGGCTGTGCTCGGGCGTTCATTCGACGTCTCCCGTCTAATCAAGTTTCCTCGTATAGGTAATCCAACTGACGTATTGAACTAGAAATACGTAAGGTAGAATACGACGGGAAAACGGGCTGAAAAAACGGCGCCGGAATCGGATTCCGGCGAGGGGAGGCGGCTGCCGGCGGCGGCACTAGGCGGCGGCTCCGGTTGTCGGCGGTCCTCCGAGGGAGGCGACCGAGGGGGCGGACGAGAGGGAGAGAGGAGAGGAGAGAAAGTGAGGCTAGGGTTTTGAGCTCTTCACTTGGTGTGTCTTTCCTCTAGCCAAGAGGCTCCTTTTATAGGTGAGGAAAAGACCTTGTTGAGCTCAAACCCTAATGGATCGGATCCATTGACCCTAGCCGGCCCAATTCATTAGCCGTCATTACGTTTCTCCAAAATTGACAATCAATTCAATCCCGAAAAATATAACGATTATATTTTCTTTCTCATTTTAATTTTCTCATCAATATGAGATAAAAATAAAAAATTTCCAATTTCACAAAATCGGAAAGCCCATTTCAGGGGTACTGTTAAATCGGGAAATTTCCCAAAATAGAAAGTGTACACTATCGTGTCCGTTTTCTTTAGCTCAGTATTATTTCAAACTCATAATCACAATTATGAATCTCGGATTCAATCATATTGACCTCCGACTATATGTAATTAATTAACAGTTAATTAATACATGATCGTATTTAAGGATCGGTTTACACGAGAATGTGACCCTCAATGGTTCAGGTGTATAACTAGCCGTGGGCTCACAACATATTGTGATTCGAACAACATATTGTTCTTATTTCAACTACTCCCAAGAGTTTTAGATTAATAATCATATTATTTAATCTCCGAACAAGTCGGTGCCCAACGAATCAGTGACGAGCGTCTAGCAGCCACGCTTCACTAATTCCCTAGATACAAATGAAGTGCCTGCAAGAACCTTGTAATATAGTTAGCGTACAGTACGATCCCTCCGATACATATGTCCCGATCAAACTAGAGATATTGGTTAATCGAGATCTCTTGTTGAGTTTGATAACTGTGCGTACGTTCTAGGTTTCGTAAAATCCAGTCGTGATTGATTCAGAGAAACAAATTTCTCTAATCACCTCACTATTCAACTCTGGCCAGAGATTCCAGGACTACGAACCATCAGAACACACAGGACATCCATGATCTATATCAAGCGATCAGATCCCCTACTATCATGCACAAACTTCACATCAGATTTCGAACTGCACGAACATTGTCTCCTTTTTCGACTTACTCCCTTTCCAGGGAATCAGAGACATGTCACGATATAGCTAGTCCTCTGATGAAGTCACGGTGATGTCTGGGTCTTAAGGATTAATTATGTACAACTATATTATGGAATTCTCTACTCGATCAGTGATAACCACTTAGAGATTCCAGGGAGAGGGGGTTCAGTGAACTCATCAACAGTGAGCACCCACTCAAGTATGTCGATGTCCCAACATCGAGGCTCGAGATTAGCCCACATACACTAAGTGCTAGTCTCAAGGGGGAAAGGCCGGGTATCCTTGTTATTGGCGTAACCCATCGACTAGGAACAGAGTTTGACCAGTTACGTTGCGTTAACAGAATTATCTCTCGGTTTCCACAAAACCGAATTCATACAACATGTGTAACCGTACAGGACTATATCTATGATTCAATATTGGGAGCAGATATAGTATATGCCATTAATATAGGTTTCATTAATTAACGAAATAAACCGTTATATAACGGAATACGGTTACCCGCTCGGCCAACCGTTGGCTCGCCGGTCACCTATTCCAACAATCTCCCACTTGACCTAGAGCCAACTATCCATGAATCTTATTTCCATCGACTATCGATGTTTCTCGCGGACATATTCAGATAAAGGCCTGGTACAGGGATCTACAAAGTTATCTTCCGAAGTGACACTCTCGACTCAGACGTCACCTCTGTCATTGATCTCTTAGATCACATGATATTCTCTCATGTACATGTTTGGACTTCTGATGAGATCTCGGTTCCTTAGCATTTGCTACAGGACACCGTATAATCACAGTACAAGTTACTTGATTATTTGCGTCCGTAATTATAACCAACATTTGGATAAAGTTCCGTGTCCAAAACAGTCTCTTTTACAGCTTTAGATGCTGCAACATATTCAAGTTCTCGTGGTAGAATCATTAGTCGTTGCAGGAACCATTCCAGCATACGACACCACCTCTAAGCTCGAATATGAATCCCGATATCGACTTTTAGTCATCCACATCCGGTTAAAAACTAGAGTTCGTAAGTACCTCTAAATTCAACTCGAACCTCCCACAGACTAAGAACAACTCCTTAATGCTTTTGATTGCTAGTGCTCAAGGATCGACTTCAAATAAGCCGGTCTTGGGTTCGACTGATATTCACTTGTGACACTCACAATATCACGTCTAGTACACAGCATGCCATACATAATGCTCCCTAGTGCGGAGATATATGTGTTGTCCATTTCATCTCCTCGAATTCCATCAACATTACAGTCACATGAATTATGAGAGATGAACCCCATATGACATTGGCAAGAATCTCTTCAGGATTCTTCCATGCTAAACCATTTCAGAAACAGTTTCTATGTACAAGGATTGAGATGATTTTGCATCCTTCTAGATCTATATCTATAGTGACGTATCACAATACGTAAGATGCCTCTCCTCAAATCCTTTATTCGAGAAACATGTGGATAACCGTGCTTTCGTTGACTGCAACATCACTCAATCATCCCTATGATTAGTATGTCATCAACGTACAACACTTAAATTTCACTGCGCTCCCACTAACCTTCTTGAATACAAGGTTCCTTCAAGTTTTATACCAAGTCAACGCTTTGACTATTGTATTTAAAACACATGTTCCATTTTAGGGATGCTCGTTTCAATCCATAAATGGATCGCTGGAGTATGCAAACCTTTTGCTCCTTTCCAGAAAATATGAAGCCTTCCGGCTGCGCTACAATCTTCCATAATATCATATTCAAGGAAAGTAGACTCCATATCTATTTTCCATATCTCATAGTCGTACTATGCAGAAATGGCCAGCAAAATTGTAATGGACTTAATCATAGCGACTGATGGAAAGATTACCTCATAAACAACACATTGTCTTTGAGTAACTTCTTTCGCCATCATCCTTGCTTTAAAGGTCACACCTTTCTATATATATACTCTCACGTCATAATATGCAGCCTTTTGGAACGATTCCCTTTGTTGATCTACCAAGGTCAAACCTTGTTGGAGTACATACAGTCCATTATGAATTTCATGGCAATAAGCCAATGTCCCATATTCGTATCCAATACAAATCAGTTGAAGTTTATTGGATCATATCCATCGTCAACTTTATCTTGATCATTATCAAGTTGGAATCGTCTACCAGGTACCTTCCGAACATTTTCGGATTTACGAACCGATAGATGAAGAGGTATATTAGTGGTTTGTTGAATTGGTTCATCTCCAAGTACTTGTGTTTGAACTTCATAGTGTGGTTCATATTCTCGAACTATTTCGAGATTTACTATATTGCCTTTTCTATCGAATAGAAACTTCTTCTCTAAGAAGGCAACATTTCTTTAAACAAACATTTTGTTTTAGAAATATAGTAGAATAGGTATCCTTGTGAATGTTCAGGATACCCCACAAAATGGCATATGCCGGATCTACTATCCAACTTATCTCCCAGTAGCCGCTTCACGCAAACAGGATACGGGAGTGCCCAAGTTCATATGATGTGGTATTAACTGCTTTGGTGGTAACACTATTCAGCAAATGGACGACTGTTAAAAGTGCAGGACTTTTACAGTTTCGTCGGCAATTTGGTGAGCCCCTTTGTGGATCGAACCATGTCAACCAAAGTTTGATTCCTACATTCGGACACTCAATACAATTAAGGAGTTCCAGACGGAGTCCATTGCCAGAGAATCATATTCTCTTTTAGATAGTCAATAAGCTTGGTGCTTCAATATTTATTACCACGATCATATCGTAATTTAAATACAACAACCAAGTTGGTTTCCTACTTTGATGTCTAAAATTATTGATCATTTCAAAATTAGAGATGTGTACTTCATAAGTACATTATGTAGGTGAAAACCACCCCCAACACTAACACATTAGTGGATCACACATCTCTGTTTGGATCAAATCCAATAGACCTTCAACATACTCAACTAGCGTGCTAAACTTGTGCGGGATTTTGACTTTTATCTATTGCTGATATTTGGGTTTAGTTCATTCTTGTATATTTGTTAATCGTCTTTAGCAAATCATATTTGCTTTCTTTTGTATAAAGGAAATCGGATTTCCAAAAACAAAATTAAAACCTTTATCGTCTATATCAAATATAGAAGTAAGATCTAATAATAGAACATTTCTATTAATAGTAGGTTTCTAAATTTAGACGAAACAAATAATCAATTGTTCAAAACAATGGAATAACTAAAACCTAGTACGAACCTTTGTCAGAACGCTTCTGCCCAAGGTATTTTAGCAGTTATGGCACTTAGACCTTTATTCACACAATGATGGCAAGCGTCATCAACTCATTTGTTGACCTTGTTCTTAGTCGCCCTTCTAGTATCACCTTTATCCATCTTTATGCTTAGACCGGAAACCATTTCCGTCATTTTCTTCAAGAAGAACACTTCTTTCATGAAGAAGCAATAATGAGAACAAATTTCTCGTATTGATGGTTGACTCTTTGATCAACATCTTGAACAACTTATCCATTGAAGGGTCGAGCTTTGTTCATGTTGTAGTTCATAATGAACGATTCATAAGAACTAGAAATCCACTTCTCATAAGGGGCATTCCTCAGCAGTCAAAGGTTGAGTGAGATTATCAAATAATCTATTCTCAAGTACATAGAGGCACTCATCATTTTAAATTACAATCACTACAAGAAATTTTAGAATTCGCGACGAAATTATTTGTCATAAAAAGGCCATTTCTCGTCACGATATATTTTTGGTGACAATTTTTTTTCGTCGCATGCATCGTCACCGAATGTGCGTCACAATAGGTAAATGTGACGATTATTCGTTTCGTCATCAAAAGACTTCATATGATGACAAAAGAAGACATCGTCGCTCTACTTTATCATCTATAGTGACGTAAAAATCGTCATGTATAACCTCCTATTTTCGTCACTTAATATGATATTTCGTCACTAAATGTTACTCTTTTCATGACATATTAATTTATTGTCATTAAAACCTTTTTTTTCGTGACAAAACTTTATAGATTGCCAAACTTATGAAATTGTAATAACGATTTTTTTTGTCGCAATAAAATTATTATTTCGTCATATGTTTTATATTTCATCGCGATAAACATGTTTTCTCGTCACAAAAAAATATTAATTGTATGAAATGATGCAGAATTTTTGACAAATAATTTTGTCATGACAAAATACTCTATATTTATGGAAAATGACAGAATTGTATTTTTCATTAAAAAAAAATTATGAATAATTTTTTCTATACAATATAATAGTAAAAACAAATTTGAATTTTTGCAATAGTGACTTGGTGACACACATCCTCCGTCCTCTCCTCTAGGCCAACACATCCTCCGTCCTCTCCTCCTCCGGCATGTAGGCCAGCTCCAGGCCCGTCGCGACCGCGTAAGGCGACACACAGTTCACGCGGATTCTGTGCTTCCCGAGCTCGGCCGCAAAGCAATATTTTCTGATAAGAGTATAGTGGTGGTTTCAGACTTTCATTTCATTTTCTGATATGAATACAGAATAATAAATGTCACAATATTTTCGAACAATGCAAAAAAAAAAACTAATTAAATAAGGTTGTGGTTATGTGAAAGTCTAAAATATGTAAAAATAAATAACGGAAAAATATAAATAATTAATATAATGCAAACTAGAGAACTACAGTACTACTAATCTAAAAAGTTTGGTTGGTCGAAAGGGTAAACATAAACTTATCAAAAAAAAGTGCAAGTAGTGAGCCTAAAACGTGAGATTCACAGCACATACCTTATCAAACCAGTTTGAAAGTGTAGGTTCATCTAATTTTGGGACCAAAGTAATTAATACTTCGAGTATCGGAAAAACCTTACAACAGTACTACTTCCGTGAGATCCAACACCGCGTACGGGCCCAGCCCGCCGACGGTGCTGGACACGCTGCACAGGGACACGATCGATCCACTCCTCGCCGGGATCATGGCCCCGGAAGCGTGATTCATCCCGACGAAGACCCCCTTCACGTTCACGTCGAACATTCTTTCGAAAACCGAGACCTCGAAGTCGCGGATGTCCAGGCAGGATGGCGCCGAATCGATCGAGCGCGAAGTCGACCGCGCTCTACGTCACCCTCGACCGGGACGTCGCAGTGCAAAAACGAGGCATCGCCGAGGCTTTGGCAGAGATTGACTAACCTTGATGAATACGGAGTATGGAGGTGCAGGAGGTGGAACTGTGGAAGTGAAATCGTGGAATAATGGGAGAGTTGAGGAGGCGGCTAAGTATATATTTTAGATTTTAGGTTAAACACAATTACACTTTCTCACAATAAATACTTAATTAATATTTACATTTTTCGTAAATTAAATACCTTGATAAATACTATAATTATGGTGTATTATTAAATATCAAGAAAATCGCTTAAAATTGAAATATTTTAATTTTTATAGAAGGCAAAAGATTTTTATGCCTTTCAAATTATAATAAATTTAAAATAGTTTTTCTTGCATATAAATTCTTTATTAATAAAATCACAGTCATTTTTTCCTTTTTCTATAATTATACTAATTTAATTGTTCAAAATTTATTTTTAAATAAAATTATTTTTAAATATGAGGGCATATTGTATTATATACTATATGTTATGATCACTAAATTACAAATTATTTGTCTCAAATAATAATAAGACGAAATAATTACGATAAATTTTACTAATTAATGGAAATTGTTATTTTTTTCATAAATTTATTATTTTTATGATCTTTAAAATCGTCACCACTTGTTATAAATGTTGTCGTCAAAGATGTGTGACAAATTTATAACTTTTGTCACGTTAGAGTGACAATAAGGACGAAATAAATATTTTTGTGAGAAAATTAAGTTTTTTCACGAAATCAATAAATATTAATTGACAAAAACAAAAATTGTCACTTTTAAATGATAATTGTGACGAAATAATTATGTCATTAATAATTTTGAATAATTAATGACAATTATAATTGTGTCAACAAAACATTTTTTTCCATGACTTTCACTATCGTCATTATTTACTATAAATATAGTCACAAAAGATTTATGTGACGTCGTTTTTATTTTTGTCACGATAGTTGTCAATTAATGACGAAAACGATTATTTTTATTGACGAAAAAAAAACATTGTCATGAAAAACAACATGTATGGTGACAAAATAAAATTTTGTCACTAATTTAATATATTTAGTGGCGAAAATTAAGTTTGTCGCTTTAAATTGATAATTGATGACGAATTTTATGTCGTCGAAAAAAATTCGTCACGAAAAGTGTAATTTTTTGTAGTGAATATTGAGATTCCAATTCAAATGGTTTGGGCCAGTGAGTTTTGATTTGGATTGGTCGAGTATCGATGTTACGGGATATCTTAGAGAATATTACTGAGAAATATTAAGAAGATTTAACATTGAGATAATTGGTTATTAATGATTACAATTAAATGTTTGGTCTTTATCATTTAATTGCCTCCCACTAAATTTTTCGAATTTCGCTATCCTCTAGCAGACAGACGGGAAAACTTATTTTTCCTTAGTTGGGCTTTAGGTCCAATAGCGTGAATATAACCCGTAGTTAATCTAGCCCGATTACATTCACCTAAAGGTAGAAACATTTTCAATCACATCTCTATGTGACCCTAAAGATTACTTTTCCTCACCATGACAATGAACTACGTTAATCGTACCCTTCAAAGTCAACCATGTGTCAAGACCGACCTACCGATGTGAGAAGTGAAAATTGGACTCCAGTAAACATGTGTAAGCCCATAGTTAATCTATCCGACCACACATATTTAAAAGAATCGTAGCTAACACCTCTCCATCTTATGTCAATAAATTACATCTTAACTCACAAGCAGTACTCCCCGCTAACACGGCATACCATACTACTTGTAAGTGGCTTTCACATAATTTATTGTCGGTAGAAGGAAAGGAGAAAGAACGACACATCGGTTCTTCTTTAAGGCTTGATATACATTCTCGGGAGAGAATGGAGGAGTATAGGATTGGTTATCTCATCATAATAATCGTTATACATTCTCAGGAGAGAATGAAGTGAGTGATCGATTGTTGATTCTTAACAACTATGTCCTCTATAGGTCATCCTAACGAGCACATACGATCATAACATATATCACAATATATATATATATATATATATATATATATATATATATATATATATATATATATATATATATATATATATATATATATATATATATATATATCACATAATACACATAGCATTTAATCACAATTAAAACGAGGTATGCAAATTAAATGGTGCTCTATTAATTAACTTGATTTAACAATTAAATCAATTAATTAATCTATTCGAATATTTAAATCAATTATTTAATTTGTCAATAAGTAATTTCACTAAATTAAATATTGATACTTCCTCTCTATTTCAATTTATTAATATCTTGATAATCAAAACGTGATGTGTATTAAGTGAAACTCGAGGTTTCCAACCAGCGATTCATTAAGCGACCCTATCTCCCATAAATGGGGGAGCCGAGCAGACCATCGAATCATGTCATCATATGACTCGATGTCTCTAATTTGTTTTAACAAAAACAAGTCTAGATGAATCACTCCCCGAGGTGCATTCATGTTCGACATTGAATTGTTACTTCATAACAAATTAGGCATTGTTTCGATCTATTAGATAAAAATAAATATCTTAATAGAAACAAGTAAGTCCCAATTAAACAACATTAAATCAATCAATTCAACAAACAGCATGCTTTAGGTAATTATATTTATAGACAATTAATCAAGTTCATAACATACCTAGTCCCAATTAAACAACATTAAATCAATCAATTCAACAAACAGCATGCTTTAGGTAATTATATTTATAGACAATTAATCAAGTTCATAACATACCTCTGTTGGGGATCGTGCATGTATATACAGCGGAAAACAAAAATTTTATGAAAAAATGTTTTTCATTAATGTAAACATTTTACATTATATTTATTTTAGTTTATTGAAAATCCTATTTTCAATATTACATGCATTAATTGATTTAATTCAAATCTATCAGAATAAATAATCCACCATTTAATTTAATTATCAAATAACTAAATATTTAATTCATGCATCCCATACTACATAAATTAAATCTAGCGCAATTAAATTTATTAAATAAATTTATCCCATACTACATAAATTAAATCTAGCACAATATTTAGTTCTAGCGCAATTATATTTATCATATAAATTAATTACTTCTAGCTGCAATTATATTATTCATATTAATATATTACACTAAACAATTAATTAGGTAAACATGCGCACATAATTAATTTGCGTCAAATTGACAATTAACATAATCTTATTATTTAATTCTAATCAATTAGTTTATGTAAACATTTGCACATAATTAATTTGCGTCAAATTGACAATTAACATAATCATATTATTTAATTCTAATTTAATTATGCAATTAAATTAATCAAATTAATTAATACATAATCATATTATTTAATTCTAATTTAATTATGCAATTAAATTAATCAAATTAATTAATTACACATATATAATTAATTACGTAAACATGTGCATATAATCAGTTTGCGTGAAATTGAATAATCATATTATTTAATTCGAATCAATTTGAATTTAATTGATAGTTAAATTAATCTCAATTAATTTTTATTTGTCAATTAAAAATCCCATTACATAGCGCAAACAGTACATAGCGCAAACATTTAACTCAAACAATTAAATTTGAATTTAATAATATGTACCTCAGGGATTCGTCGGACGAAACTAGGTTCGTCGGAAGTCGCGCGGATGCGACGCAGGAACGGCACGGGTCGTGTGCGGGGAGAGTCAGGCGAGTGGCGGGGCTCTCGGCTAGACTCGTGGGTCACGGCTGGAGCGCACGGGCGCGGCTCGGGCTGTGCTCGGGCGTTCCTTCGACGTCTCTCGTCTAATCAGGTTTCACCTCGTATAGGTAATCCAACTCACGTATTGCACTAGAAATATGTAAGGTAAAATACGACGGGAAAACGGGCTAAAAAAACGGCGCCAGAATCGGATTCCGGCGAGGGGAGGCGGCTGCCGGCGGCGGCATTAGGCGGCGGCGGGCGGCGGCTCCGGTTGTCGGCGGTCCTCCGAGGGAGGCGACCGAGGGGGCGGACGAGAGGGAGAGAGGAGAGGAGAGAAAGTGAGCCTAGGGTTTTGAGCTCTTCACTTGGTGTGTCTTTCCTCTAGCCAAGAGGCTCCTTTTATAGGTGAGGAAAAGACCTTGTTGAGCTCAAACCCTAATGGATCAGATCCATTAACCCTAGCCGGTCCAATTCATTAGCCGTCATTACGTTTCTCCAAAATTGACAATCAATTTCAATCCCGAAAAATATAACGATTATATTTTCTTTCTCGTTTTAATTTTCTCATGAATATGAGATAAAAATAAAAATTTCCAATTTCACAAAATCGGAAAGCCCATTTCAGGGGTACTGCTAAATCGGGAAATTTTTCAAAATAGAAAGTGTACACCATCGTGTCCGTTTTCTTTAGCTCAGTATTATTTCCAACTCATAATCACAATTATGAATCTCGGATTCAATCATATTGACCTACATGTTGGAAATCGATATCCCGGAATTAATAAATTAATTAAAATTAATTATCCAATTAATTCCGACCGAAATCCTTTGGAGATCGAATATCCGGATTGTCTAAAATTGCGGAACCGACAACCCAATCGACTCCCGGTTGCCGGATCATCCCGCCACGAATCTCCACGTATATTTGGACTCATCCAAACCCTAACCGCGGCTAAGCCGCGGCTGTTCGGTCGAGCCCATACAAGGGACTTCGAGGCTGATCACAGCAGCCCCCTAGGGCTGCCCTTGGCAGCCCGTCGGATGTGCCGGAGAGCTCACGCGAACAGCCCAAACCTCCCGGAGGCTCGCCCCAATCAAGCCCTAGCCTCGACCCGAGTCGCGGCTGCCTAACCGAGGCGTGCGCTCGCGGCTGCCTAGGGTTCCAGCCGCATAGCCCCGTACA
The DNA here is from genome assembly GCA_954870475.1 of Euphrasia confusa. Lineage (NCBI taxonomy): Eukaryota > Viridiplantae > Streptophyta > Magnoliopsida > Lamiales > Orobanchaceae > Euphrasia > Euphrasia confusa. The sequence continues at coordinate 22,663,703 of OX940966.1, forward strand.
CGATCCGCGGAGGCGTGCGGATCCGCTGCGGGAAAAACCCGCAGCCCGCTGCCTGGGCATACCAGGCGGCCGCTTGACCCCCCAGGCGGCCGCTTGCCTGGGCAGTCAGCACCTCCGCGCGATCCTTCGCCGCCGGGTTGCTCCAGCCGCGGTGGTCCGGTGATCTTCAATCACCACCACCCAGCTCGACCCCGGTGAGGATCCCGAACCTCGGATCTTGTTCTACGGTATTTTTACGATAATTAAACGATAAAATCATAAAGAGGGTTTTACGATTTACCTCGTTCTCGTTGTTCGGAAAAAAGAAGAACTCAATTTGACGACCTTGAGATCTTCCCACGTATTCCTTGCACTAGCCCGGACGTCGTGTGGGCGACGATCTACCGAACTCCATGGATCCTCCTCTCTACTTTCTCTCTCTAGAATTGTGTTCTTCAACTTACGAGAATAGAGAAGACCATGTAGTGCTTTTATAGGCTACGTAGGGGATCTTAAGGAGGTGGAATATTGGGCTTCCAATATTGAAGATTAAATTGAGCCCAATGCTCAAGTCCATTAATCCTTATCAATATTAATTAATTCTATTTTCCACTATATAAAATTAATTGCACTCCCAATATTAAACCATATTATATCAAATAATATTTCTCCGGTAGTATAAATTTATTCCGTGTATTTAAGATATAAATATCCATGAATAAAATTAATTTATTGCTAATTAATTTATTCATCTCTTTTATCCGAGACTAGTACCATTCAACCTTAATTATTATGCGGAACGAATCCACCTGCAGGGTTTACATAATAATTCCTTATGAACTCATCTCGGGGATATTATCAACCCTTCCGGGATACACTTTCCCGTCAAGTATTCACGGCATGTCATATATAAAACATAGTGACCCAACTTAACCGGTAATTAACCCAATAATTAAATCGGTTAATTCCTTTGGTAAATCAAAGTCACTTATATTAAATATACACACCCGCAATAGTATCGGGGATTAAGAATAAAATACACTGAGACTCGAATCGATTATCGCCGGCAATCCTAATCGATGAATCTCAACGATCCGCTCAATACACCAAGTGTACAAGTGTGATAAAATAATTAAGACAAATTATTTTCTCTCTCACACAACGACTATACCGATGGATTGGTCCGTGTCCATCTAGGTCGTGAGCAACTGTTCGATTAAATACGAGTAACCGATAGTATGATCTTCTGTGTGGGCCCGACACACCATACTAACTACAACGTATAGAATCCAGGACTATAATTTGCATATATTTAATTATAAATAATTAAACGCAAATAATTGTTTATTTAATTAAATAGATTAGTGGAAATGGATCGTGAGTTTACGTTACTTAAATTTGGATATTTATCGGAGAAATATTATTTGATATAATATGGTTTAATATTGGGAGTGCAATTAATTTTATATAGTGGAAAATAGAATTAATTAATATTAATGGATTAATAGATTTGGGCTTGGGCTCAATTTAATCATTAATATTGGAAGCCCAATATTCCACCTCCTTAAGATCCCCTACGTAGCCTATAAAAGCACTACATGGTCTTCTCTATTCTCATAACTTGAAGATCACAATTCTAGAGAGAGAAAGTAGAGAGGGAGATCCATGGAGTTCGGTAGATCGTCGCCCACACGACGTCCGAGCTAGTGCAAGGAATACGTGGGAAGATCTCAAGGTCGTCAGATCACAATTCTAGAGAGAGAAAGTAGAGAGGGAGATCCATGGAGTTCGGTAGATCGTCGCCCACACGACGTCCGAGCTAGTGCAAGGAATACGTGGGAAGATCTCAAGGTCGTCAAATTGAGTTCTTCGTTTTTCCGAACAACGAGAACGAGGTAAATCGTAAAACCCTCTTTATGATTTTATCGTTTAATTTATCGTGAAAATACCGTGAACCAAGATCCGAGGACGAACCCCGGAAACGAGGGACGAGCCGAGCGGTGGTGGTTGAACCACCGGACTGCGGTGGGGATCGAACCACAAAACGCCCCGGCTGGACGCCGGGGACGCACGCATAAGGAGCCCTCGGCCGAAGCCGAGGGGGCGATCGTTGCCCTAGGGAACGATCGCCGGGCGGGCGGCTGGTGCGCCCGCAGCGACTCACGATTGAGTCGCCCCTCCACGGCGAGCAGCAAGTCGTCGGACTTGCTGCTGGGGGCTGTCGGAACAGCCCCGATCGATCGCACCCCGCGATCGCTCCATGCGATCGTGAGCCCTCCTCGCGGGGGTGCGGCTGGGCGTGCGCGCGCTTCGGACGCGGCATGCGTTCGGTCGTATCCCGGACCGCGTGATGTGCTCGCGTAGATTCCGGCGAAGGGATTTCGATTGGGTTGTCGGTTCCGCAATTTAGACAATCCGGATAATCGATCTCCAAAGGATTTCGGTCGGAATTAATTAGATAATTAATTTTAATTTATTTATTAATTCCGGGATATCGATTTCCAACAGTACTTAATTAACAGTTAATTAATACATGATCGTATTTAAGGATCGGTTTATACGAGAATGTGACCCTCAATGGTTCAGGTGTATAACTAGCCGTGGGCTCACAATATATTGTGATTAGAACAACATATTGTTCTTATTTCAACTACTCCAAAGAGTTTTAGATTAATAATCATATTATTTAATCTCCGAACAATTCGGTGCCCAACGAATCAGTGACGAGCGTCTAGCAGCCACGCTTCACTAATTCCCTATATACAAATGAAGTGCCTGCAAGAACCTTGTAATATAGTTAGCGTACAGTACGATCCCTCCGATACATATGTCCCGATCAAACTAGAGATATTGGTTAATCGAGATCTCTTGTTGAGTTTGATAAATGTGCGTACGTTCTAGGTTTCGTAAAATCCAGTTGTGATTGATTCAGAGAAACACATTTCTCTAATCACCTCACTATTCAACTCTGGCCAGAGATTCCGGGACTACGAACCATCAGAACACACAGGACATCCATGATCTATTTCAAGCGATCAGATCCCCTACTATCATGCACAGACTTCACATCAGATTTCGAACTGCACGAACATTGTCTCCTTTTTCGACTTACTCCCTTTCCAGGGAATCAGAGACATGTCACGATACAGCTAGTCCTCTGATGAAGTCACGGTGATGTCTGGGTCTTAAGGATTAATTGTGTACAACTATATTATGGAATTCTCTACTCGATCAGTGATGACCACTTAGAGATTCCAGGGAGAGGGGGTTCAGTGAACTCATCAACAGTGAGCACCCACTCAAGTATGTCGATGTCCCAACACCGAGGCTCGAGATTAGCCCACATACACTAAGTGCTAGTCTCAAGGGGGAAAGGTCGGGTATCCTTGTTATTGGCGTAACCCATCGACTAGGAACAGAGTTTGACCAGTTACGTTACGTTAACAGAATTATCTCTCGGTTTCCACAAAACCGAATTCATACAACATGTGTAACCGTACAGGACCATATCTATGATTCAACATTGGGAGCAGATATAGTATATGCCATTAATATATGTTTCATTAATTAACGAAATAAACCGTTATATAACGGAATACGGTTAATCGCTCGGCCAACCGTTGACTCGCCGGTCACCTATTCCAACACGTTGAGCTCACCCTTACGACAACAACTATTTTTTTAGGTACACACGAGGATGCCGAGCGAGAGAGGTGATCAAGGATGAGAAGAATAAACTAAACCAAATAAATGTTTCTTTATGCTTTATTTGCTCGTTGAAATTTTTATTATAACATGCATATGCTATTTTATAACTTTTGAAATCATCTTCCGCCTCTTCCTTTTATTTTCATTACAATTATTTGAAACATGGCTTTAGTGCCCAGTAGAATTATCACGAGTTATTGGAGTTTGAATTAGGATATTATTTATTGATTCTCCAAGTTTATTTACTAATATGAATGGTTGAACTTCTGTTGGTATACTTCTGTTTATCAGTTACTGTTAGGGGAAGCACATCCATGCACATATTTATATATACATATGTTTAATTTGCATATTACATGTTTCGTTTAACTTATATATAAATATACATGTTTACTTTATATATACATATACTACATGTGCTGATTATATATGTATGTAGTGATATAGTTGTACGTACCTAATAGAATTTTTAGTTAACTTTTCAAATAGATTACTAGGTATTTGTTTTTCAAATATAAAATTTTGTGACACCCGCATTTTATTAAATTTTTTATTAAATGTTATTTTCAAAATTAACACTTTCCGCTGTTTCAAAAGTACGGGTCGTTACAGAAGTTGGACATGTTCTTGAGATCTTGGATCTCTAGGAAAGAACATTATACTTCTCCTGGACATCTTACATATATATGATTATGGTTCGTTTTAACATGCAAGATTTCAAGAAAGGTTCGTTACCTTTCAAATACGGAATGCATCTATCTAAGGAAATGTTGGAAATCGATATCCCGGAATTAATAAATTTAAATTAATAAATTATCTAATTAATTCCGACCGAAATCCTTCGAATATCCGGATTGTCAAAAAATTGCGGAACCGACAATCCAATCGAAATCCTTTCGCCGGAAACCACCGCGAACCATCATACGAGCCGGAGCCCGGCCGAACACACATCCGCGGGGAAGCCCCCGCTTGCGTGCCCTAGCCGAGCCCCCGTACGGGGCTCGCGATCACGCACGGTGATCGCCGGGGATGCGCCTCGCATCCCCCGGGGCTGCTCGTAGCAGCCCCCGGCGGTGAGTCCGGCGACTCACCGCCACCGTCGGTCGAGGGAGGGGGCGCCTGCCGCGGCACCAGCCCGCGGCTGCCCCCAGCGATCGACCCTAGGTCGATCGCTCGCCCCGGCGTTCAGCCGGGGCTCCCTTCCTTGCGTGCTGCCGGCGATCGAGCCTTAGGGCTTCGATTGCCAACCCTCGGCGTCCAGCCGAGGGTCCGTTGCCATGCGCGATCCCCGCCGGGGATCTCTCGGCCTCCGCGGTCCTGTGATCTTCGATCACCACCGCGAGGTCGATCCTCGTCCACGGGGTTCGTCCCTCGGATCTTGGTTCATGATATTTTCACGATAATTAAACGATAAAATCATAAAGAGGGTTTTACGATTTACCTTGTTCTCGTTGTTCGGAAAAACGAAGAACTCAATTTGACGACCTTGAGATCTTCCCACGTATTCCTTGCACTAGCTCGGACGTCGTGTGGGCGACGATCTACCGAACTCCATGGATCTCCCTCTCTACTTTCTCTCTCTAGAATTGTGATCTTCAACTTATGAACTTATGAGAATAGAGAAGACCATGTAGTGCTTTTATAGGCTACGTAGGGGATCTTAAGGAGGTGGAATATTGGGCTTCCAATAATAGTGATTAAATTGAGCCCAAGCCCAAATCTATTAATCCTTACTATTATTAATTAATTTATTTTCCACTATATAAATTAATTGCACTCCCAATATTAAACCATATTATATCAAATAATATTTCTCCGGTAGTATTATTTATTCCGTGTATTTAAGATATAAATATCCATGAATAAAATTAATTTATTGCTAATTAATTTATTCATCTCTTGTAACCGAGACTAGTACCATTCATCCTTAATTATTATGCGGAACAAATCCACCTGCAGGGTTTACATAATAATTCCTTATGAACTCATCTCGGGGATATTATCAACCCTTACGGGATACACTTTCCCATCAAGTATTCACGGCATGTCATATATAAAATATAGCGACCCAACTTAACCGGTAATTAACCCAATAATTAAATCGGTTAATTCCTTTGGTAAATCAAAGTCACTTATATTAAATATACACACCCGCAATAGTATTGGGGATTAAGAATAAAATACTCAGAGATTTAAATCGATTATCGCCGGCAATCCTAATCGATAAATCTCAAGCAGATCCGCTCAATACACTAAGTGTACAAGTGTGATAAAATAATCAAGACATATTATTTTCTCTCTCACACAACGACTATACCGATGGATTGGTCCGTGTCCATCTAGGTCGTGAGCAACTGTTCGATTAAATACGAGTAACCGATAGTATGATCTTCTGTGTGACGTCGCACACCATACTAACTACAACGTATATAATCCAGGACTATAATTTGCATATATTTAATTATAAATAATTAAACGCAAATAATTGTTTATTTAATTAAATAGATTAATGGCAATGGATCGTGAGTTTCCGTTACTTAAATCTAGACATTAAGTACACAACTCCAACAATCTCCCACTTGTACTAAGGTCTAGTCATTTCCTCCAAACTCCCGACTCCCATACTCATCACGTGCTTAAGTTGTACTTCCAAGAAGTACTATGTGAATGAGCACTCTAGGTTGCCGCTCTGAAGTTATCTTGGTGACTACAGCGTCGTCTCCCTCGACGATGACTCGTATCAGGTGGTACTTGCACTATGTGTTATCTTACACTTATGGACTTGTGATTTCTTACCATTTGCCATCGCACCGCTATTTACATAGCCTTTGGCAAATTAAGAATCACATCTAAGTCCCAGAGATTATCCCGGAGTTATACCAAAACTTCCGCTGCCTCTGAGGCCGCTATTTGGTTACCCATGGGAGAGTCCGAAAAGCATCGTGCTTATCACTCTTCCATGTTAAAACTCCTTCTCCTTCAATAGTGAAACACATAGCCTGATATCGACTTACACCGGTCCTCATTCGATTAGAAATCTAAGAGAATGTAATCCAAAGGAAATGCTCGTCTGCTCTGTAATCCAGAACATAGTTTCTAGTACATCGAAAGTACTTAAAATGTTCATTACAGTAGTCAAGTATTCCTTTCCAGGATTACCTTGATATCCTCCCACTATGCTAACCGCATAGCCGATATCAGGTTCTCGTTTTCAACATTGCATATATCAAGCTTTCCACACTAAAGTGTAGGACATCGCTTTCACTGCTTCTATCTCCTTTTGTGTTCCAAAACACATTTCCTTAGATAGATGCATTCCGTATCTGAAAGGTAACGAACCTTTCTCGGAATCTTGCATGTTAAAACGAACCATAATCGTACAAGATATCTAGAGAAGTACAATGTCCTTTTCTTGAGATCCTAGATCTTAAGAACATGCTCTAACTTCTTCTTTATCTCATATATCGATTTTTCTAGACAACCATCATTTTATGCCTGACAACATCTTTACATTGTTACCAATGATAAAATGTTATCTACATAAAACCTCCGAGAAACACCACCTTGTTTCCATCACGTTTCCCATACACACGATTCGTCAATGCCTTTTGATGAATCCATTAAATGGACTATCTCATCAATGCGCAAGTTCCACGAATTCTAGCTTTGCTACAATCCATAAATGGATCAACTAAGCTTGTACTCTAAATGATCTCGCCTCTTAGCAATAATCCTTATTGCTCTCCAAGAAGGCACATTTAGATCTAGTACTGCCTTCATGTAGTTCTAGGGATCGATTTCATGTATACTAGGTCCAGAGTCCGAAGACTCTCCTAGTCTTATGAATATCTCCGGTTGTCCCACAACCTCCCACTACAATGGCATTCCGGTGTATAAACAGTAATAACAGTAGGTGCAGTTAGTGGTGTACCGCTACTCAGTTCGGCTGGTTCTAAGTCTTAATCTTTCTCTCTTATTTCAAAGTATCATGTCACTTTGGGCTTGTGGTTCATCACATAGTCTTCCTCTAAGAACCGGGCGTTAGAACTTATAACGTCCTTCTGGTTCATAGTACTATTGAACACACATCTTTTGTTCTTCTAGGATATTCTACAACCGCATTTGAATGCACTGTTGTTTCCAGACATATCCATAGAACATAGGTAGTTCCGTATGATTCATCTTTTACTATCTCTATAAGAGTTCCATTTCTTATTATCGACACACCATTTCTACACAACAGTGTATGGTGTAGTCATTTGGGATCATCCCAACCTCTGATCAGTATGCCATGCATTCCTCAGACAGGCACTTGCCTCCGCGATCAAATCGCAGGCTACAAATGGATATACCTCGATGGTTCTCCACAATTGCTTAGTGTCCATTGACTTGTCAAAACACTTGCTTTTGTGGCACATTAGGTATTCTAATCCATTTCTCGAGTAATCATCAAATGAAGTACTCGTACCTTATTGTCTGAGTAGACATATGTCTGCATACATCAGAGTCAATCAATTCTTATACTTGTCCGGATCTTATATCTTATATCCATAAAGGATTGCTTAGTCATATTATCTTCCAAATTAGATTCTTAGGTCGGAAGGTCCACTCCTTCATCTTAATTGATCAAAATATCAATTTTCGACCTTTGAACTTCTTATTTGAATAAAATGACTCAGCATAAGAATCCACAAGTATAATTGATAAAGAAATCTCTTATTAGTAAAACGAGTTTTATTCTACGGTTCGTTGCATTGTGGTGGACTCAGGATTCATCATTTATATACTGCTAGCTAATGTACCAGAATAGATAATATCTTTATTTCTTCTTATAACCATCAAATGATTAAAAGAAATAAAATATCCATTCATTAGAAATCCAGAACAAAGTTCTTTCTAATATGAAAGGTACATAAAAGCAATAACTCAAAATGAAATCCTATAAAATGTCCTCCACTGCAACTGCTGCCTCCTCTACAGCATTGCCCATGTAGACTACGATTTCTTCTTTTCTAAGTCGTAGGGTTTCCTGGAACCCTTGCATTTAAAATGCACATACCGTCAGTGGTTCTATATCTACACACCAGGTTCCGGCAGATAATACCACTGACTATGTTTTACGACTAAAGAAAATTTCGTACTTTCTTTGAGAGGATAATCAGACTTCCAGTACCCAGACTGTTTGCATCGAGAACACTTGCCTATTGGCTTTCTCGTCCCATCTCGTGGTCCAAGTAACTTAGAACCACTGGGTTTCTTTGCTTTCTTTTCCTTTCCCCCGATTCATGCCTTTAGGTTTGAAACCTTTGGCATTGGCTACAAGAGCTTGCGATCTCCGTCTCAACTCGTCTAAAAGGTCAATCATCTCAAAAACGTGTTTAAGCGTTTCCTCGAAGCGACTGTCCTTTATGAGTATCCTCATCGCTTCTTGTCTAGACGCCTATGTCAATAGGCTCGGAAGGACAAAGCTCATTGAGTACAACCTTGTACTCTTCAACAGTTTGGGTAATGTCTAGATCTCCATTCCAATCTTTACATTTAGGGACCAGTGAGTTTAAAAATCCTTACGTATAACAGAAAGTGGGTTCAAAGCCATTTCCTAATCTATGAGCACATATAACAACAAACAATCGATTTAATCTCCGATATTATCTCCCTCAAATAATATCATTAAACCACTAATCGCATCTAAAATCCCATCAGATATGGCAAGCCACGATAGTGTGGACGTTTACCTATCCAAATGATTTAGCAATTAGATTTGCTTCGGTCGTACATCATCATTAGCGTTACTTCGATGGGAAGAATACTAAGAAGCGTACCTAAGTGTAAACCATTACTCAGTATCTAAGAAGATTGTTTGGGACACGCATATTCACCGCAAGCCACGATAGTGTGGACGTTTACGTTAACATACGCTCCTTTACTCCCTTCTATAACTGTCTACATCAATCGTTCCAAAATCCCATTCAATGTAGCAAGCCACGATAGTGTGGACGTTTACTACACCAAAAGACTTTTACAATTGACATCCAACTACTTGAATCATTTAATCTTGTAAATCAGGACGCGGAGAATCATAAGTGAAACTCGAAGTTTCTAACCAGTGATTCACCATGCGAACGACCCTATCTCTCATAAATGAGGGAGCCGAGCAGACAATCGATCTAGTCATCAAATGACACGAAAGTCTCTAATTTGTGTCCTCGACATGACCAAGTGGCTTTGGCTCCATTCCACTCCCCGGGGTGAGAATGAGTCGACTTGAAATCAGTTTTGGAAAGACAAATTAGGCATTGTTTGATAAACTTAATAAATGTTTCTCGTAAAAGGAATTACAAGAATTCTCCTCCAATGACTTGTCTATACGAACTTCAAAAGTCCATAAAAGTCACCAAGAGAACAGCAATGGAGACCATGAATATGTTTCCATACCCTCTCTCACTTAGCTTTTTATAACAAAGGGATACACTATCTAATGCATAATTAAATACACATAAGCATGAATACATGAAATAAAGCACATAGAATATTATCACATAATCAAAATAATACTAAAATATTATTTTCCGACTATTATGGCTTTATCGCATCTCCGTACGCATCTTCTAGTCTTTAGTCTTCGTTCTTGAATGCTCCATGTGACGGGAATATTAATTCCAATATTTAAATCTATTTATTTTTAATAAATCCAAAAGTTACTTAATTCGAAAATTAAGTCAATCGAATAAATCAAAAATAAAATTAAATATTATTAATATTTTTATTTATTTATTTTCCTATCTAATTCTATTAAATCTCTAGAATAATCTATCCAAGACCCACTTGGAATATTCTAGAAGACTTCTATAATAGAATAAGGAAATAAAATAAATTAGGACTCTTCTACTTTCCAAAATTAATTAATTTCTATGTCCATGAAAATTCCCATAAAATAGGAATAATCAAATAGGAAATAAATTAATTTAATGATTAATTATTTTCCTTTCTAATTCCATTAAATCTCTAGAATCCTATTCCAAGTAGAACTTAGAATATTCTAGAAGACTTCCATAATAGAATAAGGAAATAAACTAATTCCAATTAATTCTTTTCCTATTTCCATGAGAATTCCCAAAAAATAGGAATACTCAAAATAGGAAAACCGAATCAATTAGGAAAGTGAATCTTGGTAGGAGAACACGAGATCACGAGGACCCCGCGTCCCCCACCATCGATCGCCGGCCGGGGAGGAGCGCCGCCGCCACCTCAGCCCTCGCGCCACCACCACCGGTGGCCGGCGTGGCCGAGGGTTCCCGCGGGCAGCCCCCACGCCCCCTTTCGATCGATCCTCATGGGATCGATCATCATGATCGATCCCCGGTCCTCCCTCTCTTCGTCTCCTCCGTCACACTTCTCCGATCGTCGTTTCGTCATCGATCCAACGTAAATAAATTACAAATTTATTACTACGCTCTCCGGTATCGATTCTCTACATGAAATCGACCTCATACAATTTCCGGTAAAATAAGAACAAGCATTCACCACACAAGAACAAATATTGACATCACCGAGAGTTTAATAATCAAGAACATTATTATGACATTAATTAATAAAATTAAATCTAGCCATAATAATCGGAAACCCTGCAAGGTAGAACAATTTATCGAAAAATACCATGAACTAAAATCAACGCTCTGATACCAATTGTTGGAAATCGATATCCCGGAATTAATAAATTTAAATTAATAAATTATCTAATTAATTCCGACCGAAATCCTTCGAATATCCGGATTGTCAAAAAATTGCGGAACCGACAATCCAATCGAAATCCTTTCGCCGGAAACCACCGCGAACCATCATACGAGCCGGAGCCCGGCCGAACACACATCCGCGGGGAAGCCCCCGCTTGCGTGCCCTAGCCGAGCCCCCGTACGGGGCTCGCGATCACGCACGGTGATCGCCGGGGATGCGCCTCGCATCCCCCAGGGCTGCTCGTAGCAGCCCCCGGCGGTGAGTCCGGCGACTCACCGCCACCGTCGGTCGAGGGAGGGAGCGTCTGCCGCGGCACCAGCCCGCGGCTGCCCCCAGCGATCGACCCTAGGTCGATCGCTCGCCCCGGCGTTCAGCCGGGGCTCCCTTCCTTGCGTGCTGCCGGCGATCGAGCCTTAGGGCTTCGATTGCCAACCCTCGGCGTCCAGCCGAGGGTCCGTTGCCATGCGCGATCCCCGCCGGGGATCTCTCGGCCTCCGCGGTCCTGTGATCTTCGATCACCACCGCGAGGTCGATCCTCGTCCACGGGGTTCGTCCCTCGGATCTTGGTTCATGATATTTTCACGATAATTAAACGATAAAATCATAAAGAGGGTTTTACGATTTACCTCGTTCTCGTTGTTCGGAAAAACGAAGAACTCAATTTGACGACCTTGAGATCTTCCCACGTATTCCTTGCACTAGCTCGGACGTCGTGTGGGCGACGATCTACCGAACTCCATGGATCTCCCTCTCTACTTTCTCTCTCTAGAATTGTGATCTTCAACTTATGAACTTATGAGAATAGAGAAGACCATGTAGTGCTTTTATAGGCTACGTAGGGGATCTTAAGGAGGTGGAATATTGGGCTTCCAATAATAGTGATTAAATTGAGCCCAAGCCCAAATCTATTAATCCTTACTATTATTAATTAATTTATTTTCCACTATATAAATTAATTGCACTCCCAATATTAAACCATATTATATCAAATAATATTTCTCCGGTAGTATTATTTATTCCGTGTATTTAAGATATATATATCCATGAATAAAATTAATTTATTGCTAATTAATTTATTCATCTCTTGTAACCGAGACTAGTACCATTCATCCTTAATTATTATGCGGAACAAATCCACCTGCAGGGTTTACATAATAATTCCTTATGAACTCATCTCGGGGATATTATCAACCCTTACGGGATACACTTTCCCATCAAGTATTCACGGCATGTCATATATAAAATATAGCGACCCAACTTAACCGGTAATTAACCCAATAATTAAATCGGTTAATTCCTTTGGTAAATCAAAGTCACTTATATTAAATATACACACCCGCAATAGTATTGGGGATTAAGAATAAAATACTCAGAGATTTAAATCGATTATCGCCGGCAATCCTAATCGATAAATCTCAAGCAGATCCGCTCAATACACTAAGTGTACAAGTGTGATAAAATAATCAAGACAGATTATTTTCTCTCTCACACAACGACTATACCGATGGTGGTCCGTGTCCATCTAGGTCGTGAGCAACTGTTCGATTAAATACGAGTAACCGATAGTATGATCTTCTGTGTGACGTCGCACACCATACTAACTACAACGTATATAATCCAGGACTATAATTTGCATATATTTAATTATAAATAATTAAACGCAAATAATTGTTTATTTAGTTAAATAGATTAATGGCAATGGATCGTGAGTTTCCGTTACTTAAATCTAGACATTAAGTACACAACTCCAACAGGAAATGTGTTTTGGAACACAAAAGGAGATAGAAGCAATGAAAGGAATTTCCTACACTTTGAGTGTAGAAAGCTTAATAAATGCAATGTTGAAAACAAGAACCTGATATCGGCTATGCGGTTAGCATAGTGGGAGGATGTCAAGGTAATCCTGAAAAGGAATACTCGATTGCTGTAATGAACATTTTAAGTACTTTCGAAGTACTGGAAACTATGTTATGGATTACGGAGCAGACAAGTTTTTCCTTTGGATTACACTCTCTTAGATTTCTAATCAAATCAGGACCGGTGTAAGTCGATATCAGGCTATGTGTTTCACTATTGAAGGAGAAGGAGTTTTAACATGGAAGAGTGATAAGCACGATGTGAAATTGTGTAATTTGTACTTAGTTCAACCTAGTAATAGATTGTAAAGAGTAGAGTACAAACACTTAACACAATTTGGAGATTCTAAAAGAAAACTCTTTTGTATATCTTGTAAAGGGTGGAACCACTTACAAACGCATCTACAAAATTCTAGCGAATCTTGTAGAAAGGTCAACACGACCAAAAACTAAGTCTATGTAGAACTAATCTAGCGACTCGTACTACCAAGACTAAACTGAGGGTAGAACCGAAGCTTTCTAGCGAAGTCTCTCGGTCTACAAATTTTCTCTCTCTAAAAAATGTCAAATCAATGCATGAATAGTGAATTCCAAAAACCCGATATTTATAGGAGTCGAGAATTAGGGTTTCCGGAATTCACGCTTAATGGGCCGAGCCCAAAGCATCTTCATGGAATATTCGAGATTCCATTTTTCCGTACTTGACGAACCCAGCTCTACACACTGCCACACTAGCGTGTCTTCGTGATTCGAGCTCGTGGCGGGCATAGCTGGTATACTTAGTATTTTTCATTGAACTAAAATTCTTTTAGCGAAGTCTTCTAGTCACACCCATAGCTGGCTTCATTCCTTAGCAGTCATTCGTCCAGCCCTATGTGTAGCTATGCTTGCACCGCGCCCGTCAAGATGTTAGCTCTGATTCAAGGTCTTCACGGGAAGCCTTGAACTCTGATTGGTAGTGCGTTGGTGAACTCGCAATTCTCTCTGATCCACGTTGAACCACGTTGATGGAATAGCTCGTTCCACGCTGACGCACTGATGCAACTCCATGATGTTTGTAGAGCCCAAGTCTGCTTGTCCCACGCTAAAGAACCTCGGTCACGCGTTGAGCCACTTGTGAATACCACGGTCCACACAGCTCGTTCTACGTTAACCTAGCAGACTTGTATGATTTAAGGAGTGAACAACATACAAACATAAAACATGAAGTTACAACAAAACAAAGTGTATAGTTCAACGTATTTCAAACAAGAACAACGCTGTTCTATGTTGAACTAGGAAGAACTACACACTAAAAATCTCCCCCTTTTTGATTCAACTTCATAAGTGGGGGTTCGTAGAGATACTCCCCCTCAAATTCGTATCATACTCAAAAAGTTCAACGTAGGGCAAAGATAATGTAAAACAGTCATACGTACTACACAGTATAGGAGTTTAAACAAACATACGTAGAGCAAGAAAAGATAGCATAACACTACATATAGCTCAAACTGATCAAACCAACATTGTAGCAAAAATATCATGCGTTTAACAGAGTTATGAAAAACAGCAAGAGAAGTAGCAAAAGTAAAAAGTTTAAATGAGGAGCAGGGATAGAAAACACTTGTTTGGAAAATTATTCACTGGCTTCAGCGTCTGAATCTTCAATTGGCGTGTGCTGGCGCAAGTCCTCTTCATCGTCCGACTCCTCATTGATCACCTTCATTTTTTACTTGTAGGGCGTGCGCTTAGGTTTATTAGCAAACTGCTTCCTGCGCTTTCCCATGGCAACTTCACTCTTGGTAAACGTTGCAATATGACTTCTCATTGCTCCCTGAGTCTGCGGTCCACCAAGAGCAGCTAAACCTTTCCCTCCGCTACCCACACGGTTGACTGGTTCCTTTGCAGCACCAGAATATTTGAAGGTAATTTTGGGCTGTTTGGAAGGAGGCGTAGCATCACCTGGTTTGGTTTTGTCACTTGCACTGTTGCCCGAAGAACCAGCACCCTTTGCCCTTTGAACCTTCTTCACAGAGTCCAGCTCCTTCACCGTGCCATCAGCGTTACGAACCAAACCGCTGTGCGCATCACCGGCTTCCTTCTTGCTTTTCTTATGCGCAGCGCGCAAGACTTGAACTTCATCCTCAGCAGCCTCCTCTACGTCCATCTCCTGGGCTTTCCTCTTCCCCTTCGTTATGGGCTTCTCAATTGGACGGTCATCCGCGTTCCTTGCTGCTTCTAGCTGTTCGTCAACAAGGTTGACCATGCTCACTAGTCGTGAGTGAACTAACTTTAATGGTCCTACGTCGGCATAGGACGACCCATCTCCCCCTAGACGAGCCGCTCGACGTGCCTTCCTGTGCATGTAGGCCGCGTAGCCCGACACAGCATCAATTTGAAATCTCAGATACGAGAAATTTTAAGAGCGTGGTCGGCTCACATAAGTACAGGTCGTCCGTCGAGCCATCACATGGGTCCTCTAATGAGTCCTCGGACGTAGAGTCCAGTGCACTTGTTGTCTTGCGGCGCGAAGACTTAGAGGACTTAGTCTTCTTCCGAGATGGGCCACCAGCAGTTTGCAGAGGAACAATTGGCCCAGCGCCGAACAACTGTCTATCCTCTTGTTCATCGCCCAGCTGACGCCATGGTAGATCAACGACTTTGTGGGCGGCCATGTATTTGGAGTCAAAACGCAAAGGGCTAAGTTTTTCCATGGGGCCATCATCCTTGTCGTACGTGAAGCCCTGACTGACCAGGAGAGCACTTACAAGATGAGGGCATGGCAGCTTTGCATGTGAAATTTCAGCATCGGTCATCACCCCGTACGACTTGATTTTGTTGAAGACAACTTGGCCCAGATCAACGTGGATCCCGCGACTCAACTTGTACATTAAGTGAAGCGCATCCGCGTGGACCACGGACGTGTTTGACGTCGGGATCCAGTTGTTAGCAATAATCTTGTTCAGCTGGGTGAAGAACTGAGTGAGCGCAGTATAAGGAGGTTGATCAGAGGACACAAGGTCGCCGGTCACGATGAACCCCATCATCTGGCTGTCAGGGTGATGCGTAGAGGACACCTCCCACGTGGCCTGAATACGCAAGCGCTTAAAAAGTTTGTTGATGGTTGAGGGAGAAAAATCATACTCCTTTTCACGCAGAATGACCATCCCGTAGCGCGCAGCAGTAGGGTCCCCAAAGCGATTGTCAATGTGGGAGAATGCAACCCGATGGACGTAGAGACTATAGTCATAGTCAAAAATCACGGAGTCCATCAGGTGCATCTTATTCATGAAGGCCTGAAGTCCATGCCTCGTCCACTTTGCCAAACCGTACCACCGCTCTGCATTGACATCGAGGTCAGCCAGTGCATCAAAACGGTTGTGCGCAGCCTCGTAGTGAAAATCTGCAGAGAACCCGTCACCGACGTCGCGCGCAGGAGATGGAACCACAAGCCTGTTCTCAGGCACCTTCTCTTCTTCCTCAGCGGGCTCAACGTGGACTTGGGACGGTTGAGCTGGTGTTAACACAGTGCCGGACGCATCACCAGTGTCCTTAGGCTGTTGAGAGTCAACAGTGGGGATGATAGCATCATTCCCTGTTGAACGATCCACCAGGTTAGCATTATTGATGGCTCTTCGGTCAGCCATTTCCTTCCTTGCCACTTCGGCAACACGATCTGCCGCCTCCTTTTTCTCTCTCTCTTTTTCGGCTGTACGTGCTACCTCATCCTCCTTTCTCTTTCTCTCGTTCTCGGCAATACGTGTCGCCTCTTCATCCTTCTTCCTCTTTATCTCGGCTAAGCGGTCGGCCTCTTCCTTTTCCTTTTTCTTTCTCTCTAACTCAGCAACACGTGCTGCCTCATCTGCAATACGCTTGCGTTCAATCTCTGCCAAGCGTTCATCCTCTTCTCTCTTCTTTCTTTCCTCCTCGGCTCTACGTGCCTCCTCTTCTTCCTTCCTTTTCTTTTCTTCTGCTTCTTTGATAGCCTTTTCAGCAAAGTGCTTGTTACGCCCGTGATCAATAATTGTGGTGCGTATAGCACCTATTTTGGCCTCCAATTCAGTGATTTTATCGAAGTCCTCTTCGACGGCTTGTTCGGCCTCAAGAGCAGCTTGTTGGGCGTTAAGTTCAGCAATTTTTTCGGCGTGGAAGGCAGGAGTTTCATAGGAAGTCATTTTGGGTATGAGTGGAGGAATGTGAAACTGCATTGAGCAAAGAGGAAATATCTGGGTATAAGAAATGAGGTCCGACGTAGATAAGATGGATGTGAAAATTGCAAAGGTTTCGCTCTCTAAAACACGTAGTGTAAGGTGCACTATGTGTTTTATCCTGGGGGGTATTTATAGTGGAGCAGAAACGGTTCAAATTCTGTGGCGTAGAGTAAGCCACGTGTCCATCAACCGGTAGTGCGTTGAGGGAGACAAGTAGATACAAGTTGTAAAGCGGTCAACAAGGAACGTAGAGCGCGTGATGCGTGTTGATCAAATAAAGTTATCTCAAAGTACCTGCAAAAACACAAACCAAACGACCCATCACACGACAATAACAGTGATACATGTAGCAAGGTAACTTAGAGAAAAATAGAGAGTATTAACCAAAAGTGATATCAGGTGGATCAACGTTGAAGAGGGTGACAAATTGACTTAGTTGCACGCATCAGCAGAGAGGTATGAGCTGCCAGAGAGTGCCCATGAGCGAGATAGCACAACGCATTAGCAGCAACCAAAATCAAAGAGTAGCACGCGCTGCAGAGGTGGTTATGGGTAGGACAACCATACTTATAATGTAAAATCAGCAAACAGTACACACGCAAAGGGTAGCAAGTTAGACAGGAACGACTTTCATGAGAACTCAAAGAAGCATACGTAGAGCAGGAGTAGATACACATAGACACACGTCGAATTGGCCAGATTTCAAATTCACATAAAATTTGTCTTGACCAACGAAGCCTAAAGAAGCAGTCCAAAGGTAGAACAAGCTTGCTTCGTCGATCAGGAGTACTCTGCAAAATTTTATAACACGAAATACAGTTAAAGGCATAACAAGCACACACAAAGTGGACATACGTACCACCACACAGTGAATCAAAATCGCTGGAAAGAACATAAAGTAGAGATATTGGAGGTAGAGTGACAGAGCTTTATGGACGGTATTGCTATTTTGGCCAGTTCAGCGTGTAACCACGACCATTTCACTTGCTTCTCAAGCGTAGATCAGGCCTATTAGGACCCAATCAGTGATAGGTGTTATAAAATGACGTTTCCAAATATATATTTTTGTGTTTTCATCATTATATGTATAAGGCCATGTCTTTTGCATTTGCCCGAAGACCAAGTCAATCAAGACCCGATCCATCGAGGAAATCTTTAGGCCGAGTTTTCCTGCTAGACATAGAGCAAACAAGGTTCACTCCAATGAATTGCTTATGTAAATATTTAAAGAACAGTATGTCCAAATACTACGTCACTTTGCAGCTGTCAACTACAAACCTCACCTTGCTCTACCTGATGGTTCCATTGAGAAAATAAACGGTTGTGGGTAGAGGTAGCCATTTGCGGCCTACTACCCTTCAAAGTGCACACATGCAGAGTGAGCTCCGTAGAGTCAAAAATCTTTCCGAAGCAAGTGGTTTGGTGAAGAAGTCTGAGAGTTGTTTCTCCGTAGGAACATGTTCCATTACCACCTTACCCCGTTCAACCAAGTCTCGAATGAAATGATGTCGTATGTCAATATGCTTGGTCTTTGAGTGTTGTACAGGATTCTGACTTATCTTTATAGCACTTTGATTGTCACAATATAAAGTAAGTGGCGTGCTCTCAATTTGATAGTCGGCGAGCATTTGTTGAAGCCATAGCATCTGGGTACAACAGCTCCCAGCAGCCACATACTCGGATTCGGCGGTAGATAGAGCAATGCAATTTTGTTTCTTGCTATGCCATGAAATAAGGTTGTTTCCCAAGAAACAACAACCGCCACTAGTACTCTTTCTTTCATCCGCATCACCGGCCCAATCGGCATCTGCAAAACCAACAAGAAAAGAGGAAGTATCTTTAGCGTACCATAGACCAAGGTCGGTAAACCCGGCAACATATCGAAGGATACGCTTCACGGCAGCAAGATGTTCTTCCTTGGGCTTTGCTTGGTAGCGAGCACAGAGACACACACTAAACATAATATCCGGCCGTGTGGCAGTGAGGTAGAGCAGGCTGCCAATAAGATATCTATAGGTAGATATATCTATATCCTTGCTCTTCTCTGCTTTTCTTAACTTATCAGTGGTAGCCATAGGAGTTTTCATGGGCTTAGCATCCGCCATATCAAATTTCTTGAGCATGTTGATAGCATACTTAGTCTGTGAAACAAAGATACCATCGGGGCGTTGCGAGATTTGAAGGCCAAGAAAGTGACTCAACTCCCCCTCCAAGCTCATTTGAAAAGAGGAAGCCATGGCTTCAGTGAACTCTTTGACCAAGTAGTCATGGGTGGCACCAAACACAATGTCGTCAACGTAAATTTGTGCAATGAGCATTTCGTTCTGAATAATTTTAATGAAGAGTGTGGTGTCGGCATTACCACGAATAAACCCAAATTTTAAGAGAAACTCCGTAAGACAACTATACCATGCACGAGGTGCTTGCTTCAAACCATAGAGAGCCGTATGAAGAAGGTAGACATGATCCGGCTTGTGAGGATCCACAAAGCCCTTGGGTTGTTCAACATAAGCTTCTTCGTCTAATACTCCATTTAGAAAAGCCGCCTTCACATCCATTTGCCTCAACGGAATATTTTTGTAGCAAGCCACCGCAATAAGTAAGCGGATTTACTCTATATGCGCGCTACAGGAGCAAAGGTTTCTTCAAAGTCTATTCCTTCCACTTGGGTGTACCCTTGAGCGACCAGACGTGCCTTGTTTCGCACTATTTGATTGAACTCATTGGTTTTATTCTTGTAAATCCACTTGGTGCCAATCACGTTCACATTTCTTGGTCTTGGGACCAACGACCACACCTTGTTCCTTTCAAACTCAGGTAGCTCTTCCTGCATTGCCGCAATCCAAAACTCATCGAGAATGGCTTCCTTTATGTTTTTGGGCTCTATTTCAGAGACGAAACTCATTATACCCACATCTGGAGATAGGAGCGCCACGTTAGAGAGAGTGGTAGGATCACTTGAGAGTAGAGTGTCCACAGAACGGGTAGAGCGGGTAACTCGTTGATTGAGATCACCAATCATCTGTTGATTCGGATGTCTTTTTCGAATGTAGGCGGGTGGACCTGAGTTCGGAACTCCGGTAGAAGTCAAAACTCCCGTGGTGCCCATAGCAGGATTTGAAGTACCCTGATTCAAACATTCATCATCACTCTCTGAGGGGGTATAGTCACCAACGTTGTGAGAAATAGAGTGTTCACTAGGTGGCATGAGTGGTGCTTCACCTTGCTAGACCTCCCCCTCAACCAATACCTCCGTCGTGGGTAGAACAGGATGAAAAACATTTTGCTTCACAGTGGACTTAGACGGATTTTCATGAAAATGATGTTCATCAAATTTAATATTCGTGGATTCTTGCACCGTCTTAGTCCGTAGGTTGAACACCCGATAAGCATGGCTATTGAGGGCATAGCCAACAAATATGGCCTTGTCCGACTTAGGATCAAATTTCCTCAAGGCATCCCTATCATTCAAGATGTAGCACAGACATCCATACACACGGAGATGTGCAACATTTGGTTTCTTGGACGTTAGTAACTCATATGCCGTACATTGAGTACCGGCACGAATGCTAATTCGGTTCACTACATAGCAAGCCGCACTTAAGGCTTCTGCCCAAAAGCCTTTTGCCATGCCCGCAGCCACCAACATAACTCTCGCCATCTCTTGTAGAGTCCTGTTCTTTCTTTCTACAATACCGTTTTGTTGTGGTGTCTTTGGTGCAGAGAATTCATGGTGGATCCCTTTACGAGTTCAATATTCTACAAACATCCCATTTTGAAATTCACCACCATGGTCACTCCTTATGCGTTGGACCCTCTTGGCATAGGTGGTGCGAATTCTACGGGCTAAAGATCGAAAGACCTCAAACGCCTCATCCTTTGTACCAAGAAAACTTACCCAAGTATACCTTGAAAAATCATCAACAATGACAAGGGTATACCACTTGTTTCCCAAGCTTTGTACTTCCATGGGTCCCATGAGGTCCATATGTAATAATTCAAAGCACTCAGTAGTGCGGTTGTGGGTAGAGATAGCTGGGTGAGGAGAACGAGTTTGCTTTCCCATTTGACAATCTCCACAAAATCTCTTGTCAATCTTGGGAAGGCTATCTATGCCCCTGATCGCCTTAATTTGAACCAACTTCTCAAGGTTCCGAAGACTGGTGTGACCAAGTCTTTGATGCCAGATGTCTATCTCGTCATGGGTAGAAGCACTTAGACAAGATTCAGTGATGGCATAGCAGTTGTTCTTTGCATGAGCAGCTGTGAGGATGCACTCTCCTTTAATATTGTATACATCGCAACTTTTTTTGTTAAACTTAACGTTTAGTTCATCATCACACAGGTTGCTAATGCTTATGAGATTCGCACACAACCCATCGACCAAGAGAACGTTCTTGAGAGCGGGTAGACCCTTCACATTTAACGTTCCACTTCCAATTATACTTCCCTTTGCCCCACCTCCATACGTGACGGGGCCACCAGAATGAGGAACAAAGTCGATCAAAGAGTCTTTGGTTCCGGTCATATGACGAGAGCACCCACTATCAAAATACCATGTCTCCTTTGTCGTGCCCTTAGCCACGGTAAATGCAACATTGCATGTCACCTCTTCCCTCCTTCTCCATACTTGTCTTGGCTTAATGTCCTTTGCTGTGGGTAAAGCAGCTTTAATTCTCCAGCCCTATTTCGACTTGAATTGCGTATATTTAGCAAAGGGTCTCCATTCTTGCCTCAAAACAACTCCATGGGAGTTCAAGTCGTCGTCACGCTTATAACAAAAAGGTTTGATGTGCCCCTTCTTCCCACAATAATGACACACCTATACACGCTTGTAATGAACAGAAGAAGTCATCCTCTTCTGAGTGGTCATACCCGTAGCAGAGTCTTTCAAGGGAGTAGAGCCGAAAGATTTATCCTTCCACGTCGATTTAATAGAAAAGTTGGGTATCTTGGATCGATTTGAGACATTTCGCGTGAAGATTTTCTTGTCATGGGTAGACCCGGATTTTGTTAAGGGTATGATAGAGTTAGAAGTCGGTGACATCGAGGACATTGAAGCATTTTGGGACATAGGGGTAGAGATAGTGCGTTTAAGAATCTTCACATTCAAGGTAGGAGCCAAGTTTCCTTTGGATGTTCGAGCATACTCAGGTTTAGCCTCATTAGATTCAATGATAATTTTATCTTTAGCGCGCACAAACTTAGGAAAAACATAAGGAGAGTCAGAGTAGACAGAATCAAAAGTTTCCTTAGATCCAATCCCAAAGTGCTTGGTGTTCACACAGTTCAACATGTTATCAGGTTTAGAAGTGCCAGTATTAAGCTTTTGAAACAGACAATTTGCAACATCAAGTTTGTCTTTCACTTGGTAGAGTTCCTTGGTGCGCATAGCATAACCTTCTTCCATTTTGGCAAGAGAGTCTCTCAGGAAGTCTTTCTCCTCATCATCCTTCTTCACAATAGCTTCCAGCTCACAAGCCTTCTTCAAAGCTCTCTCCAGCTCCAGCTTCCCAATCTTGAACTCCCTCTTGCTCACCCTCTCAGAATCAAGGGTAGACTCAGCTTCCTTCTTGGTCATGCCCCCAGCCAGAGAATTGGGGGTTGAACTAGCAGCTTTATAGTTATACCTGCAACCACAGAGGTATAGCAAAAGATATTTTCATGAGTAGCTAAGTCATCTTGATCTACTTCGTACTCTTCATCGCTCTCATCATCAATAGCACTTAGAAGTGCGTTGACTTCATGGGGTTCCACCATCTTCCCTTTGTCTTCCTCAGAGGAGTACAAAGCATCATCTCCATCAAACAACAAGTAACTCACATCCATGTTGTTCTTCCGATGCAAGTTAGGACATTCATTCTTCACGTGCCCCATCCCCTTGCACTCAAAGCACTTGATTTGAGACATGTCCTTGCTAGGGGCCCCATTAACAAACTTCCGACTCGGGGTATACCCGCTGCGGTTGGTGGCGGGTGGAGTGGAGAAGGAATTTCCAGGGTTCCTTTGATTTTGAAATCGCTTGAACCTCCTCTTCCTCTTAATATCTTGACGAACGAGATAGCTCACGGCATCTTGAATAGCGATGAACTTGTCTGGATTTGGAGAGCCAAGAAGAGAAAGGGCTTCACTTTCATCATCGGAGTCTTCAGCTAGAAAGGCATTACTCTCGGTAGAGTGAGGAGAGTGGGTAGAGCTGGCCCTGTTGGGGGTAGAGCTAGATGCATTCTGAGAGATAAAAAGTGCCTTCATGGAATTTTCAAACGGAGCCATAGAGTAAGACTTGTCCTTCAACTTCAAGTTCAATTCTTAATTTTTCAAGTGACTCATGATCTCGTTGTAGTCGCCCGAGAGACCAAGCTTCGTATCTTCCATCGTCGTAGCCTTGACGCTAAACTTATCTGTGACACCTCGTAGAACCTTGGTGCAAATGAGTGGTGGAGGTATGGGATCTCCATGTTCTTGGCATTCGCTCACGATGGCCATGATTTTGTTGAAGAAAGAGTCAAGATCCTCATCTTCCCTCATTTCAAGCCGGTGGAAGGTAATGGTAAGGCCTCTGATCTTGGATTTCTTGATACTATCACTGCCCTCGCACATACGTTCCAAAGTGTCCCACACATGCTTGGCCGAGACAAGGTGTTTCACGATTTGAAACATGTGGACGTCGATGAGATCGGTGATAATGTGGATGGCCCTTGAATTGAACGTTGCAGCTTCTGTTGGAGTTGTGTACTTAATGTCTAGATTTAAGTGACGGAAACTCACGATCCATTGCCACTAATCTATTTAATTAAATAAACAATTATTTGCGTTTAATTATTTATAATTAAATACATGCAAATCATAGTCCTAGATTTTATACGTTGTAGTTAGTATGGTGTTGCATGGGCGCACAGAAGATCATACTATCGGTTACTCGTATTTAATCGAACAGTTGCTCACGACCTAGATGGACACGGACCAATCCATCGGTATAGTCGTTGTGTGAGAGAGAAAATAATTTATCTTAATTATTTTATCACACTTGTACACTTGGTGTATTGAGCGGATCGTTGAGATTCATCGATTAGGATTGCCGGCGATAATCGATTCGAGTCTCAGTGTATTTTATTCTTAATCCCCGAAACTATTGCGGGTGTGTATATTTAATATAAGTGACTTTGATTTACCAAAGGAATTAACCGATTTAATTATTGGGTTAATTACCGGTTAAGTTGGGTCACTGTATTTTATATATGACATGCCGTGAATACTTGACGGGAAAGTGTATCCCGGAAGGGTTGATAATATCCCCGAGATGAGTTCATAAGGAATTATTATGTAAACCCTGCAGGTGGATTCGTTCCGCATAATAATTAAGGTTGAATGGTACTAGTCTTGGATAAAAGAGATGAATAAATTAATTAGCAATAAATTAATTTTATTGATGGATATTTATATCTTAAATACACGGAATAAATAATACTACCGGAGAAATATTATTTGATATAATATGGTATAATATTGGGAGTGCAATTAATTTTATATAGTGGAAAATAGAATTAATTAATATTGATAAGGATTAATGGACTTGAGCATTGGGCTCAATTTAATCTTCAATATTGGAAGCCCAATATTCCACCTCCTTAAGATCCCCTACGTAGCCTATAAAAGCACTACATGGTCTTCTCTATTCTCATAACTTGAAGAACACAATTCTAGAGAGAGAAAGTAGAGAGGAGGATCCATGGAGTTCGGTAGATCGTCGCCCACACGACGTCCGGGCTAGTGCAAGGAATATGTGGGAAGATCTCAAGGTCATCATAAGATCTCGTTTCTCCGCACAACGAATCGAAAGGTGAATTAAATAATTGCTATTTAATTCTTGTTTTATTGAATCAATTATCGAAAAACAAGATCCAAGGATCGAACCCCGGATTAGACGACGAAAGCGTGGTGGCGATCTAGGATCGCCGGACCACGGCGATCGCCGCCTAGGGTTTCGAGGGCGCGCGGAGGAGAGACCCGCGGCTGGGCCGCGGGCATGCGATCGATCTTACGATCGATCGCTGGGGGCGCGGGCTGGTGCCGCACCCCACCCCACCTCGACGGTGGGGACCTCCCAGGCGGCGGCGAGTCGCCGGACTCACCGCGGGGGCTGCTGGGCAGCCCCACCCCATCGATCGCGATGGACGCGATCGATCATCGCGTGAACCCCGCGACGCGGGGGTTCGGCTGGGGGCAGCCGCACGTCTTCGGACGTGTGGTCTCCTCGGCTGGACTCCGGCGCGTTCGTCGGCGTTCGCGTGATCTCCGGCGAAGGGTTTTTGATCGGGTTATTGGTTTCCGCAAATTTTAATAACCCGGGATATCGAATTCTAACAATTGGTATCAGAGCGTACGGTTACGTTTTTCGTTAATTGTTTCGATAATCGATTCTCGATGGATATGACCATAGATTAATTTAATTTTGTTAAATTATTGTGCTATATTTGTTCTACGTCTATGTTTTTCTCTCTTGTATGAATTGTGTTTGTCGGAAAAATTAAATATTAAAAATCGAGGGTTTTTTGGAAATCGAACCAGAGGAGATCGAACGCGCGCTCGGTGCGGGCTGCCGGGGAGGTGGCTTGAAGCACGGGCTGTGCGGTTGCTGGACGTGGGCTGGCTTGTTGGCAGGGATCGACGGCATGATCGCCGGATGTCGATCGCCGACGAGCTGGAGCTCAATCCATGGATCCCCGTGGCTAGGGCTTTGAGCGGGCTGCTGGTACGCCTTTGACGGGCTGCTGGTGCGCCAAGGCTCGAGGCGGGCTGCTGAGGCAGCGGCTGGGCACATGGGCTCGTCGACTTGGCGTTCACCATCGTGGGATGGTTCGCCGGAAGTCGACGGGAGTCCGGCGTGTTGCAGCTGTTCGTTCCGGCGAAGGTCCGTGCGTGGGCTCGACTTGATCGCGGGCTGCTCATGCGTGGGTGCACCATGGGTCGATGGCATGGGTCGTCAGTGGAGACGTCGTGCCGGAAATCGACCGGGGCTGGTGCACATATTCGCCGAAGAAAACGATCGCAAGCTGCTGGGTGAATTTGTTTTGTTTACCCGCTGAATGAATTTATTCATTCCCATTTGCATGGCTTGTGCTGCATGTGCGTATGCATGAAATTAATGGTTTACATGCATTTGATGCATGGTGCCAATTAATTGTTTCACGCATGGTGATGGTTGGTCGTGCTTAGGCTCGATCGACTATATTCGGTTCGTCCCGGTAAATCCGATCTTTCCGGAAATAATTTAATCTTTCTAATTTTATTTAATTTAATTTTGGAAGTAATTCAAATTCTATTTGGATTATATTTCTTAATTATGGAATTAAATAGTGGAATTAGATAGAGAGTTAAATTAGGAAAGAAAATCCTAGTTTCTCTAGATATCCTATACCTACTTGGATTAGAAGTCTTAAGAAGAATCAAAATTCGATTTTGATTAGGATTCTTGAGATCTAATCTAAATAGGATTGAGAAATTATTAAAATATTGATTTTATTTAATTCAAGTATTTTATTTAAAATCATTAGATTAATTCAAAATTTATTTTGAATTGGAAAATCTTGGATTTTATTTAGAATAGAATTAAATATGGAGATCAATGGATTTTAATAATATTGATTTTATTTAATTTAAGTATTTTATTTAAAATCATTAGATTAATTCAAAATTTATTTTGGATTGGAAAATCTTGGATTTTATTTAGAATAGAATTAAATATGGAGATCAATGGATTTTAATAATATTGATTTTATTTAATTTAAGTATTTTATTTAAAATCATTAGATTAATTCAAAATTTATTTTGGATTGGAGAATCTTGGATTTTATTTAAAATAGAATTAAATATGGAAATCAATGGAATTGATTTTATTTAATTGGAGTGTTTTATTTAAAATCATTAGATTGATTCGAATTTATTTTTAATTGGAATCTTGGATTTTATTTAAAATAAATTAAATATGAGAATCAAAGAATTTTTCCGTCGCTCGGCAAAGTATTCAAGACGTAGAATGAAGACTCAAGGCAAGCATGCTGGAATTCATCAAGGTACGAATAGTCGAGAAATAATTTTGCTTGAGTAATTATTTGATTATTTGTGAACGTACTTGCATGAAATGTATGTTTGTTATTATGCTTATGTGTATTTAATTATGCATTAGATAGCGTATCCCTTTGTTATAAAAAGCTAAGTGGGAGAGGGAATGAAAACATTGCCATGGTCTCCATTGCTGTTCTCTTGGTGACTTTTATGGACTTTTGAAGTTCATATAGATAAGTCATTGGAGGAGAATTCTTGTAATTCCTTTTACAAGAAACATTGATTAAGTTTATCAAACAATGCCTAATTTGTCTTTCCAAAACTGATTTCAAGTCGACTCATTCTCACCCCGGGGAGTGGAATGGAGCCAAAGCCACTTGGTCATGTCGAGGACACAAATTAGAGACTTTCGTGTCATTTGATGACTAGATCGATTGTCTGCTCGGCTCCCTCATTTTATGAGAGATAGGGTTGTTCGCATGGTGAATCACTGGTAAGAAACTTTGAGTTTCACTTATGATTCTCCGCGTCTTGATTTACAAGATTGAATGGATCAAGTAATTGGGAGTCAATTATAAAAGTCTCTTGGTGTAGTAAACGTCCACACCACGTGGCTTGCTATGCTGACGGATTTTGGATTAATTGATGTAGACAGTTGTAAGAAATTGTGAAGAGTTGTGAAGTTGTCGTAAACGTCCACACCACGTGGCTTGCGGTGATGTAGAAATTCCAAACGATTTACTTTGGTACTGAGTAATGGTTTACACTTAGATACGCATTATAGTATTCCTCCCCACGAAGTTCCGCTATAAGTGATGTATGACCGAAGCAAATCTAATTGATAAATCATTTGGATTGGTAAACGTCCACACCACGTGGCTTGCCATATCTGATGGGATTTTAGATGTGATTAGTGGTTTAATGATATTATTTAAGGGAGATAATATCGGAGATTAAATCGATTGTTTGTTGTTATATGTGCTCATAGATTAGGAAATGGCTTTGAACCCACTTTATGTGATACCTAAGGATTTTAAACTCACTGGTCCCTAAATGTAATGATTGGAATAGAGATCTAGACATTACCCAAACTGTTAAAGAGTGCAAGGTTGTACTCAGTGAGCTTTGTCCTCCCGAGCCTATTGACATAGGCGGCTAGACAAGAAGCGATGAGGATACTCATAAAGGCCAGTCATTCGAGGAAACGCTTAAACACGTTTTTGAGATGATTGACCTTTTGGACGAGTTGAGACGGAAATCGCAAGCTCTTGTAGCGAATGCCGAAGGTTTCGAACCTAAAGGCAAAATCGGGGGAAAGGAAAAGCAAGCAAAGAATCCCTGTGGTCCTAAGTTGCATAGACCACAAGATGGGACGAGAAAGCCATGAGGCAAGTGTTCTCGATACAAACAGTCTGGGTACTGGAAGTCTGATTATCCTCTCAAAGAAAGTACGAAATCTTCTTTAGTCGTAAAACATAGTCAGTGGTATTATCTACCGGAACCTGGTGTGTAGATATGGAACCACTGACGGTATGAGCATTCTAAATGCAAGGGTTCCAGGAAACCCGACGACTTAGAAAAGAAAAGATCGTAGTCTACATGGGCAATGCTGTAAGGAGGCAGCTGTTGCAGTGGAGGACATTTTATAGGATTTCATTTTGAGTTATTGCTTTTATGTACCTTTCATATTAGAAAGAACTTTGTTCTGGATTTCTAATGAATGGATATTTTATTTCTTTTAATCATTTGATGGTTATAAGAAGAAATAATGATATTATCTATTTTGGTACATTAGCTAGCAATATATAAATGATGAATCCTGAGTCCACCACGATGCAACGAACCGTTTTATATAACTCATTTTACTAATAAGAGATTTCTTTATTAAATCATTTATACTTGTGGATTCTTATGCTAAGTCATATTTATTCAAATAAGAAGTTCAAAGGTCGAAAATTGATTGTAAGATCAATTAAGTTGAAGGAGTGGACCTTCCGACCTAAGAATCTAATTTGGAAGATAATACGACTAAGCAATCCTTTATGGATATAAGATATAAGATCCGGACAAGTATTAGAATTGATTGACTCTGATGTATGATCAGAGCTTGGGATTGAATCCCAAGTTATAACACCATACAGTCCTCTGTAAGATTGGTGTGTCGGAAATAAGAAATGGAACTCTTATAGAAATAGTAAAAGCATGAGTTAAACGGAACTACCTATGTTCTATGGATATGTCTTGGTAACAACGGCACATTCAAATGTGGTTGTAGAATATCCTAGAAGAACAAAAGATGTGTGTTCAATAGTACTATGAACCAGAAGGACGTTATAAGTTCTAACGCCCGGTTCTTAGAGGAAGACTATTAGATGAACCACAAGCCCAAAATGACGTGATACTTCTGAAAAGAGAGAAAACGATAATGACTGGAAGCCAGCCAAACCGAGTAGCGGTACACCACTAACTGCACCTACTGTTATTACTGTTTATACACCGGAATGCCGTTGTAGTGGGAGGT
Organism: Euphrasia confusa; assembly: GCA_954870475.1. Lineage (NCBI taxonomy): Eukaryota > Viridiplantae > Streptophyta > Magnoliopsida > Lamiales > Orobanchaceae > Euphrasia > Euphrasia confusa. Next base: position 22,693,756 of record OX940966.1, read on the forward strand.
TGTTTAACAACCGGAGATATTCATGAAACTAGGTGAGTCTTCGGACTCTGGACCTAGTATACGTGAAATCGATCCCTAGATCTACATAGAGGCGGTACTAGATCTAAATGTGCCTTCTTGGAAAGCAATAAGGATTATTGCTAAGAGGCAAGATCATTTAGAGTACAAGCTTAGTTAATCCATTGATGGATTGAAACGAAGCTAGAGATCGTGGAACTTGCGAATTGATGAGATAGTCCATTTGATGGATTCATCAAAAGGCATTGACGAATCGTGTGTATGGGAAAAGTGATGGAAACAAAGTGGTGTTTCTCGGAGGTTTTATGTAGATAACATTTTATCATTGGTAACAATGTAAAGATGTTGTCAGACATAAAATGATGGTTGTCTAGAAAAATCGATATATGAGATAAAGAAGAAGTTAGAGCATGTTCTTAAGATCTAGGATCTCAAGCAAAGAACATTGTACTTCTCTAGATATCTTGTACGATTATGGTTCGTTTTAACATGCAAGATTCCGAGAAAGGTTCGTTACCTTTCAGAGACGGAATGCATCTATCTAAGGATATGTGTTTTAGAACACAAAAAGGAGATAGAAGCAATGAAAGCAGATTCCTACACTTTGAGTGTGGAAAGCTTAATAAATGCATTGTTGAAAACGAGAACCTGATATCGGCTATGCGGTTAGCATAGTGGGAGGATATCAAGGTAATCCTGGAAAGGAATATTCGACTGCTGTAAAAGTACTTTCGAACTACTGTTCTAGACTACGAAGCAGACGAACATTTTCCTTTGGATTACATTCTCTTAGATTTCTAATCGAATAAGGACCGGTGTAAGTCGATATCAGGTTATGTGTTTCACTATTGAAGGAGAAGGAGTTTTAACATGGAAGAGTGATAAGCACGATGCTTTTCGGACTCTGCCATGGGTAACCAAATAGCAGCCTCAGAGGCAGCGGAAGTTTTGGTATAACTCCGGGATAATCTCTGGGACTTAGATGTGATTCTTAATTTGCCAAAGGCTATGTAAATAGCAGTGCGATGGCAAATGGTAAGAAATCACAAGTCCATAAGTGTAAGATAACACATAGTGCAAGTACCACCTGATACGAGTCATCGTCGAGGGAGACGACGCTGTAGTCACCAAGATAACTTCAGAGCGGCAACCTAGAGTGCTCATTCACATAGTACTTCTTGGAAGTACAACTTTAGCACGTGATGAGTATGGGAGTCGGGAGTTTGGAGGAAATGACTAGACCTTAGTACAAGTGGGAGATTGTTGGAGTTGTGTACTTAATGTCTAGATTTAAGTGACGGAAACTCACGATCCATTGCCACTAATCTATTTAATTAAATAAACAATTATTTGCGTTTAATTATTTATAATTAAATACATGCAAATCATAGTCCTAGATTTTATACGTTGTAGTTAGTATGGTGTTGCATGGGCGCACAGAAGATCATACTATCGGTTACTCGTATTTAATCGAACAGTTGCTCACGACCTAGATGGACACGGACCAATCCATCGGTATAGTCGTTGTGTGAGAGAGAAAATAATTTATCTTAATTATTTTATCACACTTGTACACTTGGTGTATTGAGCGGATCGTTGAGATTCATCGATTAGGATTGCCGGCGATAATCGATTCGAGTCTCAGTGTATTTTATTCTTAATCCCCGAAACTATTGCGGGTGTGTATATTTAATATAAGTGACTTTGATTTACCAAAGGAATTAACCGATTTAATTATTGGGTTAATTACCGGTTAAGTTGGGTCACTGTATTTTATATATGACATGCCGTGAATACTTGACGGGAAAGTGTATCCCGGAAGGGTTGATAATATCCCCGAGATGAGTTCATAAGGAATTATTATGTAAACCCTGCAGGTGGATTCGTTCCGCATAATAATTAAGGTTGAATGGTACTAGTCTCGGATAAAAGAGATGAATAAATTAATTAGCAATAAATTAATTTTATTCATGGATATTTATATCTTAAATACACGGAATAAATAATACTACCGGAGAAATATTATTTGATATAATATGGTATAATATTGGGAGTGCAATTAATTTTATATAGTGGAAAATAGAATTAATTAATATTGATAAGGATTAATGGACTTGAGCATTGGGCTCAATTTAATCTTCAATATTGGAAGCCCAATATTCCACCTCCTTAAGATCCCCTACGTAGCCTATAAAAGCACTACATGGTCTTCTCTATTCTCATAACTTGAAGAACACAATTCTAGAGAGAGAAAGTAGAGAGGAGGATCCATGGAGTTCGGTAGATCGTCGCCCACACGACGTCCGGGCTAGTGCAAGGAATACGTGGGAAGATCTCAAGGTCATCATAAGATCTCGTTTCTCCGCACAACGAATCGAAAGGTGAATTAAATAATTGCTATTTAATTCTTGTTTTATTGAATCAATTATCGAAAAACAAGATCCAAGGATCGAACCCCGGATTAGACGACGAACGCGTGGTGGCGATCTAGGATCGCCGGACCACGGCGATCGCCGCCTAGGGTTTCGAGGGCGCGCAGAGGAGAGACCCGCGGCTGGGCCGCGGGCATGCGATCGATCTTACGATCGATCGCTGGGGGCGCGGGCTGGTGCCGCACCCCACCCCACCTCGACGGTGGGGACCTCCCAGGCGGCGGCGAGTCGCCGGACTCGCCGCGGGGGCTGCTGGGCAGCCCCACCCCATCGATCGCGATGGACGCGATCGATCATCGCGTGAACCCCGCGACGCGGGGGTTCGGCTGGGGGCAGCCGCACGTCTTCGGACGTGTGGTCTCCTCGGCTGGACTCCGGAGCGTTCGTCGGCGTTCGCGTGATCTCCGGCGAAGGGTTTTTGATCGGGTTATTGGTTTCCGCAAATTTTAATAACCCGGGATATCGAATTCCAACAGCTTCATGTTCGGCGGTGGTCCATGTAGATTCATCCTTCAGAACCGTGTCGTTATCCTTGTCAACGACAGTTGGTGGTTGTCAAACGTTCAACACAGCTCCCCAAACGCGTGACTCCACATTCTTCAACTTCAACCTTGTCTTGCTCTTCCAGTAGGAGTAGTTCGTAGAGTTGAGTATGACGGGCTTGACAACGGTAAATGACTCCATTAAAGAATCTCTACTTAGGATCACACCAAAGGAGGTGAACTCGCTCTGATACCAATTGAAATTGTGTAATTTGTACTTAGTTCAACCAAGTACTAGATTGTAAAGAGTAGAGTACAAACACTTAACACAATTTGGAGATTCTAAAAGAAAACTCTTTTGTATATCTTGTAAAGGGTGGAACCACTTACAAACGCATCTACAAAGTTCTAGCGAATCTTGTAGAAAGGTCAACACGACCAAAAACTAAGTCTATGTAGAACTAATCTTGCGACTCGTACTACCAAGACTAAACTGAGGGTAGAACCGGAGCTTTCTAGCGAAGTCTCTCGGTCTCTCTAGAAAATGTCAAATCAATGCATGAATAGTGAATTCCAACAACCCGGTATTTATAGGAGTCGAGAATTAGGGTTTCCGGAATTCACGCTTAATGGGCCGAGCCCAAAGCATCTTCATGGAATATTCGAGATTCCATTTTTTCGTACTTGACGAACCTAGCTCTACGCACTGCCACACTAGCGTGTCTTCGTGCTTCGAGCTCGTGGCAGGCATAGCTGGTATACTTAGTATTTTTCATTGAACTAAAATTCTTCTAGCGAAGTCTTCTAGTCACACCCATAGCTGGCTTCATTCCTTAGCAGTCATTCGTCCAGCCAATATGTGTAGCTATGCTTGCACCGCGCCCGTCAAGATGTTAGCTCTGATTCAAGTGATGGAGTAGTATACTTAATGTCTAGATTTGAGTATTCTGAACTCCTTGTACACTTTCATTTACCTATTAAATACAAACATTCATTTGCTTTTAATTATTGTTAATTAAATATATGCAAATTATAGTCCTGGATTTTATACGTTGTAGTTAGTATGGTGTTGCATGGGCACACAGAAGATCATACTATCGGTTACTCGTATTTAGTCGAACAGTTGCTCACGACCTAGATGGACACGGACCAACCCATCGGTATAGTCGTTGTGTGAGAGAGAAAATAATTTATCTTAATTATTTTATCACACTTGTACACTTGGTGTATTGAGCGGATCGATTGAGACTCATCAATTAGGATTGCTCGGCGATAATTGATTTGAGACTCAGTGTATTATATTCTTAATCCCCGATATTATTGCGGGTGTGTATATTTAATATAAGTGACTTTGATTTGCCAAAGGAATTAACCGATTTAATTATTGGGTTGATTACCGGTCAAGTTGGGTCACTATATTTTATATATGGCATGCCGTGAATAATTGACCGGACAGTGTATCCCGGAAGGGTTGATAATATCCCCGAGATGAGCTCAGAAGGATTTATTATGTAAACCTCGCGAGTGGATTTAATTCCGCATAATAAATAAGGTTGAGTGGTACTAGTCTCGGATAAAAGAGATGAATAAATTTATTAAGCAATAAATAAATTTTATTCATGGATATTTATATCTTAAATACACGGAATAAATAATACTACCGGAGAAATATTATTTGGATATAATATGGTTTAATATTGGGAGTGCAATTAATTTATATAGTGGAAAATAAATTAATTAATATTAATGGGAGATTAATAGATTTGGGCTTGGGCTCAATTTAATCATTAATATTGGAAGCCCAATATTCCACCTCCTTTAGATCCCCTACGTAGCCTATAAAAGCACTACATGGTCTTCTCTATTCTCATAACTTGAAGATCACAATTCTAGAGAGAGAAAGAAGAGAGAGAAGTAGATCCATAGAGCTTAGAGGATCGTCGCCCACCCGACGTTCAAGCTAGTGCAAGGAATACGTGGGAAGATTCAAAGGTCATCTTGAATTCGTTTCTCCGAACAACGAATCGAAAGGTACAATATCTAAACGCCCTTGATAATTGTTCGATTTTGGTTTTATTGAGAATACCGTAGAACGCAAGATCCGAGGTACGAAACCGGTAAGGAGGACGAACGCGTGGTGGTGGCGAAGCCACCGGACCACGACGATCGCCCACCTAGGGTTTCGGTGGGGATGGGTCGAACCCCGGCTGGGAGCCGGGGACGCGATCGATCATCGCGATCGATCGCGAGCCGCGAGGGCTGGGCCCCGCGGCTGTCCGCTGGTCGGACCGACGCCCCGACGGCGGCGAGTCGCCGGACTCGCCGCTGGGCTGCTAGGCAGCCCGGTCGATCGCCGTGAGCGATCGACCCCTTCGATCGCGAGCCCCGCGTACGGGGGCTCGGGCTGGGCGTGCGCGAGGCTTCGGCCTCGTCGTGCGTTCGGCTCGTGCTCCGGCTCGTACGTGGTGCTCGTGTGATTTCCGGCGGATGGTTTTGATCGGGTTATTGGTTTCCGCAAATTTTAATAGCCCGGGATATCGAATTCCAACAATTGGTATCAGAGCGTGGTTTACGTTCGCGGTATTTTCGATAAAATTGTTCTACCTTGCAGGGTTCCGACTATTATGGCTTAATTTATTATTCGTTTAATTTATTTTGTCATGTATGTTGGTTTGATTAAACTCTCGGACATGTCGAGATTCGTTTTTGGTGGTGAATGCTTGTAATAGTAAAAATTCGGGGGTTGACCGAATTTAGGATTTATTATTACGTTCTATTTTTTTCCGGAAAATGTATAGGGTCGATTTCATGTATAGAATCGATACCGGATAGTGTAAAATTTATTTTGTAATTTATTTTGCGTTGGATCGATGCCGAAACGACCGCCGGAGAAGACGCGTGACGAAGGAGATGACGTGAGGGCAACGGGACAAGGATCGACCATCCCCATGGTCGATCCCATGAGGATCGATCGACCCTCACATGGAGGAGCCGCCGGCAATGGTGGCCGGCCACCTCCTAGGCGTGGGTCGAGGGTGGCGCGGGGATCCCCACCCCGTGCTATCCCGGTCCGGAAATTTACTTTCCTAATTAGTTCGGATTTTTCATATTTGAGTATTCTTTTTTTGGGAATTCTCATGGATTAGGAAAAGAATTAATTGGAATTAATTTTATTTCCTTATTCTATTATGGAAGTCTTCTAGAGTATTCCGAGTTCTACTTGGAATAGGATCCTAGAGATTTAATAGAATTGGAAAGGAATAAAAGTTAATTTAGGATTAATTTATTTCCTAATTGATTATTCCTATTTTATGGGAATTTTCATAGAAATGGAAATTAATTAATCTTGGAAAGTAGAAGAGTCCTAAGTTATTTTATTTCCTTATTTCATTATGGAAATCATCTAGAATATTCCAAGTGGGTCTTGGATAGATTAAAAAAGAGATTTAATGAAGTAGAAAAGGAAAATAAAATAAATAAAAAATATTAATAATATTTAATTTTATTTTTGATTTATTCGATTGACTTAATTTTAATTAAGTATCTTTTGGATTTATTAAAAATAAATAGATTTAAATATTGGAGATTAATATTCTCGTCACATGGAGCATTCAAGAAACGAAGACTAAAGACTAGAAGATGCGTACGGAGATGAAGTAAAGCCATAATAGTCGGAAAATAATATTCTAGTAATTATTTTGACTATGTGATAATGTGCTTTACTGCTTGTATGCATGCTATATGTGTTTACTTTTATGCACTAGATAGCGTATCCCTTTATTATAAAAAGCTAAGTGGGAGAGGGTATGGAAACATACCCATGGTCTCCATTGCTGCTCTCTTGGTGACTTTTATAAACTTTTGAAGTTTATATAGATAAGTTATTGGAGGAGAGTTCTTGTAATTCCTCTTACGAGAAACATTGATTAAGTTTGTCAAACAATGCCTAATTTGTCTTTCCGAAGCTGATTTCAAGTCGACTCATTCTCACCCCGGGGAATGGAATGGAGCCAAAGCCACTTGGTCATGTCGAGGACACAAATTAGAGGCAGTCGTACCATTCTTTGATAGATGGATCGATTGTCTGCTCGGCTCCCTCATTTATGAGAGATAGGGCTGTTCGCATGGTGAATCACTGGTTAGAAACCTCGAGTTTCACTTATGATTCTCCGCGTCTTGATTTACAAGATTAAATGGATCAAGTAATTGGGAGTCAATTATAAAGATCTCTTAGTGTAGTAAACGTCCACACAACGTGGCTTGCTATGCTGACGGATTTTGGATTAATTGATGTAGACAGTTGTAAGAAAATTGTGAAGAGTTGTGAAGTTGTCGTAAACGTCCACACAACGTGGCTTGCGGTGATGTAGCAATTCCAAACGATTTACTTTGGTACTGAGTAATGGTTTACACTTAGATACGCCTTATAGTATTCCTCCCACCGAGGTTCCGCTATAAGCGATGTATGACCGAAGGAAATCTAATTGCTAAGTCGTTTGGGTGGGTAAACGTCCACACACCGTGGCTTGCCTTACCTGATGGGATTTTAGATGTGATTAGTGATTTAATGATATTATTTAGGGGAGATAATATCGGATATTAAATTGTTTGTTTGTTTTATGTGCTTATAGGTTAGGAATGACTGTGACCCCACTTTGTGATATACTTAAAGATGAAAACTCACTGGTTCCATATAGTACTGATTGGAAAAGAAATCTGGACAATGTTCAGACTGTTGAGCCTTCCGAACCCACTATAGTCCCAACTGATGAGGACATTGAAAATGACCTCAAGGAGATGTTAGGACATAGTAAGGAAGCCGGACTAGAGGTGATTGACATACTCATCAAGTTTAGTCCCCTTGAGGAATCGCTTAAAAACGATTTCAAAAGAACTGAACTGATAAGTATGGTCAGAGAATCACAAGCTCTAGTGGCCAAGTTGGAAGTGCAAGCAAAGAAGCCCAGTGGTTTTGAACCACGGATTGGGAAGAGCAAGCCGCGAGGCAAGTGCTTTCGATGCAAGCAGTCTGGGCACTGGAGGTCTGATTGTCCTCTCATCAAAGGTACGAAATTTTCCTTAGTCACCGAAACATTGTCAGTGGTGTTATCTACCAACACCTGGTGTGTAGATACGGGGGCCACTGATCATGTATGAAATTCATTGCAGGGGTTCCAGGAAACCCGGAGACTTAGAGAGGGAGAGATCGTGGTCTACATGGGCAATGCTGCGAGGGTGGCGGCTGTTGCAGTGGGAGACGTTCACTTACGTTTTAGTAGTGATAGGGTTTTAGTTTTACATAATTGTCTTTATGTACCCAATTTTAGAAAGAATTTAATTTCGGTTTCTAAACTTATAATGAATGGGTATTCTGTTTCTTTTGACCACTCTGTGATCATAAGAAGAAACAGAGAGATTATCTGTTCTGGTACATTAGTGGACGATTTGTATGTACTAAATCCTGAGTCTAACACGATGCAACTAACCGAGAGTAATAACACATCTACGAACACCAATAAGAGAAAGGAACCTTCTAAAATGAATCAATTATACTTGTGGCATCTAAGGCTAGGTCATATAAACTCGAATAGGCTTCAAAGGTTGAAAGCTGATGATTTAATCACTGGCATTGAAGGAGAGGACCTTCCGACCTGCGAATCCTGTTTAGAGGGTAAAATGACCAAGCGTCCTTTTTCTGGTAAAGGACGGAGGGCTGAACAAGTATTGAATTTGATTCACTCTGATGTATGCGGACCTATGTCTACTCAGGCAAGGGGAGGGTACGAGTATTTCATCACTTTCACTGATGATTACTCAAGGTATGGATTTGTATACTTGATGCGCCGTAAGAGCGAATCCTTTGACAAGTTCAAGGAGTTCAAGGCTTTTGTGGAGAACCTTCAAAACAAATCCATTAAGTGCCTGCGATCGGATCGCGGAGGCGAGTACCTGTCTGGAGAATTCAAGGCATACTTGGCAGAGAATGGGATTGATTCCCAAATGACATCACCATATACTCCCCAGCAGAATGGTGTGTCAGAAAGAAGGAATAGGACTCTTATGGAAATGGTGCGATCAATGATGAGTTACTCGGACTTACCTGTTATGTTCTGGGGATTTGCCTTGGAAACAGCGGCGTTTATCTTGAATAGGGTTCCAACCAAAACGGTACCAACCACACCCATGGAATTGTGGAGTGGGCGCAAGCCTAACTTAAGACACATTCGGATCTGGGGTTGTCCAGCACATGTGTTGCGACAAGGTGCCGATAAGTTAGAACCTAGATCAGAATTACGGCTGTTTGTAGGATACCCGAAAGGAACTAAAGGTGGCATGTTCTATAGTCCTAAAGACCAGAAGATCGTTATAAGTACTAACGCTCGGTTCTTAGAGGAAGACTATGTCATGGACCACAAGCCCAAGAGTGACATAATACTTGATGAGATGAGAGGTGACAAGGAAGACTTAGATACAGCCGAACCGAGTATAGATACACCACTAGAATCTACACCTGATACTGTCACTGTTAATACACCGGAACGCCGTCGTAGTGGGAGGGTTGTTAAGCAACCAGACCGATGGATTGGACTGGGTGAGTCTTCGGACTCTGGACCTGGAGTTCATGAAATCGATCCCTGGACCTATGATGAGGCGGTACAAGATATAGATGCGCCTTCTTGGAAGAAAGCAATGAAATCCGAAATAGAATCTATGGATTCTAATAAAGTCTGGGATCTTGTAGAACCACCAAGCGGCGTAAAGCCAATTGGGTGTAAATGGGTCTACAAGAGAAAGAGAGGATCTGACGGAAAGGTTGAAACCTTTAAAGCTCGGCTTGTTGCGAAAGGATATACTCAGAAAGGGGGAATCGATTATGAGGAGACCTTCTCGCCAGTAGCCAAGATAAAGTCGATCCGGATTCTCTTATCCATAGCAGCTCATATGGATTATGAGGTGTGGCAAATGGACGTCAAGACAGCTTTCCTAAATGGAAGTCTTGACGAGACGATTTATATGAAACAACCAGAAGGATTCATTGCTAAGGGGCGAGATCATCTAGTGTGCAAGCTTAATCGATCCATTTATGGATTGAAACAAGCCTCGAGATCGTGGAACCTGCGGTTTGACGAAGTAGTCCAATCTTTTGGATTTAGTCAAAGCATGGACGAATCGTGTGTGTATTGGAAACGTGATGGAAAGAAGGTGGTGTTTCTCGTGCTTTATGTAGACGACATTCTTCTCATTGGCAACAGTGTGAAGATGTTATCAGACATAAAGGGATGGTTGTCTAGACAATTCGATATGAAAGATTTGGGAGAAGTCGGGCATGTTCTAGGGATCAAGGTTATAAGGGATCGCCGGAATAGAACATTGTACCTATCCCAGCAATCTTACATAGACACGATTCTGGCTCGTTTTAACATGCAAGATTCCAAGAAGGGTGAGCTGCCCTTCAGTAAAGGAACTTATCTTTCTAAGGAAATGTGTCCTCGGACACAAAAGGAGAAAGATGAAATGAAAGCAGTTCCCTACGCTTCGGCTGTGGGAAGCTTGATGTATGCAATGTTATGCACGAGGCCTGATATCTGCTATGCAGTTGGCGTAGTAGCGAGATATCAGAGTAACCCTGGAAAGGCTCATTGGACTGCCGTAAAGAGCATTTTCAAGTATTTGCGAAATACTAAGGATTATGTTCTAAGTTACGGGGCAGACAATCTGATTCCTTTGGGTTATACGGATTCGGATTTCCAAGCTGATAAGGACCGGCGAAAGTCGACATCAGGCTATGTGTACACTTTGGGAGGTGGAGCCGTATCATGGAGGAGTGTTAAGCAAAAGTGCATTTCAGACTCTACCATGGAAGCTGAATATGTTGCAGCCTCAGAGGCAGCGAAAGAATCAGTTTGGTTCCTTAATTTCCTCCAGGACTTAGATGTGATTCCGAGTTTGCCTAGAGCTATGACAATTTATTGTGATAATAGCGGTGCAGTGGCAAACAGTAAGGAACCACGGTCCCATAGTGCTACGAAACACATAGAGCGCAAGTACCACCTGATTCGAGTCATCGTCAAGAGGGGCGATGCGATAGTCACCAAGATAGCTTCAGAGGACAACCTAGCGGACCCTTTCACCAAGATACTTCCTAAGGAAGTATATTTCAAGCACTTGGAGGGTTTGGGAGTCAGAAGTTTGGAGGATAAGACTAGACCTTAGTATAAGTGGGAGATTGATGGAGTAGTATACTTAATGTCTAGATTTGAGTATTCTGAACTCCTTGTACACTTTCATTTACCTATTAAATACAAACATTCATTTGCTTTTAATTATTGTTAATTAAATATATGCAAATTATAGTCCTGGATTTTATACGTTGTAGTTAGTATGGTGTTGCGTGGGAACACAGAAGATCATACTATCGGTTACTCGTATTTAGTCGAACAGTTGCTCACGACCTAGATGGACACGGACCAACCCATCGGTATAGTCGTTGTGTGAGAGAGAAAATAATTTATCTTAATTATTTTATCACACTTGTACACTTGGTGTATTGAGCGGATCGATTGAGACTCATCAATTAGGATTGCTCGGCGATAATTGATTTGAGACTCAGTGTATTATATTCTTAATCCCCGATATTATTGCGGGTGTGTATATTTAATATAAGTGACTTTGATTTGCCAAAGGAATTAACCGATTTAATTATTGGGTTGATTACCGGTCAAGTTGGGTCACTATATTTTATATATGGCATGCCGTGAATAATTGACCGGACAGTGTATCCCGGAAGGGTTGATAATATCCCCGAGATGAGCTCAGAAGGATTTATTATGTAAACCTCGCGAGTGGATTTAATTCCGCATAATAAATAAGGTTGAGTGGTACTAGTCTCGGATAAAAGAGATGAATAAATTTATTAAGCAATAAATAAATTTTATTCATGGATATTTATATCTTAAATACACGGAATAAATAATACTACCGGAGAAATATTATTTGGATATAATATGGTTTAATATTGGGAGTGCAATTAATTTATATAGTGGAAAATAAATTAATTAATATTAATGGGAGATTAATAGATTTGGGCTTGGGCTCAATTTAATCATTAATATTGGAAGCCCAATATTCCACCTCCTTTAGATCCCCTACGTAGCCTATAAAAGCACTACATGGTCTTCTCTATTCTCATAACTTGAAGATCACAATTCTAGAGAGAGAAAGAAGAGAGAGAAGTAGATCCATAGAGCTTGGAGGATCCTCGTCCACCCGACGTTCAAGCTAGTGCAAGGAATACGTGGGAAGATTCAAAGGTCATCTTGAATTCGTTTCTCCGAACAACGAATCGAAAGGTACAATATCTAAACGCCCTTGATAATTGTTCGATTTTGGTTTTATTGAGAATACCGTAGAACGCAAGATCCGAGGTACGAAACCGGTAAGGAGGACGAACGCGTGGTGGTGGCGAAGCCACCGGACCACGACGATCGCCCACCTAGGGTTTCGGTGGGGATGGGTCGAACCCCGGCTGGGAGCCGGGGACGCGATCGATCATCGCGATCGATCGCGAGCCGCGAGGGCTGGGCCCCGCGGCTGTCCGCTGGTCGGACCGACGCCCCGACGGCGGCGAGTCGCCGGACTCGCCGCTGGGCTGCTAGGCAGCCCGGTCGATCGCCGTGAGCGATCGACCCCTTCGATCGCGAGCCCCGCGTACGGGGGCTCGGGCTGGGCGTGCGCGAGGCTTCGGCCTCGTCGTGCGTTCGGCTCGTTCTCCGGCTCGTACGTGGTGCTCGTGTGATTTCCGGCGGATGGTTTTGATCGGGTTATTGGTTTCCGCAAATTTTAATAGCCCGGGATATCGAATTCCAACATCAAGGTCTTCACGGTAAGCCTTGAACTCTGATTGGTAGTGCGTTGGTGAACTCGCAATTCTCTCTGATCCACGTTGAACCACGTTGATGGAATAGCTCGTTCCACGCTGACGCACTGATGCAACTCCATGATGTTTGTAGAGCCCAAGTATGCTTGTCCCATGCTAAAGAACCTCGGTCACGCGTTGAGCCACTTGTGAATACCACGGTCCACACAGCTCGTTCTACGTTAACCTAGCAGACTTGTATGATTTAAGGAGTGAACAACATACAAACATAAAACATGAAGTTACAACAAAACAAAGTGTATAGTTCAACGTAGTTCAAACAAGAACAACGATGTTCTATGTTGAACTAGGAAGAACTACACACTAACACGATGCTTTTCGGACTCTGCCATGGGTAACCAAATAGCGGCCTCAGAGGCAGCGGAAGTTTTGGTATAGCTCCAGGATAATCTCTGGGACTTAGATGTGATTCTTAATTTGCCAAAGGCTATGTAAATAGCGGTGCGATGGCAAATGGTAAGAAATCACAAGTCCATAAGTTTAAGATAACACATAGAGCAAGTACCACCTGATACGAATCATCGTCAGGGAAGACGACGTTGTAGTCACCAAGATAACTTCGGAACGACAATCTAGATTGCTCTTTCACAAGGCACTTCTTGGAAGTGCATATTAAGCACGTGAAGAGTATGGGAGTCGGGAGTTTGGAAGAAAAGACTAGACCTTAGTATAAGTGGGAGATTGTTGGAGTTGTATACTTAATGTCTATATTTAAGTGATATTAACTCCCGATCCATTGTCACTAATCTATTTAATTAAATAAATAATTATTTGCGTTTAATTATTTATAATTAAATATATGCAAATTATAGTCCTAGATTATATACGTTGTCGTTAGTATGGTGTGCGACGTCACACGGAAGATCATACTATCGGTTACTCGTATATAATCGAACTGTTGCTCACGACCTAGATGGACAAGGAACAATCCATCGGTATAGTCGTTGTATGAGAGAGATAATAATTTGTCTTAATTATTTTATCATACTTGTACACTTAGTGTATTGGGCGGATCGCTTGAGATTTATCGATTAGGATTGCCTTTGATAATCGATTTAAGTCTCAGTGTATTTTATTCTTAATCCCCGATATTATTTCGGGTGTGTATATTTAATATTAGTGACTTTGATTTCCCAAAGGAGTTTACCGATTTGAATATTGGGTCAATTACCGGTAAAGTTGGGTCACGGTATTTTATATATGACACGCCGTCAATTCTTGAAGGGAAAGTGTATCCCGATAAGGGTTGATAATATCCCCGAGATGAGTTCATAAGGAATTATTATGTAAACCCTGCAGGTGGATTTGTCCCGCATAATAATTAAGGTTGAATGGTACTACTCTCGGATATAAGAGATGAATAAATTAATTAGCAATAAATTAATTTTATTCATGGATATTTATATCTTAAATACACGGAATAAATAATACTACCGGAGAGAGAATATTATTTTATATAATATGGTTTAATATTGGGAGTGCAATTAATTTTATATAGTGGAAAATAAAATTAATTAATATTAATGGGATTAATAGATTTGGGTTTGGGCTCAATTTATCATTAATATTGGAATCCCAATATTCCACCTCCTTAAGATCCCCTACGTAGCCTATAAAAGCACTACATGGTCTTCTCTATTCTCATAACTTGAAGATCACAATTCTAGAGAGAGAAAGTAGAGAGGGAGATCCATGGAGTGCTGGAATTCGATGTCCCGGGCTATTAAAATTTGCGGAAAATAATAACCCGACCGAAATCCTCTCGCCGGATACACGCGAACAACCAAACGGAGCTGGGCTCGACCCGAGCATCGCCGCGGGATGAACCCGCGGCCGAAACCCTAGCCGAGCCCCCGCCGGGGCTCGCGATCGTGCGCCGATCGCTGGGTTGCTCCGGCAGCCCCGGGCGGTGAGTCCGGCGACTCACCGCCATCACCGGAGGTGGGGGGAGCCACCAGCCGCGGCGCCAGCCTGCGGCAGTCCCCCTGGCGATCGAGCTAGGGCTCGATCGCCCCAGCCCCGGCGTCCAGCCGGGGCTCCCTCTCGATGCGCGCCGACGGTCGAAGCCCTAGGGCTCGACCGCCACCCCTCGGCTCCCAGCCGAGGGTCCTTTCGATCCTTCGCCGGGGATCTCGAATCCCCGTCCCCGAAGATCGTCGCTTTCCGGATCGTGTGTTCATGTATATATCACAATTATATATTCACATAAAATCATACAAGGGTTTATGATTTTACCTTTGATTCGTTGTGCGGAGAAACGAAATAAAATTGAAGACCTTTGAATCTTCCTACGTATTCCTTGCACCTCGTTCGAACGTCGTGTGGGCGACGATCCTCCGAGGTGGAATATAGGCTATGTAGTGATTTATAGGCTACGTAGGGGATCTAAAGGAGGTGGAATATTGGGCTTCCAATATTAATGATTAAATTGAGCTCAAGCCCAAATCTATTAATCCTATTAATATTAATTAATTTATTTTCCACTATATAAATTAATTGCACTCCCAATATTAAACCATATTATATCAAATAATATTTCTCCGATAGTATTATTTATTCCGTGTATTTAAGATTTAAATATCCATGAATAAAATTTATTTATTGCTAATAAATTTATTCATCTCTTGTATCCGAGAATAGTACCATTAAACCTTAATTATTATGCGGAACAAATCCACTCATGAGGTTTACATAATAATTCCTTATGAACTCATCTCGGGGATATTATCAACCCTTCCGGGATACACTTTCCCGTTAAGTATTCACGGCATGTCATATATAAAATATAGTGACCCAACTTAGCCGGTAATTAACCCAATAATTAAATCGGTTAATTCCTTTGGAAAATCAAAGTCACTTATATTAAATATATACACCCGCAATAGTATCGGGGATTAAGAATAAAATTCTCTGAGACTTGAATCAATTATCAACGGCAATCCTAATTGATAAGTCTCATGCGATCCGCCCAATACACCAAGTGTACAAGTGTGATAAAATAATTAAGACAAATTATTTTCTCTCTCACACAACGACTATACCGATGGATTGGTCTGTGTCCATCTAGGTCGTGAACAACTGTTTGATTAAATACGAGTAACCGATAGTATGATCTTCTGTGTGGGCCCGTACACCATACTAACTACAACGTATAGAATCCAGGACTATATTTTGCATATATTTAATTATCAATAATTAAATGCAAACGATTGTTTATTAGTTAAATAGATTAAATGCTATGACCGGGAGTTACCGTTACTTAAATCTAGACATTAAGTACACAACTCCAACAATCTCCCACTTGTACTAAGGTCTAGTCATTTCCTCCAAACTCCCGACTCCCATACTCATCTCGTGCTTAAGTTGTACTTCCAAGAAGTACCATGTGAATGAGCAATCTAGTTGCCGCTCTGAAGTTATCTTGGTGACTACAGCGTCATCTCCCTCGACGATGACTCGTATCAGGTGGTACTTGCTCTATGTGTTATCATCACCTTTTGACTTATGACTTTTTCCAGTTTACCATGCACCGCTATACAATAGCCTTTGGTAAACTAAGAGTCATATCCAAGTCCAGAGGTTATCCCGGAACCTAACCAAAACTTTCGCTGCCTCTGAGGCTGCTATTCGATTATGAGAGAGACCGAGAAGCATCCTGCTTATCACTCTTTCATTTCAAGGTTCCACCTCTTTCCAAAAGTGAACACATAGCCTGATATCGACTTACACTGATCCTTCTCTGATTTGAGATCTAAGAATATGTAATCAAAGAAGATTTCGTCTTGCTTAGTAATCTAGTACTTCAAAAGTACTTTTACAGCATTCGAATGTCTCTTGTCCAGATTACTTTGATATCCTCCCACTACGCTAACCACATAGTTGATATCAGGTTCTCGTTTTTCAACATTGCATTCATCAAGCTTTCCGCACTCGAAGTGTAGGAAACTGCTTTTTCTGTATCTATCTCCTTCATGTGTTCGAAACACATACCCTTAGATAGATTCTGTATCTGAAAGGTAATAACCTTTCTCAGAATTATGCATGTTTAAAACAAACCATAATTGTATAAGATATCTAGGAGAAGTACAATGTTCTTATCCTTAGATCGAAAGATCTCAAGAACATGTTCCAACTTCTACTCAATCTTATATCCCGATTAATTTAGACAACCATCATTTTATGTCTGACGACATCTTTACATTGTTGCCAATGATAAAATGTTATCTACATACAATTCCGAGAAACTCCACCTTGTTTCCATCACGTTTCCAATACACCTTTCGTCTGTGCCTTTTGATGAATCCATCAGATGGACTATCTCATCAATTCGCAAGTTCCACGATTTACAGCCTTGTATCAATTCCTTAAATGGATTGACTTGTACTCTAAATGATCTTGCCTCTTAACAATAAACCTTTATTGCTTTCTAAGTAGGCACATTTAGATCTAGTACTTTCCTTGTGCAGAGCTAGGGATCGATTTCATCTTTACTAGATCCAGAGTTCGAAACTCTTCTAGTCTTATGAATATCTCTTGTTGTCAAACAACCTCCCACTGCAATGGCATTCCAGTGTATAAACAGTAATAACAGTAGGTGCAGTTAGTGGTGTACTTCTACTCGGTTTGGCTGGTTCTAAGTCTTTGTCCTTTTCTCATTCCAAGGTATTACGTCAGTTAGGGCTTTGTTCTTCACCTAATAGTCTTTCTCTAAGAACCGGGCGTCAGATCTTATAACGTCCTTCTGGTTCATAGTACTATAGAACACACAATATTTTTTGTTCATCTAGGATATCTTACAACCACATTGAATGTGCCGTTGTCTCCAGGAATATCCATAGAACATAGGTAGTTCCGAACAACTTGTTCTTTTACTATAAGAATCTCATTTCTTATTTTCGACACACCATTTCTACACTTGAGTGTATGGTGTAGTCATTTGGGATTCAATCACATTCTTTGATTATGCTATGTGTTATTTAGATAGGTGGTAGCCTCCGCGACTAAGTCGCAGGCTTCTAATGGATATACTTCGAAGGTTCCCCGTAATTGCTTTGTGACTAAAACACTTCGCTTTTATGGCACATCAAGCATTCTAATCCATCTTTTGAGTATTCTTAAAAGAATCACTCATACCTTTCTAATTACACATATGTCTGCATAAATCAGTATTTGATCATTCTCAATACTTGTCCGAATTCTACCCTTTATCCAGAAAGGTTTGCTTAGTTGTATTATCTTCCAAATTTAATTCTTAGGTCGGAAGGTCCATTCCTTCAACTATAATTGATCAAATCAATTTCGACCTTTTGAATCTTATTTGAATAAATACTACTAAGTTTAAGAATTCACAAGTATAATGATTTAACAAGAAATATATCTAATAAGTAAAACAAGTTATAGAACGGTTTGTTGCATCGTGGTAGACTAAGGATTTATCATTCACATTATTGCTATCTAATGTACCAGAATAGATAATACCATTATTTCTTATCAAAATCATCAAATGATTAAAGAAATAAAATATCCATTCATAAATAATAGAAATCCAGAACAAAAGTTCTTTCTAAAATTAAAAGGTACATAAAGCAATAAACTTGAAATGAAATCCTATTTAACTACTCATAGATAAATGTCTTCCACTGCAACAGCTGCCTCCTCTACAGCTTTGCCCATGTAGACTCGAACTCTTCTTCTCTAAGTCGCCGGGTTTTCTGGAACCCCTGCATTTTAAAATGCACATACCGTCAGTGGTTTCCATATCTACACACCAGAATTCTGGTAGATAATACCGCTGACTATGTTTTTACGACTAAAGAAAAATTCGTACCTTTGAGATGACATTCAGACTTCCAGTGTCCAGACTTATTGCATCGGAAGCACTTGCCTCTTGGCTTGGCAGCCCCCACTCGTGATCCATTCCTCTTGGCACCACTGGGTTTCCAGGCTTGCTTCCTTTTCTTGCCCCTACCTCCAACAGGCTTCAAGCCTTTGGACTTGGTAGCTACAAGCGCTTGAGACTTGCCCTTCTTGTAGATCCGCTCTGCCGCCTTTAGTTCAGTCAGGAGTTGCGCAAGAGTATAAGATAGTTTACCCATATTATAACTCATGCAAAACTGCTCAAAACTAGGGGTCAGAGACTGGAGTATGATGTCGACTTGCGTCTCACCATCAATTTGAGCTCCTAGGATCTCAAGTTCATTCAACAAACTCATCATCTTAAGAACGTGCTCCCCTACGGGCGTTCCTTCAGACTGAGTAGTTGTCATAAGGACTCTCATGGCTTCTTGCCTTGCCGCACGATCTTGCTGCCCAAACATATCCTTGAGGTTGTACAACATATCCTCGGCAGTTTCCATCGACTCATGTTGGGTTTGGAGTACATTTGACATAGAAGCCAAAATATAACACCTAGCCATTTCATCAGCCTTTTTCCACTTCCGATATGCTTCCTTTTCCTCATTAGTTGAGGCATCCGTGGGCTCAGCAGGGCACACATCATAGAGTACAAATTTGTACTCTTCAGAAGTCATGACAATGTCCAAATTTCTCCTCCAATCAATATAATTGGGGCCAGTGAGTTTATTCTCCTTGAGTATCACAGAAAGTGGATTCATAGCTATTCTCTAAACCTATAAGCACATTTAAATAAACAATCAATTTAATATCCGATATTATCTCCCCAAATAATATCATTAAATTACTAATCACATCTAAAATCCCATCAGGTAAGGCAAGCCACGTGGTGTGGACGTTTACCCACCCAAATGATTTAGCAATTAGATTTTCTTTGGTCATACATCACTTATAGCGTAACCTCGTGGGGAGGAATACTATAATGCGTATCTAAGTGTAAACCATTACTCAGCACTAAAGTAAATCGTTTGGAATTGCTACATCACTGCAAGCCACGTTGTGTGGACGTTTACGATAACTTCACAACTCTTCACAATTCCTTATAACTGTCTACATCAATTAACCCAAAATCCGTTAGTATAACAAGCCACGTTGTGTGGACGTTTACTACACCAAGAGACTTTTATAATTGAATCTCAATTAATTACAAGATCCATTCGATTTTTGTAAATCAAGACGCGGAGAATCATAAGTGAAACTCGAAGTTTCTAACCAGTGATTCACCATGCGAACAACCCTATCTCTCATTAGATGAGGGAGCCGAGCAGACAATCGATCCATTTCAAGAAATGGTACGAAGGTCTCTAATTTGTGTCATCCACATGACCAAGTGGCTTTGGCTCCATTCCACTCCCCGGGGTGAGAATGAGTCGACTTGAAGTCAGTTTCAGAAAGACAAATTAGGCATTGTTTGATAGACTTAATCAATGTTTCTTGTAAAAGGAATTACAAGAATTCTCCTCCAATGACATGTCTATATGAACTTCGATAGCTCATAAATGTCACCAAGAGAACAGTAATGGAGACCATGGGAATGTTTCCATCCCCTCTCCCACTTTAGCTTTTTATAACAAAGGGATACGCTATCTAGTGCATAAAGTAAACACATATAGCATGCATACAAGCAATAAAGCACATAGTATCACATAGTCAAAATAATGCTAGAAAATTATTTTCCGACTATCATGGCTTTATTTCATCTCCGTACGCATCTTCTAGTCTTCAGTCTTAGTTCTTGAATACTCCATGTGACAAGAATATTAATCCCAATATTTAAATCTATTTATTTTTAATAAATCCAAAAGATACTTAATTCGAAAATTAAGTCAATCGAATAAATCAAAAATAAAATTAAATATTATTAATATTTTTATTTATTTATTTTTCCTTTCTAATTCTATTAAATCCTATCAATTACGACTTAGAATATTCTAGAAGATTTCTATAATAGAATAAGGAAATAAAATAAATTAGGACTCCTCTACTTTCCAAAATTAATTAATTTTCATGTCCATGAAAATTCCCATAAAATAGGAATAATCAATTAGTAAATAAATTAATTTATTAATTAATTATTTTCCTTTCCAATTCTATTAAATCTCTAGAATCCTATCCAAGATAGACTTGGAATATTCTAGAAGACTTCTATAATAGAATAAGGAAATAAATTAATTTTAATTAAATCTTTTCTATGAGAGTTCCCAAACTTAGGATTGAGGGGCCGTGCACCTCAACAATAACAAGTGCAATATCTCACCGTTAATTTATTAGATCTATTTCTGTACCGTTAGATTTCAAAGTACTATACACTTATTTTCTTCTCAATTAAAATTACACTTTAACGCAAACTAAAATTATTTTATAAGTATAATTTAACGCAAATTAAAATTATTTTCTAAATATAAAAATTATGGAATAATACTTAAATAAAATAATATAAAAATATTTTTAATATTTTATATTATTATTTTAGAGAAATCTATATACAATATATTTTAAGCACAATTTTTTATTTTATGATTTATTACGTTAATATATAAATTATTAAAAAAATTATATTTGATCTTATTTAAATGTTATTCCATAATTTAAAAAAATACTAATTTTTAAAATAATAATATAAAATATTAAAAATATATTTATATTATTTTATGTAAGTGTTGCTCTGTAATTTTTATATTTAAAAAATGATTTTAATTTGTGTTAAATTATAATTACTTAATTTTAAATGAGAAAAAGATAAGTTAATTTTAAATTTAAAAAATAATTTTAATTTGCGTTAAAATATAATCGCTTTTTAATTTGCGTTAAAATATAATTATAATTGTAAATTTTAATTGAACAGAAATAAGTTTTAAGTGTATAGTGTTTTAACTTTAACATCTAACGGTACAGAAATAGATCTAATAAATTAACAGTGAAATATTGCACTTGTTATTGTGCAGTGCAAAAGTGCACTGCACGGCCCCTCATTCCCCAAACTTAATACTCAAAATAGGAAAACCGAATCAATTAAGAAAGTGAATCTTGGTAGGAGTAGAATGGGTTGGGAGACCCCACACCACCCCCACCGCCGACCGCCACCGCCGGGGACCACCACCGCCGCCGCCCCCAGCCCACGCGCCACCACCACCGGTGGCCGGCGTGGCCGGAAGCCCTAGCGGGCAGCCCCTTTGTGGGGTCGATCGATCCTCATGGAGATCGATCATGGGGATGATCGACCCCCCCGGTTTTTTGTCCTCTTCGTCTTCTTCGTCACACGTGTTCTCCGGCGGTCGTCTCGGCATCGATCCAACGTAAATAAATTACAAAATAATAAATTTACAATTCCGGTATCGATTCTATACATGAAATCGACCCTATACAATTTTCGGAAAACATAGAACAATAATAATAAATCTAAATTCGGTCAACCCCCGAATTTTTACTATTACAAGCATTCATCCACACAAAACGAATCTCGACATGTTCGAGAGTTTAATAAACGAATAATCATGGAAAAATAATTAACAATTAATTAAACCATGATAGTCGGAATCCCTGCAAGGTAGAACGATAATTGAACATATACATGAACACGAAACCAACGCTCTGATACCAATTGCTGGAATTCGATGTCCCGTGCTATTAAAATTTGCGGAAAATAATAACCCGACCGAAATCCTCTCGCCGGATACACGCGAACCACCAAACGGAGCCGGGCTCGACCCGAGCATCGCCGCGGGATGAACCTGCGGCCGAAACCCTAGCCGAGCCCCCGCCGGGGCTCGCGATCGTGCGCCGATCGCTGGGCTGCTCCGGCAGCCCCGGGCGGTGAGTCTAGCGACTCACCGCCATCACCGGAGGTGGGGGGAGCCACCAGCCGCGGCGCCAGCCCGCGGCAGTCCCCCCGGCGATCGAGCTAGGGCTCGATCGCCCCAGCCCCGACGTCCAGCCGGGGCTCCCTCTCGATGCGCGCCGGCGGTCGAAGCCCTAGGGCTCGACCGCCACCCCTCGGCTCCCAGCCGAGGGTCCTTTCGATCCTTCGCCGGGGATCTCGAATCCCCGTCCCCGAAGATCGTCGTTTTCCGGATCGTGTGTTCATGTATATATCACAATTATATATTCACATAAAATCATACAAGGGTTTATGATTTTACTTTTGATTCGTTGTGCGTAGAAACGAAATCAAATTGAAGACCTTTGAATCTTCCTACGTATTCCTTGCACCTCGTTCGAACGTCGTGTGGGCGACGATCCTCCGAACTCCTTATGGATCTCCTTCTCTCTACTTTCTCTCTCTAGAAGAATTATGATCTTCAAGTTATATCTGAGAATAGAGAAGACCATGTAGTGCTTTTATAGGCTACGTAGGGGATCTAAAGGAGGTGGAATATTGGGCTTCCAATATTAATGATTAAATTGAGCCCAAGCCCAAATCTATTAATCCCATTAATATTAATTAATTTATTTTCCACTATATAAATTAATTGCACTCCCAATATTAAACCATATTATATCAAATAATATTTCTCCGTTAGTATTATTTATTCCGTGTATTTAAGATTTAAATATCCATGAATAAAATTTATTTATTGTTAATAAATTTATTCATCTCTTGTATCCGAGAATAGTACCATTCAACCTTAATTAATATGGTTTACATAATAATTCCTTATGAACTCATCTCGGGGATATTATCAACCCTTCCGGGATACACTTTCCCGTCAAGTATTCACGGCATGTCATATATAAAATATAGTGACCCAACTTAGCCGGTAATTAACCCAATAATTAAATCGGTTAATTCTTTTGGAAAATCAAAGTCACTTATATTAAATATATACACCCGCAATAGTATCGGGGATTAATAATAAAATACTCTGAGACTTGAATCAATTATCAACGGCAATCCTAATTGATAAGTCTCATGCGATCCGCCCAATACACCAAGTGTACAAGTGTGATAAAATAATTAAGACAAATTATTTTCTCTCTCACACAACGACTATACCGATGGATTGGTCCGTGTCCATCTAGGTCGTGAGCAACTGTTTGATTAAATACGAGTAACCGATAGTATGATCTTCTGTGTGGGCCCGTACACCATACTAACTACAACGTATAGAATCCAGGACTATATTTTGCATATATTTAATTATCAATAATTAAATGCAAACGATTGTTTATTAGTTAAATAAATTAAATGCTATGACCGGGAGTTACCGTTACTTAAATCTAGACATTAAGTACACAACTCCAACATGGAGTTCGGAAGATCGTCGCCCACACGACGTTCGAGCTAGTGCAAGGAATACGTGGGAAGATCTCAAGGTCTTCAAATTGAGTTCTTCGTTTTTCCGAACAATGAGAACGAGGTAAATCGTAAAACCCTCTTTATGATTTTATCGTTTAATTATCGTAAAATTACCTTGAACCAAGATCCGAAAGACGCGACCCATGACGAGGACGAACCGGGCGGTGGTGGTTGAAGACCACCGGACCGCCGGCGGATCGTCGGCTCGGCTGGAGGGGTCGAGAGGGCGAGAGCCTCAGCTGGGTGCCGAGACTCGATCGAACCCTAGTTCGATCGCCACGGACGGGCTCGCGTGCGAGCTGCGGGTTTTCCGCAGCGGACTCGCACGTGATGCGAGCCGCGTCCGGGCAGCGCTACGGGGCTGCTGCGATCAGCCCCACGAGCCCATGCGGGACTCGCTGCGACGCGGGGCGTCAGCAGGATGCTACGAGCATCCCCGCAGCTGGTCGCGTGGGTTCTCGGCGTGCCCAGCGGGCTGCCAAGGGGCAGCCCTAGGCGGCTGCCAAGGACAGCCACGAGCCCCACGCGGGGGCTCGACCGAACAGCCCGGGTTTGTCCGCGGTTAGGGTTTGTTTGGTCGGGCTATCCCCGTGGTGGTACGTGGCAGGTTTCCGGCGACCGGGATTTCGATTGGAGTTGTTGTTCCGCAATTTGACAACCCCGGATATTCGATCTCCAAAGGATTTCGGTCGGAATTAATTAGATAATTTATTTTATTTAAATTTATTAATTCCAGGATATCGATTTCCAACACAACTCCTTCTCGGTGGTCGTATAATTAGCTTGGGCACTATTCAAGGTGAGACTCGGATAGTAGATGACCCTAAGCAACTTATCGAATCTTTGTCCTAAGACGACTCCTACGGAAAAATTAGAGGCATCACACATAATCTCAAAAGGTTCCTCCCAATTCGGTGCTACCACTATAGGGGCGGTGACAAGTTTCTCCTTAAGTGTATTGAAAGCATCTAGACACTTCCCATCGAAATTAAACTCTACATCTTGACTCAAAAGTCGACATAGGGGCTGACTAATTTTAGAAAAGTCCTTAATGAACCTTCGGTAGAAACCGGCATGCCCTAGAAAACTACGAATCCCCTTAATGTTAATAGGCGGAGGTAATTTCTCTATGGCTTCTATCTTAGCCCTATCGACCTCGATACCCTTCTCGGACACGACATGCCCAAGGACTATCCCACTAGGTACCATGAAGTGGATCTTCTCCCAACTCAAGGTCAAGTCGGAGTCAATGCACCTATTCAAAACATTATCAATGTTGTCCAAACAATCATAAAATGAATTACCGAAAACGGAAAAATCATCCATGAATACCTCAAGGTAGTCTCTGATCATCTCGGAGAAGATAGACATCATGCACCTCTGGAACGTGCCGGGGGCATTACACAACCCGAACGGCATCCTCCTCCTGGCTAAAGTACCAAAGGGTGTGGTGAACGTCGTCTTCTCCTGGTCCTCCGGTGCAATAGCAACCTGATAATAGCCAGATAAACCGTCAAGAAAACAATAAAATTTATGACCGACAAGTTTATCTAACATCTGATCAATGAACGGAAGAGGAAAATGGTCTTTGCGAGTCGCGGCATTGAGCTTCCGGTAATCAATGCACATGCGCCACCCGGTGGTGGCTCTTGTCGGTATCAACTCTCCTTTGTCATTTTCCACGACCGTGATCCCTCCCTTCTTTGGTACTACATGGACCGGGCTCACCCAACGGCTGTCCGCGACAGCATAAATCAACCCTTCTTCAAGAAGCTTGTTAACTTCCTTCATGACAACTTCCTTGAGAACGGGATTGAGACGTCGTTGCCCGTCTCTCTTCGGAGTAGCATTCGGCTCCAGGACAATACGGTGCATGCAAGTGGACGGGTCGATCCCTCGAATATCACCCAAACTCCATCCGAAGGCTTTCTTGTTCTTTTTCAGGACCTTCACTAGAGCTTCTTCTTCCTCGGTGGATAGCTCGGCAAAAATAATCACGGGTTTTTGTTCCCCGTCGTCTAAGAACACGTACTTAAGATGCTTCGTTAGCTCCTTAAGTTCAACTTTGCTAGCGGGGGGCCTCGATCTCGGCTGTCCGCGAGCTAATTTCTTCTTCCTTGAGGTCGTCGACTCGTGTCTCAACCTCACTTTCTTCTACGGGGTTTTTCTCCTCAACGAAATTTAGGGCCACCTCGTCATCCACGGAGTCAACAAACGAGCAAGTCTCCATAGAGTTGGCAGCGGGTTCGGCCCTCTCGGTCCGCACGGAGAATCGCACTTCTTCACCTAGCACGGTCATTTTCAAGGTTCCCTTCTCAACATCTGACGCTACCGTCGTGGAGTAGCGCAAATTAATATTTATAAGTCCTAAACTATTTACTAGCACAAGTACTAGTAGCAAGGATAGGGTCGATCCCACGAGGAGGCAATTTAGCTTATAGTTTTCCCGGCTTTTATTGCTCAATTGGGTTGTCACGTTTGAAAAGGTTTTGTTTTGGAAAGCAGTTGGGCACTGCCGAACCGTGGTCACTGTGTTTACTTGACTCGAAAATAAAAAATGACATAAACAGAAATATACTAGCATGCAACTTAACTAACAGACTGAGCAATTAACAGACTTGACTTAAACAAATAAAAAGAAACAAATAGAGAATAAAGTATCCAGGCATTGACTTCCCTGACTTCCCCCTTGACATATGTGCTGCCGATCATTGGTACGTATATCATTTTGCTAACAGTTTTGTCTTCCAGTTATAGATCCCAAGTATTTACATCCCTATAATGTCACGCATATTAATACCCCGAACCCTTATTCGCTCTTATGTTTAAGTCCTATTAGATCTCTCTCAATAGGTCTCCTGACGTTGACCAATTCGACACTATGTGACCGCATGAGTCTAAGTTGATCAAGTCGCCTTCATCCTCCAAGCAAACCCGGAATGGCCAATAGCATGCCTGGACAGACCCAAGTCATATGACCACATCTCCAGCAACATGTTGTACTTCGCGGACGCCCAGTCTCCCGGTTGCGTTGATCCACGTACTCCTGTGTTAGGCAAGTCGGGGTTCCCACTGGTCACTGTAGGATTGCCCAAGTCCCTAACATGCTCAATTATACTACCCTGTTGAATCGGGAACAAAACTCAGCTAGTTGCTGTCCTCACTACGCCTCCCGGCACGATCACGTCTTAGGGTTGGTCAGGTTCTGTCTTTGCCCAGATACAAATAGATTAGCTACTCATGGAAATAAACGAAAATAAAGCAAGGAAAAGAATTTGACGAACTATGAACTACATTATAAAAGGGAAATTGTTCAAACGGAAATTAAAACTAAGTACGAATTCAAAAACATCAAAACATAAAAGAAATTGTTTTTGGCCCGAGGGCTTAACAAGAAATAAACGCCGGCGAGTCGATGTGCTCACGCGGCTGCCTTCTTCGCTGCTGGTCAGGTAGGGTTCCGATCCTTCTTTCTCGCTCATGTGTTGTAGGGTTTCTTCATCAGTCACTCTCTTATATAGACGGGCTTCAGATGATGAGAGACGTGTGGGGGAAAATACCTCCAAGTGCGGACGAGAGTCCTACTTGGGTTGGAGTTTGAATCTGGCCGCCTTTGAAGACTCCGCAAATTTCAGGACTCCTGGTACACCGAATGCCCAACGTTCCGTCTCCGTCAATGTTAGTGCTTGCCCATGTACTTCCTTCTCTGACTAATTGAGGTAGCGGACCATGTGCGGTACTTGGTCGGACTCAAGTCTTGCTCCACCTGCTGACGTCCTGGTTGCTTGCTCAACTCTGTTGGACCCTTTTCGTCATTCTGGCTTCCTCAACGAGTGCTCTTGACCATGGAAGGTGATTTCCTTGCCTCTTTCACACAGTGCGCTCCTCTTTCCACTCCTTTACCTGCCCACCTGCAAAACTTTCCCAAGTACCTAAACGTGCCCTCCCAGACACAAATAAAGTAAAAACAAACTAAGGACTCGATTTACTTGACTCTAAAAACCTAAAAATGAGCCAAAAAATATGGCTCGTCAACATCTATCACGGTCTTCGTCGTGGCCATGAACGGTCTACCCAAAAGATGTGAATGGTCCCGACCATTTTCCGGGACATGTCCGACATCAAGGACAACAAAATTGACGGGGACAATGAGTCCCCCAACTTTCACGAGGATGTCCTCTAGGATCCCCTTCGGGTACCGAATGGATCGGTCGGCTAGCTGCAAGTACATACGGGTGGGTTTTAGTTCACCCAAGTCCAGCTTCTCATAAACGGCATAGGGCATCAGATTAATGCCGGCTCCAAGATCGAGCATGCCCGAAACTTCACGGCCATTCCCAACGGCAATCGTCACATTAAAACTCCCCGGATCACTCTGCTTCGGAGGAAGAGGGTGCTGAAGTATCGCACTAGCTCCTCTTATTCGAGGCGAGCTCCTTGAAGAACTTCACGTAAGCGGGCACATTCCGAATGATGTCGAGGAGTGGTAAATTCACGTTGACCCTCGAAAGCAACTTGTAAATTTCGGAGAATTGCCTATCTTGCTTATCATTCTTCATTCGGCCCGGATACGGGAGCGGTGGTCGGTACGGGTTGCTCGTCTTATGCAAAGTGTGAGTGCTCGGTTCGAGCTCTTTTGCTGGGATATCCTGCTGAATCAGCTCAGTCGGTTCCTCTTCTACTATGACCTCCTCCGTTTCTTCCTCAATCACCGGCTAAGGTATCTGCTCTCGGTTAGAAATTTGAACCTTATTGTCGATCACTCGACCACTACGGAGGACGGTGATGGCCTTAGCCTGATGTGGCTGGCTAGGGAGCTTGTCCTTCTGATTCGGTTATGTTAACTCGTTTAGTTTTCCAGCCATTTGCCCGACTTGATTCTCGATTCTCTTAA
Organism: Euphrasia confusa; assembly: GCA_954870475.1. NCBI lineage: Eukaryota > Viridiplantae > Streptophyta > Magnoliopsida > Lamiales > Orobanchaceae > Euphrasia > Euphrasia confusa. The sequence continues at coordinate 22,722,728 of OX940966.1, forward strand.
TCGTCGAATTTTGATTGGTCAATGAGGACTCCAACCCATCCATCCTCTGCTGGTTATGTTGCATGTACCCCTGGGTCGAGGACATAAATGCCGCGAATTTTTCATCTAAGTCGGAACTCTTCTGAGGCGGCTGCTCAGGCGGGGGTGGGGCCTGATAAAAGGGCTGATGTGGCTGCTGATACTGAGGCCTCTGGTAGTTCTGATTATTCTGCCAGTTCTGGTTGCCTGCATTCTGATACCCCTGATTCTGGGGCCGATTTTGATTGTAGTTCGTCTGAGAACCTTGTCCCTGAGTCTGTGGCTGGTCTTGCTTCCACGAGAAGTTAGGATGGTTCCTCCAGGCCGGGTTGTAAGTGTTAGAGTAGGGATCATTCCTCGGGTTGCTCTGCTGATTGTACCCCTGCATCGCATTCACCTGCACCTCGGGACCATAGTTCTGCTCCATCATCTGAGGTTGAGATGGCATGCCTTGACCACAAGTACTGGAGAAATGGCCAATCTCCCCACAGATACTACACGGCTCCACATGATAGATCTGCCTCTTGGGTTGCTCCTCAGTAGTCTGCAACATCTGAACCTTCTTAGTTAGATCGGCGACTTGCTTCGCCAACTGAGCATTAACACTTCCCTCGGACTTTGCATAGTTACTACTTCACCTTGAACTCGTTTGCCTAGACTCAGCTGATAAGGACTTGAAGATCTCCGTTATCTCATCGCTGTTCCGGCCACTGATGTTTCCGCCGGATGCAGTTTTCCCCTCTCGCTGATCTTCTCTATTCAAACCCATGTAGAAGAAATGGATGATCGAGTTGAGAGTGAGGTCGTGGTGTGGGCATTGCCTCAATAGGCTCCGGAATCGCTCCCAAGCCTCATGGAAAAACTCCCCCGGTTCTTGCTCAAAGGCACATACTTGACCTTTCAAGTCGAAGGTCTTCTGCTGAGGATAGAACCGAGTAATGAACTCCCGGTACATGTCCTTCCAGGTAGTGATCGAGTCCGGCTCCAAGGATAACAGTCAGTTCTTCGCCCTATCTCTCAAGGCATATGGAATACACATCAACCGGAGCTGATCAACATCGAGTGCTCCGAGAGGGAAGGCGTGCAAAGCCGTATAGAATTCCCTGACGAAGTTAAGAGCGTCCTCATTAGCGGTTCTGGAAAACTGAGGAAGCTGAGCAAGATGGTGAGCCTTGAGGTCGTATCTCCGAGCGACATCATTTAGGACGATGCACGAGCTAGCTCCATCGATTTGCGAATGCGTCAGATCTCCAAAGAGGGGTGGCTGTGCAGCATTGTTGTTATTGTTGTTGTTGTTGTTATTGTCGACCATGGTTGAATTCTCGGCCTCGGGTTCGGAGTCGGTAATGGAAGAATCGGACGAAGGGTCGTCGTCTAAATTCGCGCACCGACTGATACTCTTGCGTCTGTTGATGTTTACTATCACGGGTGCAAGCTCGGTACTCTGACTTCTCGTACCTACCATGCACCAACAAAGACAAACAAACAATCAAACGCACATGAACAAATAAAATGAATAAAAATAAAAAGGAAATTGTTGCAAACACCTAAACACTAATACTAGTGCCTAAAGTGTTCCCTGGCAACGGCGCCAAATTGACAAGTCGTTTTTATAGCGGAAAAATCAATTAAACTTGTATCGAACTAGTTGTCGAAACAACTCGCCCGAGTCGGTCTCGAGGAACACTACTATCGGCGCATACACGTGTTTATTTGTTTGCAACGGAGGAAACGAAAGTGAAATAGCATAATGCTTACTTTGATTTGGGGTTTTGTTTTTAATCTAAAAATTATCTAAGTAATGAAAAGACAAGAGAACGAGAAAGATCTATCTAACGTGAACTAGGGTTTCGGAATTCATAATTTTAATCGTAGCACAATTAGATCTAAGAAAGACAAAATTCATGAAAGCGATTTGAAAAGTAGGAAACGAAGCAATGAATCTAAAACGGAATTTAAAAGCGAACTAATCGAAATAAGAATAAAACTTACTAGATCAATATTCGAATCATAAACCAATGTACCCGTCGGCGGAATCCCCGACTTTTACCGAGTCGATTACAATCCAAGATCAAGAAAAACGGAAATCGAAAAACCTAAATTACGAGTTCCCAAGAGCTCTCAACAGTAGTGAATCAATATTCTGAAAGTGCGTAATGAAAGCCTATGTTCGAAAAACCAATTCATACGTCGCCAAAATCGAAGTCAAAACGCGGTCAAAGCTGAAAACAGGGGGAGGCGATCGCCTGGGCATCGTCGCGAGCGACCGCTCAGAAGAAGGGCGATCGCCTGCAACATATTTCCTTATCCTGTTATTCAAGAGCAGGCGATCGCCCGATCTCCAGGCGAGCGCTTGATCCACATCGCTGGCGATCGCCTGGAAGGGCAGCGGGCGCCTGGTCCAGCTGGAAGCCACTCGTCCCAATTCAACTCCTCCGAGCTCGATTCTTCGATCTTTTCCACAAGTTTACGCTCCGAGACCTGCAAACTCAACAAAACATCACACATACCACAACCACGAGGATTACATAAATAAACGACTCAAAACATATCAAGTCACGCCCAAATGAACAAAGAAAAATGACACAAATACGAATACGTCAAGTTGCTGAGACGGAAACTTTTGAAGACTTGACTTTTTCAACTTTGGCGGGAAGTTCTTCTTGATCAGTAACTTTCTGAAAACCAAGACCACAATTTCCGTTATCTTGAATACCCATATTAAGAATTTCATCAAGAGTCATCTTACCTTGATTCATCCTTCTGAAAGTAGCCTTGGCTTCGTCCAGCTTATGTTTGATATTGATCAGCATCCCATTTGTTTTGTTGAGTTCCAACTCTTTCTTGGTCAGCATACTCTCTAGTTTTGCAAGATCTGACTTGTGATGATCATTTTCAGTCTGGAGTAGTTTGTTGAGGGCATTTAGTTTGCTGTATTTTTCCTCTGAGTGAGTAATACACTTCTTTAGGGACCACCTGGTGTTTACTTGGTTCTGTGACTAGAATCTCATCACTTCCTGAGTCAGACACAACTGAGGTTAGACAAAATAAGTTTGAATATTCAGTTTCATAACCTTCCACATCTGAGTCAGTTTGTGTTGATTCCATGTGTTCAATCAGTAGAGCACTTTCTTCTTTGATCGGAGTCTTTGAGCCATCAGCCTCTTCATTCTCGCTAAGTGTATCTTCTGGAAGTGTAACATATGCCACCTTTCTTCCCATCTTCCGGTGAGTGTTTGCACATTCGTTTGCAAAGTGACCTATGTCGTTGCACTCATAGCATTGATCAGTTGAGTAGTCCTTAGACTTTGTGCCTTCAATGAGGTTCCGGTTGTTTGGTCTTGGTTTGAAGCCTTCAGACTTTGGACTTGTGAGCTTTGAACCTGACGGGTCATTCCGGTCTGAGAACTTCTGACCTCTTGACTGCCACTTTTTCTTCTTGAACATGTGACTCAGTTGTTTGGTGATCAGCGACAGTTTGTCATCATAGCTCTTGGCATTCAGCAGTTCTATGAGGGTTGACTCTTCTTCATCACTCTCAGGCTGGTCATCAGACTGTCTTTTGGGAGATCTGGATTTTGATGTCCCTTCTCCATACAGTGTCGTGACTTGTGAGATGTTGGAGTAACACTATTCCCTTTCAAGCATGGTCATCTTATGAGTCTTCATGATATTCATTAACTCACCAAAGTCGAGATCATATGTTCTCTTTGCTGTCTCAAGGTAATGACTTTGGTGAGAAACTTTGAATTCATGGTTCGTAATGCCTTTGAAACAAGTGTTTTGTTAAGGATGGGATCACCAAGTTCTGCACACTCATTAGCAATATCATAGATCGTATTGAAATAACTCGATGCAGATTCATCGTTCTTCATTCTTAAGTTTTCGAACCTGGACGCAAGAATCCTGAGTCGTGACTCTCGAACAGACTTGTTTCCTTCACAGTGGAGTTGAAGTGTGTCCCAGGCTTCCTTTGCTGACTTTGAGTTCTTAATCAGCCTGAACATTTGAGTGTCCACTGAACTGTAGATTTCTGACAGCGCCTTCTCATTTGCACATGCGGCTTCGCGTTCGTCCTTGGTCCATAGTCTAGACGGTTTGAGGACTTGATCGCCGCGATCTTCATGCATCAGGTGCTCCCAACCATCTACAATTTTGTCCTACGCACGTGTGTCGATGGATTTGATTTTGCACCTGATTCGTACTTTCCAATGAGAGTAATTTGACCCGTCGAGTACAATCAACCGTTGTTGCATGTAGTTGGTATCCATGACCAGCGATCAACACTCTGTACCGTCGAGTGCACCGCTCTGATACCACTTGTTACAACCTGGAAACGCAACTACAAGTACCTGTACTAAATAAAGCAGCGGAAATTAAAAGACAAACGGGGATAAAAAATTCACGAGTTGTTCTTCACTCGAACAACTCGCAATAGCCTCAAGGCCACAAACTTTCTCATTGAATAATTACAGAATTCGCTCGGTATTAAGACTACACAAAGTCGTAGTACTTAATACAATGATGCTCACAAAAGATAGAGAAAAATACAAACACTCTTCACTCGAGATTTCTATTTTTCTACTGGTAGATTCCTTAATGTAAGCCGTAAAGAATGAATCTTCTTGATCTTAACTTTATAGAGCTTCATTCCTCAAAGGTAGTGGGGCTGCAACTTCCTTGAACCATGACTCAACCCACTACTTTCACTTCTGAACTTCCAGCGGCACGACTTCCTGAATCCATTTTGGGTCAACTCGGTTTCCTTGTAAGCCCAAGCCCAAGCACCTTGATAGCCCATTCATCTCTAACAGTCCAGCCCATCATCTGCAAAACAAAGACCAAGTAATTAATACTAATGTATTTCCAGAAGGCTGGAAAAACACCTCCAACATATCTTGATTCAGATAAGAAATTGACTTTCTTCGTTTGTATTTTGTAGCTGCGAGATTTTTGTCAACAATGGTTCGATCAAAGATCAAGTACGAGTTTATTGCTAACGAACGCACCAGGCGCGAGACGTTCAAGAAGAGGAAGTCGGGAATATTCAAGAAACTGAACGAATTGAAAACACTAGCGTCATCTTTACGTGGGATGGGGCCCAGCCAGAAGTATGGCCTTCCCCGGATGAAGCATTCCCGACGATCGAAAAGTTCATCACTCTGCCGCCTTCTGCTTCTTCCCACTTAAACAATAGAGTGGATCAAGTTGAGTTTGTGAAGTAAAATCTGGCTAGGATCTCCAAAAACGTGGACGGAGATCCGCAAAGTTCACACACTGAAGAAGGAACTTGTCTTGGCTAAGTGTGTGGCGAAAGAAGAGCCAATTTCGAGCAACTCTCTCGAACTCCAGGAGAAGCTTTGCTTACTGGAGGAAAAGATTGTAATGGTCGATTCCTTGATTGCTGGTGTTGGGACTTCCAGTACTGGCTTGGTTATGAATGCTGATCGAAGAGACCAGCAAGATTGATCTGAATTTCGAAGAGGCCAACGGGGTTTATATGAACGCTGAAATGCCTAACAGGATGGATCCCCGCTGGAAAGGAAAACAGGTCCTCTGAGGATTCGTCTTGAAATAATGAGCAATCCTTAGATGTTGTATTTTGTTTTGCTGTTATGTGGGATTAGTTTGGATTCCATTCAAAAACTTTTTGTTGTTCTACCTTGTTTTGGTGGATATTTGAAACTTTTGTTGTTTTCTACCTGGTTTTCATAAATTTTGGATTTCAATCCTTTTGGTATTTCTTAGGTTTTAGCGCTATAATAAAGACTTTATTAGCACTAATTTTTTTTTTAATTGCAATTTCATTAATTATTAAATTTAAACTTTTCAATAATAAAGTAATAAAATGATTTGTTATTACTAAAATATTTTTATAAACAAAATATAATAAAAAGATTTTGAAAATCTAGAATGTGAATTTTATAATTGTAATGAGGGTCGTCTTGGAAGTTTTGATAGCCTATGCGAAATTTCAAAACGAGCCATAGCTAATAAGTATACAAATGCTGTACAAAATAATAAAAAATATTTTCAACCATTCAAACAAACATATTGTAATTTTTAGTCATTCTATTCTTCACAACAATATCACGTTAAAAATTTTAGAATTTAACCACCAATTTGTTTCATCTAATTTTGAATATAAATATGACCATTTTTTCTTTAGTTTGAATTCTTTAAAAAATTTCAAATAGCATTTAAATCTATAGATTTTTAAAATAATTTTTTTTTATTAGCGCTAAAATAAAGATTTTATTAGCAATAAAAAATAATTATTTTTTAAAGAATTTTTTTTAAAATATCTCATAAAACAAAGATTAGCACAAGTGCTAAAACCATTTCTTTTAAATAGTTTTTAAACAAAATTTTAAAATATCCCATAAAACAAAGATTAGGACAAAAAAATTATTTTATTGTTAGTGCTAAAACAATTTTTTATAATAGATGCGCAACAAAATTAGCATAACAAGACTTTATTAGCGCTAAAACTAAAGTTCGGTGATTTTTCAAGGGAGGGTATATGCTTATAATGTTAATGATGATGATGGTGGTATTAAATGTTTATATGCATATCTTGATTCAGATAAGAAAATGACTTTCTTCGTTGTATTTTGTAGCTGCAAAGACTTTTGTCAACAATGGTTCGATCAAAGATCAACTACGAGTTTATTGCTGAAGAACGCACAGGCACGAGAAGTTCAAGAAGAGGAAATCAGGAATATTCAAGAAACTGAACGAATTGAAAACACTCGCGTCAACTTTACTGGGGACGGGGCCAGCCAGAAGTATGGCCTTCCCTAGACAAAGCATTCCCGACGATCGAAAAGTTGATCACTCTGCCGCCTTCTGCTTCTTCCCACTCAAACAATAGAGTGGATCAAGTTAGGTTTCTGAAGTAGAATCTGGCTAGGATCTCCAAAAACGTGGACGGAGATCCGCAAACTTCATACACTGAAGAAGGAACTTGTCTTGGCTAAGTGTGTGGCGAAAGAAGAGCCAATTTCGAGCAACTCTCTCGAACTCCAGGAGATGCTTTGCTTACTGGAGGAAAAGATTGTAATGGTCGATTCCTTGATTGCTGGTGTTGAGACTTCCAGTACTGGCTTGGTTATGAATGCTCAAGAGACCAGAGAGATTGATCTGAATTTCGAAGAGGCCAACTGGGTTGATATAAACGCTGAAATGCCTAAAGGATGGATCCCCGCTGGAAAGGAAAACATGTCCTCTAAGGATTCGTCTTGAAATCATGAGCAATCCTTAGATGTTTTATTTTGTTTTGTGTTATTGGGGATTAGTTGTGGATTCCATTCAAAAACTTTTTGTTGTTCTACCTTGTTTTGGTGGATATTTGAAACTTTTGTTGTTTTCTACCTGCTTTTCATGATTTTTGGATTTCAATCCTTTTCGTATTTCTTAGGTTTTATTTAATACTCGAATTTTCAAATAGAATTTATATTTATAGACTTCTCAGCGTTAATTTTTTTCTATTAGCGCTGTAATAAAGACTTTATTAGCACTAAAAAATATTTTTTTTTAATTGCAATTTCATTAATTATTAAATTTAAACTTTTCAATAATAAAGTAATAACAGGATTGTTATTACTAAAATATTTTTATTAACAAAATATAATAAAAAGATTTTGAAAGTCTAGAATGTGAATTTTATAATTGTAATGAGGGTCGTCTTGGATGTTTTGATAGCCATATGCGAAATTTCAAAATGAGCCATAGCTAATAAGTACACAAAATAATAAAAAATATTTTTAACTATTCAAACAAAAATATTGTAATATTTAGTTATTCTATTCTTCACAACAAAATCACGAATTCAACCACCAATTTGTTTCATATAATTTAGAATAGAAATAGGACCATTTTTTCTTTAGTTTGAATTCTTTAAAAAAATTCAAATAACATTTAAATTTATAGATTTTTAAAATAATTTTTTTTATTAGCGCTAAATAAAAGATTTTATTAGCACTAAAAAATAATTTTTTTAAAACAATTTTTTTAAAAATATCTCATAAAACAAAGATTAGCACAAGTGCTAAAACAATTTTTCAAATAGTTTGTAACCAATTTTTTAAAATATCCCATAAAACAAATATTTGCACAACAAAAATTAATTTATTATTTGCGCTAAAACAATTTGTTTTAATAGAAGCACAACAAAATTAGCACAACAGGACTTTATTAGCGCTAAAATTAAAGTTCAATGATTTTTCAAGGGAGGGGTATATGCTTATGATGTTAATTATGATGATGGTGGTATTAAATGTTTATATGCATATCTTGATTCAAATAAGAAATTGACTTTCTTCGTTGTTATTTTGTAGCTGCGAGATTTTTGTTAACAATGGTTCGATCAAAGATCAAGTATGAGTTTATTGCTTAAGAACGCACCAGGCGCGAGACGTTCAAGAAGAGGAAGTCGGGAATATTCAAGAACCCTAGAGTCTGGCTAGGGTTTTACAACATCACCAAGACCACCCTCCAGGGAAGTGGGATCATCGACGGCTCCGGCGCCAAATGGTGGGCATCGTCTTGCAAACAAAACAAAACCAAGGTTACTCAGTTGATTTTCGTAATTAACCATTTGATCAGAAATATTATTTGTCATATCAATAGTCACACTTCATTGGGTGACTTGATGATATGCCCTTTTCATAACTCCACACTGATCGTAGACCCTCTTCTTAAAAAGTTTTTACCATATACCCTAATTTATTAAAAGAAAATTATTTATTTTAGGGCCGCCTAACCCTAACCCGTAAGCAAACTAATAACCGACTTGCCCTGCCCACCACGCTCCTTCCCCTTTCATTTGGTGAAATCGACCTAAACCCCAATTGAAGAAAATTCGAGGATTCAGTATGTTCGAATTCACTCATCCGCTCACCTGCGCTCCTCCGTCCCAATCTCGACGGCGGAGGCGGTGGGTTTTCGCGCGCATTCTCTCGCAGAGTCGCGCTCTCAGAGGAATCTCCGGCCGGCCCCATGCGGTGACGGCGACAACGGGAAGTAAGAGCGCTGTTTCTCCGGCGGCTGGCCCAATCGTCTCGCGTAGAGCAGCTGGTTCTGATTTAAAAGCTCCTGAAACGACGTCGTCAAGGGGTTCCTCAGAGACACGCTTTCTGGGCCCTCTTCCTCCCCATGGTAAAGATGAAGTTCCCGGGTAAACAATCAATTCCTCGGCCTTAATCTTATGCAAATTCCCTCCCCAATTTAATCTCTAGCCCTAATCTTATGCGAATATTCATCGCCTCCTTTATCAATGCTCATCATCTCCTTCATCCATTTGGTTTAGAACAATTCATCTCGATTGGGCTTAATTCATTTTAAGGTGATAAACTCATTTATGTGATTTTGTGTCTTTTTTTTTTTGTTTATGTGATTTTGTGTCTTTTTTTTTTTTTTTATGTGATTTTGTGTCCTTAAATTGTTACAGTATGTTATAATATTCCTAATCGACTTAAATTTGCTTTTTCTTATATTGATTTTGTTGGCAGCGACATCAACTTCTTCCGGATGCATGGTTGGTAGCAGCAACAATTTCTTCCCAATGCAGCCACAACAACTTTTTCTTATGTATTGTTTGTTGTAGCAACATAGTGTATTTATTTTGTGTATGATTATGTTTTGTGTTTGAAGAAAAAACATGATTTTATTATGTATTGAGTTGAAGAAGATTATATATAAAAATTTTGGTCTTAAAATGTTGTTTTAATTAATTAGGTGTGTAGTAGTTGAAAAAATTAAATTGTTTGTTTTAATTAGTTGTATAGTAGTTAAAAAAAATGGTGAAAGAAAAAAAAAATACAAAATGATGAAAGAAAAAAAAAGGCGAACTGGTGAAATAAATTATTGTTTTAATTAATTAAGTGTACAGTAGTCGGAAAAAAAAATCTTTGTTTGAAGCAATGACACAACTAATCATGTACCAATGACACAACTAATCATGTACAATAACAAAGAAACGCATCATCCTACCATCATATCTAAACATGATTCTCAAAATTCTACAGTATTTTTATTAATTATTTTATATTGTCAATGTGATGTATTCTAATATATGACTAATTTGAATGAGGTGTACGATATTATGTTCTATGATATATGAAATTTACTTGTAGGTATATTGGCAATATAATAGTTCTTGTTTACATGATTCATGTTATGAGGTGTACGATATTATATTTTGTGGTATATGAAATTTATTCATAGGGGTATATGTCAAAATAATAGTTCTTGTTGACATCATTCATGTTATGACACGCTAATATTTCTTATTCTTTGGAGTTACATATATAATGGATTAAACTTGGTCATTTCATAATTTATGCATATACAAATACGCTCGTGATCGTGATAACATTGAATCACATTTTACATATTCATTATTCATTACTACTATCATACATATATATTATAAGTTAGATGATGCATGCATACACATTTATTATTCATTAATATTATGATGTTTATATGGTGAAATATTTATCAATTATAAATTTTATTTTTTATAATTTTAATTTGAAAACTATAACTTATTTTATTTTATCACACATTCATTCCATAATTTCAATTTTCAATTCCCTCCTTTATTTTCAATTTTTTTAATTTCCCTCAAAACCAAATATTTTATTCCCAAACCAAAACATTCCCTCTATTTACAATTTCTTTACAATTTCGCAATTTCAATGCAGAGTGAGTGGTTTCTGCATCCGACCTAGTTTCATAGCTATTTTTAGAAAACCTTCATCTCTTCTCCTCTCTAAAACACATTTTCAACAGAAGACTTCGTTTGGAAACTCCAAAGATGCTCTATTCGGCAGCGCCAAACTCAATTTCGCCGAGAGGAATCGAGTATTCGTGTGTTTTTGGACCCTTGAAAATGAAACTCAGAAATTCCTCCAAGTATCACCTCGGTTTTTCAAAACCCTCTGACTAATCCGCGCGCCTCCTCATAATTTTGCTGTACTATTGGCTTCAAATGTTGCACATATCTCCTTAGGCTATTTCGCCGATTTCTGCGCAGCCTCCCGATTATCGTCATATCTTCTTCGTCCGAGCTCCGATCTTGGTGATTCAAAATTCCTAGGAAAGTAAACTTCGAGATCTTTCCTTTCTTGCGAGCCACGTCGCCGGGAACTCAGCCAGTGATAAAAAAAATTCAGCGAAGTTGCTGCTTCAATTATCCAACTCAAAACCTTGAAACCTTGCTTCTTGCGACAACTAGCCGTAAGGTCAACACATCATGCATTGCTCAAACCTTACTTCTTCAAGAATAAGGTCAACACAGCCTTGGCTTCTTCTTTTTCTGCTGCTAGCAAGTTCGGGGGCACTAGCAGTAAGCTAAACAATCCATCTCCACCGTGCTTTGCTCGAGGAAAGAAAGCCCTCCGAGAAATAGTCAGAATACCTCTGCAAAATGAAAAAAGAAAAGAGGATATGATCATAGCAATCAATCCATGACAGCAACTAATCGTGAGGTTCAACCCAATTACAAAAACAATACCCTCCCTTACTGTAATATGAAAAGACAATATTTATGCACTCATCATTTTCAACCAGAAATTTAAAACATAAGTTCTAAAAGAATTGAAACTTTTACGGATAAATGAACATCACACAATATGCAAGATCAGAAAATCGTTCACCTCAATTGAAATTAAATTAGGGAAGAGTCCTTAATAAACAGAGCCAAAAATAAAAAAAGCAATAATTTTTTCTTTTCAAAAAACAGATGATCAGAAACAAACGAAACATTGTTTCAACATACAAACAAAAATTAACTACAAAGAACACTGACTCAAACATAAAATCATCCAAAAACAATTTTTCACTTTTATAATTTTTCTCCAACTGCATTTATTCCTTTTCAATCAAAAATATATGTAAAATACGCATTGAGACATTTTATCAAACACTTTCTATACATCCCCGAAGAAAATGGAGGATTTCGGCGAATTGTCGCTAAGATGTGTCAAGAAACGGAGAAGCATGATAAAATTATAAAAGCGAACACAAGCAAAGCCCAATTGATGGAGGGAGAGAATCGAATGACGGTCGCAGTGTCTCCTTCACAACACTCAAAATAGATGAATGGGGTTTTTCTTCCAACCGTCGATTCAGCCGCGACACTCGATTTTTCTGGGGTTTTCCTTCGATTGGTTCTGACCTTCAACTATTCAGCACTTCGGTTTCTTGAATTTTGGAAGAGGAGAATCAGAGGACTACTTCACTTAGAGAGAGAACCCAACTTAATTTATGTTTTTCTCGGGCAGTTTGTTCAAAAAACGGGCAACTGATGAGTATTTGTAAAATACTTTTTATAAATATATTATATAAATAAAAATAAAAAAATAAACAGGATATTTGACAAAGAGCCTGTTTAAAATAGAGCATATCATCAAATCTTCCCACTTGATTTAACAAAATAAATTTTCATTTAAAAATACATATATACCTTTACATTTTCACCTATATATTTAAAAGTCATTATTTTATTAATTTAAAAATGAGAGAAAAATTTTATTGGTCCCACAAATATAGACTTTTTTCGTTTTAGTTTCACACACATTCACTTTCTCAATTTAGTCCCAAATATCATGGATTTTGTTTCAATTTAGTCTTTTTGGTCGGAAAAATTCAAAATTGACCGGAATATGACCACCTGCGTATCATGTGATCTCATCGTAACCGTCTTCTGCTGACTCAGCGCCACGTGTCATCCTGCAATTGGTTGATGACTTTTTTCAAAAAAAAAAAACGAAAATACATGTCACATCACGTATAAAGGCATTAAAAGAAAATAAAAAAGACACAAATACAAATTTAAATGCGCAACCATTAAAATTAAATGAAAAAGAAATAAAAAAGGACCTTTTAAAACGCAGATCCGTTTCCCTCTTTCTTCTTCCTCTGAAATCGTATGAACCCTAACACTAATCCTCTCCATCAACTCAATTGATACCAATTTTCCGATACTCAATTGAAATTCTCCATAAACTCTATCGAAATCCTATACTAAACATAAACAAAGTATGTCTGAATCAAGTAAAAATTCTGAGAAAAGAGGGGTAACCGATCGAGTCGTTTAACAGAGACGGTGAATTGGGGAAGACGACTTCACTTGTGCTTCAAAGTGCGCGTCGACCGGATGCGTGACGGACCTGAACCGGGTGTGCCCGGCCGAGCCCAGATTCGGCGGCGGGGAGGCGTGCAGGAGTGCGTGCGAGGCTTTCGGGAGCCCGGAGTACTGCTGCAGCGGCGCCTTCAATTCACCGGCCCTCTGCCGGCCGACGGTGTACTCGGAGATGTTCAAGTCGGCATGCCCGAGGTCTTACCGCTACACGATGATCCCACCAGCACCTCACTTGCTCCGGCGCGGATTATACGGTGACGTTTTGCCCCTCCGTGCCCAGCGGGTTAAGATTAATACGTTGAGAAGAAGAAGAAAAACAGAAAAGCGTTTTTAAAAGTATTTTAATTTAATTTTAATGGCGCTACGTATTTAAATCTGTATTTGTGTCTTTTTTATTTTTTTTAATGCCTTTATACGTGATGTGGCATTTATTTTCGTTTTTTTTTTTGAAAAAAGTCATCGACCAATTGCAGGATGACACGTGGCGTTGAGTCAGCAGAGGGTGGTGATGATGAGATCACGTGATACGCACGTGGTCATATTCCGGTAAATTTTGAATTTTTCTGTCCAAAAAGACTAAATTGAAACAAAATCTGTGATATTTAGGACTAAATTGAGAAAGTTAATGTGTGTGGGACTAAAACGAAAAAAGCCTATATTTGTGGGACAAATAAAATTTTTCTCTCATTTAAAAATATATTGTTACCCTCCGGCATCAACTGACAAACGTTTTTTTCTGTCTTCTCGGTCGTAAACAGTCGTGCAAAGGAGCACCAACGGTGAGATATTCGATCAACCAATTTCACTCGACTCTCATGTGATCATATATAGATCTATCGACGTTTATAATTTGAATATTTATCATGCAGGCCTTAACCATAGATTCGAGCTCGTCGGTGACAGTGACTAATCTCACGATTCAAAACGCCCAGCAAATGAACTTCATCGTCTCAAACTCCGACTCGATTCGCATCACCGGAGTCCAAGTCACGGCTCCCGGAGACAGCCCCAACACCGACGGGGTCCACCTCGCGAAATCGACAAACGTGGCTATCAGCAACTGCGTGATAGGGACGGGCGACGACTGCATCTCCATTGTGCATGGCAGCTCGAACATACAGATGAAGAACATACGATGTGGGCCCGGTCATGGGATCAGCATAGGTAGTCTCGGGAAGGACAACTCGGTCGGGATAGTCGAAAACGTCGTGCTCGACGAGGCTTATATTCAAAACACGAAAAACGGGCTTAGGATCAAAACTTGGTAGGTACGTACGCTATTCGATCATGCATGCATGTTCTTGATCCCTAAACCCTAAATCCTAAATCCTAAACCCTAAACTTAAACCTAAAACCTAAAACTGAACACATTACATATATATTTATATGTAGGGAGGATCGGGTCACGTGAAGAATATAAGCTTTCTAAACGTGAAGATGGAAAGGGTCATGAACCCGATTATCATCAATCAGTTCTACGTCGACTCACCCAAATCTTGTGATCTCGATAAGGTGACTATCGTCGCAGAACTATATATATATATATATATATATATATATATATATATATATATATATATATATATATATATATATATATCAAACATCACCTCTTATATATGAAATACAAAATTAATAATCATATTAATTTTATTTTATATTTAGACTTCTGCTTTGGAGATAAGCGGGATCGTGTATCATAACATATCCGGGACATCGAATAGCAAGCACGCCATGACGTTTTTATGTAGCGACACAGTCCCATGCACGAACATAACCCTAAGCAACGTGAACCTAAGGAGCGCGAGCGGCGGCAAGGTGGACACCATTTGCAACTCTGCTTCCGGCGAAAAAGATGGGAATGTTCAACCTCCGGCGGATTGCTTGTCATCATCCGAACGATATCGAAAGCAGCAATGAGCATATCGTCCACACAGAGCTGTGAGCCGGGATTCTCGACAAACACACACACACACACACACACACACACACACACATATATATATATATATATATATATATATATATATATATATATATAACTAGGATGCTTAATCATCCATAACTTTCATAGTACGCGTACAATGCATATGTTATATGATTATACGAATGAGATCGAGCATGTTTCGACTCTTGTATTTCGTGTTTTTTTTTTTCTTTTATAATTCTAGCTTGACTGTATTGTTTCTTGTGTAGAATTTGGACATGAATTCTCAACAAGTTTCGGTTTATATGTATCAAATATTGTTCAGTTAAATTTTTATTACGAATATTTACTTGGTTCTTATATTGAAAATTTGCAATAATATTAATAGCTCATATAAAAAACGTAATTTTTAAAAAATAAAAGGATAATTGTAGGTTAGTAGCTGACACTTTGTACTTTGGTTATTCAACTTGCATTTTGTACACCTGAGTAGCTGAACTTTGTCGATTTTGCACTTTAATGCAAAAATTGGTTTTTTCCTGCGACACGTGAAATGCACATGATTATCGCCGCTTTTTGCACTAACTGACAACTGACAGGGTTATTTTGGACATTTTATAAATCAATCAATTAATGATATTTCAAATACTTATACACCATTGTGTCATTATATCTTACTACTAATTAAAAAACATAATAGTATTCATTTTAATTATTATAAATCAAAATTGAAAATAAACATAAAATAAAAAATTAAAATATATTATCAGAAAATTGAATCGATCAAAATAAAAAAATCATTCAACAAATTCATCTTCTCCAAATAAAAATACATGTCAAATCTCTTCCTAAAATCAACCAATTCATCCTCTACAAAAAAAACACATCTCAAATTTCTTCCCAAAATCAATCAATTCATCTTCTCCAAATAAAAAAACATCTAAAAGAATCTGTCTTCCCAAAATCAATAGCCAAAATCGAGAGTCCCCAAATCAGTAGCCCTAAACAGAGTCCCCAAATTGGCCAGCGACAACAGGCTTGCGTCGGCGCACAGACGAGATGAGCAATCGATGGGAGTTCAGGACATCCCGGTCGAGGATGCATTCGACTGGGTCGACGGAGCTCGATCTGGATGTGACGGAAACGACGACAGTGAAGAGAACGGACGACAGTGAAGAGAACAACCAGGAAAACGACGACAGTGAAGAGAACGGACGACGATGGCAGGTTGACCCAAATTCTCCCCCTCCCAAATCCTTTTTTTTTAGAACGGCGATTCAAAATTGACTCTGAGGCTTTCACTCCATCCTCCTGAATCTCAAGTTCTGAAATTGATGCAAAAGGATCTCAAGCACAGCAGGGCCACCATTGATGCAAAAGGATCTCTCCATCCTAAACAGATCTGACCCGCGATGCGGCCGAAGAAGAATTTAAGATGAAGGATTAATTAAGGTCTTTAGAAGATTGATTTTGTGATTTTTAATCTAAGAATTAATTATCATGCATTTTTTAATTTTTTTTTGTTTGTAAATAAAGTATTCAGAACATGATATTCAAGAAAAATGATGGTCGAGATTTAATGGAAATAAGTCTTGGGGTTATTCATGTAATTTCTCTCTACTAGCTACTGAAACCGCGAAATCTGGCAAAGATAATCACGTGCATTTCACGTGTCGCCGGAGAAAACCCATTTTTGTATGAAATTGCAAATTCGTTAAAGTTAAGCTACTCGGCTGTACTAAATGCAAGCTGGGTAACAAAAGTATAAAAGTGCATATAGTTCAGCTATTAACATACAATTATCCAAAAAATAAAGTGTGAATTAGTCAAACATATTTAATATAAATTTCATTCTTAATGCATTAATTATTAATTGAATTATAATAACAATACTTTATATAATTAGGTGTTTAAAATTTCATTAATTAATAATTACTACTAGTATATTTAGATTTTTCAATAATAAGTAATAAAATGATTTGCTCTAAAACATTTTTATTAATCAAATATAATAATAAGATTTTGAAAATTCAGAAAGTGATTTTTTATAATTGTGGAGAAATATGAAATATTAATTCTACGTAATTTCTCTTTTTTTTTACAATCATCTTTTTTTATTTTTATTTTCTTTTTAACGGTTATTGGTCAACAAGTGGACCTCACCCACCAACAAAAATAAACATCTGAAATAAAAAAAGTCAATCTGCGAAACTTAATTTCAAATTAAGGGTCCGTACAATATAATTTATTACAAATTGCTCTCGAAAAAGCAACTATTCTCAAGATTCGCCTTAAAATAAATAAAGAAAAATAATAAAAACACATAATAATAAGGAAATTTTCATTAATTAAATTGGTATAATAATACAAAAATGTAATTTCTTATATTTTTTTAATAAAACAATTAACAAATATCGCTCTATAAAACGTCATTGTCCGAGGACAAAACATTCATTCTTTGTATCACTCGACGAAGAAAGACGACAAACTCTCAAAGCGATATCACTGGAATAAAACGAAAAACTCAGAGCGACACCATTTAGAGGCCAAACATCCGTCTCACGTCCGATTCACATTACCAAAGTTTCCAGGTTTGATTTATTATCTCGTTTTTCTGTATAAAATTTACTCAGTTCTCGTTGAACGATACAAATATTTTATTAATTGTATATCGTAAAATTAACTCTTAAAAAATTATCTTCGTTGATCCAAACCTCGACGATTTACCATATTAATACTCTAAAATCGGCGATCCGCTATCATCGATCGGAATCGGAACCGAAACATTCTTTGCTTAAATCTAAAAATCTTTTCTCAAGATCAGGGTTAAATAAAATAAGGTTTTACCACAAAATAAAAATAATGAAAAATTGAGGGACCAAATTGCAAATCCCTTTCGATTTCATATGCAAAATGGGTAAGTGCAATTAATCGGAACCCTCGCCTCCAGCCGCAGTCGCTCACCAACAATCCAAAACTGGCCGACGATTAATCGTCGGTATATTCATTATGATTACCATAAATACAATCCCCAAACCTAAATCCTCAACATTTAAATTGAATTCCCGATTCCCAAATCTCATCTCGAATTTCCTTATAGACGGCGTCGTTTTCTCTTTCCATCTGCCCTTCTCGATCCATCAGGCGAGTTTCCTTTTTCAATTTTTAGAAGAAAAAAAATTATTTCAGTTGTAGTTATTGATATGTGGGGTTTGATTTTGAATTTTGGGAAGTTTTGAATTCCTGCACATTTTAGTTCCATTGATGCTCATGCGAAGCTTGAATTAAGTTAAATGTTTATATGCTTATCATGAATTATAAATATGATGTTAATGATGATGATGGTCGTAACCATAACAGTCGAAAATTGGATGTTTTTTCGAGGGATGTGAGGTGTTATATGTCCAATTAATGTTTTTGTATTCTGAATTCTGTTTTGATTTAAATAAGATTGACTTTCTTCTTTGTATTTTGTAGCTGCATAGTTTTTTGTCAACATGGTTCGATCAAAGATCAAGTACGAGTTTATTGCCGACGAACGCACCAGGCGCGAGACATTCAAGAAGAGGAAGTCTGGAATAATCAAGAAACTGAACGAATTGAAAACTCTTTGTGATGTGGAAATCTGTAGCGTCGTCGTGAATGGAGACGGGGCCCAGCCAGAAGTATGGCCTTCCCCGAATGAAGCATTCCCGACGATCGAAAAGTTCGTCACTCTGCCTCCTTCTGCATCTTCCCACTCAAATAGCAGGGTGGATCAGGTAGGGTTTCTAAGGCAGAATCTGGCTAGGATCTCCAAGAACGTGGAGAAGGAGATTCGGAAAGTTCAGACACTGGAGAAAGAACTTGTCTTGTCTAAGTGTGTGGCCAAAGAAGAGCCAATCCCGAACAACTCTCTCAAACTGCAGGAGATGCTTCGGTTACTCGAGGAGAAGATCGAAATGGTTGATTCCTTGATTGCTGGTGTTGGGACTTCCAGTCCTGGCGTTGATATGAATGCTGAAGAGATGGATCCCCGTTGGGAAGGAAAACAGGTTCTCTGAAGATTCGTCTTAGAATCATAAGCAAACTTTACTTTAAGCGTTCGGTTTCGGCAGATAGTCAATAATGCTCATTTTTGTTCTTACAACTTCTTACCTTAACTATGTTACTTTGTTTTGTTGTTATGTGGAATTAGTTGCGGGTTCCATTTAAAAACTTTTGTTGTTTTCTACCTGCTTTTGGTGGATATTTTAAAACGTTTGGATTTCGTCTTGTTCTCGTATTTTTTAGGTTTTATCTATGCCACACTTTAGGAATACTCGAGGTTTAGTTAATTATTATTATCGTTGATGTAGGGTGAATATATATATATAATTTCATAATTAAAGGTGAACACTTTGTCTCGAAATTTCGTTCTCATCCTGAAAGTTAGCGGGACGAGACTTGATCAATTTTAAAAATGGGAATCCCGTCCCGTTTTATATTTTTCATAATGGGACGGGGCGGGATCGAGACGATCCCGTCCCGTCCAGCAAAATTTTTAATATTTAAATTTAAATATTATATTTCACAAAAATTAATAAAAATATTAAAATATTAATCACAATTTCAATTAAATTTATTAATTAATTAATATATTTTTCAATAATTTCACAATAATTTGTTTTTTATATAATTTGTTTTGAAAATATTTAAATACTTATATTTTTGAAAATTATAAAAAGCCTTTTAAATTGAGTACTTTAACTTATTTCCAGTAAAAACTTAAATTTTTTTGTTTTATTTATATTTTGATTATTTTATAAGTCATAATATATAATTTAATTTTAATTTTTAATTTTTAATTTTATTGATAATTTATAATTTTATTTAAAATTTTGAGATATTTCGATCTCTTCCCGATCTGGACCCGAACCCAAAACAAATATGATTATGCATGTTTCTCCTTCCAAATAAATTACAACATTGAAACTATCTTTAAATAATGTTAAAAGAATTTTAAATTTTTTTAATTATTTACTGTGTTTTAAAATATTTAAAATATTTTTATTTTTAAGCCACTCGTAATTTAAAAGTATTTAAAATCATTTAAAATAGTAATTTAAAATATCTTTTAAAATAGTTTAAAAATTAAATCAATTCAAAATTAATTTTAAGACAATTTAAATATTAAAAAAAACAATTTAAAAATTATTTGGGGATTCTTTAAAAAGTTTTAAATATATTTCAATTATCTATTGAAGACACTTTTAAATATTTAAAACAATTCAAAATTATGTTGCCCAGTCATTTAAATTAACTTTTAAATGTTTGAAAATTGAATAATGCAAAATATATAAGTATATTTAAATTATATTCTTCTGATTTACTTAATTGTTTTTGCATCAAATATGTTATTGGTTTAATTTGATTATCACCGGTCAAACAACTACGGTAGCTATTTTTAAGAGTAAGGCATATTTTATCAAAATGTAATGTCATTTGTAAGTCGAGCATTCATCAAATATTATCAATTTTAAATTTTAATAAATTTTGAAGGGGACATGTTTCCAAAAGAAACAGGAGCTATGATTTGAAAAAAAACACTAGCATTTTCAAAAATCATACCAATAAGAAATGAGTACGTCATCTACTACGTGTCTTATTGACGATGATGTCACCTAGTACGTCATAATAAAATGCTTCTATCTATTCTGGTAATACGATTATACGAATGAGATCGAGTATGTTTCTACTCTTATATTTCATGTTGTTTTTTTATAATTCTAGCTAGTTTGATTGTATTGTTTCTTGTGTAAAATTTGGACACGAATTCTCAACAAGTTTCGGTTTATGTATCGAATTATTGCTCGGTTCAATTTTTATTGGTTTATATATCGAATTATTGCCCGGTTCAATTTTTATTACGAATATTTACTTGCTTGTTGGTTCTTATATTGAAAAATTGCAATGCTATATTGATATTAATTCTAGCTCATATAAAATTATATTCAAAAATAAAGTGTGAATTAGTCACACATATGCTTTAATATAAATCTCATTCTTAATGCTTATAATTAATAAAAAACAATTTCTTGAATGTAAAGTAATTACTAATTAAATAATAATAATAATTCATTATATAATTAAGTGTTTACAATTTCATTAATTAATAATTATATTTAGGTTTTTCAATAATAGGTAATAAAATGATTTTTGAAAATCCAGAAAGTGATTTTTTTTATAATTGTGGTGTAAAATATGCAATATTAATTCTACGTAATTTCTCATCTTTTTATACAATCATCTTTTTTATTCTTATTTTTTTTCTTTTCTGGAAAAGAGTATTTAAGTCAACAATGGTCATTGGTCAACAAGTGGACCCCACCCACCAACCAATATAAACATATGAAATGATAAAGTCATTCCGTGAAATTTAATTTCAAATTAAGGGTCCGTACAATATAATTTATTACAAATTGTTCACCAAAAAGCAATTATTTTCAAGATCCACCTCAAAGTAAAAAAAAAAAAGAAAAATAATAAAAACTCATAATAATATGAAAAATTTCATTAATTAACTTGGTGTAATAATACAAAAATGTAATTTTTTATATTTTTTTAATAAAATAATTATCATATATCGCTCTATAAAACGTCACCGTCCGAGGACAAAACATTCGTTTTATGTATCACTCGACGAAGTAAGACGACAAACTCTCAAAGCGATATCAACGGAGTAAGACGAAAAATCCAGAGCGACACCATTTAGAGGCCAAACATCCGTCTCACGTTCGATTCACATTACCAAATTTCCCAAGTTTGACTTATTATCTCATTTTTCTGTATAAAATTTACTCATTTCTCGTTGAACGATATAAATATCTGGTTACTCGTATATCGTAAAATTAACACTTAAAAAATTATCGTCATTGATCCAAACCTCGATGATTTACCATATTAACACTCTAAAAACGGTGATCCGCCGTCATCGATCGGAATCGGAACCGGAACCCCGATTTGAATCGGAACCGGAACCGAAACATTCTTTGCTTAAATCTAAAAATCTTTCCTCAAGATTAGGGTTAAATAAAATGAGAGTTTAACACAAAATAAAATAATGAAAAATTGAGGGACCAAATTGCAAATCTCTTTCATCTTCATATGCGAAACGAGTAACTGCATTTAATCGAAACCCTCGCCTCCAGCTGCAGTCGCTCACCAACAATCCAAAACCGGCCGACGATTAATCGTCGGTATATTCATTATGATTACCATAAGTACAATCCCCAAACCTAAATCCTCAGCCTTCAAATTGAATTCCCGATTCCCAAATCTCATCTCAGATTTCCTTATAGACGGCGTCGTTTTCTGTTTTCATCTGCCCTTCTCGATCCATCAGGTGAGTTTCCTTTTATAGTTTTTTTTAATTTTTTAATTTTTATTTCAGCTGCATTTATTGATATGTGTGGTTTGATTTTGAAT
Source organism: Euphrasia confusa (assembly GCA_954870475.1). Classification (NCBI taxonomy): domain Eukaryota; kingdom Viridiplantae; phylum Streptophyta; class Magnoliopsida; order Lamiales; family Orobanchaceae; genus Euphrasia; species Euphrasia confusa. The sequence continues at coordinate 22,745,269 of OX940966.1, forward strand.
TTAGGTAAATTTTGAATTCCTGCAAATTTGTAGTTCCATTGATGTTCCTGCGAAGCTTGAATTAAGTTAAATGTTTATATACTTATCAAGAATTAGAAATATGATGTTAATGATGATGATGGTGGTAACCGGAACAATAAAAAATTTCATGTTTTTTCGAGGGATGTGGGGTGTTATTTGGCTTTTGTATTCTGAATTCTCTTTTGATTCAGATAAGATTGACTTTCTTCGTTGTATTTTGTAGCTACAGAGATTTTTGTCAACATGGTTCGATCAAAGATCAAGTACGAGTTTATTGCTGACGAACGCACTAGGCGCGAGACGTTTAAGAAGAGGAAGTCGGGAATATTCAAGAAACTGGACGAATTGAAAACTCTTTGCGATGTGGAAATCTGTAGCGTCATCGTAAATGGAGACGGGGCCCAGCCAGAAGTCTGGCCTTCCCCGGACGAGGCATTCCCGACGATCGAAAAGTTCGTCACTCTGCCTCCTTCTGCTTCTTCCCATTCAAATAGCAGAGTCGATCAGGTCGGATTTCTCAGGCAGAATCTGGCTAGGATCTCCAAGAACGTGGACAAGGAGATCCGAAAAGTTCAGACTCTAGAGAAGGAACTTGTCTTGGCCAAGTGTGTGGCGAGAGAAGAGCCAATTTCGAGCAACTCTCTCGAACTCCAGGATATGCTTCGCTTACTGGAGGAAATGATCGAAATGGTTGATTCCTTGATTGCTGGTGTTGGTACTTCCAGTACTGGCTTTGATATGAATTCTGAAGAGACCAACATGATTGATCTGAATTCTGAAGAGCCCAACAGAGTTGATATGAATGCTGAAGCGCCGAACATGATGGATCCCCGCTGGAAAGGAAAACAGGTCCTCTGAGGATTCGTCTTGAAATCATAAGCAATCTTTATTTCGACTGATACTCAATAACTCTCATTTTTGTTCTTACAATTTCTTAACTTAGTTGTTTTATTTTGTTTTGATCTTTACTTTGTTGCAAAGGACTGAGGACCATTAGTCCGGGACTGAGGACCATTGGCTCTCTTCTATACATGTGTCTGCTATTCGAGGACATCTCTCAATTAAAATTGTCTTAAAAAAATTATTTGGTCATTTGAAATATATCTAATAATTAAACTTTTTTAAATTAATTTTTAGACAATTTCAAAATATTTTTTAAATATTTTAAAGTGACTTAAAATAATTTTTAAGTGATTTTAAATACCATTTAGATGAGTTATAAAAATAATTTTGTAAGATCTAAAATATTTTTCCTAAATTTTAAAGTGCTTTTAAATTTCTTTTCAATGATTTGATGGCATACATTTAAAACATTTTAAAGTGTATAAATATTTTCAAAAATAATTTAACATAATTTTAAGAAATTAAATGTTTTAAAACAATTTTTATTTTATTTGAAATATTTTTTTAAATATATTTGATTGTGTTATATAATTTTAAGTAACTTAAAATACATTTTAAAGTGTTTTAAAATAATTTTAAGTGATTTAAAATATTTTTTAAATATTTTAAAGTGGCTTAATAATTTTATAAATATTATTTGAAAAAATTGTAAAAATATTTTTAAATTGTATTTTGAATTATTTTAAAATTATTTAAGGATACTTTTAAATATATTTAAAATCATTTAAAAATATTTTTCAGAAATTTAAAATATTTCAAATCACTTCAAAACTATTTTTATTCATTTGAAAATTATTGAAACACAATTTAAAATGTTGTAATTATATTTAAAATTAATTAAAATTTATATCAATACACATTTAAATATTTAAAATTTATTTTAAATTATTTTATAATGATTTTAAAACACTGTAATTATTTTTAAAATTATTTTAAAATAATTTGAAATAAAGTGTACTACATTGTAAATTGTCTTTAAATAATGTTAAAATAACTTTAAATATTTTACGTGTTTTAAAATAATTAAAAATAATTAAAAATATATTTAAAATGATTTAAAATATATTTAATATTTTTTAAGTCACTTTAAAATAATTTAAAAATTATTTTAAAAAACTTTAAAATAATTTAATATATTTATATAATTTTTAAAATAATTTAAAATTTATTTTTAGATTTTTAAAAATGTTTATACTTATTTAAAATTCTTTAAGATAGTTTAATATGTTTTAAAAGTATTTAAATTATTAAAGTATTTAAAAATAATTCAAATCAATTCAAATTTGATTTAAGTGAAATTTAAAATAATTAAAAATTATTTAAAACAATATGAAAAGTATTTAAGGATTCTTTAAAATATTTTAAATATATTCAAATATCTATTTTAGACATTTTTTTTACATAATTTTTTTTTTCATTGAATATGCATGTTATTTGTTTAATTTGATTATCATTGGTCAAACAACAATTTTAAGAGTAAAGCGCACTTTTTCAAAATGCAATGTCATGTAATTTGTGGAAGCATGCATCAAATATTATGAATTTTAATTTTAATAAAATTTGAAAGGGACAAGATTTCAAGCCATATATTCCTTTTTTTACTTTTGTTCACAAAATTTCTATACAACTCTAAAGTTTTATTATTAGTACAAGTACTCTATATAATTAGGGGTGGAGCCCGTTTCCAAAAGAAGCATGAGCTATGATTTGAAAAATACTAGCATCTTAAAAAATCATACCAATAAGAAATGAGTACGTGTCTTGTTGACTATCTTAAAAAATCATACCAATAAGAAATGAGTACGTGTCTTGTTGACTGATGTCACCTAGTACGTCATGATAATGCTTGTAGTGATATGTATTTTTCATGTGCCATTTACATTATCAAATCGAGCAAATTAAATACTATATATTTGTGTTGTCCAATCATTTGAATTATAATTTTTGAAAAAAATGAATACAAAAACAGTTTTTTTAATTATACTGTATTATCTTCTGTCTTACTCCATTGTTTTGTGTTGATTACTTTACTCGTTTAATTTTATTGTCGTCGCACGTCTATTTTTAAGAGTAAAGCATACTTTTTCAAGCATGCATCATATATTTGTCTTGTGTAATTCAATATCATTTCACTTCATCAAACTAGTATATATTGTTGGGAGTCCAACTCTTATTCAGATTATAGCATCGGAGGCAGCCAAAAGAAAGTATTGAAGTAGAGTTGGAAGTGTACTTCCCAGGCGTCAACACGTTCTTGCCAGGATCTTCAGCTGCGCTGGACTTTCAGCGGGCTCAGCATGTTCGTGCCAGAATTGGCACGTTCGTGGCAGAAATTTAAGGCAGCGCGAATTTTTTAGGAAAAATTCCTAATTTGACCGGGATTTGTTTCCTACTTCTCTTGGGGCTTGGACGAAAATTATTGTTTCCATACAATAATTAAGTCTCTCCCCTATATATTAGAGCTGCTCTATTGACACAAATAACCTAGAGAAAAACCTAGAACACGAAATAGTGAGTCGAAAAGAGATCTATCGAGATTCAGTTCTGTACCCAAGAATATTATCGAATAATATTGGGTGTGGTGTCCGTGGAAGTAGGCATTCTTGACCGATGGGTGTGGTGTCCGTGGAAGCAGGCATTCTTGACCGAACCACGTAATTCTTGTCTTCCTTTTTATTTCGTTTTATTTACGATTCGAACCTACCCTTTGACGATCAACGTATCGACCCAAGAAGCGTATATCCCCTGTTGGAGTTGTGTACTTAATGTCTAGATTTAAGTAACGGAAACTCACGATCCATTGCCATTAATCTATTTAACTAAATAAACAATTATTTGCGTTTAATTATTTATAATTAAATATATGCAAATTATAGTCCTGGATTTTATACGTTGTAGTTAGTATGGTGTTGCATGGGCACACAGAAGATCATACTATCGGTTACTCGTATTTAATCGAACAGTTGCTCACGACCTAGATGGACACGGACCAATCCATCGGTATAGTCGTTGTGTGAGAGAGAAAATAATCTATCTTGATTATTTTATCACACTTGTACACTTGGTGTATTGAGCGGATCTGCTTGAGATTTATCGATTAGGATTGCCGGCGATAATCGATTTAAGTCTCAGTGTATTTTATTCTTAATCCCCGATATTATTGCGGGTGTGTATATTTAATATAAGTGACTTTGATTTACCAAAGGAATTAACCGATTTAATTATTGGGTTAATTACCGGTTAAGTTGGGTCACTATATTTTATATATGGCATGCCGTGAATACTTGACGGGAAAGTGTATCCCGTAAGGGTTGATAATATCCCCGAGATGAGTTCATAAGGAATTATTATGTAAACCCTGCAGGTGGATTCGTTCCGCATAATAATTAAGGTTGAATGGTACTAGTCTCGGATATAAGAGATGAATAAATTAATTAGCAATAAATTAATTTTATTCATGGATATTTATATCTTAAATACACGGAATAAATAATACTACCGGAGAAATATTATTTGATATAATATGGTAAATATTGGGAGTGCAATTATATTTATATAGTGGAGTTAATCATATAATTAATAATAGTAAGGATTAATAGATTTGGGCTTGGGCTCAATTTAATCACTATTATTGGAAGCTCAATATTCCACCTCCTTAAGATCCCCTACGTAGCCTATAAAAGCACTACATGGTCTTCTCTATTCTCATAACTTGAAGATCACAATTCTAGAGAGAGAAAGTAGAGAGGAGGATCCATGGAGTTCGGTAGATCGTCGCCCACACGACGTCCGGGCTAGTGCAAGGAATACGTGGGAAGATCTCAAGGTCATCATAAGATCTCGTTTCTCCGCACAACGAATCGAAAGGTGAATTAAATAATTGCTATTTAATTCTTGTATTATTGAAATCAATTATCGAAAAACAAGATCCAAAGGTCGAACCCGGAGTAGACGGACGATCGCGTGGTGGTGGCGAAGCCATCGGACCACGCCAATCGCCCGCTAGGGTTTCGGCGGGGGCGAGAGGGTCGAACCCTCGGCTGGAGCCGAGGGGATGCGATCGATCGCTTGGATCGATCGCGGAGGGCGCGGGCTGGTGCCGCCCCTCCCCACCGTGAAGGTGGCTGACCTCCAGGCGGCGGCGAGTCGCCGGACTCGCCGCGGGGGCTGCATGGGCAGCCCCACCCGATCGATCACATGAGCCCCGCGGACGGGGGCTCAGGCTGGGCGTGCGCGCGGCTTCGGCCGTGTCGTGCGTTCGGCTCGTGCTCCGGCTCGTACGCGGCGTTCGTGTTATCTCCGGCGAAGGGTTCGTTCGGGTTATTGGTTTCCGCAAATTTAAATAACCCGGGATATCGAATTCCAACAATTGGTATCAGAGCGTACGGTTACGTTTTTCGTTAATTGTTTCGATAATCGATTCTCGATGTATATGGCCATAGATTAATTTAATTTTGTTAAATTATTGTGCTATATTTGTTCTACGTACTTGTTTTTCTCTCTTGTATGAATTGTGTTGGACGGAAAAATTAATTTATTAAAATCGAGGGTTGTCGGAAATCGAACCGGATCGATCGACCGTAGGCTCGGTGCGGGCTGCCGGGGAGGTGGCTGGAAGCACGGGCTGTGCGGGCTGCTGGAAGCAGGCTGAACGCAGCTGGGCGTGTCGGCGTATGCCACCAGTGGTGGTGGTTCGCCGGCAGCCGGCGGCGGCGTTCGAAGGTCACGATTGGCGGCATCGGCTTCGGTTCGCGGCTTCGGCTTCGGATCGTGGGCTGCTGGTGCGCCAAGGCTCGGAGCTCGATGGCTGCTGAACGTGAGCGGGGCACGGCTGGGCGTGCCGGCGTAAGCCACCAGTGGTGGTGGTTCGCCGGCAGCCGGAGGCTAAGCTCGGCGGTCGCGTTGGCGGTTTCGGAGTTGAGCTCGGCGATCTCCATCGTGGGCTGTTCGTGTGGTGGGTCGCAGCAAGTCGATGGCATAGATAGTCGGAGGAGACGACGTGCCGGAGATCGACTAGGCCGCTGCAACCCTCGCCGGAGAAGACGATCGAAATCGCGCGCTGCTGAAATTAATTAAGGGTGTCGGCCGACATCGGTTTTGTCTTGGCCGACACCATGTGATTTTTGATGCACGTGCGTGGTCTTGCATGTGGGCTGAATGTTTTAATTCATGATGCATGGCATGGCGTGGCTTGGAATTTGATGTTGTGTGGCCATGCGTTTTGCATGGTGAGATACACGGCCAAGCACGCGGGTTTCGATGTTGGGTCGACCGGAAATTCGATTTTCGGTTCGTCCCGGTAAATCCGATCTTTCCGGAAATAATTTAATCTTTCTAATATTATTTAATTTAATTTTGGAATTAATTCAATTTCTATTTGGATTAGATTTCTTAATTATGGAATTAAATAATGGAATTAGATGGAGAGTTAAATTAGGAAAGAAAATCCTAGTTTCTCTAGATATCCTATACCTACTTGGATTAGAAGTCTTAAGAAGAATCAAAATTCGATTTTGATTAGGATTCTTGAGATCTAATCTAAATAGGATTGAGAAATTATTAAAATATTGATTTTATTTAATTCAAGTATTTTATTTAAAATCATTAGATTAATTCAAAATTTATTTTGGATTGGAAAATCTTGGATTTTATTTAGAATAGAATTAAATATGGAAATCAATGGATTTTAATAATATTGATTTTATTTAATTTAAGTATTTTATTTAAAATCATTAGATTAATTCAAAATTTATTTTGGATTGGATAATCTTGGATTTTATTTAGAATAGAATTAAATATGGAAATCAATGGATTTTAATAATATTGATTTTATTTAATTTAAGTATTTTATTTAAAATCATTAGATTAATTCAAAATTTATTTTGGATTGGAAAATCTTGGATTTTATTTAAAATAGAATTAAATATGGAAATCAATGGAATTGATTTTATTTAATTGGGTAAAATTAAATATGAGAATCAAAGAATTTTTCCGTCGCTCGGCAAAGTATTCAAGACGTAGAATGAAGACTCAAGGCAAGCATGCTGGAATTCATCAAGGTACGAATAGTCGAGAAATAATTTTGCTTGAGTAATTATTTGATTATTTGTGAACATACTTGCATGAATTGTATGTTTGTTATTATGCTTATGTGTATTTAATTATGCATTTGGATAGCGTATCCCTTTGTTATAAAAAGCTAAGTGGGAGAGGGTATGGAAACATATCCATGGTCTCCATTGCTGTTCTCTTGGTGACTTTTATGAACTTTCGAAGTTCATATAGATAAGCCATTGGAGGAGAATTCTTGTAATTCCTCTTACGAGAAACATTGATTAAGTTTATCAAACAATGCCTAATTTGTCTTTCCAAAGCTGACTTCAAGTCGACTCATTCTCACCCCGGGGAGTGGAATGGAGCCAGAGCAACTTGGTCATGTAGAGGACACAAATTAGAGACTTCCGTGCCATTCTTTGATAGATGGGTCGCTTGTCTGCTCGGCTCCCTCATTTATGAGAGATAGGGTCGTTCGCATGGCGAATCACTGGTTAGAAACTTCGAGTTTCACTTATGATTCTCCACGTCTTGATTTACAAGATTAAATGGATCAAGTAATTGGGAGTCAATTATAAAAGTCTCTTAGTATAGTAAACGTCTACACCACGTGGCTTGCTATACTGACGGACTTTGGATTAATTGATGTAGACAGTTGTATGTAATTATGAAGATTTGTGAAGTTATCGTAAACGTCCACACCACGTGGCTTGCGGTGATGTAGCAATTCCAAGTAATTTACTTTGGTACTGAGTAATGGTTTACACTTAGATACGCATTATAGTATTCCTCCCCACGAGGTTCCGCTATAAGTGATGTATGACCGAAGCAAATCTAATTGCTAAATCATTTGGGTGGGTAAACGTCCACACCACGTGGCTTGCCTTACCTGATGGGATTTTAGATGTGATTAGTGGTTTAATGATATTATTTGAGGGAGATAATGTCGGAGATTAAATCGATTGTTTGTTGTTATATGTGCTCATAGATTAGGATATGGCTTTGAACCCACTTTATGTGATACGTAAGGATTTTAAACTCATTGGTCCCTGAATGTATTGATTGGAATAGAGATCTAGACATTACCCAAACTGTTGAAGAGTACAAGGTTGTACTCAATGAGCTTTGTCCTTCCGAGCCTATTGATATAGGCGGCTAGACAAGAGGCGATGTGGATACTCATAAAGGGCAGTCGATTCGAGGAAACGCTTAAACACGTTTTTGAGATGATTGACCTTTTAGACGAGTTGAGACGGAAATCGCAAGCTCTTGTAGCCAATGCCGAAGGTTTTGAACCTAAGGGTAAAATCGGGGGAAAGGAAAAGCAAGCAAAGAAACCCAATGGTGCTAAGTTACTTAGACCACTAGATGGGACGAGAAAGCCAATAGGCAAGAGTTCTCGATACAAACAGTTTGGGTACTGGAAGTCTAATTATCCTCTCAAAGAAAGTACGAAATTTTCTTTAGTCGTAAAACATAGTCAGTGGTATTATCTACCGGAACCTGGTGTGTAGATATGGAACCACTGACGGTATGTGCATTCTAAATGCAAAGGTTCCAGGAAACCCGACGACTTAGAAAAGAAAAGATCGTAGTCTATGTGGGCAATGCTGTAGAGGAGGCAGCAGTTGCAGTGGAGGACATTTTATAGGATTTCATTTTGGGTTATTGCTTTTATGTACCTTTCATATTAGAAAGAACTTTGTTCTGGATTTCTAATGAATGGATATTTTATTTCTTTTAATCATTTGATGGTTATAAGAAGAAATAATGATAGTATCTATTCTGGTACATTAGCTAGCAAAATATAAATGATGAATCCTGAGTCCACCACGATGCAACGAACCGTAGTATAAAACTCGTTTTACTAATAAGAGATTTCTTTATTAAATAATTTATACTTGTGGAATCTTATGCTAAGTCATATTTATTCAAATAAGAAGTTCAAAGGTCGAAAATTGATTATAAGATCAATTAAGTTGAAGGAGTGGACCTTCCGACCTAAGAATCTGATTTGGAAGATAATACGACTAAGCAATCCTTTATGGATATAAGATATAAGATCCGGACAAGTATTAGAATTGATTGACTCTGATGTATGCAGACCTATGTCTACTCAGACAATAAGGTACGAGTACTTCATTTGATGATTACTCGAGAAATGGATTAGAATACCTGATGTGCCACAAAAGCAAGTGTTTTGACAAGTCAATGGACACTAAGCAATTGTGGAGAACCATCAAAGTATATCCATTTGTAGCCTGCGATTTGATCGCGGAGGCAAGTACCTGTCTGAGGAATACATGGCATACTAATCAGAGATTGGGATTTGATCCCAAATGACTACACCATACACTGTTGTGTAGGATTGGTGTGTCGAAAACAAGAAATGGAACTCTTATAGAAATAGTAAAATTATGAGTTATACGGAACTACCTATGTTCTATGGATATGTCTGGAAACAACGGCGCATTCAAATGCGGTTGTAGAATATCCTAGAAGAACAAAAGATGTGTGTTCAATAGTACTATGAACCAGAAGGACGTTATAAGTTCTAACGCCCGGTTCTTAGAGGAAGACTATTAGATGAACCACAAGCCCAAAATGACATGATACTTCTGAAAAGAGAGAAAACGATTAAGACTTAGAACCAGCCGAACCGAGTAGCGGTACACCACTAACTGCACCTACTGTTATTACTGTTTATACACCGGAACGCCATTGTAGTGGGAGGTTGTATAACAACCGGAGATATTCATAAAACTAGGTGAGTCTTCGGACTCTGGACCTAGTATACGTGAAATCGATCCATAGATCTACACAGAGGCGGTACTAGATCTAAATGTGCCTTCTTGGAAAGCAATAAGGATTATTGTTAAGAGGCGAGATCATTTAGAGTACAAGCTTAGTTGATCCATTTATGGATTGTAACAAAGCTAGAATTCGTGGAACTTGCGCATTGATGAGATAGTCCATTTGATGGATTCATCAAAAGGCATTGACGAATCGTGTGTATGGGAAACGTGATGGAAACAAGGTGGTGTTTCTCGGAGGTTTTATGTAGATAAACATTTTATCATTGGCAACAATGTAAAGATGTTGTCAGACATAAAATGATGATTGTCTAGAAAAATCGATATATGAGATAAAGAAGAAGTTAGAGCATGTTCTTAAGATCTAGGATCTCAAGAAAAGAACATTGTACTTCTCTAGATATCTTGTACGATTATGGTTCGTTTAACATGCAAGATTCCGAGAAAGGTTCGTTACCTATCAGAGACGGAATGCATCTATCTAAGGATATGTGTTTTAGAACACAAAAGGAGATAGAAGCAATGAAAGCAGATTCCTACACTTTGAGTGTGGAAAGCTTAATAAATGCATTTTTGAAAACGAGAACCTGATATCGGCTATGCGGTTAGCATAGTGGGAGGATATCAAGGTAATCCTGGAAAGGAATATTCGACTGCTGTAAAAGTACTTTCGAAGTACTGTTCTAGACTACGAAGCAGACGAACATTTTCCTTTGGATTACATTCTCTTAGATTTCTAATCGAATGAGGACCGGTGTAAGTCGATCAGGCTATGTGTTTCACTATTAAAGGAGAAGGAGTTTTAACATGGAAGAGTGATAAGCACGATGCTTTTCGGACTCTGCCATGGGTAACCAAATAGCAGCCTCAGAGGCAGCGGAAGTTTTGGTATAACTCCGGGATAATCTCTGGGACTTAGATGTGATTCTTAATTTGCCAAAGGCTATGTAAATAGCGGTGCAATGGCAAATGGTAAGAAATCACTAGTCCATAAGTGTAAGATAACACATAGTGCAAGTACCACCTGATACGAGTCATCGTCGAGGGAGACGACGCTGTAGTCACCAAGATAACTTCAGAGCGGCAACCTAGAGTGCTCATTCACATAGTACTTCTTGGAAGTACAACTTAAGCACGTGATGAGTATGGGAGTCGGGAGTTTGGAGGAAATGACTAGACCTTAGTACAAGTGGGAGATTTTTGGAGTTGTGTACTTAATGTCTAGATTTAAGTAACGGAAACTCACGATCCATTGCCATTAATCTATTTAACTAAATAAACAATTATTTGCGTTTAATTATTTATAATTAAATATATGCAAATTATAGTCCTGGATTTTATACGTTGTAGTTAGTATGGTGTTGCATGGGCACACAGAAGATCATACTATCGGTTACTCGTATTTAATCGAACAGTTGCTCACGACCTAGATGGACACGGACCAATCCATCGGTATAGTCGTTGTGTGAGAGAGAAAATAATCTATCTTGATTATTTTATCACACTTGTACACTTGGTGTATTGAGCGGATCTGCTTGAGATTTATCGATTAGGATTGCCGGCGATAATCGATTTAAGTCTCAGTGTATTTTATTCTTAATCCCCGATATTATTGCGGGTGTGTATATTTAATATAAGTGACTTGATTTACCAAAGGAATTAACCGATTTAATTATTGGGTTAATTACCGGTTAAGTTGGGTCACTATATTTTATATATGGCATGCCGTGAATACTTGACGGGAAAGTGTATCCCGTAAGGGTTGATAATATCCCCGAGATGAGTTCATAAGGAATTATTATGTAAACCCTGCAGGTGGATTCGTTCCGCATAATAATTAAGGTTGAATGGTACTAGTCTCGGATATAAGAGATGAATAAATTAATTAGCAATAAATTAATTTTATTCATGGATATTTATATCTTAAATACACGGAATAAATAATACTACCGGAGAAATATTATTTGATATAATATGGTAAATATTGGGAGTGCAATTATATTTATATAGTGGAGTTAATCATATAATTAATAATAGTAAGGATTAATAGATTTGGGCTTGGGCTCAATTTAATCACTATTATTGGAAGCCCAATATTCCACCTCCTTAAGATCCCCTACGTAGCCTATAAAAGCACTACATGGTCTTCTCTATTCTCATAACTTGAAGATCACAATTCTAGAGAGAGAAAGTAGAGAGGAGGATCCATGGAGTTCGGTAGATCGTCGCCCACACGACGTCCGGGCTAGTGCAAGGAATACGTGGGAAGATCTCAAGGTCATCATAAGATCTCGTTTCTCCGCACAACGAATCGAAAGGTGAATTAAATAATTGCTATTTAATTCTTGTATTATTGAAATCAATTATCGAAAAACAAGATCCAAAGGTCGAACCCGGAGTAGACGGACGATCGCGTGGTGGTGGCGAAGCCACCGGACCACGCCAATCGCCCGCTAGGGTTTCGGCGGGGGCGAGAGGGTCGAACCCTCGGCTGGAGCCGAGGGGATGCGATCGATCGCTTGGATCGATCGCGGAGGGCGCGGGCTGGTGCCGCCCCTCCCCACCGTGAAGGTGGCTGACCTCCAGGCGGCGGCGAGTCGCCGGACTCGCCGCGGGGGCTGCATGGGCAGCCCCACCCGATCGATCACATGAGCCCCGCGGACGGGGGCTCGGGCTGGGCGTGCGCGCGGCTTCGGCCGTGTCGTGCGTTCGGCTCGTGCTCCGGCTCGTACGCGGCGTTCGTGTTATCTCCGGCGAAGGGTTCGTTCGGGTTATTGGTTTCCGCAAATTTAAATAACCCGGGATATCGAATTCCAACATCCCCAACATATATATCCACCTGATCAAAACACAATTACCACATTCAACTCATACACAATATTCATAATAAATCATGGACAACAAGTTTGTATCTCTTTCCTTTCTCTTGTTTTTGGTGTTGCAGTATGTGCCACTTACAAATGCAGACAAATATTGTTCTTCGGATGATCGCCTTATGGTAGTAGTAGTAGACGATGATTTTGAGGTCGTAGATTCGACGCACGCTAATTATGGGAATAAGCTTGTGTGTGTCGATGATTTTGGCGCCAAAGGCGATAGAATATCTGACGACACTAAGGTAAATTTAAATGTACATATAAAAATTCAATAAAACGCAAAATTTCACACTGTCTTCCGTTTTTTAGGCTTTTTTGGATGCATGGAAACGCGCTTGTTCGACATTTAACTCGACTATCATGGTACCTCAAAACAATCACTACTTGGTGAGCGCCGCGAGATTCAAAGAGCCTTGTGCTGGGAAGTTGACAGTCAGATCGATGGAACTATCGTAGCACCAGGTGATCCGAAAAAGTGGTACCCCAAGAACCCAGAGTCTGGCTCGGGTTTTACAACATTACCAAGACCACCCTCCGGCCAGGGCAGTGGGATCATCGACAGAGCTGTGAGTCGGGATTCTCAATTTTATATTATGAATATTTACTTATTGGTTCTTATAGGGTAAAACCTCCGTAAATTAATACTAACTTCTCTAAATTAATAAAATGTTCTGGTCAAGTTGGTCTCTTAAATAAATAAAAAAATACTTTTAAATTAATAAATATTCATTATCTAACACTATTAATTTATCCCAAGACAATGCAATTGATATAGACAAAAAAAAAGCTATTAATTTATAGAAGTTATGAAAAATTGAAATAATATTAAGAGCTAGAAAATAATTAAGTGTGAATTAATCACACATAAATTTAATATAAATTTCATTTTTTAAACATGGAATCATCTCTTAATGATTCTAATTAACGAATAACGATTTTTAAATATAAATTAATGGTAATATTAGGGTATGGGGCCGATTGCTTTTTAATATTATTTTAAACACCCATTCTTTTTCATCTAATTTTTAGGGGTTGTATATTTTTCACTTATTTATTTATTAGGATATTTGTAATCACTAATATATTAATTTATTTAATATTCACTAATATTAAACTTAATATATATATATATATATATATATATATATATATATATATATATAAATATATTTGCGTAAAAAATGTAAATTATATATATAAATATATTTGCGTATGTAAATATATTTGCCCAATAAATTAAATATATTTGCGCAAAAAATTAAGTAAATATATTTGGTAAAAGATATTTGCGCAACCATCCTATTTATATATATATATGAATAAATATATATTATAAATTTACCACATAACCATATATATATCTATCATAGATATGTCATAGATTTTTTATATGAAATTATAAATTTACCACATAACCATATATATATCTATCATAGATATGTTATAGATTTTTCATATGAATATATATCTTATGATAGATATATAAATATCTATCGTAGATAGATATTATAAATAGATATCTATTGCTATATCGTAAACCAATGACATATTGTAAAATACCACAATAATGATGTCATCTATGCAGTTTGGATTCCCGTAGAATTTCAAGTACGTTGAAGCAAGGGGAACTCAGGATTTAAAGCCAGTGGGGGCCTAAATTCAAATAAATTATTAAAAACATGCATACTAAGTTACAACATATAGAAAACCAATGTATTTATATTTTTTGTGACATATATATGTAATATTTATTTTTTCATAACAATAAATGTTGAAATATGTTCATGATTTGAAAAAATTAATATAATTGTAAAAGATATAAATAAAATTATATTTAAAATTATTTTACAATTTTCTATAAAAAATATAATTATTCATTGTTTTTTAAAAATAATATATATATATATATATATATATATATATATATATATATATATATATATATATATATATATATATATATATATATATATTGATATAAACAAAAATATAAGTGCATTTACAATTGTTTTATAAAAAAAATGCAGATAGATAAAAGTATTTACAAACTAAAATATTTACTGAATTATAAAGTTTAAGTTATAACAAAATTTTGTTGTGTATTTTTATATGTATAGGAGACAGAAATTGAAAAGCCTTGAGGCGTGTTGATCACTATTCGAAAAAAAATATTTATAAATTTGTTTACAGGATACAACAAGACACAAAATTCATTTTGAGAAACTTATTGGAGATATTTTGCTTGTCTATTTCGTACTCTTTGTGTACTGTGTGTTGCTTCACTCTCTGTTTTTTTTATGCGTCTTAATGCAAACACATATTTATACTCATAAAACAGACTGTTGAAGAGGGATGTAACGTTTTAGATTATACGCAATGTTTCAGCGCAACATTGTTTAACTTTGTTGGACACAACGTTTCAGTTAATATTTATTAAACTTTATTGAATAATAAATTAATCTCATATCTGTTTTACTAATTATTAACTTATATCAAATTTGATATAATTAATTCATTACGTAAAATATTATATCTGTTTCAACAAATACAATTTATTTTATTTACGTAAAATAACAGATACAAATTACTAACAAATTTAATAAACGTTTGAAAATTATGGAGTTTGGAGTATCTTTTAATAATGTTAGTATATCATTATATTGACTATTGAGGGATTTATACTGTATTAGGGATTATACGTTAGAAAAAACTAAACATTTCGGTGGGGGCCGCATGCTTACTAATAGGATAAATTACCCTATACATATATATGGGTTGATTTTTTACTTAATACTATGGGCCAAAAATTAAAATTTCAGTGAGGGCCATGGCCCCACTGCAGTGGGTCCGCCACTGCGTTGAAGCAGATGCTCTAACATAGATATGAAATTTTTTAATCTGAATAAAAAATATTTACTCAAGATTATCTATGCAAGATGATGAATATGAATAGTTTTAGTTGCGACTTTAGATTGAGGATTTTTAGCGAATCACGCAAGAACAAAATTGGTTTTTGTATTTTAATTAGGGTTAATTTTATATGAATAGTTTTAGTTGCGACTTTAGATTGAGGATTTTTAGCGAATCACGCAAGAACAAAATTGGTTTTTGTATTTTAATTAGGGTTAATTTTATTTTTAATCTTAAAATTGAAAATGATAATATTGGTAAGCTACCCCATATAATAATGAAAGAAAAGAATAGATAATATCTATAATACTAGTCTTATAATTGCCGCTATACCAAATTCCCCCTAAATTAATTATTAATTAAATTATAATAATAATAATACTTTATATAATTAGGTGTTTAATTACAATTTCATTAATTAGTAATTTTAAACTTTTCAATAATAAAGTAATAACATGATTTGTTATTACTAAAATATTTTTATTAACCAAAAAATCCAAATTTTATAATCTTAATGAGGGTTGTCTGAGAAGTTTGGAAGTTTCGGTGACCATAAGCGAAATGTCAAAATGGGCCTTAGCTAATACGTACACAAAGTTGTACAAAATAACAAACTATATTTTTAACCATTCAAGTAATGTTTAGTCATTTTATTCTTCACAAAAAAATCATGTTAAAAAATTTAGAATACAACCACCAATTTTTTTATATAATTTAGAATAGAAATAGGACCATTTTTTTTTTTAATTTGAATTCTTTCAAAATTTTCAAATAGCATTTACATCTATAGACTCCTGGTTATTCTTAGCGCTAAAATAATTTTTTTTATTAACGCTAAAATAAAGACTTTATTAGCACTAAAAAATAATTTTTTTAAACAATTTTTTAAAAATATCTCATAAAATAAAGATTAGCACAAGTGCTAAAACAATTTCTTTTAAATAGTTTTTAATTTCTTTTTTAAAATATCCATTAAAACAAAGATTAGCACACCAAAGATTACTTTATTATCACTAAAACAATTTGTTTTAATAAACGCACAACAAAATTAGCACAACAATATCACAACAAGACTTTATTAACGCTAAAACTAATGCTTTTTAAGGGAGGGATGTATGCATATGATGTTAATGATGATGATGGTGGTACTAAATGTTTATATGCATATCTTGATTCAGATAAGAAATTGACTTTCTTCGTTGTATTTTGTAGCTTCAGAGATTTTTGTCAACAATGGTTCGATCAAAGATCAAGTACGAGTTTATTGCTGACGAACGACCAGGAAGAGGAAGTCGGGAATATTCAAGAAACTGAACGAATTGAAAACACTAGCATCATCTTTACTGGGAACGGGTCCAACCAGAAATATGGCATTCCCAGGACGAAGCATTCCCGACGATCTAAGAGTTCGTCACTCTGCCGCCTTCTGCGTCTTCCCACTCAAACAATAGAGTGGATCAAGTTGGGTTTCTGAAGTAGAATCTGGCTAAGATCTCCAAAAACGTGGACGGAGATCCGCAAAGTTCACACACAGGAGAAGGAACTTGTCTTGGTTAAGTGTGTGGGGAACGAAGAGCCAATTTCGAGCAACTCTCTCGAACTCCAGAAGATGCTTTGCTTACTGGAGGAAAAGATTGTAATGATCATTCATTGATTGCTGGTGATGGGACTTCGGCTTGGTTATGAATGCTGAAGAGACCAGCAAGATTGAACTGAATTTCGAAGAGGCCAACAGGGTTTGATATGAAAATCCAGAATTTGAATTTTAAAATTTTAATGAGGGTGGTCTTGGATGTTTTGATAGCCTTATGCGAAATTTCAAAATGAGCCATAGCTAGTAAGTACACAAATGTTGTACAAAATAATAAAAAATATTTTTAACTATTCAAACAAAAATATTGTAATTTTTTGTTAAAAATTAGGTTAAAACTAGTTAAAAATATTGTAATTCTATTTTTCACAACAAAATCACGTTAAAAATTTTAGAATTCAACTACCAATTTGTTTCATATAATTTAGAATAGAAATAGGACCATTTTTTCTTTAGTTTGAATTCTTTAAAAAATTTCAAATAACATTTAAATCTATAGATTTTTAAAATATTTTTTTTATTAGCGCTAAATAAAAGATTTTATTAGCACTAAAAAATAATTTTTTTTAAACAATTTTTTTTAAATATCTCATAAAACAAAGATTAGCACAAGTGCTAAAACAATTTCTTTTAAATAGCTTGTAAACAATTTTTTAAAATATCCCATAAAACAAAGATTAGTACAACAAAAATTAATTTATTATTAGCGCTGAAACAATTTGTTTTAATAGAAGCACAACAAAATTAGCACAACAAGACTTTATTAGCGCTAAAACTAAAGTTCGATGATTTTTCAAGGGAGGGGTATATGCTTATGATGTTAATGATGATGATGGTGGTATTAAATGTTTATATGCATATCTTGATTCAGATAAGAAATTGACTTTCTTCGTTGTATTTTGTAGTTGCGAGATTTTTGTCAACAATGATTCGATCAATAATCAAGTAGAGTTTAATGATGACGAAGGCGCGAGACGTTCAAGAAGTGGAAGTCGGGAATATTCAAGAAACTGAACGAATTGAAAACACTAGCATCATCTTTACTAGGGACGGGGCCAACCAGAAGTATGGCCTTCCCCGGACGAAGCATTCCCGACGATCGGAAAGTTCATCACTCTGCCGCCTTCTGCTTCTTCCCACTCAAACAATAGTGTGGGAAATCGACTACCCGGGTCATGTCCGTTCGACTACTCGAACATCCGGACAAGCCTAGTCGATCCTCAGCATCACCGTTGTGCTTACGACGAGGCCCCAGACCCGATTTACGCCCAACCATCGCAACCGAAGGTACGACCGCGCGAATCCGAGGGCTTCTGCCCTGTCTGTCGCCCGACAGCTCAAGGCTGTCGCCCGACAGGGCAGTGTCGGCCGACAAGAATAGCTGTCGGCCGACAGCATCGCGATTACAGCAGCGCGATGCTGCTGTTCGTGCTTTTCCGGCGCGATTTTCTCGATCCGACTGCCTTGCCGGAGGTCAGAAACCTCCCAGCAGTCCGAGAACATCAATTCCAAGCCACGTAAACCAATCGTTGGTTCGTTGTATGATTAGCGCAAAAACAGAGATCGAATAATTGCGGAAAAAAGAATCGATCTCATACCTTCTCGGTCGATTGTTGAGACCTTAGACGTTTCTAGCGTATATCTCTGATCCCATCTCCAACCGTTGTGTGGGCAACGATCCGCTGGAGTTCTCCCTTCTATGTTCTCTGCGTAAACTTTTATTTTCTCTGAGAAATAATTATTGCGGCGCGGTAGGTTTAGAGAGGGCGGGGGGTTATATAGAGGTACGCTAGGGACCTGTTAGCTAAATTAATTTAGGGCTAAATTGAAATATTAATTAACTTGGAATCCTTAAAAGAAAACCTTAATTAATCAATTTCAATTTTAATTATTATTCACTCTACTAAAAAATAATAATTGAATTCCCAAAATTAATTTAATATTATATCAACAATAATATTTCCGCGAAATTACATTTATGACTTTCCCCGTGTTGAAGATACGAATGTCCACGAATTAACTTTAATTACTAATAATTAAATTAATTCATTTCTTATTATCCGAGACTAGTACCACTCATCCTTATTATCATGTGGAACGAATCCACATGCAGGGTTTACATGATAAACTTTATGAGCTCATCTCGGGGACATCATCAACCCAATAAATGGGACACGGTTTCCTGTCTATAATCTATAGCATGCCGTGTTGGAAATCGACATCCCGGAGTCGTCGGTAAACGCGGAATTGACAACTCCGATCGAAATCCCGGTTGCCGGAATAACCCGCCACGAACCACGACGAAGCCGGACTCAACCAAACCCTAATCGCGGGCGAACCCACGGCTGTTCGGTCGAGCCCTCGCGTGGGCTCGCGGCTGTTCAAGGCAGCCTCCTAGGGCTGCTCGTAGCAGCCCGCTAATCGCGTCGGGAACCCTCGCGGAACACCCCAATCGAGCCCTAGCAACGGCTCGAACCGCTGCTGCCCGATCAAGGCGTGCGCACGATCCTTCGCCATCGGGTCGCTCCAGCCGCGGTGGTCCGGTGATCTTCGATCACCACCACCCAGCTCGACCCCGGTGAGGATCCCGAACCTCGGATCTTACGTTCACGTTATTTTCACGATAATTAAACATTAAAATCATCGAAGGTTTCAACGATTTTACCTTTGTTCTCGTTGTACGGAGAAACGAGATCTTTGAAGACCTTGATGTTGGAATTCGATATCCCGGGCTATTAAAATTTGCGGAAACAATAACTTGATCAAAAACCCTTCTCCGGAGATCACACGAACGCCGACGAACGCGCCGGAGTCCAGCCGAGGAGACCACGCACCCGAAGGCACGCAGCCGCCCCCAGCCGAACCCCCGCGTTGCGGGGTTCATGCGATCGGTCGATCGATCGCGTCCCACGCGATCGGCTGAGGCTGCATGGGCAGCCCCCGCGGCGAGTCCGGCGACTCGCCGCCGCCTGGAGGTCCCCACCGTCGAGGTGGGGTCGGGCACGGCACCAGCCCGTGCCCAGCGATCGATCACAAGGATCGATCGCACACCCTCGGCCCAACCGAGGGTTTCTCCTCCGCGCGCCCGAAACCCTAGGGGCGATCACCCGTGGTCCGGTGGCTTCGCCACCACCACGCGATCGTCCTCTACTCCGGGGTTCGACTTTTGGATCTTCGTTCTACGGTATTTCACGATAAACCAAAATCAAATAATATCAAGGGTGTTTATATATTATACCTTCGATTCGTTGTTCGGAGAAACGATATCAAGATGACCTTTGAATCTTTCTACGTATTCCTTGCACTCCGTTCGAACGTCGGGTGGGCGACGATCTATCGAACTCCTATGGATCTCCTTCAACTCTCTAGAACTATCAAGTATTAATATTCTTGTCTTATGATTTATGAAGGCCATGTAGTGCTTTTATAGGCTACGTAGGGGATCTAAAGGAGGTGAAATATTGGGCTTCCAATATTGAAGATTAAATTGAGCCCAAGCCCAAGTCTATTAATCCTTATCAATATTAATTAATTTATTTTCCACTATATAAATTAATTGCACTCCCAATATTAAACCATATTATATCCAAATAATATTTCTCCGGTAGTATTATTTATTCCGTGTATTTAAGATATAAATATCCATGAATAAAATTTATTTATTGCTTGATAAATTTATTCATCTCTTTTATCCGAGACTAGTACCACTCAACCTTATTTATTATGCGGAACAAATCCACTCGCGAGGTTTACATAATAAATCCTTGTGAGCTCATCTCGGGGATATTATCAACCCTTCCGGGATACATTGTCCCGTCAAGAATTCACGGCATGCCATATATAGAATATAGTGACCCAACTTAACCGGTAATTGACCCAATAATTAAACCGGTCAATTCCTTTGGAAAATCATGTTGGAAATCGATATCCCGGAATTAATAAATTAATAAAAATTAATTATCTAATTAATTCCGACCGAAATCCTTTGGAGATCGAATATCCGGATTGTCAAAATTGCGGAACCGACAACCCAATCGACTCCCGGAACATGTACATGACCATACGAAAAAGTTACGCGGGAAAAACACGAGAGAACTCGCGTGAACTCGCGAAACCCGCAGCAGCCACGCGGGGTGACTCGCAGCAGCCCGCAGCAACCCGCAGCCAGTCGCCTGACTCGCTGCTGCTGGGACTTGCTGAGTCGCTGCTGAGTCGCTACGGGTCCGCTGCGGGAAAACCCGCAGCACCCAGCGAATCTCCCGTAGCAGCTCGCAGCAACCTGCAGCGAGTCGCCTGACTCGCTGCTGCTGGGCGCTACAGGTCGCTGCGGGAAAACCCGCAGCAGGCAGCTGATCGCTGCGGGAAAACCTGCAGCCGATCCGCGTATCGAGCCCTAGGCTCGATTTTTCCCTGCGCGATCTTCGTCCAGCCGAGCCGTCGAACCGCCGGCGGTCCGGTGGTCCGACCACCACCGCCCGGTTCGACCTCGTCTCGTGGGTCCGTTCCTTGGATCTTGGTTCAAGGTATTTTTACGATAATTAAACGATAAAATCATAAAGAAGGTTTTACGATTTACCTCGTTCTCGTTGTTCGGAAAAACGAAGAACTCAATTTGACGACCTTGAGATCTTCCCACGTATTCCTTGCACTAGCTCAGACGTCGTGTGGGCGACGATCTACCGAACTCCATGGATCTCCCTCTCTACTTTCTCTCTCTAGAATTGTGATCTTCAAGTTATGAGAATAGAGAAGACCATGTAGTGCTTTTATAGGCTACGTAGGGGATCTTAAGGAGGTGGAATATTGGGCTTCCAATAATAGTGATTAAATTGAGCCCAAGCCCAAATCTATTAATCCTTACTATTATTAATTAATTCTATTTTCCACTATATAAAATTAATTGCACTCTCAATATTAAACCATATTATATCAAATAATATTTCTCCGGTAGTATTATTTATTCCGTGTATTTAAGATATAAATATCCATGAATAAAATTAATTTATTGCTAATTAATTTATTCATCTCTTATATCCGAGACTAGTACCATTCAACCTTAATTATTATGCGGAACGAATCCACCTGCAGGGTTTACATAATAATTCCTTATGAACTCATCTCGGGGATATTATCAACCCTTCCGGGATACACTTTCCCGTCAAGTATTCACGGCATGTCATATATAAAATATAGTGACCCAACTTAACCGGTAATTAACCCAATAATTAAATCGGTTAATTCCTTTGGTAAATCAAAGTCACTTATATTGAATATACACACCCGCAATAGTTTCGGGGATTAAGAATAAAATACACTGAGACTCGAATCGATTATCGCCGGCAATCCTAATCGATGAATCTCAACGATCCGCTCAATACACCAAGTGTACAAGTGTGGTAAAATAATTAAGACAAATTATTTTCTCTCTCACACAACGACTATACCGATGGATTGGTCCGTGTCCATCTAGGTCGTGAGCAACTGTTCGATTAAATACGAGTAACCGATAGTATGATCTTCTGTGTGGGCCCGACACACCATACTAACTACAACGTATAGAATCCAGGACTATAATTTGCATATATTTAATTATAAATAATTAAATGCAAATAATTGTTCATTTAATTAAATAGATTAATGGCAATGGATCGCGAGTTTCCTTTACTTAAATCTAGACATTAAGTACACAACTCCAACAATCTCCCACTTGTACTAAGGTCTAGTCATTTCCTCCAAACTCCCGACTCCCATACTCATCACGTGCTAAAGTTGTACTTCCAAGAAGTACTATGTGAATGAGCACTCTAGGTTGCCGCTCTGAAGTTATCTTGGTGACTACAGCGTCGTCTCCCTCGACGATGACTCGTATCAGGTGGTACTTGCACTATGTGTTATCTTACACTTATGGACTTGTGATTTCTTACCATTTGCCATTGCACCGCTATACACATAGCCTTTGGCAAATTAAGAATCACCTCTAACTCCCAGAGATTATCCCGGAGTTATACCAAAACTTCCGCTGCCTCTGAGGCCGCTATTTGGTTACCCATGGCAGAGTCCGAAAAGCATCGTGCTTATCACTCTTTCATGTTAAAACTCCTTCTCCTTCAATAATGAAACACATAGCCTGATATCGACTTACACCGGTCCTCATTCGATTAGAATTCTAAGAGAATGTAATCCAAAGGAAATGCTCGTCTGCTTCGTAGTCTAGAACAGTACTTCGAAAGTACTTTTACGGCAGTCGAATATTCCTTTCCAGGATCACCTTGATATCCTCCCACTATGCTAACCGCATAGCCGATATCAGGTTCTTGTTTTCAACAATGCATTTATTTAAGCTTTCCACACTCAAAGTGTAGGAAACTGCTTTCATTGCTTCTATCTCCTTTTGTGTTCCAAAACACATATCCTTAGATAGATGCATTCCGTATCTGAAAGGTAACGAACCTTTCTCGGAATCTTGCATGTTAAAACGAACCATAATCATTTATGTAAGATGTCCAGGAGAAGTACAATGTTCTTTCTAGAGATCCAAGATCTCAAGAACATGTCCAACTTCTTCTTTTATCTTTCATACTGATTCATCTAGACAACCATCATTTTATGTCTGATAACATCTTTACATTGTTGCCAATGATAAGAGTGTCATCTACATAAAACCTCCGAGAAACACCACCTTGTTTTCCATCACGTTTTCAATACACACAATTCGTCTATGCCTTTGATGAATCCATAAAATGGACTATCTCATCAATTTGCAAGTACCACGAACTCAATGCTTTGTTTCAATCCATAAATGGATCAACTAAGCTTGTACTCTAAATGATCTCGCCTCTTAGCAATAATCCTTATTGCTCTCCAAGAAGGCACATTTAGATCTAGTACGGCCTTCATGTAGATCTAGGGATCGATTTCATGTATACTAGGTCCAGAGTCCGAAGACTCTCCTAGTCTTATGAATATCTCTGGTTGTCCCACAACCTCCCACTACAATGGCATTCCGGTGTATAAACAGTGATAACAGTAGGTGCAGTTAGTGGTGTACCGCTACTCGGTTCGGCTGGTTCTATGTCTTAATCTTTCTCTCTCATTTCAAAGTATTACGTCACCTTGGGCTTGTGGTTCATTATATAGTCTTTCTCTAAGAACCGGGCGTTAGAACTTATAACGTCCTTCTGGTTCATAGTACTATTGAACACACATCTTTTGTTCTTCTAGGATATTCTACAACCGCATTTAAATGCGCCTTTGTTTCCAGATATATCCATAGAACATAGGTTGTTCCGTATAACTCATCTTTTACTATCTCTATAAGAGTTCCATTTCTTATTTACGACACACCATTTCTTACACAAAAGTGTATGGTGTAGTCATTTGGGATCAAATCCCAATCTCTGATCAGTATGCCATGCATTCCTCAGACAGGTACTTGCCTCCGCGATCAAACCGCAGGCTACAAATGGATATACCTTGATGGTTCTCCACAATTGCTTAGTGTCCATTGACTTGTCAAAACACTTGCTTTTGTGGCACATCAGGTATTCTAATCCATTTTTCGAGTAATCATAAAATGAAGTACTCGTACCTTATTGTCTGAGTAGGCATAGGTCTGCATACATCAGAGTCAATCAATTCTTATACTTGTCCGGATCTTACATCTTATATCCATAAAGGATTGCTTAGTCATATTATCTTCCAAATTAGATTCTTAGGTCGGAAGGTCCACTCCCTCAACTTAATTGATCAAAAATCAATTTTCGACCTTTGAACTTCTTATTTGAATAAACATGACTCAGCATAAGAATCCACAAGTATAATTGATAAAGAAATCTCTTATTAGTAAAACGAGTTTCATACTACGGTTCGTTGCATTGTGGTGGACTCAGGATTCATCATTTATATATTGCTAGCCAATGTACCAAAATAGATAATATCATTATTTCTTCTTATAACCATCAAATGATTAAAAGAAATAAAATATCCATTTATTAGAAATCCAGAACAAAGTTCTTTCTAATATGAAAGGTTCATAAAAGCAATAACTCAAAATGAAATCCTATAAAATGTCCTCAACTGCAACTGTTGCCTCCTCTACAGCATTGCCCATGTAGACTACGATTTCTTCTTTTCCAAGTCGTTAGTGGTTCCATTTGCATTTAAAATGCACATACCGTCAGTGGTTCCATATCTACACACCAGGTTCCGGTAGATAATACCACTGACTATGTTTTACGACTAAAGAAGAATTTCGTACTTTCTTTGAGAGGATAATCAGACTTCCAGTACCCAGACTGTTTGCATCGAGAACTCTTGCCTCATGGCTTTCTCGTCCCATCTCGTGGTCCAAGAAACCTAGGACCACTGGGTTTCTTTGCTTGCTTTTCCTTTCCCCCGATTTTTCCCTTAGGTTCGAAACCTTTGGCATTGGCTACAAGAGCTTGCGATTTCTGTCTCAACTCGTCTAAAAGGTCAATCATCTCAAAAACGTGTTTAAGCGTTTCCTCGAAGCGACTGGCCTTTATGAGTATCCTCATCGCTTCTTGTCTAGCCGCCTATGTCAATAGGCTCGGGAGGACAAAGCTTACTGAGTACTAACCAGTACTCTTCAACAGTCTGGACAATGTCTAGATCTCTATTCCAATCATTACATTTAGGGACCAATGAGTTTAAAATCCTTACGTATCACAGAAAGTGGGTTCAAAGCCATATCCTAATCTATGAGCACATATAACAACAAACAATCGATTTAATCTCCGATATTATCTCCCTCAAATAATATCATTAAACCACTAATCACATCTAAAATCCCATCAGGTAAGGCAAGCCACGTTCGTGTGGACGTTTACCCACCCAAATGATTTAGCAATTAGATTTGCTTCGGTCGTACATCATTATAGCGTTACTTCGTTGGGAAGAATACTATAAAGCGTACCTAAGTGTAAACCATTACTCAGTATCTAAGAAGATTGTTTGGGACACGTATAATCACCGCAAGCCACGTTCGTGTGGACGTTTACGTTAATATACGCTCCTTTACTCCCTTCTATAACTGTCTACATCAATCGTTCCAAAATCCCATTCAATGTAGCAAGCCACGTTCGTGTGGACGTTTACTACACCAAAAGACTTTTACAATTGACTCCCAATTACTTGAATCATTTAATCTTGTAAATCAAGACGCGGAGAATCATAAGTGAAACTCAAAGTTTCTAACCAGTGATTCACCATGCGAACAACCCTATCTCTCATAAAATGAGGGAGCCGAGCAGACAATCGATCCACCTTTAAAAGATGGTACGACTGCCTCTAATTTGTGTCCTCGACATGACCAAGTGGCTTTGGCTCCATTCCACCCCCCGGGGTGAGAATGAGTCGACTTGAAATCAGTTTTGGAAAGACAAATTAGGCATTGTTTGATAGACTTAATCAATGTTTCTCGTAAGAGGAATTACAAGAATTCTCCTCCAATGACTTATCTATACGAACTTCAAAAGTCCATAAAAGTCATCAAGAGAACAGCAATGGAGACCATGGATATGTTTCCATACCCTCTCCCACTTAGCTTTTTATAATAAAGGGATACGCTATCTAATGCATAATTAAATACACATAAGCATGCATACATGAAATAAAGCACATAGAATATTATCACATAATCAAAATAATACTAGAATATTATTTTCCGACTATTATGGCTTTATCGCATCCCCGTATGCGTCTTCTAGTCTTTAGTCTTCGTTCTTGAATGCTCCATGTGACGGGAATATTAATTCCAATATTTAAATCTATTTATTTTCAATTAATCCAAAAGTTACTTAATTCGAAAATTAAGTCAATCGAATATATCAAAAATAAAATTAAATATTATTAATATTTTTATTTATTTTATTTTCCATTTCTACTTCATTAAATCTCTAGAATAATCTATCCAAGACCCACTTGGAATATTCTAGAAGACTTCCATAATGAAATAAGGAAATAAAATAATTTATTTTATTTTCCCTTTCTACTTCATTAAATCTCTAGAATAATCTATCCAAGACCCACTTGGAATATTCTAGATGATTTCCATAATGAAATAAGGAAATAAAATAATTTAGGACTCCTAGTCCTTCCAAATTAATTCCTTTCCTAATCCATTAAAAATTCCATAAAGGAATAATTAAATAGGAAAAATTAATTAAGGACTCTTCTACTTTCCAAAATTAATTAATTTCCATGTCCATGAAAATTCCCATAAAATAGGAATAATCAATTAGGAAATAAATTAATTTAAATAATTAATTATTTTCCTTTCCAATTCTATTAAATCTCTAGAATCCTATTCCAAGTAGAACTTAGAATATTCTAGAAGACTTCCATAATAGAATAATTCCAATTAATTCTTTTCCTATTTCAATTAATTCCAATTAATTCTTTTCCTATTTCAATGAGAATTCCCAAAAATAGGAATACTCAAAATAGGAAAACCGAATCAATTTAGGAAAGTTGGATCTTGGCGGGAGAGCACGAGATCACGAGGACCCCGCGCCCCCACCACAATCGCCGGCCGAGAGGAGAGCCACCGCCGCCCCTAGCCAACGCGCCACCACCTCCGGTGGCCGGCGTGGCCGAGCGGTTCGAGGGCAGCCCCCTCTCCCTCGATCGATCCATCCCTTGGGGTCGATCATGGGGTTGATCGATCCCTGGAATCCTCCCACTCAACGTCTCCTCCGTCACACTTTTTCCGGCGATCGTTTCGGAATTGATCCAACGTAAATAATTTCACAAAATTAATTTACAATTATCCGGTATCAATTCTCTACATGAAATCGACCTCATACAATTTCTGGAAAAATAAGAACAAGCATTCACCACACAAGAACAAATATTGACATCACCGAGAGTTTAATAATCAAGAGAAATATTATGACATTAATTAACAATAATTAAATCTAGCCATAATAATCGGAAACCCTGCAAGGTAGAACAATTTATCGAAAAATACCATGAACTAAAACCAACGCTCTGATACCAATTGTTGGAAATCGATATCCCGGAATTAATAAATTAATAAAAATTAATTATCTAATTAATTCCGACCGAAATCCTTTGGAGATCGAATATCCGGATTGTCAAAATTGCGGAACCGACAACCCAATCGACTCCCGGAACATGTACATGACCATACGAAAAAGTTACGCGGGAAAAACACGAGAGAACTCGCGTGAACTCGCGAAACCCGCAGCAGCCACGCGGGGTGACTCGCAGCAGCCCGCAGCAACCCGCAGCGAGTCGCCTGACTCGCTGCTGCTGGGACTTGCTGAGTCGCTGCTGAGTCGCTACAGGTCCGCTGCGGGAAAACCCGCAGCACCCAGCGAATCTCCCGTAGCAGCTCGCAGCAACCTGCAGCGAGTCGCCTGACTCGCTGCTGCTGGGCGCTACAGGTCGCTGCGGGAAAACCCGCAGCAGGCAGCTGATCGCTGCGGGAAAACCCGCAGCCGATCCGCGTATCGAGCCCTAGGCTCGATTTTTCACTGCGCGATCTTCGTCCAGCCGAGCCGTCGAACCGCCGGCGGTCCGGTGGTCCGACCACCACCGCCCGGTTCGACCTCGTCTCGTGGGTCCGTTCCTTGGATCTTGGTTCAAGGTATTTTTACGATAATTAAACGATAAAATCATAAAGAAGGTTTTACGATTTACCTCGTTCTCGTTGTTCGGAAAAACGAAGAACTCAATTTGACGACCTTGAGATCTTCCCACGTATTCCTTGCACTAGCTCGGACGTATTCCTTGCATTAAATGCAATCATGCTTGAATCATATCTCGAATTAAGGTATAGATAAGAAGTTCCGTATTTCCACTAAACTAGACATTTAGAATACAACTCCATCAGTTGGGATTCAATCCCATTCTCTGCCAAGTATGCCTTGAATTCTCCAGACAGGTACTCGCCTCCGCGATCAGATCGCAGGCATTTTATAGATTTACCTTGAAGGTTCTCCACAAGAGCCTTGAATTCTTTGAACTTGCCAAAAGATTCGCTCTTGCGGCTCATCAGGTATATATATCCATACCTTGAGTAATCATCAGTGAAAGTGATGAAATACTCGTACCCTCCCCTTGCCTGAGTAGACATAGGTCCGCATACATCAGAGTGAATCAAATCCAATACTTGTTCAGCTCTAAGTCCTTTACCAGAAAAAGGACGCTTGGTCATTTTACCCTCTAAACAGGATTCGCAGGTTGGAAGGTCCTCTCCTTCAACATCGCTGATTAGACCATCAGCTTTCAACCTTTGAAGCCTATTCGAGTTTATATGACCTAGCCTTAGATGCCACAAGTATAATTGATTCATCTTAGAAGGTTCTTTTCTCTTATTGGTGTTCGTAGATGTGTTATTACTCTCGGTTAGTTGCATCGTGTTAGACTCAGGATTTAGCACATACAAATCGTCTACCAATGTACTAGAACATATAATCTCACTATTTCTTCTTATGATCACAGAGTGGTCAAAAGAAACAGAATATCCATTCATAATAAGTTTAGAAACCGAAATTAAATTCTTTCTAAAGTTGGGTACATAAAGACAATTATGTAAAACTAAAACCCTATCACTACTAAAGCGTAAGTGAACGTCTCCCACTGCAACAGCCGCCACCTTCGCAGCATTGCCCATGTAGACCACGATCTCTCCCTCTCTAAGTCTCCGGGTTTCCTGGAACCCCTACAATGAATTGCAGACATGATCAGTGGCCCCCGTATCTACACACCAGGTGCTGGTAGATAACACCACTGATAATGTTTCGGTGACTAAGGAAAATTTCGTACCTTTGATGAGAGGACAATCAGACTTCCAGTGCCCAGACTGCTTGCATCGAAAGCACTTGCCTCGCGACTTGCTTTTCCCAATCCGTGGTTCAAAACCACTGGGCTTCTTTGCTTGCACTTCCATCTTGGCCACTAGAGCTTGTGATTCTCTGATCATACTTATCAGTTCATTTCTTTTGAGATCGTTTTTAAGCGATTCCTCAAGAGGACTGAACTTAATGAGTATGTCAATCACCTCTAGTCCGGCTTCCTTACTAAGTCTTAACATCTCCTTGATGTCATTTTCAATGTCCTCATCAGTTGGGACAATAGTGGATACGGAAGGCTCAACAGTCTGAACATTGTCCAGATTTCTTTCCCAAACATTACTATAGGGAACCAGTGAGTTTTCATCTTTAAGTATATCACAAAGTGGGGTCACAGTCATTCTTAACCTATAAGCATGTAAAACAAACAAACAATTTAATATCCGATATTATCTCCCTTAAATAATATCATTAAATCACTAATCACATCTAAAATCCCATCAGGTAAGGCAAGCCACGTTGTGTGGACGTTTACCCACCTAAACGACTTAGCAATTAGATTTTATTTGGTCATACATCACTTATAGCGTAACCTCGTTGGGAGGAATACTATAATGCGTATCTAAGTGTAAACCATTACTCAGCACCAAAGTAAATCGTTTGGAATTGCTACATCACCGCAAGCCACGTTGTGTGGACGTTTACGACAACTTCACAACTCTTCACAATTTCTTACAACTGTCTACATCAATTAATCCAAAATCCGTTAGCATAGCAAGCCACGTTGTGTGGACGTTTACTACACCAAGAGATCTTTATAATTCACTCCCAATTACTTGATCCATTCGATCTTGTAAATCAAGACGCGGAGAATCATAAGTGAAACTCGAAGTTTCTTACCAGTGATTCACCATGCGAACAACCCTATCTCTCATGAATGAAGGAGTCGAGCAGACAATCGATCCACCTCCAAAAGATGGTACGACTGCCTCTAATTTGTGTCCTCGACATGACCAAGTGGCTTTGGCTCCATTCCACTCCCCGGGGTAAGAATGAGTCGACTTGAAATCAGTTTTGGAAAGACAAATTAGGCATTGTTTGATGAACTTAATCAATGTTTCTTGTAAGAGGAATTACAAGAACTCTCCTCCAATGACCTATCTATATAAACTTCAAAAGTTTATAAAAGTCACCAAGAGAGCAGCAATGGAGACCATGGGTATGTTTCCATACCCTCTCCCACTTAGCTTTTTATAACAAAGCGATACGCTATCTAGTGCATAAAGTAAACACATATAGCATGCATACATGTAACAAAGCACATAGTATTATCACATAGTCAAAATAATTACTAGAATATTATTTTCCGACTATTATGGCTTTACTTCATCTCCGTACGCATCTTCTAGTCTTCAGTCTTCGTTCTTGAATGCTCCATGTGACGAGAATATTAATTTCCAATATTTAAATCTATTTAGTTTTAATAAATCCAAAAGATACTTAATTAATAATAATTAAGTCAATCGAATAAATCAAAAATAAAATTAAATATTATTAATATTTTTTATTTATTTTATTTTCCTTTTCTACTTCATTAAATCTCTAGAATAATCTATCCAATACCCACTTGGAATATTCTAGAAGACTTCTATAATGAAATAAGGAAATAAAATAATTTAGGACTCTTCTACTTTCCAAATTAATTAGATTCTTAATCCATGAATATTTCCATAAAATAGAAATAATCAATTAGGAATCCTAATTAATTCCAAATTGATTCTTTTCCTAATTCATGAGAGTTCCCAAAAATAGGAATACTCAAATAGGAAAAACCCGAATCAATTAGGAAAGTAAATCTACCGGACCGGGATAGTACGGGGTGGGGATCCCCGCGCCACCCTTCGACCCACGCCTAGGAGGTGGCCGGCCACCCTCGCCGGCGGCTCCTCCATGCATGGATCGATCGATCCTCATGGGATCGACCATGGGGATGGTCGATCCTTGCCCTTTTTCACCCTCACGATCATCTCCTTCGTCACACGTCTTCTCCGGCGGTCGTTTCGGCATCGATCCAACGCAAAATAAATTACAAATTTAATTTTACACTATCCGGTATCGATTCTATACATGAAATCGACCCTATACATTTTCCGGAAAAAGATAGAACAATAATAATAAACCTAAATTCGGTCAACCCCCGAATTTTTACTATTACAAGCATTCACCACCAAAAATGAATCTCGACATGTCCGAGAGTTTAATCAATCCAATAATCATGACAAAATAAATTAAACGAATAATAAATTAAGCCATAATAGTCGGAACCCTGCAAGGTAGAACAATTTTATCGAAAATACCGCGAACGTAAACCACGCTCTGATACCAATTGTTGGAATTCGATATCCCGGGCTATTAAAATTTGCGGAAACAATAACCCGATCAAAAACCCTTCGCCGGAGATCACACGAACGCCGACGAACGCGCCGGAGTCCAGCCGAGGAGACCACGCACCCGAAGGCACGCAGCCGCCCCCAGCCGAACCCCCGCGTTGCGGGGTTCATGCGATCGGTCGATCGATCGCGTCCCACGCGATCGGCTGGGGCTGCATGGGCAGCCCCCGCGGCGAGTCCGGCCACTCGCCGCCGCCTGGAGGTCCCCACCGTCGAGGTGGGGTCGGGCACGGCACCAGCCCGTGCCCAGCGATCGATCACAAGGATCGATCGCACACACTCGGCCCAACCGAGGGTTTCTCCTCCGCGCGCCCGAAACCCTAGGGGCGATCACCCGTGGTCCGGTGGCTTCGCCACCACCACGCGATCGTCCTCTACTCCGGGGTTCGACTTTGGGATCTTCGTTCTACGGTATTTCACGATAAACCAAAATCAAATAAATCCTTATGAGCTCATCTCGGGGATATTATCAACCCTTCCGGGATACACTGTCCCGTCAAGAATTCACGGCATGCCATATATAGAATATATTGACCCAACTTAACCGGTAATTGACCCAATAATTAAACCGGTCAATTCCTTTGGAAAATCAAAGTCACGTATATTAAATATACACACCCGCAATTGTATCGGGGATTAAGAATAAAATACACTGAGTCTTAAATCAATTATCACCGAGCAAACCTAATTGATAAGTCTCATGCGATCCGCTCAATACACCAAGTGTACAAGTGTGATAAAATAATTAAGATAAATTATTTTCTCTCTCACACAACGACTATACCGATGGATTGGTCCGTGTCCATCTAGGTCGTGAGCAACTGTTCGATTAAATACGAGTAACCGATAGTATGATTTTCTGTTTGTCCATACACACCATACTAACTACAACGTATAAAATCCTGGACTATGATTTGCATATACTTAATTAACAATAATTAAAAGCAAAGGAATGTTCGTTATTAATAGGTAAATGAAAGTGTACAATGAGTTCATAATACTCAAATCTAGACATTAAGTATACTACTCCAGCACTTGAGACCTTCCCACGTATTCCTTGCACTTCGTTCGAACGTCGTGTGGGCGACGATCCTCCGAACTCTTATGGATCTCCTTCTCTCCTTTCTCTCTCTTGAATTGTGATTTTCAAGTTATGAGAATAGAGAAGACCATGTAGTGCTTTAATAGGCTACGTAGGGGATCTAAAGGAGGTGGAATATTGGGCTTCCAATATTAATGATTAAATTGAGCCCAAGCCCAAATCTATTAATTCCATTAATATTAATTACTTTTATTTTCCACTATATAAAATTAATTGCACTCCCAATATTAAACCATATTATATCAAATAATATTTCTCCGGTAGTATTATTTATTCCGTGCGTTTAAGATACAAATGTTCATGAATAAAATTAATTTATTGCTAATTAATTTATTCATCTCTTGTATCCGAGACTAGTACCATTCAACCTTAATTATTATGCGGAACAAATCCACCTGCAGGGTTTACATAATAATTCCTTATGAACTCATCTCGGGGACATTATCAACCCTTATCGGGAAACACTTTCCCGTCAAGAATTGACGGCATGTCATATATAAAATATAGTGACCCAACTTTACCGGTAATCGACCCAATATTATAATCGGTCAATTCCTTTGGAAAATCAAAGTCACTAATATTAAATATACACACCCGCAATAATATCGGGGATTAAGAATAAAATACACTGAGATTTAAATCGATTATCTAAGGCAATCCTAATCGATAAATCTTCAGCGATCCGCTCAATACACCAAGTGTACAAGTATGATAAAATAATCAAGACCAATTATTTTCTCTCTCATACAACGACTATACCGATGGATTGGTCCTTGTCCATTTAGGTCGTGAGCAACTGTTCGATTATATACGAGTAACCGATAGTATGATCTTCCGTGTGACGTCGCACACCATACTAACTACAACGTATATAATCTAGGACTATAATTTGCATATATTTAATTATAAACAATTAAACGCAAATAATTGTTTATTTAAATAAATAGATTAGTGGCAATGGACCGGGAGTTAATATCACATAAATCTAGATATTAAGTATACAACTCCAACATGCCGTGTGTACAATTCCGATTCCCATTTTACCGAGAATATTGACTAGTCAATTAGTCTCACTCACTAGCAAGTCAAAGAACCGAGAATTGGACACACGCACCTATAATAATTATATAGGGATTAGGAATTCATATATCCGTAATATCTGAGGTCTGGTTCGATTACTGCGACTAGTATAAATCGAACGCCCTCCCGTGGTCCTGCTCAATACACCAAGTGCACGAGTGTAACATAATAGTCAAGACCGACTATTTACCAGTCACACTACGACGTACCGATGGATTTTCCCTGTCCATCTAAGTCGTGGGCCACTGTTCGATAGTATACGAGTAACCGACAGTATAATCTTCCGCGTGTCTCCTCACGCCATACTGTCTACAACGTATATATCTATGACTATAGCATAAAGTACATAATAGACAAAATGCAGACTATTTGATTAATAGATAATAAAACACAGATAAGGAGTTCCATATTGTCACTAAACTAGAGATTTAGAATATAACTCCATCAATCTCCCACTTATACTAAAAGTCTAGTTGCCCTCTCCCATACATCCGATACCCATCCCCTTCACGTGTCTCTTGAACCCTTCCGCTGGAAGTGCCTTCGTAAAGGGTTCTGCCAGGTTATCCGCTGATGCAATCTTGGTGACAACCGCATCGCCTCTATTGACAATGTCTCTAATCAGGTGGTACTTGCGATCTATGTGTTTACTCGCATTGTGGGCTCGTGGTTCCTTCGCATTTGCCACTGCACCACTGTTGTCACAATAAATTGTGATAGCTCTAGGCAAATCAGGAACCACATCCAAGTCCATAAGGAAGTTCCGGAGCCATACCGATTCTTTAGCTGCCTCAGAGGCTGCTACATATTCGGCTTCCATGGTAGAGTCCGAAATGCATTTCTGCTTTACACTCTTCCATGAAACTGCTCCACCTCCCAATGTGACATAGGCTGATGTAGACTTTCGCTTGTCCTTATCAGATTGGAAATCCGAACCTGTGTAACCAATAGGAATCAACTCGGATGCTTTTTAACTCAGAACATAATTCCTAGTCCTTCGCAGGTACTTAAGTATGTTCTTTACAGCAGTCCAGTGACCCTGTCCAGGGTTACTCTGATATCTAGCTACCATGCCTACGGCATAGCAGATATCAGGTCTCGTACACAACATAGCATACATTAGACTTCCAACTGCCGAAGCATAAGGAACTGTCTTCATGTAATCTGTTTTGGGTCGTTTCTGTTGGAGAGGGTGAGATACGTGGTGGATATGAGGGTTTCGTAACGACTACCAAATCATGTGAATTTTTATGTAGAAAGGGTTGAAATTTCT
The DNA here is from genome assembly GCA_954870475.1 of Euphrasia confusa. Classification (NCBI taxonomy): domain Eukaryota; kingdom Viridiplantae; phylum Streptophyta; class Magnoliopsida; order Lamiales; family Orobanchaceae; genus Euphrasia; species Euphrasia confusa. The sequence continues at coordinate 22,781,181 of OX940966.1, forward strand.
AGACCGGGAAGGAAAAGGATAAGAACTTTGAGCTTAAGAAGATAATGTCTTTATTTTCGATAATACTTTTATCCGGTATTTTTCGCCGCCCTTACAATGAGACGGGGAGGCCGGCTTTTATTGGCGAGAGCACATGCTCATGCAGAGCCACGACATCACGACACGTTTAAGATCTAATCTAGGGTCATTAAATGCCGGGGCACGATTCTGAGCTGTGTTTACGCGAGGCCCGGGGACCGGTTTTTGCTGTGGCCGCGCGGCTTCTGCCAAGGGATCTTAGCGGGGGGTGTTTCCCTGCTTGTCTCCTAGGATCATTATGAGGGTGTGTTGCCTTTTGCACCCGGGCTCGGGGTCCGGTTGGGACTTCTCGTGAAGATCGCCGCGAATTCTGATCCGGGTCGTTGCTCCCTCGTAGTTGGGTCGTGGGTGTCCGCGCGGCTCTCTCTCTATGTTGGTCTCCTGGGGTCATTCTTTGCGTGGTCTACATGGACTTGGACCCGGGGTCCGACCTGATTCCCGTATGATAGCTTTGAGTGCTGCGGGCGGGTTCCCCTTCCACGTGTACAAATTGGTTTTTTATCCCCCAACTTTGGCCCCCGGAAACATCGTCGGAAACTAAGAGATCCGGGGAGGTTTCCGTTCGTTGGGCCGACGTCGTTTATTTCCCTCCGCTGATTTGGTTGACTTCCTGCCGGTCGGTTCTCTTTAAATGATATGGTTGGTGGTTGTCTGACCTGTTTACCTCACCGTTCACCTCGAGGGGCTCGTCTCGGTCTGCGGCTCTCTGAAAGGCTGAACTTTCTCATAAATGCCGCGCTCTCGGAGTGGTGGCTTTGGGAGGTGGCGTCTGAATGTGGGATTTACCGTCAGGTTTCCCTGGGCTATAAAATGGACCCGAGGCAGTTGCTCTTCTTATCTTGCTTCTCTCATGTCTACCCAACCTCAGCGAACCGCCCACTCTGTGGTGGGCCCCATCGTCCAACTTCGAGAGCATGAGCCCGTTGACGAGTCGCGGGTGGAGACGGCGGATTCCGGGGTGCGACGCTATGTGGTATCCTGCAATTTTAACCCTCGCTATCACTGCGAGGTCCTATTGATGCCGTCACCCTTCGCACAGATGTACAAACATGTGTGGCCTCGCAATGCTCGCCGTCGCCGTCAGCATGCACCTGGGCATCAGTGGCATCGGTTGGGCCGTGTTTGCGAAGCACATGCAGCTTTAGGATGGATGGCGGGTGGAGCTTCGTTGGTCGGAAACGGAAGACATCAACGTCGCCGTTACTCGAGAAGATGGATCTCTGGTTCCCGTGCCGCCGGTCGTGTTTTGACTCGGCGGACAAGGTCGCTCTCTGTCTTGCGCCGTATTTTGGCGACTTTTTTTATTGATTTTGTATTCTCGTGTGCTTGTATGTCGGGCCCCGGGACCTGGACATCGCGTCGCGGTGCGACTTTCTTGAAATAATTAATAACAAGAAGCAGAAACCGAAAATCGAAAGATCTCCGATCCTGGCGTCGGTTCGGGACCCGGCCCATGCCCGTCCAGGGCCACCGCCCGGCACAGTTTGGCTACTTGGGATTCAGACGGTCGCGGCGGTTCCCCAGGCTAATGATGACGCCTTTTCGGTGTGTCACGTCTTCAGGGAACCTTTTTAAAATCCGATCCTAATCAAATCTTTCTTCCGACCTCGAAACCCCTTCACACATCCCTCCGTTCATCTTCTCCGGTGAGAAAAAGGGAAAAAATCATCACAATAAAAACGAGAAAATGGTGAGCTCCTCTGTGGGAAGTAATGACTACAACCCGCCGGAGATAGTCTACATCTCCTCCGACGAGGAGCCTGAGGCGGAACGAGAGTCGATTCAGGAGGCGCCGGAGATTTTCGACGTCTCCTCCGACTCAGATCCTGACGCCGGGGACAGCCACCTGTCCGTCCCCCCTTCTCTTGAAGTCGCTCGCTACTGGCACTCCCGGACTTTTGCAGAGTTTCGGCGCCGCCCGGGGACGAGACGTCCCCCACCCCTGACCGTCCACTTCCGGGGGCTGGAGAAGCGGAACATAGTTCTCCGGGACGAGCTGGGTCAAGACTGGCCTACGCACCTGGTGCGCCGCGGGGATCGCCTTCGTCTCTCTGGAAAAGGATGGAAGACCTTCTGCCGCCACGTGGGCATTGGCCAAGGGTGGCGCGTGCGGGTCCGGTGGGAAAGGGACGAGACGCCGAGAGTCTTCGTGATCGATGGTGAGGGCTCGGCCCGGTCGAGGTTTAGACAGAATCCCCCACGGGGGTCAGATTAACTAGGGTTTTTAATGTTCCTTGTACTTTTCGCGACGATGTAGCGTCGATCTTATGGGGTCTCCTCTCTTTTTTGTAAAGAATCGTTATGAAACTAGAATATTTTGAGAATTTGCAACTCTTCTCGTTTCAGTTAATCCGGATTCCTTTGTTTTCTTTTTCGCGGAATCGAACCCTAGTTTCTCGCGATAAACCTCCCGAGAGAGGGAGATCCTTTCTTCGGACGCCGTGGTTCGGGTAGACGCGATCCGAGGTTCACGCCTTATATTTTAGGATTCCTGACCCCGGGGGTCGATGCCCGTCGGGCCCCGGATAGCCATGCGTCTCGAGTCCGGGCCTTGGGCCTATTCAGTAGGGTTGCAGGGGCGAGCGATCTAGTAGGCAATCATTGGGATCCTGTTGGGCCCACACGTGCCCAATGGGCCTCGTTGGGCTGCTTGGAAAAGAGGAATAACTTGAGTGCGTTTACGGGTAACCACTCCCGCCCCTTCAGATCTTGCGTGCATATCTTTCCTAAAAAACTTCCGTGTTCGTCGCCCACTTCCTTTCGTGCTCCAGCGACCCACAAACCCTAATCCAACCGAAGTAAAGGTAATCGCCCCCTTCTACTTTCATCTGCTTCTTTCCCAAATTTTCTGTTTCTAGTTTGAGACGATGTCGACCCCGTATGACGAAGTCATGGCCGAGGTGGAGGGATCCGTCGCGAGTTCGGGTGGCGGTGTTGCCATCGAAGGTCGACAACCCATGGCCGAGGTGGCTTTATGTTTCCGGGGCCTGGCTTACTTTGACGCCGGAGGGGGAGATTGATATTCCCACGAGATATTCTGAGAAAATTTTGAGTGAGTGGTGTTGTTTTCGGCCCGAATTCGTCTTTTGCTGATTCTTAACTTCTTTTTACCCCCTTTGTCAGGTGTCAATACTCGGAGGGAGGGGCCCCTGAATTGGGATTATCAGGTTGCCTTGAAGATCGCCGAAGCTTACACCTCGACCAGGCGCCAGGCCACCGTCCTCTGTCGTGAGGATCTTCTTCTGAACGCACGCCTCGTTTGCCCGCCGCGACATCTCTACAACCCGTACCCGGGTGAGAGACGGAGTCGTCGTTTGCTTTATTCCATAATGTCTTCTTAATTTCATGTTTCTAACCGTGTCTCGGATGCAGCTCCTCGTACCTTCATTTTTGAGGATCGCCCTCGCTCGAGGATGTCTGGATTCCCCGGGATAACGGACCGCAAAGGGTCGGACTACCCGATCCCGGCCTCACGAAGTCGGTCGGTTGGCTCAGCTGGCCCTTCGACCTCCGCGGTCCCTTCGCGCCCCGAGGTCACCCCGATCGGGATGCGCCTCTCCTCTCCGACTGCCTCCGCCGGGGTGGTCGAGTCCGCCGCGTCTGAGCGGGCGACTGATAGTGGCCCCGTGCTGCCCCGCATCGGCGAGAAGGATGTGATCGACCTGACCTCGGACTCCGGGCCCCGGGCCTCGGAGCAACTGGCGGTTCCCCCGGTCTCCTCCCCTCCGCGGGCGAGGATGGAAATCGTGGATTGTCCTCCCTTGTTCGCCCTGGTGCAAGCCGCCCCCCTCGACATGGTTGAGGGCTCGGTTACCGGCGAGTCGCGGAAGCGTAAGGCTATTGAGGACCCCGAGGCCCCGAACCTTGGCCCCGGTCGACAGCCGATGACCGTGCCCGAAGGGTTTGGATTTTCCCCGGCCGTGATGGGATGTTCGCCGTACTACGACGTTGACCCGAGCCGTCAACAGAGGTATGGACTAACTTGAACCCTTTGTTTGGAAATTTCGAAACTCCTGAATCTAGATCGTGATTTGGGGTATCCCTCTAGGTTTTGTACGCCGTTTTCACTCGTTTGATACCACCCTTGCCCTTTCTCCGAATGCAGGATCCTGGGCGCCACTCCGGACATGCCTCCCGTGATCCGGGACTATCTGGCCGGCTACGACCCCGCACTCCCGGTGGTAACTCCCAGGACCCCAGTCGGCGCGGCTCTGAGCGCCCTCGGCCGGTCCTGGACCCACGAACTGCAGGGCATGGTCGGCCGTCGGGACCATACGTTCATGCTAGCCACGATGCTGATTAGCCAGGCCGCCGTCGTCAGCGCCGCGGGTTTCGAGTGGTCGGAGGATCAGGCCCGTCAGATCGAGCAGCTTACTGCGACTGTGGAGCAGTGGAAAGCGTCCGCCCAGGCTAAGGACAAACAGGTCGGGGAGATGGCTAAGCTGAACGCGGAGGTGATTGCCCAGAGCGACCATCTTATGTCGGAGGTGAAGGATTACACGGCTGCCCTGGCTGCGGCCTCGAAGGACCGGGATATGTGGCGCGAGCTGGCCGAGTACCGGAGTGACAAATTGGAAATAGCGAGCGCGGAGGCCACGGCCCTTAAGTCTCGAGCCACGGTTCTGTCGCAGCAAATCATTGAGGTGAACGGGGAGGTGGCGAAACTCACCGAGTCCCTCGATGCCCGGGGTGCGGAGGCCGCGGCTCTCCGGGTGCAACTGGAGGGAGCTCGGGCCCGGATTGCCGTCCTCGAAGACGAGTTAGCTAGCCCGTGGACCGACCACCGCGTGCTCAACGACCATTTCTATTCTAGTGGTCTGGCCGACGCCGTCCGGTATGCTCACTCGAAAAACGACGTGGCGGCTCGGGATCGCGTGCTGGAGTATTGTAAGAAATACATGAGCACCCGGGTCCTCGATCCTCGGCTTCACCAAGAGTATCTAGATCTCGAGGAGGATTACCACATCGATATGAAGTGGTGGCCGAGCTACGACCGCCTGGTCCGTCCCCAACAACCGCTGATCAGGCTGCCCGCTTCGGCCCAGGGGAAACCGTTGGAAACCGGACATGAGGCGGGCGAGGTCACTTCTGCCGTTAGCGCGGCCGGCGGCTCTCCAGGGGCCGAGGACGGGCTTTCTCCCCGCAAGGTGGCTGATCTGGAGGGCGTCGTTGCCGGTTTCCCCGAGCAGAGCATTGATGCCTTCTACGAAGGTTTCGAAGCTGATCAGAGCGTGTAGCCCGCGGAAGAAGGTGTCGAAACTGAGGCCGATGTCGTGATGGAGGAGCCCCCTGTGGTCGACCCGGTGCCGGCGCCAAAATCTCCGGGGTCTTAGGTCGAGGTGGTCCCGAAGTTCACCCTGCTTGTTTTTTATGAATTTTAATTATATGTTCTTGCTTGTTCTGGTAAGGGCTTCGGCCTTAAGACAATTCCTTGTTTATCCGCTTGGTTCCGACTTGGATTTGGGGCGGGGCGGTAGCCCGGACTTTTATATTTGTTTTAGAGGATGATCCCCGGATTTATCTATGTTTTGTTTTTCACATGACTTTGCTTTTGGTAATTTCTTTGTGTAAGAAACGTGGCGCTTTTTGACCTTGATTGTTCCGGTTTTGCGGGGTTTCTATTGTGATTCCCCGAGTCTCGGATTCCGGGGATAAGATTACTCCGGTCTCTGGGGTGCTCGATTTGGTGCTTCTGATATTTTATCAATTTTGCACATTTGATTCTTTTGGACACAACTTTTTATAATTGGGGCCGAGTTTAGGCCTTTAGTTCTAATGTTGGTTCTTTTAGTACCTGGACCTCCTCGACCCTAGGCTCAGTGGAGTCTTCGTGGGTTTGGGGATGATTGGTTTGAAGCGGGTTTTTCGTGGCTTTTGATAGCTTTTATTTTCTTCCCCCCGTGCTCGCAACTTGGGACATGGTAAATAACTTTCTTACTCTAGAGTCACCGAAGTTGAAGACTGAATGGGTTCGTGGCCTTTTGGGCTTTTGTGGATGAGTCCACAAATTAGTTTTGTACTGTCCCCGCTGCCCGTGCCCCAGGATTGTGTTATTTCAACCTCCGGTTCCCGGGTCTTAAGCAGGTTGGGTCTTTTTCTCGACTAAACGACAATACGCAAATCATAGGGAATTGTTTCAAATTCTCCGACACTCGTGGGTGCTCGTTTTATTTTTGCTGTCTTAGAGCATATACATATAACTTCGCTCGTCGGCTTCGTCGGGGCTCGGGCCTGCTCCGGTCTTGCTCCTTTACGGGTAAAACTTCTTCAGGTGCAATGCATTCCATCGATATTGGTCTGGGGTCCCGTCCATCAATTCCAGTGCGCATGCCCCGTTCTCCAAGCAAGTCGATACTCGGAAGGGTCCTTCCCATGTCGGCCCGAGGGCCCCGGAGTGGGTGCCTAGTAATTTTTTCAACACCAGCTCTCCGGGGATTAACTCTCGGGCTTTAACCTTCGTATTGTACAGCTTGGCAATCCGTTGTTTGTTCATTGCGTTGAGGGAGTCAGAACTCAACCTCCGCTCCTCAAGGAGGTCTAACTCGAGGCGTAGTACCGCCTCGTTCTTCGAGGTGACGTCTGATGGAGTAGTATACTTAATGTCTAGATTTGAGTATTCTGAACTCCTTGTACACTTTCATTTACCTATTAAATACAAACATTCATTTGCTTTTAATTATTGTTAATTAAATATATGCAAATTATAGTCCTGGATTTTATACGTTGTAGTTAGTATGGTGTTGCATGGGCACACAGAAGATCATACTATCGGTTACTCGTATTTAGTCGAACAGTTGCTCACGACCTAGATGGACACGGACCAACCCATCGGTATAGTCGTTGTGTGAGAGAGAAAATAATTTATCTTAATTATTTTATCACACTTGTACACTTGGTGTATTGAGCGGATCGATTGAGACTCATCAATTAGGATTGCTCGGCGATAATTGATTTGAGACTCAGTGTATTATATTCTTAATCCCCGATATTATTGCGGGTGTGTATATTTAATATAAGTGACTTTGATTTGCCAAAGGAATTAACCGATTTAATTATTGGGTTGATTACCGGTCAAGTTGGGTCACTATATTTTATATATGGCATGCCGTGAATAATTGACCGGACAGTGTATCCCGGAAGGGTTGATAATATCCCCGAGATGAGCTCAGAAGGATTTATTATGTAAACCTCGCGAGTGGATTTAATTCCGCATAATAAATAAGGTTGAGTGGTACTAGTCTCGGATAAAAGAGATGAATAAATTTATTAAGCAATAAATAAATTTTATTCATGGATATTTATATCTTAAATACACGGAATAAATAATACTACCGGAGAAATATTATTTGGATATAATATGGTTTAATATTGGGAGTGCAATTAATTTATATAGTGGAAAATAAATTAATTAATATTAATGGGAGATTAATAGATTTGGGCTTGGGCTCAATTTAATCATTAATATTGGAAGCCCAATATTCCACCTCCTTTAGATCCCCTACGTAGCCTATAAAAGCACTACATGGTCTTCTCTATTCTCATAACTTGAAGATCACAATTCTAGAGAGAGAAAGAAGAGAGAGAAGTAGATCCATAGAGCTTGGAGGATCGTCGCCCACCCGACGTTCAAGCTAGTGCAAGGAATACGTGGGAAGATTCAAAGGTCATCTTGAATTCGTTTCTCCGAACAACGAATCGAAAGGTACAATATCTAAACGCCCTTGATAATTGTTCGATTTTGGTTTTATTGAGAATACCGTAGAACGCAAGATCCGAGGTACGAAACCGGGAAGGAGGACGAACGCGTGGTGGTGGCGAAGCCACCGGACCACGACGATCGCCCACCTAGGGTTTCGGTGGGGATGGGTCGAACCCCGGCTGGGAGCCGGGGACGCGATCGATCATCGCGATCGATCGCGAGCCGCGAGGGCTGGGCCCCGTGATGGGATTCGATGTCCCGGGCTATCAAAATTGCGGAACCG